>CM034547.1:60361883-63226883 GCA_020055645.1 Tomocerus qinae | reverse complement strand
ACACCTGGTACGCCAAGAACGAGAACAACTTTGCTACCTCAAACAATTGACACTCATACCAAAACCATCAAAATGTATACGACTAAACTAATTCCAACAGAAACTTCCGGCCAAATAACAAGCGTTCCGGAAACTAAAACCCAATATGTAACCATTACATATAGCAAAACACCATCTGGAATTCCAACCAAAGTTACTACCACGCCACATACACAGACCACAATTGAAACGACTCACCAACCTTCTTCAATATCTCCAACAACAATCGTGTCAGTCGGTACTGAAACATCAACTCATATTAGAGTACGGTCGTCTACTGCATTAACGATTGAATCAACTTTACCCGTTTCAAAGACACCAATTGTATCGATTACAGTCATACCATCATCACAGGCATCCATTGCTACTCAAGTCACATCTAGTCCAATTGTTTCCACACAGTCCACTCAAATAAAAACATTTCCATCCACTCCAAAAACACATAAATCACCTGGTACACAAAGTACTTCTGAAGTCCCTTCCACATCAGAATTTGAATATAGCACAACAGAATTAATATTTGAACTTAGTCCAGAAGCATTTACATCTCCCACTTTTACGAGACATACAACAGAATCACAAGTATTACAATCTTCCAAGCAACATGTAACGCTCTCTGAACCAATTTCTGCACCAACTGGGTCCAAACCTATTCCAACTCATTCATCAACTTACAAATTATCTACGGAAATAATGACTAGTGCCGGACAAATATCAACAACCAGTCAGCAAAGTACAATTTCTACTCGGTTGAGGTCAAAAACACCTAGTTCAATAAGTATGGGTGAATCAACAAAAGCTACACCATTGACTTCAACAGAAGGAACCAGTTTGCCTATTACAAAAACTTATTCCACACCTGGGAAATCTACACATTCTCAACAATCCACAGAAACCCATACTCAAAGTGTATTACTATCCAAATTAACTTCATTATCATCACCCTTATCTAGTACCATGACCTCAACTGGAATGTCAACTGTCACTCATGTGACTCAAACCACACCTCACACTTTGACGCAGACACCTGGTATGCCAAGAACGAGAACAACTTTGCTACCTCAAACAATTGACACTCATACCAAAACCATCAAAATGTATACGACTAAACTAATTCCAACAGAAACTTCCGGCCAAATAACAAGCGTTCCGGAAACTAAAACCCAATATGTAACCATTACATATAGCAAAACACCATCTGGAATTCCAACCAAAGTTACTACCACGCCACATACACAGACCACAATTGAAACGACTCACCAACCTTCTTCAATATCTCCAACAACAATCGTGTCAGTCGGTACTGAAACATCAACTCATATTAGAGTACGGTCGTCTACTGCATTAACGATTGAATCAACTTTACCCGTTTCAAAGACACCAATTGTATCGATTACAGTCATACCATCATCACAGGCATCCATTGCTACTCAAGTCACATCTAGTCCAATTGTTTCCACACAGTCCACTCAAATAAAAACATTTCCATCCACTCCAAAAACACATAAATCACTTGGTACACAAAGTACTTCTGAAGTCCCTTCCACATCAGAATTTGAATATAGCACAACAGAATTAATATTTGAACTTAGTCCAGAAGCATTTACATCTCCCACTTTTACGAGACATACAACAGAATCACAAGTATTACAATCTTCCAAGCAACATGTAACGCTCTCTGAACCAATTTCTGCACCAACTGGGTCCAAACCTATTCCAACTCATTCATCAACTTACAAATTATCTACGGAAATAATGACTAGTGCCGGACAAATATCAACAACCAGTCAGCAAAGTACAATTTCTACTCGGTTGAGGTCAAAAACACCTAGTTCAATAAGTATGGGTGAATCAACAAAAGCTACACCATTGACTTCAACAGAAGGAACCAGTTTGCCTATTACAAAAACTTATTCCACACCTGGGAAATCTACACATTCTCAACAATCCACAGAAACCCATACTCAAAGTGTATTACCATCCAAATTAACTTCATTATCATCACCCTTATCTAGTACCATGACCTCAACTGGAATGTCAACTGTCACTCATGTGACTCAAACCACACCTCACACTTTGACGCAGACACCTGGTACGCCAAGAACGAGAACAACTTTGCTACCTCAAACAATTGACACTCATACCAAAACCATCAAAATGTATACGACTAAACTAATTCCAACAGAAACTTCCGGCCAAATAACAAGCGTTCCGGAAACTAAAACCCAATATGTAACCATTACATATAGCAAAACACCATCTGGAATTCCAACCAAAGTTACTACCACGCCACATACACAGACCACAATTGAAACGACTCACCAACCTTCTTCAATATCTCCAACAACAATCGTGTCAGTCGGTACTGAAACATCAACTCATATTAGAGTACGGTCGTCTACTGCATTAACGATTGAATCAACTTTACCCGTTTCAAAGACACCAATTGTATCGATTACAGTCATACCATCATCACAGGCATCCATTGCTACTCAAGTCACATCTAGTCCAATTGTTTCCACACAGTCCACTCAAATAAAAACATTTCCATCCACTCCAAAAACACATAAATCACTTGGTACACAAAGTACTTCTGAAGTCCCTTCCACATCAGAATTTGAATATAGCACAACAGAATTAATATTTGAACTTAGTCCAGAAGCATTTACATCTCCCACTTTTACGAGACATACAACTGAATCACAAGTATTACAATCTTCCAAGCAACATGTAACGCTCTCTGAACCAATTTCTGCACCAACTGGGTCCAAACCTATTCCAACTCATTCATCAACTTACAAATTATCTACGGAAATAATGACTAGTGCCGGACAAATATCAACAACCAGTCAGCAAAGTACAATTTCTACTCGGTTGAGGTCAAAAACACCTAGTTCAATAAGTATGGGTGAATCAACAAAAGCTACACCATTGACTTCAACAGAAGGAACCAGTTTGCCTATTACAAAAACTTATTCCACACCTGGGAAATCTACACATTCTCAACAATCCACAGAAACCCATATTCAAAGTGTATTACCATCCAAATTAACTTCATTATCATCACCCTTATCTAGTACCATGACCTCAACTGGAATGTCAACTGTCACTCATGTGACTCAAACCACACCTCACACTTTGACGCAGACACCTGGTACGCCAAGAACGAGAACAACTTTGCTACCTCAAACAATTGACACTCATACCAAAACCATCAAAATGTATACGACTAAACTAATTCCAACAGAAACTTCCGGCCAAATAACAAGCGTTCCGGAAACTAAAACCCAATATGTAACCATTACATATAGCAAAACACCATCTGGAATTCCAACCAAAGTTACTACCACGCCACATACACAGACCACAATTGAAACGACTCACCAACCTTCTTCAATATCTCCAACAACAATCGTGTCAGTCGGTACTGAAACATCAACTCATATTAGAGTACGGTCGTCTACTGCATTAACGATTGAATCAATTTTACCAGTATCAAAGACACCAATTGTATCGACTACAGTCATACCATCATCACAGGCATCCATTGCTACTCAAGTCACATCTAGTCCAATTGTTTCCACACAGTCCAAACAAATAAAAACTTTTCCATCCACTCCAAAAACACATAAATCACCTGGTACACAAAGTACTTCTGAAGTCCCTTCCACATCAGAATTTGAATATAGCACAACAGAATTAATATTTGAACTTAGTCCAGAAGCATTTACATCTCCCACTTTTACGAGACATACAACTGAATCACAAGTATTACAATCTTCCAAGCAACATGTAACGCTCTCTGAACCAATTTCTGCACCAACTGGGTCCAAACCTATTCCAACTCATTCATCAACTTACAAATTATCTACAGAAATAATGACTAGTGCCCGACAAATATCAACAACCAGTCAGCAAAGTACAATTTCTACTCGGTTGAGGTCAAAAACACCTAGTTCAATAAGTATGGGTGAATCAACAAAAGCTACACCATTGACTTCAACAGAAGGAACCAGTTTGCCTATTACAAAAACTTATTCCACACCTGGGAAATCTACACATTCTCAACAATCCACAGAAACCCATATTCAAAGTGTATTACCATCCAAATTAACTTCATTATCATCACCCTTATCTAGTACCATGACCTCAACTGGAATGTCAACTGTCACTCATGTGACTCAAACCACACCTCACACTTTGACGCAGACACCTGGTACGCCAAGAACGAGAACAACTTTGCTACCTCAAACAATTGACACTCATACCAAAACCATCAAAATGTATACGACTAAACTAATTCCAACAGAAACTTCCGGCCAAATAACAAGCGTTCCGGAAACTAAAACCCAATATGTAACCATTACATATAGCAAAACACCATCTGGAATTCCAACCAAAGTTACTACCACGCCACATACACAGACCACAATTGAAACGACTCACCAACCTTCTTCAATATCTCCAACAACAATCGTGTCAGTCGGTACTGAAACATCAACTCATATTAGAGTACGGTCGTCTACTGCATTAACGATTGAATCAACTTTACCAGTATCAAAGACACCAATTGTATCGACTACAGTCATACCATCATCACAGGCATCCATTGCTACTCAAGTCACATCTAGTCCAATTGTTTCCACACAGTCCAAACAAATAAAAACTTTTCCATCCACTCCAAAAACACATAAATCACCTGGTACACAAAGTACTTCTGAAGTCCCTTCCACATCAGAATTTGAATATAGCACAACAGAATTAATATTTGAACTTAGTCCAGAAGCATTTACATCTCCCACTTTTACGAGACATACAACTGAATCACAAGTATTACAATCTTCCAAGCAACATGTAACGCTCTCTGAACCAATTTCTGCACCAACTGGGTCCAAACCTATTCCAACTCATTCATCAACTTACAAATTATCTACGGAAATAATGACTAGTGCCGGACAAATATCAACAACCAGTCAGCAAAGTACAATTTCTACTCGGTTGAGGTCAAAAACACCTAGTTCAATAAGTATGGGTGAATCAACAAAAGCTACACCATTGACTTCAACAGAAGGAACCAGTTTGCCTATTACAAAAACTTATTCCACACCTGGGAAATCTACACATTCTCAACAATCCACAGAAACCCATACTCAAAGTGTATTACCATCCAAATTAACTTCATTATCATCACCCTTATCTAGTACCATGACCTCAACTGGAATGTCAACTGTCACTCATGTGACTCAAACCACACCTCACACTTTGACGCAGACACCTGGTACGCCAAGAACGAGAACAACTTTGCTACCTCAAACAATTGACACTCATACCAAAACCATCAAAATGTATACGACTAAACTAATTCCAACAGAAACTTCCGGCCAAATAACAAGCGTTCCGGAAACTAAAACCCAATATGTAACCATTACATATAGCAAAACACCATCTGGAATTCCAACCAAAGTTACTACCACGCCACATACACAGACCACAATTGAAATGACTCACCAACCTTCTTCAATATCTCCAACAACAATCGTGTCAGTCGGTACTGAAACATCAACTCATATTAGAGTACGGTCGTCTACTGCATTAACGATTGAATCAACTTTACCAGTATCAAAGACACCAATTGTATCGACTACAGTCATACCATCATCACAGGCATCCATTGCTACTCAAGTCACATCTAGTCCAATTGTTTCCACACAGTCCAAACAAATAAAAACTTTTCCATCCACTCCAAAAACACATAAATCACCTGGTACACAAAGTACTTCTGAAGTCCCTTCCACATCAGAATTTGAATATAGCACAACAGAATTAATATTTGAACTTAGTCCAGAAGCATTTACATCTCCCACTTTTACGAGACATACAACTGAATCACAAGTATTACAATCTTCCAAGCAACATGTAACGCTCTCTGAACCAATTTCTGCACCAACTGGGTCCAAACCTATTCCAACTCATTCATCAACTTACAAATTATCTACGGAAATAATGACTAGTGCCGGACAAATATCAACAACCAGTCAGCAAAGTACAATTTCTACTCGGTTGAGGTCAAAAACACCTAGTTCAATAAGTATGGGTGAATCAACAAAAGCTACACCATTGACTTCAACAGAAGGAACCAGTTTGCCTATTACAAAAACTTATTCCACACCTGGGAAATCTACACATTCTCAACAATCCACAGAAACCCATACTCAAAGTGTATTACCATCCAAATTAACTTCATTATCATCACCCTTATCTAGTACCATGACCTCAACTGGAATGTCAACTGTCACTCATGTGACTCAAACCACACCTCACACTTTGACGCAGACACCTGGTACGCCAAGAACGAGAACAACTTTGCTACCTCAAACAATTGACACTCATACCAAAACCATCAAAATGTATACGACTAAACTAATTCCAACAGAAACTTCCGGCCAAATAACAAGCGTTCCGGAAACTAAAACCCAATATGTAACCATTACATATAGCAAAACACCATCTGGAATTCCAACCAAAGTTACTACCACGCCACATACACAGACCACAATTGAAACGACTCACCAACCTTCTTCAATATCTCCAACAACAATCGTGTCAGTCGGTACTGAAACATCAACTCATATTAGAGTACGGTCGTCTACTGCATTAACGATTGAATCAACTTTACCAGTATCAAAGACACCAATTGTATCGACTACAGTCATACCATCATCACAGGCATCCATTGCTACTCAAGTCACATCTAGTCCAATTGTTTCCACACAGTCCAAACAAATAAAAACTTTTCCATCCACTCCAAAAACACATAAATCACCTGGTACACAAAGTACTTCTGAAGTCCCTTCCACATCAGAATTTGAATATAGCACAACAGAATTAATATTTGAACTTAGTCCAGAAGCATTTACATCTCCCACTTTTACGAGACATACAACTGAATCACAAGTATTACAATCTTCCAAGCAACATGTAACGCTCTCTGAACCAATTTCTGCACCAACTGGGTCCAAACCTATTCCAACTCATTCATCAACTTACAAATTATCTACGGAAATAATGACTAGTGCCGGACAAATATCAACAACCAGTCAGCAAAGTACAATTTCTACTCGGTTGAGGTCAAAAACACCTAGTTCAATAAGTATGGGTGAATCAACAAAAGCTACACCATTGACTTCAACAGAAGGAACCAGTTTGCCTATTACAAAAACTTATTCCACACCTGGGAAATCTACACATTCTCAACAATCCACAGAAACCCATACTCAAAGTGTATTACCATCCAAATTAACTTCATTATCATCACCCTTATCTAGTACCATGACCTCAACTGGAATGTCAACTGTCACTCATGTGACTCAAACCACACCTCACACTTTGACGCAGACACCTGGTACGCCAAGAACGAGAACAACTTTGCTACCTCAAACAATTGACACTCATACCAAAACCATCAAAATGTATACGACTAAACTAATTCCAACAGAAACTTCCGGCCAAATAACAAGCGTTCCGGAAACTAAAACCCAATATGTAACCATTACATATAGCAAAACACCATCTGGAATTCCAACCAAAGTTACTACCACGCCACATACACAGACCACAATTGAAACGACTCACCAACCTTCTTCAATATCTCCAACAACAATCGTGTCAGTCGGTACTGAAACATCAACTCATATTAGAGTACGGTCGTCTACTGCATTAACGATTGAATCAACTTTACCAGTATCAAAGACACCAATTGTATCGACTACAGTCATACCATCATCACAGGCATCCATTGCTACTCAAGTCACATCTAGTCCAATTGTTTCCACACAGTCCAAACAAATAAAAACTTTTCCATCCACTCCAAAAACACATAAATCACCTGGTACACAAAGTACTTCTGAAGTCCCTTCCACATCAGAATTTGAATATAGCACAACAGAATTAATATTTGAACTTAGTCCAGAAGCATTTACATCTCCCACTTTTACGAGACATACAACTGAATCACAAGTATTACAATCTTCCAAGCAACATGTAACGCTCTCTGAACCAATTTCTGCACCAACTGGGTCCAAACCTATTCCAACTCATTCATCAACTTACAAATTATCTACGGAAATAATGACTAGTGCCGGACAAATATCAACAACCAGTCAGCAAAGTACAATTTCTACTCGGTTGAGGTCAAAAACACCTAGTTCAATAAGTATGGGTGAATCAACAAAAGCTACACCATTGACTTCAACAGAAGGAACCAGTTTGCCTATTACAAAAACTTATTCCACACCTGGGAAATCTACACATTCTCAACAATCCACAGAAACCCATACTCAAAGTGTATTACCATCCAAATTAACTTCATTATCATCACCCTTATCTAGTACCATGACCTCAACTGGAATGTCAACTGTCACTCATGTGACTCAAACCACACCTCACACTTTGACGCAGACACCTGGTACGCCAAGAACGAGAACAACTTTGCTACCTCAAACAATTGACACTCATACCAAAACCATCAAAATGTATACGACTAAACTAATTCCAACAGAAACTTCCGGCCAAATAACAAGCGTTCCGGAAACTAAAACCCAATATGTAACCATTACATATAGCAAAACACCATCTGGAATTCCAACCAAAGTTACTACCACGCCACATACACAGACCACAATTGAAACGACTCACCAACCTTCTTCAATATCTCCAACAACAATCGTGTCAGTCGGTACTGAAACATCAACTCATATTAGAGTACGGTCGTCTACTGCATTAACGATTGAATCAACTTTACCAGTATCAAAGACACCAATTGTATCGACTACAGTCATACCATCATCACAGGCATCCATTGCTACTCAAGTCACATCTAGTCCAATTGTTTCCACACAGTCCAAACAAATAAAAACTTTTCCATCCACTCCAAAAACACATAAATCACCTGGTACACAAAGTACTTCTGAAGTCCCTTCCACATCAGAATTTGAATATAGCACAACAGAATTAATATTTGAACTTAGTCCAGAAGCATTTACATCTCCCACTTTTACGAGACATACAACTGAATCACAAGTATTACAATCTTCCAAGCAACATGTAACGCTCTCTGAACCAATTTCTGCACCAACTGGGTCCAAACCTATTCCAACTCATTCATCAACTTACAAATTATCTACGGAAATAATGACTAGTGCCGGACAAATATCAACAACCAGTCAGCAAAGTACAATTTCTACTCGGTTGAGGTCAAAAACACCTAGTTCAATAAGTATGGGTGAATCAACAAAAGCTACACCATTGACTTCAACAGAAGGAACCAGTTTGCCTATTACAAAAACTTATTCCACACCTGGGAAATCTACACATTCTCAACAATCCACAGAAACCCATACTCAAAGTGTATTACCATCCAAATTAACTTCATTATCATCACCCTTATCTAGTACCATGACCTCAACTGGAATGTCAACTGTCACTCATGTGACTCAAACCACACCTCACACTTTGACGCAGACACCTGGTACGCCAAGAACGAGAACAACTTTGCTACCTCAAACAATTGACACTCATACCAAAACCATCAAAATGTATACGACTAAACTAATTCCAACAGAAACTTCCGGCCAAATAACAAGCGTTCCGGAAACTAAAACCCAATATGTAACCATTACATATAGCAAAACACCATCTGGAATTCCAACCAAAGTTACTACCACGCCACATACACAGACCACAATTGAAACGACTCACCAACCTTCTTCAATATCTCCAACAACAATCGTGTCAGTCGGTACTGAAACATCAACTCATATTAGAGTACGGTCGTCTACTGCATTAACGATTGAATCAACTTTACCAGTATCAAAGACACCAATTGTATCGACTACAGTCATACCATCATCACAGGCATCCATTGCTACTCAAGTCACATCTAGTCCAATTGTTTCCACACAGTCCAAACAAATAAAAACTTTTCCATCCACTCCAAAAACACATAAATCACCTGGTACACAAAGTACTTCTGAAGTCCCTTCCACATCAGAATTTGAATATAGCACAACAGAATTAATATTTGAACTTAGTCCAGAAGCATTTACATCTCCCACTTTTACGAGACATACAACTGAATCACAAGTATTACAATCTTCCAAGCAACATGTAACGCTCTCTGAACCAATTTCTGCACCAACTGGGTCCAAACCTATTCCAACTCATTCATCAACTTACAAATTATCTACGGAAATAATGACTAGTGCCGGACAAATATCAACAACCAGTCAGCAAAGTACAATTTCTACTCGGTTGAGGTCAAAAACACCTAGTTCAATAAGTATGGGTGAATCAACAAAAGCTACACCATTGACTTCAACAGAAGGAACCAGTTTGCCTATTACAAAAACTTATTCCACACCTGGGAAATCTACACATTCTCAACAATCCACAGAAACCCATACTCAAAGTGTATTACCATCCAAATTAACTTCATTATCATCACCCTTATCTAGTACCATGACCTCAACTGGAATGTCAACTGTCACTCATGTGACTCAAACCACACCTCACACTTTGACGCAGACACCTGGTACGCCAAGAACGAGAACAACTTTGCTACCTCAAACAATTGACACTCATACCAAAACCATCAAAATGTATACGACTAAACTAATTCCAACAGAAACTTCCGGCCAAATAACAAGCGTTCCGGAAACTAAAACCCAATATGTAACCATTACATATAGCAAAACACCATCTGGAATTCCAACCAAAGTTACTACCACGCCACATACACAGACCACAATTGAAACGACTCACCAACCTTCTTCAATATCTCCAACAACAATCGTGTCAGTCGGTACTGAAACATCAACTCATATTAGAGTACGGTCGTCTACTGCATTAACGATTGAATCAACTTTACCAGTATCAAAGACACCAATTGTATCGACTACAGTCATACCATCATCACAGGCATCCATTGCTACTCAAGTCACATCTAGTCCAATTGTTTCCACACAGTCCAAACAAATAAAAACTTTTCCATCCACTCCAAAAACACATAAATCACCTGGTACACAAAGTACTTCTGAAGTCCCTTCCACATCAGAATTTGAATATAGCACAACAGAATTAATATTTGAACTTAGTCCAGAAGCATTTACATCTCCCACTTTTACGAGACATACAACTGAATCACAAGTATTACAATCTTCCAAGCAACATGTAACGCTCTCTGAACCAATTTCTGCACCAACTGGGTCCAAACCTATTCCAACTCATTCATCAACTTACAAATTATCTACGGAAATAATGACTAGTGCCGGACAAATATCAACAACCAGTCAGCAAAGTACAATTTCTACTCGGTTGAGGTCAAAAACACCTAGTTCAATAAGTATGGGTGAATCAACAAAAGCTACACCATTGACTTCAACAGAAGGAACCAGTTTGCCTATTACAAAAACTTATTCCACACCTGGGAAATCTACACATTCTCAACAATCCACAGAAACCCATACTCAAAGTGTATTACCATCCAAATTAACTTCATTATCATCACCCTTATCTAGTACCATGACCTCAACTGGAATGTCAACTGTCACTCATGTGACTCAAACCACACCTCACACTTTGACGCAGACACCTGGTACGCCAAGAACGAGAACAACTTTGCTACCTCAAACAATTGACACTCATACCAAAACCATCAAAATGTATACGACTAAACTAATTCCAACAGAAACTTCCGGCCAAATAACAAGCGTTCCGGAAACTAAAACCCAATATGTAACCATTACATATAGCAAAACACCATCTGGAATTCCAACCAAAGTTACTACCACGCCACATACACAGACCACAATTGAAACGACTCACCAACCTTCTTCAATATCTCCAACAACAATCGTGTCAGTCGGTACTGAAACATCAACTCATATTAGAGTACGGTCGTCTACTGCATTAACGATTGAATCAACTTTACCCGTATCAAAGACACCAATTGTATCGACTACAGTCATACCATCATCACAGGCATCCATTGCTACTCAAGTCACATCTAGTCCAATTGTTTCCACACAGTCCAAACAAATAAAAACTTTTCCATCCACTCCAAAAACACATAAATCACCTGGTACACAAAGTACTTCTGAAGTCCCTTCCACATCAGAATTTGAATATAGCACAACAGAATTAATATTTGAACTTAGTCCAGAAGCATTTACATCTCCCACTTTTACGAGACATACAACTGAATCACAAGTATTACAATCTTCCAAGCAACATGTAACGCTCTCTGAACCAATTTCTGCACCAACTGGGTCCAAACCTATTCCAACTCATTCATCAACTTACAAATTATCTACGGAAATAATGACTAGTGCCGGACAAATATCAACAACCAGTCAGCAAAGTACAATTTCTACTCGGTTGAGGTCAAAAACACCTAGTTCAATAAGTATGGGTGAATCAACAAAAGCTACACCATTGACTTCAACAGAAGGAACCAGTTTGCCTATTACAAAAACTTATTCCACACCTGGGAAATCTACACATTCTCAACAATCCACAGAAACCCATACTCAAAGTGTATTACCATCCAAATTAACTTCATTATCATCACCCTTATCTAGTACCATGACCTCAACTGGAATGTCAACTGTCACTCATGTGACTCAAACCACACCTCACACTTTGACGCAGACACCTGGTACGCCAAGAACGAGAACAACTTTGCTACCTCAAACAATTGACACTCATACCAAAACCATCAAAATGTATACGACTAAACTAATTCCAACAGAAACTTCCGGCCAAATAACAAGCGTTCCGGAAACTAAAACCCAATATGTAACCATTACATATAGCAAAACACCATCTGGAATTCCAACCAAAGTTACTACCACGCCACATACACAGACCACAATTGAAACGACTCACCAACCTTCTTCAATATCTCCAACAACAATCGTGTCAGTCGGTACTGAAACATCAACTCATATTAGAGTACGGTCGTCTACTGCATTAACGATTGAATCAACTTTACCAGTATCAAAGACACCAATTGTATCGACTACAGTCATACCATCATCACAGGCATCCATTGCTACTCAAGTCACATCTAGTCCAATTGTTTCCACACAGTCCAAACAAATAAAAACTTTTCCATCCACTCCAAAAACACATAAATCACCTGGTACACAAAGTACTTCTGAAGTCCCTTCCACATCAGAATTTGAATATAGCACAACAGAATTAATATTTGAACTTAGTCCAGAAGCATTTACATCTCCCACTTTTACGAGACATACAACTGAATCACAAGTATTACAATCTTCCAAGCAACATGTAACGCTCTCTGAACCAATTTCTGCACCAACTGGGTCCAAACCTATTCCAACTCATTCATCAACTTACAAATTATCTACGGAAATAATGACTAGTGCCGGACAAATATCAACAACCAGTCAGCAAAGTACAATTTCTACTCGGTTGAGGTCAAAAACACCTAGTTCAATAAGTATGGGTGAATCAACAAAAGCTACACCATTGACTTCAACAGAAGGAACCAGTTTGCCTATTACAAAAACTTATTCCACACCTGGGAAATCTACACATTCTCAACAATCCACAGAAACCCATACTCAAAGTGTATTACCATCCAAATTAACTTCATTATCATCACCCTTATCTAGTACCATGACCTCAACTGGAATGTCAACTGTCACTCATGTGACTCAAACCACACCTCACACTTTGACGCAGACACCTGGTACGCCAAGAACGAGAACAACTTTGCTACCTCAAACAATTGACACTCATACCAAAACCATCAAAATGTATACGACTAAACTAATTCCAACAGAAACTTCCGGCCAAATAACAAGCGTTCCGGAAACTAAAACCCAATATGTAACCATTACATATAGCAAAACACCATCTGGAATTCCAACCAAAGTTACTACCACGCCACATACACAGACCACAATTGAAATGACTCACCAACCTTCTTCAATATCTCCAACAACAATCGTGTCAGTCGGTACTGAAACATCAACTCATATTAGAGTACGGTCGTCTACTGCATTAACGATTGAATCAACTTTACCAGTATCAAAGACACCAATTGTATCGACTACAGTCATACCATCATCACAGGCATCCATTGCTACTCAAGTCACATCTAGTCCAATTGTTTCCACACAGTCCAAACAAATAAAAACTTTTCCATCCACTCCAAAAACACATAAATCACCTGGTACACAAAGTACTTCTGAAGTCCCTTCCACATCAGAATTTGAATATAGCACAACAGAATTAATATTTGAACTTAGTCCAGAAGCATTTACATCTCCCACTTTTACGAGACATACAACTGAATCACAAGTATTACAATCTTCCAAGCAACATGTAACGCTCTCTGAACCAATTTCTGCACCAACTGGGTCCAAACCTATTCCAACTCATTCATCAACTTACAAATTATCTACGGAAATAATGACTAGTGCCGGACAAATATCAACAACCAGTCAGCAAAGTACAATTTCTACTCGGTTGAGGTCAAAAACACCTAGTTCAATAAGTATGGGTGAATCAACAAAAGCTACACCATTGACTTCAACAGAAGGAACCAGTTTGCCTATTACAAAAACTTATTCCACACCTGGGAAATCTACACATTCTCAACAATCCACAGAAACCCATACTCAAAGTGTATTACCATCCAAATTAACTTCATTATCATCACCCTTATCTAGTACCATGACCTCAACTGGAATGTCAACTGTCACTCATGTGACTCAAACCACACCTCACACTTTGACGCAGACACCTGGTACGCCAAGAACGAGAACAACTTTGCTACCTCAAACAATTGACACTCATACCAAAACCATCAAAATGTATACGACTAAACTAATTCCAACAGAAACTTCCGGCCAAATAACAAGCGTTCCGGAAACTAAAACCCAATATGTAACCATTACATATAGCAAAACACCATCTGGAATTCCAACCAAAGTTACTACCACGCCACATACACAGACCACAATTGAAATGACTCACCAACCTTCTTCAATATCTCCAACAACAATCGTGTCAGTCGGTACTGAAACATCAACTCATATTAGAGTACGGTCGTCTACTGCATTAACGATTGAATCAACTTTACCCGTATCAAAGACACCAATTGTATCGACTACAGTCATACCATCATCACAGGCATCCATTGCTACTCAAGTCACATCTAGTCCAATTGTTTCCACACAGTCCAAACAAATAAAAACTTTTCCATCCACTCCAAAAACACATAAATCACCTGGTACACAAAGTACTTCTGAAGTCCCTTCCACATCAGAATTTGAATATAGCACAACAGAATTAATATTTGAACTTAGTCCAGAAGCATTTACATCTCCCACTTTTACGAGACATACAACTGAATCACAAGTATTACAATCTTCCAAGCAACATGTAACGCTCTCTGAACCAATTTCTGCACCAACTGGGTCCAAACCTATTCCAACTCATTCATCAACTTACAAATTATCTACGGAAATAATGACTAGTGCCGGACAAATATCAACAACCAGTCAGCAAAGTACAATTTCTACTCGGTTGAGGTCAAAAACACCTAGTTCAATAAGTATGGGTGAATCAACAAAAGCTACACCATTGACTTCAACAGAAGGAACCAGTTTGCCTATTACAAAAACTTATTCCACACCTGGGAAATCTACACATTCTCAACAATCCACAGAAACCCATACTCAAAGTGTATTACCATCCAAATTAACTTCATTATCATCACCCTTATCTAGTACCATGACCTCAACTGGAATGTCAACTGTCACTCATGTGACTCAAACCACACCTCACACTTTGACGCAGACACCTGGTACGCCAAGAACGAGAACAACTTTGCTACCTCAAACAATTGACACTCATACCAAAACCATCAAAATGTATACGACTAAACTAATTCCAACAGAAACTTCCGGCCAAATAACAAGCGTTCCGGAAACTAAAACCCAATATGTAACCATTACATATAGCAAAACACCATCTGGAATTCCAACCAAAGTTACTACCACGCCACATACACAGACCACAATTGAAACGACTCACCAACCTTCTTCAATATCTCCAACAACAATCGTGTCAGTCGGTACTGAAACATCAACTCATATTAGAGTACGGTCGTCTACTGCATTAACGATTGAATCAACTTTACCAGTATCAAAGACACCAATTGTATCGACTACAGTCATACCATCATCACAGGCATCCATTGCTACTCAAGTCACATCTAGTCCAATTGTTTCCACACAGTCCAAACAAATAAAAACTTTTCCATCCACTCCAAAAACACATAAATCACCTGGTACACAAAGTACTTCTGAAGTCCCTTCCACATCAGAATTTGAATATAGCACAACAGAATTAATATTTGAACTTAGTCCAGAAGCATTTACATCTCCCACTTTTACGAGACATACAACTGAATCACAAGTATTACAATCTTCCAAGCAACATGTAACGCTCTCTGAACCAATTTCTGCACCAACTGGGTCCAAACCTATTCCAACTCATTCATCAACTTACAAATTATCTACGGAAATAATGACTAGTGCCGGACAAATATCAACAACCAGTCAGCAAAGTACAATTTCTACTCGGTTGAGGTCAAAAACACCTAGTTCAATAAGTATGGGTGAATCAACAAAAGCTACACCATTGACTTCAACAGAAGGAACCAGTTTGCCTATTACAAAAACTTATTCCACACCTGGGAAATCTACACATTCTCAACAATCCACAGAAACCCATACTCAAAGTGTATTACCATCCAAATTAACTTCATTATCATCACCCTTATCTAGTACCATGACCTCAACTGGAATGTCAACTGTCACTCATGTGACTCAAACCACACCTCACACTTTGACGCAGACACCTGGTACGCCAAGAACGAGAACAACTTTGCTACCTCAAACAATTGACACTCATACCAAAACCATCAAAATGTATACGACTAAACTAATTCCAACAGAAACTTCCGGCCAAATAACAAGCGTTCCGGAAACTAAAACCCAATATGTAACCATTACATATAGCAAAACACCATCTGGAATTCCAACCAAAGTTACTACCACGCCACATACACAGACCACAATTGAAACGACTCACCAACCTTCTTCAATATCTCCAACAACAATCGTGTCAGTCGGTACTGAAACATCAACTCATATTAGAGTACGGTCGTCTACTGCATTAACGATTGAATCAACTTTACCAGTATCAAAGACACCAATTGTATCGACTACAGTCATACCATCATCACAGGCATCCATTGCTACTCAAGTCACATCTAGTCCAATTGTTTCCACACAGTCCAAACAAATAAAAACTTTTCCATCCACTCCAAAAACACATAAATCACCTGGTACACAAAGTACTTCTGAAGTCCCTTCCACATCAGAATTTGAATATAGCACAACAGAATTAATATTTGAACTTAGTCCAGAAGCATTTACATCTCCCACTTTTACGAGACATACAACTGAATCACAAGTATTACAATCTTCCAAGCAACATGTAACGCTCTCTGAACCAATTTCTGCACCAACTGGGTCCAAACCTATTCCAACTCATTCATCAACTTACAAATTATCTACGGAAATAATGACTAGTGCCGGACAAATATCAACAACCAGTCAGCAAAGTACAATTTCTACTCGGTTGAGGTCAAAAACACCTAGTTCAATAAGTATGGGTGAATCAACAAAAGCTACACCATTGACTTCAACAGAAGGAACCAGTTTGCCTATTACAAAAACTTATTCCACACCTGGGAAATCTACACATTCTCAACAATCCACAGAAACCCATACTCAAAGTGTATTACCATCCAAATTAACTTCATTATCATCACCCTTATCTAGTACCATGACCTCAACTGGAATGTCAACTGTCACTCATGTGACTCAAACCACACCTCACACTTTGACGCAGACACCTGGTACGCCAAGAACGAGAACAACTTTGCTACCTCAAACAATTGACACTCATACCAAAACCATCAAAATGTATACGACTAAACTAATTCCAACAGAAACTTCCGGCCAAATAACAAGCGTTCCGGAAACTAAAACCCAATATGTAACCATTACATATAGCAAAACACCATCTGGAATTCCAACCAAAGTTACTACCACGCCACATACACAGACCACAATTGAAACGACTCACCAACCTTCTTCAATATCTCCAACAACAATCGTGTCAGTCGGTACTGAAACATCAACTCATATTAGAGTACGGTCGTCTACTGCATTAACGATTGAATCAACTTTACCCGTATCAAAGACACCAATTGTATCGACTACAGTCATACCATCATCACAGGCATCCATTGCTACTCAAGTCACATCTAGTCCAATTGTTTCCACACAGTCCAAACAAATAAAAACTTTTCCATCCACTCCAAAAACACATAAATCACCTGGTACACAAAGTACTTCTGAAGTCCCTTCCACATCAGAATTTGAATATAGCACAACAGAATTAATATTTGAACTTAGTCCAGAAGCATTTACATCTCCCACTTTTACGAGACATACAACTGAATCACAAGTATTACAATCTTCCAAGCAACATGTAACGCTCTCTGAACCAATTTCTGCACCAACTGGGTCCAAACCTATTCCAACTCATTCATCAACTTACAAATTATCTACGGAAATAATGACTAGTGCCGGACAAATATCAACAACCAGTCAGCAAAGTACAATTTCTACTCGGTTGAGGTCAAAAACACCTAGTTCAATAAGTATGGGTGAATCAACAAAAGCTACACCATTGACTTCAACAGAAGGAACCAGTTTGCCTATTACAAAAACTTATTCCACACCTGGGAAATCTACACATTCTCAACAATCCACAGAAACCCATACTCAAAGTGTATTACCATCCAAATTAACTTCATTATCATCACCCTTATCTAGTACCATGACCTCAACTGGAATGTCAACTGTCACTCATGTGACTCAAACCACACCTCACACTTTGACGCAGACACCTGGTACGCCAAGAACGAGAACAACTTTGCTACCTCAAACAATTGACACTCATACCAAAACCATCAAAATGTATACGACTAAACTAATTCCAACAGAAACTTCCGGCCAAATAACAAGCGTTCCGGAAACTAAAACCCAATATGTAACCATTACATATAGCAAAACACCATCTGGAATTCCAACCAAAGTTACTACCACGCCACATACACAGACCACAATTGAAACGACTCACCAACCTTCTTCAATATCTCCAACAACAATCGTGTCAGTCGGTACTGAAACATCAACTCATATTAGAGTACGGTCGTCTACTGCATTAACGATTGAATCAACTTTACCCGTATCAAAGACACCAATTGTATCGACTACAGTCATACCATCATCACAGGCATCCATTGCTACTCAAGTCACATCTAGTCCAATTGTTTCCACACAGTCCAAACAAATAAAAACTTTTCCATCCACTCCAAAAACACATAAATCACCTGGTACACAAAGTACTTCTGAAGTCCCTTCCACATCAGAATTTGAATATAGCACAACAGAATTAATATTTGAACTTAGTCCAGAAGCATTTACATCTCCCACTTTTACGAGACATACAACTGAATCACAAGTATTACAATCTTCCAAGCAACATGTAACGCTCTCTGAACCAATTTCTGCACCAACTGGGTCCAAACCTATTCCAACTCATTCATCAACTTACAAATTATCTACGGAAATAATGACTAGTGCCGGACAAATATCAACAACCAGTCAGCAAAGTACAATTTCTACTCGGTTGAGGTCAAAAACACCTAGTTCAATAAGTATGGGTGAATCAACAAAAGCTACACCATTGACTTCAACAGAAGGAACCAGTTTGCCTATTACAAAAACTTATTCCACACCTGGGAAATCTACACATTCTCAACAATCCACAGAAACCCATACTCAAAGTGTATTACCATCCAAATTAACTTCATTATCATCACCCTTATCTAGTACCATGACCTCAACTGGAATGTCAACTGTCACTCATGTGACTCAAACCACACCTCACACTTTGACGCAGACACCTGGTACGCCAAGAACGAGAACAACTTTGCTACCTCAAACAATTGACACTCATACCAAAACCATCAAAATGTATACGACTAAACTAATTCCAACAGAAACTTCCGGCCAAATAACAAGCGTTCCGGAAACTAAAACCCAATATGTAACCATTACATATAGCAAAACACCATCTGGAATTCCAACCAAAGTTACTACCACGCCACATACACAGACCACAATTGAAATGACTCACCAACCTTCTTCAATATCTCCAACAACAATCGTGTCAGTCGGTACTGAAACATCAACTCATATTAGAGTACGGTCGTCTACTGCATTAACGATTGAATCAACTTTACCCGTATCAAAGACACCAATTGTATCGACTACAGTCATACCATCATCACAGGCATCCATTGCTACTCAAGTCACATCTAGTCCAATTGTTTCCACACAGTCCAAACAAATAAAAACTTTTCCATCCACTCCAAAAACACATAAATCACCTGGTACACAAAGTACTTCTGAAGTCCCTTCCACATCAGAATTTGAATATAGCACAACAGAATTAATATTTGAACTTAGTCCAGAAGCATTTACATCTCCCACTTTTACGAGACATACAACTGAATCACAAGTATTACAATCTTCCAAGCAACATGTAACGCTCTCTGAACCAATTTCTGCACCAACTGGGTCCAAACCTATTCCAACTCATTCATCAACTTACAAATTATCTACGGAAATAATGACTAGTGCCGGACAAATATCAACAACCAGTCAGCAAAGTACAATTTCTACTCGGTTGAGGTCAAAAACACCTAGTTCAATAAGTATGGGTGAATCAACAAAAGCTACACCATTGACTTCAACAGAAGGAACCAGTTTGCCTATTACAAAAACTTATTCCACACCTGGGAAATCTACACATTCTCAACAATCCACAGAAACCCATACTCAAAGTGTATTACCATCCAAATTAACTTCATTATCATCACCCTTATCTAGTACCATGACCTCAACTGGAATGTCAACTGTCACTCATGTGACTCAAACCACACCTCACACTTTGACGCAGACACCTGGTACGCCAAGAACGAGAACAACTTTGCTACCTCAAACAATTGACACTCATACCAAAACCATCAAAATGTATACGACTAAACTAATTCCAACAGAAACTTCCGGCCAAATAACAAGCGTTCCGGAAACTAAAACCCAATATGTAACCATTACATATAGCAAAACACCATCTGGAATTCCAACCAAAGTTACTACCACGCCACATACACAGACCACAATTGAAACGACTCACCAACCTTCTTCAATATCTCCAACAACAATCGTGTCAGTCGGTACTGAAACATCAACTCATATTAGAGTACGGTCGTCTACTGCATTAACGATTGAATCAACTTTACCAGTATCAAAGACACCAATTGTATCGACTACAGTCATACCATCATCACAGGCATCCATTGCTACTCAAGTCACATCTAGTCCAATTGTTTCCACACAGTCCAAACAAATAAAAACTTTTCCATCCACTCCAAAAACACATAAATCACCTGGTACACAAAGTACTTCTGAAGTCCCTTCCACATCAGAATTTGAATATAGCACAACAGAATTAATATTTGAACTTAGTCCAGAAGCATTTACATCTCCCACTTTTACGAGACATACAACTGAATCACAAGTATTACAATCTTCCAAGCAACATGTAACGCTCTCTGAACCAATTTCTGCACCAACTGGGTCCAAACCTATTCCAACTCATTCATCAACTTACAAATTATCTACGGAAATAATGACTAGTGCCGGACAAATATCAACAACCAGTCAGCAAAGTACAATTTCTACTCGGTTGAGGTCAAAAACACCTAGTTCAATAAGTATGGGTGAATCAACAAAAGCTACACCATTGACTTCAACAGAAGGAACCAGTTTGCCTATTACAAAAACTTATTCCACACCTGGGAAATCTACACATTCTCAACAATCCACAGAAACCCATACTCAAAGTGTATTACCATCCAAATTAACTTCATTATCATCACCCTTATCTAGTACCATGACCTCAACTGGAATGTCAACTGTCACTCATGTGACTCAAACCACACCTCACACTTTGACGCAGACACCTGGTACGCCAAGAACGAGAACAACTTTGCTACCTCAAACAATTGACACTCATACCAAAACCATCAAAATGTATACGACTAAACTAATTCCAACAGAAACTTCCGGCCAAATAACAAGCGTTCCGGAAACTAAAACCCAATATGTAACCATTACATATAGCAAAACACCATCTGGAATTCCAACCAAAGTTACTACCACGCCACATACACAGACCACAATTGAAACGACTCACCAACCTTCTTCAATATCTCCAACAACAATCGTGTCAGTCGGTACTGAAACATCAACTCATATTAGAGTACGGTCGTCTACTGCATTAACGATTGAATCAACTTTACCAGTATCAAAGACACCAATTGTATCGACTACAGTCATACCATCATCACAGGCATCCATTGCTACTCAAGTCACATCTAGTCCAATTGTTTCCACACAGTCCAAACAAATAAAAACTTTTCCATCCACTCCAAAAACACATAAATCACCTGGTACACAAAGTACTTCTGAAGTCCCTTCCACATCAGAATTTGAATATAGCACAACAGAATTAATATTTGAACTTAGTCCAGAAGCATTTACATCTCCCACTTTTACGAGACATACAACTGAATCACAAGTATTACAATCTTCCAAGCAACATGTAACGCTCTCTGAACCAATTTCTGCACCAACTGGGTCCAAACCTATTCCAACTCATTCATCAACTTACAAATTATCTACGGAAATAATGACTAGTGCCGGACAAATATCAACAACCAGTCAGCAAAGTACAATTTCTACTCGGTTGAGGTCAAAAACACCTAGTTCAATAAGTATGGGTGAATCAACAAAAGCTACACCATTGACTTCAACAGAAGGAACCAGTTTGCCTATTACAAAAACTTATTCCACACCTGGGAAATCTACACATTCTCAACAATCCACAGAAACCCATACTCAAAGTGTATTACCATCCAAATTAACTTCATTATCATCACCCTTATCTAGTACCATGACCTCAACTGGAATGTCAACTGTCACTCATGTGACTCAAACCACACCTCACACTTTGACGCAGACACCTGGTACGCCAAGAACGAGAACAACTTTGCTACCTCAAACAATTGACACTCATACCAAAACCATCAAAATGTATACGACTAAACTAATTCCAACAGAAACTTCCGGCCAAATAACAAGCGTTCCGGAAACTAAAACCCAATATGTAACCATTACATATAGCAAAACACCATCTGGAATTCCAACCAAAGTTACTACCACGCCACATACACAGACCACAATTGAAACGACTCACCAACCTTCTTCAATATCTCCAACAACAATCGTGTCAGTCGGTACTGAAACATCAACTCATATTAGAGTACGGTCGTCTACTGCATTAACGATTGAATCAACTTTACCAGTATCAAAGACACCAATTGTATCGACTACAGTCATACCATCATCACAGGCATCCATTGCTACTCAAGTCACATCTAGTCCAATTGTTTCCACACAGTCCAAACAAATAAAAACTTTTCCATCCACTCCAAAAACACATAAATCACCTGGTACACAAAGTACTTCTGAAGTCCCTTCCACATCAGAATTTGAATATAGCACAACAGAATTAATATTTGAACTTAGTCCAGAAGCATTTACATCTCCCACTTTTACGAGACATACAACTGAATCACAAGTATTACAATCTTCCAAGCAACATGTAACGCTCTCTGAACCAATTTCTGCACCAACTGGGTCCAAACCTATTCCAACTCATTCATCAACTTACAAATTATCTACGGAAATAATGACTAGTGCCGGACAAATATCAACAACCAGTCAGCAAAGTACAATTTCTACTCGGTTGAGGTCAAAAACACCTAGTTCAATAAGTATGGGTGAATCAACAAAAGCTACACCATTGACTTCAACAGAAGGAACCAGTTTGCCTATTACAAAAACTTATTCCACACCTGGGAAATCTACACATTCTCAACAATCCACAGAAACCCATACTCAAAGTGTATTACCATCCAAATTAACTTCATTATCATCACCCTTATCTAGTACCATGACCTCAACTGGAATGTCAACTGTCACTCATGTGACTCAAACCACACCTCACACTTTGACGCAGACACCTGGTACGCCAAGAACGAGAACAACTTTGCTACCTCAAACAATTGACACTCATACCAAAACCATCAAAATGTATACGACTAAACTAATTCCAACAGAAACTTCCGGCCAAATAACAAGCGTTCCGGAAACTAAAACCCAATATGTAACCATTACATATAGCAAAACACCATCTGGAATTCCAACCAAAGTTACTACCACGCCACATACACAGACCACAATTGAAACGACTCACCAACCTTCTTCAATATCTCCAACAACAATCGTGTCAGTCGGTACTGAAACATCAACTCATATTAGAGTACGGTCGTCTACTGCATTAACGATTGAATCAACTTTACCCGTATCAAAGACACCAATTGTATCGACTACAGTCATACCATCATCACAGGCATCCATTGCTACTCAAGTCACATCTAGTCCAATTGTTTCCACACAGTCCAAACAAATAAAAACTTTTCCATCCACTCCAAAAACACATAAATCACCTGGTACACAAAGTACTTCTGAAGTCCCTTCCACATCAGAATTTGAATATAGCACAACAGAATTAATATTTGAACTTAGTCCAGAAGCATTTACATCTCCCACTTTTACGAGACATACAACTGAATCACAAGTATTACAATCTTCCAAGCAACATGTAACGCTCTCTGAACCAATTTCTGCACCAACTGGGTCCAAACCTATTCCAACTCATTCATCAACTTACAAATTATCTACGGAAATAATGACTAGTGCCGGACAAATATCAACAACCAGTCAGCAAAGTACAATTTCTACTCGGTTGAGGTCAAAAACACCTAGTTCAATAAGTATGGGTGAATCAACAAAAGCTACACCATTGACTTCAACAGAAGGAACCAGTTTGCCTATTACAAAAACTTATTCCACACCTGGGAAATCTACACATTCTCAACAATCCACAGAAACCCATACTCAAAGTGTATTACCATCCAAATTAACTTCATTATCATCACCCTTATCTAGTACCATGACCTCAACTGGAATGTCAACTGTCACTCATGTGACTCAAACCACACCTCACACTTTGACGCAGACACCTGGTACGCCAAGAACGAGAACAACTTTGCTACCTCAAACAATTGACACTCATACCAAAACCATCAAAATGTATACGACTAAACTAATTCCAACAGAAACTTCCGGCCAAATAACAAGCGTTCCGGAAACTAAAACCCAATATGTAACCATTACATATAGCAAAACACCATCTGGAATTCCAACCAAAGTTACTACCACGCCACATACACAGACCACAATTGAAATGACTCACCAACCTTCTTCAATATCTCCAACAACAATCGTGTCAGTCGGTACTGAAACATCAACTCATATTAGAGTACGGTCGTCTACTGCATTAACGATTGAATCAACTTTACCAGTATCAAAGACACCAATTGTATCGACTACAGTCATACCATCATCACAGGCATCCATTGCTACTCAAGTCACATCTAGTCCAATTGTTTCCACACAGTCCAAACAAATAAAAACTTTTCCATCCACTCCAAAAACACATAAATCACCTGGTACACAAAGTACTTCTGAAGTCCCTTCCACATCAGAATTTGAATATAGCACAACAGAATTAATATTTGAACTTAGTCCAGAAGCATTTACATCTCCCACTTTTACGAGACATACAACTGAATCACAAGTATTACAATCTTCCAAGCAACATGTAACGCTCTCTGAACCAATTTCTGCACCAACTGGGTCCAAACCTATTCCAACTCATTCATCAACTTACAAATTATCTACGGAAATAATGACTAGTGCCGGACAAATATCAACAACCAGTCAGCAAAGTACAATTTCTACTCGGTTGAGGTCAAAAACACCTAGTTCAATAAGTATGGGTGAATCAACAAAAGCTACACCATTGACTTCAACAGAAGGAACCAGTTTGCCTATTACAAAAACTTATTCCACACCTGGGAAATCTACACATTCTCAACAATCCACAGAAACCCATACTCAAAGTGTATTACCATCCAAATTAACTTCATTATCATCACCCTTATCTAGTACCATGACCTCAACTGGAATGTCAACTGTCACTCATGTGACTCAAACCACACCTCACACTTTGACGCAGACACCTGGTACGCCAAGAACGAGAACAACTTTGCTACCTCAAACAATTGACACTCATACCAAAACCATCAAAATGTATACGACTAAACTAATTCCAACAGAAACTTCCGGCCAAATAACAAGCGTTCCGGAAACTAAAACCCAATATGTAACCATTACATATAGCAAAACACCATCTGGAATTCCAACCAAAGTTACTACCACGCCACATACACAGACCACAATTGAAACGACTCACCAACCTTCTTCAATATCTCCAACAACAATCGTGTCAGTCGGTACTGAAACATCAACTCATATTAGAGTACGGTCGTCTACTGCATTAACGATTGAATCAACTTTACCCGTATCAAAGACACCAATTGTATCGACTACAGTCATACCATCATCACAGGCATCCATTGCTACTCAAGTCACATCTAGTCCAATTGTTTCCACACAGTCCAAACAAATAAAAACTTTTCCATCCACTCCAAAAACACATAAATCACCTGGTACACAAAGTACTTCTGAAGTCCCTTCCACATCAGAATTTGAATATAGCACAACAGAATTAATATTTGAACTTAGTCCAGAAGCATTTACATCTCCCACTTTTACGAGACATACAACTGAATCACAAGTATTACAATCTTCCAAGCAACATGTAACGCTCTCTGAACCAATTTCTGCACCAACTGGGTCCAAACCTATTCCAACTCATTCATCAACTTACAAATTATCTACGGAAATAATGACTAGTGCCGGACAAATATCAACAACCAGTCAGCAAAGTACAATTTCTACTCGGTTGAGGTCAAAAACACCTAGTTCAATAAGTATGGGTGAATCAACAAAAGCTACACCATTGACTTCAACAGAAGGAACCAGTTTGCCTATTACAAAAACTTATTCCACACCTGGGAAATCTACACATTCTCAACAATCCACAGAAACCCATACTCAAAGTGTATTACCATCCAAATTAACTTCATTATCATCACCCTTATCTAGTACCATGACCTCAACTGGAATGTCAACTGTCACTCATGTGACTCAAACCACACCTCACACTTTGACGCAGACACCTGGTACGCCAAGAACGAGAACAACTTTGCTACCTCAAACAATTGACACTCATACCAAAACCATCAAAATGTATACGACTAAACTAATTCCAACAGAAACTTCCGGCCAAATAACAAGCGTTCCGGAAACTAAAACCCAATATGTAACCATTACATATAGCAAAACACCATCTGGAATTCCAACCAAAGTTACTACCACGCCACATACACAGACCACAATTGAAACGACTCACCAACCTTCTTCAATATCTCCAACAACAATCGTGTCAGTCGGTACTGAAACATCAACTCATATTAGAGTACGGTCGTCTACTGCATTAACGATTGAATCAACTTTACCAGTATCAAAGACACCAATTGTATCGACTACAGTCATACCATCATCACAGGCATCCATTGCTACTCAAGTCACATCTAGTCCAATTGTTTCCACACAGTCCAAACAAATAAAAACTTTTCCATCCACTCCAAAAACACATAAATCACCTGGTACACAAAGTACTTCTGAAGTCCCTTCCACATCAGAATTTGAATATAGCACAACAGAATTAATATTTGAACTTAGTCCAGAAGCATTTACATCTCCCACTTTTACGAGACATACAACTGAATCACAAGTATTACAATCTTCCAAGCAACATGTAACGCTCTCTGAACCAATTTCTGCACCAACTGGGTCCAAACCTATTCCAACTCATTCATCAACTTACAAATTATCTACGGAAATAATGACTAGTGCCGGACAAATATCAACAACCAGTCAGCAAAGTACAATTTCTACTCGGTTGAGGTCAAAAACACCTAGTTCAATAAGTATGGGTGAATCAACAAAAGCTACACCATTGACTTCAACAGAAGGAACCAGTTTGCCTATTACAAAAACTTATTCCACACCTGGGAAATCTACACATTCTCAACAATCCACAGAAACCCATACTCAAAGTGTATTACCATCCAAATTAACTTCATTATCATCACCCTTATCTAGTACCATGACCTCAACTGGAATGTCAACTGTCACTCATGTGACTCAAACCACACCTCACACTTTGACGCAGACACCTGGTACGCCAAGAACGAGAACAACTTTGCTACCTCAAACAATTGACACTCATACCAAAACCATCAAAATGTATACGACTAAACTAATTCCAACAGAAACTTCCGGCCAAATAACAAGCGTTCCGGAAACTAAAACCCAATATGTAACCATTACATATAGCAAAACACCATCTGGAATTCCAACCAAAGTTACTACCACGCCACATACACAGACCACAATTGAAACGACTCACCAACCTTCTTCAATATCTCCAACAACAATCGTGTCAGTCGGTACTGAAACATCAACTCATATTAGAGTACGGTCGTCTACTGCATTAACGATTGAATCAACTTTACCAGTATCAAAGACACCAATTGTATCGACTACAGTCATACCATCATCACAGGCATCCATTGCTACTCAAGTCACATCTAGTCCAATTGTTTCCACACAGTCCAAACAAATAAAAACTTTTCCATCCACTCCAAAAACACATAAATCACCTGGTACACAAAGTACTTCTGAAGTCCCTTCCACATCAGAATTTGAATATAGCACAACAGAATTAATATTTGAACTTAGTCCAGAAGCATTTACATCTCCCACTTTTACGAGACATACAACTGAATCACAAGTATTACAATCTTCCAAGCAACATGTAACGCTCTCTGAACCAATTTCTGCACCAACTGGGTCCAAACCTATTCCAACTCATTCATCAACTTACAAATTATCTACGGAAATAATGACTAGTGCCGGACAAATATCAACAACCAGTCAGCAAAGTACAATTTCTACTCGGTTGAGGTCAAAAACACCTAGTTCAATAAGTATGGGTGAATCAACAAAAGCTACACCATTGACTTCAACAGAAGGAACCAGTTTGCCTATTACAAAAACTTATTCCACACCTGGGAAATCTACACATTCTCAACAATCCACAGAAACCCATACTCAAAGTGTATTACCATCCAAATTAACTTCATTATCATCACCCTTATCTAGTACCATGACCTCAACTGGAATGTCAACTGTCACTCATGTGACTCAAACCACACCTCACACTTTGACGCAGACACCTGGTACGCCAAGAACGAGAACAACTTTGCTACCTCAAACAATTGACACTCATACCAAAACCATCAAAATGTATACGACTAAACTAATTCCAACAGAAACTTCCGGCCAAATAACAAGCGTTCCGGAAACTAAAACCCAATATGTAACCATTACATATAGCAAAACACCATCTGGAATTCCAACCAAAGTTACTACCACGCCACATACACAGACCACAATTGAAACGACTCACCAACCTTCTTCAATATCTCCAACAACAATCGTGTCAGTCGGTACTGAAACATCAACTCATATTAGAGTACGGTCGTCTACTGCATTAACGATTGAATCAACTTTACCAGTATCAAAGACACCAATTGTATCGACTACAGTCATACCATCATCACAGGCATCCATTGCTACTCAAGTCACATCTAGTCCAATTGTTTCCACACAGTCCAAACAAATAAAAACTTTTCCATCCACTCCAAAAACACATAAATCACCTGGTACACAAAGTACTTCTGAAGTCCCTTCCACATCAGAATTTGAATATAGCACAACAGAATTAATATTTGAACTTAGTCCAGAAGCATTTACATCTCCCACTTTTACGAGACATACAACTGAATCACAAGTATTACAATCTTCCAAGCAACATGTAACGCTCTCTGAACCAATTTCTGCACCAACTGGGTCCAAACCTATTCCAACTCATTCATCAACTTACAAATTATCTACGGAAATAATGACTAGTGCCGGACAAATATCAACAACCAGTCAGCAAAGTACAATTTCTACTCGGTTGAGGTCAAAAACACCTAGTTCAATAAGTATGGGTGAATCAACAAAAGCTACACCATTGACTTCAACAGAAGGAACCAGTTTGCCTATTACAAAAACTTATTCCACACCTGGGAAATCTACACATTCTCAACAATCCACAGAAACCCATACTCAAAGTGTATTACCATCCAAATTAACTTCATTATCATCACCCTTATCTAGTACCATGACCTCAACTGGAATGTCAACTGTCACTCATGTGACTCAAACCACACCTCACACTTTGACGCAGACACCTGGTACGCCAAGAACGAGAACAACTTTGCTACCTCAAACAATTGACACTCATACCAAAACCATCAAAATGTATACGACTAAACTAATTCCAACAGAAACTTCCGGCCAAATAACAAGCGTTCCGGAAACTAAAACCCAATATGTAACCATTACATATAGCAAAACACCATCTGGAATTCCAACCAAAGTTACTACCACGCCACATACACAGACCACAATTGAAACGACTCACCAACCTTCTTCAATATCTCCAACAACAATCGTGTCAGTCGGTACTGAAACATCAACTCATATTAGAGTACGGTCGTCTACTGCATTAACGATTGAATCAACTTTACCCGTATCAAAGACACCAATTGTATCGACTACAGTCATACCATCATCACAGGCATCCATTGCTACTCAAGTCACATCTAGTCCAATTGTTTCCACACAGTCCAAACAAATAAAAACTTTTCCATCCACTCCAAAAACACATAAATCACCTGGTACACAAAGTACTTCTGAAGTCCCTTCCACATCAGAATTTGAATATAGCACAACAGAATTAATATTTGAACTTAGTCCAGAAGCATTTACATCTCCCACTTTTACGAGACATACAACTGAATCACAAGTATTACAATCTTCCAAGCAACATGTAACGCTCTCTGAACCAATTTCTGCACCAACTGGGTCCAAACCTATTCCAACTCATTCATCAACTTACAAATTATCTACGGAAATAATGACTAGTGCCGGACAAATATCAACAACCAGTCAGCAAAGTACAATTTCTACTCGGTTGAGGTCAAAAACACCTAGTTCAATAAGTATGGGTGAATCAACAAAAGCTACACCATTGACTTCAACAGAAGGAACCAGTTTGCCTATTACAAAAACTTATTCCACACCTGGGAAATCTACACATTCTCAACAATCCACAGAAACCCATACTCAAAGTGTATTACCATCCAAATTAACTTCATTATCATCACCCTTATCTAGTACCATGACCTCAACTGGAATGTCAACTGTCACTCATGTGACTCAAACCACACCTCACACTTTGACGCAGACACCTGGTACGCCAAGAACGAGAACAACTTTGCTACCTCAAACAATTGACACTCATACCAAAACCATCAAAATGTATACGACTAAACTAATTCCAACAGAAACTTCCGGCCAAATAACAAGCGTTCCGGAAACTAAAACCCAATATGTAACCATTACATATAGCAAAACACCATCTGGAATTCCAACCAAAGTTACTACCACGCCACATACACAGACCACAATTGAAACGACTCACCAACCTTCTTCAATATCTCCAACAACAATCGTGTCAGTCGGTACTGAAACATCAACTCATATTAGAGTACGGTCGTCTACTGCATTAACGATTGAATCAACTTTACCAGTATCAAAGACACCAATTGTATCGACTACAGTCATACCATCATCACAGGCATCCATTGCTACTCAAGTCACATCTAGTCCAATTGTTTCCACACAGTCCAAACAAATAAAAACTTTTCCATCCACTCCAAAAACACATAAATCACCTGGTACACAAAGTACTTCTGAAGTCCCTTCCACATCAGAATTTGAATATAGCACAACAGAATTAATATTTGAACTTAGTCCAGAAGCATTTACATCTCCCACTTTTACGAGACATACAACTGAATCACAAGTATTACAATCTTCCAAGCAACATGTAACGCTCTCTGAACCAATTTCTGCACCAACTGGGTCCAAACCTATTCCAACTCATTCATCAACTTACAAATTATCTACGGAAATAATGACTAGTGCCGGACAAATATCAACAACCAGTCAGCAAAGTACAATTTCTACTCGGTTGAGGTCAAAAACACCTAGTTCAATAAGTATGGGTGAATCAACAAAAGCTACACCATTGACTTCAACAGAAGGAACCAGTTTGCCTATTACAAAAACTTATTCCACACCTGGGAAATCTACACATTCTCAACAATCCACAGAAACCCATACTCAAAGTGTATTACCATCCAAATTAACTTCATTATCATCACCCTTATCTAGTACCATGACCTCAACTGGAATGTCAACTGTCACTCATGTGACTCAAACCACACCTCACACTTTGACGCAGACACCTGGTACGCCAAGAACGAGAACAACTTTGCTACCTCAAACAATTGACACTCATACCAAAACCATCAAAATGTATACGACTAAACTAATTCCAACAGAAACTTCCGGCCAAATAACAAGCGTTCCGGAAACTAAAACCCAATATGTAACCATTACATATAGCAAAACACCATCTGGAATTCCAACCAAAGTTACTACCACGCCACATACACAGACCACAATTGAAACGACTCACCAACCTTCTTCAATATCTCCAACAACAATCGTGTCAGTCGGTACTGAAACATCAACTCATATTAGAGTACGGTCGTCTACTGCATTAACGATTGAATCAACTTTACCAGTATCAAAGACACCAATTGTATCGACTACAGTCATACCATCATCACAGGCATCCATTGCTACTCAAGTCACATCTAGTCCAATTGTTTCCACACAGTCCAAACAAATAAAAACTTTTCCATCCACTCCAAAAACACATAAATCACCTGGTACACAAAGTACTTCTGAAGTCCCTTCCACATCAGAATTTGAATATAGCACAACAGAATTAATATTTGAACTTAGTCCAGAAGCATTTACATCTCCCACTTTTACGAGACATACAACTGAATCACAAGTATTACAATCTTCCAAGCAACATGTAACGCTCTCTGAACCAATTTCTGCACCAACTGGGTCCAAACCTATTCCAACTCATTCATCAACTTACAAATTATCTACGGAAATAATGACTAGTGCCGGACAAATATCAACAACCAGTCAGCAAAGTACAATTTCTACTCGGTTGAGGTCAAAAACACCTAGTTCAATAAGTATGGGTGAATCAACAAAAGCTACACCATTGACTTCAACAGAAGGAACCAGTTTGCCTATTACAAAAACTTATTCCACACCTGGGAAATCTACACATTCTCAACAATCCACAGAAACCCATACTCAAAGTGTATTACCATCCAAATTAACTTCATTATCATCACCCTTATCTAGTACCATGACCTCAACTGGAATGTCAACTGTCACTCATGTGACTCAAACCACACCTCACACTTTGACGCAGACACCTGGTACGCCAAGAACGAGAACAACTTTGCTACCTCAAACAATTGACACTCATACCAAAACCATCAAAATGTATACGACTAAACTAATTCCAACAGAAACTTCCGGCCAAATAACAAGCGTTCCGGAAACTAAAACCCAATATGTAACCATTACATATAGCAAAACACCATCTGGAATTCCAACCAAAGTTACTACCACGCCACATACACAGACCACAATTGAAACGACTCACCAACCTTCTTCAATATCTCCAACAACAATCGTGTCAGTCGGTACTGAAACATCAACTCATATTAGAGTACGGTCGTCTACTGCATTAACGATTGAATCAACTTTACCAGTATCAAAGACACCAATTGTATCGACTACAGTCATACCATCATCACAGGCATCCATTGCTACTCAAGTCACATCTAGTCCAATTGTTTCCACACAGTCCAAACAAATAAAAACTTTTCCATCCACTCCAAAAACACATAAATCACCTGGTACACAAAGTACTTCTGAAGTCCCTTCCACATCAGAATTTGAATATAGCACAACAGAATTAATATTTGAACTTAGTCCAGAAGCATTTACATCTCCCACTTTTACGAGACATACAACTGAATCACAAGTATTACAATCTTCCAAGCAACATGTAACGCTCTCTGAACCAATTTCTGCACCAACTGGGTCCAAACCTATTCCAACTCATTCATCAACTTACAAATTATCTACGGAAATAATGACTAGTGCCGGACAAATATCAACAACCAGTCAGCAAAGTACAATTTCTACTCGGTTGAGGTCAAAAACACCTAGTTCAATAAGTATGGGTGAATCAACAAAAGCTACACCATTGACTTCAACAGAAGGAACCAGTTTGCCTATTACAAAAACTTATTCCACACCTGGGAAATCTACACATTCTCAACAATCCACAGAAACCCATACTCAAAGTGTATTACCATCCAAATTAACTTCATTATCATCACCCTTATCTAGTACCATGACCTCAACTGGAATGTCAACTGTCACTCATGTGACTCAAACCACACCTCACACTTTGACGCAGACACCTGGTACGCCAAGAACGAGAACAACTTTGCTACCTCAAACAATTGACACTCATACCAAAACCATCAAAATGTATACGACTAAACTAATTCCAACAGAAACTTCCGGCCAAATAACAAGCGTTCCGGAAACTAAAACCCAATATGTAACCATTACATATAGCAAAACACCATCTGGAATTCCAACCAAAGTTACTACCACGCCACATACACAGACCACAATTGAAACGACTCACCAACCTTCTTCAATATCTCCAACAACAATCGTGTCAGTCGGTACTGAAACATCAACTCATATTAGAGTACGGTCGTCTACTGCATTAACGATTGAATCAACTTTACCAGTATCAAAGACACCAATTGTATCGACTACAGTCATACCATCATCACAGGCATCCATTGCTACTCAAGTCACATCTAGTCCAATTGTTTCCACACAGTCCAAACAAATAAAAACTTTTCCATCCACTCCAAAAACACATAAATCACCTGGTACACAAAGTACTTCTGAAGTCCCTTCCACATCAGAATTTGAATATAGCACAACAGAATTAATATTTGAACTTAGTCCAGAAGCATTTACATCTCCCACTTTTACGAGACATACAACTGAATCACAAGTATTACAATCTTCCAAGCAACATGTAACGCTCTCTGAACCAATTTCTGCACCAACTGGGTCCAAACCTATTCCAACTCATTCATCAACTTACAAATTATCTACGGAAATAATGACTAGTGCCGGACAAATATCAACAACCAGTCAGCAAAGTACAATTTCTACTCGGTTGAGGTCAAAAACACCTAGTTCAATAAGTATGGGTGAATCAACAAAAGCTACACCATTGACTTCAACAGAAGGAACCAGTTTGCCTATTACAAAAACTTATTCCACACCTGGGAAATCTACACATTCTCAACAATCCACAGAAACCCATACTCAAAGTGTATTACCATCCAAATTAACTTCATTATCATCACCCTTATCTAGTACCATGACCTCAACTGGAATGTCAACTGTCACTCATGTGACTCAAACCACACCTCACACTTTGACGCAGACACCTGGTACGCCAAGAACGAGAACAACTTTGCTACCTCAAACAATTGACACTCATACCAAAACCATCAAAATGTATACGACTAAACTAATTCCAACAGAAACTTCCGGCCAAATAACAAGCGTTCCGGAAACTAAAACCCAATATGTAACCATTACATATAGCAAAACACCATCTGGAATTCCAACCAAAGTTACTACCACGCCACATACACAGACCACAATTGAAACGACTCACCAACCTTCTTCAATATCTCCAACAACAATCGTGTCAGTCGGTACTGAAACATCAACTCATATTAGAGTACGGTCGTCTACTGCATTAACGATTGAATCAACTTTACCAGTATCAAAGACACCAATTGTATCGACTACAGTCATACCATCATCACAGGCATCCATTGCTACTCAAGTCACATCTAGTCCAATTGTTTCCACACAGTCCAAACAAATAAAAACTTTTCCATCCACTCCAAAAACACATAAATCACCTGGTACACAAAGTACTTCTGAAGTCCCTTCCACATCAGAATTTGAATATAGCACAACAGAATTAATATTTGAACTTAGTCCAGAAGCATTTACATCTCCCACTTTTACGAGACATACAACTGAATCACAAGTATTACAATCTTCCAAGCAACATGTAACGCTCTCTGAACCAATTTCTGCACCAACTGGGTCCAAACCTATTCCAACTCATTCATCAACTTACAAATTATCTACGGAAATAATGACTAGTGCCGGACAAATATCAACAACCAGTCAGCAAAGTACAATTTCTACTCGGTTGAGGTCAAAAACACCTAGTTCAATAAGTATGGGTGAATCAACAAAAGCTACACCATTGACTTCAACAGAAGGAACCAGTTTGCCTATTACAAAAACTTATTCCACACCTGGGAAATCTACACATTCTCAACAATCCACAGAAACCCATACTCAAAGTGTATTACCATCCAAATTAACTTCATTATCATCACCCTTATCTAGTACCATGACCTCAACTGGAATGTCAACTGTCACTCATGTGACTCAAACCACACCTCACACTTTGACGCAGACACCTGGTACGCCAAGAACGAGAACAACTTTGCTACCTCAAACAATTGACACTCATACCAAAACCATCAAAATGTATACGACTAAACTAATTCCAACAGAAACTTCCGGCCAAATAACAAGCGTTCCGGAAACTAAAACCCAATATGTAACCATTACATATAGCAAAACACCATCTGGAATTCCAACCAAAGTTACTACCACGCCACATACACAGACCACAATTGAAACGACTCACCAACCTTCTTCAATATCTCCAACAACAATCGTGTCAGTCGGTACTGAAACATCAACTCATATTAGAGTACGGTCGTCTACTGCATTAACGATTGAATCAACTTTACCAGTATCAAAGACACCAATTGTATCGACTACAGTCATACCATCATCACAGGCATCCATTGCTACTCAAGTCACATCTAGTCCAATTGTTTCCACACAGTCCAAACAAATAAAAACTTTTCCATCCACTCCAAAAACACATAAATCACCTGGTACACAAAGTACTTCTGAAGTCCCTTCCACATCAGAATTTGAATATAGCACAACAGAATTAATATTTGAACTTAGTCCAGAAGCATTTACATCTCCCACTTTTACGAGACATACAACTGAATCACAAGTATTACAATCTTCCAAGCAACATGTAACGCTCTCTGAACCAATTTCTGCACCAACTGGGTCCAAACCTATTCCAACTCATTCATCAACTTACAAATTATCTACGGAAATAATGACTAGTGCCGGACAAATATCAACAACCAGTCAGCAAAGTACAATTTCTACTCGGTTGAGGTCAAAAACACCTAGTTCAATAAGTATGGGTGAATCAACAAAAGCTACACCATTGACTTCAACAGAAGGAACCAGTTTGCCTATTACAAAAACTTATTCCACACCTGGGAAATCTACACATTCTCAACAATCCACAGAAACCCATACTCAAAGTGTATTACCATCCAAATTAACTTCATTATCATCACCCTTATCTAGTACCATGACCTCAACTGGAATGTCAACTGTCACTCATGTGACTCAAACCACACCTCACACTTTGACGCAGACACCTGGTACGCCAAGAACGAGAACAACTTTGCTACCTCAAACAATTGACACTCATACCAAAACCATCAAAATGTATACGACTAAACTAATTCCAACAGAAACTTCCGGCCAAATAACAAGCGTTCCGGAAACTAAAACCCAATATGTAACCATTACATATAGCAAAACACCATCTGGAATTCCAACCAAAGTTACTACCACGCCACATACACAGACCACAATTGAAACGACTCACCAACCTTCTTCAATATCTCCAACAACAATCGTGTCAGTCGGTACTGAAACATCAACTCATATTAGAGTACGGTCGTCTACTGCATTAACGATTGAATCAACTTTACCAGTATCAAAGACACCAATTGTATCGACTACAGTCATACCATCATCACAGGCATCCATTGCTACTCAAGTCACATCTAGTCCAATTGTTTCCACACAGTCCAAACAAATAAAAACTTTTCCATCCACTCCAAAAACACATAAATCACCTGGTACACAAAGTACTTCTGAAGTCCCTTCCACATCAGAATTTGAATATAGCACAACAGAATTAATATTTGAACTTAGTCCAGAAGCATTTACATCTCCCACTTTTACGAGACATACAACTGAATCACAAGTATTACAATCTTCCAAGCAACATGTAACGCTCTCTGAACCAATTTCTGCACCAACTGGGTCCAAACCTATTCCAACTCATTCATCAACTTACAAATTATCTACGGAAATAATGACTAGTGCCGGACAAATATCAACAACCAGTCAGCAAAGTACAATTTCTACTCGGTTGAGGTCAAAAACACCTAGTTCAATAAGTATGGGTGAATCAACAAAAGCTACACCATTGACTTCAACAGAAGGAACCAGTTTGCCTATTACAAAAACTTATTCCACACCTGGGAAATCTACACATTCTCAACAATCCACAGAAACCCATACTCAAAGTGTATTACCATCCAAATTAACTTCATTATCATCACCCTTATCTAGTACCATGACCTCAACTGGAATGTCAACTGTCACTCATGTGACTCAAACCACACCTCACACTTTGACGCAGACACCTGGTACGCCAAGAACGAGAACAACTTTGCTACCTCAAACAATTGACACTCATACCAAAACCATCAAAATGTATACGACTAAACTAATTCCAACAGAAACTTCCGGCCAAATAACAAGCGTTCCGGAAACTAAAACCCAATATGTAACCATTACATATAGCAAAACACCATCTGGAATTCCAACCAAAGTTACTACCACGCCACATACACAGACCACAATTGAAACGACTCACCAACCTTCTTCAATATCTCCAACAACAATCGTGTCAGTCGGTACTGAAACATCAACTCATATTAGAGTACGGTCGTCTACTGCATTAACGATTGAATCAACTTTACCAGTATCAAAGACACCAATTGTATCGACTACAGTCATACCATCATCACAGGCATCCATTGCTACTCAAGTCACATCTAGTCCAATTGTTTCCACACAGTCCAAACAAATAAAAACTTTTCCATCCACTCCAAAAACACATAAATCACCTGGTACACAAAGTACTTCTGAAGTCCCTTCCACATCAGAATTTGAATATAGCACAACAGAATTAATATTTGAACTTAGTCCAGAAGCATTTACATCTCCCACTTTTACGAGACATACAACTGAATCACAAGTATTACAATCTTCCAAGCAACATGTAACGCTCTCTGAACCAATTTCTGCACCAACTGGGTCCAAACCTATTCCAACTCATTCATCAACTTACAAATTATCTACGGAAATAATGACTAGTGCCGGACAAATATCAACAACCAGTCAGCAAAGTACAATTTCTACTCGGTTGAGGTCAAAAACACCTAGTTCAATAAGTATGGGTGAATCAACAAAAGCTACACCATTGACTTCAACAGAAGGAACCAGTTTGCCTATTACAAAAACTTATTCCACACCTGGGAAATCTACACATTCTCAACAATCCACAGAAACCCATACTCAAAGTGTATTACCATCCAAATTAACTTCATTATCATCACCCTTATCTAGTACCATGACCTCAACTGGAATGTCAACTGTCACTCATGTGACTCAAACCACACCTCACACTTTGACGCAGACACCTGGTACGCCAAGAACGAGAACAACTTTGCTACCTCAAACAATTGACACTCATACCAAAACCATCAAAATGTATACGACTAAACTAATTCCAACAGAAACTTCCGGCCAAATAACAAGCGTTCCGGAAACTAAAACCCAATATGTAACCATTACATATAGCAAAACACCATCTGGAATTCCAACCAAAGTTACTACCACGCCACATACACAGACCACAATTGAAACGACTCACCAACCTTCTTCAATATCTCCAACAACAATCGTGTCAGTCGGTACTGAAACATCAACTCATATTAGAGTACGGTCGTCTACTGCATTAACGATTGAATCAACTTTACCAGTATCAAAGACACCAATTGTATCGACTACAGTCATACCATCGTCACAGGCATCCATTGCTACTCAAGTCACATCTAGTCCAATTGTTTCCACACAGTCCACTCAAATAAAAACATTTCCATCCACTCCAAAAACACATAAATCACCTGGTACACAAAGTACTTCTGAAGTCCCTTCCACATCAGAATTTGAATATAGCACAACAGAATTAATATTTGAACTTAGTCCAGAAGCATTTACATCTCCCACTTTTACGAGACATACAACTGAATCACAAGTATTACAATCTTCCAAGCAACATGTAACGCTCTCTGAACCAATTTCTGCACCAACTGGGTCCAAACCTATTCCAACTCATTCATCAACTTACAAATTATCTACGGAAATAATGACTAGTGCCGGACAAATATCAACAACCAGTCAGCAAAGTACAATTTCTACTCGGTTGAGGTCAAAAACACCTAGTTCAATAAGTATGGGTGAATCAACAAAAGCTACACCATTGACTTCAACAGAAGGAACCAGTTTGCCTATTACAAAAACTTATTCCACACCTGGGAAATCTACACATTCTCAACAATCCACAGAAACCCATACTCAAAGTGTATTACCATCCAAATTAACTTCATTATCATCACCCTTATCTAGTACCATGACCTCAACTGGAATGTCAACTGTCACTCATGTGACTCAAACCACACCTCACACTTTGACGCAGACACCTGGTACGCCAAGAACGAGAACAACTTTGCTACCTCAAACAATTGACACTCATACCAAAACCATCAAAATGTATACGACTAAACTAATTCCAACAGAAACTTCCGGCCAAATAACAAGCGTTCCGGAAACTAAAACCCAATATGTAACCATTACATATAGCAAAACACCATCTGGAATTCCAACCAAAGTTACTACCACGCCACATACACAGACCACAATTGAAACGACTCACCAACCTTCTTCAATATCTCCAACAACAATCGTGTCAGTCGGTACTGAAACATCAACTCATATTAGAGTACGGTCGTCTACTGCATTAACGATTGAATCAACTTTACCAGTATCAAAGACACCAATTGTATCGACTACAGTCATACCATCATCACAGGCATCCATTGCTACTCAAGTCACATCTAGTCCAATTGTTTCCACACAGTCCAAACAAATAAAAACTTTTCCATCCACTCCAAAAACACATAAATCACCTGGTACACAAAGTACTTCTGAAGTCCCTTCCACATCAGAATTTGAATATAGCACAACAGAATTAATATTTGAACTTAGTCCAGAAGCATTTACATCTCCCACTTTTACGAGACATACAACTGAATCACAAGTATTACAATCTTCCAAGCAACATGTAACGCTCTCTGAACCAATTTCTGCACCAACTGGGTCCAAACCTATTCCAACTCATTCATCAACTTACAAATTATCTACGGAAATAATGACTAGTGCCGGACAAATATCAACAACCAGTCAGCAAAGTACAATTTCTACTCGGTTGAGGTCAAAAACACCTAGTTCAATAAGTATGGGTGAATCAACAAAAGCTACACCATTGACTTCAACAGAAGGAACCAGTTTGCCTATTACAAAAACTTATTCCACACCTGGGAAATCTACACATTCTCAACAATCCACAGAAACCCATACTCAAAGTGTATTACCATCCAAATTAACTTCATTATCATCACCCTTATCTAGTACCATGACCTCAACTGGAATGTCAACTGTCACTCATGTGACTCAAACCACACCTCACACTTTGACGCAGACACCTGGTACGCCAAGAACGAGAACAACTTTGCTACCTCAAACAATTGACACTCATACCAAAACCATCAAAATGTATACGACTAAACTAATTCCAACAGAAACTTCCGGCCAAATAACAAGCGTTCCGGAAACTAAAACCCAATATGTAACCATTACATATAGCAAAACACCATCTGGAATTCCAACCAAAGTTACTACCACGCCACATACACAGACCACAATTGAAACGACTCACCAACCTTCTTCAATATCTCCAACAACAATCGTGTCAGTCGGTACTGAAACATCAACTCATATTAGAGTACGGTCGTCTACTGCATTAACGATTGAATCAACTTTACCAGTATCAAAGACACCAATTGTATCGACTACAGTCATACCATCATCACAGGCATCCATTGCTACTCAAGTCACATCTAGTCCAATTGTTTCCACACAGTCCAAACAAATAAAAACTTTTCCATCCACTCCAAAAACACATAAATCACCTGGTACACAAAGTACTTCTGAAGTCCCTTCCACATCAGAATTTGAATATAGCACAACAGAATTAATATTTGAACTTAGTCCAGAAGCATTTACATCTCCCACTTTTACGAGACATACAACTGAATCACAAGTATTACAATCTTCCAAGCAACATGTAACGCTCTCTGAACCAATTTCTGCACCAACTGGGTCCAAACCTATTCCAACTCATTCATCAACTTACAAATTATCTACGGAAATAATGACTAGTGCCGGACAAATATCAACAACCAGTCAGCAAAGTACAATTTCTACTCGGTTGAGGTCAAAAACACCTAGTTCAATAAGTATGGGTGAATCAACAAAAGCTACACCATTGACTTCAACAGAAGGAACCAGTTTGCCTATTACAAAAACTTATTCCACACCTGGGAAATCTACACATTCTCAACAATCCACAGAAACCCATACTCAAAGTGTATTACCATCCAAATTAACTTCATTATCATCACCCTTATCTAGTACCATGACCTCAACTGGAATGTCAACTGTCACTCATGTGACTCAAACCACACCTCACACTTTGACGCAGACACCTGGTACGCCAAGAACGAGAACAACTTTGCTACCTCAAACAATTGACACTCATACCAAAACCATCAAAATGTATACGACTAAACTAATTCCAACAGAAACTTCCGGCCAAATAACAAGCGTTCCGGAAACTAAAACCCAATATGTAACCATTACATATAGCAAAACACCATCTGGAATTCCAACCAAAGTTACTACCACGCCACATACACAGACCACAATTGAAACGACTCACCAACCTTCTTCAATATCTCCAACAACAATCGTGTCAGTCGGTACTGAAACATCAACTCATATTAGAGTACGGTCGTCTACTGCATTAACGATTGAATCAACTTTACCAGTATCAAAGACACCAATTGTATCGACTACAGTCATACCATCATCACAGGCATCCATTGCTACTCAAGTCACATCTAGTCCAATTGTTTCCACACAGTCCAAACAAATAAAAACTTTTCCATCCACTCCAAAAACACATAAATCACCTGGTACACAAAGTACTTCTGAAGTCCCTTCCACATCAGAATTTGAATATAGCACAACAGAATTAATATTTGAACTTAGTCCAGAAGCATTTACATCTCCCACTTTTACGAGACATACAACTGAATCACAAGTATTACAATCTTCCAAGCAACATGTAACGCTCTCTGAACCAATTTCTGCACCAACTGGGTCCAAACCTATTCCAACTCATTCATCAACTTACAAATTATCTACGGAAATAATGACTAGTGCCGGACAAATATCAACAACCAGTCAGCAAAGTACAATTTCTACTCGGTTGAGGTCAAAAACACCTAGTTCAATAAGTATGGGTGAATCAACAAAAGCTACACCATTGACTTCAACAGAAGGAACCAGTTTGCCTATTACAAAAACTTATTCCACACCTGGGAAATCTACACATTCTCAACAATCCACAGAAACCCATACTCAAAGTGTATTACCATCCAAATTAACTTCATTATCATCACCCTTATCTAGTACCATGACCTCAACTGGAATGTCAACTGTCACTCATGTGACTCAAACCACACCTCACACTTTGACGCAGACACCTGGTACGCCAAGAACGAGAACAACTTTGCTACCTCAAACAATTGACACTCATACCAAAACCATCAAAATGTATACGACTAAACTAATTCCAACAGAAACTTCCGGCCAAATAACAAGCGTTCCGGAAACTAAAACCCAATATGTAACCATTACATATAGCAAAACACCATCTGGAATTCCAACCAAAGTTACTACCACGCCACATACACAGACCACAATTGAAACGACTCACCAACCTTCTTCAATATCTCCAACAACAATCGTGTCAGTCGGTACTGAAACATCAACTCATATTAGAGTACGGTCGTCTACTGCATTAACGATTGAATCAACTTTACCAGTATCAAAGACACCAATTGTATCGACTACAGTCATACCATCATCACAGGCATCCATTGCTACTCAAGTCACATCTAGTCCAATTGTTTCCACACAGTCCAAACAAATAAAAACTTTTCCATCCACTCCAAAAACACATAAATCACCTGGTACACAAAGTACTTCTGAAGTCCCTTCCACATCAGAATTTGAATATAGCACAACAGAATTAATATTTGAACTTAGTCCAGAAGCATTTACATCTCCCACTTTTACGAGACATACAACTGAATCACAAGTATTACAATCTTCCAAGCAACATGTAACGCTCTCTGAACCAATTTCTGCACCAACTGGGTCCAAACCTATTCCAACTCATTCATCAACTTACAAATTATCTACGGAAATAATGACTAGTGCCGGACAAATATCAACAACCAGTCAGCAAAGTACAATTTCTACTCGGTTGAGGTCAAAAACACCTAGTTCAATAAGTATGGGTGAATCAACAAAAGCTACACCATTGACTTCAACAGAAGGAACCAGTTTGCCTATTACAAAAACTTATTCCACACCTGGGAAATCTACACATTCTCAACAATCCACAGAAACCCATACTCAAAGTGTATTACCATCCAAATTAACTTCATTATCATCACCCTTATCTAGTACCATGACCTCAACTGGAATGTCAACTGTCACTCATGTGACTCAAACCACACCTCACACTTTGACGCAGACACCTGGTACGCCAAGAACGAGAACAACTTTGCTACCTCAAACAATTGACACTCATACCAAAACCATCAAAATGTATACGACTAAACTAATTCCAACAGAAACTTCCGGCCAAATAACAAGCGTTCCGGAAACTAAAACCCAATATGTAACCATTACATATAGCAAAACACCATCTGGAATTCCAACCAAAGTTACTACCACGCCACATACACAGACCACAATTGAAACGACTCACCAACCTTCTTCAATATCTCCAACAACAATCGTGTCAGTCGGTACTGAAACATCAACTCATATTAGAGTACGGTCGTCTACTGCATTAACGATTGAATCAACTTTACCAGTATCAAAGACACCAATTGTATCGACTACAGTCATACCATCATCACAGGCATCCATTGCTACTCAAGTCACATCTAGTCCAATTGTTTCCACACAGTCCAAACAAATAAAAACTTTTCCATCCACTCCAAAAACACATAAATCACCTGGTACACAAAGTACTTCTGAAGTCCCTTCCACATCAGAATTTGAATATAGCACAACAGAATTAATATTTGAACTTAGTCCAGAAGCATTTACATCTCCCACTTTTACGAGACATACAACTGAATCACAAGTATTACAATCTTCCAAGCAACATGTAACGCTCTCTGAACCAATTTCTGCACCAACTGGGTCCAAACCTATTCCAACTCATTCATCAACTTACAAATTATCTACGGAAATAATGACTAGTGCCGGACAAATATCAACAACCAGTCAGCAAAGTACAATTTCTACTCGGTTGAGGTCAAAAACACCTAGTTCAATAAGTATGGGTGAATCAACAAAAGCTACACCATTGACTTCAACAGAAGGAACCAGTTTGCCTATTACAAAAACTTATTCCACACCTGGGAAATCTACACATTCTCAACAATCCACAGAAACCCATACTCAAAGTGTATTACCATCCAAATTAACTTCATTATCATCACCCTTATCTAGTACCATGACCTCAACTGGAATGTCAACTGTCACTCATGTGACTCAAACCACACCTCACACTTTGACGCAGACACCTGGTACGCCAAGAACGAGAACAACTTTGCTACCTCAAACAATTGACACTCATACCAAAACCATCAAAATGTATACGACTAAACTAATTCCAACAGAAACTTCCGGCCAAATAACAAGCGTTCCGGAAACTAAAACCCAATATGTAACCATTACATATAGCAAAACACCATCTGGAATTCCAACCAAAGTTACTACCACGCCACATACACAGACCACAATTGAAACGACTCACCAACCTTCTTCAATATCTCCAACAACAATCGTGTCAGTCGGTACTGAAACATCAACTCATATTAGAGTACGGTCGTCTACTGCATTAACGATTGAATCAACTTTACCAGTATCAAAGACACCAATTGTATCGACTACAGTCATACCATCATCACAGGCATCCATTGCTACTCAAGTCACATCTAGTCCAATTGTTTCCACACAGTCCAAACAAATAAAAACTTTTCCATCCACTCCAAAAACACATAAATCACCTGGTACACAAAGTACTTCTGAAGTCCCTTCCACATCAGAATTTGAATATAGCACAACAGAATTAATATTTGAACTTAGTCCAGAAGCATTTACATCTCCCACTTTTACGAGACATACAACTGAATCACAAGTATTACAATCTTCCAAGCAACATGTAACGCTCTCTGAACCAATTTCTGCACCAACTGGGTCCAAACCTATTCCAACTCATTCATCAACTTACAAATTATCTACGGAAATAATGACTAGTGCCGGACAAATATCAACAACCAGTCAGCAAAGTACAATTTCTACTCGGTTGAGGTCAAAAACACCTAGTTCAATAAGTATGGGTGAATCAACAAAAGCTACACCATTGACTTCAACAGAAGGAACCAGTTTGCCTATTACAAAAACTTATTCCACACCTGGGAAATCTACACATTCTCAACAATCCACAGAAACCCATACTCAAAGTGTATTACCATCCAAATTAACTTCATTATCATCACCCTTATCTAGTACCATGACCTCAACTGGAATGTCAACTGTCACTCATGTGACTCAAACCACACCTCACACTTTGACGCAGACACCTGGTACGCCAAGAACGAGAACAACTTTGCTACCTCAAACAATTGACACTCATACCAAAACCATCAAAATGTATACGACTAAACTAATTCCAACAGAAACTTCCGGCCAAATAACAAGCGTTCCGGAAACTAAAACCCAATATGTAACCATTACATATAGCAAAACACCATCTGGAATTCCAACCAAAGTTACTACCACGCCACATACACAGACCACAATTGAAACGACTCACCAACCTTCTTCAATATCTCCAACAACAATCGTGTCAGTCGGTACTGAAACATCAACTCATATTAGAGTACGGTCGTCTACTGCATTAACGATTGAATCAACTTTACCAGTATCAAAGACACCAATTGTATCGACTACAGTCATACCATCATCACAGGCATCCATTGCTACTCAAGTCACATCTAGTCCAATTGTTTCCACACAGTCCAAACAAATAAAAACTTTTCCATCCACTCCAAAAACACATAAATCACCTGGTACACAAAGTACTTCTGAAGTCCCTTCCACATCAGAATTTGAATATAGCACAACAGAATTAATATTTGAACTTAGTCCAGAAGCATTTACATCTCCCACTTTTACGAGACATACAACTGAATCACAAGTATTACAATCTTCCAAGCAACATGTAACGCTCTCTGAACCAATTTCTGCACCAACTGGGTCCAAACCTATTCCAACTCATTCATCAACTTACAAATTATCTACGGAAATAATGACTAGTGCCGGACAAATATCAACAACCAGTCAGCAAAGTACAATTTCTACTCGGTTGAGGTCAAAAACACCTAGTTCAATAAGTATGGGTGAATCAACAAAAGCTACACCATTGACTTCAACAGAAGGAACCAGTTTGCCTATTACAAAAACTTATTCCACACCTGGGAAATCTACACATTCTCAACAATCCACAGAAACCCATACTCAAAGTGTATTACCATCCAAATTAACTTCATTATCATCACCCTTATCTAGTACCATGACCTCAACTGGAATGTCAACTGTCACTCATGTGACTCAAACCACACCTCACACTTTGACGCAGACACCTGGTACGCCAAGAACGAGAACAACTTTGCTACCTCAAACAATTGACACTCATACCAAAACCATCAAAATGTATACGACTAAACTAATTCCAACAGAAACTTCCGGCCAAATAACAAGCGTTCCGGAAACTAAAACCCAATATGTAACCATTACATATAGCAAAACACCATCTGGAATTCCAACCAAAGTTACTACCACGCCACATACACAGACCACAATTGAAACGACTCACCAACCTTCTTCAATATCTCCAACAACAATCGTGTCAGTCGGTACTGAAACATCAACTCATATTAGAGTACGGTCGTCTACTGCATTAACGATTGAATCAACTTTACCAGTATCAAAGACACCAATTGTATCGACTACAGTCATACCATCATCACAGGCATCCATTGCTACTCAAGTCACATCTAGTCCAATTGTTTCCACACAGTCCAAACAAATAAAAACTTTTCCATCCACTCCAAAAACACATAAATCACCTGGTACACAAAGTACTTCTGAAGTCCCTTCCACATCAGAATTTGAATATAGCACAACAGAATTAATATTTGAACTTAGTCCAGAAGCATTTACATCTCCCACTTTTACGAGACATACAACTGAATCACAAGTATTACAATCTTCCAAGCAACATGTAACGCTCTCTGAACCAATTTCTGCACCAACTGGGTCCAAACCTATTCCAACTCATTCATCAACTTACAAATTATCTACGGAAATAATGACTAGTGCCGGACAAATATCAACAACCAGTCAGCAAAGTACAATTTCTACTCGGTTGAGGTCAAAAACACCTAATTCAATAAGTATGGGTGAATCAACAAAAGCTACACCATTGACTTCAACAGAAGGAACCAGTTTGCCTATTACAAAAACTTATTCCACACCTGGGAAATCTACACATTCTCAACAATCCACAGAAACCCATACTCAAAGTGTATTACCATCCAAATTAACTTCATTATCATCACCCTTATCTAGTACCATGACCTCAACTGGAATGTCAACTGTCACTCATGTGACTCAAACCACACCTCACACTTTGACGCAGACACCTGGTACGCCAAGAACGAGAACAACTTTGCTACCTCAAACAATTGACACTCATACCAAAACCATCAAAATGTATACGACTAAACTAATTCCAACAGAAACTTCCGGCCAAATAACAAGCGTTCCGGAAACTAAAACCCAATATGTAACCATTACATATAGCAAAACACCATCTGGAATTCCAACCAAAGTTACTACCACGCCACATACACAGACCACAATTGAAACGACTCACCAACCTTCTTCAATATCTCCAACAACAATCGTGTCAGTCGGTACTGAAACATCAACTCATATTAGAGTACGGTCGTCTACTGCATTAACGATTGAATCAACTTTACCAGTATCAAAGACACCAATTGTATCGACTACAGTCATACCATCATCACAGGCATCCATTGCTACTCAAGTCACATCTAGTCCAATTGTTTCCACACAGTCCAAACAAATAAAAACTTTTCCATCCACTCCAAAAACACATAAATCACCTGGTACACAAAGTACTTCTGAAGTCCCTTCCACATCAGAATTTGAATATAGCACAACAGAATTAATATTTGAACTTAGTCCAGAAGCATTTACATCTCCCACTTTTACGAGACATACAACTGAATCACAAGTATTACAATCTTCCAAGCAACATGTAACGCTCTCTGAACCAATTTCTGCACCAACTGGGTCCAAACCTATTCCAACTCATTCATCAACTTACAAATTATCTACGGAAATAATGACTAGTGCCGGACAAATATCAACAACCAGTCAGCAAAGTACAATTTCTACTCGGTTGAGGTCAAAAACACCTAGTTCAATAAGTATGGGTGAATCAACAAAAGCTACACCATTGACTTCAACAGAAGGAACCAGTTTGCCTATTACAAAAACTTATTCCACACCTGGGAAATCTACACATTCTCAACAATCCACAGAAACCCATATTCAAAGTGTATTACCATCCAAATTAACTTCATTATCATCACCCTTATCTAGTACCATGACCTCAACTGGAATGTCAACTGTCACTCATGTGACTCAAACCACACCTCACACTTTGACGCAGACACCTGGTACGCCAAGAACGAGAACAACTTTGCTACCTCAAACAATTGACACTCATACCAAAACCATCAAAATGTATACGACTAAACTAATTCCAACAGAAACTTCCGGCCAAATAACAAGCGTTCCGGAAACTAAAACCCAATATGTAACCATTACATATAGCAAAACACCATCTGGAATTCCAACCAAAGTTACTACCACGCCACATACACAGACCACAATTGAAACGACTCACCAACCTTCTTCAATATCTCCAACAACAATCGTGTCAGTCGGTACTGAAACATCAACTCATATTAGAGTACGGTCGTCTACTGCATTAACGATTGAATCAACTTTACCAGTATCAAAGACACCAATTGTATCGACTACAGTCATACCATCATCACAGGCATCCATTGCTACTCAAGTCACATCTAGTCCAATTGTTTCCACACAGTCCAAACAAATAAAAACTTTTCCATCCACTCCAAAAACACATAAATCACCTGGTACACAAAGTACTTCTGAAGTCCCTTCCACATCAGAATTTGAATATAGCACAACAGAATTAATATTTGAACTTAGTCCAGAAGCATTTACATCTCCCACTTTTACGAGACATACAACTGAATCACAAGTATTACAATCTTCCAAGCAACATGTAACGCTCTCTGAACCAATTTCTGCACCAACTGGGTCCAAACCTATTCCAACTCATTCATCAACTTACAAATTATCTACGGAAATAATGACTAGTGCCGGACAAATATCAACAACCAGTCAGCAAAGTACAATTTCTACTCGGTTGAGGTCAAAAACACCTAGTTCAATAAGTATGGGTGAATCAACAAAAGCTACACCATTGACTTCAACAGAAGGAACCAGTTTGCCTATTACAAAAACTTATTCCACACCTGGGAAATCTACACATTCTCAACAATCCACAGAAACCCATATTCAAAGTGTATTACCATCCAAATTAACTTCATTATCATCACCCTTATCTAGTACCATGACCTCAACTGGAATGTCAACTGTCACTCATGTGACTCAAACCACACCTCACACTTTGACGCAGACACCTGGTACGCCAAGAACGAGAACAACTTTGCTACCTCAAACAATTGACACTCATACCAAAACCATCAAAATGTATACGACTAAACTAATTCCAACAGAAACTTCCGGCCAAATAACAAGCGTTCCGGAAACTAAAACCCAATATGTAACCATTACATATAGCAAAACACCATCTGGAATTCCAACCAAAGTTACTACCACGCCACATACACAGACCACAATTGAAACGACTCACCAACCTTCTTCAATATCTCCAACAACAATCGTGTCAGTCGGTACTGAAACATCAACTCATATTAGAGTACGGTCGTCTACTGCATTAACGATTGAATCAACTTTACCAGTATCAAAGACACCAATTGTATCGACTACAGTCATACCATCATCACAGGCATCCATTGCTACTCAAGTCACATCTAGTCCAATTGTTTCCACACAGTCCAAACAAATAAAAACTTTTCCATCCACTCCAAAAACACATAAATCACCTGGTACACAAAGTACTTCTGAAGTCCCTTCCACATCAGAATTTGAATATAGCACAACAGAATTAATATTTGAACTTAGTCCAGAAGCATTTACATCTCCCACTTTTACGAGACATACAACTGAATCACAAGTATTACAATCTTCCAAGCAACATGTAACGCTCTCTGAACCAATTTCTGCACCAACTGGGTCCAAACCTATTCCAACTCATTCATCAACTTACAAATTATCTACGGAAATAATGACTAGTGCCGGACAAATATCAACAACCAGTCAGCAAAGTACAATTTCTACTCGGTTGAGGTCAAAAACACCTAATTCAATAAGTATGGGTGAATCAACAAAAGCTACACCATTGACTTCAACAGAAGGAACCAGTTTGCCTATTACAAAAACTTATTCCACACCTGGGAAATCTACACATTCTCAACAATCCACAGAAACCCATACTCAAAGTGTATTACCATCCAAATTAACTTCATTATCATCACCCTTATCTAGTACCATGACCTCAACTGGAATGTCAACTGTCACTCATGTGACTCAAACCACACCTCACACTTTGACGCAGACACCTGGTACGCCAAGAACGAGAACAACTTTGCTACCTCAAACAATTGACACTCATACCAAAACCATCAAAATGTATACGACTAAACTAATTCCAACAGAAACTTCCGGCCAAATAACAAGCGTTCCGGAAACTAAAACCCAATATGTAACCATTACATATAGCAAAACACCATCTGGAATTCCAACCAAAGTTACTACCACGCCACATACACAGACCACAATTGAAACGACTCACCAACCTTCTTCAATATCTCCAACAACAATCGTGTCAGTCGGTACTGAAACATCAACTCATATTAGAGTACGGTCGTCTACTGCATTAACGATTGAATCAACTTTACCAGTATCAAAGACACCAATTGTATCGACTACAGTCATACCATCGTCACAGGCATCCATTGCTACTCAAGTCACATCTAGTCCAATTGTTTCCACACAGTCCACTCAAATAAAAACATTTCCATCCACTCCAAAAACACATAAATCACCTGGTACACAAAGTACTTCTGAAGTCCCTTCCACATCAGAATTTGAATATAGCACAACAGAATTAATATTTGAACTTAGTCCAGAAGCATTTACATCTCCCACTTTTACGAGACATACAACTGAATCACAAGTATTACAATCTTCCAAGCAACATGTAACGCTCTCTGAACCAATTTCTGCACCAACTGGGTCCAAACCTATTCCAACTCATTCATCAACTTACAAATTATCTACGGAAATAATGACTAGTGCCGGACAAATATCAACAACCAGTCAGCAAAGTACAATTTCTACTCGGTTGAGGTCAAAAACACCTAGTTCAATAAGTATGGGTGAATCAACAAAAGCTACACCATTGACTTCAACAGAAGGAACCAGTTTGCCTATTACAAAAACTTATTCCACACCTGGGAAATCTACACATTCTCAACAATCCACAGAAACCCATATTCAAAGTGTATTACCATCCAAATTAACTTCATTATCATCACCCTTATCTAGTACCATGACCTCAACTGGAATGTCAACTGTCACTCATGTGACTCAAACCACACCTCACACTTTGACGCAGACACCTGGTACGCCAAGAACGAGAACAACTTTGCTACCTCAAACAATTGACACTCATACCAAAACCATCAAAATGTATACGACTAAACTAATTCCAACAGAAACTTCCGGCCAAATAACAAGCGTTCCGGAAACTAAAACCCAATATGTAACCATTACATATAGCAAAACACCATCTGGAATTCCAACCAAAGTTACTACCACGCCACATACACAGACCACAATTGAAACGACTCACCAACCTTCTTCAATATCTCCAACAACAATCGTGTCAGTCGGTACTGAAACATCAACTCATATTAGAGTACGGTCGTCTACTGCATTAACGATTGAATCAACTTTACCAGTATCAAAGACACCAATTGTATCGACTACAGTCATACCATCATCACAGGCATCCATTGCTACTCAAGTCACATCTAGTCCAATTGTTTCCACACAGTCCAAACAAATAAAAACTTTTCCATCCACTCCAAAAACACATAAATCACCTGGTACACAAAGTACTTCTGAAGTCCCTTCCACATCAGAATTTGAATATAGCACAACAGAATTAATATTTGAACTTAGTCCAGAAGCATTTACATCTCCCACTTTTACGAGACATACAACAGAATCACAAGTATTACAATCTTCCAAGCAACATGTAACGCTCTCTGAACCAATTTCTGCACCAACTGGGTCCAAACCTATTCCAACTCATTCATCAACTTACAAATTATCTACGGAAATAATGACTAGTGCCGGACAAATATCAACAACCAGTCAGCAAAGTACAATTTCTACTCGGTTGAGGTCAAAAACACCTAGTTCAATAAGTATGGGTGAATCAACAAAAGCTACACCATTGACTTCAACAGAAGGAACCAGTTTGCCTATTACAAAAACTTATTCCACACCTGGGAAATCTACACATTCTCAACAATCCACAGAAACCCATATTCAAAGTGTATTACCATCCAAATTAACTTCATTATCATCACCCTTATCTAGTACCATGACCTCAACTGGAATGTCAACTGTCACTCATGTGACTCAAACCACACCTCACACTTTGACGCAGACACCTGGTACGCCAAGAACGAGAACAACTTTGCTACCTCAAACAATTGACACTCATACCAAAACCATCAAAATGTATACGACTAAACTAATTCCAACAGAAACTTCCGGCCAAATAACAAGCGTTCCGGAAACTAAAACCCAATATGTAACCATTACATATAGCAAAACACCATCTGGAATTCCAACCAAAGTTACTACCACGCCACATACACAGACCACAATTGAAACGACTCACCAACCTTCTTCAATATCTCCAACAACAATCGTGTCAGTCGGTACTGAAACATCAACTCATATTAGAGTACGGTCGTCTACTGCATTAACGATTGAATCAACTTTACCAGTATCAAAGACACCAATTGTATCGACTACAGTCATACCATCATCACAGGCATCCATTGCTACTCAAGTCACATCTAGTCCAATTGTTTCCACACAGTCCAAACAAATAAAAACTTTTCCATCCACTCCAAAAACACATAAATCACCTGGTACACAAAGTACTTCTGAAGTCCCTTCCACATCAGAATTTGAATATAGCACAACAGAATTAATATTTGAACTTAGTCCAGAAGCATTTACATCTCCCACTTTTACGAGACATACAACTGAATCACAAGTATTACAATCTTCCAAGCAACATGTAACGCTCTCTGAACCAATTTCTGCACCAACTGGGTCCAAACCTATTCCAACTCATTCATCAACTTACAAATTATCTACGGAAATAATGACTAGTGCCGGACAAATATCAACAACCAGTCAGCAAAGTACAATTTCTACTCGGTTGAGGTCAAAAACACCTAGTTCAATAAGTATGGGTGAATCAACAAAAGCTACACCATTGACTTCAACAGAAGGAACCAGTTTGCCTATTACAAAAACTTATTCCACACCTGGGAAATCTACACATTCTCAACAATCCACAGAAACCCATACTCAAAGTGTATTACCATCCAAATTAACTTCATTATCATCACCCTTATCTAGTACCATGACCTCAACTGGAATGTCAACTGTCACTCATGTGACTCAAACCACACCTCACACTTTGACGCAGACACCTGGTACGCCAAGAACGAGAACAACTTTGCTACCTCAAACAATTGACACTCATACCAAAACCATCAAAATGTATACGACTAAACTAATTCCAACAGAAACTTCCGGCCAAATAACAAGCGTTCCGGAAACTAAAACCCAATATGTAACCATTACATATAGCAAAACACCATCTGGAATTCCAACCAAAGTTACTACCACGCCACATACACAGACCACAATTGAAACGACTCACCAACCTTCTTCAATATCTCCAACAACAATCGTGTCAGTCGGTACTGAAACATCAACTCATATTAGAGTACGGTCGTCTACTGCATTAACGATTGAATCAACTTTACCAGTATCAAAGACACCAATTGTATCGACTACAGTCATACCATCATCACAGGCATCCATTGCTACTCAAGTCACATCTAGTCCAATTGTTTCCACACAGTCCAAACAAATAAAAACTTTTCCATCCACTCCAAAAACACATAAATCACCTGGTACACAAAGTACTTCTGAAGTCCCTTCCACATCAGAATTTGAATATAGCACAACAGAATTAATATTTGAACTTAGTCCAGAAGCATTTACATCTCCCACTTTTACGAGACATACAACTGAATCACAAGTATTACAATCTTCCAAGCAACATGTAACGCTCTCTGAACCAATTTCTGCACCAACTGGGTCCAAACCTATTCCAACTCATTCATCAACTTACAAATTATCTACGGAAATAATGACTAGTGCCGGACAAATATCAACAACCAGTCAGCAAAGTACAATTTCTACTCGGTTGAGGTCAAAAACACCTAGTTCAATAAGTATGGGTGAATCAACAAAAGCTACACCATTGACTTCAACAGAAGGAACCAGTTTGCCTATTACAAAAACTTATTCCACACCTGGGAAATCTACACATTCTCAACAATCCACAGAAACCCATACTCAAAGTGTATTACCATCCAAATTAACTTCATTATCATCACCCTTATCTAGTACCATGACCTCAACTGGAATGTCAACTGTCACTCATGTGACTCAAACCACACCTCACACTTTGACGCAGACACCTGGTACGCCAAGAACGAGAACAACTTTGCTACCTCAAACAATTGACACTCATACCAAAACCATCAAAATGTATACGACTAAACTAATTCCAACAGAAACTTCCGGCCAAATAACAAGCGTTCCGGAAACTAAAACCCAATATGTAACCATTACATATAGCAAAACACCATCTGGAATTCCAACCAAAGTTACTACCACGCCACATACACAGACCACAATTGAAACGACTCACCAACCTTCTTCAATATCTCCAACAACAATCGTGTCAGTCGGTACTGAAACATCAACTCATATTAGAGTACGGTCGTCTACTGCATTAACGATTGAATCAACTTTACCAGTATCAAAGACACCAATTGTATCGACTACAGTCATACCATCATCACAGGCATCCATTGCTACTCAAGTCACTTCTAGTCCAATTGTTTCCACACAGTCCAAACAAATAAAAACTTTTCCATCCACTCCAAAAACACATAAATCACCTGGTACACAAAGTACTTCTGAAGTCCCTTCCACATCAGAATTTGAATATAGCACAACAGAATTAATATTTGAACTTAGTCCAGAAGCATTTACATCTCCCACTTTTACGAGACATACAACTGAATCACAAGTATTACAATCTTCCAAGCAACATGTAACGCTCTCTGAACCAATTTCTGCACCAACTGGGTCCAAACCTATTCCAACTCATTCATCAACTTACAAATTATCTACGGAAATAATGACTAGTGCCGGACAAATATCAACAACCAGTCAGCAAAGTACAATTTCTACTCGGTTGAGGTCAAAAACACCTAGTTCAATAAGTATGGGTGAATCAACAAAAGCTACACCATTGACTTCAACAGAAGGAACCAGTTTGCCTATTACAAAAACTTATTCCACACCTGGGAAATCTACACATTCTCAACAATCCACAGAAACCCATACTCAAAGTGTATTACCATCCAAATTAACTTCATTATCATCACCCTTATCTAGTACCATGACCTCAACTGGAATGTCAACTGTCACTCATGTGACTCAAACCACACCTCACACTTTGACGCAGACACCTGGTACGCCAAGAACGAGAACAACTTTGCTACCTCAAACAATTGACACTCATACCAAAACCATCAAAATGTATACGACTAAACTAATTCCAACAGAAACTTCCGGCCAAATAACAAGCGTTCCGGAAACTAAAACCCAATATGTAACCATTACATATAGCAAAACACCATCTGGAATTCCAACCAAAGTTACTACCACGCCACATACACAGACCACAATTGAAACGACTCACCAACCTTCTTCAATATCTCCAACAACAATCGTGTCAGTCGGTACTGAAACATCAACTCATATTAGAGTACGGTCGTCTACTGCATTAACGATTGAATCAACTTTACCAGTATCAAAGACACCAATTGTATCGACTACAGTCATACCATCATCACAGGCATCCATTGCTACTCAAGTCACATCTAGTCCAATTGTTTCCACACAGTCCAAACAAATAAAAACTTTTCCATCCACTCCAAAAACACATAAATCACCTGGTACACAAAGTACTTCTGAAGTCCCTTCCACATCAGAATTTGAATATAGCACAACAGAATTAATATTTGAACTTAGTCCAGAAGCATTTACATCTCCCACTTTTACGAGACATACAACTGAATCACAAGTATTACAATCTTCCAAGCAACATGTAACGCTCTCTGAACCAATTTCTGCACCAACTGGGTCCAAACCTATTCCAACTCATTCATCAACTTACAAATTATCTACGGAAATAATGACTAGTGCCGGACAAATATCAACAACCAGTCAGCAAAGTACAATTTCTACTCGGTTGAGGTCAAAAACACCTAGTTCAATAAGTATGGGTGAATCAACAAAAGCTACACCATTGACTTCAACAGAAGGAACCAGTTTGCCTATTACAAAAACTTATTCCACACCTGGGAAATCTACACATTCTCAACAATCCACAGAAACCCATATTCAAAGTGTATTACCATCCAAATTAACTTCATTATCATCACCCTTATCTAGTACCATGACCTCAACTGGAATGTCAACTGTCACTCATGTGACTCAAACCACACCTCACATTTTGACGCAGACACCTGGTACGCCAAGAACGAGAACAACTTTGCTACCTCAAACAATTGACACTCATACCAAAACCATCAAAATGTATACGACTAAACTAATTCCAACAGAAACTTCCGGCCAAATAACAAGCGTTCCGGAAACTAAAACCCAATATGTAACCATTACATATAGCAAAACACCATCTGGAATTCCAACCAAAGTTACTACCACGCCACATACACAGACCACAATTGAAACGACTCACCAACCTTCTTCAATATCTCCAACAACAATCGTGTCAGTCGGTACTGAAACATCAACTCATATTAGAGTACGGTCGTCTACTGCATTAACGATTGAATCAACTTTACCAGTATCAAAGACACCAATTGTATCGACTACAGTCATACCATCATCACAGGCATCCATTGCTACTCAAGTCACTTCTAGTCCAATTGTTTCCACACAGTCCAAACAAATAAAAACTTTTCCATCCACTCCAAAAACACATAAATCACCTGGTACACAAAGTACTTCTGAAGTCCCTTCCACATCAGAATTTGAATATAGCACAACAGAATTAATATTTGAACTTAGTCCAGAAGCATTTACATCTCCCACTTTTACGAGACATACAACTGAATCACAAGTATTACAATCTTCCAAGCAACATGTAACGCTCTCTGAACCAATTTCTGCACCAACTGGGTCCAAACCTATTCCAACTCATTCATCAACTTACAAATTATCTACGGAAATAATGACTAGTGCCGGACAAATATCAACAACCAGTCAGCAAAGTACAATTTCTACTCGGTTGAGGTCAAAAACACCTAGTTCAATAAGTATGGGTGAATCAACAAAAGCTACACCATTGACTTCAACAGAAGGAACCAGTTTGCCTATTACAAAAACTTATTCCACACCTGGGAAATCTACACATTCTCAACAATCCACAGAAACCCATACTCAAAGTGTATTACCATCCAAATTAACTTCATTATCATCACCCTTATCTAGTACCATGACCTCAACTGGAATGTCAACTGTCACTCATGTGACTCAAACCACACCTCACACTTTGACGCAGACACCTGGTACGCCAAGAACGAGAACAACTTTGCTACCTCAAACAATTGACACTCATACCAAAACCATCAAAATGTATACGACTAAACTAATTCCAACAGAAACTTCCGGCCAAATAACAAGCGTTCCGGAAACTAAAACCCAATATGTAACCATTACATATAGCAAAACACCATCTGGAATTCCAACCAAAGTTACTACCACGCCACATACACAGACCACAATTGAAACGACTCACCAACCTTCTTCAATATCTCCAACAACAATCGTGTCAGTCGGTACTGAAACATCAACTCATATTAGAGTACGGTCGTCTACTGCATTAACGATTGAATCAACTTTACCAGTATCAAAGACACCAATTGTATCGACTACAGTCATACCATCATCACAGGCATCCATTGCTACTCAAGTCACATCTAGTCCAATTGTTTCCACACAGTCCAAACAAATAAAAACTTTTCCATCCACTCCAAAAACACATAAATCACCTGGTACACAAAGTACTTCTGAAGTCCCTTCCACATCAGAATTTGAATATAGCACAACAGAATTAATATTTGAACTTAGTCCAGAAGCATTTACATCTCCCACTTTTACGAGACATACAACTGAATCACAAGTATTACAATCTTCCAAGCAACATGTAACGCTCTCTGAACCAATTTCTGCACCAACTGGGTCCAAACCTATTCCAACTCATTCATCAACTTACAAATTATCTACGGAAATAATGACTAGTGCCGGACAAATATCAACAACCAGTCAGCAAAGTACAATTTCTACTCGGTTGAGGTCAAAAACACCTAGTTCAATAAGTATGGGTGAATCAACAAAAGCTACACCATTGACTTCAACAGAAGGAACCAGTTTGCCTATTACAAAAACTTATTCCACACCTGGGAAATCTACACATTCTCAACAATCCACAGAAACCCATACTCAAAGTGTATTACCATCCAAATTAACTTCATTATCATCACCCTTATCTAGTACCATGACCTCAACTGGAATGTCAACTGTCACTCATGTGACTCAAACCACACCTCACACTTTGACGCAGACACCTGGTACGCCAAGAACGAGAACAACTTTGCTACCTCAAACAATTGACACTCATACCAAAACCATCAAAATGTATACGACTAAACTAATTCCAACAGAAACTTCCGGCCAAATAACAAGCGTTCCGGAAACTAAAACCCAATATGTAACCATTACATATAGCAAAACACCATCTGGAATTCCAACCAAAGTTACTACCACGCCACATACACAGACCACAATTGAAACGACTCACCAACCTTCTTCAATATCTCCAACAACAATCGTGTCAGTCGGTACTGAAACATCAACTCATATTAGAGTACGGTCGTCTACTGCATTAACGATTGAATCAACTTTACCAGTATCAAAGACACCAATTGTATCGACTACAGTCATACCATCATCACAGGCATCCATTGCTACTCAAGTCACATCTAGTCCAATTGTTTCCACACAGTCCAAACAAATAAAAACTTTTCCATCCACTCCAAAAACACATAAATCACCTGGTACACAAAGTACTTCTGAAGTCCCTTCCACATCAGAATTTGAATATAGCACAACAGAATTAATATTTGAACTTAGTCCAGAAGCATTTACATCTCCCACTTTTACGAGACATACAACAGAATCACAAGTATTACAATCTTCCAAGCAACATGTAACGCTCTCTGAACCAATTTCTGCACCAACTGGGTCCAAACCTATTCCAACTCATTCATCAACTTACAAATTATCTACGGAAATAATGACTAGTGCCGGACAAATATCAACAACCAGTCAGCAAAGTACAATTTCTACTCGGTTGAGGTCAAAAACACCTAGTTCAATAAGTATGGGTGAATCAACAAAAGCTACACCATTGACTTCAACAGAAGGAACCAGTTTGCCTATTACAAAAACTTATTCCACACCTGGGAAATCTACACATTCTCAACAATCCACAGAAACCCATACTCAAAGTGTATTACCATCCAAATTAACTTCATTATCATCACCCTTATCTAGTACCATGACCTCAACTGGAATGTCAACTGTCACTCATGTGACTCAAACCACACCTCACATTTTGACGCAGACACCTGGTACGCCAAGAACGAGAACAACTTTGCTACCTCAAACAATTGACACTCATACCAAAACCATCAAAATGTATACGACTAAACTAATTCCAACAGAAACTTCCGGCCAAATAACAAGCGTTCCGGAAACTAAAACCCAATATGTAACCATTACATATAGCAAAACACCATCTGGAATTCCAACCAAAGTTACTACCACGCCACATACACAGACCACAATTGAAACGACTCACCAACCTTCTTCAATATCTCCAACAACAATCGTGTCAGTCGGTACTGAAACATCAACTCATATTAGAGTACGGTCGTCTACTGCATTAACGATTGAATCAACTTTACCAGTATCAAAGACACCAATTGTATCGACTACAGTCATACCATCATCACAGGCATCCATTGCTACTCAAGTCACATCTAGTCCAATTGTTTCCACACAGTCCAAACAAATAAAAACTTTTCCATCCACTCCAAAAACACATAAATCACCTGGTACACAAAGTACTTCTGAAGTCCCTTCCACATCAGAATTTGAATATAGCACAACAGAATTAATATTTGAACTTAGTCCAGAAGCATTTACATCTCCCACTTTTACGAGACATACAACTGAATCACAAGTATTACAATCTTCCAAGCAACATGTAACGCTCTCTGAACCAATTTCTGCACCAACTGGGTCCAAACCTATTCCAACTCATTCATCAACTTACAAATTATCTACGGAAATAATGACTAGTGCCGGACAAATATCAACAACCAGTCAGCAAAGTACAATTTCTACTCGGTTGAGGTCAAAAACACCTAGTTCAATAAGTATGGGTGAATCAACAAAAGCTACACCATTGACTTCAACAGAAGGAACCAGTTTGCCTATTACAAAAACTTATTCCACACCTGGGAAATCTACACATTCTCAACAATCCACAGAAACCCATACTCAAAGTGTATTACCATCCAAATTAACTTCATTATCATCACCCTTATCTAGTACCATGACCTCAACTGGAATGTCAACTGTCACTCATGTGACTCAAACCACACCTCACATTTTGACGCAGACACCTGGTACGCCAAGAACGAGAACAACTTTGCTACCTCAAACAATTGACACTCATACCAAAACCATCAAAATGTATACGACTAAACTAATTCCAACAGAAACTTCCGGCCAAATAACAAGCGTTCCGGAAACTAAAACCCAATATGTAACCATTACATATAGCAAAACACCATCTGGAATTCCAACCAAAGTTACTACCACGCCACATACACAGACCACAATTGAAACGACTCACCAACCTTCTTCAATATCTCCAACAACAATCGTGTCAGTCGGTACTGAAACATCAACTCATATTAGAGTACGGTCGTCTACTGCATTAACGATTGAATCAACTTTACCAGTATCAAAGACACCAATTGTATCGACTACAGTCATACCATCATCACAGGCATCCATTGCTACTCAAGTCACATCTAGTCCAATTGTTTCCACACAGTCCAAACAAATAAAAACTTTTCCATCCACTCCAAAAACACATAAATCACCTGGTACACAAAGTACTTCTGAAGTCCCTTCCACATCAGAATTTGAATATAGCACAACAGAATTAATATTTGAACTTAGTCCAGAAGCATTTACATCTCCCACTTTTACGAGACATACAACAGAATCACAAGTATTACAATCTTCCAAGCAACATGTAACGCTCTCTGAACCAATTTCTGCACCAACTGGGTCCAAACCTATTCCAACTCATTCATCAACTTACAAATTATCTACGGAAATAATGACTAGTGCCGGACAAATATCAACAACCAGTCAGCAAAGTACAATTTCTACTCGGTTGAGGTCAAAAACACCTAGTTCAATAAGTATGGGTGAATCAACAAAAGCTACACCATTGACTTCAACAGAAGGAACCAGTTTGCCTATTACAAAAACTTATTCCACACCTGGGAAATCTACACATTCTCAACAATCCACAGAAACCCATACTCAAAGTGTATTACCATCCAAATTAACTTCATTATCATCACCCTTATCTAGTACCATGACCTCAACTGGAATGTCAACTGTCACTCATGTGACTCAAACCACACCTCACATTTTGACGCAGACACCTGGTACGCCAAGAACGAGAACAACTTTGCTACCTCAAACAATTGACACTCATACCAAAACCATCAAAATGTATACGACTAAACTAATTCCAACAGAAACTTCCGGCCAAATAACAAGCGTTCCGGAAACTAAAACCCAATATGTAACCATTACATATAGCAAAACACCATCTGGAATTCCAACCAAAGTTACTACCACGCCACATACACAGACCACAATTGAAACGACTCACCAACCTTCTTCAATATCTCCAACAACAATCGTGTCAGTCGGTACTGAAACATCAACTCATATTAGAGTACGGTCGTCTACTGCATTAACGATTGAATCAACTTTACCAGTATCAAAGACACCAATTGTATCGACTACAGTCATACCATCATCACAGGCATCCATTGCTACTCAAGTCACATCTAGTCCAATTGTTTCCACACAGTCCAAACAAATAAAAACTTTTCCATCCACTCCAAAAACACATAAATCACCTGGTACACAAAGTACTTCTGAAGTCCCTTCCACATCAGAATTTGAATATAGCACAACAGAATTAATATTTGAACTTAGTCCAGAAGCATTTACATCTCCCACTTTTACGAGACATACAACTGAATCACAAGTATTACAATCTTCCAAGCAACATGTAACGCTCTCTGAACCAATTTCTGCACCAACTGGGTCCAAACCTATTCCAACTCATTCATCAACTTACAAATTATCTACGGAAATAATGACTAGTGCCGGACAAATATCAACAACCAGTCAGCAAAGTACAATTTCTACTCGGTTGAGGTCAAAAACACCTAGTTCAATAAGTATGGGTGAATCAACAAAAGCTACACCATTGACTTCAACAGAAGGAACCAGTTTGCCTATTACAAAAACTTATTCCACACCTGGGAAATCTACACATTCTCAACAATCCACAGAAACCCATACTCAAAGTGTATTACCATCCAAATTAACTTCATTATCATCACCCTTATCTAGTACCATGACCTCAACTGGAATGTCAACTGTCACTCATGTGACTCAAACCACACCTCACACTTTGACGCAGACACCTGGTACGCCAAGAACGAGAACAACTTTGCTACCTCAAACAATTGACACTCATACCAAAACCATCAAAATGTATACGACTAAACTAATTCCAACAGAAACTTCCGGCCAAATAACAAGCGTTCCGGAAACTAAAACCCAATATGTAACCATTACATATAGCAAAACACCATCTGGAATTCCAACCAAAGTTACTACCACGCCACATACACAGACCACAATTGAAACGACTCACCAACCTTCTTCAATATCTCCAACAACAATCGTGTCAGTCGGTACTGAAACATCAACTCATATTAGAGTACGGTCGTCTACTGCATTAACGATTGAATCAACTTTACCAGTATCAAAGACACCAATTGTATCGACTACAGTCATACCATCATCACAGGCATCCATTGCTACTCAAGTCACATCTAGTCCAATTGTTTCCACACAGTCCAAACAAATAAAAACTTTTCCATCCACTCCAAAAACACATAAATCACCTGGTACACAAAGTACTTCTGAAGTCCCTTCCACATCAGAATTTGAATATAGCACAACAGAATTAATATTTGAACTTAGTCCAGAAGCATTTACATCTCCCACTTTTACGAGACATACAACTGAATCACAAGTATTACAATCTTCCAAGCAACATGTAACGCTCTCTGAACCAATTTCTGCACCAACTGGGTCCAAACCTATTCCAACTCATTCATCAACTTACAAATTATCTACGGAAATAATGACTAGTGCCGGACAAATATCAACAACCAGTCAGCAAAGTACAATTTCTACTCGGTTGAGGTCAAAAACACCTAGTTCAATAAGTATGGGTGAATCAACAAAAGCTACACCATTGACTTCAACAGAAGGAACCAGTTTGCCTATTACAAAAACTTATTCCACACCTGGGAAATCTACACATTCTCAACAATCCACAGAAACCCATACTCAAAGTGTATTACCATCCAAATTAACTTCATTATCATCACCCTTATCTAGTACCATGACCTCAACTGGAATGTCAACTGTCACTCATGTGACTCAAACCACACCTCACATTTTGACGCAGACACCTGGTACGCCAAGAACGAGAACAACTTTGCTACCTCAAACAATTGACACTCATACCAAAACCATCAAAATGTATACGACTAAACTAATTCCAACAGAAACTTCCGGCCAAATAACAAGCGTTCCGGAAACTAAAACCCAATATGTAACCATTACATATAGCAAAACACCATCTGGAATTCCAACCAAAGTTACTACCACGCCACATACACAGACCACAATTGAAACGACTCACCAACCTTCTTCAATATCTCCAACAACAATCGTGTCAGTCGGTACTGAAACATCAACTCATATTAGAGTACGGTCGTCTACTGCATTAACGATTGAATCAACTTTACCAGTATCAAAGACACCAATTGTATCGACTACAGTCATACCATCATCACAGGCATCCATTGCTACTCAAGTCACTTCTAGTCCAATTGTTTCCACACAGTCCAAACAAATAAAAACTTTTCCATCCACTCCAAAAACACATAAATCACCTGGTACACAAAGTACTTCTGAAGTCCCTTCCACATCAGAATTTGAATATAGCACAACAGAATTAATATTTGAACTTAGTCCAGAAGCATTTACATCTCCCACTTTTACGAGACATACAACTGAATCACAAGTATTACAATCTTCCAAGCAACATGTAACGCTCTCTGAACCAATTTCTGCACCAACTGGGTCCAAACCTATTCCAACTCATTCATCAACTTACAAATTATCTACGGAAATAATGACTAGTGCCGGACAAATATCAACAACCAGTCAGCAAAGTACAATTTCTACTCGGTTGAGGTCAAAAACACCTAGTTCAATAAGTATGGGTGAATCAACAAAAGCTACACCATTGACTTCAACAGAAGGAACCAGTTTGCCTATTACAAAAACTTATTCCACACCTGGGAAATCTACACATTCTCAACAATCCACAGAAACCCATACTCAAAGTGTATTACCATCCAAATTAACTTCATTATCATCACCCTTATCTAGTACCATGACCTCAACTGGAATGTCAACTGTCACTCATGTGACTCAAACCACACCTCACACTTTGACGCAGACACCTGGTACGCCAAGAACGAGAACAACTTTGCTACCTCAAACAATTGACACTCATACCAAAACCATCAAAATGTATACGACTAAACTAATTCCAACAGAAACTTCCGGCCAAATAACAAGCGTTCCGGAAACTAAAACCCAATATGTAACCATTACATATAGCAAAACACCATCTGGAATTCCAACCAAAGTTACTACCACGCCACATACACAGACCACAATTGAAACGACTCACCAACCTTCTTCAATATCTCCAACAACAATCGTGTCAGTCGGTACTGAAACATCAACTCATATTAGAGTACGGTCGTCTACTGCATTAACGATTGAATCAACTTTACCAGTATCAAAGACACCAATTGTATCGACTACAGTCATACCATCGTCACAGGCATCCATTGCTACTCAAGTCACTTCTAGTCCAATTGTTTCCACACAGTCCAAACAAATAAAAACTTTTCCATCCACTCCAAAAACACATAAATCACCTGGTACACAAAGTACTTCTGAAGTCCCTTCCACATCAGAATTTGAATATAGCACAACAGAATTAATATTTGAACTTAGTCCAGAAGCATTTACATCTCCCACTTTTACGAGACATACAACTGAATCACAAGTATTACAATCTTCCAAGCAACATGTAACGCTCTCTGAACCAATTTCTGCACCAACTGGGTCCAAACCTATTCCAACTCATTCATCAACTTACAAATTATCTACGGAAATAATGACTAGTGCCGGACAAATATCAACAACCAGTCAGCAAAGTACAATTTCTACTCGGTTGAGGTCAAAAACACCTAGTTCAATAAGTATGGGTGAATCAACAAAAGCTACACCATTGACTTCAACAGAAGGAACCAGTTTGCCTATTACAAAAACTTATTCCACACCTGGGAAATCTACACATTCTCAACAATCCACAGAAACCCATACTCAAAGTGTATTACCATCCAAATTAACTTCATTATCATCACCCTTATCTAGTACCATGACCTCAACTGGAATGTCAACTGTCACTCATGTGACTCAAACCACACCTCACATTTTGACGCAGACACCTGGTACGCCAAGAACGAGAACAACTTTGCTACCTCAAACAATTGACACTCATACCAAAACCATCAAAATGTATACGACTAAACTAATTCCAACAGAAACTTCCGGCCAAATAACAAGCGTTCCGGAAACTAAAACCCAATATGTAACCATTACATATAGCAAAACACCATCTGGAATTCCAACCAAAGTTACTACCACGCCACATACACAGACCACAATTGAAACGACTCACCAACCTTCTTCAATATCTCCAACAACAATCGTGTCAGTCGGTACTGAAACATCAACTCATATTAGAGTACGGTCGTCTACTGCATTAACGATTGAATCAACTTTACCAGTATCAAAGACACCAATTGTATCGACTACAGTCATACCATCGTCACAGGCATCCATTGCTACTCAAGTCACTTCTAGTCCAATTGTTTCCACACAGTCCAAACAAATAAAAACTTTTCCATCCACTCCAAAAACACATAAATCACCTGGTACACAAAGTACTTCTGAAGTCCCTTCCACATCAGAATTTGAATATAGCACAACAGAATTAATATTTGAACTTAGTCCAGAAGCATTTACATCTCCCACTTTTACGAGACATACAACTGAATCACAAGTATTACAATCTTCCAAGCAACATGTAACGCTCTCTGAACCAATTTCTGCACCAACTGGGTCCAAACCTATTCCAACTCATTCATCAACTTACAAATTATCTACGGAAATAATGACTAGTGCCGGACAAATATCAACAACCAGTCAGCAAAGTACAATTTCTACTCGGTTGAGGTCAAAAACACCTAGTTCAATAAGTATGGGTGAATCAACAAAAGCTACACCATTGACTTCAACAGAAGGAACCAGTTTGCCTATTACAAAAACTTATTCCACACCTGGGAAATCTACACATTCTCAACAATCCACAGAAACCCATACTCAAAGTGTATTACCATCCAAATTAACTTCATTATCATCACCCTTATCTAGTACCATGACCTCAACTGGAATGTCAACTGTCACTCATGTGACTCAAACCACACCTCACACTTTGACGCAGACACCTGGTACGCCAAGAACGAGAACAACTTTGCTACCTCAAACAATTGACACTCATACCAAAACCATCAAAATGTATACGACTAAACTAATTCCAACAGAAACTTCCGGCCAAATAACAAGCGTTCCGGAAACTAAAACCCAATATGTAACCATTACATATAGCAAAACACCATCTGGAATTCCAACCAAAGTTACTACCACGCCACATACACAGACCACAATTGAAACGACTCACCAACCTTCTTCAATATCTCCAACAACAATCGTGTCAGTCGGTACTGAAACATCAACTCATATTAGAGTACGGTCGTCTACTGCATTAACGATTGAATCAACTTTACCAGTATCAAAGACACCAATTGTATCGACTACAGTCATACCATCGTCACAGGCATCCATTGCTACTCAAGTCACTTCTAGTCCAATTGTTTCCACACAGTCCAAACAAATAAAAACTTTTCCATCCACTCCAAAAACACATAAATCACCTGGTACACAAAGTACTTCTGAAGTCCCTTCCACATCAGAATTTGAATATAGCACAACAGAATTAATATTTGAACTTAGTCCAGAAGCATTTACATCTCCCACTTTTACGAGACATACAACTGAATCACAAGTATTACAATCTTCCAAGCAACATGTAACGCTCTCTGAACCAATTTCTGCACCAACTGGGTCCAAACCTATTCCAACTCATTCATCAACTTACAAATTATCTACGGAAATAATGACTAGTGCCGGACAAATATCAACAACCAGTCAGCAAAGTACAATTTCTACTCGGTTGAGGTCAAAAACACCTAGTTCAATAAGTATGGGTGAATCAACAAAAGCTACACCATTGACTTCAACAGAAGGAACCAGTTTGCCTATTACAAAAACTTATTCCACACCTGGGAAATCTACACATTCTCAACAATCCACAGAAACCCATACTCAAAGTGTATTACCATCCAAATTAACTTCATTATCATCACCCTTATCTAGTACCATGACCTCAACTGGAATGTCAACTGTCACTCATGTGACTCAAACCACACCTCACACTTTGACGCAGACACCTGGTACGCCAAGAACGAGAACAACTTTGCTACCTCAAACAATTGACACTCATACCAAAACCATCAAAATGTATACGACTAAACTAATTCCAACAGAAACTTCCGGCCAAATAACAAGCGTTCCGGAAACTAAAACCCAATATGTAACCATTACATATAGCAAAACACCATCTGGAATTCCAACCAAAGTTACTACCACGCCACATACACAGACCACAATTGAAACGACTCACCAACCTTCTTCAATATCTCCAACAACAATCGTGTCAGTCGGTACTGAAACATCAACTCATATTAGAGTACGGTCGTCTACTGCATTAACGATTGAATCAACTTTACCCGTATCAAAGACACCAATTGTATCGACTACAGTCATACCATCATCACAGGCATCCATTGTTACCATAAATTCCACAACACATGTTGAATCAACTAAAACATCTTCCTCACCTCCAACTACCACCAGTTATACAAAATCCATCAAGATGTATACTACTAAACCATATTCTACACACTCTTCCGGCAGCAGAACAAGTATTCCAGAAACTACTACCAAGTATGTTACTATTACATATAGTAACCCAATTTCTAAAATACCTACTAAATTAACGACGCCACAAGAGTCAAAGACGACAATTGTAACAACTCACAAAGCTTCCACCATTTCGCCTACAACATCAATTGTGTCCGTGAGTTCTGTTCCACAAACATCTCGTCCAGTACATACCTCTACTGCGCTGTCTATTCACTCAACTGTATTACCGACCAAGACTCAATCTATATCAAGTGTAAAAATGTCGTCCCTTGTTTCCATTTCTACTCAACCGACACCAACATCGAAACCAATTGTAGCCTCGTCATCTAAGCCAATTGTATCGCACCCTTCATCACAATCGTTTACTACTAAATCAGATCAAACTCATAGTGTTTCTGAAATACATTCCACATCGGAATTTGAATTGAGCACTAGAGAATTAATATTTGAACTAAGTCCTGAAGCATTTACTAGTCCAACTTTCACTAAGCATACAACTGAAGCACAAGTTGTTCCGTCTTCGAAAGGAATCATATCACAATCTGAGAGTACAACTGCTTCGGTACTTTCTTCAACATCCAAACCAATAGTACCTATTACATCCAATCTCCCATCTAGTACTCAGGTGACTAAAAGTATACCACGCTCCACAACACATGTGGAATCAACTAAAACATCTTCCTCACCTCCAACTACCACCAGTTATACAAAATCCATCAAGATGTATACTACTAAACCATATTCTACCCACTCTTCCGGCAGCAAAACAAGTATTCCAGAAACTACTACCAAGTATGTTACTATTACATATAGTAACCCAATTTCTAAATTACCTACTACATTAACGACGCCACAAGAGTCAAAGACGACAATTGGAACAACTCACAAAGCTTCCACAATTTCGCCTACAACATCAATTGTGTCCGTGAGTTCTGTTCCACAAACATCTCGTCCAGTACATACCTCTACTGCGCTGTCTATTCACTCAACTGTATTACCGACCAAGACTCAATCTATATCAAGTGTAAAAATGTCGTCCCTTGTTTCCATTTCTACTCAACCGACACCAACATCGAAACCAATTGTAGCCTCGTCATCTAAGCCAATTGTATCGCACCCTTCATCACAATCGTTTACTACTAAATCAGATCAAACTCATAGTGTTTCTGAAATACATTCCACGTCGGAATTTGAATTGAGCACTACAGAATTAATATTTGAACTAAGTCCTGAAGCATTTACTAGTCCAACTTTCACTAAGCATACAACTGAAGCACAAGTTGTTCCGTCTTCGAAAGGAATCATATCACAATCTGAGAGTACAACTGCCTCGGTACTTTCTTCAACATCCAAACCAATAGTACCTATTACATCCAATCTCCCATCTAGTACTCAGGTGACTAAAAGTATACCACGCTCCACAACACATGTGGAATCAACTAAAACATCTTCCTCACCTCCAACTACCACCAGTTATACAAAATCCATCAAGATGTATACTACTAAACCATATTCTACCCACTCTTCCGGCAGCAGAACAAGTATTCCAGAAACTACTACCAAGTATGTTACTATTACATATAGTAACCCAATTTCTAAATTACCTACTAAATTAACGACGCCACAAGAGTCAAAGACGACAATTGGAACAACTCACAAAGCTTCCACCATTTCGCCTACAACATCAATTGTGTCCGTGAGTTCTGTTCCACAAACATCTCGTCCAGTACATACCTCTACTGCGCTGTCTATTCACTCAACTGTATTACCGACCAAGACTCAATCTATATCAAGTGTAAAAATGTCGTCCCTTGTTTCCATTTCTACTCAACCGACACCAACATCGAAACCAATTGTAGCCTCGTCATCTAAGCCAATTGTATCGCACCCTTCATCACAATCGTTTACTACTAAATCAGATCAAACTCATAGTGTTTCTGAAATACATTCCACGTCGGAATTTGAATTGAGCACTACAGAATTAATATTTGAACTAAGTCCTGAAGCATTTACTAGTCCAACTTTCACTAAGCATACAACTGAAGCACAAGTTGTTCCGTCTTCGAAAGGAATCATATCACAATCTGAGAGTACAACTGCCTCGGTACTTTCTTCAACATCCAAACCAATAGTACCTATTACATCCAATCTCCCATCTAGTACTCAGGTGACTAAAAGTATACCACGCTCCACAACACATGTGGAATCAACTAAAACATCTTCCTCACCTCCAACTACCACCAGTTATACAAAATCCATCAAGATGTATACTACTAAACCATATTCTACCCACTCTTCCGGCAGCAGAACAAGTATTCCAGAAACTACTACCAAGTATGTTACTATTACATATAGTAACCCAATTTCTAAATTACCTACTAAATTAACGACGCCACAAGAGTCAAAGACGACAATTGGAACAACTCACAAAGCTTCCACCATTTCGCCTACAACATCAATTGTGTCCGTGAGTTCTGTTCCACAAACATCTCGTCCAGTACATACCTCTACTGCGCTGTCTATTCACTCAACTGTATTACCGACCAAGACTCAATCTATATCAAGTGTAAAAATGTCGTCCCTTGTTTCCATTTCTACTCAACCGACACCAACATCGAAACCAATTGTAGCCTCGTCATCTAAGCCAATTGTATCGCACCCTTCATCACAATCGTTTACTACTAAATCAGATCAAACTCATAGTGTTTCTGAAATACATTCCACGTCGGAATTTGAATTGAGCACTACAGAATTAATATTTGAACTAAGTCCTGAAGCATTTACTAGTCCAACTTTCACTAAGCATACAACTGAAGCACAAGTTGTTCCGTCTTCGAAAGGAATCATATCACAATCTGAGAGTACAACTGCCTCGGTACTTTCTTCAACATCCAAACCAATAGTACCTATTACATCCAATCTCCCATCTAGTACTCAGGTGACTAAAAGTATACCACGCTCCACAACACATGTGGAATCAACTAAAACATCTTCCTCACCTCCAACTACCACCAGTTATACAAAATCCATCAAGATGTATACTACTAAACCATATTCTACCCACTCTTCCGGCAGCAGAACAAGTATTCCAGAAACTACTACCAAGTATGTTACTATTACATATAGTAACCCAATTTCTAAATTACCTACTAAATTAACGACGCCACAAGAGTCAAAGACGACAATTGGAACAACTCACAAAGCTTCCACCATTTCGCCTACAACATCAATTGTGTCCGTGAGTTCTGTTCCACAAACATCTCGTCCAGTACATACCTCTACTGCGCTGTCTATTCACTCAACTGTATTACCGACCAAGACTCAATCTATATCAAGTGTAAAAATGTCGTCCCTTGTTTCCATTTCTACTCAACCGACACCAACATCGAAACCAATTGTAGCCTCGTCATCTAAGCCAATTGTATCGCACCCTTCATCACAATCGTTTACTACTAAATCAGATCAAACTCATAGTGTTTCTGAAATACATTCCACGTCGGAATTTGAATTGAGCACTACAGAATTAATATTTGAACTAAGTCCTGAAGCATTTACTAGTCCAACTTTCACTAAGCATACAACTGAAGCACAAGTTGTTCCGTCTTCGAAAGGAATCATATCACAATCTGAGAGTACAACTGCCTCGGTACTTTCTTCAACATCCAAACCAATAGTACCTATTACATCCAATCTCCCATCTAGTACTCAGGTGACTAAAAGTATACCACGCTCCACAACACATGTGGAATCAACTAAAACATCTTCCTCACCTCCAACTACCACCAGTTATACAAAATCCATCAAGATGTATACTACTAAACCATATTCTACCCACTCTTCCGGCAGCAGAACAAGTATTCCAGAAACTACTACCAAGTATGTTACTATTACATATAGTAACCCAATTTCTAAATTACCTACTAAATTAACGACGCCACAAGAGTCAAAGACGACAATTGGAACAACTCACAAAGCTTCCACCATTTCGCCTACAACATCAATTGTGTCCGTGAGTTCTGTTCCACAAACATCTCGTCCAGTACATACCTCTACTGCGCTGTCTATTCACTCAACTGTATTACCGACCAAGACTCAATCTATATCAAGTGTAAAAATGTCGTCCCTTGTTTCCATTTCTACTCAACCGACACCAACATCGAAACCAATTGTAGCCTCGTCATCTAAGCCAATTGTATCGCACCCTTCATCACAATCGTTTACTACTAAATCAGATCAAACTCATAGTGTTTCTGAAATACATTCCACGTCGGAATTTGAATTGAGCACTACAGAATTAATATTTGAACTAAGTCCTGAAGCATTTACTAGTCCAACTTTCACTAAGCATACAACTGAAGCACAAGTTGTTCCGTCTTCGAAAGGAATCATATCACAATCTGAGAGTACAACTGCCTCGGTACTTTCTTCAACATCCAAACCAATAGTACCTATTACATCCAATCTCCCATCTAGTACTCAGGTGACTAAAAGTATACCACGCTCCACAACACATGTGGAATCAACTAAAACATCTTCCTCACCTCCAACTACCACCAGTTATACAAAATCCATCAAGATGTATACTACTAAACCATATTCTACCCACTCTTCCGGCAGCAGAACAAGTATTCCAGAAACTACTACCAAGTATGTTACTATTACATATAGTAACCCAATTTCTAAATTACCTACTAAATTAACGACGCCACAAGAGTCAAAGACGACAATTGGAACAACTCACAAAGCTTCCACCATTTCGCCTACAACATCAATTGTGTCCGTGAGTTCTGTTCCACAAACATCTCGTCCAGTACATACCTCTACTGCGCTGTCTATTCACTCAACTGTATTACCGACCAAGACTCAATCTATATCAAGTGTAAAAATGTCGTCCCTTGTTTCCATTTCTACTCAACCGACACCAACATCGAAACCAATTGTAGCCTCGTCATCTAAGCCAATTGTATCGCACCCTTCATCACAATCGTTTACTACTAAATCAGATCAAACTCATAGTGTTTCTGAAATACATTCCACGTCGGAATTTGAATTGAGCACTACAGAATTAATATTTGAACTAAGTCCTGAAGCATTTACTAGTCCAACTTTCACTAAGCATACAACTGAAGCACAAGTTGTTCCGTCTTCGAAAGGAATCATATCACAATCTGAGAGTACAACTGCCTCGGTACTTTCTTCAACATCCAAACCAATAGTACCTATTACATCCAATCTCCCATCTAGTACTCAGGTGACTAAAAGTATACCACGCTCCACAACACATGTGGAATCAACTAAAACATCTTCCTCACCTCCAACTACCACCAGTTATACAAAATCCATCAAGATGTATACTACTAAACCATATTCTACCCACTCTTCCGGCAGCAGAACAAGTATTCCAGAAACTACTACCAAGTATGTTACTATTACATATAGTAACCCAATTTCTAAATTACCTACTAAATTAACGACGCCACAAGAGTCAAAGACGACAATTGGAACAACTCACAAAGCTTCCACCATTTCGCCTACAACATCAATTGTGTCCGTGAGTTCTGTTCCACAAACATCTCGTCCAGTACATACCTCTACTGCGCTGTCTATTCACTCAACTGTATTACCGACCAAGACTCAATCTATATCAAGTGTAAAAATGTCGTCCCTTGTTTCCATTTCTACTCAACCGACACCAACATCGAAACCAATTGTAGCCTCGTCATCTAAGCCAATTGTATCGCACCCTTCATCACAATCGTTTACTACTAAATCAGATCAAACTCATAGTGTTTCTGAAATACATTCCACGTCGGAATTTGAATTGAGCACTACAGAATTAATATTTGAACTAAGTCCTGAAGCATTTACTAGTCCAACTTTCACTAAGCATACAACTGAAGCACAAGTTGTTCCGTCTTCGAAAGGAATCATATCACAATCTGAGAGTACAACTGCCTCGGTACTTTCTTCAACATCCAAACCAATAGTACCTATTACATCCAATCTCCCATCTAGTACTCAGGTGACTAAAAGTATACCACGCTCCACAACACATGTGGAATCAACTAAAACATCTTCCTCACCTCCAACTACCACCAGTTATACAAAATCCATCAAGATGTATACTACTAAACCATATTCTACCCACTCTTCCGGCAGCAGAACAAGTATTCCAGAAACTACTACCAAGTATGTTACTATTACATATAGTAACCCAATTTCTAAATTACCTACTAAATTAACGACGCCACAAGAGTCAAAGACGACAATTGGAACAACTCACAAAGCTTCCACCATTTCGCCTACAACATCAATTGTGTCCGTGAGTTCTGTTCCACAAACATCTCGTCCAGTACATACCTCTACTGCGCTGTCTATTCACTCAACTGTATTACCGACCAAGACTCAATCTATATCAAGTGTAAAAATGTCGTCCCTTGTTTCCATTTCTACTCAACCGACACCAACATCGAAACCAATTGTAGCCTCGTCATCTAAGCCAATTGTATCGCACCCTTCATCACAATCGTTTACTACTAAATCAGATCAAACTCATAGTGTTTCTGAAATACATTCCACGTCGGAATTTGAATTGAGCACTACAGAATTAATATTTGAACTAAGTCCTGAAGCATTTACTAGTCCAACTTTCACTAAGCATACAACTGAAGCACAAGTTGTTCCGTCTTCGAAAGGAATCATATCACAATCTGAGAGTACAACTGCCTCGGTACTTTCTTCAACATCCAAACCAATAGTACCTATTACATCCAATCTCCCATCTAGTACTCAGGTGACTAAAAGTATACCACGCTCCACAACACATGTGGAATCAACTAAAACATCTTCCTCACCTCCAACTACCACCAGTTATACAAAATCCATCAAGATGTATACTACTAAACCATATTCTACCCACTCTTCCGGCAGCAGAACAAGTATTCCAGAAACTACTACCAAGTATGTTACTATTACATATAGTAACCCAATTTCTAAATTACCTACTAAATTAACGACGCCACAAGAGTCAAAGACGACAATTGGAACAACTCACAAAGCTTCCACCATTTCGCCTACAACATCAATTGTGTCCGTGAGTTCTGTTCCACAAACATCTCGTCCAGTACATACCTCTACTGCGCTGTCTATTCACTCAACTGTATTACCGACCAAGACTCAATCTATATCAAGTGTAAAAATGTCGTCCCTTGTTTCCATTTCTACTCAACCGACACCAACATCGAAACCAATTGTAGCCTCGTCATCTAAGCCAATTGTATCGCACCCTTCATCACAATCGTTTACTACTAAATCAGATCAAACTCATAGTGTTTCTGAAATACATTCCACGTCGGAATTTGAATTGAGCACTACAGAATTAATATTTGAACTAAGTCCTGAAGCATTTACTAGTCCAACTTTCACTAAGCATACAACTGAAGCACAAGTTGTTCCGTCTTCGAAAGGAATCATATCACAATCTGAGAGTACAACTGCCTCGGTACTTTCTTCAACATCCAAACCAATAGTACCTATTACATCCAATCTCCCATCTAGTACTCAGGTGACTAAAAGTATACCACGCTCCACAACACATGTGGAATCAACTAAAACATCTTCCTCACCTCCAACTACCACCAGTTATACAAAATCCATCAAGATGTATACTACTAAACCATATTCTACCCACTCTTCCGGCAGCAGAACAAGTATTCCAGAAACTACTACCAAGTATGTTACTATTACATATAGTAACCCAATTTCTAAATTACCTACTAAATTAACGACGCCACAAGAGTCAAAGACGACAATTGGAACAACTCACAAAGCTTCCACCATTTCGCCTACAACATCAATTGTGTCCGTGAGTTCTGTTCCACAAACATCTCGTCCAGTACATACCTCTACTGCGCTGTCTATTCACTCAACTGTATTACCGACCAAGACTCAATCTATATCAAGTGTAAAAATGTCGTCCCTTGTTTCCATTTCTACTCAACCGACACCAACATCGAAACCAATTGTAGCCTCGTCATCTAAGCCAATTGTATCGCACCCTTCATCACAATCGTTTACTACTAAATCAGATCAAACTCATAGTGTTTCTGAAATACATTCCACGTCGGAATTTGAATTGAGCACTACAGAATTAATATTTGAACTAAGTCCTGAAGCATTTACTAGTCCAACTTTCACTAAGCATACAACTGAAGCACAAGTTGTTCCGTCTTCGAAAGGAATCATATCACAATCTGAGAGTACAACTGCCTCGGTACTTTCTTCAACATCCAAACCAATAGTACCTATTACATCCAATCTCCCATCTAGTACTCAGGTGACTAAAAGTATACCACGCTCCACAACACATGTGGAATCAACTAAAACATCTTCCTCACCTCCAACTACCACCAGTTATACAAAATCCATCAAGATGTATACTACTAAACCATATTCTACCCACTCTTCCGGCAGCAGAACAAGTATTCCAGAAACTACTACCAAGTATGTTACTATTACATATAGTAACCCAATTTCTAAATTACCTACTAAATTAACGACGCCACAAGAGTCAAAGACGACAATTGGAACAACTCACAAAGCTTCCACCATTTCGCCTACAACATCAATTGTGTCCGTGAGTTCTGTTCCACAAACATCTCGTCCAGTACATACCTCTACTGCGCTGTCTATTCACTCAACTGTATTACCGACCAAGACTCAATCTATATCAAGTGTAAAAATGTCGTCCCTTGTTTCCATTTCTACTCAACCGACACCAACATCGAAACCAATTGTAGCCTCGTCATCTAAGCCAATTGTATCGCACCCTTCATCACAATCGTTTACTACTAAATCAGATCAAACTCATAGTGTTTCTGAAATACATTCCACGTCGGAATTTGAATTGAGCACTACAGAATTAATATTTGAACTAAGTCCTGAAGCATTTACTAGTCCAACTTTCACTAAGCATACAACTGAAGCACAAGTTGTTCCGTCTTCGAAAGGAATCATATCACAATCTGAGAGTACAACTGCCTCGGTACTTTCTTCAACATCCAAACCAATAGTACCTATTACATCCAATCTCCCATCTAGTACTCAGGTGACTAAAAGTATACCACGCTCCACAACACATGTGGAATCAACTAAAACATCTTCCTCACCTCCAACTACCACCAGTTATACAAAATCCATCAAGATGTATACTACTAAACCATATTCTACCCACTCTTCCGGCAGCAGAACAAGTATTCCAGAAACTACTACCAAGTATGTTACTATTACATATAGTAACCCAATTTCTAAATTACCTACTAAATTAACGACGCCACAAGAGTCAAAGACGACAATTGGAACAACTCACAAAGCTTCCACCATTTCGCCTACAACATCAATTGTGTCCGTGAGTTCTGTTCCACAAACATCTCGTCCAGTACATACCTCTACTGCGCTGTCTATTCACTCAACTGTATTACCGACCAAGACTCAATCTATATCAAGTGTAAAAATGTCGTCCCTTGTTTCCATTTCTACTCAACCGACACCAACATCGAAACCAATTGTAGCCTCGTCATCTAAGCCAATTGTATCGCACCCTTCATCACAATCGTTTACTACTAAATCAGATCAAACTCATAGTGTTTCTGAAATACATTCCACGTCGGAATTTGAATTGAGCACTACAGAATTAATATTTGAACTAAGTCCTGAAGCATTTACTAGTCCAACTTTCACTAAGCATACAACTGAAGCACAAGTTGTTCCGTCTTCGAAAGGAATCATATCACAATCTGAGAGTACAACTGCCTCGGTACTTTCTTCAACATCCAAACCAATAGTACCTATTACATCCAATCTCCCATCTAGTACTCAGGTGACTAAAAGTATACCACGCTCCACAACACATGTGGAATCAACTAAAACATCTTCCTCACCTCCAACTACCACCAGTTATACAAAATCCATCAAGATGTATACTACTAAACCATATTCTACCCACTCTTCCGGCAGCAGAACAAGTATTCCAGAAACTACTACCAAGTATGTTACTATTACATATAGTAACCCAATTTCTAAATTACCTACTAAATTAACGACGCCACAAGAGTCAAAGACGACAATTGGAACAACTCACAAAGCTTCCACCATTTCGCCTACAACATCAATTGTGTCCGTGAGTTCTGTTCCACAAACATCTCGTCCAGTACATACCTCTACTGCGCTGTCTATTCACTCAACTGTATTACCGACCAAGACTCAATCTATATCAAGTGTAAAAATGTCGTCCCTTGTTTCCATTTCTACTCAACCGACACCAACATCGAAACCAATTGTAGCCTCGTCATCTAAGCCAATTGTATCGCACCCTTCATCACAATCGTTTACTACTAAATCAGATCAAACTCATAGTGTTTCTGAAATACATTCCACGTCGGAATTTGAATTGAGCACTACAGAATTAATATTTGAACTAAGTCCTGAAGCATTTACTAGTCCAACTTTCACTAAGCATACAACTGAAGCACAAGTTGTTCCGTCTTCGAAAGGAATCATATCACAATCTGAGAGTACAACTGCCTCGGTACTTTCTTCAACATCCAAACCAATAGTACCTATTACATCCAATCTCCCATCTAGTACTCAGGTGACTAAAAGTATACCACGCTCCACAACACATGTGGAATCAACTAAAACATCTTCCTCACCTCCAACTACCACCAGTTATACAAAATCCATCAAGATGTATACTACTAAACCATATTCTACCCACTCTTCCGGCAGCAGAACAAGTATTCCAGAAACTACTACCAAGTATGTTACTATTACATATAGTAACCCAATTTCTAAATTACCTACTAAATTAACGACGCCACAAGAGTCAAAGACGACAATTGGAACAACTCACAAAGCTTCCACCATTTCGCCTACAACATCAATTGTGTCCGTGAGTTCTGTTCCACAAACATCTCGTCCAGTACATACCTCTACTGCGCTGTCTATTCACTCAACTGTATTACCGACCAAGACTCAATCTATATCAAGTGTAAAAATGTCGTCCCTTGTTTCCATTTCTACTCAACCGACACCAACATCGAAACCAATTGTAGCCTCGTCATCTAAGCCAATTGTATCGCACCCTTCATCACAATCGTTTACTACTAAATCAGATCAAACTCATAGTGTTTCTGAAATACATTCCACGTCGGAATTTGAATTGAGCACTACAGAATTAATATTTGAACTAAGTCCTGAAGCATTTACTAGTCCAACTTTCACTAAGCATACAACTGAAGCACAAGTTGTTCCGTCTTCGAAAGGAATCATATCACAATCTGAGAGTACAACTGCCTCGGTACTTTCTTCAACATCCAAACCAATAGTACCTATTACATCCAATCTCCCATCTAGTACTCAGGTGACTAAAAGTATACCACGCTCCACAACACATGTGGAATCAACTAAAACATCTTCCTCACCTCCAACTACCACCAGTTATACAAAATCCATCAAGATGTATACTACTAAACCATATTCTACCCACTCTTCCGGCAGCAGAACAAGTATTCCAGAAACTACTACCAAGTATGTTACTATTACATATAGTAACCCAATTTCTAAATTACCTACTAAATTAACGACGCCACAAGAGTCAAAGACGACAATTGGAACAACTCACAAAGCTTCCACCATTTCGCCTACAACATCAATTGTGTCCGTGAGTTCTGTTCCACAAACATCTCGTCCAGTACATACCTCTACTGCGCTGTCTATTCACTCAACTGTATTACCGACCAAGACTCAATCTATATCAAGTGTAAAAATGTCGTCCCTTGTTTCCATTTCTACTCAACCGACACCAACATCGAAACCAATTGTAGCCTCGTCATCTAAGCCAATTGTATCGCACCCTTCATCACAATCGTTTACTACTAAATCAGATCAAACTCATAGTGTTTCTGAAATACATTCCACGTCGGAATTTGAATTGAGCACTACAGAATTAATATTTGAACTAAGTCCTGAAGCATTTACTAGTCCAACTTTCACTAAGCATACAACTGAAGCACAAGTTGTTCCGTCTTCGAAAGGAATCATATCACAATCTGAGAGTACAACTGCCTCGGTACTTTCTTCAACATCCAAACCAATAGTACCTATTACATCCAATCTCCCATCTAGTACTCAGGTGACTAAAAGTATACCACGCTCCACAACACATGTGGAATCAACTAAAACATCTTCCTCACCTCCAACTACCACCAGTTATACAAAATCCATCAAGATGTATACTACTAAACCATATTCTACCCACTCTTCCGGCAGCAGAACAAGTATTCCAGAAACTACTACCAAGTATGTTACTATTACATATAGTAACCCAATTTCTAAATTACCTACTAAATTAACGACGCCACAAGAGTCAAAGACGACAATTGGAACAACTCACAAAGCTTCCACCATTTCGCCTACAACATCAATTGTGTCCGTGAGTTCTGTTCCACAAACATCTCGTCCAGTACATACCTCTACTGCGCTGTCTATTCACTCAACTGTATTACCGACCAAGACTCAATCTATATCAAGTGTAAAAATGTCGTCCCTTGTTTCCATTTCTACTCAACCGACACCAACATCGAAACCAATTGTAGCCTCGTCATCTAAGCCAATTGTATCGCACCCTTCATCACAATCGTTTACTACTAAATCAGATCAAACTCATAGTGTTTCTGAAATACATTCCACGTCGGAATTTGAATTGAGCACTACAGAATTAATATTTGAACTAAGTCCTGAAGCATTTACTAGTCCAACTTTCACTAAGCATACAACTGAAGCACAAGTTGTTCCGTCTTCGAAAGGAATCATATCACAATCTGAGAGTACAACTGCCTCGGTACTTTCTTCAACATCCAAACCAATAGTACCTATTACATCCAATCTCCCATCTAGTACTCAGGTGACTAAAAGTATACCACGCTCCACAACACATGTGGAATCAACTAAAACATCTTCCTCACCTCCAACTACCACCAGTTATACAAAATCCATCAAGATGTATACTACTAAACCATATTCTACCCACTCTTCCGGCAGCAGAACAAGTATTCCAGAAACTACTACCAAGTATGTTACTATTACATATAGTAACCCAATTTCTAAATTACCTACTAAATTAACGACGCCACAAGAGTCAAAGACGACAATTGGAACAACTCACAAAGCTTCCACCATTTCGCCTACAACATCAATTGTGTCCGTGAGTTCTGTTCCACAAACATCTCGTCCAGTACATACCTCTACTGCGCTGTCTATTCACTCAACTGTATTACCGACCAAGACTCAATCTATATCAAGTGTAAAAATGTCGTCCCTTGTTTCCATTTCTACTCAACCGACACCAACATCGAAACCAATTGTAGCCTCGTCATCTAAGCCAATTGTATCGCACCCTTCATCACAATCGTTTACTACTAAATCAGATCAAACTCATAGTGTTTCTGAAATACATTCCACGTCGGAATTTGAATTGAGCACTACAGAATTAATATTTGAACTAAGTCCTGAAGCATTTACTAGTCCAACTTTCACTAAGCATACAACTGAAGCACAAGTTGTTCCGTCTTCGAAAGGAATCATATCACAATCTGAGAGTACAACTGCCTCGGTACTTTCTTCAACATCCAAACCAATAGTACCTATTACATCCAATCTCCCATCTAGTACTCAGGTGACTAAAAGTATACCACGCTCCACAACACATGTGGAATCAACTAAAACATCTTCCTCACCTCCAACTACCACCAGTTATACAAAATCCATCAAGATGTATACTACTAAACCATATTCTACCCACTCTTCCGGCAGCAGAACAAGTATTCCAGAAACTACTACCAAGTATGTTACTATTACATATAGTAACCCAATTTCTAAATTACCTACTAAATTAACGACGCCACAAGAGTCAAAGACGACAATTGGAACAACTCACAAAGCTTCCACCATTTCGCCTACAACATCAATTGTGTCCGTGAGTTCTGTTCCACAAACATCTCGTCCAGTACATACCTCTACTGCGCTGTCTATTCACTCAACTGTATTACCGACCAAGACTCAATCTATATCAAGTGTAAAAATGTCGTCCCTTGTTTCCATTTCTACTCAACCGACACCAACATCGAAACCAATTGTAGCCTCGTCATCTAAGCCAATTGTATCGCACCCTTCATCACAATCGTTTACTACTAAATCAGATCAAACTCATAGTGTTTCTGAAATACATTCCACGTCGGAATTTGAATTGAGCACTACAGAATTAATATTTGAACTAAGTCCTGAAGCATTTACTAGTCCAACTTTCACTAAGCATACAACTGAAGCACAAGTTGTTCCGTCTTCGAAAGGAATCATATCACAATCTGAGAGTACAACTGCCTCGGTACTTTCTTCAACATCCAAACCAATAGTACCTATTACATCCAATCTCCCATCTAGTACTCAGGTGACTAAAAGTATACCACGCTCCACAACACATGTGGAATCAACTAAAACATCTTCCTCACCTCCAACTACCACCAGTTATACAAAATCCATCAAGATGTATACTACTAAACCATATTCTACCCACTCTTCCGGCAGCAGAACAAGTATTCCAGAAACTACTACCAAGTATGTTACTATTACATATAGTAACCCAATTTCTAAATTACCTACTAAATTAACGACGCCACAAGAGTCAAAGACGACAATTGGAACAACTCACAAAGCTTCCACCATTTCGCCTACAACATCAATTGTGTCCGTGAGTTCTGTTCCACAAACATCTCGTCCAGTACATACCTCTACTGCGCTGTCTATTCACTCAACTGTATTACCGACCAAGACTCAATCTATATCAAGTGTAAAAATGTCGTCCCTTGTTTCCATTTCTACTCAACCGACACCAACATCGAAACCAATTGTAGCCTCGTCATCTAAGCCAATTGTATCGCACCCTTCATCACAATCGTTTACTACTAAATCAGATCAAACTCATAGTGTTTCTGAAATACATTCCACGTCGGAATTTGAATTGAGCACTACAGAATTAATATTTGAACTAAGTCCTGAAGCATTTACTAGTCCAACTTTCACTAAGCATACAACTGAAGCACAAGTTGTTCCGTCTTCGAAAGGAATCATATCACAATCTGAGAGTACAACTGCCTCGGTACTTTCTTCAACATCCAAACCAATAGTACCTATTACATCCAATCTCCCATCTAGTACTCAGGTGACTAAAAGTATACCACGCTCCACAACACATGTGGAATCAACTAAAACATCTTCCTCACCTCCAACTACCACCAGTTATACAAAATCCATCAAGATGTATACTACTAAACCATATTCTACCCACTCTTCCGGCAGCAGAACAAGTATTCCAGAAACTACTACCAAGTATGTTACTATTACATATAGTAACCCAATTTCTAAATTACCTACTAAATTAACGACGCCACAAGAGTCAAAGACGACAATTGGAACAACTCACAAAGCTTCCACCATTTCGCCTACAACATCAATTGTGTCCGTGAGTTCTGTTCCACAAACATCTCGTCCAGTACATACCTCTACTGCGCTGTCTATTCACTCAACTGTATTACCGACCAAGACTCAATCTATATCAAGTGTAAAAATGTCGTCCCTTGTTTCCATTTCTACTCAACCGACACCAACATCGAAACCAATTGTAGCCTCGTCATCTAAGCCAATTGTATCGCACCCTTCATCACAATCGTTTACTACTAAATCAGATCAAACTCATAGTGTTTCTGAAATACATTCCACGTCGGAATTTGAATTGAGCACTACAGAATTAATATTTGAACTAAGTCCTGAAGCATTTACTAGTCCAACTTTCACTAAGCATACAACTGAAGCACAAGTTGTTCCGTCTTCGAAAGGAATCATATCACAATCTGAGAGTACAACTGCCTCGGTACTTTCTTCAACATCCAAACCAATAGTACCTATTACATCCAATCTCCCATCTAGTACTCAGGTGACTAAAAGTATACCACGCTCCACAACACATGTGGAATCAACTAAAACATCTTCCTCACCTCCAACTACCACCAGTTATACAAAATCCATCAAGATGTATACTACTAAACCATATTCTACCCACTCTTCCGGCAGCAGAACAAGTATTCCAGAAACTACTACCAAGTATGTTACTATTACATATAGTAACCCAATTTCTAAATTACCTACTAAATTAACGACGCCACAAGAGTCAAAGACGACAATTGGAACAACTCACAAAGCTTCCACCATTTCGCCTACAACATCAATTGTGTCCGTGAGTTCTGTTCCACAAACATCTCGTCCAGTACATACCTCTACTGCGCTGTCTATTCACTCAACTGTATTACCGACCAAGACTCAATCTATATCAAGTGTAAAAATGTCGTCCCTTGTTTCCATTTCTACTCAACCGACACCAACATCGAAACCAATTGTAGCCTCGTCATCTAAGCCAATTGTATCGCACCCTTCATCACAATCGTTTACTACTAAATCAGATCAAACTCATAGTGTTTCTGAAATACATTCCACGTCGGAATTTGAATTGAGCACTACAGAATTAATATTTGAACTAAGTCCTGAAGCATTTACTAGTCCAACTTTCACTAAGCATACAACTGAAGCACAAGTTGTTCCGTCTTCGAAAGGAATCATATCACAATCTGAGAGTACAACTGCCTCGGTACTTTCTTCAACATCCAAACCAATAGTACCTATTACATCCAATCTCCCATCTAGTACTCAGGTGACTAAAAGTATACCACGCTCCACAACACATGTGGAATCAACTAAAACATCTTCCTCACCTCCAACTACCACCAGTTATACAAAATCCATCAAGATGTATACTACTAAACCATATTCTACCCACTCTTCCGGCAGCAGAACAAGTATTCCAGAAACTACTACCAAGTATGTTACTATTACATATAGTAACCCAATTTCTAAATTACCTACTAAATTAACGACGCCACAAGAGTCAAAGACGACAATTGGAACAACTCACAAAGCTTCCACCATTTCGCCTACAACATCAATTGTGTCCGTGAGTTCTGTTCCACAAACATCTCGTCCAGTACATACCTCTACTGCGCTGTCTATTCACTCAACTGTATTACCGACCAAGACTCAATCTATATCAAGTGTAAAAATGTCGTCCCTTGTTTCCATTTCTACTCAACCGACACCAACATCGAAACCAATTGTAGCCTCGTCATCTAAGCCAATTGTATCGCACCCTTCATCACAATCGTTTACTACTAAATCAGATCAAACTCATAGTGTTTCTGAAATACATTCCACGTCGGAATTTGAATTGAGCACTACAGAATTAATATTTGAACTAAGTCCTGAAGCATTTACTAGTCCAACTTTCACTAAGCATACAACTGAAGCACAAGTTGTTCCGTCTTCGAAAGGAATCATATCACAATCTGAGAGTACAACTGCCTCGGTACTTTCTTCAACATCCAAACCAATAGTACCTATTACATCCAATCTCCCATCTAGTACTCAGGTGACTAAAAGTATACCACGCTCCACAACACATGTGGAATCAACTAAAACATCTTCCTCACCTCCAACTACCACCAGTTATACAAAATCCATCAAGATGTATACTACTAAACCATATTCTACCCACTCTTCCGGCAGCAGAACAAGTATTCCAGAAACTACTACCAAGTATGTTACTATTACATATAGTAACCCAATTTCTAAATTACCTACTAAATTAACGACGCCACAAGAGTCAAAGACGACAATTGGAACAACTCACAAAGCTTCCACCATTTCGCCTACAACATCAATTGTGTCCGTGAGTTCTGTTCCACAAACATCTCGTCCAGTACATACCTCTACTGCGCTGTCTATTCACTCAACTGTATTACCGACCAAGACTCAATCTATATCAAGTGTAAAAATGTCGTCCCTTGTTTCCATTTCTACTCAACCGACACCAACATCGAAACCAATTGTAGCCTCGTCATCTAAGCCAATTGTATCGCACCCTTCATCACAATCGTTTACTACTAAATCAGATCAAACTCATAGTGTTTCTGAAATACATTCCACGTCGGAATTTGAATTGAGCACTACAGAATTAATATTTGAACTAAGTCCTGAAGCATTTACTAGTCCAACTTTCACTAAGCATACAACTGAAGCACAAGTTGTTCCGTCTTCGAAAGGAATCATATCACAATCTGAGAGTACAACTGCCTCGGTACTTTCTTCAACATCCAAACCAATAGTACCTATTACATCCAATCTCCCATCTAGTACTCAGGTGACTAAAAGTATACCACGCTCCACAACACATGTGGAATCAACTAAAACATCTTCCTCACCTCCAACTACCACCAGTTATACAAAATCCATCAAGATGTATACTACTAAACCATATTCTACCCACTCTTCCGGCAGCAGAACAAGTATTCCAGAAACTACTACCAAGTATGTTACTATTACATATAGTAACCCAATTTCTAAATTACCTACTAAATTAACGACGCCACAAGAGTCAAAGACGACAATTGGAACAACTCACAAAGCTTCCACCATTTCGCCTACAACATCAATTGTGTCCGTGAGTTCTGTTCCACAAACATCTCGTCCAGTACATACCTCTACTGCGCTGTCTATTCACTCAACTGTATTACCGACCAAGACTCAATCTATATCAAGTGTAAAAATGTCGTCCCTTGTTTCCATTTCTACTCAACCGACACCAACATCGAAACCAATTGTAGCCTCGTCATCTAAGCCAATTGTATCGCACCCTTCATCACAATCGTTTACTACTAAATCAGATCAAACTCATAGTGTTTCTGAAATACATTCCACGTCGGAATTTGAATTGAGCACTACAGAATTAATATTTGAACTAAGTCCTGAAGCATTTACTAGTCCAACTTTCACTAAGCATACAACTGAAGCACAAGTTGTTCCGTCTTCGAAAGGAATCATATCACAATCTGAGAGTACAACTGCCTCGGTACTTTCTTCAACATCCAAACCAATAGTACCTATTACATCCAATCTCCCATCTAGTACTCAGGTGACTAAAAGTATACCACGCTCCACAACACATGTGGAATCAACTAAAACATCTTCCTCACCTCCAACTACCACCAGTTATACAAAATCCATCAAGATGTATACTACTAAACCATATTCTACCCACTCTTCCGGCAGCAGAACAAGTATTCCAGAAACTACTACCAAGTATGTTACTATTACATATAGTAACCCAATTTCTAAATTACCTACTAAATTAACGACGCCACAAGAGTCAAAGACGACAATTGGAACAACTCACAAAGCTTCCACCATTTCGCCTACAACATCAATTGTGTCCGTGAGTTCTGTTCCACAAACATCTCGTCCAGTACATACCTCTACTGCGCTGTCTATTCACTCAACTGTATTACCGACCAAGACTCAATCTATATCAAGTGTAAAAATGTCGTCCCTTGTTTCCATTTCTACTCAACCGACACCAACATCGAAACCAATTGTAGCCTCGTCATCTAAGCCAATTGTATCGCACCCTTCATCACAATCGTTTACTACTAAATCAGATCAAACTCATAGTGTTTCTGAAATACATTCCACGTCGGAATTTGAATTGAGCACTACAGAATTAATATTTGAACTAAGTCCTGAAGCATTTACTAGTCCAACTTTCACTAAGCATACAACTGAAGCACAAGTTGTTCCGTCTTCGAAAGGAATCATATCACAATCTGAGAGTACAACTGCCTCGGTACTTTCTTCAACATCCAAACCAATAGTACCTATTACATCCAATCTCCCATCTAGTACTCAGGTGACTAAAAGTATACCACGCTCCACAACACATGTGGAATCAACTAAAACATCTTCCTCACCTCCAACTACCACCAGTTATACAAAATCCATCAAGATGTATACTACTAAACCATATTCTACCCACTCTTCCGGCAGCAGAACAAGTATTCCAGAAACTACTACCAAGTATGTTACTATTACATATAGTAACCCAATTTCTAAATTACCTACTAAATTAACGACGCCACAAGAGTCAAAGACGACAATTGGAACAACTCACAAAGCTTCCACCATTTCGCCTACAACATCAATTGTGTCCGTGAGTTCTGTTCCACAAACATCTCGTCCAGTACATACCTCTACTGCGCTGTCTATTCACTCAACTGTATTACCGACCAAGACTCAATCTATATCAAGTGTAAAAATGTCGTCCCTTGTTTCCATTTCTACTCAACCGACACCAACATCGAAACCAATTGTAGCCTCGTCATCTAAGCCAATTGTATCGCACCCTTCATCACAATCGTTTACTACTAAATCAGATCAAACTCATAGTGTTTCTGAAATACATTCCACGTCGGAATTTGAATTGAGCACTACAGAATTAATATTTGAACTAAGTCCTGAAGCATTTACTAGTCCAACTTTCACTAAGCATACAACTGAAGCACAAGTTGTTCCGTCTTCGAAAGGAATCATATCACAATCTGAGAGTACAACTGCCTCGGTACTTTCTTCAACATCCAAACCAATAGTACCTATTACATCCAATCTCCCATCTAGTACTCAGGTGACTAAAAGTATACCACGCTCCACAACACATGTGGAATCAACTAAAACATCTTCCTCACCTCCAACTACCACCAGTTATACAAAATCCATCAAGATGTATACTACTAAACCATATTCTACCCACTCTTCCGGCAGCAGAACAAGTATTCCAGAAACTACTACCAAGTATGTTACTATTACATATAGTAACCCAATTTCTAAATTACCTACTAAATTAACGACGCCACAAGAGTCAAAGACGACAATTGGAACAACTCACAAAGCTTCCACCATTTCGCCTACAACATCAATTGTGTCCGTGAGTTCTGTTCCACAAACATCTCGTCCAGTACATACCTCTACTGCGCTGTCTATTCACTCAACTGTATTACCGACCAAGACTCAATCTATATCAAGTGTAAAAATGTCGTCCCTTGTTTCCATTTCTACTCAACCGACACCAACATCGAAACCAATTGTAGCCTCGTCATCTAAGCCAATTGTATCGCACCCTTCATCACAATCGTTTACTACTAAATCAGATCAAACTCATAGTGTTTCTGAAATACATTCCACGTCGGAATTTGAATTGAGCACTACAGAATTAATATTTGAACTAAGTCCTGAAGCATTTACTAGTCCAACTTTCACTAAGCATACAACTGAAGCACAAGTTGTTCCGTCTTCGAAAGGAATCATATCACAATCTGAGAGTACAACTGCCTCGGTACTTTCTTCAACATCCAAACCAATAGTACCTATTACATCCAATCTCCCATCTAGTACTCAGGTGACTAAAAGTATACCACGCTCCACAACACATGTGGAATCAACTAAAACATCTTCCTCACCTCCAACTACCACCAGTTATACAAAATCCATCAAGATGTATACTACTAAACCATATTCTACCCACTCTTCCGGCAGCAGAACAAGTATTCCAGAAACTACTACCAAGTATGTTACTATTACATATAGTAACCCAATTTCTAAATTACCTACTAAATTAACGACGCCACAAGAGTCAAAGACGACAATTGGAACAACTCACAAAGCTTCCACCATTTCGCCTACAACATCAATTGTGTCCGTGAGTTCTGTTCCACAAACATCTCGTCCAGTACATACCTCTACTGCGCTGTCTATTCACTCAACTGTATTACCGACCAAGACTCAATCTATATCAAGTGTAAAAATGTCGTCCCTTGTTTCCATTTCTACTCAACCGACACCAACATCGAAACCAATTGTAGCCTCGTCATCTAAGCCAATTGTATCGCACCCTTCATCACAATCGTTTACTACTAAATCAGATCAAACTCATAGTGTTTCTGAAATACATTCCACGTCGGAATTTGAATTGAGCACTACAGAATTAATATTTGAACTAAGTCCTGAAGCATTTACTAGTCCAACTTTCACTAAGCATACAACTGAAGCACAAGTTGTTCCGTCTTCGAAAGGAATCATATCACAATCTGAGAGTACAACTGCCTCGGTACTTTCTTCAACATCCAAACCAATAGTACCTATTACATCCAATCTCCCATCTAGTACTCAGGTGACTAAAAGTATACCACGCTCCACAACACATGTGGAATCAACTAAAACATCTTCCTCACCTCCAACTACCACCAGTTATACAAAATCCATCAAGATGTATACTACTAAACCATATTCTACCCACTCTTCCGGCAGCAGAACAAGTATTCCAGAAACTACTACCAAGTATGTTACTATTACATATAGTAACCCAATTTCTAAATTACCTACTAAATTAACGACGCCACAAGAGTCAAAGACGACAATTGGAACAACTCACAAAGCTTCCACCATTTCGCCTACAACATCAATTGTGTCCGTGAGTTCTGTTCCACAAACATCTCGTCCAGTACATACCTCTACTGCGCTGTCTATTCACTCAACTGTATTACCGACCAAGACTCAATCTATATCAAGTGTAAAAATGTCGTCCCTTGTTTCCATTTCTACTCAACCGACACCAACATCGAAACCAATTGTAGCCTCGTCATCTAAGCCAATTGTATCGCACCCTTCATCACAATCGTTTACTACTAAATCAGATCAAACTCATAGTGTTTCTGAAATACATTCCACGTCGGAATTTGAATTGAGCACTACAGAATTAATATTTGAACTAAGTCCTGAAGCATTTACTAGTCCAACTTTCACTAAGCATACAACTGAAGCACAAGTTGTTCCGTCTTCGAAAGGAATCATATCACAATCTGAGAGTACAACTGCCTCGGTACTTTCTTCAACATCCAAACCAATAGTACCTATTACATCCAATCTCCCATCTAGTACTCAGGTGACTAAAAGTATACCACGCTCCACAACACATGTGGAATCAACTAAAACATCTTCCTCACCTCCAACTACCACCAGTTATACAAAATCCATCAAGATGTATACTACTAAACCATATTCTACCCACTCTTCCGGCAGCAGAACAAGTATTCCAGAAACTACTACCAAGTATGTTACTATTACATATAGTAACCCAATTTCTAAATTACCTACTAAATTAACGACGCCACAAGAGTCAAAGACGACAATTGGAACAACTCACAAAGCTTCCACCATTTCGCCTACAACATCAATTGTGTCCGTGAGTTCTGTTCCACAAACATCTCGTCCAGTACATACCTCTACTGCGCTGTCTATTCACTCAACTGTATTACCGACCAAGACTCAATCTATATCAAGTGTAAAAATGTCGTCCCTTGTTTCCATTTCTACTCAACCGACACCAACATCGAAACCAATTGTAGCCTCGTCATCTAAGCCAATTGTATCGCACCCTTCATCACAATCGTTTACTACTAAATCAGATCAAACTCATAGTGTTTCTGAAATACATTCCACGTCGGAATTTGAATTGAGCACTACAGAATTAATATTTGAACTAAGTCCTGAAGCATTTACTAGTCCAACTTTCACTAAGCATACAACTGAAGCACAAGTTGTTCCGTCTTCGAAAGGAATCATATCACAATCTGAGAGTACAACTGCCTCGGTACTTTCTTCAACATCCAAACCAATAGTACCTATTACATCCAATCTCCCATCTAGTACTCAGGTGACTAAAAGTATACCACGCTCCACAACACATGTGGAATCAACTAAAACATCTTCCTCACCTCCAACTACCACCAGTTATACAAAATCCATCAAGATGTATACTACTAAACCATATTCTACCCACTCTTCCGGCAGCAGAACAAGTATTCCAGAAACTACTACCAAGTATGTTACTATTACATATAGTAACCCAATTTCTAAATTACCTACTAAATTAACGACGCCACAAGAGTCAAAGACGACAATTGGAACAACTCACAAAGCTTCCACCATTTCGCCTACAACATCAATTGTGTCCGTGAGTTCTGTTCCACAAACATCTCGTCCAGTACATACCTCTACTGCGCTGTCTATTCACTCAACTGTATTACCGACCAAGACTCAATCTATATCAAGTGTAAAAATGTCGTCCCTTGTTTCCATTTCTACTCAACCGACACCAACATCGAAACCAATTGTAGCCTCGTCATCTAAGCCAATTGTATCGCACCCTTCATCACAATCGTTTACTACTAAATCAGATCAAACTCATAGTGTTTCTGAAATACATTCCACGTCGGAATTTGAATTGAGCACTACAGAATTAATATTTGAACTAAGTCCTGAAGCATTTACTAGTCCAACTTTCACTAAGCATACAACTGAAGCACAAGTTGTTCCGTCTTCGAAAGGAATCATATCACAATCTGAGAGTACAACTGCCTCGGTACTTTCTTCAACATCCAAACCAATAGTACCTATTACATCCAATCTCCCATCTAGTACTCAGGTGACTAAAAGTATACCACGCTCCACAACACATGTGGAATCAACTAAAACATCTTCCTCACCTCCAACTACCACCAGTTATACAAAATCCATCAAGATGTATACTACTAAACCATATTCTACCCACTCTTCCGGCAGCAGAACAAGTATTCCAGAAACTACTACCAAGTATGTTACTATTACATATAGTAACCCAATTTCTAAATTACCTACTAAATTAACGACGCCACAAGAGTCAAAGACGACAATTGGAACAACTCACAAAGCTTCCACCATTTCGCCTACAACATCAATTGTGTCCGTGAGTTCTGTTCCACAAACATCTCGTCCAGTACATACCTCTACTGCGCTGTCTATTCACTCAACTGTATTACCGACCAAGACTCAATCTATATCAAGTGTAAAAATGTCGTCCCTTGTTTCCATTTCTACTCAACCGACACCAACATCGAAACCAATTGTAGCCTCGTCATCTAAGCCAATTGTATCGCACCCTTCATCACAATCGTTTACTACTAAATCAGATCAAACTCATAGTGTTTCTGAAATACATTCCACGTCGGAATTTGAATTGAGCACTACAGAATTAATATTTGAACTAAGTCCTGAAGCATTTACTAGTCCAACTTTCACTAAGCATACAACTGAAGCACAAGTTGTTCCGTCTTCGAAAGGAATCATATCACAATCTGAGAGTACAACTGCCTCGGTACTTTCTTCAACATCCAAACCAATAGTACCTATTACATCCAATCTCCCATCTAGTACTCAGGTGACTAAAAGTATACCACGCTCCACAACACATGTGGAATCAACTAAAACATCTTCCTCACCTCCAACTACCACCAGTTATACAAAATCCATCAAGATGTATACTACTAAACCATATTCTACCCACTCTTCCGGCAGCAGAACAAGTATTCCAGAAACTACTACCAAGTATGTTACTATTACATATAGTAACCCAATTTCTAAATTACCTACTAAATTAACGACGCCACAAGAGTCAAAGACGACAATTGGAACAACTCACAAAGCTTCCACCATTTCGCCTACAACATCAATTGTGTCCGTGAGTTCTGTTCCACAAACATCTCGTCCAGTACATACCTCTACTGCGCTGTCTATTCACTCAACTGTATTACCGACCAAGACTCAATCTATATCAAGTGTAAAAATGTCGTCCCTTGTTTCCATTTCTACTCAACCGACACCAACATCGAAACCAATTGTAGCCTCGTCATCTAAGCCAATTGTATCGCACCCTTCATCACAATCGTTTACTACTAAATCAGATCAAACTCATAGTGTTTCTGAAATACATTCCACGTCGGAATTTGAATTGAGCACTACAGAATTAATATTTGAACTAAGTCCTGAAGCATTTACTAGTCCAACTTTCACTAAGCATACAACTGAAGCACAAGTTGTTCCGTCTTCGAAAGGAATCATATCACAATCTGAGAGTACAACTGCCTCGGTACTTTCTTCAACATCCAAACCAATAGTACCTATTACATCCAATCTCCCATCTAGTACTCAGGTGACTAAAAGTATACCACGCTCCACAACACATGTGGAATCAACTAAAACATCTTCCTCACCTCCAACTACCACCAGTTATACAAAATCCATCAAGATGTATACTACTAAACCATATTCTACCCACTCTTCCGGCAGCAGAACAAGTATTCCAGAAACTACTACCAAGTATGTTACTATTACATATAGTAACCCAATTTCTAAATTACCTACTAAATTAACGACGCCACAAGAGTCAAAGACGACAATTGGAACAACTCACAAAGCTTCCACCATTTCGCCTACAACATCAATTGTGTCCGTGAGTTCTGTTCCACAAACATCTCGTCCAGTACATACCTCTACTGCGCTGTCTATTCACTCAACTGTATTACCGACCAAGACTCAATCTATATCAAGTGTAAAAATGTCGTCCCTTGTTTCCATTTCTACTCAACCGACACCAACATCGAAACCAATTGTAGCCTCGTCATCTAAGCCAATTGTATCGCACCCTTCATCACAATCGTTTACTACTAAATCAGATCAAACTCATAGTGTTTCTGAAATACATTCCACGTCGGAATTTGAATTGAGCACTACAGAATTAATATTTGAACTAAGTCCTGAAGCATTTACTAGTCCAACTTTCACTAAGCATACAACTGAAGCACAAGTTGTTCCGTCTTCGAAAGGAATCATATCACAATCTGAGAGTACAACTGCCTCGGTACTTTCTTCAACATCCAAACCAATAGTACCTATTACATCCAATCTCCCATCTAGTACTCAGGTGACTAAAAGTATACCACGCTCCACAACACATGTGGAATCAACTAAAACATCTTCCTCACCTCCAACTACCACCAGTTATACAAAATCCATCAAGATGTATACTACTAAACCATATTCTACCCACTCTTCCGGCAGCAGAACAAGTATTCCAGAAACTACTACCAAGTATGTTACTATTACATATAGTAACCCAATTTCTAAATTACCTACTAAATTAACGACGCCACAAGAGTCAAAGACGACAATTGGAACAACTCACAAAGCTTCCACCATTTCGCCTACAACATCAATTGTGTCCGTGAGTTCTGTTCCACAAACATCTCGTCCAGTACATACCTCTACTGCGCTGTCTATTCACTCAACTGTATTACCGACCAAGACTCAATCTATATCAAGTGTAAAAATGTCGTCCCTTGTTTCCATTTCTACTCAACCGACACCAACATCGAAACCAATTGTAGCCTCGTCATCTAAGCCAATTGTATCGCACCCTTCATCACAATCGTTTACTACTAAATCAGATCAAACTCATAGTGTTTCTGAAATACATTCCACGTCGGAATTTGAATTGAGCACTACAGAATTAATATTTGAACTAAGTCCTGAAGCATTTACTAGTCCAACTTTCACTAAGCATACAACTGAAGCACAAGTTGTTCCGTCTTCGAAAGGAATCATATCACAATCTGAGAGTACAACTGCCTCGGTACTTTCTTCAACATCCAAACCAATAGTACCTATTACATCCAATCTCCCATCTAGTACTCAGGTGACTAAAAGTATACCACGCTCCACAACACATGTGGAATCAACTAAAACATCTTCCTCACCTCCAACTACCACCAGTTATACAAAATCCATCAAGATGTATACTACTAAACCATATTCTACCCACTCTTCCGGCAGCAGAACAAGTATTCCAGAAACTACTACCAAGTATGTTACTATTACATATAGTAACCCAATTTCTAAATTACCTACTAAATTAACGACGCCACAAGAGTCAAAGACGACAATTGGAACAACTCACAAAGCTTCCACCATTTCGCCTACAACATCAATTGTGTCCGTGAGTTCTGTTCCACAAACATCTCGTCCAGTACATACCTCTACTGCGCTGTCTATTCACTCAACTGTATTACCGACCAAGACTCAATCTATATCAAGTGTAAAAATGTCGTCCCTTGTTTCCATTTCTACTCAACCGACACCAACATCGAAACCAATTGTAGCCTCGTCATCTAAGCCAATTGTATCGCACCCTTCATCACAATCGTTTACTACTAAATCAGATCAAACTCATAGTGTTTCTGAAATACATTCCACGTCGGAATTTGAATTGAGCACTACAGAATTAATATTTGAACTAAGTCCTGAAGCATTTACTAGTCCAACTTTCACTAAGCATACAACTGAAGCACAAGTTGTTCCGTCTTCGAAAGGAATCATATCACAATCTGAGAGTACAACTGCCTCGGTACTTTCTTCAACATCCAAACCAATAGTACCTATTACATCCAATCTCCCATCTAGTACTCAGGTGACTAAAAGTATACCACGCTCCACAACACATGTGGAATCAACTAAAACATCTTCCTCACCTCCAACTACCACCAGTTATACAAAATCCATCAAGATGTATACTACTAAACCATATTCTACCCACTCTTCCGGCAGCAGAACAAGTATTCCAGAAACTACTACCAAGTATGTTACTATTACATATAGTAACCCAATTTCTAAATTACCTACTAAATTAACGACGCCACAAGAGTCAAAGACGACAATTGGAACAACTCACAAAGCTTCCACCATTTCGCCTACAACATCAATTGTGTCCGTGAGTTCTGTTCCACAAACATCTCGTCCAGTACATACCTCTACTGCGCTGTCTATTCACTCAACTGTATTACCGACCAAGACTCAATCTATATCAAGTGTAAAAATGTCGTCCCTTGTTTCCATTTCTACTCAACCGACACCAACATCGAAACCAATTGTAGCCTCGTCATCTAAGCCAATTGTATCGCACCCTTCATCACAATCGTTTACTACTAAATCAGATCAAACTCATAGTGTTTCTGAAATACATTCCACGTCGGAATTTGAATTGAGCACTACAGAATTAATATTTGAACTAAGTCCTGAAGCATTTACTAGTCCAACTTTCACTAAGCATACAACTGAAGCACAAGTTGTTCCGTCTTCGAAAGGAATCATATCACAATCTGAGAGTACAACTGCCTCGGTACTTTCTTCAACATCCAAACCAATAGTACCTATTACATCCAATCTCCCATCTAGTACTCAGGTGACTAAAAGTATACCACGCTCCACAACACATGTGGAATCAACTAAAACATCTTCCTCACCTCCAACTACCACCAGTTATACAAAATCCATCAAGATGTATACTACTAAACCATATTCTACCCACTCTTCCGGCAGCAGAACAAGTATTCCAGAAACTACTACCAAGTATGTTACTATTACATATAGTAACCCAATTTCTAAATTACCTACTAAATTAACGACGCCACAAGAGTCAAAGACGACAATTGGAACAACTCACAAAGCTTCCACCATTTCGCCTACAACATCAATTGTGTCCGTGAGTTCTGTTCCACAAACATCTCGTCCAGTACATACCTCTACTGCGCTGTCTATTCACTCAACTGTATTACCGACCAAGACTCAATCTATATCAAGTGTAAAAATGTCGTCCCTTGTTTCCATTTCTACTCAACCGACACCAACATCGAAACCAATTGTAGCCTCGTCATCTAAGCCAATTGTATCGCACCCTTCATCACAATCGTTTACTACTAAATCAGATCAAACTCATAGTGTTTCTGAAATACATTCCACGTCGGAATTTGAATTGAGCACTACAGAATTAATATTTGAACTAAGTCCTGAAGCATTTACTAGTCCAACTTTCACTAAGCATACAACTGAAGCACAAGTTGTTCCGTCTTCGAAAGGAATCATATCACAATCTGAGAGTACAACTGCCTCGGTACTTTCTTCAACATCCAAACCAATAGTACCTATTACATCCAATCTCCCATCTAGTACTCAGGTGACTAAAAGTATACCACGCTCCACAACACATGTGGAATCAACTAAAACATCTTCCTCACCTCCAACTACCACCAGTTATACAAAATCCATCAAGATGTATACTACTAAACCATATTCTACCCACTCTTCCGGCAGCAGAACAAGTATTCCAGAAACTACTACCAAGTATGTTACTATTACATATAGTAACCCAATTTCTAAATTACCTACTAAATTAACGACGCCACAAGAGTCAAAGACGACAATTGGAACAACTCACAAAGCTTCCACCATTTCGCCTACAACATCAATTGTGTCCGTGAGTTCTGTTCCACAAACATCTCGTCCAGTACATACCTCTACTGCGCTGTCTATTCACTCAACTGTATTACCGACCAAGACTCAATCTATATCAAGTGTAAAAATGTCGTCCCTTGTTTCCATTTCTACTCAACCGACACCAACATCGAAACCAATTGTAGCCTCGTCATCTAAGCCAATTGTATCGCACCCTTCATCACAATCGTTTACTACTAAATCAGATCAAACTCATAGTGTTTCTGAAATACATTCCACGTCGGAATTTGAATTGAGCACTACAGAATTAATATTTGAACTAAGTCCTGAAGCATTTACTAGTCCAACTTTCACTAAGCATACAACTGAAGCACAAGTTGTTCCGTCTTCGAAAGGAATCATATCACAATCTGAGAGTACAACTGCCTCGGTACTTTCTTCAACATCCAAACCAATAGTACCTATTACATCCAATCTCCCATCTAGTACTCAGGTGACTAAAAGTATACCACGCTCCACAACACATGTGGAATCAACTAAAACATCTTCCTCACCTCCAACTACCACCAGTTATACAAAATCCATCAAGATGTATACTACTAAACCATATTCTACCCACTCTTCCGGCAGCAGAACAAGTATTCCAGAAACTACTACCAAGTATGTTACTATTACATATAGTAACCCAATTTCTAAATTACCTACTAAATTAACGACGCCACAAGAGTCAAAGACGACAATTGGAACAACTCACAAAGCTTCCACCATTTCGCCTACAACATCAATTGTGTCCGTGAGTTCTGTTCCACAAACATCTCGTCCAGTACATACCTCTACTGCGCTGTCTATTCACTCAACTGTATTACCGACCAAGACTCAATCTATATCAAGTGTAAAAATGTCGTCCCTTGTTTCCATTTCTACTCAACCGACACCAACATCGAAACCAATTGTAGCCTCGTCATCTAAGCCAATTGTATCGCACCCTTCATCACAATCGTTTACTACTAAATCAGATCAAACTCATAGTGTTTCTGAAATACATTCCACGTCGGAATTTGAATTGAGCACTACAGAATTAATATTTGAACTAAGTCCTGAAGCATTTACTAGTCCAACTTTCACTAAGCATACAACTGAAGCACAAGTTGTTCCGTCTTCGAAAGGAATCATATCACAATCTGAGAGTACAACTGCCTCGGTACTTTCTTCAACATCCAAACCAATAGTACCTATTACATCCAATCTCCCATCTAGTACTCAGGTGACTAAAAGTATACCACGCTCCACAACACATGTGGAATCAACTAAAACATCTTCCTCACCTCCAACTACCACCAGTTATACAAAATCCATCAAGATGTATACTACTAAACCATATTCTACCCACTCTTCCGGCAGCAGAACAAGTATTCCAGAAACTACTACCAAGTATGTTACTATTACATATAGTAACCCAATTTCTAAATTACCTACTAAATTAACGACGCCACAAGAGTCAAAGACGACAATTGGAACAACTCACAAAGCTTCCACCATTTCGCCTACAACATCAATTGTGTCCGTGAGTTCTGTTCCACAAACATCTCGTCCAGTACATACCTCTACTGCGCTGTCTATTCACTCAACTGTATTACCGACCAAGACTCAATCTATATCAAGTGTAAAAATGTCGTCCCTTGTTTCCATTTCTACTCAACCGACACCAACATCGAAACCAATTGTAGCCTCGTCATCTAAGCCAATTGTATCGCACCCTTCATCACAATCGTTTACTACTAAATCAGATCAAACTCATAGTGTTTCTGAAATACATTCCACGTCGGAATTTGAATTGAGCACTACAGAATTAATATTTGAACTAAGTCCTGAAGCATTTACTAGTCCAACTTTCACTAAGCATACAACTGAAGCACAAGTTGTTCCGTCTTCGAAAGGAATCATATCACAATCTGAGAGTACAACTGCCTCGGTACTTTCTTCAACATCCAAACCAATAGTACCTATTACATCCAATCTCCCATCTAGTACTCAGGTGACTAAAAGTATACCACGCTCCACAACACATGTGGAATCAACTAAAACATCTTCCTCACCTCCAACTACCACCAGTTATACAAAATCCATCAAGATGTATACTACTAAACCATATTCTACCCACTCTTCCGGCAGCAGAACAAGTATTCCAGAAACTACTACCAAGTATGTTACTATTACATATAGTAACCCAATTTCTAAATTACCTACTAAATTAACGACGCCACAAGAGTCAAAGACGACAATTGGAACAACTCACAAAGCTTCCACCATTTCGCCTACAACATCAATTGTGTCCGTGAGTTCTGTTCCACAAACATCTCGTCCAGTACATACCTCTACTGCGCTGTCTATTCACTCAACTGTATTACCGACCAAGACTCAATCTATATCAAGTGTAAAAATGTCGTCCCTTGTTTCCATTTCTACTCAACCGACACCAACATCGAAACCAATTGTAGCCTCGTCATCTAAGCCAATTGTATCGCACCCTTCATCACAATCGTTTACTACTAAATCAGATCAAACTCATAGTGTTTCTGAAATACATTCCACGTCGGAATTTGAATTGAGCACTACAGAATTAATATTTGAACTAAGTCCTGAAGCATTTACTAGTCCAACTTTCACTAAGCATACAACTGAAGCACAAGTTGTTCCGTCTTCGAAAGGAATCATATCACAATCTGAGAGTACAACTGCCTCGGTACTTTCTTCAACATCCAAACCAATAGTACCTATTACATCCAATCTCCCATCTAGTACTCAGGTGACTAAAAGTATACCACGCTCCACAACACATGTGGAATCAACTAAAACATCTTCCTCACCTCCAACTACCACCAGTTATACAAAATCCATCAAGATGTAAGATGTATACTACTAAACCATATTCTACCCACTCTTCCGGCAGCAGAACAAGTATTCCAGAAACTACTACCAAGTATGTTACTATTACATATAGTAACCCAATTTCTAAATTACCTACTAAATTAACGACGCCACAAGAGTCAAAGACGACAATTGGAACAACTCACAAAGCTTCCACCATTTCGCCTACAACATCAATTGTGTCCGTGAGTTCTGTTCCACAAACATCTCGTCCAGTACATACCTCTACTGCGCTGTCTATTCACTCAACTGTATTACCGACCAAGACTCAATCTATATCAAGTGTAAAAATGTCGTCCCTTGTTTCCATTTCTACTCAACCGACACCAACATCGAAACCAATTGTAGCCTCGTCATCTAAGCCAATTGTATCGCACCCTTCATCACAATCGTTTACTACTAAATCAGATCAAACTCATAGTGTTTCTGAAATACATTCCACGTCGGAATTTGAATTGAGCACTACAGAATTAATATTTGAACTAAGTCCTGAAGCATTTACTAGTCCAACTTTCACTAAGCATACAACTGAAGCACAAGTTGTTCCGTCTTCGAAAGGAATCATATCACAATCTGAGAGTACAACTGCCTCGGTACTTTCTTCAACATCCAAACCAATAGTACCTATTACATCCAATCTCCCATCTAGTACTCAGGTGACTAAAAGTATACCACGCTCCACAACACATGTGGAATCAACTAAAACATCTTCCTCACCTCCAACTACCACCAGTTATACAAAATCCATCAAGATGTATACTACTAAACCATATTCTACCCACTCTTCCGGCAGCAGAACAAGTATTCCAGAAACTACTACCAAGTATGTTACTATTACATATAGTAACCCAATTTCTAAATTACCTACTAAATTAACGACGCCACAAGAGTCAAAGACGACAATTGGAACAACTCACAAAGCTTCCACCATTTCGCCTACAACATCAATTGTGTCCGTGAGTTCTGTTCCACAAACATCTCGTCCAGTACATACCTCTACTGCGCTGTCTATTCACTCAACTGTATTACCGACCAAGACTCAATCTATATCAAGTGTAAAAATGTCGTCCCTTGTTTCCATTTCTACTCAACCGACACCAACATCGAAACCAATTGTAGCCTCGTCATCTAAGCCAATTGTATCGCACCCTTCATCACAATCGTTTACTACTAAATCAGATCAAACTCATAGTGTTTCTGAAATACATTCCACGTCGGAATTTGAATTGAGCACTACAGAATTAATATTTGAACTAAGTCCTGAAGCATTTACTAGTCCAACTTTCACTAAGCATACAACTGAAGCACAAGTTGTTCCGTCTTCGAAAGGAATCATATCACAATCTGAGAGTACAACTGCCTCGGTACTTTCTTCAACATCCAAACCAATAGTACCTATTACATCCAATCTCCCATCTAGTACTCAGGTGACTAAAAGTATACCACGCTCCACAACACATGTGGAATCAACTAAAACATCTTCCTCACCTCCAACTACCACCAGTTATACAAAATCCATCAAGATGTATACTACTAAACCATATTCTACCCACTCTTCCGGCAGCAGAACAAGTATTCCAGAAACTACTACCAAGTATGTTACTATTACATATAGTAACCCAATTTCTAAATTACCTACTAAATTAACGACGCCACAAGAGTCAAAGACGACAATTGGAACAACTCACAAAGCTTCCACCATTTCGCCTACAACATCAATTGTGTCCGTGAGTTCTGTTCCACAAACATCTCGTCCAGTACATACCTCTACTGCGCTGTCTATTCACTCAACTGTATTACCGACCAAGACTCAATCTATATCAAGTGTAAAAATGTCGTCCCTTGTTTCCATTTCTACTCAACCGACACCAACATCGAAACCAATTGTAGCCTCGTCATCTAAGCCAATTGTATCGCACCCTTCATCACAATCGTTTACTACTAAATCAGATCAAACTCATAGTGTTTCTGAAATACATTCCACGTCGGAATTTGAATTGAGCACTACAGAATTAATATTTGAACTAAGTCCTGAAGCATTTACTAGTCCAACTTTCACTAAGCATACAACTGAAGCACAAGTTGTTCCGTCTTCGAAAGGAATCATATCACAATCTGAGAGTACAACTGCCTCGGTACTTTCTTCAACATCCAAACCAATAGTACCTATTACATCCAATCTCCCATCTAGTACTCAGGTGACTAAAAGTATACCACGCTCCACAACACATGTGGAATCAACTAAAACATCTTCCTCACCTCCAACTACCACCAGTTATACAAAATCCATCAAGATGTATACTACTAAACCATATTCTACCCACTCTTCCGGCAGCAGAACAAGTATTCCAGAAACTACTACCAAGTATGTTACTATTACATATAGTAACCCAATTTCTAAATTACCTACTAAATTAACGACGCCACAAGAGTCAAAGACGACAATTGGAACAACTCACAAAGCTTCCACCATTTCGCCTACAACATCAATTGTGTCCGTGAGTTCTGTTCCACAAACATCTCGTCCAGTACATACCTCTACTGCGCTGTCTATTCACTCAACTGTATTACCGACCAAGACTCAATCTATATCAAGTGTAAAAATGTCGTCCCTTGTTTCCATTTCTACTCAACCGACACCAACATCGAAACCAATTGTAGCCTCGTCATCTAAGCCAATTGTATCGCACCCTTCATCACAATCGTTTACTACTAAATCAGATCAAACTCATAGTGTTTCTGAAATACATTCCACGTCGGAATTTGAATTGAGCACTACAGAATTAATATTTGAACTAAGTCCTGAAGCATTTACTAGTCCAACTTTCACTAAGCATACAACTGAAGCACAAGTTGTTCCGTCTTCGAAAGGAATCATATCACAATCTGAGAGTACAACTGCCTCGGTACTTTCTTCAACATCCAAACCAATAGTACCTATTACATCCAATCTCCCATCTAGTACTCAGGTGACTAAAAGTATACCACGCTCCACAACACATGTGGAATCAACTAAAACATCTTCCTCACCTCCAACTACCACCAGTTATACAAAATCCATCAAGATGTATACTACTAAACCATATTCTACCCACTCTTCCGGCAGCAGAACAAGTATTCCAGAAACTACTACCAAGTATGTTACTATTACATATAGTAACCCAATTTCTAAATTACCTACTAAATTAACGACGCCACAAGAGTCAAAGACGACAATTGGAACAACTCACAAAGCTTCCACCATTTCGCCTACAACATCAATTGTGTCCGTGAGTTCTGTTCCACAAACATCTCGTCCAGTACATACCTCTACTGCGCTGTCTATTCACTCAACTGTATTACCGACCAAGACTCAATCTATATCAAGTGTAAAAATGTCGTCCCTTGTTTCCATTTCTACTCAACCGACACCAACATCGAAACCAATTGTAGCCTCGTCATCTAAGCCAATTGTATCGCACCCTTCATCACAATCGTTTACTACTAAATCAGATCAAACTCATAGTGTTTCTGAAATACATTCCACGTCGGAATTTGAATTGAGCACTACAGAATTAATATTTGAACTAAGTCCTGAAGCATTTACTAGTCCAACTTTCACTAAGCATACAACTGAAGCACAAGTTGTTCCGTCTTCGAAAGGAATCATATCACAATCTGAGAGTACAACTGCCTCGGTACTTTCTTCAACATCCAAACCAATAGTACCTATTACATCCAATCTCCCATCTAGTACTCAGGTGACTAAAAGTATACCACGCTCCACAACACATGTGGAATCAACTAAAACATCTTCCTCACCTCCAACTACCACCAGTTATACAAAATCCATCAAGATGTATACTACTAAACCATATTCTACCCACTCTTCCGGCAGCAGAACAAGTATTCCAGAAACTACTACCAAGTATGTTACTATTACATATAGTAACCCAATTTCTAAATTACCTACTAAATTAACGACGCCACAAGAGTCAAAGACGACAATTGGAACAACTCACAAAGCTTCCACCATTTCGCCTACAACATCAATTGTGTCCGTGAGTTCTGTTCCACAAACATCTCGTCCAGTACATACCTCTACTGCGCTGTCTATTCACTCAACTGTATTACCGACCAAGACTCAATCTATATCAAGTGTAAAAATGTCGTCCCTTGTTTCCATTTCTACTCAACCGACACCAACATCGAAACCAATTGTAGCCTCGTCATCTAAGCCAATTGTATCGCACCCTTCATCACAATCGTTTACTACTAAATCAGATCAAACTCATAGTGTCTCTGAAATACATTCCACGTCGGAATTTGAATTGAGCACTACAGAATTAATATTTGAACTAAGTCCTGAAGCATTTACTAGTCCAACTTTCACTAAGCATACAACTGAAGCACAAGTTGTTCCGTCTTCGAAAGGAATCATATCACAATCTGAGAGTACAACTGCCTCGGTACTTTCTTCAACATCCAAACCAATAGTACCTATTACATCCAATCTCCCATCTAGTACTCAGGTGACTAAAAGTATACCACGCTCCACAACACATGTGGAATCAACTAAAGCATCTTCTTTACCTCCAACTACCACCACTTATACAAAATCCATCAAGATGTATACTACAAAACCAAATCCAACCTACTCTTCCGGTAGTAGAACAACTGTTCCACAAACTACGACAAAGTACGTTACTATTACATATAGTAACCCAATTTCTATATTACCTACTAAATTAACGACGCCACAAGAGTCAAAGACGACAATTGGAACAACTCACAAAGCTTCCACCATTTCGCCTACAACATCAATTGTGTCCGTGAGTTCTGTTCCACAAACATCTCGTCCAGTACATACCTCTACTGCGCTGTCTATTCACTAACTGTATTACCGACCAAGACTCAATCTATATCAAGTGTAAAAATGTCGTCCCATTTCTACTCAACCGACACCAACATCGAAACCAATTGTAGCCTCGTCATCTAAGCCAATTGTATCGCAATCGTTTACTACTAAATCAGATCAAACTCATAGTGTTTCTGAAATACATTCCACGTCGGAATTTGAATTGAGCACTACAGAATTAATATTTGAACTAAGTCCTGAAGCATTTACTAGTCCAACTTTCACTAAGCATACAACTGAAGCACAAGTTGTTCCGTCTTCGAAAGGAATCATATCACAATCTGAGAGTACAACTGCCTCGGTACTTTCTTCAACATCCAAACCAATAGTACCTATTACATCCAATCTCCCATCTAGTACTCAGGTGACTAAAAGTATACCACGCTCCACAACACATGTGGAATCAACTAAAACATCTTCCTCACCTCCAACTACCACCAGTTATACAAAATCCATCAAGATGTATACTACTAAACCATATTCTACCCACTCTTCCGGCAGCAGAACAAGTATTCCAGAAACTACTACCAAGTATGTTACTATTACATATAGTAACCCAATTTCTAAATTACCTACTAAATTAACGACGCCACAAGAGTCAAAGACGACAATTGGAACAACTCACAAAGCTTCCACCATTTCGCCTACAACATCAATTGTGTCCGTGAGTTCTGTTCCACAAACATCTCGTCCAGTACATACCTCTACTGCGCTGTCTATTCACTCAACTGTATTACCGACCAAGACTCAATCTATATCAAGTGTAAAAATGTCGTCCCTTGTTTCCATTTCTACTCAACCGACACCAACATCGAAACCAATTGTAGCCTCGTCATCTAAGCCAATTGTATCGCACCCTTCATCACAATCGTTTACTACTAAATCAGATCAAACTCATAGTGTTTCTGAAATACATTCCACGTCGGAATTTGAATTGAGCACTACAGAATTAATATTTGAACTAAGTCCTGAAGCATTTACTAGTCCAACTTTCACTAAGCATACAACTGAAGCACAAGTTGTTCCGTCTTCGAAAGGAATCATATCACAATCTGAGAGTACAACTGCCTCGGTACTTTCTTCAACATCCAAACCAATAGTACCTATTACATCCAATCTCCCATCTAGTACTCAGGTGACTAAAAGTATACCACGCTCCACAACACATGTGGAATCAACTAAAACATCTTCCTCACCTCCAACTACCACCAGTTATACAAAATCCATCAAGATGTATACTACTAAACCATATTCTACCCACTCTTCCGGCAGCAGAACAAGTATTCCAGAAACTACTACCAAGTATGTTACTATTACATATAGTAACCCAATTTCTAAATTACCTACTAAATTAACGACGCCACAAGAGTCAAAGACGACAATTGGAACAACTCACAAAGCTTCCACCATTTCGCCTACAACATCAATTGTGTCCGTGAGTTCTGTTCCACAAACATCTCGTCCAGTACATACCTCTACTGCGCTGTCTATTCACTCAACTGTATTACCGACCAAGACTCAATCTATATCAAGTGTAAAAATGTCGTCCCTTGTTTCCATTTCTACTCAACCGACACCAACATCGAAACCAATTGTAGCCTCGTCATCTAAGCCAATTGTATCGCACCCTTCATCACAATCGTTTACTACTAAATCAGATCAAACTCATAGTGTTTCTGAAATACATTCCACGTCGGAATTTGAATTGAGCACTACAGAATTAATATTTGAACTAAGTCCTGAAGCATTTACTAGTCCAACTTTCACTAAGCATACAACTGAAGCACAAGTTGTTCCGTCTTCGAAAGGAATCATATCACAATCTGAGAGTACAACTGCCTCGGTACTTTCTTCAACATCCAAACCAATAGTACCTATTACATCCAATCTCCCATCTAGTACTCAGGTGACTAAAAGTATACCACGCTCCACAACACATGTGGAATCAACTAAAACATCTTCCTCACCTCCAACTACCACCAGTTATACAAAATCCATCAAGATGTATACTACTAAACCATATTCTACCCACTCTTCCGGCAGCAGAACAAGTATTCCAGAAACTACTACCAAGTATGTTACTATTACATATAGTAACCCAATTTCTAAATTACCTACTAAATTAACGACGCCACAAGAGTCAAAGACGACAATTGGAACAACTCACAAAGCTTCCACCATTTCGCCTACAACATCAATTGTGTCCGTGAGTTCTGTTCCACAAACATCTCGTCCAGTACATACCTCTACTGCGCTGTCTATTCACTCAACTGTATTACCGACCAAGACTCAATCTATATCAAGTGTAAAAATGTCGTCCCTTGTTTCCATTTCTACTCAACCGACACCAACATCGAAACCAATTGTAGCCTCGTCATCTAAGCCAATTGTATCGCACCCTTCATCACAATCGTTTACTACTAAATCAGATCAAACTCATAGTGTTTCTGAAATACATTCCACGTCGGAATTTGAATTGAGCACTACAGAATTAATATTTGAACTAAGTCCTGAAGCATTTACTAGTCCAACTTTCACTAAGCATACAACTGAAGCACAAGTTGTTCCGTCTTCGAAAGGAATCATATCACAATCTGAGAGTACAACTGCCTCGGTACTTTCTTCAACATCCAAACCAATAGTACCTATTACATCCAATCTCCCATCTAGTACTCAGGTGACTAAAAGTATACCACGCTCCACAACACATGTGGAATCAACTAAAACATCTTCCTCACCTCCAACTACCACCAGTTATACAAAATCCATCAAGATGTATACTACTAAACCATATTCTACCCACTCTTCCGGCAGCAGAACAAGTATTCCAGAAACTACTACCAAGTATGTTACTATTACATATAGTAACCCAATTTCTAAATTACCTACTAAATTAACGACGCCACAAGAGTCAAAGACGACAATTGGAACAACTCACAAAGCTTCCACCATTTCGCCTACAACATCAATTGTGTCCGTGAGTTCTGTTCCACAAACATCTCGTCCAGTACATACCTCTACTGCGCTGTCTATTCACTCAACTGTATTACCGACCAAGACTCAATCTATATCAAGTGTAAAAATGTCGTCCCTTGTTTCCATTTCTACTCAACCGACACCAACATCGAAACCAATTGTAGCCTCGTCATCTAAGCCAATTGTATCGCACCCTTCATCACAATCGTTTACTACTAAATCAGATCAAACTCATAGTGTTTCTGAAATACATTCCACGTCGGAATTTGAATTGAGCACTACAGAATTAATATTTGAACTAAGTCCTGAAGCATTTACTAGTCCAACTTTCACTAAGCATACAACTGAAGCACAAGTTGTTCCGTCTTCGAAAGGAATCATATCACAATCTGAGAGTACAACTGCCTCGGTACTTTCTTCAACATCCAAACCAATAGTACCTATTACATCCAATCTCCCATCTAGTACTCAGGTGACTAAAAGTATACCACGCTCCACAACACATGTGGAATCAACTAAAACATCTTCCTCACCTCCAACTACCACCAGTTATACAAAATCCATCAAGATGTATACTACTAAACCATATTCTACCCACTCTTCCGGCAGCAGAACAAGTATTCCAGAAACTACTACCAAGTATGTTACTATTACATATAGTAACCCAATTTCTAAATTACCTACTAAATTAACGACGCCACAAGAGTCAAAGACGACAATTGGAACAACTCACAAAGCTTCCACCATTTCGCCTACAACATCAATTGTGTCCGTGAGTTCTGTTCCACAAACATCTCGTCCAGTACATACCTCTACTGCGCTGTCTATTCACTCAACTGTATTACCGACCAAGACTCAATCTATATCAAGTGTAAAAATGTCGTCCCTTGTTTCCATTTCTACTCAACCGACACCAACATCGAAACCAATTGTAGCCTCGTCATCTAAGCCAATTGTATCGCACCCTTCATCACAATCGTTTACTACTAAATCAGATCAAACTCATAGTGTTTCTGAAATACATTCCACGTCGGAATTTGAATTGAGCACTACAGAATTAATATTTGAACTAAGTCCTGAAGCATTTACTAGTCCAACTTTCACTAAGCATACAACTGAAGCACAAGTTGTTCCGTCTTCGAAAGGAATCATATCACAATCTGAGAGTACAACTGCCTCGGTACTTTCTTCAACATCCAAACCAATAGTACCTATTACATCCAATCTCCCATCTAGTACTCAGGTGACTAAAAGTATACCACGCTCCACAACACATGTGGAATCAACTAAAACATCTTCCTCACCTCCAACTACCACCAGTTATACAAAATCCATCAAGATGTATACTACTAAACCATATTCTACCCACTCTTCCGGCAGCAGAACAAGTATTCCAGAAACTACTACCAAGTATGTTACTATTACATATAGTAACCCAATTTCTAAATTACCTACTAAATTAACGACGCCACAAGAGTCAAAGACGACAATTGGAACAACTCACAAAGCTTCCACCATTTCGCCTACAACATCAATTGTGTCCGTGAGTTCTGTTCCACAAACATCTCGTCCAGTACATACCTCTACTGCGCTGTCTATTCACTCAACTGTATTACCGACCAAGACTCAATCTATATCAAGTGTAAAAATGTCGTCCCTTGTTTCCATTTCTACTCAACCGACACCAACATCGAAACCAATTGTAGCCTCGTCATCTAAGCCAATTGTATCGCACCCTTCATCACAATCGTTTACTACTAAATCAGATCAAACTCATAGTGTTTCTGAAATACATTCCACGTCGGAATTTGAATTGAGCACTACAGAATTAATATTTGAACTAAGTCCTGAAGCATTTACTAGTCCAACTTTCACTAAGCATACAACTGAAGCACAAGTTGTTCCGTCTTCGAAAGGAATCATATCACAATCTGAGAGTACAACTGCCTCGGTACTTTCTTCAACATCCAAACCAATAGTACCTATTACATCCAATCTCCCATCTAGTACTCAGGTGACTAAAAGTATACCACGCTCCACAACACATGTGGAATCAACTAAAACATCTTCCTCACCTCCAACTACCACCAGTTATACAAAATCCATCAAGATGTATACTACTAAACCATATTCTACCCACTCTTCCGGCAGCAGAACAAGTATTCCAGAAACTACTACCAAGTATGTTACTATTACATATAGTAACCCAATTTCTAAATTACCTACTAAATTAACGACGCCACAAGAGTCAAAGACGACAATTGGAACAACTCACAAAGCTTCCACCATTTCGCCTACAACATCAATTGTGTCCGTGAGTTCTGTTCCACAAACATCTCGTCCAGTACATACCTCTACTGCGCTGTCTATTCACTCAACTGTATTACCGACCAAGACTCAATCTATATCAAGTGTAAAAATGTCGTCCCTTGTTTCCATTTCTACTCAACCGACACCAACATCGAAACCAATTGTAGCCTCGTCATCTAAGCCAATTGTATCGCACCCTTCATCACAATCGTTTACTACTAAATCAGATCAAACTCATAGTGTTTCTGAAATACATTCCACGTCGGAATTTGAATTGAGCACTACAGAATTAATATTTGAACTAAGTCCTGAAGCATTTACTAGTCCAACTTTCACTAAGCATACAACTGAAGCACAAGTTGTTCCGTCTTCGAAAGGAATCATATCACAATCTGAGAGTACAACTGCCTCGGTACTTTCTTCAACATCCAAACCAATAGTACCTATTACATCCAATCTCCCATCTAGTACTCAGGTGACTAAAAGTATACCACGCTCCACAACACATGTGGAATCAACTAAAACATCTTCCTCACCTCCAACTACCACCAGTTATACAAAATCCATCAAGATGTATACTACTAAACCATATTCTACCCACTCTTCCGGCAGCAGAACAAGTATTCCAGAAACTACTACCAAGTATGTTACTATTACATATAGTAACCCAATTTCTAAATTACCTACTAAATTAACGACGCCACAAGAGTCAAAGACGACAATTGGAACAACTCACAAAGCTTCCACCATTTCGCCTACAACATCAATTGTGTCCGTGAGTTCTGTTCCACAAACATCTCGTCCAGTACATACCTCTACTGCGCTGTCTATTCACTCAACTGTATTACCGACCAAGACTCAATCTATATCAAGTGTAAAAATGTCGTCCCTTGTTTCCATTTCTACTCAACCGACACCAACATCGAAACCAATTGTAGCCTCGTCATCTAAGCCAATTGTATCGCACCCTTCATCACAATCGTTTACTACTAAATCAGATCAAACTCATAGTGTTTCTGAAATACATTCCACGTCGGAATTTGAATTGAGCACTACAGAATTAATATTTGAACTAAGTCCTGAAGCATTTACTAGTCCAACTTTCACTAAGCATACAACTGAAGCACAAGTTGTTCCGTCTTCGAAAGGAATCATATCACAATCTGAGAGTACAACTGCCTCGGTACTTTCTTCAACATCCAAACCAATAGTACCTATTACATCCAATCTCCCATCTAGTACTCAGGTGACTAAAAGTATACCACGCTCCACAACACATGTGGAATCAACTAAAACATCTTCCTCACCTCCAACTACCACCAGTTATACAAAATCCATCAAGATGTATACTACTAAACCATATTCTACCCACTCTTCCGGCAGCAGAACAAGTATTCCAGAAACTACTACCAAGTATGTTACTATTACATATAGTAACCCAATTTCTAAATTACCTACTAAATTAACGACGCCACAAGAGTCAAAGACGACAATTGGAACAACTCACAAAGCTTCCACCATTTCGCCTACAACATCAATTGTGTCCGTGAGTTCTGTTCCACAAACATCTCGTCCAGTACATACCTCTACTGCGCTGTCTATTCACTCAACTGTATTACCGACCAAGACTCAATCTATATCAAGTGTAAAAATGTCGTCCCTTGTTTCCATTTCTACTCAACCGACACCAACATCGAAACCAATTGTAGCCTCGTCATCTAAGCCAATTGTATCGCACCCTTCATCACAATCGTTTACTACTAAATCAGATCAAACTCATAGTGTTTCTGAAATACATTCCACGTCGGAATTTGAATTGAGCACTACAGAATTAATATTTGAACTAAGTCCTGAAGCATTTACTAGTCCAACTTTCACTAAGCATACAACTGAAGCACAAGTTGTTCCGTCTTCGAAAGGAATCATATCACAATCTGAGAGTACAACTGCCTCGGTACTTTCTTCAACATCCAAACCAATAGTACCTATTACATCCAATCTCCCATCTAGTACTCAGGTGACTAAAAGTATACCACGCTCCACAACACATGTGGAATCAACTAAAACATCTTCCTCACCTCCAACTACCACCAGTTATACAAAATCCATCAAGATGTATACTACTAAACCATATTCTACCCACTCTTCCGGCAGCAGAACAAGTATTCCAGAAACTACTACCAAGTATGTTACTATTACATATAGTAACCCAATTTCTAAATTACCTACTAAATTAACGACGCCACAAGAGTCAAAGACGACAATTGGAACAACTCACAAAGCTTCCACCATTTCGCCTACAACATCAATTGTGTCCGTGAGTTCTGTTCCACAAACATCTCGTCCAGTACATACCTCTACTGCGCTGTCTATTCACTCAACTGTATTACCGACCAAGACTCAATCTATATCAAGTGTAAAAATGTCGTCCCTTGTTTCCATTTCTACTCAACCGACACCAACATCGAAACCAATTGTAGCCTCGTCATCTAAGCCAATTGTATCGCACCCTTCATCACAATCGTTTACTACTAAATCAGATCAAACTCATAGTGTTTCTGAAATACATTCCACGTCGGAATTTGAATTGAGCACTACAGAATTAATATTTGAACTAAGTCCTGAAGCATTTACTAGTCCAACTTTCACTAAGCATACAACTGAAGCACAAGTTGTTCCGTCTTCGAAAGGAATCATATCACAATCTGAGAGTACAACTGCCTCGGTACTTTCTTCAACATCCAAACCAATAGTACCTATTACATCCAATCTCCCATCTAGTACTCAGGTGACTAAAAGTATACCACGCTCCACAACACATGTGGAATCAACTAAAACATCTTCCTCACCTCCAACTACCACCAGTTATACAAAATCCATCAAGATGTATACTACTAAACCATATTCTACCCACTCTTCCGGCAGCAGAACAAGTATTCCAGAAACTACTACCAAGTATGTTACTATTACATATAGTAACCCAATTTCTAAATTACCTACTAAATTAACGACGCCACAAGAGTCAAAGACGACAATTGGAACAACTCACAAAGCTTCCACCATTTCGCCTACAACATCAATTGTGTCCGTGAGTTCTGTTCCACAAACATCTCGTCCAGTACATACCTCTACTGCGCTGTCTATTCACTCAACTGTATTACCGACCAAGACTCAATCTATATCAACTGTAAAAATGTCGTCCCTTGTTTCAACTTCTACACAACCCACACCAACATCGAAACCAATTGTAGCCTCGTCATCTAAGCCAATTGTATCGCACCCTTCATCACAATCGTTTACTACTAAATCAGATCAAACTCATAGTGTTTCTGAAATACATTCCACGTCGGAATTTGAATTGAGCACTACAGAATTAATATTTGAACTAAGTCCTGAAGCATTTACTAGTCCAACTTTCACTAAGCATACAACTGAAGCACAAGTTGTTCCGTCTTCGAAAGGAATCATATCACAATCTGAGAGTACAACTGCCTCGGTACTTTCTTCAACATCCAAACCAATAGTACCTATTACATCCAATCTCCCATCTAGTACTCAGGTGACTAAAAGTATACCACGCTCCACAACACATGTGGAATCAACTAAAACATCTTCCTCACCTCCAACTACCACCAGTTATACAAAATCCATCAAGATGTATACTACTAAACCATATTCTACCCACTCTTCCGGCAGCAGAACAAGTATTCCAGAAACTACTACCAAGTATGTTACTATTACATATAGTAACCCAATTTCTAAATTACCTACTAAATTAACGACGCCACAAGAGTCAAAGACGACAATTGGAACAACTCACAAAGCTTCCACCATTTCGCCTACAACATCAATTGTGTCCGTGAGTTCTGTTCCACAAACATCTCGTCCAGTACATACCTCTACTGCGCTGTCTATTCACTCAACTGTATTACCGACCAAGACTCAATCTATATCAAGTGTAAAAATGTCGTCCCTTGTTTCAACTTCTACACAACCCACACCAACATCGAAACCAATTGTAGCCTCGTCATCTAAGCCAATTGTATCGCACCCTTCATCACAATCGTTTACTACTAAATCAGATCAAACTCATAGTGTTTCTGAAATACATTCCACGTCGGAATTTGAATTGAGCACTACAGAATTAATATTTGAACTAAGTCCTGAAGCATTTACTAGTCCAACTTTCACTAAGCATACAACTGAAGCACAAGTTGTTCCGTCTTCGAAAGGAATCATATCACAATCTGAGAGTACAACTGCCTCGGTACTTTCTTCAACATCCAAACCAATAGTACCTATTACATCCAATCTCCCATCTAGTACTCAGGTGACTAAAAGTATACCACGCTCCACAACACATGTGGAATCAACTAAAACATCTTCCTCACCTCCAACTACCACCAGTTATACAAAATCCATCAAGATGTATACTACTAAACCATATTCTACCCACTCTTCCGGCAGCAGAACAAGTATTCCAGAAACTACTACCAAGTATGTTACTATTACATATAGTAACCCAATTTCTAAATTACCTACTAAATTAACGACGCCACAAGAGTCAAAGACGACAGTTGAAACAACTTACAAAGTTTCCACCATATCGCCTACAACATCGATTGTGTCCGTCAGTACTGTACCACAAACATCTCGTCCAGTACAAACCTCTACTGCGCTGTCTATTCACTCAACTGTATTACCGACCAAGACTCAATCTATATCAACTGTAAAAATGTCGTCCCTTGTTTCAACTTCTACACAACCCACACCAACATCGAAACCAATTGTAGCCTCATCATCTAAGCCAATTGTTTCGCACCCTTCATCACAAACGTTCACTACTAAATCAGATCAAACTCATAGTGTTTCTGAAATACATTCCACGTCGGAATTTGAATTGAGCACTACAGAATTAATATTTGAACTAAGTCCTGAAGCATTTACTAGTCCAACTTTCACTAAGCATACAACTGAAGCACAAGTTGTTCCGTCTTCGAAAGGAATCATATCACAATCTGAGAGTACAACTGCCTCGGTACTTTCTTCAACATCCAAACCAATAGTACCTATTACATCCAATCTCCCATCTAGTACTCAGGTGACTAAAAGTATACCACGCTCCACAACACATGTGGAATCAACTAAAACATCTTCCTCACCTCCAACTACCACCAGTTATACAAAATCCATCAAGATGTATACTACTAAACCATATTCTACCCACTCTTCCGGCAGCAGAACAAGTATTCCAGAAACTACTACCAAGTATGTTACTATTACATATAGTAACCCAATTTCTAAATTACCTACTAAATTAACGACGCCACAAGAGTCAAAGACGACAATTGGAACAACTCACAAAGCTTCCACCATTTCGCCTACAACATCAATTGTGTCCGTGAGTTCTGTACCACAAACATCCCGTCCAGTACAAACCTCTACTGCGCTGTCTATTCACTCAACTGTATTACCGACCAAGACTCAATCTATATCAACTGTAAAAATGTCGTCCCTTGTTTCAACTTCTACACAACCCACACCAACATCGAAACCAATTGTAGCCTCATCATCTAAGCCAATTGTTTCGCACCCTTCATCACAAACGTTCACTACTAAATCAGATCAAACTCATAGTGTCTCTGAAATACATTCCACGTCGGAATTTGAATTGAGCACTACAGAATTAATATTTGAACTAAGTCCTGAAGCATTTACTAGTCCAACTTTCACTAAGCATACAACTGAAGCACAAGTTGTTCCGTCTTCGAAAGGAATCATATCACAATCTGAGAGTACAACTGCCTCGGTACTTTCTTCAACATCCAAACCAATAGTACCTATTACATCCAATCTCCCATCTAGTACTCAGGTGACTAAAAGTATACCACGCTCCACAACACATGTGGAATCAACTAAAACATCTTCCTCACCTCCAACTACCACCAGTTATACAAAATCCATCAAGATGTATACTACTAAACCATACTCTACCTACTCTTCCGGCAGCAGAACAAGTATTCCAGAAACTACTACCAAGTATGTTACTATTACATATAGTAACCCAATTTCTAAATTACCTACTAAATTAACGACGCCACAAGAGTCAAAGACGACAGTTGGAACAACTTACAAAGTTTCCACCATATCGCCTACAACATCGATTGTGTCCGTCAGTACTGTACCACAAACATCTCGTCCAGTACAAACCTCTACTGCGCTGTCTATTCACTCAACTGTATTACCGACCAAGACTCAATCTATATCAACTGTAAAAATGTCGTCCCTTGTTTCAACTTCTACACAACCCACACCAACATCGAAACCAATTGTAGCCTCATCATCTAAGCCAATTGTTTCGCACCCTTCATCACAAACGTTCACTACTAAATCAGATCAAACTCATAGTGTCTCTGAAATACATTCCACGTCAGAATTTGAATTGAGCACTACAGAATTAATATTTGAACTAAGTCCTGAAGCATTTACTAGTCCAACTTTCACTAAGCATACAACTGAAGCACAAGTTGTTCCGTCTTCGAAAGGAATCATATCACAATCTGAGAGTACAACTGCCTCGGTACTTTCTTCAACATCCAAACCAATAGTACCTATTACATCCAATCTCCCATCTAGTACTCAGGTGACTAAAAGTATACCACGCTCCACAACACATGTGGAATCAACTAAAACATCTTCCTCACCTCCAACTACCACCAGTTATACAAAATCCATCAAGATGTATACTACTAAACCATACTCTACCTACTCTTCCGGCAGCAGAACAAGTATTCCAGAAACTACTACCAAGTATGTTACTATTACATATAGTAACCCTATTTCTAAATTACCTACTAAATTAACGACGCCACAAGAGTCAAAGACGACAGTTGAAACAACTTACAAAGTTTCCACCATATCGCCTACAACATCGATTGTGTCCGTCAGTACTGTACCACAAACATCTCGTCCAGTACAAACCTCTACTGCGCTGTCTATTCACTCAACTGTATTACCGACCAAGACTCAATCTATATCAACTGTAAAAATGTCGTCCCTTGTTTCAACTTCTACACAACCCACACCAACATCGAAACCAATTGTAGCCTCATCATCTAAGCCAATTGTTTCGCACCCTTCATCACAAACGTTCACTACTAAATCAGATCAAACTCATAGTGTCTCTGAAATACATTCCACGTCGGAATTTGAATTGAGCACTACAGAATTAATATTTGAACTAAGTCCTGAAGCATTTACTAGTCCAACTTTCACTAAGCATACAACTGAAGCACAAGTTGTTCCGTCTTCGAAAGGAATCATATCACAATCTGAGAGTACAACTGCCTCGGTACTTTCTTCAACATCCAAACCAATAGTACCTATTACATCCAATCTCCCATCTAGTACTCAGGTGACTAAAAGTATACCACGCTCCACAACACATGTGGAATCAGCTAAAACATCTTCCTCACCTCCAACTACCACCAGTTATACAAAATCCATCAAGATGTATACTACTAAACCATTTTCTACCTACTCTTTCGGCAGCAGAACAAGTATTCCAGAAACTACTACCAAGTATGTTACAATTACATATAGTAACCCTATTTCTAAATTACCTACTAAATTAACGACGCCACAAGAGTCAAAGACGACAGTTGGAACAACTTACAAAGTTTCCACCATATCGCCTACAACATCGATTGTGTCCGTCAGTACTGTACCACAAACATCTCGTCCAGTACAAACCTCTACTGCGCTGTCTATTCACTCAACTGTATTACCGACCAAGACTCAATCTATATCAACTGTAAAAATGTCGTCCCTTGTTTCAACTTCTACACAACCCACACCAACATCGAAACCAATTGTAGCCTCATCATCTAAGCCAATTGTTTCGCACCCTTCATCACAAACGTTCACTACTAAATCAGATCAAACTCATAGTGTCTCTGAAATACATTCCACGTCAGAATTTGAATTGAGCACTACAGAATTAATATTTGAACTAAGTCCTGAAGCATTTACTAGTCCAACTTTCACTAAGCATACAACTGAAGCACAAGTTGTTCCGTCTTCGAAAGGAATCATATCACAATCTGAGAGTACAACTGCCTCGGTACTTTCTTCAACATCCAAACCAATAGTACCTATTACATCCAATCTCCCATCTAGTACTCAGGTGACTAAAAGTATACCACGCTCCACAACACATGTGGAATCAACTAAAATAACTTCACTACCTCCAACTACAACAAGTTATACAAAATCCATCAAGATGTATACTACTAAACCATTTTCTACCTACTCTTTCGGCAGCAGAACAAGTATTCCAGAAACTACTACCAAGTATGTTACAATTACATATAGTAACCCTATTTCTAAATTACCTACTAAATTAACGACGCCACAAGAGTCAAAGACGACAGTTGGAACAACTTACAAAGTTTCCACCATATCGCCTACAACATCGATTGTGTCCGTCAGTACTGTACCACAAACATCTCGTCCAGTACAAACCTCTACTGCGCTGTCTATTCACTCAACTGTATTACCGACCAAGACTCAATCTATATCAACTGTAAAAATGTCGTCCCTTGTTTCAACTTCTACACAACCCACACCAACATCGAAACCAATTGTAGCCTCATCATCTAAGCCAATTGTTTCGCACCCTTCATCACAAACGTTCACTACTAAATCAGATCAAACTCATAGTGTCTCTGAAATACATTCCACGTCAGAATTTGAATTGAGCACTACAGAATTAATATTTGAACTAAGTCCTGAAGCATTTACTAGTCCAACTTTCACTAAGCATACAACTGAAGCACAAGTTGTTCCGTCTTCGAAAGGAATCATATCACAATCTGAGAGTACAACTGCCTCGGTACTTTCTTCAACATCCAAACCAATAGTACCTATTACATCCAATCTCCCATCTAGTACTCAGGTGACTAAAAGTATACCACGCTCCACAACACATGTGGAATCAACTAAAACATCTTCCTCACCTCCAACTACCACCAGTTATACAAAATCCATCAAGATGTATACTACTAAACCATACTCTACCTACTCTTCCGGCAGCAGAACAAGTATTCCAGAAACTACTACCAAGTATGTTACTATTACATATAGTAACCCTATTTCTAAATTACCTACTAAATTAACGACGCCACAAGAGTCAAAGACGACAGTTGGAACAACTTACAAAGTTTCCACCATATCGCCTACAACATCGATTGTGTCCGTCAGTACTGTACCACAAACATCTCGTCCAGTACAAACCTCTACTGCGCTGTCTATTCACTCAACTGTATTACCGACCAAGACTCAATCTATATCAACTGTAAAAATGTCGTCCCTTGTTTCAACTTCTACACAACCCACACCAACATCGAAACCAATTGTAGCCTCATCATCTAAGCCAATTGTTTCGCACCCTTCATCACAAACGTTCACTACTAAATCAGATCAAACTCATAGTGTCTCTGAAATACATTCCACGTCAGAATTTGAATTGAGCACTACAGAATTAATATTTGAACTAAGTCCTGAAGCATTTACTAGTCCAACTTTCACTAAGCATACAACTGAAGCACAAGTTGTTCCGTCTTCGAAAGGAATCATATCACAATCTGAGAGTACAACTGCCTCGGTACTTTCTTCAACATCCAAACCAATAGTACCTATTACATCCAATCTCCCATCTAGTACTCAGGTGACTAAAAGTATACCACGCTCCACAACACATGTGGAATCAACTAAAGCATCTTCCTCACCTCCAACTACCACCAGTTATACAAAATCCATCAAGATGTATACTACTAAACCATACTCTACCTACTCTTCCGGCAGCAGAACAAGTATTCCAGAAACTACTACCAAGTATGTTACTATTACATATAGTAACCCTATTTCTAAATTACCTACTAAATTAACGACGCCACAAGAGTCAAAGACGACAGTTGGAACAACTTACAAAGTTTCCACCATATCGCCTACAACATCGATTGTGTCCGTCAGTACTGTACCACAAACATCTCGTCCAGTACAAACCTCTACTGCGCTGTCTATTCACTCAACTGTATTACCGACCAAGACTCAATCTATATCAACTGTAAAAATGTCGTCCCTTGTTTCAACTTCTACACAACCCACACCAACATCGAAACCAATTGTAGCCTCATCATCTAAGCCAATTGTTTCGCACCCTTCATCACAAACGTTCACTACTAAATCAGATCAAACTCATAGTGTCTCTGAAATACATTCCACGTCAGAATTTGAATTGAGCACTACAGAATTAATATTTGAACTAAGTCCTGAAGCATTTACTAGTCCAACTTTCACTAAGCATACAACTGAAGCACAAGTTGTTCCGTCTTCGAAAGGAATCATATCACAATCTGAGAGTACAACTGCCTCGGTACTTTCTTCAACATCCAAACCAATAGTACCTATTACATCCAATCTCCCATCTAGTACTCAGGTGACTAAAAGTATACCACGCTCCACAACACATGTGGAATCAACTAAAGCATCTTCCTCACCTCCAACTACCACCAGTTATACAAAATCCATCAAGATGTATACTACTAAACCATACTCTACCTACTCTTCCGGCAGCAGAACAAGTATTCCAGAAACTACTACCAAGTATGTTACTATTACATATAGTAACCCTATTTCTAAATTACCTACTAAATTAACGACGCCACAAGAGTCAAAGACGACAGTTGGAACAACTTACAAAGTTTCCACCATATCGCCTACAACATCGATTGTGTCCGTCAGTACTGTACCACAAACATCTCGTCCAGTACAAACCTCTACTGCGCTGTCTATTCACTCAACTGTATTACCGACCAAGACTCAATCTATATCAACTGTAAAAATGTCGTCCCTTGTTTCAACTTCTACACAACCCACACCAACATCGAAACCAATTGTAGCCTCATCATCTAAGCCAATTGTTTCGCACCCTTCATCACAAACGTTCACTACTAAATCAGATCAAACTCATAGTGTCTCTGAAATACATTCCACGTCAGAATTTGAATTGAGCACTACAGAATTAATATTTGAACTAAGTCCTGAAGCATTTACTAGTCCAACTTTCACTAAGCATACAACTGAAGCACAAGTTGTTCCGTCTTCGAAAGGAATCATATCACAATCTGAGAGTACAACTGCCTCGGTACTTTCTTCAACATCCAAACCAATAGTACCTATTACATCCAATCTCCCATCTAGTACTCAGGTGACTAAAAGTATACCACGCTCCACAACACATGTGGAATCAACTAAAAGCATCTTCTTTACCTCCAACTACCACCAGTTATACAAAATCCATCAAGATGTATACTACTAAACCATACTCTACCTACTCTTCCGGCAGCAGAACAAGTATTCCAGAAACTACTACCAAGTATGTTACTATTACATATAGTAACCCTATTTCTAAATTACCTACTAAATTAACGACGCCACAAGAGTCAAAGACGACAGTTGGAAACAACTTACAAAGTTTCCACCATATCGCCTACAACATCGATTGTGTCCGTCAGTACTGTACCACAAACATCTCGTCCAGTACAAACCTCTACTGCGCTGTCTATTCACTCAACTGTATTACCGACCAAGACTCAATCTATATCAACTGTAAAAATGTCGTCCCTTGTTTCAACTTCTACACAACCCACACCAACATCGAAACCAATTGTAGCCTCATCATCTAAGCCAATTGTTTCGCACCCTTCATCACAAACGTTCACTACTAAATCAGATCAAACTCATAGTGTCTCTGAAATACATTCCACGTCAGAATTTGAATTGAGCACTACAGAATTAATATTTGAACTAAGTCCTGAAGCATTTACTAGTCCAACTTTCACTAAGCATACAACTGAAGCACAAGTTGTTCCGTCTTCGAAAGGAATCATATCACAATCTGAGAGTACAACTGCCTCGGTACTTTCTTCAACATCCAAACCAATAGTACCTATTACATCCAATCTCCCATCTAGTACTCAGGTGACTAAAAGTATACCACGCTCCACAACACATGTGGAATCAACTAAAATATCTTCCTTACCTCCAACTACCACCAGTTATACAAAATCCATCAAGATGTATACTACTAAACCATACTCTACCTACTCTTCCGGCAGCAGAACAAGTATTCCAGAAACTACTACCAAGTATGTTACTATTACATATAGTAACCCTATTTCTAAATTACCTACTAAATTAACGACGCCACAAGAGTCAAAGACGACAGTTGGAACAACTTACAAAGTTTCCACCATATCGCCTACAACATCGATTGTGTCCGTCAGTACTGTACCACAAACATCTCGTCCAGTACAAACCTCTACTGCGCTGTCTATTCACTCAACTGTATTACCGACCAAGACTCAATCTATATCAACTGTAAAAATGTCGTCCCTTGTTTCAACTTCTACACAACCCACACCAACATCGAAACCAATTGTAGCCTCATCATCTAAGCCAATTGTTTCGCACCCTTCATCACAAACGTTCACTACTAAATCAGATCAAACTCATAGTGTCTCTGAAATACATTCCACGTCAGAATTTGAATTGAGCACTACAGAATTAATATTTGAACTAAGTCCTGAAGCATTTACTAGTCCAACTTTCACTAAGCATACAACTGAAGCACAAGTTGTTCCGTCTTCGAAAGGAATCATATCACAATCTGAGAGTACAACTGCCTCGGTACTTTCTTCAACATCCAAACCAATAGTACCTATTACATCCAATCTCCCATCTAGTACTCAGGTGACTAAAAGTATACCACGCTCCACAACACATGTGGAATCAACTAAAGCATCTTCTTTACCTCCAACTACCACCAGTTATACAAAATCCATCAAGATGTATACTACTAAACCATACTCTACCTACTCTTCCGGCAGCAGAACAAGTATTCCAGAAACTACTACCAAGTATGTTACTATTACATATAGTAACCCTATTTCTAAATTACCTACTAAATTAACGACGCCACAAGAGTCAAAGACGACAGTTGGAACAACTTACAAAGTTTCCACCATATCGCCTACAACATCGATTGTGTCCGTCAGTACTGTACCACAAACATCTCGTCCAGTACAAACCTCTACTGCGCTGTCTATTCACTCAACTGTATTACCGACCAAGACTCAATCTATATCAACTGTAAAAATGTCGTCCCTTGTTTCAACTTCTACACAACCCACACCAACATCGAAACCAATTGTAGCCTCATCATCTAAGCCAATTGTTTCGCACCCTTCATCACAAACGTTCACTACTAAATCAGATCAAACTCATAGTGTCTCTGAAATACATTCCACGTCAGAATTTGAATTGAGCACTACAGAATTAATATTTGAACTAAGTCCTGAAGCATTTACTAGTCCAACTTTCACTAAGCATACAACTGAAGCACAAGTTGTTCCGTCTTCGAAAGGAATCATATCACAATCTGAGAGTACAACTGCCTCGGTACTTTCTTCAACATCCAAACCAATAGTACCTATTACATCCAATCTCCCATCTAGTACTCAGGTGACTAAAAGTATACCACGCTCCACAACACATGTGGAATCAACTAAAGCATCTTCTTTACCTCCAACTACCACCAGTTATACAAAATCCATCAAGATGTATACTACTAAACCATACTCTACCTACTCTTCCGGCAGCAGAACAAGTATTCCAGAAACTACTACCAAGTATGTTACTATTACATATAGTAACCCTATTTCTAAATTACCTACTAAATTAACGACGCCACAAGAGTCAAAGACGACAGTTGGAACAACTTACAAAGTTTCCACCATATCGCCTACAACATCGATTGTGTCCGTCAGTACTGTACCACAAACATCTCGTCCAGTACAAACCTCTACTGCGCTGTCTATTCACTCAACTGTATTACCGACCAAGACTCAATCTATATCAACTGTAAAAATGTCGTCCCTTGTTTCAACTTCTACACAACCCACACCAACATCGAAACCAATTGTAGCCTCATCATCTAAGCCAATTGTTTCGCACCCTTCATCACAAACGTTCACTACTAAACCAGATCAAACTCATAGTGTCTCTGAAATACATTCCACGTCAGAATTTGAATTGAGCACTACAGAATTAATATTTGAACTAAGTCCTGAAGCATTTACTAGTCCAACTTTCACTAAGCATACAACTGAAGCACAAGTTGTTCCGTCTTCGAAAGGAATCATATCACAATCTGAGAGTACAACTGCCTCGGTACTTTCTTCAACATCCAAACCAATAGTACCTATTACATCCAATCTCCCATCTAGTACTCAGGTGACTAAAAGTATACCACGCTCCACAACACATGTGGAATCAACTAAAGCATCTTCTTTACCTCCAACTACCACCACTTATACAAAATCCATCAAGATGTATACTACTAAACCATACTCTACCTACTCTTCCGGCAGCAGAACAAGTATTCCAGAAACTACTACCAAGTATGTTACTATTACATATAGTAACCCTATTTCTAAATTACCTACTAAATTAACGACGCCACAAGAGCCACTATGACGACAGTTGGAACAACTTACAAAGTTTCCACCATATCGCCTACAACATCGATTGTGTCCGTCAGTACTGTACCACAAACATCTCGTCCAGTACAAACCTCTACTGCGCTGTCTATTCACTCAACTGTATTACCGACCAAGACTCAATCTATATCAACTGTAAAAATGTCGTCCCTTGTTTCAACTTCTACACAACCCACACCAACATCGAAACCAATTGTAGCCTCATCATCTAAGCCAATTGTTTCGCACCCTTCATCACAAACGTTCACTACTAAACCAGATCAAACTCATAGTGTCTCTGAAATACATTCCACGTCAGAATTTGAATTGAGCACTACAGAATTAATATTTGAACTAAGTCCTGAAGCATTTACTAGTCCAACTTTCACTAAGCATACAACTGAAGCACAAGTTGTTCCGTCTTCGAAAGGAATCATATCACAATCTGAGAGTACAACTGCCTCGGTACTTTCTTCAACATCCAAACCAATAGTACCTATTACATCCAATCTCCCATCTAGTACTCAGGTGACTAAAAGTATACCACGCTCCACAACACATGTGGAATCAACTAAAGCATCTTCTTTACCTCCAACTACAACAAGTTATACAAAATCCATCAAGATGTATACTACTAAACCATACTCTACCTACTCTTCCGGCAGCAGAACAAGTATTCCAGAAACTACTACCAAGTATGTTACTATTACATATAGTAACCCTATTTCTAAATTACCTACTAAATTAACGACGCCACAAGAGTCAAAGACGACAGTTGGAACAACTTACAAAGTTTCCACCATATCGCCTACAACATCGATTGTGTCCGTCAGTACTGTACCACAAACATCTCGTCCAGTACAAACCTCTACTGCGCTGTCTATTCACTCAACTGTATTACCGACCAAGACTCAATCTATATCAACTGTAAAAATGTCGTCCCTTGTTTCAACTTCTACACAACCCACACCAACATCGAAACCAATTGTAGCCTCATCATCTAAGCCAATTGTTTCGCACCCTTCATCACAAACGTTCACTACTAAATCAGATCAAACTCATAGTGTCTCTGAAATACATTCCACGTCAGAATTTGAATTGAGCACTACAGAATTAATATTTGAACTAAGTCCTGAAGCATTTACTAGTCCAACTTTCACTAAGCATACAACTGAAGCACAAGTTGTTCCGTCTTCGAAAGGAATCATATCACAATCTGAGAGTACAACTGCCTCGGTACTTTCTTCAACATCCAAACCAATAGTACCTATTACATCCAATCTCCCATCTAGTACTCAGGTGACTAAAAGTATACCACGCTCCACAACACATGTGGAATCAACTAAAGCATCTTCTTTACCTCCAACTACCACCACTTATACAAAATCCATCAAGATGTATACTACAAAACCAAATCCAACCTACTCTTCCGGTAGCAGAACAACTGTTCCACAAACTACGACAAAGTACGTTACTATTACATATAGTAACACAGTTTCTAATTTACCAACTAAATTGACCACCTCAATACCCACTATGACAACAGTTGGAACAACTCGCAGAGTTTCCACGATATTGCCAACAACAATGGTGTCTATCAGTACTGTTTCACCAACATCTCGTTCAGTACCAATTTCTACTGTAATCACTATTCAATCAACACCGTTACCATCAACTCGAATGACTCCGAGTGAGACCTCATCTAGTTCTCAGATGACTACTAAAATTATACCACGCTCCACAACACATGTGGAATCAACTAAAACATCTTCCTTACCTCCAACTACCACAAGTTATACAAAATCCATCAAGATGTATACTACTAAACCATACTCTACCTACTCTTCCGGCAGCAGAACAAGTATTCCAGAAACTACTACCAAGTATGTTACTATTACATATAGTAACCCTATTTCTAAATTACCTACTAAATTAACGACGCCACAAGAGTCAAAGACGACAGTTGGAACAACTTACAAAGTTTCCACCATATCGCCTACAACATCGATTGTGTCCGTCAGTACTGTACCACAAACATCTCGTCCAGTACAAACCTCTACTGCGCTGTCTATTCACTCAACTGTATTACCGACCAAGACTCAATCTATATCAACTGTAAAAATGTCGTCCCTTGTTTCAACTTCTACACAACCCACACCAACATCGAAACCAATTGTAGCCTCATCATCTAAGCCAATTGTTTCGCACCCTTCATCACAAACGTTCACTACTAAATCAGATCAAACTCATAGTGTCTCTGAAATACATTCCACGTCAGAATTTGAATTGAGCACTACAGAATTAATATTTGAACTAAGTCCTGAAGCATTTACTAGTCCAACTTTCACTAAGCATACAACTGAAGCACAAGTTGTTCCGTCTTCGAAAGGAATCATATCACAATCTGAGAGTACAACTGCCTCGGTACTTTCTTCAACATCCAAACCAATAGTACCTATTACATCCAATCTCCCATCTAGTACTCAGGTGACTAAAAGTATACCACGCTCCACAACACATGTGGAATCAACTAAAGCATCTTCTTTACCTCCAACTACCACCACTTATACAAAATCCATCAAGATGTATACTACAAAACCAAATCCAACCTACTCTTCCGGTAGCAGAACAACTGTTCCACAAACTACGACAAAGTACGTTACTATTACATATAGTAACACAGTTTCTAATTTACCAACTAAATTGACCACCTCAATACCCACTATGACAACAGTTGGAACAACTCGCAGAGTTTCCACGATATTGCCAACAACAATGGTGTCTATCAGTACTGTTTCACCAACATCTCGTTCAGTACCAATTTCTACTGTAATCACTATTCAATCAACACCGTTACCATCAACTCGAATGACTCCGAGTGAGACCTCATCTAGTTCTCAGATGACTACTAAAATTATACCACGCTCCACAACACATGTGGAATCGACTAAAATAACTTCCCTACCTCCAACTACCACAAGTTATACAAAATCCATCAAGATGTATACTACTAAACCATACTCTACCTACTCTTCCGGCAGCAGAACAAGTATTCCAGAAACTACTACCAAGTATGTTACTATTACATATAGTAACCCTATTTCTAAATTACCTACTAAATTAACGACGCCACAAGAGTCAAAGACGACAGTTGAAACAACTTACAAAGTTTCCACCATATCGCCTACAACATCGATTGTGTCCGTCAGTACTGTACCACAAACATCTCGTCCAGTACAAACCTCTACTGCGCTGTCTATTCACTCAACTGTATTACCGACCAAGACTCAATCTATATCAACTGTAAAAATGTCGTCCCTTGTTTCAACTTCTACACAACCCACACCAACATCGAAACCAATTGTAGCCTCATCATCTAAGCCAATTGTTTCGCACCCTTCATCACAAACGTTCACTACTAAACCAGATCAAACTCATAGTGTCTCTGAAATACATTCCACGTCAGAATTTGAATTGAGCACTACAGAATTAATATTTGAACTAAGTCCTGAAGCATTTACTAGTCCAACTTTCACTAAGCATACAACTGAAGCACAAGTTGTTCCGTCTTCGAAAGGAATCATATCACAATCTGAGAGTACAACTGCCTCGGTACTTTCTTCAACATCCAAACCAATAGTACCTATTACATCCAATCTCCCATCTAGTACTCAGGTGACTAAAAGTATACCACGCTCCACAACACATGTGGAATCAACTAAAGCATCTTCTTTACCTCCAACTACCACCACTTATACAAAATCCATCAAGATGTATACTACAAAACCAAATCCAACCTACTCTTCCGGTAGCAGAACAACTGTTCCACAAACTACGACAAAGTACGTTACTATTACATATAGTAACACAGTTTCTAATTTACCAACTAAATTGACCACCTCAATACCCACTATGACAACAGTTGGAACAACTCGCAGAGTTTCCACGATATTGCCAACAACAATGGTGTCTATCAGTACTGTTTCACCAACATCTCGTTCAGTACCAATTTCTACTGTAATCACTATTCAATCAACACCGTTACCATCAACTCGAATGACTCCGAGTGAGACCTCATCTAGTTCTCAGATGACTACTAAAATTATACCACGCTCCACAACACATGTGGAATCGACTAAAATAACTTCCCTACCTCCAACTACCACAAGTTATACAAAATCCATCAAGATGTATACTACTAAACCATACTCTACCTACTCTTCCGGCAGCAGAACAAGTATTCCAGAAACTACTACCAAGTATGTTACTATTACATATAGTAACCCTATTTCTAAATTACCTACTAAATTAACGACGCCACAAGAGTCAAAGACGACAGTTGGAACAACTTACAAAGTTTCCACCATATCGCCTACAACATCGATTGTGTCCGTCAGTACTGTACCACAAACATCTCGTCCAGTACAAACCTCTACTGCGCTGTCTATTCACTCAACTGTATTACCGACCAAGACTCAATCTATATCAACTGTAAAAATGTCGTCCCTTGTTTCAACTTCTACACAACCCACACCAACATCGAAACCAATTGTAGCCTCATCATCTAAGCCAATTGTTTCGCACCCTTCATCACAAACGTTCACTACTAAACCAGATCAAACTCATAGTGTCTCTGAAATACATTCCACGTCAGAATTTGAATTGAGCACTACAGAATTAATATTTGAACTAAGTCCTGAAGCATTTACTAGTCCAACTTTCACTAAGCATACAACTGAAGCACAAGTTGTTCCGTCTTCGAAAGGAATCATATCACAATCTGAGAGTACAACTGCCTCGGTACTTTCTTCAACATCCAAACCAATAGTACCTATTACATCCAATCTCCCATCTAGTACTCAGGTGACTAAAAGTATACCACGCTCCACAACACATGTGGAATCAACTAAAGCATCTTCTTTACCTCCAACTACCACCACTTATACAAAATCCATCAAGATGTATACTACAAAACCAAATCCAACCTACTCTTCCGGTAGCAGAACAACTGTTCCACAAACTACGACAAAGTACGTTACTATTACATATAGTAACACAGTTTCTAATTTACCAACTAAATTGACCACCTCAATACCCACTATGACAACAGTTGGAACAACTCGCAGAGTTTCCACGATATTGCCAACAACAATGGTGTCTATCAGTACTGTTTCACCAACATCTCGTTCAGTACCAATTTCTACTGTAATCACTATTCAATCAACACCGTTACCATCAACTCGAATGACTCCGAGTGAGACCTCATCTAGTTCTCAGATGACTACTAAAATTATACCACGCTCCACAACACATGTGGAATCGACTAAAATAACTTCCCTACCTCCAACTACCACAAGTTATACAAAATCCATCAAGATGTATACTACTAAACCATACTCTACCTACTCTTCCGGCAGCAGAACAAGTATTCCAGAAACTACTACCAAGTATGTTACTATTACATATAGTAACCCTATTTCTAAATTACCTACTAAATTAACGACGCCACAAGAGTCAAAGACGACAGTTGAAACAACTTACAAAGTTTCCACCATATCGCCTACAACATCGATTGTGTCCGTCAGTACTGTACCACAAACATCTCGTCCAGTACAAACCTCTACTGCGCTGTCTATTCACTCAACTGTATTACCGACCAAGACTCAATCTATATCAACTGTAAAAATGTCGTCCCTTGTTTCAACTTCTACACAACCCACACCAACATCGAAACCAATTGTAGCCTCATCATCTAAGCCAATTGTTTCGCACCCTTCATCACAAACGTTCACTACTAAATCAGATCAAACTCATAGTGTCTCTGAAATACATTCCACGTCAGAATTTGAATTGAGCACTACAGAATTAATATTTGAACTAAGTCCTGAAGCATTTACTAGTCCAACTTTCACTAAGCATACAACTGAAGCACAAGTTGTTCCGTCTTCGAAAGGAATCATATCACAATCTGAGAGTACAACTGCCTCGGTACTTTCTTCAACATCCAAACCAATAGTACCTATTACATCCAATCTCCCATCTAGTACTCAGGTGACTAAAAGTATACCACGCTCCACAACACATGTGGAATCAACTAAAGCATCTTCTTTACCTCCAACTACCACCACTTATACAAAATCCATCAAGATGTATACTACAAAACCAAATCCAACCTACTCTTCCGGTAGCAGAACAACTGTTCCACAAACTACGACAAAGTACGTTACTATTACATATAGTAACACAGTTTCTAATTTACCAACTAAATTGACCACCTCAATACCCACTATGACAACAGTTGGAACAACTCGCAGAGTTTCCACGATATTGCCAACAACAATGGTGTCTATCAGTACTGTTTCACCAACATCTCGTTCAGTACCAATTTCTACTGTAATCACTATTCAATCAACACCGTTACCATCAACTCGAATGACTCCGAGTGAGACCTCATCTAGTTCTCAGATGACTACTAAAATTATACCACGCTCCACAACACATGTGGAATCGACTAAAATAACTTCCCTACCTCCAACTACCACAAGTTATACAAAATCCATCAAGATGTATACTACTAAACCATACTCTACCTACTCTTCCGGCAGCAGAACAAGTATTCCAGAAACTACTACCAAGTATGTTACTATTACATATAGTAACCCTATTTCTAAATTACCTACTAAATTAACGACGCCACAAGAGTCAAAGACGACAGTTGGAACAACTTACAAAGTTTCCACCATATCGCCTACAACATCGATTGTGTCCGTCAGTACTGTACCACAAACATCTCGTCCAGTACAAACCTCTACTGCGCTGTCTATTCACTCAACTGTATTACCGACCAAGACTCAATCTATATCAACTGTAAAAATGTCGTCCCTTGTTTCAACTTCTACACAACCCACACCAACATCGAAACCAATTGTAGCCTCATCATCTAAGCCAATTGTTTCGCACCCTTCATCACAAACGTTCACTACTAAATCAGATCAAACTCATAGTGTCTCTGAAATACATTCCACGTCAGAATTTGAATTGAGCACTACAGAATTAATATTTGAACTAAGTCCTGAAGCATTTACTAGTCCAACTTTCACTAAGCATACAACTGAAGCACAAGTTGTTCCGTCTTCGAAAGGAATCATATCACAATCTGAGAGTACAACTGCCTCGGTACTTTCTTCAACATCCAAACCAATAGTACCTATTACATCCAATCTCCCATCTAGTACTCAGGTGACTAAAAGTATACCACGCTCCACAACACATGTGGAATCAACTAAAGCATCTTCTTTACCTCCAACTACCACCACTTATACAAAATCCATCAAGATGTATACTACAAAACCAAATCCAACCTACTCTTCCGGTAGCAGAACAACTGTTCCACAAACTACGACAAAGTACGTTACTATTACATATAGTAACACAGTTTCTAATTTACCAACTAAATTGACCACCTCAATACCCACTATGACAACAGTTGGAACAACTCGCAGAGTTTCCACGATATTGCCAACAACAATGGTGTCTATCAGTACTGTTTCACCAACATCTCGTTCAGTACCAATTTCTACTGTAATCACTATTCAATCAACACCGTTACCATCAACTCGAATGACTCCGAGTGAGACCTCATCTAGTTCTCAGATGACTACTAAAATTATACCACGCTCCACAACACATGTGGAATCGACTAAAATAACTTCCCTACCTCCAACTACCACAAGTTATACAAAATCCATCAAGATGTATACTACTAAACCATACTCTACCTACTCTTCCGGCAGCAGAACAAGTATTCCAGAAACTACTACCAAGTATGTTACTATTACATATAGTAACCCTATTTCTAAATTACCTACTAAATTAACGACGCCACAAGAGTCAAAGACGACAGTTGGAACAACTTACAAAGTTTCCACCATATCGCCTACAACATCGATTGTGTCCGTCAGTACTGTACCACAAACATCTCGTCCAGTACAAACCTCTACTGCGCTGTCTATTCACTCAACTGTATTACCGACCAAGACTCAATCTATATCAACTGTAAAAATGTCGTCCCTTGTTTCAACTTCTACACAACCCACACCAACATCGAAACCAATTGTAGCCTCATCATCTAAGCCAATTGTTTCGCACCCTTCATCACAAACGTTCACTACTAAACCAGATCAAACTCATAGTGTCTCTGAAATACATTCCACGTCAGAATTTGAATTGAGCACTACAGAATTAATATTTGAACTAAGTCCTGAAGCATTTACTAGTCCAACTTTCACTAAGCATACAACTGAAGCACAAGTTGTTCCGTCTTCGAAAGGAATCATATCACAATCTGAGAGTACAACTGCCTCGGTACTTTCTTCAACATCCAAACCAATAGTACCTATTACATCCAATCTCCCATCTAGTACTCAGGTGACTAAAAGTATACCACGCTCCACAACACATGTGGAATCAACTAAAGCATCTTCTTTACCTCCAACTACCACCACTTATACAAAATCCATCAAGATGTATACTACAAAACCAAATCCAACCTACTCTTCCGGTAGCAGAACAACTGTTCCACAAACTACGACAAAGTACGTTACTATTACATATAGTAACACAGTTTCTAATTTACCAACTAAATTGACCACCTCAATACCCACTATGACAACAGTTGGAACAACTCGCAGAGTTTCCACGATATTGCCAACAACAATGGTGTCTATCAGTACTGTTTCACCAACATCTCGTTCAGTACCAATTTCTACTGTAATCACTATTCAATCAACACCGTTACCATCAACTCGAATGACTCCGAGTGAGACCTCATCTAGTTCTCAGATGACTACTAAAATTATACCACGCTCCACAACACATGTGGAATCGACTAAAATAACTTCCCTACCTCCAACTACCACAAGTTATACAAAATCCATCAAGATGTATACTACTAAACCATACTCTACCTACTCTTCCGGCAGCAGAACAAGTATTCCAGAAACTACTACCAAGTATGTTACTATTACATATAGTAACCCTATTTCTAAATTACCTACTAAATTAACGACGCCACAAGAGTCAAAGACGACAGTTGGAACAACTTACAAAGTTTCCACCATATCGCCTACAACATCGATTGTGTCCGTCAGTACTGTACCACAAACATCTCGTCCAGTACAAACCTCTACTGCGCTGTCTATTCACTCAACTGTATTACCGACCAAGACTCAATCTATATCAACTGTAAAAATGTCGTCCCTTGTTTCAACTTCTACACAACCCACACCAACATCGAAACCAATTGTAGCCTCATCATCTAAGCCAATTGTTTCGCACCCTTCATCACAAACGTTCACTACTAAACCAGATCAAACTCATAGTGTCTCTGAAATACATTCCACGTCAGAATTTGAATTGAGCACTACAGAATTAATATTTGAACTAAGTCCTGAAGCATTTACTAGTCCAACTTTCACTAAGCATACAACTGAAGCACAAGTTGTTCCGTCTTCGAAAGGAATCATATCACAATCTGAGAGTACAACTGCCTCGGTACTTTCTTCAACATCCAAACCAATAGTACCTATTACATCCAATCTCCCATCTAGTACTCAGGTGACTAAAAGTATACCACGCTCCACAACACATGTGGAATCAACTAAAGCATCTTCTTTACCTCCAACTACCACCACTTATACAAAATCCATCAAGATGTATACTACAAAACCAAATCCAACCTACTCTTCCGGTAGCAGAACAACTGTTCCACAAACTACGACAAAGTACGTTACTATTACATATAGTAACACAGTTTCTAATTTACCAACTAAATTGACCACCTCAATACCCACTATGACAACAGTTGGAACAACTCGCAGAGTTTCCACGATATTGCCAACAACAATGGTGTCTATCAGTACTGTTTCACCAACATCTCGTTCAGTACCAATTTCTACTGTAATCACTATTCAATCAACACCGTTACCATCAACTCGAATGACTCCGAGTGAGACCTCATCTAGTTCTCAGATGACTACTAAAATTATACCACGCTCCACAACACATGTGGAATCGACTAAAATAACTTCCCTACCTCCAACTACCACAAGTTATACAAAATCCATCAAGATGTATACTACTAAACCATACTCTACCTACTCTTCCGGCAGCAGAACAAGTATTCCAGAAACTACTACCAAGTATGTTACTATTACATATAGTAACCCTATTTCTAAATTACCTACTAAATTAACGACGCCACAAGAGTCAAAGACGACAGTTGGAACAACTTACAAAGTTTCCACCATATCGCCTACAACATCGATTGTGTCCGTCAGTACTGTACCACAAACATCTCGTCCAGTACAAACCTCTACTGCGCTGTCTATTCACTCAACTGTATTACCGACCAAGACTCAATCTATATCAACTGTAAAAATGTCGTCCCTTGTTTCAACTTCTACACAACCCACACCAACATCGAAACCAATTGTAGCCTCATCATCTAAGCCAATTGTTTCGCACCCTTCATCACAAACGTTCACTACTAAACCAGATCAAACTCATAGTGTCTCTGAAATACATTCCACGTCAGAATTTGAATTGAGCACTACAGAATTAATATTTGAACTAAGTCCTGAAGCATTTACTAGTCCAACTTTCACTAAGCATACAACTGAAGCACAAGTTGTTCCGTCTTCGAAAGGAATCATATCACAATCTGAGAGTACAACTGCCTCGGTACTTTCTTCAACATCCAAACCAATAGTACCTATTACATCCAATCTCCCATCTAGTACTCAGGTGACTAAAAGTATACCACGCTCCACAACACATGTGGAATCAACTAAAGCATCTTCTTTACCTCCAACTACCACCACTTATACAAAATCCATCAAGATGTATACTACAAAACCAAATCCAACCTACTCTTCCGGTAGCAGAACAACTGTTCCACAAACTACGACAAAGTACGTTACTATTACATATAGTAACACAGTTTCTAATTTACCAACTAAATTGACCACCTCAATACCCACTATGACAACAGTTGGAACAACTCGCAGAGTTTCCACGATATTGCCAACAACAATGGTGTCTATCAGTACTGTTTCACCAACATCTCGTTCAGTACCAATTTCTACTGTAATCACTATTCAATCAACACCGTTACCATCAACTCGAATGACTCCGAGTGAGACCTCATCTAGTTCTCAGATGACTACTAAAATTATACCACGCTCCACAACACATGTGGAATCGACTAAAATAACTTCCCTACCTCCAACTACCACAAGTTATACAAAATCCATCAAGATGTATACTACTAAACCATACTCTACCTACTCTTCCGGCAGCAGAACAAGTATTCCAGAAACTACTACCAAGTATGTTACTATTACATATAGTAACCCTATTTCTAAATTACCTACTAAATTAACGACGCCACAAGAGTCAAAGACGACAGTTGAAACAACTTACAAAGTTTCCACCATATCGCCTACAACATCGATTGTGTCCGTCAGTACTGTACCACAAACATCTCGTCCAGTACAAACCTCTACTGCGCTGTCTATTCACTCAACTGTATTACCGACCAAGACTCAATCTATATCAACTGTAAAAATGTCGTCCCTTGTTTCAACTTCTACACAACCCACACCAACATCGAAACCAATTGTAGCCTCATCATCTAAGCCAATTGTTTCGCACCCTTCATCACAAACGTTCACTACTAAACCAGATCAAACTCATAGTGTCTCTGAAATACATTCCACGTCAGAATTTGAATTGAGCACTACAGAATTAATATTTGAACTAAGTCCTGAAGCATTTACTAGTCCAACTTTCACTAAGCATACAACTGAAGCACAAGTTGTTCCGTCTTCGAAAGGAATCATATCACAATCTGAGAGTACAACTGCCTCGGTACTTTCTTCAACATCCAAACCAATAGTACCTATTACATCCAATCTCCCATCTAGTACTCAGGTGACTAAAAGTATACCACGCTCCACAACACATGTGGAATCAACTAAAGCATCTTCTTTACCTCCAACTACCACCACTTATACAAAATCCATCAAGATGTATACTACAAAACCAAATCCAACCTACTCTTCCGGTAGCAGAACAACTGTTCCACAAACTACGACAAAGTACGTTACTATTACATATAGTAACACAGTTTCTAATTTACCAACTAAATTGACCACCTCAATACCCACTATGACAACAGTTGGAACAACTCGCAGAGTTTCCACGATATTGCCAACAACAATGGTGTCTATCAGTACTGTTTCACCAACATCTCGTTCAGTACCAATTTCTACTGTAATCACTATTCAATCAACACCGTTACCATCAACTCGAATGACTCCGAGTGAGACCTCATCTAGTTCTCAGATGACTACTAAAATTATACCACGCTCCACAACACATGTGGAATCGACTAAAATAACTTCCCTACCTCCAACTACCACAAGTTATACAAAATCCATCAAGATGTATACTACTAAACCATACTCTACCTACTCTTCCGGCAGCAGAACAAGTATTCCAGAAACTACTACCAAGTATGTTACTATTACATATAGTAACCCTATTTCTAAATTACCTACTAAATTAACGACGCCACAAGAGTCAAAGACGACAGTTGAAACAACTTACAAAGTTTCCACCATATCGCCTACAACATCGATTGTGTCCGTCAGTACTGTACCACAAACATCTCGTCCAGTACAAACCTCTACTGCGCTGTCTATTCACTCAACTGTATTACCGACCAAGACTCAATCTATATCAACTGTAAAAATGTCGTCCCTTGTTTCAACTTCTACACAACCCACACCAACATCGAAACCAATTGTAGCCTCATCATCTAAGCCAATTGTTTCGCACCCTTCATCACAAACGTTCACTACTAAACCAGATCAAACTCATAGTGTCTCTGAAATACATTCCACGTCAGAATTTGAATTGAGCACTACAGAATTAATATTTGAACTAAGTCCTGAAGCATTTACTAGTCCAACTTTCACTAAGCATACAACTGAAGCACAAGTTGTTCCGTCTTCGAAAGGAATCATATCACAATCTGAGAGTACAACTGCCTCGGTACTTTCTTCAACATCCAAACCAATAGTACCTATTACATCCAATCTCCCATCTAGTACTCAGGTGACTAAAAGTATACCACGCTCCACAACACATGTGGAATCAACTAAAGCATCTTCTTTACCTCCAACTACCACCACTTATACAAAATCCATCAAGATGTATACTACAAAACCAAATCCAACCTACTCTTCCGGTAGCAGAACAACTGTTCCACAAACTACGACAAAGTACGTTACTATTACATATAGTAACACAGTTTCTAATTTACCAACTAAATTGACCACCTCAATACCCACTATGACAACAGTTGGAACAACTCGCAGAGTTTCCACGATATTGCCAACAACAATGGTGTCTATCAGTACTGTTTCACCAACATCTCGTTCAGTACCAATTTCTACTGTAATCACTATTCAATCAACACCGTTACCATCAACTCGAATGACTCCGAGTGAGACCTCATCTAGTTCTCAGATGACTACTAAAATTATACCACGCTCCACAACACATGTGGAATCGACTAAAATAACTTCCCTACCTCCAACTACCACAAGTTATACAAAATCCATCAAGATGTATACTACTAAACCATACTCTACCTACTCTTCCGGCAGCAGAACAAGTATTCCAGAAACTACTACCAAGTATGTTACTATTACATATAGTAACCCTATTTCTAAATTACCTACTAAATTAACGACGCCACAAGAGTCAAAGACGACAGTTGGAACAACTTACAAAGTTTCCACCATATCGCCTACAACATCGATTGTGTCCGTCAGTACTGTACCACAAACATCTCGTCCAGTACAAACCTCTACTGCGCTGTCTATTCACTCAACTGTATTACCGACCAAGACTCAATCTATATCAACTGTAAAAATGTCGTCCCTTGTTTCAACTTCTACACAACCCACACCAACATCGAAACCAATTGTAGCCTCATCATCTAAGCCAATTGTTTCGCACCCTTCATCACAAACGTTCACTACTAAACCAGATCAAACTCATAGTGTCTCTGAAATACATTCCACGTCAGAATTTGAATTGAGCACTACAGAATTAATATTTGAACTAAGTCCTGAAGCATTTACTAGTCCAACTTTCACTAAGCATACAACTGAAGCACAAGTTGTTCCGTCTTCGAAAGGAATCATATCACAATCTGAGAGTACAACTGCCTCGGTACTTTCTTCAACATCCAAACCAATAGTACCTATTACATCCAATCTCCCATCTAGTACTCAGGTGACTAAAAGTATACCACGCTCCACAACACATGTGGAATCAACTAAAGCATCTTCTTTACCTCCAACTACCACCACTTATACAAAATCCATTAAGATGTATACTACAAAACCAAATCCAACCTACTCTTCCGGTAGCAGAACAACTGTTCCACAAACTACGACAAAGTACGTTACTATTACATATAGTAACACAGTTTCTAATTTACCAACTAAATTGACCACCTCAATACCCACTATGACAACAGTTGGAACAACTCGCAGAGTTTCCACGATATTGCCAACAACGATGGTGTCTATCAGTACTGTTTCACCAACATCTCGTTCAGTACCAATTTCTACTGTAATCACTATTCAATCAACACCGTTACCATCAACTCGAATGTCTCCGAGTGAGACCTCATCTAGTTCTCAGATGACTACTAAAATTATACCACGCTCCACAACACATGTGGAATCGACTAAAATAACTTCCCTACCTCCAACTACCACAAATTATACAAAATCCATCAAGATGTATACTACTAAACCATACTCTACCTACTCTTCCGGCAGCAGAACAAGTATTCCAGAAACTACTACCAAGTATGTTACTATTACATATAGTAACCCTATTTCTAAATTACCTACTAAATTAACGACGCCACAAGAGTCAAAGACGACAGTTGAAACAACTTACAAAGTTTCCACCATATCGCCTACAACATCGATTGTGTCCGTCAGTACTGTACCACAAACATCTCGTCCAGTACAAACCTCTACTGCGCTGTCTATTCACTCAACTGTATTACCGACAAAGACTCAATCTATATCAACTGTAAAAATGTCGTCCCTTGTTTCAACTTCTACACAACCCACACCAACATCGAAACCAATTGTAGCCTCATCATCTAAGCCAATTGTTTCGCACCCTTCATCACAAACGTTCACTACTAAACCAGATCAAACTCATAGTGTCTCTGAAATACATTCCACGTCAGAATTTGAATTGAGCACTACGGAATTAATATTTGAACTAAGCCCTGAAGCATTTACTAGTCCAACTTTCACTAAGCATACAACTGAAGCACAAGTTGTTCCGTCTTCGAAAGGAATCATATCACAATCTGAGAGTACAACTGCCTCGGTACTTTCTTCAACATCCAAACCAATAGTACCTATTACATCCAATCTCCCATCTAGTACTCAGGTGACTAAAAGTATACCACGCTCCACAACACATGTGGAATCAACTAAAGCATCTTCTTTACCTCCAACTACCACCACTTATACAAAATCCATCAAGATGTATACTACAAAACCAAATCCAACCTACTCTTCCGGTAGCAGAACAACTGTTCCACAAACTACGACAAAGTACGTTACTATTACATATAGTAACACAGTTTCTAATTTACCAACTAAATTGACCACCTCAATACCCACTATGACAACAGTTGGAACAACTCGCAGAGTTTCCACGATATTGCCAACAACAATGGTGTCTATCAGTACTGTTTCACCAACATCTCGTTCAGTACCAATTTCTACTGTAATCACTATTCAATCAACACCGTTACCATCAACTCGAATGTCTCCGAGTGAGACCTCATCTAGTTCTCAGATGACTACTAAAATTATACCACGCTCCACAACACATGTGGAATCGACTAAAATAACTTCCCTACCTCCAACTACCACAAATTATACAAAATCCATCAAGATGTATACTACTAAACCATACTCTACCTACTCTTCCGGCAGCAGAACAAGTATTCCAGAAACTACTACCAAGTATATTACTATTACATATAGTAACCCTATTTCTAAATTACCTACTAAATTAACGACGCCACAAGAGTCAAAGACGACAGTTGGAACAACTTACAAAGTTTCCACCATATCGCCTACAACATCGATTGTGTCAGTCAGTACTGTTCCACAAACATCTCGTCCAGTACAAACCTCTACTGCGCTGTCTATTCCCTCAACTATATTACCGACCAAGACACAATCTATATCAACTGTAAAACCTGATTCAACTACTTATGATGTTACTAGTGTAGTAGAAACTGATAAACCTAGGACCGAAGTTGTAACAATTGATTCAGAAACCGACATTATATATTCAAATGGGTTGACTACCGAAACGGAAGGTAAAGAAACCAAATTTTCATCTTTATATGATGTGACTTATGAAATCGAAACTGACAATACGAATATCGTAAGTGTTACTACTGAACCTGAGACAGAAAAATTTTATTCCAATGACGTAACCACAGAGTCGCAATCCAACAACAGTAGTTATCATATTTCAACCGCTGATAAAGAAACCAACAATTCAACCACCCAAGATGTTACTAGTGAAGTAGAAACTGATAATCCTCGAACCAAAGATTTAACAATTGAATCAGAAACTGACAATATATATTCTAATGGGTTGACTACGGAAACTAAAATTTACAGTAAATTTACTTTTGATTCAACCAAAGATAAAAAAACCAAATTTTCATCCACATATGATGTGACTTATGAAGTCGAAACTGACAATACGAATATCGTAAATGTTACTACTGAACCAGAGACGGACAAATTTCATTCCAATGAGGTAACCACAGAGTCGCAATCCGACAACAGTAGTTATCATATTTCAACCGCTGATAAAGAGACCAACAATTCAACCACCCAAGGTGTTACTAGTGAAGTAGAAACTGATAATCCTCGAACCAAAGATTTAACAATTGAATCAGAAACTGACAATATATATTCTAATGGGTTGACTACGGAAACTGAAGTTTACAGTAAATTTACTTTTGATTCAACCAAAGATAAAGAAACCAAATTTTCATCTACATATGATGTGACCTATGAAGTCGAAACTGACAATACGAATATCGTAAGTGTTACTACTGAACCTGAGACAGACAAATTTTATTCCAATGACGTAACCACAGAGTCGCAATCCAACAACAGTAGTTATCATATTTCAACCGCTGATAAAGAAACCAACAATTCAACCAGCCAAGATGTTACTAGTGAAGTAGAAACTGATAATCCTCGAACCAAAGATTTAACAATTGAATCAGAAACTGACAATATATATTCTAATGGGTTGACTACTGAAACGGAAATTAGCAGTAAATTTACTTTTGATTCAACAAAAGATAAAGAAACCAAATTTTCATTTACATATGATGTGACTTATGAAGTCGAAACTGACAATACGAATAGCGCAAGTGTTACTACTGAACCTGAGACAGACAAATTTTATTCCAATGACGTAACCACAGAGTCGCAATCCGACAACAGTAGTTATCATATTTCAACCGCTGATAAAGAAACCAACAATTCAACCACCCAAGATGTTACTAGTGAAGTAGAAACTGATAATCCTCGAACCAAAGATTTAACAATTGAATCAGAAACTGACAATATATATTCTAATGGGTTGACTACTGAAACGGAAATTTACAGTAAATTTACTTTTGATTCAACCAAAGATAAAGAAACCAAATTTTCATCTACATATGATGTGACTTATGAAGTCGAAACTGACAATACGAATATCGTAAGTGTTACTACTGAACCTGAGACAGACAAATTTTATTCCAATGACGTAACCACAGAGTCGCAATCCGACAACAGTAGTTATCATATTTCAACCGCTGATAAAGAAACCAACAATTCAACCACCCAAGATGTTACTAGTGAAGTAGAAACTGATAATCCTCCAACCAAAGATTTAACAATTGAATCAGAAACTGACAATATATATTCTAATGGGTTGACTACGGAAACTGAAATTTACAGTAAATTTACTTTTGATTCAACCAAAGATAAAGAAACCAAATTTTCATATACATATGATGTGACTTATGAAGTCGAAACTGACAATACGAATATCGTTAATGTTACTACTGAACCAGAGACGGACAAATTTTATTCCAATGACGTAACCACAGAGTCGCAATCCGACAATAGTAGTTATCATATTTCAACCGCTGATAAAGAAACCAACAATTCAACCACCCAAGATGTTACTAGTGAAGTAGAAACTAGTAATAACATGACCACCGAAGAGGAGTCTGAAAATCCTGGTACTTTATATGTAACCACTGAAGCAGAAACTGGCATTATATATTCTAATGTTATAACAACTGAATCGGACTATGGCAGTAAAACTATTCCTGTAAAGGAAGCCGACAATATTTCTAGTAATAAAAAGTATACAGGCAGTGAAGACTTAACTTTTGACATCACCACTGATATTTTAACATTAGGTAGCTTTTCAAACAGTGAAGTATCTACTGGACTAAGAGATCAGTTAATCATCACTGACACCCAACCAGATGTAGATGTAACTTTTGATGTAACTTCTAATGTTGCAACATATGATGAAGTTTCAACGAAATTGGTCGATTCGGTGACAGATAATCTACCAACTATAGGCAAAACCAATGAATTTTTTCCTTTCACATTTGAAGATTTCAGTACATTTGACATTACTACTGAAAATTTGTTGTCTGACGATAATAGTTTAACTATAGCTAACCCTCAAGGAAGAATGCTAAAACTTGATCAAACCAAAAACCCTATAACAATGATTAATTCCAGTGTCAGTTGCTCCAAATTTCAAAATTTGAAATTAAAAAGTCTTAAGTCAAATTTATTTTATTTAGTAACGGGAAATTCATTCGGAATTGAATACACACTAATCGAAAAGGGTGGTGTTAATTTCGCACTTGTAAAGCTTCACTACAATATATCCGATGCAGGGGATAAGAATATCTCCATTTATGGATTTACGAACAGCCGTTATGTAGGTGTGGTTCACTTGGGTAACAACTTTTCTTTTCCTTTGGTAATCATTCCTAAACAGGAAAATGTAATTCATATAGCAGGATATATCGAAAGTATTGATGGATCCCATTTGAAATCTTTAATGGACAGCCAAAACACGTCTTTTGTAAAAGTTATAACGAGCAGTGGCCACATTGAAATCTTGCATACAAATCCATTTCATGAAGCAATCTATCCTGAGAAAATCAATGAAGACACAGTAAAGCTCTCCAAATCCGATTTAGGAACCCAATCATCTTGGATTCTATCTTTCAAACTTACAAACAAGAATAAATATATCTACATTACAACTGCAGTTGACTCATGTGCACTCGAAAAACCTACAATGCTCGGTATCAAATTTGGGAGACGTAATAATTTATCTCAAGAAAATTATTTTAGTCTTACTTTGTCTGATGGACTACACTTAAATATATCAACCAATAAAAGTGCAATATTAACATCTAAATCCCTTGGTAGACAATTGCATGAGCTATCTATTTGGTCATATCACACCTTGCAATCGGTTTCTTTTTTCAATGAAGATATGTTGGCATCGTTAATATTTAAAAGTGTACTTTCTTCGGAAGATCTATTGATAGAAGTCATTCATAAAGGAAAAAGAGATTGTAATTCCTGCATGCTTTCCGCTCGAATCGATACTGGAAATTATATCGCAAAATCTGAGTCTGTATTCAATAATTCAGTCATCGTTAACCAACTTTCACTTCCAGTACTGTCAACAAAAGACAAGGTACCATATTACAATACTTCAAACCAAAATTACAAAAATACTACAAGATACCAGATGGATGATGGTAATGCCGCGTACAATGCGTTACAGCTGCAGAATCAACGATCGAAATCATTAATACTAAAAAGATACTTCGTAGTTAAGTTCAAAAGTGACCATTTTAGTAATGATGAATATGAACAAGCGATCTCTAGTTCATTTTACTTTTCTCGAGTCCTTAACCCAGTTTTGAAAGCATCAAGTGTGACATGTTTATTCTCTCCATTGAACACAATATATAATTTCAATGGCATTCATAAAGCTACAAGAAAGTGGTTTATCTTCCCTGAAGAAAATATCACCCCCTACACACAAATTGAAGAAACAAATAACGTTGGAGTAAAAATTGAATCAGGGAAACTTAAAGAAGTAAAAAAATCACTCGTAGATAATTTGGAATTGTTCGCTAATGAAAATGTGGTTGAAAATATAAGTCCGGGGCAAAATGGAGGCGAATGGAACAATTTTTCTAAAACGAACAAAGAGGAGAAAGAAATTTACGAAGGAAATATACAAAACTTCAGGAATTTTGTCAGGGTTTCTTATGAAATAGTTCACATGAAAACACAAGAAGCTGCAGAAAGTAGGACTATAGAAAACGCTGATCCCGTGACACCTAACAACTGTAAAAATAAATGTAATAATACTCGTTACCATTATCGACAGAAGCAACTGACAGAAAGTTTTAGCACCGGGAAGACAAGAAGATTACAAAAAAACATTTCATTAAAAATCAATTCACAACGAAATAGTACTACAATGTGGTTTGAGTTAATATATCCAAATCTACAAAAGGTGGGGTCTTCTTCATATTGCACTAAGGTTTATTTTGGAACGAATCATCACTTGTCTGTTTTTTACAGTGCTATTAATGGCCCTATAGGAAATCAATATCATATTCGTAAACGCAAAGGACAATTTGATATCAATAGGAATAAATATGTTCCTTCCTTTGTAATCTATGATATAGGATCTGTCGAATTATCAATGAACGTGGGCCCAAGTGACATAACACTTCTAATTAAAATTCCCACAAATAACTCTACGAATTGTTCTAAGTCCTACACTTTTAAATTTAAGCAAAATCAGATTCGATTTAATGTCGGGTATCAATCTTTGAATGGCGAAGAATTTCCAAAATTATTCATATCATTTAGAAACAGGTTCTACTCCAAGATCATTCATCGTACACCACCATGTGAACCAAGTCTCTGAAAAACAGTTTTCAAATAAATTTCCCGACAATAATACCGTTCTAAGATGAAGGGGCTTTGGCTTTACTGTACTAAACGCCTATTCAAAACCCTTCGCTTCGATGTTTATAATATACTATTAGCATTATACTTATAGTAGTAAATATATTCAATATTGAAAGAACACGAAATTGTCATGGGTAGTCCAACCAAATATTTCATAATATTTACTTACACGTATATTGGGAAATATTTTGAATGTCTATGATTTTGTCTATGATTTCCAAAGTTGTCTATGATTTCCAAATGTAGAATAGGGAATATATAGGTACTATAAATATTATAATAATATAGTTTATATATTATAGTTTGTAGATATAGTTTTAGTATTTTTAAATTTCTTATAAATATTGTTAGTAAACTAGATGATTCAAATCAGAAAAGTAATAACCATTCATGAAATTGAAGTTTTCGCAGTCCTAGAAAAGTAGCAACATAACATAATTAACAAAAATAAATTTTTTTAAATGTCAATTTTATCAGAAATAGATTTTTAGAGGTCGTTTTCAATGTCACTTATTACTGCGTATATAGAGTAATAGAGATAATCACATAGGTAATTTCATGCTCGAAAAACTTGATTTTTTTTGCAACCACATAAGAGGCGACATTCCCCTTTGACCCCTGCAGTTAACTGGTTTCCGTTGCCATTGGCAACGGGGAGCATGAAATTACCTTATGTCGCGTCCCTTTCAATCTAAAATTTCACTTACCTTGGAGATAATAATAAATAATATTTGGGTAGGAAGCACGTATCCAGGAATTTGACCAAAGGGGGGGGCACCAAAATCTTTACTCTACATAAACGTAAAGTGGAACATGCGCATGGAATTCTTTCACTATTCTTGAATAAATGTTTGTATATATGTCCGTAATATTTTGTAACTAATGAGCAAGGGTAATATTTTGTAATTAATGAGCAAGGACTATAGACTATCAGTACTAAGTCCAATTAACGGTCTATGAAATTCGGGCCAATGCGCAGTCGCTAGAAATTTACAACATTTTCTAGCACACTTTATGTGCTAGGATTCAACTAGTATATTAATAAAATAAAGACATAATCGCGCGAAGCGGGAAAATTTTTGGATTTTTAACCTTTTTTAACAAAAAAATCCCCTTTTTCTGGAAATTTAGGGGGGGCCGGGCCCGTGCTTGTTGGGTAGATCTAGTTCCAATGGCAACAATAATAAATCCCTCTAGTAATGAAAAATATAAAATAAGAAAAAACAATACAATTCGCACGAAGACCAAAACATTTTTACTGATTAAAATTCATGCAACTTACATTTTACGGTTTTACAGCTAATTCAAGCACATTTTAAAAACTATTTCGGAAATCATTGAAATGGAAATGTAAATTTTTTAAACTTACCCTAAACTTACTTTAAAGTTAAACCACCCCTTTAAACTTACTAGATAAAATAAAAATAAATAAATAAAATATAATTTTTTGAAATTAAAAAAAATAGAATTCTTTTTTGATTGTGGTACTCTAAACGCCCTGTTTCATCACCCCCTTAACTAAAGCGGACATGCATGCAATGAGCCCAACACCCAACAAAGGCACATAACATAGTTTATACTGGGTTAATGGGATTTTTCTCTATGGTACCACCTCCTCCATTCGGCATTCCCAGTAAGTCCTACGCTAAAGAGTTGTATCGTGGTAATCCTCGCAACCTCCTCGGCTACAAATTCTTACATTCAGTTCAGCAATGTCTTGAGGTCTGGTTTCGTAAATGGGAGAATTGCCCCAAATGAAAAATGTCAATTTTCAATGGATGGATAAAGATGGCAGCTTTTGACAATTGACAGTTTTCATTTGGGACCACCTTTAGTCTCCCATTTACGAAACCAGACCTCAAGACATTGCTGAACTGAATGCAAGAATCTGTAGCCGAGGTTGCGAGGATTACCACGATACAACTCTTTAGCGTAGGACTTACTGGGAATGCCGAATGAAGGAGGTGGTAAGTGGTAACATAGAGAATTTGTAAACTTTATGAAAATAAAATACATGTAAAAGTCCCAAACTCCCATAGTCTTAACTGACTAAATATTTACTGCTTGACTATGGTTTGCTTATGAATTTACAATATTATGGGGTATATTTTTTGAATCCATCTACTCCCATGGGCTGGACACCGGGAAATAGTGGGAATTTGGGAAAGGGGAAATAGTGGGAAATGCATGTCACCATCTTGCGGAATTAAAGTCTATTTCCCACTTTTTTTTTATTTTGATTTTTTTATTTCCCATTTTCCTACCCACGTGGCCTTTATGTTTCCCACTTTTCCCACAGTTTTACACTGTGATTTCGGTCCTGTCAGAAGTCACATATAAGTGTAGTCATTAAGATAAATATTAATTACTACATTTTAATAGACGACTACAAGCAAGATCATCACATATAGGTAATATTATTATGATTGATCCAATATCTGGTGCTTCAGGATGCGTGGGATGCAACTGATATGACAATTTGAAATACATACCATATCTAAGAAACGGATACAAAATCATCCATTCATTTCAATCACTGTTATAATATGTATATATAATAGAATAATATAGATATAGGGTATATAACAATTTATTATACATTGCAGTGGTACCGGCACCTTTATAATAGCTATAAAAGTAATGAGTAATCACAATAATAATTAAAATATTAAAGTATAGAAATTAAATGCAAATAAACAAATTTGAAATGATCACTACCGTTAACCACTTTTAACTGATTTTAAACCTTACATCACCAAAACAGCCTACAGGGTGGCATTAGAAAAATTCATTCATGACCTGTGCAATGTTCAATATTATTACAAAAAATACAACCACTATAATCTTTACTCTACATAAACGTAAAGTGGGACAAATGGCATGGAATTCTTTCACTATTCTTGAATTAATTATTAATGTTTGTATAGTCTGGGGTCTTTTCCCTCATTTTTCATTTTTCCCTCATTTTCCCCTCCCCTTCTTTTCAGAATAAATTGGCCAACTAAAGTATTCTTCTATAGTGATTATCACTATGTATCACTGTAAGGTATACAGTTTTGTGTCAATTTATTCTAAAGAAAAGGGGAGGGATTTCGAATAAAAATACCTCGTATCCAAAGTGATTTTCAAAACATTTTACTCAGACTCTTGATTCTCTTATTATGAAATAAATAATAAGAATAGAATACAGGAAGTCTTGATTAATGTTTGTATATAATATGTATGTCCGTAATATTTTGTAATTGTCCGAATTATCCCAAGGAGATAATTTTCAAATCGAAACGGAAAAATCTCTGGCTTCTCATTGGTCGATGCATTTTTAAAATTCACCAATCAGAGCACAGCATTTCATTTCAAATTTTATATGATTTTCATAAAGCATTCACAGGGGAAATATTTATTGAAATGCTGAACTTTGCATTTTACAGACTTTTGTGATATAAACAAATGCGGATTAACTTTTTTAGCATGTATGATTACCATTACCACCATCGTAAATTGAAAAAAATGCAGACTTACACTTTAGCATAACATCATCCGCATCCTATATACGCTTCAATACTATTGCATTGCGTACTCAATCAGATGAAATGATACAACTAACTTTCGAATTTTAATAAAAACACCATAAGTAGACTAGACTATAGCTTTGCTGAAAGGAGCAATGGTTGACACTTGGTTTTCAGTTCTGCATAGTGTATTACTCACTCTAAAACTATACAATTACAAGTTATCAAAAGTATTTTGTATACAATAAAAAATTTTAGCTGACGTGCCGGGTATACCCAGTTGTTACTACCTACTACATGGTCCTAAGTCTCTGCTTGTGTACATGCTGTTCTGTTCTGTTCTGTTATAAGAGGTGAACGACATACTATAGATAAGATATGCCGTCCAGGGCGCAGGCCACAAAAACGGGCCCATTGCCAACTCCTCGGTACAGGTTACTGTAGGGTTAACCTTCTTTTCGACTAGCCATGATATAGAACCTTAGCATTGAAGAAAAGGGTATCTCAGAGAGTGTGTTAGTCGGAATCACGCAGTAACCCGTATACAAGTTCCTTACCATTGCGTATCGCGGGCAAAATGCCACCAGGTGAACTGGTGTCTCATGCTCTAAGCCACAGTGTGGACAAAGAGCAGACCCCTGCCCCCTGATGTTATTTACATGCTTTGCAAGGTAACCATGACCTGTAACCATACCGTAATAATCGATATAATTCCGCGTACCGAAATAATTACGCGTACGCGGAATTATTTCGATTTTACTTCGCATTTTTGGCCGTTATTGGTAATAATTCCGCGTATCGAAATAATTCCGCGTACCTATACCTGTGTGTTTGTTAATGTAGATAAAATGTATGCAAATTTTAATAAGATATGCAAATGTAGGTAAAAGGCACCTAAACTTAGATAGATAAATGAATGTGTAGGGTACTCTAAAGAAGTAAAAACATAGCTTTGAGAGTTCTAGTGCTCTAATCTAAGTATCTGTTATAATGGTAGTTTAGTTGCAGTCTGAAATTACTCTGGAAATGGCAGAAACAGAGAAAGAGTGTGTACTTACACCTAGCACATACGTGTCAAGAAATTTAGATTTTAAAATCAAGACTATTAAATTATGTGAATGGTAGTCAGGGCAATTTAATTACGGCCTTCAAATCAGGTAAGGAAAAAGGAGAGAAATGTTACAGCAGCAGTACATGGAAATGAAAGAGCCCTAGATCCAGGAGAATGACATTTTAATGCCTTCGGACGAACAAGACATTGACCTAGATCTAAATAATCCGATGGATATATCACTGTCTTCATAAGATGACATCTGTACGTCGACGTCACTTGTTGGCTTGAAATTGCTGCTGCCTAATCACCTCTGAGGAGGAAGGGTGGAAAATGGCCAATGAGTCGTAAATTCACTGGTCGGTTGTCGGTTGGATGCTGTGCTTTACTAATTATGACACTCACGACTAATCTGACTCGAGAAAACTATCGATATGCCTTTAAAATAAATAAATAAAGCAACAGAAAACGTGTACAATTAAAATTAAATATATTAACACAAAAATTGAAATGTGCTCTCAGAAAATTATGCACGTTGCACAGACAAGAAATTACAACCTGCTTGGTCGGAATCTGGAATTCGATTGATTGTGAGAGCACGCTTCGGTACAAAGCATTAGATTAGTAAAACGAATAATTCTAGGAGGGAGGCTTAAATAAACGTTATAATGTAAAGTGTGTACACGTATGCACAAAATCATAGAAAATACAAAATGCTCAATGGCTAAAATTGATTCAGTTGAAAATAAAAATAATAAACGTTCAAGGATTGAACAACATCTAAATTCATTTTTAATAAAACCTTTTTTATTTCCATCGAAAATCAAATAAAAATTTAATCATTGACTGTTTGAAAAATAATTCCGCGTATCGAAATAATTCCGCGGCCGCGGAATTATTTCGACATTTTTGGCCTTTTCAGGAATCATTCTATGTGCTTGAAACAATAATTCCGCGCGGAATTATTTCGATTATTACGGTATGTACGAGAGCCCGTAAAGACTCCTTTTTTAGACTTCGACAGTATTTACTGATCCCCCTCCTAGGAGTTGGCAGAAAAATTTTTGTCTGTCGACAGTCATTCCTCTCCTTCCAGGTTTTGGAATGCTGAGCCAAGGCCCAGCTCCCAATTATTATTTTTAAACTTTTGTTGAGAGCGCCAGAAATGGCTCAGGCCCTGCCGCTTCTTTCGCTAGTTCGTCAACTTTGTCGTTACCTGGTATACCAGTATGACTGGGTACCCAGTGCAGAGTAATGTTTCCATTTGCTCTTGCTATTGTTTGAGAGCACTCAAGGACTAAGGCAGACACGGTGGTATCTGCTCTCAGCGCCTGAATGGCACTCCTTGAGTCGCTATAAATTACGGCCTCATTGTCCCAATCTTTGTCGATTAGTCCATTTACGGCCATCATAATAGCATATACTTCGGATTGGAAGACAGTGCTGTAACTCCCAAGTGGCTGTACAATTTCTTGCATCCTATCCGGCAGAAAAAGCACTGCAGCTGATCCTGTATGTTCATTGATTCTAGACCCATCAGTATAGCATATTGCACGCCTGTCTGATGGTTCCAGAATCATTTTCACGTCAAATGATTCATCGACCCCCGTCCAAGTCTGTAGGTGATTTCTGGTCAGCCCCGCCTTAGGAATTGCTTTCCATGGAAGTGCTAATCCAGGAATCCCCCCCAGAGTTTTGTTAGTAAATCCACATGGTTTGTGCGATTACTACTGCCTCGACCTTGCCAATACCGCCATTGCCCAGTGTTGCGCAATCGGGCTGAAATTGACACTGCCATTTCTTTTAAATATACATCCAACGGTGGAATGCCTACAATGCATTCCAATGCCGCTGTGGGAGTACTGCGCATAGCTCCTGTCGTCATTAACAGTGCTGTACGTTGTACTGCCCCTAGGATTTTCATTCGTTGTCCATTATCCACTGCAGTAATCCAAACTCCAATGCCGTAGGAAAGGGCTGGTTTCACCACAGCAGTGTAGAGCCAACTTGTAGTTTTGGGAGAAAGTCCCCAGGATTTCCCCAGGGCTTTTCTGCATTGAAATAGCTTCGCTTGGGCTTGCTTGGCTTTTAGTTCGCAGTGAGGCTTCCAGATTAATTTACTGTCTAAGACAACTGCTAGATACCTCACTTCTGTTTTAAATGGAATAGATTTATCCCCTAGTGTAAGAGGCTTCATCTTTATATTTCTATTCGTGGTGAAAAGGATGACTTCAATCTTATCTGGGTGGATAGACAGTGGTCTCCAGTTGTCCGTCACTGTTAGCGCCCTTTGAGAGAGGTCTCTAACAGTATTTTGGTCAAAACCAATTTGGAGTGTAGTTAAGTCGTCTGCATAGGCCTGCTTGTGTACAGATTGCAGTCTTTGCAGCTCCTCAAGCAACTCCAGGATAACAAAGTTCCACAACAGCGGTGAGAGGACTCTCTGCGGGCACCCTCGTTCTACTACTCTGAATTGCTGAGCTCCATCAACATTAGCCTCCACAGTGCGGTCTATCAACATGGGCTCAATCCATCGAATTAAGCACAAATCGATTCCCTCCCTGTGTAGGGCCTCTGCTATTTGCTTTAAACGTTGCATGACTGAAGGCCCCTTCTATATATAGGAAGGTTCCTAGAGCCATTTGCTTACTTTTAAGTGCTTACTCTATCCGAGCAACCAATTGATGAAGTGTCGCATCGGTAGAGACGCCCTTAATGTAAGCATATTGATTGCAGTCGATCATTTTCTGCATTAGGAGGCCTGTTCTTAGTTCCCCGTCGACCAGCCTTTCTTGACACTTAGGTAGAAAGGATGTTAGGGAAACTGGCCTCCATGCATTTGTCTTTTGGTAACTCGATTTCCCAGGTTTTGGCAAAAACACAACTTTCGTTGTACGCCAAATAGATGGGATGTAACCCAAAGCAAGACTTGCTTTGAATATACGTTGTAAATGCGCGCTTAGTTCGTTGGTCACATACTGCATCATGGCAGGAGTTATTTTATCCCCACCTGCTGACTTGTATGGCCCAAACGTCCTAATTGCATTTGAGATATTTTCTTTTGTTACAATATTATCAATGGTAGAGCTACAGCTGTACTGATGTCCCCGATCCACCCACTCCGAATCAGTGTCTGGTGGAAAGTGGGCCCTCAGCAGCAACGGCAGTGATTCATCCATTGACTCCGTTAGAGTCCCTTGTGTACATGCAATGAGCAATGCGGTGGATGCGGGAGTGTCGGTGGATGCGGGAATGTCGGTTGATGTGTGACAGTCGGATGACACGTAATTCTGGTGTTATTTATAGTTGTGTAAATAGCCCAATAATAGATTTCTAATTTGTATTTGTAATATGTATACGTGTTTATCAAATAGTTAATCATTTTGTAATGTTATAATGTCCAAATCATATAATTAAGCTTGTCCAGTCTACTGATGTATTATACGTCAAAGTTGTCAAGTTGTAACAATAATTTAGCTAAAATCTACTCTATTATAACGTTCTCACAGTTTAAAGTTAATCCATTAACGTGTTTTAATTACATGAGTTTAGTACAGTGTATCTATACGATTTATGATGGTGGTGATGGTATTCATACATGCTAAAAAAAAGTTACACAAGTCACAATTCTGTAATGCAAAGTTAAGTATTTCAATAAATATTTCCCCTGAGAATGCTTTGTGAAAATCATATAAAATTTTAAAATGAAATGCTGTGCTCTGATTGGTCAATTTCAAAAATGCATCGACCAAAGAGAAGCCAGAGATTTTTCCGTTTCGATTTGAAAATTGTCTCCATGGGATAATTCGGACATTAATGAGCAAGGACTGTTACTAAAAATTCAAGCTGCAATAGCAATAGCAATAATACAGCTGCTCAAATGTAGCCAATTGTAGTTTTATAACTGTTATAGGAAGAAAATAAATCTATTTTGCATTTATATGCAAATTAATAGCCAAAGGACCTCAAGGGAAATGTTAACAAACTTTGCCTAAAAATTTGGACATGGGCCGATAAACGAAATTGAACCAAAATTTAACCAGGGCTAGATTATCCTTTTAAAAATCATTTGTGATTTTTTCAGAATTATGCTATTTTTTGTTTCGGAGATATTGCGGTCTCAATGGACAGTGTTTCCCCATTTGAAATGCATTGCATGTGCATTCGGATGAACAAATGACCACGGGCCGATAAACGTAGAACCTTGAAACTGATAGCACACTTAAATTGGCTCTTCTTAAACATTATGTATTTTTTGCAAAATTATGCTATTTTTTGTTCTTGAGTTATAGAATTTCAAAAAAAATTTTTAAACTATGCATACATCCTAATGTAGATAATATATAGCAAGCTACTACACGACAAGTCTCGAACTATGACCGTTACTTGACCGTTAAGCTGAATCCGCACTGCTTGTTATTGCAACCTTTTAAAATCGTTTTCGTTAAGATAAAAATGTGTAAACAGAAATTGTTGGACACGAAATGTTACTGCCATCCGCACTGAGTTTGAAACTACCATAACAGTATTGTTCATACCATTTATTTCTAAAGAAATAATTTTTTGGTGCGAATGCTTCATTTTGGCAGTCGAACAAAATGTCGTCACCTATTGATGCAGTCTGCGATTGGAAAGGCGCAGGAAATCAAAATCCCTATAAAAATTTATTGTAATATATTCTTTTTTTCAATTTCATTCAATTGTCAGTTTTAAACATGGATTGTAGTAAAAAACGTAAAATTGCACTAATATTTCTTCTGAATCGTCGACGAAAAAGGAAAATGAAATACGTCAAACGCTTTTGGGTACACCCACTTAACCGTTTAAGACTTACGATGGGAGAAGAGCTAAAAGTTGAACAAATGTACCAACATTACCCCGAAAAGTTTTTTCAGTATACAAGAATGAGTGCCTCACAATTCGACATTTTAATGAAAATGGTTAAAAAAGGACATCCAGAAAAGCGATACTAACTACAGAAAAGCAATAACACCGAAAGTCCGACTTTTTGTAACACTACGGTACGTGATATTACTGTCTGTCACTTTTATGTAGTATGTATGTATGCTATCATATTAAATAATACGTAACATAAATTACAATAAAAAATATAATATTAATAGATTCCTGTCTACGGGAGACTCTTTTAAGAGCATCGCCACTAGTTTTAGCATGGGATTAACAACAGTATGGGAAATTGTAGTTGAAACGGCAATTGCAATCTGGAAAATCTTTTTCCAATATATGTAAAGGTAACTAACCTATTTATTTGGTTTTGAAAGAGTCAACAGGGTAAAGTTTGGTTTTATGTTTTGAAGTTAATAGGTTTATTGCAATATATAATCAAAGTTAATTAATCTTGCAGCCCCCAACATCTTCAGAGTGGAAAAGTATTATGGAAGAGTTTAATCATATGTGGAACTTTCCAAACTGCCTTGGTGCGATTGATGGAAAACACATACAAATTCAATCACCCCCGAACACTGGATCCACTTATTTCAATTATAAAGGCTTTAGTGTAGTGCTATTAGCTACATGTGACGCAAATTACAAGTTCACCACCGTGGACATTGGAGCGTATGGGCGACAGAGCGATGGCGGAATATTCTTAAGATCATCCCTAGGAAGAAGTTTACATGAAGGCAAAGCTTAATATTCTATAAACTACATTAAAAACAATTACTCAATTCTTTCTTAATTATTTATTTATATATAATGGCAGGAACATTTCCATTTCCCGAACCACTGGATATTTCGGATTCGCCATTTATTCACCCGTGTGTTTTTTGGGGGATGAGGCTTTTTCTTTAACTCCTTACATGATGCGACCTTATCCCGGAAAATTCTTGCCGAATGACAAACGTATATTTAATTATCGTTTGTCAAGAGGTAGGAGAGTTATAGAAAATTGTTTCGGGATATTATCTAGCCGATTTCGAATATTTAGAAGACCATTATTGGCTAGTCCAGACAACGCAGTCAACTATGTAAAAGGTATGTCATAATATTCATATCCGTCTTTCAAATATCGATGTTTTATTGTCGTATTTTTCTATAGCTGCAATCGCTTTGCATAATTTTCTTCGAACTGAAGAATTAAAATTGGACTCGTCCTCTCACATGTACTGTCCACCCGGTTTTGCTGACGAAAATGATGAACCAAATGGAAACTGGCGAGCCATTTCGGATAACCCAACTGCATTGTGTCCTATATCTGGTCTTGGATCAAATATGCATTCAAAAGTTGCTAAACAGATGCGACTTATGGGGTTATCGCACTGGGCTCCATCGCGATGAAAGATGAAAGCGTCAGGCAGAAAAAGTGATTGCATAGCACAGGCAGTTAGCTGCGGCAGCATATTTTTGTGCTGCAGCTTTTTTTCTTTTACTGCCGCTGTTTTTTGCAGAAACGCGTAAAAACGCGTGAGTGATTCTACTGCGACTGTTTCTGCTGAAGCGGCAAAAAGTTTTTACGCGCCGACAAAAAACAAGAAGCTTGTCCCGACGAAGCTGAAACTGCTTGTATGTCGCTTTTTTATGATTATCAACATATCAACTACATATCGTCCGTTCTTTTTTGAATTTTCCAGGAGGATCAGAATGGTGAGAATTGTGTCGACACAAATTATTAACTGTTTTATTAACAACTATAATTTCTAAATGACCAGAATATACATCTTTTTCTTTTGTATATCGCTAGACACCCGAAATTGAGGACAACGACAGTCAGTTTCAAAGCCAGGTCGTCCAGGATTTTGGAAACGAAGAGGAAGGAGACCATTCAGTTTTCGAATTAATCCGAAAGGTTGAGAGTCGTCCTTTTATTTACGACTGTCGTGATCCGAGACATAGTAAACGGGATGTGATCAGTGACGCCTGGAATGATGTCGCTACTGGACTCAAGTTTGCAAAAAAGGAAGTGAATGGTAAGCGTAAAATATATTATTACAATATACGTAATATACTTAATTATAAAATACTATTTGTATCCAATACTAAAATATTGTGTCGACACAGGAGACTATTGCAGAAAGAAGTGGAAGACGTTACGAGATTACTATTATAGAGTAAAGAAGATTCTAAAGGGTAAAAGTGGAGACGGAGCTAACAAAAAAAGCCATGGCCCTACTATAGCGCCATGGACAGGGTGTTGTCCTCCTGTAATGAGGAAAATGAAAAGTGAGAGGAAGTAATATTTGCGAAATTATTATAATGATGGATTTAACCCTATGTATTTAAATTTTTGTTCCAGCACTCAATCAAACTTTCCGGGAGACGACTCCATTGTTGACGACAATCAATCCTCAGTTCCCGAGAATTCATCTGATGGAAATTCCGGAAATGGGGTTGTCGATGGAGCAAGTTACCATGTACGAATATCACCCAATTGCATATATACTATACAAACAATAATTATGGCAACAATAGCAGATAATTTAATCATAATATTTAAATGTCGTTTACAGGAAGACGGAGCAAGAATAGAGTCGACTCCTAAATCAACTAGGAAAGTAAGCAAACTAATCAGCAATTAACATTTATAAATTCATTGAAACTAGCATTTGTTTTACTAATATCTGTTTATTGGATGATTAGGTTGTAAAAAGAAAAGCTGAGGCCAACGAAGCAGTACTAAATGAAAAGATACTGAAGGTGCTTGAAGAACCAGAAGAGGTAAAAGACCAGTTTTACCATTTCGGTATGACAATTTGTAACAGCTTGAGAAACGTACCCTTACAAACTGCTTCGTATGCAATGGTGAGAATTTCATCCTTGTTATACGAAATAATGTACCCAATGGGTACATGGGAAAAACAACCTCTCTCCAATGAGTCGACTCAAAATAATCCATAATTCCTTAAAGCTGTACTAAATGTATGAAAATATGGTGTAAAGAATTACAATCTAATAAATAGTATTAAGGAATATACATAAATTTACGTCTTTGTTGCAATTTGTGTTATTTACAATTTATTTTACACTCAGTATAGATTAAATGATTTCTGTACACAAATGCTTTCATCGCTACACTAAGCATTTATTTTAGACAGTTGCCAATCCACTGCACCCACATCCATAAAATAATTCATCAAATCCTCCCTCATTTTCTTGGAAGCCCTTTCCTGCCCTGCAACCGATATAGGCCTAGCATCAATAAGTCCAGAAGGAGGGTGTTCATTTCTCCATTCACCATTTGCTTCCATGGAGTCGTCTCCGTAACCAACAGGATTGTAAAACCGTTCAGCAGGTCCATGCTTCATTTCTTCCTTCTTCAGGAAATTGTGTAGCGCAACACAAGCTATAAGATAAAGTAAGATTACATTCCCTTCCAAAATTCGAGAGTCGACTCAAATTGTATAGCTTACCTAAGACTATGTTTTCAACTTGCTTTGGCTCTGCGGCGATCGGTCTCCGAAAGATTCGCCAACGTGATGCTAGAATGCCAAAAGCATTTTCAATGCATCGTCTTGCTCTGGAAAGACGATAATTAAATACTCGCTTCGGAGTATTTAACCCTCCCAGGGTAAGGACGCATCAACCTTGTAGATAAAGGAAACGCTTCATCACCGATAAAACAACATGCCATAGACGTTGTGGTTAGAGGAAGATATCGGGGTCCGCAAGTATTTAAAGTTCCTGCAGCTAATCTCTGTCCTAGGGTCGACCCTGAGAAAATTCCTCCGTCACTTTGTTTGCCGTAACCTCCTACGTCTATTGATGTAAAGTTGTAGTCCGCATCACACGTGGTAAGCAGAACAATACTAAAAGTTCCTTTGTAGTTAAAATACAGTGATCCGGAATTGGGGGAGCTTCCATTACTACATGTTTACCATCGATAGACCCAAGACAATTAGGAAGTTCCACTTATCGTAGAATCCATCCACGATTTTCCCCATTCCTCTGTCGAAGGGAACTAAAATAAACATTCAAAATTATTATAAGGTCGACCTTATTTTTATTTGATTATTACTTTCACGTAGAGATCCTTTAGCTTTTTCCAAATGACTGGAAGGCCTTCGTGAACAATTTCCCAAACGGTTGTGTAGCCCAAGCTAAAGCTGGTTGAAATAGACCTGAAGCTGTCACCGGTTGCCAGATACCTACAAATAATAGAAATTCATATACAATAATTTTAAAATGAACAAATGAACTTAGAAATGAATTACCTCAAAATAACGTAAAGCCTAATTCGAACCGGTACAGCTTTTCTCCAGTTAGAATCTTTCTTCATTAGGGACGACCCTACTAGAGACAGCAGCTTCATAAATGTGTTTGGTGACATCCGGGTATAAGCTGCAAAGCGGTCCGGGTACTTTTTAAGCATTTCGTCCAGCTTGATGTGTTCGCCATCAACACTTCGATTTTGGAAAAATTGGATGGACCCAGTATTTGCGCTTTATGTTTTTCGTAGTTGAGCGTTTCAGCAAAAGCAACTTTAAAATTTTTCTCTTTTATCACTAACCTGTAACTACGTAATAATTATTATTAGGTCGACCTACTCTGTAATGTCAATTATGTTTCAAAAATACTTGTTCAACAAAAAATACATTACCATATTGAACCAGTTATCTTGTGATTATTAAAAACCGGTCAAAAGGTTGCAGAGACTCTATTTGCTTTTCTTTTCATCTGGTATAGGCAAAAAAGTAAAATGATTTTTGCTATAAATTTGTGGCGGATAGTATAAAATATTTCATCTAGGTTTTATCTGATGATACTTTTAATGATAATATTATGTATATGATAAACAAGGCAAATATCAGAATTAGTCCATTTATAGGCTTGTAGTTTATTTTGCATAGAAATTATACTTCATATACATTTACTAATGATAAATATATAGTCTGGACTCTGAGGTAGATTGGTTTTAAAATCCCCGCAAAAGTAATCCCATAGAATAATGTCCCATAGTTAACAACCTTGTAAGAAGGGAAGGATAGGTATGATTCACCCCAATCACTTTACTCTAAGTTGCTCTTCTCTGAATAAACAAAGTATGACGTTACACTATGGTGCCTGTTCTGTGGGATTGTCCGTGAGATTTGTCCCCTGCTTAAAAGTGTAGGCCTACTCTTTTAAGCAGGGGACAAATCTCACGGACAGAAGCTCAGCGTTCTAACTCTCATTCAACTGTCTTACAGCGTAAGACGAAAAGTTCGAATGAGGATAGATTTTCTAACTAATAAATATATTAACACAAATTAATCAATTTTATTGGATATCAGTAAACGCTTCCTCAGGCGAGCTAAAGAGGGTCGACCCTATTGAAATCGAGAAAATGCATCCGTAAGGCACCTTGTGATTGCTTCGCCTACAAATAAAAAAAGCAATATTTGTTAAATGAATTATTAATTAATTTGACCATAATATATTATATGCATATAGTAATGTCTCACATATGCACTTCCAGTCTGCTTGGCAATTGGCTTGTTTGTCAGGATGATAGTGCAACAAAGATTTCAATAAATATTTTTTTAGGGACGACCCATTGAGCTGCTCAGCATCGAATGTGAATTTGCATTTTGGGGGGTAGTTCTCGTAAACATAGCGAAGGAAGCTTACGGGATCTCTCCTATATTTACAAGTACAATAACATCATTAGACTTTAATTATACCAACGTTAAGGGTCGACCCACATAACTGCAAAATTACCTTGCATGCATACGCGCCAAATTGCCCAGTTTTCCATTGACGAAAGACTTTACTTGCTGCACAAGTTCGTCTCTGCTTTCCTGCAGATCATTAAGTCTGGAGACAAAAATGTCTCCATCAACTATATCCTTGATGCGATTTTTGAAACAAAAACTGCATGAACAACAAAAAAACATTTTGAACAACCATTATTGCTAAATTCAATAATAATCACCTTGTTGAAATATATACCCCTTTCCCATTGTTAACAATTTCTCGGATTAGAGGCAAAAGCGAGTCCAGTTCGTTGTTGACTGCCTCCCACTCTATGGGACGACCCAAAATGTCCAAATCTTGTGAAAGATCGTACAAGGTTTGCAACATGTTGCATGTAGCTGCATTCAATAAGAACTGAAATAATAAATATATAATTCAATTTGTATATCTTGTGTCGACACAGCAGAACTTAATATACTTTTTTTATTATATATATATATATATTTATGATTATTTTGTATGTAAATAGATTTTCTTACGGGTATAGTCTTTCCCTCCTCTTGCCACTTTCTGTTTTCTTCTTTTCTTTCACGTAATTTTCTCACTTCGTCTAGATGCTCCCGTCGGAATTGTTTCTTTGCTGCGTGCCAATGTTCCAATGAATAATTTTTAGGTTTTGGGCAATTGGATCGGAAATGGCCGTCTTGACTTCCACAGTTTCCACATTGACTCGATGCTGTAAATATTAATTAGGGATATAATGATTCGGTATCATAGCTGATTGAGTCGACTCAAATAATTATTTACTTACCCATTTTATTACCCTCCTCAGAATACTCTATCGATGACCAGCTTGCTGTTTACCTACAAAAAGCGGCCGATGTGCGCGTCTATTGTAATTAAAATCAGAATTACTTAATATTTAATGGTTCTTTAAAGCCGGAGAACTATATTGAGTTGGACGGCAATGGATGGAATGATCAAAAACTAGAACAGCTGTGTCGACACAATAATTTCGGTAGCAGCTTGCCGCGTTGGGTGATCCCACCTATTCGTAGACGCAGTGTGCAGCTACTATCTAGCTTTCTGCTGCTTCTTTCTGGCGCAAACTTAAATTTTATGCAATCACGCAGTTTTTTAAGTGGGATCACACAGCGGCAGTTAGCGGAGAAAACGCACGATGGAAAAAGCAAGAAGCTTGCTGTAGGAAGCGAGTTATATGCGTGAAAGGCTTTAATTTAACATCATACTTCATCGGAAAGGGGGAGGTTTCGTGGCAGTATGAGCGAGCTGGTGTTCTACCTGATAGTCTGATAGTTACCAATGAAAAATAAATGTACCGTATTATATATGTGATTAAAAGCTATTATATACTTAATTGTAGGGAAATATTATTCAGAGGGTTAAAAGTTTTATATCGTATTTATGTTACCCCTGTTGGATTTCTGTAAAAATCACTCTTGAAAAGCTTTAATCTAGTAGGTTAACTTAAACGACTTTCACGGTTATATAATTCTGTATGATGCTATCAATAACTAGTAAAAATGCTTCACGATTTATAATTTGTAACCTATTTATTTTTTATAAACCTGGATATGCAATACACGGATAATACGAGTAAATACGAAATGAATATTTCAAATCATCAATTTTCATCGGTTTCAAACTGAATATTAAACATTACTTCCGAAATCTTCATTTTTGCCAAACTTGATTGTTTTTTGTTCATGTTACGTAATTCTTCAGCCAAACCCATGCAGAAATGTAGATGACAGTCGCTAACTTCATCAGGCTTTTTAAGAAACTTTATAATTTCTTCATCCACCTTATCCCCTGACCGCTTTCTTCCTTTTGGGACCTCCAGAGGTTTCTATATGAATTAAAACATCGTATTTAGAAAAGTACTATGATTACTAAGACACTACTATTACTATATTTGTTCTGCAATGTAGTTAATCCACCTTTGTGTGAACAGGAGTTGGTTTGTGAGTCGAAGACCCTTCTAACTCATTTTCAGTAGATATGTCAGGGTCAGAAGTGTTTATGTTTTGGTTTTCGTCCACTGACGCATCTCCATCATTTTCCATGTTCCCGACGTACTATTGATAAAAGTTGTGACTTCAAAATGGGAAAATTAAATTGCATTGCAAATGTTAGAAAAATGTTTAGACAATTTAAAACATTACTTTGCTTCTAAGTTATAGTCATCCAAAAATTGCATCGTGTTGTAAAACGACCAGGATTCAATCCTCCTTCTTGCCTGACCACTTTTACCCTTAGCACTCTTCTTTTTCTGGCATAAGTTGCCTTTAATTTTCCCCATTCGACTTGACACCATAGCGCTGCTGAAAAAAGCGTTTTTTAGTTCTCAGATAGTAGACATTCCCATCTAATTATTTTCTGGAATACTTACGTTAACTAATGAGTTTAAATACCTACCTGGTTTATTCAGTTCCTGCCCAATTTCCATCCAAGCGGTTTCTTTGGCGTTTTTATTCTTGTTTGAATGCGATCCTGAGTCATACAATACTTTTTTACTTTGGACACAACTAATTAGGTGTTCTTGGATAGCTTCATCTACTTGAGTTTGAGAAAAACAATTACTAGATAAGTCCTCCATTATTAACCGTTTTTATCCCAATCATCCAAACGAGATGGTTCAAAATTTTTAAGGATCAAATTCTTTTTGACTCGTGATTTTAAATATTCCGGGGTAGACTTTCGCAGAGAGCATCAAATATTGATCAAAGCTATTTCCACAAAGTTGGAATTTTTGAACTTGAGACAAAAACTGCTTTGACGTGTTCTAACATGCCAGAGCATTTCTGCTTCAACCAGGCAACTGCAGTGCGGAAGCGCAAAAAAAATTGTATTAACATTTCTGTCGCAACATTTTGTTATGAATTTTAATGCTATAACACTTTCTTCGTGCGGATGGGGTCTTTAACAAATTGGTTCTGAATCTTCTGCTACAACCTGTTATAGCATGTAAAAACAGTTTGATGCGAACGATCCTTTACCGTTACTAGGGCATACTAGTAATGTGGTCCGTCCTACGGATGGGCTTGCAACAGGGTTCGTAGCATACGTATATTTTCACCCGTGGACATCACCTATGCAACTGAAAAGTGGGTGGAGTTTGTGGGAACATTACATGGGATTTGAATTCGGGTGACGTCACTTGCGGTCATACTTAGGGGGTTTACTTGAAAATTACGTACTACTCTCCCCTGGGATGACACCGGGTGATCTCAAATCTCCATTAGCGATAAAAATAACAGTGTCCGAACCTTCCCCTATACTATCCTTGCGTATACTTCGTTTACTGTGTCCACCCTAAGGTATTTGCTCTCCTTCTGCAGCCAGTTTGAATAGGAAAACTGGGTGCAGGCCCAGGGAGGTCAGTGGGTATACCCATGACCGCGGGCTTTTTCTCAGCTAAGAGCAACCTAATTGCACCCAAACCCCAAACTGGCTGCAGGAAGATGATGAATTATCTATTGCCACCACCTTATAAAGTTCGAATCACATGGGTATCATCATTAAATGTTGACCAGCTGGCTTGAATGGCCAACCGGTGGGTTTGGATATTTGTTAGCCAGAGGCTAAAATGGCCAAATTTGAACTGAGAAAGCCATTCTTGTTTGGTGGCAAATCCAATAAATGACTACTGTTAGCCATTAAAGCCACTAGACATTTTAGCTATTTAAGTCGGCTAGGTGGCCAAAATCATTTTACCCGGCTAAAAAACTGTTTAACACTGTCTTCCTGTATTTAACCTAAACAAGCAATTTTATTTCCTTTATTTAAGAATGGTAACATTTGCTTTATTGCCAGCTAATTTCGAATTTTAAAAAAATCGAACATTGTCCTCTTTTTGAATATTTTAAATGTTACCGCCTGGTTTCGAATCACGATTTTTCGAATTGCTTTTTATTGTGATAGTCAATATTAACCGATTTTGAGTTTCTTTTGATTTTTATACTCAATATTAATCAATTTTGATTTTTTGTCTATTTTGATACTCAATATTAATCAATTTTGATTTTTTTTGTTTATTTTGATAATCAATATTATTCAAACTTGATTTTTTATTTATTTTGATACTCAATATTATTTTATTTTTATTTTATTTTTATTTTCAGTCAACAATTATCTATTTGGATGTTCTGTTGATTTTCATAGTGAACATTAATCTATATGATTTTCTGTTGATTTTGAAAGTCAACATTAATCTATTTTTATTTTCTGTTTATTTTCATAATCAACGTCAATCTATTTTGATTTTCTATTGACTTTGATAGAGAACATTAATCTATCTTAATCTTCTGTTGATTGTCATAGTCAACAATTATTATCTATTTGATGCTTCGTTGATTTTCATTGTCAACAATTTATCTATTTGATGTTTCGTTGATTTTCATTGTGAACATTAATCTATTATGATTTTCTGTTGATTTTGAAAGTCAACATTAATCTATTTTTGTTTTCTGTTTATTTTCATAATCAACGTTAATCTATTTTGATTTTCTATTGACTTTGATAGTGAACATTAATCTATCTTAATCTTCTGTTGATTGTCATAGTCAATAATTATTATCTATTTGATGCTTCGTTGATTTTCATTGTCAACAATTTATCTATTTGATGTTTCGTTGATTTTCATTGTGAACATTAATCTATTATGATTTTCTGTTGATTTTGAAAGTCAACATTAATCTATTTTATTTTCTCTTTATTTTCATAGCCAACGTTATTCTATTTTGATTTTGTATTCACTTTGATGGTCACCATTTATCTATTTTGATTTTGATACTCAATATTAACTAATAAATATGAAAATAAACCTATTTCTATTATTCTACTAAAACTGCGTATTGTACTTTCACGCAAAGATTGATCGTATCTAATAGCACATAATATAGAAAGGATACAGCAGAAAATTAGAACAGCAGGTATCTGTAACCAATACATTTCTATGGTAATTGCCATTTTTCGTAGTTTAACATGTGAAGGGTCTGTCCGCCCGAACTGGCTCGTGCAAAGGGATTTGGATATCATCACTAGGCTGTTTTCTGCTGTGTGAAAAACAAGGAAATTTCTAATCCTCTTTCTTGACACGTTTGAATTTTGCAGGTTTAATAATTGTCATCTCCCGAGAAAGAAGGGCCCTTGGATTTTGATGCCCGTGACAACCAAATATGAAAGGTCACGGGTGGTTTCAAAAATTGCGCTAAAGATAAAATATTTGTACGATCACAATTTTATTACTGGTTTCGGTGCATTTTTGTATTTGCTACGTTCGACTATATTTTCAGTGAATTTTCTACCAGTCATGGGTAAGACTGATTTAAAAGTTACAAGTTCTCAGGTTCTAAAACTAAAAGTAGGTAGAAAGAGACCACAAAACTTAGATCTAACAAAAAATGAACGAAGGAAAAGCGAAAAAAACTCTGGAGCGCCTTACTTATCAACGGTAGGCTATCATGTCCCTGGAAAGCTGCCAACTAATGAGGTAAGTGTAGTTCAGGTTTAATTAAAATTTCCTACCAATTCTTGATATTTTTCGGATAATACCATGTCTTAAAATATATCTTTCAATCTGATTAAGAACAAGATATGTACCGAAAACTGTCGCAAGGAAGGATGTCTGTACCCCATTGAAACGAAGCAGAATATATTCAAAGAATATTACAGCAGTGGTGACTATGATCTGCAAACTACCTTTCTTCTGGGCCATGTAGAGCAAGACAGGCAAAATCCACTGAACCATAAAAGGAAGTTTAGGTACTCCTAACCTTTGCATATCAAACTTTTATTTCCTAAAGTAGTAATAGTAAAATGAATGCGTTATAAAAATAAAAATATTATCTGATAAAATTTAGATATTTTCTACCAAGAGGAGGACAAAAAGCAGAAGTTTGTCAAGAAACTTTTATGGATGTCCTCAAAATAAAACGAAAACGTGTCCGAATAATTCAAGAGAAGTTATCCCAAGGTATTCTGTTAGGAAACGATCTGAGAGGACGTCATCAAAATAGACCACATCGACTAGATGCCTTCACATTGGACTTAATTACTAGTCATATACGTGCGTTCCCCACAAATCTTTCACATTACAAGCGTAATCAAGGTAATCCATTGCAACTGTACTTGGCTCCCGGTTTAAACTTATCAAAAATGTTCCGTCTATTTGTTGATGAGAATCCTAACTATGTAAAGGCCCCGTTTCTAAAATCTGCTTATGAAAAAGAATTCAAGAGGTCAGGACTCAAATTTGCGAAGTTACGCTCAGATACCTGTAATGACTGCGAAAGATTATTCATCGCACAGGTATCAGCTGAAACAGATGAAGAGCTAATTCGCATCCAACAGGAGACAGAAACTCATCATTTATCCGCTGACTCGGCTTATAGAAAAATGAACGGTGACATCCGTATTGCAAGTCAACCCGAAAACAACACCACGGTTTTATGCGTTGACCTCCAGCAGGTCCTATTCACGCCTACATTGGACAATAAAGATGTATTTTACTTAAGACAGTATTCTACATATAACTTCTGCGTATATGACGCTGGGAACGATGATGCTACAATGTACGTTTGGACTGAAAGTGAAGCGACTAGGGGTTCTGAAGAAATACTCTCTTGTCTTTGGAGATGGATACAAGACAATGTTCGACCCTTAGAAGACCATGAATATCGAACACTTATACTTTGGAGTGACAGGTGCTATGGTCAGAATAACAATTTCGTTACACTAGCTTTTGGAAAACTATTATTGGCCAGAAGATATTATACCATAGTGGAACAGAAGTTTTTAGTCAGTGGTCATTCATTTCTTGCGTGTGACCGTCTGTTTGCTCTTGTTGAGAAACAAAAAAAGTATGCAAAGCCTTTGTTCCGACAGAATGGGTTCCCATAATAAGAGCTTCAAGACCTTCAAAGCCTTTTAATGTTACGATGATGCTACTAGAAGATTTTCTGGCTTTCGACGATTTGTTGGAATTCGTGCCACGACCCAATACATTGCTGGTATCAAGGGCTATGTGGCTACGAATGTATATCGAAGAAGCGAGCATAATCTTGAGTAAGCCATCCCATTCAGAAGATTCTGAATTTCAAGTCCATGTGATCAGAGATCCCTTTACGGGAGGAATGAGAATATCTGATCGGGCAGAATGGCAATATTTATGGCTAGACGACACATTTCAACTTCGTCAACGAAACCTCCATCCCCTTCCAATAGATAGAAACAAATTTCAAAATCTAATGAGAATGATGGATTTTATCCTACCTCAGTACCGTCCTTTCTACTTAAACTTACCACACTTGTAACTAACAATAATGATCTTTCAAGTTTTCTAAATTATCACTAATTAAGGGATATATTAGTCTATGTTATATGGATTATTCATTTCGTGCATAATACTTCCACCCCAATTCCAGGTAATAGGCAGTTAGTTTTTTCCCGTAGTGTAAGAATGAGCCTCCCGTAGTGTAAGTCTTACGTCAAACCCCTCCCCTTTCCGTAAAAATCCTAGGCTACGCCAAAAAAATTGAGTTACGAAACGTAAAAACGACTACACTACGTTTCAGACTTACGGGCATACGCAGTGCCCTTGTGCCCTCCCAGGGTGTAGTTACCCAGGCGACTGGCATTTATTCATGTTTACTCTACAAAGTTAATTTTCGAAATTGTGGCACCTAGCAACCAAATACTTACGGAAAATCACTAACTATTCTACGTAACCGTAGTGTAAGTAAGCTTCGAAAAGGAAGCCGCGTAAAGACTTACCCTACGCAAAGCCCAAAGTTACACTAAGGGATAAAACTAACTGCCTAATGTCCTACGATAAGAAAGCTGCAGATTCACTTTGAAGTTTAATAAACGGAACTAAGCACTAGTTACTCAAACAGTAGTCAGTAGAGATTATTGCAGCAAATATTTATGTACACTCCTTAATATCAGTTAAACAATCTTTTGGCACGATCATAGCAACCCAAGGGCCCTTCTTTCTCGGGAGATGACAATTGAACCCCTCAATTCTAAAAGTACACATTTCAGAATTCTTTTTAGTTGTCAACGGAAATGAGAATTTTGAATTATGAAATATCCGAATGAAGTTTGACATGTATCCGACACGTGACTCAAGCTAAAATGTAAAATCGAATCTTTTCAAATTAGGACAGGTCGCGACCACATTACATTTTGTTTTTCCATAAACAGGTTTGCAAATATTCCTCTAGTTTGTAAACCAAAAAAGAGACAAAAACACGAAGCTTTGTGGAGAAAAAACCGCATAACTCGGATGAAAGCTACTGCTACAAACATCATTCCCATTTTTAACGTTTTTTTGTAGCAAAAAAAGTATTTAGTGAAGAATTATATGGTAAAGATATAAAAGTATGTTATGGGGCCTAAAATATTTATACAGGACAAGCGTATACGAAGCACAGATCACAAGTCGTTGTACCTGCCAGGGCAGGGAAGTGAACGATGTTCTTTGTCGACACGGATGCGGAAATGTGGTCACAAATTATGAAAAGAATTTTCTATTTTTGAGATTCAATTTAGGCAGTCACGAGAAGCAAAACATCATATCTAAGGGGTTGCATTAGCTATAGTGGTGGGCAAATCATTATGTTATACGGTTAGAGGACGGTTAGACCCTTTAGGTATATGTTTTGCTTCTCGTGACTGCCTAAATTGAATCTCAAAAATAGAAAATTCTTTACATAATTTGTGACCAGATTTCTGCATCCGTGTCGACAAAGAACATCGTTCACTTCCCTAGCAGGTACAACGACTTGTGATCTGTGCTTCGTATGCGCTTGTCCTGTATAAATATTTTAGGCCCCATAACATACTTTTATATCTTTACCATATAATTCTTCACTAAATACTTTTTTTGCTACAAAAAACGTTAAATATGGGAATGATGTTTTTAGCAGTAGCTTTCATCCGAGTTACGCGGTTTTTTCTCCACAAAGGTTCGTTTTTTTGTCTCTTTTTTGGTTTACAAACTGGAGGAATATTTTCAATTGCAAAGCTGTTTATTGAAAAACAAAATGTAATGGGGTCGCGACTTGCCCTAATTTGAAAAGATTCGATTTTACATTTTAGCTTGAGTCTCGTGTCGGATACATGTCAAACTTCATTCGGATATTTAAGAAGCTTGCCCCAATAAGGGCGGATAATAAATTCCAATTTTGAAAATAACATTTACACAAAATTCTCCCAAATATCGGGCACTCATGGGACCCGACGTCCACAAAATTTTTCACCCGACAAACAGATTTTTCAGCTTATTCGATTCTCACCTCTATAAAGGGGCTTGTTAAAGTGGCCGTCCACCCAAGGAGCATGGACGGTTAATCAGGAGGACCAAGTAGAGAATTGCCCGTAAGGTATTTTGAAGATCTATAAGGGACATTTTCCCTCTAATTTTGTCTGAATATCTGGTTGCTATGCTCTGGAAAACGTATTAACTTATTGGAGGATAGCGAGAGGGACGAGAGTTTGTAGCAGATTGATAAAGACAGGAGTAGGAGATATTTTTCCAAAAACGTCCCTTATAAATCTTCAAATTCGCTTATGGTAATATTCCCTATTCGACTCTCTGTGCAACCAACCAAACACTATCCCCAAGTTGCACGTTTATAATTTTCAGGGTAATGACGTCATATCCTCACTTGTGGGGCTAGGATGGTAACCAAGGATATTTAATTTTTTAATATTCATGTGAAAATTATGAAAATTGACTTTTGGATTCGTAGGGATACTAGAGACGTTATATTCAAAATAATTTATTATTTTCAGTGGAGATTGTGAACGGTATTGTTTTAACTGAAGATGTTGAGCTCTCGATAAATTTTTGAAGTAAAAAATGGAATGAGAAGTGAAGATTTAAGCAAAAAAGTTCAACTAGCTTTCCCTATACTTGTCTAAAAATCACTAACAAACGAAAGATTTTCCGGAAGTTATTTTCTGTTTATATATATTGTTCCTCTCCAACTCAATTTCCAATTGTTTTGAAATGGTAGCGCAAAATTCGGGCAGGAAGTTAGTAAAAGACTTGGCAAAAGGGTAAAAGGCAGTGATTTCTCATAATGTGTGCTCATACCACAGCCAGGACAATCTAAAAACTTCGTTTCAAAATCAAGCCCATCTTAACCTTATATTTCTCCTATACCATTCAGTACCTTGCATTTACTATTGTCTAGTGTCCTAGCTCCAGGGTCATATTTCATCGTTATTTAAAATATTTTTCACTTTACCATTGTCCAGAAACTGAGCGCAATAAGTTCTGGGAGCACAACTTTTATACTAACTCAATTCAAATACTAATTTGTTTTGCGCGTTGGTTAGCATAACCCAGGGCATGAAAAGGGCAAAAAGGTTACCTTTTTGATTGCCTTTTTGCCCAGCTAAATTAGCAAATAGGTAACCTTTTTGCCTTTTTAGTTATTTTAAATTAAAAGAGATAAATTGCAATTTCTATGTTAGAGGGTATAAACGTCATAAAAATGGCAATAATATTATTGTGTCATGTAAAAAGGAGGTTTGTAACAACTACAAATTTATTTTAATTCAGCTTCATATGTAGCGAATGGCATAGGAAAAGGCATGAAAAAGGCAAAATGGTACAAAAAGGTGCTAGCAAAAAGGCAACCTTTTTCATGCACTTTGGCATAACTTCATGAGGGATTGCGGTTGCGGTATGAAAATCGCAAAGTGTCAAAAGGGAGACTTGAAATGAGCCTATGTCAGGTAATATACAGTGGGGATTCGGGTCCCATACATTTGCCCCAAAATTTTGTTGACCAAGTTGTCAAGGAAATTAAAGTTCATAAAAGTTATTCACCCTTATTGGGGCCAACTTCACATTTCATAATTCAAAATTCTTATTTCCGTTGACAACTAAAAAGAATTCTGAAATGTGTACTTTTAGAATTGAGTGGTTCAATTATGCAATGAGTAATGATAATTGAATGATTATCTGGCATAATGTCTGGGCGCTGATTTGAGGGCAGGCGATAGCCTGCCATCACAGCGACATCACATCACATAAATTTTAATTGTTTAATTTTTGACTGTTTTGTGCTTTATTTGTTTGTGTTCCACTTTGCAATGTTTAATTCATGCTCTTCAACCATCTCCTAGTCCTTAGTCATTACTCAATACATTGCGCCATTATGTCCGCTAGTCCACTTGATTAGACACAGTGTGCACTCTTTCACTAGGTACGCATATACCTCGGTGAGCCGAGTCGAGCGAGAGCTTTCATTATGTTGTTATCTTTTAATCCTATTGTTCTCGAGGTCTATTCAGAAAAGTAAAGTGGCGTTCATAGTACAGAGGCGGCTTTCCCAATGGGCAGACTGGGCAGTTGCCCAGGGCCTCGCGCTTATAGGGCCTCGCGCAGAGCTTTGACAAAGAAAAAATTTCAACTTGTCTGTGTTGATTTCACTTCAGAAATACTGGTTTTGCATTTTGGTTGTATACGTTTTGTTACAGCTTTTTTACAGAACAATTTTTAGAATTCAAGGAAGAAAAGTATACCGAAAGTAGACATCCCACAAACTAGTAAAAAGTAAAAAACATACTGGTGGTGGTGACACGAAACAAGCATCAATCAGAATTATTATAGAATTACTACATGCATTTCAATCCACAAATTTGTAGCATTTTGCGATACCAAAACTGCGTAATTGCAGTAGATGTAGACAATTATGTTTCCACTAATAGTTTTTTTAAATTTTAAAAGAAATAAAGAAATTCAATAAATAAAATATTCTAATTCTAAAATGCCGCATAGCACCTACATAGTCTTTAACAGAGTTTTTCGGTCTTATTTTGAACTAGTAATAGGCCCGTTCTCCGAACGGGATATGGGTGTAACCCCTTAATGGGGACGGTAGATCATGAGTGTGCATTATGCATTAAAAAAGGATTAAAATTAACAGATAATTTTTTTAATTGCTTGCTACATTTCTACAACATCCTATGCATGGGAGAAAAATAAAATACTTACCGAATCAACATAATAATAGTGTACCAAATTCAGCATCATTTAACCAAACAAAGTAAATGTTTGTAGTTTGTAGTCCTTTTATCAGCTTCCTGATTTTCATTATATCATTAATATTATATACTAGCTGGTTAGCCCGTCCTACGACTGGGCTCTGTTTTTACGTAAAGCAAAATTAAAAATTCAAATATGACTAATCCCAAGCTCAAGTGCCCCGATATTTCATACCACAGTTTCCTATACAACCTCGGCCAATCCGTAGCCATTCAGTAGTCTCACCTCCCCGCCCCTTTCCAAAAACCATAATTGTTCCATCGACATGTCTCCAGCACCCCTCTCCCTCCCAAATAACAACTTTTTCACCGACATGTAAACTCTACCTCCCCTTCTCAAATAACAATTTGTTTCACCGACATGTAACCTCCACCTCCCCCACCCAAATAGCAACTTTTTCACCGACATGTAAAATCCACCTGCCCGCCCATTCCCAAATAACAATTGTTTCACCGACGTGTAACCTCAACCACCCCTCCCCGCTCCTTCCCAAATAACAATTGTTTCACCGATGTGTAACCTCAACCACCCCCTCCACGCCCCTTCCCAAATAACAATTGTTTCATCGACGTGTAACCTCAACCTCCCCCTCTCAAATAACAACTTTTTCACCGACACGTAACCTCGACCTCCTCGCCCCAATCCCAAATAACAATTGTTTCACCGAAATAAAGTTTCTACCTCCCAGCCCCTTCCCAAACAAAAAACTTTTTCATCGACATACAGCCTCCTCCCCCCCGCCAATTCCCAAATAACAATTGTTTCAACGATATGTAGTCTCTATCTCCGCGCCACTACCCAAACAACAACTTTTTCACCGGCATGTATAGTCTCCAGTCCTCCACCTCCCCGCCCCTTCCCAAATAACAATTGTTTCAACGACATGTAGTCTCCACTTCTCGCACCCTCCCAAATAACAACTTTTTCACCGACATATAACCTCCATCCACCTCCCCGCCCTTTCCCAAATAACAAATGATTCACCCACGTGTAACCTCCACCTCCCCCTACCAAAAACCAAATGTTTCAGCGACATGAAGTTTCTACCTTCCTTCTCCCTCCCAAATAGCAACTTCTCACCGACATATAGCCTATCTCCACCAAATAACAATTGTTTCAAAGACATGTAATCTCCACCTTCCAGCCCCCTACCCAAATAACAACTTTTTCACCGGCATTTTCAATAACCCCGTCATTGTCTATAACCCCGTTATTTTCAATAACCCCGTCATTTTCAATAACCCCGTCATTTTAAATAACCTCGTCATTTAAATAACCTCGTCATTTAAATAACCTCGTCATTTAAATAACCTCGTCATTTAAACAACCCCGTCATTTCAAACATTTCCAATATTTTAATTAACCTCTTTATTTTAATTAACCTCTTTATTTTAATCAACCCCGTTATTTTAATTAAACCATTTTAATCTTCCTCGTTATTTAGTTTTAATCTATCACCCTCACTTTAATTAAACGTGTTATTTTAATTACCACTTATATGTTTATATGTTGACACTTCTAGAAGTGTCAACATAGGGTTATACTGCCTCTAGAAGTGTCAACATAGGGCTTTACTGCTTCTAGAAGTGTCAACATAGGGTTATACTGCCTCTAGAAGTGTCAACATAGGGCTTTACTGCTTCTAGAAGTGTCGACATAGGGTTTTACTGCTTCTAGAAGTGTCAACATAGGGCTTTACTGCTTCTAGAAGTGTCAACATAGGGTTTTACTGCTTCTAGAAGTGTCAACATAAGGTTTTGCTGCTTCTAGAAGTGTCAACATTTAGGGTTCTACTGCTTCTAGAAGTGTCAACATAGGGTTTTACTGCTTCTAGAAGTGTCAACATAGGGCTTTACTGCTTCTAGAGTGTCAACATAGGGCTTTACCGCTTCTAGAAGTGTCAACATAGGGCTTTACTGCTTCTAGAAGTGTCAACATAGCGCTTTACCGCTTCTAGAAGTGTCAACATAGGGCTTTACTACTTCTGGAAGTGTCAACATATAGATTTACTACTTCTGGAAGTGTCAACATATAGTATTATTGCTTCTAAAAGTGTCAACATACGGTTTTACTGCTTATAGAAGTGTCAACATAGGGCTTTACTGCTTCTAGAAGTGTCAACATAGGGCTTTACTGCTTCTAAAAGTGTCAACATAGGGCTTTACTGCTTCTAGAAGTGTCAACATAAGGCTGTACTGCTTCTAGAAGTGTCAACATAGGGTTTTACTGCTTCTAGAAGTGTCAACATAGGGCTTTACTGCTTCTAGAAGTGTCAACATAGGGTTTTACTGCTTCTAGAAGTGTCAACATAGGGTTTTATTGCTTCTAGAAGTGTCAACATAGGGTTTTACTGCTTCTAGAAGTGTCAACATAGGGTTTTATTGCTTCTAGAAGTGTCAACATAGGGTTTTCCTGCTTCTAGAAGTGTTAACATAGGGCTTTACTGCTTCTAAAAGTGTCAACATAGGGTTTTGCTGCTTCTAGAAGTGTCAACATAGGGCTTTACTGCTTCTAGAAGGGTCAACATAGGGCTTTACCGCTTCTAGAAGTGTCAACATGGGTAAAATGAGGGGTGGACAGTTTACAAGGTGAAGGCATAGAGGGGTATTTCCCGATTTTGCACCCAATTAACCCCACCTATACTGCCACAGAGAAGTAAGCGTCCAAGCCGAAAGTAACCCTGGTAATTTGGTTTGGGTGCCTACTTCTCTGTGGTAGTAAGTATAATACGAATTGGGTGGAAAAATTAGGGAAACCCCCTCTTCTAGGGAAACTCCCTCGCTTATGGAATTGCAGAATCCTCTGCAATTTCATAAGCTCATCCTTCGAACAGGCTAAAAATTTATTATTTGTTTGCTAATATCTAAGACCCTTATCCTACTGAGCCCGTCAATTATCTGTTTTGATTTTCTGTTGATTTTAATAGTCAATTAAATCTGTTTTGATTTTCTGTCGATTTTAATAGTAAATATTAATCTGTTTTGATTTTCTGTTGATTTTAACAGTCAATATTAATCTGTTTTGATTTTCTGTTGATTTTAATAGTCAATATTAATCTGTTTTGATTTTCTGTTGATTTTAATAGTCAATATTAATCTGTTTTGATTTTCTGTTGATTTTATTAGTCAACATTAATCTATTTAAATCAAAATAGATTAATATTGAACTAATTTGAATAACAATTTACTTATATCAAAATAAATCTATTTCTATTATTATTCTACCAAAAAAATGTGTACACGGTCCCCTTACTCAGGCGAGCTTACGGCTTGCCGTAGGTTTTTACCAGTAAATGCATTTTTACCACTGTGATGATAAAAATGGCTAAAAAGTGGTAAATTTTGTAAAGCAGAATGACGATGATGACGAAAAATGGACGTTGATCTAAAGTCTATGGAGGGATGTCTATCCTATGACGACGACGTTGAAAATTAATAAAACCTACGGCAAGCGGTAACAGAAGCTTGCCTGAGTGAAGGGGACCGTGTACACAGTTTTAGAATAATAGAATTGGTTTATTTTCATATTTATCATACTATATTATAATTAACAGTTGTTTGTTTTTCTGTCCAACCCTTTTTTGAGCATGTTGAATCCCTATTAGAGCATGTTGAATCCCTATCAGAGCATGTTGAATCCCTATTAGAGCAAGTTGAATCCCTATCAGAGCATGTTGAATCCCTCTCAGAGCATGTTGAATCCCTCTCAGAGCATGTTGAATCCCTCTCAGAGCATGTTGAATCCCTATCAGAGCATGTTGAATCCCTATCAGAGCATGTTAAATCCCTATTAGAGCATGTTAAATCCCTATCAGAGCATGTTGAATCCCTATTAGAGCAAGTTGAATCCCTCTCAGAGCATGTTGAATCCCTATTAGAGCATGTTGAATCCCTATTAGAGCATGTTGAATCCCTATTAGAGCATGTTGAATCCCTATTAGAGCATGTTGAATCCCTATTAGAGCATGTTGAATCCCTATCATAGCATGTTTAATCCCTATTAGAGCATGTTGAATCCCTCTCAGAGCATGTTGAATCCGTATTAGAGTATGTTGAATCCCTATTAGAGCATGTTGAATCCCTATTAGAGCATGTTGAATCCCTACTAGAGCACGTTTAATCCCTATTAGAGCATGTTGAATCCCTCTCAGAGCATGTTGAATCCGTATTAGAGTATGTTGAGTCCCTATTAGAGCATGTTGAATCCCTATTAGAGGATGTTGAATCCCTCTCAGAGCATGTTGAATCCCTATTAGAGCATGTTTAATCCCTACTAGCTGGTTAACCCGTCCTACGACAGGGCCTTGTTTCTCATGCAAGTAAAAGATTCCAATGTCACAAATTTCAATCTTAAATGGAGAATGGGTAAACTTAAATGGAGATTGATCAATTTGATCTGTTTTTCACACCCCTATGGAAACAGCCTAGAGATGATATCCAAAATGACTTTCTCACAGGGCAGGATGTTGCGACAGCCTCACATACGTTGTTTACACTTTAGCATAGGCCTTACGGCGGACAGCTGTGACTTCGAAAAAAGTCAATAATTTTACTGTTTACATGACGATAATGGATCCTGTCTTGCCCTGTACTTAGATGTTGAGCTGTGGTAACAATAGTATCAACCTTCCCGCCACTTCCCCAAATAAAATATGATGTTTTCATCGACATGTAGCATTTAGTACCCACTTCTCCGATCCTTCCATGTCCCAAAAAATATAACCTTTTTTCGACATGTCTCAACCTCCCAGATACATCCCCATCCCAAATAAAATAAATATATTTATTGACTTGTAGTCTCCACCTTCCCAATCCTTCCTCAAATAAATCATAATTGTCATAAGTCTTTCATCGACTTGTAGTCTGACACTACCTCAAATAAGCCATAATGCTTTCATCGACATTTAGTCTCCACTTCCCCGCCTCGTTTTTAAACAAATATAACGTTTCCATCTACATGCAGTCTCCACTTCCTCTATCCTTCACAAATAACACAATTTTTTCATCGATATTTAGTCTACACTTCTCCGCCCCTTTCCTAAGTAACATAATTATTTCATTGCCTTGTAGTCTCCTTCTCCCCGACCCTTCCCAAATAACATAATTAATTCACCGATATGTGGTCTCCAACTCCAAGCACGTATCCAGTAGGGGAGCGAAGCGCTCCCTTTAAAATTGAGATTTTTTCCAAAAATTGCAAAATTTTTTCTTTTACATTACTTTGGTTGTCCCCCCCCCTCACCCAAATTTCTGGATACCTATCTGTCCAACTCGACACCCTTTTCGCAAATAAAATATAATGTTTTTCATTGACATGTAGTAACCACCTTCCCACTCGTTCCCTAAATCAAATAATATACTGCTTTCGTCGTCATGTAGGCTTCACTTCCGCGCCTCCTCCCCTTTCCTTAACAAAACGGAATGTACTCCACTTTCCCGATCCTTTACTGTCCCAAATAAAATATATCTTTTTCCTCAACACGGAGTCTCAACCTCCTCGCCCCTTCCTTTTCTCAAACAAAATATAAACTTTCCATCGACATAAAAGATTTAAACCCTCGCTCCTTCCCTTTTCCCAAATAAAACAACCTTTTCATTGACATGTAGTCTCCATTTCTTGTATCCTTCCCCTGTCCTCAATTAAATAAAACTATTCATTGACATGTAGTCTCTATTTCTTCTATCCTTCCCATGTCCTCAATTAAATAAAACTATTCATTGACATGCAGCCTTCATCTCCCCACCCCTTCCCCACATTTTCAACATGGTCTTAAAAGGATTCAACTTGCTAAAATAGGGATTCAACATGCTCTAATAGGGATTCAAAATGGCCTTATAGGGTTTCAACATGGTCTAATAGGGATTCAACATGGTCCAATAGTGATTTAACATGCTCTAATATGGATTCAACATGGTCTTAAAAGGATTCAACATGCTCTAATCGGGATTCAACATGCTCTAATAGGGATTCAACATGCCCTAATATGGATTCAACATGGGCTTAAAAGGATTCAACATGCTCTAATAGGGATTCAACATGCTCTAATAGGAATTCAACATTCTCTAATAGGGATTCAACATGCTCTGAGAGGGATTCAACATCCTCTAATAGGGATTCAACATGCTCTAATAGGGATTCAACATGGTCTAATAGGGATTTAACATGCTCTAATAGGGTTTCAACATGGTCTAATAGGGATTCAACATGTTCCAATAGTGATTTAACATGCTCTAATAGGGATTCAACATGCTCTAATAGGGATTCAACATGCTCTAATAGGGATTCAACATGCTCTAATAGGGATTTAACATACTCTAATAGGGATTCAACATGCTCTAATAGGGATTCAACATGCTCTAATAGGGATTCAACATGCTCTAATAGGGATTCAACATATTCTAATAGGGATTCAACATGCTCTAATAGGGATTCAACATATTCTAATAGGGATTCAACATGCTCTAATAGGGATTCAACATACTCTAATAGAGGTTCAACATGCTCTAATAGGGATTCAACATACTCTATTAGGGATTCATCATGCTCTAATAGGGATTCAACATGCTCTAATAGGGATTCAACATACTCTATTAGGGATTCATCATGCTCTAATAGGGATTCAACATGCTCTAATAGGGATTCAACATACTCTAATAGGGATTCAACATGCTCTAATAGGGATTCAACATGCTTTAATAGGGATTCAACATGCTCTAATAGGGACTCAACATGCTCTAATAGGGATTAAACATACTCTAATAGGGATTCAACATATTCTAATAGGGATGGACAAAGATACAAACAGACAACTGTAAATTATAATATAGTGTGATTAGAGCATGTTGAATCCCTATTAGAGCATGTTTAATCCCTATTAGAGCATGTTGAATCCCTATTAGAGCATGTTGAATCCCTATTAGAGCATGTTGAATCCCTATTAGAGCATGTTGAATCCTTATTAGAGCATGTTGAATCCCTATTAGAGCATGTTGAATCCTTATTAGAGCATGTTGAATCCCTATTAGAGCATGTTGAATCCCTATTAGAGCATGTTGAATCCCTATTAGAGCATGTTGAATCCCTATTAGAGCATGTTGAATCCCTATTAGAGCATGTTGAATCCCTATTAGAGCATGTTGAATCCCTATTAGAGCATGTTGAATCTTTATTAGAGCATGTTGAATCTTTGTAATTCCGCGGGGAGTGTATGGGGAGTTGAATACTACTTATAGCTTTTTTTGGTTTGCGTGAGGAATGTATTTAGGAAAGTTGGCAATCGATTGAGATGTTATATTATTTTATAAAGTATGGTAAATTGATGGGATGAGGGTTTATTGGAACGCACTACCTGGATATCAACAAAATTATAATATATTAGGTAAATTACGGAAAGGTGGATACTGGATGTTGATGACATTATTAAATTTTGTTAGAGAAAGGGGTGGGGAGGTAGATACATGTTAGTGAAAACATTATGTTTTATCAGGGTTGCAGAGATGGAGAATGCATGTCGATGAAAAATTATATTTAATTGAGCACAGGGGAAGAATAGAAGAAGTGGAGACTACATGTCAATGGAAAGGTTGTTTTATTTAAGGAAAGGAAGGCCAGGGGGTAGTGAGTGCATGTCGATGGAAAGTTTACATTTTGTTTGGGAAAAGGAAGGTGCCAGGAGGTAGACTCGACTCCATGTCGAGAAAAAAGATATATTTTATTAGGGACAGTGGAGTATCGGTAAAGTGGGGACTACATGCCATTATGTTAGGGAAAGGGGAGGAGGCGGGAAAGTGGAGCCTAAATGACGATGAAAGCATATTTTATTTGGGGAGGGAGTGGGAAGTTGGTTACTACATGTCAATGAAAACAATATATTTTATTGGCGGAAAGGGTATCCAGAAATTTGGTCAAGCGGGCGCAACTAAAGTAATGTAAAAGAAAATTATTTTTCAATTTTTAGCCATTCTTGGAAAAAATCTTTTTTTTTCTCAGATTTAGAGGGGAATGCTGCGCTCCTCTACTGGATACGTGCTTGGAGTTGGAGACTAGATATTGATAAATTAATTATGTTATTTAGGAAAGGGGCGGCGAAGGGGAGACTACATGATGGTGATATAATTATATTATTTGGGAAGGGGCGTGGAGGTGGAGGCACATGTCGGTGAAAAAGTTGTTATTAACGGGGGTGGTGGAGGCCACATTGTTACAATTGTTATTTGGGAATAGAGCGGGTAGGTGGAGGTTACATGTTGGTGAAAAAGTTGTTATTTTGGAGGGGACGGGAAGCGGGAGACTACATGTCGATGTAACAATTATGTTATTTGGGTAGTGGCGGGGAGAAACATTTATTAATTGGGAAGGGGTTACAAGGTAGAGACTACATGTCGATGGAAAAATTGTCTTTTGGGAATAGAGCGGGGAGATGGAGACTACATGTCGTTGAAAAAGTTGTTATTTGGGAGGTGGTGGCTAGGTGGAGACTACATGTCGCTGAAACAATTGTTATTTGGGAAGGGGCCGGAGGTTTCATGTTGATGAAACAATTACGTTATTGGGCAAGGCGTGGGGAGGTGGAGCCTACATGTCGATGAAAAATTTGTTATTTGGGAAGGGGTTGGGTGATGGAGGTTTCATGTCGGTGAAAAAGTTGTTATTTGGGAGGGGGCGGGGTGTTGGAGACTACTGCATGGGTATGAATTGGCTAGGTTGTATAGGAAACTGTGGTATGAAATATCAGGGCATTTGAGTTTGGGATTAATTATATTTGAATCTTTAATTTTGGTTTATGTGAAACAAAGCCCTTTCCAAGGCAAATAGACTGATTCCCGCTCCCTCCCCCTCCCTGACATCAGGTGGGTTCAGTTACAGGGAGGCCCCATAAGAGAGTTTGAACTTTTATATGGGACTTGCAATTTACTCCTCACTCCTGAAGGGTGGGTATCCATGACTACCAGCATCTTGGTCTGGGACCGGAATTGGGCTAATTTCAAAAGAAAGTCCCATAAATTCAAACTTTCTTATGGGACTTTCTCTACTGAACCCACCTGATGCCAGGGAGGAAAACGGGAGGCAAGGAAACAGTTTATTTGCCTTGGCCCTGTCGTAGGACGGGCTAACCAGCTAGTTTGTTAATATTTAGTATCAAAATCTAAATAGATGAATTTTGACCATCAAAGTCAATAGAAAATCAAAATACGTTAACGTTTACTACGAAAATCTACAGAAAATAAAAATAAATTAATTTTGACGATTGAAAGTTATAGAAAACCAATAAGATTAATGCTGACTTTCAAATACAGCAGAAAACCAAAATGCATGAATGTTTACCATCAAAGCCAATAGAAAATCAAAATGGATTAACGTTGACTATGAAAATCAACAGAAACTCAAAATAGATTACGATTGACAATGAAAATAAACAGAAGATCAAGATCGATTAATGTTCGCTATCAAAATCAACAGAAAATCATGGAATAGTGTTCACTATCAAAATCAACAGAAAATCATGGAATAATGTTCACTATCAAAATCAACAGAAGATCATTAAATAATGTTTATTGTCAAAATCAACAGTAAATCATTGAATAATGTTCACTATCAAAATTGATAAAAAATCCAAGTAGATAATAGTTGACTGAAAATAAACAAAATCAAAAATGGTTAAGATTGAGTATCAAAATAAAATCAAAATTGACTATAATTGAGTATCAAAATAAAATCAAAATTGACTATAATTGAGTATCAAAATAAACAAAAAATCAAAATTGACTATGATTGAGTATCAAAATAAACAAAAAATCAAAGTTGATTAATATTGAGTATCAAAATCAAAAGAAAATCAAAATCGGTTAATATTGACTATCATAATGAAAAGCAATTCGAAAAATGTTAATTTGACTATCAATTTGCATATAAATGCGAAATAGATTTATTTCCGTCTTATAATAGGTATTTTTCGGTTTTATTTACTTTATTATCAATTCTTAAATTTGGTCGAAGCGGCATTTAATATTTTGCACTATTACGCTAACAATTCATAGGAAGCACAGTTGAACTTTTAATGTCCATTTAATGCCACATTTTCATTTTGACTATCAAAATGAAGACGAAGTGAGCGCGCGGCATCTCAGCAACCTATGGACCAATGAGGCTCATTTTCAATAGACTTTGTCACAGGTCCATAGGCAATGTTTTTGCCAAGTTTAGTTGAAATCCATCAATGTCTTCAAAAGTTATCGTGTAAACGGGCGGACGGACTGCGCGATTCTATAAGCTGCCTTATCAGGCGAGCTAATAATATGCTCATTCACTATTTATAGTTTAATTTTGCATTGAAATAATACAAAAAAAATTAATTTGCCATTCAAAATAATATTATAGTTCCCCATATCATAATAATTCCCCATATGGGGAACTATAAGAATATTTTTGACCCAAAAATGGTCTCCAAATGGGAGTTCCCCTGGGGAACTAAATCGATTAATACAACACGGTATATTGGGCAGATGGATATTGTTGCCCCAGTGAAAGATCTACTTACAGAGCACGACACGATCAACTATCCTCATACTATCCTACCGTGTCCTGCCCTGTACGTAGATGTTTCAGTACGACAGTATTCTAGGTTCTTTGGGTAGAAAAAGGCAGGACCATGTTTATATTCTGTTTGCAAATCTCCTAATCTTTTCACAGCGCAACTCAACGCAACAGCGTAAAAAAGTAAACAAGCAGAAAAGCAACAAGTGAAATAAAACTACTCAGTCTACTCTACGTCTACGCTCACATTTATTTTGTTTATACATTTTTATTAGCTTATTTGTTTGTAGTTTTGTAATTTTAGGATACTTTGATACATCCGTGTATATTTCAATGCACAGTATACAATAATTTAATAATGTATTCACAAATTCGCGTTCATAAATACTAGATTGACTATTCTAACACAATCACGTAGTTGTACTTTACACGAAGTGTTCGTCATAATATTATGTGACAGATACAAGCAAGAGGGTCTCTTAATCACCACACGGAAGGGATGACGAATTGTGGTGGTGATGACATACTGAATACTGACTGACTATTGGATGGAGATGGAATAATGTATTTTATTACCTAATAATTTCCTCCAAGAATGTAAACAATAAGAAAGGGATAAAGGTTTCAGCTTTCAGCTTTAGATGCGTGCAAAATAGTTTTGTATTATTTGTGTATAGTATAGTATGTGTATAGTGTATAGTAAAGTATGTAAGCCATCAGACTTCAGACTATCTAACAAGTCCAACATCAATACATACACGACTAGACAAAATTCATTACTAAATCATATAAAATTACCAATCATTTACCAACCAACGCAACAGTATTATTATTATTAATATACGGAAAAAATATCAAGCAGTTTTGATTTTTGTTTAGTGTGTAACGGCCGGGTCAAATTGTACAAAGACAGACATACATACCCTGGGCCCAGGATCGACTATAGTGTAGGCGTGAATGCGTGAACTCCATTACTTCCAACCGAATAGGTAGGTAATTAGGAAATAATACAATTAAACTAATAGTCACAAATTGTTGAAACTACATCTACAAAAGTTTATATTTTCTTAACTTGATTCATTCAGACTTATCATCAAATGCTCATTGAATTTTAGCGAACACAACGAAACGAACATTTGCAGTGTTTAAATCAATATCATTTTTATAATTTCATTTTTGTTATAACTTCCACAACGAAATCTAAAAGAAGGCAAGGCCTGGTTCAGTTCAAGGTCAAAGGTAAGTTAAGTTTTTAATGTATACATTATACATATATAAGAACCTTTAGGACTTTAATTTAGGGAATTCCTGCTCTGTGTCCTATTTGCTGTATCAATATCAAAGCTTGCTCAAAAAATATTTTGTTAATAATAATTGTAATACCGGTATTGTCATTTAGACTTGGCAGTTGGCACTTGAAATATTTTGCGAAATATTCCACCTGCCACCTGTAAATTATATTTTTCTTCTCAGAATTTTAGGGATTTTTCTCGATCACCATTGATGTCTATAACTCCCATCCTTTTCATTTTCTAGAACTTCCTAAATAATATTATCGAGGATTTCAAGAAGCAATAAAAGATGTCGACTTCGTATCAAGATGGGACAAGATCAGAGCTTCAGGACCTCAGATTTAAGGCTAACCAGGTTACAGATGAGGTAATTTATTTCGACTTTTTGAAGCAGTGGTGGTTGAGCAATCTATAGTCAGTACATCAGAATCAGAAGATTTATTTAATTTAACTCGCCCGAGGAAGCGAGCTTATAGAACCACAACATCTGTCCGTCCGTTCGTCAGTTATTTAAGTGGTGTGAAACACCGCTTTATAGGAATGTCTGATCTGCCTGACTGTCTGTCCGTTCGTTAGCACGATAACTTTCGAACAGAATGAGTTCAAATGAGCTCAAATTTTTGTACGTAAACTAGGGATCAAAAGTAAGATCAAGTTCATACATATGCAAAATCGGCCCCACCCACCCCCTTGTCCAGGGGAGGGGTTTAAAATTTAAAGATAACTAAAAATCGTTTTAATTTCGGCCATATTCATCGAACAAAGTCTCCTTCTCCTCGGGGTGACACCGGGTGACCTCGAATCTCCATCAGTGTCCGAACCTTCCCTTTACCAAAGAATCAATACAGAAGGAAAGGCAAATAATCAAATTTTGATAAAAATTCCATGGCTATGAAAATCCATAGTAAGTACTGCAAACTACGTCACGTCATGACTATGATGTGACGGGCAGAAAAATAAAATTGCCTTATACTGTGGGGATCTGCCGATACACTTGTCATAAAATGCGCACTGACCTGTGGTGATGAGCAATGATAGTCAAAGTGTAAAACTGTAATGAAAATTAAAAACTTCTATTGAGTTGTGAGACAGTTCTGTCTTCTGTAGAGCGATACATTCAAGATTGGCTGCCGCAGAATGGTGTATACATGAATTTTGATAATAACTGACGATCGGTTAAGTATATTACAATGATATGCACACCATGTAAAAGAGCATACGTTTTTTAGTGAGATTTCTGAATTTGAAGACCCTCCAACTTCAAGCACCGGTGTAATCGCGTCAGCACTAACCTACCTGAATTTTTACAATATTTCTGACTTATTTCCCATTTCCGTAACGATGCGCATTCGCATTCGCGTAGAGTTGGAACAATGTTGTTGGCTTTCGGAATGAACATTATCCTCGACGATTCCCCAAAGACTGAAATCACATTGTCTAGTACTAAACCTATTATTTGCCTAAAGGCAAATAATAGGTTTGTCAGGTTTGTTAGGTTTGTCAGGTTTGTTTAGGTTTGTCAGGTAACTTCCGAAGGCATCAGACAAATGCACGTTGCGTGTGGTGGACATCGGGTAAACTGCTTTGGGGTAGATTATTAAAAACATTAATTATTCAATACGCGTGCGCCAGTTTATCTTTATACTTTAGTCATGACAAGAAATCACATGGTGTTAAGTCTTGTCTATCTATACCCATTATTGCTTTCCAGCAATAGGGTATAGCAAGATGCCTCCATTACAAGGTGAAGACATAGAGGGATATTCCCGGAGTGTGCACCCAATTCGAATTCTACTTATACTGGAACAGAGAAGTATGCATCCAAGCCGAAAGTAACCATGGTTATTTGATTTGGGTGCCTACCTCTCTGTTGTAGTCATAGATATAGAAAGGGGATTTAGATAACGCATAACAAAATAACAGGATAAGTAACAGGATATTGTAAACAGGCAAAAAGCTTCCATTCTCCACACTTTTTACACACGTTTCCCGGTCTTGTACTTTCGTACAACAAACGCTTCCATATAAATTAATACATTGTGAGATAGGGAAATGTTTCTTCTAGTAGCGTGTGTTAGTGTGTTTCTAATTCTATGGTTGTAGTCAGTAGAATACGAATTGGGTGCAAAAATCCGGGAAACCCCCTCTATGTCTTCACCTTGTTTTCGAGTTGATATTAAACAAATGCGTTACTATAGAGTGACAAATTCGAGGCATCTTGGGGTATAGTATCGTTAGCTCTGAAAAACGGTGATGGCCGACAATGAGGAAAGGTGGAAATGAATGGAGACGGCCAAAATATCCATGGTTATTATAATAAAAAATAAATCAGAACATACATAGAGTGGTATGAATAAGGTCTACCTTATGCTTTTACTTAAGGTTGCTCATCACGCCTGCATAGCAACCGCATGGGCCTATCTAAATGCGTGTTAAAAAATGCTTTACATTAAGCTTTATTCCTCCCGAAGATTACGGCCGATTTTTATGAGACTTACATTTTTGGAATTTTGGACTATCGAGGAACACAAGAGGGCGGATGGACTTTTGATATTATTGCTTTAAATGGTGCAAAAAAATCAACATTGTATAAAAACTAAAACTGATTCACGTTTTTTGGAATTCGATTTTTTAAAAAGCATTTAAAGCAATAATATCAAAAGTCCATCCGCCCTCCTGTGTTCCTCGATAGTCCAGGATTCCAAAAATGTAAGTCTCATAAAAATCGGCCGTAATCTTCGGGAGGAATAAAGCTTGATGTAAAGCATTTTTTAACACGCATTTAGATAGGCCCATGCGGTTGCTATGTAGGTGTGATGAGCAACCTTAAAGTTTCTGAAGTAAAAGGTATGAATTTATGTATTTCCTTTGGTATGAATAAAAATATTAGCAATTACTTTTGCTTATCTAGGAGTAAAAGTATTTTCTAATTTTCCTGAAGCATTTACTACCGTTAGAAGTAAATACTACATTTTGGTATGAATAACATCTTGAATTTACTTCTACTTTGAGTATTTGCTTCAAAAATTTAAAGTTTTCCTCTGTGGTGTAGTATATAGGTTTGCAATTATGACTATAGTTATATAAAAAAAACCCAAAAAACCCGGAGTCGTTGGTTTTTTCCTAAAATACCCGGGGTTTTTGATACCTTTGAAAACGTCAATTAATCATGTACACATGTTATGCTGAAATAATTTTATGGTATCGTGTTTTTTAGTCATTGGAGAGTACAAGACGGATGTTAGCATTGGCCGACGAAGTAAGAAATAAAACAAACAACAATATTATATAATTTATTGTGACTATTCAACATTCAGCGGATTGAGTTGAGATTATGATTATTTTTATTTTACTATTTGGTACTTGACACCTTAATTTTGTCATTGTATATGTAGAGCCAAGATGCTGGTGCAAGGACATTGCAAATGTTAGATGAACAAGGAGGTACTACAATTACAATACATTTAACTATACAATACAACAAATATAGTAGAACACAAATGGACCAGTTGGCTATTCACGCAGCGCCCCATTAACGAGACACCACGACATTAGAAAGATAGACACATCAGCCGAGTTTCGGTCCGCCGCAGTGTCCATAAACCATTAGGCGGTCGGCCCAAAGTCGGCTACAGGTCTATCTTTTTAATGTCGTGGTGTCTCTTAATGGGGCGTTGCGTGAATAGTCAACTGGTCCATTCTTTATTCTACACTAGCTGCAGACCTAGCACAATGTGCTAGAAAAATGTTGAAATAAGTTATCTAGCGACTGAGCATTGATCCGAATTTCATCGATAGACCAGTAGCGGTGATTATTTAATGGACCAATTTTTGAGGCATAAGCAAAAAATTAAATTAAAAAGTGCAGCAGCACCAAGCACGTATACAGAACTGCGTTTCAGGGGGGGGGCTAAGACTTAAATGTTAACTATTGGTATTTTTTAACGAAAATGAGTCAAAAGTGGCTTAAAAATGGCAAAAGTTCCCCTTTTCTTGGATTTTCTCGGGGGGGGGGGGTTCAGCCCGTAAAACCCATGCAAATTGTATCAAATTATCAAATTATTTTTCAGAAAAATTGGATCGTATAGAAGAAGGAATGGATCAAATAAATGCAGAAATGAAAGCTGCTGAAAGGAATCTGACAAATATGGAGAAATGCTGTGGCCTTTGTGTGCTTCCGTGTTCTAAGTAAGTCAGATGCATTAATACATTAATGTACTTTGATTTTCTGTTGATTTTTATAGTCAACATTAATTTACTTTGATTTTCTGTTGATTTTTATAGTCAACATTATTGTACTTTGATTTTCTGTTGAATTTTATAATCAACATTAATGTACTTTGATTTTATGTTGATTTTATAGTCAACATTAATGTACTTTGATTTTATGTTGATTTTATAGTCAACATTAATGTACTTTGATTTTTGGTTGATTTTGATTGTCAACATTAAACAATTTTGATTTTCGGTTGATTTTGATTATCAACATTAATCAATTTTGATTTTCGATTGATTTTCGATTGATTTTCGTGGTCAACAATCATCAATTTTGATTTTATGTTGATATTTGAAATGATATATCTTCGTTTCCTTATAATATCAATGTCTGAATTTTTAATATGTCGTAGATACATATATAAAGACTCAATTCTGAAAGTTTGATCAAAATCCGTACGCTCGGTTTTGTGTAACTTTTCGCTACCAAAATGTGTACACGGTAAACTTTACTCAGGCGAGCTTCTGTTACGGCTTGCTGTAGGTTTTACATTTCGATCAATATCTATCAAAGTTCTACTCCGATTTTATCATACAGTTAATGGTTAAAATCAGAAACGTATTCCCTTCAAGTTATATAAAAAAAGAAACAAATATTCTTAGCTTACTATCTATTAAAAATGGTTAAACTTTTTTGTCGAATTTTGCCATGATTTCACAACTTAATATTAACAAAATACATAATTAGGTCGTATAATGCTAATTTTATTTATATAACTTGAAGGGAATACGTTTCTAATTTCAACCGTGTACTGCATTATAAAATCGGAGTAGAACTTTGGTAGAATTGATCGAAATGCAAGCATGTTTTCGCAAAAATGGAAAGTTGGAAACGACACATAATTGACCGGATGCATAAGGTCATAGAACACCCGACAGATTGAAGTGATAAGATAAGATCAATAGAATCAAGAATCTTTGATGGGCGTGGAATCCCTTGGCTTCTTTTCTGCTTTATCAGGAGGGTTGAGCTAGACACCCGAGTGAATATCTATAGGGGACGTTTTTTGCCCATTAACCGATTATGGCAATGACAACTGGTACGATTTGTCCCTTATAGGTATTCGCGCAAAGGGCCTAGTTGAACCCTTCTGATAAAGCTGTTGACATTTCTTGACAAGATTCCTCTATATGGTAGGAGGTAGTCTGGGGTCGGAGTCGGAATTTAGCACCTTGCACCAGCACCTTGCACATTATCCCCTCAACAACCTCTTAGCATAAATGGGGTCACCAAAGTATGATAATACACCGATTTGATACCTGTTCCGTCAGCGCCCTCTTTATTACCATTTTCTAAACATGAATTGATTTGTAATATGTGAAATAATGTTTCTGTTCTGTGTCGATTGAATTAATTGAATTGTACGACTGCATTGCGAAGGACTATTGAGAAGAGATAGACAGCCACGTGCTGAATAAGCATTCTTTGAGAAGAGTGAACGTTACGATTTCGACTCAGTAGTTTACTGAGATATTTTTGATCTGAATTATTATCAGAATTTGATTTGTCAGGACTTTTCATTAGTGTGTTTCGTAATGTCAGAATAAATCCTAACTGTTTTAGGTATATTATTGTTTTGTTTAATCACTTCTTTATTTCGACAATTCACTAGTCTATTGAAAACGGTTGGAGGAACGATTAGAGGGTATCTAATCCGAGAGCCACCAACATTTTCTGGCGCCCCTGGTTAGGACTTGGGATTAGTGAGTTGACAAGTGATTACGAAAATTGGACATTAAGAAATGGAAGGCCTGAAGACCCAACGAACGAACCTGAGGACTGCATTCACGAAATCGGCAAATGCCTTGGAGGAAGAATGCAAGAAAGATCCAGTTGACGAGGTGACAACTAACGCTCTTCTCAAGCAACTCGAAGATAAAAGTGCCCGACTCTTTAACGTACAAGATGAAATTCTGGATTTATTGAGGAATTCTGAAAATCCCGATTGTACCATTTACGAAACCGAATTCGACGCTTCAGAAAATTACCGAGACAGACTGAGCGTGTGCCGGGCGAAAGTTGAAAGCGTGTTGTCGTCTGGATCTAATGCACAGAGTGGAGATGGACCCACTTCTAGTACCCGAACCGAATCACCCGAATCCAGTAGAAAATACAAGCTCCCCAAAATTGAATGGAAAAGGTTTGGAGGAGATCCTAAGGACTGGCTTGGATTCTGGGGACAGTTTTCGAAAATTGATGACGACAAGAAGATGGACGATGCTGATAAATTTCAGTACCTTCTGCAGGCTGTGGAGCAAGGGTCCAGAGCTGCAGAGCTTGTCGAGAGTTTCCCCCCAAGTGGAAAATGTTACCCGAAGGCTGTCGAGTCTCTGAAGGAACGATTTGGAAATGAGGAAACACTCGTGGAGGTTTACGTACGCGAGTTGTTAAGGTTAGTATTGCAGAATGCTATCAAGCCGAAAATGAAAGTTGTGTTATCATCTTTGTATGATAAATTGGGGACACAACTTAGAGCTTTAGAAACTTTGGGAGTAACGAGTGACAAATGTGCCTCGATGCTCTATCCTCTGGTAGAATCATGTCTACCTGAGGATGTTTTGAGGGTCTGGGAGAGGAATCGGAAACTCGGTAACAATGAACCCAGTCCCGAAATTAAGAACCAATTGACACTTCTCATGGACTTCTTGCGAGGGGAAGTGAGAGGTGAGGAACGTGTCTCAATGGCACGTCGTGGATTCTCAATTGAAAAGAATCAAGCGAAACCTGAGAAACGAAAGTATGTTGACATGAATGAAATCCCGACTGCTGCTGGATTATTCAGCGCTAAGGAGCAGTCTAAACCTGGAAAGAAACCGAAATTTGTTTGCATATTTTGTGATTTGACTAATCATAAAAGTCAGAACTGTTTTAAGGCAAGAAAGATGTCATATGATGACAAGAAAAATGTTTTGTCGAAGAAAGGAAGTTGTTTTTCCTGTTTGGGGATAGGTCACTTGGCAAATAAGTGTCCTAATAGACCTCAGTGTCCTAACTGTGTTGGGAAACATTTTTCTGTTATGTGTAGAGAACTGCACGGTCAGAATACAGAACGAAAATGTGAAAAGAAAACGGAAGTTGAGGTGCAGACGGACTCTACATTAGCTAATCAGACATGTTCATCGGATGTTTTATTACAAACATTGAAAGTCCTTTTATTGAATGGTGAACGTGAGCTAGTTGTTCGTGCTGTAATCGATGGCGGCTCTCAACGATCATATCTTACTGATCGAGCAGCCAAAGCAATTGGATATACCAGTATTGGTGAAGAAACTTTGAATCATAGTCTGTTTGGAGGGGTAGTGACTGGTGGGAGGGCTCACCAGAGATACCAAATTCGTGTATGTGATTTGGATAAAAGTTATTTTTGTACCCTTTCCACTTTGAATGAAACAGAAATTTGCTCTATGATACCAATGATTCCACCTGGCCCATGGATAAATGAAACGAAGAGATCTGGCATCAAACTCTCAGACTATGGCGGAGAACTGACGAAAATTGATCTGCTTCTGGGAGCTGATGTTGCCGGAAAATTGCTGATCAGAAAAATGGAATTGGAAAGTGGACCTGTTGCGATGGAATATCATCTCGGATGGACCTTAATTGGAAAGGCTCCAGGACAAAGTTCTGGAAATGACAGTACCCTTCTCGTTACTAATTTGTTCTTGAAGGATGCTGATATTCAAAATTTATGGCGTCTCGATACGATTGGCATAACAGACCCATCTGAAACGAAAACACGACAAGAATTGCAAGATGCTGCAATGGAACATTTTTTGAATACAGTGACTAAGAACTCGGAAGGCCGCTATGAGATAGCTCTACCTTTTATAGCCGGGCATCCAGAATTACCTAGTAATCGACGGTTAACCGGAAAACGAATGCAGACATCGACTAAGAAAATTCTTACCGATGGAACTATGGATCAGTATCTACCTGTCTTTGATGAGTGGATGAAATTGGGAATAATTGAGAAAATCCCCCCTGAAGAAATTAAGAATTACGGTCACTACTTGCCACATCGAGCAGTGGTGAAAGAAGAAAGTACAACTAAGATACGACCGGTTTTTGACGCGTCGGCCAAGGAAAAATCGTGCCCCTCTCTGAATGACTGTCTGGAGAAAGGGCCTAACTTGCTGGAACTGATTCCTGCTGTGCTGACACGATTTCGAATTAAGAAGATTGGTGTGGTAGCTGATATTAAAAAGGCATTTTTACAGATTAGTGTCAGACCCGCCGACAGAGACTTTCTACGTTTTTTGTTGTACGAGAAAATGGATGCTAATTGCAAAGAAAAAGAAAATTTCCAATTCACGGAATTTCGGCATCGCCGTGTTGTGTTTGGAGTTTCTGCAAGTCCATTTATACTGGGAGCTACTATCAACTATCATTTGGATCGTGCTCCTGAGAATTTAAAGATCACTGCACAGCAATTGAAATCTTCATTTTATGTGGACAATTGCGTTATTAGTTTGGACAATGAGTTAGACATGAATAAGTTCATGGAAGAATCAATTTATTTGATGAATGATGCTAAATTCGACCTGCGCGGCTGGGAGTGGAGTAGAAAACGAGAAGAGACCATTCCTGTGTTGGGGCTGTCGTGGGACTTGAAGGAGGATACCTTGTGTTGCGACTTAAGGAAAATCACACATGAAATTTCAAAAGTGACTAAGAGAGTGATTTTGTCTGCCGCTCACAAAGTATTTGACCCTATCGGATTTAGTGCTCCTGTGACATTATTACCTAAGTTGTTGTTGCAGGAGGCTTGGGAGTTGAAATTGGGATGGGACGCGGAGCTCCCAGAAGATATCTCTCGAAGATTTTTGACTTGGATTAAATATCTGCCTTTGCTGAAGGAAGTGAAAATTCCTAGGTGGATATTTAAAGAAAATTGTGACAAGAACACTTGGAGTCTCCACGTATTTGTAGACGCGAGTAAGTCTGCCTATGCTGCTTGCATTTTTCTGCGTGGAGAAACTGATGGTGGAGTTTCTACTCAACTATTACTTGCAAAGAGTAGAGTTGCTCCTATCAAACCGACTACAATTCCAAGACTGGAATTACTGGGCTGCTGTATTGGGGCACGTTTAGCGAAGACGGCTAAAGAAATCTTGGACTTTGAAGATATCCCCACTTATTACTGGACCGACTCCTTCAATGCTTTATGTTGGATTAAGAAGGAGGATAACTGGGGTACGTTTGTGTCTAATCGTGTCATGGAAATTCGAAATATAAGCAGTAAAGAAGACTGGAATCATGTCCCCGGGTCGATGAATCCAGCAGATTTACCTTCGAGAGGATGTAGTGTGAAGCAGTTGGTTCAATCCTCATGGTGGGAGGGTCCCGACTGGCTGAAACTCTCGAAAGAAACTTGGCCGAAAACTCAAATAGTACCAGATGAAGATATCGTCAATGCAGAGAAAAAGAAGACGGTAGCTTCCTATTTGATGTTTAAGGATACTGAGAAAATATCTGAGCGATTAATGGAGACCAGATATTCTGTCAATTTTGAGAAAATTATTAAGACTTTGGCCTGGATGAAGCGATTTTGTAATAATTGCCGGAAACGAAAGAATCGGGACTGCGGTGAGCTTAAGGTGGAGGAACTTGCGGCTGCAGAATTGATGGTCGTAAAATTGATTCAAGTGGAATCATCCGAAGAGAGTGTGAACTGCCTTAAGGGAATTCGCACATTTTCTGACCAAGACGGAGTGTTGAGACTGAAGACGAAAATTGTGAGAAGAGATGATACCTTTGCGTTCAAATCTCCAGCTGTGCTTCTGTCTCAACACCCGATTACAAAATTGATTGTGACTGACCAGCATCTTAAGAAGTGTCATGCTGGGACTCAAGTTTTATTATGCACACTTCGTGAGAAGTTTTGGATTGTACGTGCACGAAAACTTATTCGAGAAGTCATTCGGGATTGTGTGACTTGTAAAAGATTCAATGAAAAGAACGTGGAAACAGTTCCAGCACCTTTGCCGGTGGACCGGGTTCGTGATGCTGCTGTGTTTGAGGTGACTGGTATAGATTTGGCGGGTCCTCTCTACTTGAAGGGTGGGAGCAAGTGCTGGATCGTGCTCTTTACTTGTGCGGTATATCGAGCCGTCCATTTAGAGCTAGTCACTTCGCTTTCCACAGGTGCTTTCTTGCAAGCATTGCGACGTTTTGTAGCAAGACGAGGACGACCGGCTTCCATTTATAGTGACAATGGAAGTAATTTTACTGGAGCCGATGGTCTGCTCCGTGGATTGAATTGGAAGATTGTGGAACGATACGCTGTTGTTAATCGTATCAAATGGACCTTCATACCCCCCACTGGGGCTTGGTGGGGTGGTTGGTGGGAACGAATGATTCAAATGACGAAAAAGATTTTGCGAAGAATTTTGGGACGTGCTTCACTTAACTACGAAGAATTGGTAACTATACTTTGCGATGCAGAAGCTGTTATCAATAGCCGTCCATTGACTTACTTATCAGAAGATGCTGATGATCTTGTACCGTTGACCCCGGCTACATTTTTGCAAGACATTAAGGAAATCGGAGTTCCTGATTTGGATAATCTGGATAGAAAAGCATTTAGTAGACGATTTTCCTACCGACAGCAATTGAAGGATGATTTAAGAAAGCGATTCCGACAGGAGTATCTGGGAAATCTTTTGCAGCCTGGAGGAAAAGTGAAGCCTACAAGAAATGTCAAATCTGGAGACATTGTACTTGTTGGAGCTGATGGAACGAAACGATTGGATTGGAGTCTTGCCAGGATCTTGGAGGTTTTTCCTGGACGTGATGGCGTAGTTCGAGTTGCTCGATTGAAGACTGCGAAAGGAGAAATTACCAGACCTGTGCAGCGGCTCTATCCTCTTGAAGTTTCTTATGACGACCGGAAGGACATTATTAAGGATGTGACAGAAGGAAATGGTGTTTTAGAAGAGAAGACGGCGACTAGAAGTGGAAGAATTGTAAAGGCTCCTAATAGACTTGGCATTTCATGATTTAATTTTGATTGAATGTAATTTCATTTTATAGAAATTCCAGGTGGGAGTATGTTCCGTCAGCGCCCTCTTTATTACCATTTTCTAAACATGAATTGATTTGTAATATGTGAAATAATGTTTCTGTTCTGTGTCGATTGAATTAATTGAATTGTACGACTGCATTGCGAAGGACTATTGAGAAGAGATAGACAGCCACGTGCTGAATAAGCATTCTTTGAGAAGAGTGAACGTTACGATTTCGACTCAGTAGTTTACTGAGATATTTTTGATCTGAATTATTATCAGAATTTGATTTGTCAGGACTTTTCATTAGTGTGTTTCGTAATGTCAGAATAAATCCTAACTGTTTTAGGTATATTATTGTTTTGTTTAATCACTTCTTTATTTCGACAATTCACTAGTCTATTGAAAACGGTTGGAGGAACGATTAGAGGGTATCTAATCCGAGAGCCACCAACAATACCTTTGGTACCTACAGTGTACAATTTTATGCTAAGGGGAAGGAGAGGGATTTTAAATAAAAGTTAGTTAGTAGCTAAGGTGATTTTCAAAAATTTGACTCCGACTCTTGATTCTCTTATTATGAAATAATAAGAATAGAATACAGGAAGTCTTGATTAGGTAGGAGGTTAGTCGGGAGTTTGATATTTACATATTCACTTTTTTCACCTCTATATATTTCTCTGCCTGTAATCACCATGGTAGTTAGTATAATGCCAGTCCCAAGGTAAGTAAAATTTTAGATTGAAGGGGACGCGACGCGACACTATTTCATTTTCCCCGTTACCAATGGCAACGGAAACCAGGTAACTGCAGTGGTCAAAGGGCAATGTCGCCTCTTATGTGGTTGCAAAAAAAGTCAAGTTTTTCGAGCATGAAATTATCTTATGCCATATCACCTTGATAATCTAAAATTTTACGTACCTTGGCCAGTCCTTCATCCTGTCCAAGCAGTGGAGGACAAATTATAGGATTTGTCTTCCAGAGGGGAAAAAGTGAATTTATAAATTGCAAACTCCCACACTGACTAACCTCCTACCAAAATGGTACAGTTTCTGTAGAAACCTTGATTCCTTGATTAGAATGACAAAATATCATCCATTTATTTTGCTTACGACTGTGAACTTATTGTACTTATTTTTTTATGATTGAAATTATTTTTTAAAAGGTTATCTGAAAGGGTTGGCCATGGGAGGTCAAAGGGCATCATGTTGTAACTAGTCTGGGTATCCATGGAAATCAAAATATAAATTTTGAAACCTGTCAGAAATCTTAACATGAATAGCCTAAAAAATTTCTCAATAAAAAAATAACTGTAATGCCATTTCATTAGATTTGTATTTTCAACTGCAAATATAAAGATTAGGTAAGTTGCGCATGTTGCCCCCAAACGCCAAACTCAACGCCAAACCCAAAAATAGTGTCGATGCGCATGCGCCAAACTTGCAGTGTACTTTCACTCTGGGTTTACGGCGGACGAACGCAAACACAAACCTCAAATGAACCATTTTTGGGTTCGAAATTTTCTACGTTCATCGGTATTTTTTAGTACTTATAGGTATCAGTTATTTTTCATAATTTGCAGGATTACACTCAACTATGTCATCGGTTAATTAGTGGTAACTACGGTCAGAGTTTCTTTACAGACCTCTTTAATTTCGAGGCTTAAAGTAAGAACATTTTTACTCAAGTACATACTGAAGTATTCGTTTCAGTCATAACCGTCATGCCGAAAAAACGATTTTATTTTAAAAACAATGCAAAGTATGACATTGCATTACTTTTGGAAGTAGAAACCCTTACAATTATGCAGACTCTAAAGCTGTTTGTGATGAAATTTCAAAAAGGCTGCATGAAAGTGAACTCGAAATGGATGTGACTGATAGAAGTTGCCGTGAAAGGACCGATGACCTCATTGTTACATTAAAAAGGATGAATTAATAAGCCGAAAAGCGTATGTCCGTTTTAATTCATGAATTCCTGCAGTTGAAATAATAAAATAATATGAACAAATTTATAATCAATAATATTTGCTAATTTTAAATATTTGTTTATAGGTCAGGAGTATGGTTTTTAGTTTTCAAAATCAAATGTTGCACTAATCATCTTCTTTGACGAGACAAGGAAGAAGGTTAATATCCAACATAATTTTAGCTAAATGCTATTTTTTTGAAACAGGCAAAGAATCTAATTTTTACTTATTTTTTAAATCAAAATTAAAGTTCCGCGGTGAGCTGAGGTAAAATTGGTATTACGGGTTTTGCGCAATTCATTTTTTGAAATGAACGCAACATATAACGTAGCGAGAAAGTTAATGTTTTGTGTTTGTGTTCAGCGTTGGCGTTCGATTTGCGCAACTTACCTATTATCTCCCCTCATTTCATTTGGGTTTTGAAAATCATTGAGTGTCGTGTAAAATGCCCAATGATTTTCATAAACCAGGGGTTGTTTGAACCAGTTTGAAGATGCGGGTTTCGGCTAACATTAGGAACCTACTTTGGTTTTCGAAATTCGAAACATTTTTCATGATTGTCAGAGGAATCGGGCCTTTAACCAATCCTGTGGCAGAATTATAACAATAGAACTGCAATTTTGCGACTCAAAAGATTATTTCAACAGTACATACATGTTGACAGTGACGTCAGCTGCCGTCATTTTTGAAATACATGTAAAAGTATACTCTTTTGTCCGAACCTTTATCCCTATATACCGGGTCCGACCAAAGTTTGTACACATAGTTTTGGCCACCTAGCTCCCAAACCAAGGCTGCTACGAAAATAAGGTGAACACCATTGGAAAGACGACAAAGCTGGCAGCAATATACATAATAAGAAAATTTTTATGGACCCATTTTATAAATTAAGAATTTTATGAAAGTGTGCTCAAAGATGCCTGCGTAATCGTATGTATTTCGGACTGAGAATATTAGGTCATAAGTTGGAAACTGTTCATGCTATCAAAAAACGGTTACCACCAGTGAAAAGAGTGTGAATTTTACCACAGAAATGGTTATAAGAAAATTTTTATTAGTCCTAGTTGAAACATGTAACACACGAAAATTTTATAGACGATTTTCTTAGGTTGAATTATGCAAAAAAGATGACAATTTTTTGAACTAATTCAGCCACTCCCTATCTTCAACGAACTTTTACCTTCAGCCTAGCCTGAAACCAATTCGAATACTGATTCGCCGCAGAAGTTTGTTCTTCAAGTTTTTGGTTACAGTCTTCGAGTTCCAAAGATCATTTTCTTGGTCAATTCACGAAAAAGGAAACGAAATGTAGTGACCTTTGCATTCCTAAATTTTAATCCAGAATGGAATTCAATAAAATAAATTCCTTCGTAGCTTATTTTCTTGCAAATTTTCTCCACTTTCCATTGGTGGGCTTTTTATTTCCGTAGCGGCTTCGGTTTGGGTTCCAGTGACCCCTTTAATTATTAAAAGCAAATTTTATATTTATAACATGGGAATTTAGCCTCCGATTTCCTGATTTTTAACTACCAAAACGAAACTCGATAAAATTTTTCTTATAGTCTATGTTGCTGCCAGCTTAGTCGTCTTTCCAATGGTGTTCACCTTCACCTTATTTTCTTAGCAGCCTTCGTTTGGGAGCTAGGCGGCCAAAACTATGCGTACCAACTTTTGTCGGATCCTGTACTTCTATTATCCTTGGTTATTAGTAATGTGTAGTGGTCAAGTGGGCAGGCTTCGTTAACAAAAGTACAAAAACAAAAAATATTTTTCTCGTTTTGGGTTAGTAATACATTTATTATTAGATTTATGTAAGATATCCGGTATTTTGTAATATTAATGTCTCAGTTGAGATTTTTAAGTTAGAAAGAAGTTAGAAAGTCTCTTCACTCATACACTGACAATCTTGGAACTTATTTTTATTCGAGACTCAATTTGAAGTAAAAGGTTTCACTTTCTACCTTTTGCTACAAGTGCAAACATAATTTGCTTCTACCTTTTTTACCTAGTTAGTTACAGCATTTACAATAACTTTATTCAAGTCACCCATTGCCCATAAAAGGTTGATTTTGATAGTATAACACACATACCCCATACAATATATATATATGTATATGTAACAGTAAACAATGTCATTTCCAAATTCCTTTTTCTAACGTCCGTCCAGTCCAGTCTATAGACAATTATTCCATGTCTCTGGGTGGATAAAACCCGGGGGCTTTGTTTGCAAAGTTTTACAAATAAAGGTTTTATAGGTTTCATTGGCATAAAAGTTAAAACTTCAAAAGCCGGCCAGGTCGGTTAAATTGGCCATTGCATGGCTGTGACGAATGCATGAGTTTTTAAATGATAAAATAAATATTTACATGGTCAAAATGGGCTTGAGACAAATGAGAGCAAGAGTTCATTCATTTTTAGATTAATTTATTGTATCATATGTATGTAGATCAGCTGAGTTTAAGGAAGATTCTCACACGTGGAAAGGGAACGATGATGGAAAAGTCATTAGTAACCAACCTCAACGCTTAATTGAAGACCATAATGGCGTGGTAGAATCTTCCTCAGGAGGATATATTCAAAGGCAAAAAATGCATATCTTAATACATATTATTACTTTCTTTCAGCTCTACAATTTCTATTCTGCTTTTTATGGTTCTAAATTGTTACAGGATAACAAACGATGCAAGAGAAGATGAAATGGATGATAATTTAGGCCAAGTTTCCAACATAATTGGCAATCTTCGGAATATGGCAATTGACATGGGGTCTGAAATCGAGAATCAGAACAGACAACTTGATAACATTAATAATAAGGTAATGGTATCCACCTCAATGGGCAAAAAAATAATTTATAAAATCTACATATTTTATAGTAACTCAAAAAGCGTGAGTTCTCTACATTATCCTCTTGCTTCACTCTCATCTTTTCGACCTCAGCATTTTTAGCTCGCCTGAATAAGGCAGCTTATAGAATCGCACAGTCTGTCCGTACGTCCGTCCGTCCGTACCCACGATAACTTCCGAACGCAAAGACGGATATTGACAAAACTTAGCAGAAACAATGCCTATGGACCACTGACGATCCTTATTGATTTTGGGAATAATTGGTCCATTGGTTGCTGAGATACCGCTCGCTGACTTTTTCTTCATTTTGATAGTTAAAGTGAAAAATGGGCATTAAAAAGTTCAATTGCGTTTCCTGTAAATTTGTCATACCGCTTCTATCGACATTGAAAATGTTGTTAAGCCACTAAAACCGGTAAAAACTTGTTATAGGATCAAAATCAATCTTTTTCAATTGTTTTTGTATTTCATTGTTCTTTTTGATAGTCAATATTAATCAATTTTGACTTTCTTTTGATTTTGATACTCAATATTAATCAATTTTGACTTTCTTTTGATTTTGATACTCAATATTAATCAATTTTTATTTTCGGTTGATTTTGATACTCAATATTAAGCAATTTTGATTTTCTTTTGGTTTTGATACTCAATATTAATCAATTTTGATTTTCTTTCGATTTCGATACTCAATATTAATCAATTTTGATTTTCTGTTGATTTCAACATTTAGTGTGAAACAATTTTGAATTTCTGTTTATTTTGATACTCAATATTAATCAATTTAGATTTTCTGTGGATTTATTAATCAATTTTGATTTTCTTTTGATTTTGATACTCAGTATTAATCAATTTTGATTTTTTGTGGATTTTGATAAATAATATTAATCAATTTTGATTTTTTGTGGATTTTGATAAATAATATTAATCAATTTTGATTTTTTGTGGATTTTGATAAATTATATTAATCAATTTTGATTTTCTGTTGATTTCAACATTTAGTGTGAAACAATTTTGAATTTCTGTTTATTTTGATACCCAATATTAATCTATTTTGATTATATGTTGATTTTGACAGTCAACATCAATCTATTTTGGTTTGTTGTTGATTTTCATTTTAGGTTATGAATTATACTAACCTAATCTAATTTGAATTAGTGTTGACTTTAATAAACAAAATCATCCACAATTGAAATACCAAAAATGTGCACTTTACTCAGGCGAGCTTCTGTTACGGCTTGCTGTAGGTTTTTAAGGTTTTTACTTGTAATGTTTCAAAATTCGAATATTTTTTCATGATTGTCAGAGGAACTGGACCTTTAAGTTTACCAATTTAATCTGTTTATCATTTCCTAAATTCCTTTATCCTTGTCAAACCCTCTGCTTACTGCCTACTGCCTCAGGCCGTGTGCAACATATTGTACAGTTTTAGCTATTGTGGCGACCTTTGAGTAAAATCGTCAGCCACGCGCCAAGAAAATGCAAACTCGCCAATCATGATGATGAGCGGAGTGAGCGTACTGGGCAGATTAATTGTCCAGATCTAGTTCGCACTTACGTCATTCAAGCGGCGCTGAGTGGCAATTATCCACTCGCCTGGCTTGCTCCGTGCTTCTAGTCTATATACTAAATATAAATATAATAATAATAAATAATAATAATAATAATAAATATAATTAGGTGTAATAAAATTCTTAAAAGATCCTTATTAAATTTGCAGGCTGATTCGAACCAAGCGAGACTTGATGGGGCCAACCAACGTGCAGAGAAAATTTTGAAATCATAGCAGTGATAATATAATAAACTCAATATCATCATCCATCCAACCTGTTCCGTTCCTCTGCTAAAAATAATGGTTGTAGGTGAAATCGTCTGAAACATTTTCGACTATTGGCAATGGTGAACTCGATAATTACAATGTAGATCTCGATAATTACAAAGGTGAACTCGATAATTACAATGTAGATCTTGATAATTACAATGTAGATCTCGATAATTACAAAGGTGAACTCGATAATTACAATGTAGATCTCGATAATTACAAAGGTGAACTCGATAATTACAATGTAGATCTCGATAATTGCAATGGTGAACTCGATAATTACAATGGTGATTCCTACAATGGAAAAGTAGAATTCGACAATGCTATGAGATATTTGTTAAGGAATGGTCTTCCACGTAGTCACTGCATCCCTTGGATTGCATTGAAGACATATTATTCATAATATGCAGTAAAATTGAACTCCTCATTTGTTTATTAGCTCGTAAGATTTAAGATAACCAAATTTAGGTTGAAACATAACTTTAAATATAGCAGTCAACTATTCGTAGACGTTCTTTACGCCAGTTGCACTCTGAAAGCTGAACTGGAATCATCAAAATGAGTGGTGTTACCTTTGTCGAATCACAAAGAGGAGGTAAAAAATTGGCCTATGGGGGTTACGTCTACATTAACTCCAATAATAGCGGCGTAGTTAGTTATTGGCGGTGTGAAAAGGAGAAAATTTGTAACAGCAGAGCGATTTACAGCGAGGGTGGTGGTTTAGAAGTCTCAAGGGAACACACTCATATACCAGATCCAGCAAGGTACTGTCGAAGGAAAAGTAAATAGAGCCCTGGGAGCCCGAATTTCCATAAGCGAATTTTGAAAGGTTTTCAGAAAAACGCAAAATTTTATTGGCAACTGTCTTGGCAACTACCTCTATTATCCTAGACAACCGCATAATGTCACTGTTGAATACTGTTTATTTCCATATTTATTTCGCATAAAACAACTTCAAAAATGATAACAATGAAATTCGCGTGCCAAATAACTTACAAAGAAATCCCAGGGCTCTATTTACTTTTCCTTTTACAGTAATTATATTTAATATAATTATTTTTATTTAATAATATAAAAATTATGTGTGCAGTTTAATGTTCCAAAGATTTATATCAGATTTATATAATTAGGCAACAAAATGTTTATTTTATTTCAGGCTGCTGCTGACTGTTAAAAATTAAAAATTGATAAATTACTATTATAACTGATGGGAATTGAGCTGTTTATGTTAATATAATTGAAATCAAATCAAGATATAATAATAATATTTGTACCTCATTCGTAATTGTCGAATCATCCTTTGTAATTATCGAGTTCATCATTGTAATTATCGAGATCTACATTGTAATTATCAAGATCACCATTTTAATTATCGAAATCTACATTGTAATTATCGAGATCACCATTGCAATTATCGAATTCACCATTGTAATTATCGAGATTGACATTGTAATTATCGAGTTCACCTTTGTCAATTGTCGAAATCGTTTCAGACGAATTCACCGAATACCAAAAATAATAGATGCAATACGTATTAATATCAAGATAAGATATCTATAACATATAGCCAGTCCTAGAGGTACTCTATCCAACCCAAATACGGGATGAGAGCAACCTGCGGCATTACCAGCCTTCCCAGGTACTTAGGATTTTTTGTGTTGCGTATGCGTAGCTGTTTTATGACGTCACACGGAGACAATTTTCCTATTCATCCCGATGTAGCGGAAAAAATTTTCGGAAAATTTTATGTCCAATTTTTGGCAAAAAAACTTTTCCGCCCCGTGACGTCACTCTGAGCTATAAGCAACAAAAAATTTTGACTGTGTCTGGAATTCCAAACCTATTTTACTTCAACTAGCCTTGGGATGAGATGAGAGTACCTCTAGGGCTGCCTATGTGTTATATAATATAGTTTTACCTTGTATTAGCATTATATAATGATTCACACCCAAATTGTCAACACTTAAATGCCAACACATCAAAAAACATTTTGTCCACCTTTCCAAAAAAGTAAATTTTATTTACTATATTAGAATTTAATTAAGTATATATTTAATTTAATTGTTGAGTATGTAATGAGTACGTGCCTAAGTATAAGTATAAAGTTGTGTAGTAAATTAGTCACATTAACGTAAATACTAATACTATACCATTTTAACAATAGCAATCCTAAACCATAATAATATAATGAGTCACTAAGTCGCATAATATTATAAGTAACAGTAATGCAATACCCAAAATAACAAAAATTTTGCACCCAAGTTGGAAAAGCTCATGGCATTGGCAATTTGGGTGTAGATTCTGCAAATTGCTGTAGCTATTGACTCGAATGTGTTGGGCAGCCACCCAAGATCCTATTCAAAAATCGAAACTTGGGTGCAAAATTTTTGTTATTTTAGGTATTGCATTACTGTATGTGGGGGAGTAGCCATGGTGATCAAACTACTGTGAGTAATATTAAAACACGTGACAAACTAAGCATATGCATCGGAGCTAATAGCTATAATGCCATAAATAAAAAGGTATTATGAATTTGAGTGAGTAGTAGAGTCACGTCAAAGTTAGAAATGGTATAGCACAAAAGTGTACAGTATGTATATAATATTATATCAAAATTTCTCCACTATATTTATATCATTATATCATACCCACTCTTAGAATGGGTAATGGGTTTAGCTTATAGCTTTAGCTTCAGGATCAAATCGTAAGCAGTCAAAAAGTTGTCTAGTACTAAACCTATTATTTGCCTTAGGCAAATAGGTCTAGACAGTTTAGCTTTAAAAAATCGGGTAGGTTTTGCTTCTTCTCAAGGAGCAAATTATCCATGGTTATTATAACAAATAATAAATCACAACAGATTATTTCATTTCAAAATTTTATATGATTTTCATATACATTCACAAGGGGAATATTTATTGCAACATTTGACTTCTGCATTACAGTCGTTTGATATCAGTATATATTACATACCTTTTAGCATATCATATTACTACCACCATCCTAAGCTACACTTATCATATCATATGATACTACTCCACTCTATGAATAATAAAAGTTATAATCATGTTATTGGATTAACTTTCAAACTATGAAAACAATAATAATAGAATATATCATTTTAATTACTTGCTGTAAGGAGCAACTGTTGATACAACTACTATTATGTTGACACACAAAATAGACAGTAGGCATACTAAAGGGCTTAGTTAGGGTAGATAATTTATTCGGAAATTCTGTAATTTATTCGGAAATGCTGTAATGTAATTGAAAATTCTTTATGCAGTGACTTGCAGTATTGATGATGTATAACCGAAAAATCTACAATAACTAAACCTTTCAATATGTCTACTGTCTATTTTGTGTGTCAACATAATAGTAGTTCTATCAACAGTTGCTCCTTACAGCAAGTAATTAAAATGATATATTCTATTATTATTGTTTTCATAGTTTGAAAGTTAATCCAATAACATGATTACAACTTTTATTATTCATAGAGTGGAGTAGTATCATATCTTTACTCTACATAAACATAATCTTTTAAACATAAAGTGGGACATGCGCATGGAATTTTTTTTGAATGTATTAATGTTTGTCTATTTGTCCGTAATATTTTGTAATTAATGAGTAAGGGTAATATTTTGCAATTAATGAGCAAGGACTAGACTTAGACTATCAGTACTGAGTCCAGTCAACGGTCTATGAATTTCAGGCCAATGCGGAGTCGCTAGAAATTTACTGATTTCAACATTTTCTAGCACACTTTGTGTGCTAGGATTCAGCTAGTGATATGATAAGTGTAGCTTAGGATGGTGGTAGTAATATGATATGCTAAAAAAGTATGTAATATATACTGATATCAAACGACTGTAATGCAGAAGTCAAATGTTGCAATAAATATTCCCCTTGTGAATGTATATGAAAATCATATAAAATTTTGAAATGAAATAATCTGTTGTGATTTATTATTTGTTATAATAACCATGGATAATTTGCTCCTTGAGAAGGAGCAAAACCGACCCGATTTTTTAAAGCTAAACTGTCTAGACCAAGGCGGGCTAAATTTCTATAGTGACGCCTGTTTTGCTTATACACAGGTGGGGAAAGGACCTTTATATCGGTGGACAAACTCTGGGACAAAAATATGAATTTTTGTCCCAGCAGTCGCGTCGTCTTAGATTCCTTGTATGCGTATTTCTCATATTGACAGGCGTCATTGTCCAATGCTGGAATTAGCGATGGTTGGGCGGTGTTCTGTCAAGTGTTGCACAAATTTGAAAGGTAGCCCTTCTGCTACAGTATTTTATTTTTCAAGTGTACAGGAAGAATGCATGGTTGGATTTTGTGCTTTGTTCCGGAGTTTTTAAAGCGAACCTCGCTAATTTTGGCGTCTGTAAATTGCATTTTATCTTTACATGATTTTATTATTCCGAGTTTGCGGTGGCCACCGGCTAAAACATTTTTTCGTGGAACTTCCTCAGTCCTATTATATATCCTAGGCTTTTCAGTTAATGGATTCATTGACTACTTATTTAGGTGTCGGATTTAATTTAAAAGTGCCTATTTCAGATTGAACTTCCTCGAGAAGTTCGCTGCGCTTAATCTCTGAGGTTCACATGGGGTGAGGTCAATGAGTTTGGGGGAACTGAGAGTGAGATTGAGGATCATGATCATTAAGCAACTTCCCATTTCCCCGGAGCTGAGGCTGGAGTATGGACTCCGGTTGAAAATCTTTGATAACCAGTGACTAAAATGACCGGCCGGTTGAAATGTTGTAGATTAAGTGGATTAATAGTGTCGATTTCAGAATGAACTTCCTCAGGAATTTTGTTTAAATCACGCCTGTGGGTTAGGGGGCCAATGAGTCAAGTTGTACTGTGGATAAAAATTTAGCACCTGCCCCGCTGCCCAGTGAGGAACGAGTTGCCAGTGAGTGCGTGGAGTGGAGTATGGACGAGGACAAGTAGGGAACTAGAATTTCATTATTTATTAAATTATTTTTGAAAACAAATTACAGTTAAGCTATCAGAATTTCCACCTCTATACATTCGTACTTTAGCATTCAAGGACTTGAAATTGTCAAAAAACGAGGTTAAAGTCTCTTTTCATTGGTGGATGCATTTTGCCAATGGGATTGCAGATTTCCATGATTGAAATTGCTGCGTGTTCCATGACATAGATTGCATCGTGAGTTTAATTTGTTCAAAATTTTACGTTAATCTCGATACATAGGTATTAAGTACTTCAAATTAATTTGGAAACTAAATGACTATCAATTTGTATGGTAATCTCTATGATCATTCAAATGAAAATGAGTTCCTAACTGAATTTGGATTGGTACCATGAGCTGGGACGATTCGTCCCAGAGTTTGTCCTTATCATTTCAATGGTAATATAGAGTCCTTTCCTCACCTGTGTATTTACGATAAATGTATTGCTATAGAAATTAAGCCCACCTTGGTCTAGACCTATTTGCCTGAGGCAAAGAATAGGTTTAGTACTAGACAAGCAAATAATAGGTTTAGTACTAGACAAGTCAAAAAGGTGTTGACGATTTGAGGTTCTTCCCCTCTTACCACTATGCATAACATATTATATACATTGGATTTAGAATTTTAGATTAATATACTGCTTGTGAAAAAGTGATCATTAGATTTTGAATTTTTGTGAGACGATTGAATTGTTGAGCCAATTGCAACTGCAACGTTTAGCGTTTTGGACAAACACGATCATTGCGACTATTACGATAAAATCTAAATACTAAATGCAACTATTACGATCAAATCTAATTATATACAGAGTTGGGCGATTAATGGCATTTTGGTGTTGGATTACTGATTACGGATTAACACGATTAAATTCTTGGATTAAAATTAGGGATTATAGATTAGAATTATAAATCTCTTGGATTATTATGAGGGATTGGGATTAAAATTTATTTGGGATTAAAATTGGATTAGGAATATTATAACGAAATGATTTTATTGGATTAAGGGATTAGGGATTAATGTAACGCAAAAATTATGTTGGATTAAGGATTACGGATTAATATAACTCAATCATTTTGTTGAATTAAGGAAAAAATAACGCAATTATTTTGTTGGATTAATTAATTATCAACACCAATTGGCGTTGTTACGACAGAATGAGGAGAAATTTCACAAAAATCAAGTCACTTATACCCACAGAATTAGATGAGTATATAATAAGACTAGAAGGAGGAAGCGAGCCAGGGGGTTGGATAATTGTTATCAGAGACGATTGGGTACGCTGAAAATACAAACTAATAACCCATACCAATTGGAAAAGATGTCGATGCCTTACAGTCGTTTACTACCACCTGCACTCAGCTCATATCACGTTGTTTTTGTTTGTATTTTCTGTGGCGCGAATGCAGAATTATGTGCATGGCTGCTGCTGTACCCAAACGTCGTCGCCGTCGACCCGAGCTAAACTGCATAGTGTGTTGGACAAAGCCTGAAGCTGATAGCAGAGGATTTGCTTATTCCGTATTATTTATAAATCGTTTATTTAAACCATAATAACCTTCAAAATAACAAAATGCAATAAAAATTTCATGTTAGAGACGGTTAGTGAAAATATAACTGAATCCAACATAACCCTCAGTCTCAAAAATCGCTCACGGGATTATGGATTACAGATTAATTATTATGAGAATAATTAAGGGATTATAGGATTATGGATTATTATTTTTGCAGAAAAGGGACGGGATTATGGATTTATCACGCAAAATTATTAGCTATGAATTGGGGATTAGTTAATCCGTAATCCGATTAGTAATCCTCTATCTAATCTAGATTATTCCAACTCTTTATATACGACTATTTACAGAGTTGGGATAATCTAGATTAAGGATTAAAGGATTACTAATCGGATTACGGATTAACTAATCCCCAATCCGTAATTCATAGCTAATAATTTTACGTGATAAATCCATAATCCATAATCCCACCCCTTTTCTGCAAAAAAATTAATCCATAATCCTATAATCCCTTAATTATTCTCACAATAATTAATCTGTAATCCATAATCCCGTACTTTTTCCGCATAATTAATCCATAATCCATAATCCCGTATATTTTGTATGACAAGTCCGTGAGCGATTTTTGAGAGTGAGGGTTATGGTGGATTCAGTTATATTTTCACTAACCGCCTCTAAGATGAAATTTTTATTGCATTTTGTTATTTTGAAGGTTAATTTATGGTTTAAATAAACAATTTATAAATAATACGGTAAAAGTGACTTGATTTGTGTGAAATTTCTCCTCATTCTGTTGTAACAACGCCAATTAGTGTTGATAATTAATTAATCCAACAAAATAATGCGTTATTTTTTCCTTAATTCAACAAAATGATTGAGTTATAATAATCCGTAATCCTTAATCCAACAAAATTTTTTCGTTACATTAATCCCTAATCCTTTAATCCAATAAAATCATTTCGTTATAATAATCCCAATCCAATTTTAATCCCAAATAAATTTTAATCCCAATCCCTCATAGTAATCCAAGAGATTTATAATTTTAATCTATAATCCGTAATTTTAATCCAAGAATTTAATCATGTTAATCCGTAATCAGTAATCCAACACCAAAATGCCATTAATCGCCCAACTCTGACTATTTAACGATCAAATTATATATACGACTATTTAACGATCAAATTATATATACGACTATTTAACGATCAAATTGTATATACGACTATTTAACGATCAAATTATATATACGACTATTTAACGATCAAATTATATATACGACTATTTAACGATCAAATTATATATACGACTATTTAACGATCAAATTATATATACGACTATTTAACGATCAAATTATATATACGACTATTTAACGATCAAATTATATATACGACTATTTAACGATCAAATTATATATACGACTATTTGACGATCAAATTATATATACGACTATTTTACGATTATTATGATCAAATCAAATTCTATGCGACAATTGCAATCAAATCAAATTATATGCGACAGTTGCAATCAAATCAAATTATATGCGACAATTACAATCAAATCAAATTATATACACTGTGTACAGTAAATTGTATTGGGGTTATGATAATATGATCCGTTAGCAGTAAAAGTTTTTACCGCAAATAAATTTTGCAAAAATAAAATTTAATTTATACTTTCAACATGTAGGTACTTAAGTAGAGTGTAATAAAGTAATAATTAAAAAGTAATAAATATTTAAAAATAATTATATACCAAACCAATGAACGAAATTGGATATTTTTGCTTTAAGGCAATGGTGCATGTTTCATGATACTTAATATTAACCTATAAATATCAAAATAAACCTATTTCTATTATTCTACCACACATGTGTACATGGTTCCCTTCACTCAGGCAAGCTTCTGTTACGGCTTACCGTAGGTTTTGACTCTATGAAAGTAATGTAACATCTGTACCTCTGGCCCACCGTCCACCTAATGAGAAAACGTGAAAAGGTCAATTGGAATTAACATATTGCAATATACAATATTGTACCTACAATAATATTGCCCCGAAATACACGCTAGCTTTATTTATAACAGAACCTGGGTCCTGTGACCGGCTAGTTATACTATATATCAAAATTAATGGAGTCATAGTTACAATGATGAGACTGATAGGTCAGTCTATCAGTCTCATCATTGTAACTATGGCTCCATTAATGTTGACTATATATGAGCACCTGGGCGGAAAAGTGACTTATCTCAGTTGCCAAAAATAATTAATAATGTAACTAAGGACCTTTTTATAAAATCTAAACAATTTTTAACCCTTACTCTCGGATGTTAGGGTTAGCATAGGCGCTTTGGGATTTGTGTTACAATACACACTGATTACGCAAACAATCAGCGCCGGCGTTGACCTTCGATCCGATATACATAATTGGAAAGTTTTTAACACTTTCGAATAATTTCGAAAGTCTGGAAAGACTGGAAAAGGGGCAAGTTGGGTAGTAACATGAGGCAAAAGTACTGAAATTTTTGCCTTTTGATATCTAGCAGCTCATCAATTTACACTTTTGAATATTTTTTGAATAACTTTCAAATGAGTACCAGTAATTTCGAATATTTTAGAATTCATTTGAAAATTGTGAGTATTTTAGAATTTATTTGAAAATTGCGAATGTTTTAGAATTAGTTTTGAAAATTGCAAAATTTAGAATTCCTTTGAAAAATACGAATATTTTAGAATTCATTTGAAAATTGCGAGTATTTTAGAATTCATTTGAAAATTGCGAGTATTTTAGAATTCATTTGAAAATTGCGAGTATTTTAGAATTCATTTGAAAATTGCGAGTATTTTAGAATTCATTTGAAAATTGCGAGTATTTTAGAATTCATTTGAAAATTGCAAGTATTTTAGAATTCATTTGAAAATTGTGAATATTTTAAATTCGTTTGAAAATTGCGAGTATTTTAGAATTCATTTGAAAATTGCGAATATTTTAGAATTCATTTGAAAATGGCGAATATTTTAGAATTCGTTTAAAAATTGCTAGTATTTTAGAATTAATTTGAAAATTATGAATATTTTATAATTCATTTTAAATTTTGGAAAAGTTTTGAGTTTTTAATTACAGCGTTGACGGGAAGTCATGCTTTCCCGCTAAAGCTATAATTGAAAACGTATTTTTTCAAATATTTCGAAGTCACAAGTTCCAAACATTCACATTCCCCTATTTTTGGAAATTTTAAATACTTTTGATTAATAAATACGGGCTACACTGTAATCCTAATTAATTCAAACAAGTGAATGCTCAAGTGACCCCACGATTAATTTCATCGACTCATCGTCGGTTTTATAGAGTACCTACAAATTATTGGAGTAGCTTCGAGTATTTTTAAATTGCTTCTACAATTGCCCTTTCAAAGCCCTATCAATGGTTTGTTATTTCTTACCTCCAACATTTTCTATTACGTTTACGGAGATTTCAATATTAGTTTGGCCTAAGAATCAATTTTTAATTGTTTGGGTTAATTTCAAATGTGGATATTTGTGAAAATATTTTCATCGTTTCTAAGTTTTCGATTGTTATTTCATTTTTTTTGACAAATTTATAGGTTAGAATTTTGGGTATTACTTGCAATCTTGCAAAGCTATTCGAAAACACAGTTTTAAAATATTCGACAGTATGAATTTGCATAAGTATTTGAAACTGTCTGGAATTTTTAAAAAATCAGAATGCAATGGACGATAGCTATATTCCTGGGAATTTGCCTGCCGAAGACATTCGCAAGTGTTGGAACTGTTCATTATGTAAATCAATGTATATTGGATCGAATGTCTAGGGCGTTGATATTTTGTGTAAATCAAAGTATGCATTGTACACAAATCCCGAAACACATAACATCCGAGTGTGATGGTTAAAAATTGTTTGAATTTTTAAAAAAAAGCCCTTAGTTACATTGTAAATTATTTTTGGCAACTGAGATAAGTCATTTTTCCGCTCAGCAACTCATATGTATACTATAGTATGCTTTACACTACTGCAATGCTTAATTTTGTAATAATGTGAATTTCTAAATGTCTTTAACACATATCTTTGTAATGTAATTTAGGTAAAGGAAGAAAAGGATATAGACAGGTACATATTAGCAGCAAAGGTACCAAGATTATAATACTGGGACGATATTCTGAACCCCTTAGCAAGGGGAAATCGCAAGCAAATATTGAGTTACCACAGGAGTTACTATTGTCCATATTCTCATCATTGTCGTAGATTTAACTTTGCTATCGTTGTCGTAGGAATAGGGAAATTCCATAGCGCTGCTACAAAACACGATTCTCATCCCATAATTTTGCCACAGCATAGCAAACATCTGTCGCAAAGTTAGCGCAAACTGAGAGCTACCGCAACTTTGCGATCACATTGTTGAAGGCACTTGGAGAATGGAGACACTTGTGATCCCTATGGTTACTTTGACAATATCAATTGCAATTTGATAATCTCCGGTCTCGGACTCCGTAGTACGACTGTCAAGTGCCATGCATATTGAAGTGCAAGACATTAGGCAACTGTAATTTCCATAACTACAGTCACTCGTACTTAAAGTAGTACCTCAATCAATGCCTAACACCCTTACCACACTACTCCGTCCCTTGGAATAGACGTTTCCCACAATTCCAAGATAACACAGGCAGGTACTGTAGTCATTTCAATACCTATTCATGTTAATTTAGTGACCGGTCACCAATTGTGGGAAACCTCTATTGGAACATCCATGCCGATAAGTACCGTTACCTTGGACAACTTATCAAAAACTGCTACAACGTCGCAAACTTGCTAGGACGCTGCTAACTGACATGAGAATATGGATTTATTTTGAAATCGCAAAAAGACATAGCAACTCTTGCGAAATCGCAAATTTACCACAAAAGATCAGAATACCGTCCCAGAATACCATCCCTGTATCTTAGATTATAGTACACTGTAGACCTAGATACGACATACGGGCTTTATTATTACACTATTATGAATTGAAACATTTTATTATGAATCAATTGCATTCACATGAATCAACTTTTTCACATTGCCTGTTACAATTTATTGGTGTCCGGATATAAGTGCCAAAATAAAAGTGCCAATTGGCACTCTCAATGTCCATAAGTGTCAATTTCAAAAGTGCCAAAAATTTAAGTGCCAAAGCATTTAATGCCAAAATCCCAAAAGTTTGCTTTGGATGATATATTCTAAAATATTTATGCTTTTCTAGCAATTCTATTTGTAGTTCATAGTAAATGGAAGACTAACGAACTTAGATCAATCAAGAAAGCCTTGTGTAATTTGAATACGCTGATATGTAAACGCTAAGCTGATAAGCTAAAGTCCTAGCTTAGGGAACAAGTATCCTACATTTATTTCTGTTTATCATTTGCCTTGGCCCCAGTAGTTGAAAAGAAACACCTGCACAGGTATTCCTATATAAAACATGTGTTGTTAAAAACGTAAGATATTGGAAACATGTACAAGAAGATGTACTAAGAACAACAAATTGCTTGGAAGTTGGCATCATGGTTTTAATTATTATCTAGAGTGAATAAACCGCATCCATCAATTTAGATGTTATTGTCCCATTTCCAAAGCGAATAAAGTAATTGTTCGCTTATGATCGTTTACTTTAACAGCGGAATGGCAACACCTCAAAAGAAAAGGTACAGGGAGCTTGATGAAAAGATTTCTTTTCAGGTTGTACAGTATCTCACAAAACCTAATATTATTATCGATTATTTAAATGCATGTACACATTTAGTGGGACGGAATAATCAAGGATGAAAGACTTAAACTCACATAGGATTATAATTTACAAAGTAATACCCTTGTACATAACATGAGACTTAACAATGACTAATTAAACTTGCATTGGCATTTAATTTCATTGGCACTTTTGTTTTTGGCACTTCTCAAAATCTCTGAAAAAAATAATTGGCACATTTGACCGTTGGCACATATATCCGGGAACCCAATTTATTATTTGATGTGATCAATTAAAAATATCCGTACAAATGATTCTAGACTCCTGAAAAATGAGTTAAATGGTTATTTTGGTTGCGCACTGTACATGGTATTTTTTGAAGTGTAACAGATTTTGCACTATGATCGGTATCATTTGACCGAAATATTCACCTTTCAATTCAAATACTCGAATTTGGGATTTAGGGAGTCCCGAACAAATAAAAAACGTTTTTTAATGTCCTTCTGGACGTCAATAAACCGATTAACCACCAGTTTGGCCAAAACTGAGTAGTGGTACTTTTTATTTGCTAACCGACCATTGTGGCAAAGGAAATGACTATACCTAGGAAGTTTATTATGATTTTCATTCTTGCAATCTGAAAGAAAACAGCAATTATATTCCCTTGTACCTAATTGGTCTTGAGGTAGCAACCTTAAGGGATCATCCACATATTATGTCAACACTTTAGAGAGGGAGGGGGTCTAGACAAATGTTGACAATGGTTGACAGAGGGATGGAGGCGGTACGAGCTGATGATTAAGTCAACAAAAATAAATAGAAAAAGAACTTTCAGTGCTACCTAATTATTGCTTCTATAATAAACTTAAAATAAATAATATTATGTAATTCAGTTACAGTTTTTAATTTTGTACATTGCAGGCTTAAAAAATTTAAACTTTCTAAATTCGTTATCTATTTTGCAAAGTTTTTGGGTGGGGGGGTAAGAACAATGTTGACATAATATATTAGAGGGGGTCAGGCAAATGCTGACATGTGATGACATAAGGGAGGAGGGGGTCCGAAAAATCGCGATTTTTTGATGACATAATATATGGTTGGATCCACAAATTTTCAAGCTAAACTTCTGAGCCAATATGGTTTCGGAATTGGGCTTAAAAAGATCACAACTTTCACATGTGTCCGATTTAACCAAAGTAAATTTTAATTTTATTTCGGTGAAGCATGTTCGATAGGCCCACCCCCAGTCCACAGATTCTTCATGTAGTTCGTTGAAATCTCGGAACATTCTAGAGACTGACCATTCCCTAGGTAAGTACTCCCGGGTAGGATCACCTTCATTTCTACAATAGTGACTACAAGAACTTTCGTAGCTTAAAATGTAAACTTGAATCAGCTTTTCTATTGTCATAACTTCCTCTGTTGTCTGAAAAATCCAGGTCGCCGGTTGCCATTTTGCGCTGAATTACTTCTAAGCGTTTCTTTCGGATTCCAAAGACTCCCTTAAAAGTTTTTCGGCACACAGCCATCTGAAATCCAGATTCATCAGGAAGATAATACCCGTAAAATTGGCGCTGTCTGTTATTTATAGTCTTAGGTGCTATAATTCCCAGTGTTTCAAAACTGTTGAAATAGTGCCACTTTTCGGTTCAAAGAATCTAATCTGTTAGTAAATCTAATTTGGGCCATATTTAATGGAAATCAGATAAAAATAGCGGGCCTTAGGATTTTCCACAGCGATGTAGTATATGCTGCCTAAGTTACCACATTGTACATTGCTAGTGATTTAATTATATTGTTACCTTGTATGTGAGTGGGAACTATCGAAATAGCGCAACAATATCATTGCACGAGGCGCCAAGCTACCATGACACATGCAAAACATAAAAGTGATATTTTCCGTTTTCCAAAATAAAAATATGATAGGCACAGGCTATGCGGTGGGAGATCATTGATGACGGAGGAGGAGGAGGTACAGGCTAGGCGGCGGGAGATCATTGATGACAGAGGCGGAGGGGGGACAGGTTAGGCGGTGGGAGATGAAATGTTGGCTACAGTACTCTGACAATATCACGGATCAATTTGATAATAAATACTAGCTTGAAATATGTTGGCTGGATTTAGTATCGCTATTTGAATTATCATATGGTACACTTTATTCAAATTAAACTGCTTATAACTGCTTAGCCAGTGATCCGAAATTGTTAAAATGTTTTATAGTGTTCTCTGACAATGTCATTGATCAATTTGATAGCAAATACTAGCTTGTAATATGTTGGCGAGATTTAGTATCACTATATGTATTCTAATATTATATAATTAATTAAGTTTCAACTGCTAGTTACTGCTTAGCCAGTGATCCGAAATTGTTAAAATGTTTTATAGTGTTCTCTGACAATGTCATTGATCAATTTGATAGCAAATACTAGCTTGTAATATGTTGGCGAGATTTAGTATCACTATATGTATTCTAATATTATATAATTAATTAAGTTTCAACTGCTAGTTACTGCTTAGCCAGTGATCCGAAATTGATGAAATGTTTTCTACAGTACTCTGACAATATCACTGATCAATTTGATACCAAATACTAGCTTGTAATATATTGGCGAGATTTAGTATCACTATATGTATTCTAATATTATATAATTAATTAAGTTTCAACTGCTAGTTACTGCTTAGCCAGTAATCCGAAATTGATGAAATGTTTTCTACAGTACTCTGACAATATCACTGATCAATTTGATACCAAATACTAGCGTGAAATATGTTGGCGGGATTTAGTATCACTATATGTATTCTAATATTATATAATTAATTAAGTTTCAACTGCTAGTTACTGCTTAGCCAGTAATCCGAAATTGATGAAATGTTTTCTACAGTACTCTGACAATATCACTGATCAATTTGATACCAAATACTAGCTTGAAATATGTTGGCGGGATTTAGTATCACTATATGTAGGTGGTTGGTATATCATTAACGACGGTGGAGGAGGAGAGACAGGCTAGGCGGTGGGAGATCATTGTCAACGGCGGCGGAGGAGAGACAAACTAGGTTGTTGGGAGATCATTGTCAACGGTGTAGGAGGAGAGACAAGCTAGGTGGTTGGGATATCATTGTCAACGGTGTAGGAGGAGAGACAAGCTAGGTGGTTGGAGATTGTATGTCGAGTGAAATGACCAGACATGGATCAGTGTTTGGGCCAATGTCTTTAGTTACGTAGTTTTACTGTGGATAATTTTACAGTTATTTATTAGTTTGTTTGCAACGGTTTGTTCATATAGTTTAATCTGAATCAGTATTTATTACTTCAATCAACACAATATCAAAGAATTAGCAAATGAACTAATTTTATAACCTGTATGTCAAAGGGAGTAGATTAACACATACTTTAATCAGTAAACACATGTACATAATTCTAATATTCATCGTTATTTACTTCTTCATCAACATTGGCCCGCTGCAATGCCTCGGCTGCATCAAGTAAGTTGTCGGCCAAACCTCGAATTTGTTGAACCAATTCCTTTTCTTGAAATCTGGCAAATCTAAAGTACCACAAGATTGTTGCGACGTGGCTGCAGCATCCTACTGTTCTTGTTCCAACCTTGCATTTGCAAAAGTATCCAACTATTGCATCTTCACCCTCCTTACTTTTATCATACTGAATCCATACATCATGACCCTTGCCTTTGGTATAACGCGATTCAATTTTCCCCTTAATCAAATCATGATGGTCATCATCCTTATGTGTAAATATGACTGCTTCGGAGTTTTCCTTTAAATGACGCCTGATATACAGATGCGCTTGGTTTTTCTGATATGTTCCTAAAGTAATCCCTTTCAGTTCTACCTCAGACAATTTTGGGAAATCTTCTACTCCACTACTGTTAGCTGGAACCCAACAGCTTCGTTTTCTATCTAACTGCCAAACTTCTTCAATATTTCTTTTCAATTCATTCTCCTTTGTCATTCGTAACATGACCTTGTTAGCCAATTGGATGTTTTCATCCGTATCCCGAAAAATGGGTTTAGAGAATGCATTTAACAAAGAGCATACTATTTTATAGAGAGATCCTAATTTTGGCATGTAAGAAACTGGAATTACATCGCTCATCATTTTAAACTTCTTTGCTTGACCGTTCTTAGCTTCATTCAACCACCGTGTCATTGTTACTTTTCTGGAATGATTTGATTCAATGGTAGTGAACTGTGCCTGCTTTTTCTGCAGTAAACTTGGCATAAATGTTTTTATTCCTTTTCCATTAAGTAATTCAACAGAGTCCCGAAAACCACGATCAAGGATAAGAAAGTCATCTGGTTGGAAAAACGATGAAAATCCTTCTTCTGACTGAGCTAGAGAGTTTAAAATTGTCGAATCATTATTTCCGCCATCGGCATAATACAGGCCTTCGCAACTGAGTATATATCCGTCAGGAAACATTAAAAGCAATGGTTTAAGTAGATTTCGATGCTTATGCATAGAAAATGTTTTTTTCTGAAGTTCGTGATCACTAGGCTTTTCAATAAATAGATAAGTGCCATCGGCCATTGCGCAAAGGGATTCCTCAGAAGCCTCAAACAGAGTGTGTACGAATCGAGATTGATGCGATTTTGCTTCTTGTCTTGTTATGTGATTGTAGCCCAAGAATCGAGGGACAAACAGCTTTTCCAAAGCGATTCTTACAGAATCGAATGTTTCGCTTACTCGAGATTGTGATTTGATTTCAAAAAGAATTGCTAACGCAGCTTGCGAAATATTTGTTTTTAACTTCATCATGAACAATCCTAGAGCATCACGTTTACTTCTGTTGGTACTGTTTCTTAATTGGGAAGAAATTACTTCATACACATAGTCAAAGTTTTCTTTTGACAGGCCTGTCAATGCCTTATAGTCGGCTGTTGTGAAATGAGACGTTTCGTCGAAAGTAACAGAACATCTTGAATTTAAAGACTTGTTGTCTTTGAAGACCATGAAGAATCTTTTGACGTCGTCCCCTGTCATTGAAATCGAGTCTTTAGTAGCCATAATTAAATCTTCTGCTTCGGAATTGAATAGGTAGTTCTCATCAAAATGAATACTACAGCAGCGATTATCTAGTGGTATTAGAATGTTCTTCTTAAACCAGAATTCTTTGATTGCCTTTTTGGGAATTCTTTTCCTGGGCCTGTCCTTAGATTTACATATGAAACAATACCGCTCGGTAGAAGCAATTGATGCCACTTTGACATTGACTACAGATTTTGGTACAGTAAATAAACAAGAATCAGAGATAGATGGTGGGATTGAATCACACATAGAATTGCTATTGGAGGCTTGAGAGTAATAATCATTATCATCAATGTCCATTTGGCTGTCGTCGTAAATGGTCGAGGCTTGTGAATCCACAGTTGATTGACTGTCAGGATAAATGATTATAGAATTTTCAAGCACCTTTACTCGTGGGTGACGATTGTCTGGAACAGTAAATTCTTTTTTTGGCAAAGGATCAATGAGATGGTAGTGGCCCTGCAACATTCTTAGGTAGCATTTATCACAAATGAATCCGTCCTGATCAAAGATTTGTTCTTCCCCAAATTCAGTTTCCATATAAAAACCATATTCGGTAAGTAGAGCTAAATTATTATTTGTGTCACTGTCAGCTGCCCGAAGACGACTTTTGTAAGTGAAGAGGGCTGACTTCGATATCGCTTGCAGGTTGTGTCCAAAACCAAAGATGCCAAAACTCGGGATGCTTCAATGTACTGTGTGCTTTCGTGAACTGAATTTTGTGTAATAAACACGATTTTATTTATGTAAAATGATAGGCACACATACACAACAAATACACAATTAACAATTAACAGGTAAATTACAGGTAAGTAATTTTGGTAGCACTATTTCTAATTAATTAGGCAAATTAATTGAATTTGGAGAACTGACACAAAAAGAACGTGCTTCTCCAAGAGGATTCCGCGTGCTACTGAAGAATGCTACGCCAAAAACTTACTCTTAGTACTACATCTAATAGGTAGGTAGATAGGGCTACACACTACTAGACATAGGTAGGTACTAGATTGACATACATAATATTATGCTACATACTAATAGGTACTAGACTTACATGCTATGCTAGAACTATTCTGCTTACGTATGTACTAACTAGAGCTATCCATTTATTAAGAAAGGTATAGGAGGCTGGCTGTGGGAAAGAGAGTAGGCTTTACTCCTTCGGGAGTAACTATGACTCTCTTAAGGTAGCCAAATGCCTCGTCATCTAATTAGTGACGCGCATGAATGGATTAACGAGATTCCCACTGTCCCTATCTACTACATGTAAATGTGTAGGAACGAGTGAGAAGCTCAAGCACAAGCTAGAGACAAGAATGTTTCGAACTAACACGTCCTGTCTCCCTGTAGAGATTCCAAACTCAACAAAGGGGCAAGACAAGACTGTTTCGAACTTACGTCTTGCTCCCTCGTGTAGATACCAAAATGCATTAACGAGGTTTATCCATTTTCCCCGCCTTGAAATACACTATTTCAACATTCTACGCTAACATACATACATACATGTCTAGGATAATAATATCTAAATGCAGTAAAAATTCAAATAATCATCATAATTATCCTATTGGCAATACACAAACTTTAGTAATGGGGCGCTGTACGCTCCCTGATGCTGTTTTCACCGTTACTACGCGCACTAATCCGTCTTTTCCAGGCGTAGTTGCTATGATGAGTCCTAGGTTCCATTGATTTGGTGCAAGGCGTTCATCCGTAAGTAGCACTACATCTCCTACCTTGATGTTGGGATGCTCTGTAGTCCACTTCTTACGCTGCTGTAGTCGCGCGAGATATTCTGTGGACCATCTATTCCAGAAGTGCTGGTACAGTTGCTGTACGTGTTGCCAGCGGCATAGGTGTCCCTCCTTCAAGTGCGTGAGCGACGGCTCCGCGAGTGCAGTGAGTGGCCGTCCGATGAGGAAATGTCCAGGCGTAAGCGGCAGCAAGTCGTTCGGATCGCTTGACAGTTCAGTGATCGGACGGGAGTTGAGACAGGCTTCCACTTGAGCTAGGAGTGTGGACATCTCTTCCGTAGTGAGTATTGCATTGCCGACCGTTCTATGGAGGTGATGCTTCATTGACTTCACGCCAGACTCCCATATACCTCCATGGTGTGGCGATGCAGGCGCATTAAGATGCCAGTGGATCCTTTCGCGTACGAGTTCTCGTTCCATTTCTTCGTTGTGGGCTGCAGACATAAACTTCCTATAGTGGTCATCGAGCTTGTTGCGTGCACCAACGAAGTTCGTACCACAATCGCTATACACGTCTGTAGGCTTTCCACGACGTGCAATAAATCTACGGAATGCAGCCATGAAAGCATCCGTAGTCAAATCAGATACCAGTTCCAAATGAATCGCACGAGACACGAAGCACACGAAGAGAGCTACATAGGCTTTGTAGCTCTTCTGTCCTCGTCCCTTCCGTGCGGTGAGCAGAAATGGGCCGGCATAGTCAACTCCGCACCGTTGAAATGGAGGTGCGGGGGTTACACGAGATGCTGGCAGTTCTCCCATTCTCTGCTGTGTAGCTTGTGCACGGAAGCGAAAGCACCGTACACACTGGCGCACATATTTTCTAATTGCATCGCGAGCGGCCAGAATCCAGTATTTCTGCTGTATAGATGCTTGGAGTAGCTGAGGCCCTGCGTGCAATTCCTTCTTATGGTAGTATGCAATTATGAGATGAGTGAAATGGTGATTCTTCGGCAGTAATATCTGATGCTTGGCATCTGTGTGCAATGCTGATTTCTTCAGCCGTCCACCAACACGCAGAATTCCATTTTCATCGAGGAAAGGTACAAGCGACTTCAACTTACTGCTATTAGGTAATTCCTTATTTGCTTTAAGCGCACAAACGTCCGAGTGAAATTCGTTCGACTGGACTACTTTCACCCAAGTATGCAATGCTTCATCTAATTCGGCCGTGTTAGGTGGACTGACATGCTTTGGCCTAGTACGTCGCGCACTTGCTTTCATTCGAGCATTACGAATGAAGCGTAAACAATATGCTGTAACATTAAATAACCGACTTACGTCCGAATATTTGTGTAGCATAGAGTCATCCACAATCACATGCAGCACTTTCTTGGCTCGTTCTTCAGGCGGAGCAAAACACGGCTCAGTGTAGCTAGTAGGCACAAAGTCAGGCACTGCGAGCCACTCAGGCCCATTCCACCACAGATTGTGAGTGAGGAGTTCAGACGGTGAGATCCCTCTGGATGCACAGTCTGCTGGATTCTCCTCACTCCGTACGTGATTCCATTCAATATATGGTACAGTCTGCTGTACTTCGGAGACACGATTCGCGACGAATGTGGACCAGCGTTGAGGTGGGGATGAGAGCCAAGCGAGTGTAATTGTAGAATCAGTCCAGCCGTAGTTCTCTCGTACAGGTAGCATTAGGGCACTATGCACACACTGCATCAACTTTGCGAGTTGAACTGCGGCACACAATTCTAAGCGAGGCAAAGTCACTTGCTTCACTGGAGCTACTTTGCTCTTAGCAGCTACCATTCTCACGCGCACATTTCCACTTGCATCCACGGAGCGTAAAAAGACAACTGCAGCGTATGCACGTTCGGATGCATCACTAAAGCCGTGCAGTTGAGTCGCGACAACATTCACTGTTAGGACGTGGCGAGGTATCTTCAATGCATGGAGAGTAGGCAGCTGCTCTCTTAGCTCATTCCAATGAGATTGGAGTTCTTGCGGTAGTGCTTCGTCCCATCCGATTTCTTCCTTCCACAGCAACTGTATGAAAGTCTTCGCAACTATAGTCACTGGGGACAGCCAGCCAAGCGGATCAAACACTTTAGCTATTTCTGATAACACTATCCGCTTGGTTGGTGCCGTGACTTGTTGCATGAGAGTGACAGTAAAGGAAAAGCAGTCCGTACCTGGATGCCACTCAAGTCCTAATGTCTTAATGGTTTCATTTTCGTCGATCGACAGAGGCAAGTTGGTTTCTCGCATTTCAGGAGGGAGAGAGGCTAGCAGTGCAGGAGAGTTGGATGACCACTTCCGTAGTTCAAACTGGCCGAGCTGTAACATTGCAATCAACTCGCTCTGTAGCTTGATTGCATGTTCCTCACTCTCCGCACCGCTCATCAAATCATCAACGTAGAAGTCTCTACGCACTATTTGCGCTGCTTCTGGGTACTTGACTTCTTCATACGTGGCTAGTTGCTGAATGCTTTTGATAGCCAAGTACGGTGCTGAAGCAGTTCCAAATGTTGCAGTCAGAAGCCTGTAGTCTCGTACAGGTTCGGTAGTGGAGGCTCGCCAAAGAATGCGTTGAAAGTCAGTATCATCACGATGCATCTGTACTTGTCTGTACATCTTGGCCAAGTCTGCCGTAAATGCGATCGCATGTTTCCTGAACCTAACTAATATGGACACTAAGTCGTCCTGCAGTTTGGGACCTACGAGTAGATTTTCGTTCAATGACACTTTATTTGATGATGCTGCTGATGCATCAAACACTACACGCAGTTTTGTCGTAGTACTAGTGGGCTTTAACACTGCGTGATGCGGCATGTAGTACACTTGTCTGTCGGGAAACACTTCACGCTCGGGGACAAGTTCCATATGCTTAAGCTGTAAGTACTCACTAACTACCGACTGGTACACTTTATGCAAAAGTGGGTCTAAGCTTAATTTTCGTTCGGTGCTCTTCAAACGTTTCATGGCTATGTTCCTAGAGTCTCCAAGTGGCTCTGCACTTTTCTTGAAGGGAAGGCGTACGACGAATCTTCCGTCATCATTTCTGCTATGCGTAGCTGCATAGTGTTCTTCACACTCTTTCTCTTCAAGCGAGAGGAATTTCTGCCGTGGCACTTCTTCCAGTTCCCAGAACTTTCTAAGCGCTTCATCCATGTCGCAATGGATGTGATGCGTGGCGAGTGAAGTAGGCTGTGTAGTTCCTAGCTTTCCTCCGACAATCCAACCGAGGGCCGTGTTGATAGCTGTAGGACTACCCTGTGCGCCTTTCTTCATGCCGTCTACAAGCAAAGCATTGTAAATGTCCATACCTAGCAGCATGTCGATCTTGCTAGGGACGTTATAATGAGGGTCTGCTAGTTGTAGTCCGTGTAGGTGATTCCAATTCACTTGCGTGATTTCGTACGTGGGCAAGGGATGAGTGATGACTTTCATCACGATAGCGTTGACGTCGAATGTAGGCTGAGTAGCGTAGCATGACGAAAAGCTTATAGAAGTGATTTCCGAGTACGTACCTGCATCCACACCACCAATGCCTGAGATCGGTATGTGCACTTTACGTCTACGTAGTCCTAGGCGAGTTGCACATGCTGTAGTAATTGTAGACGTCTGCGAGCCATTATCCAAAAGAGCTCCGCACACTTGTAGCTGTCCCTTTCTGTCCTTCACTCGTACGAGCGCAGTGCACAGAAGAGTTTGCGTACGTGATGCTGATAGAGACGAACAAAAACTAACTTGTACTTTTTCTGGGTCACACTCACTTCTAGGTTTTGCGTCCGATGATCCATAATGCATAGCTGCTCCAGGACGGCGATCCTTAGACTTCACTTGAGACTTGGACGACGACGGTTTTGCTGCGGCCGTGACTCTGGCCTGTTCATCAAGGAACTCACAAAACTGTTCAAATGTGGGAAGTTTACCTTTTTCTTGCTTGCGTTCCCACTGCGTGCGAGACTCTGAGTCTAGCTTTTGCGTGATGATGTGCACTATAAGAAGCTCACACACTTCTTCTTTGGGAATGCCCAAAGTCACGAAAGATTGCACGCACTCACGAGAAGTATCGGCTAGAGTCTGTAGCATAGCTGGAGAATCCGTGATACTGTTCGGTTGTGAGAGGAGTCGGACGAACGTACCTCGGATGAGTTCACGCCTATCTTGATACCGATCCTCCAAGGTCTTCCAGGCGACGTCGTAGTTTGCGTCCGTTATCTGGAGACTACTGATGAGCTTCGACGGCTCACCGTCCACTGCACCTTTCAGGTATTGAAGCTTCTGTGCTCCAGATAGCTTCGTATTGTGATGGATGGACGCTAAAAAGAGATCATGGAAGGAAAGTCATTGGTGTACCTCACCGGAGAACCGTGGTAGTTCAAGCTTCGGTAGCTTGATTTCCGAGGTTCCAGTCACTAGTGCGGCAGCTGCAATCTTCATGTCTTCGAGCTTGATGCTCAGCTTATCCATCTTTTCGATGAGAGTTAGAAACTCTGCTTCTTCGCGGTCGTACTCCGCAGTGGTCTTGGCGGCGACACTGCACTCGTCCAAGACCTTGTAGTACTGTTGTCTGAAGGCAAACAGACTCTTCTCCTGTACTACATTTTCTGACTTCGGCATCGGTTTCGTCTTGTCGTACTGGGCAAGTACGTTGGCGATCCGAGTGATCTCGGTGTTCAAGGCCCGTCGGTTCCTCTGGACGGCTTCCATGATGCTTTATGCAAAAGACAAGGAAATAACAACTTACGGGGCACCTTGAGATGAGACTTTTCCTGGTGTAGCTGTAGAGAGCTCACAATCACTTTCACTTATAGATGAGACGTACACTGTCTCTAGTTTCCCCAATGGCGGGAAATTCAAATTTAATTTGGATGAACGATCCAAACACAACTGGCGAGATGGCTTTCAAAATGGCTGACGCATAAACGTGGCAAGGTGACAGTCAGTATCCCGTAACTGATTACGGTAATTAATTACTGCACTAATTGAAATTAATGTTAATTACCGATATCCGTGCTCTCGAAGGACCAAAATGAAGAGGGCTGACTTCGATATCGCTTGCAGGTTGTGTCCAAAACCAAAGATGCCAAAACTCGGGATGCTTCAATGTAGTGTGTGCTTTCGTGAACTGAATTTTGTGTAAAACACGATTTTATTTATGTAAAATGATAGGCACACATACACAACAAATATACAATTAACAATTAACAGGTAAATTACAGGTAAGTAATTTTGGTAGCACTATTTCTAATTAATTAGGCAAATTAATTGAATTTGGAGAACTGACACAAAAAGAACGTGCTTCTCCAAGAGGATTCCGCGTGCTACTGAAGAATGCTACGCCAAAAACTTACTCTTAGTACTACATCTAATAGGTAGGTAGATAGGGCTACACACTACTAGACATAGGTAGGTACTAGATTGACATACATAATATTATGCTACATACTAATAGGTACTAGACTTACATGCTATGCTAGAACTATTCTGCTTACGTATGTACTAACTAGAGCTATCCATTTATTAAGAAAGGTATAGGAGGCTGGCTGTGGGAAAGAGAGTAGGCTTTACTCCTTCGGGAGTAACTATGACTCTCTTAAGGTAGCCAAATGCCTCGTCATCTAATTAGTGACGCGCATGAATGGATTAACATAATTCCCACTGTCCCTATCTACTACATGTAAATGTGTAGGAACGAGTGAGAAGCTCAAGCACAAGCTAGAGACAAGAATGTTTCGAACTAACACGTCCTGTCTCCCTGTAGAGATTCCAAACTCAACAAAGGGGCAAGACAAGACTGTTTCGAACTTACGTCTTGCTCCCTCGTGTAGATACCAAAATGCATTAACGAGGTTTATCCAGTAAGGAATACGTCTTCTGCATACTGTGCAATTATAGAAGTCTCCTGACACTACAAAAAGAAAGTTACACTTACCATTTATTTTTAAATAATTATAAGTAATAAGTCTTAAAATAATTTTATGTGGCAATTTTCATGAAATTGTTATATTTTAACATAGTTGTATATAGCTGCGGGTTGAAAGAAACGAGACAATAGTAAATAGCAACTTCCAAACTGTTATCGCTTCATTGCCACTTGAAGATGCAATATTTAATGCAATAGATCACTTGTGATTTATTTTTTCCTAGTCGTAGGCTTTCCAGCCTTTTTGGCTAAGTTGCGGACAATGACTTATCAAACTATTCTAAACAAAGCCATGGCGATTATTTTGCAATACGGAACTATGCATACATTAGCATGTTAAGGAGTAAGCAGTTAAGTAGCATAGTAAATAGATAGGGAAACGTCAATGGTTACTGCATGGGAGATTATGTACTTAAGAATTCCTTTATGTAAGTTCACATAAAGGAATTCACTTTTGGAAAATAGGAAAAATATTTTTCAATTTACTGTAATTGCTAAACTAAAAGTAATCCACACTTGAAACATCTACAACACAATTTTAGATAGTTGAACTTCTGATGGTAAGATTTTCAAAGAAATTCTATGGTGCACTCATTGTAATTTTTTCATTTTTAGTTGTACACAATGCATTTTAAATGAGAAAGAGACCCTTACTAAAACAGTAATAACTTGATAATTAAAAATAATCCACACTCAAAACTAGTAGGACATCTTCCAAAACGCATACTGTATGAGTGGTAAAAAACTCAAGTGCCTAAAGTTGTGCACTCTTGTCTTATGGCTTAGCCCAGAGATATTTCTTAATCTATTCGATTCTTTACTGTGTTGCACCCTTCTTTTCGACAACCTAAACTGCAGTTCTGTTAATCACGAAAAATGTATTATATCTATTATATGAATAATATGCATTAATGATATGACGTGAGTGTAATATGAATCAGTGCCAATATTATGTTAGTGTTTCGTTTGATAAATGAAATATGTTTTGCTATTATATTAAAATGGATTCGGAGTGTGGTTCCTCGCCTTACTATATTTGATGAGGTGTCTGTGCCAGGTATTGAATGCTGCATGCAGTTTCCAATTTGTTGCCTTTAACTTGGATTTAATTTATATTAATCACCAAATTAATACAGTACATGTCGAGTCTCAATCAAAGATACGATAGGAAAATCAATGTCTGAAAACTGAATTCAAAATTATGAGAAAGAAGAAATACTAGTGTAAGAACAATTACAGTGAGTGAGATCTGAGAGTTGTTATCCGTTGAGCCGATTAATGCGCACTGGCATGCTTCTTCGTTGTGTTTGGCTGTTTTCCTTTTCTCCGCATAGAGTGGTGTTTTGGAGTTGGTGGGGTTTGCTTGGCTTGGATATTATTGTCAGTACACTGTTTAGGTGTACTGATTGTAGTACGTAATATAGCTACTTAATTTTTGAAATTATCATTTTATACCCTTTAGAGCACTGAGAATAATAATCATGAAATTTAATAGAGTTACATCATCTCGAGGAGGTACTCTAGGTGGGTTCAGTAGTCCACTTTTTCCTTCGTATGGCTTTCCTTCATTTCTGTCTAATTGCGCAGCTTTCTAGTACTAACTTTCGAATTTAATAAATTCAATTTCCTCCTTTTCCCGTTATTAATGTTTTCTAATAGCCTATTTGACACACTGATCACCTTCTTACTCATTTTTTCGTGTTTTGAAGAAAGCAGAAAATGAAGTTTCGTTTAGAGTAAAACTTGAAAGTAAAATTCGTACAAATAGGCCACGAAAGTGTCTCCCAAAACAAATTTCAGTTGGGCGGGCATCAGGCACTTCCAAATTATTGTTACTACCTCATTACTACGGTATTTATTATGTAAAAATATATAAGCCCCTTATTGTATTAAAACAGCCAAATGTATCATTTTGGCTAGCGTGAGTATTGCAAAGCCTATTAAGGTGCACAACTATACAAACTGAACCAAAGCAATCCAAAAGTATATAGATTCGCAAATTAGTAAATCTCTATGGATACGTATCACTAAGCCCCTTGATTACCATGTACATCTTGAACAATAAGATACAAGTGAAAAAATTGTATGACGTTTTTAGCAAAGTCCCTAAGGATCTGCACTTACTGGACCTACGAAGAAGTGTAAATACTAAATACCCAAAAAATTCACAGGAACTTCTTTGACAAAAGACCCGTTGAAAATTTAACATTTTCCATTTTTGTAATGAAGATATCGCGATTTCAAAATTACAAAAAAACAATATTTTAGTGTTTCTAAATTTGAAATCGCGATATCTTCAATACAAAAATGGAAAATGTTAAATTTTCAACGGGTCTTTTGTCAAAGAAGTTCCTGTGAATTTTTTGGGTATTTACACTTCTTCCTAGGTCCGGTAAGTGCAGATCCTTAGGGACTTTACTGAAAAGAAAAATAACGTTGAATATGATAGTCAAAAGACGTCCTGTTGTCATAGCTACGCGTATGTCCCACACTTAAGCAAAAAGTTTGGATTCTGTTATTTTCATTGGGATGGGCAGTGCTAATGGGGCAATGCTCGGAACAAACAAGTTGTATTTTGGATAAGAAGGGCTCGAAAAAGTTACCTATTTTTCCCGGGGGAAGGAAGTACGAAAGGAGTGTATGTTATTGCGACACACTCAGCCAGGAAAAAATTGCGAGAGGACTACAATGTTGTTGTGGATTTAGGAAATTCAAGTACAAGTACTTAGGTCATTTCAGCATATCGCAAAATCAAAGCGCCTCACAAACGGAAAGCATTACTAACTGGATTGGGAGTATCGCTATTGGGAGTATGGATTGGGAGTACTAAAATTAAGTATTGTCGCTATTATCTCGTCCACAGCTGACAATCTAAAGGAAGAAAAATCAAAAGTTTGTAAAAAGTTTGAATGAAATTACGTAATATTCAAGAAAACGGGAGCAAAAATAGAAAAAAAATCTTACCTCAATCAGAATTAAACAATGTGTATCATTATTTTGAATATGGTTACAGGATAACTTAAAAATTAATTTGGAACATGGAATGGAAATTTTGAAGTTTTTCTAACGTCACTGGATATCGCCAGTTTTGTTTGGAAACAATTCCTACTTTAGTGGCAAATTCATTCAGTTATTGACCCATTCATTTATTTTCAATTGCACTTCAAGATTGTTTAAAAAAGGTTTAAAGGTTTAAATATTACCTCATATACTATGTACCACAACATAGTTCTATTATATTTCACGTACAAGCCTCTAGCAGCAACTGTCGGAATTATCATATGGGATGTAACTATATGCTGCGATGGTCACTGCTTACTAGTGCGCAAATTGCAATAGTTTTATTGCATCCATGGGCAGCATGGGGAAGCATAGCGTAGTAGTAACCTGTATATTCACTACGCCTAAAAGCTGCGATACACATTAATGTTTCTACGTCTACGGTAAAAATATTACTACAAACGGAAGGAATCGTCTACAATGATGTTATTCGAACGAGTTAATCTTGTAGGAATCCTACACTGATAATATTCGAACGAGTTAATCTTGTAGGAATCCTACACTGATAATATTCGAACGAGTTAATCTTGTAGGAATCCTACACTGATAATATTCGAACGAGTTAATCTTGTAGGAATCCTACACTGATAATATTCGAACGAGTTAATCTTGTAGGAATCCTACACTGATAATATTCGAACGAGTTAATCTTGTAGGAATCCTACACTGATAATATTCGAACGAGTTAATCTTGTAGGAATCCTACACTGATAATATTCGAACGAGTTAATCTTGTAGGAATCCTACACTGATAATATTCGAACGAGTTAATCTTGTAGGAATCCTACACTGATAATATTCGAACGAGTTAATCTTGTAGGAATCCTACATTAATATCATTTGAACGAGTTAATCTGGGAGGAATTCTACATTGATGCTATTCCTAAGAGATCTTTGGAAGAGTCACTGGCAGCGGAGATCATAGAATTTTTCTGGGCTTGGAATTGTCTAGTCCTACCGCAAATTTCAATTGAAGCAGTACAACCACTTGAACTCAACCACTTCTGGGCAAAAAAATTCTCAAGGAATTCTATTTCTTACCTGTTTACCTGACATGTATCACAAGATTTTTTAAACCGTAGTTTCCATGAACACTGAAAGGTTGGCTTTTCAGGACAATTTCCAAATGAAAAATCACTTTTTTCCTCCTGGACCCAATTTTCCCCCAATTTGAGTCCAGGTCACCGATACTGACTGTTGCATAATTAATTCAATAAGTTACAATGTCGAAATGCGCTATCAAAGGATGTCCCAACGCTCGGAGACTAAAAGGAAATCTTACAAAACTTTACTCTTTGCATAGATTACCTAATGATTTGGAAATTCGCAAACAATGGCTCTCCATTTGTGGCTTAGAGGAAAATAGTTCCGGAAAAGAATGTCGACGTATATGTAATCGACATTTTCCGAGTCAAAACTTTAAGACAGACACAAGAGGTAGAAAAATATGGCTTGTATCGGGTGAAAAAGTTCTGGAACTTTTACAGTCAAAGTTAACAGTCATTTCCGAATATTTCAGAAAAACTTATTGGTATGTATGCTAAAACCAGAATTTTCATTAGGATCAAGTATGTGAACAGGCAGTTAAACTCAAAGAAGTTTCAAAGAAGAAACAAAATCATCCATTTCCTAAGATCACATGTTCCTGATTCAGAAGAAGTAGACGAAATAGATGCGCACGCAATGAGTGAATCTGAGATGCAACAAGAAGAGTGGAATTCCTTATTTGGTGTAAGTGAAAAAGAGATGCTAGATGATTGGAAAGGCTCGTGTGAAAACAATAGTGGATAATATTTCGCTTAATATTTGATTTATAATACTTGTATATCTGTTTGTTTCGTTTAAAATGTAATTAGTAAATTGTTGCTGTATTTGTTGAATAATGATTTTTGTTTTGCTTGCTTTGTGTAGTATGATTATTATTATTGGAGAGCTATTATTATTATTGTAGAAGATAAAAGAATATTATAAAGAGAGGGGTATTTCTGAAAAAACAAGAGCTGTGACCGATTTGTGGGACATCTTCTTTTCCTGAACTATTTTCCTCTAAGCCACAAATCATTAGGAAATTTAATTTAATCCGCATTTCGACATTGTAACTTGACATAGTCATTATGACATTCGACATAGTCGGTATCGGTGACCTGGACTCAAATTGGGGGAAAATTGGGTCCAGGAGAAAAAACCTACTGCAAGCCGTAACAGAAGCTCGCCTGATTAATGACACTAACAAACTAAAACTGTTCATTAATTTAATTCTAAGATTATATAAGGACACATTTCTAAATATAGACAAAATTATTGTATTAGTTCATGCATATTATGTAATATCAATCTAATATCATTATATGCAATTACACATACAACACATATTACACACAAGTACACGAATATAACTATTGAATCATATATTATTCGATTTATTATGATTATGTTTTATGATTTATGTATTATAAGAAAGGAATTTAATGTTAATAGGCTAGTTAACCCTTTCTTTTTGCAACCCCTTTCCACACCACAGGTTGTAGGGGCTTTGTCGGGGGGAGTATGTGAGGAGGCTCCTCACCACTCACTCTACCACCCTAATTAACAATGCATCTCTAATATTCTAACTGCCCTCCGAATTCCAATTTCACCCACAGCGACTCCTTATACTCAAGGAGACGGAGAATCTCTCGCCAGTTGGTCGTGAACCCTCGTCAGTCACAGTTGGTCTTGAACCCTCGTCAGTCACAGTTGGTCGTGAACCCTCGTCAGTCACAGTTGGTCGTGAACCCTCGTAAGTCACAGTTGGTTGTGAACCCTCGTAAGTCACAGTTGGTCGTAAACCCTCGTCAGTTACAGTTGGTCGTGAACCCTCGTCAGTCACAGTTGGTCGTGAACCCTCGTCAGTTACATTTGGTCGTGAACCCTCGTCAGTCACAGTTGGTCGCGAAGGTTGGATTGCTTTAAAGGGGGCCACTTTTTTAAAGTCCGGCAGGTACCCCGTATCTCAGAATATTTAGACGTGACCCCCCAATGTTTCAATGGATCTTTGCCGGACATGAACTGGAGGGTCCGTCCCCACCCTCAACACCCCCCCCCCGGGGGGGTATGGGGCAAACTGAGATTCCACCGGATTTTGATAGATATCGACTCCCTGAACAAAGTCCCACCCACCCCCACCCCCTCCGACCCCCCCTTAGGGGGGTACTTTAAAAAATATCATAATCTAAGCATAAATGACATGCATTGACTACTGGAAATGACTCAAGGTGCCTTCCTACCCCACCCCCACCCAAGGGGGGGTCTGGGGCAAAATGAGATTCCACCAGATTTTGATAGATATCGACTCCCTGAATAAAGTCCCACCCACCCCCACCCCCTCCGACCTGCCCTTAGGGGTCGGGAAGTAATGCCCTTCCCCTGATGATGGCTATGGCTAGGCCGAAACGCATATTTTAAATATTTAAACATCGATATCTATCAAAATCCGGTTGAATATCTCATTGTATGACATATCAGTGTATTTAATACATATTTAATATAAGTACCCCCCTAAGGAGGGGTCGGAGGGCGTGGGGGTGGGTGGGACTTTGTTCAGGGAGTCGATATCTATCAAAATCTGGTGGAATCTCATTTTGCCCCAGACCCCCCCTTGGGTGGGGGGTGGGGTAGGAAGGCACCTTGAGTCATTTCCAGTAGTCAATACATGTCATTTATGCTTAGATTATGATATTTTTTAAGGTACCCCCCTAAGGGGGGGTCGGAGGGGGTGGGGGTGGGTGGGACTTTGTTCAGGGAGTCGATATCTATCAAAATCCGGTGGAATCTCAGTTTGCCCCATACCCCCCCTCGGGGGGGTGTTGAGGGTGGGAACGGACCCTCCAGTTCATGTCCGGCAAAGATCCATTGAAACATTGGGGGGTCACGTCTAAATATTCTGAGATACGGGGTACCTGCCGGACTTTAAAAAAGTGGCCCCCTTTAAAGCAATCCAACCGGTCGTGAACCCTCGTCAGTCACAGTTGGTCGTGAACCCTCGTTGTCGACAGTCAGTCATTGTCCGATTTGAGTAAATCAGATCGTGTCATAATATTTTGTAATAAACTTCTACTATTGTCTGTGTCCAAATTCGGTCGTTCTCTATTTTGTGCAGTCATTTCACTCATCCCGATCATAAATTCTGGCAGTTTAGGTGCATTGAGCCGAACCAGAGTCAGGAATACAAGGAAACGGGTCTCTTTCAGGTTTCCCTCCTGATAATGTATGGTAAAGACGCCGTGTGGCGTCATAAATCGGTTTAAATACACAAAAATCTATTTCACTTCTACTAGCGTTTATATAGACAGGTAAAATTTGCTTTATCTACGAAGACGAAGGTTATCATTTATCAATTGTCATTATAGAGATAATAAGTCACCTTGTTTTTACCTTGTTTTGTGGGATTTTAAATATCTGTTGGTGGGTCCCCTAATCTAGGAAACACATTGAATTGGGTTGTACTAAATAACATCTAGAGCCAGCTAGCTCAACGCGCGAGTTTTGAAACCTTTTAGGATGACAATCAGTTTGTATATTTTGCAATTTGCAACGCACACAGATAACAGTTACCATTATTTAACCATTTAATACACCTTTATGACACCTCTTCATATTATTCACCCATACACAACAATAATGAATAACATTGGTGATGACTGATATAGTTATCGTTTAAGAAGGTAGAATAGAAGCAGATTTTCTGGGGAAGTCTGACCTGGCGATGCTGTAAATTCACGATTTACTCTAAAATTCAGTTATTAATTTATTTTACAGCTGACAGCCAGTGATACCGAACATAATTGTAACACTAATTTAACGTATAATCCTTCAGTATTGTCAATTGTGGTCAGTCTGCCGTTATTCGACAAACGAAACCCTTCCTGCCACAGTTGTCCTGGGACCTGGGTAGTCATCTAAAGATTTCTCACTGTTAGTGGCCGGTCATTAGTTCTTGCTTTTATTAAGTAAATATAGGTGGGTAGTGGGTACTCTAAGTACAGCCTATTTTATATAAGAGCGTTTATAGTCTCAAAACTCTTAAACCAGCATTACAGCATACTGAGCATACCACATACAGCAAGCCTCGCCAATGGTAAAAGTTTGCCCACCTCTTGGTTCCAAATGTGCACGAAAGTGACAATATTGTTTGTAAGAAACATCAATACTTCTCTCGGTCACTCGGACTATCACGAGTGACAACTAACTGTCAAGGTTAGGTTGATTTTACTTCAAGGAAAATATTGTGACAGTAGAAAATATAAAACTACTACCAACAGTGTACTACAGGGTCATCAGTCACTACTAGTCGCCAGTATTTTGAAAGATTCAGCAAGCAATCACGTCAATATTGGTTTTCAGTTTTGGTTCTCATCTTACATCTCGTCCCCGGTAACCCATCCAAATCACAACAGGCAGGTAAGAATAACAAAAATAATCTGGGTTTTTTTCCCTCATTTTCCCCTCTCCATCCCCTCGCCTTCTTTTCAGAATAAATGGACCAGTCATCAGTTGGCTATAGACCATAGACTAAAACATGTCTCTGTACTATAGACTGCTATTGCTATTGAGATACAGCTGCAACTGCCAATTTACCAAACTTCTTCCTTATTGGTTTGGAAAACTGTTACCCTTGGACGGTATTCTGAACTTTTGTGGTAAATTTGCGATATCGCAAGAGTTGCTATGTCTACTTGCGATTTCAAAATAAATCCATATTCTCATGTCAGTTAGCAGCGTCCTAGCAAGTTTGCGACGTTGTAGCAGTTTTTGATAAGTTGTCCTAGGTAACGGTACTTATCAGCATGGATGTTCCAACTCCAAGGTATGGAGTAGTGTGGGAAGGGTGTTAGGCATTGATTGAGGCACTACTTTACGAGTGACTGTAGTTATGGAAATTACAGTTGCCTAATGTCTTGCACTTCAATATGCATGGCACTTGACAGTCGTACTACGGAGTCCGAGACCGGAGATTATCAAATTGCAATTGATATTGTCAAAGTAACCATAGGGATCACAAGTGTCTCCATTCTCCAAGTGCCTTCAGCAATGTGATCGCTAAGTTGCGGTAGCTCTCAGTTTGCGCTAACTTTGCGACAGATGTTTGCTATGCTGTGGCAAAATTATGGGATGAGAATCGTGTTTTGTAGCAGCGCTATGGAATTTCCCTATTCCTACGACAACGATAGCAAAGTTAAATCTACGACAACGATGAGAATATGGACAATAGTAACTCCTGTGGTAACTCAATATTTGCTTGCGATTTCCCCTTGCTATGGGGTTCAGAATATCGTCCCTTGACTATAATAAAATATTATTGTAGTGAGTAATAACAAATGTATATAAAGTGCACCATGGGTATAATACAAAGAACCTAGAATACAGAAGGAAAGGCAAATAATCAAATTTTGATAAAAATTCCATGGCTATGAAAATCAATAGTAAGTACTGCAAACTACGTCACGTCATGCCTATCAAAACACGTGTTAAACGGTACTGCAAGTGACGTCACGGGCAGAAAAATGAAATTTTTGACTTTTACTATGGGGATCTGCCGCGGGTTGGGTATAATACGTTTAGAGTAAGCGTAGCGACAACGCACCAAAAATTTACATCTTCTTTGGCCAAGGATAATAGAAGTATATAGGGATAAAGGTTCGGACAAAAGAGTATACTTGTGACGTAAGCTGCCGTCAAAAAATTGACCCAAAATCCCACTTTTCATTTTAGTTGACATTGTCCGCAGGTTGTTCTTTGGCTATAGCACAGTAGCTTGATCCCCATGGCTACTCCCCCACATACAGTAATGCCCTACCCAAAATAACAAAAATTTTGCACCCAAGTTGGAGGAGTTCATGGCATTGGCAATTTGGGTGTGGATTCTGCAGACTGTTGTTACTATTGACTCCACGTGTTGAGCAACCACCCAAGATCCAATTCAAAAATCGAAACTTGGGTGCAAAATTTTTGTTATTTTGGGTAGGGCATTACTGTATGTGGGGGAGTAGCCATGGGGATCAAAATACTGTGGGCTATAGTATAGACCAGAGGGACGGTATTCTGATCTTTTGTGGTAAATTTGCGATATCGCAAGAGTTGCTATGTCTACTTGCGATTTTAAAATAAATCCATATTCTCATGTCAGTTAACAGCGTCCTAGCAAGTTTGCCACGTTGTAGTAGTTTTTGATAAGTTGTCCTAGGTAACGGTACTTATCGGCTCGGCATGGATGTTCCAACTCCAAGTTATGGAGTAGTGTTGGAAGGGTGTTAGGCATTGATTGAGGTACTACTTTACTATGATCGCCAAATAACTTTGGAAAATAAGATTGAAGAACAATAAAACCGATAAGAAAATATAATAGGCGAGTTCGCGGTTCAGTGAGCAAGAAAAATACAGGAGTTCGTGCTTAAAACAACACTTTCTGCGTTTTTAGAGACCAAGCTTGTCTTTCTACGATCAGTATTCTCGGAGGAGTTACAAGTTTCCAAAAAGAAGTTCAGGGCTGATTTGATAGTCGAGGTCAGGTCAAGTAACTTGGTAACCGGGGCTCTTAAATGGACATTAAAAAGTTCAATGGCGTTTCCTATAAATTGTTACCATGAAAGTATAAAATATTTCATTCCGCTTCTACTAAATTTGAGATTTTATAATAAAGCAAATTAAACCGAAAATAACAATTAAACGATAGAAATAAATCTATTTTGGATTTTTATTCAATTTTATAGTCAAATTTTCTTTTTTCGATTTCCTTTTAATTTTAATTGTCATTATTAACCGATTTTAATTTTCTGTAGATTTTAATACTCATAATCAATCAAGATTGAATATCTGTTGATTTTCATAGTCAACATTAATCAAATCTTGATTTTCTGTTGATTTTCATAGTCAGCAACTACCTATTTTGATTTTCTATTGATTTTCATAGTCAGCAATTATCTATTTTGATTTTCTGTTTATTTTAATACTTAATATTAGTCAATTTTGATTATCTGTTGATTTTAATACTCAATATTTTTCAATTTTGATTTTCTGTTGATTTTAGCTCGCCTGAATAAGGCAGCTTATAGAATCGCACAGTCTGTCCGTCCGTCCGTCCGTACCCACTATAACTTTCGAACGCAAAGACGAATATTGACCAAACTAGGCAGAAACAATGTCTAGGGACCACTGACGATCCCTATTGATTTTGGGGCTAATCGGTCTATTGGTTGCCGAGATACCGCGCGCTCACTTTGTCTTCATTTTGATAGTCAAAGTGAAAAATGGGCATTAAAAAGTTCAATTGCGTTTCCTATAAATTGTTAGCGGGATAGTATGAAATATTTCACTCCGCTTCTACCAAATTTAGTTTGAATTTATATTGATTTTCATAGTCAACATTAATCAATTTTTATTTTCGGTTGATTTTTCAAATAATACAACTTTGCTTTGGTTGCGTTATAATTGTATTAGTTAAAGATGACGTCAGTTTTGATATATCCTTATAATATCAATGTCCGAATTTTTAATATGTCGTAGCTACATATATAAACACTCGATTCTGAAAGTTTGATCAAAATCTGTACGTTCGGTTTTGTGTTACAACGGGTGATTACTATTCGTCTTCCAAAATGTGTACATGGTAACCTTTACTCAGGCGAGCTTCTGTTACGGCTTGCTGTAGGTTTTTAAATTGAATTATGAATTGTATTAATCTATATAGTTTGAATTAGTGCTTACTTTAATAATCAAAATAAATTTATTTCTATTATTATTACAACCAAAATGTGCACACGGTTCCCTTTACTCAGGCGAGCTTCTGTTACGGCTTGCTGTAGGTTTTGACATTTAGCGTGACTTTGTATGGTGTGTTATGACTTACCTAATGAATTTGTATGGAAATAATTACTATGTATGGAGATACAAACATGTATAGTATACCGATACACGATATATATCACCATAGATTGCGGTTGGTAAATTTATTCAATGTTAATAATATTGTGGAATGATAAGACCCAAGTATAAATTGCACAACCATACAAAAAGAATAAACCTTGTTAATTTAACTTACCTTTCATATTCAATATTGCCATACAAAGTCATAAACCGCTATACAAAGTCATACACCACCATACAAAGTAATACTATCTATTTTTAGCTCTCCCATACAAAAGTCATGTGTGTGCCATACAAATTCCTATTTTCCCAAAAGTAATGTTTGAAAATCTTTGGGAGAATGTAAAATGCCAATGAACCACAACCAGTACGCATGCTAGTTTAGGTGAGCGGGCCGGGCCGAACCACTGGCCTCCAATACCATTCAGCGAGTCGAGCCAGACCCTCAAAAAATTTTGGCAAGCCGAGCCGAAGCCGAGCCAGCCATTCAAAAAAATTCAGGCGAGCCGAGCCTATCATCCAAAAAGAATTCAATCGAGCCAAGTTATATGGAACCGACTCAGTTCGGTTCGCTGAAAAATCGAGCCACTGGCTGGAAAAAGTTTTGAGCGAGCCAAACCATCTCATTTCATTAGATTAGGCGAGTCGAACCACATCATTAGATAATTAATTTAATGGGGCGAGCCGAGCTGGGTCTGCCAAAAATTTCGATCGAGCCATAAACTAGCATGAGTATCGCAGTCAAAGTCTGCCCAGTTAGTCACAGAAAACAATTTATTATTATGCAAACGTTTTATCTTTATCGTCTCTTGACATGCAATATTAAATAGATAAACAACCATTCAGATTCAGCAGAGCGTCGCATTTTATTTTCCGCCCATAAAGCATCAAATAACAATAATGACATAACTTGGGCTAGGTTGTTTGTAGGTTTTCTATATTATATCTAAGTTTTGAACTTTGTAAATAACCTGTCATTAGGTAGGGTCATACTGCGCATAGTACATAAAACATACGACAAGACTCCAAGCAATTGAATTGACTGAAACTTGACTTTCTGCTATAGACTTTCTGTTATGATATTATTTCTAATCAAGCAGTACATAGATAGAATAGTAAGGTAAATCGTATTCATATTCGTTTCAAATAATAACGCAGAGTCGCGTTATCATTGCCACTTTGTTAAAAGGAACAAGAACTAACAAAACAAAGCTATACTACTAATAATTTAATATTATGGCACGGACGGTATACCAAATAGTGCGATGTGTGGCTTCGGCTTTATATAGTGATGATGACTCAGATCCGTCTACAAACTCAAATTCTAATAACGATATTATAATGCATCGGGTTGTTATGCACATACATGTTAGGTTTTGCTGCTTTACATGTAAAAATAGTTCCTTTTGTTATGTTAGCAATCAGTCATCATATCTAAATCAGGGACGCGGGTGAGTGTCACTCATTTGTCATTTTTAGCTACTACTTGTCGCAGCAATTAACTTGTAATATATTATTACTTTATAGTTTACATTACATCACAAACAATACAATCGAAATAAATCGGGTAATTAATTTTAAACGTAAATTACAAAAGTAATAAATGAAAGGTATTACTGCTAATATGTCAAATTTAATTATTGCGTTTTAAATAATAGATAATTACCAGAAAAATATGTATGCAATTGTAAATTATGTTTAGAGCAATAATAATTTTATCATTGTGTGTTTTTTATTTTTAGGCATCGCAAAAATTAGGGGCCAAAATGGCTCGATTTTTGATCTTATCGGGGAAAACAACCCTTTTTTATCTTCTGATATGGATAACAACTAGTCAAGCAAGCTTGTCTTTAGATTCTAAGTTAAAGAAAAATAACCTTCAGCGGGAAGTAGTTTGGACAGCCGACATGTCATTTGATGGCATTAACCTTGCTCATCCAGAAAGTCATTCTCTCAAGAAACGAGAAGCCAAGTCAACTGATTCTAATATTATAACTAACGAAGTATGTTTGACGATAAGTCAATCAATATTATTAATTTATTTTAATACTGTAGTCAATTTTTAAATGAAGACGAGGTTACACGAATATAGTCAATGTTGTATTGTTTTTTGGTCATTATTTTACATATTTGAAAAAAATTTTAAAAATAACAATTCAATTTCAATAACGAATTTTTTTTGCTGTTTTCAGAACCCTCTTAATGACCCTCACAATCAGCTCGTTGTACTTTGGGCTGGTGAGGATGTCATCATTTGTTTGGCCAAAGACATGAATATGAACACAACGTCAACGCTTTACATATCCAGGGACTATGGTGGAAAGTTCGTTAATGTCTCGGATAAATTGCTGATAGGAAACACTCGACTTCCCATATTAGACAAGTTTTTTAATCATCATAGAAATAATGGCCATGTAAGTACTAAAAACAGACATTTTGTAGCAAACTCCACCGATTTAGTTCTCGTATGTTTTAAAATTATTTCATCTTTGTAAATTAATTGATAATTGTTTTTGTAGTTTATCTTTACTGATGTGGTAAATAAGTACATTTTTACTACAACAGACTACGGCAACAATTTTGAAGCTTTCACTGTACCATTCGTTCCAGATGAAATATCTTTCGATCCTCACTCAGATCAAACTGTTGTAGCATTCGAAAGCGACACAGCTCAACAAGAGGTTGGTACCTTAATATTCCCCTCTTTTATTAACGAATTTGTTGTTACTTCTGTAACTATGTCTGACATCTGTTTGTAGATGTGGCTGTCTCAAGATTTTGGCCGGACATGGACGAAAACTCATCAAAACATCAAAACATTTGAATGGGATGACTCAGTTATACCAGCCAGGTTATTTTTGCAAAGGGAGGAGCCTGGTGGCAACACAATTTTAATTTCATCCGATTCTCTCTTTATCGATCCGAAGGATACTAAGGTTGAAATAAAGGACGTGGAAGAATTCAAAATCAAAGAAGAATATATGTTTGCTACAAAGCGAACTACTGATGTAAGTTAAATTGTTGTAGTTCTTTGCTTTCAATCTTTCTTGACAATGATGTAGAAATTTGTCTCATTAGAGTAATTTGGAGTTGTTAATTTCCTACAAAAGAGGACCTTTCCAGCCTGCTCTTTTTCCAAACAAGAATCCTGCTAAGTATTATCACATTGCTGATGTGACAGATGGACAGGTTTGTGCTATTCTCAAAGCTTTAACACTTTTGTGAGGTTTATTACATATGTAGTGAAAGAAAATAATTTGGTATTGACTAATGATTCCAGATATTTGTATGCGTCACACATAGTGAATACTTGACTAATCTGTACATCGGAAATGAGCCACTTGATAACAGCAGTCCAAAGTTTTCCTTGTCTTTAGAAAGGATTGTGTTCTTCAAGCCGAACGTTTCTTGGCCTGCTTCTTGGATAAAGTAAGTAAATATTTACTCATCTGAATTTTGTGATAACAGACTTGGTTTGGCTAAGTTGCCACAATAATAAAGCCACATCTGATGAAATATGTGTATGTGTAGTAAGTACAATATTACATTTATTACTCAGTGCTTATTCATTTTATGAACTAATTTACAGCGATGTAACTGGCGAGGCATTTGTTGATTTGCACCGAGTTGATGGACTTAGGGGAGTTTATATTGCTAGTCAACTAAAATCCCTAAATCCCACCAATGGAAAATTTAATATGGATGAAGTCATTTCCTTGGTCACATATGATCAGGGTGCTGAATGGACAGAATTAGAACCCCCTGACTTTGATGATGAAGGCCAACCGCTCTATTGCAAGCTTGTAGGCTCAAAATAGTTTTACAACCATTGCCTTTCTTTGTGTACATTTTGTGTATTGTCATTAGTTAATGTTATTTATGTTATTTTTTACAAACAGACGAATGGGAGATCTAGTGAGAGATGTTCTTTGCACATCAGTCAAAGGCTAAGTGAACTGTACCCAATGACACGAGCAGTTCCAATTTTGTCTAAAAAATCGGCCATAGGAATTGTTATTGCTACTGGAACTGTCAGTAGCTCTCTTAAAGGGCATTTGGGAGTTTATATGTCAACCGACGGAGCTGTTAAATGGCGTCAGGTGACACAGTACTAGAATTTAATAAATAATAACAATAAGCACAATTAATTGGGCACCAGAAAATATAGTCTGTCTACTATAGCGTGTGTTTAATTATTATTATGTCGCATTGATACATAAAATGATGAACTACCCTTTAATTTGTGTTTTATGTTCGTCTTGTGCGTTATTGAAAATGTTTGTATATACTGTTGGTCTATAGTTGCTGAAAGGAAACTATCTATACAATTTTGGCGATCATGGAGGAATAATCGTGGCCACGAAATACTATAAGGTTGGCGACGCTACCAATGAACTTATTTATTCGACAAACGAAGGGCAATCGTGGACTACTTTTAAATTTTCGGAAAATAAAATAAGAGTGTTGGGTCTTATGACTGAACCTGGGGAAAATACCACAGTATTCTTTATCTTTGGTTCAGTAGCGGATAAATCCAAACATTCATGGATGTTGATTAAAGTAGATTTCAAAAACGTGTTTGGTAAGTGAAATTCTTTGACTACTGGGACGGTATTCTGATCTTTTGTGGTAAAGTTGCGGTATCGCAAGAGTTGCTATGTCTACTTGCGATTTTAAAATAAATCCATATTCTCATGTCAGTTATTGTTACAACAGCTCAACGTCTAAGTACAGGGCAAGACAGGATCCATTATCGTCATGTAAACAGTAAAATTACTAACTTTTGTCGAAGTCAGAGCTGTCCCCGGTAAGGCCTATGTTAAATTGAAAACAACGTATGTGAGGCTGTCACAACGTCCTGCCCTGTGAGAAAGTCATTTTGGATATCATCTCTAGGCTGTTTCCATAGGGATGTGAAAAACAGATCAAATTGGTCAATCTCATTTAAGTTTACCAATTTAATCTGTTTTTTACACCAATATGGAAACAGCCTAGAGATGATATCCAAAATGACTTTCTCACAGGGCAGGACGTTGTGACAGCCTCACATACGTTGTTTTCAATTTAACATAGGCCTTACCGGGGACAGCTCTGACTTCGACAAAAGTCAGTAATTTTACTGTTTATATGACGATAATGGATCCTGTCTTGCCTTGTACTTAGACGTTGAGCTGTGGTAACAATAGCAGCGTCCTAGCAAGTTTGCGACGTTGTAGCAGTTTTTGATAAGTTGTCCAAGGTAACGGTACTTATCGGCATGGATGTTCCAACTCCAAGGTATGGAGTAGTGTGGGAATGGTGTTAGTGTTAGGCATTGATTGAGGTACTACTTTACGAGTGACTGTAGTTATGGAAATTACAGTTGCCTAATGTCTTGCACTTCAATATGCATGGCACTTGACAGTCGTACTGAGTCCAAGACCGGAGATTATCAAATTGCAATTGAAATTGTAACCATAGGAATCACAAGTGTCTCCATTCTCCAAGTGCCTTCAACAATGTGATCGCTAAGTTGCGGTAGCTCCAAGGAGCTTTTACGTTGTTATAGTATCATCGTTTAATAAGGAGGGCCAAGTAGAGAATTCCCAAGGCGGGCTAAATTTCTATAGTGACGCTTGTTTTGCTTATAGACAGGTGGGGAAAGGACCTTTATATCGGTGGACAAACTCTGGGACAAAAATATGAATTTTTGTCCCAGCAGTCCCGTCCCCATCTTAGATTCCTTGCATGCATATTTCTCATATTGACAGGTGTCTATTGTCCATTGCTGGAATTAGCGAAGGTTAGGCGGTGTGCTGTCAAGTGTTGCACAAATTTAAAAGGTAGCCCTTCTGCTACAGTATTTTATTTTCCAAGCGTACAGGAAGAATGCATGCTTGGATTTTGTGCTTTGTTGTGGAGTTTTTAAAGTGAACCTCGCTAATTTTGGCGTCTGTAAATTGCATTTTATATTTTACATGATGTTATTATTCCGAGTTTGCGGTGGCTCCCGGCTAAACCATTTCCACCTCTATATATTCGTACTTTAGCATTTACGGACTTGAAATTGTCAAAAAACAAGGTTAAAGTCTCTTTTCATTGGTGGATGCATTTTGCCAATGGGGTTGCAGATTTCCATGATTGCAATTGTTGCGTGTACCATTGCATAAATTGCATTGTGAGTTTAATTCTTGAAAATTTTATGTTAATCTCGATACATAGGTATTAAATACTACAAATTAATTTGGAAACTAAATAACTATCGATTTGTATGGTATATCTATATGATCATTCGAATGAAAATGAGTTCCTAACTGAATTTGAATTGGTACTATGAGCTGGGACGATCCGTCCCAGAGTTTGTCCGTATCATTTCAATGGTAATGTAGAGTCCTTTCCTCACCTGTGTATTTACGATAAATGTATTGCTATAGAAATTAAGCCCACCTTGAGAATTCCCCATAAAGGATTTTGAAGATCTATAAGGGACGTTTTCTATTTCAAATTGGGGTAAAAAATCCCTTATGATTATGATCATAATAACAAGTTCATTTCCCAATGACGTTGTGGAATGATGTAAGATATGATATCACATCATTAATAATGAACTAGGCTAGAGACATTGGATTGCAATTTCATAGGAAGAAATTAATTACACTATCCGATTATTACAAATAAGTTGTAATTCCTTGAATTCAAACCCTTGTGATGTTGTTGCACTTCCACTTATAAATCCCATTTGTATTCATATGACACACAATGTATTATGTATGACTGTCTCAACACATTTAACAGTTAGCTGTACAGTTTATGATGCAGAGTTAAAGTTTTAACGTATCAGAAAAGTGGAACTAGCAAGTGTGAGGAAAGAGAAAGACAGACTCAATAAAAAAATGGCTCGTAGAAATGAAACCAATTGAGGCATTGAGGAAACAATTAAACAGGGCAATAGAAATTGCAGAAGTAAAATGTAGAGACTACTAAATTGGGGTATTTTAGTCTTTCCGGTTCTAGGACCAGTAACGGTAAATAGCAGTAATAGCGGATTTTAAAAGATTTATTAAATACATAACGATAAATAACAACTTTAACAATAAAGATTACACACGTTCTGGCTGTATGCATTTACACTTTTCAATACACACCAGACACATCAGCTATATGAATTGGTTTTCTATATCAATGGTAGCTTACATTTGAGAAAGGAAAATATTTTGCCTTCGTTTCTGTAACCTTTGCTGTTTTTCCAATTTTTCTTGGCGTATTGCTCTGTTGATTGAATCAATTCGGATAATAGTTCTAGTACGCACGTATAATTGTATTACTCCTTTGGGAACTTCAGGATATAAATCAGAAAGAAGAACGCTCAAATTTTCCACTACGGCAAAGCTCCGATTAAATGTGTGCTGACCTATCCCACGATGGTACTCAATAAAATATTCCTCGAATTTTTTGAAAACTGCCATCCAGATATTTGAAGGTTCTATCAAGCCTCCTCTGGAAAGAAACCTTACCCAACCACCATTTTGATCGTTCTTTTCCCATGCTTTACGGGTCAGCTCTGGATACTTATCTCCCACACGCTTTGCAATGTACCCAGATACATATTCGAGTCCACCTTCAATACACTTTTCTAAAGTATACATCGGTGAGCATTCATCGTTATCTTTAACTTTTACAGTAGTGTCTATTTTTTTCAATGTATCCTTTAAAGATACCTCAAGGCTATTGTCTTTTACTACTGATATTTACAATCAATGTACAACATCGCCCTTGCGCTAGATTCAGACAATACTTGATATGCTTTAGCTACATTTTGCCGTGCTTTTCCTCGAACATTCAGATGTTCTTCCGTTAATTTATGATTAATCGGCATCTCTCCTTTATTATATTTCAGAATGTCTATCAGTGGTTCAGTATTGATGATTGTACCATCTGCCAGAATGAATCCATCATCAAACAAGTGGTTTCGAATTAATTTTAACAAATGTGGGAAATCAGCGAAAACAAAAATAGGTTCATTTGTAACTGGATTGGGGAAACTAGTATTTTCTATGGAAATGTTTAGTGCCTTCCACAGTCCTTGATTCTTGGTACCAGCATCACAGCAAATTCCTAGTACATTTATCCCACAGTTTTCCACTGCGCTTATTATCGCATTAAGTTTTTCAGGGGTTAGTACTTCATCGAAATTATAATAGATTAGTTGCTTCCAATCCATGAACAATCCTCTTATATAAACTGCTAAGACGTGATGAGATGGCCCCAATATTTGGTCATTTTTTTCGTCGTAACAAATTTGATCGCTGATCTCGGCCTCGTCAAACGCGAGAATACATTGTCGTTCCATTGGTGTTGCGGCAAAAAATTCAGCTTTTAGTACATGCAATACTGGGTTTAAAAGTCCAGGGTGCATGTCTATCGCTGAAATGTTGTTTTTTATTGTTGACAAAGATGGTAGTGGCCAATGACATCGTTCCCTTAGGTATCGATATGCAGAGCTAGAAACTGTATGAAGAGCTACGGACTTAGCGATATCTTCTGATGTCCAATGGACAAACTTTTTGCCTGTGCTACCGAGACGATGGATTTGCTTTGGAGACAATATGCTGGAAACTGCACTTGTTATGCTCTTTAATTTATTGGAAGTCTCTACATTTTCCTTCTGCAATTGCTGCAATTTTTGTTTCTCTATGTTCAATTGTTTCCTCAATTCTTCAATGGTTTCATTTTTGCGAGCCAATTTTGTGTTTAGACTGTCATTCTCTTTTTTCACACTTGCTAGTTCAACTTCAAGTTTTTTCTGATACGCTGAAACTTCTGGTTGCAGTTGCAATAATGAATTGCCTACACAGACAATGCAATTTGATAAGATAATTTGAACAGAATTATATTAGGATGAGCAGATAATGCAAATTTTAAAACATAGTATAAATAAATAATAAGTAGAGTTACTCGGATTAACAGTTCCTTGCAAGAAAAGACTTGGAATAGCACAATCCCGTAACTTTCGCTTCCCCTCACATTCTCTTTTGTATGAATTGGTATCAAAATGCGCTGCACATATTCCGAAGTTGTCTGGATTGAAAGGCTTACTTCTGCACAATGTGGTGATTTTAATCCATTTTGATCTAATGTCTGGACATTTCTTGGGGAACTCGTGGATTGTTGTGAACCCATTAGCCTTGCTACCGCAAATAGCACATTTCTTCCCCATAATAACAAGCTTTTTATAGCTGTTGCCAATTTATGGAAAGGAAGCAGTCAGTAGAAAAATCGGATAGTGGAATTAATTTCTCCCTATGAAATTGCAATCCAATGTTTCTAGTCTAGTTTATTATTAATGATTTGATATCATTTCTTACATCATTCCACAACGTCATTGGGAAATGAGCTTGCTATTATGATCATGTAATCATAAGGGATTTTTTACTACAATTTGAAATAGAAAACGTCCCTTATAGATCTTCAAAATCCCTTACGGGTAATTCTCTACTTGGCCCTCCTTATTAAACGATGATACTATAACAACGTAAAAGCTCCTTGGGTAGCTCTCAGTTTGCGCTAACTTTGCGACAGATGTTTGCTATGCTGTGGCAAAATTATGGGATGAGAATCGTGTTTTGTAGCAGCGCTATGGAATTTCCCTATTCCTACGACAACAATAGCAAAGTTAAATCTACGACAATGTTGAGAATATGGACAACAGTAACTCTTGTGGTAACTCAATATTTGCTTGCGATTTCCCCTTACTATGGGGTTCAGAATTTCGTCCGTACATACTATGCTAGCATAAAATAATTAGACAAAATGAATTTTATGCTCCACCTTTATCACATAGCTCACGTTCATATAGTGATAAAAGCAAAAATGATAGTGATACATGTAGATGTAGTAAAGGCGGAGCATGATATTCATTTTGTCTAATTTTATTATGCTCGCACAATCCATACTTGTTGAGTAGAATTTACGAAAGCACAATGTTTTAACTTACGTCTATGTATTTCATTATTTATTGGTCTGCAGAAAGACCATGTGCTGAAGATGACTACAAATTGTGGTCTCCTTGGGATAGTAAACCGGGCCGACATTGCCTCTTAGGACGAAAAGATGTATATGAAAGGAGAATACCGAATCATATCTGTCATAACGGTGGTGACTATGTTCGGGAAGTAAGTTCTGCAACTTGCAGCTGTGGAAGAGAAGATTTTGAATGGTGAAATAAATTCTTTTTAGAGATTTTTTTCAACCTCCCTAAATATTATAAACATATGTTTGTGTAATTGCAATTGCTTTCGATGATTGCAGTGATTATGGCTACAAATTGGATTTAACAAAAAATAACACGCCTTGCGTCCTTGATGAGGAGGTTAGCGTTTCGAAAAACTCAATTGGTTGTGCTTCTGGAGAAAGATTTTACAACCGAACGAAAGGTTATCGTAAAATTCCCGGTGATATATGTATCAGCGGTGTTTCAGACGAGCTTTTACCTGAACGTGTACCTTGTACTGTGAGGTATGTGTAGTTGTCGTCTTGTCGTTATCCCATGTTTTAATTTTTCATGGCAAACTGTTTCGTGGTGAAGTATAGAAGTATTTAAAATGTTCTTGTAGAAGACTTCGTTGAAGTGATCACCTTGCACTTGGTTTTCTTAATTTTCAGGAACGAATCAGAGTTTCTTCTGGTAGCCAAACGAGATTCTATACTACGTATTGATATGAATGACTTTACTGTTAGAGATTTGCTTCCAATTCCAAAATCTGAAGCTATAATTGCCCTTGATTTCGACAAAAAGGAAAATACTGTGTATTGGTCTGATGTGAATCAGGATCGTATCATGGTACGGCAACTCATTGATATGTCTATTTTTATAATTACTTGCGTTCTGTTTTGAAATTTCTCTTCTATTGTTAGAAATTACGATTGGATGGAAAAAGTGAAGCTGAAACTCTTCTTGATAGCAATCTGTTGTCAGTTGAAGGGTTGGCATTTGATTGGATGTCGAAAAATTTGTATTTGTGTGATGGAGCTAGTTCCAGAATCGACGTTATAAGGACCAATATGCGCAGTGCAAAAAGTACCCGTAAAGCTATTTTGGGAAAGCCAGATATAGAGAAACCTAGGGGCATTGCCGTCCACCCTGCCAAAGGCTTTTTGTTTTGGAGCGATTGGTCCAATGAAAAGCCTGTGATCGGTCGTTCTTGGTTGGATGGATCCAACGTCAGATACGTAGTACAAAATTCAAATGGGAACCAGATTATAAAATGGCCAAATGGGCTGACAGTTGATCATGCTACCAATAAATTGTACTGGGTGGACGCTTATTTGGATCAAGTATCCACCTGCGGAATGAATGGAGAAAATTTCAAAGTTTTTCTACCGAAAGATGTAATACACAACAACTACTTTTGAACTTTTCGCCCTCAGTATATACTTTTATTCTAACTCAAGTTATTTATTTAATTAATGTAAGCAGTATCGACTTGGTCATCCCTTTGCAGTCGCAGCTTACAAAAATCTGATTTACTGGGATGATTGGACAACTCGTTCGATTTATTTCGCCTCCTCAGATACCGGCAATGCTACTAGTACTATAAATTTAGTCATTTCAAATCTTTCCCGTTTAATGGATTTGAAGGTATTATACAGTAATTAACATCAGACACGCTTTAAAGCAATTTTTTGCTTGAAAGAACAGGCTATCACATTATTTATTATTCACATCGCAATCTTACGGTGTCAATTTACAATTAATTGTAGGCATATGGCCCAGAATCGCAACTGGGCACAAATAAATGCTCTGGTAACAACAACAACTGTCCATATTTGTGTCTTGCGACGCATGGCCAAGGAACCACGTGTCATTGTCCTGACGGATTTAACGTCAGTGGAAGTACGTGCATATGCTCAGATGGGAAACCTTTGAACAGTGATGGTACTTGCGGTAAGATTAGTTATTATTTTTGTATATAATATTCTCTATTTCATATAAACAATAAAATTGGCCATTACATCTCACCATAGGTATGCCAGAAAATGAAGACAACCAACTGAAATGCTCTCCTGTCCAAATTCCTTGCAACGCTGATGGGCGGTGCGTTCCTGGTAAGAACACTGTTTTATTCATAAATCGAGTAGCAAATATCTTGATACATCTTTGATTACAGCCAATCAGGAAGTATATGTTATAATAAATAGTAAATAAAAGTATAATGTGTCTAAACATGTTTTGTAGCTACATTCCGATGTGATTTCGATTTGGACTGTTCCGATGGTGCAGATGAAGAACATTGTGGTATAATAAGTATTTAGAAATTTTTGTTTCCTCTCATCGCATTATCTGCCATTGTCATTTTCTTATAAGCTTTCAGATTATTTTATTACATTTTTTTTGCTAGATGACTTGTACCCAAAGTGTAATGACACTACAAAGTTTAAATGCAGCAATAGGAGATGTATCATGAAGAAATGGGGTTAGATTTTAATAAATAAAAGTGTTCGTTCAATGTTTTGATGTCAATAATTTTTAGTTTTTATTACGATGTGCTATTTTTGTGTTTACGGTTTACAGTTTGTGATGGAGAAGATGATTGTCACGATAATTCTGATGAGAAAGACTGTCCAGTTTCTCATCCTATTAACTGCCAACGTGAGTTTGTATTCTCCATGGATGTTTTTCTTAATCTTATTTTTGTTTTTAAATCTAAAAATGTAACTTTTAAAATTTGTCAATAGCAAACGAGTTTAAATGTGCTTCCAACAAAAGATGTATCAGGTTAGTTTATTTTATCAAAATAATTTTAGATGTATAGTATAGGTTTTGTTACTGACTAATTTGCAGTTTTTACAGTTGATTTGTTTTTTTACTAGCAATGATTACGTTTGTGACGGTACTAGTGATTGTGAGGACCATTCTGATGAAAAGCCAGATTATTGTGCATCTAAAACATGTCCAGAATGGAAATTTGAGTGTGAATCAAAGGATTGTATTGTGTACGTTTAATAACTTTTTACTAAGTGGTCCTGTTCCTAAAATCATTTGACTTGGTACTATGGGCAGCTTGCATATTTAATAATTCCTGTTTTGCCTTTAGGAGGTCATGGATTTGCGATGGAGATTCAGATTGTAAAGATGGTTCTGATGAAAAAAATTGCACTGCGGAAGGAATGTCCACCGTAGCCCCTCCATTGTTTCCCAAGGTTATAATTTAAATCCTAATGAGGATGATTCTTTTCACATTTTCACTTGTTACTAATTACTAATGTTTCGCGAAATATGCGCTTTTTACTGGGTATTATAATGTTTGTTTTCAAATAGGATGATTGTTCAAAACTTTCGGACATGTTTAAATGTTTTGGCACCGACCAATGCTTACCAAGTTCATGGTTATGTGATGGTAATTCAATTGTTTTCCACTTTTTGTTGCCTTGTATTATGGTTTTATTTTTATTGCTTTAAGAATATTTCGACATGAATCTGTTCTCAATTAAATTCTTTTGTAGGTGTTCAGGATTGCAATGATGGAAGTGACGAATTAAGATGTGAATTGGGTAAGGCAGATTTAATTTTAATGTTTTGACATTGTTTCGGTTTTGTGTAAAATGGATTTAATTGTTCCTTTTGAAGACGATGAAGTTACAACTACTCCAGAAACTGTAACATTCCGTCCTGCTAATCGCTGTCCTGATAACCATTGGCAGTGCAACTCAGGTATTTTACTAATTCATCATTTAAAGTTTTACGGCCTTATTTTGACAACAATAGAATAGAGATAAGAGTAGCGATAAGAACTAATGGATTTTTATCCATTATGTTTTCACCCTCCCTAATTCCTTTTCAATTACTTTTTTCTCGGCGATCGACGAAGCTAGATAATCATGCGTGGGGTCTCGCCGATCGTTGAAGAAAAGTAATTAAAAAAGAAAAATCCAATTAGTTCTTATCGCAATTAACATCTCTATTCTATTGTTTCCAACGTAAGGCCGTAACGCTTGTACATCTTGCTTAGCATATTCTAAGAAAGTGGTACGTAAACGAGCAACTTTTTTATTAGGGGAGTGTATTTGGGAAGCATCCTTGTGTGATGGGCATCCGGATTGCCCGGGCAAAGAAGACGAGGTACCGTGTCATAACGAGACTAGAGGTTGTCCAAAAGACCATCTTCGATGTGGCTTGTCTAATGTTTGTGTTAAGTCGACGAAGTTTTGTAATGGCATTCCGGATTGTCCTAATAATATGGACGAGTTAGCTTGTTCAGGTGAGAATTTGTATTGGATTATATGATAATGCATATTCGTAGATTATAGTTTATTGTTCGCTGATCTGTCATGTAGTAATTTTGTGAATGGCAAAGGTTAAGGTGAGCATTGGCTGTCTTGAGGTAGGAAGCCAATCCCAGATTTTGTGATTTTTAGGCCTTTTTTGACTCACTTTAGCCTAAATGAGCCAAAATTTTTGCGAATTTGCCTCATGCATATGAGTAAATATATAAGAGATCACGCAGGCTGGGAACCGATTGTTACAGACGAAGTTGACAAATTCAGAATCTACTCTACTTTAGGATACAAGAAAACTAATTTCTCGAATTTTTAAAAAATTTCGTTGTTTTTGAGTTATGGCGGTTTTTACCCGAAAACTTTACATGAAAATAATTTCGAAACTACTGAACCGATTTTGACGAAACCAGTGCCAAAATGATCGCATGGCTGTTCTCTACATGGGGTATTCAAAACATTTTTTTTAAATCCAAAATTTTGAAACATTTCGAAAAAACTTTGAAAAATGTTTTAATGAGCTGAAAACGACATAGAAAGATTTGTAACTGCATTACAAGTCTTCATAAACTCAATGCACTATAAATTTCGAATCAAATTTTTGAAAAATGTTTTGAATACCCCATGTAGAGAACAGCCATGCGATCATTTTGGCACTGGTTTCGTCAAAATCGGTTCAGTAGTTTCGAAATTACTCCCATGTAAAGTTTTCGGGTAAAAACTGCCATAACTCAAAAACAGCGGATTTTTAAAAAAATTCGAGAAATTGGTTTTCTCATATTCTAAAGTAGAGTAGATGCTGAAATTGTCAACTTCGTCTGTTACAATCGGTTCCCAGCCTGCGTGATCCCTTATATTTTCACTCATATGGCCTTATGACGTCATTCCTCCCTCCAAAATCGACTTCTAAATACGGTACTGAAAGTGAGTCGTGACCTTTAAAACGGTATTATGAAATTTCGTCAATAAAATTCTTACCATAATTTTTACAGTTGTGGTTTCGACAATGCTAGAACTGATTTCGACAATGTTAGAGCTGGTTTCGATTATGATAGAGCTGATATCGACTATGTCAACGAGAAATTTGACAATGGAAGGCAATTATGCTATAAAACTAGAAACCCCCAGCCAGGGCCGCAGCCAGAAAAAAATTTCGGGAGGGGCCCGATAAATAATAATTGAAAAATAATACTATATTCGCGCGAAGCGCGAAAAATTTTTGGGTTTTAAGGCAAAAATTCCTTTCTTTTCTTCGATTTCGGGGGGGCCCGGCCCCCCCCCCCCTCGCTGCGGCCCTGCCCCCAGCACAGTTAGCCGTGGCTAACTTAGCCCCCGACACTGCTATTGAATTTTACAAAAGGGTTATTTAGGGATGGGGATGGGCCGTAATTTGCTAAAAAAACTATGCTTTATTTTCATCAAAAACCGTCTTTCTTCCTTGTGCTTGTGAAAACCTGTGTTCTTATATTTACAAACAATAATCTTAACAGTTTTCAAAAACTAACGTGAAGTCGTAATAAAAGCTCGCCCTAGTAAATAGTGTCCCACACAATTTCCTAAGAAGTGTAGGTTTTCGGCTTGCTTATCAAGTAAAAGTGAAAATGAATAGGGTCCATCACTGGTGTATAAGCAATGTTTCTTACAGGCTCGATTAAACCTCAACCACGTATTAGAGAGGCAACGGGTGCCCCAAAAACTGTGCGGTCCTATAAGCTCGGTTGTTGGAGCCACCTATATCTTCCAAAGTAGCAGCTAGTAGCAGCTGCAAATTTTTTCAAAAATTACTACATAAAAATAGAAAATTTTTGAAACTAGTTTGAAGGGTGAGAAGTGGTGAGAACTAAAGTTATGTAACGTTTTATATGGGAGAGTATAGTGATAAATTTTAATATTTTCTGTTATACGTGTCGCAAAAAATCTTTAGAAGATTAATCCAATCATTCGTGTTGACTACTTCATCATTCAGTTTCAAAATGCTCAAAATTTGATTTAACTTTTTGAGCAAAAAAATCTCCAATTACCGCCGATCCATGAAACTACAACACTGTGCAGCCTTTAAAACAATTCTCGCCGGGAGCTAGAAATTCGAAATATTTTTTGGTGGATGTCACCCATTATGGGGACCCAAAAACGCAGGGTTGGGCGCTGCAGAGGCGCCAGAAGCAACAAATGTTTATGACATGGGCGCCCATTTTAACGCTGTTTTCGGGCCCCAAAATGTTTTTGTTGGTGTCTGCGTATGTCAGTCAAAAAAGCGTCGGCCAGAAAAAAATCTAACAAGCTCGATTTCTAAAAGATGTATGTAGTATGGCACATTAAAGTTGCTCATCGCGCATGCGTAGCAACCACATTGACTATCAAAAAGCATGTTAAAAATGTTTTCACATCTGTCTCAATTCTACTCGGAGGACTAGTTAGATGTTTATGGGACTTGGATTTATGGAATCGTGGACTATCAAGGAACAAAAGGTTTTAAGAAAATTAAAACTGGTTCACTTTTTTAAGAATTTGACTTTTTCACAAGGGATATCGAAAATCCAGCCGCTACGTATTGTTCCTCGATAGTCTACGATTCCAAAAATGTAAGTCCCATAAAAATGACCTCCAGTCCTTTGGGAGAAATTGAGCCACATGTGAAAACATTTTAACATACATTTTGATTGTCAATGTGGTTGCTATGCATGCGCGATGAGCGTCCTTAAAAAGTAGTATTAACCTAATAATTGTAGTAACAATGTTCTTCTGAGTATTTTTTGATGTACCATACTGTATACTTGTACCACCCCTCCGCACACAGTAGGAAAATGTTGCTGATAGTTGATACTAATGTGTTAACAAAGGAATAGTACATATTTTGAAATCACTAATGAACTGTTATTTTTCTGCAATAGCGGATGGAACAATTTCACCGATGACATGCAATTCGGGTCAATTTTTATGCCCCGAAGGAGTATGTATTCCAAAGTTTCAGTTGTGCAATAAAAACGAAGATTGCTTTGATGGCGCAGACGAAAGTAATTGTAATAGTCATAAGACTATATATCAGGTAAGATAATAATATGCTTAGCTTTTAATCATTATTGGTACTTTTTGAATTCAGTCTAAACTCTAAACATTGACCGGGAATGATTATTTCATCAATTTCAGGTTGCAGGAATATCTGTAGATTCATTGGAGACAGAAGCCGATCATTTTAAGATTGAATGGTGGCTAGACCCAATATTAAGCAAAGCAAACATGGAGTTCATTCCTTCATTCAAGGACATTGTTGAAGGCGTTTGGCACAATGCGACAGCTACGAAGGCCAGATCGTTTACATTTGGCCACGATGGAAATGTTTTGAAACCTTTTACAAAATATTCAGTAACCGTGTATGTAAACGCTTCTGGAACTGTTTATCCGCCTGCTATATACGTTAATGCTACAACTGCCGAAAATGGTTTGTTTTTTTTTAATTATTTATTATTTACTATTAGTAAAACTTAAATGGAATAAGTTACACGAATAAACGGAAGTTTGGTACGCTTTTCTTTTATAAATGTCAGAATGTAACTTAATTGGTCATTTACAATTGTTTAAAGAGCCAACAGTCCCGATTGACGTCGTTGCAATGCAGAATACTACGGATGAACTGTGTCTTTCCTGGAAAAAACCAAATAGTCCAAATGGAATAATTAAATTGTATCGTGTTTACTTTCAACCTCCCGACCCCCCCGCGTCAATTATCTCTGCGACTACCGATATTTGCATCTCTAATAAGCAGTCCGACCCTGTTTTTGTTGATGGCCAGAAATACCAATTTTGGGTACATAAATATAAATGAAACTTTCTTGTTTTCATTTCTAATTTTTGTGGTATATGTCCAATTTATTACATATTCAAAAATGGGATAGGTTGCAGCTGAAAACTCAGCTGGTAAGGGTCCTAGCTCCACTTCCACGGAGTACACATTCAATGCTAATGTTCCTGAAGTTTCCCATTTGACAATAACCAGTAATTTTTATTACTTAACTTCAATAATTTTCAATTGTGTGTAAAATGCTATCTTTTACTAAAAAAATTTTGTTTTTAGAAATTGCCGAGCATTCTGTCACTGCTAACTGGTCTCGTATGCAGGACTCAGAACATTCAGATCGTTATGTTGTGACCTTGGAAGTTGTCAATCCTGTATATCCATTAAAGCAAAAACAGACGTCGTCTACATCTGAAATCACTAGTAATTAACAATGTTTTCTTCTTTGAGTTTACCATTTTTTGAGGTGTAAATAATTATTATTTGTATTAAACTTTCAGTTAACAATCTTGCTCCGGGCACCAACTATAAGATGTCCGTCTTACCTATTCGAAAAAATATTCAAGGATCTCCAGTTTCAGTTAGATTTACTACAAAGGGTAATAATGATCAAGACAATTAAATATAACTGAAATTGATTTATGATTTCATGACTCCGCATTTAAATCTTTTTAAATCAATATTTAACATTAATTATTATGTTTTGTAGGAGAAATTTTGCCAAAATTAAGTTCCTTAAGTGCCAGTGTTCAAGATACGAATTTGGTTAAAGTTACATGGTCAGCTCCTGAAAACGCTGCCGGTTATACTTATGGTGTTTATTATGGTAAATCTACCAAAGAAATTTCGGATAAAGGTACTTCCCTTTCCTGACATTTTTGCAAATCGTTTACGTATTGTATATATACTTAATATTAATTTCTTATAAATTGTTGCCATTTGTATTTAGGGGCCGCATTAAAGACATCATCAAACTTTGCAACGATTTCTGATTTGGAGTCTTGCGAAACATATCTCATTGATGTGGGGATTGTTGGGTCTAATGGAATTGGCCCCCTTACAGAAACTCCTAAAGTGGTTCTTACTGGTAAAATATACTGATTGACTTTCTTGACCTACTCTGTATACTTGTGCGGTAGAAAATTTATTTTGTCTTTTTTTGTATCATAGGAATGAGTGATACATCTTCTCCTAAAGATTTGCAAATCAAGAAGGTGGACGAAGTGGATATGACGATTTTATTGGGCTGGAAGGCCCCATGTTCAATTCTGAATAAGCCAATCGGATATAATGTTAGTAATAAATTCAATAAAATAGAAAAATTAGGTGTGAAAGTTAAATATTATTTTGCTGTTACTACTAAAATTATTGAATTAATTTCAGATAACCGTGGAAGAGGTGTCCACCAAACGTAAGTACGGTAATTATAACGTCTCGTTCTCCCAAAGTCCAGAGTTGGAGTATTCAGTTAGTATTCATTATGGGGGTCGCTACAGGTACTTATTATTATTTATAACAATCAATTTTATAATAATTATAATAATAATTGAGATTCATGTACGAACTAAATCTATGAATGTTTATGTAATTACACGAGCAACAAAAAATTTTTTCACAGGGTAATGGTAAGTATCAGTTCTCCCAATGGTAAACCGTCAATACCTGCGACGTTTGAAGGCCCTGCTATACCATATCCACGGCAATTACATGTGTGCAAAGATTGCAATATAAAGACAATTTTTTGGTCTAAGCCAACATTCCCTAAAAAATTGACAGATAAAGGAGAGTAAGTTGACAAACTAACCCCATATCTATTTAGCTACCCTTACATTCTGTTTGTGGTATTAAGATATCTCGCTATGCTTTTCAGAATTACGTACGTTGTGTGGCTTTCGCAAAACGCGACATTTGAGAGCAAGTCAACTCGTAAATACAAGACAGGTGAACTGTACCATACCTTCAATGATATTTTAGAGGAAGAGGTATACTACGCTGCAGTCAGTGTGCAGGATGCAGAAGGTTTTGAATCACCCCGTTCTCAAGCCATTCCTCTGCAGCAAATAGGTAAATAAAATGAAATGAACCTTAATGAATCATAAATCACAGATGTACTTATAGTTATATATTGGTACATAATTGAGACCATAACCAAAATACGCTCCTGTTAGACCTTAATGGATTATGAAACGCAATATGCGCAGTATGTACTGATAGTTTCAGTAGTCCGTGAAACCGCTATTTGGGAGTTGCACCTGGATACGCATTCTGATTGGTCGAAATTTTTTGAATCCAGCGATCTGATTGGTTATTGCAGTAATGAATATTCTATAGATTCCTCAGATGGGGGAATTTTAACAACATTTTGCAATTACTACAAAATACAATACAATCCATGAATATTATACACAATGTATACAAAGTTTAAACATTGCAATATACAACAACGAAGTCGAATCATTATGAATCATTTACCCATAGTAATATAAACACTCGTTTTGCAAAACACCAGCTATAAACAGAAGTACAAATCGATGTTATATGAACATTAATTTAAAACCTTGTTGTTGTAAATGCGAATTCAATATAATTTTACTACATTTGGTTACGAATGATCACATACGTTTACTAAATTGATAACATAACATAACATAACAATCCCAATAACATCAGACAGAACTCTGTAGAACTCTTCGGCTGAATTTAGGTAGCGGTACTTCGACCCCGCTGTTGCCGCTAACCTCCGATACCTCCCAACGGCAACGGCGGCAACGAAGTACTGCTGCCTAATTTTAGCCGAACTCTTCCTCTGTTCTGATGTTGTTGTAAGCTGTTATTGCTATTTTGCTATTATCAGTGTAGTAAATGCATGTGATCAGTTGTAACCAAATGAAGTAAAGTATTATTGAATTCGCAGTTCAACATCAACGTTTTTTAGCCCATCACATCGATTTGTGCTTCTGTTTATAGCTGGTGTTTTGCAAAACGAATGTTTATATTACTATGGGTAAATGATTCATAATGATTCGACTTCGTTGTTGTATATTGCAACGTTTAAACTTTGTGTACATTGTGTATATTTATGGATTGTATTGTATTTTGTAGTAATTGCAAAATGTTGTTAAAATTCCCCCATCTGGGGAATCTATAGAATATTCATTACTGCAATAACCAATCAGATCGCTGGATTCAAAAAATTTCGACCAATCAGGATGCGTATCCAGGTGCAACTCCCAAATAGCGGTTTCACGGACTACTGAAACTATCAGTATACCTTTTATAGTCATTATACTAGGAATTCATTGGCTCCACACCAACCAGGTTGCCAAAAAATTTTGATGCCTGACATACAGAATGCAGACGATACATACGGAATTATTTAGTGCATGTGTCAGTTTGCGTTTATATTGTAGTCATCATGATTATAAATTCAAAAAATATTATCTACTAATATTATCTATTTAGCTATAGAACTTCTACTAATTATAGTACAGATTATCTCTAGGGGATATTTTTCAAATAATAACCGCAGTGAAAATCGCTTCTGATTGGTCGATGCATTTTTGAAATTGACCAATCAGAGCACAGAATTCCATAACAAAATTTTATATGATTTTCATAAATCATTCACAAGGGAAATATTTATTTCAACACTGAACTTTGAACTACAGACTTGTGATGAGGTACAATTGATTATTACTTCACTAAACAGTCTGGACAAACATATAATCATAACATTTTGCATCAATATAATGTCAACTAAAATCATTTGTTAGTCTTAACCTGCAAGCTACCAACTCCGTCAAAGGATGTAGTCGAACAAACACTTTTCATAGCCCAAAATCGTCATATGACGAAGACGGAAATAAATTGTTGTAACAATGGAAGCAAATACGTCATAAGACGTAGTTACATAAACTACTCTAAAAGACCAAATTCGTCATGTGACGTATTGCATAAGTATGTCACTTGGGCCCGAGTCCGTCATAATTTTCATATATGAAAGCCTTTACTTCTCTATTTGGGCCAATAATTTATTCCCGTTTCTCAATATTATAATCCGAATAACAAAAATGCCCAGTTACGTAACTTAGGATATGGAAATCAAAATTTCATAAAATAATAATGTCACTTTGTCATGGATACCGAACCCATCAGTAGTAGCTTGCAGGTATAACTTTTAATTATATGCAAAATATTTCCAATAATATCTTGTAATTGTAAATTTAATAGTAAATCTAATTAATTAGTTTGTACTACTTCATTGAGAGAAATGAATACGCAGTGTAGTATAGTGGTGATAATATGGATACAAAATGTTATGTATGATTATGTTTGTTCAGACTGCTTAGTGAAGTAATAATCAATTGTAAGTAACACCTGCAAGCAGTTACTTTGTTCAGCAAGTAAGCATCATAGAGTTGAGTACAGTGTATTAGTTTGCGATTATGCTAAAAGTGTTAGTCCGTATTTTCCTATCCTATCACAAGTCTGTAGTTCAAAGTTCAGTGTTGAAATAAATATTTCCCTTGGGAATGATTTATGAAAATGATATAAAATTTTGCTATGGAATTCTGTGCTCTGATTGGTCAATTTCAAAAATGCATCGACCAATCAGACGCGATTTTCACTGCGGTTATTATTTGAAAAATATCTCTTATTGTACAGTAATTATATTTTGCTAAAGGATTAAAAGCTTGTAATGAAAACTTAATAGTGATTATAATGTGTGGAGGACATCTGCTGACTGACTGTTGTCATTGAACTAATTAGTCGGATTTATTCTTACAGTTTCAGCATCTCAGATTCAAATATCAAAAGGTAAAGCTGTAGGAATTGGAGTGACTATCTTCGTTGTGGTTGTATTGCTCGCGAGCGCTCTAGGAGTGTTTGTGGTAAGACACAGAAGACTTCAGACATCGTTTTTGAATTTTGCGAGCTCCCACTACAGTACACGTTCTGGTTCTGCCACATTTCAGCAAACAATTGGTGAGTTCTACATGCATAATATTGTTACTTGTTATTATATTTGAAGTAGGAATGTATGATGAGTTGAGCTAACTTGTACGTACTAACTGTATTCATTGATATTGACATGTATTGATGCAGAAGAAGAACAGGATTCACCAGTTATTAGAGGATTCTCAGACGATGAACCATTACTGATTGCATAGACTTAACTTACACTACCTAAATACCATGGTTTAAGTGTTACAATATTTTATAATGTAATATTTATAATCAATATGTGATAATGATTAATTGTGTTAATTAGATCCCAAATATGCATAATATGTTGATTGCTGCAATAATGCCGTGTCAATATTTAAGTTACCGTTAGTCGTCAGAACGTGGAATCCACACTCGTTCTCGTTTGTTCCTTAGTATGTAAATTCAGATGCAAGTCGGTTGCGGAGTTGCGATTGCGATAAGAGGAAAAGTATAACAATCACTCGTTCACTCATCAGTCACTAATATTAAGAATGATTAGTCACCTTCCTAGTGCTATGTATAAAAAGTCAACCTGCCTACCTATTGTCACATTAGCATATTTCAGGGTCGATGTATTTATTTCTACTGATCTATGCTCTACAGTATCTAATTGTGTAGAGATGTTTACTTTGGCTGTTAAAATCAATGTTGTGAATTTTATGTATTCTTCAGTATTTTCTTCAATTTCTTACTAATATTTAGTCATTTGAATTATAATGAAATGCAATGTATTTAAAGTGAATGTAGTAGGCGTAAACGTTTGGACTTTTAATCTTTGTGCAAGTGATATTTAGAAATCTGATTTCGTTTTACTTGATGTAAAGTAAAGGTGTCATTTTAAGAAGATTTGCAGCTTATTATGGCATTCTTCACTCATTTAGAAATATTAGTGTGGAAGATATTGTACGATTTTAATTTAGCCTACTTTGTATTTTTTAATGTAAATTCGTTATGCCATACATATTACACTTATTATTATAATACACTCCAGCTGTATACTTCTTAAATATTATATTATACCTTATATATGTATTTGTCTAAATGCGTTACGAATATAATGTTAAATTACCCTTTCTATTTACACCTAATACTTCTACTACTAACACTATCTAACTTTAACTACGTAAGCTAATTAAGTTGTGCTTCTTTCTACTAGTTTGTTAATACGTTCCATAAACTTAGTCTGGTAGTGTTTATGGTAAGAGATGAATATCGTATAGCCACGCAGTATACTCTTAGACGTAGAAATGCAATTGATTTTTTCTGTAAACTGAATGAAAGAAATAAATGGCAATATTTCACTTAAGAATTAATTTAGCATCCGTGCAGTAATAAAACCGCTTAAGTGCTCTGTCCTTGCAAGTAATAACATTAGAATTAGAAATGTTGATTTGAGGAAAACGTCAGAGTTTAAGAGTGGTGAGTGTAGTAGTGGCACATTCTCAAATGAGAGATAAAGCATTGAGGACAGATGACAGGAAACATTATTTAAGACTAATCTTCTTGACAGACGGATACGGTGGTCCTAAGAGACGCCCTGAGGCTCTCTTCAACTAAACTACCTGCTAGATTAGAAGGTTGCCTCTTCCCTCCCTAATAGAAAAAACGACAATATCATTCTGTGCTCGTAGCTACAGTCTACTACAGTAACAAGAATAAATAGTTGGTGAAATGAGTAAATAAGCAGACAGCATAAATCTAGCTAACCATACAAGGGCAACGTAGAATAGGCACAATCAGCACAAAAGCTCATACAAGAATTTAAAGAAAATCTTGAAAAAATCATTTAAAGCACGTAATATTAATGAAATGCGTTTTGTTCGCTATCACTCTTGCTCCTTATTGCTACTGCTTATTCGTATTGTATGGTGTATCTATAGAAGACTATAATGTTTTTGGTGGCTTGGCCTTCTAGCTTCTCCTCAGTTTCTTCTCTATCTCTCTCTGTCCTTTGTGCTTATCTTTTTATGTTCTTCTGTTCTGTTCCTATACATTTTAAAGGCATGCACACCGTAAATGTTCAAAGTAACACACGCCCATTAATCTTTAAAAATCCTTTCGTGAAAAAATGTCAGCATTTTTAATTAAATCACACTACTATGCAGAACAGAATGAAGGAACATTTATTACGTATAATACTATAGCTGGTTATATGTATACAACGTGTGTGTATATTAATTGAGCATTTACGCTATGTACATTACCTATATTTTATGTGTATGCGTCCAGCACGTATTAAAAGTTTGAGAGATCACAACATGATGTCCTGATTCTTGTGTTTGTAGTTTGTGCATAATAGAGAGTGTATTTGTAGTTAAAGGAAGGCTTACGAGGTTTTTGTTTGTATACGTAAGTCTTTTCTTTTCATTGGACTCTGGGATGCGAGTTTACTCTTGAGTAGATATGAATCTAAGTGGACTGAAAGCTAATTGTATAAAAACCATTAAGCAGTGTTCTTATTTAGTTAGTAGTGTCTAGCTGCATTAAAAGAATCGACAAGAGGAGAGTATCTATTAAATGTAATAGGAGTTTGTAAAGTAATAAGTAAAGTAATGCAAGGATAAGGACGGGCCTACATTGTTTCAAACAAGAGGGTTTAACATGTTTTGACTGCGTTATAGGACGATGACATTATAAAATGTAAATAGTAAGTGGAACTTAGTAGTAGCCGAACCGCTTAGTTTTGTGTGATGGATTTCGTACATAAAGTATTCCATATACCTAGTGAAAGACAAGTTATTGCACTAGATTGCAGCATGAAACTGCAACTAAAATATAGTAGCCATGTAGAATGGTAACTTAACTACTTTACGAGCCACACCGTCCTGCCTGCTGTCTTGTCATTCTCCCAGATATGAAGGCAATAAGCAATTAATTTTTAATTAGTTATGAAACGTAGTTTGGAAAAGACTACTATTGAGACTATGCTCTGCTGCTGTAGTCTTGTTGTCTGTCTCAGAGAATATTCCTGTTCTCTAGTGTGTGTGGATGTGAGTATTGAGGAGTAGTTTAGTGAGCATAGATATTATGATCATTATTTATTCTGTAGTGTGCAAGAAACTTGTATGGTTTAGGTATTATGATAATATGAGCCAGAAGTTACACTACGCCTTCTCTGTATTTTTAAAAGCTTGGATATACCAGCCCTTCCTTTAACTGGTATAGTAAGGATATTATGTTACCCTGTTGAACGTTACCTACATAAGTTATATGTCTCAGCATTTATCTGTCTATCGTCCGTTTGTTGTTTGACTGAAGAGAAAGATCTATGTGCTATTGCTTCTTGTTGCATGTTCTTATTGTAATATATATTCTATTGTGTACGTAAATACGTAATTGTATTATATGAATTGAATGCGAATGCAGGGAATCCTGGTTATATTTTTCATGGAGCAGAGCAGTCGAAGAGTTGAATTGGTTGCAGCTGCAAAAGTAGACTAGATATACCAGCTCGACTACTAGCTAGGAGACTAAAGGAGACTCGAGGGTGAGTTCACTTGAATTGAGCCACACTAAAGTGAACTAAAGTGATGGGATGATAAAATAAATGCTAACCTATCTATTACCTTCCATTACCCATAAGGAGAGAAATAACATTTATATTCCGCTGTTGCAGGCTCTTGCCTCGCCTTCCATGCTCTCTTACCAATACATAGTCCCAATAATAATACTAACTCATTGGTGAATATTGAACTGAAACTGCCCAGTTGAAGTTGAGAGGAAGCTCGCTTCAAACCCAACGACAATACAATATAATCCAGCAAGAAAACCCAAGCCAGGCAGGCAGGCAGCCGTTTGACTATAAGAAAAGGTTGCCCAAGCCAGTCGCTCCCGGCAATTTCCCAAGATCTCCTTATAATCTGCTTGTGACCTCCAAACCGATCCCTTTCCTCAAGACAATTACTCGAAGAAGGGATGTCTCACAGTCGGAGTACACGAACCAGCTTCAGTTCCCACATAAGTGAACCTCTGCCACTTATCTGTGGGAGAAACTATCCTTTATGAATGGCACATGAGGATAAGTCCATTGGCTATGGCTATTACGTATATCTAGTAAGTAGGTAGGTATATGTATGTATACCTTGGAGATTTACTACTACTACTTATTACTATGCTCTTCTATGTGCTTGACTTGGTTCTTTAGGAGAGACATGGACAGGACGACACTATAGGAATGACTTACTATTACGCTTCATAAGCTGTACAGCAACAATATGTGCCTGGAGCAATTGTAGTGGGGATGATGTTGGTGGGGGAAGGCTTTTCTTCAGTGTTAGGAACATACTACTTACTTACTACGTACTAGATGCAGACCTGCTGAGGAAGAGAAGCAATAGGAGCTCCAACTGCAACAGACAGAGAACTTGTTTTACTGCATCCAATAACTCGAAAAGGCCAAAACCCATATACACTGAAACTACTTTGTTGTACCTACTTTACTTAGGTTACAACAGCAGAGCATCTCAGAGCTTACCTTATTTACCTTATAGAAGCTACACACACGCTATATTATTACTTTTGGTTTACTTTACTACGAAGTTGAGGGATGATGAGTCTGTCCCAAGCGTAGCCCGCCTGTAACTCTAGTAAAATCTCTGATCCTTGTGTTGTGAGTTTTTAGTTTTCTCTCCTCACCATTTTTTCAAGTTCACTTCGAGGAGTAACTTTGCCATTTAATTTGTCCAAGTCTGTTAAATAGCCTTCTTCAAGATTATTTTACCTACCTGTGGAATTGCTATTACCTTGTACGTCTTGAGAAATGCGAAGCACAAGCAGTAGTAGTAAGCAATAGTGTGTAGTTGTTGTGTGCATTAAAATAGGCACGTTTAGTAGTACAAGAACAACTACATGAGATATTGGTTTCCCTCCGTGCATTAACGACTCGGCCCACTCTTCTGTACACAATAGAACTGGGCAGTGCAACTTATTGCGTTATCAAGAGAGACGTGTAGAATATTAATACATAAACAATTGATTTCCTGTGTCATGATATAATAACAAGTGTCTCTTATTACTGTTCGTGGTGATTGTATGTAACTACCGTTCACTATTAACATTGTTTCATTCAATGGCACCTTTTTACTGAACATTTTCTTTGTTTTTCTCAAACTTTTCAGACACAATCCAATTTACATGTGCTTTTCTTTTAATCCCCCCATATTAACTCAGTTCAATCCACTCGTGGCTTTATTTCTTTGTGCAACTCATATCGTGAACATCGCACCCGTTTTACGGATATTGCATCGGAGGCATCACACACTCAGTCGCTGAGAGAGACTTGAATTATCTCTCAAATTTGGAAACATGAAGCGATAAAGGAAATCGCATGAATTGCCAAGTAAGCGTTTGTTTGTTTTACTCTTTTTAGGTTGCTGTTATTTATTTTGTTGGGCTGGCTATGTAGCGTCTTCCGCGTTTATCTTTGCGTTGGGGCTTCGTGGAACGAGAACGGTGAAGCCTATCCATGATAGTTATTTATAAATTGTTCAAGATGAAATGAGACCACCTACCTTTAATTATTCTCTGAGAAGAATATAGACGCAGTATTTCAAACCATAAGTAGGTTAGAAAATCATTTCTATTTCTAAATCATGTTTCTGGAGTATGCATTTAGGAAATTAGGATTCCGTTGACATAATGACAATAGAAACGATTATAGAGAGACATGGAGGCAGGAAGGGTTAAATGTCTGTAAGAGAATAACTTTTGCCTTTTGGTGAAATGACCGATGAACAATAATGGAAGGAATACCTGAGAATATTATTTTTGGCATCGTCTGTAATGCCAGAAATGCTTATTCATTTCTCCAGGCATGGCATTTATGTTGGTCACCGTCCATTGATTGTGTTCTTCTGCGTTGTGACTCAAAGAAACTTTGTTGGATTATTTAAGCCAACTCATGCAAAAGAGTATTAGTGAATCATGTAGAAATACACTTAGCATTACTCATTGAAATTGAAATTGTTTGGAGTTTGGATGGAGACTGTATAAGATCTGAATCTTCGTAGATGTAGGTAGGTACTATTTAGGATTCTTATAGGTATAATTCCTCTATTTAGAATCTCCAATTCCCTGCTCATCTCCTAAAGAATTGTTTGCTGTGGCTCTGCCTGGCACCTTTTTTATGTAACATTGTTCAATTCGAATGAATCTTCGCTTATACCTGCACGCATTAGTATGATATAAGTACTTATTATTTGTCTGTCTGCTGCTCTGTTCGTGCATAGTAAATTCGGAATTTTAATGTATGTCCATTTACATAAAGTTTTCTCTAATATTAACTAAGAAATGCGCATTAATTAGTAGCCCGACGTAATATGATTTTAAAAGTTATTGCATGTGAAAATATATTTACCTATAAATATTCATAATGTATACATTTATGTATTTGTACCCTCTGCTAGAGGCGATCAAGACTTGTACCCTTACAGATCATTCTTTTTCTTCGTAGTACCCTACACCTGTATGATTTCGCTTGTATGTACTTTCCAAACACAGCAACACGCAACCCTTTTTCAGGTACAAATGCAACATGTTCCTAAACATTTATAAGTCCTCTGTTATATGGATTACATACTATAAGTTATAATAGCATTAGGTATAACTACTACTTTACATCAGATTAGTTTGGTAAGTGGCTAGACACTTGGCTATAGGTAGATAGATGCTTATCAACCTTATGATAATATATTCCTTCATACATCTTAGGGTTCAATATACACTCTGAATATTGTATAACATAAGGAGGGGGTAGTAGTAGTCAGTAGTGTACCTAAAACAAGTGTAGCCAAACACTTATCTAACAAAAAACAGCCCCTTTTTCTCCATCATGCCTTGTTTGTATAATGCAGGCTAAAAGACTAATGCTGCGTACACAGAAATCCTCCTAACTTAATCAGGGATACCTGTTGAGGGCTCCGAGTTCACAATATTATGTACTTTACTTACTCAAGAACGGGAAATGAGCCAGCACAACTAATTACAAACCATAACAGACCACCTGAAAATACAGAAACTGTGTTTTGGTGACAGATGGGTACACAAAGGTATAATAAACTAAATATAATATTCCTAAGTCGTAGCTCAATATGGAACATTTTACATTTACTACGACATTTTCTTATCCTCTTACCAATTCCGAGAAGTTATTCGGTCAAGCAGCTTTAATATTCCTAAGTCGTAGCTCAATATGGATGCAGCGTGATAATATTAAGTATTCTCCGCGACCAAATCTGAAAAGTTATTGGTCAAGCAGCTTTTAGATATTTTTTCAGTTTTCAGAGGAAATCTAAATTATGTATTCAGTATGTTAGGGCTAATCCCACATATAACCAGTCAAAAAAATGAAATTTTTTGACTACGTTTTTGTTGGTGTAAGTACCTAATTAATTTTACTGGTTTACTTTTTTTGAAATACTGTAATGATAATTTACACGATGTTCCCTGGACCATACAATAAGTTTAAATCACATTATAGCTATATGCATAAGAAAAGTTGAACTGGAACTAGTATAAAAGTGTAGTGGGTGGCCGAGGTGGATCTGGATATGATTTCTGTGGTAAAGGTGAATACACCTACCTTACCTGCCCCTGCCCATTATTTTGTTTGTTTTTTGGTATCTTTTCAAAGAGCATCCCTTTTTACGACGTTTATAATCTTATAGCAGCAGAATGGATGGTAAGAATATATCTGAATAGCCAGAAGCTATTTCCATGTATCAATTTACATAATAGTATTATATGGCATTTGTAATTTAATTTTGATACAGATATCTGATCTGAGAGTAAATAGATTTATGCTCGCTGTACTTATGTTACTTATGTCAGTCATTGTGATTTACCCACATATAGAAAGGAAAGAAGGTCGAAGGTCCTTGTTAACCTGTAGTAGAGATAGAGATTTATGAAAAGCTGTGACACTGGAAGCATAAAGGTCAGGCTAAGGAAAGTGATTAGTAGCTAGGTTAGTGTCATAAAGTATTATTGTCTTGTTCAACGTTGGTTTTGGTCCTGTAATAAAATTTCGTATCATAAATAAAAGTAATAGAATTACGCAGTTATTGAATTACTTTTAAGTAGTTTGGTTTCAGGCTTGGAAATCAAAACATCATAAATAAGAAATCAGCTTTTTCAGGGTTACTTGTAATCACAAACTGGACAGTGAAGTGATTAAATAATAGTGTTACTACTGCGATGACCTAAAATAGTAGTGAAATGGTAGCGACAAGTGAAAACTTGTGTCTACAAAAATACAGACTTTACATATATGCATACACATGGTAAACAAGTACTAGACACCTACTTGTACCCATTGAATCTCTATGTTAGGTCCTTTTAGAGAGATCTTAGTCTTCGGATAATAAATTTAGAAAGGGTATTACAGAGGAAGAATTTCTTAAAAGGCTTACAATATTATTATTGTTCTTTTCATGTAAAATTAAAATGGGGAAAGTAGGGATGACATTTTCATGTGTAAATGCATCGCATGCAGTAGAATAAATTTTGCTAAATAATTGCTCAGTGCTCGGTAGTTCTTAGTATTTGGATAATTGAAAAGTTGTTTTACTTGCTTATCTTATCATGTTTATTTAGCTTAGTGATAAATAAACTCTTTCTACCAGGAATTACAGATGAGACAGACTATAATCTTACTACTGCAGTGCACAGTCAGCACAATAAACTGACATACTATTACTACACGTCATTAGTCATTACTAAAATATCTGTAGCTTGCAGTTTAACCAATAGATTTCTTCGAGTATGCTAGGGAGAGATCACGTATTACTAGTAGCCATAATTTTGAAATTAGAACGGACCACAAATTAAATGTAACAGAATCGTTTAGAATATCTGGAGCAATTATCTTTTTAAAAAAGCCAAAATAGGTTGAGTCAATAGGGATGGAGCTAGAATGTAAAATGATAAGTCTGTGCAAGCCATTAGTAAACGACGTAATAAAGTTATTAGAGACAGTGTAAATGATATCCGTTAAAAGAATATAAGGGTGGGTTGGCTTGTGTTTGTACTTTGAACGTTAATACTTGAGCATACATGTTATCTTGTAGATAGGCATATCTGGAGTGTACCTAGTTCGTCGTGGTATGGGTCTACTAATTTTCACAGGAAGCAGAAGAAGGAACCATGTAATAATGTGTAAATAGCGTGTGGTGTAGTAAATACATTTGTTTACATAAAGCGGACATACGTTTAGTCTCATTTCTAGAGGATCTCTTTTCTCTGCATTGCACGTAGTAAATGCTCAACCTCAGTTAAGCCTAAAAGCGAGTACAAATGGTGAAATGATGTTTTAACATGAATTTCTGTGTGTATGTACCTATGTGCAAGGGAGTTGCCCACATTTCACTCACGTAGTACATGTCTGTCTGTCTGTAAATATTCGCAGTTTAACAGCATCATTTATTTTTAACCTATCAACTGAATGGACGAGGCTACGTTTCCAACATAATAAGTCGATAGCTTTGAAAAAAGTGATGAGACTGATCGTGGGACAATTATTGCCACTCGGTGAGAATTGCAGAATAGAAGAATAAAAATCAAAGCCGTTCCCTACACATCCCATTTTTTCTAGTTTCTAGTTGCAGCAGTTCGTTACGGAGAGGTCAAGTTATTATAGCAAAGCCCATCTCTCATTGTTCCGTTCAAATGGGTAGCGCTGTCTTTTTTATATCAAACTCCTATAATATATTATAGCGTAATATTATTTTTATGCATGAATAACCTACCCCGCACCTTACATTGTGATATTAGTTATACACACCTGTGTAAAAGAAGTTTCTCACTTGCACTGTTGCACTTGATTGGCTAGATAAATACAGTCACGCAATATCCAGATTAATACTCAAGATAGACTCTTTCTCACTGAAACTTTTGCTTCTACTTGCTTGTTTAGCGTGCAATCTCTCATTTTTATGCTACTGTGTGTATAGTAGCTGTGGGATAAGATAAACACACCATAAAGGCTCTTGCATTGCTTTTACGTGTACAATTAATCTAATTATAAGGATTTTAATTTGTCTAGCATAGAGAATGATGGGAATTAGTGTGTGTGTGTTATTGCATTATATGTGGGATTTTTTTGTCCTCGTTTGTGTACCTTATGGCTTTAACATGTTTTTTGTTTATCTTATTTTAGCTTATGAGTTGGAATTGGCATCATGGAAGACAAATTCATATTCATAGTACATATCATATATTATCTTGGATTCGGATTCGCTTGCGGAGCCTGGCAGGATGGAGTCCAAGTTAAATCTCATCTACGGAAAGGTAAGATAACTCCGTTTCCTTTCTTCTACATCTGAATGCACTCGTTCCGCAATCTCTATTGAGATAAAGAACTTATCTACTCACCTCATTTTATTGAGAGTCATGTCGTAGATATAAGTTGGAGGAAATGATGCTACTAGGTGTGTGTACCTCCTACCTACTCTGTTTACCTACAAATTCAATTAGAATTCTATTAGATTCGTTGTTTGTTCGGGTCATGTCATGCTTGATCTAAATAATCTAAATAGAACGTTGTTTATTGCCTTTCAGATGAAGTAACCAAATTAGGATCATTTGATGGAAGTCCAAATGATCACTTGACCTTACTGAGTTGGACAGATCAAAGTCTGTTTATCGGTGCCAAAGATGCGCTGTACAACATCAGCAAAACCGATCTCACCAAAAATACGGTACTTATAATCTTTTCAATGAAACTGAGACACGCACACCTTAAATATCCATTTAAGGAGCATCTAATTGACAAGAGTTAAAATGCAACTTAATCCATATAAGTAGAATTCGTGCCAGTATATATACCGATAATAGCAATGGCATATAAATATTTATGCTCCACTAAATACACTACTTGTCACAAGTGGTTGATAAGCATATTCAGTATTTATAATTTAGATAAGGAGTTGAACATTAGCATGTAATAAGATGATCTGTTTTATTGCACATTCAGGTTCTCAATTGGACCGTATCGGAACAGCATCAAGAAATGTGTCAATTTAAGGGTCAGGCAGACTCGGAATGCCATAATTTTTTAAGAGTGTTCCACGGACCCATCAGCACTGGCAAGATGATAAGCGTTGGCAATGACTCACAGCCCGAGTACAAATATATCGTTTGTGGAACAAATGCATTTCATCCAAAGTGTCGTTCGTACTCGGCCGACTTCAGAACTCTTCTTCAAGAGTTCTCTGGAATAGGCTACAGTCCTTTTGACCCCACCCACCAGTCCACTTCAGTTCTTCATCATGGATCTGTTTATTCAGCGACAGTTGCCGACTTTGGTGGAACGGATTCCCTTATCTACAAAGAACCTTTACGCACCGAACAGTACTACGACCTCCATTTAAGCAGTAAGACAAAAACTACATCATTTGCATTTTACTTTGGATTGGATGTACGGCTATAATGTTACGTATTTACATCAACTACTGCGTTGGTTGATGCGCTAATGTAATCTAACTTTTCATCACTCCTTACTTCTGTTTTCCATCAGGTCCGTCCTTTGTCTCATCCCAAAGTTATGGAGACTTGGCTTTGTTTTTCTTCCGCGAGTTCGCTATCGAGCATTCCAATTGTGGCAAAGCCGTTTTCAGTCGAGTGGCCCGAATATGTAGACATGACTCGGGCAGTAGGAAACATAAAGATCGTTTCACCACTTTTCTTAAAGCTCGTCTCAATTGTTCCATCCCTGGAGAATTGCCATTTTACTTTGATCATATCCGTAAGTGAATATCTGTTTGATGTCCTAGTATTTCTGAGAAAATACAAGTGTATTGAGTGTTTGACTTACACATTTCCTTTTTGGGATTTCAGAGGGAACGACAGAAATCTTCACAAATGTCAACAACCGAGAAGAGATGCTGTATGCAGTTTTCACTACTCCCCCAAGTAGCATTAGTGGATCTGCAGTGTGTGCCTTTTACATGAAGGACATTTTGAGAGCTTTTGATGGTCCTTTCAAAGGACAAGCTACTATTAACTCCAATTGGGGCCAAATCCCGGATTCAGAAGTGCCTTCGCCCAGACCAGGCGTTTGCTCTAACAATCCAAATCAATATCCTAACTCAGATGCTGCTGCATTTTTAAAAGGTCATCCTTTAATGAACGAGGCTATTCAAGGCAAAGTTGTCTTCACTTTAACTACAAAACAAAATAAATTCTCTGCTGTAACGGCAGATTTCTCGCCAGAAGTATCACCCTACCACATTCTTTACGTCGGAACAGGTTATTATACGCAATTATTTTCTTTATTGCGAAATTGATATTTTGAGTTGATTCTCTAGCGGTTGTCTAATATAATCACTGTTGTTTTACAGATTCGGGCACTGTTTTGAAAGGTGTCACAAATGCTAGTACTTTCAATTCCAATAATTGGGAAGACAATGAAAGTATTTTTTCACAATCATGGGAAGTATTATCAGAACCCGTAAAGTCGCTTTATCTCTTAAGTTCAAAAAAACTGTTGGTGATTGGAGAACAAAAAATGGCGATCATTCCAACTGACAACTGTGAGAAATACACAAGCTGTAGAAAATGTGTGAGAATTCGTGATCCACATTGCAGTTGGAGCACGTCAAAAGGGAAATGTGTGACAAGGGAAAGCACTAATAAAGCGGATGATGATTTACTCCAAGATGTGACTTTAGGAAAAGGTCACCAATGTCCCAAAGGTTAGTTCCTATGCTCCAATTATGCTAATTATGTCATTTTAACCGTTGCGTTTTTATAACTGGATTAATTGTTTTGTTTTTTGTTAGATGCCATGTCTGAGGACGGCAAAAAGGAAGAGGCTAATTTTCAGAAAAGTAGTATTAAGAAAGGTAAAATATACCCTCAAAATGTTTTAAATCATTCCTGATTTTACACAGCAAGAGAGAGCTTACATTTTACTTTAACTTTCTAAATTAGAATGGAACCGAGTGAATGAAAATTGTAATTGCGGTACAAATGAAAATGGACAATCAGCTAATACTGTTGTTAACTCTGGAGGAGTACAATCTTTAGATATTGAGATGAGATTTTTCGATGAACAAAATAGTTTGGAAAATAATGTTGACGGGAGTCAAAACATCAATAGTGAAAATGAAATTGCTGATATTGACAAAGGTACTAAAATATACTATTAAAATTAGATAAACAATTAATCTGTTTGATGCAAGATATTAAATGAGAATAAATATTTTATAGATATTAAAGCATCCGAAGTTAACTCCAGAGAAGCTTCTGTGAACAGTGATTCGATTCTGCTTGCAACGGTTTCGTCAGCAACTCTCTCATTAATGGTAGGATTTTCGTTAGGTTTTATCAGCTCAAGATACATAACTTCTAGGAATAAGAAACGAGACAGCTCTTCAAATGCTCCTTTATCAATCAGCTTGAATGAGTCACAAAGATTGTCGAAACCAATAGACTGGTCTGCAGATCCCATCAATCCTTTAAAAAATAATTTGAACACAGCTACTCTAGAGAAAGAGAAAACAGTCAAAAAGATTTATCTGTAGTATTTTAGTACAATAAAACGTATTTTATACTAGACGTAAGGAAGTTTTAACAAGTGCCTAATTGTTATAGCATTTTGACTGTCGAGTTTATGTATAATTAGCATGTTATTGTATGTTTGTATATGTGAGTAGTGAATTAGTAGTGTACATGTGAGTTTTCGAAAGAGTATTGTTTGAGAAATGAACTCATAAACTAGTCTACATAATATGCTCTAATAATACTGTATGTATAACTGTACCTTTTCTTGTTTTTGTCTTATTGTTGGCAGCTATTAATTTTATGCAATGAAGTGTTTCTTATTTAAGAATTATCATCTGTGTAAGTATTGTATGTACATGTACTCTTTGGTACGCATTGTGTGTTCATTTTCATATCATATCGCTCGTCATATTCAGATGTATGAAGTTTATATACTGTCTTTATGCAGTTTTTATGTAGGAAAAATCGTCAAGATCGGTTTTTCTAATTATGTAATAGCATTGCATAATAAAAAATCTAATTAGTGTAAATTGAGAGGATGTAAATGTTAACAATGGTTGTGCTGTACAGAAGAAAGTTATGTACAGGATATTTGTTTCCGGTAACGCAGATTTGACTTATTTGAGAAATTAACAATATGCAGTTGTTTGTCATCAATTCCCCATTAACTAATTACAATATTCACGTAAACTAGCTTTAATATAGTCTGAACAGGAATACTATTTCTCATGGCCACTGCTTAAATACAGATACAACGCGAAAATACTTTTCCGTCCACGGATCCTTATTGTGTCAAATCATGAATGCTATTAAACTTTTTACTGTAAATTAATGTTTTAAATTGTTATTTTTGTATCTACAAACCGTGAGGTGTAATTTATTGCTGCTGTAAATAAAATCTTACATTCCGGTCAAGTCGAAAAAATTTGCAAGCTGTTGAAATATCAAATCAACTCTGAAACTGAATATCAAACTCAATGTTCAATTGCTAAAATAAGAGAAATATACAAATTATATAACCTGGAAAGTTGATTTATATTTGTTGGAGCAATAAAATTTAGCCCGTTTTACAGTTCACTACAAACCGTATAATAATCTATGCTCTGCTGTTGAGTATTATAATAATAACTAGAACTAATAGTATTATCCTGTTTTTAATGGAACCAGCCGTATTGTATTATTGGCCAATTATATAGAGAAGAGTATTTATGAAAAATAAACAACCGTTGTCTGAAGATTGTGTTCTGCACTTTATTACAAAGCTCATTAATGATTTCAAAGACTAAATCAATACCGGAAACATCATAATTAGTTCTTAAGGCCATAATATATCCCTGGATTTTCATATTTGAAAACATTAGTATATATCTGGTATTTGGTATGTCTATATTATGGTTGGTAAGTGATGATTTTCTTGACATATCATCGCAGAACAGTAAATCACACAGAATTGCTAAGTACTAACAAAGATAGACATACAGATATAGTTTAAGCTATATTTTATAAAATATTAATTTATCTATTTAGATAATGGCTCAAAAATTCTCCATATTATCATTATAGTGAAGAAAATAGCTATAATAAGCTATATAGCCTATCTATAGCTATGATACAAGGAATAAGGACCATTAGGAAATGTAAATAACGATAATAATGTCGTTTTATATCTTTTAATTGTGTTTTAGAGTGTGAGAGAATAGACCAGAATACTTTAAGAATAAACCAAGACTAATAAAAATGACTTTCTTGTAGTTATGCAACTGTATATTTACTACTTCTGTTACTATACATGTACAAAAGTGTCTCAGAGACTGTTCTTGATGGGAACCTGGAAATGATTCCATGTTGTTTGTATGCAGCAAACGGTGCATTGCACTTTGTGCTAGACAGGTATGGATGGATACAATGATATTGTGCAAGAGTTATCAATGCGTCCTAATTGCAATTTTTGCAAATGGAAAATAAAACTAAATCGCTAGTACTTCAAAATGATTTTAATATCTAATAATACTCATTGGGAATTTTAATATTTATACGGAAGTTAAGCGGAAGTTGCTACGTACATATATAGTATCTTTAAAAATGGATTATTTTCATGAATAGAGATTTTTACTTAGTGCGTAGTACATAAAAGGTTCATTAAACTCATGTACGATTCTTAATTCTCACCACGATATTTGGCTTGAAGCTAGCTTTCATTCAAGTCACAAACGCAAAGTCAAAAATAAGTACAAGTGTCGGCCTTTTAGCAAAATAAACTACACAGCATTTTCCCACACTTTCCTTTCTACAAGAACAATGGATTTAATAATGATTTTTAGGGAAAATAACTCATAACAACCATATCTATATTATTCTTTGTTATGTATAAATTATATGGTAAATAGTTTTCAGAATGTTTCTCGGTTCCCATTATTTTGAAGAACAAAGAGCAATCAATGAAGAGCATTCAAGAAGATTTGCAATTTCATCAGATTATCTTCGTTTTCGCAGTGATCATAATGGATACAGTTATTATGAAATACAATAACTTTCCTGTTCATCGGTGCGGCAAGATTTTACCCATCGAAGGAACCTCTCCAACTGTGGTAAATGGCGACCAAAATCCAAATCAGTGGAAAGTCTTGGCTACACCGAAACAAGTTCCCATTTCGTTTTCTGGACTTCTTGCTCAATTGAAATATCCTGTTTCGGAACCTCAAGCTCTTATTTTAATTGAAAATTGCAACGGGGGTAGATTTCCTCTACAATTTTTCTATATCTCGGAAAATATTTTGTACATTTTGGATATGCCTCTGATTTCTGGATGCGACGGAAAATTGAGCTTTCCTTTGGTGCTTTACAAAAATCCTCTGCATTTTACATTTGATGACTTGGGAAATGAAGTGCGAAATTTTACAACGGTTGAAGTTGCTTCTTTTCTGTACTGCCTGGGTATATAGTATTACCTATTTTTAATTGATAACCTGAATTTTGAATGGCAAACAATTAACAATATCTTCCTAAGGATATATAAATATGTTTTTAAATTGTTTAATATATAATTTCAGATGAAAATACAATTAGCTCAAGAATGCTTCACTTAGATGGATGCTTTATTGTATTGGATCGGTTTATCATAGCGATGGCGTTCATTTACCTAGTGAGAATCGGATTTACGTATCGGGACTTCGATATACATCACATTCTGGCAGCATTGTACAAACTTTATGCATAATTGTTGATTTTTTGTCCGAATTGATATGTCCCTTGCTCTACCAGGATATTTTTGTGATTTCAAGGCTAATTGCTCATAAAATGGAAGAGGATCTTTGTCCTGGTACCGCTCTTATGGAATTATTTAAAAGTAGCTTACCGACTGGTATAACTAGGGAAGAAAAAGTCAGTCAGGAGAAAAAGATTATTGATATGCATACAGACATCATGAAAAATCTCAATTTTCGCTGTCTTGTTGATAAGAAAAGTTGTCAACAGGTTATATTTTTGCAATGACTTTGATATTTGATTAGTTACCCAACTTTGCAACACAATAATTATTAGTATTGGCAACTTGGGAATAGGTTTGTAAAACTGTTGAGAAACTATTCTTTTCCAATTTTCTCTCCTAGACCATTGCCCATTATATTATATGTACAAAATCAAATGATTTAAGAACAAGATAGAATTATTGTGACAAAATTATTATATATGCATACGTGTTCCATGATAAATTGGCTACATGTAGAAAACTTAAGCTACCTAAATACATATGATCATCATGGTATAGTTATTCCACTTCTTCAGAAGAAGCTTAAAATTATTTTTCTTGCAGATAATTGACAAATCTCCCAATCATCCTTTTTGGAAGCGTTGGAGACTTGGCTTTCATTGCGGTGCAGTTGCTCGATCATATCAGAAATGGAAAATAAACAGCTTAGAAAGGGTTACCGGATTCGATGCTGCCAAACTCAGTGGAACTATTACTGCCAAGCAGTTAGCCACCTCCAGCACCTTGTTTAATTCACTTGTGTAAGTTAAATAGAACTAAGCAAGCTAAAACATTAATATGAATACTTTAATATTAGCATTATATAGGAAGTTTGGCCGTTCAGAAATTTTTACGAATTGAGCTTTTGAATTTTAGTTAGAGCTGATAGATAGACTTGTTTATTTCAGTCTTTTTTGTTGCTATTGCCTAATGGAGATTATGTTGTGCCAGTTGTGCACACTTGTAAAGTTAATATTCAGATATTTTAATGATAATAATTAATTATGCTTTTGACTGCATGATATTATTGAACCACAGAGGAAGTAGCTGCTGTGTAATGTGCCTTGGAAATCACCGACATTCGTTAATAATGAACGACCGTTTCTTCAACTCTACTTCCCAATTTCGGCACGTTGCAGGTAATACTTAAGCAATTATTTTCGATTACATTCACCATTTCACCATCAGCTACTCACAGAAATTCTCACAAAAATATTTATTTGATTTTTCTATAATTAGAAATATGTCGAATGTTGATGTTGTCTGCTTCAAAGCTACCTAAATCTGTATGCAGCGATTTGGATAAAGTTGCATACATAAAACCGCATATCTGTGAGTTTGTTTCATATTTTTACCACCTCGATTTTCCTAGAGTATCATATTAATTGATTTTTGCTAAAATTGTGTATTATGTATTGTATTATGTTATACTTTCTCATTGTGAATGATATGATTCCCGTAGGGGGACTGGATACCACCGAACCTTTGGACTATTTAGGTGCCCTTTCCAAAGAATGTATAATTGAAGAAATTTTAATACGAGGGAAAAGATTTCAAGAACTGTACATGTTACATAAGTGGTGATTCCCTCATTCCTCTGCAAATATATTCCTCTGTCCTCTATAGTCTTCAGTTCAGTTACAGACAAATGGCTCCCCAATCATAATAATCATGATGTAACAATCTCATCCTCCAGTTACCTTTCCACCATCAACCACACATTAAGAGTATCTGTACAGTGATGAAATTATATTTACAGAAATCAATGGCTGTGGTATAACAATTATATTTACAGCAATTTCATTTGCGATCTTAAATTTTTAAGTTTTTTCGATTAGGTTGATTGTTTTACAGAGATGCTTTTTCATTATTTCGCTGTTAAAGTTGCGGACAATTTTAAAGATGTTATAGAGAATTAGTTATTGTAATGGAATAAAAAATACTTTAGAATTTTTGTAGTGCTGCCGTGTTTATCCCAATTGTAACAATTCTGCATTCCGATTTCCCCGATTTTCTCCATTCCTTTCTACATATATTGTATGCAAAAATGGAATGAAAATCCCCATCTGATTTTGCGATCACTAAAATAGATTTAGAATATATGTTTGAAGAAATTTGAACGGCCATGATATATTTATCCGGATTTTACATGCAAAATTTTGCCTTGAGAAAGAGAAATTACAAAACTATTTATTCTGCATAGCCAGCTTTGTGCCACGTCTCATATCCGTGCTATGCCCATACCCATCTCGTAACATTCTACATTTCATGAATACATACGTGTATCATACGTGTCCTCTTTACGTCGCTACTACGTAAGCTCAACTTCTCTCAGCAATTTCATCAAATGCTCCCTTCTTATGTTTTCGGTGGCTGGCTCGATTATATTCTTTTAATAATATACTGTACAAACTCTTTTCATACTAAAAGTATGCAATTGCTCATAAGTAGTATGATTAACCAGTAACCAAATTGTTCTATGCAAAGCATTAATTTTAGTTATGCAAGACATTTAGTATTAAAATTATTTTAGATTTATTATTTGGTGGATCTATTAAGGCTAACTTGTCAATATGTAGAACATTGTAACACATTCCCCGTTGGGAAAAAAATTTTCATGTTTTTTAAAGCGTGTACCATATGTTATTAAAGGCTTATTGTGGCCCTTTTCCCCAAAACGTCCTTGCACTTTTCAAAATAAAATAGTTTTTGGAGTGGGAAAAATGCATGACAATTTGACTCTTTTATAAAAAGGTAAAAGAAATAGGGTTACAACTAGGCCTGAAGAATTTTGGGCTCTATTTTTTCTGATACATTTTGAAATCAGTTGCCCCAAATAGGGTTATATTGTTCTGTGTTTTTCTATAATTCAAAACTTTACATTCTACTGATTGGGTTTGTTTACCATACATCATACAAGCGCCCCGTTGACCCCGTAGTAACATTTCTTGTAGGAGGACAAATTTGGCTAAAGAGTTTTTTCCACAAAAATGATTCTTCAGGAATAATTTGGCAAACCCGCTTTTACACGGGTCGGAGAGTTTGGAAAATTACTCATTGCTTCTCGTTAATCGAGACAGCTTTATAACAATGGCTTATCATGCACAGTTTCCACTATTTTCTTGGCAGGAAGCAAACCACAGGATCACGTTACAGATTTGAGACAATCTGTTAAGGTTAGAGCGTATAGAGAGCTGAATTTTGAAAAAACAATTCTATTACTATATTTTTATAAGCAATATTTTTTGAAAACAAACAACGGAATTTCGATTGAGTTGCCAAAAAGAGTTTTTTTCGTATTCCCAATAGAAAAAGGGCTTTCAAGCTCGTAGTATTTTCTGAGCTTTCAAAGAAAGCTATAATACTCACGCACGCTTACTTTGCTTATCCAATATCAGCTTCATAACTTATGAATGAACCCGCAGAATCATAACGCATATTATTGCAGTGCCATAGCGGTTCCTGAGATTGACTATGTGAACGGCCTATGAAAAGTGAAAGTACAGTGAAAGTGGTTAGGCTGGGTAGTAGTTTTTAAAGTAGCAATTTAGCAAACAGGCCTATTTCAACAAAAGTTAAGCACACAAAAAGACAAGCTTCTTTGCCTTTGTTCATATCCAACAGGAATTGAGTCTTAACTTGGAAAAACCCGACAACTGAATTTCCAATTTCAAAATTAATATTGTAGTCATAGAGTTTGACCAGGGTTTCCCCAGGGGGACGATTATTTTTATTATTTATATATTTCCCATGGGGAAGAAACTTAAAAAAGAATTAGTGCTGTAACTCAATTCAGTAAAAGGGTAGAGTCAAGATGCTTTAAATGTTACTATGGCAGCTGCTTCCACTTCAGGTGACGACATTAGCAGTTTTCTCTTTTAGCTGCCAATTTCAACCTAACTTATCAAAACTGGGTACAGGCGAGCCAATCGGGTAATCAGTGGCTGCATTCACAATCACTGGCTTATACGTAAACAGAATTCTATTTGTGTTACCTCCTTTGTTACATGACACAATAGCTCCATCTCACTCACCAACCTGTAAACCTATATTTTCGTGAGAAAAAAAATAGGGCATCCTTCAGAGGAACAGGTATTTAAAATTTAAAAGACGATTTCAGAGGGGGGGAGACTCAAAACTTGCATAAAATACAATGATTAGGTATTTTTAGAAAAAACTTCTTTTTCTTGAATTTAGCAATAACTATATACCCTTGTATACTCGGCCTTGTCCATGTTTTGCTCGTAGCCTAACCAAAGTATTTAATATTTGTGATTTGCCTTGCCCACAAAATACTTTAGGGCTCTTTCAGGGGCTTCAGGCTTCAACTTAAATAGTCGCCCGATTATATGCCATTTCTAAAAGGCTACTTTTAATTCATTTTCTTCAAACAATCCACATATCGAGCTTTGCGCAAATGTATGTGTACTGAAAATGTCTTTATGGAATAATCCCGAAATTCATTTCTATAACTGTACAGCGGTACTGGGGACCTTGTATATTTATTTGTATTTATGCAACCCAAAAAGTCGGTAGATCCTACGGACGTAAAGTTTGTTGTAAATGGGAATGGTATGATAAAGGTGCTTGAGTTGAACAAACCCTAGATATAATGTCGCTTTTTGGCATCAGACATCAGCCAGAACGATGTTAGACTCGGCCTGACTAAAAAGCCCCATTTTAGAATGGGTGGTGGTGAGCTCGTGTGCATCATGTTAGAAATCAAAACTAATTTGTCACAGATTGACCCAAGAAGCTTGGACGGTACTATACCATGACAACATCCATGCTCCTTGGATTGACCCAATAAAAGGATAGGGCAGGCGGCAGGCCCTACCCTTTTAGTCTTACGTGTCAGACGTAACCAGGTATTATACGACCTTGTCTTACTGGAGACATTTCCCCCCTTTAAATTTTACCAAATACGAAACACTGGATTCTAAGTAACTTTCCATGACTACTTGAAAATTAATTAATTAGTGATTTCAGAAATCCAGGTGTCGGGTTTTTCCAAGTTAAGACTCAATTATTATTTCCGGGAGTATGTATTTAAGTATATAATAAGTTTTTTGTTTTGGGGAGGGTAATAAATAAAACTTACATTGGTTTGGGGAAGGGAAAGGCTGGTAATGTGGAGAGTACGATTGAAAGTTTTTTTTTTTGCTTTTTGGAGGTAATTACAGTAATTAGTGGGCAGGCGGGGGCTACAAATAGCTGAGCAAAAATGATTTTATGGGGAGGGGAACAGGTGAAAATTATTTTTGATTGCGGGTAGGGATAAATGGTTTGTGGGTAGACACTGCATGGAATTTTTTTTAAATATTTTTTTGTTTCGGGTTGATTGGGTTGGCAGGTAGAGACAGTAGAGTCATAAGTACGTCTTTTGTAGAGACTACATCGGGTTAATAAAAAGTATTATTATAATTGGTGAGGTGGAGGTTTAATGAGCTAATAGAAAATGTTAGTCACGGGTCGCAGAAGGCCTTTTAGTTTTTTACAGGGTTTCAAGTTTACATGGTACTTGGTACAACGCTTTATACTGTTGAGCCCTGTCCTTAGGACGGGACAACCACTAGTAATAATAATAAAGTTGTGATTTTAAAAAAATGGACTCTGTAAAAAATGTGAGATACGGCCCGAAGTAGACCTTTTTGTCCGGAATCTCAAAGCATGGATATATATGGCATTTCCATCAATTTCAATGGTTTCATGACAGAAATTCACAATACTTACGCACGCTGTGATTTCGAAGATCTAATTCGACTTTGACCTGAAGCCTTAGATTATATAACTAGTACTGTAGATCTAGATGCGACATACGGTCACATGATTGAACTTTTGTTTACGTTTGGAATTTGGGTAAACTGAGGCAAATACAAAAAATGCCGCTTGCCTAATACAATATGACAATCCCAATATTCTCAATGTTGTCAAACAAATCAATTGAGCTTTTAAATTGCCCCGCCTTTTACCCAATTCACTCTTAAGTCTGTCCTTCGCAGGTCATAAAAATGCAATACATTAAATGAATGGAGATGTCCAATCTATCCAAATCTATGCCTGAAGCTTACAGAATAGTATTCTATCAAGAGAGATCTTTTTGGAATATTTCGGGCTATTTGTATTGCACTTTACGATGCGATGATAGCGAGACTGGCAAGTTGGGCTTTGGCATATGTATTGCTTGAGATTTGGGCGTACGCATAGCTTGGGGTTTGGGTATTGTCATTGGTTTAGCTTGGGATTTGGGAATTGTCTATTTCATTTGCGTTACATCAAGCAACCATCAACACAACTCACAGCAACCGAACATCATCTTTCGTCTATTCAACGACCCTAAAATATAATAGGAAAGAGCCAGGAGGACCATCGCAAAAGCAGTTAGTAGCTAGGATCAGTTCAATTCAATTCTTCAGCAGCCAATAGACAAAACCATCGACCGAGAAGAATTTCTGTATGAGTTAAGTTACCAATTATTAAAACTCGATGTGTGAAAATTTTAATTATTGGTTATTAAACAACGTCAGATTACCGCACGTGACTACGTGAGTGTTGAATGACCATAATGCGTAAGTCCACGTCATTTTATTAAATTCAGTTTTTTACTACAAATTAACTACTGGTGTTAATTATTAATAGGTTAATAATTATTTAGCAGTTAACCACAGCTGACAGCGAAATATGAAATAATCTCTTTTGTCTGTACGTAAAAATAACTAGCTCACTGTAGTTAGTTTGATCTTATATTTACTTAATTACAAATTATGACTTACGTTGGTAATTGATACCTAATTTTTATTCAATTCTCTAATTATTTTGATTTATTCAATGGAATAGGACATAGGAAGTCAGGTGTCAGTAATCAGTCAGTACTTCATGAACCAAGAGTTGTCGTTCATTCCGTCTCCGTCATTCGTTCATCGTTTGCAAGTTTGTAGTTGGTGTATACAGGCAATAGGCAATAGGCATTCATCATTTATTTGCCATTGGCCATTCGTTTTTTTTTACTTAATTAAATATGACATAACAAATCACTTTACGTTGACATTTGTTTTTAAATATGAATTTTCATTATATTGACAAACTGACATTTGAATGGAAAACTTACAGTAATGGGACTTGGGCTTTAAAAACCTTTACCTTTTGATCCAACTTCTGAGCTATTTATGTATACAAGCAAATATGTAATGAATTTTTTTGGTGTCAAAAATACAATAGGCTGAGGCTAGGCAGCAAAATATTGAAATAAAATGTATTGTGTATAGAGTGCATTAATTCTATATAACCAAAATAATATACTATTTACAGTTCTTACAGGTGTATTAGGGTTAAGGTAAATCGGAGTAACGGAATAGAAATAAATACCAGTATAATATGGTGTAATAATAAAATTATTGAACCATCGTAGTGTAGTTGAAGAGATAGTTTAAGATGGGCTTTGAAGTCCAATTTTGAATTTGTACCTATGATCGAGTAATTCGTTGCTCTAAGTCTAAATGTGCTAGTTTTTTTGCTCTGATTCTGACTGTAATTAAATTAAAGTAATAATCTTCATATAGTTGAATGTAGTTCATATTTTCTGTACTTTGGTACTGCTTTCTCTTTTCTCATACTAACTCTGTATAAAACTTTCACCGACTTTTCTTCACCACTTTCACTACGACTGTTACCAAGACGTACGCAATTTTAGCGTAAAAGTGGAGTGTACTAGTGACTCAAGCTAGTGACTAGTATAAAATTTTCTAAGCTACAGATTCTGTGTAATTTTTGTGGTCAATCAATATAAAATAAAATAAATTAGTAGTGGGAAGTGTCTGTCAAGTATTATGGTTATGGAGAGAGCATTTGGACGTTGAAGTACCATAATTGCAATTAAATAAACACTAAAGTTAACAATTACATGCCGTTTTTTAATATTCGGTAATGAATTTTAAACGATTGCTTAAATTAATATCTCTAATCTGTATAGTATCCGTGCGGTACTATTTTCCATATTAGTTGTGGTGTCATTTTTAATATATTGACAAATTCAAAAGATAGCTCAAAATCATAGTTTCAGTTGCATGATTATTTTTTTATTTGTTGCTATTTTAATTTTTCTTGATATAGTTAATATGATATTATGATCTATCTAACAACTGGCGTCTAAGTACTCTATACTATACACTTGGTTAGAAAGCCTTTGTTATTGCTTTTTTATTTTCATATTAAAACTACCTACTCAAAATTTATTTTTTTGAATTTTTTAGATTTCATGGTCTTGGAGTCTTAATGGATATTAGCTGAGTATATTTTTAACTGTGACGGAGTTGGTGACTGAAAAAATTCTCAAGTATTTAAATTGTAAGGTGCACAAACCAAATCGCAGCAACTGATTTTGAAGATGTGGTGGGCTCGTTGGAGTATATGGATCGTGGGGAGCGCCCTGCTTACATCACTAGTCGTAGGAAATGCATTCTATCAAAAAAAGCAATTTTATCCTACTGTTGTGTATATTACCAAGTCGAAACCAAGCATGGCAGTAAGTTTTTCGTTTTCTATAGTTTATGTAGTTATGCTGTAATAGGTGTGTCTATTATAAACAAATAATATGGTTTGGTAAACAATTTGTAGGTAATTTACGCCCAAGCTCTGCTTTTTGTGGTGATGATGGGAAAACTGTTTCGAAAGTTATTTTTTGGACAACTGAGGGCTGCAGAATTTGAAGTATGACAATGATCATTATTAATAATTTATTGAGCAATCCATAATTGTCGGTTTCAAATTAATTTTTATAATGTAGCATTTAGTGGAGAGATCTTGGTATGCTGTTACGGAAACGTGTCTCGCATTTACAGTCTTTCGAGATGACTTCAGTCCGAAGTTTTTGGCACTTTTTACATTGCTTCTGTTTTTGAAGTCATTCCACTGGCTGGCAGAAGAAAGAGTGGACTATGTAAGAATGTTTTCTACTTGTTTTATGAAAAGTTGCCAACCATTTTTTCTTTCTAGTGAGGATTGGATAGTGGACTAAGAATTTTTATGTTATTGTCGAGGAGAGTAATGATATTATTCATTTATTTATTCGAATAAAAATTTTAATCGTTTATACCTGAGTAAATATATAAGAGATCACGCAGGCTGGGAACCGATTGTTACAGACGAAGTTGACAAATTCAGCATCTACTCTACTTTAGGATACAAGAAAACTAATTTCTCGAATTTTTAAAAAAAATTCGTTGTTTTTAAGTTATGGCGGGTTTTACCCGAAAACTTTACATGGGAATAATTTCGAAACTACTAAACCGATTTTAACGAAACCAGTGCCAAAATGATCGCATGGCTATTCTCTACATGGAATATTCAAAACATTTTTTAAAAATCCAAAATTTTGAAAAATGTCGAAAAAACTTTGAAAAATGTTTTAATGAGCTGAAAACGACATAGAAAGATTTGTAACTGCATTACAAGTCTTCATAAACTCAATGCATTATAAATTTCGAATCAAAATCATTTTTCGAAATTTTTTCGAAATATTTCAAAATTTTGGATTTTTGAAAAATGTTTTGAATACCCCATGTAGAGAACAGCCATGCGATCATTTTGGCACTGGTTTCGTCAAAATCGGTTCAGTAGTTTCGAAATTACTCCCATGTAAAGTTTTCGGGTAAAAACTGCCATAACTCAAAAACAGCGGATTTTTAAAAAAATTCGAGAAATTGGTTTTCTCATATTCTAAAGTAGAGTAGATGCTGAAATTGTCAACTTCGTCTGTTACAATCGGTTCCCAGCCTGCGTGATCCCTTATATTTTCACTCACCTGTGAGATATGGCTTGCTTAGTTATATTTTTATCTTTGACAATGTATTCGCAGATGGAAAGGAGTCCAGTGATTACTTGGGTTTTTCATGTTCGAGTGCTGAGTAAGTATATTGTTGTCATTTTTGTAGAATTTGTTGTTGTCAAATAGCAGTATAGTAGTGAAAAGTATAATCGAATTCAATTACATTTAGATTTAGTTTAAAGAAAATGAATCAAATCTAACATATGTAGTTTTTGGGTGCTTTAATTAAAACAATAAATATAATTTAGTTAATATTTTGTGTTACTTCTATTAATGTGCATAATGTGTTCTTTTAGGTCTTTTGTCGTTACTGTTAGCACTTGATGTGTACTTCGTTAATGTCGCATATCAGTCAACCATTACTAAAGGAGCATCTGTGCAACTAGTCTTTGGGTTTGAGTATGCAATCCTTACGACAATTGTCCTAAACACATTGGCCAAATACGTTTTCCACCTGATCGACATGCAAAATGAAACTCCTTGGGAAAATAAAGCCGTGTTTGTACTCCATACGGAGGTCGTAATCGGTAGGACTATATTTAAAGCTGAAATGCATTGTGGTCTGTGACAGCTATTTGTCTGTTTTTATCGAATTTTTTTTTTGTTTTCAGGGCTTTTCAAAGTTGTTTTGTACATATTGTTTGTTATTATCATGGTTCGAATATACACTCTGCCACTCTTTGCCCTCCGTCCAACCTACCTAGCTTTACGGTACGTAAATAATTAGATTTTTTATTCTACAAAATATAAATATTGTGTATTTATTCTGTTTGTTGATTGTTCTAGATCGTTTAAGAAGGCACTTAACGATGTAATAATGTCAAGAAGGGCGATAAATAATATGAATAATTTGTATCCTGATGTTACCGCTGAAGAATTAGCTGCAACAGACAACGTTTGTATCATTTGTCGAGAAGAAATGACAGGAGGTAAGTTTGGGCCTTTATAGTCTACAATTCTAAAAGCCATTAACATAAGATAAAATTAAAAATGCATTTTTAACTTTAGGGGCAAAAAAGTTACCTTGCAACCACATATTCCACGTGTCCTGTTTGAGGTCCTGGTTTCAACGTCAGCAAACATGCCCAACATGTAGATTGAATGTCCTTCGTGTTCCACCTCCTGCAGCAGCTGCTGCCAGAAATTTTCAACCGTTTAATCAATTTGCAGCGTTTGGACAGGGTGCAGCTTTCCGAGGAGCAGCTCCAGCTGCTGCTCAGGCACCTTTTGGTATAGGAATGTGGGGAGGCTTACCTGCTTGGGCCCAACAACCAGCTCCACAACAAGGTAATAACTAACATAATGTTGGAAATTGAAAATTTTCATTAACTATAAAATGTTATATAGGTGTTGGTAATAATCAAGCCCCTGAGGGAGGAGAAGGTGTTCCTGGTGGGGCTGACGGAAATGGTGCACCAGCAGCCGCTGGAACAAATGCACAACCTACAGCTGAAAATGCAGGAGGGCAAGCCCCTGGTCCTAACCCTGAAGTACCTGGAGCTGCTAGACCTTTCCAGTTTCCGTTTGGACCATTCCCACCATTTGGCTATCCGCAAATGAGAGCAGATAGCACAGGAACTCAAAATAGGCAATTTGGTGTCCCACCTATGCCATTCATCCCATTGGGTACTTTGGTCTTGAATTCGCACAGTTATTTAAAAACTATATGTATGTTGATAATTAGTTGATATTTTATTTTTATTGTTTGATATTTTCGATCTTTTGTAGTTCCTCCTCCACCACCTCTTTTGAACACTACTGGTTTGAGTGACGAAGAGTTACGACGCATGGAAGGTACCAGTAGAGAACATATTGAAGCGCGTTTGCAGTGTCTCAGAAACGTTCAGATATTGTTAGATTCGGCTGTGGTACAAATGCAGCAATATGCTACAGTAGTCACCAATGTTAAGTAAGTTAAATACGGGACTAACTAGAACCACATTTAGATTATGCGACGTTTTTTCCTTCTTTTTAAGTTTTGATGTATTTAGTTGAGAAATAAAATATGATGTACTTTAATATTTTGTGATTTGATTGCCAGTACTAATGCAGCAGCCACAGAGGGAGAAAACGCACAAAAAGAGCCACAGCCTGGTACATCTCAGGGAATCAAAACAACTACACCAGCAGATATACCGGTGTCTGAGACCGCAGTTTCGTCTAACCCTGGTCCAAGTCGTTCCTCCGACTCATCTACCCGAGGAATGCCGCCGAGTGAGCAAGATGAACTAAGAAAGAGAAGACTGCAAAAATTTTCAAATACCACGACTGCACCAGCTGATGACACTCAAGCTAATGCGTAGCATAAGCGTGCTACTAAAAAGTGAAATAAAGATTTTATTGTTACATAAATTAATTTTGGTTTACGTTTATGCTTTGTGAGACTGTGTAGGGCCGGTGCTACACAATGATAAGTGTACGTGTTTGTATGTATGCTCATGTGCCTATAATGTAAAGAGTAAATACTGTCTAAATATAACATACATCTGATCTGTATATCTATTTCCTTTCGTTCTTTCATTTTCTTATGCAAAGACTATTTACTATAATACCCATCAAAAATATGCTTATTATACTTACCGTAATTTGTGTAATGGTGTATTCTCATATAATGTCGATACTGATTGTTTTTTGCATGTCATGTATAGTAATGATCTTTAACACGTGTTACATTTGTCTGCATGTATGGTTTGATGTTTTTGGATTATATTGGGATTACTTTATTTCGAAATAGGTGTAATATATTTGTACAATAATCGGTGAACATGAGAATCTTAACTAAAACATTCGTGACTTACCAATTTGCACATCAATTTTCTGTCCCCAAATCTAGGTTATTATCCATCGATAACAAGATAACATTAAACTTCATTTCACTAATCAGTGACAGAGACAGACGTTTTCCTATTTACCTATGGTACTTATTCTAAAGAATATTAATTGTGGGTGCAAAGTGTAAATCATTAATAGCAGATCGTTAAAATGAATGCGATATTTGTTAAATGTGTAAATAGACATGTAGCTGTAAAGTTGTATTAAGTCTTATGTATGAAAAGCTTTTCTGTATTAGACTAAAGATAAAAACGCCGGACCTGAGACGTACTTCGTAGTTTTGGATGGATATAATGTATGTGTATAAACCAAAACTAACTTTAGTAGGTGTACTTTACTACTGTACATTTGTCTTGAGTGTAAAATACTAAAGAGAACTTTCATTTTGATTACGCCGGGTTAAACGAAGATTATTTAACGTAATAATGGTACATATTTCAATTTTATGTAACATAATTCACTCTCAGAAAGATTTGTATATAACCCGGGCTTGCTTACACAAAGTAAAAATAGTCAAATCTTTTACTTTCAAATTGCAAATATAAATCGTATATATAATGATAAGTTTGTAAGAAATTATATCTAACTTATTTACAATGTAAGATCTCGCTGGGTAGTGAATACGCTGTGCTTGTTAAACTATGAATAGTGTAAACGTTTAGGGTATTAGCGGTTAAAAAGCAGGAGCAAACTTACAGAAAGGGATTTTACAAAATGATACATGCCAATCCCAATTATATATACCAGCAACATTTTATATAAGTATAATTGTCAATTTGTAAGTGTACTTGCTGTTTTCAAGGTATACTACATTGTATGCTATACTCTAAAAATGTATCTAGTTTTACAGTACCATCTGTTCAACAATACGGTTTGCTAATGTATATGTATGTATAGTAATGGGTATTTTATCAATCTGTTTCTCACACTCAGTCATGTCATGTAAATCACAGAAAATGTGAGGAAGGAAGTGAGCATTGAATATTTATATCTTTTTACTTGAATAGTTTCATTGGGCATTGTCATTTTGTGTATTAGTCAATATTATCATTAAATGCAATGTATTACAATCTTAAAATTGGCGATATTGTTTTGGATGATTCCATACAGTTGTACTAAGTATATTAAAAATAACTATGAAGTAGACCATGAGTGAAGGAAAGAAAGCAATACTGTAATTGTTGGTCATGGTCTGTTTTAGCCTGTTAAATATGCTAACATAAATTGATGTTAACAGTTTACTGCTTTAAGTGTTATACCTAAGTCTCTTGTAGATATAAGCGAAAGAATTGTGGTATAGTAATGTGGTATCTGTAATTGTTTAGCAGGGTTGTTTGTAATTTATATGTATATTATACAACTACAGACAGAGATATGCCGTAGGGCCTGAGTTTATTGGGAGGAGAAAGTTCTCATGAAAAAGAACTGTCTCTTCGTTTGCTTAGACGCAAGACATTGTTAGGAATGAGGGGGTCCACAAATCATACATCAGACTTGTTAATAAGAATTCTCCTTGTAATATTATATAAGTGGTAGAGTGTGCTATTGATCAGAACATTAATTAAAGACTATCCCTGCGTATTACTGTCAAAAATGTAAAATAATTACACTGTACGTAAGTAATACGTGTTGATATTTGGTAAGCGTTCCATGATTTTGCCTTGGTGTATACAACTTTAGCGTTTCCTTAAATAGTACAGTAGTCGGTATGTAATACTAATGAAATGTATGTTTTCAATGTCCAGTTTGTCTAGTGTGTATTTATTTGATTGCTAATTATTGCAGAATGGAAAAGATAAATGACATATTATATTTAAGTAAAAAGCCTGTTGTTTTATTCATGTAATTTGTACATTCCCAGATAATCGTTTTCTAAAGGATGCATTTTTCCACAAATCACTAAAGAATGCAATGGAGGGCCTAGATCTATTTCTTCCATTTCTGCCAGGGAGCAAGAGATTATTTTCTGATTTTTGGAGCCCACTCTTGCCACACCTACGCAAGTGTCAGTTGCATTCAGTATTCCTGAAACCAAAAGTTATAAATAACCAGTTACAATCCAAAATCAGATAGATGACACAAATATTGATTATAAATAGAAAAGACTAAGTAGTACAATAATATTATAAATGTTGCATGAAAGAACTAATTACCATTCCACTCTGAGTCCTGTGGCAGGTTAAGTATAACGTCCATCAATTGATATGAAGCTTGCGATACGGACATAAATCTTGGAGGGTCATACTTTATTTTGCCTTTTACCATGCTCTCTAGGTTTGGTTCTTTCACCTTAATATCTTCATTATATTGGTACATGGATTAATCATATTTATTAATATTATAATAATGCAACCTAATTATGATATTATTGAAAATCGTTACCTAATAGACATAGTGTGTGCAATCCACGACGTTTATTGCTGCATATCTTTTCGAAAAAGCTATCAGGCTTCCAATTTTCTGTCCAAAAGGGAATCGAAACTGTCTCTCCAAAGCTGTACAACTGAAATAGAGCAATTAATTTATTATTACTACCATTTATATAATTTATGACAAGATAATATACAATAATATGATAATTACAATAATTGGGTTGAAATCAATATCTATTAGAGGAGTTCATCTGGATGTTGTAGACAAATAATCAAATAATTAATCTTTCTTCCCATGAGTTCCAATATATTTCAATACAACGCAAAAGATTAAAATTAGATTCTTTTCCATCCGTTCACCGCTTTAATTGTTGATAATGAGTTACTGTGTCGAAAGGCAGCTTCGGTTGAAGCAGTTAATAAATTACAATATAATGCACAATAAATTATCAGTCCATTTTTATTTGAGGGTTTTGAAAAATAGAAAACTTTTTTCTACAGGTGAAAGTTTTATATGAAGTTAGAATATCAAGAGAGAAAGCGCGTATTTGTACCGTTATTTCTGTACCTTTCTGTATATTAATCTGTATAATATAAAAACCCAATTCAATTTCAACACAGACACAATTATGCGTTTTACTGTAAGAACTTAGAACTCTGCTTCAGGGGGTGGTCCTTGGAATATCTAGTAATAATACTTTCAAATGGATGCAACGGAGGCAATTATTTAACTAACCTAACACACCTAATGAACAAAGAAAATCTACTTTCTCTTTCACTGTGTAGACGATTTTTTTAATAAAAGTACTTATAGTCACTTATGAAATATTTCATAAGTGGAGGAATCCTTTACGAGGTAAGTTGACTATTAGTAACTAGTAAGGAACGCTTTATTTTATGAGGTCTATCTAGTTATGGGTGAGACTGAAACTGAAAAATTCTAAACTGTGTCTGCCAGTTGCATAAAAATAAATGAAAAAGAAAAATAATCAAAACCTGGAGACCGCAAACACCAATGGCGTTCATGATGGAAGCATTATGTACGATGTCAACATTGATTCCCATCTCTTTAGCTCTCAAGACGATGTCAGTATGCGTTGTAGCACCGAAAGGGTCCCCAACAACCAAAAATGCAACATCGTCGGTTACGGCTTTGTTCAAAATATCATCTGCTCCTTGTTCTACAAGCTCTCTATCAGCCACAATGATGTCCTTCTGAAAAAAGGTACCCTACATCATGAAAGTAAAATTAGGACAATGCAATTAATAACTTCAATAGTTAATTTCGGCCCTAAGTTATGCAAAAAAATCTAAAAAATAATGATAAAAGGTAAAGTACAAATAGCTAAATAAGTACCAGTTCATCCTTGTTATCACACAAAATTGATGTGTAAGCTTCGAGATACACATATTTACATCTCTTAACTATTTCCAATCCCTTAACAGTAATATCTGAAGGATCTCCGAGCCCGAGTCCTATTAGAAACAGCATCCTTCCTCAAATGGCTTCGTTAGAGGTAAGATTGTATTAATTATAACTAAAATTACTACAGTTATATTATATCCTTGAAAAGCTGTCTGTAACAAAAAGGGAGACTTTAACACATGCAACCTAAAATTTCAATATCGACTCCCGCTGCCGCTGCCATACAAATACAGCTCATGCTTGGCTTAGTTGGCTTGATATAATTTGAAGCCGTGCTGTGAATCAACAAAACTAACCGGAATTCCATCCACTACTGCTCTGGTGAAAGCTAGCAACACTGCTTTTACCTTTTACCTGCGAACGTCACATGTAGCTTTCTCTTTATTTTCACGTATTGAATTTTACACACAGATGCCGTAACCCAAGTCGAGATTTATTTTTTATTGCAAAATTGTTGATGTATTTTAATCGACATATTTTCTGTAGACTTTCTTGCACTTCTATCATTGATAATTTCTTTCCAGCAGAAAAAAGGTACATTGATAAAAATCAAACTCAATTGTTGTCTTTTAAAGAAGGAAATATCTTTTGCATAAAAAGGCTGATTAATGTTAACATTCTTAGCAGCGCTTTGCTATATGGAACTTTATAAGCAGTATGTTTTGTGAAGCGTATGATGAGACAAACTTTCTTTGAGATGTACATGTACATGCGTTTGATTAAGTTTTATTTGGCACTAATAGGATTATGTCTTACCAAAACGGAATGACATTTAGCCTTTTTGATAAATTTTTATATGGTTCAAGAAACGATACCCGAAAAAATCGTTAAGCGTAAAAGTTCCAAATAATATTATTTACTAATTATGAGTTTTAACTTTAACGTATGCGGTTATAGATTCTCCGACAAAAAAACAAAATTTTCTCAGTCGACAACTTTTACATGCTTTCAGCAAACTTAAAACAGTTGATTTTATTACATCAGATTGAAAATCTAGAATGCAGACTACATTATGAATAATACTAATTAATAATACATAAATTCACATAAGATTCACTCATTATACAATTTCACATCACTTATTGTTGTGCACAGCTCTATGATGTGATTTGGAAGGTTTAGGTGTATAATTACTCACAGCTACAAATATTACAATTAGCCATAGGCACTAATTAAAACGATTCTTATGTATAGTTCATTATAACTGGCGGTTTCGATTGTTACAGTTATTTCGATTATTACGACTTAGCGTCGATACTGAGTAAGTGGTAATTGTATTTTTAATCATCTCTAACCAGCAGTGATGATGATATAATAATATATAGGTACATAATATATATTATGTTTGTAAAACCAGTAATTGTATTTCTTGATATTTCATACATCTATATACAAATAGTAAAAAGAGAGTTAGCAACCTTAAGAATGTATAGCAATACGAGTTTGGTGATTGTTTGAGTTTCGTACCCATATTGATTGGTTCATTAAAAATGCTGGAATTCTTATCTAAAATGCACTCTACTATATTAAGAAACTTGATATCAATTTCTTAAATTAAATTGAAACCTGAACATCGGAGTTCAATGATAATGACTCTGATGATCGGAGTGGGACTAACAACACAAAGTACTTAACCATTGCAGTTAGATCGAAAACAGAAGACGAATAAGGTCAAATTATTAGAGTTGAGTACAAATAATTGAAGTTTAGTAGTTACCCAATGATCCCATTATTTAAAGTCGACTATAAGTTGGTGTGATTTTGTTTCATAGGTAAGACAGCCAAACTTTCAACGCTGAAATATACTATAGATTTACAGAGTCTCAATTACAGTAATAGTTGTATAGTTGACCATTTTGTACTAAACCGAAAAAAACGAGAGCATTAAAAGGGTAACTAGTAAATACTATACAGTCCTGTCATTGTATTGGTTATGTAAAAAATCAATTTCGTAAATCAAATCAGTTCCACTAATTTCCCGTGATTTCATTTTGACATACTTTGAAGGAATGACGACATTTGGGAGAGACAGGCGGAAGAGTTTTGTAAATGACTACAACTCCTCTGACCGCAGCATTGCTCTTTTCTTTTATGGGACAATGAGAACGGGATGTATGCATATTCATTCCTACCCAGTAAATAAATGGTTATGAGTATCCAAAAATGTCTGAAACAGAGAAGATATGGTTTACCGAACTCCCCCTATTTGCCGTTTCTGCTGATTGTGAGATATATTTGTATTATTGGACACGGAATCCCCTAGTCCTTTTTGTCTGTGACTGGAAGCGGGGCTGCCTAAAAGATTTCCTAGAGTACGAACACTTCTACTACCAAAGCTACTACTGCCAGCCGAAGAGGATGAGTGATCTCCAGTAGAGGCGGATGTGGAGGACGTCGATGATTGGAAAAGACTTCTACAAGGAGACCACAATGGAATCGACAATGTGGAAAATCCTAGTTTGGGGCTGCTTGGGACGGACTGCGATGATCGAACTGGGCCCAAAACGCTGAATCGCCGAGTTCCCTTCGGGGTCGATGTTGTTCCAATCACACTGTTAACAACACTGCAGGGTTGGGATGTAGAATGCTGTGCAAATCCTGATCTTCTAGTTTTTGTAGTAGATGAGGAATTGCCACTCGGATCTTGCTGCAAAGTTGGCTGAGAACTGGAACAGGAAGATACGGGCATATCGGATGACTCAACACTAAGAGATAATTGTTCCAATGAATTGAATAATTTTGGACTTGGCGGTGATCCCGATTCCGACTGACTGCTGGATTTCTTTCTTCTCCGAAATCCTCTTCTCTTCACTTGCGGCTCTAATAACAAGTTTCATACCCATAATAAAACATGAAATTCTACAAATTCGGGGAGAAGTAATACTATTCAGAAAGATAGAAGTCAATAACTAAGCAAAATATCTACTCACCTGATGTTGGTAAGAAAAGAAGCTGGCCCATCTTGCATTCGTGAAACATATAATCTTTACAGTGCTTATGAGCATTAACTCCACAATTACGGCATTTAAATCCTTGTTTAATCAACCCCCACAACTAAGCATACAAAAAAACAACCTCAAAAATTCCATTTTTTTACATATTTATGCGCTGTTTTATTATTTCCACATAACTGAACATGGTTTACTTTCATTTGCACTAGTGCCTACCTGCCCACATAACCTTCGATTTTTAAAAAAAGTTTTCATTCGCAAAAATATATGAATAATTACATTTTCAGCCCATGTATACAGAAGGTTTCATTTTCAAAAGAAAAGAAATTGCGACTGAGAATAATTGGGGCAGTAAAGCGTGATAAGACTTAAGACTTACCAAACCGGAGCAATGGATACAAAAAGTAGGTTTAAAGTAAGTTGTTTCATGAAAGTTGTGTTTCGTGCCAGCCTTTTTACGATTCCGCAAGTATCTTTCCATTTCCAATTTGCTTATCATTCCGTCTCTGAATAAAAGCACCACAAAATATTTTTACATAGGTTGAAATTACTCCTTATTTGCACACATTCACTGGAATATTATTGCCTACATATTTTATTTAGCTAAATGCTAATTATGAACTAAAGAGTTACTAATGGGTAATGGTAGAAGAAGTACATCCAGGATTCAAACATCATATTATACTAGTTGTACATGCAGTTAGTATTTCATTTCTCCTTATTTGTTTGTATTAGGATAAGTAGGTTAGTTATACATAACCTTTAGTACTAGTATATTTACATTAAACATAATTGCAATGCAAATCATGACTACTATATGGCTAACCTATATATTATAATTAAAAAATAATAGTCCTCAGGGTGTTTGTTTTACTCCATGAGAGAGTTTAAAAAGAGAGATGGATGTGGTGGTAATTATGTAAATAACACATGCCATGACACATCAAAATTGATCACGTCTCAGTACTCTTTAAAATTGTTTAGTTTGTGTGTATTATTTAGTCATTTGACTACTCCTTGAATGCAAAGGATACCAACCACGAATGTACTCATTTCTAAAATATCTTCTGTAAATATTCATCACGTTCCCCACATGCAAATAAAGAAAATTGCTACTCTCAAATACATTCTCCTCCAACTGCCAAGAATACATATTTTGTGAAATCTTTACGAGGGAGGTGAATTCTCTCTTGCTAATTAAATGAAAAGTCCCGTACTTAGGAAAATTAAAAATGCTAATAACTGAAACAAGACCTCATCCGACTTGAACTAGCATTTGTGTGCACTGCATTTACTGACAAAGGAGATCTTGTTTAGAAATATGTAAAACTGGATATAAGTCTTTGACAATTTGAACTTTGACAGCTATTGAAAACTCGAACACGCATAATTTGCAAAACGTACCGATTCTCATCCAGTACAAAAAAAGCATCAATAGCAGGAAAATTAGTAAGAATCGCCTGAAACTCGTCTTTGCTGATAAAACCGTCGTGATTGCTGTCGTAGTTACGAAAAACAACATCCACCATGGTCTGCACCTGTTTTTCATAGCTTCCGTTTGCGTCTGTAGCAAGGGTACGAGTTGGAGAAGCCTACAACATAATCATCTTCTTACTTTATAGTTTCAAATGCAATTTGTGAAAGCAATGTGCATGTCTAGTCCACATATTTTAACTTTAGCCAGTACAGAAGAGTACAGAATCCACGACAGATACTATGCGCAAGAGACGAATGCACTAATTGCTAATTGACGTGCATTAATTTCGAAAAGTCATTTAAATGCAAGCACATTAAGTCTATGTTACACGAAACCCTTCAAAATACAATATTCTACAGTCCTAAGTTACCCAAAGCACAATTCTCTACACAACGAAGGCAGTCTTTTATTCTAAATATAGCAGAACAAAATGTAGTTACATACCTATTGCCAATTGTGCTTACATAAAGCATAGTGGACACTTTGTGGCAAAATCAATAGTTATTCGAAGATAAAAGAAGGTAATAATGGAACTACAAAAGTGTCTTTGGAAGCCATAATACAATCACTACGACTCGAGGTAGCAATATTTGTCATTTATACAGGCAGCCAACAGAAATTACTAAACCCATAGATGAAACAGAAAAGATATTTCTTTACTCACCACTGAAGAAGTTTTAGGTTCTCTAGAAAGTGAAAGCTCGTAAATCTCATCTTCGGAGTAAGCCAAATCCAGGGAAACCTTAAGCATAACATCAACATCAATAAAATATTGTCCTTTCATGGATCCTTTTCTCTCTTTTCATCTAGTTCCTATTCGACCCTCCGTTCTCTACCATACAATCTACTTCTCTACCATACCAAGAATTTCGGCCACACTCTTATCATTACTTTTGCAACATTGCATTACTTTAACCTATTATGTAGCCAACTATTTATGGCCATGGCATGACCAACAATGTACATATTATCTTGATATGGATGCTTCTACATTCCTATTTACAATTCACACTTATATAACTTCCTTTCCAACAACAAGGAATAAATGATCATTTTTCCTTAAACCCAGTAACCTCATTACAATTTTACTCTCCAATGTCGAAAAGTAATTAAGAAATTTACAAAACGCAACCAAAATAATTTATAGTCGTGGGAAGGGAAGTAGCTATTATTATAGCTTGTATATCCTTCAAGGGAAAAATGATTATAATCCCTTGCTAATAAACCTTGCAGAAGTGAAATTAAAATTGGATCAAGTCTTATGTGTTTAATGAGAATTAGAAATTTTAGTTTACTTTCATATATTATTTAAGTTTTATGTCTATTGCATGGTTTTACTGACTTTCGCTCAATACACGTAGATATACAACTGTAAATAACTTATGTAAATATCACATGCATTATACTCTATGACAAATATAAAAAAGAAGTTTCAAACTGGGAGGAAACCGTATTCGAAGTATTCCTTTTCACACATACCCTAAGAGTATTGAGTAGATCATTATTCGCTTGAGCAGGGGGTAGTGATTGCTGTAAATCCTGAAGTATAGAGAAAATCTGTGAAAGTTGCGTCATCTTACGAAACTGAAAATAAAAATAACCGCCTATTACGGACTATACCGTCTTTGAGTGAACGAAAGGCGATTTTATTAAATGGTATTTAATTTAACAAGTTGTGCAGAAAAGATAATAACAGCTAATATTTGATTTTGATATGCAGCTTACATTAGTTAGTCCATTCTCTGCTTGGTCAGGAAGAGCAGTGTGAAGAGAAATCAGATCTTTGAGGTGTACGCCCCTGCGAAAACATTTCAATCAAAACTAGTGAAATCCGGAATTCCATAAGATAGCATGTCTCTACTTTACATATGGATGTCTGTACCTATACCTTATTAGAATAGTCTCAAACATGAGTAATAAAGAATCAAAAAGAACTAGCACAACATAAAAATGAAAAATAATGAAGAATTGCATGAAAATGATGAAAACTCGAGTTGATAGAAGTAGCAAGTAACCTACATGTTAAATTATGTAGTTTTTTCATTAGACGAGGATTTAGTGAAACCCCAAAAGAAAAGTTTGTTTGGCTGAAGCCTGTAAGATTGATATTTTGTGGAATTTCAGTACATAGTGCTGCGGTTCATTACTTTATTTCTTGCAATCTAATTAAGTAAGTATTGAAGTTAGAAAAGTCTGTGACGCAAGAAGAGAAACCTCTCGCGTGCTCTGCCCTTTCATCCTGATACCCACATTTACATTCTGACATTAGGGTTCTCCACTCATGTGGTATGCTAGTAAGCAAAAGACTGGAAACGATAAACATAAAACGGAACTGCTGGAGAAAAGAGCAGAGTGAAATAACAAACAATGCTTGAAATGGGTGAGCGAGGAGGGGAAATGAATTGGGTGGCTGGTAACATTTGTGGAGCAGTCTGATGACTTACAAGATTGGGATTTTAAATCCTTTACTCTCTTGAAGGGCTTTCCGATAAAGACTGAAGTTGGAGGCGGAAGACACGAGTTTTGTCAGCTCACTGAGAGACTTCCTTTCCTCGGCTGGAACACAATCCATTGTTTTGGTGAGACGGGCTAAGGCACTGTGACTCAAGCTCCCTACGACTGCCATCAACGAGTTGAAGTTTTGCAGTCCTCGCAGATTCTATTCAAATGAAACAATAAATACACTTTTCTCCACGCACAAAGGAAACAAAATCCACGGAAAAGACATCATATGCAATAAATACATCTTATTTCCTCCTGGATATTAAACTTTTATTCCCATCGGGAAATGTACTTTACATTTTAATCTCCATTTTCAAAATGGGTATTGTGCATTTACAATATCACATACAACCTACCTATACATACACAATATTCAAATCTGAAATGGCACAAGTTAACTATACTACAGTGCTTACATGTACATTATGTACACATGTTTAGTATTAGCTAAATGTAATTATTGTATAGCTATAGCTTCATACTGGTATTCTGGTATCAATATCAACATCTCTATCTCTTTATACAAATACTGTAAAATAAATATATCTTGTGAATAAGAGTAATCCTTATACTACCTTAACGATATCCAATTTTGACGAAAATAAAGTAGCAAGTTTTGAAATGCTGAAAATGGGGTAAACGTATTTTGTACAATCTTATTTTTTCCCTATATCGCTCTTTATAAATATTTAACTTTTAGTAGTAGCATTGATGAAAATGGAAAAACCTTTTCTGAAGATTTTCGTTGGAAAAGCTTTTTCCCTTCCTGTCCTGTACTGAATGCATAAGATCGGATCAAAGTGCCATTTTAATTTTCTATCACAAAATAAGAGCGAAATTGTAGGGTATATTGTTCGTTTGGTGTGGGATGAGATTGTATACGTATACACCTACAATCTTATCAATAAATGATATTTACATTATATCTCATAAAGCACTTCCTACAGTATTATATGCCTAAAATATGTTTGAAAACAAACACAACTGTTAATTATTTTATCATGAAGCAAAAAACATAATCTAATGTGACATTTTAATGACATTTATAGATTGAAACAGTTGAAAATAGCTGTTTAAATAGGGAAAGGATGTAGTTATCATCGATATAATCGTGAGAATTTGAAATGAGAATGGTTTGGAATATATTTTTAATATGTAGAATGGGAATGAATTTAAAAGGGAAGTTGGGAGAGAGGTCCACATTAATATGGAAATGGGGCATTTATATAGCATGTATAAAAGAAAAGTCGGGATTGTCACGAATGAAATTTAGCATCTTCTACAGTCGAAAGATATATTATGATAGAGTCGGTAGCCGACGTATGCACATACCTTCATGAATTGGTTTGGAAGTGAGTCGCAGAGCATAATATCTCACACCGTACACTACTACTAATGTACTCGTCTGAACTTTCACATTTACTTTCCTTTGGCATCGACTGCTTGAAAGGAACTATTGAAATTATGTGATTGTGTACTCATGTCAGGTATAAGCGTGGCTATAAGAGACTCGGCCTTCTGTCTCACACACAGCGCAGTACCCGGTGTGAGATTCAACACACCGAATTTACAGAGTCGTTCCAGAAACCATTTAAATGGCTATACTCACTGTTTTATTGCATACGTGTAATATTCTCATAACAAATTCCATAATGCTTTCTTTCTACAAAGCCCAACTGGCCCAAAACAATTTTCAGAATTTTAGAATTCCAATGTGATATTTGAGATAAATTAAAAGTAATGAATTATTTCAAATATTTATATTATTACTGTCTTTCTAACTGACATGAATCCTTAAAATATCAGATTAGTTTCACATTTTCTAGTTAGGAAACCCTCAAAATGACTATTCCAAGATCCTATACACAACTACCTGCAGCAGTTAATTCCAAAGCATAATGAGTTATGTTATTCTGGAAATCAAGCTCAAAAGTGGCATTTGTTAGATACTTTGTCCATTTCATGATTGCAAAAGTTACGATATTAACCGAATTTTTGGGGCGAATCTCATGAGCGTACATGACAGTTTGGATAACTTTATACTTTAATCCTACTGATAACAGACACAAAATTGGTTCTGTGGTTGTAGTTGTTATTGCAAGTCTTATTTATAAATGTTTTATATAAACTTTGTATTGCTACATGCATGATGATTTAGAATCATATCATAACAAATGAACAGTTGGTGTTTGTATGTTATACAAAAGTTAATAGAGCTAAAAGCATGGCCTGCACTTGAAATTGATTGAATAAATGATTTTTGTTTTGTGTATTTCGTGGTCTATATTATAGAAAGTCGCGTTATGAACAAATACACAAAGTTTGACATATTTATTTTTACATCTTCCGCTAAAACAAATTATACTGATCAAAAACCGTTCCACTGACAAGTTTTATCCTGTAGGACTTCTTTCAACTTATCTTTGAAAGAGAAACAATTAGCAATAAAAAAATGGAAGACAAACCACAAGAGAAGTATTATATACTAGCCGGTGTCACAGGACCTAGGCCCTCCTGTTATAAATAAAGCTAGTGGGTATACCGAGGACAATAATGAACGATGAGAAGAAAGTATTCCAGATGCATAGCTTTTTCTAATTCAACTTTTCATGGCTTCTCATTTGGTGGGTCGGAGGTAGAGATTTTACATTGATAGGTATGTATAGGGACTTTTGTTTTAGAAAACTGTCCGTATCTCCGGACAGGGAGGTACTTAACAAGTATATTGTCTTGTATCATAATTTCAACAATGTAAATGGCCAAATTTTAAATTTTCCCGCACATGAATAATAGGAATGAACATTAAGCGAACCGAAAGCTGGAAATATTTGCATACAGAACGCATGAACTGCTTTGTTATGAAATATACGGACTTGTTGGGATTTACCACATTTAGGTAATGCTTGAGATTGGGTTCTGCTTAGCTGCGTTAATCAGAGCGGCAAATTAACACACGATGATATAAGCAAATATACCTACGGAATTTTTCACTGCGCAACTCAAACAACACGATTATACTATAGAGTGATTTCATTGTTTACAAACATAAAACAATAACACAAATGAAAACCAACTAAAGTTGAGTATTTGTAAATATCTAATAATTGTCTTCTCCCGAGAAAGAAGGGCCTTTGGGTTGCTATGATCGTGCCAAAAAATTTATTAACTGATATAAAGGAGTGTTCATGAATAATTGCTACAATAATCTGTGACTACCGCTTGAATAACTAGTGTTTGGTACCGTTTAAAACTTCAAAATGAATCTGCAGCTTTCTTTTCGTATATGAACTTAACAACGAAATTATTAATACATATAAAACATTTAGAAAACAGTACAACAATGTCTGATTGATCATTATCAATAGTTACAAATCGGTGGCAAGTTAAGGTAGAAAGGCCGTTACGGAGGTAGGACGAAATCGATCAAGGCATGAAAAACCCATGGGTTTTTCCTTTTGGTGAGGTAAAACCCAAAACCCGGGTTTTTGGGTTGGGTTGTTTTTGGCCTTGACACCAGCATATTGGCTTGTGGAACGATTTCTTGGAATTTTCTTCTTGGAAAGCCAGGAAGATTTCAAGGTACATCATTCGAAATTAATTTTTCGAAATTTTATTCATATCGTCTAAAAATTATCATTTCGACTTTTTCTATGCACACTGGTCTGAAAATTAAATTGGCGAAGTTTTGTGCACATTGTGAGTTGAAAACTAAAATTTCGAAGTTTTATGCATACTGGGTTCCAAAAATTTAAATTTCGAATGTTAGTGCATATTGCGGTATAAATATTAAAATTTTTTGCTTGCTAAGTTCCAAAAATTAAAATTTCGACTTTCGTTGAGCATACTGGTCTGTTAATTAAAATTTCGAATTTGGTGCATATTGTGGCCCAAAATTTAAATTTTTGAAGTTTAACAAAATGACTGAATGTTTCCTTGACTGCTCCCCAAGGGTAAGGTGACGACGTGCTCCAGTAAACTGCTTTCTGCCAACCAATAATTTTATTCGGGAAAATGGTTGGGAAAAATCAGCTTTCTGAAGCACGTCGTCACCTTACCCCTGAAGGAGAAGCCATGGAAACATTCAAATCTCCTTGAAGTTTAGTGTACAATGTGGTCTGACAAATTTTTTCTGTCCACAAAATTTAGAAAATTTAAATTTTGTCACAATATGCACAAAACTTCGAAATTTAAATTTTCAGACCTGTATGCGCAGTCTTTTATATTTAATTTTCAGAGCAATGTTCGCGAAGAATGTCGAAATTTTAATTTTCAGGCCAGTGTGCATAGAGAAAGTCGAAATTTTAATTTTTAGACGATATGCATAAAACTTCGAAATTTACCGAATGATGTAACTTGAAAACTTTCTGGCTTTCCACGATTTCTTGGAAGTCGGGCCACAAACTAATATGCTGGTGTCAAGGCTAGTGTAATCGTAGTCGAAATTTTAATTTTCAGGCCAGTGTGAACAGTAAAAGGCGAAATTGTAATTTCTAGACCATTATGTGCGCAAAACGTCGAAATTTTAATTTTGGACCCCTCTTCCAAAATATTTGAAAATTTTAATTTCAGACCACTATGCGAAATTACGTAAAGCCTAACTGCATTTCGACCGTCATCTTTTTAGTGGGGGGGGGGGGGTTTATAGGTGGCCTGCCGTCGATATGTAAGGCGCTCCAAAGTTTCTTTCGCTTTTCCTTCGAGCATTTTTAGTTAGATCTAAATGCTGTCTAATTCTACCTATTTTTAGTTTTAAAACCTGGTAACTTGAAACTTTTAAATCCGTCTGAACCATATAACTAAAGTTGAAAATAGGTAATACAAAAATTAACCGAAATCTGTAATAACATTGTGAGCTTGCAGTTACAAATATTTCGTCTGCGTAATTTTTGTAAACGCCCATGACCTTTCATATTTGGTTGTCACGGACATCAAAATCCAAGGGCCCTTCTTTCTCCGGAGAAGACAATTGTACTTCTGACCGAATGATGAAAGCTATTATTTATTTGTCGCTTCGCGAATTTGGCATTTTTTGTTGTTTACGATATAACAACAGTAAACACAACATGTATATAGGTACGTAGTCAATATAGAGATGCTGTTTTGAAGCTATAGTCGTTTGATTACATTCTTCTTGTTCAATTTAGCGTCTAGAAATTTCTATTGGGTTGATATTATGAATACACACAGCAGGAAAATTGATGAATACGAAACAAACGAAAAGGCTGTTCTCTTTGCGCTGAAATAGTAGGCATGGTGGAAATCAAAGGATTTTAAACTGAATTAACGTTTTCCAGGAGCGGCTGGCTGTGTAGCATTAGTAAGATTGATAAACGTGTGTAGTGCTATATAGAAGTGTGAATGAAAGGAAATGTGTTTTAGTCGGAGCGTAATGCAACAAAAGCCATTTACCTTTGCAACAAGCACGAACTTAACAATGACGTCCGCCCGTTGATTTGGTGTTGGTCGGCTCAAAACGACGCATTGAATCCATTGAGACAGTCCGTTGAATAAGGACACAGATCTTTCTAGTTTTGGATTATCCTCGAGTGTCCCATTGTCAGCATAATTTTTAAAATCTTCAAACTACGAATAAAAGATAAATATCAAGAAATTCGTCGTTTTTACTCATTTAGACACCATTGTGCTGTATTTTAGCAGTCTCCGATTGGTTGAGTAGTTGTAATTGGAATGTAACATGATAGATTCGGGCGGGATAGCACTGATAGTAATAGGGGAATAGCTACTGCTGTACACGGAGAGTACAGTTGAGCAAAAGAAAAAGGTTGATTGCATTACAATGTTTAAAGGAATAAATTGCATCATCGTATTCATGAAGTTATCAATAACAAAGTACTGGAGAAAGGGAGAAAAGCTTGAAAAGTGAAAGCTGCCGACTTTCCTTTAAATGTTGTGCTAACACAATTTCCGTTTCACATTACAGTTTCACTTTTAAGCAAGTCTCGGAAACACCTCGCACTAATTCAGGATATTGCACGTTTACTATGTCTTGATATATACTGGGCTACACTTTTGACTATCATTTTCGTTATGTAGGTACATTTTATCTTTGATACTTCACAAGGTTGAAATGTTCGTGTTAAAATTTCACAAAACTACTCTCCCTACCCTGGTACAATTCTCTTACTCAGAAATAAGTTACTGCAGTAGTAGTCATTACGTTGTCAACCAGTGTTTGACTAGCCACCGGCTAGTGGATAAAATGGTAGTGGATAAAATGGTTTTATCCAGGCTAAAATGACTTTTGGCCAGTGGATAAAATGAAAACACATGTAAATTTGACCATGGCCATTTTAGCCACTATCCATTTTATCCGGATAAAATGGCCTCCTGGCTGGCTAAAATGTAAAAAGGCCGGATAAAATAAAACACTGTTGTCAACATTAAATGCTTTTGATGAGTTGTAATTACAAACAATACAATTATAATATTAAAGTTGATGAGTACTTTATTCCTAGTGCAGAGATAACTAACTCGAAAAGGAAGACAAACTCCCTTGAACATCAATTTTGTGTTCCTTGTTATTATTACAAGAAGTGCAAGTATCTCTCCATTTAAATACATTTGAATATCATCCATGCAGAAGACTGAATTTTCCAATCAAGCAAAAGAGTGAAAAGAATAACTTACGGAGATTCGTCTCATGATTTTGTGCTCGAGAAAAGTCAAATGATGAGCAAGCTCGTCGGGTTCCAAATGATTGAAAATGAGGGAAACTTTTCTAGATGGGCGCGACGCATCCGGTTCTCGGAGTGAAACATTTCTTATCCAATCATAAGAAGGAATATGCTGAAGATTAAAAAGGGCAGCCCGTGCAAAATGCTTTTCACTCTCGAGTCTTGATCCAAATTCCTTGATCATCTGATTTAACTTCAGGTCCACATCATAGTGCATTGGGAAATTAATGATCCAATATCTGCGCCCAGGAGAAACTTTCATTCATTGTTTATGTCCTGTGATGAATCTTTCGTCTCTTGTTAGCATATTCATGCATAATCCAATCTTATCTTCGTCGCTTTTATAAACCAATAATATCTACGAGTATCAAATTTGCTACTAACTTTGTAATCAATAAAATCCTAATGGATTAAGAGTCTCCTTAACAAGTTTCTCTAGGATTAATACAGTTGTGTCGTGTATCCTTGATCATCATTAGTATTTTAAAGTTAACACAATCCTGAAATGCGACCCTAAAAAGTATCTGTGACAAGGAAACGCTTCTACTGAGTACATTTTAGCAGGAAATTATTAATTCCAGTTATACTACCATTAACCTTCTCAATTTGAATATTAACATGAAACTCGTTAACAAAAATACTTCATCCGTGCAGGATCATACACTTATAATGACTTTGAGTCTATGAGTCAGCAGTAAATTCTAAGAAATTGCTTTTTGTAGTAGGCACTAATAATTATTATAGGGCAAACTGTAGGTAGCTAGTCTACTATGGAAAGTTTACCTCTGGATTTTCGTACATATTATCCTCCAAAAAATAGTTTTGCTCTCTAAATGGAAATTGAAAGTTTGTTCACGGAGTAGGCAATGAATTTACACGATAGTAGCAGTAGTAGGTAGGTAGGTAGGTTTAGAGTGGAAGATAGGTATCCGATGCGGATGGAAAAGTTTCCAAGGATGACAAAATAATTTTATAATAAAATAAAACAAGGTGAGCTGAGTAATAAAAGGAGCTTAGCACTTCCAACAATGACTACTAGAACATTATTAGATGGAAGGACGGAGAATGAAGTTCGACAACAGAGATGAACTGAGTTGTCTGGGAAAGATTCAAATGCCATGATGGCACGCTGAAGGGAGTATGGAATGGTGTTTCTTGCAGAAAATAATAACAAAGATGTTGGCATGCAGGAGGGGCGGGTAAAATTCCATCTGCGTGATATCTGAATCGTCCCATAGTGAACTTAATGGAGTTGGAAGATGGGAGCCGGGAGCGGAGTGTTATATGCTGTACACTATAATTAGCGTTGCATGAAGTTGAAAGATATGAAAAGAAAGGGTACCCACCTGACGGCGTGACACACAGCGTCTCTGTATTGTTCTCTTGTGCATCCAATTAAAGTGTTGTGAGAGCAGGAGTAGTGACAAGGAGCCAAACTTTCGACCGAGTCGTAATGAAAGATAAATAAGGACGCCAACTCTGATGAGGTTGTGAACCATTGGTGCATGAGGAAAAGAATCCGTGGAAAACTCATAAATTCCTCTCGAACCTCTCCATTTTGATCTGCAATTCATTCAGCAATGCCCGCTCTATAAGGTTAACTTAATATATTCTATATTATGTGTGGACCAATATCATTTCGGACGTCTCCGTCATTTCCTTCCTCATCATCCTCCTAATATCGTGCTGTGCGAGGAGGATTTCATGATACTAGGCTTACTCGCTCAGACAAAACTTCAATAAAACACCTCAAATCTCTCTCAATTATTCCCATTCTCCAACTCGCGACCTTCCAAGTGGAAATTATTGGAAACGTAGTCGCTTTCAACACTCAACTTCCTAGATATCCAACTCTTTAACAAAAGAAATTACTTACTTCTCTCACTTCTATTAAATACTACTCCCTACTTTTGTCAACTCTTCTCTATATTCCATTCTACTAATAACACGTACTATCTGTCTTCTTGTGCAATCTAATATTATTTCCTGTATAGAACCATACCGCCCCGAAATTGCGAGAGCTGTATTTTATTTATATCTCGGACAAGCACTAAAATTTTACTACCCGGTCACAATTCCGGAATTACAGATACCATACGGCCATACTTAACTTAACTTGGCAAAATAAGCCCCTATCATGATATAAATGTACATTTTCATCGGTATATTGACAATTCACATCATGTCCGTGTATTTTCACTCCGAATCGACAAACAGAGAAAACAAGGTGTGTGTGTGACTTCATCTAATTGTAAGTTCCAGAGACTCTAGATACCACAATAAAGGCAAAGGTATTCAATCTAACAGAACTGCAGATAAACCGCAGTCCGCAGTCGATACCCTTATCTAAGTAAACACTATATCTAACGTGCGAGAACGTCATAAACTAAGCTCCTTTGTGTAAATGTATCTGTCCGACAATAAAACTAGCATATAGCTTCATAATATGTATACAGCGCGTTAAGATATGCATATCCGCCATGCTTTCACTTTTGACAGGAAATTGTCACTGTTTACTTTCCCATTGGTTTGCTTAATTATCGCCTCAGTCAAAACAAGTAGATTCAAAAAATATGCAAAAAGTGCCATTGGATAAACAAGTATACAATAAGACTGGGGGTGGAGGAGAAAGCAATGTGGTAAGAGTTTTGAAAAGTGAAAGCGGCATGGATTACCATATTTTTTGCCGTACTGTAGCGTTTACAGCATTTGTTTGAAAATGAATTATTCAATGTGAAGGTATTCTCGTCTGGTTTGGTGATGAGATAAACGTGTGAAAATGGTGAAAGAAATAGATAAAAAGATATGGAAATCAATTCTCACCGAAAGCTTGAACACAAAGTCTGACGAGAGCAGGGAGACTAGCAGCCCTGATTGGGACTCCAGGGAGAACGGGTCTCTCGTCCTCCACGAGGATCTCATTGTCTGTGTCTTCAGACACAGAACGAGCTACGTAGGGAGAGTCGGCTGCATTTTTCGACGAAATGGACGATGTCCAGGAACAAGTGTTCTTGGAACCTCCAGCTCTTTGAAATGTAGTTCGTTTCTGCTGGGCACTTCCACTACTACCCGAATCATCCATCCTTCCATTTCTTCATCCAAATGGACAATGATTGGACAGTTTTCTATTTATACTTTGGCAACTCCGAGTCGTCACTTACACTGCACACGTGTCTCGGTCAGTTATATAGCACGAATGTGACCTTTCTCCGGCCGAGATATACTACCAGGGAATTGATTTAGTCGCTCCTCACCTTCTCCTTCACTTCTGTAGTAGTAATTCGAGAAACACTCGTCGCCGTATGTATTTACTTTAGCGGAGCAAGAGCCGTGACATCTAATTCAATCCCTAGTCCTCAGTTCTGTCGTGTTCGTTGATTTTACTGCTCCCTCCTGTCGAAGGCCATAGGTGTTCTCTTCACTCTGAAGAAAGTTAAAGATGTAGAACCAGTAGATTTGTGCACTGGGACTCCCCATTGCTAATAAAATAACTTTCAATTCTAAGTGACAAGAGCACTTCCCAAACTTAAACGCTCTTTCATTGAAACTTATGGAAAAGGAGCGATACAAACTTTCTCCTTTTCCATGTATTTTCTTGACATCCTAAATGGTACTACTACAACTTCCTATTTCATATTCTCACTTTTCACCAACGCCATAACTTCTCTCGCTTTCTACTACACAACTTAAATCTACCTAACTACAAGTACAAGACTAGCAGCAAAAATGTATAAAATCTTGGATGTACTTTTCGGATATTTCCCTCCGTCTTTTAGTAAATGGGGAATTGGTAATTTACATCCCGTAAATCCTCCTGAGTTTATACATTGTAACTCTTTTCTCAAGAACAGAAAACAAACACAACAAAGTACGACATGCTGCTGCAAGGAAAGGCAGTAGTTTCTAAATAAAGTAATCCTTCCCCCATGAATAGTAATAAGAAAATTAGATAATATACTGACGTATTTCAGTGTTCAGGGAAGAAAGTATTAGTCTGAAAATCTCATTTTCCTATTTCCGAAGATACGAAGAGAGTTGTTGCAAAGTTTTAAAGTAATGTTTGTAATTAGAAGTTCCATTGTATAATTCAGCGTAATTACTAGGAAAAGGAGGCTTAGATCTAATTCAAGGCTGCTTCTGTATCTGTCACGTAACAACTGTGTACATCTTACAATTGATGATAAGATGAGATTTCATATAATGATGGTGTAGTCACGGTTTGACAAAGGATAAAATTGGATTGAAACAAGAACCACAAAACCTACTACTCCACATAAACGGGAAACGTGATCGTCTTGAGGTTTGTAAGTGTATACGTGTAGTACTAGTACTAATTCCGAAGAACTTAGGATATCTCGCTATATCTAAGTAGTATATAAATAATGGAACAATATTCTCTTCGCTTTGGATATAGTTGATAATGCAATAATTGAGAATAAATACAATTATAACCTATTTGTAAAATGTAGCAGTTTGTGTCTACAACTGAATATGTTTCTAGTAGAGAGTGAATTATTTGGAAGAGCCATTTACGTGCAGCTTGGAGTAGACTGCGTTGCGTTCACGATTGAACAACGTAAACGAATAAGTAATTATTAATTAGTATCAGTGTTGCTGCAAGTGTCTAGGTTAGACGGATATAAATAAGGACTGGATGGTCTTCCTGAGAATTGAGTTCTCTCCCTCTGTAATATGGAGTAGGTATATGTTGGTTGCCTTGCGTTGTTGCTTATTGGTTTTTCGCCTTGCTTGTTTGTTATATCATTAGATTATGTTGACTAATTGTATGCAAGTTGACTTGCGTTTTGGTTCTGTTCAGTTCGTGTGGTTGAGATGTGGTATTCTGGCTGATTGCGAGTTTCTGTTATACTATACCCAACCTTGTTTGTGCCATGAGGCAGTAGTAGTAGTAAAAGTAAATACATAGTCACCACTGGCTAAGCATGTAATACTTTCTCATTCCTACATCCATCCTACTCGGGAACACAGTGTAATATCCATTTAGTAGTAATACCAAAGATATTATCACAACTACCAGGTATACAATAATGAAACAACATTTTGGCTTGCCTTGTGGTATGCTTTCCAGCAACACAGAGATAGAGACTACTACAGTCACAATGTAAATAATGGTTTATAGGGGCACTCTTTGCAGTTCCATGACAGTCGTGTCAACAGAAGAGAGAGACAGTCGTCCGTGGGGAATTAAATTCACAGTTCCATAAATAGAAATTGGTGGGAATGGAATTTTGGCCCGAGTACCCTATTTTCATTTATCCCCAGCAAAACAAAACTACTAAATACCTTTTACTACGAACTACAATATAATAAGCTGACTGAATAATCCGATCACAATAGCTTTACCTTCTCATTCTAATAACGGGTTACACTTTTGCATGAATGCCTCCATTTAAAGTATACACAAATAAACCAGAATGCTTGGTAAAGATATAAACATTTTAATATCATATCAATCATATGGCAATATTTTTTAAAGACAGTTTTATGTAATGCTTTAACATTCCCTTAGGTTTTAAAAAGAATTACACCACCGACAGTGATAAACTAGACACTTTATAAAAGTATCATTGTAAGTTTTGACACTAATTCAAGGCAGAAAATATTGTACAAAATATTGTGAAACAAGAACAAATAGGAACAGCGAGCGAAAGGAAAAAATTGCTGAGGGAGTTGCATTTAAATTTCTGATATCTGAAGTTTGTACACAGAAGGAGCAAATAATGCAATAGAATAGAAATGCAAACTAATACCCGACTATGTAATTATTTGTGTGTCTGAAAGTAAATTTGCATAGCTCCTATTATGTCAGTCGATAAGTAAGTATTATTTAACGGGAGAAAATTCGTGTAAGCAAAAGAGAGTTAACAGTTCAGTTATCCATTTATTTCTACCTCTGTGAACACTATGCACATGCATAAATATCTTAGCAAGTATGCAGATATGTCTACACCAAATAACCGTGGTTCACTGAATTAAGGACCTGACTTCTGATAACATTTATGCCTTTAGTACTTACTTGAGTAACTTCGGCTTACAACAAAAATTTAGAATACTTTCTTTGAGAATTTAATGAGTGAATGAACAAAGCGAGGTGGAATCTGATGTATTTTTTATCCTCATTTCCCTAACAAGGTCTCATAGTTCCAAGAACTTTCTCCTTGCTTTCTCTATGATTAAATCACCAATACTGGATTCACGACTGACTGTTCACATGCTCCTACTGAATTATTATTGTGCAGAAAATCCAATGTTTTCAAAAACGGAAGTATGGAGAAAGTCATGTAAATCAAGTCACAAGTAATTGTGGAATGAAGAGATCCTTCCTACGAAGGAAATGAGTTTAGCTACTTGATTTATTATTCGGTTTGCTCATTTGTAAACTTTTAGGTGGCAAGCTAAACATTAATTGAGATGATGAAAAAGAACGGGGAAATAGGGGTAATTCATTTAACCACAGCCACCCTAAGAATTCATTAGAGATTATCCCATTTTTGACTTACTTTCCATACGATATCAGATTTATGACCCAAAAATTTAAGTTTTAAAAAATGTAAATGACCTACCTTTTTTGCGAGGGGGAAAGGAAATTGAGAGTAGATTTATATCTGGTAGATGTTATTCTCTGCAATAAATTCTTCGTTCACTTTTATTGCAGCTGCGAATACAAGTAGGTACACTCACTCTGATAAAATTCCGTGTGTTCGATTGCACAGGCCAGCTAAATATAATTCACTCCTACAACGGGAATTGGTGTTGTTGGGCACTGGAAGACATGACGTGATGTGGTATCGTCGAATGGACAGAAATCAATGTAATCAAAAGGAAAACGTGTGGATTGAGTAAAAGCAGTTTATGCCTTGGTATTATTTGACTTGGGCAGGAGTTCCGAGCCAGAATCCTTCTGAACAAGTTTGAACTGAACTGAACTGTGATATTTCTTTGGTGTTGGCGAATTGACTAACTGAACTCAAGTTGTGATGCTTAGGATTGAGACAAGGAGAGAACGAGACTTCTCGAGACGAGATGCGGGGACCTACACAACCGTTTCACTCCCTACTCAAATACCTTCTCACGAAAGAAAGCCAAAGAAAGCATCTTTCCTATGGCTGTGTACATTCTGCGATGCATGGCCGTAGGATAAAGACTGTTCTCGATCGTCTGTGGAAACAAGCAGCCAAGAAACCCTTTCAATCTAAACCATATTTTTTCTCAAAGGCCAGTTTTACAATATGCTTGTATTTAATCAAAGCGTGCTCTACATTTATTGTCAGGAAATGGTCAAAACAAGAACATGTTGATAATTATAATGATTCTTACTGATTTTCAGATAAATTATAGCAGTAGTTTCGAAAATAGAGGAAAAAAGAAATCAAAATAAAGAAAGTGAAATTTATTACCTTTTTAACAAATTCTAAATTTTTCAGAATGAATTGAATCTCAGAGAAATAAATAAATTATGGTTTGAGAATAAGATGAGCGTTGACAATTAAAATAAAACGTAATAAATTTTCACAAAATTCAAAAAATATCAGAAAATTACCTGCCAGGAATAAATTGGCGATTTATTGAGTATTACGAAATAAATTCTCCGGGAAATTACGGTTGAGGGATGTTGAAAATTGGAGGTAGTTGTGGGGCTAGGGTTAGTAAAAAGTGCTGACGGCAGAGAAGGAACGGTAGTAGCATGTAGGTATATGGTGTTGGTAAATAGATGTGTGTCTGAATATGAGTAGATGGGTATGTGATGGAGGAGAGAGTTCTGGTGAGTGAATAGGAGGATGAGTGAGTGCAGTGGAGTGAGATCTTCTCATCGCCAGTCAGCTGAGAGTTGACTTGAGTGGAGTGGATGGAGTGAAGTGGAGAAAAGCTACGGAGAAAGCGAGAAGAGAAAGCAGTAAAAGTCTCATGTGGGAAATTTCCCTATCTTTACTGCTGTTCTCTTGCTGAGTTGTTGGTCGTGTGAAGGAGGGAAGTGGAAGGAGAGAAAGATGCCTACCTTCGTCTAATAGGGACATGGCATGTGCCTCTGTATTACATGTGTACCTTTATTATCTACTCTATTGAATTGCATTATGCTCTGCAGTACATATCTCCAGGAGATTACGGAGCCAGATAACATTGTGCGGGGTGCACAATAGGGAAAGAAGTATTTACAATGACTATACAGGGAACATTGTTTATGGACACGGGCACGAACTGCCCTCTCAGCAGAGGAGGAAGTAATTTTTCGTTGAGATAGTAAATGCAAAGACAATAATATTTACACTGTGAGAGAAAGAATATGCCCATTAGAAGCCAATCTTAACATTTGACAAGGTATTCTGCGGATAGGGGTAACGTAGCGAGAAATAGGAGTCTACCTACTCGAGCGAAGAATCCCCCAACAATAAGAGAAGCATGGAATGTCTTTCACTATGCAGATAAGCAGATACACAAGACTTATATCAGCTGCCAACAAGGGTATAACTAAACTAAATAGCGGACTAAAGCCCCCAAAACTTGGGACATAACAGTGAAATACTATGTACCTGGGATGGAATGAAAGGAGGAGAAAAGAGGTCTAAGAAAGGAAAGTCCTGTAAATACAAATAGTACGGAGAAAGCAACCCTCTGGTGAAATCCATCCCAAAATGAAGATTAGGGACGCCGTTGGCTGCGAAGCGAAGCGTATGTACATTCAATAGGTGAAGTCGCTCGAGTAAAAGTAAGCCTCCGAGCTTTTCTATGTGCTTTGCATTTATATTATTATGATGCAGTCCTATATCCTATAAGACCTAACTTTAATTTGGTATTCTAGGAGTCTACCCTGCATCTAGTTATGAGCGCTGCATACTACAGAAGGAATTTCGCATAGAGTAGGGAGATATGGACATTGTCTACCTACTACTTATATACTTCCCATCACGACGTCACCTCTAATGCATTATATCCTCCAGTCATACATTTTTTGCCCTATATGCTTTCTCCAAGTGCTATATAGCAATTATAGGAAGTTCTGTGAATTTGTTGTAGATTATGCATGTGTATTCAGATTCTGGTATTCTCCCATGCCATGGCCATGCCATGGCCATGCATGACAAAGAACAGAATATTCAAATATTCATTGGAGAATTGTTGTGTATTTGTCGACTTAAGTTGAGAGATAGGAGCGCGCAGTGTAGGATTTCCAACTTTCTAACTGTGCTGCTGAGTGCAACGTAAATAGTGTACTACTCTACATGGTTAGCAGTGTATATTATGTCTATAGGGCTATAGGAGGTCGAGTGGTCGAAATCGCATTGAACTTGCTTTCACTCAACTTATTTATTGTTAGCTCTACGTGGAAACGTTTCCTTTCTTCGTCTTGGCTTTCTCTCCGTACATACGACTTACGATACTCCAAACTTGCCTATGTAGGTAAACAGTTGTGTACAATCGTATCTATAATAGATGCTTCCATATATTAGTCACTATACACCTCCGAGTTAAATTACTACGTTGTTACAGTGCCTAAATAGAAAGTAGTAGTAATAAAGCGGCTTTCTTTTTGGTAGCCTAAAGCCCGTCTGGTTTTGTGTGGTCCTGGCCTGGTTGAATCTGCAAGTAGGTTGGTTGTTGGTTTTAGTTCTGCACAGCTTATGGCATCATCCGCCTCCGAACTGCGAACACACATCCCCTACCCCCTCAAACTTTCCCCAGCAGCCAGAGCAAGTCATGTCAGATTACTATTCCTCCTCTCAGCTATATATAGCAATATTGGTTTGATACCTATCTCTCTAAGGCTATGCCCACTTCTGCTTTCTCCAGCTTATAGATCTAGGTATATAAATAGCAATGCTACTACGTACAGAGGGAGGGAGATGATAATATTTATAGATAGGACTTTCTGGTATCTACAAATTCAGTGCAGTTTCGGAGAAGCCAGCATTGAATTGGACTGACACCGTCGTCGTGATCGTGGGCATAGCATTTCCTTAAATTGCTACTAGGCAATCATATTATAGACGTCACAGTAGTAGAGTCAGTCAGTTATCTGTAGCAGCACACACAACTAGCAGCTGTCGTTCGGAAAATTTCGTACCCAAGGCGTCACTAAACTATCGATTACTTACTCTTTCAATACAAGTTATCTATACACAGTTTCCACATATTATTATTAATGCTATATCCACCTAAGTACCTATATCTACGTGTGCATGCCAAATTTGTATAACATTTCCCTACTTTCACTCCCGGCCCTTCTCTCCACAGAATTAGAGATCTAATGTGAGCTATCCATCTGTAATGTACTACTTGTATTGACTGGTTGTTGACTCAAATTCAAGGCAAGATGCCTAAAACTTTTCTATGACATTAGTTCCTGTATAATCTTGCGGGCCCTACTCCCAGCCTATAAATCTACAAACTTACTTTTACTACGTATCTGTAACAGCAAACATTTATCCTATCCTTTCTCTTATGAAACCCTAATAACACTCTTATGTAAGCACTTTATAATAACCCTTCCTAACTATACCAAATGCTAATAGTTTTAGGAGGCACTACTTGTACTTCTTCTCTCGTATTGTTAGCGTGTAGTCGAGTAGTTTACGGAGTTTGTCAGCCATGAGTGAGTCTATTTTTGGACCAGAATTTCCAAGCGCGATCAAAAATAAGGCATTAATGCAAATAGAGCGTAGCAGGTAAGGACAAGCAAAGTGGAGAAAGTAAGTGAACCCTCTACTAACATGAATCATTAAATCTTATGTCTCAGATGTATAGTTGAGTACGATGTGCTATAATATAGTTATATGGCTTCTATATACTAGAAAGTATAAGTAGATCACGTAAAAATATGACTCAATATGAATCATGTCGGAACTCTCCATTAGAAAATTAGGATCTCATAGAGCCACAATTAGGGTAGCCTATGTCGTCAAGTGCTCAACAATAGTCAACTCGTCTGTACGTGGTCACGTCACGACACATGACAATCTTTACTCCTTGTTCAAAAGACTCATGGATACAGCTTACTCCTGTGACTAAACTAGAGCCTATAGATCTGACAGCTTAATACCTGCACTTACTAATACATCCGGCATGCGACTCTTTATTCAATTCCTCTACTTATATAATAACTATTCTATAACTTTACAAGTCAATGGACATAACGACCAATTGTATTATAATCTACATCCTGTGCATGGCTTGTGAGTGAATTTGATAGTAAGTCTCAGATTCTCACATACAATAACAACTTGGCTTAATTATTATGTTCAATGTGTATCTAGAGGATGCTTTTTTGTTTTCCCTTCTGAGATGTTCCCCATCAGTACATCTTGAACATAATACTTATTTAATTATCAATTGGCATATTTATAGCTAGTTCGGAAGCATTAAGGGAAGTTAAATAATAAAAAATCAGGTATATTAACCCAAGAAGTTTAGAATCAACTATATGGTCATAGATAGCCGTGTATACTTTCTCGACATGTTGTTATTTAAACCCTAATGCAACTTTCACCGATTTTCACCAAAATATTTATTATCAAGAAATCTTAGGGAAAATTGGTGACCACGATGCAAGCTTAAAGAAGAATAAATGTATTGCATACTTTATATAATGTATTATGTCAATTTTTAAGAAAACAGAGTAATTCTAGTTTAGAGTTTATAATAATTCATACAGAATAATGCATACTAGAATCAGTAGTATTTGTATTTGTTTTGTAATACCTAGTTTGAATGTGGTTCTTCAATACATATACATAGCAAATAAAACTGAGTCATTTTCGCTTTTCTCAAACTTGCTATTTACTACATACTTCATTACTACAATAATTGTATATGCCATAACTTCACATTATCTGATTTCAACGTTCACATCTTATCACTTGACACGTTGTTTTTATCACAGGCAACAGAGGAGCAAGAATTGTGGGTGAAATACCAAAAGACAAGTAATATTACATGATGCATGGTTGTGTAAATGGACGGGTTTCTCCAGATCATTTATTGTCCTATTTACGTGAACTAAATACCCGCGGTCGTGGAGGACATAAAAATCTCGTCGTCAATTGAGTAATTTTTTAAAATGTAATTGCAATCCAGCCTTGTGGTTGGGTCGCTTCTGCTTCCTTCTGAACTTTTACACCTTTCTTTTGTAGAAAAAGAGTCAGCAAAGTCCATTTTGAATTGGGTTACATCACAGAAGCTTTTCCACTTAGTTGACTCATTCCATGACTATGACATGACATAGTACATAAATTAAATAAGGTACATGCTATTGCTGCTATAAGTACTATGTATACCAAGCCAACGACAAAAGCCCAAGGTGATGCAAACATTTACTAACACGGGAATATACAGTGACACATAATGGTCGGTATACAATGACAGGTCAAACACCATCACGACAATGCAATAGTGCAGTGTTAGTGCTTGAATGAGAAGCTCTCCTCTGCCCAGACCGACACTCCGACATCGTAGTTTACCGTAGCATAAAATATACCAGACTTACCTGAGGCTAATTGAGACTGTTATCAGCGTGTAGCCCGCTGATGCAAGTACAAGATACTGAAACAATGCAAGCATAAAATAATGTTACTAAGTTCGGGAGATGAGTGTCTCCGCCTCGAGTCTAGAACAGTGCACATTACACATCACTACATCCAACACAAAGTCACAGCCTAACATAATACTATAAAGCATTACATTTACACAATTTTTACAAATACTTTTTTTATTTCATACATAGGAAAAAACAGATACTCGCAAATTCGTTGTTTAGCATTGTAGCAACTACATAACTTTCCTCTACAGTCTATGATTTATAGAAGAAATAATGTAAGATTTAAAATATAGTCTGTTAAATAAACAAACTGGCATCCCAAACGCCTACAGAAGCATGACTATGATTATTATCGGTTACTATAATGTAAGTAAAGAATTCAGAATATTATTGATTAAAATAAATCCAACCCACACTAAGTTAAAGTATGTAAGTTATAAGGAGTACGGCTCTAAAAGAAGTCAACTCAGTTCTACGTCGTAAGCTTTTCTGCTGTACATACAGACTCGTTTTTGTGGTATTAAGTAAGGGAGAAGGCACTATGCTTAATTGGTATTTTTAGGTCTGTAATCAATTCTTGGATTATTTAACTTTGAAGAGTAGTGCCATGGGGGTTCCGTAGAACCAATCGATCTTATAATCCTTTAGTAATTTAGTACCATACCATGAATCAGTAAAGAAACTATCTTTCTTCATTAAGGATGAAATATCTAATTGTGTGCAGTAATGGAGGAAAGTAACTGTAAAGGTTTTGCAATCGGATATCCCAATTTTGGTTTTGAAGTCAGCATTTATTAATAGGCAAATAAAAAACTGACGCATTTTGGAATTTGGAAAATGAGGGTGTAGATCCCCGCCCTTATCTTACCCAATCACTTCTTTCATAAAATTAACAGCAGCTGTATTAGTTAACTTACAATTTAAAAAATTAATATATAATATGTACAAATGAATACATAATCTGTTCGAAGTTAACGAAAAATTGTAGAAAACTAAAATGAAGTTATTCAATTGAACTTTTCTCAACTTCGGCTAAAAATTTTCTGCATTTTCCCATTAAGACTTTTATGGATTCGATGAATAAGGCATCTGGTGGCATTGCACCAACGGACTCGATAGAAACTGCAATGATATAAGAGGCATTCGTATACAAAGTTTACCTAAACTTCAATGACAAAATTGAATGGAATGGAACAAACTTAACACAATGGAATTGTGATAAGCTAAGTAGCTTTAGAGAGAAAATGGAATGAAAATAAATAGATTCGTTTCTGATAAACAGGGGTGAAATACATCAGCAGACTTACATATGAAATGATCCTTTACTCGACTTAGTTCAACACAGTCTGCTAGATCATCATAATGTAACACGTTTCTGCTGCATGAATCATATCGAGCGTCATTAACTTTTGCAACCTTTTTACCTGTAAAACGCCAAATTACAAACAGGTCAAATTTACTTATCTTTCGTCCACAGTAGCATTTTTTAATATTTAATACCATAATATGACTACATCTAATTAAAGCTATGAGGTAAATATCAATAACATTAAAAAATCCTACCGTTCTTTTCAACGATGTTAATGACACCAGGAGAAAAGCACTTTTGTAGTCTTTCTGCCAATTTACCCTCCACTTCTTTTGTCAACGTTATCTGAGGAAGTAGTCGATAAAATGCTGTAGCTAAAATTGAGAACAAAAGTAAGCTTAATATATAAAAATACCAAAATATTTACTTTTATATTTCACAGTAAACGACCTTCATAATTTAATTGAAGAAAGTAACCATAAACTAAGCATGAAACTTACCAACAGGAGAGAATTTAGCATGGTCGGCACCGATTCCTTTGACGGCATGAAGCTTTAAGTCGATTTCATGTCCTGGACGTAATTTTGCTAAAAGGATGTTACCCTCAACTGGCCCAACGTCAACCGCGCGATACATTTGAGACTGAGTTCCCATAGGTATCCATTTGATTTGGCTTGAATAAACTACAAAAATGACGTAGTAGTAAAGGTAAAGATTTTAATAGCTACTTTTCCATAAGTCCCATAGAAAACTGCACAAAATTTTAACTAAAAAGCAAGTTTAAATATATAGTACAGTTGAGGCACTTAGTTAAACTCTACTAAACCCGAACATGATTCTATTGTAAACATAAATAAGCAAAATTATTAAAATTAAGTTCAAATTGTGACATCTTTCACACCAAACTGAACAAGAACTAAAATATTATACTACTGAATACATACAGCTTTCCGATTTCCAAAAACGAACTGTATGAAGAGCAGTCACTCGAGTCAATTCAGAATACATATATTCTCTTTAAAAATACAAATTAACTTCTGCAATTTTCCCTAATGTTTGAAACTTTACACTCAGATTCAAAGCGACGTATTTTAAACAGAATTGTCATTCAGGGTCATCGACTACATTTTTGTACAACTGTGATGATAATGTTGTAACAATACTTCATGCTGTTCAATCGATTTACACGGCTATGTTACTCGAGTTAGCATCCTTTTAACTCACTTTGCTTTTCTTCAGCAAAGTCGGTCACTAACCTATTTTTCTCATTTAAAAGTCACATAACAGCTGCATCGGACTACTCAAAGCACCAAATTGTCATAGGATACTAATACAAATATTTCTATGGCTTCCTGCCTACCTTTATGATTAATATACATATCGTCAGGATCTGTTGCATCCTTTTTTTCAGCATTCCAAGAACATTTCACATTTAATTCAAATTCTAAAGTGTCTTGTTCAGTTCCTTTTAGGTCATCTGAAACCAATACAAAGCGTTAGTCAAACATTAAGTGCAACTCTGAATATTTTTAAATTAGGTAAAGTGGAAAGAAATTCTGAACTTTGGTAGAACACTGAACACACTAAACCATTATTGAAACATAAAACTAGTACCATCTTCTCCTCTGTATTCAAATAGTCGAGCATCGGCTTTAAGAGGCACCAACCCCAGTCTATGTGCTAAAACTTCATCTTGGACAATGGATGTATTGTTCATCATAAATACTTTTTCAATCGCCATACTAGGAACCTAAAATTAAAACTAATGTCATGTTTAAATAAATAAGTATTAAAACGTTCTGAAAGTTGTCCAACTATTTTTTAAGATTGAAGTGTTGAACATCTAGTACTGTACTTTGCTATAGAGTATCATTATGACTCATTATATTGCTGCATAGCTGAAACCTAACAAAATCTGTAAAAGGAAATATGTACATACGGGATATGTGCAAAATGAAAAATGCCTAGAATATTTGTATTTTCGAAAGTCAAAATTTCGATTTTTAACGAGCCTAACCTAATTTACAAAACTTGTTGACTGTCAAATGTACTTTCATGTAAGTTTGACTGATTTAAATCAGGCGAAGTTTATTAACAAAATTTTGATTTAAAATACAAATATTCTAGGCATTTTGCATATATCCGGTCTGTACATATTTTCTTTGACATATCCACCGTCCACCACTCACCTCGACGAGAAGAATTCGACGGAATGAATTCGCTATTGAGGCATCAATTCCAATCATATCAAACTCCATGTCCATTTTGTCATGCCTAATAATTTTTATCTGTAAATTCTAATGAAAAACGTACGCATTAAATTGAGTTTTAACTTTCAACAACAATATGATCATGAGACCATACACAACAAGAATATTTCAGTTTTCAAAAACTGAAAGCTCTTTGCACCATGAGCTGAATTTAGGCAGCGGTACTTTGTTGCCACTGTCTCCGCTGTTGCCGTTGGGGGGGATCGTGGGTTAGCAGCAACAGCATAACAACGGAGACAGTGGCGACACGCTACAACCACTAGCGGCCAGCGGCAACAGCGGCGACACAGATAAAACCACTAGCGGCAACACTGACCAGCGACAAAAGAGACACATTAATCTGATTTTCTCTGTTGCCGCTAATGCCAAACCTAATAAGTCAGTGCACTGCTGCTTGAGCTCAATGCTCTAAGAGCAACACAGCGACATGGATAAAGTTCAGCTGTCTCTAACCAACCTGACAAAAGTGGCAGAGGTATTTCGGGATTTAATCCATATCGCTATTATATTGCTCTTATAGAGCATTGAGATCAGAGAGCAACAGTTCACTGGCTTATATTAGGTTTAGCGGCAACAGAGGAAATCAGAATAATGTGTCTCTGTTGCCGCTAGTGGTTGTAGCGTGTCGCCACTGTCTTTGCTAACCCCCCATACCTCCCAGCGGCAACAGCGGAGACAGTGGCAACAAAGTACCGCTGCCTAAATTCAGCCGCACCATGTAATATGTTTATGTTTAGACATTCGGTGTGCCCGAGTGCTATTGCTATATTTAAAAACTTTCCGTAGTTCGGGACAGAGGAGATACTTGCAATATGTAAGGAAGGTCAATTGACCCCTGATTTCAGAACTCTGTCATCTGTAAAAGCAATCGTCTGTGTGTCAAGTTTCATACAAGGGCAGCAGATAGAAAAAAAATCGGGGGGAGTTAGTCACCGAGATTACATATCAACATATGGCAAGTATCTCCTCTCCTCTGTTCCAATCCAATCCAAGCTACGGACAGTTATTTAAAAAGTCAACGTAAAATATAGCAGTTTGGCACACCATATGCCTTAACTGCAAAAAGGTCAGTAAATTCAACTTATCGTACCCTTTTAAAATGCTCTCGGGTCCACCGATCATCATATCCATAGTATACTCCGGGGTATAACGAACCACAAGGCTGAAACATTAGAAAAAAGAATCGATCAATTCATTTGGTCATATTCAAAAAATATATAAAAATATAGTCTGGGGTCTTTTCCCTCATTTTTCATTTTTCCCTCCCCTTCTTTTCAGAATAAATTGGCCACCTAAAGTATTCTTCTATAGTGATTATCACTATGTACCATATTACTATATTCTAGGTTCTTTGATGTACCACTGTACGGTATACAGTTTTGTGTCAATTTAATCCAATGTCCAAGGAGAAGGGGAGGGAATTTGAATTAAAATACCTCGTATCCAAAGTGATTATCAAAAAAATTTACTCAGACTCTTGATTCTCTTATTATGAAATAATAAGAATAGAATACAGGAAGTCTTGATTAATAATAAAAATAGTATTTGAGGATTTCATCGGAAATTGTTAAAGAAAATAACAGGTGTAACCTGCTTTATTTTACCTCCACTACTTCGTGCTGTTTCATCACAGCTACCCTTCTTCCCTTTTTGGCCTCGACGTTCATTGCTTTTTGTACAACTGACAAGATTTTCTCACGACGGCGTCAGAAAACTGGCTAGGTATTATTAATAATTAGATAACTGCTCACTTACTATAACCTGAATTAAGGTCAAGCAAGTTAAGATTGGAAAACTAAAGTACCATGCTTGTTTGTTGTCAGAATTGAATGCTGCGTGTGAAATGGATTGAAGAATTGACGATGTAACCTGTACATTCCCTTACTATACTTTTCCGCGTAATATTTCCGTTTACCCGCAAAAATACGAATTTGAAAATTTCAAGATATTAGATCCTAATAGGTGCGTTGTTGTCTTTCTGCCTCTTATCCCTTATATCCTTTCTGTCAAGATAAGTTGACGTTAACGCCCCTTCTTCTTTTGTTCCAGCTTATCTCCAGAAAAGTTCAAAAAGTTTGTCGAATCTCAAGTTTCTTAATATTCTTAAAGATGGTAATTTATTTAACTATTTTCCAATTGTTTTTCATTGCTAATAGTATCTTCACCATGACCAATATGTTTTTTAAAGGCAAAAATGAAGTTTAAGTTTAGATATAGTATGGTAATAATTCACTGGACTTTTTTTTAATTTATCCAGATTCGTTTCATACTGATTCAAAATCGTGCTGGGAAAACTAGACTAGCTAAATGGTATATGAATTTTGACGATGACGAGAAACAAAAGTTAATTGAAGAGGTCCATGCTGTCGTCACAGTTCGTGATGCGAAACACACAAACTTTGTAGAAGTAAGATCTTGTTTATTTAATAGTTGAAATATTTGATTGGAGTGCACTTCGGTGTGGGCGATCTCTAATTTTTTGTGAACCGTTTGGCGAATTCCAGCCGAAATATTTGCATAAAATGTCAAAAAATAGTACTATGACCCTACATTGAATTTAATTGCACATGTTTTAAAGTACATCTGAATTTATTGCAGTTCAGGAATTTCAAAATTGTATACCGTCGATATGCTGGTCTCTATTTTTGCATCTGTGTTGATGTCAATGACAATAATCTCTGCTACTTGGAAGCAATTCACAACTTTGTCGAGGTCCTCAACGAGTATTTTCACAACGTTTGCGAATTGGACCTAGTCTTTAATTTTTACAAGGTATACATACATTGGCACTTCATTTTATGCTTTGCTATTTAACAGTTGCAGAATACCCTATCTGCATAATGACGAATTTACAATATTTTCTTTCTCTAAATAATAATAGGTGTACACAGTTGTAGACGAAATGTTTCTTGCCGGAGAGATACGAGAGACGAGTCAAACAAAAGTTCTGAAGCAACTACTAATGCTGAACTCGTTAGAGTAACTCATGAAATAATCATTTATTAAGATGTAAATTATATCATTAGTTAATGTGTGACATTGATTAGCCTAATAAAAATGTGAAATGATGTGTGTAAGAATATAAAACAAATACTTGTAATGTAAACTAATATTTTCATGATAATAGTGATAAAAGAAGCAAAAAAGGCTTCCTAATAGTACTGTTTTATATACATATAATGCCTAGGCTAAAATAATAGTCTTTGAAGCATTATTATTCAGCAAACAATATTATGCTGGGCTTTGAGGGGGGTCGTACTAACCATTGCAAAGTCTAAATTATCTCGGATGATTCTTTTGGGTCTTTTTGGGGTGCAAAATTCATTACTGTTATTCCGGGCATTGAGCATATCATACGCTCGTGTTGTAAGGGCTTTTTTAATTCTGGGAGTGCTGCGAACAGTTTGCGAATTAGAAGTGCACTTCGTTCCTCGTTCAGAAGCAACACGTGTAATGGAAACAGGAGACTTCACATTGCATGGGCTTATAATGTCCTTGTGGACGTTTGCAAAATTGCTTGATTTTAACGGTGATCCATGCGAAAGGTTTCCTTTAAGTCCATCTGAAAAGTCTAATTTGGATCCCAGAATGTTTTGAATTGCTTTCTGGACACTAGCACTAAGGGGTTCATCTTCCAATATAGTACCAAATTCGGACCTTTGCGGATTTTCTTGTGAAGCCTCAGCTATTAGTGTGTCCCCAGCTCTGCGCTTCCCCCTGTGAGTTGGTATTCTTTCATTCGGAGAAATTCCCTGAACTCTGCGATTGTTTATTTTGTCTTTCATAACCTTGTTGTTGCTAGTTGATGTTCCAGACGTCGTGGCAGATCTACGAACAGTTACCTCTTTTTTGACTGTTTCCAACTTTTGTTCGTGTTTATTCTTCAATTCCACTGCGCTAAACCGTCTAATCATTCGACGCGTTTCTGAAGGCTGCATAGTTGCTCGTCCTCTTGACTCAGCCTTGATGTACATACTACCCGTTTTCCTAACATTTGGAGGATTTGAGGTATTGGTCGCGTGAAGCGAAGTTAATCTTGGAATCATTGATTTTGAAGGGGATTTGTTGAGCATTCCGTCGAAAAGTCTAACATTTTCTGAAACTTTTCCGGCATTTAGCGTTTTAAGAACATGAATCGAATCTCTTTCTGCTTTGCTTCGTTTGTCTGAATCTGGATAAAATTTACTGAAGTTGAAATTCATACCATCAGTCCACATAATTTCCTCTGAAGAGGAAGTGTTGATTACAGTAGGTGTTATTGGCACTTTTTTTGTTGGTTTGCCAATCTTGTCCACATCTGTATGACTGCGTTTAACAATGACCACAGGCTTAGTGCCTTGAATACAATCGACATGACCATTGCTAGGAATGACTTTATTTTTGGCAGTCTTCTCCATAATTTGAACAAGTTCATGAACAGACGACATCCTCCTCAATGGTGTTGGTATGGGGAACTGAAATTCCATAGAGGCTTCGGGACCTTTTCCTACCGAGTTTTTCGGTGGTGTTTTGTTAGTGTTATTAGCGGCAGGTGGGTTTTTGTATTTCACTGGAGTCATACACAATGTAAGACTGGAATTTAATTTGGCATTATTTCCTCTCACCGGACTTGGCCTAGATAGCCCGACTCTCATTGTGTTTGGTCTACCACGTCGTAGCGTACATCGACTGGTGGAACGGGTCAACGCAGGCGGAGGGGTAGGTCGGCTTTTGGGACTCCGAAGGGACATAAATTTAGGGACCGGAACAACTGCTGGCATCACTCTTCCAATTTCATGGGATTTTCTTCTGGCGGCCCTAATTTTCCTTTGCGAAGGAGACACGCCTTTCTCTTGGACAGAAAATCGCCGCTGAAGAAAAGTGCTTCCTTGTGTATTGCCATTTCCGCTAACAATGTTAATAATTTTGCTTTCCCTCACAGCTTTATCAAATTTATTTTCAATTTTTTCCAAATTTGTAGGGCATGCGATGCCGGTTGACAAAACTGTCTCTGAATCCTCAGAAGAAACAGTTAATTGGGAGAAATTTATTTCGTCCCGTTGGGCGCATAACGTCAAGTTGTCAATTTCTTTAATCAATGGGGTCAAATGCAACTTCTCTGTGGAACTAAAGTTTTGATTGCTATTGTCCAGCATAGAAGACGTATCATTCAAAGAAAGTGAGGAAACGATGAAAGCTTCGTTGTTTTCATCGTTAACTTTTGCTGTTGTAGATATAGTTACGTACTCTCCGCTTCCATCAGTAATATCTGCCAGCTCTAAAGAATTAGCATTGTTTTTCAAAATACCCGAACTGTTTTCTCGTCTAAGCGAATGTGTCGAATATTCGGGCCTGGGAATTCGGCTTGATGAAACTTTGTTGAGCTTTGCAGCTCTGGGAGAACTTGCAAGTCTGTGAATTGATACAGTCGAAATGGCAGCTCTTTGATTTGCTAGATTCCTCCCATCTGTGGTTGCCTAATTTAAACAAAAATGTCAATAAGAGCATATTTGAAGTTTAGTGTCATTACACTCATTACGGCCAAACACATTTTTGTTGAGTTTAAATGTTCACTTTCATCTTTCCTTAAAATGTTTTTTATTATTACTATATCGTCTATACTTTGAATATGAGGGAATTAATAATTTTATGAATATTATGATATCGATAGGGAAGATTGTTTCTAAGTACGTACCTGCTTCTTTCCGTTTTTCTTCCCAAATCCTAACTTTGTTTTGGCAAATTTTGTAGGCTCTGAAGATGTTAGGTTATTTGATACTGGAGACCTTTTCCCCCTGAAAAATTATTTGTTCGTAAGTTAAAGTTTTGAGTTGATACAGAATCATTCTACAGGAAGTACAGTGCTTACTGCAGTAACATCAAAAAAATAAAACATGTTTTTGACGAATGTTTAGAAAGATAAAAAATTAAAGTGTAAAGACATTCGAAAAATAGAAACTTGACAAATAATTTCAGTATCATTAAAAATATAAATGTCTAATTGGTTATTTAAGCATTATGATTATGATCATAATCATAATAATATATTAACATATTATAAGCCTATAAGAAATCTTTAGATTATTTTAAGTTTGTGGCATTTATCTGTTTAAGAAACGCCAGGAAAATATCATAAAATCATCCTAAGATAAAATTACTGCATCTTTTCAGTTTTAACATTTAAAATATTAAATATGAATTGATTTACTAGTCCAAATTCCCCAGATTATTTGGAATGCTTGAGGAGAAATATATACACGTATTCAACGTATTCTTACTTTCTTCGCAATAAACTAGGAGTCACCAAATTTTTTAATCGAACTCCATTTGGAGTTTGCTTCCAATCCATTTTCATAGGGCTAAAATACAACGTAATTAAAATTTAGTTAACTAATGTGTACTTCCGTTTCTACATATACTTATATCATATAATTTGACAAAATTATTGTCACATTGTAGGTGCATCACTCAAGTAAAAATTATTTTCATGCCTCTACTCTTATAATATCAACAATACTCTTCAAACTTAGAAATTAACATGTCAAAGGTTTTGATACCTTGGGTTCAGACAAATAGCTGGAGATGGACAGGCAATTAAAGCACTGAGTGAATTAGGAGTATCAGTCATGCTAGTAGTACGTCTGCCATAATCTCCATCAAGACCCGTTTTACGGACAACATCCAACACAGTTTTTCTTTTAGCAGAAACAAAACGAAAATAATCAAGCATACACAAAACGAAAATAAGCAAAATACGAATAAAAAATCAGCAAAATTAGCAAGCAAACAAGACAACGGCTATTTCTATTAAAATATCAATGCAATAAGGCAAATACAATCTATTTAGCTGGATAAAAGTTGTGTTAAATATTTACTTTTTGCTTTGGGAGAAAGGAAAGTCCTCTCTAGCTCTTTTCTTAGTACTTTCTTTGATTACCGGAGTGTAATTCATATCTCCTGGAGTGGCAACAGTTGGAGTGTCCCCACTTTTGCCGTTAGTAACTTTCTTCAAAAATCCCAACATCCCTGATAACAAACCAGTAAAACAAATATTTCTGTATACAAACAAATTAACAAACTAATTATCTCATTAAGAAGCAATAAGAAAGCGAAATTACGTGTAAGAGAACCGCTTCTTCTTTTTTTACGCTTTCCACCTTCATTCTCAAGTTCATCTTCCGAATTTCGAGGCATAAGATATTCATCCAAAGTTTTGTCTAACTGACAAGTAATAAGCCCAACGAAGTCTCCGTATTGAATTAAAGTCTGCGTTGTGTATGGAGAATTAGTTTTTCTCTTATGACGATTGTTTTTCATGTATCAGAGGCCAAAAAAACACTAACCTCAATCACTTTCGCGTGAACCTCTAATAATTTCATTTCGTTATTTAAAGCGCCTTTAGATTTCTCTCCTTTTCGCTGCACAGGCATGATGTTTGGACCAATGACTATAGCTAAATTCTTGTAGCCCATATTATTTAGTTGGCTATGCTGTGCTACTTCATATAAGAACTGCAAAAAAGTTCATACAAGTCATACATAACATAACAGTTTAACTTTCATATGCATTAAGGGAAAAGTTTCCCAACAAAACTGTTTGTTACCTCCATCAAATAGGAAAGAATATGTAAGTTCGAGATCGGTAGCAAGCATGTAGCCAATAATATATTTTCAATCCGGGTGGCATCATTGCCAAATTCCAGACACCTGAAAATTGCAAACGCAAGATTTTTTGATGACTGTTTGCCTAATAATATTGCATTTTCATCGGTACTCGAAACATGTAAATCTTTTACTTATTCATAAAAATGTAAAATAACAACATATATTTTAAATTCATACCTGAGGAATACATTTTGAACGTCGAATGGAATAAGTGGGACGGTCATTTCGCGTAAGTATTGTTTTACGACTGACGCAACTTCAAATACAGTGTCATTTGGGGAGAAGATTGGCAACTCTTGTTGAATGAACCGTTGCTACAAACATTTTACAATAAAATTATTAATCCCTATAATATAATATGACAAAGTGAAAATAGGAAGATATTATTAGATTTTAAAAAGTGAAATGAATTACCCATATGCACTGTGCTCTTGCGGCTGATCCCGATTTGCGGAAAATTCCTAGTGTTTTGATGTGTTGACGAATGTATTCACATGACTCTTTGAGAATAAAGGGAATGTAAACTTTAACGTCACAGTTATGTAGTTGGGTTTCAACAAGTTTCTGAAATAATTACGGTCATTCAAAACATTAATCTATTTATTAGAAGAGAAAGAGAGAGCAGAACTGAACAATGTTGCTACAAAGCGTAAAATATCAATAATTCTTACATTCATTCCACAGTTGTTTTCGTTAGGTCCATTATTTCTAGACGAATGTCTAGTTTTGCTTCTTGATCTAGACGACGTCTCATTTTCAATACCGTTGCTTTTAAGCTCGGCAGTAACAGCTTTAATTACGGCACTACGGTTATCACAATCTACGATCTCCAAAATATGCTTAGCTTTTCTGCAAGACGACTTATCTAAGTCTTCATATCTAAAACATTTTAATTCCAACCGAGGAGAATGCAGATTGAAGCAATTGTCACTAAGATTGTCGTCACTTCCCATTTGGCTTCCACCATGATCAGCCTTCTTCGAAAGAATTTGGTCCATTCTTTAAAAAAACAAATCTAAACATTTATAGGCTTTGCCCTGTTATTACGTTTATTTAATTTTAGACATTTAGATAGCTGGAGATGTTTTTAGTATATTTGATAGTAGAGAAAAAGTTAGAGTCAAAAACTTAGTCGTATTACGGACCCAATCTTAAGCTCTAAAGGCTTATCACAAAAACATAGGACGTCAGACGTATTTTAATTAAAAAAATTCTATAAAAATCCAAAAGCTCTTACCGTTAAAAATGTGAATAAAGGATGAATGAAGTATGGTAAAAAATCCTGATATGTTGAACCGCTGACCAATGAATAATGGTCTCACAATTTTCAGTTAGTAAGTCAATTTGTTTTAAAAATTGTAACTTGATGGTGCTGTGCTCTTTTTCGTGTTCCAGGACACTGGACTTCTGTGGTCTGTAAATCAGTAAATCCAAAAATATTTTTTTTAAATAACGTGTTAAAAATACCTATCTATATGTTAACAAATTAAAATACGACTCTGTCAACTTTTTTGGATTTGAGTGTAAGACAGATTAGCGACGTTGTGGTATTTATCATTTGGTTGTTGGTGGTCAATTTTTTGGATAGGGAGACCTCGATTGTCGACTCGACTTACTTTATTGGGCTTTTGAATAAAAGATATATAATGATATTGGATATTGGTTTGTGGTATAGCGTTAGTAGTGATAGGCTGATTTTCTCCGTTTCATACAAACACAAATTACTCCGACTCCTATGATAATGACTGAACACTGGTTAATCTGAAATCAGTGGAATTAATCATTGATTGAGTGTTGAGGTATAAAATGCAATTTATATAGGGAACATAGAACAATAATATTGTACTATCATATACTTACTACTGACAAAAATATTTATCATTCATCATTTATTGTTGTCATAAATTGTGACTCACAAAACTACCATATTATCTTATCAGGTCCTGGCCTGGTGCTTATAATAAGAAATAAGCAGATAATATAGGTATGCGTAACAGATAAAGATAAAATATTGGACTTGATAATATTAATAATGAATGAATAATAATATGATCAAATAAATGAATCATATCATCAATCATTAGGATTTGGAGTTTCTTCATTAGAAGTTTATAAAATTTATTTATTATTAACCGTACCATGTCATACGCAGGACGCAGGACTCCATCGGTTTTCAAGTCTCTAATTGAATATTAACAGAATTAAACTAAAGAGAGCTTCAAAATTTTTAAATACAAGTAATTTTCAACAAAAATCATGTCACAAGCCACCAGCACGTACTAAACTAAACACCAACGTCAAATCGTACCTGATTGGACGGTATTAGCTATAAACATAATAATAACATAACCGTCATCTGTTTTGAGTTTGGCAAAAGTTTTAGCGGTAAAAGTTTTGGCTACATGCGCTACATGTGAAGATGCAGTGTTTGGATTAGATAAGAGAAGGCATCTGAGCATGCGCTATATGAAAACCCGAGAATGTCAAAATTCAGGGTAGTGTTTTCATGACATTTTTGATAAAGATGGGAATAATAAACCAACTTACAAGAGTCAGATTTCAAGTGTTAAAACGTAATAATCTAGAAACTTGTTAATTTCACTAAAAAAAACTTGGGGAATTTATTTTCATCTCCATAATATTTGCATTCATGAGCTTGAATAAAAATAAACAAGGCGCATTTTGTGACAGAAATACACAAAACTCTTGTGTCAAGCATGAATAACATGTGAAAGGGTTATGTTAGACGTTTGCGAAATTTGAATTTTCGTTATGATGGTTATTAATTTATAATTTATAAGGACAAAGGAGGTTTATTTATTATGAATTTTAGTAACTGGCAAACTTTTTTCTTTCAAAAGTCAAAAGTTTTAGAACTAACACCTCCTCACCTTGTATGACATAGACATCATCAGTCAGTCATGAGTTTCAGGTACAAATTTAGTTAAGCAGAATGGTCTAACATCTAAGGGCTTAAAAGATTCGTATCATCTATTGTCTATATGTAACTGACACTGAATGTTATAAACTGATTGACTAGTGATTAGTGAACCATAAACGGTATCAAATTATCTAATTATGAACTTAGATTTTCTTGAACTGGAGGTGTTTATTTTTTATTACAGTTGTTAACTTGTTAGTTAAAGGATATCAAAGAGCAGCATCCTGATTTTCAACCTCAACCATCAACTGTATGAGCCACTTCAGTCGTTGTCTATAGACGTTTCTCACAATTCCAGCCTGTAGTCAGAGTTTTACTCATTCATCAGTCGTAAGATAGTAATTTTAATCTTGTATGTAATTTTTATTATTGATTAGTTCATTAGTTTCGATTTTCCCTAAGGGCAGTATGCATAATGACAGGTTAGAGTAACGTAATTAACCCTTTACCCCGAGTCCAAAATGTGACCCCGGTGGACGACCATGGTCAGTTGCCAATAGTTACTTTGCTATTGCAATACAAAAAAGTTGACCCTAGGTTGTACTAAGGTCAAGTTTTAGACTATTTTGTGACTCCGGGTTAGGAGTAACCTCTGACTCGCCATTATGCATACTGCCATAAGTCACTGTTTTCTAAGGGCAGTATGCATAATGACAGGTTAGAGTAACGTAACCCTTTACCCCGAGTCCAAAATGTGACCCCGGTGGGCGACCATGGTCAGTTGCCAATAGTTACTTTGCTATTGCAATACAAAAAAGTTGACCCTAGGTTGTACTAAGGTCAAGTTTTAGACTATTTTGTGACTCCGGGTTAGGAGTAACCTCTGACTCGCCATTATGCATACTGCCATAAGAGTATAAGTACTTTTCATATAGGGTTTTTCAAAAGAACTTTTATTGAAATGACGGCTAGATTTAGGCAGCGGGATATCGTTGCCTCAATTGCCCCCGTTGCCCCCTCCCCCGTTGCCCCTAGTTTAGCCACTTAACCTATTATCTTTGCCATTTGCTTCCCGTTACTATTTCTGCCTCTTTTTTGACCTAACCTAATTAAAAATAAGCATAATACTTGCTTGTTAGGCTTTAACAATAAAACAGTTTTTTTTTAGGTTAGGTCAAAAAAGAGGCAAAAATAGTAACGGGAGGCAATAGGGACAATATATTAAAGTAATAGGTTAAGTGGCTAAACTAGGGGCAATGGGGGAGGGGGCAACGGAGGAAACAGGGGCAACGGGGGCAATTGAGGCAACGATATCCCGCTGCCTAAATCCAGCCGAAATGACTTTACCGTTGACCGTTGTCGCCGCTGTTGCCGTTGGGAGGTATCGGGGGTTGGCGGCAACAGCATAACAGTGGCGACACAGCTACAACTATTAGCGGCAACAGAGACACCCAAAGTTGCTGTAGCAATAGTGATTTGAGTATCAGGTTACCTCTTCAGAATGTTTGAAAAATGAAAATTCACTTTTTTCATTTGTGGATCTAAATTGGACGATTTAGATCCACAGCCAAATCAGCTCTCAGTTTTGACTTATGAATACTATGACCCAAAGGTTGGTTGCCATTGGATACATACAGCTATATGGCTTTGAGTGCAGATTTGGCTGTGGATCTAAATCGTCCAATTTAGATCCACAAATGAAAAAAGTGAATTTTCATTTCTCAAACATCCTGAAGAGGTAACCTGATACACAAATGCACTGCATACTAGCTAATACTACAGGAACTTTGAGAGACACCCTTATCTGATTTGCTTATGTCGGGTAACTTTGGAATGCACCCGACATAGGCACATGGCGTGTGGTTATGTCAAATGTTGCAATAAGTATTTCCCATGGGAATGCTTTATGAAAAGCATATAAAATTTTGAAATGAAATGCTGCGCTCTGATTGGTCAATAAAAAATTTCAGCTTTGCACTTTCAGCATTACAGGAAAATCGAATAAAACCCGGAATGCCGGAGGTTATAGATAGATCATAAGTTGGAAGCTGACGACTATACAGTAGAATTGCCACGGTTTTATAGGTTGTCTCTGTTTTCCAATACAATAAATTAGAGCACTATACAGGGTGTCTGCGAAACATGTGAAATTTTTAGTTGTTCTAGGAACGTAATAATTTCACATATTTCCCGGACACCCTGTACATATCAAGGTATTTTAAATGCCATGGTTACCAGCACAAAGTATGTCATAGAGGCAATGTCAGTAGTGGTGATCGAAATTGACTCAAAACCGTAACGTAACGTAAAGGCATTTCCAACTCGCGTTGACATGACTCCCCTTCCCCTTTACAACGTGGCGGATTGACAAAAAAACCTACAGCAAGCCGTAACAGAAGCTCGCCTGAGTGAAGGTTACCGTGTACACATTTTGATAGACGAAAAGTACTCGCACGTAGCACAAAACCGAGCGTGCGGATTTTGATCAAACTTTCAGAATTGAGTCTTTATATATATATCTACGACATATTAAAAATTTAGAAATTGATATTGTAAGGAAATATGAAAACCGAAAATCAAAATTGATTAATGTTTACTATGAAAATCAACCGGAAATCAAATTTAATTATGGACTATGAAAATCAACAGAAAATCAAAATTGATTAATGTTGACTATGAAAATCAACAGAAAATCAAAATTGATTAATGTTGACTATGAAAATCAACAGAAAATCAAAATTGATTAATGTTGACTATGAAAATCAACAGAAAATCAAAATTGATTAATGTTGACTATGAAAATCAACAGAAAATCAAAACTGATTAATGTTGATTAATGTTGACTATGAGAATCAACAGATATTCAATCTTGATTGATTATGAGTATCAAAATCAACAGAAGATTAAAATCGGTAATAATGATTATTTAAATTTAAAGGAAATCAAAAAATGGAAATTTGACTATAAAATTGAATAAAAATCCAAAATAGATTTTTTCCATCGTCTAATAGTTATTTTTTGGTTTAATTTGCTTTATTATAAAATCTCAAATTTGGTAGAAGCAGATTGAAATATTTTATACTATCCCGCTAACAATTTATAGGAAACGCCATTGAACTTTTTAATGTCCATTTAATGCCAAATTTTCATTTTGACTATCAAAATGAAGATAAAGTGAGCGCGCGGTATCTCGGCAACCAATGGACCGATTTACCCCCAATTCAATAGGGATCGTCAGTGGTCCGTAGGCATTGTTTTTGCCAAGTTTGGTCAATATCCGTCATTGCTTTCGAAAGTTAGCGTGGGGACGGACGGACGGACGGACGGACGGACGGACGTACGGACGTACGGACGGACTGTGTGATTCTATAAGCTCGCTTTATCAGGCGAGCTAAAACTGGATTTTGTCACAAAAACATATGCAAGACGCCTCCATTACAAGGTGGAGCCATAGAGGGATATTCCCCGAGTTTGCACCCAATTCGAATTCTTCCTATACTGCCACCACAGAGCAACCTGGGGATAATGCCAACTGAAATGAAAAGTGGGATTTAGGGTCAATTCTTTGACGGCAGCTTACGCCACAGGTTGGGGGGGGGGCTCGGGGGTTTTACTATGTATTTTGATGGCCATTTTCAGTGTCCTCAAAACAGAGTCAAGTCCCACTAGATACATGTTGACAGTGACGTCAGCTGCCCTCATTTTTGAAATACATGTAAAAGTACACTCTTTCGTCAGAACCTTTTTCCCCAAGGAAAATAGAATATAATATACTGAAAAGGAATGGCATATAAAATCAATCTATTGGGGTTTCGGAACAATCAGGCCACCCCTCGGGGGTTGCCATTAAAAATACGTTGTGACGTCATTGGTGAGCTCGCATACCACTTTTCATTTTCCATATAGTGATCTGCACCGGTAGCTTTTTCCCTATATACTTCTATAATCCTTAGCCACAGAGGAATAAGCATCCAAGCCGAAAGTAACCACAGTTATTTGGTTTGGGTGCCTACCTCTCTGTGGTAGTAAGTAGAATACGAATTGGGTGCAAAAATCCGGGAAATCCCTTCTATGTCTCCACCTTATGTGATAAGATAAGGTTACACATAATGCTGTGGGAATTCGGATTGATTTCTATGACACCCATCCATAGCAATCGACCAGAAATCCTAAAGGAAATTCGCCATAAGCGTGTGACAAAATCCAACTTTTCTTGCTGGGCCGCAGCGAGAATATACGAGAATAATACGTGCCCCCCCCCCCCGAAACCAAAAATAAATAAAGGACAAGGGGGGTAAGCCTTTAGTTAAGATCCTTCTGTTAAATATGATATCATTATTCACATATGTTGTAAAGGACATTAAGACAAACAACATTGATTAGGGTATGAAAAAAATTCACCGTGTAGTTTACCCGGGAGAGGTCACCAAAAGTTATAATATATTATGTTGTGGTTGTGGAGGACATAAAGACAATTAATATATTTGTTACCAACCTGCAAAACCCCATAGAAAGGGCAAATCGTTTGGCTTGCAGAGCCGCAGCGAGGGGGAGTCCGAAATTGAGTTGCCCCCCAAAATTTTTTTTCTGGCTGCGGCCCTGTTTGCTTGTGATATCACTAAAACATCGCAGTACAAACGATGGACACGAAGCCATTCTTCATTCTTTTATTGTCAACTTTATAATTTTATTTTTGTTTCAGAAATTGTGTGTATTCTGTGTATTCAAATAACATGACCACCTGTACCGAAATTATTGACCTTTCTTCAGATGATTCGGACTGTGATGTAATTGAAATTACTAATGAGAATGAGACGGTATTGAGCATTGTTATAATATGTTATTTCAATGTCAACCCATTAGCAGCATGAAAATAAATTGAAAATTATGCTTCATTTTGATCTGTAGAATACCAGAAATAAGGAAAATGATAAGAAAGTCTTGGAGACTACTAATGGGCTCAACATCAATTCATCCAATGCAGTTTTAGAAGTACAAATCGCTGGAACCTCTTCTTCCCAGAAAAATATTAGTACGGCACACAAAGATGCAATAAAAAAGGTTGACTTATGTAATTTAAAAAAAATTTCCCAACTTCAATGGCCATTCTGTTTTGATAAGTGTTAAGTTTTGTTTTTAACGGTGCGATAAATGGAGTTTACATTTTTTTAATTTAGCTGTTGGACGTGATAAAACCCGTGGTAAAGAAAGAAGAAATTAAAAAAATAGAAGCCAAGATAAACAGAAAAGTTGATTCTTTGACTACAAATACAACCATCACCGAAGACTTGCAAAAAATACTAATTGATAAATGTGAGACGGCTGCTGTGATGATTTCATCTAACTCCAAAAAAGTTTGGACGGAACTGAACGACTTATTTAAAATTATGAAGCCAGATAAGGTTAAAGAATTGGTTGTAGATGTGAGATCGAATCATCAACCACCAAATCCAGTCTCAAATTCTGATGCTAAACTGCGGAAAAACATTATAAAATTAGAGAAGAAGTTAAAGGTAAATATTACTGCATCCTATTACCTTTTTAGTTATTAAAGTTTGGATTGTACTTATTATGATGTATTTATACTTTATACAATCACGAAATGTTACAATACAATACAATTCAATACAAATATATTTCAATACAAAGCCTAATTGTTGTTTAAGTTTAAATTGTCTTATAATCATCTCACAGAAACTGGAGGAAGACATAAATAAGTACGATGAAAGAGAAGTGGATTTTGACGATGAAACAAACTCAGCATACCTAGTAAAATCACGCATGATAAATCAGTAAGTGTGCCGGTTTTATTTTATATTGTGTTAAAGAATCAAGATAAGAAGAAGGAAACTGTGCTTTAAGGGTAATCGGCTTTCGCAAAGGCATTTTGCCCTAATAAGACCAAAAATCGCAAAATTGTCAAGTTTTTGTCATCATTGTTTATTGCCTCCCTTGACCTTTCTGGATACGGGCCTGCTGGGACTTGTGTCTCCCGTAATTTTCAAAATCCTTTTCGTCTTCCCTAAACTATCTTATCAATCACAAAATGAACAGCTCCACTTTTATGGAAATATTTTTTTGAAACTTCCATCTCTTAAAATTATGAACATTTTAGAAAATGTTGGAGACACAAGTCCTAGGTATTGAAGTTCAAAATATCCGTACGAAAACTTAAACATTATTGTAAAGAGTCTTCACTTATAATATTCCCCCTAATATAGCCGCCCTCCGACTAGGTATCAGAAAGTACTTCTTATCCATTTGTAGGAAACTTTTTTGTAATCTAATGAGCCTAATATTTACGTCAAAATTCGGCTAAAGAGGCCACAAAATAATTTGAAAATAAAAAAATGATAATATGTAGAAATTCTGCCCGATTTCCAATCTCCGAATTTGCCCAGGTCCTTAAAAATATTATTTTGGAATATTATTTGATGAATCATTATAAGGATAAGAATCGCATTAGTAATTTTTCCACCAATGTTCATCAAAGTGGTCGATTTTTCAAATTTTTCTATATCTTTTTTAAAATTGGAGTAATTCACAAAAATTTGAAAAATTTCCACCTCCGATTTAAATTTTGTTGTAAATTGGTGGAAAACGATTCAGGTGCCGTGGTTGCCCTTAACAGAATCCTCTCACATTAAAAAAGTACAACATTGATTGCTATCAAACTTTTCTCAGAAATCAATTTCGTGTTACATTGATTACCAAACGATTGAGCCTGAAATTTTCGGGTTGTAGGCAATTGTCTTCCGACCCAGACGGAACAATTTATTTTCACCTTCAGATTCGATCGGTATTGAAAACATTCGATTTTTGATGAGTGTTATAGCAAGTTGTGAAGTCAATGTATTATTGTTGCCCCAATTTCTTGTTCAGTAGTCATACTGTAACTTTTCATTTTTTAATGTTATAGCTATATGAGACATTGGGATATGCTGTGTGAACTTCAGAATTTCTCTAAATCCAATACTGGACGACCAATACACAAGAAAATTTCGTTTGAGGATGGTATGCACAGCAGCTTCTTTATGCTTCATTAGACTCTAATACTAATATTTTCTTTTTCTTTAGGTTATGATCATAATGTCTTCTTAAATAGAACATAACCACAAATATAAAAAATATGCAAGTACTTTGATACAGAGGTTAATTAGTTTTTTCAATTCTCATTGCAGTTACAAATTTTCCAGAAATAAACAAAGCTGTGTTTACCTATTTGAATTCCCGTCTATACGAAAATAGTTACTATTTTCCAGATTTTCACGACATTCTAAAAGTTGTGGAGGGTGTCAAGAATGATCAAGCCAATTCATTATTTTTGTCTGATTTTGAAATCCAAAAGATAGGTAAAAGATGTGATAACATACCCCAAAGTACACTTTGATCTATATAAATGTTTTGTTGCTTATAAACAAACTTTGCATTTATATTATGTTTTGTTATTTATAAACTGTATTCATAATATTATGTGTTGTTGCAGCGAAGGAAGTCTTCGAACATATAGTACAGATTCTTCAAAAAAGAAGACGGAAAGATTTCCACGTAGCTATAAGTCTTGATAATTTGGAAGACCCAGCCGATTCTGATCCCGAGTTGTTAAGAAAACTGGAGGAAAACAGATTGCAAGGGAAAAGTGAAGCCGATGTAAGACTGATCATTAAAGCATAATTACGAGAAGATTGCCATAAGGCTATGTGCTTACAATAATACTGATTTGCTCTGTTTGCACAGGTTATAGGAGAATTTGTTAAAAAGCAAACTGAAATGAGTCTTGAAGCCGTGGAGGTTGAAGACGAAGATCCTGATTTATCTCCTCCTGCCAGTGACGGCGAAAATGAGATTGATGAAGGTGTTGATGATGTTGCTGAAGAATCAAACATAGATCTTTCTTCCGATGATGGTAATTTGTTATAAATATTATTTAAAAGAATGTCCTAATACCCCCTAGTGCGAATACCCCCGTCCTACTACTTCCCGGAATAGTACCCCCCCGGTTCGATTACCCCCCCCCCTTCACAGAATAGTCGCCATCTTCCGTGTTGTGTCAAGACTTTAATAACAGAAATGGCATGCTATTTGCGTGAAGCTATGGCTCAGCCGATCAGCACACTTGGTTCAAGTCATCTGATCTGCTCACCCAGTCAACACATTTGATTCAACTTGTGGGCAGCGGCTTAGTGACTTCAACAAAAACAAAGAACTGTCCCATCTTCTATACCTCACTAACCCTCCATTGTTAATCTATGCCCCCCCCCCGTTAGATTATTTCCGCTACATTACCCCCCCCCCCAAACGAATAATAAATAATTGATTTCAATCGACCACGATGATATTAGTAAAGGAAAAATGCTAAAAACCAGATTGGTCACAAACTATTAATGACTTGATAATAACAGTTATTAGTAATGGATACCGCTCTGGACATTTAACTAAAACTGCTTTTTAAAACAGTAGATGGACAAACAGTTTACTTTTGGTGCAGGGGCGTAGAACAAAAATTTCCATTACTTTGGAATCCCACCCACCCAGACTTAATTTGAAGTTGCATAGTTTCCATTGACGGCAGTAACCGTTTCTTCTCCGTAAAGAGTTTTTATATTGGTTAAAGAAGCCTACCTACTTGATCACTGTGCACATTACTAATAAAAATAAATACAGATACATAATAATTATTATCAAGTAATTAATAGCAGTGACCAATCTCGTATTTACCATTTTTCCTTATCCTGGCTTGCTAATGTAACAGGGAAGTAGTCTAACGAGGGGGGGGGGGGTAATCGAACTGAGAGGTAGTATGCCGGGAAGTACTAGAACCATTATTTATCCGTGGAGGACCATTTAAAATATAAAATATCATAAATCTTACTTATACAGAAATGTCAATGCCATTATGTATTTTTTGTTATTTGTTATAGAGACCGACTTTGAGAGTAACGCACTGTCTCAAAATGGAAAGAAAGCAAAAGATTCGGATAAGGAAGCGTCAGATAACTCAAATACTGAAATTCGTAAAAATAAAAAACCTAGGTTAGAATTGACATAAGTACTAATTAATCGGATAAGTAATGAATGCGGTACAAACTACCATTTGTAGAACTTATATTTACCCCTTATTTTACGTTACGTGATAATGAATTTTCAACTGCACTATTATTTGGTGCTCATTTTCATTAAGAACTAGACCGTTTCCGTTTCTCTGGTCTTAAGAAAGTTATAATATTCGAAATTCATAAACAATAGAAACTTAGAGTAGACAGTGTAGAATTAACAAAATCGGATTAGCAGTGAACGCGGTACAAACACAAACTACCATTGTATAATCTTATCCTTTAGCTTACTCACATAACGTTGTTGAATTTTGAATTTCGCTATTAGTTAAGGCTCATTTCCGTAAAATGCCTGATCGTTTCTCGGGCTTTAAGCAAATTATAATATTCGTTACTGTTTCGGGAGCCAACAATTATTATATAGGCGTTTCTGTATTATATTATTATGAATTTTACCCCCCAGTGCACTATACTGCATTGTAGGGAAAGAAAGGTGATGACAGTAATAATGTAGATTTTCAGTTACAAACGGTTACTCCAGTCAATTTAGTCTTGCTTGACCATGTACAGTTAAGAATAAGCTCTATAAAAGAATGTATAAAAGATTATATAAACGGAAAAAGTAATAGTAAATGTGATTTTGTTTATCAAATGTATGCTGTGTGCTGTGTTTCATTTACAGAAACGATGAAATGAGTTTCGGGTTTTTACTGAAGTTGTAGTTGTAATATTTTTGTTGTCAGCGGCATATTCTAATGACTATACACAAGGATAGTATACTGTACGGACGTTGAGATACTTTAACTGTATTAGATTTTCAGGTGATATAGCCCATTGATAGTATTGGTAGTGTGCCGTGTGTAGAACTCGATTCAATTCACCCCCACGACAATGTAGGCTCCCGGAATTTTTGCCAATTTTATCCAAAGGATCTCCAAAACTGTAAAACTTTAAAAGCTTTAACAATAGCTAACTGAACCTATAGGATAACAACTTCAACCACAGGGTGGTACACGAAAGTTGCCCGATTGCCGGAAGTATTACAACAGGCAAGGGACCTACACCGTTTAAAAGACCCCCAAAGTTTTCCTAATCAGGGAAGTTTAATCAATTGGAATTGACATTAAGGGTTTCAACTAATTAACCCTGGTCAGTTAAATCAAGTAGTGCCGAAACGGAGTTACTTCAACTTGTATACATTTAAATGAGTCTTAAAATATCTTCACTGAGATTTTACATGACTAAATGTGTGGTAGTGGTGTCTGCATAGGAGATATTATAATTTAACATCATTTGGTACAGTAGAATGGATTACATCCCACTGTATGGAAATTAGCCAAAAAACTTCATTGCAAAAGTTTGTATGTATAATTACTATAGCTCGTATGCATCAGTCCGAATCATATTTCATCTGGTATATGTAAGGGAGTCACATTTTATGCTCAAATTAACCCTGATCATGATTTGCAAGAGATTTTTTGATGGACGATGCCTTTAAGACTTAAAATTAGAACTTGCAAGTAAGTTAGTGTGTCTAAAACCATGATAAATTAGGGTTAATTGAATTCTAAAAATTTCAATATCTTTATTTGCATATTTAACAAACTTTACATTATTCATATTATGTAAAGTGCATTGTCTGGAGTCATATTAGTAAAGGTACTAAAGTGTTGATCCCCTAGAAGCATGAAAGCAATTAGACGGTGTAGCTGTGGAGTATTTCAAGTTGTGTTGTGCATTGAGAACAAGACGAAGGGAGCTACATACATAGTAGATATTTATGTGTGAGTAATAGATACTCTCAAAATATAAAGAAGAGGTACAAATAGGATCGTAAAATTTTATACTGCATTAACCTTAGGAGAGAGAAGAACAAGAGCTGCTGCATGTAGTCTTGTAGGAAATTGTTCCAACAAAACCAAGTATCCGATCCATATAAAGTTAGCTATAAGCTGTATTTACACACCGAGACAGGTGAGCGTAGAGTAGAATCGACGGGAAGAGAAAAGGGGCAAAAAATCACCAACAAACTCCCTGCTGCTCCTCCGTCCATACTATATTACGTGCGTGTTTCTGTTGGATGCTCTATGTATGATTCCATACAATTCTGTGAACTCCCTGTTACATAAGATTATAGGGCAGAAGATAGGCACTATTAAATGCACTTATGCCTAGGCTGCTGAGTACCTAAATAGCTTTAGGTATACACGTTGCATTGAAATAAAATCATAAATCATAATGATACCCAAAAATAATGGTGAGCCATTATTATCATCAGCTATACACAATACATACGCATTCGGATCACTTACACGGGGAGATATTTTGGTATCGCAATAATATAATCACTTCTTATGTGGTGTTGTCGTGTGTAGCTTCATTTATCTAATGGAATATTATACCTATTACCTACCTTTACCTATGTATGCCCAATGGACTATTTCATTCATACATAATGAGCATAATAATAGAATATGGTGATCCTATAGAATGTAGTTATACGAATCATTGTACCGAGTGCAGAATAATAACGTACATAAAAATAAACCTTTAATAATTAGTGTACTGTGTATATACGTACCACCCACACCCATGTTTAGTGAACTCACTAATTGAGTACATAAGCGTGCTTTTTAGTCAAGTAGCTTGTTTATGTACATTTCTTTACGGTTCCCAACTATGATTATTAGGATATGATTATTAATCTAACTATACTATGTACCTTTGTTTTATATAAAAAACTTAATATTATATGGATTGTATGGGCGTGGACTGTTGGCGTTCTGAAATTCTAGAAACAGAATCTATTAGTAATTACGATTGCGATGGATTCAATTGTAAATTATGACCCTTCAGTTTTATATCAGTGTCATATTATATAGTAGTTCATAAGATAGTTACTAATTGAATTCGCCAGAGAGAATGCATAGAAAGATCTGAAATGGTGTATGACGGCCTAGACAACATATCCTTATTTATATTGTCCGGATAGTAGCTAGAGCCTGAAACATGTACACAGTATAGGTATATATGTCATATAACTACTTATTGTTACATAAGAATCAAGAAAGAAGAAAAGGTAGAAAAAGGTAAAAATGTTAGAGAATAGTTAGAGCCAGACTGAGCTGCAAGTCTTTCTTTTTGAGGAGCATTATTAGTTCTAAATAGTTTTGTGTTACAGTACCTACTTCCATTCTATTACTCTATTTACGGATGTTTTGTTGTCGTTCTTTTATGTTATTTTTGTTTTGCTTGCTCAGTTGCTCAACTCGTCAGTCAGGAGCAAACATCGTCTTTTGCAGCCAGTTGGTTACTCATGAAAAACGATCACACATTCACATAGAGTTGGATTGGATGAGTGAATATACTAGGTATACTAGAGCTGTACATTGTAGTAGTCGTCGTAGTCAGAAGAACACATTAACCCGACTGCGTATGATATCATAGTGGGATATTTCATAGAGAATAGATTAGATACCACAAGAGGACGAGGAGACGGAGAGTTTCAGCCGTTGCGCGTTGTGTGTGTATTAATGTTACCTATATCATTCTAGTGTTCTATGTTTATAGCTTTGGGCTGTGGGCAAGAAGTTGAAGCCACTGAGCCAGATCCACCTCCACCCAAATCATCTGCCGATTCGCGCATTCACCGACGAGAGCTCACTCCGTTTACTCAACACAAATCCGTTCTGCCCTACGGACTCTCACAACATTCAAGTCTCTTTTTCATTTTTTGGGGCATTTAACCCATATACTCCCCACTACAATAATACAATATCCGAATTTTCATCTCGGATGCGAAAATCATAGGTACACAATATTTCAAAATCAAGAACAACGACACTATATAAGCTCACATGGAACAAGTTTTCAAGGGCTTACATATAGTTACAAGTGACAGTTACACAACTAAGACTACAACTCAAACATGACTTGCTAATGTAGCTAAACAAGAGTTTCGTAAGAGTATCCCTATTTTCTGTTGATTTAAGAATTGTTGCTAAAAGTCATTTTATTCCAAGTCCTAACTCAAAACTATTCTATAAGTGATTCCCAATCCGGAGGTGAAACAGTAAGCTCTGTTTGAAATCCTTTGTCGTATTGTCATTTTGAATAATAGAGATTTTTAGGTTAAATATGTCAGTTAACCTAGATAAAAATTAGCTTACCTTTACAAAAATGGTTAAAAGTTTAGACTCTGACGTAAGCTAGGAGATAAAAAGTGTTCTTAGTGCATAAGTTTACGATACCTAGATAAATACACAAGACAAAGATAAGTAGGTGGTATGTATAGAGTATGTTTAGGGAATAAGATCGTCAGCAGTAAATATTGCTTAGTGTTTGGCAAGGAGAATTTTTTTTGTAGGAACAACAAACAAGTGTGGATTAAAGTAAGAGTCTGTGAAGTTTAATGTTATTGTTGCAAGAGAGCTATTTATTGAGCGTTGCGTTCTATTTTCCACTTGATTAGATGGTAGGAAGGTCATTGAGCTCGATCACTTTCCGTTTCGGAAATTACATAATAGATTTGAGTTGACATCCCCGGGGGAATCTCTTGAAATCTCCATAACTTGATTTTGACTCCAGCGTTCTAAGTTCTATTCTACGCTATCTCGGTGCTGTAGAGGATTTTTGCTTACGTAACCAATTCAGTAACCAATGCGTCCTCAGCATCCCTCTGAACATCCTTACTATGTACAGAGATCTTGATGATAGCATAGAAATAGAATGTGGCTCATGTAGTAGTTTGTGTTGAATGGAATGTGATGAATCGTCTCTGTCGCATCGCATCCCTACGAATTCCCATCGTTTGTTATTGTGCAGAGTGAATTCGCATTTTTAAGTTTGGCAATAATGTTAGCAAACTTTACATGATTGATATACAATTGAAATATTTAGCTATTATAGAAGTAGAGTATATGATTCACTACTATAATAGGTCACAATAAGTACAACAACTTTTTCACTACATTGGTTTTGATTACCCAGACAAGACACATCATAAAAACATCACAGTTCGCTTAGAGAGCAGAGCAAAACTACACACTACGTGCACTTTGGTGTTATTTTAAGAGTTCGTCAAAAAAAAGTGGTTCTTATCTTAGAAAATAGTAGTGCGCTACTCCACAACTGTGCAAACTATATAATAATTGAGAAAAGAACAAAACTTATCTTGGCTGCCTCTGCATTTCAGTTGAAGTTGCTGATGTTTGTGTTGTTTGGGTAGATAAAGAAAACAAAGAAGATTAACTTACTATCGTCATAGTTCATAGTCTGCTGGAATCTGGAACCATGGCTCTCGTCTGGAGAAACATCTCATTGATCTCATGGGCATTTGTCTTTGCTTCTCTCATTAGTAAGTCACTTAATTCTCTCTTGCTATTACTACTTTTAGACAAAGGGATTACATCATTTTATGATCTTGTGGTTGGTGACAGATTTAAATATCAACAAGCTTTTCGTTATCGCTACTAATTTTCTGTTAGTAGTCTAGTCAGTAGTTTTTTAGTATTATTTATCCTAGTACGTGGTAGTTGGCGTATCAGAGTTGGCATTTTGTTTTCGTTGTTCGTATATTAATAATAAAACCACCATGTGTCATATGACCATTAACATTAGCCGTCATCGTAAGTCACAGAGATCCATGTATCAACATCAACCCCAGCTATAACTGTATTTTTTTCTGTCCATATTATTATAATGCTGTGCTGTGCGTATCTCTGTTAATAGTGAGTTAGCTTGTTAAGTTTCAATTCAAGTTTATGTGAACTTATCGTTAGAAAAGTTTTGCTGTTAGTTAGTTACATGTATGGATGGATATTCGTCGCACAATATTACCCCGCCCTTAATTGTAGCTGTTGTGCAGACCAGTGAACAGGAAATGACATTATTAGTAGGTGCACTCTCGGAGAAGAGTGAATGAAGCTGCATCAACAGTTTCAGGATGAGTATTGTGTGATTTTATTTTCACAATTCATCCATAGACACCGTTCTATACCCTTTTGGAGCCTTTCTTATTGTTTGCTCATGTTCAGGAATTACAAAAGCAGTTAATTTGAATGAAAGATGTGAAAGAGAGTGCAATGCATGTGCGGTTGACAAACAAAAGCATATTTCGGACGTATCTCTATAATTTTAGCATATATCGTTGCGACAAATTAAATTGCATAGCGTGACGGGACATGACTCATTACTTGACTCAAGCCCTTTGTCAGGAAGCTGACAAACCGTCGGCAAAATGAAGCCCTGCCAATTTTTTGCCATCTTTGCTATCGATCTAGTTTCACCACCACTCCACAATGGTTTTCCTTGGCATTGGATTCCCTGCCGAACAAACGTAACTGCTTTTGCAATGCCAGGCGACGGTAGCTGGTCTACGTAGTCAGTAGGTAGATCACAGATCGATAAATTCTGCAAGTAACTTACCACCGAACCGACGACGATACAAAGGCCGAATCACGTTTCACATGTACCCTACATAACTCGGTTTTCCTCTCTACTAAACTCACAGCCAACTCACTTTAGCACGTTAATTTAATTTCACTTGCATTATCCAGAATAAATTACTTTCTTGGAATTTTACTGCTTAGACGAAATAACACTTGCGAAAAGACAAACGTTATGGGTCATATAATATTAGCTGGAACATAAACACAAACTTATAATCATTGTTTGTATAACGAGCTTTGACAAAGTATCCCTATGAATGATATCATCACAAAATATACACTCATTGTCATTATTCATATTCTCACACATGTATTAAGTATACTACAACAAAAGTCGTAAGTGCACAGATTGTAGTTAAAACGGTGCCTAAGCAAACTTCCTATACATTAATGCACATTTAGCTGTTTGTTATGTGTCATTTTCTTTCAATCGTTAGGTCTTTGTTCCATTTCAGTCCTTGTCTAGTTTGTCTGCACTCTGTCTGTCTCCCCATGTATATTAGTAGTAATAATAACGTACGTAGATCCGTTATAGACACATTTAGTCAAACTTTTCCTCCTTAGTTCTCTGAGTCGTTTCGTATCTAGTAGGTTTGTTATATTTATGGGTAACTGTGACATTATGTATGTATACATTTGTATTCCGATAAGATAAGGCTAAATGCTATTTTTAAGAATCCTGCTCTGACTTGGTAAAGGAAACACATTTATTTTATGTCTTGTGTTGCATGATCTCTAATCGGATTTTATGATACTTAATGCTATGTTTTCAGAGAATTACAGAAACTCCGTCGTACTTGGGCTAGGCCTTATTATAATAATGTGAAACATAATGTCATTGCTATTTGCATACCTAAAACAGACTGTCAAAAAGCTCTAGTTGACTTAGTCTCAGATGAAAGTCATTTCCTTTGTACGTAGAAATACCTAAGTAGGGATTATGTTTTCTACTTCATTTCATCGGTGATGCGTTGGAAAACAGACCCTACCAAGAAAAGGCTATCACGGAAAGGGATTCATCATACACTTATTTCCCAAGATGTATGAGTGAAATGCGCTTACTTCTATTATTAGTTAGCAATCTTTTTTTTCACTTTTTCAGGAAGTTTTAGTAGTTACCTTCTCTCTGTGTGGATTTTATTTGTTAGTCTTGTTAGACTGTATCAACTAAAGAGTTCAACTCAACCATAAAGTATAAGGAGCATTTTCCCCCAATATACATGCGTTAAATTGCAATTCGCTTACTGGTCACATTTCACAAACACTCCGACCGAACCTGGACATTTATTATGCATGTTGTGTGATGTTATACATGCTGATTGTTACTATCGTGTAAACTTGAGACTCACCTTGTCAAATTAATTTATTGAAGTAAATCAAACAAGTAGAGTAGATTTAGCCAACCCAGTTTGATTATTTATTAGTCTCCCACGGGAAAGACTGGCGATGTATTTTTACAGCCCAGAGTCTAGAAATCCCTTTTCTAAAGGTTTTATTGGGTATTACGATCAACTTTCAGTTCTAATGTTGTCGGTTTAGTCTTTAACATATGTCCCAGTAATGCACACGACCCAATTGCTTCAATTCGGACCATATGTGGATTTGGTTGGATGATTGGGTGCTATAGGGGAGACTGGGGATAGTGTACGAATGGGGATAGTGTACGAACTAAAGAAATTTCAAGAAATCCGTAACTTTTTTTGGTGTGCAAAATTTTTAAAATACTTAGTATCTCTTAGAATACATCATAGCAAAAGGAGATTGAACGAACCCTCCGATTTATACAGGGTTTATTAGTAGATGTAGTAATGAAACTATCTTTCCTGAGTCAAAAAACATGCAAAAGTAAACTTTCAAGGGTTCACATGATTTTGCTCAAAGATGTATTTCAAGGATTTTAAAGAGTAATAAATTTTTGACAGAGACAAAGTATTCTTACAAATGATCTCAAATTTTATTTGAGACTTGCATCGTCAATGTTTTCAAAGGAAAAATATTTGTGGCGACAAAGTCATGATGGGTATAGTTGACGAAAATTTGCATTATCGCTTGCAATAATAATAGTTTTACGCCTTCATTGCAATTTTGAGTCATAAGTCATTCCTCATCTACTAATAAGAGTGATAGATGCTATCATTATTTTCTCCAAACCCGGAAGTTGAAAAATGCTTTGTCAAAGTTCACAAAATATGAAAATCTATCATATTCATGAATTTTAATGAAAGAAATGAAGAAGAGTCGACAGCTGGGGCAAATAGAAAAATCCCTCCGTGGCAGTCTTCACAAAAGGAGCAACTTTGAAGAAAAAAATAAAAAGATGAAAATATTAATCTTTTGTTCCCACTAAAATTATTTCGTCCACTATCCCCATGGTATTCGTACACTATACCCAGTGCTGGGTATAGTGTACGAAAAATGTTGCATTTACGAAATAAAATATTGTACTACAGACTGTGACACAAAAAATTTTGATAAATACGTAAACCACAACCAACAATGTACACTTTAGATTCACATTATAAAATTAATTTATTTTTCATAATGCGATTTTATAAAATTATCTAAACGAAAAGTTCGTACACTATCCCCAGTCTCCCCTACATACACTACATAGTAATTGTGACAATTTGCATTGAAATTACTAGTCATATGCCATGATTCTAGAAATAAATTCATGCTACGAATACCTAATAAAGGAGACTGAACGCACCCTACCATTTTAGTTTATTAGTAGATGTAGTAATTTAATACTTTATGTAAGCTTCGATTCAATTCAGCTGGAAAATTATTTATGTAATAGGTATTCGTGCAGTGCTGATAGCTATTCCAAGAAAAGTATTATAGGAAAGATATAGAACTCAGATTATTGTGTTTTGGTTTTGCTCATTCAATCGTGTCATGAAATATTTGGTATGTACGTAATTTAGATGTAGTGAATGTGTTGCACATTGGCGTTCAATGTTCAATGCAATGTGCATTGAGCGATTTGGAAGTAGTAGGGTCACATGAAATAAAGGGCTCTCCCTTTTTGATCTTTTTGTTCATCTCTCCGATTGCCGACATCCTAATAGATGTAATATCAACTAACTTGCTAGGGGAGACTACCAATGATGGCCTGGCTAATAATGTCTCATACACATTTGAAAGAAGGGTTCTGTCCCTTCCAGTGTGAAAGTGAACATATCCAGTGCAGTGTGGTCGAAAATAGATTGTATAATTTACCATTGTTAAATTTTATGAATAGTAACCTAATAAATCTCAGCAGCAGCGCTCAGGAACAGTTTAAACACCTTTTACGACCTATATGGGATATTAGAGGCTATAATTATTCTTCTGTACAAAAGGCTTACAAAATGCTTTTGAAAATGGAATGATTGTTTGGATTGCGCTTGAAATTCTCTTTATTTCGATTATTTGCCACCGCAAAATACTATGCAGTTGAATTGATCTTCTGTGTGTGCTTATGGAGAATAAAATTACATGCGACATGCAAAGAAACGGCATTTAATTTCTACGTGACTTGATACTTTAAACATGAAGATAAACATAGATTTCAATTACTAACTTTGGGTGTAATGTGTTGATATTAAATTGAGTTTATTTTTTTTGCAGTGCTGACTTCCTCAGAGGGAAATGTATTACTAATAATTCCGGAGCAACCCTCAGGTGTACATGCAGTTGCTTTGGGAAAACCAAACATCTTCACTTGTATTGGGAAAGTGGAAGTTCCTGAAAGACTGACTGACATTCGCTGGTGGTGGCCGGATGGACGACCCATAGAAGCTTCGGATAGTAGGTATGTTCACTTTAGTGCTCCATGTATTTTTCATTCTTGAAAAGCATTATTTATTCAGGACTTTGGGTTCAAGGCTACGTTTAATAGATTTCGAATCGGTACACGGTGAAATGCTTGGTGGGGAAACTAAGTATAAAGCAATTTTCTATACCAATGCGGCAAATGTAGGGTGAATGGAGATTTCATTTTATAGTCATTGTTTGGTTGCATGGAAAAGAGGCAGGCAATAACTGCGGAACATTAGGACGATTAGGAATCCATTATCAGTACATAAATTCAGCAGGTACTCTGTATGGAGCCGTGGAACTTACAGTACCCGAACTTGGCTCTCGCTAGCTCTCTTTCCACTCTATGCAGTAATGATGATTACACTTGATTATTAATTTGTACAGTTTTATTTAGACAGGGACATAGTGCAAGAGCAGTAAGGCATGGTGAAAATAAGGAATAATTGTTTGCCAAGGTACAAGCTGTGAAAATAGGCTTCGATTCATGCTAAATAGAGTAGATACATGTGCATACACTATGCGGTGTTATTACTGCTACTCTGTAATATTTTAGGAGCGAAATTCTTGGCATATTGGCAATCACTGCACTAGAACTTGTAACATAGCCAAATTTTCCTATATTATTCAAAAAATGTGGCCATCTGTCAAATCTAATTTATGATTTAACACGTTTTTTGACTTGAAGTACCTAATTTTCGCACTTATGTAGGTACACATTTTATTTTTGCTATACATATCATTAGATAATCACAGCAGACAGTTTTTGTAAATGTGGAACAAAAAAGCGACAGAAGCTGTTTATCATTAAGCAGGTATTTACTGTTTTAACCTTGAGAAAATGATGAATATATCATTTTAATTATTCCTGGCTCATTCATGACACTACATTTTCCCGAAACGCTTAACAAGACGTGCTAACAAGTATAGACCTCATCCCATAATAAAACGCTAACGCTGCAATCTTCATTCCCCACCGACGAAATTCAACTATGGAAAGGCCACGCCACGCCTTTTGCTCATTCTGCTGCTCAGTTCTATAGTTCCTCCGGTGTTAGTAGTCATCAAACATAAATGTTTTATTTTGGCACACTACTGTAAAATTTGGGTTAGCAATAGGACAGTTGAAAGTAGATCACTTCACTCAAACCGTCTCAAGCTAAGGCAAAGCATTTCTGAGTTCGCTCGTTTCCTATTCCGATATTTCATCATAGCGCAGCCAAGTATTAATACGAATATGTACGTGTCTTCCATAATAATTAATAAAAACCTACACGTGAAATATACTTGGGTGCGCAGATCTAGTGTAAATTACATGCAGTCAATCATTTGCTTTCAAAGCTGTTACAAAGGTAAAATAGTTAAAGATAAGTTACCTTGTAGCTTACAGGCAGTTTATGTAATTTTACTCTACTAACCACAACTATTGCTACAAATAACTAGTCTATCCGATTTATTTACTTATGAGCGATTAGTATTCAGTAGCACAATACTTGTTAAGTTTAGCTATGTTTATTGGGAAGGGTAAAAATTATATTCCATTTAAATCTTCTTTTTCAATTTCCAATTTATCAGGAGTACCTCAAGAATTTACCGCAGCTTTTCTTTTCGAGGTTTTACAATGTTCTGGGGATGAGACATGTAAATAAAATGCAAACAATAAATAATATCATTGGCTAAGCTATAGTTTGTTATTAGTTAACGTTTCGTGGTAAAGATACAAGCAACGAATATTATATACTATTATATACTTCATGTATAAATAGATCAAATCGATTGTAGCAAATTGACACTGACACAAAACAAAGTAAACAGAGATTGTCTTAAATATTCACAGATTAGAGACAGATTTATTTAATCCTAAAATGGGATTTTATATGGCTCCATTTATCTTCATTTTCTTAGAATGTTAAGTTCCGATTCTTTTCCATCGTTTTGCTAGATTCTGATTTCGTATACATTAGCTTAGTAGCTTAGGTACTTGGTTATATCTATATCTTTCATACTTGTACACTGCTGATTTCATTTTTAGCTAACAATAATTATTTAAATCATTAAGTAGAAAGGATAGGATTGTAATTACGCATGAATAGTTTTATCAAAAAAGGCACTCTTATCGATGGATTATTAGTAAGAGAAACAGCAGAAAATGTTGTGGCCTAATAAAAAATAATAAGCTTTTCAGAAATGTATAATTTTAGAGTAGCTTAGTTTAAGAATTTTTTTTAACCTCTGTTCACTTTTCCCCAAATGTTTTACTATTTTTTCTATAAATCTACATGTATTAAATGACCCGGATAATGACTTAAAGTTAGAAAGTAATATTCGATAAGAGTGTCTTACGTATATAAATTATAATTTTTTGAAATATTGAAATGAAATACGGTTAATTTTTGTTTGTGGATCCAACAAGCGAAGCATATGAAGATACGAGGTAAAACAACTTTCTTCTGGAGCTTCTGCAGTATACCGTAACAGAACATATTTGACCAAGCTGATTTTGTGTGCTGTTGTGGTTTAGACTTTAGCAAATCCCCCTTTTCCTTGATGCCCCATAATCCATATCTGAGTTTGTATTATGAATGTTTTTAAAATGAAGCAATTATACAGCTTACAACAATAACACACTAGGCTATGCGTACTAAAATATAATATTACAAAGTTACGTGTACCCTAGGTTCTACTTTGTTGTAAGGAGACCCATTTATATTCTTATTGATATAGTTAATTGAAATACAAAAAGATTTAATATAAAAGATTTACCTATAAAGACATGCTCAAAATTGGTATGTATTTCTCAGTCGATAGTTAATGTATGTTAGAGTGCTAGTAATATCCTATTTTTTGCCTTTTCTTTTCATGTATGCCATGTACATGAACATTATGCGAACGTGAGCGAAATACCCGATACATAAGCGTCTCTAGCTCTCTGGTCTGCAACTGCATACTGCATAGATGTAGAGTCAGAGTTTAGGAATTATCACAAATAAGTAGATATGCTTCTGCATAGCCACATGTTAAAGACATTTTTTGTGCTGTCAGTAGCATAGTTGTACTATTATTTGTTCAGTGTTACTTAACGGTTGTCCTTAAGTAGAATATGTTTACCCAACATGAGTTATTCATTGCGTCTACGTGACAAAATAAGGCAATGGATAAACTAGAGTCGTTAAGAGCTTTTTTCAAATTATTATATGAATACTTCTAAATAGGAAGATTACAAATGTTGCTGGTATTGCATGTAAATGAAAATATTTTATAGCCAATCTGTTGTTCCCAATGTTTGGATTAATACGCAGCAAATAAATACCTATACAAATATCGTATCAATTTGTGGGAAGTGCTAATCCAAATGCTAATGATGATACCTATTGTAGACTTGAGGAGAGATTTAAGATTTACCCATAAGATGATGGTATTTTGAAATTGTGAATTAGCAACCATGCGAATTACCCTTTGTCATTGTTAGAGGCTGGCTAATTAACAGTTTGAAACATAGAAGCAATAACCCCATTAATTGCTGTCGTGTGAATTAAATATGTTTTGGTTAAAAATGGTGCAATAGTTATGCAATTAAAATTTATGCATGGTGATGGGTGATGCTTTATATAGGTGTAGTAACTAGCTGTATTAGAGTTTGTATATGAATTTGCTAATATAAATATTGGAATATAGGGTGGAGACAATGATCGGTGATCAACCCGGCTCCTTAAGTCTGTATTTTAATTCTATCCAAGAACAGGATTTGGGAACGTACAAATGCTCGGCTACCTATGCTACAAACCAACAGCTGAATACTTCGTTTATTATGAGCGCTTATGGTAATAATTCTTTACGATTGGCATACATAAATATTTATATTCTTTTCTGATAAAGTTTTCTGAACTAATGCAGTGTCTCTTTCTTTTAATCAATTTAGTGCCAATTACATTCGAAGACGCTCCTATAAACCAGTATGCGGTAAAGAACACTGATTACAAAGTGAAATGCCGAGTAAAGGCCGACCCTCCACCTCAGGTTGACTGGAAAAAGGATCATAGGACAATTAATGCTAGTGGTATGTTCGTTGAAGTGTAATGTTCTTTTTGCATACGTCAATATAAAAGTCAATTGGGTAATAGAAAATAACATAAAAATGTTTTTTGACTCTTAGATCATTACATTGTCGATAAAGATGGAATTGTCATCCGTGGAATATCTGAAAGTGACGAAGGTGTCTACACTTGTCGTGTGAGAGTTGTCTCGATGGGAAAAGTTGAAGAACGGCATATTCAGCTAGAGGTATAATATCCGGTTTTATCCAGTTGATTTTTATCATGGCGGTGTTGTTAGTTGGCGTGTAGTCATTTCGAGGACTAGCAAACGTCCGTTAGAGTTAAGGACGTCGTAGATTTGCGAATTTGTGACAAACAGTAGTACCTTGTCTAATGAATAATGGAATAATGAAGCTCTACTCGCTAATTGTCTTGTCAGGAGGCTAAGAGAACTGTCACATTAGTAGACTTCACTGGGTAAGTGTACAGTATTACGTGGCAACATAGCAATCGTTAGCAAGTCCTCAACTCAAAACTACGACGTACTTAACTTCGCGAGAGTTCGGTAGGATGTTGATTTTGTGGGTGCTCAAAGTATAGGTATTGTGTACACTGTGTACTTTACTGTTACTATTATGTTTGGGTTTAGGTTCAGGAAAAGCCCCAGATTACATCAGAGGCTGTGGAAGTAGAAGGTGTTGAGACTGAGTCTGCTTCTATGACATGCACTGCAAGCGGAAAGCCTTCTCCTGAATATACGTGGGTCAACCACAGGGGTCAAGACCTAAGCCAACTGGAACGATTTACTGTTGACAAGTTAGTTGGATACCATTTAATGCTCTAATCCACAGTGGCAATTTGCAGTTGTAAAAACTTGTGTCCTTTTTTGGAATATACGAGTCCTTAATGCAGATTTTATTTTACTAGCAAAAACATTACTGATTTAATTAACTTTGCTAACTTTTCCAGGTATAAAGGGATACTACAGGTAGATGGATTAAAAAGAGATGACACGGGCACCTACAGATGTACTGCTAAAAATAATGCTGGATTTGACACTACTACTTCCCGATTGATTGTAATTACTAAGCCTGTTATCGAGGAATTCAAAAACGTAACGTAAGTTGGTGTACATATATATCGTGAATACGGAATTTACCCTTACAATGTTTTATGGCCTGCGTAATGCAGAGCATTGCAATCCTTTTGTGCTATGTTTTTTATTGTATTGTGTTTTGTGTAGATCGCAAGTCACAGGTGAAGCTGTTCTTAACTGCAGAGCTTCCGGTGATCCAGCCCCGGATGTTGTATTTAAAAAAGACAGCCTTAAAGAACCGTTTGGGCAAGGTGTGCAGATTGATGGCCGTATTTCAACAGAGCAACACAAAGATCGATCCGTGACAACAGCCTCGATAAAAATAGACAATTTACTCCGCAGTGACGATGGTCTCTACACCTGCATTGCCTACAATAAAAGAACTCGAAGTAAATAATTTGTTGTTCATATTCTGTAGCTACACTTCCTCTATTTTCCATCTTAGCTATAAAAGATGTAATATAATGCGAAGTTGTTTCAAGAAGATAATTAAGATTTAAATAATTTTAGCGGAGCTAATGGGTCATTTGACCGTTGAGTACCCACCTTCTTTTGCAAATACACCAATGGAAGAAACTTGGTCCTGGGATAGTAAGCCAGTGAATGTAACCTGTCTCGCAGAAGCCATTCCTAACGCGACGATATCGTGGTTCATTGTTCATAATCCTGAAATTCCAGTGGATCGCAATACCCCAAATATTCAGCAAATTGGCTTCCAGTCTTCTAGTTCTCTGCAGGTTCGCGTCAACTTTTTAATTAAAGCGAGAGTCATGTACGTTTATGGTTTGGAATGAAGCGAGGACATTTCTGACATAACTTTTAATGGAACAGATTCTGCCAGTGGACCGGAGCATGTATGGTTTCTACAAATGCGTGGCGACGAATAAATTGGGCACTTCTGAACATCGTGTCCATTTGAGAGAGGCGAGAAGACCCGGTTCAATTCTTCAAGTGATCGTCCACGAAAAAACGGCAACCAATGTTGTGTACAAAATAGTTGGTCCAGTTGATGACGGTGGACTTCCAGTGACCGCTTTTGTGGCCCAGTATAAAGATGACAGACCTGGATGGGAAACGTCCAATGTAAAGTCCTGGCCAGTGGGTAAGTTATTCATTGCTAAGCAAAACACGAGAAAGGCATAAACGTTTACGTTAGCGTGTAGTCTTCTAAAGTAAGCAGTAAAACTATTCTGGCATCGTGCCACACAGTAATAGTAATCTAAGCACCGCAAAAAATCGTTTTTTGTCGGTATCGGTCCTAACAAACTTGGGTAGTCTTCGTCGTTTGTGTGCAAAAGATATGAGACGTGTTTTAAATTCAAGTTAAGTAAGACTGAGTTTGCTTTGGCTTGTTTATTTTGATTCAGACCAACAAGTGTTTACGGTAGAAAACTTGGAGCCGTTGAGTACATATAAATTTCGTTTCGCTGCCCAGAATGCCGTCGGTGTTGGGGATTGGGCTCAAGAAAGGTCGGAAACTATGCCAAGAAGATCTGCTCCTGAGCCACCCACTATTTTGACTGAGGTTTATAATGGAGTTGCAATAACTCCTTATACAGACTGGTTTGAACTCCGCTGGAGCGTCCCTGCAGATAATGGAGACAAAATTGAAGTCTTTGAAATAACATATACTGCAGTACGCTCTTTTCTTTTACCTCTTTCTCCGTCTTTTGATATCTTTCAATGCTCAAATGTGTCTTTCTATTATTCTACAGGTTAGGAATGTTACGAATGGATGGGAAAATATAGGAAAAGCTGCGGTTGAAGAAAAACCTCTGGGAGAACCACGTCATATCTTAAAACCACTTACCCCAGGAACTTTCTACAGAGTCGAGATTAAAGCTCGTAATAAGATTGGTAGCAGTGGTCCATCTCAAATAATAATTAAAACTGCTCCTTCTCAGGGTAAGTGCCAATTTGATACTACAGCTTCATCAGCATTGTTTAAATCTATTGTCGTGTCACCGTCATCTTTTCCAATTTCCAACTGTTTAGTGTGTATTAATGTGTTAAATGTTTCTGCTACTTTTTCAATCAGTTTTATTTGTCTGTTTATTTTGTTTTTGCGTTTCGCGTGATTTATTTTTTTTGTTATTAAGGTTTTTGCAAGTGCAATCAATTTTCACAAAGTTTTTTTAAAATTATTAACAGAAATAGCCTCCCTTAGTAATTTTCATGTATCAATTACTAGTCATATCTTAGAAATATATGTTAAGGGTAGTGTACAGACAACGTCATTTCTGTTCCGAGTTGAGAAATGAGCCATAGAATGTTAACCAAAGAGACGAATTATGCGCAATATGTATTATCTAACGCTCAATTTTTAATGAATAATCATGAACAGAAAAGACGTTTGTTTGATGTAAAACTGATTAGAAAAGACAGAAAAAGCGCAAAACTGACGTCGTTTGTCTGTCTTGTTTTTCCCGAATACAGATAAAGCCAGGACAAGTGATTCAGCCACTATCAAAAGTTCCGCAAGCAGTTTGCAAAAGGCTTGGTTCTTCAGTTGTTTCTGCTTACTAAAATTATTCATCATGTGCTAATCAGTGAAACTGAACGTAGACATATTCGTTAATCGGTTGTGTTCCCCTTCAAATTCAAACACAACAGTTTTTAATAGTATTACCTAATCTTAATCTTCTTAATGTTAAGCTCCTTTTTAGTAGATAGCAACTTTTTTGACGACGAGTGTAATGACAAACGGAGTGATTTAGTTTTACAATTTTTCGTCATTTTGAAAAATATATTCTTACCCCAATATGCAGGAACACGAACCCTGTTTCAGCAAAATACAAGTGTGAATCTCTACGACTTAGTTTAGAATACTTTCACTATATACTTTTATCTCAAGGCTTAATTTTTTCATTTTGTTGATAAGGATGTCATATTCCTATGTACATTTAGGAATGAGGTTCATAAAATATTGCTTTGTTGTACGGACGTGCTAACACTTAACTACAATAAGTCCATAAATGTTAGTCATGGCCGAGGAAACAAAATTTGCAGTATGACAAACCAAGTTTCTGAATATACCGATCAGCAGATTCATATACTATTACTTTTGTAGACCACAGACCTTATCAAGCGTAGAATTATTGAGCTCAATTTTAGCACTGCATTTAAATCCAAACCAAAGATTTGTTTTGTTGCTCCAGGGGTTTCACGTAACTGTTTTCCACTTAACAAAACAACATTCCATTGTCAACTAAATTATTTAAAGTTGCTTTTTATAAGTTCGAGTTTTTTGGTGCCATAAAAGCCATAACATTCTGATTGATTTAACAAATAACGTTATTGTTTTAGAGGAATTAACATAATATATAATATATGCATCATGACAATACAATACAAATTACAAACAATTTTATTAGTTACAACTACAAGAAACAGAGTCAACAGAGATAGACGAAAAATTAGGCCGTACACTTGACTCCTAGTAATTTAATAGTAGTAGATGTGTACACCGTACCGTACAATTACTGTATTATATAGCAAACACTTTATACACAGTAAATCATAAAACTTGTGCGAATACCAAAACTACTATACATAATTTTATGTGAGTCAAATGTATGTATGAATGAATATTTAATGTAGATTATTTGGACTGGGGACTGTTAACTATTACCTTCTAAATTCTAAACATTATTCAATTCATCAAATGAACATCCTTTGTGGTTCTACATAATGTAACTAAATATATATATCTACAGTACTGTTCTCTTGCAACTAACAACTATGAACTTAAAAAAAGTAACTGTCTGTAAATAAGCAGTATTTCATTTTCTAAAAATGAAGATTTGTGTTGTACCTATATGTGGCAAATAGGTATCAATCATCTTTTTATGGTTCAATGAGACGTTTTAATATAACTAAATGGAATGGCCAACATGAAGCTCACCCAGAACCATGAAAACAAACAATTAACAGTACATTTCATTAATTCCTACTACTGACTACGTATTCTTCCTAATATTATTAGTAGTTTCATGAACAAGGCACTAGACTAATTAAATCAGAAGATATGATCTTTGAACGAATAGGTAAATGTATAACGTATTTATTACTCTTACAATGTGTTTCCTTCAAGGAATTAAAAAATTAAAAATATTGCAGATTTTATGTGGATAAAGAGTTTTTCACAGATAAGACATAGGCATTAATAATACAGAATGAGGATGTCATAACATAATAGTGTTATACATATATGTATATGTTTATAGCGTAATCTCCTAAATAGTCTTCTTAATAATTATACTTAACATTATTTAGATGGAATTTATTAGTAAGAAGAGGGTTAGCGGGTGACATAATATTTACAAGTATTTACACTGGTTAATTGAAGTATTTGTTGTGATTTAGAGAACTATGCTATTTGATGTTCTTTGTTATTGCAATTGTACAAATATGGTGAAAAGCATGCTTGAGATTAAGATAGATCTACGAAAGAATGTTTACATGAATTTACTAATTGTTTAATTTGCTGCAACACTGCATACATGTGGCAATGCAAACAAATATTTAATAGAGATGCAACTGCGTATAGGAGTTAAGTAACTAGCATGGAATACCCTTGTTGTAAATGTGACATTATATTTGTAGTTACGTCGTGTAGATTCTGTCTAGCAGAATATGATCTCATGCGAAAATAATTTGCTCTACATACGTATACTTTGATGTCAAAGCTTGTAGCGTGACCTGGGAATAGATGATTTCTAAATAGTTTTAGAATGTAATCAGAATGAAAAGTTAGTTGATGTGTTTACAGTCGAGAAGATGTTTAGTGTATATAGAATAAGCCATTTTATTGATTGTACATTGCTTTCCAGTCATTTGACTGACTTTATTGAACCCAGCGACCTCGTGCAGATTTATTTCTTGCTGTGATTGCCTACAAAAATGATAATTGTGATGCAAATGTAAGCCAAGTACATTAGAAATGGCAAGAAATTGAAATGTGTAAGTAATTACAAATGACTGTCTAGATAATGTTTGCTCTAATGGCTACTGCGGTGCGGGCTATTTGCAGAAACTCGAACTATTTAATTGTTAATTAGTTGACATTATTGCTCTACTAATTATAAACGTAGTGTCAAACAAATACACGAGTAATAATATATTAATTATACTTACTCCTTAATAATGCCTACTAAAAAGTAGCTAACTACTAAAAGATTAAGATACTGAAATGTTGGAATAGTCTTTATAAATAATATGTAGTGTGTAGTATATTATAGATCTATAGTACTATATTGACAATTGTATTGACGTAATTCCCGATCCGAGAAAATGACAGACTACAGCTATATAAATATATAAAAATATGTTTAATGTTATTGACCTACTAAATGGACTTATATGAATGTTCCCCCCCCCCATCGAACGAAACCCGGTGAGAGTTTTACAAATGAACATTGACACCAATTTTACTAAGTTTTAATGAAGCGTGTAATGAATTAATTACATTTCAACCTTGAATAGTCAAAATCAGAATGCTTATTATTAGTACAAGTAATCACTTACATTTTAATTAATTTCCAATAGTTTTAGTTCTTTGTGAATAAAATACGAAAATGTAGCTTCAATTTTAGGTGCAGTACATAACTTTAGGATACATTATGGAATCGTTAAAATCAAAGTTTGTGTATGGTATGGTAGTACGTATGTAGTTGGGCTACTTTCACTAGTAGTGGCCTTCGGTGTAAAATAGGATTGTTATGTAATGTTATATCTAATGTTATTTGGAGGTATTACAACTTATAAGTGAATTAAATACGTGATTGCAAAAAATGCTTTCCTATGCATTCCAACCTCATTATTGCCGTACATTTACACTTGTTGCTACATAGGTATTTGTACACGTTCTTTTATGACATTTTTTGTTGCTTATTATTGTTATACTTCTCAGTCTGAGCCTCCTATCTGCATCCGCATTACTATAAACAACTCACCACAAAGGACAAATCTTTCCGAATTGAGTCAATTGAGAAGTGTCCACACTAAAGCAATTACGTGTACTATAAGTACATTCTTTCTATAATATCCCATATTTTCTCTCGCTAATAACACCTTGTTTCAATGACCTTGTTAAACTGGGAAATCATGTTTGCTTTTGATGTGCCCAGCCGTTCATCTATATGCAAAATTCTCTCCTCTTTTATCACTGGCATTAATAATGTGATATTTTAATGACTTTCTCGTGAACATTTATATCTAGGTGTAGTAAAAAAAGACGAACCAATAAAAGGAGGAGTAAATATTCCCCTAATTATTATCGTGTCAGCAATTGTTTTTCTTATCATAGCCATTTTGGTGGACATTACGTGCTACAATCTGAAGCAGCAGGGTAAGTCCCAATCATATTGTCTGCTTAATGCATTCAAACTTTTAATTATCTACAATAAATTCTATTTTATCTGCCACAGGCATAATATGGCTCATACTTTCCAAACGGACGAAAAGGGAAAAACATGGATACGAAAGAAATAACCCGAAAGGCCATCCAGCAGACCCATATGCTACACAACTTATGATCCCTCCAGATGCAGCTGAATGAGCAATACTTGAAACATCCTCTATTTATTTATATTGCGAAGACCCATATCTCCATTAATATCGTAAGGAGAAGGAATAATTTGAAAAGCTCAAAGCAAAGGAAATGTTTAGGCAATATGTTTTTACCCATAGCCATTTACACAGGAAGAATCGGTAAACCATATGAACTACTCTAGTTCTACATATAATTCTGTAATAGCAAATACATTCCCAAGCTCATTGAGAAAATCGTCAAAATACAAATTGCTGTGGTCCAACTTGACCAAATTATTGTACGTGCCATTTTATGTGCAACGCTTTCGTAAAGTTATAGTGCGTGTTGTTACATTTATGCTTGGTGATTGTTTATTGGATGGAATTAGCATAATAGATTCATTTGGTAATTTACTAAACTACAATGATTATTCTCTATTTGTTACAATTTACAAGTGTAATGAATGACTTGGCATGGACTGATTATGATATCACAGTTCATTTAGAGTCTACAATTGTCATTTACAACTAACTCTGACCTTTAAAAGATGAGACTCGAGCATAATAATATATAACTAGATGTAGTTTACAGTCATAAAGTATGTGAGTGAATCATACTTGTCTTTATAGGCTGTTTGCTTGTAATGTGTGTGTCTTACTAATTATCAGTATAAAACAGAAATATAATACAGCTTTAATTGTAGCTAGTCATCTATCCTTTTTATTTACCAATTTTTTACCCATTATTATAATTATATGCTTTTAAAGTCAGATTTATAGTACAAAATTGTTGACATTCTTTATCCTTGTACCTAAACTGTTTCACTCTATTTAAAGTCTAAATTGATGAAGATTGAAACAACAACTTCAAAGTTTTAAATTCGTAGAACTGTAGTTTGCTTGCTTATAGATTGACCTTAAAAATAAGATTTAGTTTTGATATTAATGTACCAAGAAATGGTTTGTCCTCTTAGTGCTTACATGTCAATTATGCCAATTAAAATCTTACCTTTAGCTACATACAAATACAATTAGTAAAAAATATCTCTGGTACATAGTTGTAATTTGAGCGTATGTATTAGTCACTTTTAACCCTACACTTATACTTACCCTACAAAACCGGTCCTCTTCTGGCTCTCCTACTCTCATGTTACTAGTCGTGTACTATGATAAACCTTACTTACTTAAAATCTAGCATTAAATGAAATTGCCAAATGGTTAATCAATTACATTACACTTCATCGTATAAAGAAATTTCTGTAAACTATTTGAAAGGTAGGTCAAAACTATGCATAATAATAAAAATATCATACTCTATTCGCTATTTACATATAGTAATACACAAGGTACTTTAAATAAATACCATGACGACCTAACAAGGTATGCTGATAGTTTTAAAAAAAATCTCTCAGAACCACTAATGGGGATCAAAGGAGAAGGAGCCATAGAGTATTACTCAATGGCATGGGGACGCCTGTACGTTTCCCCCATAAGTGGTTCTGAGTGAATTTTAATCCCCACTATCAGCATACCTTGTTAGGTCGCCATGGTATTTAAAGTACCTTGGTAATACATGTCCATTTATTTTTTACTCTACAATCATGATGATAACAATTTTAAAAGATTTAAGTTACATTTCTGTTCAGGTTACATTAAGTAGGCTGTTGGGCATTGTCATGTAAGATGCACATATATTATCATTATATTTAATAATAAATACTATGTCCCATATTATAATTTAGCACATTTATTTATATTTAATTGGAGTATATTGAGAGTGTTAAATGCTTAATCATTTTATAAAATGCAGACAAGTCTACTTCATGAAATTATGTTTGGAAGACTATTAAAAATTAACACAATGTTGATAAATGCATCAAGAACGAAGGTACATAAGCATAAGTAGTATGTGTACAGATAGAACAGAAACAAATATCAACCATATAATTTGTTTTCAAACGTTACATATTTTCAATACAATATAAATACTTATATAGTTTAATAGAGATACACATTATGTTTAGTAATAGTTTTGTTAATGAACTTCAGAAATGCTTTCTTTATAATACAAAATGGAGATTCAGTGAGTTTTCATAGATAAGAATCTATGTCATATACTTGTAGTTAAAATATAAAGTGCTTGTAACCCCTGTATACATACTAAGTACAATACCCCCCTTATTTTATCAAAATACTAATTAATAGTCACAGGGTCACAATTCTAAAAACTTTAACACAATTTGATCCTTTGATGTGATAAGAAAGAGCCTGAAGTACAAAAGCCGATGGCACTAATAATGAAAACCAAAGTTTCGAGCTGCTTTTGGCCGATATTTTCTCTATGTACTAGAGTCTTAGACTACGGACAGGACGCCATAGGAGAATACAATATAGAGTATGCTAGATTTCCTAATTATTTACATACACATGTAATCAAAATCACAACCATTCAATTCGCAAAGCATATTATATCATCTTCACATCGTCAGACTTTCTAATAATGCTTGATATATTTATTATTGCTTACTAATTACTGATCTAGAACTAAACTTCAATTCCTACATCTGATCTAGGCTTCCCCGATTTTCGGAGAACATCTTCTTGTCTTAAATTCGCTGCCTCGGTTCTGGTATGCCACACATACACCTAAAATCAATATAAAGGGATAGAAATTATTAAAAGTACATTTTCATGAAAACAGATTCAGATTCACTTTCGATTTTTGCATATACAATCTAGAGATACTCATTTTACTCAAAAAAAGGAAATTGAAAAATTGGAAATACTTACCTTCGTACAATTATCTGCCTTAACTTCCAATTGGTCGAGAGAAGAAACAAAATGTTTAAGAAGCTCACTCTCTTGATAACCTTTTTCGGATTCAAAGGAAAACTTTCCATCAGGTTTGCTTAAAAACAACTGCAGATTAATTGCAAACCCAGCCATGTCGATGGCGAAAGGCCTGTTGGGACTCCAAACAGTTAGCCATCCATCAACTTTGCCTTGGCTATTGAGACGAGGACGCTCTACCATTAAGCCTCCAACCAAACCTACTGGCCAAACACCAACTCCTTTGATGTAACGCATCTGCAAGCAATGCATCGTTATATGTTTTTAATGATGATTTGCTTGTTTGGAACTAAAAAAGGTGAAGTTAATGATGAAAAATTGAAACTATACCTCGTCAAATACTTCTAGTGCATATGAATTGTCATCATCAACGAAATAAATTACACCATCTCCGTCATCCGGTGAAATGTTATTTCTTACCCATTCCAAAGCTGAATTTCTTTGAAGAACACCCCGCGGCTTCACCCAACGTGGTTCCTAAATTAAAAAATTTAAAATCTCCTTAAAACATTAAATATACGATTCACAAAGAATTTGAAAGAATCGTCGACTCATCTTAAGTCTACAAAGTAGTAAATCTCTGCTTTAGCATCGCTGTTAACTCTATCATTCTAGATGTTTAAAAATTAGAATTTGAGGTTTGCGTAGACGGGGGTTCAAACATCTACAAGAAGTCATTCAAAAGAAGCGTTCCTGCTTGTCCAATTATAATGTTAGCTTTCGAATCTTAATTTCGGCCCAATAATTCTAGTATTAAGTTTTGGTATGAACTTTCACTAGCACAGAAAACTTTCTCCATTATTTTCAGTCGTAAAAAGGGATTTGTTAAACATAAAGTGTGTTATACATAAACACTAGTTACGTAATCAATCTTAACCTTAGCTTTCAATTTCCAGGTTTTCGGAGTAGCTGCGTTTAAGTGCGTGTAAGGAAGTCCAGTTCCTTCCAATAAATGTGAGACTAAATCAGTCTTAGTTTCAGAATCTTCTATAATAATCCAGTGAAGGTTTGGGACCAACATCAATGTATGGGAGAGCCTGTGCAAATAAATGACACAAAAGTCATCAATCACATTAGGGCATTGTATATTTTTTACGGATAATCAAAATCCTTGGCACTGAAAATGAATACATTAATTACCTTGTCAGTTCCGCCTTTTGTACTGGTCGAGTGTGAGTTGGTGTAATGGCATAAATAGTCGGCAAACCTTTCGTTTCAGATGCCTCTTTGATGCAGCTTAGAGTATGTCTTTTTAGCTGTTTTGTCTGATAAATTATAATTTACTATTTAGCAACCACTTCTGTAGTAAATGATTTACTTGAGTAAGTAAATTGTTATATCTGCATTTAGTATATTAATGTTATTTTAAGTTAATTGTCTTACCACTTCGTTAAATTTGGCTAATTCTGCAGCTTTCAAGGGTGTAATTTGTATTTCATTTGTACGATCCTTTACACCAGACGTCCAATACCCTTTGAATAAAATCACATGAAGTCAAATCGGAAATAATTGCATTTATATACTGACCTATAACCTACAAGTATGCTAGTTGTGTGTACATAAAAGAACTTTCTCTTTTTATTATACCTTAAACCACGCTATTGTATTTCACTTGCAGAAATTGTTTTAATTATGCTACGATATTCACTAATTGATAATTGGTCTGAATAGTAAATCAGTTTAATATTTTACAAGCAAAATATAGATATACGACAAATTAGATTTGAATGTGAACATCTCACAAGGCAAAAGTTAAATTAAAAGCTGTAGCCTAAACAGGACAAAAGATCATAGCAACTTTTAAGTACGTTGCGTGATGACTGGTTAGAATTCTGTGGATATAACTAAAGGGAACATTTAGTGGCCTAATTATACCATATCATTCAATTATTAAACGAATAAATCTAATTAAGGATGAAAGTTACTTTCTCTTGCAACGTAGTTTTAGCATTGAAAACTTTCACCACGAAGAAAACGTTCACCTTGGGATGTAATTGGAGATTTTTTAAATAAAACTACAACCACCAACCACCGATACGCAACTTGCAAGATCTAAAGGGAATGGAGACCTATTTGATTCTAATACTGCTTAACTGATTTGTTTTTCAGGTTTTAGCAATCATATACCCTATAGTTCCATTTCGCAAATTATTAATAATTCAACCCATCAGGCTTTTAAAACAAATTCAGTGTAACTGAAAACTGAACATAGGCATATGTACAGTTAATTTAAAATAAACATTAGTAAATGTACCTTTTATGCTCCAAATCATAAGCAGAAGTAGAGCAACCAAAATCAGTAACTTTTTGCTCTTCATCATAAGAAAAGTGCAAATGTTGTATGGAATATCTTAGAATAAACTCGATTGTGTATTTGTTGTGAAAAGTGGTATATTACGAAGTTGATCTACTTGCTAAATTCCATCTAATTGAATAGTTTACTATTATACATGTGTAGGTAAAGCTCAAAAACAATTAAAGAAATAGAATATGTTTCTAGCTGATGATATGCCTGCCAGTGAAGGTGAAAGTCTTGGTAGCCAACTAGGACCCATTCACAATTTTATTATTGTAATGATCTCGTAATTACTGACTGTGTACATATACATATAGACAGACTTGTATTTGAAACGTAATTGTAAAAAAAGTCTATATCGTAACTGGTGTGTGTCAGGTTTGTCAAGTGAAAGTTGGCCAAGTTGCAAAAACTATTTTTAATGCTACTAATTCCTTAATCTTAAAAATAAATTGCTTTTGCCAATGACATTGCTTAGGATATACTAAATATATGTGACAGTGTGACACTGCCCCAACTTGACAATGATAAGGGAGCCACCAAATTGGAAAAGCAGTTAACTTAAGCCGTAATCGATAAATGTAATAAATGGTAATATGTATGGAACTAATAGTATACAGTAATGAAAATGAATGTGTATGGTGATGGTGTAAAGTGTATGTGGACAATGTGGAGCTTTGAAAGGTAATTTTTTGTTCAGTCAGTCAAATCAAATATTGCAAAAGGAGTTGATTTGAAACTTCTGCCATTGCACAAGGATGGCTGCGTACAGTAAGATTTGCATTAAATCGTTGGCGGACTTTATGAAAACATCGTATTTATCTGAGTTATCCAAAATTTATGTTATTAAATTCCTCTGAAACTAGCCTCTGAAACTATTTTTGCAAAATAACTCTGTGCAAAATCAATTAATCTATAATTAAAAGTATCTCCCCGAGCATCGTCATTATCATCTCATCACTGCATGATCACCGTGGAACCATACCTTCAGTTTTCTTCGTATATAAAAGGGCAAGGGGATTTCTTAGTTTGAGAATTAACGACACCGACCGAGGCAAAGACCGAAATCTTCAATCTATGTGAGTGTTATAAAAAAATATTATTATATAATATTATGCGGTTGCCCCTTTTTGTCATTAGTTTTATCGGATGAATCTTTATAATACAGTGAAAAAGCATGAAATATTCATTTAAGATTAATTTTATAATTATTATTACAATAATTTATTTCTGTGAGATCAGGATATTACTTAAACAATTTTAAAGACTGCATCCTTGATCTTACAATTTTACAGTAGTGACGCTATGGATGGAAACCTCAGACTTTTAGAATTCCAAGAATTGGAATCTGGACCTGAAGGATTACGTGTAGAGCTTTACTCGGAATTGCTAGCCTCGTATTTACTGGAAGGGGATCTTTGCAACGCTAAGTTCCTGTGGAAAAGAATCCCGGCTACTTTGAAGCAGAATACAGAATTAGTGGCAGTTTGGGGGGTTGCCCAAAAGATGTGGAGCCGTGATATGCCAGGATTTTATGCTGCTGTCCGAAATTTTCAATGGAGTCAAACGATTGCTCCTATAATTAATAAACTTATTGGTAAGACATTTAACTATTTATCCCGTCTCTATTAAAAGGGTGTAACGAAGCATACATTTTTTACACTCCGCAAAATTTTCCTTAGTATTGTAATTTTTTTTATTCCAGCTTAAAAATTAATGCATTTATTACTTTAACTGTTGTTCTTAAAACGGCAAATTACACATTTCACATGACTGCAGTTTTTGTCTAAAAAATAATTGTTCATTATTAGATTCCAAAAGAGATCAGTTGTTACGCTTAATCGGCATTGCTTACACATCCGTGCACCATCAGGATGTTGCTACATTGTTGGGAATGACTAATGAAGAGGCCGAAGCAGCAGTAATTGGTCAAGGCTGGACAAGCGTTGAAGGTATGTTAATACCAAAAGAGCCATTACCAGTTAATGTCCAACCAACCTCCTCCGAAGATCAGCTGGGAAAGTTAACTGATTTTGTCACTTTTCTAGAAAACTAATTCATTTCTATTTCCTACATCATATTATATTACTCAATTTTGCTAATAATATGAACAATATTTACAATGTTTAATAAGTGAACACGTCTATTCGTCTGTATACCTTTCAAATTTCAAAAAGTTGTCATAAATGCAGTTACACGTTTCTTATGTTTTCAGTCAGAAAGCTTGGTGTATTTTATTTTTTTAATTAAAATTTGCTAAAGCCATTATTTCTCACTTATGCTAGACGTCTGAAAACGACATATTTTTACTCCTCCTTAGTAATACAATAATTATATATCATCTTTAACAGACTGATAACGGACGTAGTCAGTACGTATTACGTATATTCGTATTTAAGCAAAGACAACAGAAATAATATTATACTATTATATAGGTAACAGACATAACAATAATAATAATACGTATTTACCCGGCATATCGACCGGCACAAAAGCAGCGTTAAGGATATGTAATGTAATTGAAAGTGTTCACATTACATACGATTGAGCAAATAAGTCAGCACAGGCACTTTAGTTGTACGTTGGAGGCTGAAATTTTCGGAAAACACGAGCATTGGGACTTGTACTGCCAGATCTAGGAGTAGATGAAGGAGTTAGCAAATTCCCTGCATCCTTTCCAGACGAGTCCATTAATATTGCATCCGTAGATAGATTACTTGAACTATTTTAACCGTATCTTCATTAAATATTGTTTAGCCAATTGATGTTTAATAATAATCATATGTACGATTTTTAGTATATTTAAAATGTTGGTGATAGAAATAAATATCAAAATAAATAACTAATTTTTAGATATCATACGTGACATGGGGAAGAGGGATTGGGTCACTATGAACAATTAATAAACTAACAACTCAGCTATATATAGCTGGCAAAAAAGCCGAATCAATCAAATGTGGTAGTATGCTCAATGCTCAAAACTGTAAGTAGTATTACCAAGTCTTGTAAATGGAGGTACCTAATGTTTTATTGTTTTACTCATTCATTACTTTTTCGCCTCAATTATATAAATGAAGCTGTGCGGCATAAATACTAAAATATATATAAGTTTGGTTAGAGTACTGCTCAACAGATCATGAGTCGACTGCCTCGTACCCTTCATTTTGTATCCGATCTTTAAACTTCAAGTACTCTCGCTTTCGGTCGAAATGTTTTACCTGTAACAAAATAATTAGTTGTTAAATTATCTATGATTACTAAGTACCAAATCAGTTAACTGTAAATGCCAAAAGATATAATCCAGTGCTCAGTGCTCATACCCATTGGGAAGGACAAGAACTTTCATACATCGCTCGAAACTTGGAACAAACTTCATGGTTATTTGGATTTTCATCTAAACATTTCCACAATTCATCCCTTGAAGTCCAACATTTATTTCTCTCCGATTTAGTGGGGAAAGACATTTTAAGCTAATACAGTACAGGTTTTTGGTCTGACAAACGAGTGACTTGAGTCTTAAGTCTCTTGAATAAAGAATGGGAGGAGACAGCGGCACCATACACTGCACATAGTATAAAATTAAAATTAGAAATTCTCTTTACATACATGTCTTAGAACATAACTTGTTTAATTTCTTATAATTTTAAAATATTAATTTACGCAAATTCGGATGTTGGTATATAAGATAGGTTCAGTTTGTTATTTTGGTATAGCTTAAAAGATTTAAATTACGTCGAGTTTTCGATGGATATCAGTAAGATGAATTTCAGATGCAGACTACAGACTGAGTGTTTTAAATAATCTAAGACCACGTCTACTACCTATCTACAAAATAGATGAGACGGAGGATTAATAAGTGAGTAGGCTGATGATATATTGACATTGATATAAACATAAATATCCATAAATATCTTCTGTTCGATTGCTTATAACATCACTAGTTAAGAAGGTAGAATGTAGAAAAGTAGAATCGTAGTACAAGCCACAAGCATATGTTGTGTATGTGATGTCTAATATTTAATGTGTACTGTGTACTTGTATTCTACTCTACAGTGCAAGTGTTCAATCTACACTGTGTTCCACAACCATTCGGGACCGGATATATTTATCAGAAATCAGATAATTCAAAATGCAAACGAATTAATAACTTTCCGGTTAGATTAATGAAAATAGTGTATCTAAAATTGCTAGACGTAGTTGAAATGAGTAAAATATTGAAGCAAAATGTTTAGAAAACATTTCAGCATTTAAAAATTTTATTTCCATCAGAACTTTTTAAACACTGCACCCCTGCTGCATCTACTTCTATGCCTACTTAAAAAATTATTTTATTTACACTTCCAATTACATTCGATCAAATTTTAATATCTTTAGCTTTTCTTTTGAAATTATAGACGTTGTGATAAAAAGAATGAAAGAAATTGGTTGTGTAAAAGGGTCTATACGATACGTCTACTCTATATGAGGGCTTGCAGATTATAACCACCACCACTCTATCTGTAGGATTAGTAGTAATAAAGTACATGCATTTGTATACATACGAAGACAGTTCATATGTGCACAAGACATGCGAAGAGTTGCAAGAAGAGATCTCAATAATAATTCCCTGGTTATAAATATCTATCTGTGTGATATGATGCAGGAACGACCCGAATCGGAAAGATATTATTATCTTCTACTGTGCAAAAGTACAGATAGAAGTGATCTTGTACTGCTCTATTCTATTTCCACAAGTAATAATACATATATATAAATAGCATTACTTTGTACTTTGGTTGCGGTAAAACTATATTACAGTAAACATAGTAAAAAAAACCTACAGCAAGCCGTAACAGAAGCTCGCCTGAGTAAAGGTTACCGTGTACACATTTTGGTAGACGAAAAGTCGCACGTAACACAAAACCGAACGTACGGATTTTGATCAAGCTTTCAGAATTGAGTCTTTATATATGTAGCTACGACGTATTAAAAATTCAGACATTGATATTATAAGGAAACGAAACTATATCATTTGAAAAATCAACAGAAAATCAAAATAGATAATTGTTGACTATGAAAATCAACAGAAAATCAAAATTGATTAATGTTGAATATCAAAATCAACAGAAAATCAAATTTGATTAATCTTTACTATCAAAATCAATACAAAATCAAAATCGATGAAACATAAATTCAAAATAAATTTGGTAGAAACGGAGTGAAATATTTTATACTATCAATCTAACAGTTTATAGGAAACGCAATTTAACTTTTTAATGCCCATTTTTCACTTTGACTATCAAAATGAAGACAAAGTGAGCGCACGGCATCTCAGCAACCAATGGAGCGATTTGCCCGAAAATCAATAGAGATCGTCACCAGTCTATAGGTATGGTTTTTACCAAGTTTAATTAATATCCGTCATTGCATTCGAAAAAATTATCGTGGGTACGGGGACAGACGGACGGACAGACTGTGCAATTCTATAAGTTGCCTTATTTAGAGGCGAGCTAAAATTGATTAATGTTGACTATGAAAATAAACACAAATTCAAAATTGATAATTGTTGACTATAAAAATCAACATAAATTCAAAATTGAATAATTTTGACTATGAAAATCAACATTAAATTAAAATTGAATAATGTTGACTATGAAAATCTAAAGAGAATCAAAATCGGTCAATATTAATAATGAAAATCAATAGAAATTGGAATAATGCAAGTTTGACTATAAAATTGAATATAAATGCGAAATAGATTTATTTCCGTCCTCTTATAGTTACTTCTGGTTTTATTTGCTTTTACTATAAAATCTTAAATTCGGTAGAAGCGGAGTGAAATATTTTATACTATCTCGCTAACAATTTATAGGAAACGCAATTGAACTTTTTAATGCCCATTTTTCACTTTGACTATCAAAATGAAGACAAAGTGAGCGCGCGGTATCTCAGCAACCAATGGACCGATTAGCCCCAAAATCAATAGGGATCGTCAGTGGTCCATAGGCATTGTTTTTGCCAAGTTTGGTCAAGATCCGTCATTGCTTTCGAAAGTTATCGTGGGGACGGACGGACGTACGGACGTACGGACGGACGTACGGACAGACTGTGCGATTCTATAAGCTGCCTTATTCAGGCGAGCTAATTAAAGTCTTTTAAGCTAGCATATAGAGACCATATATATAGAAACTATAATACTATATTAAACATTGAGAAAACTACAATAAAAATCATATGACATGGCTAGTCCCAAACCGCAAAAAAATTAAATGCTTCCATATGAAGATGGGGTTTTAGTCACCGGTTTTAGTCACTGTATGTAAATAAATTGCACTTCATTTTAAAAGATTGCGGAGGAGACCTCGCTCAATGACTCCCTCCAATCACAAGAATGAAAATTTTTTAACATTGAAGGTATAGACAATGCGTCATATAGAAATATCCTTATAGTATTATAGTTTCTATATATATGATAGAGACTAATAAAACCTAAGCATGTAACACACTAGTCAATCTTTTTAGACAACCTTGTCTGTCCGCATCTGCAAAATATCCATGGCCTCTGATATGTATAGGTATAAGGATATACACGCCATACGCTATTTTTGTATACGCACATGTGTACATTTCATTAGCATTTGTCTATTTTAAATCAAATGAAATTAAATGATATTCAATCAAACCTACCATGCTACGATTATACACTTTGACTTAGTAAGGCCACATGGCCAGTTTTTCGACCAGCAAGGATTACAAGAAAAGACTACTGCCTTTCAGCCTGAATATGCAGAAGATGCTTCTACTGCAATACTGCAACCGCAACTACTAAAATTGTTCTAAAACACGTAATAATTGTCTAATCTTTTCTGTAGTTCCTTTACCTTCTTTCTGTCTTATTACATCATATTATATATTATAATATATAGCGTTACCAGTACTACTTTCTAAGTTTCTACTATTATAAAAAAATTTCATTGAATTGAAAAAATAATTATCACACCTTAAGCTTTCAACGAAACCACCAAGACAGTAAATACAATAACAATTAAAAGCCCACAGAATAGGAGAGAAATACTTTCTTCATTTTAAGCAGTGGTACATCGTAATTTGCATATTGTACTATGTAAACCAAAAATACAAACATTAACATCACATCACATAAAACAAAACTTTAAAATGCAAAATGTTAACAGTAATACAAAAAATTAAGCATTACATTTGCATACCTCAATTAATTGATACAGAAAAGTTCAGTTTCAGTTTATGTGAATTTGAACTCCATTTCAAGGTTTCGGTCTCAGTAAAAGTCCCCAGGGTCCCCACCAGACCTTATTTTCTGCTCTGCCACACACACGGTCCTCCTGGTCCACCTAAAGATTCTGTGGAGAATAAGATTTAAATTTAACGAAATTGTGGGATCCTTGGGTACGAGAAAGACATGCGTTTCTGGGACAAAAGGATAGAACAGGAAAATGCGCAAGAACTTGAACAATGTATAGTATGTAGTGGTTGAGGTTAAGGGTGATCGAAAATGATAAACTTAAAGTCAAAGTCATATTAAAGCCTTTGACAGGTCAGCACCGTAAATGATTATCAGGCCAAAAAGCTTACATTTTAAATGTAATTACAATAAAATGTAATACGCCGCCGTTCTCAAAAAATATGTATGTAAATATGAACGAAAAAACGGCTAAATATGAACGAAAAAACGGCTAAATATGTACAAAAATCCGTAGTATAATATGGACGAAAAACCGGCAAAATAGGTACAAAAATTTGTATGTGAATATGAACGAGAAAACGGCAAAATATGTCCAAAAATATGTATGTAAATATGGGTGAAAAATCGCCAAAATAATAGAAAAAGTACCAAAAGACGGAAAATATCTTAAAAAATTGTACCAAAAGACGGAAAAATATCTGGAAAAAGGTCCACAAGACGAGAATATATCTGGAAAAGTATCAAAAGGCAGTAAAACATCAGAGCCGCAGCCAAAAAATATGGGGGGCGGGGACCATATGCCATTTTCGCGAATTTTTTGTGTTTTAGGCAAAAATGTCTTTTTAGCTCGCCTGAAAAGGCAGCTTATAGAATCGCACAGTCCGTCCGTCCGTCCGTCCGTGCGTGCGTCCGTTTATCCGATAACTTTTGAAGACATTGATGGATTTCAACTAAACTTGGCAAAAACATTGCCTACGGACCTGTGACAAAGCCTATTGAAAATGAACCACATTGATCCATAGGTTGTTGAGATGCCGCGCGCTCACTTTGTCTTCATTTTGATAGTCAAAAAGAAAATATGGCATTAAAGGGACATTGGAATTTAATTGTGCTTCCAACGGATTGTTAGCCGGATAGTACAAAATATTAAATGCCGCTTCGACCAAATTTAGGATTTAATAATAAAGTAAATAAAACCGGAAAGTACCTATTATAGGACGGAAATAAATCTATTTCGCATTTATATGCAAATTGATAGTCAAATTTACATTTTTCGAATTGCTTTTCATTATGATAGTATATATTAACCGATTTTGATTTTCTTTTGATTTTGATACTCAATATTAATCAACATTGATTTTTTGTCTATTTTGATACTCAATATTAGACAATTTTGATTTTTTGTTTATTTTAATAGTCAATATCAATCTATTTTGATTTTATGTTGATTTTAATAGTCAATATTAATCTATTTTGATTATCTGTTGATTTTAATAGTCAATATTAATCTATTTTGATTTTCTGTTGATTTTAATAGTCAATATTAATCTATTTTGATTTTCTGTTGATTTTAATAGTCAATATTAACCTATTTTGATTTTCTGATGATTTTAATAGTCAATATTAATCTATTTTGATTTTCTGTTGATTTTGATAGTCAATATTAATCTATTAATCAATACTAATCAAAATAAATGTATTTCTATTATTGTTCTAACAAAAAATGTGTACACGGTCCCCTTTGATCAGGCGAGCTTCTGTTACGGCTTGCCGTAGGTTTTTTCTTCGACCCCTTAATGCGGCTCTGTAATGTTTGGAAAAAAAATCTTATTTCCTCACACTTGGAGGAACTACGCCCCTCCACTCCACCCCTTCTAAATATGCAAACAGTGCCACAGCCAGGGGCGCTAATATACAAGTGACATGTATTTTAATCTCTCAGAAAAAAACAGTGAATAATTTTTATGGACAAACAATTTAGGCTACAGGCTCGAAAATGGAAGATTTGTCAACAAATGGTTATAAATGCATTTTCAGTTAGTTAACCAGTTGGCTCTTGCATTCTAGGGGTAAAAATCGTATCCTAATCCTAAGTTACTAGGGAAGTTTGTCATAGATACTCATATAATTATTGGCATGGAATTCTGTGCGCGGATTTGATGGCAGGCGATAGCCTGCCATCCCGCGCGCAGGATGGAATGCCAATGATTTTGATTATATGAGCACTTGGTCTGTGACCGCTAATCTGAGAGGTTAGAGCATTCAACGCATGCGCTCCCAAGTGTGAAATATAATGACCATTTTATGGCAGAAATTTCTGACAATTTTTAATACTTATTTTGAAAAATATACCACCCAGACTGAGTTATTTTCCTGGTCTAATAATGCAGATTGGTAATCACTTAATAAATTCTATAATATATTCTACAGTATGCCATTGCACAAGCATTGCAAGATACATCCTTTATGCCAAAATACTAACACTTGATATGAAAAATAAAAATTCATTTCAACACAACTAAATGAACAATGAATTACACTCTAAAATATTTTTCTTATAAGTAAGTACAACTGACATAAATTTTGTAAATTTGCTATTCGTGAACAAATTTTAATTTACAGACCTATATTTTAATATTAGATAAAGACGAATTTTGAAGCAACTAGCAGGAGGGCATTTAGTTATTATTCCTCCAATAACAAAACGGAGAAATTCTTTGTAACTGATTATATAGTGGGATGTAGGCCATTGAAATAATTTTGAAAAAAACCCTCTTGGTATTGTTCTCAGTATTATAAACACACATATTATATGGAAAGCATATATAATAAATTTGATAAACAAAATTTCTAGATAATCAGAATATGGCGTAATTAAAAAAACATTTATGCACACCAGTCATAATAATAATAATATTGAAACAATTAATTTGCATAACATTATTATAACAATTTAAACCGAGAGACTGGCGCATTAATGTTTTCTAAATCCTATTCATATTCTGATTATCCAGAATTTTGATCTAATATATATGCATTCCATATAATTAATATGTAGGTCTATAATACCAAAATGATCTTCAATGGCTAGCATCTCACTAATAATTATTATCATGAGATATAACTCATTCAGACGATATTAATAATTAATTGCATTAAATTTATTGTTTAAATTTTATTTCGTAATGCATTCCAGAAAATGCAATGAAATATGGTCAGCTAATACCTCTATGTTAGAATGTGATCGAATTTCCAGTAAAACTATTTTTGGGAGTGATTCTTTCCGTGGCTGGAGATTATTTTTATTTTTATTGCAATAAAATGCAATTTTACACGATAATACACATAACTTACGTAGTCAGTCACTGGTGACAGAATTTTCACTACGTGACGTACGTGTATTTAGTCATTCATAGATGTTTCGTTGACTACGTGACCTTCACGTCTTTAGTCCCCCACTAGAGGAAAATTGACTACGTAACTGTCATGTATTTGGTCATTGAAAGGTGTTTCTATCACTACGCAAGGGTCACGTAGTCAGTAGCCAACTGGTTAAGAACAAAAAATCCGGCTCACCCAAGAAGCATAAACTGTATAAGGAGGGTCCAATACAGAATTTCCCGTAAGTGATTTTGAAAGTTTATAAGGGAAATTTTTCACTAATTGTACCCCAAAATATCCAACTTTGTGTGGTTGCTATGTTGTTGGAAACGAAATAAATAAATAATGAACGATTACTTGGATGCTGGAGTGGGATAATCAGTGTTGAAATATTGAAATATTATAGCAAAGGTAGAGGTAAGGGACTTTTCTCAGGAAAAATCCCTTATAAATCTTCAGACGTCTAAATAGCAAAATTCGCTACTGGACTCTCCTTATACAGCGCTATGACTACAGTTTATGCTTCTTGGGCTCACCTTTCAGTTCTTTTGGCGTCTCCTACCTCCGTGCCCATCTTTGTGCTCTGTCATCTGTTGCCTGTGTACTTTTCGTTGAATGCCGATAATATTTATTTTGCAATCAGAATACTACTGTTTCATTCACACAAAACAAAGTTAGCACATCAGTACATCAGTCAGCAGCAGGCATGTAAAATAAACTCTATTTTTGTGAATGTTTTTGTATATTCAGTCAGTGCAATTTTGTGGGATAAATAAAAAACAATAAATATAAAGCTTGGCAGTTATCACGTTATCAGCAATGCTATAATAATTTTCAAAAATATTAATTTCTACACTTAATGTAGTTATTAGTGAACAGATTTATCGCTAATTTATCGCTGATCGCCAAAAATTAATATATTTATTTGTTCTGATAATTAATTAAAAGGTTGAATTAATCAAGAAGTCCATTATAATTTGTGGGATATTCATTTTTTTATCTGAACGACAATTAATATGAAAAGTATAACATAAAATATTCGACTACCCTTTTATTGTTTTGTAGATTTTGCGTCTCTCAAATGGCCTATTTCTTAACTGAGGGATTGGAATTGCAAAAGTTAAGTTTAGTAGACGATGTCAATGATGTGAATGACTGTGGAATAGAGTACGTTTCGTACCAATCGGAGTTACAAATGCCTAGCATTATGAAATTAATTCAAAAAGATTTATCAGAACCTTACTCGATTTACACTTATCGCTATTTTATACATAATTGGCCAAAACTTTGTTTCTTGGCGATGGATGGAGATACGATGGTAGGGGCCATCGTATGCAAGCTCGATGTACATAAACAAGTCATCAAACGTGGGTATATCGCAATGCTGGCTGTTGATGAAAATTATAGACGAAAGAAAATTGGTAAGCACTTTGATTTGATTCAGTTATTCAATTATTGTCCTTTGGATTGTATACATTTATATTACACTAAGGAATCACTTTTATTACTCTAGGTTCAAGCCTAGTACTCAAATCAATTCGGGCTATGGCTAATGAGGAAGCTGACGAGGTAACACAAACTGTATGACATAAAATTATTAGTATGATGCTCAATTTTGTCGGTCCACTCTTAGTAATTTTCAACTGAAAACCGGAAAGAAATAGTTTACATTCTACTACTGTTTTCAAATAAGTTGTCTTTTCTTATCAACAGGAAAGATAGTCCAATTTTAATTTAAAATATACAATAACATGATTTAATTAAATAGAAGGGTAATGACAAGTTTCTGAAATTACCATTGTTGTCTTGTTTTGTTTGAAATTGGATTATCAAATCCTTGCGGTAGGTGAGGTGAGTGATACAGGACAGATAGGAACAAATGTGACAAAAATCAAACTCTAAACGAACCGAAAATGAAACAAAAAGTCAAAAAAGTGGCAAGGTCACTAAATGTTGCAAGTTACAATCGGCTAAAATGATAGACTCTATATTACGCCTCCTCAAGCATCAAAAGAATACGAATAGTTGTTTCACTCCTTCTCCTCATGCTTTCACTTAACTTTCACCAAATGTTCGCGTGAAAAGGCGTTTAAGCTAATTAGCTAATTACAAGTTACAATTGGTGACTGGATTTGTCTCATTAATAAGTAAATAAATTTTACGAGGCTTCATAAGAATGAAAATGAGTTGTCATCTTATTGATGAAATTGGGATATGGATATTGTGATCCTGGAATCACCTTTTACAATAATTATATCGTAAAGAGAAATTTGTTAATTGAAGATATCACATAATACCCCATGGGATTCTAACGACTTTAAAAATAAATTGGTTTTTGTATGATAAAATGTAAGTATGATATATATCAGTGTATATGACAAAAATGAGCAGTGTTAGTTATTAGAAAGCATAAGCATTTTTACTCTTATCTACAGCTGCTAATTTATTTGTCTGTGATTTTAGATAGTGCTAGAAACAGAAATAACAAATAAATCAGCTCTTAAACTGTATGAAAACCTTGGATTCGTAAGAGACAAAAGATTGTTCCGTTATTATCTGAATGGAGTGGATGCTCTTCGACTCAAACTTTGGCTCAAATGAAAATGTGAAGAAGATACTTCATTTTAACAGTTCAAAGTTAACTTAATACGTCAAACAAACCAATTTAAAGTCACCAAATAAAGCCAACCCTGTGAATCGTGTGAAACGAGTCTCATTTTGTATTTCTGCCTATTGTTTACTACAATATATATGTCTGCTCCGTACTTTGTACTGATGATAAGTGTAATTTACTATTTATTACAAAAGTACTGTTGTTTTAATGGGAATTATTATTAAACGTTAATCTGATGAATACAAATTATTTATTAACTAGCGGAAGTTTAGGTTACAGGGTTTATAAAGTTTGTGGTCTTTCGACAGAAATGTAAGGCACAGTAATGTAAAAGAACAGGGATAAGTTCTTTATAATAGTTCCTTTTCAGAATAGCCTGTTCTGTACCAATCGTACTAAATGGAACCCTACAGGATTATTTCGGGGTCCCTGTCCTGTTGTTGTCAGTCACCTTCTTCGAAAACTATCATTAACCTTATCTTCCGATAGTTAAAATTGTTGTTAATTTAATTATTAAGTAGCGGTAGCTTTTTGTGTTGTCTATTTGTTTTGTGCCCTATTCTGCACAGATCTTTGCCCTGACTGAGTAAAAAAACTATTTACTTATTATTTGTCCTGTCATACATCAGAAATTTTAAATGCAAAAAAATTGATTTATCGTATCGAGATTGATCATCTATTCATTCGTCATTCATTTATTAATATTTTTATGTATATGTTATTATAAGTTAAAATTAACGTAAAAAACAAACTTCACTTTTCAATATAGAAAAATATTTAATTTGCTATTCACTTCACCCTTTTCTGTTTGGCAACATTTTTCATGTTTTCAGCTTTACGTTTAATGGATTTTACCAAGGACTGAAGTTCAAACTTTTCTTTTGAAGAATTATCTTGTTCAGATTTATGCGCAACGCCATCCTCAAACCCTGCTGAAGAATCCTTTTCCTCAATATTCTGATAAGGAAATAATTCAAGACCAGAATTAATAATAATAGGTACAAAACGTACTTAGAAATACTAACCAAAACATTTTGCAAGCAAATATGTTTATTTAATTGAAATATCTACATTAAAATTTAAAATTAAAAGTTTAAATGTCAAAGTCATACCTTATTTTTTAGCATCTGTGGCCGTCGTTTCAGTTTTTCTGATATAATTTTTTCCATGCCTTTAGTTTTCTTATAATTTGGATCCGACGGGTCTACGTTAAAATGGTGCGAGGAGAACAGAGCGGAGAATCGATCGTCGTTAACATTAATTTCAAAATTATCATCAATGTTTTTGGGTTCCTTTTCTTTATTCTTTTTTCCCTTTCGTTTCTTTTTTCCTTTCTCCTCTGAATCAGCCATAATCTTTTTCAGGCTAAAATGACTTTTATTATCATCGTCGTCCATCATAAGAAGTTCTAAAGCAGCCTATAAATAAATATGTAAATACATAATGAAACGGAAACAACTAAATAATTAACTTATTCTTTTTTAAGTTAACAAAATTATTCATAAAAAAGTTACCTTGTTCGCCTCCTCGTCAGGGGTGGTGTCATCGGATTTATTGTTTTTCTCTCGTTTTTTACTATTTGAAGGAATTTCGTTTTTGAAGAAGTCGTCATTAAGGTCTACATCAACTTCATCATCACTAAAAGGTTTATCACTTTCCTCGCTGTCTTGGGAAGCTTTTTTAATTTTCTCCTTTCTTTTCTGTTTCTTTTTATCTTTTTGCTTGGCCAGCATTTCTTCCCAGGGAGTTCGATCTTTGGCGATTTTTTCTTCATTCTTTTTCTTCACAAGTTCCTCTGTTTTCTTTTTCAGCCCGATGCCCCAAGTTATTTCCATTTGTACGTCACTTTCTTTTTCTTTGCTTTTGCCTTCTTCAATACCTTCCAATAAGCTACGGTATTTAGCGAGACGATCCTTTTGAGAAGATTTCTCCAACTCTGAATAAAAAAAATCTTTCAAGTGTAGTATTGCCGTATTGCGACATTTACATATTACATTCTACATAATATGATTCTACGATAGAACCTTAAATTGCCACTTGTGACTGGTTAATTATTAATGTAATTAATTATTATATTTTTGGTAAAACATAGTTTACCTTTTGCTTTTTCTTCAGCATCTGGTTCTTCCTCTGATTCTGAAGATGAGGACGCTAAATAGGCAACCAAGTCTTCATCATCTACATTAGCTTTTGGGTCAAATACCATTTCTGTCAATTCTTTACGCATGGGATCTGTTTCATCCCAAGTTAAGCCTACCTACAATTAGAATTTAGTTTTTTTTGAAAAAAATTAAGTACATACATTATATCAGTATAATGTCACACAATGGTATAATTGTAATTTTTATATTTAATAAATATTAGTACTTTAATTTGCTGTAAGGCAGTGGTAGTAAAGAATCTTGGTCGATACTTGTCAGCTTCAGGCAATTGATCGCATTTATCCTTTGGCTCCTTTATATAATAAAAAATATTGTGTAAAAAATAGAGATATATAAATACTAAATACTAAAATAGATCCGCTCAAACTGTTGAACCCATTTATTATTATTATAGAGATAGACTGTGAATATGAAAAGAAATTCGTTCTACTGTTGATCAATCATTGATGCAGGCCTGCAAAAAATTTCGAATTTCCTCAGTAACCTGACCTTAATTCCTATCTCAAAATGGCCGCCGCTGCGCGAGCGCAAAAAGCGCCATTACCCCGTTTTTTCTCATTTTTCCCCATTGTTCCTCATCTCCGCGCTGCCTCTAAATTTTCCCGTCACTTACCGTAATTTAACGTTACCACGCCCCCTAATGTTAAAAGAGTTTTGGGTAATCTGGTTATCAGGTTACCGACATTTTTTCAGTCCTGCTTTGATGATGGTTTGATTTTTAAAAAATTGAAATAAAATGATTCTCGTTGTAGTGAGGTAACAAAAACTTTCAATATCCCAAAAAGTGTTTAATGAACGGATACTTACGTCCTCAAAAGTCATGTCTTCAGGAATAAAACGCAAATCAATTCTCGTAGCACTAGATTCAAATTCCATTCCATCACATTCTGAATACACCTTTTCAGCAGTTTCGGCCGAATCGAACTGAAGAACTGCATAGAAATATTTCAACCTATTCAGCTGATATTTTCTAAGTTTTTCCATGTGGTACTCATTCACATCATCTTCTTCGTATTCATTCCCACTTTGTTCATCACTCTCATTAATTACGGTTTCTGACAATTCTTTGGGCCCGTTTATGTCCTCTTCTGCCATCCTTTCTTTTCCAAACTCAGATGGGTAAATCTTTTTAAAAGTTTCAGAGCAATAAATTTTTAAAACCAAATGATAAATATACACCTTTAAAATCCACATTGAACTTACCGAAACACATTTCAGAACTCCTTCGGCCGGAACAAATGAGTTAAATAATAGCAATAGATCTACTGCTCTTAGATTATCCCAATCCATATTACACAATGCCAAACGACTTGTGGCGTTTTCTGTTCTGGGGGCATCTTTATCTATTTCTCCCCACTCTAATGAATAAATAAAAATTATAACCAATATTATTCTAGGAAAACATTATTTTGAGTAATAAACTGTTACAATAATATTCTGTATATACAGAATACACTAATTTACCATGCATTAAATCTTCATCTTCTTCTTCACCATCCGACGAATCTTCAGACGAAGACTCTTCGGAAGCAAATACATGGTCTCCACGGGCGTAGTCTATATTAGCATCATGCAACTTTTTCTTAATATCTGCAGTAAGAGTACTATTATATTTTCCCAAATTTATATCGTTCTTCTTGGTCAAATCTTCACAATCGCTATCGCTACTAGAATCTTCTTCATTTGTACTCGAGTCCGGCGAAGATTTTTCTTCTTTTGATAGCACTGTTTTTGTTTCATTAGGGGGCTCCTCACTATAATCCTGATCCTGACTTCTCAATTTTTTCTTCGATTTCTGAGTAACATTTTCTTTCTTTTCAATTCCAACAGCAGTGTAATATGTTGACAACCGTTTATCCGATTTTGCAGTTATTGGCTTTCCTCGTTTGTCTACCTTAGAGTTTAGGTTGAATTTGGAATCCTAGAAAAGAGAGGAAACAATGAATAATAATTAATTATTTAAAAGGCATGACAACTCCTGGATCGAATAAGCTAAACATCTTTGACAGTCACAATGTGAATGTGACTCAATTCCAACACTATAGTATTCAGTACTTGGTATGCATAGTATGTACTTTGGCCTATAATAGTATGTACTAATAACTAAATTGAAAGCATTAACGTGAGGGTGCATGGAAACTCAAATCATATCTTGACTATCATATTCCATGTTAAATTTCTTTTAGCAAAAGCGATATAAGTGGAAAAATACTGGACCGAAAATTACAAGATTGGTATCGCCAGAAAGCCCGATTCTTCATTGACAACGACATTAAGGTCCGTGTTCCTGACTTTTGGAAAACCCAATTGACTATCAAAATACATGTTAAAATTTTTTGCTATTTTTGATATAACTTCCAGAGTTTTACTCCGATTTTCTAATGAAGTACATTTTCGGAAAGGTAAAAACATTGGCTAGGATTTAAATAGAGAAAATTTTCGATTTTTTTGATTAGTTAGCAGTAGCAATGGTTCAAAATTTTATGGCGAATTTCTATCCAGATGTCATCATTAAAGTGTGACATGTATAAAAACTGAGGCAATAATCGAAAATTTTCTCTATTTAAATCCTAGCCAATGTTTTTACCTTTCCGAAAATGTACTTCATTAGAAAATCGGAGTAAAACTCTGGAAGTTATATCAAAAATAGCAAAGAGAGTTTCATAAAAAAGGTTGAAATGTAAACTGCCTCATACTTGACCGGATGTGCAAGTCATAGAATATCCGACATTGAAGCAATGGACTGATATCAACTTGACATGAGCTAGAGCATAGAGCTTTTTCTCTATGCCAACGCTGATGGTGTCATAATTTTCATAGTGTCATTGCTTGATTACAGTCAGTAGCAACCCGTGGCAGATCCCCATGGAAAAATGAAAAAATGAAAAGTGGGTGGGAAAGCTCGCCAATTGACGTCATTGGCGAGTGTGTATTTAAATTGAGATCCCCAAGTGGGGGGAATTAGGGATCGGCTGTAGTCATGTAAATTTTCCACACATTTTCACTTGTTCCGAACCCCCAATAAATCGAATAATCTGCCATTCCTTTTCTATAATATTATATTCTATATTCCTTGGTCAGTAGTAATTCGATCCCATGGTTACTACTGATGTCCCACCCAAGAGATAGCAGTGCAATACTCGAAATAATAATGTGGGGAAATGCAAATGTGCCTCTACATCCAAATGTAGCCAGTTCATGGCATGAACAAATTCTTGTGCACATTGGATGAAGATTTTGCAGTGCAGATTGCTGTTGCTATTGGCTTCCTGTGTTAAATAGCTACATACCATTCAGGAATATAGGAACTATCCTTGAAACTTTGAATTATTTTGAAGAAAAGGAATGGCAGATTATTCTGCAGCCTGTTTATTGGGGGTTCGGAACAAGTGAAAATGTGTGGAAAATTTACATGACTACAGCCACTGATCCCCCTATCTTATTCCCCCACTGGTGGCAGAAGGAGATCTCAAAACAAACACACTCGCCAATGACGTCACCAAAAGTGGTAGCGAGCTACACTTTATGAAGATTCTTTTCATTACTGTTGCTATTGGGATCTGCCACGGGTTAAACAGCTACATAACCCATTCAAAATTATGGAACTTGGGTGTAAAACGTAAACATTTTGTTATTTTGAAGTGTTGTCATTGGCCAAGTCAGCCTGTCTCTGCAGCCTGTTTGCATCCTGAAGTCTAGTTTGGTCGGTTAGTCCACGGGCTGGGAGAAGCCCGTGGTCATGGATACAGCCACTGATCCCCTCGGTTTTATCTTATTCAAACTGGTGGCAGAAGGAGAGCAAAACAAAACACATCCTCTTATTGACTTCACCAAAAGTGGTAGGAGCTACATTTATGAAGATTCTGCAGATTACTGTTGCTATTGGCTCCCTGTGTTAAACAGCTACATAACCCATTCAAAATTATGGAACTTGGGTGTAAACGTAAACATTTTGTTATTTTGAGTGTATTGCACTGCTGTCTTGTGTTTGCATCCTCAGTTAGTTTGTCGGTTAGTAGGGCTATGGGTTTCGGCTACTATTAAGAGCATATTTTTATTCGAATTTCGAAATATTTCAAAATTTCGAATTTCGAAATAATAAAGGAACAGCCACCTTAAGAGACATTTTCATTTGATAGCCTAGGTTGGAAGTAATTGATGTTTCCCTAAAAAATGGCATTTTTTGGCTATATTTGATGGTTAAAATATCAATTACTTCTAACATAGACCATCAAATGAAAATGTCTCTTAATGTCGTTGTCAATGAAGAATCGGGCTTTCTGGCGATACCAATCTTGTAATTTTCGGTCCAGTATTCTTCCACTTATATCGCTTTTGCCAAAAAAAGTGGTCATTTATGCAACTCTCATTCTCGGTCATAGGGCTTATTGAGAAAAGTGTCTGTCCTTGGTAACAATGTGCTGTTGCGCTAAATTTGAAATAATACATCTCCATCTAATAACTACAAACTACTATGAATGATCAGACTTTCATTGTCATTTTCATGCAATCCAAATCTGAAATTCGACTGCCTGTGCTGTGCGTATATGGTGTTCTACAAAAAAGGTGAATCTTTCTTCTATCTTAGTTAGTCCGACTGTTTTCAGTATTTTTGAGAAGGGCAATAGGTAGGCACAAGGGGGGTACATGCATAATAACTATTGTAATGGAATAACTAGCTTGCGAAAACTCAACATTCCACCACCGCACATGCACGCATAGTGCATCTTTGTATATCTTGTCTAATGTCTTGCGGTTACATAGTGTATGGAATCAGTAAAAAAGCAGCCCTGGGGCAAAATGGGACGGATTTCATTGGCAAAGTTCTTTTTAAGTAGGGAACACTGGCTAACCAATTTTTTTATCACACATTTATACAAATTTGTCTGTAAATTGGATTGCCCAACCCGATGATTGCTGATCTTACACATAGCATACTAATTGTTAACAGCAAAAAATGGACTTTTGTCATTTTTGTCTCTTCTGTGTGTATCAGTGTATCTTTTGAAGTAGTGGCAGCTGGAGTTTTTTTCAAAATATTCTACAAATGTTACCATTTTTATGCCGAATTAAAATGGTGGGTAGTGGTGGGGTTATATATGGAATTGGGAAAATTTTGTCTACAGTAGGACAGACTGTTAGGGCCGTTCACAATAGCTTACGATATTTAGTAAGCTAATAAATTTTAGATGATCGTGGTGATATCGGATTGGTATTTTTATGTGTCATTTATACAGACTGGCTTTCATAAACAGACCCTGGACGGGCTCTGTGAATCTACATTGACTTAGTTTAGTTGTTTACTTTTTTTGTTAGATACATAGCAACATCCCCAATTGTGGCATAAACAATCAGAGTATTTTATGTATGCACTATGACCTTAATTTTATTTATGCAAGCTTACGTGAAACATGGAATGAAATCTTTCATCCACATCAATTCGCTTTTCCTTGGCTGGAACCCTTCTAAATATGGGATTATTCTCTATATGAGCAAATCGCTCGTCATTGTACGATGACGATGAAGATGGATTTTCCTTTACTTCTATCTTCTTGCCCTTCTTCATTTTTATGGCCAAAATCGTAGTTAAACCTTTTTTAATTATTTCCCGTCTGTATTGCCTTTGTAAAACAAAATTCTGAAAGAAAAAGTCAAGTGAATTAAACACGTAACATTCAAATTGCAATTGGAACTATTGACTATTGGAAGGATTCAATAAATTCAATATGAACTTATCAAGCTATCAACTTTAAAAAATGCCAGTATCTAACACACATTACACATACCCTTTCCCAGTTGAAGACTCTCCTATTATATTATTATTAAACCTTATTTTTGACGTTCTCATCATTTCATCGAAAAGAAATTAATAATAAACCTCGAATCATGGACCGCTCAGGAAGGTAAGATTTTAAATATTTTATATCTTGTATAATTGTAGATAATATTATAATGGTATCTTGTATAATTGTAGATAATATTGATAATATTATAATGGTAGTATTGTCAATTGTAGTAGGGTAAAAATTAAATGTACCTGTTTATAGTTTCCAAATTTCCACCAAAAAATTATGAAATCGAATGAAACACGTGGGTAATTAATCAAGACTCAAGACCTTCTGTGGTACTTAGTACTTACTGTTAACGAGAAGCATTTAAAATTTACCGCTGTTTAATGCCACACACTTTGCCCTTGCTCTATTTGTATCCTATGAAAGTTTAAGGGCATCGTGCAAAATGCAATTATGAGCTTTTCTGCACAAGAATGTTGGTCTATGTATTTTACATGAATTTCAAATTATTTATTTCGTTAATTTCAATTCAATTTCTATTGATTTATTGATATTTCGATGAATCTTTAACAAAACACAATAATAATATTGTGAATACACAGATAGAGTGAAACTAAAGCTAAAGCTAACTAAAGCTAAAGTAAGGTTGTTTCATCTCTCCAATAGACTATTGTAGAAACGGTGAAAGTCATTGTAAATAAACTGTGAAAACAGAGGGGCAGAGCAGGAATTGGGTGTCAATAAGTTCACAAAATGGTCTGACTGGAACGAACGAGGTTAAAAGAAGTAGTTAGAAGTCAAAAGAAGTGGTTAAAAGTCATAGAAGTAGTTAGAAGTAAAAAAAAGTGGCTAAGACACGATCGAAATCGAAAACATTGTTCTCTTTTGATAGAATTATTATACGACTTTCTACGATGTGTACAACCAAAATTACCCACTTCCCCAAACGGGGGATTAAGGTACTTGTCATCGAGTATAACAAAAGTAGTTTAAGAGGACGTCTTTTTTCGAAAGAGCTATTACACGACTTTCTACGATGTGTACAACAAAAGTTACCTACTTGTTTTGACCTGTTTCAAAATCCGATAGAAACACAAAATATAGATACACAAACAGACAGATACACAAAGTACTACAGGAATTTCCCCATTCCTAACTAATGAACATACAAAGAGGTTCTAATAATACACAGGGTTCTATTAGAACCTCTTTGTAAACGTATTCTTATGACATAAGAATTGTCATATAAAAGCTAATACTGAACACGTATTAAGGACGGCTTCCAGTACTTTCACTTTTCCCGGGCAGTTCACATAGTCAGTGTCAGACACTGCATTACTTTGACCATCTGCCCTTTGACACTGTGCTGTGTTATAGGTGAGCATTAGTTATGAATGAACCTGCCCTCAGCTTTCACTGTACATTATGAGTAGGTGATGCACCTGCGATGAGATAAGTTGTGAGGAGTGGCTTATTCGAAAGCCCTCTCAGAGAGTACTCTAGAGCATTTGAATTATTGATAGCCCTTTTTCCCTGTTTAACATTAGAAATAGGAAAACGAATTCAACTTTTGTCATCTCAATAAAAATAATTATCTGCTTACAGCATGTGCTCTATAGACAGGAACCGGCAATTTCAGAATATAATTGTCTTAAAACTGCAAGTTGACCGTGACCTATACTCATCGCAGCAAAAATGGGAAGCCACCCTTAAATCTACCTCTCAACCTATGTAACATGTATAGGGACAAGGACAAATACAGTGTCTTCAACAAACATTGCTGCTTAGAGCTTTCACCGCACATTTACTATTAACACCATAAGTAATCTTGAGTTACGCCCTTCGATTCATATTCTAACAATTTTCCATTGTGTAAATGAGAAACAGAGTAATACCATCGCCAACTACGAACAGAATACATATAATATAAATCAAAGAACAGAGTTTACAGTTTACTACATTACGTATAGAGAAGGATATTGTTATTTGTTACATCTTTGATACCACAAAAGCCCTGATATTCTGGTAACATCTGTATTCAGTATAATATAAGGTATACACATACATGTGGTACAGCACAAAGAAAGTATTTTACACATTCTGCTTTCTCTTTTGTCACACCAACTCTATATGAAAAAATTTCACGCATTTACAAAATTCATTCGTAGCGGTGAAAGGTTAGTGAAAGTCTTTTGTGAAGTTAACATATTAAAAGAGAAAGAGAAAATACTCTGTAAAGTGATTTGCTGTTTGTGTATTAGATTAAGGTAAAGTACATACCACATACGCATTCCATTCAGGTAATATGTAATAATATGCAATAGGACGTTTATAGTTTCAATTCTACTTCATTTACTTCATAATGTTATTTACTTATTACTTACTGTCATAAAATAAAGACTTTCAACTTGTAATTCAAATACAAAACACACCTATACTACAGAGAGACATAAGGAATAGGGATTTAACGTGACAGTGACAGTTCCCAAATATTTTATAAGTGCAGTTGCAGTAGTAGTGTATGTAATAGCGTATTGTAACTTGTAACCACATCACATAGTCTACAGTCTACAGAGAGTAGTCAAAGTCAAATGCAAGTCAATGCAAGTAGTGTAAAAGTCAAGTGATTATAATATAGTTTATTATTATCACTGATAAATATTCTTTGACTTGCTGAGTATTATTTTGTATTTTTTTATCAGTTATATGCACTAATAATTCTGGAAATAGTTAGATGATTTAGGAATTCTGGCAAATAATATATTTTTTGTCATTTGTGGGACAATTTAGTGATCAGAAAAGTGAAAGTTTGGGAAATCTTGTGAGGTCTTCCGAGGTAAATTAAAAATTGAAAATACATTTCTAACTCTACTTTAAAAACAAAGCTGAAAGCAGCAATAATAACAGCTGGAATTAGTAAATAAATCTAAAAAGGAATTAGGAATCTCATTATTAATTGAATTAAATTGGGAATATTTTTTCCGTTAATTTCGAAGTATCTATAATCAATTTGTCTTTCAGAAATCCTCAGCCATCAGGGCAGATGGGCAACCAGGGAATTCGTCAACATGTCGAGACTTCAAGCAAAACAGGTGTATTCCATTTGTCAAAAGCTAAACTACAAGAGGTATTATATAGTAAATCGGCACAAATATATAAAGTCAACAAAATTGTTTGGGCTCATAATTTTATGTTAAAAATATATTCAACTTTTTGTTTTAATAGTTTCCTCCTGATCTACACAAGCTTGTTGGAGTACTAAGAAGTGTTGATCTATCGGAAAACAAGATAACGTTAATTCCTGTTAACATCGGGGCTTTTGTTAACTTAAAACAATTGAACCTTAATCAAAATCAAATAGGTAAAAATATTATCGTTCTAATTAGTTGAAGTAATTAGAAAATTAAATTAAAAAATTAACTTTGTTGTTGTTATTTAGATTCCATACCTGATCAAATTGGCCAGCTTGCAAAGCTAGAAACATTATATCTGGCAAATAATCGCATAAAATCAATACCTCCATCCGTACAATCGCTTCATAAACTACGAGATGTCAGCTTGAGGTAGGTCAAGTTACATATAATATCAAAAATCTTTGTTTTATTTTATTTTGTGTAAATATTTATAAAAATTATTATCTTACCATTTTCAGTGGAAACGCTCTTGTAACATTTCCAGTTGTGTTCTCTAGTCTAAAAAGTATGAATGTTTTGGATTTGTCAAAAAACCGCATCACGGAAGTTCCGAGTGGAGTTCAAGAATTAAAAGTTGTAGAGCTTATTCTCAACCAAAATCAGGTAAATGAAAATTGACACTAATAAGCAATTTTCTGGATTTCAGGTTTTTAATTCATTCTTATGTAATAAATGTTGTAGATCAAAAAAATATCGAAAGATCTTGCCGCTTGTTCAAATTTGAAAACTCTTCGATTGCAAGAAAACTGCTTGACTTTAGATGGGTTTCCTGTAGAAATTCTGTCTGATTCTCAAATATCTTTGCTGAGCATTGAGGGCAACCTTTTCGATTTAAAACAGTTCAATGATACTGAGGGTTATGATAAGGTAATAGAATAAAAGTGATATTTCCCTATGGGCAATTTTATAATTATGATGATATTCCAATTACATAATCTTTATTTAGTACATGGAGCGGTATACAGCAACAAAGAAAAAATTGACCTGAAAACGTCCAAGAAACTACTTTAACGGTTGAGAAGCTAAGTTATTACGGTATTACGTATGGCGCAATTTTTTTGATTGGAGAAGTCATTTTTGTCAATAATGTATGTATTATTAAGGTGTAAATCCCCTTCTATTTAGCTTATTTCTTTTAAAATCGTACATATTAGACTTTTCAATACTTCATGATTGTATGGAAAGACAGTTGTACACTGTCTGTATACTAAAGACACTAAAGTCTAATTTACATATTTTTGACGGAAGCTGTACAAGCAAACGTTTTGTTAAAATTGTAGCAAGGAAGGTCCTTGAAGGAAAGAAAACCTACGGAAATTTGATTACGCATATATATGTCGTAGACTGGGAGGGAAAGGTGACTGGGAGGGATATAATATCCCTCTCCGACTAGGCAGGGAGAGATAGCTCTGTACCGCTAGCGGTACCGAGCCATGAGGTTTTCGACTGGGAGGGATATGTCGTAAAGGATTGATATGAATGATTCTATGTGTATAAGTGCCACAAATGTCGCAGATTTTAGGTTACTCTTATATTTATTCATTGTAATCATTATTTTCTATAATATTCATTAATATTAAGTATATTGCACTGCACTTTTTGAATCAGTCATAATAAAATCATAAATTATTAAGTCAAGATTGACAGTCAAATAGTTAAGTATGCTACGCTGCTATAATTTTTATTAATTGATATTTGCTAGAAAATGACTAGAAAATGGTAATCTTAAACTACAATGTGCCAAGGGGATCATTGAATGTATGGTAAGTGAAGTAAATGTCGGTCGATGGACCGCTGAAATCGACACAACTGGATGGCCGGAGGCACCTATAAAGTACATAACTGCATTGCGATCTGTAACATCATACACCTCTCAATCCATTTACATTTGCAAGTGCAAGGGTAACTGTCAAAGTAAAAAATGTCCCTGTAAAAAGAATGATATACACTGTGGTACTAAATGCCACAACGGCAGTAGCCGTTCTTGCAAAAATTTAGATAATTGAACTCCTGGCTTTGGAAAAAATATCAATTAATAAAAATTATAGCAGCGTAGCATACTTAACTATTTGACTGTCAATCTTGACTTAATAATTTATGATTTTATTATGACTGATTCAAAAAGTGCAGTGCAATATACTTAATATTAATGAATATTATAGAAAATAATGATTACAATGAATAAATATAAGAGTAACCTAAAATCTGCGACATTTGTGGCACTTATACACATAGAATCATTCATATCAATCGTTTACGACATATCCCTCCCAGTCGGAAACCTCATGGCTCGGTACCGCTAGCGGTACAGAGCTATCTCTCCCTGCCTAGTCGGAGAGGGATATTATATCCCTCCCAGTCACCTTTCCCTCCCAGTCTACGACATATATGTCAGTGAGAAACTTTTTTTAGATCTGGTCTATGTTTGAAGACAAACGACTGACTGTGTTGTGTACGGTCCCGTAAAATTAAAAAATGGTCGGGGTTTTTAATAACGTTTTTGATTGAAATGCTCAAAATTGTTAGAATGAATTTTAAATTCCCATTCTATGAATTGATGTCCGTTATTTTTGTTGACGGAACAGTGCAGTGTAACATATGCGTTTTCAGGAACAAGTTTTACATATGTCCAATATTTCAATAACAATCTTGACCATTGTATTAAATAAAGTAGATAAAATCAAATACCCTAAGCGAAGCACCCGCTAACTTTTCTACATTTCTGTAAAACTTCCATCTTCATTAAAACGACGGTTAGAGTGTGCGTAGAGGGTGTATTACAACATGTCGATTCTTTTTCAATAATTCTGTGTTTATTAGTCTATAATATATGTATTTACTATAATGCCATGCTGTGGTCACAACATATTATTCTGAAATTGTAACACTTTGTAATTTTCTTAGTGTTTCGATATTGTATTTAATCCAAAAAGGGAAAATCCAATATGAGGAGAGGCTGAAAAAGAACAAAGAAAGACCCAAAAGACCACAACGCTACTAGGTACCCATTTTGCTTCTGAAAGGACTTATTGCATTATGTTTCATAGAATTTGGAGTAGATTGAGGATTGGTGTTTTTAAAAGTTACCAAAGTATCCTTCACCAAAGCACTCAACGATTTTCATAAGCACACTCTGTTCTAAATTAGTATATAGTATGTAAAGTAAGATACCACTATACCGGCAAACTAAATAAATACCTGTATCTTACCCAAATTCTCAAAGTCTGACCACCTCCAAACCATCCGAAATTAGAAATTCAGATGAATTCGGATAAATTCAGATGAATTCGGATGAATTCAGATGAATTCGGATGAATTCAGATGAATTCGGATGAATTCAGATGAATTCGGATAAATTCAGATGAAGTTTCGAAGCTTTAAATAGTCATAGAATTTGGTTTTAATAAGGTTTCATAATCGTTTTTAACGGTCATGTATTCACTTTTATATTTAAGTAAACATGGTAAAACATTGTTCATTGCCTTATGTCAGGTTATTTATTTTTTCGACTTAGATCGTTTTAGCTTTGCTCTTCGTTTCTTTGCTGTGTTATTGGGTAAAATGTCATTGACATTTACACCGTTTAAGTTGATGGACCCTTTGACTGTGCTTTGTCCTTCTGCTTTGTCTCCAAGTGATTTAGATTTCTTGAGGGTTTTCCTCTTGAATGTGTGGGTATTCGTGTTTGTGGGAGCGGATGCACTGGTGTGGGTTGTATGTTTGGTCTCACTCCCTGCTGTCCATGAAACCCTTCTTTGATATTGCGACCCTCCTGCTGCATTAGTACACATCGTCGTCCTGTTTTTAACAGCGTCATGAGTTCGATGTCCCCTAAAATCATATTGATTCCTTTTCCAAAAACTAGTATTGCCTGGATATTCTCCTGTATGTTTGGGTGTGATCATTATCGATTTTCCTTCTGTGACAGGATAGCTTTGAATGTCATTAAGAGAACTGGTAGAAGTGATCATATTAATCTTTTCCATACAAGCAGCATTTGTCAACGGGGTAGTTTTGTCTGACAGTAATAGGTCATGAGTTTCCAATCTATGGGGTTATAGATAAAATAGATTTAATGGCTTACATGCAATTCTTATCACAGAAACTTTTTACATAAGTTAAAAATACTTTCTAGCCAGTGGGATTAGTTGTAAAGATGTAAACTCGTTAGTGATTTCAGAAACCTCCGATAAATGCAAGTAATCAGTATTTTTCATTATTTCATCACTTTTGTCGTCCTCTTGAACTTGGGCATTTGATAATTCCTCTGTTTCCGTGATAATCTTTCGTTTTGAGTTTTTAAAGGATAAAACATCTGGTGGGTTGAATGGGTCGTCAAATAGTAAACTGGTGCCTATATAATATATATGTAAAACGCAATAAAAATTACTTTAAAGGAAATCAAAAATGAGAAATGTGAAAAAATCGTACATTTTGGCATTGACGAAAGTTTCATTGTTTCTATTTCCGATTTTTCTTGGCTAATTGGTTCTGTTTCTTTGATCATTTTTGTTCTTCTGCGAAATTTCCTATAAAATCTATTGCTATTATTGATGTGTTTTGCAGTATCGTCGATTTCTTTTGTTTTTGTGGAATTTTCTTCTTCATCATCGACTGGCTCTTCTGCTTTCTTTGTCTTTTGAGAAAATTTGAAAAACTCTACGGATGTTTTGTTTACATTGAAAGTGGGTCTTTCTACTTTTACCACTTTCCCTGCTTTCACCCTTTTCTTGTTAACTGTCAGAGAAGTTTGTCGCTTTATCGAAGCTCTTCGTTTTATTATCGGTTGGGTTTCTGCCTCTCCTTGTCCTTCGTTTTCCGATTCGTCCGTCTCACTATGAGAAAGACTACATTTTCTACTGGTTATATATTTATATCGATTATTATAAATGAAATTTGTCACCACACGTCACTTTACTGGAATAGGGTTATTAGAAATGAAATGGCAACCTAGAGTAATCTGTAAGGGGAACATTTATTGGTTCATCAGCTTTTGATCCTCCGTCAATCAGTTTCTGTAAAATGTTAGCTCTTAGCTTTTCCTGTACATGTACCAAAAGTTCAAGTTAATTATATTACAACTTAAAAAGTATGTGTTTTTATAGAATTATTTTGATTACTTTTGTCGGACTATTATCCGAAAAATCCAATAGTGTCTCACAAAAATGTCTACCGACAGCTTCATAGTCACCGTGATTAAAATGTGTAAATTGTCTTGAAGGCATAGTCGAACCTCCGAGTGATATCTCTAAAGTATAACTTGCACAACATTTATAATTACTATTATTCTAAGATTTTTATGAACTGTACATTGTGAAATATGCACGCAAGTTTCACACAACCACAACTAACAAACTTATAATAGAAAGACAAAACTAAAAGGGGAGAATAGAATGTAAACTTTCTCTTATGCTTTTACTATTTCTCTTATAGTTTACAATAATATAGTTTCTCAATTGAGCGTAAGCAAGTGTATGTAAACAAGAAATATACATTATTATAACGGCAGGTAATTATAGTCACGCTAACTAGGCGAATAATGTCAGTTCAGATTTAGTTAATGTCGGAACTACATAGTTAGGAAAAGAAAGTTAGCGTGCTCTTCTTGCATGCTTACCGATAAGTTAGTATAATAGAAATTAGTTAAGATTGTAAAATATCCTTCCAGCATGTTTTAAGTAATGTAGCATACCTGTTAATTACACCTAAAGTCCATACAAAAACTCTTCCAGTGCCTTCTTTGTTTCTTTGGATTTTAAACTTGCAATTTTGAAAGGAAAACTAAAAAAGAAACAAATCACATTCATTTTTGTATGTAAACATTTATTAACCATGCTGTATTCATGCTATCCTTTCTGTCGGGCATGAAGGAAATAAAATGTTATATTTTAAGCTACCTACTTAAAGTCTTTGTACAATCAAAATAAATCACCTTAATCTTCGAGTTATTTAAATGGTCAATAAAGTACCTTATCACTGGCATTTTTGTGCATCATAAGCGGGAAAACCTGCTCGATCAATTTCTTTTCATTGACTTTTCTGTTTTCGCAGCCGTAAATAAAAACATTATTACGGCGAGAGTGCCCGTGTATATCACAATAGAGGAAAATGCCATGTTCTTCAATCAATCGTCGTAACATTACTTTTGTATGATAAATCTGCGGGAAAGCCTCTCGAAGAACGGTTCTGTATTGTCTGTTCAGATCTTGGCCCAGAAGACAACAACGGGAATTTCCAACTATCACTCCGTCTGGGTTGAGCATTGGAATCAATTTGAAAACAAACCGATCTCGCAATTCCTATTTATTACGCAGCAAGAAAATAAATTATTGTCTCATTGTTCACTCAGAATCAGAATATAATGAGGAACTTTTGTCAAGCCCAAAGTGATAATTCGTATTTTATAATATAGAAATGTTCAAGGAAAATGATTATTAAAAGAAAGTTTGACGAACTTTCACCCTTTTCACCGATAGATCGTTTGTACCTGAGCGTGAGAACAGTCACTTGTGAGAAAGTCAATTATTCCTTTCATTGTGTAGGAGGATTGCGTTTCTCCAGGATGAACTCGTGCGGAAAGCACTACTACCTGCTTCTGTAACACCATAGGGGTTCCACGTACATCAAAAAGAAAATTATAATGCTGTCAAATTGATTGGGAAATTCAAAGTCCTGAAGAAGGGAAAGTGTACAAAGTCGTTAATATGCTTTCACGTGCAAGGCACTTTGTAATTTCCTTGTCATAATCATATTTTGCATTTGGACAAAAGTCAATGGCACCAGGAAGCAGCAGGGAGTCCATTAGTCATAATGGCAAAAATGGAGTTGGTCAACAAATTGAATGGTGTAACTTACTTTAGGTTTATCATCCAAGAAGTTCTCCGGCGAAGTTATTGTCACAATGTAAATATTGTTGCCTGCTAAAGATCTACATAAAAGACGAATTGTAAAAAATTCAGACTTCAATTTGCTTGCCTGCGAAAACACCAACATTTTATCAGTTCATACACAAGTGGTATTTTTGGTCATATTTACATCGATTTATGTCAAACCTCAATTTCCTGCAAGTAATTCTGTAAATTCGAGTACGTGTATGGGTAGCATTGAGCAATGTATACACTATCATTGCTGTGACGAAACTTTAAAGTAAACGTCAATGTATACAAGGAATTATTCTCGTCCGCCCTATAATTACATCCATACATGCACTCTGGATGGCATCAAAATTGCATTATTTGATATCAATTTAAAAACTGTATTGCTTACGTAATGTTATTTTTGTAATACGAAATATTTTGCCCGCATCTAACCCAGCCAGTATTATTTAGTTGAGATTCTTTCTCTGAATACATTAAAGGTCTCAGTCCGTAGCGATAAAGGCTGTCAGGTTTGTTAAGGTTGACAATGGAAAACCTGCGAATCATTTTCCGCAGAAAAATAATTTCATAAATTGGGAAGAACCAACAAAAGAATTGCTAAAGAGTGCAACCTAATTTTCTGTCTACAAAGCGATTAGGTGGATAAAGTCATTTGTGAGCAACAAAGCAATATTTCGCAAAAATGGAAAACTATTTTCAGAGAAACCTATAGACAGTGTTTTCCTTTGTGTTTTGCACTCGAAAGTAAAACCATTGAGAGTGTCCTTCGGTGTACATGTCCGGTCTCAAATACAATTCGTAGTAAACGTTCGTCACTTTAATAGCTTTCCCCAAATTCCCACTCTCAAACCTCGACTCGAATTTTAAGCTGTTAGGTTCTACATCAAATATTTGCAAATCTTCGCAACCGCCTACACTCGCTCGACAAAACTGGCAGTCACCAATAAATTAATGGTTCAGATTAAAAACCAATGCGTTTTTCTACTTTCTCTCAAAAGATAAGTTTCTCTTACATAGTCGACGGAGAGTTTAGGCTGGTAATTATAAACTATTGTTCCCAGTTCTTCGCCAACTGGTTTTGGCTGCGGCTCTGCGTAATTTATTACGTAAAACGGTTCCAGTTTTGTCGGAACAGTCTCAATATGTCGGATCTTTTCCGGAATTACCTTCAAAGAATAGAAAACATAATGAACATTAATTACCAAATGGTAAATCATTGAATGAATTATTTTGCTCATTTAGACTTTTATTTCAATTACTATATATTTACAAATTATTAGGCCCTAGAAATTACTACTGTTCTATTTTCCTATGTGGATTTACAACTTTCTCCATGTACCATCTATCGAATTTCTTCCTTAACATTTGTGTAGCATGAGCTTTATTTTATTGTAATTGTTACTGTTTATAGCAAAGCAATTTCGATTTCTCAGAACATGTTGACCTATTTAATGCTACGTAGTACGGTTCTGTCGTTCGACATTTGTGGGATCGTTTCCTGCGGATGACCTTAACCATGTTACTCTTACGATTAACGACTTTTAAAGCTATTCGTACGTTCAGTCGTCTACTGAGAAGTTTGTGTTTGAATTCGCAAATCTAACTTATTCAGATAACGAACTTTCTTGCCAAAAACTCCTATTAATGCCTTTATCTCTCATCGTTAAAACTTTAGTAATGCTTTCTTAGAAAAGAAATATAATATATATTTCTGCCTTTCTTAGTAATGATATTCTAATGTTTAGTTTCCGTGCGCATCGAACAGCTCAGCTAGCCGTTATATCTACTAACAAATAGATATTTTACCAAGAACCCATAACTCATGTGTAAATACCATTTCAAATTGTTATTAATTTTGCAAAAGGTATCTGCTCTGTAATTGTCTTTGTCTTTCTAAGCTACAATACACAGACTAGGCAGTTTTCACTCATTCATGAAGAATTTATGAAAACGATAGTATTTTCGGTAGGAAGGGATTAGTCATCAATAATAAGTTCAATGCTGCCTTTATGAGCTTGTACCAAGATATTTTTTCCAAAATTAAAAATACTGTGCATGCATGAACCTGTACAGATGAAACAAATGTAAATGATTGTTTTACTTTTATCTCTCCAACGACTGAAGGCAGTTCAACTTTGATTTGCGTACGTAGGTATACTTCAATGTACTTTTGTGAAATTAACTGCGAAAACTTTTCACAAGTTTTCTTGTGTGAAAGTAGCTCAAGGTTGCCATCTTGTTAGTTAATTAAGTTGTGGAGTGATAGTGATATATAAGCGTTGGAAAATTGGAAATGATTTCCAATAATCATTCATATACACGCATATTATGGTGATAATGAAACAAAATTTGTTTACTACAGCTAAAATGCTGTTCATCCACACTATACCGTTCTTTAAATTTAATTTAAAACTTAAACATTACATTTTTATCGCTGCTATTAACAAAGATTGTATGTAAGATTCATGAAGAAATACCATGAAAATGTCTCTCAATACGGTTTGCATAAGTACACAAATCAGCATCTTAATATTTTAATTTCGCGGACTATTTTGTCCACTGATTTGGAAAGGTAATTGAGTAACGAACGACTCATCTTTAAAAATTAAGGAAATTACCTGACATTCAATAGGCCATTTTGGTGGGTTTTGCAGAGATGTAGTGCTATAGTGTTCCTTGTGTTCTTTATTGACTTTATTGGCAGAGCTTCCTTTCTCCGTTGATGAATCATGTATTGTGGAATAAAAAACACTTTTCGACCGGCTATCACTACTGATGTTTCCACCTGTAGTTTTAAATACATATAAAAATACAATTTTAATAACTTCAACTTTTCATCAATCTGAATCTGAGATGTAAGAGTCCATTTATATTATTCAGTGTAAATGCTTGCGGCAATAGACGATTTCCATTACCATCCATCAAGCATAATAATAAGTTACTGTTGGTGAGTTATCCATTATGGTATTAGTAACTTTAACTTATAATTGGGAGACGTTAAAGGAAATCGTTTATCTTTCCGAAAGCTAAGCTAAATTGGCACATGATGATAGCAAAATGACACTATGATTTGCTATAGTGAAAGTGGAGAAAGTATTATGCAGGATACCTATCTATTAACATTCAATGCTAGAAAGTAAAGAACGCTATTTAATAATTCAACTAGACGTTTGAGATTTTTTTAATTAAAGAAAACGTTGAATGAAAAAATATCTTGAATGCAACAAAGTTATGTTGCTTTTGATAATGCAAGCATAAAAATTGGGCGACACAAGCAATTTTGGTTAAAGGACTGTGCTTAAACACTGAACACAGTGATCAGCCAACCTCTATACTGGACCGGAAATAATTTACTTTGTAATTCCAAAACCGACATGATTTGGAACAGAAAGTTGTAGATCTTCGGATGGAAGACGGAATGAAATGGGTTGATTTTCACTGCATAACCAATTCACGCACACTAACTGCACTGGAAGACCACCATCGGGTCTTTCTTCATGAGAGTAATATTCTGGATAGATTGCAGATGACAGATATGAATCGAATGATTCAGTTGAGGACCTGCTACTAACTTGACAGTCACTAAGAAGAATTTTATTATGTTTACATTCTCCTCTGAGCCATAATGGGGGTTGAGTCGTTTAGTAGAAAAATATTAATGTGGTCGAACTAGTTCTTTTGGTCTGCTGGAGAAGAATGACATGGATATCAATATCAGGCATCCACAATACACCCAGCGAAACCGTCGCGTCGTCGTCGGTAGTGCGTGTCTACGTTCTCCGTTTCAGACTGCTCACTGCTGTAGGGCATTGCATTGGGAGAGAGCACACACTTGTACATCATATTATATCAGTACTATCTTTTACATTAGTTTCACTATTATCGTGTTATGTTTAGAACTTTCACTATTAGAGGTATGTGATATATTTGACAACATAATGGAACGGGTTGCATTTTGAAGAAAAATCTTTTTAAGATTGGATAAATAGCTGGAAGTATGTAGCCGTAGTTGAGCTGCAGACAATAAAAGACTTGGGCGAAAGCACCTCATCGTACTTATGCAATACCTGCATCCATTATTTTGAACTGTTCTGCATAGTGCACCAAATCATCAACATAATATGTCATATTTGTCGCAGAAAAGTTTATCCATTTTTCATGCACTCAAATTTTCTGCAGTCTCAAGCATTTTCTAAGGAAAGCAGATGTACTTTACAAATTGTGTAAACTTTAGTCAGACAAAAGTTGTTAAATTGTTAAAGAATACTTGTTTGTGAATAATGAAGCTTTTGAATGGAAAAAGCGGTCGTTTAAAAGTAATAGCTTTCAATGTATTCCTTTACTTCACTATTCAAATGCAGAATTAAGTAGAAAGTAGCTTTCACCTTGTTTTCTTTGAACTATTTGTGAGTTGATTGTGATCCTTCCTGCATGCATAAGTAAGTATTCTTATGCACTCTCCTATCTTGACACACTTGTCAAGTATATGTACATTAGGTGTGCAACCGAAACTGATTCCACTATTAGACACACGCACGCAAACACTTTCCCTAGTTTAGTTTACATCTATCACCACCCAAGGGCTATCTGTGTTTACAGTTTTACACCGGTGTAATCGATTCTGTGTTCTAAAAACGATCACAGATTAATGGTATCGTTCACTCCAAATACTTATATGTATCTCTAAAATGGAGACAAGATCAAGATAAAAGTTTGAAATCGAATTGATCGTTAAGTACAGGGTTTTTATTTTTTCATAAAAATTCTTATGCATTACAATAAAGTGGTATTAGTATGTTCCTAATACTACACCATATTAATTACATCATTTAAATTGTCTACTACATAGAACGACAGACGTGTATAATTTCCATTCATGACTGTACATAGAATGCATGGTAAGAGGTAGGAGAGGGACTTAACATGTGAGGGCGAAGCAATATTGGTATATTATGATAGGCTTTTATAACTTTTAGGGACAGAGAGAGAGAGACGGACACACGAGTTGGACCAATCGACTCATCGACCAAACACGTACCAGCCTCATTGTTCCACTGTCAGATTCCGACAATTTCAGTGCATTGCTTGACACGAGAAGGACAAAATTCCTCCGCTCTAACAACAGGCGTTTTTTATATCTAGAAAGAAAAAATAAAATCGAAGAGGTACTAATGCTATGTATTTACACTTTCGTCTGAAGGCACTTCAGACTATTGAAAACATTTTAAATGTGTTGCTATTTTTTCTTAACCCAAACTCATTGTACATTTTATGTATGAGTTCATTAATAAGTTATTATTATCTTTTAAGAAACGTTGTAAGGCTGGCGTGACTGAAATGCATAGCGCTGACATACTCTGAAAACTACATAGCAGAAGAAACGACCTCTTTATACCAATGTATTATGGATTATTAATAACAACGGAAGTTGTTAAACAGGATACCAAACATTTGTGATGCTTATGCAATCGATAGTCCAATACTAATTATTATTCTCCTCCAATCGAGAGCTAAACACATTCTGCGAAAACAGAGTTTGTGGAAGAAAAACGTGAAGAGTTGTATATAGACAATAGAGTGCAGTTTACCTTAATTAACACTGGAAAATAAAGAATCCTTGAATAGAGTGCATGATTATGTATACAACAATTGAATAAATTATAAATGTTTATAATATAATATGCTTGCTACTCGCATAGTCTCATATGGGACATAACTAGGCTGAACATTAAATTGAGAAATAAGTCAGGACTAGGTATTTCTATGTAAATGATTTATTCATGTGTCAGTAAGTCAATAATGTCACTGGAATTGTTCACAACATTGTTAAACTATGTAAGTAGCAATAATTAACAGGTAAAATAAGATTTTGAAAGTCTAAAATAGAAATACTTATGTGGATCAACTGACCATTCATGCCTAATTTGCAAGCAACAGTAATACATATAAGTTATACAGATTATCAACCTAACCAATCGATCTTCAGTAAGTATATTTTAAATACTGATTTTTTACAATGTACTTGCAGTTTGGGTGAGTCACAAATCACCTTTGAAATGCTAGGGACAGATAGACAAGGCCTTGACCTTATGTCTTTCTGGAGTCAATATGAATATATAATTACGTCACAGTACATTCCTACAAGAAAATTCTGGACAATGCAACATCACGATATATTATCTTTCTGAAACGTACCTCATATAGCAAGAAATCTGCAAATATACATTTTATGAAGATTTCGCCCTACAGTTACTTTTTCAAAGAGTAAGGTAGTACGATATGGTTGTGTTATTAACAGTAATTGCAGAAAGGTTAAGATTAGCGAATATTGCGAGAGCATATCTGTAATGCATGTTGTTATGCACATTTACATTCTCTGAAACATACTTTCACTGTAAATGGTAAAGTGTACACGATAAAGGATTTCTTTTATCAAAAACTAAACATATATGCATGTATCTTCATTTTACGTATTTTATTACGTGATTTTGAAGATTAATATTCTTCATTACAATTTATAATAATCTTATTACGCTTGATTGAGATTAAGGTTTAATTCATTCTTTAAAAATGTTAGTATATCTACAGTGTAGTAAGTATCTCATAGTTTGTAACAAATGCATTAAACTCTGGATTCTAAACTGAAGGGCCATTTATGGTTGAACTACACGAATTGTGTCTGCTGCAGCATGCTTCTCGGCATGATAAATCTTAAAAATAGCAGTTAACACAGGAGCAGTGTCCTGGTCCGTAAGCCACATATTTGCTGAAGATGGGCTTTCTAAAATCCCAAGAAAAGCTAATAACGTTTTAGGACTGTTGAGACCGAGACGAATTGTAGGACTAGTGACGAGGGCGTTGAATAAATGACTATTTTGGTCTAGCCCTGTTTCGACATCTTGTGGAGGAGCAGTTTTCCCAGCTAGAATCCACTCACAAGCAGCGTCTTTGGAATTTTTTGTAGCTCGCAAAGCCTCGATTATCTGCTCACCACCAAAACCCATCTCTTTTAAACTTTGAACAGCCTTTGAATTTGGACGGAACTCTCGTCTTTTCACCTCAGCGAGACCTTTCACTATGCCCATCGGGGTACAAGCAACATCCTGGGCGGGAGGATACGTAAAGTCTAGGTTTTCTAAAGGTTTTGAGATCGCATCAAGTCGTTGCTTCAAACGTGTTTTTATCTGTTGTTGAAACATCAGTGGTAAAGAAATTATTTTTTTTACTAAAGTTATCATTAAAATGATCTTCTGTTTGGTGCATATCTGCTTAAATACCTCCTGACAAATAAGTTGGGCGTCTGCATTCCCATGAAGTAGCGTGGACATCACCGAAATTAAGGATATAATGATTTTCCGCAACTCCAGTTGAAACTAACGGTACAAATTCAATTTTTTCAATGTGTTTAGATATAAATTAAAATAATATTTTAATATGTGAAACTGACGTCTACAGATGTTTCATTGACAGTCTCTCCTAAGTGAACTGCGGTGGCTCCTGCTACAGAAGTAGTTGGAGAATCAGATGTGCGTGGGGCAGTTACATTTTTAGTCGCTGTGATGATTTCTGCTAGATTGGGCGACTTTATATCTTCGTCTGACAAAATTTCATGGGGGTCGTTATTTCTTCTTCGCACCAGCAGAAGAGTATCATTATCTTTCAGTCGTTCTTCGTGTATTGCATGACTTTCTAAAAGAGTTCGACTTTCTGCTGGGAAAATCACTATTTAAAAGTGAAAATCATATATTTAGAAGAGAACTATGTTCGTTCATTTAAATAATATGCGTATAAGTTTTAGCCAAGCGTATATTATCATACCCCTGTATTGATCTGGATTGGAGGAAGTATCTGATGCATAAAATATCTGAAGAGCCATTCTCTTCAAAGAGTCTACAGTTGAACCAGCCTCCAGATGAGCTTCCCATGTCGCTCCTTCAGAGCTTACGACATGTAATTTTGTCCCCATAAAAAGTGTTGATTCTGAGACAAACATGTTGTACCAATATGTGAAATGCATAGACGAATATTAAACTGCTTAGTTAACTGTCACATTTAAATCTTAATTTCCACTCTACACAGTGTGCATCAGGCTAGCTCTTTACTCTGATTCTTTGATTAGCATTCAATTGTTGTTTGGATGTGCTAAACTTAATCATTACTTGTTTTTACTCTTTAGAATTACTGCCACTTTCACTATTGTGTTAGGGTAGATCTATATATAACTGCTACCTATATACCATATCTATGAATTGGTATTTTGAATTACATTACAAGTAATCATGTACTGTAAATGTAAGTATTTTTACTTTTCAACATTGAGTTAGAAACTAATTCCTATATAATTGTCGTGCACTTGTCACTTTTGTAATACAACGATTTCCAAGTAGTTCAAACTAAATTCTTGTTTCAAGCAAAGGTTTGTCTGTTTGTACATTATTCTTAGTTAAATATATTTTGTGTGCTTAAGGTATACTACTATAATTGTCAGAAATGCAGAAAGCACTTATTTGCCTGCAGGGATACTGCACTGCATAAGGCAATTGATAATTTTGAGAAACAAATTAGACAGCTGCTGTTGGCTGTGATGCGATGTCTAGATCTAGTCCTTTTGTGAATGTCCACAGGTCATTTTATTTAAGCAAAATTAATTGCTATTTGGCCAAGTACCTATAATATCTATATCATAGGCACCTTTACAAGAAATTGGAAAGGAATTGTTACTTGAAGTACGGAGCCACGTGTGTTGGTGCTACCGATTGCAGAAACTTTCCTAGAGATCTTGCATAGCCCCTATTCCATGTTCGTCAGTGTCCGTCCTATCAGTAGTAAACCCAGTGCAAGTTACATTTGTGTTATAAATGATTTAAAGAAGATTCGGACGATAATTTTTTAGAATTCATTTCACTAAAAATTTTATTCCAGAGCCCATTCTGCCCTGGGTCCAAGTAGAAATCTATCTCCACAGTCTCAGACTCCGTGTAGATACTACATAGATACTAATAAATTATGTAAATTAAATGTATTTGTTTGGTCCACATTTTCCTTAACAACATAACCCGCATACTGTTACTTCCTCATAGCAATGGTATTACCCATTGCGGAGTGGCACTTGGATACGCATTCTGATTGGCTGAAATTTTTTGAAATCCAGCCTTCTGATTGGCTATTGCTATAACGAATATTTTATAGATTCCCCAGATGGGGGAATTTTAGTAACACTTTACAATTTACTACAAATTACAATGCACTACATGAATATTATACACAGAATGCACACAAAGACACTTTGCATGGTACAACAACAGAATCGTTCTCATTCTACTAGTATGAATCATTTACTGCGTGCGTATAGTAATTAAATACCCTGATGTTGTTGAAGTGTGAAATGAGAATTATTGATAAACTGCCTCCGTTTCAAATAGATGCATTGACAATTGCAAACACATAATTTTACTCAACCTATAATAGCAATAACAATAACAAACAGAATTTTAAGACTCCAACTCCAACCTGACCATGTAAATAACATTATACACAGAAGGATTTTGCATAAAGTCTGAAAGTTAGCTGGTACATCGGAGTCATAATATTATTATTATTGCGACTTCGATGTACCTTATCGTATCATTTACGCATCCATACTAGTAGGTAAACATCAATTATTTCTAAAAATTTAATTAATTAAAATCATATAGAAAGTAAAGATAGTAACATCTCTCATTTCTCATTCTTCCATGATTTATGGCAAAAATAATTAGTTTACACAACTAATATGGTTACATCTCTCGCTCTGTACGTTAAGTCTGAATGTGTGAATTCTTTATAATATATTACTATATAATCGAAGTATTCTGTATGTTATTGCTATTATAGGTTGAGTAAAATTATGTGTTTGCAACTGTCAATGCAGTAAAATGAAACCGAATGTGTCATCTGTTTGAATTGGAGGCAGTTTATCAATAACTCACATTTCACACTTCAACAACATCAGGGCATTTAATTACTACACGCTGTAAATGATTCATAATAGTAGAATGAGAACGAATTGTTGTTGTGCCATGCAAAGTGTCTTTGTGTGCATCCTGCGTATGATATTCATGTAGTGCATTGTAATTTGTAGTAAATTGTAAAGTATTGCTAAAATTCCCCCATCTGGGGAATCTATAAAATATTCGTTATAGCAATAGCCAATCAGAAGGCTGGATTTCAAAAAATTTCAGCCAATCAGAATGCGTATCCAAGTGCCACTCCGCAATGGGTAATACCATTGCTATGAGGAAGTAACAGTACGACATAACAAAATGTCCACCGTGGGTGGAACATGTACTGGAATACGGAATATTTGTAATGCAAGTATATAGAATGTAATGTATATATAGTATATAATATGTAATGAAGTCAACTGACGGAAGTCAGCTTTCTTTATTTAAATATTTTACAAAAGATTGTAACACTTTTACATTCATAAAAAATATTCGAGAGTGCATGATACAAACTAGATTGATAAGATTGGGATGTGGTGTATTTGTATTATGTTACGTGAAACAATGTTATATTATGAATATCTGAGATCTGACCATGAAAATATGATGGCGAATGGTGGTTGAGAAAACTGAAACCAATTATAATCTTCATTGTAATTACACTATCCACATGAACCATTCTCTGCCATACTGGGGAACGACGAATTAATTACCCCCATCGGTTTTTATATAGAAAACCAAAATCTGGTTTTGTAGACCACGACCTTTGGCCTAATTTTGCAATACACTTTGCCATACAGTGATACATTTTATACAGTAGTAGGTCCATATAATATACAACTACTACAAGATTTTAGATTTATTTTGGTAGAGATGAATATGGCCCTCAGATACGTATCCATTCAGTTAAAATAATTGAATATATGGGTAGGGAGAGAATGAGAGAATATTGCCAAAAATTTAACATATTCGCGAAAAGCGCAAAATTATTTCTTTGGGAAATTAATTTATTTGATTTAAATATATTCCCTTTTTTCAGAGTTAAGGGTGCTCATGCTCCTCTCCGCCCCCTTTAGATGCATTCCTGTCTTCCCTAAATGGGGCATCTGACAATAGCAAGGCAATCAGAATCAAGTAGTTGCTTTTCGGCTACTCTTCTCTCTTCTGTTGGCACTTGTCACAATGGTACACGAACAGAGCTTCGTACCGGGAATTTCGTATAGGATGTTTTGGAAATATGTTCGGCGGAGGAAATTATTTGCACGCGTTTTCATGAATTTCGGAGAATTTTTACTCATATCTACATAAGAAACTGTTAAATAATTTCATGTGAGAAATTATTTAGACCTAAGAGATTAGTAGTTAAGATTGAATGGATTGTGTAGTTTTTTTTAAAAAAATGAAGTACTATAAATGTGAAGTATAATATCAATATCGCTGTACAGTTTTAGTCGTGTACTTTTAAATCGTTATTATAAACTATGAAAAAAACATTATGAAATATCTCTTCCAAGATAATAAACTGTAATGGAAATTGTAATGAATATTTCTGAATAATTTGAGTCATAAGATCATGAGCAGCCCTTAATGACATCTATTTAATCTGTGATCCTAAAAAAGCCGAAAGCGACCAAGACTTGCTTTCAACAACCTTACGAATTTACAATTTCATTTACAATAAATATTTATTTTATATGCAGTAATACACACACACTTATATTATATTGGTCCTTCCCAAAATGAACTGGCCATCCGCTCGAGTGAGAGATACTTTTATTCAATATTTTCTTCGTCATTCTTCACACCCTCATGTTTTCGTGCCATCTTCTTCAGTTGTTCCGAAAAATGATCCATCTCTGGCTTTTGTCAACGCTGGTATGAATCAGGTGGGTACAGTCGCAATATAAAGTTTCATTTTTTTTCGTGATTTTATTCTGGTATTTCAAAATGATAAGGAATTAGATAGCTTCATTATATCCTTAGTTCTTATGCATATTGTATTATAAAGATCGCCATAAAAAGTTTTGTTCTGTGTTGGTTCAGTTCAAAGATGTAATTTTGGGAACCGGAAGACCAATTCATTCGCGTGTAACTAATACTCAAAAGTGTCTCCGAATTAACGACTTGGATCTTGTTGGAATGGATACATACCATCACACCTTCTTTGAAATGCTTGGAAACTGGTCTTTTTCCAATTACTTTAAGGTGAATTTTACAGAACGCTAATTAAACCATTTTGAGACTACACTACATGCTAAATACGTAGTATTTCAAGATTTCACTTTAGATTTTGGTTGGATTGGGCTTCAGAGTCAGACTATAATTATCTTATGCTTTGTTATTAACTTTTCTCTTAGAAAGAAGCATGTGAAATGGCTTGGGATCTCCTTACAAATGTCTACAAACTCGATCCCGGCAGGTTGTATGTTACTTATTTCAGAGGAGACGAATATTGTCCGACTGATACCGAGACATTAGAAATTTGGAGATCTATAGGGTAAAAATTATGAATTTATGCTAAATAGTATCTATTTTATTGTACTCCATGAATTTATCCTTTGGTTGTCATTTAAAGTGTTCCCGTTGAACGAATTTTACCTTTTGGCAAAGAAAATTTTTGGGCAATGGGACCTTTGGGACCCTGTGGACCTTCTACAGAAATTCATTACGATCACCGTGATGGAGTTATAGATCCAACCGAAATTAATAAAGACAATGGATTGGTCGTTGAAATTTGGAATCTAGTCTTCATGCAGTATAACAGGTTTGTATGGCACATCGCTTACGTAATAACTAAACTACGATAGCACACCAACACTTTAAATGGTGTGGAAAATGATAAGATAATTTTAACAGAACAGCGGAAAATAAATTGGAAAGACTGCCCCTGTCGCACGTAGTGGACACCGGTGCTGGTTTAGAAAGACTTACTGCGGTTTTAAATAACCGTGTATCTAACTATGACTCTGATTTGTTCACACCTATTTTTCAGAGAATACAAAGTGTTAGTCCTTTTTTACTAATTAATTGAACATTTAGTACTTACTAATTAATGTTATGCATTTATTTTTAGCTAACGAAGTGTCCAAAATATGACGGGAAATTTTCTCCGGATTCTGAAGTTGATTACGCATACAGGGTTTTTGCTGACCATTTAAGAGCTACAACAATTGCTCTATCAGATGGAATCTTGCCTCAGTCAAAGTAACAAACCATATTTAAATAAGTATTTATATTAGTTAAAGACCTGTTTGACTTAGTACTTTATTTGTTTGGAATTAGTCACAAAATTCGAAAGCTGATTCATAGATCAATTGCTGTCACGGAAAAGCACTTTTTGCCGAATTCTCAAACAGAAGAACTGTCCAACTTCCTAGGAGAAATTTCGTCTAGTGTTGCATCCACTTTGACGCATCCTTTTCCTGAAATAGGTGAAATGACCAAAGAAACTCTTCTAATTCTGAAAGTAGAAACTGAACGATACAAGGACTTTTCCCAGCACAAAGATAGTCACAAGGATTTGCCCATGTTGCTGGTTTCCGATTTTCCAAACCTTTCAAGGATATCCGTTGACGACCTTAAGCAAATTAAGTCATGCAAAGTTATTGATGGCAAAATGGCTTTTAAATGGTAAGGATAAGACAATCTTGCTGTGCATATAAAAATGTGTATAGTCAATCATTCATGAAACTCATAATAATCATGAATTTTTCTAATTTTATGGCTATTTTTCAATTTTTACAGGTACGATTCTCATGGAATAACCGAGGAGATGGTTGAAGAACTAAGCTATGCATTGAGTTTGCAATTTGATCGGGATGGCCTAAAATCAGAAATGAAAAGGGTCAAGGACGTGTTTAGAGATGAAATTGCCAAACAAATGATTGACAACGATGAAAGGAAATTTATTCGTAAGGTGGAGTCCTTTTTAGCTGCAGGAAATCCAAACGAAAAAGGAGGAATCCATGAAAATGTACTCAATGTAGCAAAAACGTCTCCTGTCTTTATTGAATGGATATTTAATGAAAAGGGAAATAGTGTAAACGAAATTGCGTCAAACAGTGATGTGCTTTACAATATTATTTTAACAAAAACATCATTTGCTCCTGGTCGCCAAATAATTCAGTCAGATATTGGCACTGTTATCTTACCAAATGGTTGTGAGCTTCAGGTCACGGAAGTAAACCAACTTCCTTCCGGATGGATTTTACATCGTGTAAAGGTAAACAGTAAAAGCCTCATTTTTTATTCTAAATGCCAAACTAATGTAATTGGATTACTTATATGCTCTAGTCTTTGAAACTTTTCAATAGAATGCATCTGGATTTCCAGCTACTGTAAATATGAAAGTGGAGACGCTGAGTATTGACACAGAAAGGATGTTTGGTCTTGAAACTAGTGCTCAAGCTACTTACTTTTTCAAAAAATGGCTGAAGGAAAATTACGGGGTTGTCCGTTTCAATGACGAGTACATTTCAACTGACAAAATCAAAATGGAAATCACGATTCTACTTGGAGAATTCACACCCAAAGACATCATTGAATGCCAAAAAAGTCTTGATAATATTTCCGTTCCTCTTGTAGTTGTTAACAAGGAATATAAAAAGAAAGGAGTTTATAACGTCATTTGTGCTACTGGCCTACTAGCCGAAGTGGTGACAAGACATGGCTATGAAGTTCTGGATTGTATCAAAGAAGTAAAAGAATATTTTCAAAACGCTAAAGATGGGAAAGATTATTCTAAAGAAGAACTGCAGTCCTTAATAGATAGATTAAGTGTTTGTCTAAATAACTCTTCAATATTATTGCCATACGAAGTTAATATTCAAGCTCATGACACAGTGCGTGAAGGAACGAAGTTACTTTTGAAAGCAGAAGTCAGTAAGGATTTGATATCTATGGCGAAAGAAGTAGCTGAATGTAGCGATCCAATTGTAATAAAATGTTTTAAAAGTGATGCGGAATTTTCTTCTCTGAAAAAGATCTCCAGTGCTGCGTTGAGTAGACCTTCGTTGATTATTGTTTCCTCTTCAGATGGCTTCGTGCAGGGTCGTTGCACTATTCCTAAAGTAAGTAGTACCATATTATTGTATGTATTTCTTATAATGAAAATACATACGTCTTTTATGCATGCGTATAATTTGTCATTTCTTGGACATATATTTATTTGCATATTTTTTTCTCACAGGAGATGTCTTTACATTTGTCAGCTGAAGAATGGATGAATTGCATGTTGGCAGAGTTGGGACAAGGAACGGCTACTCCTCCTAAAGGACAAAACCCAAGGCTCGTCGTTAATTTAAAACGAACGCGTATTCCGGAATTTAGCAAAAAAATAAGTCAGGCAATAGGTAAAGCTGAACAGCATGTCAATAAACTCGTGTTCAACCAAGAAGAAACAAAATCTGTAAGAAAGTAAATATTTATTGCTTTAGTAATTTTTGTAACTGTTGAAAATTACAGACTGTGCTATGCTATGTTATAACTATATCAAGTTCAGAAGTGCCGTAATAAACAGTAGTAATTTAATTAATACTTTCCTAATTGAACATTTTGTATTTTTATGAATCTCATTGCTACATTATATACTTTTGCATTACCGTCACATGGAACGATAATAAACATGATTATTGTTGCTTGCGGTACCTTACGGTATTAGTATACTAGTATAGTAACATTACCCTACCTACAATTTATCATGTTTACCATCAAAAAACTACAGTACGAGGTCCAAGATGTGATGTGACTCGGGTAAATCATTAAAATATGAAAGCATGCGTGAAATGCGTGTTGGGAATTTGTTAGAGATGCACATTGACATAAAGTGATTAGAGTGGAGGAGGCTTTGGCTTTGTTCCTACTGACCACTATTATGAATTTTCCCAATTTTGAAGGCAGTCGGATATCTGCAAGCAATTTGATCTTTCTACCCTGTCTGCTAAACTATTTATACCAATTCAGTTTGCAATGAAATCAATAGTGAGAAGTAATTTAATTTTTTGTCTCGTTGTGGTATCGGTTTTATTACAATCCTGTTTATTTGTCGGATCTGTTAAAAATACTCGAGCTCAGAGACGAATCAAGAATGCAAATCGTAGTGAGAATATTACGGTATCTGCTGCAAGCAATGGAAAAACGAATCGACAAAATTATTTTGGAGGAGTCAATAAAAGACCGAATCAAAAACACAAGTGCACCAGTTTTTCCTGTGTTTCAGTGGAGTATTTAGAAAAGCGTCTGGAACATCTCAAAAGAAAACTTCTAAACTATTATGGTAAGAAGAGAGAACTGCCTGATACAGGAGCAAGCTAAATATATTTATTAAATGATTGCATTTCAGATAAGAGAAGCCAAGCGTTGGCGACTAGCCGGGACGGAATCGGATTCCCATCTTTGGAAGGAGCTTTACTCTCTTTGGCATTCCTGACATTTGCTGTGTTTTTAATTGACTTAATTCAGGTCTGGCCCAAAAAGCTTCACATCTTTCCGTATATAATTTAACTATTATGTATTATAATAAAATTGTTTTAAACTTTTTCGTTTTTATTTCTAGCAATTGCTTTCACGGTTGAGAGTAGGAGCTGTGGCTGGAACTGTTACTCGACCAGTGGCTGTCCTTGGGCGTCGGAGGAGGAATTCACCAACCTTGAGAGATACGGATACCACAACAGTCATTTCTTCGATTGTTTCATCGATAGAAAATCCGAGATCTTTTTTAAAGATGTAATTTCAGGAACGAAATCAATAAAAGTTAAAATTAATACACATTGCTAACATTTAGAGTCATTTTTCAAAATATATCTACGATAAGTGCAGATTCCTACGAGGGTATCACTCCTAAAAGACTCCTAAAGGACTCCTAATCCCAGCTAATAATTTGTGTAATGCAGCTTCTTCCTACAATTCAGCTTAGGATTGCTTTACAATTATTATAACTAGTATTAAAGATATTGAAAATTAAACTGATTTGTATACAAATAGAAGTCACAAATCACAAATAGATGTTTTCTAAATATAAACTCTGTATAAAATTACTAAAATCATTCATTTAAATCTTGCATTAGAAAAAGAAGTACTTTTTAGGAGTTGTTTATGAGTAATAAAGTCTTTTAGGAGTAATTCCTTCATAGGAGTCGTCCCGGACAGCATACAAAAAGATGTACAAATAATTTGGACTTTGGACATATTCAGTCTCTTTTCCCAACTAAAACTGAGGACCATAGAATACTGGCAATAATAATGAATTTCGCCTGTTCTAGATATTCTGATGTTGATATTCCATCCATTTAACTTTCATAAACCATGCAGATCAGGTATTCAGAATATTAAATCTAATGAATAAGTTCTCTATGGTCTATTGTACTAACAACTATAACTAGAGTATTCAATCCATGTGTATAGGCCAAACAAGCCAAATGCAAAGAGTCTTAGAAATTGCTCAGGTTAACTATTAATATTTTGGTTGATCTTATAGAATTTTAAGCATTATAATTGTTCCTCTAAAGCAAAAGTAGAACAATGTGTAAATACTACAATAGTGTTTTATGTATTAGACAACTTCATAACATGCTGAATTATTAGATTAAAGTTACTTCCTACAATTATTTCTACTGAAACACACCATGCCGTACAATTTGCCACGCCATATATAACCATATTGATAAAAGCAAAATGTTATGCAAATTCGTGTTAAATGGATGAGTAAAATTGGTGACTATTTTTTGTAGATAAATAGTAGATGCATATTCCTACTTATACTTATTGTGCATCTAAATTCTAGAAAAGATAGGTACTGGGTCGGGTAATTGGTGACTGTAGATATAGGACATATTGAGATAAGAAACACGTCCATACAGTCCATAAGGTCGGTAATTAAATCGTTAGTTAAGCTCAATAGGAGTGATCTTAAACTAGCTATTCTGACTAAGCATCTTATTACTTACCATTCGTATATCTGAGCTGGTGTGATATGATATAGCGTGTGGGATAACGATCTCCCTGCTAGTGGCTCGTTTAACTTTGCCCTTTAATTAAAATTACTCATTCAAGTCACATCAAATTAAATTTTTACGGTGGAGGTTCTGGGAAGAAGTTGGTCAATTCATCACCTCTAAGATAACATTAAAAATAAACATGATTATGCACATCAGATTACATGTGCAAGAACGAGAATTTGAGTGACAAAACAAGTGATCTGATTAACGTGAGGATTTAATTGGCATGTGTCACAATGCAGATGTTTATAATAGTGCGTACATCGTATGCCTGAGGAATTGAAGATGAGAACAGCAAGAAAGAGTGAGATGTAACAAAAACGTGCATTTATGTAAAATAAATTTATCAAGGCGGAACAGCGAGAATGGCTAAAAATAAATTGTCACTTTTGCCTACTTTAACCAAATCATAACCATGAACAAAAAAGGATAAAATACATCTATGGTAAAATGCAATTTAGGCACTGGGAAAATTAGAATTAATCGAAGTAATAAGAAATAATTATTTTTTCTATTCAATTAAAATGACTTCTGAATTTTCCGACAGTTCACTTTATATTCTATATTAAATTACTATCATTATTTTAAGAAGTTACAAGAAAATCTATGAATTTTCAGGATATAGGAATAAATTTAATTTTTAACATTATTTCTCTGATTTATTAAAAATGGCAAATATCAATGTGAATTAACAAATCTTAACTTAATAGCATCCAAAAATAAAATAGAGGTATACAACAAAAATGAACGTTTACAAAATACCAGTTTTTCTGTAGTTTATTTGGCTCTTCAAATATTTCACCCATTTTTCCCATACAGATATATGACACATTTTGTCCTAAAAAGACCCAAGGAGATTATAGTGTTGATGTTACTTACTTTGATGTTACATTGTCATTAAAAATGCAGCTTTATTCATTTATAGGGTCAGTATTGCATGTATGTCACAGAAAATTATTCTTAAGTGAAATTGGATTCTCAAATTTACTTTATGTATTGATGAGTATCTGCCATCCTTTGACATAGATCTTCAGATTGACCTTTTTAGTAATTCAGTGTAGCCCAGAACTTTTCCCAACTCTATATATACATGACACAAACAGAAAATTGAGACCATTAGAAGCTCTGTTACTAAAGAATAATGTTATTTTATTTTTGACACTGTGAAAACATATTAAGTTCTTATAATGTTTTTGATTTCTTGGAATTTCGGGAATCTTTTCAAATCCTTTCAAGGAGCCCTTTTTATTTCTGCATTGCTAATGCAATGTATACAATACAGGGAATGTACTATCAAAAAAGCTTTGTATTCGGAGAATTGGAGCACCAAACAGTATCTAGAAAATTCTACGATCTCTCAGATACCATCATCAGTTTCGAGTAGAATAGAAGACCATAATAGTACTAACAACTACACCGGAAATCGCAAAAACGCGAACACCAATAGCATCTCAAATATGATGGCCAACAATAAAAGTAGCCATAAAAAAGGATTTCTGGAAGCAGCTATAAATTACTTGCAAGAATCGAAAATTATTCAAAGTTATGCAGTGAAAATCAAGAAGGATTTGTCCACTTTTGTTGGTGAGTTTCTAAGATTTATTAAGCACTGCTTACAATCGAGTGCGATATAATATTGATTGTAAATATTGATTTATTAATTAATTTTGATAATTTTCAGAGACCGAAAAGGAGAAATTATTTTCTGGAAGACAATTTCAAACAGCAACCGTCAAACCCGGATGGATGGAAAGTGCAATGGTCCCAATGGCATTTATTACTTTTGCTATGTTTCTGATGGACATAATGCAGGTAGGCAAAAAATATTTAAATATTTTACCGTTAAATCTACTCTAAGCAAGATTTTTGATTCGAGGAGTTCTAAATATGTATAATTTTAATGGCTATAATTTACAGAGGATGTATCCGTATTATGGTGGAGGAAGTTATGGTTGGAGCAAAGGAGCTGGTGGAGGTGAATATTACGACTACTATAATAGAGTCCAAGCTCCGTCCGCAACAACAGACAGCACTACTTCGATCAAAATCTCTTCTCTTTTTGGAAGAAGTAGTGACTATTCGTACAATAAAAATAGCAAAAACACTGCCAAAAAACAACAGCGACCGTCGGGCAATAAATATGCCAATAGCGGCCGAAGACCTCCTCAAAAACCTTCTCCGAAAAATGGAGTTCTGAATTTGGTCCAACAAAATATAGCAACTAATAATGATAATTCCAATCCCTTGATGGGTCCTGATAAAGGTAGCTCCCGAATGGATATACCTCCACCGACACAAAAACCTTTCTACTATTTTTTATAAGTAATGATCAAAATTAATGTACAATCAGAGTGTAAAATTATTTTATGAAGGCCATTGCTACATTAAAAATGATGTAGATGTAGGCCATGACTATGACAATCGATGTATTTTTCCCATGAATTTACTAAATTATTTAAAACCGTGCTTAAAGAATTGTGACTTTATTTCGCCGGTAATCTCTGCGGGTGAAAGATAATAAGTACTAAATGTAAATATAGGTAAAATGTGTTCTTGTGTAAAATTAATACTGGAGCTGTTTTTTTTCGTAGGTGTACCTAATTACTACAAATTACAATCAAACTTCTAACACGGACATGAAAGGGATGGTTTAATTTAATTCACACGTAAATAATGTTCATTCAAACGTCATGCTCATCCAATTCATCATCTATTAGCTATACAATACAATTAGTATAAAATACTTCTCATATGGGATTTCGGTAGCAAAGCAGTAAATAACGGTTACTGTTAAAATTTTCAAAGCAAGCAATCGTTTAAGTTAATACTGTATTTAAGGGTTAAAATTAAGAAAGTACCATAAAAATCAATTTACAGCATATGCAATAATTCTTATTCTGTATGCATAACCAAAACCATTTTCTTTACATAATGTCAAAAAGTTTTTACAGCATTTCATATAAGTAGTAATAATAATAAAAATTGTAAGGTTAGGTATGGTAATAATTTTATGGTTGTAACTTAAGTTTCTTGAGTAAACCTTCCTAACAACACCAGCATAAATGGATAATGGAATATACAAATAAATACATGAATGCCTTTTTTAACCAAGCTAATATTATTTGCAGTAGGTAGGGAGAAAATTATTTGCATATTCGTGGAAAAGTGCATTCATCTCAATTTCAAGGTAGTAATATTATTCTACCTCGTGCTAATAAATATAAACCATATCAAATGCATGTAAAAAGGAGCGGAGTTAATCAGGCTTTGAACGTTATATGATATTTATCAGCGTATTTTTCCAATGACCTTAGACCTTTTGGCTCGCATGATTTGACCTTGACCTGGACTAGCGAAAAACCTTTCAAACGAACTACTCACGAGTTTCTACTTGAAGAACTAACTTTACTTTGTTTTTGAACCCCGCCCACAAGCAGGGGGTGTGTCCGGTTTTGTTCATTTGCCATTTTCAAACTTGACCTCACTTTTCATCCCTAGATTCTACGGCCATCAGTAGCTTAATTACTTGAACAGACAGCCAATATTTACAGTGCACTACTATGATATTATTATATTTGGTTAGTGGTTAGTGGCTAGAGATATTTTACTGAAATTGTTCGATTGGAGATAATTGAACACTATTGTTGTACAGATCACATCGAAAATTATGTTTTCTTCCTATTGCAACGAAGTTACTAATAATAATATGTAGATAGATACATACAGAATATACATAAATATATATTACAACAGCATTACAGAAGTATACATGTACGAATTTTTTGTCTATAGTTTCCAATAAAATATTTATGTAACAAGAATAACTAAACTTTCCCATCCCATCTCTTGATTCTCTGCTTGATATTATCAGTTGCATGCAAGAAGAGTGTATATAATAATTTACCTAGCTAAATCTTCGTCTTAGAAATAAATGTACTTGTACTGTACACTTGCAAATAATAATGACAAATTGCTACTGCCAAACTAAGTGAATGCATGTACATTTAATTTAACGGAGGAAGATCAGGATGAATTAGAAGAAAAAGAGGAAGTGGGATGTTTTGGTACGGTTATGTTTCTATTGTAATTATTCAGAGACCACGACAGGACAACAACGGACGACAAAGACAAAGTACAGGTGGTGAGAACAGGGATGATACGTATAAAACAGTCGTGAACACTCAAAGAAGTATAGAGATATATCTCCGTATATAACGTAAGTACGAAATAATGTTTTTTCTTGCTCTTCATCCGTGAAATACTTGCATGTATTCCTAGCTAATAAGTAGTACTGTACACACAGTATTCATTTGTACAAAATTCAGTGAATAGTCTCTGGAGATTAAAGAACATCTGCAAACTCTGAAGTACACCTCTCCTCTCTGTCTGATACATATGAATGTCTGTAGCTTCTGAGTTGGCCACGTCCGACTTCTTTTCAATCGAATTTTAAGCAGTCATTTGTTTCACATTTATCTGCAATTTACCTGTACAAACGGTTTACATGTTTATCTCATTCGTTTATTCCAAGACAATACCCAGTTGGATAAAGGTAATTATTTCATTGACCCTCTATCTCCACTAACTTCTGATTTAATCAAAATATATTTACCGTATTAATCGATTTAGTTCCCCATATCGCAATAATTCCCCAGTTGGGGAACTAAATGAATAAATTTGGGAAAATATGGCTCTCCAGATGTTTAGTTCCCCATATCGAAATAGTTCCCCACCCTTAAAAGCCTAAATTAAAGGCATAAAAACCATATTATTATACAAGGCAAATCAGTGAATCTGTGCTTAGCCAGTGCATCTGTGCCTAGCCAGTGCATCTGTGCCAAGTCAGTGCATATGTGCCAACCAGTGTACAAAATACTATTTACCGCTTATGATTTTTAAGTGGTTTTTAATGGTATTTAATGATATTACCACCACCTAAAAATTGGTAGTAAATGATATAATTGGTAAGAAATGGTAAAAAATAGTTTTATTTAAATTATGTACAGAATTTTGAATAAAATTCGACACTAATACATAAAATACCGTTGCAGCTGACAATTGTTGTTCTAAATAGACTGCCCAACTTAATGTGTGTTAATTAATCCAAGAAAGGGTCAACTAATTGGGACAAAATCATCCTTCCTAACTTATTGAATAATTAATTTTAATTAAATGAGTACTTTTTCTAATTAAATGAAAGTTGGCTGTATACCAAGCGAATAATGTCGTTTAAATGACTGTTTCATTACTTCAGTGAACATTGAAATATAAATCTTAGTTAGAAATATGTTAAAGAAAATAGAGCATGAAAACTTATTTTAATGTGTCGTTTGTGTATATCTGCTAAGTATTAGGTATAATTTACCATTTTTACCATTAAATGCATTTTTACCACTGTGATGGTAAAAAAGGCTAAAAAGTGGTTAAATTTGTAAAGTTGAATGACGACGATGACGAAGAAATGGATGTTGATCTAACCCAACCTATGGACGTATCTCTCTGACGACGACGTTGAATTCTAAATTCCTACTAATGCTCATTCACTCTATTTACAATTTAATTTTGCTTGAAATATTCAAAAATTTGACACTGAAATTTTTTAATTTGCCATTCGAAATATAGTTCCCCATATCATAATAATTCCCCATGTGGGGAACTATAAGAATATTTTTGACCAAAAAATGGTCTCCAAATGGGAGTTCCCCTGGGGAACTAAATCGATTAATACGGTAAGTACATTAAAAGTGCTCTCTTGCATGCTTAACATCTCTGAGAAACTATTTATATAAAGTGTGTGAGTATGAGTAGTAACAAACCTAGAATATTATACCTAGGCATAATATTTTAAGCATTTTTCATGTGAAATAAAACACCTAAATAGAGAATAAACTAGTTATTATTACGCCTCCAAAACGAGAATAAATTCTATGTGGGGTAGGTATTTGGGGGCATTTTGGCAGCTGTAACTGGTACCATCAATCAAAAGTGTACTTTGTTCAGTGATGGATTGTAAAACGTGTACCTTGAAAAAGTGAACTAATCGAAGTATTTGTTTGGTTTTTATGACACACCAGATAGTTGGAAAGTTGGAACAATAACAGGAAAAGGAATAGAAAAATTAGTGAATTTATCTTAGTTTAAAACGACGGCTGAAGTCATAATAATATGTTGTTCAGATCTGGAGTACGAACCATTTACAGTAATTAAATTAATTCATTGTAATTCAAAGTTCCATTGTATTACGAATCATGATTATTGTATTCCATACATCACCCTTGTTTGAAATTGACAAATCTTTTTACGAACATCAGTTATTTATTGTAATGCCTAGTTTATAGTACCATAAAAATGAAGTTAAAGAGAAGTTAAAGTCACAAATATCGTCATCACTTTCTTCTTGGTATTTATAGTTCTTAAGATAAATGATAATTTTCTCATTCATTTAACTATCATTTCTTCGTTATGTCATTTTAGTGGCGGCCATTTAAAGTAACCATGATAATAATAACTGAGTCTTTGATTTTGTTTTCGCATTTGCCGGGAAACTTCATACTTTGTTTTAATTTCGAAGTAAGGTATAATTTTGCGGTGATTGTAATTTAAAATTAACTAGAATTTTTTCAATGCTTCTTTCTAAGCGCAAAAAGATATTGATTGCTAATGCAATCTATCGCTGTAGAAAAAGAAGGCAAAGATCTTTGTATATTCGAAGTATATTAAAAAACAGAGCACATTTTGGGGAAACAAATTTAGTGAGCGAATTAAATGGCGACCAAGAATACCACCATAGGTATTTCAGGTAACAATAAAATTCGTAATTGAAGAAGTACATTAAAGAATTTTTTCGTCTATTTTGTTTAAAAATCTTATCTAAACTGTTTATTTATTTAGAATGACAAAAGAGTCTTTCAACCACCTATTAGGACGAACAGCACGGAAGCTACATCGAGGAAAAAATCATATTTTACCCATTTCGTCATTGCAAAGAATGGCCATGACTATTCGGTAATTTATTCAAATACAATTCAACAAATATTGATCTTATCTATCTGTAAGACTCAATTCAAACATTGAATTAATTATTATTTAAGGTATCTAGCAAGTGGCAATTCTCAAATTTCGATCGCAATGAGTTATCGTGTGTCACCCGCATCTGTATGCCACATTATTAAGGAAGTAATGACGGAAATCTGTGACGCTTTCGGAGATGAGTTTTTACCAAATCCTTCTACCACTCATTGGGAAAACATTGCCGAAGACTACAAAAACTTATGGAACTTTCCAAATTGTTGTGGATCAATTGATGGGAAGCATGTTCGCATGAAAGCACCTTCAAACAGTGGCTCGAATTTTTACAACTACAAAGAGTTTTTCTCTATTGTATTGCTGGCTGTTACTGATGCTAGATATCGATTCGTCCTAGTAGATATAGGAACGCCAGGGTCAAATTCCGATGGTGGTATTCTACAAGATTGTTCATTTGGAAAGCAACTTGAGTCTGGAACTTTAAATTTTCCACCGACAAAGAAGTTTATCCTGGTGTTTGCGTTACCACATGTTTTGCTTGGGGATGATGGATTCCCATTAAAGACTTATTTAATGCGGCCATTCCCGGGAAGTATTTACCAAAAGAAGAACGCATTTATAACTACAGATTATGTCGAGCAAGAAGAGTTGTAGAAAATTCTTTTGGAATTTTAGCAGCTCGATGGAGAATTCTTTTAACCCCCATTGACGCCGATATTTCTGTAGTAAAGCTCATTGTTAAAACGTGTGTAATATTGCATAACTACCTCATGTCTTTGAAAGATATGAATGGGCTTACCGTAGATCAGGAACTTGAAAATACAGTTATCCCCGGAAATTGGAGAGAGATAACCGAAAATACTAACATTTCCATTACACAATATGGAAGTAATAATTATTCTGGCGATGCATGGAATGTTAGGAAAGTTTTAAAAACTTTTTTAATAAGGAGGGCCAAGTTCCTTGGCAAGAAGCCCATGTTACCCGAATATAATTATTAATTCTGTTAATATTATAAATAATTTAATAAAATTATGGCATAAGTATTTCTGATTTGACCTTTTATTATTAGTCATATATTAGTAATACAAACCAATTAAAGAATTACAAACCTTTAGATAGACAATACTTACTGCAAATGCATTTTCCTTTATTTAAATGTAGTAATACACTCACACATTAAATCTCCTCGTCTATAATTATGTTTCCTTGCAAAGATTCAATTTCCGCATCCAGCAACACCTGTTGAAGTTTAATTTGAACTTGTGCTGCTAATATTGGATATTTGGAATGAATTCTTCTTATTTTTATTGCAAGGCTGGTTCCAAATGAATCGAACTCATCTGGTTTGTCTTCGCCTTCGATGGCCTTTAAAAGTTGAACTTCGAAAGGATCCAGGGATCGTTTCTGCAATAATATTAAATATTATATCAGAAATATGGATAGATAGAGGTTCAAAGCTTTACAGTGAATTTTAATGAATAAATGCATCCATTTTAGCAATTCGGAAACTTTGCCAATAGTTAGTACCTTTGTATGGCTTCTATTGTTAGCAGCAGATGGATTAACATTTATTGGTCTTTGGGAAGCCCCTGGATCAGTTTCTCCGGCTGCTTGAGATTCAAGACTTGATTCTGGTCCTCTAATTGATTCTTCGGTATCATTGGCACTCGCTCCTTGTTCTATTTCCCTGTAGTAGTGCATTGAATATTACTCAATTTGTTTTGGTAGACAATACATGATGATAAATTTTTGTAGTATAATATGCTTAACTTCAAGCACATACCCTTCAAATGTTAACTGGTCTTTTAAAAATGCCATAGCTGATTCATGTCGGAAAAATAAGGGTCGTCCAGTGGCACTTCCAGTGGGCTTCTTTTTTCTTCTCAGAAAAGCCAAGTACTGAGTTTTGACGTTGTCCCATATTTTTTGACACTCAAGTCCTACATAAATTTAATTAATGACACTTGTAAAATTATAATTATGACTAGTTTTGGTTTGAAATTTATCCTTTGGAGTAGACCTTTTGTTGTCAAGATAGACACCACAGTCACCTGTCTTGCAACCGTCCAAGATATAGTATACCCAAAGGATAGATTTTAACCTAGTTTTGATTGCACTGAGTTGTTATAAACAATATATATCTACATTATGGAAAAATTACTTACCACTGACGTTTTGCACAACATCGCTAATAGCAGTAAAGGCATTTTCCTTCTTCAGGATATCTTTAAAATCAGGATGACATTTGTTGTAAATGTATGGGTAGTTCGAACACAGTTAATAACTTTTTTCTTCTTGCAAATTCTTTGCTTTTTCTTGACATTTTAGACTTTCCAATTTTCCAATCAATAGATATTATAATAACAATGTGGTCGATTATCAACAACTGATAGGTCTAATGGTGCAATGTTCATGTTTCCATGCAAAACTGGCGCTCTTTGATATCAGGCATTAAGATTTTACTCCTTGCTTCATTGAAATATTTTAATGTCTCCAAAAGTGATAAATTTCACTAAAGTGATAATTTTGTTGAACTATAAATACTCTTCGTGAAAGTGAAAACTGAAACTTTTCACAGTAAAATAACCGAATGATCTTTCCGTTATGACTCTGGACTATAAATGCTCTCTAATGTAATCCTCTCATGATAACTTCATGAAAACCTGTACTATAAACTAGGCATAAGAGTCGACACTCGACACTACCATGTAATAGGCAAACTAGCCAACTGCCTAGGGCCTCGTACGTCTAGGTTAGAATCGTGTTTTCATATAGAATATAGATATTTCATAGAGCCCCGCAAAAGCTGTTTTGTTTTGGTTATTATTATAATGGACTACGTTAAGAGAATGTACTTTACAAGGCCTATATAAAATAAATCATGCAATAACGTTGCTATCATTTTGGATAAAATTATAATAAACTTGTGATAGCACAGACGGCACAGAGTCTAAGCAAGGAATCGGATGCGATAGAGCAAAACATATAAGAACAAACGTAGAAATGAAAACAATAGTCCTTTGACCCTTGCAAGGTACCAACAATTGATCTTAACAAAAGTTTCTAGAAAGCCTGTGAGCTTTCAAACGAGCTAATTGCATGACTTTCTACGACATATAAAAAAAAGTTACCCACTTCCCCATACAGGGGATGAGTTCAATCGTAATTTTTTTAAAGCTCGGATCCCCCGATGACTTTTATTTTCATAATCCGAAGGCAGAATTCAAAAATGTTACTTCAGTTCAAAGTTATCAGATCAAAGGGATCAGATAGATATGTAGATCAGATACACCTATTATATTAGATATACAAATAGACAACGCCCTCGCATAAAGGAATCGTACACCTGGGTTAAATAGATCCTAGACATTGTCATTGTAGAATAGAAGGTCATGAGATTCGTTGGAAAGGTTATTTGTTTGGTCAGGTCAATTTCAAATCAGGCAGGGCCACAAGGTTAAAGGTCACAGGAAAAATACGTCGCAAAACTTTATGTAACGTCGCAAATTTATCACTATCTGTAATATTTTTTCACATGCATTTAACATGATTTATTATTATTATATTTATTATCTATATGTACACACGTATTCAACACAAATATCCATAAATAAATTAACATGATTTTATTTTATGATACTATTTAGAATTAACGGAAAAAGGAGAATCAGTCAAGAAAAGTGCAAAATTAATCATGCGTGCAGTGACAAATTGGAAACAAATTAATATTAGTCATCATCAAAATAACAGTGCCATGTACAAAGAGTCGTATACGCCGATAGCATTAGCTACTCTGTCAACGGTATTTATTCTGTATATATGGCAAGAAAAAAACAGAAATAACAAAAATTCTGCTCAAAAACAAATGGATGAAAGTACAAGATCGACAACTTTGCCAGGCTTTGGAATTTTGGGAGATCGTGTCAACGAATTAATTGAAATATTTCTAGACGGTTTGGCCATTTACGTACACAAGTAATTACATCTTTCTTCAATCATCAATTTTAAGATTTTGTGTTTTACTGAACCATTTGTGTGGAGTCTGTGGATACATCATAACTTGCAAGGGTTTGTAGGAAGGTATATTTGCCAATTCAGCCAATGTATTCCAAGAAAGGGGATATCTCGATGCATCGGTAAATCGATGAATCGGCTGCCGATTCGGCTATTCTCTTGTTTTCCAGATGCATATCAGTGAGCCGATGAATTGGGTGCTGAATGCCGATTCGACTATTCTCTTATTTTCCCGGTGCATCGGCTCCCGATTGCCGATCCGGACATTCTTTTGTTTTTCTGTGCATCGGTGAGCCGATGAATCGGCTGCCGAATGCCGATTCGGACATTCTTTTGTTTTTCCGTGCATCGGTGAGCCGATGAATCGGCTGCCGAATGCCGATCCGGCTTTTCTCTTGATTTTCCGATGCATCGGAATAATATATTTCCCGAATCGGCCGCTGTCAATTCTTTAGCCAGTACTACATTTGCTATGATTTTCATGATTTATAATATGATTTTTTTCCATGGGTTAAGTCAATATTCCGGATCGGTTAATTTCCAATTGAAAATGCCGAAGTTTCAAAAATCTACGAATCCATTCCTGATCCTGTATCGAGGCATTTCAAAACATTCAACACCCTTGCCCCGGGTTTAAAAAATTACCTGTAATTAGTCCATAATTTTATTTTAGAGTTAAATCTGAAATGAATTGCCTTGCCTTGCAGTCGCATTAATTAAGAAAGTAATTTCCTTTCTACAGTGTTCGTATATTATTATATTTACTTTGTGAAGTTCTGAAATAAAATTTTCCCCTTTTCGTTCCAATCAAACTCGGAATTCGAATTACATTACGATCTTTTACAATTCTTTGGAGTATAAAACATGATTTTTAATCTAATTTATAGTGACAGAAAATGGGACTGTCAAAGGAAACTGCTGTGTGAAGCAAACCAACGAGCTGCAGAATATGGCATTTTCCACGCTATATTAATGTATTTCACTTCTTTAAGTGTTTCTTTCGTTTTACGAGACCAACGTGTATCTGAAAGCATGGAAGCGATGAAACGAGGACGGCAGGGTAAGGATTGTACCGCAAACTATCCTCAATGTCCATTTTCTTTGTAATAAAGATACATCTGTAAGTAAAACCAATTTCAATTGAGAAGACCATAGAAAATACAAAAATATGCATACTAAGAAATACCGCACTTACCTGTAACAAATTGTGAACTCTTAAACTTCATGTTTACATAAAATTGAATGATTAAAATGTATTATCTATTTGTAAAAATCTTTGGGAACTGTTTTATACAAAATAAATCATTTACAGAATATTTTATTTCCAACTTCTTCCCTAATGTTTCACGTTTTCATATGCACCTATGTATCATATGCATTAATTACTTTAATAATAATAATTATTATATTATGCGGGTCTTTGCCGGGCGTAAATATTTACAGCCCTCACTGCCGGTACCCTAAGTTTACCCATCATTGATTGGGGGTTTAGTTAACGACAGTGGACCCCTTCCCCAATCTCAAGCATAAACATCGTGGGGTACAAGTGGAAACCATGGACAAAGTAAGAAACGGGGTCTTTTTAAGCAGTCAGGCCTATCAGGGCACTGATGGTTTCAAACTTTGTCAAATCAAGGAAAACAAAAGTAAAACAGGGCTATTTATCTGATTATGGATGATGTTAAAGAAGGAGCCTTTTGAGCTAGGTATGGTACGGCTTCCTGTCCTGAGGGACTCGACTGGACTGGACTCTTGCCACTTGCATCGAAATGAGTTAGATAAGGTCAAACCTATATCTAGGGCAATTGGATTTTGACTCTGGTAAACTCCGGATCTGCAATCTGCACCTGAAGGATACCTCTTTGATATTGGGCTGTAAATTGCTATGTTGGGTGAGTGCCTCTCGGTGGCTGTATAATGGGCTTCGCTACAAAATTAGTGGTGAGTGTTGATATTTCTTTATCATGAACTCTGCATTGTGAGAAGTGAGGTGATATATAATTCTGGCAAGACGACTTTCCGGCTAAATATGTGAATTCTGCTTTATTCCAAAATGGCTACAGGATGACCTCGTTCAAAGCCTCGGAAAAGTGGATGGAAATGTGAGTACTGGCGGCGGCAGAAACGTCAAAACCGTTTTCCTAATTCTTCTCTTGCTACTTGCTCGCCGCGCCGCTACCTGACAGCAACTGCTTACAGAGACGAGATTTCTGGGACGGTGACGTAACTGGAAGAAAGATACATCTGTTGTCTTTGGAGCATGCTACGGTATGGTACGCTGGATTAGGTGACATTGGAGGGGTGCAATTAACTGGCTGCGACTGCGCACAAACCTCTTCATTCAGTTATTGATTCCAACGAAGGATCTATAAGACAGGAAACGAGGACTGATACTTACAAAGACAAGAAGCGCATCAATGACCCTGGCTGGTGCTTGGGATGGATGCTTAGACAGATAGACAGCGGGCTTCTACGATTTCCTCTCTCGAATCCAATTTACTTGGATGCCAGAAGCAGGAATGGCGTTGATTAATAGCAGTTATGCAATATCGACAGGTGGGAAACCGAGTCACGGTTTCAAAAGCTTGGATCACTTCCATAGCGTCACCGATCACGGCGAGTGATGTCCGAGAGTCAATTACAGACATGCCCCGGCGACCGAGTCACGGTCATCTCCGCATAAGCCAATGAGGGGCCTAGCAGTCAAACCGTGTCACGGTTTGGATAACGGTTACAAGTAAGGTAACGCGTTTCCAACATGCCCTCGCCTGACAAGCTGGTACGTAGCCTCCCAAGAGCGAAACGACTAGGGTTGACGGCGGGATGAAATTTTAGCGGCTTAGTGATCGACTTATCTATGGCTCTCTTTATTACCGTGACACGGTTTATCCGTGGAATCATTTCCAATACAAGCATGACCTCTTCCAACCGAGAGACACTCGGTGTTCTTATCTGTATAATGCATGATTTGGACTTTCCATGACTTCCACACTCAAATGGGACTCAATGGGCAGACCAGGACAACTGGACATCTTTTCAAGAAAAAAGGAAACTCTGGACGGCAAGACAGGGAAGACTTCGCAGGCCCAAATCATTCATTCATGATTGCTCAATTGCATTTTACGCACCTCAGACAGAGACATTACATCCTGTTTTTACTCTTTCTCATCTCAATGGATACTTCTTTCTGCTGTGGATCATCAAAAGACTCTCAAAAGTGATCAGATCGTCATGTACAAGGAAGTAATATATATATAAATATATTTATAATCCATATAATTCTGCTTCTTTGAAAAATGTGCCCGTGTGTCTTACAAATACGTATGTATGATAGATATTCTGAGACCAGCTCTTCAATCGTGGTGAGTCACACCAACGTTGTTTCCTGTGTATAGTGGTGAATCGTATTTTACAAATGTGGATATTCTCCATTTTCTGTAAGCCGTTATAATGTACATCAAGCGAATTTTAATAGCCCTTCCTTCTTTCAATTTCAGTCAGTAAGCGACTACCGGAACTATCAGTCCAATTTCTTGTCTCTGCTACTTTTCTTTATCGAAACAGGTTGGGTAGGTGGATGAATTTAAAGGTCCTTTTCTCACGGCGCATTTATCAGTGCTCTCACCGGGAGCCATAAACAAAAATAAATATTTTCCATAGAAATTACTCGAAACAACTCGCTTAGGTTATTTGCTATTTACCCCTTTACGATTTACGACGCTTCTTGTTTTTCTGAAATTCTGAAAGACGTTTCCGTCTTCTAAAGCTTGCAATTGGATAGGAATTTCTAATCCTATTTTCCTACATTTCAACAACTTGTGAATTTGGATGACGATTTCATTAATAGGTACTGCATAATATGACGCTTCGGGTAACCTTCCTTCATTTCTAATGACTTCAAAATTTTCTTCACCTTGAAACAATTCTTAATTTTTCTTACATTTTGGATTCTGGGATCCCTCATTTATACTTTTCTTGCTACTTCCCATTTGACAAAATAATTATTTCGCTTTTCTTTACTTTTGCTATTATCTGACTTCAAAAGATATTGACCGCAGGAAATTGCGACGAAAAATCAATAAAGCAATCTGAGCTTAGCCTTCATTTTCAGATGAATAAGAACGTAATAATTGACTTACGAAAATCCAAAGTTTTTAACTGAAAAGTCCTTAGAAAATGAAGAGAAGACTTGTGAGTGAATGAAGATAAAACACCAAGCAGAAACACAGATGACGCAAACTGAAGCAAACGTAGACTCCCTTGCCTTGCCACTTCCAGCAGCGACTACTTTGAGAGAAAATGGAGAAAAATTGCTCAAATTGTAATCCCCTTCTGTATTTCAGAGATGTTGCCCGTGGGATTTTCAATCTGTCGGATACTCTTTCCTAGACGTCTGCTAGGAGTCACCAAAGATGGGTATGGCGTATGGAACCGCCCAATGACCTGTGTGCAAACAAACTAAATCCACCTCGAAAACAAATCGTAAGGATGCGGGGTTACCTTCTGTGGGATAAGCGAATGGTAAAAGCGGTGGTGCGCCTCTAGATTCTTTATGAAAACTCTTCATTTTACAGCGTTTTGTGCGACCAATTACTTTTTCAGATCGGGGAGATGGTTTCGGTGCAAACTTGCATCCTGCAGAAAACACTCTCACACCACACTTCCATTCCATTCAAATTCAGCCTTTGGTGACCATAACATATTTACTATGATAACGGAACCTGGGTAAGATGGCGAATAGGATAATGATGATCAAATTCTTGAGGTGTTATGCTTTTTAGCCTTGCTCTCGTATGTGGATTCTTAGGACTCTAACGGATGACATTTTGTTCCAGATTCATTCAATGACAGCAAAGATAGATACATCCATTTTCTTTAATAATGAGCTGACGTCAAGACGCCGCCTGATTTATTTTCGTCCATCGGCAAATATGAAGACAGAAGACTTGGATGCTGAGCGGGCAGCAACTTTCATTAACTCTACCACTAAAACAAACAAACTCGACCACCAAAAATATTCTATAAAACTAATTATGTAGATTAGTAGTAGTGATTATAGACGATTTGTAAAATATAAAAGTATATAATATTTCCATACTACGTTTATATTACGATTCGATAGACAGATATTCAACGGAATTTAACAGATGAATTGCGTAGGAAACTTCTTATAATTAGACTAGAGTTTGTCAAAACTGACACACTTCCACCTTTCACGAAATAGAAAAATAGGAACAAAAGCACAGTTAACATTATCAGCCATAGACTGAGGCATACGATTAGACATTTCTTAATACACTTAAATTGTTTAATATAATCACTAAACTAAACGGACGGACTGAAAAATGTTAATATTTCAATGTTTATAAACAGAAGATAATCACCAGACCACAAACTTTAACTTTTACGGATACGAAAACTCGCTTGACGCTCACTTATTGGAACATAAGATTTAAGGTAGGAAGCCTTCCTCATTTTGTAACTTTTCTCCTGATGGGTCTCTTAAGGGTGAAGAATTCATTCTTGGTCTGCTCTGCGCTTTTAGGATATCCTCACGTGGATTAATATCGCCTGTCAATAACCTCAAAACATTTCTAACAGTTAAGCCTTTTAAAGAGCTAAATATATATAAACTATCACTTACACATTTTCTCTGTACTCGTAACATATTTGGAACTGATTTTCTTTATGTTGCTAATAATTGTAGAAAAACCATTGCCTCAAGGGCTAATTAACTTTTACAGCTCAATTAGAACTCTTAGTCGACTTATACATGTTAATAGAAAAACATAAAATCACCAACAATTAAACATGCCTCTCATGTAATTTTAGAGATATTTAGGATCACAGTGATAAACTCCACTTATTACTAACCACGGTACAAGACACAAATTATATAAATCAGCCATTTAGGACTTATCACAGCTGCATAATACTGCTTCAAATATAACAAACTCATAAAGCGATACATCTTCAATCTCCGTCAATCAATAACATTAAATCGGCAATCATAGCCTGTCGGCTCGCGACCCTTTATCTTCCTAACACCAAGAATGTAGTCACATTAAACTTAACATGCCGTGCGGCAAGAAGATGAAGATTATAAATATGTCTGCAATATGAAGAAGAAGAGATTTGTATGTATAACTTTACTTACGACGCGTCGACTCTTTTCTGAAACACTTAACATTGTAAATCGTAACTGAACAACTTAGCTGGCAGTTTTAAAACCTTCCTTCGTACGACAAGTACTACACCCTTCTCCCTTCTTTTCTTCCTTCTTGGTATACTGTTCATAGCGACTGTAATTTCTGTATTATTCGCGAAGCCTTTTTGTTGTACCGACGTAATTTCATTTTCTCCGAACATCCTGACTTGGGTTTCCTACGAAAAATTCTAAAAACACCTCCAATTTTTCCTCGAAAATCATCTTAGGACATGTTAATAACTTACGCTTGCGAGATTTAATCGCATTAAAATTTCGAAGAGCAAAACCAAAACGTTGGGGTTAATTTTCGAAGTGCTACATACAGCGACATTAAACCAACTCTTTAAAATTATTTAACTTGGACAACTTGCGTCATATATTTTTCTGGATATGGATATCCACTTCTACGTTCCTAATTACTGTAATTACTATAATCAAACTTCCCAAATTTCAAGTTAAGAACCTTATGCTTTGCAATTATAAATGCGTTGGAAAATTCATACCATTATTACTCAATATTAATTGTTACAATTATTTAGGTTGAACTGCTTCTGTATTATATTTTACAGGATATGGATATCCACTTGGAACATTGCGTTCCTAATTACTGTAATTACTCAAATCAAACTTCCCAAATTTCAAGTTAAGAACCTTTATATTATGCTATGCAATCAAAATGCGTAGGGAAAATTCATACCATTAATACTCAATATTAATTGTAATAATCACTTAGATTGGATTGCTTCTGCAATTCATTTTTACTGGGTATCCATTTCGAATTCATTTGCGTTCCTAATGACTCAAATTAAACCTTCCAAAATTCCAAGTTAAGAGACTTTATATGCAAAGATAAATGCGTTGGAAAAATTCATACCGTTGCTCAATTTTTACTGCAAAACGTGTGAAGTTTTTGTTGGAACCCGGACTTCCATAAATCTACTTTCGTACTTTTTTAATATTACCTGCAGTGCTTTCATTCGTTTTCTTTTGCGTTCTAAAGAATCTCTGGCCTGGTATACTCAAATAACACGACGAAACACCAAAAGCATTCATTTAAGCTTGTTCATATTCGTGTAATGTAACTATCAATGGGTAATTCATAAATCAAATCTACAGAAGAACATTAGAAATAAACACATGGGTTACCAGTGTAATCGCAAAATGGCCAATTCCCCTGGGTATGTAGTACAACGACGTTTCGACTAATTCCACATTATCTACCTGTAGACTTTTTATCGCAGCGACAATTTGGAAACTTCTCAACCCCTTTATATAAGCCAAAAAAACACACAAAGCGCACAAATGACTTTTAGGGCCTACTTATAGTTAGTAATGTAATGAAATTATGAAATGTAATGAAAAAATGATTCAATTGATATATAGAATAAACCGAATCGACGACCACAAGTTGGAATGTTTTCCGCACCAATCAACGAAACAATGGCGCCCAGTAGGATACTTTGGTATAATGCTGCTTTACATACAATTAGCTTACGTAACAGTCCATCAGTTTCTTTGACGCGACCGAGACCGTGTTGATATAGAATCTGCTGTTGGGTAAACTCAAACATTTTAAGCATAAACCCCGCCCCCTAATCCCTTATATTGTGTGTATTAAATATTAATTAATAAGTAATAAATACCTAAATTGAACCTGATAGTTGTTCAAGATGACAAATATTGATTTCCTTAGTTGGAAGACATCTTGACTTACTTTGCAGCAATTTCAGCAATACAGAAAGACCAATACTATAATAGTCGATTAGAATTTAATGGTAAGTTACCCTCCCTCCACCTGTTTCTTGCTTTCAGATCCATCTCGGATATTCGGAAGACCGTGCATGAGATTTAATCTACCTTGCTAGTCAAAGAAATTGCCACACATGCTTCCATTGCATTTTATATGAGAAGGTGACATAATATCTTACGCTCCTCCCCATGAGGTACAGCATTTCTATCCTCTCCGCAAGTTATGAACTGTCTCTTTCTGAAATGTGACTCATACACCAGAAGCAAGATTTCTGCAAGAGGTTGCCCTAAAATGCCCTTTCCTTTCTGGACCAGGACTCTCAGGACCAATGGCAGTAAACCCGTCACTTTTTCGGTCGGCAGGACTGTAAATATTCAAACGCCCTCAAGTCAACAACATGAATTAAATCAAACATCAAACACATTATATTTCATCTGTATAAAATCAAGTTTCATTTCATATCCAATCATGAATAACAATCTGAATTACTTGTTTAATATTATTTAGATATCGTATTTCATACTCTATTTACATCAATGTTCAACAATAATTGAACTTCATAAAAATATAGTCTTCTCTCGGCTTGCATTACCTCGAATCCAAGCAATAATATCACATTTCAAAACATACAAAATACCTAATAGTAATAGTTATCTATTTTTTACATGTTAATCATACAACATAACTTATTGAGTAATTTGAAACTGTCTTAATATAATTAAATTTTAACTTTTTACTGTTTTCAGCTCATTAAAAAAGGAATCCAAGCTAGATAAACACGCTTTCACATCTTCGTCTCCTTCACTTTTTATTGAATGACTGTTTTTCTCAAGTTGAAAGTCGTTCTCGTTTACGTAAGAGTTTTTACTCCAAGAAAAACTGCTATCATTATCTGAATTAAGTTTAGAACATTGAATTGAAAATTGATAAGAATACATCTGTAGCCTACGCCTTTTCTCTTCCTGTTTGCGAGCAAGTTCATTTTTTGCCTTTTTAAGTGCATTAGATAACATTGCCTCCGCTAACAGATTACTACAATGAGTTTTACGTCTTATCTGCCTACGCTTAATGGTAACATCTGATATCCATTTCAAAAGGTTAGAAGTGCTTTGTTCCTTAGGATCATCAATGCCGGAAGGATCAGTAGACATTGTTCGCTTAAGAACGGTGATTTCAGTAGAAAAATGTGGAGCCTTCATATTGCTTCAACCGCTTGGATAACTCGTGTAAAACAAATTAAAGGAAATATACCTTCGGCTAAATCAGGTTACTACTCTCGTCAATCTCCTAATATGGAGGTCCAAGTCTGCTGATAAAATCAGTAACAATACTGGAGAGATCTGATTTCATTTACCTGCAAATGCAAAAAAACAAACAAACGTCAATAAATTAAAAATCATCGACCAAAATTTAAAACAATTTATAAAAAAAATATAATAATAACTACTGTCACAGAATTCCATGTTACAGTAGTACAGGGGCTATGTTATACTGAGCTGAAGTTTTAATTTAGGTGACTTTTCCCTATAAAGATTTGTATTTATTTACTACATATTATTATGAGTAGGCAATACGCATTGATTATGTGTATATATACACCATACGACTATACCTCCCCTCAACCTCACCTTTCGTTTCCCTGGCCTAAGGATGACCTTAATATCTAGGACTCGAACTCCACTCACCACTCTAGGCACAAAGCTTGCTCTTGTATTAAGGGATTTGTGCCTTGTGCTAGAGACTAAACTAAGTGATCGTGTCATGAAAAATAAACATTGAATTACACAGGGAAGTGGGCGGATAAACCCCCTAAATGCTGTTGTTGACGGTTGTTGACGTATCTGTTTATGCCAGGGCCAGGAGTCTATTGCGTATTTCTTTCCACTCGTTACAGCTGTGGACTATGGACATACTATATGACTCATATATGAATGCCGTAAGCCATATATACCTACCCCTAAAACGTTTCTGCCTCCTCGTTGCAATAAATGCACTCCCCTGTTCACCACAAACGCAAACGCAATCCTTCCTATTCCTTTGAGTTACGTTGCAATAGAAACTGCAATACATTCATGATTCATACAGTCTAAATGGAATATAAAACGTTTGTCATAATATTTATTTTGAAATACTAAATATGGAATGGCTTGAGTGTAATAATTTAGGCCTACGCTTGCTTATGCCATCAGTTGTTTATTACTATTACTTTGGCCTTTTAACTTTGAACTTGGCTATTAATTTAATGGGGACATAAAAAGGGTCATACTCATTCATCTTTTTTTAAATCCCCTTTCTTTACGAAAGTCCTAACTGCCAACGCCGAACACAATCATTTCAGCTTGCAAATTGTAAAAATTGAAAATATTTTCAAAAAGAAATGATATTGATTTGCTTATGCAATTTTATTTTGACACATGCAATCTCTTTCATTTTTCTATCTTTGTATTGCATACGGTTGACGGTAATATGCAGCATTAGCACTCCATCAACCATTAAAAATGTGAATAATTGGCATCCCAAAAATGAAACTGATTCTTCTTATTACTACTACACTGTACTTACTTACAACTTATGTATCCATGTATTTCATTAATTTAAAACTAAAGACAAATGACAAAACAAAAAAATGACAAAACAAAATAATAATACAAACAATATTTATATACATAAACAACATGCATAAATGACGAAGATACATGGCTGACTAATGGCATAAGAAAATTTTACGTACCTGATATTAGCTGAGAAAAACAAAATTCACTCCTCCCCGACCAAATAATAACAAGGTTCACTGCCAAATGGTTCGCTGTCCGCAATGTAGACTTCGTTTTCCTTTCGGAAATGAAATATTCTCCAACATTCACAAAGAGATGATTTTCTAAGAAAATGGCTGCCACCTGGATGCAAAATTAGCGTGACCTGCCTCGACAAATGCTTGTTGGAGAATGGCGCAGTTGGGGAACCAAGAACCAACTCTCCTAGGCTTGTTTGCTTCTCTCTACACTCACAGAGTTACAGACAGCCACAGAGCCGTAGAAAAGCTAATCCACCTCAAAGCCCCTTCGAGATTTTTCTATAGAAAAACAAGACTCATACCTTTTCCTTAACAACGGTAGGACGCCACTGCGCTGAAAATGTGGAAATGGATTATATAGATCCACTTTGAGGGAGGCATGTTCCTCCGCTTTTATCTATTATTAACCTCTTTGTTATTGCGTTGTTCTCCTAATTTCGTAATTAAATAAGATATTTGTAAAATGTAATAATCCAAACGTTATAAATGAAAATTTAGATACCTCTTGGGTAATATTTGAAAACATATCTTGAAGATTTCTTTCAATACTGTCGCATATTTATAGTTCTATATAGTAGGGCGGATGAAGAAGTTCAGTGCTAAGGCTTCTAGAAAGTGCTGTCGTCACCAACTTTACCAAGGGTTTCGGGGTTTCGTTCGTTCGTGTCACTTGGGTTTTGTAACAATGGGTTTTTGCCTAGTGGAAGAATTTCATTGATCAATGAACATAATGTTATAAGTGCCCAAAATAGGGTTTCGATTGCAAAGCTTAATTTCTTAAAAATGTTCTTAAGTCGAATGATTTCGAATTCGTTTCAATAAAGTCGAATAATTTCGAATTCGTTTCAATAAAGTCGAATAATTTCGAATTCGTTTCAATAAAGTCGAATAATTTCGAATTCGTTTCAATAAAGTCGAATAATTTCGAATTCGTTTCAATAAAGTCGAATAATTTCGAATTCGTTTCAATAAAGTCGAATAATTTCGAATTCGTTTCAATAAAGTCGAATAATTTCGAATTCGTTTCAATAAAGTCGAATAATTTCGAATTCGTTTCAATAAAGTCGAATAATTTCGAATTCGTTTCAATAAAGTCGAATAATTTCGAATTCGTTTCAATAAAGTCGAATAATTTCGAATTCGTTTCAATAAAGTCGAATAATTTCGAATTCGTTTCAATAAAGTCGAATAATTTCGAATTCGTTTCAATAAAGTCGAATAATTTCGAATTCGTTTCAATAAAGTCGAATAATTTCGAATTCGTTTCAATAAAGTCGAATAATTTCGAATTCGTTTCAATAAAGTCGAATAATTTCGAATTCGTTTCGACTAGACGTTTCCCACAATTCCAAGATAACACAGGCAGGTACTGTAGTCATTTCAATACCTATTCATGTTAATTTAGTGACCGGTCACCAATAATTGTGGGAAACCTCTATAAAGTCGAATAAATTCGAAATAATTCGAATAAATTCGAATAAAATCGAATTCGTTCCAATACATTTAAGTACTTTCCCTGCAGTTATTATTAACAAGTAGTGTACCATTCGAAAGCTCGTTTAAAGCACTATCAACTGATATTATAATATTAGACATTTTCATACCACAAATAAAATAACGCCATTTCTTGTGAGACATGTCTCAAGTTGATTCATTTTGACATTATAAATAACAAAATTTGATTTTTATTTTAATATTGGGTAATAATGGTTCCGTTCATATCGTCTATCTATGGACTATGATGTTTGGCTTTTTACAAAAATTTTTTTAATGGCGCGAAAATGTCGGTCCCAATTTCTCGGTCACCAAGCCACATTTTGAAAATGTAAGAGCCTTGGATCCGAGGTCTAGATCCGTACTTTAAGAGTGCCGTTTTTCATGTTTTAAAATCATGCTCGACTAGGTCTCATACTCTGCAACGATTCTCCAAATCTACGCTAGCTACAAAGACGAATGATAGCTTTAAAAAAAGCCAATCGCATTTTGGGGTTACTCAAAAGGGGAAATTTCAAAATTTTATTTAGATCGCTAACTGTGAGGACACTTGCAAAGGTTATCTTTACGGCTTTCCCAAAACGGATATCCAAAATCCGCCTCTTTGAGTAACCAAGTCATTAGATTATCTTTTTTTTGACCTCTCGCATGACACCCTAGCTAATGTAGAATTGGCCCTGCATCGCAAATAAATTTCGAAAATAATTACATGTAAATATGTACAATTAACTCGCTCTGTGAGTTCGATCATCCGTTCGTAGGTGCCTCAATGGTATGACCGTTAGAAATGACGTCAGATTGTGCGCGATATTATGAATGTATGTTATTGTTGCCTAATACTCACAAAACACAAACAAACCGTCTACCATCTGACATCGAGTTTGGCGGAGGAAGTAAATTGGACAAGTCAGTGACTATTACTATGATCACCAAATAACTTTGGACAATAAGATTGAAGAATAATAAAACCGATAAGAAAATATAATAGGCGAGTTCGCGCATCAGTGAGCATGAAAAATACAGGAGTTCGTGCTTCAACGAGCACCTTTGTTCGTGCTCACTGAAACGCGAACTCGCCTATTATGTATTCTTATCGGTTTTATTGTTCTTCAATCTTATTGTCCAAAGTTATTTGGCGATCATAGTACAAGAAGAGTACCAGAAAGGATGCCAACTTCAAAAATAGTAATAACAATAACATTATTGCCAATGCATTGATGGAAATGCTATTATAAGTCAGTATAGAAATCTTTATAATATAATACACTTCCCCAGTTCCCCGTTTCCTAGAATCTAGTTTTTGGAATTGCGTTGACTTATGCCCTCGGATTATCCATCAGCAGCAATTAGGGTCAACCTCCATTGCATTTAAAATTCATCATAACATCTTTTCATCTGCTTCAATTTCTCTTCTGCTTCGGTTTAGTCCGATTTTTATAGGACTTGCATTTTTGGAATCGTGGGCTATCCAGGGACAAAAGGGAGTTACTGGATTTTTGATATAGTTGCATTTAAAAAATCTAATTGCAATAATTTAAAAAAATTTAAGTCTAGAACCTGCCCCTCATTGAATTTCCCCGTATTTTGAACCACCCCTGAACCTTAATATGCGTAATCATTTTTAAATTCAGAATTAGTACTGTGGAGTCCTAGTGAAATAATAAACCATGTCCAAATAGATGTAAAAAAGTGGTGTGAAATTGCATAAAAAATTGAACTAATTATCTGACGTTACATGACGTTTTTAGTGAATTTTTCCAATGACCTTTGACCTTGACATGGCCTAACGAATAAAATTTTCGAACGTGCTATCCCATGACGTTCTACAATATCAATAACTAAAGTTACATCAATTTTTAATTTTTGGACCACGCCCACAGGCAGGGGGTGTGTCTGATTTATTTTATTTTCTAACTCGACATTGCTTTTCATCCCTACATCACGCATAGTAAGGTTGAGTTAATTATCTCAAACCGTTTTTATTGTCGTTTTTAGTGAATTTTTCCAATGACCTTTGACCTTTCTATACGTGTGACTTGACCTTGACATGGTTTAACAAATAATCTTTTCGAGCGAAATATCTCATGACGTTCTACATTGTCAATAACTAAAGTTACAACAATTTTAAATATTTGGACCATGCCCACAGGCAAGGGGTGTGTTCGATTTAGTCCATTTTCGAACTCGACCTTGCTTTTCATCCCTACATCACGTACAGTAAATTTGGGTTGATTATCCCAAACCGTTTTTGAGTTATCCGTGCTAACAGAAAATCAGACGGACGGACAGAGAGACAGATCAGGCATTCCTATAAAGCGGTGTTGCACACCACTTAATAAGAATGGAATTCAGGAAGTCTTGGTTTGATGAGGTGTGAAAACACACAAAACACTCATCGTATAGCCCAATGTATTAAATCTGCCACCAGTCGTACCTGGATTTTATAATGTTTGCGCGGGTCTATTCTATGGTGTAAATCTTAATGGTTAAATGGGACGAAATTAACCTATAAGAATTTTCAACATGCAATGGACCCGCTCAAGCATTATAAAAATCCAGATACGACTGGTGGCAGTTTTAATACATGAGGCTATACGATGCGTGTTATGTGTATGTGAAATGGCTTCACTTTGCCATTTTGTCTAATACAAACAAATCAAATGTGGTTAGATTGTGTTGTTGTATTCATATCGCGATATCGCACGGAGGAGTGGTGTGGTGGAGGACCAGAGCGAGGCCACAACAGTCCACACTTTCCTCCGGGGCAGGAGCTATATTTTTACGATCCTCCCGTAGTCCAAACTCATTGACCCCATGCGCCATTTCGAGAGATTTCCAAACTTCTTGAAGAAGTTCAATCTCTGAGCTCTGCACTGTTAATCTACAATACGACACCTGGAAAATAATGCGGCAAGTCTGTACAGACGGCCTCCTTAAATATCAAACAAAACCTTTCATTCAATTCAGCCGTACTCGAGATTTTTGTACAGACATTTCAATGTAAAAGAGTACAACTTATCCCAACCTTGAGCCCAGTACCTTTAAATTTGGAAATCTCTGATGACTACCAAAATACATGTAAAAATTGTTTTACAACTCTTGGAATTCTGTCTAAAGTTCTTACCCGATTTTCTTGTGTGGCACATTTTTGGAATCCTGAATATATTGTCAACCACCCCATTGTACAAAATATACGATACTAGCTGGTTAACCCGTCCTACGACAGGGCTCTGTTTCACATAAACCAAAATTAAAGATTCTAATATGACTAATCCCAAAAGCTCAAGTGCCCTGATATTTCATACCATAGTTTCCTTTACAATCTCGGCCAATCCGTACCAATTCAGTGGTTTCACCTCCCTGCCCCTTGCCAAAAAACAATTGTTCCATAGACATGAAGTCTTCAGGTCCCTGCCCCCTCCCAAATAACAACTTTTTCACTGACATGTAACCTCCACCTCCCCGCCCCTTCCCAAATAACAAATGTTTTATCGACGTGTAACTTCCACCTCCCCCTCCCTTCCCAAACAACAATTGTTTCACCGACGTGTAACTTCCAGCTTCCCCTCCCAAATAACAACTTTTTCACGGACATGTAACCTCCATCTCCCCTTCCCAAATAACAATTGTTTCAGCGACATGAAGTTTCTACCTCCCAGCCCCTTCACAAATAACAACTTTTCACAGACATGTAGCCTCCACCTCCCCACCCCTTCCCATAAAACATATTTGTTACACCGACATGAAGTCTACACCTCAACACCCCTCTCAAATAACAACTTTTTCACCGACATATACCCTCCTTCTATTGTTTCTAAAAGTGTAAACATAGATTTTTACTGCTTCTAGAAGTGTCAACATGGGGTTTCACTGCTTCTAGAAGTGTCAACATGGGGTTTCACTGCTTCTAGAAGTGTCAACATAGGGAAACTGGGGGTGGACACACATACATACATACATACATACTCCCGGAAATTATAATATAGTATAGATGTTTACTCATTAATATATCTTATTGCGATTATAATTTTGTAAACGACAAAATCTGCTATAAAATTTAAATATCGTTACTAATAGTTCGTAGCAACCAATTAGATTGGATTTCATAAAATATCGACCACTAGGAAGACCATCCAGGTGCAAGCCAGCTCGAAGCTCGGCTGAAACTATCAGTATCCCTATATAAAATTTTTAAATAGTAAAATAATTTATTATTTTGCAGTCGGTCATGATGAAAAGTCTATCTGTACACGTGTAATAATGTGTATGGGTATACCACGAATGACGAATTCTGGCATACATGAAACGATGATATTATATTGGCAATTGGCATTAATGTCCAATGTGGAGCAACACAAACAACAAAAATACATATAATGGCTATAATATTTTTCTCTTTTCATTTTCATGCTAACTTCTTTCAAAAGCGGCGGTAGTTATATATAATGATTTTTTACAAACGGAAAACACTATTCGGTGGGGGTGGGGCCAAACTTATTTATGCATCGGACGGAGCATCAAAATGTAATTTCCTCAAACTGTACAGCTTATGCTAAATGACAACTACAGTGTAATGTACTGATAATGTGAAATTCAAACAAATCGGAAATCTTTATTCAATAATAAATTAAAACTCCAAATTTAAAATATTTAAAACTTATAATCAGAAAAACCATTAAATAATATTATATATAATCCAAAAATGCACTTGTAGTTAATGCAGTCCAGTTCTAGTCATCATATTATTATTCAAAAGCAACAAAAATCATACCCCAAAAATGCAATGACGACAATAATTCAGATCAATTTTAATCATTTATATCGTAATTAATCATTTTAAAAATATGGTTTACGATACGAGTTATAATTGATAGATAGTTGGTGACGGTACTCCTTTCAGCTTGCGAACTCTTAAAACATAATTTGTAGTTGATTCTTTTCAACAGATAAGTTTTCAAAAAGTGGTACAAATTCATTAGTAATTTCATCCTCAAAAACGTTAACAATTCTGAAACCACTAGGATCGTGGCGTAGAGGCGCACCAATTGCACTGGTAACAACCTGTTGAACATCTTTGTAGACCCCACCAGCATTTCCATGATAGTGACCGCAAAAGATGTACCGAACACCTTCAGTTTCAATAAAATATATTGCAATGTACAGGGTTAGTCAGTTAATAAGAGTATGGGATTATTACAGGTGTTTTAATTTCTTTTTGTAAATTCTCTATGTTAAATGTTAACTACCACCTCCTCTATTCGGCTTTTTCTCAGTAAGTCGAATAGAGGAGGTGGTAACAAAGAGAATTTACATTTATGAAATAAAAATACATGTAAAAATCCCATTACTATCTATATTGTCTTAACTGACTAACCCTGTACAACCACAAAACCATTTAAAAAAATATTTTACCGATATTCCGCAATTTTTTCAGCAGTTCAATTCTAGTTTGCTTTTCTATATTATAGTAGGCATCATCTTCTTCATCAGGATGTTTTAGAAAAAATGGAATGTGCTGAAAAACCACTTCAACATAATATTTCAACTTCACAACTTTACATAGACTGAAAACAGCGGTTAAAAAATGGAGCTTAAGTACCTGTATGTTTAGGCTTTGGCTCCGAATCGGACGGTGATAACAATTCTTCTAGGAACATCTTCTGTTTTGCACACTCTTCTGGAAGTGCAGTAGGGCATTTGAAGTGTTGAGAGTTGAGAACAAGAAATTTCACACCACCTATCCAAAAGGAAAAATAGTCGGGTCCGAATTGTTCCCTATAAATGTTGATACTTTCTTGGGAAGGTACATCTCCAACATCATGATTTCCACACACGCAAACCAGTTTCACTTCTGGGTCCAAACCTTTAAACATTTCCGTGAAGTCTACTAGCTGCTTCTCACGGAAGCCTCTTTGTGTTCCTATATGAAATACAATTTTTAAAACGTACTGTATACGTATTATTACAAAATATAAATATATTAGATTGAAATTAACGAATGTATATAAGTCTCCTAGCGGATTTTACGCAACTCTTAATACAATTCTTAGTACTTCTTATTAGTTCTACACGCTCCCTAGATGCTTCACCACTGCACTGAAAGTGAAAACTGATTCTTTACATTCAACATTCACATCTACTTCAGTGTAGCATCTATCATATCAGGTACAGATATACTATGTTGAGCCCTAAATCCACTAGAAGACTTATAATCCTACATTTACATTCGTTAATTGATTGAATTTCATGCATAATTTCTTTACTATTAGTATACACATTCAACATTACAAACTGCAATCTGTAGTAAGAAAGTCTTTTATCAATATTTAAGATTCATTGAACCTTCATAAGGAAATGCATCCAACATATCTCCACAGATTACTAAAAACCGAGGTTTGGGCATCATATTGTTAATTCGTTGAATAGATTCTTTGCACAACGTAATCTCCTTTTCCCAGCTCGGGGTATAGTCGCTTCTCGAAATGTAATTTTCAATGAGTCCTAGCTGCGTATCGGCAGCTTGTATGAAGACAAAAGGTCCTGTCCATTGTATCTCTTTTTCCGCATGGTCCAATGGATTAATATCGCGAGGTAGTAATTTAGGCGAAGTCATATTACAGGAACAAATTATTGTCAACTTTAACAATGTCAAATATTCAATAATAATATTATATAAAAGTCTACGTAGTGCCGTGCCAGTCGGTCTGTCAGTATCCAATGTTGAATGTGATGAACAAAATTCGTACTGAAACTTCTGTAGGAGACAGCTCTCCTCAACACCAAATATCAATGGTTGAATTGATGATTGAAACTGAAATGTCTTCAGGTCACCGCTGACCATGTACTAAATAAAAACTAAAAAAAAGTCGCAAAATTCAATTCAATACATACATACAGAAAAGTTAACTTTTAATTAAATAAAAAACCTGGAATAGAAAAATTAAGATATAAATTTCCCACCATCCCCGCTGGATTAAAATCAAACATATAATCATTTTACCTTTGACCTTAGGCGATTTAAGCGATTTTTATTGGAGTTGGGTGCTGCAGCTGCAGAGAGTCTGCAGTCTGCAGAGTGCAATAATAAAATTCTTTCTAACTTTTTGATTCCTAGGATTCCCTCACTTAAATGACGCGGGAAAATAAAAATGAATTTACACAACGTTGAAAAATATTGGAAATGGAATGCCAAAAATTACAAAAATTAACTACTTGGGTCAACATTAGGTCAACACCTACGATAAATAAAATAAACTAGAATTACAAGGTCTGGTCAAGAGTTACATCTCAGCAGAGTCAGAATTGTAAAATACAAGCAACAAGTAAACCACACATCAAAACAAAACCCAAGATTTTATTTTCATCTCTCATCATTCTTTCATTGCAATTATTTTTGCAGACGTTTTTCAGAAGTCATTCGGAATCGGAAGTATAGAAGATGAACGAATTCAAAATACCCGACAGTTCTTCCATTATAAAAAATCGTGCAAGCAAGGAACAAGAAGTCACTGAAAATCCCAGTGCTGATGCTGATAATGATGCTGCCAATGAATCAAGAAAATCACCTAGCCCTAAAGGTAATAATATTCTCATTCTCAATCACTTAGTACCAGAAAGTCGTAGGTGGTAAGCATAGCGTATTAACGTATGAAAGTCAATTATTTTAGGCAATGACATGGGACAGAAGGATGTCAAAACACACCAAGACAAAGCCAAACAAGAAAAAAAATCAACTCCTGAGGCCATATTCGCAGCACTTACTTACGAAGAACCTCCAAATCGTGCCCCAGCTGATGTACGCTATAAGCTAGAAGTACTTAAAAACGGTTCTATCATTGAAATGATTAATTTTAAAGAAAGAAGTAGTTACGTTATTGGGCGAATACCTGGTTGTGACATCGCTGCTGAACACCCTACTATTTCACGCATTCATGCAATTTTACAATTTATTGGTGTGCGAAGTTCGGCCTCAAAAGACAGTGCAAATGACGTTAGCGAAAACCCAGAAAATTTGGAAAAGGGTTTGTATATCTACGATTTAAATTCGACCCATGGGACATTCTTAAATAAAAATAGAGTTTACCCAAATAGGTAAGTAAAACGTATACGAATTTAAGCATAAGAAAGGAGTTAAGATTTGCTTTTGTTGATATTTTAATTTGGTATGACGAAATTGTAAGGGGGTTTCTCCGATCCCATGAAAGAAGTGAAAGAACACCCTACCAAATAGCTCTCATTTCTTCCACGGGTTTTCAATCTGCCCCGAACCTGACGAACATCTCAGGTGTGGGGAAGATTTGAAGGCCATACTTTGCCATACAAATCTTTCCATATGTCATACACGAAAACCATTCATGTTAAAACTGCATGAGTCATGAGTATGAAATGTTTTTGGCGATGAATAGATAATTAATTGGATTTTATGTAACAGATACTATCGACTACATGTAGGACATGTTCTTAAGTTTGGAAACTCTTCACGGTTGTATATAGTTGTGGGCCCTTCGGACGATGAAGAAGAAGAAAGTAGTAAAACTGTTACAGAACTGCTTCAGGAAAGATTAAACAAAGAAATGGAGCGAAAAAAATTGAAAGCGGAGCTAAAATTAAATGACACTGAGAAAAATATCACTGAAGAAGAATCTGAAGGAATCGATTGGGGCATGGGTAAATCCATATTTTGATATGATACATCATTTAGTAATGTTGCATTTAAAGTTTATATTTTTTCAGTCTGTTCTTTAGTGTTAATTTTCAATGATTGAATATGTAGGCGAAGACGCCGACGAAGAAAGTGATCTGCGTGAAAACCCCTTTGCCATGGACTTCGACTCCAGCGAACTAAATCTAGACAATCCTAAGAAAACTCTCAGAGGATGGTTCGATAGGGAAGGATGTGACCTTGTTTACGACGTCAGAGAGAAAGCCAATGGACAGTTTATATGCACAATAAAGTAAGGGGTCTACTAAGTACCTTTGCACAATAAATACCCATGTAATTTAAATTGGAAATAAGCAATTTAGCTATTTTAATTATTATTTTAAATATAACGTTAATTGGTTGTCAGTGTCATAACTAACAGTTTACCCAACTTTCATTACTTATACCTCCTAAGATTGAAAAGGGTAAAATGTTAATGAACGTTAAAAATTGACGTTATAGGTTTACTTTTTTACTACGGCAATAATAATTCAATAACTGCATTAAATGTTGTGAGGATTTTTGAGTCACAATTATCTGCAGAGTGTAGACTTTATTAGCCGATTCTCCTCGAAAATCTTCGATCCTCTCCGTTTTCATTAAGGAGAAAGGCTGAAACATAAAAATTCCCAACTCCATGTTAGGGGAAAATACGGGGGTTTTTGGCTTCTTTGTGCAGGCAGATTTATTTGTGAGAAACAGGCTTTACATAGAACGTAAATAAGTAAATAACATGTAGATTCATGTTTTCCGTCCTGGCAATGACATTTTGTCTCATAAAAGTGGAGTGATTCTACATTTTTTGTGGTTTTTTAACCTATTTAAATGACATCATAGCAGCATAATAATTGCATTGATTTTATTTTAGAGTAAATACATAAGAGACCATGCAGGCTCGGAACAAAATGTCACAGCCAAAGTTGTTACTTTCAGATTCTAATATACTTAGTGATATGAAAAAAACAATTTCAGGATTTTTTTTGAAAACCCGCCGTTTTTAAGTTATGGCGGTTTTCCGCCTGATGTCGTTCATCTATGATTCATTTCGAAACTACTTGACCGATTTTCATGAAACCGGCGCCATTCTGCTCGCAAACGCTTTCTTCACATGGCCCCTTTTTTAGTTTTTCAAATTTGTTTCAAAATTTTGAAAAACATTTCGAAAAATTTCGAAAAAAAACTTTTTGAACGTTTTTATTAGAACTATTATTAAATGCGATAAAAACGCTAGTTCTGACCAAAAACTCTATAGTGATTTTCATTCATTCATTTTAATGGCTTTCTTTTTGATATATACACCCTAATTATTGAGTTTTTGGTCAGAATTAGCGTTTTTATCGCATTTAATAATAATTCTAATAAAAACGTTCAAAAAAAATTTTTTTCGAAATTTTTCGAAAGATTTTTCAAAATTTTGAAAAAAAATTGAAAAACTAAAAAAGGGGCCATGTGAGGAAAGCGTTTGCGAGCAGAATGGCGCCGGTTTCATGAAAATCGGTCAAGTAGTTTAGAAATGAATCATAGATGAACGACATAAGGCGGAAAACCGCCATAACCTAAAAACGGCGGGTTTTCAAAAAAAATCCTGAAATTGTTTTTTTCATATCACTAAGTAGATTAGAATCTGAAAGTAACAACTTTGGCTGTGACATTTTGTTCCGAGCCTGCATGGTCTCTTATGTATTTACTCTATAGTAAAAAAACAGTTGGGACAATGAGTAATGAGGTTTGTGAATGTGGTAATGTTAAGTAAAGAAGAAAACATTGCATTGCTTGGATTTTGCAGAGAGAAGTTTTTATCCAGCATCAAAACAATTCTGTTGTTGATGTAGTAGATAGATAGTAGATAGTTCGGTAGGATACGACGTCTTTCGTCTACGTCGTTTGAGGGTGCTAATAAACTACTGTAATATTTTTGAAAGTTGCATCAAAATCAGATGGGGTCGAGAGTTGATGGTTTTCCAGAAGAATCTGCTAATGTATATAATCAGTTATCGGCTTTTTTTTAGCTCGCCTGGACAAGGCAGCTTATAGAATCGCACAGTCAGTCCGTGTTCACGATAACTTTTGAAGACATTGATGGATTTTAACTAAACTTGGCAAAAACATTGCCTATGAACCTGTGACAAGGCCTATTGAAAATGGGCCACATGGTTAGATAGATTTTTTTTATATTATAATCGCAGACTTGATAGTTGATAAAGCAATAAATGTACGTGTGGTAGGGAGAACCTAGGAAACCTGCATATATTACGTAACGCAAAACTCACTCCCCCATATGTAACCCAAGTGTTGACTTGACTTTTTTTGAGTACCTCCTCCTCCCATCAACTGCACACGTAATATGTGCGGGCTCCTTAAAAGCAAAAAAGCAAAATGCGTAAGCCCAATTCTTCTAAACCACCGAAATGAGTAGTTTAATATTATTATTATACCATTTAAAATAGTAATAGAAATTTACGTAAGAAAGTTGAATGGTGAGTGTTGACCTAATGGAAATAATTAGCGAAAGGGGACATTTCGTAATGATCGTAATGAGCGTATTAAATAGCATTTCAAAACTTCTAATCGAAATTGGTTCTACTATATCGACTTACTTATTTTGCATTTTTAGTAGAGCTGGGTTTACTTTTTACTACCCTCTTGATTCCTTTGTGGCAGTTGGGACATTTTTTGTAGAATTAAACAACAGTACTGGGGGCCACTATTTATTCTTTAAAAATATTTATTCGTATGTTGTCCCGATGGGATTTGTACGTTTTTCCAAAATCCCATGGGGAATCTTATTTTTTTGATTTTTAAAGGGAGCTTTTTGGTTACTTTGTGGGAGGATTTTCCGAAATAGAGTATTTCATTGTTCCCTGTATTTGATGCTACGATCTACAGTTAATTTTTTGGTATAATAACCTAATGGGGATGTTTTCGAAATTGTTTTTATTACTGTGATGGGTGGCGTGCTGAATTTCTCTTGAGTGCTAGATTTGCCCCTTAGCTGGGTTCACTTGTAGTATATAATATTTAACTCCGCTTCGACCAAATTCAAGATTTTATAATATAGTAAATCAAACCGGAAAATATCTATTGTAGGACGGAAATAAATCTATTTGAATTTATATTCAAATTTACAGTCAAATTTACATTTTTCGAATTACTTTTCATTATTATAGTCAATATCAACCGATTTTGATTTTTAGCTCGCCTGAATAAGGCAGCTTATAGAACCTCACAGTCCGTCCGTTAGTGAACACGATAACTTTCGAACGCATTAATAGATTTTGACCAAACTTGGCGAAAACAATGCCTATGGACTATGGACCACTGACATCCCCTATTGAAAATAGGCCACATTGGTCCACTGGGTACCAAGATACCGCGCGCTCATTTGTCTTCATTTTGATAGTCAAAGTAGAAAATGGGCATTAAAAATTTCAATTGCGTTTCCCATTAATTGTTAGCATATAGTATAAAACATTTCATACCGCTTCTAACGGACTTTAAATTTCATAGTAAAGCAACTACAACCGGAATGTACCGCTTAAAGGATATATTTTACTAGCTTCCTACGACAGGGCTCTGTTTCACTTAAAGCAAAATTAAAGATTCAAATGACTAATCCCAAGCTTAGTGCCCTGATATTTCCGATATTTCATACCACAGTTTCCTTTACAACCTCGGCCAATCCGTACCAATTCAGTAGTCTCACCTCCGCGCCCCTTCCCTAAAAACATAATTGTTCCATCGACATGAAGTCTCCAGCTCCCTCCGAAATAACAACTTTTTCACCGACATGTATATAGTGATAGCCAACATTAATCTATTTTGATTTTCTGTTGATTTTCATTGTCGACAATAATCAAATTTGATTTTCCATAGATTTTAATAGTCGATAATAATCTATTTTGATTTTTTGTTGATTTTAATAGTCAATATTAATCTATTTTGATTTTTTGTTGATTTTAATAGTCAATATTAATCTATTTTGATTTTCTGTTGATTTTAGTAGTCAATATTAATCTATTTTGATTTTCTGTTGATTTTGATAACCAACATTAATCTATTTTGATTTTCTGTTAATTTTGATAGCCAACATTAATCTATTTTGATTTTCTGTTGATTTTGATAGCCAACATTAATCTATTTTGATTTTCTGTTGATTTTGATAGCCAACATTAATCTATTTTGATTGTCTATTGATTTTGATAGCCAACATTAATCTATTTTGTTTTTCTGTTGATTTTGATAGCCAACAACATTAGCTTGTTAATGTATCTTTTCCATTATTATTATACCAAAGATGTGGACACGGTCCCATTTACTCAGGCGAGCTTCTGTTACGGCTTGCTGTAGGTTTTAGCTCGCCTGTGGAAGCGAGCTTATAGAACCGCACAGTCTGTCCGTACGTCCGTCGCCACGATAACTTTCGAAAGCAATGACGGATATTGACCAAACTTGGCAAAAACAGTGCCTATGGACCACTATGGACGAACATAACCTGACGAGCTATATAGAATCGCACAGTCTGTCCGTCCGCGCATAATCAACATTAATCAATTTTGATTTCTGTTGATTTTGATAGTCAACATAATTTTTTTATTTTCTGTCGATTTTCATAATCAACGTTTATCTACTTTGATTTTCCATTTTTTTGGATGGTCAACATTCATCTATTTTGATACTCAATGTTATCAATAAATATCAAAATCAAAATGAACCAATTTCTATTATTCTATCAAAGATGTGGGCACGGTCCCCTTTTCTCAGGCGAGCTTCTGTTACGGCTTGCTGTAGGTTTATACTGAATATTAATCAATTTATGATTTTCTGTTGATTTTTATTCTGAATATCAATCAATTATGAATTTCTATTTATTTAGATACTGAATATTAATCAATTTTGATTTTCTGTGGATTTTGATACTGAATATTAATCAAATTTGATTTTCTATTGACTTTGATTCTCTATATTAGTCAAATTTGATTTTCTATTGATTTTGATTCTCTATATTAATCAAATTTAATTTCTGCTGATTTTGATAGTCATATTAACCAAATTTAATTTCTTTTGATTTTGATAATGAATATTAACCAAATTTGATTTTCTATTGATTTTGATTCTCTATATTAATCAAATTTAATATCTGTTGATTTTGATGATCAATATTAACCAAATTTGATTTCTGTTGATTTTGACAATCAATATTAACCATTGAATTTCTGTTGACCATATGTCAAAGTTAACCTATTTATATTATTCTACCAAAAATGTGGACACTGTCCCCTTCACTCAGGCGAGCTTTTGTTACGGCTTGCCGTAGGTTTTAGCTCGCCTGTGGAAGCGAGCTTATAGAACCGCACAGTCTGTCCGTACGTCCGTACGTCCGTCGCCACTTGGAGGAGAACAACCTCTATAACCTTTCAGCTTATATAACTTACAAATCCAAGCAAATGTGCCATTTATATTTGTAAATTGTTTATATTTTCTAGTTTGCCAATTGACGGACCCAATAATCGTCCTATATTTGCCGAAGTGGATGTAAAGGGAAAGAAAAAGGATGCTGTTGCTCAATGCGCATTACAAGCATGTCAAATTCTGGATAAATATGGTTTATTGCGTCAGTCTCATCGTGGTAAACATAATATTATAGAAATTATTTTAAGTATGTTAATTGTCTATTTCAATTATTTAACTTCATTATCTTCTTTTACTGTAGAAAACAGAAGCAAAAGAAAAGTAAAAAATATTGAAGATGAAGACTTTTATTCCAGCGACGAAGACACATTTTTAGACCGAACTGGTAGTGCTGAGAAAAAGCGTGAAAAGCGGATGAAATTAACTGGCAAAGTTAAAGAGAAAACGGAAAATTATGATTCCCTGGTATGGTACATTTATTTGTAATTTTTAATCGTTATTTGCTTTTAACCTTTTCGTAAGCGGTTAATTATATTTTGTGATTGATTATGCAATCTAGAGTACTCAAAATGACGAGATTCAAAGACAAATAGATAGTCTAAATAGGAAAATTTTATCTGCCGAAAAAATGTCGTTAGATGCCCAAAGCTTGGACCCTTTGGACGCCTATATGATGGATTTAAAAGCTGGCGTTTCCGATGTTAAAAGATTAAAGTCACAACTTAAAGAATACACGACCGAACAGAGTAGAATTTTGAAACTAATGGTTTTGGCGAAACCAAACGTATTACCTGCAAACCTTTCCTTAAACGTGACCAAGAAAAGTCAAGATCCTGTCCTAGAAGTTAAAGAAAAAGAAAAGTCTCCTCCTGACTCTGAGCATGTTGCGTCCACTTCGTCAGTTGAAAACAATAAACTTGCAGAATATGAAATAAAAGAATTGCCTTTGGAAATACAAGAGAAAATATCAAGTGGTCCTCATGCAAATAAGTTATACGGTCCAAAACCTCAATTTAAATCATTGAGTAAGCAACTTGTTGCAGATGGACCAACTTCAGCTGCAACCAAAACTCCTTTAAGCGCACCCAATTCAATAGATGTTAAGGACATTGACAAGGACGATGGGCTTGATGATGAAGGCAGTGAAATCCCAATTTGTAGTAAAGAACTTCCAGTCGAAGAAGACAATGTTAATCCAGATAGTCCGCCATCAAAGAAAAGACGAAATAGAAAATACAAGAAAGAAAAGATTAATGAAGTTTATGATAGTAATGACCCCGATTATTCTACTTGGTTGCCCCCGACAGGTCAGTCTGGCGATGGTCGTACATCTCTCAATGAAAAATTAGGCTATTAAATATTAATTAACACCAATTCTTTACATTTTCCCCTATCTTGCGTGCGTGTACTTATTATGACCAATTTTAATTAGTTGGACTATATATTTTTTGTAGATGCATTCTTAATGTAACCTGAAAATATTATCCCATCAGTAGTTAGTGAATGTGTCTAATTTTTTTAAAATTTATTTTGCTTTCAACTAAAATCTTTCCTATGTTATTTAATTCTCGTAGGTAATGTTAAGAAATTATCAATGCATCTAAACGAATTTGACCTGAGAGCCCTTATTTTTGTACATTTGGGCCTGATTGAGTGCAATTTAAAAATGCAGTCTCGTTTTCTCATTAGTTTGTTAACTTTTGTGTCTGAAAAGAAAATAGCAGATATCTGAAATAAATACAAGCTACCTAACAAATTGGGGTAAAAACTAACGCGAAGTTTTCGTGCAGAAGTTTTATTTAAATTTTTCAATAGTTGTGAAATTGTAAACTATAATAATTACATAGTATTCATTTCTGATTTTGAAATGTATGCAATATTATAACTAATTATAATTTGTTATGAGTCACTGATGAATATTATATTATTATACCAATAATTACATAGACGATTTGAAAAAAACATCTCCGAAATTTAAGGTCTTCTTACTTATTACAAATTATAACTAAAGTCAATATATAACTTAACAAGTATACTAATATTTAATAGCCTTTTCTACCGATATTAAAAGTAATTAAATCACACAATGTTTTAGCGTTTGAACACTACCTTGTCGTTCATATAAGTACAGCACTTCACAATAACATCAGAACTTCAGACAGGATAACAATCTACATGTTTTGACAAAAAGTTACGATTCGATCAAATGTATGCGTACAGAGAACGATCCTTCAGGGATTTTGGGAGCGCACACAGTAAATTAGAACATCGAATAGGTAAAACAGTGGCAAATCTAATTCTTATAGCCGTATCCTATGTAGGTTTTGTCAGTACATATTTTATGGTTTGGCCAGGTGTAACAACATAGGTGTCTGTTAACAAGCTCTCCGTCTCCATTGTCCATTGCTCTCTAATGCACAATGTAAAAGGACTGAAGTTTATTTTATAAGTAAACATTGAAATATATCTAATCAAGGTTACTTTTAAAGATGATTTGGAAATGAAAATTCACTTTTTCCTTTTTCAGGTTTGGATTCACACCCGAAACATATTACGTTGCTCTCAAATCAATGACCCAAGCTATAGGGCTCTATCAATGACCAAGATAGTTATTTGGTCTTTGTTAAGCTTTTGGGTAATTGGGTACATGCCATGCAGTCATTCGTTTCGCATGTCTTGGGTCATAGCATTGAGTATTTTCATAGTATATTTTATTCTATATTCCTTGGGTTTGAGTATAGATTTTGGTTTTATATACAAATCATACAATTTGGATCGACAATTCAAACAAATGAAATTCCATTTTCCAAACTTCCACAAGGGATAACTTTCTAACCCACTACAATCACTTCACTACGAAGCACACCGAAAAATGATTCTTAGTAAAACTGTTGGTAAACAGTAAACATATTGTACAAACTTTAATACTTTATCGAAAATAAGAACGAAACGTTGGTTATAACTTTCAATGTAGTTTTACTTTTGATGAGTTGTGTCCACGATGGTTGAAACAATATTATCGCTTATAACTTGAGCCTGTTAACAATACAATATTTTTACGCATAGTTTGTGCGTTTGACGTGATACATTAATGAACATCATTCGTACTTATGGTACATTATTTAATATTGTATCATATTAACGATAATTAAAATTAAATCAATTATCTTGGTCTGTTCAGGGCGACTCTTTTATCCCGCTGTGCAAAATTGTTGCTCTGACGTATATTAACTACTAAAGATCCAGCAGGCGTTCTTCCAATACGTCTTCCTATTGGTATTTGATTTTGCAAATATGCACTGCCTTCAGGTCTTCCGAAATTAGGTCTATTTGAAAGTAATGGAGCGGGCATACGCTCAACACGTCTAGAACTCATCGTGTTGTAAGCCCTTGGACGGGAGGGATTATCCATTTGTCCATGATTCCAATTGCTCCCACTATTTCCAGCGTGATTATTACCATTGAAGTGTCCTTGATGCTGATTCATTCTATTCAGTAACCCCTCATTTTGAAGCCAGTCTCGATACTTATACCACCAATCCTCCCACTTGATATATTCTTCCAAAGATAATGGTCGGTCGTTAAAATATCCTCGATCACTACAAAAAGTATTGCTTATTTAATGAGTTTCTAAAAATCAAATTTTATAATTTTATAAAATGTTTGTATTCTCACCGATAGTAATAATAGCGTACGCGAGTGTCAGACCAATCGGCAGGCCTGTCTGTAGGTTCATCTTTGGACATTTTTTCAAAATGCCTTCGTCGTTCGTCTGAAGTGTATCGTTTTTCTCCTTCTGCATAGTCAGGACTCTTTGGTCTCACTCGACTATGAAAATTATAAATTATTTTTAGTGATCTCAGCCAAATATGTACAATTATCCTTACGAAGACAGAATTTCAAGATTATGGCTATTAGATGGACAGTTAAAATTTCTTACCCTCGAGGAGTATAATTTGTTTGTGCTGCTGACGCTCCATCAACATAAACCTTTGTATCTGCATTCCTGAGATCCTTAACAACCTTTAATTTCGTATCGATTTCATTCACAGACAAAACAGGTTTAGCATATTCTCTTTTGTCCGTACTCATTTGAGTTAACTTAGCAAACCGTTCAGATAAAGTCATTTTTGGTTCAGAATCCACCGAGTCCGATGAAGAATCTGAATCCGAATCTGATTCACCGGATTGCGACACAGCCCCTGCCATCAGAGAAATTACTTTTATTATGATATCTGTCCAATTTATGTTGTCTTATAATAAAGTGAGTGATAACAGAATAACAGGTAAATAAACAAAGTACCGGATTTATTTATAACACTGGGTTTCTCTTTATTAGTAGCAATCTTTTGCGGAGCTGTTCCTTTTGTACTGCTGTTGGCATCAGTTTTAGCAGGCGCTGCAGGTGTAGCTTTTACAGCCGGAGATTTAGGGTTAGGCTTCGCGGCAGCAGGTTTAGGAACTATTGCTACTTCTTCGATTTCAGAAGATGACGAATTAGAATCAATATCTGATGGCCCCACCTTTTTATTTCCCTTCCGTTTCATAGCATCATGTTTTGATTTTCTCACTGCCGCAGCTGCCGACACCTTTTTACTTCCAATGCTTACTTTCTTGCTTTTCTCCTGCAGTTTTCGCCTTTTTTCATCATAATCACTACTGCTGCTTCTGCTTGATGACGACGAGGAAGTGCGAGTGGTCGTTTTATTTCGTGTAGAAAGTTTTATAGACGCTGAGCTATCACTAACAGACGACGAAGAATCCGAGTACGACAAAGAACGACTTCGGCCCTTGGACTTTGGATGAAGCTGTAACACATCGTCATCAGATGAAGTGGAGGAGGACGACGACCCAGATATAGATCGAGAATTACTTTTCTTTCTAGATCCTTTCCCTTGAAACTGAAAGGAAACCACAGTATTTAGAATTTTTTAACTAACAATAAAATGCTGTAATATTAATAAAACTTACTGATAATTCATGTTTACTACTAGAACTTCTATTTGATGGTGGAAGATAAGGAGATGAGCCTAAGGAATCCGAGGAAATAGATACAGAGGAGGACCTGGAACGAGAGTTTCTGGTGTTTACTTTCCTTCCGGTATCTAACCCTCGCTTTACTCCAGGTTTGGGCTTCAGCGTTTGGACTGATGTTCGGGGCTTATTACCGACAATTGGTTTTACTACCGCTCCAAGCTTATCGTTGCCAAGTCGAGGTTTAGTAGTGAATCCGTTATCTTTTTTCCTGTCTCTAGAATGTAACAAAGACATGGGCGAATTGGAGATCAGAGGACTTCTGTTCCGTGTCAATGACTTTACTTTAGTCGCTTGAGGTTGGTTCCGCCTGCTCATTAAGGGCGATACGTCTCTTGTCGACCTAAATTTTTAAAAAAAGCATAAATAGATAATATATCATTATGTTTTTGCCGAGCCCCGAAGAATTTCGTCAAACTATTTTCATGAACAAAACTGTAAACAGAATGATAGTAAACCTAGGTCTATTGTTGCCCGCTCCGGCTCCTTTCATTATCGGCGACCTAGACCTGCTTCGGCTTCTTTTTTGTTGATGCTCTAAAGGTGCTCGACGTTTTGACATCGAACTTTTAAAAGGCGACATTGATCGAGATCGTCTCATATCTCTGCGGTACAATTCTTTAAACCCACTGTGTCCCCAACTACAAAATATAAAACAAAATCAATAATAATTATTACAATTTTTTGTAATAATTTGTTTTTTGCATATTATACGATTCTACATATCAAAAACGTTATTTTATTATAATATATTTATTTATTTAACCGATGAGGGTCTTTTTCTTCAGCTTCTATGACTTTTTTATTCCAAAAGCTACTTCGTTCTTCACGAGCACGTTTCATAACTCGGTCAAGTTCAAAATTTCCTGGGCCCTTCTTCAAACCAGAATTTCTATCTCCTCCTAATTAGAATATAATGATTACAGTACACACGAATCGTTTATAAAATTATTCTGGATATATATAGTTAAACTAACCATCTTTAACTACTGGGTTTCGATCGGAAACTTCAGGATATTTTCTGTTTCTGTCGATCTCATATCCACGAATTTGATTGTCCATTCGAAGTCTCCCTTGAGTACTACCAACGGACTTACCCTTCCGAGCAGAATCGTATTCCGCCCGACTCTTTCCTTCCCCCGGTCGGGGTCGTGGATCTTGTTCAAATCGATACCTTTGATCATCCCTTCCTCTTACAGCAGGCAAAGGAGCTGCGAGTCTTGATCGCTTTGGACTACGACTGTGAGACCTCCTGCTAAGTTGCCTAGCATTTCTGTCCTTATCACGCCCACGGGAACGATCAATGTCAGACGGATTTCTTGGATCCATCTTACTTGACGGCGTGTGATTAGAAGTCTTGCGGAATTTGTCTCTCATATTCGCTTAGGAATCCAGAACCTGTACCAAACAGTTACGCTTTACAAGGAATGACGACAGAACTACAAAAACAACACATGATACAACACATTTTAGTTAGAAAATAATGAATATTTAAAATCGGGAACAAGCACTTAAAAAACGTGTGTTTATTCTCCCTTACGCACATTCTTGTTTTTCTACTATAATATATAGTATGAGAAGGAAGGAGTAAGAAGTAGGATTCACATCTGAATGTTTTTTTATGGAAACTACAATAAGTTTTCTTTTTAACACTTTGCACACTTTCGAATTGCATGATCGAAAATCAATATCTACGAAATTGTCCCATCCGAAAGGATTAGGTAAGTGCAAATTCAGTTGCTGTACTTCAGAGGAACAACTTATTAGAAAGTTAGTATTATTAACCCGCTAATTAATATCGACTGCTTTAATTAGCTGCATTCGATTTCGTTTTCATTTTTATTGTTTAGACAAACAATTTTTCGTTGACTTTTTAGGGTCCAAAAAGATACACCCAAATCCTTTGAAGAAAGAGGTTAATTACAGCAATGAGGAATTTCATGCGAATAGAGTGTGCATATTCGAAATTGATAAAATGCATCTTTGTTTCCAGCGTGGAAAATCAGCGAACTGATAATAGCTGATCAAATATCCTGTTGCGCATCCCCTCATTGCCCATTGTCGATGATGAAGATACTCTGCTCAAAATATCCGACGCATATATGCATTCAACGCAGTCCCATTTAAGCACTTGACACAGTGCTGGGCTGATGCTGTCATGTTATCATTTTGGTGGCAACTTAGCCAAATTCTGGTCCAGGGTAATATTTATAATACGCAACACTAGGACACCAATTCATCCTAGACATTTCTGCAGTAGTAGTATTAAAATTTAAAAATTTTGCGAAAACCCAGAACAATTTCAGTTTCATCTTCATCTCACAAGAATTTGCCCACTATTCTTACTTTCGCAACAGTAAGAAAAACTTTTTACAATGAATACTTATACAAACAGTTTTGACAGTTGATTACAGCAGTAGTTGAACATTTTTCAATTATAATTGACTTTTGTGAGACTTACTGTAGACATCAACAAAGTTCGAATTTAACTATTAGTCACTGGATAGATGAAAAAAGTTGTTACAATAAGTCGTTCTGAGAGGCACTTACTGTTTATCCTCCTCTCATTAATTGCGTACACATGCAAACACTTTTTTCCAAACGAGGATTAACTTCAGTTCTTCGATAAGTTCAATTTTATCTATCAGTTTGAGTGGTCACTTAACTAATATAAATGTCATCTTTCTAGGTAACCAATAAAAACCAATTTTAACGCAAAGAGTTTCAATTCCAGCAGTTGTGTAATTCCAGCAGGGAAAAGGAGAGTTATTTTCTTGTTTCAAATAGTTGTGCAGTTGGCTTAGAAGAATGTCGATTTTATGTTGATTGATTGTTAAGGTTTTAAACCGAAGATAAGGGATATTAGAGCCTCCTATGGCGAGATATGTGATATAATCATGGATAGTAATCAGGAATAAATTTGCATTCGGAGTTTCTAATTTGATTCTATTTAGCAATATTTCAAATAGTTTAATTAACAATCTCACTATATCACAATTAGGGACACTCACTGTACACTACCACCTATATTTTAATATTCCCCGATTTTGTAAGTGGTACGTACAAAAACATACCCACTGCAATCAATTTAAACCGTTCACTAAAGAAAAAGACGTCTATCGACAGTGATCACATACATATATTATACATGATAATATAATATATATATTAATCGAAGGTATAAATATTTAGCTTTAGTTGTTAGTATTTCAGTTGAACAAACTTTTTGTGCCAATTGTTTATTTATACATACGAAGTAGTGTTCTTAAGGCATCACCACGATTTAGTGTTCTATTCTAAATCTAGGTGAATGAAAAATACAATAATTGGCAATAGAGGTATATGTGTATAGGAAATGAATTATGAAACAACAATCATTTTGTTATTGTATACTTACTGCTGACAGGTAAAGTCTTTGGTTTTAGCAATGAAACCAAAATATCTGACAAACGGAATATTGCTGATGTTTTCAAAAACGCTGGAATCTCGCAGCTAACAGCTGAAATGTTTCATCTCTGAAGTCTTGCAAATTAAGTTGTTAATATCGTTGCGTAAGGATATCTGTCCAATTGAAAACCCTCGGTGCTAATTTGATTGGTGAAGACAGCTGAAGGATGTCAGTTGACTGTTGGCAGAGTTTACATAAATCGATGAACGGATGTGAAGCACTTTGATCTATGGCTGATGGCTCGGATTTTATCTCTCCATAGGTCAGGTCACAACTTATTTGTTAAGGTGTTAATTATTTTTAAGTAGTCTTATAGGCTTCTTTATTCGTGGACAAGGATTTCATATCCATCTGCAAACTGTTGTCAATTGACGAGCTCCACATTCATCCCTATTTCGTCATTCGTCACGTACTTCGACGAATAATGATTTTTCCGAAGCTCCGATTTAAGTTGCCAGCAATTAATCACCTCAAGAAAAGCATTCACAGAAATCATAATTAAACATATTAAATAGTATTACGTTACGTTTATATTACAGTATGTGCGATCCTAAATATCTACAGACAGATCTATTAAGTCCACAACCAATATTGAGTATCTATTACAGCCAGCTGATTTCTGCTTTATCATCCATCAGATACCAGAAAACAGCGAGATAGCAATTATGTCTAATGTGTGCCACTGCAAGTAAAATGTGTCAAGTATATACTTCTTCAGAGTCCAATACCTTTGACATTCGCAGATAAAACACATTTCAAATAAAACAATGTTTTATTTGAAACATGGATTCATTTGAGATTTTTTAAAACTTTAAAACCAATGACTAATAATGAATGGACTGGACTGCCACACACACCAATGACCCATACAATACTGTCTTTTCAACCGTAGCGTTACTTAAGACTTACTGTACTTTAATCTTTACGGTAATTATGAGCTGTTGGAAATTAAAACCTAATAAAAAATATCATACCTAATACCTAGGTGAAATTATATGAAAGGTAACCACTTGAATGATGGCGATGGTCAATGGTTTATAGGATACTCTGGATGCTCTCTAATCTCTAAGAAACGATCTGTCAGGCCAGGGCCAGGACACAGATGACAGAAGGATAGACCCAAAGTTGTAGACAAGTGACAAGATCCAAATCGGTGTGCCCTTTAGAGTCAAAGTCAAAAATCTGATAGTTGGAGAACAACAAATACTTATTAACTATCTTATTATTTTAATGTCATTACTGAGATCTAGATGCCCGGATCTGACATAAAATATAACTTTTTTTCTGGAGATCTATTTACGATGATTTTTGTTGTACAACAATGTACAACGGAAGATGAAGAATAACCAAACAATAACACACAGTGGGGAGTGCGAACTGGTGAGAGTGCCTTCAATGAAAATGGTCTTCTCGTTCGTAGTATCCTGCTAGATGCCACATCAGTAATACTAAATATACCGAAAGTTGAACTTCGCAAGTTAAGAAAGTAAAATAATTGTCTCAGCGCTCCCCAGCAGCGAAGGTGTTCTAAGTGAAGTGATTAATAAAATAAAATAAAATTTATAAGCATATGTCCACAAGGACGTATTTAGGGATGGGCTTTACGGGCTGAAGCCCCCCCCGAAATCCAAGAAAAAGGGAATTTTTTTCTCAAAATAGCAAAAAATTTCGCGCTCCGCGCGATTATTTGCCATTTTTAGGCCTTTTTTGACTCATTTCCTTCAAAAAATGCTAAAAATTTTCGCGCTACGCGCGAATATATATCCTTAAAATATCTATTGGAAATCTAGCCCCCTCCGAAACTCAGTTCTGCATACGTGCTTGTATGTCCAGTCCATGCCATATTGCCATGTCATGTCATGGGTAAGACTATGACTCATTCATGATGAATAACATTTGCATATTATGACTTCGTGACATCAGGAAAAATCGGTTAGTTTTTGCGACTTATTATATGTAATTTACTTTTCATAAGCATTTATCCAAAATGTACGCAGTGTATAATTTCGAAATATAGTTTGTCGATAGTTTTTTTAGTATGTAAAAATTTTGAGATTTGATGTTGATAGTGGTTGGACGAATAGATTAATGTTTGATTTTTGTAATTGGAAATTGGAACCAATATTAGTAAAGGCAGTAATTAATTAGTAAAAGATGGTAAATAAGTTATTGAAACATACATTAACTAAAACTGAATAGTGGTCTGTAGTATACAGGCATCAAGGGATATCACAGCCCTTGGGTATAAAACTGAAACTTTTATATGGTCTAGTTAAGATGGAACATTACATCATAATTTATTTTATTGTACTAGTTTTTCGCTAAAAAGCATACCGAAGAAAAACGACGTAGACGAAAGACGTCGTATCCTACCGAACTATCTACTATCTATCTACTACATCAACAACAGAATTGTTTTGATGCTGGATAAAAACTTCTCTCTGCAAAATCCAAGCAATGCAATGTTTTCTTCTTTACTTAACATTACCACATTCACAAACCTCATTACTCATTGTCCCAACTGTTTTTTTACTATAGAGTAAATACATAAGAGACCATGCAGGCTCGGAACAAAATGTCACAGCCAAAGTTGTTACTTTCAGATTCTAATCTACTTAGTGATATGAAAAAAACAATTTCAGGATTTTTTTTGAAAACCCGCCGTTTTTAGGTTATGGCGGTTTTCCGCCTTATGTCGTTCATCTATGATTCATTTCTAAACTACTTGACCGATTTTCATGAAACCGGCGCCATTCTGCTCGCAAACGCTTTCCTCACATGGCCCCTTTTTTAGTTTTTCAATTTTTTTTCAAAATTTTGAAAAATCTTTCGAAAAATTTCGAAAAAAATTTTTTTTGAACGTTTTTATTAGAATTATTATTAAATGCGATAAAAACGCTAATTCTGACCAAAAACTCAATAATTAGGGTGTATATATCAAAAAGAAAGCCATTAAAATGAATGAATGAAAATCACTATAGAGTTTTTGGTCAGAACTAGCGTTTTTATCGCATTTAATAATAGTTCTAATAAAAACGTTCAAAAAGTTTTTTTTCGAAATTTTTCGAAATGTTTTTCAAAATTTTGAAACAAATTTGAAAAACTAAAAAAGGGGCCATGTGAAGAAAGCGTTTGCGAGCAGAATGGCGCCGGTTTCATGAAAATCGGTCAAGTAGTTTCGAAATGAATCATAGATGAACGACATCAGGCGGAAAACCGCCATAACTTAAAAACGGCGGGTTTTCAAAAAAAATCCTGAAATTGTTTTTTTCATATCACTAAGTATATTAGAATCTGAAAGTAACAACTTTGGCTGTGACATTTTGTTCCGAGCCTGCATGGTCTCTTATGTATTTACTCTATAACGAGGCAAACCGCATCTGGGATACATTTAAGCATCTGCACCTGCTCAAATGTATCCGGCTACCTTTGAGGACTTGTAGAGCACCCAGAGCAGCTGCTCAAATGTAGCCGGATACCTTTGAGCAACCCTGGAGCAGTGGAGCAGCTGCTCAAATGTACCCAGATACCTTTAAGCACTTCTAGAGCACCCAAAAAAGCATTAGACATAAGGTCACCCGACAATGATCAACGACAAAATTGTAAATGGACACAAGTAGCGAACTAACTTGCTTGTCAGCAAAATTAATTCAAAATTACATAAGTTCAAAATTACAAAAATAAGTTCAAAATTACAAAAATAAGTTCAAGATTACAAAAATAAGTTCAAAATTACAAAAATAAGTTCAAAATTACAAAAATAAGTTCAAAATTACAAAAATAAGTTCAAAATTACAAAAATAAGTTCAAAATTACAAAAATAAGTTCAAAATTACAAAAATAAGTTCAAAATTACAAAAATAAGTTCAAAATTACAAAAATAAGTTCAAAATTACAAAAATAAGTTCAAAATTACAAAAATAAGTTCAAAATTACAAAAATAAGTTCAAAATTACAAAAATAAGTTCAAAATTACAAAAATAAGTTCAAAATTACAAAAATAAATTCAAAATTACAAAAATAAGGTCAAAATTACAAAAATAAGTTCAAAATTACAAAAATAAATTCAAAATTACAATTTATTAATTGATCATTAAATGATCATCGTCGGGTGACTTCATGCTCTCTGTCTCTGGGTGCTCTAGATGTGCTCAAAGGTAACTGGATATATTTGAACAGCTGCTCCGTGGTTGCTCAAAGGTATCCGGCTACATTTCAGCAGCTGCTCTGGGTGCTCTACAAGTGCTCAAAGGTAGCCGGATACATTTGAGCAGGTGCAGATGCTCAAATGTATTCCAGATGCAAACCGCTTACTTCATCGGGCAAAGGTAACAAAGTAATTCTCAAGTTCTTGCATAATTTTCAAAAACTCACCGCAGGATCAATGGGGGTCGTTTAGTAGTGCAGTGGGGCATGCACTGAAAAAAATAAAATGCAGCTTTAAATACGGGTGTACCGAATTTTGGGACTAGTGATATCCCCATTTAGTTTTAGTACGTACGTACTAAAATTAACCGGGGATATACATTATTTAAGTACCAATGTACTTAAAATCAAACAGATAGATCTTATTAGGATAAGAAATATTGGTAAATCAAGTATATACGTACAAGCTTTCGTTATTGAGTTATAACAAAAATTTAAGTACGGAATGCACTAATCCCAAAAATCTATACATCCGTAGTTAAATTAAAAGGGGATTTTTTTGTGTGTGGTGCCACATTGAAGCTATTGTGAAATGAAACGTAGATCATTTAAATCCTTTCGTACCTTAAGCTGACTTTTATAGGGCCTTAAATATTACAACGACTACAAGAATGCTTTTAACTTCCTTTTTGGCGATTTTCGCATGAGTAATTCTTCCGAGAATACATTGTGAAATAGCGAAAGTCTGGTTTAGCATACTATTGGAACTTTGCTGTAACTTTTAACTGTTTTGAGTTTTGACTCACCGACATCAGCTGCTCTAACCAATTCAAATAATTCTGAATAAATGATACTTCTGACAAAATTCTTTTGTCTATATGTAACATGTACGGATATTCTACATTTAAACTATATTTTCTCATTAATGTGTCTGCATGGTTGGGATTGGATCTGGATAATCCACTTGGCAGCAAACATGACACCAATTTAATTCGATACACTTTCATATAAGAAAAAGAATGAACGACAAAAAAGGGACATCAAACTAATGTAGCAGTAAATCCCACAATTAAAACCTTTTCTCACCGTAAAGAAGGACCCTCCACCCTACAACCCGCATTTTATAAGGAGAGCATAGTCCATGAACACAGTGTGGGTAATTACATTCACTAAGTCCTAAATAACATAAAAAATAGACAAGTTCCATTCTATTTATTTATAAAACAACAACACTTTTTTCACAGTTGCTGAATGTTGCTTCTGCATTTTTATGCATGCACTTTTTCTGCCCTTTAGCTCTGTCTATATTATGTGAGAAACCCAACTTGTACAGTACGTACGCAGTTTAACAAAGTAACACAAACAATGCGCAGTGTACATTGTAAAAGGGCACATTGTACAGCAGTGTACTGAGAACACAACTTATTTAACTTTGCTGGTCAATTGTAAACATTGGATATGAGAACCCCACCTCGCTTAAGTAATTCCTGAATATTGCACTTCCAATATGATATAAAAGCTCTGTCTAGTACTCTGACTTGACTCTATACAATATGCATTACAATATTAAGACGAAGATTGGTGCAATACTTGTGTGAAAACGAAGATGCTATGTAACGAGTAGGTAGAGTGGGGTTTCCCACTCACCCTGCCAAGTATATTTAAAGACAACAATGTAATCATGAACTAATATTCGGTTTGTAGCATTTGACTAAGAATTGTTCTTTTGATCACTTTTGATTTTTTCTGATTGATAGGTTTATTTCGTCATTTTTCAATCAAAAATAGCCAAGTGAACAAAAATAATTCAAATTTAACGAATTGGTCATTTGTGATAGACTAATAGTTTACATTGCATGGGTGCAAGCAATTACTAGCACTTAATTGAGAACAGGTAAATAACTGAAATTGTAGGGACAAAGTAGGATTAAGTCTAAAGTTCTCAATAGAAGATATCGTCATAGATTACGAATTGCAATTTCCAATTTAAAGTGGTGTAGTGTAATGCGTATGTGACAAAGTCATAATGAGAACATTGGATTTTAACACCAGCTATTGCAGGTAACATCTATTTTATGATTTTTGTAAGCCTATATCCAGCCAAGCCAATCTAACCTATTGGTAGTTAATTTATAGACCCCGAAGAATTGTAAATATGGATTCATATTATGCATAAAATTATCACTACCCCTATAAGAAAAGTGCCATACTTTATTCATCTTTATCCTTCCTTTATCTACTGAAATTAAAGTAAAATAGAAAATTCATCGGACCATTCGAATAAGGCAAATAAAAAGTAGAAGAGTGAATCAACTTCTTGACTGTATATATAAGGGATATCATATAATATTCGGTTCTCCCTACTACACAACATAGGCGAATTGTTCTATTCAGATCAGAATGTAAATACTATTGATTGGAAGTACAGATTGATGAAGGTAGTGTTATACTACTGTCTATAATGTATGCTATTATAATATTTATAATATCGTCTATTCGAAAATAAGTACTCCTTAACATTTACTGATGTATATAACATGCTATGAATCTGTACATGGTACCTATACAAAGACTTTTGGACTTACCACCGGTGAATATGACATAATCTACATAATCATTACAGAATATTTATTTGCTCTCGATTCCGTATTCTTAAGTTATTGCTCTATTGCACCATATCAATTATCGATTATTTTGTCCCACATTATACATATTATGCATTACTGTACTATAGCTATCAATACTTTACCAAATAGGATGAAAAGAGAAACTTGTAGGAAGTCGGCATATTGTAATTTGTAAGCGGTAATGTGTCCTATTTATGTACTACGACTACGACTACATAATAATATATACCTAGGACACTACTATAGTTGTGTAGGATTGCAGATTATATCGTATGAATGAATTGTACCCAAGTAAAGCTTGTCTCGAATTTGCACTATCTCACTGTTATAGTGCAATTATTATACAAATATCTTCATTCATTCATTTACTCAATGAATTCCGCTCTGCTCAGCACAGAAACTTGTCTGCTACAAAATTCGCACATGCAATGAATTCTAAACTATGCACTTTTTGAACAAGTCAACAATAAAGTAAACTTGTGTATACTATCCCAAATTGTCAAACAACAAAAATCAACAATAATACTCTAAATGCAATTATACTTATACATTTTAGATTGATAAAATCTTTTAAAGCTAGTACTCTAAGCCAAGACACGCATCTTATGGTCCGTTTAATTCCTTTCTATTATTGTAACATTAGGCCAGTAGCAAGGATGCGTAATTATTTAGCATGATGAAGATATGTATGTGTAAAAATAAACACAAGAATTAATCTCATTAGCCACCCACTAATTGGTAGCTTAATTCTGTGTTAGGCTGATTAGGCTGGTAAAAAAGATTTTCTTTGGTTTCTCAATTTGCAATTTCAAATGCCTTTGTCCCTGAAAATCATAATAAATGTATACTTAATCAGATAATGGTACAAATGAATAACTTTATAAAGCTATCTTCATGAGAATGAGACAAGGCGCAAATTGAGTTACGTCAACATTGTTGGAGAGTCTCCACTTCTTGGCTTGACACTTGGGCAACTGATTGACAATGCTGCCTTTAAATATGGAGATAGAGAAGGGATAGTCGTCCCGTTTCAAAACATACGAAAAACATTCCACCAGCTAAAGCTAGAGGTTTGTGAAATATCAAGCAAATGAAACAAATATATTTATACAGCACTAACTATCGACTTAGTGTTATTAAATAACAACTTTCTACCACAATGCAAACTCGGTTGGTGTTAAGTAGTAAAGTGTACACTACTACGAGTATTGTTGGAATAATTTTGTTTCGTTTGTTAAGATTGAAGATTTAGCTCGTGGATTTTTGGCACTGGGTCTACAGAGAGGAGATAGGTTGGCACTTTGGAGTGTCAATACATACGAATACTATTTGACTCAAATGGCTGCGTGGAAATCAGGGTTAATCTTGGTAATAATAAATTTTATTTTCTATGCAAACACTCTTTGCAAACTTTGCGGGTTGTGTAACAAGTAAATTAGGTCTTTAATGAATCATGAATGACTTTTCAGCTTCTAAATTGACATTGAGCTTATAATTCATGTCTTTATTCTCAAAGGTACCAATTAACGCTGCTTATCAGTGCCGTGAGCTGCTTTATTGTTTGAATAAAGTTGGTGTACGGGGAATTGTCATCGGACGACAATTTCGTCACCAAAACTTTTATGATATTCTTGTGAGATCTGTCCCGGAGATTGCTACTTTGCCACCGGGAAGGCTAAGAAGCGTACAGGCCCCGGAATTAGAAATTGTTATTTCCGTCGAACCTGAATTAAGGTTAATTTGAATTTCAAACAGCTTAAAATTTTTCAACATGAATTCCTACTCTATTTCTTTAAATGGCGAATAGAAATAGAGTAGGAATTGCACAATTGCAATTAGGTCAGCGAACGCAAAAACCAAAATATGATTGCATTTTTTAATGCATTTCAGTGGGACGTTTTCTTTTGCTCAAATAATGAGTATGGGAGCTAGCAACATATTGGCAAGTCATTTGGACACTTTAAATGTTCAGTTTGATGATATCTGTGCCCTTTTCTTTACCTCTGTAAGTGTTGTCTGCCTACTTTGCTACCCGAGTTTTTACAAATACGTAATAAATATTAAATAGTAATTTAATTTTTAGGGGACAACAGGTAGTCCGAAAGCAGCGATGATTTCTCATCATAGTCTTGTCAATAATGGAGTTTTCGTGGGTAAACGACTGCTTCTGAGTCATCAAGTATTGAACATTTATTATTTTATCAAGTGATTAAGTCCCTGCTAAATACTTAAAAATGCAAATTATGATGATGTTTTAAACCAGGACAAGATGTGCCTTCCTGTGCCCTTATTTCACGTTTATGGATGCCAGGTCGGGGCTATCGCCTCATTATTTTATGGCACTACCCTAATTCTTCCATCATATGGATACGACCCGAAAACTATTGTGGAGACCACTATATCTGAAAGGTACAAGATTTGCTGGCGATTTTTATGCCTGCACACAGGCTGTATTACATATAAATTATTTCTGTAAAATTTTATCGGAAATAACTGTACAGTATCTATATGTGTCACATTCCAGTAATTATCTATTGGAACATATTTTTGAAAATGGGAATGGAAATCCACAATTTTCTATTCAAATATTTACTGCTTTTTATTTAGGATGTTGAAAAACTCATTAATAATGTACATTATTAGATAGATATTTTTCTGTGTCTCCATCGGGCCATAGCAAATATTATAATGTAGTATTAGGGTATTAGTTACTGGATCACATATTTCGTGCTACTACACAATTTAGCCAAATTATTAGGTTCATTAGCAAATTCGACAATCTGCTAAATGGTTTCTTTACTTTCATTATACTGACTTGTCTTCTGTAGATGCACCATTTTGGCAGGAACTCCGACAATGTTCACAGACATTTTAAAAGTTGTCGACCACCATAATTTTCAAGTGACGACATTAAAAATAGCAATTACCGGAGGCGCAACCTGTTCTGAAAAATTAATTCATGAAATGAAGGAGAAATTGTTAATTCAATTTGTTTCAGTAAGTACTTATGCTACTTATTATTATAATCAATTTTTGCATTGTTTCTGAAATCTTCGAAATATATACAGAAAGCCTGGAATATTGTACATTCGTTAGTTAACAGTTAAAAAGTGCTTTAGGATTAGTGAATTTTCGTAAAGTATACCATTGGTTTTTAGAATAACTATGGAATGACCGAAATTGGTTCAGCATACCAGAGCATCCCATCAGATTCTGATAACATTACAAGTAGTACTGCTGGATTTCCTGGAGAACATATTGAAGTAAGCTTTTTTAACTGTAGTATTAATATTGATGATACGATATGGCATATGATATTATGATATGGCATTTAGTTGTAGCAATGAGTACTGTGTAATGAGGAGTGAGTATAGAGTATGAATATTATTTCGACACTTGGGTAATTAAAAGCATAATCGGGTTATCGGATACAGAGAAGTAAAAGCTACTAAAACGTATTATTTATTTAAAAATACAAATGATTTACATACATACAATTTATGGTCTAGGTCAAAGTCGTTAACAAAAGAGGAAGTGTAGTGCCAATTGGTCAGGAAGGAGAATTGTGCGTCCGAGGTTACAGCACAATGAATGGATATTGGGGAGAACCTGAAAAAACATCAGAAGTACTGGAATCGTCAAAATGGTTCCACACAGGGTACGAGAATTACTGCTACTGTACTCAATTTTTGTGCAGCCGGTAAAACAAAAAAATCTTTTTACATAATACATATTATTTTACTTTTCCAGAGATCTGTTTGTTATGCTTGAGAGTGGTCATGCGAGAGTGGTAGGTCGCATTAAAGAGATGGTAAACAGAGGAGGTGAAAATATTTACCCAAGAGAAGTTGAAGATTTGTTAAAATTGCACCCGAGTATCGAAGAAGCTCAAGTTTTTGGAGTTCCGGACGATCGCATGGGAGAGGAACCTGCAGCTTGGATTCAAGTTAAAACTGATAAAGTGTTGACAGTAGAAGAAGTGAAGGGTTTTTGTAAAAAACAGGTAAATGAATCTAAACGAGCTTTTCGTAAGTAAGAAGAATGACGCGACTATTAGTTGATAAATACTTGACATGTTACACGAAAGCGTAGGAAGTATTTCTAATTTTTACAATTGCTTTAAGATTTTTCTATTCTCTTTTTGTTGCATGATTTAGATATCTCATTTTAAAATACCGAAGTACATCATCTTCAGAGAGGACTTCCCCCGTACTCCACTCGGCAAGGTCCAGAAGTTCAGAATGCGGGAAGAAACTGTGAAATTATTAAAATTGTAAAAAAGAAGAATTTTTGATGTAATGAGTGAAGAAATGTACTAGCAGTATTATTGGGTTTCAAGGTATTACATTAGCAAAATTAAGACTTTTCGAGAGACCAAAAACTTCAGAATTCCTCTTCTAATGTACTATAACTGATGATAGCACTGTGAATGAATCAATGCTAAATGACAATAATGATGATAAACTTTGTGGTATTGAGTACTTAGCTAATAGGTTTATGTATGTGTATGTCTTCTAATAGCGAGAAACAGTACCTATGAATATGTGTCAAAGATAACCGTGAAAGAATATGTAAATATGTGTGTTAGAATAATAATACAACGTATTCAATATTTAAGTATATAGTTATAGTTATAACCTATTGCTTTTGAAGTAACTCTTACTATCAATGAAGTTTTAAAGTAAATATCAATGTTAAGTTAAAATAATATCATAAAATCATAGTTTTGTTTACATAAAAGTGAGACGGGTTGTCACTATTTTACGCAATAGACTATTCTGCAAATTGTATCTACTACTAACCAAGACCTTCATTTATTCATGTAGTTAAGACATTCATAAATGGAAAATGTTATATTATTACGGAGGTATGCCTTATATATGCCTACTTTTACTGTTATTAAAAATGACCATAATGACCAATATTGGATCTCTACCAACTCGTCTCTGTCCATGAACTTTGGTCAGTGTGACCTTACCTACAAGGTTGCAAAGGTGATTTGTTCTAACGAACTCTAGACTATTTTCTGTATTTTACGTACCTATGTCGGCGATATAGATTGTTATCCTAGAATAAGCAATAAAGAATTCTTTAAAGGAAAATTGTTCTGTAAACCAGTATTACATGTGCAATTGTGCAAATAATGGAGCAATAATTAGCAGAGCTCAATAGCATTCGCATGCATGATACACAAACTTATATCAAATGGATAACAGAAATATGGGCACAGGTTAGTTGAATACAAATTAGTGAATTCACTGAACCAGCGTGGAGCAAGGAATTAGAATTCATTAATCGTAGATTATCTGTTTTAATATATGACTGTATTAGATTACATTTTGGTTGATTCGTGTATAAGCTCTTACCTATAATAAAGTATTTAACAACTACAACTTAGTTTTACATTCTAGTAAGTAATAAATGAAAATAATATTATTGCCAGTGAAAACAAAGCAAAAACAATAGTAGTAATTCACTATTAGTTCCTTCGAGAACCATGAGCCTTTTGCATTTAATACCTAATTATCGATATAATCCACTTTTCTATTTTAATAATACTACGTTGTAGTTTCAATAACATGGAATTATTAAAAAAATAATATTTCTGTAGTAGATTTCTTGAGTATCTCTATATTATAATCGTAGAATTGATAAAGCAATAATATACCTGTCTATATATGTCTGTACGTGTGGTAGGGTGCCCCCAAATGTAAAATGCGTAAGTGCGTATGAAATGCATATTACATAAAACAATGAACAACACTCTGGGTTAATATTAGCGTAATTCAAAATTAAACAAAAAATATTGACACGGAAATCTTTTGAAATTTAAAAGCAGTACTGCTGGCCTAGTAAGTACCGTAATAATCGAAATAATTCCCCGTATCGATATAGTTCCCCGGTAGGGGAACTATATCGATTTTTCCCCGTAAATGTCAGCCTTTGAAACTATAATTCCCCGTTTCGAAATAATTCCCCGGTCAAAATTTAGGGCATTTGGTACGTTTGTACTAAAACACATATATTTACAGTTAAGTACAGGTGTACTTACAGTAAGTACATGTGTAGTAAAAGAGAAAGGCAGCAAGAACATTGGTATTGAAAGGTAGAATAGTTTCAGTCCACAGTAAATCTGAAATGGCAGAAGGAGGAGAACAACGATTATATTTGACTCCAGAAGACCCAGTGCATATGTTATTGAAAGAAATATATTCATAAAAAAATTGCTGGTGTGGGACAGTTGGGGGACGTGGATGGAAGTGATGATCATTTGATCACCATCTTTAAACCACGCAAAGATTGCAGTGATGGAATGGAAAGGTTAAAGCAGTGCAATCAATTTTCACAAATGGAACAGCCATTGATTAACGAGGATGGCATTTTGTTGTCCTCGGATGATGATGATATGGATGTACATCTCACGAAACCTATGGACGTATTACTCTCATCTAACGAAGAAAATTAATTACATTTTAATAAAACTTTAAAATTTTTTTTTGAATAATGCATTGATAATCTAATAAATCTTGACTTTGAAACTATAATTCCCCGTTTCGAAATAATTCCCCGGTAGGGGAACTATATCGATTTTTCTTGCACAAAAGATGGCCATGAAACTATAATTCCCCCGAGGTATTAATTCGATTATTACGGTAAATAAAGTTATTAAATATTTTTTCATTGTGTTCGCATAGTTAGTATCGCAATATTTTCAATTTTTAGTTTCTTTACGGAAATAATAGCTAACTAAATTGCATGCATTAGTGACTAAGTTTACAATAAGGAAAGAGACCTGGATAGAGTCCCATTACATTTGCGGTTCACCTGTTTGGTTCAAAAAAAGAGGTAGCAGAGGGAATTACATAATATCAAGAGTAGGAAAAAAGTAGAAAAGACACTTGCAGAACATTTGTCTAGTTCATGTTGAGTATCCAAATTTCTGAGGCTGGTATCTGCTTCACATAGACAATAACCTTTGTCCATGTCTGCTGGTTTAGTTAACGTGACTCCGTGTCTGCATTTGGATAAAGGAGCACAGGGATAATGACGTTGTGGAATTTGCTTCTTTAGCACCAAAGAATGATTATTCTGCAGGACGGGATTTGGGAAATAACACTGAAATCCAGGTCGAACGAAGCATGTTTTGTTTTCCATTCTCATTGTGGTTTCATTGCAAGAACAGAAATACTTTTTTATCCCATCTTCTGCTGATTGCGGCAGACAGGAACTGTAATTGGCACATTTATTGGGACCACTCTTGTCACACGGTTTCCCTATTTCTATGAGATGCTTTTGATTTTCCAGGTGAGTCGTAGTGCTGAAGGTCAGTACTGCGGTTGTCATAAACATCATCAAAAAACTGCCGTATTTGTCCATTCTTGTAGGTCCCTGTCCATTTGAGGCAAATTAAGGTACTTCAATTAGTGGCTTATAAGTAAAAAATTATAACTTTTAAGAAATCTTAAATTACAAGGTTCAAATAATTAGTAATTAGTTTTTTAACTATATGCGATCTTACTTTGTTGGAGTTTAAAAAAGATGTAAATTAAATGTGTATAGGAGATCGAAACTCACAGCCAATTAGTTTTTGCTCCCTTCAAGTGTGATTTTTCTCAGTGTAGAACCCAATTGTGCTTTTATCTTTAAGCTGTCTATCATCATGGCCGAAAATTATTTCCTTATCGGTTAACCGCTCTTAGATTTCGTACCAATAATATTATTCAAAGTAAACATTCCCTATTTAAAGTTTGACGGAGAAAAAATAAGATCATGTTTCATTCAAATGCAGCATACCTTAAAATACCCTTATACTTTGCTGGAATTTTGCATTAAGCATGTTTTACTTGTACACATCAGCATAATATACATAATGGTTATTATATAGTGATATTATATAGTGATAAAATAATATTTGAAACAAGCAAAACAAGTTAGCAAAGCTATATGTACCTAAATATACAGAGTTAGTCATTTAAAACAGAATGGAATTCTAACATGTACTTTGCTCTATATGACCCGTTCCTCAGTTCCTACTGCTTCGTCGGGTTTCCCATGTTAAGTCGAACGCTAAGACTTGTATCAGGGTAATCCTTGCACCAGTATATATGTGGTAGTCCAGAAGAGCAGGGGTGCCAGTAGCGCTAATGGCTAGTCCACAGGAGCACTGCTCTTGGGGCTTAGCCATAGGAGCTATCGACTTTAGTCCATAGGAGCAGCTCTGATTTCTTTGCATTAACAGTACGTATTTAATAAAGATATTGTTATTAATCATTATATAATTAGTCACTAGGTTAATATTGCATGAAAATACTTTGGACACTGTAAAATTAATAAGTAACACCATTAAATTGACAAGTGAATCAGAGTAAAGGAGATTAATCGCAGTGAGCATTAATACAATTAGTGTTGCCCACATGACACTTGGTACTACAAGGTACTTTATTTTTTTTTCTGCATGCGCATATTCTAGTTCCACAACTAGTCTTACATGCAAGTACTTTACAAGTATTTTAATGTACATTGCAACTAATATGCATTACTTGCAATACTCGAAGTCCGATACCTAAGCCTATAGCTGGGCGCCAGATTTATGCCAGCGGTCCTATGGACAGAGTGCAAATTGACCAAATCGACTTGAGGTCTAAAAGTGACAGTGAGAACAAATGGATCAATTACAATTTCAATTACAATGTGGTAAAGGAATCATAGACTCATGGGTAAGCGAATCTAATGTAGGACCTTGTTCAGCTGAAACAGAATCAACTAAATGGCCGCTAACTTCTATCAAATACATAAGTGTATTAAGGTCCTTCACTTCCTACAATGGCCAATCTATTTGTAAATGTAAGACTATTTGTAGAACTAGAATATGCGCATGCAGAAAAAAAATAAAGTACCTTGTAGTACCAAGTGTCATGTAGGCAACACTAATTGTATTAATGCTCACTGCGATTAATCTCCTTTACTCTGATTCACTTGTCAATTTAATGATGTTACTTATTAATTTTACTGTGCCCAAAGTATTTTCCTGCAATATTAACCTAGTGACTAATTATAAAATGATTAATAACAATATTTTTAGTAAATACGTACTGTTAATGCAAAGAAATCAGAGCTGCTCCTATGGACTAAAGTCGATAGCTCCTATGGCTAAGCCCCAAGAGCAGTGCTCCTGTGGACTAGCCATTAGCGCTACTGGCACCCCTGCTCTTCTGGACTACCACATATACCCAATGACCTAGTAAGTTAAATACTCTAGTATTTACTTATCTTTTCCTAATTATCATTTACAACTACATGTTTAAAATTATATTATGTGTTACTACGAGTGTGTTTTAACATCTATTTAGTTCACATTTGCTATTTAATGCTTACGTGCATGTTGGGATAAGTAACTATTTATTAGTTTCCCATAAACACTTTTAATGAAATGGAGTAAATCATTAGAGCTTTGACATTGCATTTCAGTTTTGTAATACATGATGCAGATGCACCCCCTCCATGTCTGCTGAATAAAGTAATGTGAAATTGATACTCACAGAATGTGCAATGGAATTATCTGTCGTCAACAGCATATTGGATTACTATATACCAGATCTGTCAATCCATACAGCATATATTATGAACAAAAGTGAAATTACGTTAATTAATAGCAAACTGTGCTATAATCGCCTAATTTTAATATTTATTCAATGATATACGAAAGGAAATACCTCAAATACGTACACGTGCTATGTACTACGTATGCTGAGATAGAGATGTGTTGTAACCAACATAAATAATTGCAATTATTTGCCTTCCGTATTAATGATTTAGTTTTTATTTTGAAACGAAGAGACGATGAGTCTAGTTGGCGACATAAAATTATGATGTCTTTGCAATCTGAAAAGTTTGTATTCACTAAACTATTTTTAATAATCCAATTATACATCGACAACTGTCAATGTGCCCGAACTACAAGAGACTTAAGTAATTACCTTGTTTTAATATCACTTTAATCTAAGATCAATTTTAGGAATGAACGAGATACATAATTGATTTTATTTAGGTCGCTTGAATGTGAGTCCGGATAATTTCACCATTGCAGGATTCTCATCCGGAGCTGCTCAAGCAATACAGTTTCATTTTTCTCATTCTTCGATTGTTCGTGGAGTTGGAGTATTTTCAGGAGGTACAATACAGTAAAACAACACGCAACATAAATCTTTGTCTTCAAATATAGCTACATCATACATAATATATTATTTATATACTTCTTTTAGTTCGTAGCAATTTGTTTTCAGCATCTAAAATGATGCATGATGCTTAGGAATTACAATTGACGAATTGCCTACTCAGTTCTGAGTTTTTTGACTAATAAAGTTGTTTTGAGTTTTAAGTTCCTTATCTTTATGGATTGGGCCGTGTGCGAGAAGATTTCTACGTGGATGATCCTCATAATATGAATATTACAAACACAATAAATCAGATCGATTCTTATTCTACATGGGGCAGAATTGATTCCACAGAATTTCTGGCAAGGAGCCCAGTTTATGTTTATCATGGAACACGGGACCAAATTGTCAATCCAGGTACACTTAATACAAAACCTTTTAAAAACAAACAAATAATAAACATAATTTGAAAACAATTGTATGCTTGAAATCTTGTAATTATGAATTCGATTTACAGGAAGTGTAAAAGTGATTGACCAAGTATATAAAAACTACGGTGTAAATATTTACAGCAATTTACTAGATGCGGATCATGGAATGGTATTATTATACGCATCAGCTTTAGAATTCTTGGGGATTTGGTAGAGTAGGGGATATAATTTCCAGCTGCAATTAAAATTTAATTAATATGCCATATCTCTGTAGTAAAATGGAAATGCTATGAGAATTATAATGATTTCAGCCAGTTGACACGGAGGACATAGGAGGGCCTTGTAAAATGCTGAATCTTATTCAAAATCTAGTAAATAGATGCAAATATAACGGAGCTTATGAGATGTACAATTACCTTTACGGAGGAAGCCTTAAAAAGCCAACTGACAAAATTGCTTTAAAAGGCGATTTTTTTGAGTTTGATCAAACCCAATTTTTTGACAAGTTTGACCCACGTGCGGCAAGTATGGACACAGTCGGATTTGCTTACATCCCTTCTGGATGCAAAACACTAAAGCGATCCGCTAACTGTAGACTTAGTTTTGTTTTACATGGATGCATTCAAAGCAGGTAAGAGAAGAGATATATACATAGCATTGTAATTGAATATGAAGGTTTATTCTTATCTAACTTCGTGGTAATTAAACTAGCAAATCATGTTTATTCAAATTCAGACTATTCTCAATATATATCTGTATTTTCAGACACAGTTATGGAGATAAATTTCCTCGGACAACTGGGTTTATGGAAACTGCAGAGTTGAATGACATAATATTAGTATTTCCTCAAGCTAAACCTTACATGTTTAACCCAAAGAATATGCATGGCTGCTTTGACTGGTGGGGATTTACAGGAGAGGGATACGGTAGCAACTCGGATGTACAGATATGTTTCCCGTATGCAAATTAACCTATACATGAATGTGCAATTTTCTTTTTAATAGGAACAAAAGATGGGCTGCAAATAGTAGCATTGAAGCAAATGCTGGACAGGATTGTAGTCGGATAACATGTTATCATTTTCTATGTGACGTTTCTGTTGGTAAAGTTTCTTGGAGAATAAAATACGATTTTGCTAACTTGCCTATTTTATTTATTATCTACAGAAATAATATACAAAGTTTACTAAATAATTTAGCTTATTATGAGTATTGGCATTAGAGTAATACATTTATATAATTCAAAATGGTCAAAAAAATTAACGTGAAAAGAGCTATGTCAGTCTTGTGTAATAACATTTTTCAGATTCCGTAAGCTTAAAATAGTGTTCAAATGCAAAGCAAACTTGATACTGGTAGGACCAAAATTCTCTTATCATATCAGAAGCTTTCTCTCCGATCATAATAGCCGGCGCATTTGTGTTTGCATTCACAATTATTGGCATTATTGAGGTATCGACAACACGAAGTCCTGTAGTCTTATAAACTCTAAATATTTATTAATTCAGACAGTTAGCAAAGAAATTAATACTGGAAAGTATTAGCGAACGAATTTCAATGACTCAAAGTGGATACCTTAATTTTGAATCGACGACTGTACCCATGCTACAAGTTCCAACTGGGTGATATAACGTCATTATTATGTGTCTGACATAACACTCCCAATATGCGTCAGATCTGAATTTGTATGATTCACAACCCGGAAGCGATTTGTCGCTAACTTTTGCATCCAAACTTCTGAAACTTCTGGAATTTTCTATAATTTCCACCGCAAGTTTTACTCCTGAAATTAGTAGTAGGTATTATTTCATTTGCTAGTGAAAAACGTAGTAAACCTTAACGCTTATCTGATATTGCGCTACTACATCATAATATTATAGTACTATCGAAGTAAACGAAGAAGTGAACTTTCGTATGAATCATTGTAAGTATATGCTTATAATAAAATCCTATACTATCGAATTTATAAACATTTTATAAAATATCATAATTTACAATAACAAATTAATAAAGATAAATTTTCACCTTCTACGAGAGTACTTAGGTCATCTGGATGCTGTAAATAGCGTGGATTAATCAAAGGCTGAGAGAATGGATTTTTATCATTCAGTAAAATTTCTCCCTTTCCTTTAGGACGCACAAGAGTTGTATAAATAAAAAATCCATCTTTTCCAATTAATGATTCAAAAATTTGTTTCAGATAGCCTTCTCGATAACCCAACGCTCTTGTCATATCATCTTCTATTCCCAAATAATTACCCACAGCAAACAAATACAACTAGAATGTAGAAATCAAAATCATGGACATGAGTAGCTATAAATATCTATTGCAAGATTCATTTTTATGAGATATCATAGATAGGCATTAGCAAGAGTATTTTAATACCTGTAAGTCGGGCCAGTCCATACCTAAAGCTTTTACTTTAGATGACGATACAAATGCTTGTCCACCGGCTGCACAAGGATTTGACAAATACCCTAAACAATTTCAGCATTCGGGATTCATTGACCTATTGATATTCATATACAAATTGAATCATTGCAAATAAATTAATTTAATTACCTTTCCCATAATAAAAGTAGTCAATTGCCGATTGAAGTGAATAATCTCTATCAGGCATGAAAGAAATAGATTGGTTAATGGTCACCGGCATTAACCCAACCACACTGTGGTCTTGAAGGTTCTGACCTACTGGTAGATCAGCCAAAACCTTAATCTAAGAATTTCAGCAATATTTGTTTTTAAAAATTATAAGTAAATATATAATATGGGAATTACATTTACGGATTCACATAATCGGATACAAAAGTGGCATTAAATTGAGAGGAAATTCAATTGAATCTTATTCGCAATCACCCCTAACGATTCCAATTGTTCTTTGGGACCGATTCCGGAAAGCATTAATAATTTCGGTGAATCCACAGCACCTCCACTGACAATAATTTCTTTCGAGACTTTTGCATATTTCTTAACACCATGACGAATGTACCAAATACCGACAGCACGACCAGACTTGCTCAAATGTATCTACACATTACAGGATCATTAAATCATTCATTAAATTACTCATGAATTAAATGTAGCATTGGCTACTAATCTTCAGGAGAAACTAAAATGATTTAAAATGTCAAGTGAGAAGATAAAAGTATACATTGTTAACGTACTGTATATATACGTGCATATTACAATGTGTGGAAAAAGACGGCATGCAGAAAAAATTTATTTCATTGAATGTCTTTTTAAGATCTACGAAAATCTTTATTTGCTACAATCAAAGATATTCTTCGCATAGTTCATTTTCGAATTGGTAAAAAAGATGTTCATTTTGTGCAACTGATGAAGAAAAGTTAGAGAAGTACTCTTTCATCATCATCAACCTATAGAACTACTAATCTACAAACACTGTACTACCTTTGGTATACAAGCCGCGAAAATCAAATAGTGTTTTCATTAGCGGGGACTTATATTTATTACCAATTTGTGATTGAGTTTTCCAGAAGTACTTTCTACTTACGGATATTTCGGGGTTTTTATATCAAAATGTATGCAAGTTTATAGAATTATTTTTTTTAATTTTTACTAATGAATTATTAGAACTATATTAGGAAAAGAGTAGTTAAGTGTATGTATATATGCTAGTGCTAGGTAGAAACAGAGATAATACCAATCCTCTTACTTTGCTTATTAAATTTTTTACTTTTCTAAGAAATAAAATATATTTTTAGTATTACATCTATGTACTAAAACAAATACAAGACAATGTCAGTTGAGGACGATAAAAAGGGTCGCCCAAAAACGAGAGGAACGTACTTGACAGAAATAGAGGAAGATTTGGATTTGCTACGAGATGCGATAAAAGAAAAGACTAAATCTTTTAAAAAATATCATCAAATGGTCAAATCCGAATATCAAAATATAAAGCTGGAAGAGCATATACCATATGACAACTCTACATCCGATCCACCACGAAAGAAACAAAGACGTGGTAGACAAAAAGCAGATTTAACTGGACAAAGTAGTTCCAGTGGCCGAAAAGGAAAAGAAAAGGGAGTAAGTTTGTTTATGTACGAATTTTATATAATGTATATAACAACTGTTAACCCCGGATGTATAATTTCTGTGTAAGCATAATTTTCTCTAAAGGTATTTTAATAGATACACGTTAATTATATCTTCCTCCATTTACAGAAACAAGGTGCAGAGGAAATTCAGGACTTAGAAACAGAACCTTTGAATATTTACCGAGTTTACAATTCGTACGACCGCTATGAAATTGGGGATATCGTTTCTGTGGTAGGAAAAAATAGCAAATTGTACTTTTGTCAAATCAGAGGATTTTTACGCGATCAGCTTAACAAGTGGCACGTGTCAATCCGATGGCTTCTGCCTGTAAAAACGGAGAGAAATTATGGCCCGTGGCCTGGAATACACGGGGGAATCTTAAGAAACTTCAATCCAATGATGTTCACGGAAGGTAAATAATAATATTTCTTATTTTAAAGATCTATAATTTCTGCAATCTGTACTGTAGTATCTAAGAATCATGGATAAAGCATTATTGATACACTAGCCTTTCATTATTTCTCCAGGTCCAGAACAAGAGAAGCCCATATCAATCGATCTCATTACTTTTGTAATGCGTCCTCCAGCTGCCTTATTTTCTACTATAAAATACGGCTATGGTTTCGATGCCACTGATAAGGGATGGGATACCCCCACGACAACAATTAATGCAGTTGATCGCCGATTCTAATTCGACTCAGATTCTCATTCTAATTAGAATTGCTAACGTAATAATAATTACTATATATTTATATGTAGTTTAATATCTGAATAAACCTTGATTGCATGAGAATATCTGCTAATGCGGAGATTTTCTCTTCCTTCAATATCTTTTATAAATGCAGCAAATGTTCCATGTCTTACTCCATTGTTTTGAGTTGTTTCAATATCTCCGAATCCTAGATATTTAAGTATATTATACTTAAAGTACAATAGAATGTATCACATCCTAACCACGAATGCATACTATAAATTTCTATGTTAACCGAAACGTATTTTACCGGATCTTTGAGGACCATTAGCATCTATTTCATCAAAACCGAATTCTTTCCCTGCATTAACAAAGTAGTCTCGCATTGGAGCGTAGCTTCGTTTTTCAACTACTAAACTCCCGTACGTAGACTTCCCATAGTGTTTTTCTATAAATATACATTTAAAGTGAGCAAATAGTTTTATTGTGGTTTCAATAACAAAAAATAGATCCTTTACCATTGAGTGTAAATTTCCCTTTGTATTTAATAGACTTTTTAAAGTATGGAAGGAGATTTTCATATTTCCAAGAGTTGTCTCCTGTTATGTTCGCCCAATTGTCATAGTCTAGGGGATGACCTCGAAGATAAAACCTGTTCAATTATATGACATAAAGAATTGTGGTAAGTGGTATGTATAGACGTAAATTATACCTTAATTAAAATCACATGCGTTGAGGTAGAACTATCGGAAATATCTCTTGGGAATTAATTTGCGATTAAAATACTCACATGTAGTTTAAATTGGAAGATCCTCCTAATGCAATTCCTCTAGGCCACAGGGATACCTAAGCACATATATTTTTTGAACGCTACGTATTTTCCTGAGAAGTTTTCATTTTTTATTCCTTTTATGTACCTGATTTTTATAGGCTAAGCTTGCATCTTTTTGCGGCACTGTTCTATAAGCTCTGTCCACTGAGGGTAGGCTAACCAGTTCATATGCTATACCCGGTATTCTCGTCTGTGGTACCGGGTCTCCACCTCCTTCCAATAGAAGCACTTTGTTGTTTTTTGAGAGACGATTTGCTACAACGGAACCAGAACTGCCCGATCCAACTGGAGCATGTATTGAATTATATAATATTCATAATTAAAACTTTAAAGACCAAGTTACCAACGTATGTATTATCATGCAGCAAATTGTACCCATAAGTAAGCAGTGTGCATAAAAAGTGCATAAAGAGAAGTAATGAGTGATGACTTACCCACAATGAAATCATATACGTCTGATGAATCCTCCTTCTCCATCAACATTGAAGCATAATCACAGTAAGAGTACCAAGTTCCATATAATGCCACCCAAAACCATATCGAACGAAAGATTACAAAAAGTAACAGTAATTTCACAATGTAAAACATTTTTAAGTCTTCTCCGGCAATGTGTAAGCTATAATCACTCAATTTTGACCTGTAACCTCACAATTTAATTATTATATCCAATCTGTGATAAGTCACTAATTTTTTTCAAGTATTACGTCAGGATCATTACACTAGGCATTCTTATTACTTAATACAATGGTAATTGTTATTTATGATTTGCCTCCATGTTACAACCATACGACTGAGATGCAACTACTGACCAGAGTAGAATGGCTAGCATAAACTTCAATTAAATTATCCTTATTGACTCATTGTCAGTCTCAGCAATTGCCTATCGTGCTTTAATGTTTTTACACATAAAATGTGCTAAATAATTGAAGCATGTGAATAGCGTAAATAAGGGTTAAGTGGTGGGTATAGGTATAGCTGCGATGCGATGCTTATTACTTACATAAATGAAGACCAAAGAATAATGGTCTATAACTATGCGTATCTAGTACAACCTCAACTAACCTAATGCTGAAAGTGAAGTTCTACATGGCATATCAATGTAAATACACGCCTGTCTGAACAGAGAAGTGTTCATTGAAGGAAGAGCTGTTTTTATATATATAATGAGTGACATAAATGAAAGGTTACGTTTGACTCTGCAACTTTTTTGCAAACTAATTATACGTACTAGTACTCCAATGGATCATTGTCCATGATAAAAGGCAAAAAAGTTAATATTAAGTTCGTATGTACGTGTGTGTGGTTGTGTATTTGTGCTGCTTACGTATGTATGATGTATAACAGCAACCACCAGTTCCTGTTGACCTTTATCGCATTTTTATTTTGTATTCCGGCCATTACCAACTAAGATCTAAATCGGAATAATATATTAGATAACAATTTATGAGAAATCTATAAAGAAGGCAGAATATAGAAGAAGGTAACTTATCCTTATCAAAATTAAAGCAGAAATAGCTAGCAACACCTGTAGACTTGATGAAATATACTTTCGTATAACGTATAGTAAAATAAGCAGTACACATTTTCGATTATTTATTCGACATTAAAAGATCTATGGAATATTATGCTACATTTTTGTTAAATGCATGGAAATAATGAACTAAATAAAAAAAGATAACAGTATTTATTTTTATTTGTGCAATAAAACCAATATTTGCCAAAACTCTTTATAATTATTATTTATAAGGAAGTTTCTAAGTGTTAAGTAATAGGTAACCCCAAATTACGTAATTTTACACACGTAAGAATACAAAGACAAAACAGTTTTAATTGGCTTAGGTTCAGAAAATAATATGTGCATGTGGATCAGTGTGAAATGATTTTGATGCACACAATCACACAAATAATATATACTCAAATATTTAGTTGATTTTGCATAAAGTTTGTTAAAACTTGTTTGTTTAACCTACAGCCTATATGTAACTTTTGAACCCATAAAATATAATATGGTAGATTACAATCATAAGAAGAAAAGATGAATAAAAACGCAGAATAAGCTCACATTACTTAGTAATGGCAATTGCGTGCCCTTTAGTAGTTTATTTTCACACATAGTAGTGATGCAATGAAGGTGGATGTACGTAGCAGTAATACAATAACGTAACGTCCTCGAGTCCTTGAGTCTAAGGCACTTGCTTTAGACAATAACTCTACGTGTTGAATTGGTCTATTATAAATAAAATATATAATATTTGCATTTCATTGGAAAACTAATAAAAAGTATATCATTTTGTTGGATAGGTTCTCAAGTATAGTATCTCCATATTTTATAAAAGACAACCTTTAGATACTGAAGAACAGTTCATTGTTCATGTCATTTGTGAATAACACGCAACGCATACCAGTAGATAATATTAAAATAATGCATGTATGTATAACCCAATCTATTGTTTCAACTATTCCAATTATGCGAAATTCGAATTACAATAGTTGGCCAGTGTGGGTCATCAAACTTCTTTTAATTGTTAATTACTTTAGGAGTGCTAAAATTTGAAGAAAATCTGAAAATATATTATATTATGACTGCAGACAAGTATTGTTGAAGAAGTTAACTTAACCGAGCTAGGATATTTTTTGCATTTTGCATACATTCGTATGCATTAAACTGACTCGGCGCAACCCACAGTTAATCAATGCTTGATGTTTTCTTCCATACTATTATTCTTCTAATCTTACTGTTAATATATACATACTTCCATGACCAAGCGATAAACCTTCCTAAGAATTGAAGTACTTTTGTTATTCTAACCGACGGCCCAGCATCTATCTTTTATGCACATCTTTGCATGCCCAGCAATTAAAGACTCATCCTTGTAATCTAAAACATTTTATTATAATAACATTTGCTTTCCTTATATACTATATAATCATACTTATCACAAACAAGACTGTTTTGAGACCAATGTTTCCTTATCATCATAGCTGCCTTTTCTCCTATCATAATGGACGGAGCATTCGTATTACCTGTAGCAATATAAACATCAAAAAGGTATTATAATTTTTGAACTAAAGAAATTAATTGTTTAAAAAATTACCATTCACAACGAAAGGCATAATTGAAGCGTCAGCCACTCGAAGACCTCTCACACCTAAAACTCTGGAAAAGAATTCATTAAACACATTTTACATTAGACTCAATTTAAATGCAATTCTTATTTAGACTAACAACATAACTTTATTTATAACTGGGGCGAATGACGAATGCTTACCGTAATTTCGAGTCAACAACTGCAGATTTCCCACGGCCCATTGCACAAGTGCCTGCCGGGTGATATATAGTCATAGCAAAGTGGCGTATGAAACACTCAAAATATTCTTTACTTTTGAATTTATAGGATTTACAAGGGGCAAAATGTACTGGGCTCAGTCTGGCATCGTACTTTTGGAAATGTTTCGTTTCTGTCATCTTTAACGCAAATTCAGCGGCTGAAAATAGAATACAGGGACACATAATTTACTACAGTGAGATCAAGTAGAATTAATATCATTCTCTAAAGACAATGAACGATGACATAATAAGCAATTGATTTAATTGAACAAAAAGAATAACAATCAAACAAATCAAGTATTTACCTTCTAAAAGGTCGCTCATGTCTTCGGGTTGATCAAAATAGCGAGGATCAATCTCTGGAGGAGTGTTATAGTTGTTGTTTTTCAATTTAATACTCCCAGTGCTCTTTGGTCGGACCAAAATCGGTATAAGGAAAAGTGCATCAGTCCATTTAACAGGGTCAAAGTATTCTTTAAGTATTTCCCGATCAAAAGCGAAGAATTGAGAAAAGTCTTCATACAAAGACTCTCCTATCCCCATACTAGCTAAATACATTTGAATATTTGGCCAATCCACTCCAGTCTTCTTTACCCTGGAAGTACCAAAAAATGCTTGCCCGATAAAGCCGGTCGGTGCAGCCATTGGTCCTGTTAAGCAGATGAAATAAAAAGGTTAACAAGAATTCAATTGCGTTTTTTTCTTGTAACAACTTATCGTTCTTGCGGAGATATTTAGATCTTATTTAGTCAGCTGTATATTTTTAATAATCTTTGATAATCATCTTCACAACATTGAAGATAAAGTAACGGTATGGTAAACGGTAAAGACTACGGTAAACTAGGAATTTTATTAATAAATCATAGTATTATAAAATTATAACTTACCAATTGCACTGAAATAATCGAGAAACATAGACAATCCAAAATCTCGGTCTGCTAAAAGTGACTTTGTGTCATTTATGAGAATAGGCCCGAGAAAAAAGGAAACATGATCTTGAAGATTTTCTCCAACAGGAAGGTTCACCTTTGGCCTGATCTAAATATAATCAGATCATGCTATTCAATTGTTAAGTCTATATATGTAACAAAATTGCGTAACTAGAGCAGATATGTGTTACTTATGCGGAAACTTAAGCTTTAACAAAACAATAAATTATAAAAACGTCTCGTTCTCACCTTCATTTCTTTTAAGTGCTTTTCAGGGCCGATTCCCGAGAGCATGAGAAGTTTTGGAGAATCTACTGCCCCGGCTGATATAATTATTTCTTTAGATGCACGTGCATATTTTTTAAGCCCGTGATGATCATACCAGATTCCTACTGCTCTTCCACTCTTGTCAATGTGAATCTTTTGATAAGCAGAGTAGCAACAGAGTAAATTAAATCCGCTTTAAGTTCACAGAATCTCATGCGGCAAATAAAAAATGTCACCTTGTAGGCGATGGAATATCGGGATATTTTTAAATTTTCTCGGTGTTCAAAGTTTTGGATGAAGGCAGAGTAAGTGCTGACCCTTTTTCCATTAGTTACTGTTGCATCTGGTTTACCCACTCCGCTGCGTTGAGGCCCATTAGCGTCGACATGATCCAGGCCTAATTCTTTCCCTGCTTCTACGAACTCTTCAAATAGTGGGAGTTTTGGTAAAGTAGATACTTCCATATAGCCATAAGGAGATTCTCCGTAATGTTTTTCTATTTATTACAAGTTTTAGAATGATTTTTACTTTCATAGCAAAAGAAGACAGATATTATTAATAGGGTTTTTAATTGTAACTGTTGTTGGCGAATTCTCCTTCGTATTTTAAAGAAGCCTTAAAAGAAGGCAATACATTTTCATAACTCCACTCATTATCGTTGGTAATTTTTGCCCAATTGTCGTAATCCATCGGGTGTCCTCGGACATATTGCATCAAATTTAAAACGGAAGTTCCTCCTAGTACTTTTCCTCTTGGCCAAAAAGTTCCCTATAAAAACAAGTTGCCAGAAATTATCCATCGGTTAAAACAGTCATTTTTAGAAATTAATTTAAAGATAATTACGAACATTATTTGGTGACAGTAAGCACGCATTCTTTTGCGGGACTATTCTGTGCATCCAATCATGGCTCGGTTGATGAAGAAATGGAAGGGCTAATCCAGGGACATGAGAACCAAATCCGGGAGTGCCACCAGCCTCAATTAAAAGTACTCGGCTGTTTTTGGATAATCTATTGGCAATTACAGCTCCAGCACTTCCTCCTCCAACTTTAAATGCATTTTAATCAACATACACATTTGTGTAAACCACAAATAATAAGTAATGATAATGTTACATTTAGTAAAACATACCAACGATGAAGTCGAAATTTTCCGACGATAGATCTTCATGAGAATTCAAGAAATAGTCGTAGTACGTATAGAACGAGCTGAAACTAATGAAAGTGATCAACAGAGTGATAATAACAATAATGACAGTGATGCTAGCCATGCTTACTCGGCAAATAGTCTCAACCTAATGATTCCACTCAGCAAAAGTTTTGTTTTCTACATCCCAACCAAGCTACATGTATTAGTGCGAGCTCCGAAATCGCCAGTGGTATAATTTGGCAATTGCCACTCAATGTCCTTCAGAAAGTTGCAATGACACGTGCTTGACTTTTTACCATCACAAAACATAGCATGACATCATTTTTGAATGCAGTTATATAATAATCTACAAATGAATCATAAATTGAATTTACTTCCTCGGATATTTACAACAAAGATAGGCGAAGATTCTATTATCCTATGCGTGTTTTTCCTCTTTCTATCCCACAAGCAGTCTTGCAAACAAGTTTAAGCGTATCCTTCAGTATTGTCAAGCCTATAGTCTATCGAATGGACTTTATACTCGCTCAGATGCCTAGTTGTATCTTTGTATGTACAGTTCTGCTGTTTCAGATGCTTGTATCTGTATAGCAAAATTATGCACGAGGAAAGAGCGTAATTTTTTTGTAAGCATATTATTTATTATAAACAGATAACAAAAGTGCGAGTAGCCTGATAAATATTTATTTAGGTCCCAAGATACTATATCTCTGCTGGGTTGTACTGTCATAATGAATACGATAACTGTTTTAACTATAAAATAATTAGAGATTTAACAAATAATGTTGCTGCTTTCTGGAGAAATTAAACCGTTTCGAAACTTGCAGGAAATATGAAAAACTTGCATTAGTCTAATAGTTAAATATTTGTATTTTAAGATTTCTTTAGTCTATTTATGTTAGCAGAAAAAGTACATAGAAGATTATTGTAGTAATTGCCCTTCGCCATATATGCATTTGACTTAAATCTCTTGAGTCTTTCGTATAAAATTTTGGCTTATTTTTTAAGATAGATTAATAGTTGAATTTGGGGCATTAAATTGCTAATTATTGGTAGTTTAACATACTAAAAATATCTGAAACTGAGAAAAACTAAACTAATATCGAGAAGCATGATTGGAATGTTTTTCTGTTTACTGTTTTGCATTAAGTTACTCCTAACCCAATACTACGAGCCATTCCCTGTATTTAGAAGTATTTTTTACTACAAATAGGACGTTCACAAGACCTTAAGTAGTAGCAATATATTGTAGGATTGATGAAATACATTGGAAGTGTAAATTCATGCTTTTAGAAATTAATGCGCTTACTTGTCATACATAATAAGGTATGAGCTACTTGAAATACCTGAAATGATAACGTATCCATTTTATAGTTTTATGTCTGAGTAAAATAATTGTCTAAGAATAGTAAAAATGTTTTGTACTATTAATGCATTGCAAAGAACTAAAATGAACAACATCAAAGCAAATCTAAAATTGCAAAATACACATAAACCTATAACAATCTGGGAATAATACTTGTAATAAACACACAAACATGAATAATTGCTGGATAAATTCTCTAATGAAACGAAATAGGCAAATTAATAGGAGTGAATGTAAAATTCTTTAAATTAATTAACATAATGAAAAAATGTATAAAATATAGTTGTTATTGTTAAACCCATTGGCGAAAGAATTCTCTCAGTAAACGCCAATCAAATTCGTTCCCCAGCCAAGTGATTCTGATCATGGAATTAATTGCATAATATACATTCGGTATGGTATGTGGTTCTCACAAAACCTGAAACACAGTCAACTAAATAGAATGACATGGTCACTATTTGAAATCATGTTATAAGTACTACTAACAGTTATTATGATATATTATAGTTTAAAATGAGTACGATTGTAAGTGCTAAAACTTGTCTTATCATTTAACAACTGTTTATTAACGTATTATTTTAAAAGTTCTCTGTTATATAGTATATAAGTATAAATACATGGTCAATGCATTAGTACACATTCATTAGTCTTTAATAATCAGGACCACACGAATAATGTCGGTCTGGTGAATGTACAACATTATTGCTATATTTCACGCAACACCATTTAAGGATATTATAGCTATGTTAATACACAATTACTATATTATATTGTCCAAATTGTAAACTTATAGATGTTTACCTAAAGTTAAATGAGTGTATAGGTATATGTTAAATATTTTGACAGGATATATTTGTTGCTTATGTAATTAGGATAACAGAAATAATATCCAACAAGACAATCCAAAACCATTCCTAATATTATATTCTATATTGTATTAATTATTATTCTTGAATGAATTGTGGTTTTTCTACATTTTCGTTAACAGACCAAATTATAGGGAAATAGGATGCAGAAACCTGCATTTAATGGCAAACAGACAATGTGGGTTTTCACTATGTACTTAATGCAGTGTCAAATCAATAAATAAAAGTTAACTACCAGTCCCTTTTTGGTTCGATTGTACAATAACTTCCTAAGAAGTTCGAAAGCATCACTTGTGGGTAACATTTATGTCTATATCTAATGTACATGGTTGTGACCTAGACTCAATCTTCTTTCAATGTATTGCGACTGTCACGCAATTTCAGGAATAAACTCTTAGTGCTCAGCATCCCAAGAATCCTAGAGTAGTAAATTAAATCACCATAAATATCAATCTCCATTTCTTTAAAATTTATTTTTCTCCAACCAGAATATTATATCTGGAGAATAATCTCAACTGCTGACTTACTTGGTTGTCAAATAGGGTTGATATAGCGCAAAATAGGTAATAGGTACAACAGGGAATAATGCCTGCCATGATTCATCCAATTTGTTAACGATTGCAACAAGAGCGAGGTAGGCACAACGTTCAGCTGTCATCCGTCTATCAGATGCTCCATGACTTTGGGCAAATTTCTGAAAATAGAAATCGAAAATAAAATTGTAAATATTTTTAGACATAGTAGTTGAGTAAATATTGTAGAATTTTCACCTGTCCCTCTTTGTTTGTGAATGCTTCTTTAAGCACAGCTGAATGAACTGGACCCGGACATAGCATAGTTATGTCAATATTTTTGCCTCTCGTTTCGTTACGCAAACATTCAAAGTAGCCCTAGAATATTTTATCATTGTAAATGAAAAGAATTATTTTGATTGTAATTTCTTATGTAAATAAGTTCACAGAAAGAGGAAACTCACGTGAAGGGCATGTTTGGAGCCTGTGTAAGAGCCAGAACCAGGTGCTCCAACTTTTCCAGCAATGCTTGATGTAACAGCTAATTGTCCTCCTCCAACTTTCAAGAAATGTTTGACAGCAATTCGATTTAAACTCAGTAATGAGAAGACATTAAGCTCGAAAAGATCTTTGTCAACTTGTAATTCAATATCCTGCCAGTTTGCTCTTTGAGATCTTCCAGCATTGCTAATTAGCACATCAAGCTAAATTCACAGAAATATTTATTGGGTATTATATATGCTTTTACAAAGAAATGACTAGCTTACACATTTATAACTGTGCAATAAATAATTAATTAATAATAATAATTATTAGTGTATTATATGTCAGTGCTTGTGTGACTATTATTATACCTTTCCGAAATGATCTAAAACTTTCTTGAAACATTCCTCGTGAACTGAGTAATTCATAATGTCAAAATCCAACACGAGGATATCTTTCTCCTTCAATTTTGGGTTCAAGGCTGAAGTATAAGGAAGTAGATTTTTAATTAAATAGTTCTCACAAAGACAAAGAATTGCATGATATGTTCTAAGTTCTTAATTTGTATTAAATTACCCAAACATTCTTTTTTGACTCGCTCCAGCTCGTCCTTTCTGCGAGCGGAAAGTACAATCAAAGCATTACAGCGAGCCAAAACCTTTGCCAAACCTTCGCCGATGCCACTTGATGCTCCAGTTACCCAAACGACTTTGCCAGATAACTCTTCGTCTTTGAAATACAATTTATATATTTTTGTTAGTACTAATTATTACATGGTACTTGACATTTCTTCATGTAAATCCATTAACAGAAAATAGTAATAGCAAAAATTAGACCCTAAATGAGACTAAAATTATAATATTTTATCTTAAATATATCTGTAATTCGTTTTAATTGCAATATTAAATAGCATAGATTTATACTAAAAGAAGTTTTACCTGGAACTTTTCCAAAATATGTGGATAAGAAGGTGAGAATGTCACAATCAGTAAGGCACACAATAGCTAGCCATGTTGACAGGTACACTATGTACAAAACAGCGACTAAGGTAAAAAGATCCATTGTGTACAAGGACCATATGAAATCTGTAAAGTAAATACGAGAAAACACTTAAATTTTCAATTCCAAATCGAGTTCACTCAAGACAATATTTTATAAAAGCTACGAAAGTTTTAGTACTTCAATTTGGTCGCAAAAATCTCCGGCTGATCACGAGAATGAAGAATGGGAGAAAGAGCAGATGAAATAGTTTTTGGAGTAGACGTTGAGTTATAAGGCTGAGTGCAACCACACGGCTATATCAAAGTATTAGTTATTATATAGTCTGAAATTAAATTTAAATGTTCTGTCTGGTGCTATATAATGGGAAAAATACATCAAACTACAGTTGTGATAAATTATTGATAAACAGGATGCCTTTATATATATAAGTAGTATAAGCTGGGATTTGAGAGGAATAAAACTGTGATTGCATGTATTTGGTAGCATAAGCATATGGCATGGTATATGATTAGACACGAAGAGAGACAACCGAAGGTCATCCACTTAATACATATCCATGTAAACATGAAAACCCTACTTCACTTCCCTTATAATCTCGTAGAAAAACTCTTCATCCGTTCGACTCTCTGTATAACTTAATGCTTATGAAGATAGGACGTTATCATTTTCTGAGCTCCAGTTCATTTTATATTTTATTCCGTACTTACCTTTCCGTTCTACACTCTACCCATGTCTTTCTATACTTGTGTTTCCAATTTGAGTACTACCTTACCTATGTGAAAGTGACTACCATAGGAAATTATTACTACAGGGAAAGATATCTTATGCATTGGTTACCCAACAGAGCAATTTAGTTCTTCGACAACCAAAAAACTCGTCTCAGCAGTCTATTTGTGTATTGAAGGTAGCAAATCACCTCTCCGTCCGTACAAGTTGTTTTTGCCACAATGTATTTAATATGAAATGCCAATCATGTCATTAATGCTATCTGAAATGCACTTTGCCCCCCACTCCGTACTTCATACCCTATCTATCTCAATAGGCATAATATTCATACCTTCTTGACTGGATCCTATCAAATAGACTGATACAAAAACAGGTTCTCCAGAGATAATAATTAGTAAACTGGGCAACTAAAATATCTCTAGAGAAGGGACAACTAAACTAGAGAATTCTGAGTGCAGCAAGCCTATAAAACAATGAACGTAATACTGATTTCCTAATAATAATATTATCTATAACCTCTTGGTTAAGACATGAACATTTATTTTTATGATTTTTTCTAAATTCTAGGTTCTCAGATGCACTAATGCATCACTATTGCACCACACTGCGTGGGATTCAATAATAATAATATTACTACCTGAAACTATTATAGAAAGGTGCATAGCAAAACAAACTAATCTTTTGCCAATTTTTCATTTATGCGAGTGGAATTCAATTATACTTCGTAATTTAAATTTTGCGAAGGTAAGACAGGTGGAAACCTTTAGCTGTCAAAATATAAAACGTTTGGCAACAGTTATAATAATACATTGAATACGTCATTTCACTCTTATGGCATTTTTGTTGTGTGAATGTTTCTTCCTATTCAGTTTTGATTAGATAACAATTTCAGCTCTAGTTTTTAATGCATTAAACTGCATTTTTATGCTATACCACAGATATTATAGTCTACTTTATAGATTAATACAAACATTAAACATTCAATTATAAACAGAAAATGCTCAGTTTCCGTGAGTCAGAAACAACTCCAAAGAAATTTTTTTTTCTACAATTAGTCATGAATATGAAACAACAAAGTTTGCACTAGAAGTAAAAGGATAAGGAAAAGAGGTATGATTAATCGGTTGAACGAACTTACCTGGTATGAGTTACTGTGAGAATATTCTTGAGACTCTATGAACTCTTGTACTTATAAATCAGTTGAGAAATTTCAGTATTTATGTTTTCTAATACAGGAGTGGAATAATAAAAATGTGCGCTTTTATGTGAGAACCTTGTTGAGTAATAACTAATGAATCATAAATCCTTTAACCTTTAAAAATTTTGCTTTTTTAGGTATTGGTAAATTGGAATTTCTAAACCAGACCGCAACAACAAATTAATTGTGGTTATATTTAGCATGTTCTACGCAAGGAGTTCTCAGTTCAAAGTGGTAATAGTAAATGTCGAAATTATTAGTCCTCTATTGAATAGCATAAGGCAAGTGTGAGTACAGACACGAACATGTAACTGTCATGTCACTTTGAATCAATATATTGAGTGGACATACTTTCTTTTTAATGGATTCGTGTCTACATAAGAAACTCAATTTGTACTTCGTGTTAAATCCCTTCCGAGTTCATGTAAGCACGCCTGTAGCAAACACAATTAAAGTAGAGAGATAGTATAGACTGTACTGTTTACAGATAAATCGAAGAGGACGTCATTAAACTCCAAATAAAGACACATCATGCAAGAATACTCAAGTTCAATTTTGGGTCAACATCCATCAATCAATCATTTATGCTAGAATCGCTTATTAATTTGAAACAGGTACTCATTCGTTTAAAATAAAAATACAGGTAATAAGACAAACTAGATCAAATTCTTATAAAATACTAGATTCATCCGTTTTGTCCGAGAGCATATTGTAATATCATCCTGGTGTTTCCATACTTAAATACAAAACTAAATTAAAATGCGCCTGTACAATAGTTTGCATCTTTAGTGTTTTTCTTTATCCATTCCAGTGAAGACGATATCCGACTGTACACTCCAGGAATCGTAGATGTACCACAAGACGGAGGTCCGAAAGAAACGATTCCAATTTGAGTGTAAACGTGAGGAGCCTCAGTAGTTCGAAGGAAAAGTGGACCACCTAAAATATTTAATTGGCATTTTCACGAGTGAAATACAGATAAGAATTTTTTGCCACGAATTGTAATTTTTGAAGGTAGTTTAATTTCTTTAATGATGTAGGGAAAATATATTTTTGGTGTTAAATCAGATACCTGAATCTCCTTGACATGAGTCTTTGTTAGGTAGCCAGGCACATAGCATAGAAGACGTGATTACAGTATTGTAGTTGTAATAATAATCTCTTTGACATCTAGATGTTGGAACTACTTTGACCTTGAAAAATCAAAAAAACATTTCAGAACTTTTTGCTGAAAAAACAAACTCGTTTTCGTCTAATTAAGCTTGCAAACTTGCTTTTGTATCAAGCACAAAAAATTTCAATAATTGGCACTAGATATGTATAATAATTATAAGCCGTCTTACATTGACATCTCGAAGAGCTTCAGGTGGAGCTCGTCCAAATGTTTGGGATCCCCAGCCTGTAAGGGAAAAAATGGCTAATAAATGCAGAAAATTCAAATTATGTATGACGCCACTAGAAATAATTTAGGGATTCGAAATCCTTGAAATAGCGAACCTGCCACAGTCGCCATTCTTCCAACAAAAGGGGATCCTATTTGAGAGAGGCATATGGGAGAAATCCTGTCTGAAAAGTCCACTTTGTGCTTGAGTTTAATTAGTGCAATATCGTAATCTTCGGTTGTTGTGCTGTATCTACTCACAATTATTCACAATTTGCAAAGCAATTATTAAGTTCCCTATCTTCATTACAGAAACATTAAAACAATTTGTACATACTGAGGGTGAGGGATAAGCGAGCCGATCTGTGCTTTTAAAGCTTTTGTTTCTGAAAGAATTTCATTCGTACCCAAATAAATTCTGATATTCGACAGCCCATATCGCCGGATGGAGCCCAAACAATGAGCCGCCTATAGATTACAGTTTTTTCTGTGTAAACTCATTAATTAGCATAAACATAAAATAAATAAAACAAATAGAAAAAATTCTTAACTGTTAAAATGTAAAAATTATTTATTAAGCTTCCTCCACAGAACCAAAAAGGTTCAGAATCTCCGACCTGTGTTTAAAATTCCGATTAACTCATTTTTTCATTTTATCTCATAATTTTTCGAAATTCAATTGCGTCTAGTTCAATGCTCAATTTATTGTAGCCATTTTTGTTCGTTCGTAAATAATTCCAAATGTGTTAAATTCAGTATTAAATAATTTGAACAGATGAATTATACCGCGTACCGTTCTTAAACTATTCATGAATGCTTTTTGGGCAAAGAAGGAATAAGAATTAAAAAATGAGTAAAAATTAATTCGAATTTACAAAGACAATCGCTGCCATCCAAGGCCAAGCCTGTTGGGCTGACAGTCTTCCTCCAGTAATCCTTTGTAACTTCCCTTGCGGAGAAGTCGTAGTCGATACAGGGGCATGATGTTTCCTGATGCCACATTGGCAAGATGAATGTGAATGTGACGATATAGTTGCATTAGATTTTGGTGCAGAATTTACTATTCTCCTACAGGCACAAATAAATTAATTTTGGAATCTGAGGAATTGTTTAAACTTGCTAAAAAAAGGTTTTGCGTTTCTCGGTTATCTTCAAGTAGAGTAGATAGATAACAATACTTTAGAAATAATTAATTGAGACGATGTTAATTATGTGATGTATCTATTTTATCGTAGTTAGTATTTTTTTTATTAATCCTCCCATTATTATGGATGTACAGTAATCGCATTGATTTTATTACAAGCTATGGATGAAAATGAAAATTACCTTCCATAAGGATTTTCTACCACAAACTTTTTTCTATTCACAGGAGAAGAATTAGGTGGAGGATCCGCTAGAGTTGTATCGAAAATAGAGGAAAATGATAACACTAGAAACATAACTTCCAAAAGGTGATTCATGCTTTTAGAGATGCACAAATCAAATCCGAAAAAACAAAAATCCGACAGAAACGTAGGTGTTTACGTTTCCAATTTCCAGCTATCGTTGATGGTGGTCTAATGAAATAGATGCAACTAAAATGGATGCAGAATGGGTTTAGAATTCAGGAAATAGTTTGTTAACGGATATTCAGATCAAAATTAGCCTTAACCTTCTCTTTTTAAATGTCCGTGATCTTGATTCAATTTAATGAATAGTGAATTTAGGCGAGTGGAATATTCATTTGAGTTCCCTAATTAAAAATACTATGAAACTATGTGGAGTAGGTTATGTCAAAAGAATGCAGTGGTAAGTTAGAAACGAATATACCAACTGGACAGCTATTCAACTAAATGCGATATAAATTCCAGTCTTCCGGTAATTCGTTTCCGCAGGTGAGATGAAAAATATGAAATGCACCTTAGTACTATTATTAAACAAAAACGTGCTTGCGTAGAATTATATAATTTAGAGCATTATAGCATAGAATCTCATCCTTTTGACTGACATTATACTATTATTATTAATATTTTACCCCATTATTTCTATCTCTAGTCTACAAACATTATGTGTACGTTAATCAAATACTTATATGAATATAAACCTGTATTTATGTTCAATTTTGGAATAGTGTAAGTTTATAGAGCATCAACTTCACCAAAGTATTAAATACTCACTACAGTGTATGTTGGGCTACGCATAATATGAATTTATATGCACTTTGTTAGTTAATTCAGATATTAAGTCACCACATTATATAAATCTAAAACGTTTGCTATCTTTAAATATGAAAGCTTATATGCACTATAACAATTCAATTATAGTTTTTATGATCTCGCAGATGTCTCTAGATATAAAAGAGACAGTTTAGACACAATTTCATGAAATATTCCCACACAATAGCTTAATACATTTAGTACGCATAAAGAACTGCTTAAATAGAGCGTTCTGCTTTTTCTATGCGTTCCATAATGCAGTTTCATTTACTTTAATGAAGGTATAGGTAAAGTTCAATTCTCATTGTCCTATACGTTTATAATTTCAATAATAGCAAACTTTCCGGAAGTTCAAGGAATTGGCTATTATATTTAGTCGTAAATACACTCATTATTTTCCTAACTCTTACCTTTTGTTTGAAAACAGTAATTACATCATTACTATTATAGATCAAACGGATTTATTGTGTATTTCGTGCTGTCATAATATTATATAAGCATTCGTATCGTATCTAGAAGTCATAATTTATATATCAGACTAAATAAATGTGCATGTAAATTCAAAAACAACTAAATTCTACTCATTCCATTCTGTCTATCCTGTAAATACAATAGCTTTTTAATTAATTGTCAATTACAGATAGATTGGGCATTTTTCTAAAAGAAGCAACATTCTTTACTGCATTTTACTAGATCTGAATTCATTGCGTAAAAACAAAATTGATAAATTCCAATCAATAGAATGACGAAAATAGATAAGATGAATGAACTGAAGATATATCAGTTCCATCGTGTACTTAGCAAGGACAAATCAAGTTGGTGAACAGGATTTCTTTTAACAAGTACATATCTATTAGATGTTTGTAAGCAAGTTGATTAAATCAATAACTAATGCATCAGACATCGTGAGTATCAGAGGTCAGAATTAGAAACAGACACGTCCTTTCAATTAATACGTAAGCAGACGAAATATTTCATTACCTTATCTAAAGATTCTATGAATGACCTTTGTATACCTTCTTATCTTTAGCCACAAGAAAATTATCAAGTACTTGTACCATAAATCAAACATGCCGTATCACTAAGCACGACTCAAAGTGGGTTCTTTTCAACACAAGATAAAAATTGATTAGATAATAGAACATCATCATTCCCCCACCAAATTTCCAATACAAATTTGAGACTTTATAACACGAAGAACTCAGTCTAAATAATTCTCTCTTCAACTTCATTTACTCGAAATCAACAGAATTTGGTACAATGGACACTGATACCATATTTATCAGGACTCCACTAATTTACAGCAAACCTCTTTCGGACATTACTTCAAGAGATATTTATCTGAAACTCGAAAATACTCAGCCAAGTGGATCCTTTAAACTACGAGGACTATCTCATATATGCAAAGAGGTAATCTGTAATCTGTTAGTGATAATTAACAAACACGAGGATTTATTTATAAACAAATAGAAGTTTTTTTCTATTCCAGAAAATTAAAGCTGGCAAAACATCTTTCGTAGGATCCTCAGGAGGAAATGCAGGCTTGGCTTTAGCCTATTCAACATGGAAACTGAAAGCCCCGTGCAAAATATTCGTGCCAAAGTCTGTCAATCAACGAATGCTTGCAAAATTAAAATCTTATGGGGCTGAAATTATTGTAAGCACATTTTATAATTGCAGAATAACAATTCAAACTAAAAAATACCCTCTGCCCTCTAATACTAGTATTAGAATAATACATCTTAAATCCAAGGCTGATAATGCAAGACCATAAATACTATTAAATGTTTACATTTTGACCCTGAAAATAATTTATTTTTCAGAGCGGCGGTCGAAACTGGACGGAAGCAAATAACAATGCCCTGGAAGAACTGAAGGCAAATAAAGATACATGCTATATCCACCCATTTGACGATCCGCTCCTTTGGTAAAGATCTTCACAGAACTTTCTACAATCGACCCCAATCTCTCTTAGGAGTTAAGATGAACTAATCGGTGTATTGTATTTATTAGGGAAGGGCATTCAAAATTGGTCGAAGAAGTAAAAGAAGATTTGCCCGATAGGAAGCCTGCTTGCATTGTAGTGTCTGTCGGAGGTGGAGGATTGTTAATGGGAGTATTGCAAGGAATGGAAAAATGTGGTAAGGCATTTACGCCCATTGTAAAAGACGCAATATGATGAAGGTTTGTCCTTAATAATTAATTATGTTATTATTAACCTAACCAGGATGGACTGATGTTCCTATTTTGGCAATAGAAACTTTAGGATCAGATTGCTTTTATCAGTCAGTAAAGGCTGGAAAGCTTATAGAATTTCCTCCCACTAGCATTGCAAAAACTTTAGGTGCTGGTACTGTGACTTTGCCATTGCTGAAGAAACTCCCAGATTTTAATTTGATACCCATGGTTGTAGAGGACAAGGAGGCTGTCAGGGGATGCATTCGTCTTGCTGGTAATTACTATACTACCATTTACTCTTCTCCCTCGGGAAATACTCTCCGATCAATTTATTATTAAAATTAGAATGAAAAGCTGAGAATTTGACTACAAATATATGTAGTTTTGCACTTTTGGAATGGATAAAATGACGTAATTCATAAATTTAAGACTATATGTTTTGAGAAAAGCTGTGATAGTAAACTGAAATCATTTGTAGATGACCATGGATTCTTAGTGGAGCCGAGTTGTGGGGCAGCCATGGCCTCGGTCTATTCCCATATTCTCCCGGATATTTTGGAAAATAATGGACACGATAGCAAATCTGGTCCCATTGTTCTCATCGTCTGTGGTGGCAGTGATGTCACAAATACCATTCTTAATGACTTTGCAGAAATGTTTCATCTCAACGATGAAGAAACTAAAAAAGTCTAAAACATCCACTCGGCTTGTAAATATTGTAAAAATAAAACAATTGCGATGTGTACTTATAGTCTTCTTATTTGAGTTTGCATTTTACCATCAACATTATTCGCACTGTAGTGCAATATTTACCAATTTAGAAAAGCGAAGGTGTTTCATGTTTGAATTTATTTTTCATTCTCTCTGTTTACAAGTAAATATTTACTATGCCATAAACAATAGTTAACCTTATAAAGCAGTAACTGCACTTGGAATAAAAAACCAAATTGAATACACCATTGGAGATGAAGAATTAATACCACTATAGCCCACTGCATCATTTTGTAGTAAATTCATAGCTCCCTGTAGAATACTTATACATGCAGCTACCCGAAACTGAGAAGTGGACCAACCGAAACAACGGCGCCTGGGCTGTAGGGTATTTGGGGATTTCCCGTTTACGTCATTCAGGCAAATAACGGAATCCGAATTCTGTTTGGGTGAGAGAGAGCGGTTTATGTAAGTAATTTCTGAATAACAGCTACACGATTCACAAATCAGTTTTTATTTCATATTTTATTCCCTTTATCACTTATTGCAATTGCATTTCTGACATTTTGATTGTTTTACTAACACTATTCTTGCAGCAGACATAATTTTCCGATATTTTGTGACACGAGGAAAAATACTGTTATAAAAGTTAAAATTTAAGTTATTTTTTCCTTAAATGCGATCACGTTGTCCATTTTATAATAGGTACTAATGATATTTGACTATTTAAAGATAAGAATCATGTGTTTCCAGTCTCTCGTTATGACATAGGGAAATCATTTAGTAAAATACTTTATTAAAATAATAAAGTGATGTCATGATAAATAATAATATTTCATTATTAATCACAAATGAATTAATAGATTTTAATTTAACTTTTTTAACCTTTGGAAATTATAGCCTTAGTTAAGTACGAAATAATACAACCAATAATAAAAACTGATAAGCGATATTTACATACATAGAAATTATCCCAGGCTGGATTTCAAGTAATTTCAGATCCGTTTCTTTGTCTTGCAAGAATATTGTTTTCATTCATTATTGTCATGTGGGTCATCATTGTATCAAACTAGTTGTACAGAGCTAGATTGGGGTTTAAAAGTTCGATATAATTTTTAGGAATGTACATTTACAGACGAATTGAGAATAAATGGCAAGAATTTCAACAAATTGGAATGGAAAGAACGCATTCAGTGAATATTTTATATTCTGCGTAGAAATGTTTTGCAGAAGTATTGTGGCTTGTAAGATAGAATGTGACAAAGCCATTTGAATCTACACGATGACATAACTCTAGTTGGAATTATTAATACAAAACTGGAAGTTATTTTCTACTCTTTTCTAGTGTGATCAAAGTGCTTATAAATTAAATATTAAAAATTCCTGCGAAGACAAGAAATGTCATAAGGAATTAGAACAACTACAAAATGATACAGCTCATGAAATTATAATAATTTCCTGTTCTACTTCGTCTGTGATGCCGATGACAATGTAAGGATGTTACCATTTGTGCTTACACATGAATTGTAGTGAATAATTGCCACTGGTTGGCATTACAAAAGAAATATGGAAACCTCTCTAACACGTAAGCATTTTAGAAGTATACAAATTTTAATGGTATGATATTTTAAGATTACATTTTCACTCATTGATTTTAAGTTTCCAGACCTAATCTATTTTAGACAGCCGATTGCCAAACATCCTTCTTAATTTTAATGGTGAATAGACATTGACAACATTTACAAAGAGTCCATTAGGAATTTTGTTTTCGATAAGCTATGTTGAAGCGTTTATGTAATAATAAATATTTACTTGCATTTTTCCTGGACCGAAGTTCCTTGTAATATCACAAGTTATAGGAAAAATAAGTATTAGTAATTTTCTAGGGCATTCCAGTTTATTATGGTTTGATCCACAAAGAAATTAAAATAACTGTATAAACATGTTTCATTTTTCCTTGATCACAATTACACTACACCCTGCTCCTTATTATGTACGAATACGAAATGGCTCATCCATTATGCAGTATGCACTATAGTATATAATAATATTAACGTGTAAGTCAATATCTAAGTAATAACCTAATTTGCATAACCGTATTTCAAATTATCATATGATATAGCACTATTTGAAAATTTAGTTTCATAGCCGCAGTCACAATGCCAATCAATAAGTGAATTAGTTATACAATGATACTACCATAATATAGTAGGTACTTAAAGTTTTATGCAATGTAGTTTTAGTAGTTCATCATTAGTAGCCTTATTCTCGACGAATATGCTAGATGATCAGAATCCTGGCATTCCAAAACAGCTCGCCTCCTACATATATAGCGACCGCTGCCAGGCTTTTAAATTTCAATTAGTAGTGGCTCATCACCATTTCCAGGAATATACCAATACACATGCTTAGTTTACTAATTACATAGCTAATGTACTGTACAATCAATAGAAGTGATCAAATGTACTGAATTCACAGGGAAGAAGCAATAAGGCTGAAATACTAGTTATAGGTATAACAATTATCGCTCTCCAATCATAATGCAATTTTAAGCACCTAAGTAATCTAAAAAGTGGTACGAGCTATTATTATGTCCATTAATTCTAATATCTACATTTATATGTAACACATGCAAGCGTAATTGAAAATGTGGTTAAGCACGTAGTAGTTATCCATTTGCACGCAATGCTATATTTTGCAAGCTAAATTGAGGTATAGGAACATAATTCTCGCAAGATTATTTAAAGGACACAAGATAGACGTAGAGGGTAAAGATGCAAAATATTATTCCAAGATCCGCGAAAGGATAGATGGGATGATATCATGAGGCAAGTGTATTTACACTGATAAAACTTTTATGGGAGAAAAGCCGCAATTCTTTCGCATGTCGGTTTACTTAGTAAAACTATTAGTGTGAGAGAGTCTTTATGATTAAAGTGACCTGTTTGATATGTTTTTGCAACGTTATAAAGGAGAGAAAGCAGTGTTGAAGTGCGTATGATTTAGCGTGTGCATATCTTCGTGAGTGTAATAAGGTTGGAGAGCTGTGGATAAATATTGGAGGAGAGAGGCAAAGCAAACAGTCTGATGATATGAGAAAACCTTGAATCCTTGAGCAGAATATATTCCGCCGGTTCGTCCGTCCATGGTTCTTCAATACGCTATCGGCTAGAACAAGAACACACCTCCTGCATATGAAATCTAACAACATTAGTACATTTAAGTTCAGTCATACCGAGTCCGTGTAGAAATGAGCATGTTGTAGGAGTCTATGTACCATGCACTCAATCCTCTCCTTGCTGCTACCTTTACATTAATTCCACATTACAGTTCACATTAAAGCGACCATCCACTACCTTATTTCCATTCAGTTCCATCCTGTCGGGCCCCCAACATCATCTGGACAATTTTACACACCAAAGTGCTCCACGTTTATATACATTCTCTCAAATACTAAAACCTGTTTTTGACAATATTTACTCCACAACATTCTCTGGCGCATAACAGTCTACACACAAAAAATTGATTTGGGTATTTTAACTAACATCTCATTATCCCCATTAAAATCAATTTATTTTTGGATACGGTTTTTGTTTTTACATGCTACCGAAATATTTGAAAATACTTCTAAAATCATTACAATTAATTTTGAAATATATTTTTATACATTTGCACTAGATTTTTTTATCACAACTTCTTAGTGCAATTCTAAACACGAGTTATAAATCATGGATGTTAAGAGTGTCAAATTAATTTTGAAATCGCGAGTTTAAATACTTGAAATATAGCGACAAATTATAAATAGAAAAATAATAATTTACGATGTGCTTTATTTCTTTCGTAATAAAATTGATACATTTATCAATGAATACCTTTAATCATCAATTTGATATTTTGTTGTGGAAATATAGAAGCAGCTGTAGATTGAATCACAGAGGAGCCGAAGAAATAACCTTTCGGTGATGACAACCCAGGGAAAACATGGCCCGTTAGTCGGAGCTTTGGACCAAGGCACCAGCAGTAGTCGATTCCTTGTAAGCAAAATATTTACTTAGGTTTTCCATTACTCTAGAAAGATGTAACTTAATTTGCTTGAAGGTAGAACTCGTCGGTGAGGACTCCTTTTAGTATGTAGTAGATGTTAAGTATAAAGTACATAAAGAATTTCTACGAAAAGGAGAATTTAAGAATAATAGAAGAGAGAATTTTCAGAATTTTACACATGAGTTGACTTTCCCAAGCAGACTCAAATTAACTTTTCTGCTTTCTTTCAGTAAAATTGGAGGAGAGATGAAAAATAATTCGAAGAATAAGTTAATAGAAACATTGAAAGGAAAATGTATAATTCGCTGAATAACAGGAAATAGGAAAAAAAGAATTATGACCGTTTGTCTGATAAGTTAGTTGTCATCAGTTCGCATAGGAGATTTTAATTAATTACTCATGTTGATATTGAGCTTAAAGGGTGACTTTATCTATTTGATTTGGAAGGTACTTGAGGCATAGGCGAAGTAAATGTGATTAAGTTTATTGGTGCTACAATTCCGTATTTAGGATTGTATACGGACACACATGTTGCATTTATAGTGCACCTATTTGGATATAAAAATAGGTAACTGCTTACAATGCACTTTTATTAAAGATATAGTCGAGAGATTATGCTAAATTGAATCCTTGGTAAATAGGGTATAATATCTTGTGTATGTAATTGTGTATAGTAATGTTATATAAGTAGTACGGGTATCTGCGGTTAACATGTGTTTGCCAAGAATAGATTGGCAAAGTAAAGGAGTGTAAAACACGCCCATTATAATCCTTCTATTGTAGCCAATGATGGCTCTAAGTTGATTGTGTGTCTCTTAGTGCATAAAAAACAATGTTAAGGTTAGGCAGCAGAAAGAGGATACGCAATTCACGCGAGAACGTATTGTGGATTGTGCAAGTGACAGTCAAGTACGTTTCATGTTTAATTCAAGACTGGATATTCTGAATTATATTGCAAAGCAGGCAAATCTCTTCGGCATAATAATATTATCGCACACTGTGATGCAATATAGTAAACTCACTCCAATCTCGCTTTGATTCAAAGGAAGGAGACTCAGCGGGTAATGTACTAGGAAACATTCCAACCACTCAATTACTCTTTTCTATTTATCTTTTATTCCTCTTCTGTGTAGACGGTTAATGAATGTATTTGACAAACAAGTTATGATAACCCCAACCTGTTTCAAAATTTATGAATACTCCTAATCTGTTTTATCTTTCAAAGACTACGTCAATCCTCTACTCATTTGTTAGATCTACTTGTTCACAGCTACGTAATAATTCAGGTATATTATGACATTTGTCATTAAAAGGGCTACTGCTTTTGTTAATGTATGTCTAAATTACATTTTGGAATTTTTTATACCCAATAATTAAAAGTACGACACGGTTATAGAGTTTACTACAATAATCTAGCAGATCTCCCAGAATTTTGTATATTTTTCAATGTTTTCTGCTACGCCAATGTTTATTTTGCACTTACTATTATCTACTTCAATGTATGTACCTATCTATAGGTAAATATTTCGATATCTATACGTGGTTATGCACTTTATGGTATTTGTGAGTTTCCAAGTGCCGAGTCTCAGTGACGACTAATCAAATAAATTGTAATGACTGCTAATTCACTGAGGCAATTGGCTAGTCTGACAAGCAGCCATGTTCCAACCTCAAGAAGATCTCCATACCCCAGCAACACAAATCTTAATGTCCTTTTTCCTTTTACACTATACCGACATAGAACAGTCGGAGTATTTGCACAGGACAAGTTCTTTTGCACTAATTTTTATGATCAATCTTTCCGACTATCTGTTAGTAATCAATAGAAAAATGACTAAAGTTCATAAGTTACATTTATCCATGAAGCTGAGATAATTCTTATAAATCTTTCATATTTATTTACACAAAAATGCAGTTGAAGTCCGAGATAAAGCGATATTCATCGTGACGTTTAAAATATGTATTCGGATTTATCTCTCGTGTTTCGTCAATTCGATATTCAAGGCTGCATTGCAACAACAGTTTAATTTTTCTTGAGGTAAACACTATGATGTATCCGAATGTATGTTATCAATCATCATTAAATCATTTAATCTACGCCATGACCTTACTGATAAGATATCAGAAAGTAAAAATTAATCGTTAATCTGATGTACAGCATATCTCTGCGTTGTTTTTACATACTTCGAACAGAAATGTATTTACTAATAACGTTGTACCATGTACTACATGATGTACATACATCATCATTGTGTGTTCATCCACAGTCTAAATATAAAAATACAGCTACGTAGTTTCCAGACAGAAATACATCGATCACTCACTGATAACTTTTTGACTACACGCGTAATGCCATGAACGAAGTACAGATATAGAAACTAAGTATATCACAATTAAATGGATTGGTCAACCCACGGGGTGCTAACAAACATTAATTTGGCATTTTCTCCTTTTTGCTCTTTTGTCTTGGATTTTGTAATAAGTATAATATTGGCTACTATGTACATATAAAATACAGACACATTAAAATTAAGTCTATATACTTATACAAGTTACAAGGGCCTAATAACCCGTTTGTATTCTCTTCCTTATAAAATAAATCATAACCATACTAGCAGATATTTCTGCAAGTAAAGTAATAGCATAAAAGTTTTATACGTCTTTTTGGGCGCCCGGCGGCACCCAACGCGGAGGACCTTCGCGACTTCGCGAAGAAATTGCAGGCCCGAGTTAGAATGAAACAAACAAATTGTTTTCAAAGTCAACGACGCACGTTATAATGTTTGCATGAACTTAACTAGAAATTCTGAAAGTTCCGATTTGGAAAATAAAGGTTTGAGTTAGTTTCGGTCTGGAAGTACATGGATTCTGCTGAGTATTATCACGTGATATTGGAAATCATTTTGATATTGTGTTTGATGTAGTATAACATTTCCATTGGTATCCCAGGTCCCAACCAGCAGGTATTCAGCAAATGCCAACATTATTTAGCCAGATTTGGTTTACCTGCTGCATGTATGTAGTTCATTTCAGTTTAAGTAGGTAGACACAAAACTCTGACATTTATTAAATGTCAGCACATTATCTTCGCAAGGGAAGAATACATTCGCTTGCTTCCTTATCAATTCCGAAGCCAGGAGTACAGTATTCCATTCTTATTTGATCATCAAAGTCTGAATTCTGAATAGACCTTTCAAATACATTTATTGGGAAATGAGCTCAGTTTACATTTTGTCTCTCTACTGACTATTTTGTATTGCTTGTTCCTTTTCGCCTATCGGATTTAGGTATGCTTTTGTCTAATAAGTATTGACTGAGGTAGAAGAAGGTTCAGAATTCGGAACCCATGATGGAAGGAATCCTTAAATTCCAATTAAAAATATTCCAGGTTACGAAACATTGTAATCAATGATTATTCCGGGTATTATAATAGGTTTGTAGCTCGAAGAGAATAAACACAATCGTTCGTCTAATCTCATGCTCCACTTGTGAGAAATTGTAATATTACATGGAGTTTTAATTACAGAAATATTTAATTTAACATGACATAATTAATCTTAAAAGTATTAGAACATTAGACGTAGGTTATGGTAGGTAAGTAATTTCGTGTGTTTGATCTACTTCAACTGCATTACATTGAAATGATTAAAGATAGGAGATACTAATGATGCGATCCGAAGCAATGAATGATAATGTTTAAGAGTAAACGTTTACAAATATCTCCCATCAGTACAGAGCAAACAGAAATGGCATTAACATTCTCTTACACTTGAAAAAGTTTTGTACGAATGAAATCCATCAAAAACTGGAGAAGAATCAAGCACTAAATGTACATTCAACTTCAAGAGTGTGCTTTATCTGTCAGTTATTGTGATTCTGGTGGGAATTCATAAGATGATACGATACGGTATGAGTAATTGTTTTGTTAGGAGAGTAATCCCCATTTCATTGTTCTTCAATTGAAACAATCACTTTATGGAATTCTGATCTCCCAGTAATCCGAGCCTTAAGCTATGGAACTGAGTTAATGGGAATTAGAATACAATAGGCTTTGAGCTGTTTATTGTTTCATTTCCTACCATTACATCTTCATCAATTTAATGGAGCAGGCGAATTAAGCTTCATCATGCGCTTCCTGTCATTTCCATGCACAGGTCACATACTAAACGGCAGAATTTCTATTATGACATATCCCTGTGTTATCTCAAGTAGCAATTGTATACATTACAAATGCTAGAGGCTAGCGTGGAAAGGTTTAGGATATCTTTCAGAGACCCTGTTTTGATGCTTTAAAATATTCAGAGAAAACGGCTTAAGTCTTGTGACCTATTTACTATATTGTCATCTTGAATTATGTTCCTCCAGTATTAGTGATCAATTTAGTAGGTTCTAGCTTTTAAGGGTTAATTAAAACTACAAGGTGTATATAGTAGCTAAATAAATCCAACTTTTTGCTCTAATGATAAAGATAAAGAAGTAAAACGGACAAGTAGGACAGGAAAAAACTCTCTAAGAGTTCTCTAAAAATAATTTTATTGCCCCAATATTAGACTGTCTGTAGCTCCATGATGAATTCATTTACTTAGGTCTAGACTTGGAGGAAAATATGGAAGGCTAAGTTACACTGGTGTAGAAGACTCTCTCGTGTTTCTAGTATATCTTGTAGTGTTAGAATATTATCTAAGTTGTAGCGCCTGCGCGCATAAATACATTTAGTTTTAAGCTTTAATTCCAATCAATTGAATTTATTAGTTTGAGCAATATTCTAATGATTAAGAGAGACGCTCAGTAACGCTCAACGCTCCAGTAGCAAAAGCACGCTCGACCAGCTCGAACCATTGCACATTGCAATTCTTGTTTTTTGTTAATTGATTTACGGGTGACGATCTGTACATTGCAATCTCACTCACCTTTGTTTTAGCAGTAGTTTATTAGCAATAAATTAGTTAGTATTAACTACTGTGTTCATCAGTGTTTTATTTGTAGAAAAACACATTTTTGATCTAGTACACGCACACATTCTATTATAGCAGACAAGTGACCAGCCAGCACTGGAATAGCCGAGTCCTGTATAATAGTGCCTAGTGAAATTTACAACTTCACTAGATTTCGAAAGCATAGAACCCTACCCTGGTGACAGTTGACATCAAGGCATCATCTGCCCAACGTGTGGCACCTCCCAACATTTGGTCCTTCGGAGCATCGGATAATTTTGGAAAACCAAATTGAACTGTTCATCTTGGAGTTTTCAACGTTGTGTCATCAGTCATCAGCAAGTCTTTGAGGTCCAGCAACCAACAGAAGACATCGTAAGTGAAAAATAAGAAAATTTTGTGAATTCATCTATCAAAATGGATGTTGTCAAGAACGAGCGTCGTGCATTGTCAGTCACTGTCATTCGGTTGCAGCAAGTCATCGCCGCGTATGACGTCACTGCACCACCCCCACTTCCTGAGATCACAACTCAAGAAGCAGAGATACAACAAGTAAAAGTTGAATGTTCTGAGCTCCTCAAGAAAGCCAGTACAGTCGCTAAGTCGGACGCCGAATTTGTTACTGAATCAGCAGAATTCGTCGTCCTTCAGGAGTTAATAAATAAAGCTAATATCAAATTATCAATGTTGAAGAGCAGCTACCCCGCAGGAGCGGCAGCTGGAGGAATTCCCGCCGGAGGAGCCGACGTGAAATTGCCGAAGTTGGAAATACCCCATTTCAAGGGTGACACTCAAGACTGGTTATCATTTCAAGATTTGTTTACATCTTCCATCCACAATAATGCAAGATTATCTGGATCGCAGAAGATGCAATACTTGAAAGGCCTACTTGGAGGAGAACCAGCTTCATTGTTGAAAGATATTCCAGTGACTGATGCAAATTATGATCAAGCATGGGATACTCTCAAGTTAAGGTATGAAATAAAACGTGATATAATTCGATCACATTTTGACAGGATCCTTGCATTGCCAAACGTAGGGCAAGGAAATTCAGCTCAGCTGAAGAAGATTAGTGATGCGACTAATGAATGCAATCGGGCATTGGATGTTTTGAAACTCACCCCGGAGCAAAAGTGGGATTCAGTTGTCATTCATTTAATGTGCCGAAAATTAGATCAAGATACTAGAGTGGATTGGGAGAAGAAACTTGCTTCAAATGAAATCCCGGACATTCAGAAATTCACCGAATTCATTTTGTCACAAGCCAGAGCCACAGCAGCGGGAGGTGTGAAATGTAAATCGGAAAAAAGTGGAAAATGGTCAAACAGTGACCAGAAACATGTCAATCACAGTGCAAATGAAAAAAGTGACAAGTCTTGTGCAGCATGTGGTGAAAGTCATTATTTATTTCAGTGTAATAAATTTCGTGCAATGACTGTTGATGATCGCATAGATGTTGTGAGGAAGGCTCACATCTGTTTTAATTGTATTAAAAGCAAGGATCACCAAGCTCAAGACTGCCCATCTCACTGGACCTGTAAGTCATGTAAATTCAAGCATAATACTTTGTTACATAAAAAGTATGAAAAGAGCAAGGAAGAAAAATGTAAGGATGAAAACAAATCGGACGACGGAGCCACGCCCGCCTCCAATTTGAAAACGAATTTGTCATACGTTAGACATAATTCGCAAGTGCTACTCTCCACAGCCCTCATCTATGTAAAGGATTCCAGGAATCATTATCAAGTATGTAGAGCGTTGTTGGATGATGGTTCACAAGGAAGTTTCGTCACTTCAAGATGTGCTACGAGACTTGGATTAAAACGGAAGAATAGAATAACTAACATTTACGGAGTTGGAGGTGTTAGTGCGGGTAAGACAACCCAATGTGCTGAAATTAATTTCACATCTTTATATGACAAGGAGAAGAGTTTCACTGTGGAAACTCACATTAAGGAGAAGATTACTGGAGACTTGCCGTCCTATCCAGTGCACCCGAAGACTTGGTCACACATTGTGAAGTTGGATCTTGCAGACCCCAAGTTTTACCAGCCAGGTAAAATCGATTTTCTACTTGGTCGAGATATTTACGATGAACTCGTGTTGTGTGACATGAAGAAAGGTCCAGCCGGTACGCCTACTGCAAGAGAGACAGTGTTGGGATGGATACTCGGCGGTCCATTGAAGACACATGTAAGTAGTAATCCATTATTTACTAATCACGTCAGCTGTGAGTTGGACACTACTTTACAAAAATTCTGGGAGTTGGAAGACATACCAACAACTAGAACGAAGACAAAGGAGGAACAAGAATGTGAGCAACATTTTGAAGAAACTCATGAGCGAGAATCAGATGGAAGATTTCTTGTAAACCTGCCTTTCAAGAAAAATTGCAACCCTATTGGAGAAAGTCGCCGTCAGGCTGCCAAACGTTTGGCACATGGAGAGCGATCCAGGATTCGTGATCCAGAAAAAGCTAGTGAGTACAATCAAGTGCTCAAAGAATATCTAGAACTTCATCATATGGAGAGTGTACCCCCTGCTGAACTGGACAAGAAAGAAAATGTTTATTATATTCCACATCATGCGGTTTATAAGCCAACGAGTACTACCACAAAGGTACGTGTCGTATTTGATGCTTCAGCTAAGGCATCAAATGGAATTTCATTAAATGACAACTTGCTAATTGGTCCACGACTGCAAGAAGATTTATTGAATATACTTATTCGTTTCCGAACTCACATTGTAGCATTTACGGCGGATGTTGCCAAAATGTACAGGCAAGTTCGATTAAAACCTGAAGATTGTGATTATCAACGTATACTGTGGAGACAATCTCCAACTGAACCTATTCAAGAATACCGTTTGACAACCGCCACATTTGGTACAGCTGCAGCACCTTACCTCGCAGTAAAATGTTTGCAGCAACTTGCTGTTGAAGAAATTGAAAATTCTTCAGATAATTGCGCAACGTGTCGCATGGCAGCGGAGAAGATCCTCAAGGATTTCTACGTTGATGATATTTTATCTGGAGCAGATAGTGAACAGCAAGCCATCGAATTGAAAAATGAATTAATCAGAATACTTGAGAAGGGAAAGATGCAGCTGCGGAAGTCGTCGTCTAATTCCAACGCTCTGCTGGAAACTCTCCCTCCAGAATATCTCGAGACGAAATTCCCTCTTCGCATTGATGAGGACGAGACAATAAAGACACTGGGACTCACTTGGAACCCAGCTACTGATGTATTTGCCGTTTCGGTAACTATGCCCCCAGTGAGAGAGATAGTTACGAAACGAACTTTATTGTCGGACATGGCGAAAACTTTCGACCCATTAGGACTTCTTTCGCCTGCAACAATCAAAGCAAAATTGATTTTTCAATCCCTCTGGAAAGAAGATATCGGTTGGGATGACCCTCTTCCTTTGGAAAATTCTCAAGAATGGATAGAATATTTGCAAGATTATCAGACCTTCAATGAAATACAGACCAACAGGTGTGTCATTCAACCTGACAGTGAATATGAGCTGCATGGATTTTCTGATGCCTCACGTGTGGCATATGCAGCTTGTGTTTACTTGTACTCGAAGAACAAGGAAAATCAAGTACAAGTACGATTGGTGGCAGCTAAAACAAAAGTTGCTCCCATCAAATATGTTTCCATAGCTCGACTTGAATTATGTGGAGCGAAGTTGCTGTGTGATTTGATGGAAACAATCAAGCACTCTATGAATGTGCCAATAAAATGCATTAATTATTGGTGTGATTCTACTATAGTTTTAGCTTGGATTCGTTCTCCCTCCCAGCGATGGAAGATTTTTGTGGCAAATCGAGTTGCCAAAATCCAAGAAAACTCAGTAGCAGAACAGTGGAATCATGTGAGAGGAGAAGATAACCCGGCGGATTGTGCTTCCCGTGGAATCAAACCGTCCGAGTTAAAAGGCCATTGTCTGTGGTGGAATGGACCGAAGTGGCTACAGTCAGCTGATTTCTCCGCAGAGAAATCTTCTTTGGACAACGTGTTCCAGTGCGCCGACCCTGAAGAAGAAAATGAAATTTCTTCAGAAGAAAAGAAAGATGTGACATCAGGTGTTACTGTATTTGGAAAAGACACTCTGGAAAGGTACTCGACTTTACTGCGATTGCAACGAGTTACTGCATATGTGCTACGTTGCTTCAAATGCAAGTCTTTCAAGAAGACGGGTGAAGGAGGGCCGTTTTCAGTGCAGGAGCTAGAAGAGGCTCTTATATTTTGGATTAAGAAAGTTCAAGCAGACGCTTTTCAAGACACTCTTACAAAGTTGAAGAAAAGGTCCTGCAAGGATATTGATAAACAATTGAGATGCTTAGCTCCATACATAGAGGAAGAAACTGGGTTGTTGCGTGTTGGAGGCAGACTTCAGAATGCAGTAATTTCAACTGATCGTAAGCATCCAATTTTATTACCGAAGAAAAATCACTTGACCAGGCTGATTGTAGAATATTATCACAAATATCTACACCATGGAGGAAATCAGCTGTTATTATCAAATCTTCAGAATCAATATTGGATTTTGGGAGCTCGTGATGTTATTCGTGACGTCGTTCGTAAATGTGCAACGTGTCACAAAATTAACGCTGGCTCAGCCCAGCAGAAGATGGCAAGTTTACCGACTCCAAGAGTCAATCAGACACGTCCATTCCAGATTGTGGGTGTAGACTTTGCTGGCCCATTCAATTTGTGTGTAAGAACTGGAAGAGGACAACGACAACATAAGTACTACGTAGCCGTGTTTGTGTGTTTTGCAGTACGAGCAATTCATTTGGAATTAGTCAGTGATCTGACTACTGAAGCTTTTTTAGCCGCATTTCGTCGCTTTGTTTCTAGAAGAGGATTATGTACAGATGTGTACAGCGACTGCGGTACTAATTTCGTAGGAGCTAACAACGAGCTCAAGACCTACATGAAGAAAATTCAAAGTTCTGAATTAGGTGCTCATTTGAAGAATGTCTTGGCCAAGGATGGAATTACTTGGCACTTTAATCCACCCTCTTCCCCTCATTTTGGAGGCCTATGGGAGGCGGGAGTGAAATCCTTCAAATTTCACTTGAAAAGGATCATTGGCGAACGTCTGCCATCAATTGAAGAAATGACGACCGTGTTGGCACAGATCGAGGCTTGCCTAAATTCAAGACCCTTGACTGCTGTCTCCTCTGATCCCAATGATCTATGTGCATTGACCCCTGGACATTTCCTAGTAGGAGATTCTCTTATGGCGATTCCGGAACCAGACATTACTGGAGAAAAGTGGAATCGACTTTCACGCTGGCAACAGACTCAGAAAATTGCTCAGCATTTTTGGAACAGATGGAGTGCTGAATATTTATCTAGACTCCAACAACGCCCCAAGTGGCTAAAGGAACGGGAAAACATTAAGGTTGGTGACCTCGTTCTTATCAAGGATGAAAGACTCCCTTCACTCAAATGGAAACTAGGCCGAGTGTTGGAGACTTTTCCCGGACAAGACCAGTTAGTGCGTGTCGTTTTAGTGAAAACTGCAGATGGGATTTACAAAAGACCAATCACTAAGCTATGCCCACTACCCCTAGAACAAGACGACATTGAAACGGAGAGGAAATCCGTACGAGACGATATATCTCAAGACTTCGAAGTGGAGAGGAAATCCACACGAGATGATTTAGATGAAGACGACGAACCTGGGAGGAAACCAGGACGTGACAAGGAGTGACTGCCATATGTTAGGCATTACAGCCTCATCTTCACTGCCTTCGTCAATTAATTATTTATTGTTTTCATCATTTATTTAGTATATAGAATTTGTATTCTTAATTTTATGGTTAGGGTATTCTTTATTCCATGAATTTATTGTTTTTTGTTTTGAGAATTCTTCTCAACGGGAGGTGTATGTAGAAGACTCTCTCGTGTTTCTAGTATATCTTGTAGTGTTAGAATATTATCTAAGTTGTAGCGCCTGCGCGCATAAATACATTTAGTTTTAAGCTTTAATTCCAATCAATTGAATTTATTAGTTTGAGCAATATTCTAATGATTAAGAGAGACGCTCAGTAACGCTCAACGCTCCAGTAGCAAAAGCACGCTCGACCAGCTCGAACCATTGCACATTGCAATTCTTGTTTTTTGTTAATTGATTTACGGGTGACGATCTGTACATTGCAATCTCACTCACCTTTGTTTTAGCAGTAGTTTATTAGCAATAAATTAGTTAGTATTAACTACTGTGTTCATCAGTGTTTTATTTGTAGAAAAACACATTTTTGATCTAGTACACGCACACATTCTATTATAGCAGACAAGTGACCAGCCAGCACTGGAATAGCCGAGTCCTGTATAATAGTGCCTAGTGAAATTTACAACTTCACTAGATTTCGAAAGCATAGAACCCTACCCTGGTGACAGTTGACATCAAGGCATCATCTGCCCAACGTGTGGCACCTCCCAACAACTGGTACAATAAGAACAGGAAATATAAATTTTATTTTTAAATGTCCACAAGTATAGGTAAGGATAGACTGGGTATTGTAGTTTAACACGGAAGCTCGTGCTCATAAAGACGTGCATTTACTAAGAACGTGACGTGAATGGAATGCTGTAAATCCTGCAGAAATTGAAAAAGACTGCTCAATGCACAAGGCGATATTGAATACGTAAATGATATAATGGGCAATATGGAAATTGTATGGGGGAGGAAAATGAAGAAAGTTTCTGTCAGTGCAAACAAACAAATATAGAGCACAGTTATTACTACAGCACTTCATTTATAGCGTTTCTGTTTGAATAATTAATCTCTTCTCCCAACAGCTCCTTTCACTGCTATCATTCTGCAAATACTACTCCCTAGTTATTATGAAGCCTCGCATCAACTATGCATTTACCGCGTAGGCAGAAACATCAACCCAATACATGAAAACTACACAATATTAGACAATTCATCCATGTAGAAACAGATAAATTGAAATCACCTGCAGAAACGAGCTGGTCTACCGAAAGTTTCAATGGACTCTGACGTAAAATAGAAGTTGGTAATTGTCTACTTTTTGAGTTACATAAAAGTTGAACCTCTTTTCTGACCATTTATTTTATCACTATTTCCCATTCCGTTGCTAATTATGATACAAATAATAATTAGAACCTATTTTTGTGTATTCCTAGCATTTGGAATAGGTTACCATTATGAAGATACTATTCACTCTATTATCAAAAATCATATAAAAATATATTTTTCGGGTAAAAGTACTCATCAGAGTGCGCTAATGAACGCCCTGTGTAAAAGTATAGATTCCGTGTAGAGATGGAGGAAAATTAAGATATTCAGTTGTATTTTAGCGGTGACGTGTTTAAGAAGCCTTTTGCATAACCTGACTGACGTCTAGAAACATATTTTCCCTAATTAGACTCGTAAGATCCCTTGTACCAAGCTATTATGGATGCTAAAAGCTAGCTAAAGAATTAATATTTGTCGAAGTCTGTGGCAGACAGACTCCGGGTAGTTATTTCGTAAAATGCGGTGTGTTCACGCAGTAGTAGGTATTATTTGTATGTCATCGTTTTCAATTTGGGTAGTTCCAGCTGAAGATCGATTTGGTAATGGTAACATAAGTGTGAGAATTGTTTAATAATAAGCAAGGAAATAGGACGGAATGAACTTTCTCGTTGGCCGTGTGTAACTCGTTGGGAAAGTTTGACAATGGTGGTTGAGTTGTATAAATAAACGTGTGTATGTTTTCTCTCTCAGGTTTTTGCAGCGAACAATGGAGAGCTATTGACATACCATCAGATTGAAGTGCCACGAATTTGTCCAAAGGAAGGCTGGGTGGAACAAGACGCCAACAATTTACTAAATGCCACGCTGCTTTGTGTGGACAAATGTGTTGAAAACCTTAAAAGACTTGGTGTGGATCCAGCTGACATTAAAGCCTGTGGAATAACAAACCAAAGGGAAACAATCATAGCCTGGGATAAACTCACCGGGGAACCGTTGTACAATGCTATCGGTATAAATCCATTCCCTACTATCTTTTTCCTATGCATCATTTAGTTATTAAACATTGGTCGTTTTCTAATGTACCAAAATAATTTATTTGTACTTAGTATGGCTGGATACAAGAACTGCCCAAGAAGTCGACGAGATTCTGTCCAAACCCAGTTCGAGACTTCAAGCGGAGAAAATTAAAAATTTATGTGGGTTACCTATGAGTACTTATTTTAGTGCACTAAAGATCAAATGGCTCCTAGAAAATGTTCCAGATGTTAAAAGCGCCGTAGAGGAAAATCGATGCTTAGTTGGAACTGTTGACTCCTGGCTAATTTGGGTAGGTTCATTCCCTGTCATATTCTGATAATATTCTATCGTGTGATTATGACATGGCATGAGATTTCCTCCTAACAAAAACTAGGAAATTCAATACTGGAAATACATTGCCAATCATAATCACCGAGAAACAAAACTCATGTGCTATTTTCATCTTCTACGCAATAAATCAACTTTGACAGATAAGTTGTAACTATCTAGAGTGTCTACTCTATAATTAACACCAGCATTTTATTTGGAACAGCATCTCACGGGAGGTAAGAATGGAGGTCTTCACCTCACTGACGTAACCAATGCTTCGAGGACAATGTTGATGAATATTGAGACATTGAAATGGGATCCAACATTATGCAGGTACGTAGCAGAATATCTCTGACAGCCTGTCAAAAAACCCAACGTTGTAATATAATCTCATGATATTTATGCAAGAAAAATAAAATGTATCAATTTCATCTTGTTTGAACAGCTACTTTAAAATTCCATCCGAATTGCTTCCGGAAATTAGAAGTTCGTCTGAAATATATGGATACATGACACGAACAGCTCTTAAAAATGTTCCAATCTCAGGGGTAATTAAATATTTCTTGTAGTTGTTTTTGCCTTTCTACCAGAGATGTATTAATGTTATATGTTTGGACGATTTAGGTTTTAGGAGACCAACAAGCTGCTTTGGTGGGGCAAATGTGTTTTAAGCCAGGGCAAGCGAAATGTACTTATGGTACAGGTTGTTTCCTTTTATTCAACACGGGACAAAAGGTAATTTGATTATTACTTAAATGTAGGTTATTACATAAATTGTTGTTTTCATCAGCCAACAAGAGTTGAGGATATATAGAACATATTTATTGATTGAGATGTAAATGTATGTGCTCCTTGCAGATAGTAAATTCCAAGCACGGTCTATTGACAACGGTAGGATATAAAATGGGACCTAACAAACCAGCAGTGTATGCATTAGAAGGATCGGTGGCTGTTGCAGGAGCAGCAATTCGATGGCTTCGTGATAATCTCGGACTTGCTTCCAGTTATGAAGAACTGGACCAAATGGCTGCAAATGTCTCAGACTGCGGGGGTGTTTACTTTGTTCCAGCATTTTCCGGTCTGTTTGCACCTCACTGGCGTCCTGATGCTCGCGGGTAATTTTCCTTTTCATCATAGCTTCATAATTCATGTGATCAAAGTAGAGCAATACTTAGTAACGAACTACAAATGGATGAGAATTTCTTCTGGGAAATCCAACCACCTATAAGTGGACGTGGGTAGGGATTTATGGAGATGGGCTCGATCTTAAGAAAATTAAAACGAGGACTGGGGATTCTATTTTTGTCCGGGGATGTTGTTGTTGCCTCGCGTTTGATCTACTTACCTATTGATGCGTATTTTTCGTTATCGCAGAGCTCTATGCGGACTGACAGAACACTCTAACAAGTACCACATCGCCAGAGCTGCTTACGAAGCAGTTTGCTTTCAAGTTAAAGATGTCTTAGAAGCAATGAACCAAGACGGGAATTGTCCACTATCATCTTTGCAAGTTGATGGCGGAATGACGAATAACGACGGCTTGATGCAGCTGCAGGCTGATATTGTCGGAATCGACACAGTTCGTCCAACCATGGCAGAAACAACGGCTCTTGGAGCTGCCATGGCTGCTGGCTCTGCCGAAGGCATTGGAATTTGGGACATCTTCTCTGAAGACTCTACCAATGTCATTTGTGACGTATTCAAACCAAATCTCTCCGAAAAAGGTACAAAATCCCAACTATATACACTAAAACAATTTCTTCAACAGCTCGATGGTGTCATTTAAATTCATAAGTCATTAATTTTTTAAATACTTTGATGTGATTTTTCTAATTCATGTCGATTCTGCATCAAAGCATCGGGTACGATCTCAGAAAATTCCAATGTATTCATTTTTGCATTGAGCTTCCAAAATTATGTACTACAATTCTTCAACTTCTAGAATATAGCTTAGCAATGATATTTTTCCATCTGCCAATGCTTACCCATCACGACCATTTGTTCCAAATGCCTAATAGCTCATTCTAATCAATTCCTTTTGAATTACAGAACGAGATGAGAGATACTGGAGATGGAAGCAAGCTCTGAAACGGGCTTGTGGCTGGGAAGTCCATCCAGAACAAAAGAAAACAACAGGTATTGAAGATATCGATCAAATCGCTCTAAATGGAAATTAAGTTTACACCTGCCTTTTCTTCAAACACACTGTAGAAATCAGCAATTTTATGTCACCTTTTCTGTTATGTCGTAATTTGCTGTTAGTTAATTCCAAAAGTGAACGCTCAAAACTCCTCTTTCATACATTCATAAACGACCAACCAATATTATGTGTTTTAAAGTACTTATCTAGTTCCACATTGATTTCAAAGTATTAGAGGTTTTGGTAATCTCATTGTGCACTAACAAGAAAACTTAGAAGGAAATTAATAAGTTCTTAATATTGTACTTGTTAAAATGTTTTTTGAATATGACTTTCCTAATAAAAGTACATTTCTTAGCAAAGCGGCATAAATAGCAATATATTTTAAACGCAATTCTATCTACTAGGTTAGCAAAATTGTACTTCTGAGCTATGTAGAAGAAAATAGGATAATAGAATAAGTAGTGCAGCCATTAAAAACGTACCTTAACCTTATGTGAAACTTAGTATGCCAAACAAATAGAAAAATAGACTTAATTTGCACGGATAATCAATGTTTAACAATCTTGCATGGAATAAATCAGTCTAATACACTTTGTGTTGTGATTAGATTTATAGTGAAACTACTCAATATACATAGTAAATAATAAAATACCCGCTACATACATTTTCTGCCTTGTGTTGATTCATTCGTTTTTTTTTGATTTGCATACGCCTTTCCACTCCAGCTTGATTAGAAGTGTCATTGTAATCTCATTCTATATGGGTACTTGTGCATCCCAGCCTTAACCCCATTATCTCTAATGTTATGTATGAAAAATGATAATTATCCAGCAGTTCATCATGTCATGTTGTTTTGGATTGGTTCACAGACAAACGGTATTACTTGGTGCGGTCCATTCCATTCTCGTGGTATTTCATCGGAACATTTGCACTTATCGTCGCATCAGCTCATTTTAAAACCCTCAAGAATTAACGAAGATATAATACCGCATTTTTATGTCCAAATGTAGTAGATAACCTTAGAAGATTCATTCTAAATATTGTACATAGAAACTATAAATATTATATGTATTGCACTATATAGTCACAAAATACGTCAGTTATGTAAGCACAGACAAGGCAATTATATTTATTCCTATTGCCAACTACTACTACGCTCCACTAAGCATTCTCGTAGCTAATTAGTAATTATACAGATGGATGATTACGTAGAAATGCTCTATGGGCCATTGTGGGTTTAATATCAGTATTTAAAATAATTTTTGTGTCATGATTAGTTAAACTGATTTAATCCATCACTTGGTTAAATTCTTCCAAAATCCTACCAACTTTGTACTTCGGAATCAGATTTGACATGTGATTATTAATTACCCACTATGAAAACTTACACTGTTATCTGTGGTATTCTTATCTTCAGCTTAGTTAAATACGCACTAGTACTACTTAAAAGATATATGACCTTGATTTTGATTGAGAGCTAAAGACACCTGGATTTTTAGATAATTTAGGACCTTCCAACACAACTTTTGTAAAAGTATTTTTGATTTTTCGCCATATGATACGTAAACCACTATCACTGGGATATAAGGATTGAATACTGTTCGATCTATACTGACTTTTTATGGGATACTTGTTTTGCATAAACATGATTTACTGTTTAGAAAACATTTTTAAAGTGATCTAGTCAAGATGCAACAACAAGTCTTTTGTATTGTAGTTACAAGAAAGTGTATCGTTTGATAAAATATACTTTTGTTATACAGTTTCAGTTGCCAATAGTATATAATATGTAGTAGTTAGTCGTAAATTAGACATGTAGTATGAAAGTGTAGTATTTTTACTAGGGAGATGTAAAAAATTATCGTAAGCTTGTGCGTGTGAAAACTACTATGTGAGAAATGCATTCTAATTAAGTCAATCAAGGGAACTGCTATTTTTAAAAATACATTTACATTAGGTGGATAACAATATGAACTTCATAAGGTGCTACAAAATTATAATGACTCAAGTACCATAAAAACTGCCAGCATGCCTTTTATCTCTACGATGATGAGTAACTGGGTACCTCAGATCTAAATATTCTAAACATGTATAATAACAACTAAGTAATATTGGGTACATTGAAGTATTGAGACATTAAAGATTACTGTAAGCATAAAATTAAAGTATATGAAGATGTCTATTGTACAGATAATAATAGTTCTATCTAAGAACTTTGTTAAATTCACATCTCAAAAATTTACGAATTCTATGTAAATAGTAAGAAAATTATACGTCGATTGTGCACGTTGTAGATAAATAATTTAGTTTTCAAAGTAACTGATTATTTTGTTAAAGGTTGTTGATTTTGTATTGCCAATTATTTTGAAGATAGCAAATGAAAGGTAGACTGTATGACCTGAAAAAGTTTATACAAGATCTTTACTTTACTTTCACCAAATTTGGAATGATGAAGCTTGTATTGTCACATGCCATGGTCAGAGTACAACAAACCATTAATTAAGTAGTGTACAGATGGTAATGAGGAAGGATGTATAATATTCAAAGCCATCTTGTTACTTACGCTATTTAAGTCTGTTCTAGAATTGTGTGTAGGCGAGTAGGGTTGTTAAAATAAATGCGTACTATTGCAATGTGTTCATTTAAATAAAGGAAGAGTTGCGATAAACTGATGAAGTGTATTCTTTCCTTTCGAGTATGAAGTAAACAATTCTGGGAAATGATTTGATGTGAATAAGATGAAATTGAGAGGACTGGAAGTAAATAGCATGATCAAAGCGAAATGAATGGAGGGATTAGAATTTCAGTTTACAATACAGCACAGCGCAGTTTATTTTTCTTCGCTTTTATATAAGTGTAAGGCACATTATAAAGAAATATTATAAGTTTACAATAGATCTAGGACTATATACTTACTACTAAGACTACTAACTAACTCTTCTAGTCTAGAAATACATATTTATTATAATGACATCCCATGAATAAATCATGTCTCTCTATCCCATACTCATTAACTATCATTATCATCTAATATTCTTTAAGTACAGTACACAAGTACATCCGATTGTATATAAATGCTTATAAATATCTTGCCGCAGTGTCGCTCTTCGATTTAAGCTACACCTACAGGTCTCTAAAACCTCTTTGTTCAATTTGTATCTCCATCTCACCGTACATAATTAGCTACACATAAGTCATCAACAGTACGTAGGGTAGTAAATCCCTTTAACCTATTTACCTTTAAGTTCCTATCCATACACAGTGGATTATACCTTGTACTTACGGATCTTATGAAATTCTTACTTTAGAGGTATACTTAATTTATTGTTAGCTACTTACAGAGTTAATTAAATATTACGGTATTTGGTATAAGATATCATTAATGTTTTGCGTGTACAGTTACACACTATTTATTAATGAGTAGTTTTTACGTGCAGAACGTTACAGGATTCAGTATACAATATAACATTCTTTATCCTTTCTAACATTAGTGATTCACTGCCTACAGGGAATATAAAGCTTTCCAATTCAGCATTATTATTATTACAATTATATATATAGCTATACTTAATACATGCAAACACTCGAATAGATATACTCAGGGATTTAAAGAACTAAACTACGACGTAATCATTTACCGCAACTCCACCCTTTCGGTTGTACTTATACAGAAAACTAGCAATTAGACAGAGATTTTTAGTAGAACTTGATTTCATCATTAAATACGGAGAAAACACACAGCATAGGAAAGGAGATTAATTAGTTAATGTCAACCTAGGACACAAGGAAATTAAATTTTGTTTTTGAGAAGCGGAAATCTCAAGAGTGGAGTAGATTTCTAATTAATTATGCATTGTAGTAAGTAGTTAATCTGGGACATAAATTATAAAAGTACCTAAATGCAAAGAGAGGCGAGCTACAAGACAAAACACACAAGTTAGTACACATTAGAATGTATTTAGAATGTCAGTTCATTTTCATATAGCCCTATAATTGTAATGTATGATATCATAAAGATAATATAAACTTAAAAGAACTGAATTCAATTTATCTATTCTGAATTTAGATTTCTCTAGCAGCAAGGAAATCACGGAAGAGAAAGTTCAAAGTTTTAGCACTTGACTCTCGACTCCGTTCTCCTTCTTGCTCTCAGTTCAATTTCCACTCGAAGAGATAAAGATAAACTCACATCCGTCCTTCTAAATTCTACTGTGAACATATCTGAGGGAAATGTCTCACTTGGACCACCATACCGCTAAACTCAACTGAAAACCAATGTGAAAGTTGAGTCACCAAGTTTTCGTTAACTCAACTGAAACAGAAACTTCTTAGGAAATGAGACAGCAAAGAAATACTTTACCTATGCAGATACCCACTTTAAACTACTGCGAAGTAGTGCTAATAGGTGCATAGAGTACTTATGCATTAAATCGAACTATTCTTAGCATTTGTGTCTCTGTCACATGATCTAAAGGTACTTTAAGTCTGAACGGATCCAGTGGACTAACAAAATGAACGCAGACTAAAACTGAAACGGCTCTTGGAGTTCAGAGAAATAGTTTTCGTACCTTTGTACAATGAATGGGATCCTGCCAAAAGTGTGCTTGCTTGTCTTGTACCTACTAATAAAGTTGAAATAATAATAATTTATAACTGCAGAATATATAAACCTCATTTAAACTATAGCACTACATAATAAAGCTATATAAACTGTAAATTATATAGGTAAATAAAGAGAAACGACTGGACTCGATTGACTCTCGACTCAAACTTATAACAATGTTATATAATCTAATATAAAATTCATATATATTTTATATAAACTATTCAGCTCACATCCTTCTGCCTCTACAGAAGAATATAATCATAAACAGCATGCTGAATTTTTGCAAAGTAATATCGATTTAATAATTATTATTGGTATTGGTAAGCAAGGTGAAAGTTACTTTCACTACACTCAACTCAAATAAAGCCAACTATACAGGTTTAAGCATCATGAACTTTCCCGATTTGTTATACAACTAATCATGTCAAGCCGTTTTTTATCTAGCGATTTTAAATTCTTTTAACTACAATTCTTGCTTAATTATTATTCTTCTTTAATAGTAACCATTTCCATCTACACCTACATAATGCTGTAAATAGCTAATTGTAATATGCTCAGGCAAGAATTAAGTTAAAGTTGTTAACTTTGGCTTTTAGCTACACACTCAACAATACAAATCTACATAATATTCACAGATTTATTATACAAATACAAAACATTCATTTCCCACGTCTTCTCTGGAAATGATTGTCTCATCTGTGTAAAATAGACTACACCCACTGAATTTAGTTGGCGCAACTCGAGGGATAGTAAGAACATCAGTTTTCATTACTTTCTATTAGAATTGTATTGTATTTCGTATAGCACTGATACTGAAATAGTGAAATGAGGTCGTGGAAAGCATTATAAGTTTACAAATATCCAGACTAATACCTGAGACAGATAAGTGCAAAAATACTCAACAATAATAATCTCCAGACCTTTCAATCCAAGTCTATTCACTCCAACTTTCGCTATTCACAGGCAGAAAAAGGAAGAAATTCTAGTCGCTATGTTTTAAAATAATTGTTTCGTAGCTTTTAAACAAGAAAAATAGTTTTAAGAAATGAACTGAAGTTGTTTTTTTTTGCAGTGAACTAAAAGTATCTGCGATTCTACTATGTCAATTTGATTCGTTTGAATTTTTCAGTTCAGTTTTATTTTCAGCTCTTTTAGTGCTTGTTGAGTAAGTCTTATACAAATACCCTTCACGTGTTACATACCACTATAGTATTTTTCCGCATTTAAGTGAATATGCTTAGCTATATGTGAGTTAGACTTGGATTCGATGGAGGACTGGAGTAAACTTTTTTCAAGAAGAACTAGCTTGGAAGGAACATAACAGCATTCAAATAATATTCATGTAAACATAACTCAGTTTCACTTCATTTGAGTTGATTCAAAAAGTATGATCATTGATCAGCTAGCCCAGTGTAACCAGGCGTACAATCGTGAAAATAGTTGAAAAAAGAAAATCCTTCGAAGGCTGTACCTTCCTAAAACTACAATTTCAAACTAAATACACTAATATAGATTTCAGAGCACTAGTGTTACATGCTGGAAATGTAAATGTACATTTGAACATATAAATAGCCTTCTGGAAGAGTTAGACTTGTGAAAATGAAACAGCACCTTTCAACCAACGAATCAAAACCCGTAGTTAAAGCGACAGAAACTCGACACAAAGACTCTGAGGATGAGACAGAATTACATTTTTAGCTTAGCTGCAGGTAAGCTCACATAACTTATTTCTACAAAACCTAGGTAGCACTAAACGAAGCATACAGACTCAATCTTTGTAAACTTTCTCTTCAATTTATCCTAGTCTTACATTCTATTCTATCTTTACATAGGTAGGTAATTTATATAGTGTAACTACTACAATATTTAGTACATTGAATAAATTCAAGAATCAGGAATTTTCAAAAGTCTTTTACAAAAACTAAACTTTTTCAGTTGATTTGATACTTTCCTCTCCATTTCACATTTACGTAGCTTACTTAGCTAACAAAGTAGTTCATTTTATTGTCTTTTCATCCCTTACTTCATTCACATAGCATACATTTGCCTATGTAAGTCTATCTATACGCGTCTAAGTAAACTTACAAAAACATTTGCAACACAAATACCTTTCCTTTTGTCAACGGAGAACGGTAAATACTCAAGACACACACATAAATACAATTCTTACAATATATTTCATTTACCTATAAGACTTTACATTTGATTTGTTTATACCACATAACACACAAACAGTAGTATACAATTTTACAAACAAAAATTATATATTTACATGTATTAATAACATCTTTCCAAAAAAAATCTTTCTACTTCGTCACAAATATCTTCCTGGCCATATTGTATAAATGGGCGTCACTTTTACTATAATGATTGTATAATAACGACAAAAATCCCCAAACAAAACAATACAAAGTTCATGGACAAAAGTGGCAATTAGCTGCTGCACTGCGGATTGATGAACACTTGCAAGGTAATAATATGTACACACACAGCAAATAAATAATATCAACCAATCCACTATATTGTAAGACAACAATATAGTGTTACAATTATAAGTACATACATTACGATGCAGACAGATACCTTACATCACCTCACACTGCCTAAACATTACTTCTAATACATACAGCTCTACAATTCATACCGCTGACAGTCAATATGTAATCACAAGAACAAAGTACAGGTCCGGTGCGGACATTGCAGAAGCTGACTTGCTGGCCGTACTTGTGTAATTGTTATTGTAAATAACTGTAAGACTGAAATGGTGGGACTTGGATGCATTCACTCATTTAAGGTATCTTCTAACGACATGCGAGATCTTTGGTTTTCGGTTTGTCCTTCCCCATGAAAAATGGAATTTCCACACTGTCATGAGGGAAGAAATAGATAGAAACTGGAGAATGTTCATAGTTCAAGAAACTTGTTCTCTCGTCGTAGATAATCGTACATTTTCTTAAATACTCGTATTTTATCATAGTTACTTACTGTAGTATATTTTGTATTGTTTATATCATATTTCAGTATATAAGTGTACGTCTCAGTTTTTGTTTCATTTCATTTGGTAGAAAACTAAAGTTTCAATCTTGATAATAACAATAGGGTTGTTGACTTGACTGCACTGCACTATACGCGAACATTTCACACGCACTGTATGTCCAGCTTGGCTCCAGTGATGTAAACGAAAGAGAAAAGTTAATTTACATGTACGTGATCGTACTATCACGTCTTATTTGACGAAAGGATTTTAAATGACTATATTGGTAGCATTTGACTTGGATAACTCAGTTTGTCATCATCTGCCCGTCCCTTGTTTCATGTGTGCAAAGTTGACAAGTCGAGAAGTGCCATGATGACATGACATTCTCAAAGATATTTCAACAATTTCGAAACCGGGAGGGATTGTGATGAAAACGGTGGTATTATTACTTCTTCATTGAGTCCAAGTTTGATTTTTGGTGAAAGAAAGATAGCCAAGGTTGAGAGTTGATAGTCAGTTGATTGGAGAAGATGACAGTTACAGTCAGACAAGATGTCCCTCATGTTCCATATTATTAGGACTGGGATTTGGTGCAAAAGTGGTAAGAATAGAAGATCTGCCTGGTGACAGAGGACCGTTGCTCGTGATCAATCGGCCGTTGGGCTGGAAGCTCGGGTTTTGTGGGCTCAGAGAGTTACTGGAGGAATTGAGCATGTTGTGTGAGGCTGAGTGAGGCAAGTGACGAATGCTACCATTCCCCACGGGGCTTCCAAAGCCAGGAGGTGGGCAAGGGACGTAGCGAGCTTCCGGTGGAATATTGTACAGTTCTGGAATCGGCGGCACCTGCGGTGGACGGCTTGAAGGACGTGGCGTCGTTCGTCCGTAAATGGGCGCCTTATCACCTGCAAAACACAAAATACACACAATTGACATATTTTCCTTTTGATTCCCACAGAAAACTCAACTGAGACAAAAATCCCCAAGACATATATATTTTCTCCGAGTTTGTAACACAAGGAGAATCAACCTTGACAGAAATACCCAACTAACCTGATTGTGACTTACTCAAAAATATTATTTTCTGAAATAAATTGGGTTTGACTGCACCGACTGTTAGTGCAACCCAACACCATTTCACAAACACGCATTGTACATGAAGAAATGAAACAATGCAGAAACTGAGAGGAAGAAAACAAAAGCACAATGTAGATAGGAAATTGTCTAAAGTTTATTGTAGCAACTGGGGAAAAGAAAAACACTTATGGTTTACTATTTACATTACCTACTGAAGAGAAACTCTGACCAAGGACAAAGAAACTTAACTTGGCCCATTCTCAAAAGAATATTCCTACTTAAACTGAGTCCATTGCCTACATACATTACTCTCCCTTCCAGTTTGGGAGCGTCAAGAGGACGAGAACTTTCACGAACGAGCACTTGTGCTATTCCAACATTGCCCTGTGAAATACATAAATGTAAAACCACAGGAAATACTCTGAAGTAACACATAGCCCATTTCCTCTTACTGATCGACCCAGTCGATTCCAATGCAATGTATTATAATAATAGTGAATATTACTACAAACCATTAATAACGGACAATGTACGAGGAGAGTAATTCAGTGGTCCACATTTTATCGAGAATCTGAACTAGATGCCTCCAGTCATGGAACTAGTATTTATTTCCTATAGAAAATTCGTGAGTGGAGCTTGCATATTATTTTAACAAATATGTAATCGCGACATTCCTAACAACAAGTTATGCTCATAATTATGAAATCAAAGTGGGAGAATTCCAGACGAGACTTTTGCAGACTGTGGAGGAGAAACCACAGAAATCTGCTTTTAGTTTATTCAATTTATGTATTAATAAGTTATGAACACTATCTTTATTTAAATGAATGAAGTCTCACGAAACAATGTGGAGGGAAATAAAGTAAGCGAAGTAAATAAAATAGCAGGGCAAAGAAGACAGGACCAGAGGCAAACAAAACCTTCCAATGATAAAATAACCTACTTATTTAATGTTTCCGTTCTGCCAACTCTTCGCCCAGATATTTCCAAATAAACTAGGAGAAAGCAATAGAAACCCACATTAATAACCTATAAGATAGCATATACAACGTATTCTCCCAACTTAATACGATTATCCTTCAATGCATCTACTCTCTCGTCTCAATGTAAGTAATTCTCCAATATTTGTAATGCACTGCAAGTCTTAGCTCTCCAGTCACTCAATTCTATATTGAATTAGCCTTCCCTTTCTTCCTATGATACTTACACTTACAGATGTACCTACCTACATGTACTTCCTCTTGTACTCAACTGGAATCAGAAGAGTATTATTACACTTACTACTACAGACATATAGCTATGGCATCTATTTACATTATAGCTCTTTCCAATCCAATTCAAGACATAAAGCTACACACATTTAATTCGATTTACTCCCAGCAGCATGCAGCCTCCATTTGTACATACTACCACTCATATCCTAGTAAGTAGGTAGAGCATTACCATTTTAGACGCTACCTCACCAACTCAAATAAGCTCATTTGCACTCTGACTTCGAATGTGAGATGTATGTTAAGTAGTTTCACTACTTCTCTCTCTTCCGAAATATAAACCAATCTAAGACCGATTCACAGATCAATTCACTACTTTACTTCTTAACTGTGTCAAAACACCCCTTCTCCTATTCATTTTTATATACTCCTACTTCTATAGATAATTAACTTTTATTCAAACACCAGTTTCCCTTCCAACGAATCTGTAACTCCACCCATATAAAATTTTATGCTGCCATGCTGCCTAATAAAAACAGGTCCGTGGCTATCGAGCTCAATTTCTCCGAACCTGCACACTTATTTTTGCAATTTGGGTTACGGTGACGTAGAAATAAATTACACGCTGTACTGCGTGAAGGAAGAGAATACAAACAACTCTTTCAGCAACGAACATCAAAGTAACTCCATTTCATCAATGCATTGAAAATTAGCCATCACTGCACTCAAGGATACACAGCATATTTTTCTTACGCTCTTGCAAAATTTCTTCACGTTTACTATTAATGGAATTTTAATTGCTTAGATGAGCCTCGTGGCAGATGTCGAAATGTCAACTCTATTTGGGTCGCTAGTGTAATAACATCATTATTTCGTAATTATTGCTGAATAGGAAATCGACATAAAACGACCGGACTGTGCTAATAATTACATTCTTAATACCTTTTCGAGGGTTTACTCACGTTGATCCAACCTTCCTCTTTATATATCGCTGGACTATCATCCTTTCAAGTTAGAAAAAAGCAATTTCGCCATTTCCCGAAAAGTTGCCTCATGCCAAATGAGAATTGTTAAGTATCTTTTTTGAAGAATAGTGCCTTTGAAAATAGGGTCGTCAGTTTATATACTATGGAATGAGTTATATTAAAAAGTAAGTTGACCCTAGCACGTGTGTGTAAATAGGTACGACATTTGGGGAATAGAACAGACTGCAGTGCACGGTCATGCTTAAACCATTTGAGTGTTCATGTTGCAATGCAATGGATTGGGAAAATATGTTATCAAGAAGAAACTGGGTGAGTCTGTGGATATATATAGGTATCATCATACATGTACGGAGTAGTAGTGGTGCAACATCCATAACATAAAGTATAATCCTCACATACATCCGATCCGACTGAACTGGAAATCAATTCTATTAGATTGTATTGGGACGAAAAGAAAGGGCGGAAAATAAATTCGTTTGAAGTTAGAGACATTGCAGAGAGGTCAGGGGAAGGCAAACCTAAGGAGACTCACTTGCTACTCGTACACAATTCCTGTCTTGTCCTGTTCCCCTTCTCACACTACTCCTCTCATTTCCAACAACTTACAAGTGTTTCCCATAAAAGTGAGAATTTCTATTTATACTTTCCCTCTTCCTCTAAATTTTCTCCTCCAGCCTGATCAAACTACATTTCAGGTAGAGTAAGTAAGTGTAGTCATAGTTTACTCGTATCTGTAGTGGGAAAAGAAAAGACATAAGCTATTTAGCTCCCTATATATGGATTCACCTTAGCGTAAAAAGAAGAAGGTAGTAGATCTAGAACTGATACTGTTATGATGCCTTTCCCACTCAGAGATATAGAGAGGTCGAATGTCTACGAGTAAACACATTTATAGTACCTACGTCTACTTGAATTGAGATCGGATGAAGTGCTTAACGAATCTCTGTGTGTATCTGTAGAAAGTATGTACATAGCTGGATAATACGTAACTTACGGAGAAAAGACCTACATGATCATAGAAAGTCAAAGTGTGAGAAAGACGGAAAAGGAAAAAAAATCGAATGGATGAGAGAGAGAGGAGTAGAAAAAGAAGAGCGAGTTGGATGAACACGGAATCGGAAACGTCCCATTCAATTCAATCCAGATGAATTGGGTCGCCTCGAAAGAAAAGGAAACGAAACGAAACGGAGCAAACGGAAAAAGCACTGCAATGCAAGTGTGAAAATGAAAGGGAAACAAGACATACTACACCAAAAAGAAGCAGACGAGAACTCCAGAAAATACAAGTGGACTGCCTGAACTCAACTCAACGGTGGATTGGATTGGAACCGACACTCTTGCTAACAGCCACTACTTACATATATACCTATATTACATATAGACAACTAAAAAGAAACGGCGAGTGAGAAAATATACAAAGAATCTAAAGAAAAGTACCATGTCGGATTTAACAAAAAGGCTATAATCTTGTTCCGTTTACAATGATTCAGGTCAAGTCACAGTCACCAGTTTAGTATATATAGGCTTGCTATTATTATTAATAGTTATTTTACTTTTACTATAACTATTTGTGCCTATACATTCATGAAACAACAATTTTGATACAGATATATTTTAAATAGTTGAATTTTGGATGCAAGGAGCTAAAAGTCACCAAATGAGATTTAATGCAAAAAGAAAATCAAACAAAAAATTACATAGTGTGGAGTGAAGATGATCAGTACCGATTCCCTGGTTGTAAGCATTTCTCCGGAGGGCATCAACATATCCATCATCTTCATGGTGGTGTACATGAGTGTCTAGCGGAGAGCCAACAAGATGTTGTTTCGGATGTCGCGGCAATGTGCTTGCTCTTAGTCCTCCCATTTCCCGATAAGGATACCCTGACGAATGATGATTGATCTGATCCACCAAATATGTGCTGACCCCAGTCCCCTTCCCACCGTCCTCCTATTTAAAAAATAAATATTACACACTCGTCACACGCATCCCATCATACATTTTCCAAAACTCCAACTAATCAATCTAAATGACACTTTTATTCAGTCAACAATTCTACTCATTTCCTTTTACAGAATCAAAAGAGACAAATCTCTCATCTAATTGTAAGTGTGCTTGACTATTTCTTTACAACAAAACAAATCTTTCCATCAAGTTCATTTAGACATAAATATGACACATTATTATTGACAACACATTCTGAATGTGCCATCTGCTAAATCTTAAACCAAAATTAAAACGTATAATGTTCAAAGCAATTCAGGTGTGATAAATTTAGCCATGACATAATTTGATATTAGCAATATAGCAAGAATAAATCAAATCCTCCTTTCTATACAAAAAAATTGATTTGAATATTTACGACAGCCTGGGGTATCTTAGCTAAGGTATAATAGATAAAGAAGAAAATGGGTTACTTACGATATACTCATCATGATTTTCTCCATGGGAGTAGGTGGCACTTTTTTCCGATATGGACGACAAGGTTTCACCAGTCACGGTTTCATTGTATGAGCTTGGAGCGTACATTTCAATGGTGGCTGATTTACTGCTCCCCTGCTCACTAGCTACTCGTATCCACAAAACAAAACAAACGTAGAATCAGTATTTAATCATCCCCATCTTCCCTTTATCTTATTCTCATTTCTTTTCATCACAATTCGATTCCTACTATTCTTGGCTTTTCTTTGTTTTCTCTTTTTCCTCTTCATGAATTCTGCACGAGAATGAGAAACGTCCAAAGGAAATTATATGTATCGTTGCCCTACCCAACCCTATTCTTATCTAGATCCTCCTATGCTACTACTAATATCTATTACCTACCAACCCACCTACTTACTTCTATTGTTTCCGAACACATCTCATAGCGACCAAAACCCCCATCCTGCAACTTGGGTTCAGATATTCTACAAGTTCTGTTTCCTGAAGAAGATGTACATGTTATCAGAAATCCATCTGACTCTTCGGGAGAAACAGCTATCTTATTTTTCTCCCCTCGTGTCATGATAATACTGGCTCACTTTCTTCATTCCTTGTTGGGAAACTACAGCTAGATTATTCCTGATCTGACATTAGTTTGTTTTCTTTCTTCCCTTTTGGTAATTCCTCTTTCTGCTATTCATTCCCATTATCTCACTTTGGTGAATGCATTCAGTAGTATTTCTCAAACAAGATGAATGAAGAACAAAGGTACAGCATAAAATCACAAGTCATATCATAATCAAAATCACTCATTGCAAAGCATACCCATTTCCAAGAAAAAATGTTTCTTTCCAGTTTTATATGCATTGATGTCTTATTGACGTAGGTAGAGCTAAACTGAAAGCATTAATGTTCAAAGCTTTTCCCCCAATTTCTAAATTGTAAGGTGGATAGATACCTGTGATCTGACGTTGATTTTATTACTGTATATCGTCTGTTTTTATCTACGCCTACGCTACGCCTACCTAATATTTATCATCAAACCGAGTCTTCAGGGAAAAAGATGAAACTGTTCTGATTTCTAATGCGAATTTGTATTTCTAGGAAATCTTTGTGCTTTGAGCAGAATAAAAAATGGCAAAAAAATAAAGAAAACAAAAAATAAAGGTACCCTCTTCCTGTTTCGTCTTGGAATTAGCTTTTTTCTTGTACACAAAGTAAGATACGACAACAATATTAAGAAGTAGTAGAAAAGTGCCAACTATGGACACAGAGATGATTATGATTTTTGGTAAATCCGGTCGTCCGTCCAAGATTTGTGACAATTTCAACTCGTGATCAAGAGCATACACTGTAAAATAAATAACAAAGAATCATAAGAGAGTCTCACCTGCGGTCAATCTCTTTTTGGAGCGCCGCTTAAGGAAACAGGCAATAAGAAGAACATTGATGAGGAGCATCGTAGCGCCGACAATGATGAATATGGTTATGACCACTCGTGAGAAAGGATTTGTTTGGAAATCCCCGTCTCCTGGATTATTGGTATAAGAGTTCGGTCCTACTTCTACGCAAGTCGCCCCGAATAGAAGAAGAGAAAAAAACACCGAGTCCAAATCCCAATTAGATATAGTACAGACAGACAGAATAGAATAATACTTTAGTGCGAAACGAGAGAAGAAATCACAGACACTCAAGTACTCAACCATAGCACTACATGAAAAACGTTTCTAGTCAACAGAACTGAGTGTCACACTCGCCCTTGCAAAGAATTCAGTCAATCTCACGACAAGATTATCACGCCCTAGAACTAGAACTAATGCCGCAAACCCACAAAGACCAGTAAAAGCAATACAATATTTTATAAACTTTATCAACATAGCTTACAAGCCCAAAATAGAAATTAATCCATGTCTATAGGCTAGATTACAGAATAAAATAGAAACATGCTGTACAAAATCCACATAAAAATAGAATCATAGCAGGAAAATTATGTAACAGATATAATTACGGGGAAAACGATACGAAAGAAGCACATGCATTGAACAATGAACAGCAATTGTCTACAAAGGGATAAAGAATTTCATCAATAGCCCACATAAAAGACTTATTACTGTTGTAAGAGGCACAAAGAGTTGTACAAAGCACGAAACAAATGAGTAGTTGCGTAATTCATAATATTCCGCAGTAAAACGGAAATAGTCATAATTCAATCATTGTCAGCTATTCAGTTAATATGTTTCTATTCATTTCACAAAACACAGGTTTCAATTGAAGGCAGCACTTGTAAGGTATTTAGCTGTTTACATTGAGCAAAACAAAAAGCATACAGGGGAAACAAAACAAAATCAGCAGAAATCGTTGCTGTTTGAATTGATACTACAGACTGAATCGGTATGCTTTTCGTACTCTTCCACAAAATACAATAATGAATTATTAGAAACCATAAAACAATAATAGAAAACATCAACGACTAAACGAAAGCTACAGAGTCATCATCAAAGAAATTACAAAAGCTCTTTGATTGAGTAAGAGCACACAAAATTGAGTTGCTTACTTGACGTTTCCTGTCGAACCATTTCCGTTGTGATATTGCTCTCGCCTTTGACATTCGCTGACTGTATATTGAATGAATATTCTGTTCCAAGAGCCAATTGAGTTACTGTAAAAGCAGTAGCATTCCTCGGAGTAACTGTCACTGTCCGGGTATTGTCTGACCCGACTTTAGTGTAAAAAATCCTATAAGACTGTTCGAATCCGCCGTCAAAGCCTGGAATCCAGGTAAGAGTTACGGAATCATGCGTGAAATTAACAACTCTGAGTCCCAAAGGAGGTTCAGGGGCCGAAGTGACATTAAAATCGATCACATGTCTGACATCCGCCAACTCGTTGCGAGCCACACATTCATAAGTGCCGTAGTCACTTTTCTCCACATTCTTTATCTCCAGATTAGATTCGTAGGTCATCATATCCACCTGTAATAAGTATAATAGAAGTAATAACCCATTGAAATCACCATAAAACACAGATAAACAATTCTAAATGTCCGTATTATACACATCCAACGGTGATTCAACACCAATTCCTCACTACAACTCTTGACTGCACTTCAAAACTCTTTCTTCATTGAAATTCAGATCCTATTAAGGCAAACTAACGAGCAAATATCTCTCCGATGAACTCATAGTGTTCATGTATAATTTTTCCAGTAATATGACTTCTTATAATACCCAATCTGCTGATAAAAGTGTATAAAGGCATAGATACCTATATACTTGTAGAGAAGCTTATCCTAACATATTTCAATTTAAATTCCTCGTTTTCAAACTTCTGTCCTATTCTGTAGTGCGGTTCTTAGTTAGAGAAAAGTATTAGCCCCTCTTTGACAAGGTTGTTTTACAGATAGCTAGCAAGTAGGTAAGAAGCCTCAAAAGAAGCTGCCAATTCTAATATTTTTCATCTTAGGGAACTGCTTGCTCGTGGAAAAATGATCTGTAAATCATTTTCCTAAGTTGAAGTCTTACGATTACAGGAAAGTTTCTCATGCGAACATTCCTACATAAATATACTAGCCCTGCACATTGCATTCCTATAACTTTTCTATTCACTATATTTTCAAAGTAACTACAAGTGTTCACTACTCAAAGTGCACAAGATTGGCTGTAGTCATAGTGTCTTACTAATACTACATGAAGCCTTGCAAAGTGCATATCCAAGGAGTGAAGAAAATATTACCTGAGTACATTAGCAGTATATTGGTATTCTATTTCATCTCATGTAGAGGATACCACTATAATACGAATGAGACACCAGCATAATACTTATTTTCGGTTAATATAAAATAGCTTCTGTGCACTACAACTAAAGTCTAGCCGTGACTGCAGAGTTGCATCGAGAGAATCAAAGACAGACGCTATCATTACAACAAATTACTTTGATGGAGAATTTTGCAGCGTCAGATCACAGAAAGGCAACTAACTTTACTTTTCTTATTTATATCTTTTCTTGTTCTTCCAGTTTGTAAAATATCATCCTATGTACAGGGTCATCACTTATATAATTCCCCCCCACCACAGCCCAACACAGAATAGTTATCAAAATGGTCTATATACCATCTTGTAGAGAATCTTTTTGCAAATCTAACCGACTCCAACACCATGCAAATCGGTTAAGAAAAACCGGGTAAAAAAATTTTTGAAAATAAAAAGTTGAAAATTTTCAGAAATTCTGCCCGCTTTCCAACTTTCCGAATTTCCTCAGGTCCCCAGGAATTTTATTTTGGAATATTGTTTCCAGGATCCTTATTAGAATCGCATTTGTGATTTTTCCACCAATTTTCATCAAAATCGGAGGTGGTCAATATTTCAACTTTTTTGAGATTTTGTCAAAATTGGAGTAATCCACAAAAAGGTTGAAAAATTGACCACCTCCGATTTTGATGAAAATTGGTGGAAAAATCACAAATGCGATTCTAATAAGGATTCTGGAAACAATATTCCAAAATAAAATTCCTGGGGACCTGAGGAAATTCGGAAAGTTAGAAAGCGGGCAGAATTTCTGAAAATTTTCAACTTTTTATTTTCAAAAATTTTTTTATCCGGTTTATCTTAACCGATTTGCATGGTGTTGGAGTCGGTTAGATTCGCAAAAAGATTCTCTACAAGATGGTGTATAGACCATTTTGATAACTATTCTGGGTTGGGCTGTGGTGGGGGGGAATTATATAAATGATGACCCTGTACTACCCGGATATACTGTATAGACCAAAACGGAGTGCACATGTAACTTTTCTATTTAAGTTGTTTGTATGTTGTTAACTATCGACTGTGCAACGCAACTTGAATACAAACCAATGAAATGCTATAGAATTTTTCCATAAACATGCATTCTCAAGGACTAAAGGCTTCTGTACATTTTATACCAAGTTAACTCCAGTGCAAAAAAAACAAAAATTATACGTTCTGAACGGAAAAAGTTATGAAGTGATATTTATCGTATCGAAATCAACTATACTTCAGCTATAGTAGCTCTAGTATTTATTGGAAAACAGGAAAATACACGGGAATGGGCTGGTTGTAATATGAAATAAAACGTGGAGGAGCATCTTCCAGTCTGCTCTAGAAATGTTGCTCACGTCACATCATATACAACGGTATTTAGGTCAAAGAAAACTTAACTCAGGATAAAAAAACTACATTACAAGGTAGAAATTGCGATAAAAAGTGCTTATATTAGCATCGTCAGTTTCTTTCGAGCTGTCTGAAACAGTCCATGCTCCAGGTCGACTAGCGACACCACTTCCCCAATATCTTCCTTTTGGTCAAACAATAATGTATGTGCCCAACTCTCAGACTACAACTCTTCGCCAAAATACAAACAAATAGGGGAACTCTGTTAGGTAAGTGACCTTTTCCATCCAGATAGCACTTATAGAGAGCCCTAACAATAACGAGTAGTCTTTTTCTCAAGAGGTTCATACTTTTTGCTGATCTCTTACTTACTCCAACTTGGTATATTAAATTCTGACGTGTAATGGAGTTAAGTAAATTCAAATAGATTCGTATTTTGGCGTGGCCAGTCGTTTTTTCTAGAAATGTCGACGGACAATACGTTAGCACTAAAGTAAATAAAGTTGTAAGTACACACGAAGAGTATCTATCTTGATAGCTATATGTAGAATGAAGTTATTGTTACGTTTTTTGCAGGAATTACTTACCTTTTTGTACGTGATGGAATATTTGGCTGGATTTGTAGTTGGAAGGATGGGGGTAGCTTGGTTATACCACGAAAAGGTCACATTTGGAGCTCCTTTGGCACGGCATATTAATTTCCCAGTCTCTCCCTTGTTGCTAGCCGCCTTGGCGATTTGCGGTGATAAATCAATGTCTGGTTTATCTGCTCCAGAAAACCACAAGACAGCTTCATATTATATACCGACCATCAACCATCGACTCTACAATAGACCTCAGCAGCTCATAGTCTCTTTTACACATCATTCTATTATTTTTATCTATCTTCATGTAAGTCCATAGCTAATATACCTACTTCTACTTAAAGAACCAACAAACACAACAAGACCAACTTATTTCTTTCAACAGTTATTACCAAGTTTAATTTTAACAGTATTTACTACCAGACAATTCCCTTTTTCCTACAATATAAGCTGAAAATGCTTTACCTGACACATTTTCTTAAAAAGTATATTGATTGGTAGTAAAAATAACTTGAGCTTTTCTCAGCACTTATTCTGTATTTACATGCATAATAATTTTCAATCGCTTACGCTTCCTTGAACAAACACAACTACTAATATAAGTATAAAAAGACTTCACGTGAATATCTTTTCTTTCTCCATGTCTTAGGTACTTCACCGAATTTAATCTCCTCTACCAAGCTTCTTCACTTCCTTTGTCATACATATTACTTTTTGTAGCCAACTCGACAACTTTCCCTCATTATTCATTCAGTCTCACGCAAAACCTACACTTATCAGTTTGCTTTTAAAATTCATAAACTTCACTGTTTAACTACTCTTAATGTTTACTTAATGACAAATATAATCGACTCGAGCATCATTAATGTAACGTCTATCATGATTTGGGACAAGCCTTCATTCTGTAACCATTTGCATATTAAACAATTTTTGCAAAACTTTTCTCCTACCTCACTGTACTACAAAATAAACATTAATTAGGCATGTCTATACCAATAGCTAAAAACTTAACCGGGATTAGTTCTCATATGATATTAACACGAAAAGATTTCTTTGAGATTTAGTAGGATTACATTCATTGCCTGGACCTGACTATGTAGTGGGCGTCAATCGAAGGCCTTAAAATAGTTTGTAGTAGCATTTGGCATTGGACGTGACGTTAAAAATTTATTAACTCTATTCCGTTGGTAAGTAAGTAGACAAGTTTCAATTTCAAAAATGTAACTGACATTACTATGTACATCTAAATATGTACATCCTACAGTTATGACGTCTTTGGGGCTGTCACGAGTTGGCAATTTGGTATTGGTATTGTTAGGCTGACCGTGTACCTTGGACATAAATATAACACACATATACATCTTTAATGAAGGAAAAATACTTAGAGTTGTGCCGTGGTTGTGAGATTTTTCTCTGGCCATAGACATTTAGAGGTCGAGCAAGAATAGAATCCGATGAAATACAACGTGAAATCTACTTATGTATGTTGCTGAGGCTGAGATTACTTTGCTTCCAATAAGTGTAATGCAATATACAGTAAACTCCTACTCACAGAATAACAATGAGAGCTCACTGGCCATTTGTCAATTCTCTCCAAACGTTTCTATTCTATTTGTTGTATTGAATAGGAAATATTGTGTTTCTACAGATAACCTGAGTCAGAGACTAGAGGACGTATGAAATCGAGTCGAGAGAAAAAGCAAATGTAATAGGTCATCTGAATTCCCCATAAACTCTACTCACGTTTGACGATGAGGTAGATGGATTTATTGGCAGGCTGACCAATTTCATTGTCCACGAAGCATGTATACGAACCAGCATCTCTCGCCGTTACTTTGCTGATCGTTAGATATGACTTGTTGTCCTCAAACCCCCGTTGAGTTCTCGTGGCCATTTCGTCCATTTTAGTAGAGTCTTCGTGTGTCCACTTGACATGTGACTCTAACAATGGATTCGCGTTGATTACACACACTAACTCCGCATCCTCACCTTCACCTACAGTTAGATACTCCTTCATCGACTGGATGGAAGCTGGATCTGTTTCAACAAGAATAAATTACTATTTCATTCAATTTCATTACAACTTGAATTTCATTTGATGTCTCAATACAAATATTCTATGTACACTAGAATGAAATGGATCAGTCCCAACCTTGCATCATTTTATATATACATAAATCTCTTACAATTGTCTACAAAACAAATACACTCGTCCGTATTCAAATGAAAATTTGATACGTTTAGCTAGACAATTTATATTATCAGCAAATATTATACTACTAACCCCAACTGCTTAAAACTTCCTCAAATGTCTAAACTTTCCTACGTGACTAGGACTGAAAATAAAACTTAGTTTTCCATTAGTTCTCCAACAATTTATTCAAGAATATCAGGTTTACTTGTATTTAGTATTTGATAAAAACAAGCTCAACTCAGTTTTGAATTTAATTATGGTAATTTGATACTTCAATTCACCAAAGAAGCCTTGAATGCACTGCAGTTGAAGTTGAAATCCATGAAGCCAAATCAATAAAAAATATTACTGCATATTTGACAAACTAAACATGCACAAGGTTAAGAAAACAAAAGTTGCATAAAAAGTACAAAGAATTCCTATAATATTATCTTTCTAGTATCTTAAAAACGCCCTAAATCCAGGACACAGACGGGAAAGAGTAGAGAAATCACTCAAAATAAATAAATGAAATGAGAAAAGTGAAGCCTTAAACAAATCTGTGTACAGTAAATGGAAAGAACGAATATTTTATCTACTTAGCCATAAAGAAAAACTTACATTGAACATCCAAATCTACGATAAACGTAGTCGTTCCTTCTGAGTTTTTGGCCTGGCATTCATACTTTCCTTTATCTTTGCGATTTACGTCAGTGAAATTCAATATATGATTGTCGACGGAAAGTTTCTTGGGATTGGACTTGACTGGAGAACCATTCCTTGTCCATTTGTAACTGATCACAGGTGGGTTGCCTTTAGCCTTTAGAGCTATAACTGTAGACTCTCCCTCCTTCACACTAACTTTATCTCCAGGGCCGTCATAGAATTTCGGTGCATCTGTAAATAAGCAAGATTTACTTAGAATTTGCATACTACTACACATTAATTACAAGCATTCAGCTCCCTTTTCGCAGAATTGGAATATTTCTCGGTATAAGCTAATGTACTAGGGACAGTAAATACAACGTATTTCATCATTGCAGATATTTAGAGTTCGTTCAAAGTTTATTATAGATCCCACAGACAATGTAGTAGGATATGAATGGTAGCTACAAAATATAATAATGCACTTTACATCAGAGCAAATATTGTCCCTGGCATATGATACTGAAGTTGGGTTTGAGAAATCTCATTCTTCATTCTCAGGAATGACTCTATTATTCGAAAATGTTCTTTCTTTATTCGTAGCGAGGAGTCTCCACTTCCCCCATCCACTTGTCTTGCTGCATCGTGAAGAGATTGTTGAAGAGTGAATGGGCATTTCCTGTACCAGGACTAATTGGGTAGCAGCGTATCGACTTCCCAGTTACATTGTGCTGAAATGATTGCCTCGGTATAATATCAGTAGGTATCATATTATTATCTGTTCCGTGAGTATATTCTCCTTTCAACTAGAATTCCATCTCGATCAGTTGGTGAGTGACTCATCCCATCACATCCTCTTCTTCGCTACCAACTTGATGATCACTTGAGAATGCCCGAATACTTTCCCTTCACTTTCACAATTATTGGAGTAGCTATATACGAAGAGTGGAAGAAATCTCGATCTCCGCCTACTTATTGACAAATCGAACTGCATTTGTCATTATGTACCATGCATGAACGGGACGTTACAAATATTTAACTTTCAAATTCAATTCCCTTCTTCGATACAGTACAAAACCCTACATTTCCGCGAGTACGGATATGTAAACGACAAGAGACATGCTGGGAGGACTTATGTAGGTGGTTGTATCAAAATTTTCACTATTTATATCTATATATAGAGAGATTTAACCTGCTATGCGGATATACGTAATATTACATTTTGTTCATCCAGTAGTATCATTACAAAGTGTACATGTATACGCATGTTTTCCTTCCCGAAAGCTTCCTAAAAGTATTATAACGTGGAAACCCAATTTTATAGCACGTGTTTAAAGCTTGTTTCAAGTCAAAGACCCGTAAAATCTGATGATGACAGCAGTTCAGCTCTTTTCACAGTATAGGTAAATGTACTTGTTCAAACAGCATATCAAAAGATCAAAGCCTAGCTACTTGGAGCTAAACGTTGTAATCTATCTGCCTTAGTTCACTTTACACTTTCCGTACAGAACATTCTTGCACATTATTTTGATATTGAAAAGTGTGTGGAAAGTGAAGGAAAAAATGCTGCCGCATGCAGCAACTCTGTGTACTTACAATCAACTTGAAGAGTTGTGGAGTCGTGGACGCTTTTCTTGACGGCATCGTTATGAGCTTTGCATGTGTAGACAGCATTGTGAAGCTCAGAGGTTAAATCTAACTCCAAAGTGGCCACCGTTTTCTTTCCGCCATGCTCTCCATCCTTTGAAGAATTACTATGAGACGGGATGACAACATTGTCTTTGGTCCAGGTTACTTGAGCAGGAGGATTTGAGGATTCTGACTCGCAAGTTAAGTATGCTTTCTCACCTTCCCTCAGTTTTTTCGGTTTCGAGGTGATATGGACTGAAGCTGGAGGAACTGTACGTAATGAAACCAAAAATACAAATATCCAATTAGCAATAGTTCCATCTTTAACCTCGTGATCTACTTTTTGCTGATTTCGCACTCCATAAACATTCTTCAAAGGAAAACTTTAAATATTCATGGCCAAAACCTTTCATAGTACTACTTAGAGCTGACCATGAATATCCATATACAGTAAATTCTGGTTAACTTTTATGACAGCTCATTATTACAGACAAGTAGGTGAATCCTGTCAGACAACATTGTAAAATCCCTAAACTCATAATACATCCAATAATCCTTGCATATCTCAATGCTCTCAATTGTAAATCTAATGAAATTGGCCATCTGCTCATAATATTATTGCTTCCCTTCAATACCTAACCTAAGGTAACTAACTATGTGGAAACTGGATTGCAGATTGCATAACCATATCTCAAATTAACTGTCTTCAGTGTCTTCATAAGTATTTCAACAAGCCCACACACATTTCCCAGAATTTCCACGAACCCAGATAGAAATCTTTAATACACATAATAACAATCAATTTCCTTGCAAAACTTTTCTATGGCCTATCGTAACAAAGATAGCATTCCGTCAGACAGAAGTAAGTGGGCCAAACCAATAACAAATCAACTCAATTATACGTACATAAAATGCTGAATGTAACAGACTCCGTCAGTGGCGTGGTCACAGCTTTGTTTTTCGCCTCACATCGGAAAGTAACTCCGTTATCAGACGATTTCACTTCTAGAGCCAATTCAGCGCTTGCCATATTCCCGTCTTTCTTGTATTCAGAGTCCACCTGCAGCAAACAAATAAATTATTCAGTTGACATTTCTGAGGAAATCCAATTTCCATCTAATTGCCATCCCCTGGACTGGTCCTTGTCCCATACATACATACAAATCCCGTCTAATATTTTATGAGAAGTTCAAGTACTTCTACTACCCTCATGTCATTCAATTAACGGAAGGCTATTAAGTTAAACTCCTTCCATATCCCACGTTTCAGAAAACAGAAAAACGAATAAAAATATTCAAACTCTCATCCCTGTACTAACAATAGTTAGTACCAGAGTGAATAAATAAACGCAACGAGCACGTAAATGACAGGTGCCATACATCAAGTCAGGGCATAAAATTCTTACAGATATCATTAATGCATATTTCCTTCTGAATATCTATCATACAGTAAGTAGCACTCATTTGTCATAAACAAAGGAAGAATTCGTGTGATAAAAAATGAGTTTCTGAAAGAAAGACACACTGACAGAAGATAACATAACAATAACCCAAGAACAGTTAGAAATGCAACACTCACCTTCTTATCGTCCCTGAACCAGGTGAGAGTCGGTACAGGATGACCCCCGTCGGAGGTGCAGTAAATTCTTTGAATAGTGCCAGCAGTGATGTTTTGAATGCCCTTGTAAATACGTGGCTGTCCGGGAGGTTCTGTAACATTCCACCACATTGATAAATGATTTCACAAAACATTTACATTTAAATCTATGAATATACACAGTAGTACTTCCAAATAGAACAATGTAACTTACGGATAACATTGATAGTTTGACTAGTGGCCTTGGATACACCCAGCGCAATATTTTTGCCATGACACGCAATGGTAAGAGATCTGTCAGTAGGTTCCACTTTAAAGGTAACATTAGATGTAGTAATATATCCGCCATCAGGAGATTCTCGAGAAGTTGTATGAGCAGCTTCTAAGGGTTGTCCTCCTTTGAACCAAGCGATCTCCGCCCGTGGATTGCTGTTCCCAGTATTGCAAGTGAGAGATATGAGATCTCCCACCTTCGCTTCGTTAGGTCCGATAATTTTAACTTCCTTAGGGGCAACTATAATTCAAACAATAAGAGAAAACAAATTGAAATCTTCTCTCGGCTAATTATTCTCCTTTTACTCCAACTTCTCCATTTTCGCGTATCTATATCTCCATACTTTACCTAATGCTATGTGTACCTATTTAGTATGCATAATATTCTGTATGTGAGATCTGCAGGCAGCAGCCGTTCTTGTCTCTAATCAAAGTTCTTATCTCGTGTCACTGACGCGAAGGTAATTAGTCTCATTTTACTTCATCTCATTAAATCTTATCTTATTTCGCAGAACGAAACCAAGAGTAAAGTGCGTACATGTACATGATAGCAAGACATTCTCCTTTCTCTTATCGTACTTTTCAACATCCTATTTCTGGAAACTAACTACCTAACTGTATACCAAAGTTCCCGAGTTTGTACTCGGAAATACCCTCATAAGATCTTGTTCTGTACGCAGCAGAATAATATAGCTACAGTTTTCTTAGTAAACTAGACTGTATAGTAGTATAAATAAATAGTTACGCTTACGCTACGCTAAAAGACTGACGCCTACTAATCGCAAGTCGCAGTCACAATAAACTTCCAGTTGGCAGAACGTCCGATTGATTAGAGAACCGTGAAGGAAAGGAACAAGTGAAAGCAACACATAACACACACTACTTAACTCAATTTCGTTACGGCAGACACTACACTACGATACCGGTAACTTAACCGACAAGGCTAAAATACAAAGCTAATCTCCAGTCTCCTTAGTGCCTGTATACTCCAGATATACATCCTTGTCTATATTATGCTCTCTTCAAATGAGAGTTTCTGCTCAAACTTTAAGATTCATTTCATGTAGATAACAAAAAGATGTTCTTTTACTTTCTCATTGTACCGCCCAACGATAAATGAAACCTTTTCCTAGTACTATAAATTGTTTACAGTTGAAGCAAAACCCATTTTTTATTAACAACTGAGAAGTATGCGAAAATACAAGCTTACAAATTAGTCACACAACAACTCAACTCGCAATCAGTTATCTTCACTCTGTCTCATTCATTACATACCAGCAGCATTCATCCAATTTATTTCTGCTATTTTTCATTTTGCCAACCTACTATTTCCACATACACAAGAATTGTAAATTAGCGCATGCATTTATTATCTATGTAAAGGTTTTTATTGCTTCCAGACATGCTGCCTAATTTAGCACTTATAAATGTGCACATATATAAAACCATGAATGATTCAAGTACGAAGGTATAAATTTCCAAGCTTCAGATACCTACCTACAACTGCATGAATTACTAACTCCAACCAATTTAATTAAACTAAGCTAAATGGCCAAAATAAATACAAACAGCTTTAGTATATAGGTAAACACTGCAGAGAGCAGGATAAAATACGATGCTACAGCTTGAGCATAAATATTAATAGAAGATGTGAGAGAAATAAAACATAATAATAATACGGTCTATACGTATGTCCTTAACACGACTATTTCCACTTAAACATTAGTTCGGTACATTATCTATGATGGCATATCATATATGAAATGATATCAACTATCACACCCCGTGTGCGTAAATAGATGGCCATTTCTTATGTTAAGGAGAAGGTAGGTGAGCCGTGTTGGTTTGTGTTACTGTTCCGTTCTGTTATACAATATTAGTTAAGGCAGATTTACTCACTGACTGGGAAAGTTACTACCTACCTGAGAGACCTCGTAGATATTTACTACGACACTAATACTGCTGAGACAGGACAAGAAAACACTACCCAGACTAGATATCTCCTCTCCGCGGGAGATATTACCGTTACCATCCGACTGAGGTGATCTCTATACTTACACTATCATATGACTTTCCATGCCATATGTATATGGAACTGTTATCCTTGTACACATGTACATAAATATATAACCCTAGTACAACAGTACATCTCTCTGTTTGCGCTTCCTGATCTCTATTACAAGAACTATTTTGTATGCCTAAGAGGATGTGCCTATACTTGTAAATACACACACAAAGGGTTAGCTTACATTTACCCAGCTCAGCTGGAAAATGAAAATGCTAGGTAGGTACACAGATATAAAGTGTGAGATGCAATGTGCATTAACCAGACTCTCTTCAATGAGTATACTTACTACGTTAGCTAACTACTTGTACAACCTGCAAGACAAGTGCTACATATACACACATGCATTAAGGAATGGCAAGAGCTAGCGGATGGATGGAAGCAATGTAATGTTATGTTGTTGGTTGTTCCAAACCACTTGGTTTTATGACGATACTTGGCCATTATTCGTAATTGTCGAGGCGAAAGAAGATACTCATGTGGGGATTTATTTTAAGCTCTTGCTAAACAGGTGCACATCGTATAATATGTTTTTTGAACATTTATACGCTACGAACTACTACTACCATCTTCCCTATCACATATTCCAATGTATTTACTCACTCACTAATAAATACCATTTAAGTAATGCATGCTGACACTTGTGCACTACAGACAGACAAGCAATGCAATACGACACTCCTTTTTCATATCTTTTCATGAGCAAACGACAAAAAGTGCTATATATGTATTTAATACAAGTAGGTTAGTCACCTTATTTATATCATTACTGTACCTAAAGGACTATAGTAGCTTGGATAATGCAATCTAACTCTCCATGTGTTACATATGTAGACACACATTCTTGTACAGACAAAAAAGTAATCTCTTCTTTGGATTACTCGATTAGGTAGTAGGAGATACGGCAAGAATCTAGATCTACTTAGAGTTAGTATCTACTACAACTACAGTAGTCTACAGACACGACATGGGATTTTATGCTACACGAAATGAGCCCCTAGAATCCCAAGAATCATGAGTTGTTGTACTGTAAAGTGCACTTGGTGTGTGTGATATATATAAGAGCACAGTTTGCAATGTGTCAAATCATATTCCACTTTCCTCGAAATAACCACGTTGTCCTCTCTTGTTTTTTAGAGGGAGGAAATTCTGTCATGTCATAATTGCAATTGCAGCTTGCATTAGATGAATAAGTACTTATGAGTCCGACTTTGACCTGACCTACATTCCTCTATCTGTAATTCTTAGAAGTTACACTGGTTGGCTGCTTTTGGGTGATGATGACTCGTCTCCTGCGACAATGCGGACAGATATTACCAACCGAGATTTGGCTTCCAAAACCACAAAGGCATTAACACGCTAAAAAACAACACTCGTGAGAGTTTAGATGTCAAGCGACACTTTTACATGGCTATTATCTCCCTTAAGTATCGACATATAATATGTCTAACGATGTCGTTTAACCCGCCTTTTACTACCGTGTAATCATACTCGCGCCCTGCCAAACCCCTTACTTCTCCTCACTCTAAGCTCCGGATCCCAAAAAATGTTTTCATCCGCCAACTATTTAACGAATGTTGTAAGTAACAGATAGGGCAAGTCACACTCTTACATACATAAGTTAAGCTATCATTACATTTAAGAACACTATACACCACCACTCCCCTTCTATACTGCTTAACACACTTATACTTACCACATTCTACGATCTCACTACTCTCCTCCTTTCTTTTCAAGACATATCCTCTTCAAACTACAGCTCTTTCTATTGTTTTCAATTCAACAGAAGATTTAATCATATTTGAGACAAACAACTCTTCAACAAACACTAATGGAAAGTCGGAGAAAGCAGAACTCATTTAATTGAAACATGACAAAGAACTGAGAGTCAGACTACAACTACTACAGATCAGACTATAGAATGCAAGTCATATCTAACAAATAAATTATAGCGTTACATAACTGCAATCGCATTAACTGTAAATGCTTGTAATGATAAGTAGATCAAAAACTTATAACCCTTGCATATTATACTACAATAGCAATCTGCTAGAAAAATAGAAACTCTGGTACTATTTACAATGTTTGAATGCTTAAATTATGCTATTTATGTATGCAATTTGCTACAACGGTTATCAATAAAAATGTGCTAATTAAATGATTCAGGCTTCTGAATTCCGTTCGGGCCAAGCATATTGGCACGATGACAGATAAAAACTATTCTTCCTATTCAAGATTCGCAGTTATAGTTAATTATCCATACGAATTCCTGTTTAACAAATTTAATCCAATTAATCCATAGGGATAAATAAAAGCACAATTAAGGAAATTCTTAATGACAAGTCATGATTAATTAAAAGAGAGGAGTCTAGTTGTTATTTAGTCTAAATGTGCGAGACTCGTAGCAATAAATAACGAAGAAACATTCGAAGCATTTGATAAGTCTAGTTGATCTCCCATCAACGAGGTTAAATTTAGCTTAGCTAAAAGCCTTGCGAATAGTCGAAGAGAATAAAAAAGGTCAAAAGACGACACACAGAGAGAGAATCTGAACTTGAGATAAGGGAGGCAATAAGACAGTGAACAATCGGTGTGACTCTGAGTCAAGTCTGAGTGAGTGCGGAATATGAGACAGTTAAGCTAATAGGACGAAAAAGAAATGTTCATTCTGTTCCAATAGATTATACGAAACAAAACCAAAGCATTCATCCCCAGCTTTTTCACAATCAGAGACACAAAGGTATGGTTATAGTATTTGTAGTATAAGTGGATTCTATAATGGAGTAGTGAACTATGTGTACCTTGTGATACAACATAATAGCATTCTGACACACAAAGGCGAGAGAAACAGAGAGAAGCAATCGTTTTCTTTTCATCTCACTACTACTCCATTCATTTCCTTGTGGTGCTGCTACGGTATGCTATTGTCACGCTCCTCCTCACACAGAATCTCTTATAAATTACATCTACAGCTTTTGTAAAGGCCAGGGACTCATTCATATATAATTCCTATACTTAATGTCCCTTATATCTATATAGGTAACCTAATATGCAATTCTACAGGAGAGAAATGAGAAAAATCTTCAGAAAACTACTTTGGCAAACCAACAAATGAATTACTCTAAAAATGAGAATATAGCTTGCAGACACGTTATATAGGACAACAATTGCTACGATCAAATAAATATGTTACATACATACAAATAGAAAACAGATAGCATTTTTTCAGCAGCGTCTCGCTTTCTTCCTCCCGTATATGTCTAGCTAGGTTAGTGTATAGTAAACTTGTCATGGTTTAACTGGTTTCATTGATAAGTGAAATTGAGTGACAAGCCATCTCTTTCATTACCACAACTCAGAAAGACATTTGTTATATTAATCGTGTGTACAAGCGACCCTAACAAAAGCAGAGCTCAGGAGACGAGCCCTCAGATAAATTATGAGCCAAATGGGATAGGAAATGCCAATTCCATTTTTGACTGACAATCATATATCACTAGAGATGAATCTTGTTTTTGTTTCGTTTTGATCTCTGCCTAGGACTAATGTAAGGACGTGTTATATGTATTCTTTCGCACATGTTTTGTTTCTCGAAAGGATCCCTCCTACTTTCATTGCGTTTTATATGCTGCCTTCGCCTAACAAAACATTCCATCAATTTCTCTATCTCCACACTCATTTCTCTCCCGCACTATCATCAAGCCAAGGGAGAAAGGCAAAAGAAAAAACAAAACATGCTACAAAATCACAATCACACCATATAATACATTCATTTTTTCACCATCTCATATAATAAAATATAGACAAAAACTCTTGACTCTCTCATTTCGATCGGCTTAGCATCATCCATTCCATAATAAAATGAAGAATACATACTTTCCAACAAAGTATCCTATATACATGTATATGTCTTGCTTGTATTCGAAGTTGGAATTATATTCTCTAATGCATCTGGCGAGATTGTGAATATAGAAAGGCCAGTAGCTCTATTTGCTTTTACTGCCGTAGTATTCATTTCTTAGTGCCAATTCGTTCTCATATTTATTCCACTATTCCTTCTTAAGGGCTTCACCATATTTCAATATGTAATAGTAAAATAAAATACAACTTCACTCTCATATTACTCACGTTGATAGATATAGAGCACACACATCCAATCCAACTTCCCACAAATCCTCCTCCATCCAATCTCCCACATAAAAAGTTTCCCTGTCCTACGTACTTACGTACAACCAGTCAAATCAATCACGCACGCACACTTTCACTCACTTCTCTATGGATGGATCGGGTAATAAGAATTCAGACTCTTATTCCAATAGCCTAGTAAAGTACATAAATGCACTCAAAAGGGAAGTAGGGAAAATACATGCATACTTTGTGTACCTACAAATAGAGCTTCATCATTTTCATTGAACTAAGCCAAACTGACTGAGTGAGCTATCTGTACATACTATAGTAGTAATAGGTTGTAAAATAGTCATGAAAAATGTCTTCTATATACAGTTATTACATACACAGAGTATATATTCTTATTTAACTAATATCTTACTGTTCCCTAACTTACGTTGCACAACTAGGTCAATCGGATATCCGATCTATTTCAAAGTAGGGTTGTATCTTCTGTATCTAGTAACAATAATATTATTACTGAAATGAACAAGAATCAATTCAGAGTGCAAATAATTTGTACTATTTTATATGAACACAAGAAAGCGATTGACTACTAAATTTCCTCTAAAAATGTGATAATCAAAAAATGTGAATGTATTAGCGCGTAAATTGTCAAAGTTATTAAACTTACAATGGACGGTGAGCACGACATCAGCAAGTTTCGGAGTTGGGCTCATGACATTACTAGCTTCACATCGGAATCGTGCCAGGTCGTCTTTCGTGTTGGCAAGGAACGTCAAGTCGTTACGAGATTCTCGACCCGAAGAAAAATATGAAGAGTCAATGCGCACATCATTTTTGAACCAAATTAGTTCTGCGAGAGGATTGCCACCTCGAGAAACACAAGTCAGCACGACAGATTGATTTTCGCGAATCGTATCACCTTCTCTGTATCCATCAATTCTCGGAGCACCCGGCGCATCTGCAAAAGTTCAATCCAAATATTAAAGTAACAGTGCAAAAAACGGTAAAAATTTAATATTGCAGCCAGAGAGCGAGTCTCTGACAAAGTTACCTCATAACTCACAGCCTCACTCTCTTTTCCTCTAAATATAAATATGGGTCTATATAGACAAATTAAATTTCTTCTCCTTGAATATACACAATCAAGGCTGGAGAAACTATTTGTGAATGATGTGCGTAGGGCCTCACATGAATATACACCAATATATCAAACCAAGAGATGTACGATGGCTACACAACGCTAAGACATGTTTTCCTTACTTGCCACGCAATACTCACGCATAAAACTATCTGTACATCATAGTCGATTTCCCTTTTCCTACTCCTACTTTTAATTTGACTACATTCGTTTTACTACATAACGATCTGAATCTTGAGACAGATATAATATATTATTTCACGACAACTTCTCCGTCCTCTCAGTCAATGTTGGCGAGAAAAAAACTGGGGAAATCTTCATTACGCTCCTTGGAACTGCCTCACTCATTTCCTCCCAGTAAACTTTCCAAGCTCGTTTATTAGTCTCGTCGAGTCGGGAGGAAAACGTAGTGGCGAGGAAGACAGGAATGACTTATATCTTTCCTAACTAATGTAATTCATAACTGTTTTCAAAAAGGAATTTTTATTTCTATTTCTTACACTTTTTTAGGCATAACCTAAATTTAGCTCTATACTACCAACGACTAAAAGTAGTGCATATGCTTGCCCTGAACTGAAAGGTGTAATGTACTGTCCGTAAACTTTTCCACGTTTTTTCCCGTAGATACTTTTACTGCACCTGGGATCCCAGTTTATTTTTGATTCATGAGAACTTTTTACAAAGGTGACAGTGATACCAACATTGACACTAACTAGAACTGGAACGTAACTACCTAAAATAGTTGCAGTATACTAGTACAACTGCTTTACAATATTAGAAAAATCAAAAAACAAAAGTAGCATAAAATGTTTTTTAGTTAAGGCCAGGGTTAAAAGTCTGTGTTGCAATAAGATAGGACATTCCAAGTCACAATCAGCCTCCGTATGGAAAATGACTTTTGACTCAGCTACACTGTCTTTTTGGATGCCTAGTCTTGTCTTGGCACGAATTCTGCTATTTCCTTCTTTGGTAAACTTCATAAATTCTTATTGTACACTGCAGTCTAGTCTCTTGCTCCTTGGTGGGCTGACTGTCTCGGAGGAATTGAAAACTCAGAGAAGCAACACACAAACAAACCCAAGTTATGGTAGTATCCTAGCTCGTAGTAAAACTATAACATACATATGCATTGCACATAGTAAATCTCTTGGAAAGAATCTACTAAACTAAAGCCTATTCCTCCAATTGTCAGTGAGTTGTGACTCTCTTGATTTTTTCAGTACTAACAAAACAAATCCTTATACATACATCATTTTACGACTAGTAGTAATAACACGAGATCAACGAACGGATGCGTCATTGTGCAACCACACTACAATAGATCTAGATTATATAGTACACTGGAAAAATCTATTTACATATATGCATATTTATTATATAGAACTGCACAAGGGTATTTTTAGATGAAAAATGCATTCTTTCTGTATTTGAACTTACACTGAACGCTTAGGAGAACCGAAACTCTCTGAGGTCTGGGCAGAGCTGTGTGCCGAGCCTCACATGAATATTTTGATTGGTCATCTTCAGAAGATGGGAAAAACTTGATTTTGCTTCTCGTCGTATTCTTTTTAACTCGGACCTCATCCTCCAAAACTTCCACTTCATCCACAAAGTCTTCTCTAGAATCTGCAACATAAATCCAACCAAAAAAATACATTTTAGATTCCATTCCACTGCAATTCATCCGTACATTGTATGCTTAGCCTACTAAACTGTAACAACGTAATGTAACGTGCACACATATTTATTTCCGTAATCTGTAACGAGACAAAGATCCCATTTATTTACGATAAAGATGCAATATTCTTTATATTTTATATACGCTTTTCTGCCAACTTCGAGAAGCCTTCTAAAAATATGCATTATTCTCTCCGCCATCACTTTTACATTTCACACTCCCCTATGCACCAAAATAAGTAGAATTCAATTCACAAGAGAAAAGTGAGAAATGAGAGAATAATGGGACGTATGTAACTCCAAGCTTGTAATACGAACATATAATATAATGCATTGTGTAAATGTGGCTCATTCACTCAGTCAACTTTAGTTCAGTTCACTCGTTTCTGTTCAGTAGTTTACTTGCTTAACGCTCACAGCTCGTTTCGCTCCAGTAAAACTCTTCTTCTTTACGCAAAGGAATTTCAGGGAGAAGAACGGCCAACGCTAACATACTTTCCCTGGATACAACGATAAGAGTACGGCCGATTGCTACAGATGCTCACTCAACGTGCCCGGCTCGGCCGTCTACTTTATCTTAATGCTGTAAAGTAACTACAGAAAAGTAACGTTTTAACGAAACTATCCTTCCAATTTCCAATCTAATACGACTACCTCTACATCTAGCCCTAATACGTCTAGTAGTACATACTTTCTCATAGGATTTCAAGGAAAGTAAGTACTCTTACTATTACACCTACTTATAGTAGTATGGACGGTGAGAATGTATGGAAATAAGAGCAGTCGTCTTTCAAGTTTGAGTGAAGTACAGTCGTAATGTAATGCAGCCAGACTGAAATGCGCGGAGGAGAGTGAGTACCTAGTAAGTACTCTTAAGCCCATATAGTAAATAGGCATTTAGACCGTACCTACGACCGATTTCCTACTGTCTATCCCTATCCACTGTGTATTGGTAGGTATTATGTAATGTTACAGTAATAGAAGAATAAAAGACTAATGTGATCTCTTTTCAAATGTGTAGAGAAGAAAGAGTTGCCTGTTTCCTCTTGACTAAGTTCACTTCCTTCACTCACCCAGCCTCAGTCACTCATTGGGAATTCTTATCCGGGCCATATCAAGTAAAAATGATCGCCTCATAAATTTTTCTTGCACTCCTGACCAACTCTATTACTCCGTTTGAACTCACTATTAAAAGACGGCAAAACGGCCAGAGAACAACCATATTCCATCCACTGTACCCACACAGATCTATATACACTATTTGACATATATTTACACCATACGAGCTCATTGCGTCACTATTAACCTTACTTCATCTCCCTCAACCATTCTGCTATGTCGCTAAGTCCTTTCTGTATCACACTCATTCCCACTCTAACAACCACACCATATAAAATAATCATTGGACTTTCTTTTGACATTTCAATCTGCTATAAGTACTATAATAATATGATCCCTATGTTACGTAGGGTAGGACCATAAGTAGTATATGAGCTAAATATATATAATCAGAAAGCAAGTGAAATTGGATGTAAAACCTTCTTACTAGTTGGATTTATAAAATATATTTACGAAGCCGCACATTGGTATCCCGGTTATTCCAGTGAGGAGCTTCATTATTTCATCAACCAAAATAATTATATTGTATGCTTGTTTTGGCAGCGCTAGGGATAATTCATTGGTTTTAATAAATTATTTCTATCCATAGCCAATTTCAGATATAAAGTAAATGTCACCATTCCTCTATAAACTATGGTCCATCTAGTATAACTAGAAATAGGCTTAAGCGTTTGATTGTTTAAAAGGTGAAAATACTTTCAAAATAGCCAATAAAGACATTCCAGTCTACCAAAAATAAATATTCTGCATGAAAATCTCCAAGAGATATTTTTGCAGGCATGAGTGGACCTAAATTTGGAAAGAGACAATATTATAGATAGTTGGGGTATTAGGAGCGAGCATTGCTATTTAGAAGAAGTGCTCTGCTTTCTCTGAGCTGAGTGAGTCTGTGGTGCAGTTCATTTCAGGTTGACTTTCCCCACGGAAAATATTTGCTGTTCCATGTGATCGGAGCTGTCCCCCACCATCTCATCTGAACTCAACTCTTGTCTCCATAAATGTCCATTGGACCATTTAATATTCAGCAAAAATCTTGAATTATTACGAAAATGCCGAACCAAATCAACCTCACCGTCCATTTATTCAGAGAGACGTTCAAAGAGCCGTTCTATAACTAGGAGGATAGGAAATTTCATTCCAATTCATTGCTTCCACCTTCGCTCTCCTTCTCCTTCCCCCTTCATGTCTGCCCAACATTTCTCAATTCAAAGCTCAGCTATGTAGATAGATAGTAATACTCTCATATTCATAATATGTCATAAAATACTAGCAGATTCAATAGTATTTTCTTCTTTACTTAGTTAGCTATTCTATTTTTTCCTCTTATTTTCCATGTAACTAGATTCTAGGCACTTGTACAAACTGCCATCCTAAAAAAGGAATTTCTTTATTGGCCAATTTCAACCCTGTGATGTAATACACCTTCCTTCCACTCTCTCCCAAACTACATTTAGGCTCATTCCATTTTGTCAGTTATTCCCAATTGAACTTATCGTTAGTGAGTCAAACATCTTTCAGCTGTGCGTGCTTCTACTTATTCCTTCTATCATAATGTGTTATTACATCAGATCACATCACACGCACACGCTGCATTACATAATAATAATCGTTACGTTAATAGAACATATCTTTAGCATTTCGGGTAGCACACCTTAAACGTAACACCCCACGAACTCAATTGAACTGGACACACGTTAAATTAAGGGATATTCTTCCCCCAATAAAATTTTAGAGGGCTAATTAGGAATAATGCAATAATTCCCGTGATGCTTCTCAATTATCCAATCAATCCTTCATCTCCGTCTGTGTCTTCTCGTAGTAAACTGAGTTTTACAGTGCGCAGCATGTGGCCCAACTCACTCAGAACTATTCCTGCTGTATACAGCAGCTCTAGTTCCTAGAGATTAGATCCTCTTCAACAATTTATAGGTCGAGAAACCCAAGTCGTAGCCAAGCCCATCTAGACAATGTATTTTATTGATAGCGACCTATTTGTACTTTAGGGATTTAATTAAAGCTAAACCACAATTACCACTAGAACTCTTCTTAAATGAAATCCAAATCCAGAGAAACTTACTCATTCATTGCATTCCTCCTCCTACTACGTACATACCGTTTTCCTCTACACGCAGATAGATTTACTTACGTAGGTGGAACCTACAACTACCACAGACACTGCAATCCGATCCAATTCAATTCTATCGGAGAAATAAACTCATTTGAATCGGCAATACGGAAAGAAAAGTAAGAGAAAATCTAATCGGCCAACTACGAGCATCCCATTTCTAAACGAGTTACAGCTACCTACCGTTCTACGATACTTTAACCAACCCAACTCTATAAGATCTCTCCCTATCGACTCTATTCCATCATAAAGACTATCTCCGACTACTTAAAATGGAAATTTCCCTATTCACTTAGTCTACATAGAACTAAATGTTAATACTGTTTATAAAACAATATATTTTCACATCTTTCCAGGACAATACCACATTATACACAAATACATCAGTTTTGAAGTATTTCCGCAATAGATATAAACACACACTTTATATTACAACGCATTTCACACAACTGCTCCTATTTGTTCCAGCTTCTATTGTTTCTCTCATTCTTCTGTGGGGAATTGAGTGTGTGACTTTCCCCCGTAGCTCTACATGAAGGAAATACCTGCCTAATACAAAATACGTAAAATAAAAGCACACATCCAAAACAAATACTACGGAAGGTATTAATATCTTTAGTAGTTTTCTACAGCCCAGCATAGCAAACATAACAGAGCCCAGACTGTGTGTAATGTATAATGTTCAAAAACATAGCACGTCTGCATATCTTGAAGGCATTACGCTGCATTGCATTACCTATCCACGTCTGTCTTCTCTGGAGGCAGAATGCGATCCGTCTCCTAACTTTGCTTTCGACTGTCTGCATATACTTACCCACCAATACTATATTACCTACTTGTACCACTATCATAGAATCTTATAAAAATACCAGAACAAATGCTCATTCCACTACTGATGTTACCTATACGAAGCATACCAAAGTGTTTGCATCAGATTGAGTTAATATATTCAAGGGAGCAGAGTCACGCACACGGGAAATAAGGAAATATCGGTAGAGATCACAAACAAAACAAACCCAACGGAAGAGAGGACCAAAGAGAAAGTAAAGTGGTGGCAAGGAAAGGTACAAATGCCTTTATGTTCCACTTCTATCTTTCTCTTCCTATCAGACAGAAGAGAAAAGCCAATTCTCCCTGACTACTCACTCCTTACATTTCTATTTATACCTTGCATAGAGTACATACTACTAGACTATAGACACTTCCCAGAATGCAGCTGGAAGCCGTTTCCGAATCCCCTGGTCACATCACATCCAATTTCATCAAGACAACATCCTACTGCTACACACACAAGACGGATTCCTTGGCTACTATATTGTAGTAATGTTGACTCTTCTGGCTCAAATGTATGAATCACCTTAAACCTAAAGTCTATTATCAGCTCAGTCAGTCACTCAACTCAAGCAACTCCTTCCTTTTGTAAGATAGAAATCGAATGCCTATTCAGTCTTTACCTTACACCTACACATTCACTATTAATATATTGAAATGCTAGTAAAGTAGTAAATGAATTGTAACAGCAGAACTACAACTAAATAATTTACTACGCTAGAAACTAAATAAACTCGCTCTATCACATGATATAAATAGTTTAGCAATTGTACACAATGCCACTATAGATTGTAGATACCGGGTTAAGTTGTAAGTTGTTGCTTTTGCAAACATTTGCTCATGAATGAATACATTATTTTTCATTATCTGTACATCCTCAGATTTCTATCCTGTTATCTTCTCTATATGGTGACCTATATTTCTAATAATTCTAATTTGAATACATTGCACTCAACAACACATTTAATAGGTCCTACTTTCAAAATACTTTATCTTAACATTTACAACAAATTCCATCAAAACCTATACAACCAATGATAACATTAACTAATGCAATCCGGAAAACTTGCACACGGAATTTATTACTACTAAACTCATTTCACTACTACTCTATTCTAGAGGTCTACAAAGTAGAAATGAATGTTTTAAGTAGCAGTAAAAAGTACTGTTTAAGCCACAAAGTGCTAACATCTGTTAGAGTTGAATATTTGAGTGTGTGGTCTAAATTTAGAAATAGTTATTAGCGTAGCTATTGGAGTACAACATCTATCTCTTCGATTTTATCATGTGGTAAAGCAAATAATAATGGGCGAAGCCCATCATGTCACGTCAACGGAATTCATTCAGTCTGGTAGTTTATCACTTGTTCATTCTTGCTGCCATGTCGTGTCATTCTTAACTGAAGCATCAAGTCTCCCTGTCGGTCCGTCGCCTTCCATGTCCCACATACACAAAGAGCTTATCCTGATCACTCTTCATTTGCCAATTCCACCCATAGCTCATGAACAAAGTGAAAATTGACAAGATGACAGCCCAGGAATGCAATTCATGTGTACTGTGCCACTAACTATCTCGGCAGCTTGGATATTATCGGAGTCTGAAGCGTGTAGTAGTATGTATAGAAAAGATACAAAAATACTTTCCTATACATCGCTTTCTGTGTATAGAGAGAAACGTGCAAGAATATAAAAGAGCCTCTTCTTGGTCCATTGTAACATAAATAGTGGAAGTAAATGAAGTTTGCACGTCCTCAATGTAGTCGTTGTGAAAATTCACACAAACTTCTCATTTACATATAGGTAAGGGTTTGACATGAGTTCATAGTGAAGTAAGTGAGGTATAATTGTATAATGGAGAGCAGAAGTAGAGAAGGCACTCAAGAGAAAGACAGAGAACGAAAGTAAATCTCTCTAATGACACAGAGCAGTGGGCAGGCAGGCAGGATGAGCTTACATCACTAGACAGATTTAATGTACAACTTGGTATTAAAATAGGCAGAGCAACAGAGTTTCATCATTTGGTAGTTGCATGCTGAAAGTGCGAAATACAAATGTAATACAGACATAAACTTCATCAGCACAGAGTGAGTAATAGATATATCTAAATAAATTCAACTTCACACAGCCACTGATTTCAGCACACACAAAAGAGGTTCAGAATGAATCTTCGACACAGAAACACAATAGACTCGAAAATGACTCGACTAAAGGCTAACTGCTATCTCTGTCTCTACATAGCACTTTGCCTTGCTTTGTGTCAGTTTACTAAAATTGCCGAGTGTCTTGTCCCTACGTACTTAATATGAAATACGAGCAAGATATATTACTGCATATACCTTCACACATTAGGATAGATAATACTCATCATATTTAGAGTACTATAACTACTATACAGTACAACATAACAAATATAATAACTAATACATTACTTAACTTGCCTACGTGTGGAAGTGCTACAACTGCCGCTTTAATACCCACTATCACATGGAAAGCATTTGGGGAAAGACACTTTATGATATGATATCGACTATATATAGTGGTAAGTATATACTTAGAAAACCATCCAGCATCACTTCCATTTGTGAACATTACCTTCTATTCTATGCAGTATCTGAACACTCAACTTATCGTAAGAGAATTGGGCCAAAGCATTTGGACAAGTGCCTACCTAGACATTATTGAGCCCCATTAAATACAATTAGGCACCCCTCGAGCTTTTATCCAAACAGGAAACAGTTCAGTTCAACTTTTCCTCGCTCCTATTCTATTATCGCAATATACTCACTCACTTCACCTACTACTGCATGCTTTACTTGTCCTCTATTCCATTTCAACACTACCTCTACAATACATACCTCTACCGTACACAGACACTGTATTTAATACTCTCCTGTTTTCACCATCTCAATTCTCGTCTTCTATTACAATTTCTATCCCCTAAAATAAGCACACATGCAGCGAAAAACTTACTTAGCCCAAGTCAAGTCAGAAATGAACTTTCTACTCTCACTGCACACTAAGCTGCCTACATTTGCACCACACCAATATTAAATTACTAATGAACAACCGAAAGATCAGAGGTGCACACTACTTAAGTATAATAGGACAACACTATAAGTTCTAATTCTTCCTAAAATATTTTCTAGCATGACTTGAGTGCCAAACTTACAATTAGATCAGTGATCATCTGCAATGACTAATCAGGTTATTTTTGTCACATAAATGTCATGTCATATTCATACTTAATATAATTGAATAACACTGATTATAGCTATTGTTTAGTACTATCTATAAGTGCTCAAATCTGCAATGATCACTCTAATCCAACCATGTGCAATATACATGAATTCTAAATTGTGCAAGCAGATTTATAGAACATGATAAAAAATTGTCTGTGAGTTTTTCTCTACTTTCCCGTTCACGTTAGACAAAAGTTTCTTCCTGAAAACTATTTTATTGAGTTAATGGGCGCAATTACCAGTAATATTAGCAATTACCTTTCTAGTCTCAATGGGACCTTCTTCACGAATTGCTAACTTGGATGGAGATTGCACATGTTGACAATAAGATTCATGCGAGATGAGAAATTTAACGTTTATTTCCATTCGTTTCATCTTTAACTTTTCCTGCTTTACTTCAAATAATGTCTTCAAATTGCTAATAAAACTAAGATCCTGATACAGATACTGTTCAGAGACAAACAAAACTTTCATATGGTTGATATAGGTATTCATTTTCAATTGGTAAAACTCAATTTAATATTAAATGGCTAAAAATTTAAAGATTACAAAAGTTTCCCAGCACTCTTCCTCTGTAGATGATGCCTACAATTTCCCAGGTATCGGGCGCCTATTTACCTTATTAAAAAAATTACAATTACTTTGTTTACATTACTTCCAAAAATGTTACAATTGTGCATGTCTAACAAATTAAGCTGCCAGAATGTTTTTTTTTGTTTCCATTTCGTACATGCCTAACAGATGAAACCCAATTAAACCAGTTTCTTAGAATTTCAACTCTCAGTTGAGTACAGAGTAATAGTTTTTATAGCTAATATTTAAATGAGGGAGTTCATTTCGTTTAACATCCATTTATCGTCTATTGTATGTCTACTCATTTTGCTATTGCTACATGGTCATGGCAAAGTTTAGGTAGCAGGTACCTTGCCCCAAAGTCAAACATGCAATCTGACTTTTGCTGCACGTCGGCATTTGTTTGCAGGATGTTTTTTCGACGAAATAGGTCAATTTAAAACTGGATTTGATCTAATTATCCATTCTTATGTGCACGGAAAAGGTTGTGGATGGAGCCATGTGCTTTAATCCGTGCTCATTAATGCTGACACTGATAGGAGCATAGACTACCCGACAACCAAATATTAGCTCAGCGATTTTTATTGCACAGAAACACGCTAGAGGAATTTTCACATTAAGACACTTAATCCAATTGATTTTAACAGGTGCAGCTACACGAGTACAATTTCATATCCAGTGAAAACCTGTATGCATACTATACTAATTCCAGCACGCTTAACTATGCCAAGATGCCCTTTGCCATATACGCCAACATCAGATAAATCTTTCCTATTGAATCATCTTTAAACACAGCCATATGAGAAATAAGAGTGACTTGGTAAATACAAAATATACTTATTTTTCATATAATATATGCCTCGTTTCCAGAACCCTGGGCTATTGGCTATAACCAACTAATGTGTAAAGATATCATTCGAATGCTTTTAGGTCAAAGATGCTAGGTACATTAAGTCTGCCTGTTATCTTAATACCTTTACAGGCAGGACTATGTAAGATAAGTAAGTTACCGTTATTACCGGTTCGGAGGACGACATCATTCTTGAACCAGATGATGGATGCAGCAGGTCGGGATTCTCTGACAACGCATTCTAATTCAGTTGGATCTTTCTCTTTGAGCGTTATAGTAGCGTTCGGTGCATGATTTATCATCTCGATGGACTTCGGTGGCACTGCAAATAAACACAATAAAATCTCCAGTCAACTTCAGCAGCATCAATAAAGAAAAAAAGCGAGGTCGCAAGAGATGCATTTCTGTAGATACGAATGTAGCATAGGTACTTCTAGTCTTACGTAACTCATTGGAAACATTCTCATAATAAATGCGCACGCTGTTACAAAAAAAATCAGTGCATCGTACAATACAATACGCTTACCTATATGGGATGAGTATTGCGATATTTTTCAATGGGAGTCTGTCTATAGTATGATGAAAAGTGACACTTGCACTACAGAGAAGATTTGCCTGACGAAGAAAGGAGCAAGGAAAATCGATAACGAGAGTTGAATAGTAGTTTCCGTATAATAATGACCTAATGATTCACTCTGCGAGCAAGTGTAATATTCTAAGTTACGATTATTTCCATGTGCCATAATTTTAGAATTTTAAGCCGCAAGATAGTGCATAGAGTGTAATGTAACATATCTTGAGATTCTTATTGTTAGTTTTAGAATGGGAATGGAGGGAAAGTAGTCAGAAAAGTTACACCAGGGTTTATTAAAATGTAGAGCTTTCATACACACACTAATGCACTCGAAAAGCAATAACTTTGAAAATCCTCAACCAGGAAGAAATGAAAAGGCATAAGCATTGAATGGAAATAATATTCATGCAAAATTCTGGAGTTAAGTCAAGGGAAGTCAACTTAAGTCAGCTTAGGGATTGAGTTGAGCAGAGAGTAGGAAAGAATTTAGCTTCTGAACTGAACTGAACTTAAGCGTTTAGACTTTCTCTCCATTGTAGACATGTACTTATATTTACTATCGTCATGCATTGCCGTTACGTTCCATGAAGAACAGACTCTGAATTTCGGGAGAGCGAAAAGACAAGAAAACAGAGGCAATGAGATGGCAAACGAAGAAGGGAAAGCCAACCGAATTCGGGAGTCGACTGGCTCTGGCTGTGCCATGTCTATCTTTAAGTAGGACTGTATGTGTATGTGTAAGCATGCACTCGAACAATTCCTACAACTTGGCTCCGTTCACTACTGCAACTGTAGTGACTGTTGTGAGTTCGAGTTCGCATAGGCACTTTTCGATGACTTTTCTTTCCCCATTATAGTATAACTTTCAAAGCCATTTGCATGTATTTTTTTCAATGGTTATTGTTTCCTTCCTTCTAGAATAATGCATGAATTCTCCCAGCCTCCCTCCTACAACATACACACAACTTACACACATTCCAAAACTGCATTGGTTTGTCTACACTAAACGTTGCATAGAATAAGCCTACCAAATACTCTGTCCACTCACAATGAGTGCTTAACTTATTGTCTATATCCTTTGGTTTCCCTCCTCTGTTTCTGTCACAAATCCCATTTTCTATTTGTGTACGACACTATCTCTAAGTGTTTGCATTCATGTTTCTCTAATATCTTTATAATAGCATCAGCCAATGTACTACAATTACACGCACAACACACAACTTCATAGCAATTCGTACTTTTACTTTGAACATTCTGCACTATGCTCTATTGTAGTAAAAATAGCAAACTAAAGGTATATTATTTTGCATAAGTTAATTTGGCTATATATTTATTGTTATCAACAAAAGAATAAAATCTCCCCACTCTCATGAAAGAATAAAGTACAAAGTAGTATATAAATGGCAATCCGCCATAATGAAGAAACAATTTGGAAAGGTTTCTTTTATGAAAGATTTTATATTTTGAGTCCAAAACCCTACAATGCCCAGCAAATGTAATTTAGTATTTACGCTATTTTGGACATAATATTAGTCAGAAAATAGAGACAATAAGTCTAGCACTAGTCTAGATGAGCATTCCACCATTGAAATTACAAGAATATATAGTGAGACTGTCGAGAGATAAATTGCATCTTTCTCCCTTCGTTGATAGGTGCATATCTGTAAAAGAATTGCGTGTGCTAAATTACGCTTTTGTTAATGAGAATTCAAATAGTTTATTTCATCTCAAGTCTTTCTCTTTGTGAGATGCATTTACATAAATGATTCCAGTTTTACAAGAATGAAATGAGAGGGAATGTAAATGGCATAGAAAGTGGCTACATTACTTTCCTAACTGACATCAGCTCAAGCAAGTAAATAGACCAACAATGAGGATCTAACTGTTGTCTACTCATTCATTCAATTCAACACTAGTCTATTCTATTAAGTTACACCCATGGAGAAAATTGTACGAGTCTTTAGTTAGGCTCACGAAGAGTTAGTAATGTAATTAACAAATCACAACTCATGCGGCGTCAGCGTCACAGTCATTTATTGAAAGAAAGCACAAAGACTGAAATAAATGAAGGAGTCTAATCGTACGTTACGTAAGTATAGCTGCACAAGCAAGGCAGAGACAGAAGGAAAGTCAGACTAACTGCAACGCATTGCATTAGTTAACTTAAACTCACACAACATACCTCCATACCTAAGAGTTGGAAAGAAGCAAAGCAGCCTAGCCAAACCAAAAAAGCAAGTCTCGAGGAACACAATGCTTTCTCTTGTGTCGTGTCTGGTCCTAAGAAAGTAGACGACGACGTCCCTCTTACTCTAATGAGTATTCCTAATTAATAAATGGGAACTGAGATGCTGTTTCTCACTGAAATATATTTAGACTACTACTTGCCCTATTCACAACTCTCTCCGAACCAAAGGAAAGCAAGTCAACTGAAAACTCAAGACAAACACCCAAAAGGAAAATACATAGCTTAGTCTACAGAGAGAAAGTCAACAAAGCGTAGAAATGCATTCCTACCTATTATTATACATCCATACACAACTCCCAAACTAACTATATTTAACTCCTCCTGCCTGTGTACAAATATACATATCTGCACTTACTCTTAATTTGTAGTAAATATAAAGTTCTTAGTCCTTACAACTCCAAAGTATTTATAAGCAAGGGAAACCATGACGTACGACAGTACTTTCTAAACAAATAGATGTACATACCATAGAACTACCGAGTTAAGAAGTCTGACCCTCAGCACAGCGCTGTTAACGATATATCTTTACAGTACAAATATATACTGCATATGATACACATAGCAGTGTAAAGATATTCAGCCACGCATAGTGTATATATGATCGTGGCTACTTGGAAATCCCAGCATAAATATAAGTCATATAGATATAGTGACTGAAAGTAGGAGGCAAAGCCAAGTTGATTCCATCTCCATCCTCATCGTAGCAATAATAATTGCAACGACCTATTATTCTTTCCTTTCTCCTCCTACTCACACTTGGAAAATAATACTTTACTGCTATTTCTCCACTTCATACTTTGCTTTCCCCGTCACCCTTTTCTTTTGTTGCCATCTTTTCATTCTCCATTCCTCGTAAATCCATGCTAAAAGCTCTCAAACGTACATATAAAAGTTCTCGGCACGTCTACAGTTACCCCTGTAGTAGTTTGTCTTGGAATTTTAAATTAAACTGGTCAAAAAAGAAAACACAGCATTCATATATTGGTAGTACAGACAGATGCCTTCAGAATTACAATGTTTACACAGTACTGCTAATGCACACTGCAAATACAACATTTTAATTTATATTTTTGTTGGAGAGAAATATGTCAGTGTAGTAAGAGAGACAAGAGGCTGGTTGATGATGGAAGAGAATTCCTCACGTCACTATTGTGATTGCCAGTCCTTCTCTTGAAACAATAAACTAAATGTTTGAAGAAATTTTCTCCCTTGTCAACTATGATAACTTTTAAGCCAGGCTTGGCTTGGCTTCACACTAAAGTAATGTTACGTCATGTAAGTTTACAAGAGAGGCGTGAGATGCCAAAGCCTCACTGCAGATGAGTGTGTCTCAGCTGTCTTCCTGGCGTTTTTCCCATCTATTCAAACACGCACAATACTTAGCAACATGCAAAAAATATCTTGTTCCCACTTTCAAATACGCAACTTGCCATTTGTACTCTTCCGCCGACGGAATAATACAACCGTGCTTTATTATTGCTGGACAGATAGATACTTTCTACACACAAGTGCAAAGTGACAATAGAAAAGTGCTAACACATACATACACAAGTTGACGCAATAGGAGAGCGAGAAAGAAGAGGCAGACGGAATTTGTATTTTGATCCGCCTGTTTTCTATTTGTGTGAGTGTAGCTTTTGTATAACTTACCTAAGCTAGGTGCTTTCATTACATCTGTGCGTTCTGTTGCAGCTGTTGATTAAATTACGGATTTCATTTTATTACTAGAGTTTCTCTTCCGTAAACAAATTAAATTAAACGTTTCAACAGCCGCTACATACAAAGCTCTTTTACTACACAATAATATAGAACTTCAAGTCAAAAACCTTCGGCTTTTACTTTATATTTCAAAAACATTTATGTGTGTAGCAGAGAAATGTCATATTTCAACTTATACCAAAAGAATCTTTCATCTGTGCTTTCTCCGTTTCCTGTACAGGATCAGATACATTAAAGAATTCGTTTTGTAACACTAATACAAGTTAATAATGAACAATGGTAAATATATCAAGATTGAATTGCTCACATATATACCAGTGCTATTTTGTTATTTCCAATGGATTTGACTCAAAGGAAATTCAACTATAAAATAAGCTTTTACTATATAAGTGGATACTTAATTTGCAAAGTTTACTTATTGCTACTAGTAAGGAGTATCAGCATGTTAGTGATACTCGTTCTAGAATTTGCTTATGTAAGTATATTAGTAGATTTAATGGAGATTGTTATAGAGCGGAGAGTAGATAGCTCTCTATAAGTGTATTCAAACTACTTTGTAACAAAATTCCATCCACTTACACAAAGCACTTGAAAAACATTTCCATTTCTCTCATAAGCTTTTCAGTAACAACATAAAGACTTGCAAAAATCTTCAAAACTTCAGAACAGGTTTGAGAGAGTCTTTCCACCCTGCCTACGTGAAAAAGTGGAAAACGCTCACTAAGAGAGAACCTTAAGTACTGTAAAGTAGAGAGGAGTGTGAGTGGAGAGAAAACTTTTAAAAATGCTTCGATCAATAGTTCAGCGCCTGAGCCCATTTACATGACATTTCTTTTCGGGAATTGATGCAACAAATCTTCAGAAATCATCTTCCTACAGCTCTTTTCCTCATTTACCACACCACATCGAAATGTAGAATTGCAGAAAAAGTTTTCGACAACCAACCTCCGGACGGAGGAGAGCACATTCTCATTTACATCACTGCGTCCCTATACATACTGATGTGCTACGTCTTCTGATGGACTCATCTTCACAAACAGTTTCGTTTCTTCCTAACCATTAAACTCAAATCAATAGCTTTGAACTCAGGTGCTTAAGGGATAAGGTCCTAGTATTTACCATGCAATTTTTATCTTTCTCTGTCATTTCTTAAAACTTTCGCTCAATGCATCTTTCACACTTTTTCAGCATACATGGAAAACAGATGGGCGTAGATTCATCTTACATATATCACATCTCCATTTCAGCCACTTCAGTCTACATTTACAAATTTAGCGACATAAAAGGAGATAGAGAGAGCAGGCTGAGAGTACATATAAACAGTATGAGGGATCTGGCTGAAGTAGTATCATATTATAGTAAAGCACGTGTAAACTCCAATCTCAAAAATGGCCAAAGTGGGACATTTCAATGCAATTTTAATTTGAAATGCACACATTCTGAAAGAGTAATTTCGCCGTGGAGAACGCTTTTAGCAGTCTTTTGTGTCGACTGTGAAAAGGCTTCTGTTTTATACCGCATTACCTTGAAAGTTTATTGTTAGTGACTGTAGCAATTCCTCCGTTAAGTTAGGAGTTAGGACACTATGGGAGCATAAAATATTCTGCGATGTGATACGGACGATGTCTGGGTTTATATAGGTCGACAGAATACTGGGCCATAGCTCACTATCCCACATAACACACGACAAAGCCACAAAAATATGCAACTGTTCGGAATTTCCAATATCTAGCCCTGGCTAGACGAAACTAGGAGACAGCACACTTACATAACTACATACATCGAAGCAGATAATTCCATTTCAATGCAGGTCTACTTACTATATATTATAAACGTGGGTGATGTAGTAACTAGTCGTGGACCTAGAGGTGAATATGTGTGCCATTCTCATTCATTCTCACCACATACGTTATTATACGCACTTTCATCCTGGTAAATGTAACATATTCATCTCCTTCGATTCTATTTCATTCCTCCCTCTCCTACTTTGAAATCCAGAGCGTAGCAGGATGAGCATACTACACTAAATCACTACAGTGCACTACTTACTTTACTTAGGCAGGAACGAGTGCGGTTTGAGTTTAGATTGTATGTGGTGTGGATACATATATACTTACTAGTACAACCAAGTTAGAATGGAGTGAGTGATGAAATCAGTGAAAGTTCCCTCAAGCCATTGACGATAAATCTTTTTTCTCCTCTCTCTGACAAATTACAAAGTTGAATGTGAATCCTCCACTCTTCCTTATACACAAAATCAAAGGAGATGAGAAAAATCTTGTGAATTCATTATTCTAATGTTCACACTCAGCCAAGACACTAGCACCAGCAGTCGAGACTACTAACACTAACACACTATTATCATAAGACAAGACACATTCTTCCAATTGAACGAGAAAAATGTATCCGACGAGAAAAAGAGTCCGTCTCGTCTTGTTTTACAAATTACATATGCCCGCTTATTTTATATTGCTTACATAATACAGTTAATATGTAACACACAATGTGCACACTATTTCTCACCCAAAGACAAACTATCCTACTAGTACAGAGGCACACTTCTTAAGACAAAATGCGCCTCCGTTCACTTACTTCTCTATTATTACAGCTTGTCGCCTTCTTATGACTCCAAGTACACAGACAAAATAGAAGGAAACTTGTTAAATTACATGTTTCATCAAATTGCATTTTGCATCCCATCACCACACACGTCCAGGCCATGCCAAAAGCAGCTGCAGCACAGAAACTCAGTTTTACATGAATATGAAAATGAATGAGAATGAGGCAAAGTGGAATGGCAAATGTAGTATACCAACCAACATCTTAGTATCCCTCTCTCTCTCCACTACTGTCTACTCTGCACTAACCAACCATCAGTCTCCCATACTAAACTATTAAGTCAACTCTTCTACTACTTATACCAAAAACTATCTAATATGCACTTATAGTATCATACATACTATTTATATGTAGCATTTGAAATGCATCAAAACCAGCTCAAGGCTTCCTTTCCTTTGCTTCGCTGACTCTGAGACACAAAAACTTGCCATACTAAGAAATAAGAATGAATAGAAACTATACCTACATAAATACATACACGTACGTTATACATACTACACATGGAGACGGATATTGAATGTAGTACGCTTCGGAACAACTTTCTCATTTACTTTCTTTGCTATGGTTTACAATGCAATGCTAGTCTATTATGGCCTAGCCTTCTTGTCTACATTTATTCGAAAAGCCTTTACTACTTTCTTTGGCTTACATAGCCATCACATCCCATTTTACTTTGTGCTGCACTACACACGCTACAAATACCTATCACTATACCAAAACTCTTTTCTACGCATTCTCTTCCCTTCAATTTATGTCCAATGCATCCCATACTTATATTATTTCTGCAATATTTACACTCTATATACCTATTGTGCAGAGTGTGACTGAATATATCGTATAATAATCTCAGTGTACACAACCAAAGCAAAACCAACACAACAAATATCGTCATCTTGAGTATATCCTTATGGTGGTAATGTTATTACAGTACTTCTAGTTCTATAATAATATTGTTGAAGCGAAGAGATCCTAGTTTACTACATGCTATATACACTGTGCAATTCCTAACGACCCAATTGAAATTCCTCGAGTGAATCCATTTTCCCAAATAACAACTCTCCCCGCCCCAGACACACAGTCACTACAGACTGCACTACTGCAGCCCATCACATAACATAACATCCCATAACATCACATCATATAATACACAACAACACAATTCTCTTCAAATTCTTTACCTTTACGTTACCAACAGACGATGGCTGCTATACTCTATTTATTATATCCATGGAATATCCACTTTCCATCCCTCCCGATATGTCCAAGCCCAATTTAATCTAACCCTTCTGTCATGCTCAAGTACTTTCATGTCAATAGCGTACAAATAACTTCACCTAACTAATAATACAGTTCTGATTCACCATCTACTCTCATTCACTAACTCAATAGCCTCATCTTTCTATGCTCTTTCCATCCCATTCACAGACTATTTAATATTTTCCATTCACAAAACATGTCTCTGCTAAGTATTTAAGGATGCGTTAAGGCACTGTTCATTATCAACTGGATGAACTAAATATTTCGTAATTTCCATTTACTACTGCATACAATTTTTCATGCATTAGTTTAGACAGACTTGCGACAAAACAACATGAGCATTAAAGCGAAACGGATTTTTAAGATATGAAATACTCCTTTGTACAGCGTACATGTACAAACAAATCAGGAAAGGAAATTAGAGCCGTTCCATGGATATGTTTTACATTCAGGTTGCGTAAGAGTTGAGTTGAAAGGTAGAATTTCATCAGCATCTCAACGCAAAGGTGTATTATGTCAATCTAAGTTTGTAATTATAGTTGTGAAAGCAAAGGTAAGGAGAATTGTACACAAGTAATGGTGATTTCCTTTGACAAGTCAAAAGCTTCAAATGGCGCAGTTATGTCTGCGAAACGAGACTGAACGGAGGAATTCAATAGGAAGCGATGGTATTCAAAGTAAGCAAAGAGAAGGGAAGGCAAAAACCAAAAGTAAATATTAATCAGAGCCGTCATTAAATCCCATCTCCTGGTTTTTACTAAGGATGAGCGTCTATTTTCTACGCAGCTTCATCTTCCAACACAACTTCTCTTTTTCAGCTTTCCCTGCATCTTTAGCTAGGAACACTTGGTAAACATTCAGTCAAATTACATTGGTTTCGTTTGGTTTCATTTTCATCCAACTGATTTCCATTGCTTTCACCACAGTATACTAAGCATCATCACGCTATTATAATGATAACCAAATTCATATAGCATTTATCAAAGATATCGGCAGCACTATATTTGTATTGTACTGAGAGTGAGTAATGATATGCCTCAAAATCCTCAGTAATGCATACAGAAAACTAGTAAAAAACTGTAATAGCAAAAATGCTGTGCCATCAATACTACCGACACAGGCCTAATAATAATAGGGGCATATAATGCACCAAATCTAAAGAATGACACAAAAGAGATAATAATGAAAGATCTAGTAATACAAGCATGTGAAAGATAGTTACATAATACTCGAGTCCTGACTGACTATACATACCTAATGTAGTACTTTGCTCATTGTAAAGTAAACCATCTTTCTACTAGTAGATTACAAAGAGGAAAGCCACAGCAACCCAAGCTCGACAGATCCAAATCAACTAGGAGACTGTGGTAGATACTGAAGAGAGAATCGATTTTGTATAATGTGTTCATTTCTCTAGCTATTCAATTCAATCACGAAGGAATTTTCATAGTAACCACTACTCAGGGTTCAGTTTCTGTCACTAGCCCTGTTTCAACGGGAGTGAGGGGAAAACTGTCATCCCATATGGAATGAAAACTTTCAAATTCTACCTTTCTCTCATCATTTACATTGTAAGAAATGTCAGATTCAAAAACATGCATGATAATCATTGATTCTGAATGTACAAAGTACTACATTATTAATCGACTAGTTTCTACTTTCTATACTGGAAACGGAAAACCAAATTATGAAAAGTTGTACAGATGAAGGCTTAAAGAACAACCAATTTTGGAACCCTGGCAGCAAGTGCTAGTGTTTGATAGGTACCTACATATACGTGGGCAACGCAATGCGATAATTCAAGGGAACTCAAGCACACACGAATAAGTCAAATACGATAAAGTGAAAACTCTCTTCCTTATGTATTCGAGTATTGTCAATATGTATGTATATCATTATGTAGTCAATTTAATAGTAGTATGTATTATGTATACTCAACCGACTACACCAAGTGTATCAGAATATATTATTTATGTACACAGATAGAATTCTCTCAACCACTCTACTAATATAATAGTATCCTATCGTGGACTCAGTCGCTGGAAAATGTTCAAATGTTGACTTAAGAGAGAATTCAGGAAGGTGCTTTTGACGCCCGCTTTACATTGCAACTAACTATTACTGCTTGAATGAGCGAACAATATCCTATTTATGCAGCACTACAACCATGATATGTGCCGAATCCCGTCTACATATAACCCACTTTAAATACTACACGTCTGTACTTACGATTCATTCAAATTCAAATACAACCACTACTTAAAGAATTATTTACCGTAGCATGCATAGAAAAATAAATAAATACGCTTACAAAATACGTCTAAATTTTTAGCGCAAGCAATGCAAGATCATAAAAATTCAACTTAAAATGTTGACAAACAACTTTGTTGAGATATACATGAATAGCAAAAAAATATTCACTCTTCAAATCGATTTGATACTGTAATTAAGGTGAAAGTAATTCTATAGTCTTTAAAAACACGGTTGTAGAAGTTCGATTTAGCATGGCAGAAAGTAAAAAAAGGTAACACGAATTTCATTAAGAGGAGAGTAATTTGAGTTTAGTAATGGCAAAATCATACTAAACTCTTAGTAAAGCCTTTTTAAAAGCCTTAAAACTAGGAAGGTTTTGGAAAAAGCCATGCTTTTAGTAACACTTAGAGCAAGGAACAATATAAATTCTTGGCACTAAGTATATCGATAAGGTCGTTATCTCCTTTAGTGTTTTTTAATGCTATGCAAACGAAGGCAGGAGAGGAGAGAGTGTGAGTAAAAATACTCTAGTCATTCAAGAAAGACCATTTGGAAGTATTTATATTGTATGCTCACTGAGCCACTTCAGGTTTGTTTTACCTCTCAACTTGGGTACAATAAGGGAATTACTGGATTGCATTCTGGCCATTCTTTAGACGAAACGTATGTATTATGTGCTGTAGTGTGTGTATGCTATACAAATGTGCATGGCTGCCATACAACTGTATTTTCCGTTTTTAAGAAGGCAGAATAAACATTTCTACGTGATTCTTTGCCTTTTGATTCCGAGCTCTTAACGTGACATTATTTCTCAACTTTCTTTTTTCTTGGGCTACACATCAGAAGAGTAGTGGAGGGAAGAGGGAAGGGACCGCTCTACTACTTGCCACTCTGAAATGCTAACGATAAGAAGCACCGAACACTTTTACACTTCCATCCACCCAGCACACATTCCTTATATTATTGCTGTTGTAAAAAGAAACTTTTTTCTCTCTCTGTATTTTCTCTACGTACATCTTCTCGTTAACCCTTAAAGTGTAAGTATGTACAACTCAAACACAGAGAGTAGCGAGTTAAGTTTTTGCCAGTAACTCGGCGTAGGAGGACTAGTAAGTATACATCTTACTAAATACAGATACATTTTCTATAGGCTAGCAAAACTGTTGGAAACCCAGGAAAGATGAGGAAAGGGTTGAACAAGCAAAGTGAAGACGAAATGTTATACAACGAGAGCCAACATCACTTCGACTTTTTCTCTAATGTAATGTAATGCGTGTGTTGGTTTGGTGGGTTCTTTTCCGTTCTCTCGTTTCTAAAGTTGTAAGTTCAGTGCACTAGTCACGACGAGTGTGCACAATGTATTGGTAGAGTTCAGTTGGTTTAAGTCTCGTCTCCACTCGTCTGGGCTCAGATGTTTTCCTTTGAAAGAAAGAAAAAAGTCGTAGTCAAGTGGAAAGAGTGAGAGAAGAGCGGAGTGAAGTGAAGGGACCTATCCTTCATCGATGGATATTGTGGGATGAAAGAGTTATAATGGAACTTTTGAATCCCATCAATAATACATATTCCTCAAGGGTGTAGTTTTCACATTGCCCAGATTCATCAACCAAAAGTAGCCTATGAGGAAAAGTTAATGTAGGGTGACCTCTCTGCTCCCTCTCCTTCTTTTCCACTCTAAATATCTAGACTGTTTCATTGTACTCTCTACACACACCAACTTCAAATCAAAATCACAACTCCCCCTTCACTCTGTCATTGCAAACTGATTTATCCAGTCCATCAAAATACTCCGGTAATTTCCTCCTCCACGCTAAAACCTCATTGTTTCACTCAAGGAACAAACTTGCTCATTTTTAATGATAATTAATTTTTAACAAAATCAAACACATCTAATGATTACTTCAATTTATTTAGGTATTTAAAAATAATATTGACCAGCCTGCACATGCCAAGTACATGTAGAATCGCCCATTTAAAATCTTTTTGAAATCCAATCGCAGTTTCTAGTGACATTAAGAACAACAATTTGTATTCCAGAGAAAGGCAACCAAAAAACGATCAAGTTTCAGCGTGGGCTAGAAACGAAACGTATTAACTTCGAAATGAAAATGGAGTACGTAGAAAATGAAGTATATTTCCTCAGATTTACATTAAGTATTAACTGGTCACAAAGTACGTGTGACATATAAAGAAGTGTCTCACAGTAATTTCATCTCTGTAGTCTTTCTGTACTTCATAAACGTACACAAAATAACTAACGTTTTCCATTCAGATATACCGTGCATTACTATCACTTTATAAGACAGGAATACTTTCACATTAAGTTACAATTTGCCACGCCAAGCCAGCATCTCATCTTTAACATTTCACACTTTGCCCTTTGTATAGCAGTGCACTAGATAAGTAGTTCCCAGAGTCAAATGGATAGAATGGTTAAGTCTGTCTGTCTATACGGTACTATGATCCGATTGCTTTATACTAAGTACACTTATATAAAGACAAGTCGAGGAAGAGTGGAAAAAAGTTCAGTTTCAGAAAACTACACACATTGTCAAGTATAGTAAGTTCGTAATCCACAGATACAAACATATACGTTTTCAACGTAGCATAAAGTATACGCAAGATATTTGTAGGTAGATACTGGAGTCAAGTGGAGTGGAGACTAAAGGAAGTAAAAATATATTGGCTCGACCTTTTTATAAATGTCAGAAGAGTTATGGCCGTAGCAGATCTGCATCCAAAGCTAAAATTAGTGTCTTCTTTTATGCTGTCTTTCCACTGTATGAAAATATTAAAACGATATTTCATGAGAATTGTCACATGCATTTTAGCTTTCCCTGCCCTGGCATCACTTGCCCGTTACTTCACTTCAGTTAACGCCATACAAACGCAACCATCTCCCACTTCTTCTACACATAACATTGTACTTTTTAACTCATCTCGACCTAGACGAGTGTAGTTCACTTTAAAAGGGCTTCTTCCTTTCTTCGTCTCATATCTACATTTTTAGTCTACAATACTCGTGTGAAAATCTAACTATATTCTCGTCTAATACATATATAGTATGCCAGACAAGTGAATCTACATTATAAAGTACATAAGGCATTGCATATACACGGTTTTAGCATATTTTGCTATATAAATAACATCCTTAGCATATTATATGTGGTAGATATGATATGATATGGCAGACTTGGTTTACTACCATAAGCTTAGTACTTGAAAATATGTGCTAATATAAAATTGCTACACAAACCCATACATTTAGTTTCCTTTGCTTTATGTACTTTTTACGTGATATTAAGTATATAGCATGGTATTTCCTCTGGAAATCTCTCCACATCTTAAATTGTAGAGTAAGTAGTGAATAGAGAAGTTAAGTCTAGTTGACTCGAGGATGCGATGGTAGGGTAGTACACATACAAAGATCCTATCCATAATACATACGTAGTATCATTCAATCCAATTCGACCAAATATGATTTCCTATCTTATCAAGCTAAAGATGCCATTCCGATCCATACTTCTAGATGATCCCATTAGAAAAAGTTGTGCGAAAGAAGATAGAGCTACAAGAGATGCGAAACGATGCATTACGTATTTTATTATAAACCGAAGCGAAGGAAAAAGTGTCTTGGAAGATTGTGGTAGTAACTCTTTTGTAACTCTATGATGCTGTAGTATCTGTATGTGAGCACTAAGTCTTCTTTTTCTCACAGACACGTCGTAATATACACAGATAAAGAAATGAGCAGAAGATCACATCTAGTAAAAATAATGGCTTTGATCTCGAGGTAATTTTTAAGACCATCTCAGTGATATATTTGTGCAATCGAGTGCAGCAAAACGGATTGCTTCATCTTTTCCAACCAAACCTTCTCTTTTTGCAATTCCTGCTCCGTGCCTACGGTTACCTTACCATACCCATCCCAGACATTACAGATAGTGTACTTATCAGCTTAGAATACTAACTCTGATCAAAAGCAGAGCTCCCTCCCAAACCAAAAACAAAACTGATACTTTCCACTCAATCCAATTGTGATATGATCACTTCTTTATTTTATTCTAAACTGATTCCCCCAAGATGAAATCTTCCCATTGAATTGAAAAATGATTTCTACCTAATCAATCGTAGCTAAACCTAAGCTTACACTTTGCATATACGAACAGAAAACATTTCTCTTCTTATGATACTTTTTATCTTTCACCTGGCTGAGAGAGACAGAGTTGGCAGAAAACATCCGAGGAAAAATGTCAAAATGCTACCATTCAAACAAAGTCAATTCAGTTTATGGTTCTCCCTGAAGTATGCACAGAATCCCTACCATGCTATAACTTAGGTAAACCTTACAGAGAGAATGAAAGATGAGCCTAAATTCACAAGGTTGGAAATTGGGTAAGTATTTCTCTGGAAAAGGGAATATGCATATTTCCCAGTAATATATTTTAATATGTGCAGCTGTCAGTGACAAATTGTTTTGACTCCAGAAGTAATTTGTACTCCGATGAGTCCCGTTACTTTGTCTATTACTTCATAGTCAAAGTCAAGTTACAAAAAATGAAACTAGGACGAGAATTGCTCGTCTGTGTAGATATAGAGTCAACACTAATACTCCACAGAGCCAAATAGAATTTCAAGCAAATGATTCTTTTTCTCGAGTGGCCTAACGGTACATTGTACTAATCGTAAGGTATTATTCTTGGTAACTTAAGAAAAAGAAATGTTAACGCTTGAGAAAATTCAGATATAGTTATAGGTTGCCAATCGTCCAAAATATAAGTCTACATTTCCCCTTAAAAATATGTGTGTAAGTGCTTAAGTAAGTAGTTACCTACATTTCCGTGTGTAGCTTATGGTAGTGCGTAACAATATAGATCGTTGACAGAAAGTGAAGTTCTTGTAAGTAGGTTGAAATAGTCCTCTAGAGCCATAGATGATTATATGGGACAATATCAAATGTGTAGAATAGAAATAGGATGGTGCTCAGGCTAGCGTAATAATCGAAATGAAGATGAGTCTGAGAAAGGATTAGGATGGAGAATGATTGGGGTCAGAGGAGCAAAGTGATTCGAATGACCCAAGAGAGAAGCAATGCAAACGCCTAAAGGACTTTTCCTATTCCCTATAATATAAACCGGAGCTAAGTGGAAATTTCTCCTCTCCTAAGCTCCCTGCCATTAGTCTCACTCGTACACTTTGGGCTGTATACAGCTTAGCTGCTATTTCGCGCAACAAATACATGTGTGTCTCCTATTCCCTAGCCCATGTCATCAGCGTGTCCTTTAGTGGCCTCGCATGCCTTTATTCTTTACTTCTATAGCTGGTCGTGGTCGAGACTCTAAACTGATGATCGGGCTATAGAGCTATTCTATTCTGGTTTGCTTTGACTGGACCTCTAATGGCTAATCGACGTGACTTCCGCGAAGAATAATCAATGCACACCAGCCTCAAATGAGCCATGACCAAAATCCATCTCACGACCATCAACATAACATAACCCTTTATGTGCAACGTAGTCCATTACCACAGTTAGATTAGGCATACCATTCTATCTATATTCCTACCTATACAACTACAATATGCACGTATCTACTTCATCTTGCAGCATCACACACAAAGAAAACAACGTAACGCCTACGTAGTTCTTTAGCTATGCACTTATACCATCACTTAGAGTACCATAAAGAAAGTCTTCCTTAGAAATACAGTTACACTTTCCCTGACTTTCTCTAGCAGTTACTCAAGTTAGACCATTTGCCATCAAAGAAAGTCTACATTAACATCATCATCTCATCTCCAAGTTAGTACTACAGCCTGTAACGACTAGGAGAAATTATCTATGAAACTTGCATGAAATTCGCTTCGCAGAAAATACTTTTCCGCTTCGAGCACAAAATCTTCTTCTAGCTACGTCCAACATCTTTTCAATTTAGCTGCTACATCTTGTTTTTACTGTGTGTACACTCATTAGCCTACAGTAGAGCCAGGTAAAAGGTAAGCATTTTATTGAATAGACTTAGGATTATTTTTTTTGAAACTTGCAATGCTATCATAATTTTAGATGAGAAATGGTTTTCTTTAGAAAATCACTAAAACCTGCCCAATATGTAGTACACAATGGATAATAATAGGTGTTCAGGATGGATTCTAACTCGCAATTTCTCAAGTAAGTGCACACAGGGAGAAATAAAATTGTTGCCAAATAAATTTGGCACAACTTCGGATAAAGAATCAAAAGGAAAAACTTTGTAAGAAAGAGTAAAGAAGATCTGGATTTTTATATCAGATTATTTCATTATTGCTCCAGAGAAAGTCACTGATGCTGGCTGACGGTGGTAGCCTTTATCGTGACATACATACGTGAACAGACTGAACTACATAACACATAACCATGGTTAACTTGGATTAGCTTAACCTAAGAAACATAATATCAGTACCTAGCCAATCTACCGTAGTAGTAAGTATTATAGCAATCTATATTTACTCCCATTTACTCCACTCCTTTAATAATACACATAAAAAGAGGAAAACAAGACTTGACACATAGCAAACGCTCTGACATGGTTTCCTTCACATTATTATTATCCGAAAAGTAGTAAACTACTTATAGGAAAAGTTTTTGTTTTTATTGTGACTCAAACAGCTGTAATTCAAGAGAATTCCGTGCGCACTTTTTTGCAACTGCTAGAGATAAGTAAGAATAGTGCGGATATAGCAACAGTATAGACTTGTATATCCATGTTAGTTAGTACCATTCGAAAACATTAAGATATCTTTCGTAGAGTTCTAGCTTAACTCTTGCAAAGACATTATTTGTATGAGGGCATTTATGTATCCTACATAGAAAACGTAAGCTCAAAGTTGTAGCATAGAAAAGGCTCCATATCAGTACAGTGGAACTAAAACCAAATCGCAATGTAAAAGTAGAAAAAAGCTAAGAAAAGGAAAAAAGTACTCAAGTTTTTCGTGGTAACCATGAAAGAGGGTCAAATAAATTGAGAATTTGATTGTCCAGGAAAACTCAATTAAAAGGAGTGCAGCCATTGGCAAGGCTGAGCTCAAGTGGAGAGATTCAAGGGCTTTTAGGTTAGTAAGTGAACTCCAGACGCTCCAGCTGGAGAATTACTCCGACTAGTTCAGCAAATGTGTATTCGAATCGACAAGCAAGGAAAGGGAAAGGGAGTCGTCAAAGTCCAAGTTCAATCATCGCCACATAACATAACATGAACAAGGAAATCGATTGAACTAAGGTAAAGTGGAGTAGATCGAGTGCGGCCATCAGCAAAATACTGTGTACTTAAGATCCACACTTAACCAACCGACACTCTCCAACAAACCCACGCCACAAACTACAAACCACTACTCATCTCTAAGACAATGCATACAGAAAGTGTCTATAGCTATCGACGGAAACTGATGGGAGTAGGCGAGAGAGCCAAGTCAGGGAATCCAACTGGTGTACGTTTTTACAATTGTCAGAGGATATAATCCCAACAACCAACCAATACCATCTATTTACATCATCACAATTCCATACACATTCAACATATATTATTCCTTTTTGAATGCCCCTTTACATTCCTGGTAATCATGTCCCGACCCTATGACTTTCGAACTCCATCATCATATTATTATATAGTGTATATTCTAGTAGCACTGCCTATATCATCAGTTTACAGAGTAGTTAGTATGTACATATAGCATCAGTGCAGCAGCGGGAACAGTAGTACTTACAGCACAAATACTACATGTATGCACATACAACTTTTTAGGAAAAAGGAGCCGAGGAAATAAATGGGACAATTCACCCGCGGTTGTAAAAGCAAGTAGCTCAACTCAACTCAACCGCTCTACTCATAAAACGCATAACATTACCGACAAGTCACGACATTGCTTAAGTTAAGCCTAAGCCGCCTTTTACCTACATGCATCCTCATCCTGTCCTCTTCTGTCTTCATGGAAATGTATTGCGCTAAGGACTTAACATAACATGTTTCATTCTTTCTATCTCTTCTATTGCAGTGTAAGCACCTATTTCCCTATTTACTACGACAATATAAATACATGGACCCTACTCACTCACCAGACTTACTGAGATTACCTACTAAACACACAGATCAGATGGTCACATTATATTTTCAGGCAATACATAGTCAGTGCGCAGTGGAAGAGAAACATTATGTCTCATCATAATATCGAATCGTAAAATAAAATACACACTCCCATACAATGTGATACGAAGCAATTCCATCTAAGGTAACAACTGGAATGTTATCTACATATGTCGTATGCATATCCTCTCTCCTACCTATCAAAGCAATGGGAGATTTTCAAAAACTACAAAGCAATAATGGCATCATGTAAAAAGAGTCAATGGTGTAGCTAATGTTACATCACACCAATACAATGAAATGTAATGCAATGAATTCAATATAATATTATGTACTATCTATCGGGCTAAGTACCAGTAAAGAAGAATGTACAGAGTAGACAACAAGACACCTTACTTCATAACCGCAAACAATATAACACAAAGTCTCCGTCTCAAAATCTCAAAGCATTCACGACATGACCGGAATAATGTAGAATTGACTCTGCACGAAACAGATAAAGAAGATACGATGTCATAGAATGGAAACTCACTTCAAAGAACTCTCCATAATAGGCTATCTACGAAACATAGTCACCTACAAAAACACTATATACATTTTATCTACATCGCACACTCTCACTAGTTGATAGTAGTGTCTTCTTCATTCCCGTTCCATGATGTGGACTATGGACATTTCTATCGTGAACTGAAAGACTACATACATACTGATGTTGGATAATTTACAAGTCTTTTACCTATAAAAACGTTTGTTTTCCAAATCTATGAATACTAATAAGAAGATTTATGCTCCACAAAATTATTCTATTCAAAAAGTATTTCTTACAATTACAGCCACCATCTAAAAGATTTGTCAAAAAAGATTGCTTGTGATAATCAAATCACACACTTCGTGGTCACAATGAATACGCACATTAACGAAAAATACTTATGATTACCCAAGTAAAAATTTTATGGTAACAGAAAAATGTGTTTTGTTTTCCAACAAGACATGGTACACATAAATACAACTCACTCAACGGATTAAACCTAGGAGATTGTAGAAAAGTGGTTTGTTTGCCATCTGCTCATTCCAACCATGTCAGCAACTGAGCAAAAACAAATATTTACTAAGAATGTATAAGTAGGATTCTAAAGTACTTATTTGCTACGAAGTAACACAACACCGTACTCAGAAAGAGTTCTTCTATTGAAAATTACTTTCTCTGCTTCCCTATAGATATAAAGCATATAATTTCAAATACTTAATAGTATAGTATAGGTAGGTATAGGTATAACTACACAACACTACGTTACCTAATAAAGTAAACCAAAATAAGGATGTAACAAACGACTCTGATCTTCCTTGTACTAACGATGCAAATTCGCAGAATCCTACTGAAATGAAATAAGTCTAATAATCTGAAAAGGAAACCACAAAAGTCTTCTTTCACTATCTGAAATGTATGTGAAAGAGTTTGACATTTAGTCCGTTAAATTCTTAACCCATTCAGTAGTGAATTGAAGTGAGTTGAATTGAGTACAGTTGGCTGATTGAGTGGATGACAAAGAAAAGGTCACGGCAGCAACAGTCAAGAGAGAAAAATTGTCTCTTTTTTACAACTCTTATCTGCACAATGAAGATCAATGAGGGGAAACTATCAGCGCATTAAATCAAAGCCGTAAATTCTCAAGTTCCCTAGACTTGACTCACTTTCACAACTCAGAGCCAATGACTCAAACTGGAATCCACTCACAGAATAATACGGATTATCTAGCTGTCTCTTCAAATGCAGGTAGCTTGCCAAATATTATGCGTATCACTGTAATTCAGTAAGAATTCTGTTTGTTCTCTGTAGTAAATACTTAGTACGAACACTCCCTTGCATATTCTATTTTCTACAACTCAATCTACTCTTAACCTGAGAGATTTGTCATGTCCTTCCGTTTTGTTGTGATATACGCCAGTGAAACCACTCCCTGCTTACACTTAGGTACTTTCATCATAACGTAAAGCTTTAGCAACCCCTCCTATATATACGTTTCCTTGTACAATGTTTACAATCACAAATAAAGTTACTTAATGCTATTTAGCTTGGGTGCCTTTATCCTCTAGTATATACTAATAATAATGAACAATTTCTATATACACCCACTTAACTCTTTCGCAACGTAAATGTATACCAGAGATCTATTGCGTATACATAACTGCATGAAACGCTCTGCACATCCTATGGTACACACGGAGACGGTAGTAATTTGTTACAAGTTCATAGGGAAGTCGGAAATAGGAAGCATGTTGCAATAAATTGCTAACGGCATGATTCATTCAATTCAATATGTATCTCCTTCGCTGTACTCCACACTTTACTTACATTAGTGTTTAGTAAGAAAGCTAAGCCAAACTTAAGCCCAAGGAAGCCAAGCAGAGCAAAGCCTGTCTTACTTTCTCCCTTGCCATGGATAGAAATCAACTCGAGTGAATTCTTCCTCCTGACTCGTCTCTTCGTCGTCGTCTCTACTCACTTCTTCACTAGGCTACGGCCAAACGGCCCAAGCATATAATGAATCGTCTTAGAGTATATAATATATAACTACAAAACGACACTACATGGCTACACTCCACTAAGAAATGCTCAGCAGGCCTTGCGACAAACGCTCAATATCTTTCAGGACAAATAAAATTAGTGACTCTGTAGATCTTACTATCATTCCCTCCTATTGTTAGATAAATTCACAAGAAATTAGGAAACGGAGCTAATTTTAGCTCTAATTTCCGTCTGTGTAAGCTAAAATGGACAGATTTGATTTATTGTCCCTCTGTCCTGCTCAATCAGACACTTCATCCACGTCTAACTCTATAACGTACAGTACAGAACACATATCTTATATGCTAGGCTTAAATACTAAAAATAAACTAGACCGTTTATTACGTTTCTAGATCCATACTACTACGCACAATCTTTCAAATCCAGATACTGTCCATACTAGATCTTATTTTAGCGCTCGCTCATTAACATATTTTTCTATTTAAAGTTTCCCTACTAAATTATTTAATGATGGGATACGGGGGAGAAAAAAATATTTGCTAAAATTCAGGTAATCTTGGTTTAGGTGAGCTTCGTTTTTTAGTAGAACACTAAATATAACATTACGATCTTGTTAGAATGTGGAGATAACAGATAGCCACTATTTATCTTCATATATCTGTACCTATAAGATTGTGTAAATGTACCAGAAATAACAAATAACAGTGCATAAAGAAATCCGTTCTCAGCACAATCTAAACTAAACTCTGCTAGAGAAAACAACAACTTGGTTCTGTCAGCTATAAATACGAGTAAGTCTCGCCGCACTTGAGCTGAATCTTCTCCTCTACTCCCTGCAACGAAACTTGCCTTTCAATCTGATCAAATAGAGCGATTAATGGGAAATTGTTCCTTAAATCGTCTAACAAGAAAAGAGATTGGGAAGGGTAGTCTAGCCAGGAACTTATAGTGCAGAACTGTGGATGACCCTTCTGACCTTACCCTCTCCATCTTACGCTCAGTCAGTGCACGAGAGCTAATCTAATCTCGTTGCTCAATATTACATTACATACACTAATACGTAGCAAGTAGTCGAACAGTAGTAATTGCTACTTTATCTATACACAAATAGTAGTAGTAATACCACGGTCTACGACTCCTACACCAAGACCTTTCCTTGCACTTGCTCTATAAGAGTGTCTAACTTGTCCACTCCAACGCACACGGGAATAGAGGAAATGCACTTCTGAATGCATTCCACAAATCGTTAAACAGGATGAGCACTCTGATAATTAAATTTCAACTCAAAATAAGCCACTCTCTTATTCAATTAAACTTCTCACTTAGGTTAACAATTATTAAACTCCTTTCTCAAATATGTCCCTATTAGAAACTATATTAAACTGTACTCTGTTACATTGCAGTTCTTATACATATAGCATACTTACACTACATAAAATAATCTTCGAATATCTCAATTATCATACATCAAATGAAAGTGACATTTATTTCTTAAAATGTCCTACTCTCCCAATAAAGCAAAAACATCAATCCAATCGAATTACTTATATATGTTATTAGCAGATAGAGTGTGTGTGAAAGGGGAATGGACGATGCATAAAATAAAAACAAAGTCAGTGTCACGGAGAAATTCAGAATATAAAGTTGATTTGAACTTAAGTATGAGAAACCCATATGTATACGAATGTACCTATGAAATATAGCAGTTTGTTTATGGCCATCTCAAGAAAGACCCGTCAGAGGAAAGAGAAAGGAAAAGAGAGGAAGTGAGGACAAACCTTTTGATGACATGCCGTAGTCAGCAAAGGAAGTGAAAAGACACAAAACAGACATGAGAAAGGAAGTGATTGTATCATTATTGCGCGTAGGCAGGATAGATATTATAAATAGGAACCAAACCCTCTAGGAGAACGACATAAATAGCGCTAGTGAAAGTAGATAGAGTGACAGGAGGAGCATTATTATATTTTGCTTTGGTTGGACTTTTGCTACAGTTAGGATTTGGTTGTTGTAACGCTGGACAAAGCCGGTGGCGAAATGCTATCTGCTTCCATTGCCCTGTCTGTAGCACAGAGAGAGAGAGAGAGGAGAACAGAATGGGAGTCAAATCCGAAGCGAATCAAAAGCCAAATGCTGCGGTTTGACAGTAATTGAGTTGTGTGAGACTCATCTCTTGACCGAATAACAATATTTTCTCGCGGCCCTGGACCTGTCTCTCGACTGTTCATACGATTTCCTTCTGCCAACAGATGCATAGCAAGTCACCTTTGGCTCTATCCGTCTTATAAGTGGTATATACCTATCCACAAATATTTATAAATACTCCAAACACAATCCCTGTTGTGTGTACACAGTCCAAATCTCAACGAGAAAATAATAGGATAGACAAGACGATTTGCCGGAAACTGCACTGCATTATATTACTACTTCTGTCATGGTAAGTATTTCATGAAACTCATGGTATGTAAAGAAGAAACTGGTTATTTCCCATTTCCATCTCTCATTCTACGCAAGCCACTACTGGGTACTACTATGCTAAGTGTCATACTTACAAACACAGTCCACATGCCTAGGTATGAGAGTGCATTCTATTCCATTCTGTCCGCACAGAGAAAGGAGAATAGTTTAGCAGAGCATACTAAACTGGAAGGAGTGGAGGCTTCTGTTGGCTGGAAGCAGAGCATGATAAAACGAAATGTAATCCCAATTCAACTCCCAATGGACAAGCCGTCACGTCAACCGAGTTTCGTCCAGCCAGCCAGGTCCGACCAGAATTCTGCACTTGATTCAACTAATGTATGCAATGGAAGGTAGAGAAAGGCCTCCGTATAGTCAAAAGTACACTCCACATCGACTCTATGCATTTCATTCTGTATTCGTCGTGAGTGGGAGCTGTGCTTGCTATTTCCATTTCTGTTTAGTCAGAGAAATGTTTACTGGAAATGAATGTGCAGAAGGATAGTGCCAGTAGTTGCACACACTCACTCCCTATACTACAAGAAAGGTAAGGCCAGGGAGGAAAGTGTCTCTCTATACACTTGTAATGTAATGTCTGTGCGACAAAAGAAGAACAGGTCCCATTTCAGGGTCCTCTTCTTCCTAGAAATCTCCAAGGCTCTACCCGTCACTTTGAGTTGCTTTTCCTTGTGTATGTGGATGTGAGACGGCAAAGGCAGGGTTTGATCACATCAACTCAAATAGTACAAACTTACACTCACTTGAAGCTCAAAGCAGTGCAGCTAACTCGTCGAGACAAGTCGGAAGAGAGCGTGTTCCTGGTTTGACTTTCCCTCATCTCTCTTACCTTTTCCTTCTTTCACTTTCCTTTTCCACTATTTGATTGACACTACTGAATACCAAGTTTGAACTGTACGGAGGAGGCATTCCTAATGGACTCTACTTACTTTCACTACGTTATGTACAAGAAATCTCTGTTGCTTTGTACAGACTATAGATGCTCTACCCTTGTCTGTGATATCCTCGATGGGCCAACTTCAACTTATTTTTACTGAAAAAATCTTTGTATTCATTCTAAGTGATTTTCTAAGGAATCAAAATTCAAGGGTAAGCATCGTACTTCACTCCGGCAACTCACTTCACTTGCATGCTGAGGAGGAAGGAAGGGCAAAACAAGTCTGACAGGGAAGACAAGTTGGGGAAATAAAATCAAAATAATATATACCCACATCACACATCTTACATTGCACGACGGAGAAGCCCCCGACAAAACTACCTAAACATATAATGCTTCTCTGAACTATTCAACTATACCTACAGACATTTCCCAAAGAAACTCAACTCCCTGCATGCGTACAAAGTGTATTAACAACTACTACATTTACCCGCACTTTATACAGCACAGTACATTACAGATGAAATCCCCCAGTTGTGTTTCTTACTAGTTGATACTCCAAGCGGCATAACTTTACCAAACAGATAGTCTGTATACACTACAACTGAAAAGAACAACCTCCAAAGCCGAGGTTTAAGAAACGATAGTACATGGATAGATAGGACCAAAGTATTTAGAAGAGGACGAGCGAGGGATGAATTCAAGTCAACAAATCCAATTCATTCTTTCAATCTTAAATTCAAAGTACATACAGCTCCACGCTAATAAAAAACCAGCCTTGGAAAAGTAATCGTAGTCAGAAGAAAGTTAACGACCCGCAAGGACCATCCGTTACGTTATGTTTGGAATGCTCAATAATCCACGTCACATCACATCACTAACTAACTATAAATAAGTTAAAATATAAATGTTAGCAAATTGCAAAACCCTACGCTCTACAATTCAAATGCAAACATTCAAGCCACCACTGCATATAATGAAATAGTAATACATGGATTCACAGCTTTAGAAAGTTGTTGTCTCAGAATTTATTTACGAGTGAAAGCAGTAGGATGCATCAGACAGTACTAACTAACTAAATGTGGCGTGGGACCTAAAATTGTAAAACCAATTATTTCATGTAAACACATGTTTACAGATAGTTAAAGTTAGAAAGAAAATTAGGCAAAGTAAATAAAAAAGTTGATTTCATTTATTATTTAAGTAGTAGAACGAAATCTAGGGTATTCATAGCTAGGGATGATGTCGAATGTAAGTAGTAGTTTCTGTGAGATGTGAAACAACGAAAAAAGTCATTCATTTGAGTCAACAATAAAAATATGGTGATTGTGCAGAAATGTCCACATGAATTCATGCATTTGAAATATAGTGGAAAGGAAGGAAGCTTTGGGGTTGGGTATTCTCAACTCGAGTTAGGTATGTTATATCAATGTACATGTAAGGACACGTAGGTACATACTTACTATAAAATAAATGGAATACCGGAATACAAAATGAAATGAAACGACTTGAAATGAAATTGAATGGACGTAGAGGAAAGCAAATCCACATGTACACGTGCTTTGCTAGCCAAAACCGAATAAAAAAGTCATGAAAGCCTCGGCTCGCAGTTATGATAACAAATTTTTCCTATGAACTCAACAAGAACTTCTATGTGTGGAATTATATGCATTATCCTACATCCAAGTCTACTACATTACTCCATTATTTTTAACATTTTGCCAAAGAATTTAAGCTGTTTACACAGATCAACTCAACAAATTCTTTTTTTCGGGAAGATTTTGTTTTAAATTTTAGATGGACAATGCGCTGCGCACATGTAGTCTTTTTATTACACACTTTATTTCATTTCCTTTGTGCCTTAGCATAGACAACATTATATCTAGAGAAAATAGAATGGCACATAAGGATTTTATGGTAGTCAACTGCTCGATAACAATTGCGGCCATCAAAGTGCATCGTACACACAAATGCATATTATTCCATTGCACAAAATACTGGACGGGAAATTCCGCAAATCGCAACAGTTATTTTTTGCTTACACTTTGTTTCTCTCTCTGAAATGTTGTCAGTATGTGTAATGTATGTATTACAAACAAAAGTTCTACGTTCTGTAATAGTCCTTTTGCTACAACTGCTGTTTGTTCAAAACATCAAAGACAAAATCACTAGTTATAGAAACTGTACTAGAAACTATGCTACGGATAACAGTAGCTCAAACTCAGTGCGTACTTTTATTACATTGTTAGCTCGCCAAAGTTTTAATGGTACACATCTCATTTGTCAAACATTGTAAGTATACGTCGTGCTCGTATATACTCAAGCACTATTGTGCAACTACATATGTACAGTAAAAGTCTTAAAGTGCAAACTTTTACTCTTTTTATGCGTAAACTTATGCGTTCATTCTTCTCTCGCATATAATCCTTGCACCACAAAAACTTTAATACCAATATATCATACTACATAGGGATAACAAACAAGAATTCTATGTCCTATATCAACTTTCAGTCCTAGACCTAACTTATAATAATATTATGAGCTTGAACTCACCACTATCCATTTTTGTTTTATTTCCGCTACAATTTCTACACCCAACATCCTAATAGTGTATGCCTAAAACGTTTCTGCATTTGAACTATCTAATTACATTAATATTTCCCTCATACAATTTCCTACTGCTTCTTCAGCTATAAGACAATAATAAATAGTTAACGTTAACATTCTATTAAGAAAACTTTCAACTAATGATATTGGATATAAGGAATATAAAATGTAATATAATACGAAAGAAAATTAAAATTCAGATTTCGTGATACTTTATTTTTGTTTTTATGCTGTGCCATAGATAACGCAGTACCCACATTCAGTTCCTTTTCCTACTTGTATAATTAGTTATCTGATGTACAAGCTTACTTTCGCCATTAAAAAGTAAATAACTTCCAGGGCAAATTTAATGCACCCTGATAATACTAACTATAATAAACTCCTCAAATGATCTAAAAACCCAGTTTTAGTTTTATGAACAATGCAATAGTATGAAAATGGAGCAGAGATGTGCAGAAATGTTTGCGTATTATTCTCTTTCTCACTGCATAATTTACGTAAGTAGGTATATCTAATAATACCGAGTGAATAATTATAGCGTATAGCATAAACACGAAATACAGAAAGAGTACAAGAAATGCAGTTGTATACATAGCAAATAATATTGCACAGTAGTACATGGCATAGAAGAGAGATTTCGAGGTTCCTTGCAAAGGCATGCTCTCCGGTACTGCAAGTCAACTATTTCACTCATTTTAGACATTATCTTTCCTTTTGCGGAACTAGACGCAACGGTCCTGGCACTTGTTCTACAAGCAAACTTCCTACCGGGGAGTTTTCCATACTACAGCAAAATGAAATAGTACAATACAATATAGTACACTTTGCACCACCACAACACTACTACTATATGCTTACAAGGAGTATAATGTACTTGAAAGAGTATTTATGAATATATGCAGCTAACTAAGACAACCACTACTATCCCAGATCATTTAAGTTCACACTATTATTATTCAGTTGAAATGGAGTTACAGAGACTCCTGATTTTCTTTGCCATCCCACAGTAAGTGCACTATTACACTAGGAAATGTATTTGCACCCTGTGAAGACACGATTCAGCTCAAGTCAAGACAAGAAGGAACTTTGAACCTAACAGACACAAAGTCAAGTCAACCTTATACAGAGAGGTTAATCAGATAAAATGAGACACAAGAGCTTCTCGCTCCAAGAAAATCCCATAAACGTATTATCTCACTCGTCCTCTCCTCCCTGGGTATATATTATATCAAGAAAACTGCTGGTCTACGTTATTGGTCTGCACTACTTACTGCTCCTACCAACTACCACCACCTAATGTGTACTACAACTTACAACAATGACACTGCAGAAAATACTAGACACAAAGAGCGAATTTATTCGTCTGTAACTTTTACTCCGTTCCGTATAGACAACAAAATACACCAGCCCAGCACTTCGCTCCCTTATCCAGTTCCGCTACTTATTTAGTAGTTGCACCAAATATATTTTACTGTCTTTCCCACTAGTACCTAATAAATAAATATATAGGCACACTGAATCCTTCATACGAAATTACAGCTAACTACAACCTAGTACACATGCAGTTTTGCTATCATAATCAACTTAGTCATACATTAAATGCGGTATACACACCATAGAATACCGCATTATTATTTTAAAATTACTTTATTGGATTTTGGGAGGAAAATGTACTCTCCATACTTAATATAATTTTTAAAACGAAATCAAAACCGTGTCCGTGGAAGTGCTTAATAAACAAGCAATAACAATGTCAAATTGCCTGCTTTGCAATTCCTATTACGTAAATGCTAATGAAGTTGAGATCCGCTGTAGAATTTACATATGGGAACAGTTAGTACCTATAGATGTATTACGAATATAGTATTTAGATTCAATATACTAAGATACAAATACAGTACACGGAGAAAGTAGATTCCCCCTGGTTTAGCGTACCGAGACAACAGCATCCTTGCGTAAACTACAATTCTCTGCTGTGTATCCATCTTAGGTGTACTAACTAAGTTTACATTTTAATGTAACTAGGTATATATCCAGTGCGTTTGCAAAGAAGGAATGCTGTCTCTTTTATGTTGATGCTGTAGGAATTTCGTTGCTTGCTTCATGACGATGCTGTACTAAGCCCATAATAAACACTGGAGTGTAAACAAAGCTTGGAAGAACAATAACGAGCTAAAAAATCTGTCATCAATTTTAGAGGGAAAAATTGGGAAATCTTACTATAGTAGACAGTGGATGGGCTTAAACAAAAATTTATTGCTGCTAATGCTAACAGTAAGACTGGGTGATGTAAACTAAGATTGAAAAGTACATTTCAATAACATTTTCTGTTGTGAGTTTCTTCATACTACTGCCAATTAGAAAACAAACATCAGAACGATGGTAATTGTAAGCTGCCTACTTTATTAGTCAAATAGCTTTACCTACCATTTAGCAATTGTCTGTAACAAACTTGCGATATATTCAGCAATAGGAATGTAGCAAAATTATTGAACTAAAAAAACAACATTACTTTACGACTTACTTAACTAGCAACCATCTGATACAGTTCGCGGAAGTCAGCGTCATATTGAGTTCAATTAATTTTATATAGTTAAGTAAATATAAAATTAAGATCTATAGGGTATATTCATTAGAATTGGGCTGGCTGCCATCTTAGAGGTATATATGTGAATGCACATTGTATATTCAGGTACAAAGAAATGGTATTTACAAGCATCAAAATTGAATAGAATATTGTAGTAATGTAGAGAAGAAAGAAGAAAAGAAGTCAAATTTTGTTCAATTGAAGTTGAATAGCATGGAAAGAAGCATGGATTCTAGAGCAGCAAAATCCTTAAGCCCAAGAGAAGAATTGCTTTGCGAAAAAGCAAAAGTAAATTTTGTTAGCGGCAAGGGAATTGAGTAAAAAGACGTCCAGCGAACTAAAGAAGTATCTAATAAAATACTTTTTCTATATGTATAGGTACAGTTTAAAAAGGTTACTATCCGCATCCTCTGGTAATGTGTTTCTCAGTGTGTCGCATACATATGCACTGAAGTTGAAAACTGTAATGTAACGGAGGTACGTAACGTACGTAGGTCGCAGCTCTGAGAGAGACTACTTTCTACTTTTCCATCAAAACTATGTGCAAGTCAATAAAATAAAACGAATGTAGTACCTATATGCTCACAAAGTATTTGCTTCCTCCTGCATTTTAAAAATGATGAGCTTTTATGTAAATATTTCTATGCCAGAAAGTAGAATGTAGAACTTTATCCAAAATGCATCCTACGAGTACAAAGCGTAGAGAAAGAAAAAGTTTGCTTACCTAGAACATTTAGCTTGGCATCTGATCGTATCGCCCTGTTATTTTTCGCCGGTCCAACTTGACACTGATATTCTGCTATATCCTTTAAAGTAACATTTACGATCCGAAGGTTATGTATCCCTCGGTCAGCATCCCCAACCATTGTATAGCGTACAAATCCGGCAATATCTCTGCTGAAACCTGTAGAACAAACAATACACATTAATTATTTTAGAAATAGAGGTTAGCATTATAATTTAATATTATTACTAAATAGGCTTTCACTTTTGCTTGGCATAAGTAGACTTTCAAAAACAAGTTGACGTTTAGCCTTTAAGGTTCCCAAGTGGACATTTCAAGTATTTGTCTTTCCGCCTCTTAACATAACATAAAACTTATAATAACGATATACGTCACTTTCTCCTGACACACATTCCTTTCTTTTACCAGACAAAGTTTTTTCCTGGAAAAGGAAACTACTGTAGTTCTATTTCTTTCTTTTTAGCTTCCTTCACACCAGGTAACACCTTTAGTCACGCAATGCAATTCAAGATATGTGAAACAACAATCGGTTCTTATTGCTAACAACGGAAATGTAGGAGCATTACCTTTACTAAATGCCTTACTATGTTTATTTATACCTATACTATATTCAATGGGAAATGGTTTTCCCTTTACAGCCACCCTTCGTGCGTTATAGCAAAAAATATGCCAGTAAAACTTGTAATACAGAGAGATATGGTCATTTACTTATTATTGAAGCTATTTCTCCTTTACTTGCGAGGTCAGGAAAGTTGGGGATTTTAACATAACCACCAAACACTATATTACCATCTCAAAAACTTGCACGAAAGACTGCAAAAATTATACTTTCTTCACAAACACCTCGATAAGACAAACAACATACACAGCTCTACAACTGCAAGGAGATATGAGATATAAATATCTAATATGCTCTACTTTTCTCCTCGTTTATTACTTCTTTCACCAGTGTACTTAAACCTTAAATTTTACTTCCGTACCAGCAACCAACAGCAAGTCTCACTCACATGATTTGCATAACTACAGCAGACTACATACCATTACAATAGTCTCGCGGATTACACACGCACAATAACAAAAGTTTATTTGCTTACCCTAACAATATGAACCAAAGAAATGTTGTACTTTCTATGTACAAACAATGTGGCAACTGTCTCAAATAAAAAATGAATTTCTCACAATGCACCACTGCATTCCATTTGACAAGAAAATATACAAAGTAAAATCTAGTTCACTGTTCTTTTCTGTCTTTGGGCACAACTTCCAATCAAACCAAAAATACATGTAAGTCAACACACGTCAACAAACCTTTCTCATGTTCCGAAAATGTTTATCAACATCAAGAAATAAAACATACCTTACTGTATTTTATGAATATTTTGCCCACTACCTTTTGTAGATTCACCTGCTATAGCCAAGTTTTAGAATGTAAACATTATTTAGGATAAACACCTACCTTTTCCTCATATGCATGACTATCCTATTCATTTGCAGTCACAGTCAAAGTCAATCTATTCATTTCAACGAAAGAATTTGTCATGGCATTGTATAAAGTCAGTCCTGAGACTTCCAGTCATGACTGATGTATGTTGTAACATGAAAGTGACTATGAAATGAATTTCAAGTATTCCTTTGCACAATGAAGAGGCAAAACAGCCCCACCCATGTCGACGACTAAGTCAGTGACAACAGAAAAGTGCCCACGTATAAAGAAGGAGAGCTTTCCACTTGATCTACCAGAGAGTTCAATTCGTTCAAGCAGTATGTATATAGCTGGTATAAAAATATAAATCCCTTAGACATACGCAGACACAACCTGATACATAGTACAACCACACAAACAAACGTCTCTGAGGAGAAATATTGGTTTTATGGAAGTTAGCGACGAGGAACAAGGGGAAAGCAGAAAAGTTTCTCCAACCCAACTCTATAATACAAGTTCAGATATATCTATCCATACCTTTACTAAATGTACTGAAGAGGATGTAAGTCAAGAGGTATGTTATCTAACCTAGGACACCCAAATATTGTACAGTATTGAAAAAGTCGTCTTTAAAACTCGCGTCGTTCTTTTTTGTTCATATTCTATTTGCATAGTAATACTACACATAGTCAACATATTATATGTACACATGTAGAAATGCCTGAGCTAGTATATAAAGTAATCTGGATATGCATATTAAATTATGTATTTGAATAACGCAGACTAAACTGTAGGAGAGGAAGAAAAGATTACATAGGTAGTGTAAGTGGAATTGCATCTACCTACGCTAGGATATAGGACACAGGAAAATTTACAAATGACATTTTCTCGGTTGTATGCACCGAATCCCCTTAAATTTATAATGTCGACAACAACAAATATCGGGAGAGAGAAAGAGCATTGAGAAATCTTCTATTGCACTCGCACTGGGATAAAAACAAATATTCAGAAGCTGTAACTGCTATATGTATAATAGGAGTCATTATTTATGATCTACATTACATTTTATATTCTACAGAATTGATTCATTCTTATGCATATTTTCATAGTCAAACGATAAAGGAGAATTTACAGCCAAGATCTTTTTATATCTCTACTTACAAGTTTATAGGGAAAAAATTCATTTAGGCGATACATAAATTCTTACTATCCTCGATGAAATTGTGCAAGCTATAAAATTCATTTCGGAAACAATGGCTGGTTCACTTAAGCAAGCTGCTTGCTTCGTCTACAAAGAAAAAGAAGACGAACTGAGCAGGAGAGTAAGCAAACTGAAAGCAATACAAAACAATGGCGAAGACAAAATGACATAAGGCCAAAATATTTGTAATGGGGAAAGGAGGCAAGTGCAACAAATCATAGTCAAAACTGTCCTTTCGCTTTCTCTCTATTAGTAAATACAATACGTAGCATATACAACGAACAATGACTAACTATTCAGTTAAATATACTATACTATATATCCTCTCCACTATATAATTCCAAATTACTCTAGATAAGTTCCTACTAACTTGGCTCATATGACCAAACTTACAAATATATGTTGTAACGCAACAAAGTGTTTTCTGTTCACAAAAGCGCAAAGCATAGCACAAAGGGAAGAGTATCAAGTTTGCAGAACCGGCCAGTCCAGGGCCTGTGGTGTCTCTAGTTCTATTCTCGTCTCGTCTGACTTTCCTATCTCAAAATGGTCAAGTTGACAAAAATACATTTCCGTAGAAAAGGACGAAGGCGAGTTGCGTTCCGAGTTTAGCTCTCCTTAACTTATATTCATCAACTTTCAGCTTCATCTTAATCATCTTTTCCTTCCTTGCTTCTTTCATCACTTTCCTCCTACTTCCAAAGCCCTTTTAGTTCCAGAGAGGAGAAAAGCCATATTAAAAAACGTAACCCACGTCAGCACACAACACTTTTTACTCGTCCTCTCATCCACGTTTGCATTGTATCTGCACAAAGTAGAAGGAGTAGAGAATAGAGACCATAAATCCAATCCAGCCGTAGCCATTCCGTCTCCTGTAACTATGTATAAAGTAAGTGTGGAGTAGTAGTAGGAACGAGTTAAGTAAACTAACAGGGGAGAATGAAGGGACATTTTCTCTCTAACAACATATAACCGTTTGTTTTGCAAGCCTAGTTTCATCCTCTTTAACAGCTTTGTGTGTTTTTCTCTCGACACAAGGAGAATTCATCAGCTAACACTATCAACAAAACTACCAATTTGATGTGAACTAGTCATGAGAGAAGAAAAAAAGGAAACGAAGGGAAAACTGTTTTTCTTCTACTTGTATGCACACACTTGCAATTGCAAAGCATCGCAAGGTGCTTCCTATCCTAACTATACAAAGTGTCTCTATAACCGAACTAGAAACTACCAGCGAAAATAATACAGGCTCCTTGGATCTTATTTCGACTGCACACCTAAGTAAACACAACTTCCGAACGAACAAGGCCAATGTTGCACAAGTATTTTCTCACTGCATGTACCTATAAGACACACACATAACTATTTATACTATAAATACATACATGGACGTTATGTAAAAGCACATTACATTGCAATGTCGTTGTAGTAAGTATTTGGATAGAAATCTTTCCATACAAAATCGAACCACAGAATTCTGAATCGAACCCTTTACAGATATAACGATAGCACAAGTTATATGTATTTCTAAAGCATATACTTTTCTCAAAGTATTTACACTGCAGATAGTCTCGTAAAACATCGTTTACTTCAACTCGCACAGCTCGCTCTTTTATTGTGCTTGTATCTTCCCTTATTCTCTATCTAAAGATAGATTCCACAAAATGCACTGTGACTCGAGTCGTTACTACTAAGGAAAATACTGCCTAATGGAGTCTGATAAAAATGTTTCTCTTGATTACAGCAGGAATGTTTCTCACAGTCGGGATTCACACTTTCTTTTCTGAATAACTTGCATTTCTGCTATGAAACACACTACCATACATGCTTACTTTCAAATACCTATATACTATATTCTACGAATTCTCAATGCAAGGAAATATGTAAAAGGGGCTTTGACGCTTCTTCATCCATTACACTAAGCAAAGTACACACACGCAATTCAGTCAGAATGTTTTACAAGGTTTGCACTTTGCACTAAGGGAAATGCATATTACGCTACGCTGCTCCTTTTCCTCAATTCACACAGAGTTCTTTAAATTCTCCATCAAACATAGAATCGCATAATCCTACGTCTTAATCAAAGAAAAATTGGAGCGCTTTGGTAAAACAGAAAGCGAGGAATTCGTGAGGATGCATGCATATAGATTAACACAAAGCAAACACTGCATTTCCATAGGACGATAAAGCATCACCTTTCTGTCGAGTTTATGCAAGAAAAGGCAAAAAGCATAATATGTCCCTATACCTCTATTACATGTCAACGTGGCCAACTAATACACATGAACAAAAGGCGGCTATGGCTAACTAGCATCTTGTTATTATGAGTATATAAAGCAAAGCTGTTAGAGAAGATTCACCTATTGAAAGCGCCAACGGAAACTGCATGTTATGTTCGAGTTGAGTGAACTGAACTATTTATAAAGTGAAAGAGTGATCCAAAGTTGAACTTAACTAATGCTACAAAATAGGCCTTATCTCTACAGTGCTCCGTAGTTAGGGCATAATGATAATAGCAACGGAATCCTTCTCCCGACATGCTAATATAGACTCTAATTCGCATATAATGCAATGCATTTAGAGTCTAAAGTTATGTCGAGCAAGTGGATTCTCTTTGCATAAGAAATGGCCTAGTCAGGCGTTGAGTCTATACAGCAGGTATTTATGTACTGGGAGACGAATGTAAGTAGTACATGCATGTAAGTAGTCTGTAAGTATCTTTGTCTTCTTATCTTTTCTAAAAGAAGGGCAGAGGAAACCAGAGAAGACAAGAAGAGACAGGGAAAGACATTGGGGACTTAGTTATATAATTCCTTTTGCTCAAAATGAGAAATTCCACGGAGACAGGAGGACTAAACCTAAAATTAATGATTCGAATACGTATGCATGTTTCTCCAATACGTTCATTCCCTGAATAACGGAAATTCACATGCTAAGCGAAGACACAAAGAAATTTGAGACGGTCCCCAGCTTTCTATTTCATGTCGTTGTAAGTAACAAAAGAGCTCAACAAAAAACGTATAATGTCTGTGTATTCACTTATTTAGAATATACAGAAAGGTACTGAGTAAAACAACTATTTTGTTTGTTTACATAGCGGAGTGACTACAGTCCTTTCACCAATACTAGACTTATTTCTTAACACTAATCCACCAAGTTTTACTGTATTTACAGTACATAAGTAGTATGTCGTTGCAAATACTACAATAGATAATTTCACCTTGGACTCGGTGCGGTGTTGGTATAAAGTATACGTAATGATATCCTTTGTGACTTTAGTGTTTAGTAAATACTAATGCTGACTAACTACACAATTTACTTTATCAACATTAATTTAGAAGGTAAATGATACAAAGAGTACCTAGAATAGGTAGTTGCCTTTATTACCACAGCAGTACAGAGCGAACTAAATGTTATCCTCGAAGAAATCGCATTAGCCTCCTTTAAATTAAGTTTCGTCCGAATGTTGTATCAATTTCGTTGGGAAACACTACTCGATACACATAAATGAAATTAATGGAGCGAAAAACAACATTTTAGAGTAAGTAATCATTACTACAGTAGCAGCTAGCTTTTACCATTAACCATTGCAGGGAATTCCTGAGTTTGTACATTGTACATCGAAACTGTCGAGGACATAACCATCATTTACAGTAGTTAGTTGCGAAGGAGTCTTTCTCAACTGAAAGTATGTACACAGTATGTAGCATCAAAGGTAAACAGACTAGGACGGGAGGAAGAGGAGAGTCTGAGTCGTATGGAATGGACGTCGGACCGGACCATCCGCTCAACTTTTACAGAGTTGTAATAGATCCGCAATGCAGTTTAATGAAAAATTTATGACATAATTACGCAAAGTCAGCGATAAGTTCAGCCAAAAATGATGCAATATTTTTCTTCGATACTTACTTACATACACATGAAGTAAGTAAATATATATCTCAGCATTATTTTAGCAAACGGCTAAGCCGGGACTTTGATGTGCGTGCTGTAAGATTATTTGTTGAAATCACAGACGCTCGACACACGCTGGCTACTTTTCGTTCCTCCAAGAGGACAACCAAGTACTTACTGCTATGAATGAATATACTTCCATGTCTCCCAGTTCCGTCTCAGTTCTGTACGATGAAAGTAGGCAGCCTACTACTTCGTCGTATGTAGCATGCAGTTCACTTCAGTTCACTTGCACTGTGCTTTGCCTGGCTCGGTCTGGCTCTCGAGATGGATGTTATCTATTTCCCTTGATGTCCTTTAGTAATACCTACTTTTCTCCGAGCTCACTGTAATGGGTCTAGGGAAAAACGAAGATGAGATTCATCTTGCACTGAACTCAAGACTAACTCTAACCTATCCCTTACTTACGAGACTCTCCATCGAAGGCTAAGGGTACCAAATGGAATTGAATGAATCTCAACTATATATCCAACTCTCTTGGCTAAACAAAACCAGCAAATTCTAACTTCAATTTATTCCACCTATATTTATATCCACTATAACTTTCCAATGTCCCTTTTTCTCATTGGTTTCAAGTCTACAAGAGAGCATACTTTTCTATAAATAAGTATTTATTAAAAGAAAAGAACCAAATCTGATTTCCGCGGTGACCCCGGCCCCACAGCCATAAAATTTGAATATAAATTAGATCAGGGGTACTCGGCCCCAGATATTTCAATAGTGACGTCATATTTTCAAAATTCTGGGCTATAGCAACACGATTTTTTATTTTAGAAATGGGTAACGACAAGGGACGAACTTGCTTGGTGTACACATACTATACCAATGTGTTTCGAACGTAACTATGACAGTCCCTCCCCCTTTAGGTGAAGTCAATAGGATGTTTTTCTCTCTTTCTGCAGCCAGTTTGAACAGGAAAACTAAGTGCAGGCCCATGGGGAATCAGCGGCTGTATCCGTGACCACGGACATTTTCTCAGCTAAAAGCAAACTGAATCCACCCACACCTCAAACTGGCTGCAGAAAGATGCTGAAATTAAGTAGTTAATTGGCATTACCCAAGGCCTTACCTAACATACATTACCAAGATGCGTCGATTTTGTTGTTCTAGTAACGCATTTTACATCAACACCACCACAAGGTGAAGACATAGGAGGCGTTTTCCTGACTTTTGCACCCAATTCGTATTCCACTTACTACCACAGGGAAGTAGGCACCCCACTCAACCAAATAATCATTGTTACTTGATCTTAGGTGCTTACATCTGTGTGACATCATATGTAGAATTCCAATCGGGTGCAAAATCAGGGAATATCCCTCTATGCCTTCACCTGGTAATGGAGGCGTCTTAGCTCTTTGTTAACCGCTAAAAATGGTGATAGTAGTTATAAGGAAAATTTCACATTTTTGTCTCTCATTTGAGGTTATAAATACCCAAAGTACACAAACATTTTATTTCAACCGATGATATTTTCGAACGATGTCGAAGAAAATAATGTGAAATATTCCTTATAACTGTAGAATAGGTTTTAAAAAAGAATTTTTAATTTACTGTAGGACTAGTGGTCTCAGGGAATTTCTAAAAAAGTATCTCGATTCATATATACCCTCTATCATAATTTTTGCTGGTCACCTAGCAACATCCCCATTTGTGGCAAGAACATAAGTGATGTGACACAAGGCAATTTCATGCTTGAAGAACCGATTTTTTTGCAACCACGATTGAGGGGATATTCCCCTTTGTCCCCTGCAGTTTCCTGTTTCTTGAGCATGAAATTGCCTCAACCCTTGTCGTTGTCCTCTTCAATCTAAAATTTTACCTACCTTGGCACTTGGTACACATTTTACACAGGGCTGTAAAAGCCTTTATCAAAACCCCCATTTACGAAAAACGAATTTTTGTGATTCGATTTCGTTCGATTCGAAAGAAAGAAAGAAGACTGAAAAAGGAAAAAGATAACAATGAATAGATGCGGGTTTTGCATTTTTGTCAAAATATTATGAATTCGTATTTTCGTATAATCGTATTTTCAGAATTTTGCTGCGAGCTTCCGACTCTGAAAACTATTTTTGGTTGCAAACCTCAAAGTGCTGAGAAAATGATGTGTAAATGTTTTACAATCAAAAACCAGACACTGTTTTGACAATTCCAATTTATCATAGAACTATTCAAAAACAATTTACAAAATGCCGATTTTACACACTTGATTATTATAAGCATTCAAAATTAGACAGACAGACAAGCGGCGTAGGCATAAAGTAGACTCCGCTGGTTAAAAAGTGCAATTTTGATGACATCAATAATGTTGACACAAACAGCCGAGAAAGGATTGTTGCATATTAGATGTCCATAGTTACCATCATAGAGAACCTTATCAGATATGACGTCATACTCTATGGTAGCAAAGAAAGTAGCATAAAAATCGAAAAACGTTCTTCCGGTTGCTGAAACGTCGAAAGTAGGAAGTGCAGCACGCTGGATTTTGCATATGTTGTGCTCCAATATATAATCAATTATGTCCCCGAATTTCACATCTTTTGGAGTTTGCAGTATATCGTTTTTATACCGAATTCTTTAAGAAATTTTTATTTCCCTATTAATTGCATGCAAAAACCGTGCCTACAAAATAATTAATATCTCTCGTTTGGGAGGGTGCAGCACTCTGGTTCTTGCATGTTTTGAAAATAGGGAATTAAATCTACACCTCAGCAAAATTTCAACTTTATATTCCTTTGCAGTCCCTATTTTAAGATAGGGCCGAATATTACACAAAAATGTGGATTTCGTCCTTTGCACAACATCTGAATATGCTCTTTATGCTATAAAAATAAGGCTCGGTAGTCGTTATAGCACATTTGCACAGCAAGCAAATATCTCGCCAACTAAAAGCTACGAGTACAATATCCTAAAAAGAAGGATGGACTTTGTTCTTTGTTAAAACTTTTAAAATGACTGTACCATACACCAAAACAAAAGTGGACTATACATTTTTAACTAATCGTTTGATTGTGCGTCGTTAGTACTTTAGCTTTAGTACACCAACTTAAGTATCCCCAAAATCATCTAGTAAGCGGATATTGGGGCGGCTTGTGTATCTTTATAGTTCAAGTGATTTTCGAAATAGTTATCAACCGTTTGTCCAGAAAAGAAACCATAGTACTTTTGAAAAGCAATAAACAGGCCCATAACAACTTATACTACGTGGCTGACATTTGAAACGTTTCACATGCAATAAGTGCTAAAGTGTGTATAATTATGTTTTAACACCTATTTATCTTATCTGGCCATATAAACAGCATATTATGCAACTGTATTGAAAGGTACTACTAATGCTGCTATGTTAAATATATGGAAGTTTTACACAACGTCGTACTGGAGTACGAAAAAGGATTACATTATTAGTCGCTTTTGGCAGGGAGAAAGTACATGGAGAAAGCAGAGTTCACGTCCACATACGGTTTATGCTAATAAATTTGGTGCCATTTTACCAATTGCGTGGCCTGCACTATGCTCATCAGAGTCATGACAGAGACAGAGAGGAACGCCAAGGAGGGCGGTTCAAATGTGACGTTAAGTTTTGCTGGTGGTTTTATGTCAAGGTAGTACGATGGAAGAGTTGGAACTCATAAAAACCAAAAACTGGTCGTTCTATGGTTGCTTGTCGTTTCGTTTCATCACGGCATAATTCCTTTCTCACCAGCCAGTCATTCATTCCATGTCAAGCGAGAAATAACTCTTACCTAATTCAGATGTAAAGTTGGTTTTAATGGCTCTCCCTCTCTCACTCCTTGTGGTACATAACTCTTTAGTAAGAGTTTGGTTTCGTCTTCAAACTTATAGTTAGCAGTCACACTCATACTGCAACTTTTGACACGCGGAAACCGCTGCAACTACCAAAATCTACCTCAAGCACACGAAATCAGAGAAATCGTAGCACAGAGACCTCCTTCTGGGAATATCAACTTTCTCTTAGTTCTGCATGCATTATAACAATGCACAAGATAAGAAGAATGCACCTATATGCATTTATTACAATGTGACATTAACATTTGTATTAGAAATGTAAGTAGCCAAAGGACAATTTATAAAGTCATGAAATTTGAAGTTCTACGAGTTGCCTACTTAAGTACTAAATGGAATCCGCTCAGGAAGAGAAGGTCCTCTCATAAAATCAAAAAATTGAAGAGTACGTACCTATAGGCACTAGATACCTCTACAGTTAAAACAGGATGAACGTGATATGCTATCTGAATTTCAGTTTGAGGGAGTTAGGACGGCCAATGGTTAAGTGAGTAGTAGAGATATAATACAGAGTCATAGCTAGTCACTCAAGAGTGAGTCTGTGAGATGGATGTGATCGTCAAGTCTATCAACATGACCCTATAAATCTGAACAAAGTGGGAGATTTATATGTCAAAACTTGCGTGGACTATTGTATGACTTGAAGCAATAAAGTGAGCCCCAAAGCGTCAAGTGCTGACATATATTACAACCGTCAGTAGAAGAGAAGAAACGAGGCTCTCAAACCTTAAATCCAATTTCCAACGTCATCCAATTCCACGCTCACACACAAAACTCAAACTATGGATGGGTACAAGTACTTTTGCATTGTAGTCTCACTCCTTTCTCTTCCTCTATCTCTCTCCACTAAACTCCACCACTTTCCACACATGCTATCTTTACTACGTTAATAATACTATCAACCTCTGCTAATACTATTCATATAATATATCCCAAAGCTAAAGCCCTCTTCATAGACAATCCTACACCTACGTAAAACTTTTGTACAGGTACTACAAATACATAGGTATGCACAAACTACAAAATATATGAGTTTATTCCAGTTCAACTCACAATACACTATCAGCCAACACTACAGGTCTATCACTACTGCCTTTTACAAAATCTAAAGCGTGTCGTAGTAGCAGAACAGGCCAGTTAACCGTAGTGTCCGCCCATCCGCAAAACAACACAACCCACTACATAACTACTACTAGATCTTATGCATAAATATTGTGCATGTCCCTCTTGAACCATACTGAGAGTAATAGTAGCGATACAAGGACAGCATGCCAGAAGGTACACCATGCATACGGGTAAATCCGTGTATTTTTCTGCTTTTCAACAAAATGTGTATATCTTGAAATAAACTGTGTCGCAGTAGTAGGGTAGGGTAGTAGTGAGAGTGACAGCCGTAAAACCCATGAGGAGGACTAGGACTGTGACAACAGGAATGAAATTCCATTTCCAATGCTCAAAGGGACGAGGCACATCCATCCTCACAATTGTCCTACAGATACACAGACAGCTTTCTGCGACCCATTGTAAGAACGTTTACTAGTTAAGTAGTACCTTCGTATTTGTCGTATGTAAAAAGGATAGTTACCTTCTCACACAAACTTTCCATTAGCTCTCGACTTTTGTATAAATGCATATGTATACTACTAGCTGAGTTAAACCAACACTCCTGAGTTCAGTATGTCCATAGAGCATGCACTCTCTCAGAACAACAGAGTCAACGAGCAAATGCAGCTCAACCCAACTAGATCGAATCAAAATTCGCAAACAGATCTACACATTCTATTCTAATGGAGAAAGCTTTTTGACACAATAGAGAAATGGAATGGACTCTCGAATCCGAAACTCTGGGCACTCATCCTGATCGTGAGTTGAGCAAAAACAAATATCCAGAATGTATATTGGTACTTAGCACATACGCTACATACTAATGTACATGTACAAAGCTTCAGACTCACTTTACTGTGCTACGTCAGACAGACACTAACAACCAGCAGAATCCATCTAGCATCCAACTTTCATCCGTGGTGACAGCAATCTCTAAAATGTCAACATGGCCTTCGGTCCCGGAAATATCTATCTATAACCACATATAGAACTCGACAGACTACTACAACTCCAGCACACGCTACCACTACTGCTACACACTTACTTTCGAAATCTCTCTCCCAGCCCATTTTATCTTGCATGACAATGAGTTTCCGAAATGACAGCAAGCTTTTATATATTTCTGCACTACACCCGCAACGGAGCTCCTATTTATAACTATAGACATCTCCGTTCTCTCTCCACACCAACAAATGTGCAATCCTTCATATAAACAAAACAGTCACTTAAACTCTATGAGCACAATCAAATGCGACATGACATTTTCAGTCAACAAATAGCTTATTATGTCATACTTATATTACAAACACAGAAATCACGGGACTATACTGTGGGCCAAAACACCTAGGTATGTTATAAGACCTATATTTATTTGTGCCATACGTAACACTTACGATTTAGAGGACATACTAGGAAAAACTGTATTTTTACATCATATCGTTATAATTTTTCAAATGATAAGTATAACTGTGATAAAAGAATTAAATACTTGAACTGTTTTGACTGAGCGAACTGTGCTGGAGAAGTTTAACTCGGGTGCTTCGGAAATGACAGAAACATTAGTTACTTTCCCTAGCTTCCGAAACTGTTTAATTTAATTTTTAAAACATTTCCACCGATATTTCGTTCCCACTTCAAGCCTGCATTCTTTCAGAATAGTGGCGCCAAGGAAAACATACGTCTTTGTCACCAAGCAATAAAAATACATAAAAGGAAGGAGCTGTCCGCATATAAAACACATTATAGGACTCACTATTCACAAAACGTGGATATGAAACATGAAAGAATGTAATATTTTTGTAAGCACTGCTATATGACATTTTATACAGTGGTAATTTCTGTCTTTTCATCGGCAGATAGTTTGTCCTGCATACCTACACACAACAGACTACATCTCAAAGCATAAAAATAGTGTACTTAAATATTTCAGTCTTTCATTTCCTTTTACAGCTACAGATGCAGGATGCAGTAGATATGTACCCTAGTACCAGCTATACGCATTTACACTTTACGCTAAGCATATAGTCATTAAATTCCAGACAAAAAGCTAAATTTTCCATGAGAAAATTGTGCAACACAATGCTACGCATTGCATTTAGATGTGAAACGGCTGGAAATAGGAGGTATGGTAAGAGCCTATGCAGATATATCCTAACCATGCAATCACGCGAGGCTTAAAAACAAAAAGTGCACTCAACTTTCGGTAAAACTACTTTCACTACTTTCCCCCATTGTAATTACCTTTTTAAAACTACTTTTTAGAAAAGAAGTTTTACAATGGTCTTATACAAGGATTGCATAGCACCTTTTAATGTGCAATTTGAATGGTGCTTGTATCTGTAAAATGCTGAAAGTATATCGACTATAATTATAAATCATTGTGCAATTATTCTAAAACGATGCAACCTCCTTTCATCATTTAGAAATTCATACTACACTGCTATAACTATAAAAGCACACAAATGTTCAAAAAGTACCTTAGATACAAATGACGCACAGAGTCATTTTATTTTGATGAGATATGGAAAGAAAATTGCATAGGACTATGGAAGTCTACTATTAGAAACGATTGTCAAACTGCTTCTTTTTCAGTTTCCACCAAACCATAATAAGAAAGGCAGAGACATTCATTTGTGTATAGTTACCAATGCTCACACTTGCATTGGAGAACGAAGAACATGTGAAAGTCGACATAAATTGCTTTGGACAAGACAAGACAACTGGGGAAATGTCATCTTCGTGCCTGCTCGTTGTCTAAACATGTAGTTATCTCTCGTTTTCTTATCTTGCATGCGGAACAGAGCGGGTAGATGACACAAGTTATATTACGTGCATTTATAGACAGTGATGAGGACGAGAATGGGTGAATGAGAACTGGGTTCTCGATATAGGATACGGACACGAGAAAATTAATGGTAGAATGCTTTCACTGTACTGTTATTCCTTTGCTTACGTCCATATGAAGATGAAAGTTAAGTTAACTACAGAAGAGAGTTGACTATCACAGCATCTTATTGTTTGTGTACAGAATTCATACATACCTATGTGTCTGAACATAAGAGAACAAGTGGTATATTTGCGTTAAACAAGGCAAATGGAGAATATATAGTAAAAGAGAAGTAAATAGTCAGGGTTTGGTTGGTGTTGGTTGGTAGTGGCTGAGACTACAAGTAATAGAGCAGTCTGATTGTGATAGGGAGAGTCGGCCTTGTTTGTCGTAATATAGGAAACTTTGACGATGCCATAAAGTGCGCCCAAGAGAGTGTAAACGGCTGTATGAACGGCCAAGAGGACAGACTCACTAGCATAAACTGCACATTGGATCTTTAATTGGAAGAGCCTACATGGGTTTTCGATTTCACAAAGAACCCATTTACAAGACCGAAAATACGTAGCGAAATGGTCAACGACGAGACATATCATCGGAAATTTAGAACCGATATAAATTCGCCTCAACTGATTCTATCCTCTAATAATGGGCCCGTGCTACTCACTACGTGCTCTTCTACTTGCTTAACTCCCCTCTTAAAACGGAGTTCTCGGACCAAACGACACTGCTTTACGGAGTACGTACCTTTAGCTTTACCACCTTCCCATTTACCAACGAAGAGCATTATTGCTGCCCATCATGCGCTGAAAATAACCGGATACTCAACAATATACACTAGTAAACTACTATCTCCGACTTAGACCATACTCAAACTTTAAGCTTAGCGTAAACAACAAAATAGCTCAATAGTTTGGCGACAAAACGGCAACTACCTACATACCTCTGTCTCTAGTACACATCTCAACTGAACTGAACTGAACTCCATTGACTTTAAGGTATCCTATTATTTTCCGCTTGATATCTACACAAACATTACACTCTCCTCTCCACACTCAGACATGTCCATTACATTACAATAGTCTACTTATCTCTATGTGTCTCTGTGTAACTGCTACAAACTTTTTCTCTGTATAAACGACTACTTATACGCAGAGAAATTCACACAGACACATTCAGTAGTTAATACTTTCTTGCTCTCTTTTGTGTGTGTCTTTGTTGTGTCATTTCATTTGATTCTCGTCCACACACTCACATTCTCTCCCATTCTGTCTAATCTATTTTCTTTCCAGCATCACTACAGACAGTTATGTAATAGGTTATAAAATATAAGCCTACAACAACAAATATCAGCGGAAACCATGAAAAGAACCATCATCAGCTTCTAATGCGATGTCAAAATGGAACTGAGCAACTGGAGCTCCCCCTTCACTCTACAGGACACGAACCAAGGCTAAAGCAATCAACATCACTGGAAAAGTGTTAAATTTCTCAACAAGTTATGGCTCAGACCAAACCAAAGCCAAGAGCCAACACATATGTTTTTTCTCGAATGTCACAGTTGGGGAGACTACACTCATGGAGGTACGAGGTTGAAAATAAACCCTATACTTGCCGACATATTACACAATTACGTATTAAAATTTACACACTGAAGCATTGACGTGGATGTGGGCATACAAAAAAATGCTAATACACTTATCCTACTCATATTCCAAAATATTCAACTAAAATACAAATCCCTTATTTCAATTCTTTGAAATGCACATAAATATACATTTTTACTATACAACCCTGGGCTTCGTCCAATCCTCAAATCTGGCATACTTACTTTGCTTCACTTGACTTTCAGTTGGATGGGATTGTGTGGTGTGGCATATTTAGGTTTAGTCTGGTCCTCCACTCCTCACGTATCAAATTACAATTCGACTACACAGAAACCATAAGCAGTTTATTTAGATCCAGTGCTTTGCTTCAACACAACACATTTCATTTCAGGCCAAAACTTTTTCCATGCTAACTAATTGAGAATCAACGAAAATCAACACAGCTCAGTCAGGAATAGAACAGAAAACTCATACAGTTGGTTGACTTGCCTAGTCACGTCAAAAATATTTGGGACCTATGTATACCCACTTTGGTAATTTATACTTACGACTGGGGATTACAAACGATGAAACGATATAGCATAGTAATCCAACTTAGTTGTTATTGCAAGCACATATCAAATCAGTACAAATTGCAGAATACAGAAAATAAGCATTCAGAAAATATTCCAGAACAAATCTACGTTGCGTTAATGTAATGTGCATTACTAATGCAGAGTTTCATCACGTGTAAATATTATAACCAGAATACCTTAACTATACAAAACTCAAAAGATGACTAATCTTCAGTGATGCAATAATATATACAACAACCTAAAATTACTGCTTTAATAAATAACACATTAAGCAACGCATTACAAGACATTACTACTATATTGATTGACAAATTAATTGTTTCACATCTTAAAACTTTTGTAGAATTACTTTGGCTTCATATTTACGGAAAAGAATTATTAATAGCTGTACATACAGATATATCTAATTCATTGTTGCAATCTTGTATGCTCGTATGGAGAGGATTTCCAATTAAATGTTAGTAGCTTAATAACGTGTCTTGCCTAAGTATATATACATGCAGGAGATTGTGGCTAACTTGCAGTCGCATGGCTACCGTTTGTGGTCTTTATATCACGTCATGTATCTCATAGAGAAAACAGATAAGAGCTGAAGGATTAGCAACTTGAACAGTGCAGTATTCGTTGCTATCAAAAGAAGAAACCTCTGAAGGCGAAATTGTCAGAGCGGTGATTAATCACAAGCAAATGACACCCTAGACGACACGTTTTCAATGAGAATCGTCTCACTCCCTTCTATTTCTATTCCAATTATATTTAGTTGAAATGCAAAACATAACAGAGAGGAAAAGATACGATCAACGTGAATAGTATCTCATATTATTGCTATTAGTTTACTATGCACATTAATAGGTAGATTCACTAATTTCGCTTACCTTGCATAGTTAAAGACTTTACCGACACACTAATAATACGAACAGAGAAAGTGAACTAAAGATAAGAGTATAATTACCTACACAACATTGCTCTGCTATATAGCATTAATATTAGCAAACCACAGTTGAATGTATTGCAGAGCCACTTCGGTTCTTTCTGTCTCGGTAATATAGGAGAATGGCAATTGCTTGAAACAGATAGTGAGAAGTAAATAACTACTTAGTTATTAGTTAGTAATAGTGGTTAGATGGGGAGAGTGCATCTAGTTGGAATGGAAGTCCTTGTTGAGTGCGTAAGTCTTAAACCCGCCTGTGGCTAGGAAACGTTAAAATCAACACCATTTCACGACTCAGTGACAATAATGACAGAGCTGAAGGAAAGAGCCAAAATTATCGCTAACTACACACAGTAGTTACATTGTCCTATATGAACTTCTCTTGTGCAACCATTCAGACGAAACGAGTTACGTATTGCGGTATTTCACCCCACATAAGACAGTATATGTCTGTCATTCCAACTCTCTATATGCATACTACGCAGTCAACCCAAACAAGCAACAGCAGATAAAGGTAGAGTACTTATTAGTCTAATAATTGTCAACGAAGGGCTGAATTAGTAAACGAAACGAAATGAACATCAGCCAAAGCAAAACAACCTTTTGTGCACAGGTACACTGCATACAAGAATTAAGTACTTTTGCATGAGCCTTATCAAAGTTCTCTTATTTGCCACTTATTTATAGAAATATCCGTACATTAGACTCTTGGTGGTAATGCATTCTCTATGCATTTGTTCTCTGGACTGGTAAAAGGGAAGGGAGTATTGTTCTCGGACGGATAATGGTAGTTGCTAATGATAACATTGACGGAGACAAGAAACATTTATCCAGACTGCTTACACCCGACTGAAATGCATTAGTATTAACTACTTACAGTACACCACATTATAGTAGCATACCTACGACTGAATGAACAAAATGACAATGAGAGAAAACAGACTTGGTCTATAAACGTAAAAGTAGATAGTGAAACAAATCTTCGCCCATTTCCTTTCCTCTAGCTTACCACTCGCATTTGGCACATAAACAGACAAGACAGTTGCTAATACATACGACACTGCAAAGTAGATTCATATTAACAAGTATGTAACCAGGTAGAATGTTCCACAGACACGAGACATGGAGAAATACTCTGAAGTTACCACAAAGTAATTTACTTATTTACGCAATTTATATACCTGTGTGAATGGCTATTCGTCTATAAGCTACTAGTGAGTGGCTCTTTAAAAATACATACTATAAAGTCTATTCTGTGTCGTGTACGATATCTATACTACATACAACATAAATATATACTACATAAGAGCCACTACATAGAAAAGGAAGAGATAGGAAAATGAGCCATTCAACCGACGTCCAGGGATCCATAGAAGTGAGAAAACTAAACTTAAAAACCTATTGCATTGATATTTCGTGTCTACGCACCGTTGATTTCTACTACACTATTGTTTTAACAGTAGATGTCTTCCTTCCACTTTTCCAGTCTCTTTGATGGCACTACATTGGCCAATGTGCATTCGGTTTGGAGTTTGGACTCTCATCCGGTTCTCTTTCTAGTGTTATTTTCCATCCCATTTCATCGTCATCCTCAGACCCATTCCCACGCAAGTTAACGCAGCAGCAAACACAAACATTGCTTAGAAACTAATTACTGTTGATCTTACCTGGCACGCTATGCTAGTATTGCATAAATAAGTATATAGAACAAATATAGTACTGTTTCTTATAGTTATACGATACTAAGAAAAGTGTTAGAACAAAATGCTCGCCTTACTCGTGGAGACTTTAGATTCAAACCATATATTATGTACAGCATTGCGGTAGAAACTACGTAGATGGAACTATGCATAACAAAGCTAACATACAGCTACTATTTTATGTTTAATACGTCCTTAGTTACCTTTAGTGAATTAAGGATCCCGAAAGGAAATGCTGCATAAATTTCAGTGCTAACTTATGTAAGTTCCAGAAAACACAAAAGGGCCATTTACAAACTCTATTGCCATTGATAGAAGAAGTAAACGTAAGTAATGCAATGGTTTATTGTTAGCTCAGCTGAACTAAGAAGCTAAGCCAGCTATAGTAGATTCTACTTTAGTTAAGTTAAAGTAATGTAAAATGCAATACAGATAATAAGTCACATTATTTAAGTGCGCCTAGAGGAAAGAGTCCATCCTTTTAGTATTTATACAGTACTACACTTGGTAACAGTATGGAAATTTAACTCCTCTGCGAACGAGTAGATAATATTCACCAACTTATGCATTGAAACATACTCGTGGTGGTTTAAGATTTAGTTTAAGCGTCTACTTTTTATGATCAGCCCTGCTAGGTTTAATGGTTTACAGTGCCATGCATAGGATTGTGAGTTTGACATATACTGGCCAGATACTCGTTTATAATAAAATAAGGTGAGTTTCTAGAGTCATCTGATCACTCTGGGTTCCACTTCTTTTTACGTAACTATATTACCGTGAGATTTTCATTATTTCATTCCCAGGGTGCTCTTTCTCACAAACCTGTCTGGAGATTGAGCTTGGGTTGCGTTTGTGTAAGTTGGTTTTAGTGCACACTCACATCACACACAGAAGAGCCACTCATTTCCCTGTATTTGTATTCAGTTCAGATTCATTTAGTTATGTCCTGTCTTGTCCAACGTTATTCACCACATTATCTTATCCTTGGCTTCTCATTTTATGAAGAAAGATGTCCTCTCCTACAATGCAATCACGCATTCAAGCAAATGGCCAGCCTCACTAAACTACACCACCACACTATAATATTTCACTAGCACGGTGAACAAAACTAGCGTAGCATTACAATTACATGCCCCATAATATAATACAATACAAGAAATCTCGGAGACTCGAAGAGTCCAGTCCAGCAAATCAGCTAATCTATTCACAGCAGAAGCAGAGAGTCCTCATTGTTAGTTAATAGTTACCAAACCATATCCTATGGTGTGTAGTATCTATCATTGCTTTGCTACTCATTCTGGAACGGGGGCATTTGGAGTTGTAGAGATGGGACGGAGGAGAGATGCCTGTAGAGAAGCAATATAAGTATTTACGACCATCCACAAACTTTCCCAACCAGTTCATTCAGTTAGAGTTAATATGAATAATGGGACAATGAATGAAAACGAACGACATGGCTTTTTCAGTTTCAGTCATTTATACTAAGTAAGCTAACTAATAGGCTCTGACTCAACTACCAGACTTAGACTTCTGAATTATATAACATCTAGATCCACCTCCACTAAACTATAATATCCTACTATGAATAACTTGAGTAATTCACTTCAGCCTACTAATGGAACATCTTCCACATAGATACTCCTACAACCGATTCACTGTCTTAGATACTTCTTTGTCTTTGCAAATAATGTAATCCATGCAGGGAAGATGGTAGTACCAAGACACAAGACTAGACACTAAGTAACGCAACTACGGAGACAGAAGGGGAGAGTGAGAGAGCTAAGTAGAGACAAACTTAACGAAGACAAACTCAAGTAAAAAGGAGAAAAGTGAAACTTCATAATGTCATCATAATACATTTCATTTTATTTTAGTAGACCTTATTACGAAATAAAATATCATCTGCAACGTCATATTTCAGACCCAAGAACTTGTACTTGCAGATTTTCTAGAAATGCCCGAGTATTTATCTAATATCTTCTACAATATTATGGTACCTACTTTAGTGGCTTAAAACTTTCCTGCATTATCCACGTAGTAAATGGCATGTCGAAATTCTGAATCCTACAATAGCTTTGTACCCAGATAATTTCAGTTTATATTAAACATATTTTAAGCTAAATAAACGAAAGAAATCCCTTTATCTCATTCCAGTAACATGCGAATAGCTTTTTTTGAATATTCCTCACAGTTGGTTGGAATGAGAAATTCGTCCCTTTTTAATAAGCAAGGCTGAAAGTACTCACAGAGCTGTAAAAATTCTGGAGCGCTTCGTTTTGACTCAATAATATCTGCCCTTCTGCTCTGCTTTGACTAACCTTCTTTAGCTTAGCCGTCTCCTTATTATTGAATTTCATAGAGACAATCTCTGCTAGCCAAAAATCTGCATGGAACCTGAGACGCATAGTCAAACAGTAATTCTTTTAGGTTCATTTGACTTGACTTACTTTGCTTACTGTAAGCATCCAAGGATCTATGCCCAATGGTGTCTATATAATTTATAAACGTAGATTAGCAGAAGGAAAAAACTGGTATTACCTACAGTATACTTTATAGGGAACCACATTCAAAAAAATTCTAGTTGTCTTAAACCGATTGCTTTTTCTCGTCCTATTCTTCATCCTTATCCTCTGCTAAGTCTTCTGACTGCGTAACAGATATTAAAAGCTTCCAATACGTATTACCGCTCACGTTTTGCAAACTCATAATATTCTCTTTGGTGCTTTGCGAGGACGAAGGCTTATCTGTCGTTAATAAAGAGTTTTCTTTGCCCTTTTCTGCCCTCGCCAATTTCAGATCACAAATTTCTATTTCACCCATATCTTCCAACGCAGATATTTGCAGTTCGTGATTTCTATAACAGACTTTGTCGACGGCATGCCCTAGATAACTTTTATAGTCCCCGTACCTACACATATGAGAATGGCTATGGCCATGTAAACTAAAAAAAGTAATAATGCCTAAGAACATCATACAATTTGTACAGCTAATGTAAAATGTAGAATCGTAGAAATGTGACATACCTACTTATTTAGGTACTACTTTTCAGCAGACAGACAAATACATAAAGGCATTACATAGATAGGAGGATATTTTTAAACTCCTACTTTCTGTACCTACTCAGACTACTCGCGTCAATATTACACATAAAATTGTGTCCCGAAGGCCTTCCAGCTACTTTTCCAGGATGTTGAATCTGTGCTTGTGCTGATAGAGAAGTGAGTATGGAGCCGAGCTGAGTTCAAGTTGAAACCGACTGGATTGTCTGTCTTCTGGCCATACAACCGAGATAACCTGAGTGTACTAGTAAGTAGTATACACCAACTGATACTTTCATCTGTACTGTTTTGTTACACAATGCACACACATCTGATACTCATCGTGTTAACATCATCTCAGCTTCGAGTATTTCATCTTACTCGAGAGATCTATTGGGCTCTTTTTGTTAGCAATCCCTAACCATTGCAATATGGCCATTTTTCATCCAACTACTACTGCATAATATTATACTTATTTTAGTGATATTTGGAAGGATCTGTTTTATTTGTTATATCAGATCCTTCAAATTTTCGGTAAAGCATTTTAGATGCTTAATTCGATGCTGGGTGCATTTTTAAATATATCCTATAGTATCACATTGGCTAATAACAATGGATACATAAATATCCGTTTGTTCTTGCTGGAGGTTTGAGGTCTGCAAAGGTTAAATGTAGCTACCATAGTAGTGCAGTATAATATAGTATGTGGAACTGCGACAGACAATTGTGATACCTACACAAGCTTGCTTAGCTCCAGGCCCTTTCTGGATCAGGCCAGTGAAGTCAGCTCTTGAGACTCAACAAAGCTTAATACTCGCAACATATTAGACATAGGAGTTATTCTAAATATATTCAAAAGTGTACATATGTAGTACATATACATGTGCCGTATATATGCTGTTACATTTCAAGATATTCATATTCGTGCCTTTGTCCTTTTTTCACTTAAATTAGGCACGAATATACCAGTAAAGCATCTGGTTTATAGTAGTCTGGAAGAGAACACATATAATATTTTCAGAGATACTACTAAAACGCAACGCAACACATGCATAAAGCAAAGTAAAAACGAAACGATCGGAAATCAAGGCAAAAAAGCGGTTTGTTTCTCCAAGTATACCAACTGCATATAATATCTATATAGACAACAGATTTCCAGCATTTTAGTTAGAACCAGACCAGTCCGACAACTTTGACTTGACTTTCGTAAACTTGAGACTTTCAACTTTCGCTACCTCCAGCATGTCCCCTTGAGTTGCCTTCTGTTCCATCCTCAACTGCTACAATACGTGCTACTTACTTTTAACTAACCACCACTATTCCTTACACACAAACAAAAGTGAAGCTTCTGCAGCGAGTTGCGTTTTCATGCGTTCATTTGTTTCCATTATCCCTTATTTCACAATAGACAGAGCTATTAGACGCTTAATGTTCCAGGTTTTTCTGAAAACCTGCCTCTTGGCCTTGTCATTTCACTTGGTTCAGTAACATATCCTCACCAGAATGGAATCAGAATAGAACAATGATAAATCCCATCATACTTACTCCTGCTGTATATAAATAAAATATATGTATGTAAAATTGTACCTGATTGTGAATGAAATTTTCTATATAAAATCCATTCTCATCTACCCTGAAAGATATCCCACGAATTTTTCTACTTTTAGCAGAATAGTCTATTGAAACACAATGAAAAGATTAAAGAAAAGTAATTAGAACAGGGAATCTACATAATGTGTAAGAAAAAGCAATAAAGGATATGTAATGTGGTAGTAATTTATTTAGTAGTGGAGCGAAATATCCAGGTAGGTACCTGAATTAGATTTCATTTCACATTCAGTCAGTTACTAGTTCCTTTTAATAACGTTAGTGTCAGTCACTATCAGATTCAATTTCAAGGACTCGGGCAAGATTTTCAATTTCATCCCAGAGAAGCCAGTGAGAGGAAACGAAGGACCAAGCCAGAAGCCTCGCACGGCAATAAATAAATTACCATAGCTCATAATGAGCATCAGATGGAACATTGTGGGAAAAGAAGTTGCGTTCCCTACCTATCTCGCTCATTGATCACACAATATTCTCAGTATAAAAATACGTAATGGTAACTTTATCTATGTCTACATACAAGCTGTAAGTGTCAAGACGTATAACAAAGTAATCACTCGAGGCTAGGCAAATTGATGGAGAGTAGAGATAGTATGAAATTATCGCAAGTTTGCAACTCACTCGAATCAAATCAGCTCGTTCGCTACGTGTACGCACTCCTTCCTATTTTTTTCTCACCTTGTTACTTATACATTTTTCCAGAACAACTTTTCCCCCTTGACTTCAGAGAAGGAAAACAATCTCCGAGTTGAAGTTCAAGTGCGACTGCCAAATACAAACATTACCAACTTAACTACTACGTAGTAGGTACAATACAGTACTATCTCTTCTTCTTTCCTACTTACAACAACTGACTCCTTACTTTAGTTTCTATTCTCTTCTAACTGTCGAGTCTTGTCTCACTAAATCTGTTCTGTTCCTTCTAATGGAACTGCGAGAGTTACGTAAGTCTCCAGTCAATTCTATTTTGCTCGCTTCTATTTCTCATGTATGTAACAGATAGTGTGCGTATCTACGTATTTTATTTATTTCGAGAAATGTGTACAAAATCCTATGCATGTTTACATCTGCTCTGCCTTTGCACATCTCACAGCTCTTTAGATCTTTTGACTTTTTTGACTATTGCCTTTATTCCTGATAACACAACTGAGACTACTATCTAGCTCAACTTATTGCATGACATGACATCACAATCACATCGTATTGCCATGCCCCTTTCCTACAGCTCCGGTTTCCTACGACCCAACAAGCTCCAATACCCACGCCACAACATGCCAGACAGACTTGACACGCTATCTACATCGTTCTCTCTCATCTCCAGTCTATTACAACCAACTTTTGTTATTCTTCTGCATTTTAACAGTCCTACATTCGGTTTGCGACGCTCGCAAACTTAATACCTACTTTATGATGTGCTCAATTGATTACAACTAAAGAAACGCGGCTCCACCAACCAACACGAACTTTCAGATACGTGTGATATATTTATGTTGCTAATCGATAAATCTTGTTACTTGACTTGTCCCATCTCTCTTCTGTCAGTTCGTACTACTGAAATTGCTTCATTTTTAGCCTGTCTCCCCCATCACTCAAGAACGAGTCAGTTCACTACACAACCCTGATCAACTTTGCTAACTTAATAAGATGAGAACCTGATCTACTTTTTAAATTCTCCAACACTTTCTACTGCAAATGGGAAAAATGAGATAATTACATATTTTTTGCATTTAATTATTAGATGCATCAATAAATCTAGAAAATTAACTTTTGATGTGATAGTAGGAGTGCTATCTGCAGAAGCAGAAAATAAGAATTTCTAAGAAGTGTCTATTACCAAGTGCAATCTGAGTCAAAACGAAAGAAAAGTATTTTAAACGTGTTCTACTTACTTCACTTCGCATGAGTTTAAGCATGTCTTTTTGTCTGGATTACAAAGCAGGCATCAGAGCAATCTAATGCTATTTAATTGGTAGAGAAAAGTTTGCTGAAAATAGTAAGGATGCATGCCTAGTATGAATATCCACTTACACATTCTATGATGCCCTGGACATAACTATTAAGTAAGTAGCAATGTAGGTTAAAGTTAAGAGAACTTATTACTAAATGTTATATGTACTAAATGCCATTATAGAATGCAGTCCTAGTAAATATTAGAAACACATACAGGTATACCAATTTTACCGACTCCCTTAGCAGAAAAGAAAGAAGGGAAGATAGTAGGGAAGAAAATGGAGGAAAGTTAAGCTGGAACAACTTTATTTGTCTCAGCTCTATTCACTACCCATTTCATGTTAAGACAAGTCAGCCCACTATAATAATATGTACCTTTTGCCTTGCATTTCCTTTAGCCTCCTGCGAAAGCAAAGCAAGACAGAAGGCAACGCAACGGAAAAAGTTGAGTCGAGCCTATGATTAAATTAAAATGGAGAGATTTATCAGATCAAGACCGGAACGACACCATCACCATCATGTAATAAACTTAAGACTGACTGAGTAGATAAACTTTTTAATCCCACTACCAATTCAGTTAGACAAGGAACGAAAAAACTTTGCCTTACAAATACTAAGAACGATGTAGTACCCCTGCTATTACGACCAAAGCTTTGCTTTGCATACTTAGTCCTCTTTATAATTCTTTCTGTCTTTTCTCTTAACTAACTTCGTTTCGTCTATTCGCTCTCAGCCTGGTCTCGCGTTTTGCCATATTTTGCATTGCATATAAAGACCATTTCTAAAGTTGCTTATTATGCTACATCATAGAAGTACAAGCTCTAATCAGGGTTTTCTGCTACCTATTTATTCTTGCATTGGGATGTTCTACTGCAAGGGTACCATTGCTTGCTTTGGTAACTAACAATAGTTAATATTCAATGTTTAGAACAGCGCAACATTGTACACTACTAATTGAAACTTTTCCCATCCAATTGCAAAAATTAAACTGCACAAGAGATAGTTGACTGTAGTGAATTCATTATATGCACGTACGCGTAACTAAATGCATAAATTCATCATTCCTTACAAAACTATGCTAACGATAAGAAAAGCAAACAAGTCAACGAAATCGTCGAAGCATAATCCTGGGAGCCAGTAAGTGTAAGCCAACCGACCAGATCAGACAAAACCAGGTAGACTTGACTTGTTTGACTATATGATAGCATCTTATATCCAACTGCTATCAGGGAGCACTATACTACTTTGTGCATTATACTTTATAAATACTAGTAATGCTGGCCTGGTTTGAGTTAAATGAATCCCTCACTACATATCCTCCATTAGCATCTCAAATTAGTAAAGTTAAGCCAACTCTTCTTAACTTTAACCGACGAAAGAAGACAAGACTGATTACTTGCTCATCTCACCTATCCTTATTACACAGCATATAAGCACAGAGTGTATTATTAAGCACGCCAACAATAAGCACTACTGTGCAACTTCTTATGTTGTGTTACGCGTTTTGGCGGAAAAATTCCCTTCATGCTCACTTATCTTCAATTATCCGCATAAAGAATTCTCCTACTGTACTGCATATGATTTTATCTTCATTTAGAAGACGGCGATACCTAACCATGTTACGGAAGTCTAACTTTTAATCCATAGCTTAAACTAATTAACATGGTATACTGAAATCGGATTCTTTGAAGAAAACTAACTTTTAATTCATATTTCCCACAGTCAAAGACATTCCCTGTGAGCTAGTACACAAGAAAGATATGTCTACTGAATAAAACACTCTGAGGCTTACACAATGTGGTACAGCAACTTTCAAAATGTCAAGAAATCATTTAACTTCAGAGAATGGTTTGCCTACAAAGCAGATAGGCTAAGACTGAGATAGGTCGTTAATCAAAGCACGATTTGAACTTGGATTTCAGTAGCCTGATATGTATTAGATTGGCATAGATGTATATTATTATGATTTATTTCATAACTCTCAAACAGTGAAACGCCAAAATCAAAAAACAAGGAACCCAGGCCTGCAAGTTAATGAAAATTACCAGCCATTCAACAACTTGGACTAGCTGCCACTTGAAAGTTGATTTTTGACCACCGGTACGAACAAAAAGTTCATCAGACACGAAGTACCTACTATATTGGGTATTGTTAAGGAAGGCAATTCCAAGAAAGGGAGTCGCCCAGAAGAAAAATTTCCAGTTTTTGATTATTTCCTTCTCTCTTGAGAAGGGTTTGTAAAAAGGGGAAAGGTCATTCATATCCAAAATTGCAGAATGCTGTTTGAGATGTTTTCGTTCAAATACAGATAAAATAAATACGCGTAATAAACTGATAGGAGAAAAGGAGGGTATACACATTATTATACCATTGTGAATGTCTAAGAATGGGTTCGTCTCATGAGTAGACTGAGAGGAAAAGAATTGTGTACTTATATGTAATTTAACACAACAGGATACAAAATTATGGAAGATTCAAAAGAAGTCAAGTCAACAGAAGTAAAATAAACCTCGTTCAGAGTTACATGGCTTTAACAAAAAAGAAATGGGTAGGTAGAGCGTCTTCGTGCAGAACCCCACACAACACAAGTGTGTCTTCGAAGTGTAAAGTCTACAAATACAGAATAAAATAGAAAACGACAGAAGAGAGTGAAGTGAGTACAAGAGGGAAAGTCAACTTGAATCAGCCCCACAGTCAGTGACAATAGGGTTTAAATCGGTGTTTAGAGGAAGAATCCCTGTGGAGCGCACCGTGTCATCTTGTCAAAAGAAAAATTCGGAGTTGCAGATATTGCTCTAACACTCAGCTGAAAAACCTCCGTCTCTAATATATTCGTGCACTAGCTAACCTTATTCCTTGTGTGCCTTCTAGCTATTTTGCTGTTCATACCCAACAGATCTATAGTGCATTTCTATACATAAATAAAATGCATAAATATATTACATGTACTGTATTTGTGACTGCAGATATGTGTTCACATTTGGAAGCAATTTTTGCTAACGCTTTTGTGTGCAGAGTGAACTAATACATTTTTTGCTATTACATTCACGGAGAGGACGAACATGCACAAGTTAAGTATACGAATAAACCAAAGCACATGACACGGTATGCAATGCAATGATGTCAAGCCAAGTCAACACTTATGATAATAATAACGGAAAAGAGTAAGAGGAGGAGGATGGCAAGTCACATAAAGACCGGGTCGTATTTTTGTAATACCGACTGTCAACTTTAAAATGTACATAGACTATCTCAGTTCCCTATATACTGCATGCATGTACACTGTCTGTGAACTTTTCCCAGTATTTTCTATTAGAAATCCGATGGCAATGACATTGTCCATAACAATGGTACATGCACAGAAAAAGAAAAGACCCTAGTTTCCATTGCAGTCTATTGCGCTTGGCTAAAAGTACAACATGGTACTACATTATGGATAATATATTAGCTTATTTGCAAATAATAATACACAACAGTACGAAAAATAAATAAAACAACTCTATCTCGAAAATTGTTATATGAGAAAAAAGTTTCTCCCAGTCACATAATCATCATCTTCGCAGCACAGTAGCGGGCAATTTTGTTCATGCGATGCTTAATCTAATAGTAAGCTTCCCTAATGTTCTACATAAGTATGTACGAGGCTGTAATATAAATAGGAAAGTAGGAACGGCATGACAAGAGCTGGGAGAGTGTAAAATATTTAGCTGATAGTATTTTGTGTATTGTGAGTGTGAGAGTTCACATGCACATAAGTAAGCAATGAGCAGAGCAAAGCACAGATGAAAGTTACCGACATCCTGGAATGCTCATGCTGTGACAACCGCCACAAGCAGAGCTAAGTGCTCTGATCAAAATTATGACAACTTGAAGTTACAACAACATCTCCGCACGACGATCAACAGCTATGCTACTGACATAAGCCCTATATGAGTACAAACAAACACAAACCTACGTAGAAGTAGGTACTCCATATAGTTTATTATTATATCCTAGGAGGTACAACATAATTGTACTACACCAGAAACTTTCCTCTTGAACATAAACAGTAAAACTGCTGCCTCACTTGGCTTGACGCTTACTTGACTCAGAGAAAAATCGTTTTACAGTTACATTACAGCTACAATTTGCTTCCCTCGTATTTATCCGACTATCTGTAATAGAAAGTCATTTTAAGCTTTGTGCTCTTTTTAATCATAAATTCTCGGTTAATACATGTGACCCACGGCCATGGCACATCGTCATATGAATATGTAGTAGCAGAGATATTTATTTGAGTTTAACTACTGTTGTACACATGTAAACTGCATAAATGAATGCACAAAGAAGACTATCTAAGCTGAATGCATAAAATTTCTGAAGGTTTTTTATGTATGAAGAAACTAGGAAGCCTTAAGAAAAGGTTTAAGCATTAAAAACCACGAAGAATAAACGTTTGGATATACTAAGGAATGCTAAGCTGTATCCTATCTCAGATGTACGTATACTATTAATAGTAGGTAGTCTATAGAATAGAAGATGTTTCAGGGAAGTAGTACTATAAGGATAACATCACTTTAGTTTACTTCATTCCGTCCTCTTCTTCACATTAATTCATTTCATTTCCCAAGGGCTTTTCTAAACGACCCAATTTTCTTTCGTTTACACAACTTAGCTGTAATCCCATTACAAGTCTATAAAATGAAAGGGGTATAGAGATAGCACTTAAATACCTGTTCGTATAGAAGACACACCTTTGCCCAACAACAGAAAAGCGATTTCAATTACATAAATAAAGGAGCTCATATGCAGAAATTAAATTACTCCACAGAATAGCCTCATTATTTAGACTGGGAAAAGCGGATAGATAGTTGATAGTTACCGACAGTGAGATCCTATAGGGAAAAGCGAGAAAATTGAAGGGAAAACGTATCTAGACAGTCTGGAAAATAGAGTGAAAATATTTAGAGATAGCTACCAAGGATGAATGCGAACAAGGAAAGCATTGTCGTTTCGTGTCTTGTCTTCCTTGTCTGCGATAGATAGATGTGTATTGACGCATTTATTTCTTGAATGCGACTCAGTCAGACAAAGTCGAAAAAAGATTCAAGTCTATCATATTATGATTCGGATGGTTGGATCGATCACACAGACAAACCAAACGAAACGGAGGTTGGGAGCGATGGAGTGAGCCAGGCCGCCGCGTCAAGGGAATCCCAGCAATCCAACTAGAAAACGTCTCCGTATCCAACTGAATAGTGAACTGTTCTGGGCGAACAGTTGGACCAGCCACACACAGCAAGTTGCACATCTACACCCATCCAAATGCAATGCGACGTATCAGTACAGATACAGAAGTAGGAGTAGCGGACGTAAGTAACGTAATGCAATAGCTAAGCATTCAAGGATGTACTTTAGTGAGACTGAAGAAGAGACCACAGACCCAGCCAGTCAGTCAGTTGACTACAGAACAGAATAGATATCTTTGACTGAACTGAACAAAACTGAAGTTAAGGATGAAGGAGTCCTTTGCTTTGGCTTTGATTCCGTTGCGTTGCTCTTGGTCTTCTAGAGACTTGAGTCGTCCTATCTCGTAAGACTTTGAAATTGCGGGGATTTCCTTCCTATGAAATGGAATGGGAAAGTAAAATGACAGTCATTTGACTCTAAGGAAACACTCAGCTCCTTTTCGCCATCCCGTACTATATTTACTGCTATGACAAGTAGCACTACTGTCTCAACTTGTACATATACTCACTTTCGTGTATACTTACTTACCCGCTTTCTCCATCATCTTTCAACCTTGTGGAAAGACTCCTTCTTAAATCGTGCTCTACTTCTATGTATACCTATTCTGACTGAAAACATCCTATTTTGTAGCCTTGGCATTGTATATATTATAGGTACGAATAAGTAAAGCAACTTTCACTAAATCTGACTACTATTGTATATCTAAGAAGTATTATTATACTCCCGTAGAATTCACTTTCATAGCGACTTTTCCTTTCACCATCTGATATTGTTCTGTTCTCAGGTCTCTGACTTGCAGCTACCATAGAGAAAAGAACAAAAAATACCACCAAGTCAACTCCACTGAACCTAGAGAGAAAGAGCAAGCTGAGGCTGAGACTCAAACTGACTCAAAGTCCAATGCATTGCCTTATTGAAAAATCTCAAGAATGTCAGCCTACACTGTAATAAATTCAATTTGAGGAATGCATGCTCACAAATATTAATTTCAGAGGTATGTCAACCATACCACACCATTCTACGCCTTCCCACAAACATCTTCTCATCAACTCAACCAGTCAGGTCAAAATATGTACAGTAGCTATACACAAAACCTCTATTCTTTACACTACCAATGAAACCTTGGATATTTTAGCCTTTGCCCCTTACTGCAAAACTGAGTGACTGAAAACACAACAAACTGAAATACAAACTAGAGAGTAGGGCAAATTGGAATGCCGAATGAAAATCACAGAAAAACCACGGAATTATGCTTTCTCTGTACATATTTCTGAATCTGTTCAGACTACCCTTCCTACTACTCACTCTGCATTCACAATAATACAGACAATGTACTGTACAGCTTCATTTGGAGCTTTGCCTACTTTCCCTTTCCTTGTCCTCGCTATGGCCCAATTTCGTTTTATGTTAAAGTTCAATATTTGGCTTCTGGTGGTGTACAGTGGTTGGTGTGCTGTGGCTTAGCTTAGCTTTATCCGCCATGCATATCATAAAATGTTGAACAAATAAGACATTGCACAGTGTACCGAGCTTAATACTCTGCATAGAAATCCAACCAAAATATATTTCTGCATAGAAACAACAAAACAGACTCGTAATAACAATAATATCATCCTAGACTCCAATTCTATTCAACTCAGAGTCCTACTAGTCCACTCTCCTCTGTTTAACTATTCTATTTATCTACGCGTACAACAAAACACAAATGTGGACAGAGTATTTTCGTTCTTTTCAAAGCCCACAGCTTATTGTTACTCTGCATAATCAGGACCTCATAGACAACAACGTGGAAGAACACCCAAAATAACCATTCGATGCATACTGCTATTAAAGTGCCACATGTAAAATAGTTTTCGAATCAGTGCAACTACAACCTAACTTCTCAAATAGATTTCCCTTGATTCTGTAGCAGAGAAGGCATTTTCTGTATAATTAGTATCTACGTGTGATACTTGAGAGCCACCACTTACAAGCACTATTATTTCCTTCAGTCTCTCAGATGACTGTAGAGAGCGAAGAGAAAGTATAGAGAAATGAATTATGAATTCTCTTTTATTGCTATCGCATACACAATTGCAACTTTGTAAGCTGTGCAATGCATACGAGTTGCTACGTGAGCAACACTTACACGCACACACAATCACACAAGACTAAGAGCCAAGTAAAATAGAAAGGATCAAGTAAACAGCGATCCATAGGCTCCTCTACGCCTACTATGCATTCCTACGATAAGATTTGTACCACACATTTAAGTTAATATCAGATGTTCATTCTACATATTACTTTCTATCCGGGTATAGTATCCCATGGAATCAGCACCCAGATAGGCTGCTAATACTACGATGCGAAAACACAAACAGCCTCTAGGAAACGTTGCACTTGGGTTGCACTGCACCATGAATGTGAGATGCAGTTGGCTGACTCAGTCGAGTAAGTAGAGACTCCTTGGTAAATCGATTTCGATTAGTGCTAACGTAAGTTAACCCAAGATAGCAAATATATATCTCAAGACATAGATGCTTTCTTCTTACAGATCAGTTACACTTAAGTATACTAACAATTCGCTCAGCATCCGTTACACAAATCTGTTTCCAAACCCTAGCTATCACATTATCTATGTTTATATACATATAATATAGTCATACTATTTTTGTGGAAAACTGTTTTCCTTATGCATTGCTCTTTTCATCTTCTATCCAACCAAATTACAGCATTGTAAATATTCATTAACGACCAAATTATCCCTCAGTCTATCGATAGATTCTCAATATGACTACCAAATTATTTGATCAAGTATGCAAACAAAATGGGATATAATTTTACACAGAGCAGAGGAGGAAGAAAGTTTGAAATCACACACTGTTAGCAACCTTCTTGTAGAGCATGGCATACGATAAGAGTAATAGGACTGCTATTTACTTAGTTAAAGTGTGCGTTGTTAAAAATATTGCTGGCTAGACAATTCTTGAAGTGAAAGTTAACTGTTCTCTATAATGTGGGTTACTTGTTACAAGGATTACGGCGCAGGCCAAGTCAGAACAGACTAGCCTATTACTCTTACATTACAGTATACATAGCTGTGAAAGGCTGAATGATATTTCAACTTCAACTGTGACACAATCTCGGTTGTTCCATTCCTCTCGCATCTTTTTACTCATTGAGGAGAAACCAACTGTTCATCTACTGTGTAGCAGTAGCTGTAAGTCATGCCAGCCAAGTAAGTAAGTAGTAGAATAATATAAGGAAGAAAATTTGTTTCCTTGAGTCAAGCTAGACAAGGGAAGTCAAGATCTAGCTGCATTCAGCTTCTGTTGATGCTGACTGACTTCTGATTCTTTTCTCCGTTCCCATTTTCCTGGGGCCTGGCGGCCATTTCGTTCAAGCATTGCTTAATGAGTGAGCTGAGCATTATAAATGAATTAGGTAGTCACAGTCAGAAAAAGACGGACGTCAGTAAAAAGTGAAATTCTCTCTCATTTGTCCTCTAATGGATCAAGAACACAAATTATCCGCACCACTGGAGGAAAAGAACAAAATGCTTTTCTACAGCTTAACTCTTCTTTGTAATGCAACGCAATGTAAGATCTATCCTTTCTCCTTACGCAAGATATAAAGTATTTTCATCCTTTTCTGAATAAACCACAATATTATACCATTTAGTATATACCTACGAGATGAAAAGACATATAGATCCCAATACATAAATTCTATCTTAAAGTATTTAGCTTAATACTCAAATGAATAATTACATAAACTAGACCCTTACTCTCAACGACACGAGACAGTGAAAAATTCTAGGGACATAACCCACCTAAGGAAAAGACGAAAAGTTAAATACATAATATCAGTCGCTAGACTTACTGGGACCACGTATGCAGAATTTGTAAAAGACAGAAAGCTAAATTTTCTGCCCTCATTTTCACAGCCAATTATGCTTCTTCTCTATCCCTTTGCATTGAAATTCGTCTTCGCTCTATGAATGCATTTCACTTCAAAGAAATTCTAGTTAGCTCCAACTTCCCCTCCATTTACTATATTTGCCTTATCCATGAGAACAAGTGTAAAAGCGCTTCACTCATCACAAATACCTACACATACTAAACATATATTATTGTACCCTTCCCTTGCATAAGCATCTCCCTAAAGGAATAAACTTTCTACGCATAATTTTTCAACGTATTATATGCTTTTTCTTTTGACTACCGCCTACCCATGTCAAAGAAAAATCAACATTTCTGACAGTACAAGAAGAAATTGATCATGAACCATCACTAAGTTAGCTAACTCAATATTGACTCGCTGAAACGAATTTTTTAAATTACAGAATAAGCACTCATCAAACAGTTAAAGATGAAAGAGGCTGAATATAATTTACTCAAAAGAGAATAACTACCTTCACCACCTATTTTACTACCTTTAACACTATCTTCTGCATGCACTACTAATTTCTTTGCCTTTCTAGTAATGAGTTCTATTGGACAGCTCTATAATAAATATTAGTTCAGGTTATCTTCAGCACAATTGTTTATAATTTTATGATTACAAGAAATGAGTGAAGCAAGTAAAATTCAAAGGTTATACAAATAGGTTATGTAAATACTTATTCGCGCAGAAATGCATCGAATTCTTGAATGGATGCAATGAATTTTCATTACGTTATTTTAACATCCATTCCCCCCATTAAAGACATATTATGTAAAATGCAAAGAGACGGAGGACGGAGGAGTTTTCCGGGAACAGTAGAGTTCGTTCCCCATTTACCTATAGAAAAACTCTTCAATCCACAGAGGGATAACTTTGGCAGAGAAAGGGTAACTCTCTCCATAGTAGTTTCAGTAGTTATGATACTCGGTACTTACAATACAACTTTCTCCTCCACCGAAAAATGATAGCTAAGAAGTAATACTTTCCTGTACACTTATTTGACTTCCTTACCTAACATATAACATCCAATAGCGCAATATTATAAAAAGTACATTGAAGTACACTATTAGACTATTGCAGTGCAAAAAGTAACTCCGACATAACTTAAAGGGAATCTTGAGCAGAACTGATACGTACACGAAAATAAAGACTACACAGAACCCTTTGCTCGGCTCATGAAACGAAATTCCATTACTCTTTACGTATAAGATGATCATCGATATTGGCAGTAATGTATTCGATATGCCCTCCTACATCTCCCTATTCTCTTCAACAAATCCACCGGTTCATGTCCTTTGTCATGTAGAAATTCGATGTAATGTAATATGTAGTGCAGCCCTTGTTTCTCCTTCTCAGTCACTACTCATTCACCATCGGCCATATATAAGAGGACAAATACTGCCAGTTAATGCTGCGTTAATGGCCCGTGAAATTCTTCCTCCCATGATGTGCATACACAAACTAAACTATTCATTCTATATAAATTCACGCACACTAGTATTTCTATTAATGTATATTTTGATACATCTTAGTACTTAGGTACTGAGCTCTAAGAACTGGCAATGCTGCTAAGAAGGGAAGGAAGCAATAAGAAACTTAAAAACTGGCATTACCAAAAGAAATACAATTCTTATTCATACATATATACGCTAATAAAGTAATTTATATTAGAATTGCCCAACCTCCTATAGAACTTTCTGATTTTCCATTTAATCAATAAGGTCTGGCAATTTCTCAGAAGTGCTGTTATAAGGATTCGAACACAGAAGGAGTATACATACCCTGCACAAATCTTTCCATTTCTTGTACATTTACATTTTCGCAAAAAACTGCTGCGTTGCATGAAATCAGAAACCGTTTCAAGTTTTAAATTCCCAATTCATTTCTAATGTATTGACTGCACAATCTGTTTGAAAGGGTAGCAAAAGAAAATTGTATAATGCGTTTACTCTCAGACAACAATACAGTTGTAGAAGGAAGGATTTTTATAGTGCCTACTCGTCTACTCAGTACGCAAAGCGTGTAAAAGGTTGTAATTTCCCAGACAGACAGCAAATGTAACAAGAACCAGAACCGTCTGGTTACGAACAACCCATATTCCTTCTAGTATTACATCACTAGCAACCATCAGCCAACAACAGGTCAAATCAAATCATAACCACCGAATTAATTCTCACTGCCTATGTAGTAAAGTAAGTAAGTGGCTGTACATACACCCGCACTGGTAATTCTTCTTTTCTTTCTCACCATATTCAGTTCAATTGCATAATCACTCTTGTATTCTGTATTTTTCTCTTTATTCCTGTAAAGCGGCTTCGTTAGTTAGCTCGAGGATACTATTATGTTAATAAGGAATCCATCGACAACATCACATCCCATACATCATAGAAAAACAACATCCACACAACTGTAGATAAGATGTGTAGTCAACTGAACTACCGAACTAACACACATAAAGATATACAAATACATACATGCAGACAATAGGTACATAAAATATGATATAACAAACATTACCCATTAAACCATATTATGTATGTAGTAAACATATCCACAAAGTGTGAGACTATAGTGATATAATCCCCAAGTCAAAGCCAAAGTCAAGAAAATAATATGTAGGAAGGAGAGTCGCACCTGACTACTACTAACAATAAGCCGTGCTACTGTCGATGAGATAACATAAAAAATCATCATTACGGGATTGGAAACCTACTTGGCTACTAGCTTTACCTACTGTAATAGTCCCACATTGATTTTAGGTAGCTAACGAAGAACTTGAGCAAACACATTGTTATCCTATAGGAGCTTCTCCCGTAACTCACTAACTACCTGCTAGAGAGAAGCCTTTCCTTTATACGCACCCGACGGACGGATAGATTATATCAAAAAGGGATACATAGACATGAATCTGTACTTTATGCTATCACATGAATCTGATATATAGCTACTGAAAATACACTTCATAATATCATAGCCATATAAGTAAGACTGATCTAAAGACGGCAAGTACCAAGTGAAGTTTCCTTCTAATTCTCATCACATCGCATCACATTCACATCCTCCCTAGAAGGCCCAGGAATAGGAAACTTAATATCAGTGCGTACTAATATGTAGTATTCCAAAGGAAAGCTAAACTGTAAGTAAGGGAAGATAGTAGGAGAGAAAAAGACTTAGTGTAGATGTGGAAAGTGGAAGTAGTAGTAAAAGTAACGTAATGTAATGTCATCGTCATCTGCCGTAGCCTTAATGACATCCCGATTTCCTAACATAGAGAAACTTGAACGAGACTCTTATACCTACATGGATAAAATTCATGAAAAAGGAAACAGCTCGAAAAGGAAGAAGAGAGAAAAAAGCTCTTTGTGGGCGAATCGACTCGACGTCAACATCGACCCGTCCACTGCATAAGATAAGGCGACATGATATCCATCCTAGAACTACCAAAATACAGAGAGGACTTGGATAACCTTTTATACTCACTTAACATTGGGAACCTCACTTTACATGTCTGTCTTTAACTCCTCACATGTCTCCCTGTCTTTCTTAGCTCACTGGAACACTTTATTCTCTTACGAAGACAAAGCTAGTCTTCAGTTGACGATGACGGTAACTTGATGAGCGACTCATTGTCCCTAACACTATAACACTTAGTCTTATATGTACTTTCCTTACATTGCATTACTATAGGAATATATTGTCCATTTTAGACCCAAATGAGATTCTTCTTGCACTTCCACATATGACATGACACCGCACACTAGAGTTGCGTACATTCTGGAGTCTGGAGAAGATTCGCCAAAATGCATGTGGCATGCCCATACCCTATTTGCGTCGACATAACTATCCACCTTGCTAAACGGAGCTAGAAAGCTTAACAACCAAAGCTATTAGTGCTTGAGACTCTTAAGGTTCCTCTTCAAGTTCCTCGCATTCTCTCCGGTTCCTCGGCGGTCAATAATAGAAGAGAATTCGGGACTTCTTGCAGATATTCTGAGCACACAACGACAACAACCCACCTGTCTTTTCCCTTATGACATTATTGCATTACTTCAGTAGTAGTGGCAGTAGTATCTGTAGTGCAGTAGATATTCTATTACCCGACTTCTTTTCGGCATTTCCTCCCTATACACGCCTACAACTACATAAACATCCATAGGAGGACTATTTTGCTAGAGACGGTGACGGAAGTACTTATGCTCTGGATATAACTACTTAAGATACAAACAGAGCGTACTTCTATAGACATACTTGGCGGAATGCTATAGAGCTTTATCGGCTCTATTTTGTTCAGAAGGAAAGACTCATTCTTATTTCATCGCGTCTCATAGACTCCAATTACTGCCGTCATAAAGTTTAGCCAGGCATTTAAGTAGGGCTATTCAAGTACCGCACAGTGCCAGCCATTCCATATTCCATCCGAAACACACAAGTAGGAAACCAACCAACCCTCTACATTAAATTCCCATTCTCACAAGAAAATTTTTATTTCTTGACTCCTCCCGTCCATTTCCGCTGTCAATAGACTTTACCTACGTGTTGGCATTACACACTCAACAGACTCTTACCATAATTTACTCGACTATGACTTCATACACCGACACTGAGTGACTCAATCACAAGTGCTTTGCTCTGCTATAGAGTATCATTAGTACATAATTTTATAAATGTCTCTTCTAATCAGAGGATATTTCTAAAAATTGTAGTTCAACTATTACTTCCATAATAGGAAAGAGTATTTGTAGCAACTGCATGGCAAGATTATCTGGTGGTGACCTGACAGAACAAAATCTATACACGTTCACATCGGTGTAATTTCTTTTCCTGTTTATCTATAGCTCTTAATCAAACGAAAACTAGTTGCACCACCAACAGATGGACAATGTCTCCGTTAAGAAAGGCAATCTTAAATAGTAGATAGGACAGACCCACCTCACTTCACGAAATAATCGTACCCACCTATGCCTACATCCAATCATGCACGCTCTGCTGAGCAAATCAGATGAACATCAACCGGAAGTGCGTTCAGATAATAAGTCAATTAAACACATCATTTAGGACTTGCTTTCGTTCTTTCTTTAGAAAAAACAATGTGAAGAGTTACGATAGCTGTAGGCTGTATGAACTAACAATTATAGGTATACCGTAGTCGGGCAAGTACACACAATTTGTGTATAGCTTTAATACCTTAATACAGGACTGTGTATTTATTTCATTCAAAGTATTTGATCGTGTGTTCAATTTTTCATTGATTGTAATTGTCTTTTCAGGTTAAGTCAGTGCACTTCCTTTTCTGGTGTTGTTGTCTTCGCCTGAGTGCTACTCTCATTACAATACTACACACAATTACAATTAACCTAGCGTCTCCTCCTCCTCTTTGCTCTGTATCCGTATAGTATTTGCTACTATTATAGTATTCTTTTTTACAATAAGCATTGATATTTTTGTATTTGTGCAGCTCAAGTGTTCCGTTTCTGATTTTTATCATTCTTTTCCCTTCCTACAATTTTGAGACTTGTTTGTACACTTGAATGTGAATACCTAATGTATGTAAATGTATCTGTAGGTAACGTAATGGGTTTGCCTAACTTAAATGGTTGTCATTGTGCATATAACAAACAAGTAGTGTATAAGTACCTATCTATTGTTATGCAGAGCACAAAAAGGTTACATCAATTGTATTATTATGGTCTGGTATGGCATGTGGGTGTTGTATTTATTTTTATTGAGCTCCTGCAAAACGACGGGACGTACTAGTGACATTCTCTTTTAAAATTGACTACCAGAAACCAAACCAGTCAACCAAGTAATGTTAAGTACCAAGATTTCAAATAACAAAAAATCTAACGAGATGTTTCCATAAGGTTTCTTGATGACGCCCACGTTATTCGTCTAACGTCACATTGGCAATTCCTTTTTCTACATAATGAGCACCATTCCCGTTATCGTTTGTTTTACATATCTAAATAGTTTGAAAGTACCTAACTTATAATTAGTTTGCCTAACAAGGAAATCAAGCCTACTATGTATCTATTTAATTTTATACACATACCACATACCAGGTAGTAGCATTACTCATTGCAGTTCAGCTTCTATTATATACTTCATAAACTATTTTAATTCAGAGCTCCCTAATGCAAAACAGCAGCTTTAAGTTACATGATATGCCAAAGAGTATTAATTTACGAACTGAACTAATGCGAACAGAAAGCCTGAAGGTATACATAGACATGCACACAGATTACAGTCACAGTAATAGTATAAACAAGTACTTATTTATCTGTTTGTAATATCATTTTAAATTAGTGTAATATATTATTCATCTAACTACTATTTACTAACAATAACTCATGTCATAAACTGATTAAATCCTACGAAACTTTCTTTCTTATTCTTCAGCGACTCTTCTAACTACATAAGTAGCTCTGTTCAGCAATTCATTTGCTTCATTTTTCTTCGAGAGACGAGCAGTACATAGAATAAGATCCATTCCGTTTTCTAAAACGGAAGGATTCTCATTCTTACTGTTGCTAGTAGAGTAATCAAATACACCATATATACAATACACACCCAACGAAGACTCAAAGAGGACGTTACACTATTTGTCTGCCTGCCGGAAAACATGGAATCTAAAATAGTCTTTGATCCTCCTCCCTTAGCTGTTACAGCTTTACACAAAGTGTTCCAATTCTTCGAAATAAAATACCCACTTGAGAAACTCGCTATACATAAGCCTCCTTCACTCAGTCCACTTACATTCTTACAAAGTACATAGATACATATGTATTAGTTAAATATAAATAGACAAGAGATAGGTATCTATCGTAACTAGGTATGCACATTACACAAAAATAAGAGAAAGAACTACCATTTTCCGCATACTACGCCACTAAACTACATAGAAGATGTTATAAGTCTGCATTATTGTTCAAGCCAATGAGCATGAATCTCACTTTTTTCTCCAGCTCCTCTATTTTTACACTTAGAGAACCTCATCAATTCCAGTCTGTCACTTCTATTACCAACTAACATGACATCCCTAGTCTATATTTCTTTCTTTTTTCTCTTTGATCCACAAATCTATCTGTGGATGTGTGTGCTTTAACATTTAAACATGACACTGAGTCATTCGCTCCCATTTAAATACACGAAACAAGACAAGATCACACAGTAAGCTCTCTTTTTCAAAACAAGAAATAAGATTTATTTCTTCTGAGTCAAGCCGCTTAGGTGTCTACTACCAAAATATAATACCTCTTTTATCTATATCGCCACACAGATTAGCTATACATAAGTACTGGCAATGGTGGAATATCAAAGATTATTAAAGATATCCGTCGTACTAAGAAATACGTATGCCTATTAATAAAACTGGAAATATAGACGACAAGATCAGCTTTACTATTTCCGTCAGCGAACAGTTTAGATAGTAAACGTACCTACTCGCTATCATATCACAGAAAGAGAATGTATGTACCCACTAGAAATAACAGGACATTAATAAATTGAAAACAATTTAGTTAGTAACTATACAAGTTTCTACCCTCCCATTCCCATTCAACTAGTTTCTTCTATCCTTCCGTTTATATTCTGGTATAGTACACATATATATGTATATAATTGTAGACTTATGGATATTACTCATTATTACTCATTACACGTCAGTAATACAAAAGAAAATTCACACAGAAAAATATACGCAAAATAATCTTGAACATTACTCATATGATGTGCCACTATTTACATCGGTAATATTAACTATCCGTATTCCTGACCCAACCCACTACACAAACTATGAATACTTTCGGTAAGATTGACATCACAATAACAGTATATGTTATTACATACATAGTGAGTTGGAAAGTTTTCTACGCCAACTCAACACAGTAGCTGTTTGTTTGCCTTATAATTTATACCGGTTGTACCGTACCTTACAATCCACTAATGATTTCTTTCTCTCAGTAGTAGGCAATAAGGTAGTAGTATATCCATAATGGTCTTATTACCATAATGAAATAAATTAGGTTTAAACTATAAATCTAGGGATCCATAATATTCTTAAATCTAACAATAGGCAGATAAGATAATATTGCCTTGCGTCATTTGATGAACTGCTACGGCTATGATACGGTTCATCTGAAATGAACCCAAAGAGATCAAGTGAGCTTAAGTTAGGAACTCAGATACAACAGAATGAAATGGCATTAGCACACTCGCACAAAAGTAAGTACTAGCCTTGCTATCTCAAATGGGTTCATCATTTCATTCCCATCCTTTCCCGTCCTCCGTCAAACAGCAAAATACAAATGTACTACATGAAATATATAAGTACATAAAGTACATTATGCCGCTAATGTTCCTTTGAGATGCTTACATAAAATGATATAATATTCAGTACCCGGCACAGTAAATACAGCATGTGCTACATGCAGTCGGTTCTATTCTCAGCGTTTGGATGGGACATCATGGAAGTGGAAAAGCAAGCCTACGCGAAAATTGTAATAAGATACGACCACACCATTATTTACTATTAGTATACACATCGTATTCCGGATCATGACATCGCATCCATCATAGTAATAAGTATCCTAGAAATTTTGCATGACACCTCGACCAGGCTGCCAGCTATGCCGGGCTGATCATCATGAGTGAGTGAATCAATGAACGCCTCAGTGCCCACTCACACTAGACACAACTATATTAAAACAAGCTAATATACTTACATCATATTATTTGTTTGAACTTTATAGCACTAGCTACAAATGAACCATAAACCCTAGCAAGCTGGCTGAATGACGATTACACTTATTTAACTCTCCACGGTCATGAATTAAACTTTGAACAGAAATGAGTTTGCAAATAAAATGGCTCTTCACAATTGGCTGTTATGGACAGTATGTGATACAATACAAACATATAGAGCTATTAATAACTTTCCAATATTTATAATACCTATACAATTTGGCGGTTCTTGTATTTCTGACACAAATTTTCATGAACATGGGGTACACGGTAAAAGTAAAAATTCGTAAGATAAGTATCCCGCATGTACCAATCAAAAACGAAATTTGTGGTTAAAAATTTATACGTTTGAAAGCAGAGGTTTCAAAGAAGCTGGCGCTTCGCTGTTGATGTTATTCACTTGATTCATACGATGAAACTCAGTGATATGGTATAATGTAATATTCATTTGGATCTAGCAAGTATCCTGTGGTGAGGGAGTGACAGGCACAGAACAAACTATTAAAGGAGAGTCTTACTTGTCTGTCTAGCTTGTCGAATGGATAGGGAGGCGGTAAGTAAGTAAGAGATGCTTGCAGTTATACTATAATGCACTATAGCTCACATTTCACGGAGAGGAATGATAGCTCCTTGAAAACAGAGTACCTACATAGAAATATGCATGTGCACAGAACTCGGCAATTTGGTAGCTGTATCTCACAGCTTTAAACTTTGTAGTAGAAGCAAGAGGAAGAAATATTCTAGATTTGCCGTGTTTCCATCCGGAGTTAGTTAACCTGGCAAAAACATACGAAATTCATAGAACCTTAACTGTTCAGCCTACGACTCTAACTTACGCTTCTACCATATTTTACTATAGGTGCTAACTACAATACAAAAGTAAGTACCTACTTCCTTACATAGCTATACGCATATTATGATATGTAATTCTCTACGCTTGGGCTTTACACAGAGCAGTAGATTTGGTAGGAGCTGTAGGATTTGAGTTTAGAACAACTAATTCATGTCGGTGATGCCGTATTATGACTAGTCATGTCCCAAGTTATGATACATACGAAGTTTGTATAATAGAGGACACCGAAGAGAGAGAGAGAGAAGCCTAGAGATGTGTACCTAACAATAAGTAGAATGCGAGTTGGTGTGCGACTAAGCTAAGTAAAAGTGGAGCTAGAGGAGCGAGGAAATAGAAGAGCATTCAAGGCAGAGATGAGTAAACCAAATAACCCCATTCGAAACTAAACTAGGGCTTTCCTACTCATAGTACTCATAACAGAGCTAATATCATAATTCAAATATTCATGGAACGTAATGCCATGGGCAAAACTGTTGAAAAAGTTCATTAAAACTTCCAGCGTACGGCCTCAACTACTCTAATGAAAACAAAGATTATTTGCGAATTTTTTAAATTTTTATGGATTTAATGAATTCCGCTTCTACTCAATTTTCTGTTCCTCTCCCCCCAATTCAGCATACCAAAAACCTATCTCCGCTTACAAATTTTATTGCTAATAATTCAATTATGTAAAACTTCTTTAGAATGTGCCTAAAATCAAAACTCACGACGGTTACCTAATAAATTTCCGTTTGAAACAGCAGCTTGCATGCTAAATAAATATTACTGCTGCATTAGTGCCTTACTTATACTGTAGCAGTAGCCCTTGTGAATACTCCAGAAAAGTTTTTTCCAATGCATAAAACAGAAAACCTTTCTATGTTATATAACCGTAGTCCCTAATATAGATACAAAAATAATGGACGTGACAATAAGTGAGTATCCAGCAGTTTGCAGAAAAGCACAAAAAGAAAACTCGTTTTTTAATCGACAAGAAACGCGAAAGGTAGCTTGGTACATTAAGTAACATAACACGCATAACATGACAGAGCCTATCAATAATTCAAGCATCAAGCCATTGCACCCAAGCCCATCCGTCCGTCAGCATTAAGGCTGCACATCATTTTCCCACACCAGCCAGTGCACTAAGGGTAAAATGCTGGACGAAAACATTGGAATTGGAAACTTTCCAAAATCTGAGAATTAATTGCGTTCGGGAACGGATGCAAAACACTGCATTGTCACACTCCCTGGCTTGGCTATTGAACGTAAAGGACGAAGGAGAAGTACGAAAAGAGTCTTTGTCTTCCTTCACTAAAGTATGTCACTGTATCTCCTAGTCCAGTAGGACATTAAACAAGAGGACCAGGACTAGGCTAGGACACACAATCACCTTATACACGCCCGGGAAACCCTTCTCTGTCTTATCTTTTTAATGCTTCTACTACTATTACTACGTTTGTTTGCACTATAGCCTCAAGCTTTTGTCTTGTCATAATACCCTATGACAATTCCTCTCATAATGAACAATACAATTTTCTATCTCTTGTTCTGTCGTCTTCAAACCAAACATGTTTCCCTCGACTTGGCTTAACTTGGTTTTATAGTCTCTCACGTCTTATACCACATTAGCCTTAATAATAATAGGACCCGTAAGGAAATACTTACAGTATCAAATCTTACAACACATCAGCAGATTAGCAATGAACCAAACTGCATTGCAACCGGTTTTCTCGTCGACAACTTGCAAACAAGTTTAATGATACTTGCCCACTATAATATAACCTATAGCAATGCTGGCAGTGGTTTAGTGGTACTTTAATATATAATGCGTAAGTTGAATTGCATTTTAACTTCAGTTATGATTTCTATTGCAAAAAGTACACGTTCTACCGATACAAACATGAACTAAAGCTACCTTTAGCTATACAAACCAATAAGAGTGTAAAAAGTTTAATGTATTTACATTTTCACTATTAGGTTTCAAATTGAATACGTACGAAACGAGAAAACTCGTGCACTGAGACTTGAGAAAACCTACCAAACCGTACACCGAAGAAGAATTAAATTAAGTAATGATAATACAGCTTGTAAAATGTCCCTCCATGATATTCTTTGCAAGTGTCATCATGTCTTTTTCTACACATTTGCACTTGATATTTGTTGGCAACGAGTACAATATTAGATATGCACTACAAGGGAAAACTGCATAGGGGAATTACGCTTCTATTAACTTCCTACAGCGGCGGTCACATCCTTCTCTCTTACTACAAATATTCTGTCGCGGAAAATCCTTTTGCACTAAACGGAGCTTTACCCACGATTTACATTGCTTATGGTACACCCTACGTATAATAGAATTCTCCATAAAGAAAGATTCTTGACATATTCTTAAGTATATACTCCACACTCTACATTTTTCAGTTAAGTCTATCCTTTATATATAAGGTTTTCATAAACTAAAAGCAAGTACACATGTGCGGTATTGTTAACGAATGTCCTTTTGTTGGAAACGAGCTTTGCAAATCTGCTGTGTAAAGATTTGATAAAACCACATACCAATGCTACATAAATAAATTGCATACATAAATAGACTTACAGTAATTAGTAGAACAAAATATAAAACTCAATGAAATTCTTGTACGAAACTCTGATTGTTACTGTGAAGTAAAAAATAACACCTTTTTAATCTTATTTTAATGGCAACTAGAGTTATACGACTTCAACTGGAGGGATAGGAAGTTCAAGTTCCCAAATCCAATTACTAAATTACTGACAACAACTTAGCTCTTCTCCTCAATCATAAGTTAAAGTTACTCAAAGTACTCACAGGAATATTCATTAATTAGTTTCTTAATCAATTGGTAGCAAGAAAGTAGCAAATCCTACTTATCCCATCAAATATTATTTTCATGAGTTGGCTGTTGCACCCAGGTAAGCAGGTTCTACGGGAATCACTGATTATTAAGCTTGATATACCTAACATACTACATTACCTACATTCAAAGTCCCTACAGTAATAACAATAAATCAAGTTTGGATGGAGAATGAGAAATCAGCAAAACTAATGAAAAAACCTATTTATAAGTAGTTTCAGTTTCTTTGCTTGGAAATAATTAATCAAGTTCTACAAACAACTATAGTATAATCGTAGATAGGTACTAGCTTAGCTACCCATTCATATATTCTGCTTCTAACTTATACAAAGTTATTACGTAATTTATGATGGCAAACTTCTACGGACTGATTTTATGCTTGAGAAATATAGCCGCCCTAGCTAGTGTACTTATAATTTCTAGAGATTGGTTTTGGGCAAGGTAAAGTAGGTAAACATATAAAACGAATCAGTATATATTTTCTATATGTATGCGTAGCACACTATAGTAAGTAAATCGTTTTCATGGACACATGATTCAAGCAGATACAATAAGAGTCAGTGTCACCCTATATAGACCATTACAGCATTTTCATTGTCCTGGATAACTAATGCTAGAAAAGGTAAATAAAAATACCTTTAGAGACACGGTAAATTACAAATAACTAACGGCAGTGGCAAACATTGGCATCATAGAAGGAAATGGCCATCATAGTAGTCATCATAAGTAAAAGCCTATAAAAAGCAATTATGACACCGTATTGGGAGAACTAGGCACACATGAAATGATACGGGCTAATGGATTTGCCGATGCAGCAATTCTATTTTAACAGGCCAGTATAGCATGGTAAGCAGATCGTAGTACACATTTGCTTTCTCTTTAGTTCCCTCTCACCCTTTTCTCTTCCTTTCTATCTCCTCTACACATTTTCCAGTCAGGAGGTAGAAAAGAGTATCTACCTCTCTATAAGAGTCTCAATCCTCACAGAGATCCAAAATTCAAGCCGTACAGAGAGTGGAAGTCGATGTAGTACTTGGCATAGCTTAGGGAATCACCCACCTTATCCAATATATATGTACACATGTATAGTATTGAGTCAGTGCAGTGTGGAGTCAACTGCATAGCGTCTTCTAACTGTAACAGAGTATCCCTGAGCAGCATTGAGAACCCTGACTGAAGTGAATGCGGAACTTGAGGCATCGAAATCAGACCAAATAGGAAGCGGTACTGCACACCAAAGTGAAATGGAGTTGGAAAGAGCACAGAGCTAGACTGAGACTGTTAGTAGAGATAGACCATGAGAATCCGGTTGTACTTGTGTAAAGTCTACGGCTAAGTCGCTATTTATATATAGGATCCCTCTCCTGCCTTTTCTGGTTCCTTCTGGAGAAAGCGACCAAGTAGAGAGACTTCACGGTCGAAGTAGAACCACACATTACTGCCGCCATTACTCACACCTGGAACTTTGGCAATAAGGAAGTGAACCAAGACACAGTACTACAGATACACGTCTCTCTCGCTCTCTCACGGGCTAAGATTTCCATGTCTGGATGGTTTGCCTTTGGCTTGTGGCCGCATTGCACTCAAGCACCTAAATTCTATAATATCAACTTCGGTACTCTTTTTCACTTCTTGTCGTATACAAATAGAAATACTTATTTGAATGCCAGGGTTTAAGTGGCTATATGTATACATCCAATATATTTATATACACATCTTATCTATGCATATCTACGTCTACATTCCAAACTACTATTATTATATCAAATATCTCTGTGTGTCTCTTTTTACGGAACAATACAGCCAAAGGGAAGGTAACTCTTGGTACAGTTGGCATGTATATAGTGTACAGTTTGGGGATAGAGAGACAGAAAAGGAAGACTCATGGTTGTCTGCATCGGAAAAACATATTTGTTCCATGCAACATACACATACAATTGAGCATAAGTATCTTACGTCCTAAAGTTACATGAAGTCACTTCCAAACATAACATTATTTTACATTGCATTACATACATATACGTACGTACACAAAACTTTTCCCTCAAACTTTCCCCACAATGCAATATTATACTTAACGTAAGAATACCTACGTATATACCCTTAAAATTCACCCAACCAAAGGAAATGTTCTCAAAGACATTTAGGTAACTATGAAGCAAAGCAAGAAAACGCAGCACCCTAACTAACAATAAGAGAAGACAGTCAAATACAACCCAGCAAAATTATATCAACTTAGTCTGATCCTCCAATACAGACGTAACTGTAAGTATATTGTATTTGCATCGTTCCTGTTGAGTTTACTTGAGTTTACTTTCTGCCATGTATGTGTCTTAGTAATATGAGATATACTGAATATTTTCTTCCAAACTGGCATTGTTTCCCTTTCTTTCCAAATTGTATGTTTGTGTGTATAAATAAATGTATGTATTACTTTTTCTTCCTTCTTTTTCTCTTTCCCTTCTTCATCGGATCCAAACTTTTCTTTTCTTTCTCCGTTTGCTTCATTCCTTTGCTCCTCTTATTCACTACCCTACAAACTACTGTATAAGTATTTATGTACTGTGTTACTGTACGTAGACACAGCCAGTACAAAATCTACAGATGCATCTAATAGAAGACAGAGAGAGTAAGCTAAAGCCTGAGCTAAACTGCAATGTACCATTCCCATTTCTATTGCAACGATACCAGTCTTTCGTCTATTCTTGGGTCATATAAAGCAATAAATCTTTGAAAATCCGCAAAAATCCTTCGGAACTCTTCAATGGTTTCTTGTTGGTGACCCTTTTTCCTGTACTTATTTCTGTACACTATAATTCTATAAGGTTTTCCCTCTATAACTACAACCCCATCGGTATATATTTTCTCTTTAACAACACAATCTCCAACTTCCAATAGTTTCTTTTTTCATTCTATCAACTATTATTATGGTATACGCATAGAATAGTATTTTTGTGTTCTCTCCACAAAATTCGTGTCTTAGTGATTGTGTGTTGTCTGCTTTTCATGCTTATGCCAAAGCCGTAGAAACTCTCATAGAAAATAAATACAAAGATATTGACTATATCCTCTACAATCTTAAGATCCTTCTAGCAAAACCTTTACTACCGATATGTACATAGTCAGTTAGCTCACTATATTATACTTACATCAAAAACGATGTAAATACAACGTACTTTTTGAGAGTTACGGAGAAGCTATGTACACACGTACTTGTGTAAGTACATAGTAATGTAAAAGAATACATGCACACAGATGCTTTTTTCCTTGCTCTTTGGTTCATCGCAGTTGCAAAAAGAATCTTTTACACGAGAGCCTTCATGTACTTTTATATGTGTACATATGTTCTAAGTATGTATCCCCAAAGGAAAACTTGAGATTTATGCAATGGCTAAAGCTGCATTCTTTAGAGATTCAATCCAACGTCAAATACTATCTTCATCTCATCAGACCGGCAATAGAGCAGACTTACAGATTTCAATTCCACACTGCAGATAGTACATTGCAACAAAGGTAACTAAGATCTAGGCTAAACTCCAAATATATATGTACACATGGTAGGACCTGAGTAAATAAAGAAAAGTAAACCTCCTTGTTGTTTTCATAGGAAACTAACACTAACACTAGAGACGATATTTATGTGTCTACCTATTTAAGTTAGTTGACAAGTAAGGCATATTTTTAGACAATTTTATATTTTAGTTTTCCAGCTATAGTTATGTAACTTTGAGCTTTGACTTTCGTTAGTTTCAAAAGTTTACTGTTCCACTCTACTAAAGCCAACTGAGTTATTGGTTTCGCTTACGAACAAGTAAATCAGAGCGAAACCACGAATTATTCCACTCTCTTGTCTCCTCCACCACTCAATCAAGCTCAAATGAAGGCAAACAAAGCAGTTGATGTGAAAATACGACGACCAAGTTACCTAGCGTGTATACTCTGTACAATTCTGCCTTGAATGTACTTTATGCAAACATATATCCGTGCGATGCAAGAAAATAGAATCTGATGATGGGAAAGCCAATCTACAAATACTGGTTTAGCTTAACCTACTCTAAGCACATAGGTACTAAGTAGATATGACATACTAATGACTAGACTACTGTACATGGATTCATTCATAATACACATCACAGCACAATATATAGCACCGCTTACAAAACCAAGTCAACCACTATCGTGCTGATAAATATATCACATTTCACTGGAACATTACAGAATATTATACCAACAGCTTGACTTTATATTCCATTTCTGATGATTGTCACCACGACTTTCACCGAGATGGATAGATACTTTCTAAAGCCCATGATATGGGCATACAAAATGTATACACAGTACCTTAGTAGGGGTTAGTACATGTAAAATGTACAGATAAAAGCTTCAAACACTTCATGGTACATGTTACAGAAAGACTTATCAGGAATTAATGCTTCAATAACACTCTGCCTTGACGTGCATAAGTTAGATTACCCTTTAGTGCTGAAATGTATTGTATCAACCAAGCACTAAGCAGTGCAGTAATTTCAGTTTTTGCCATGCCAGTCATCACATCATACTTGTAATGCTCTAATTATGAATCCTACTATATTTTCCATTCACAGGAGATTTATCTACAATATTACATGTATGCTATACCTACGTAAAACTACCTGTATACAGTTTAATTAGGTATGTGTACACACATCATAATCAAGATAGATAACAAGTTGAGAGGCACTGCACTGGCAGTTACTTATATAGTAATGCAATGCAGAATAATAACATAATTTTAAATGAGGATTTCGAGAGAGAGGCTGTGGGATAGAGAAAGCTAATTCGACGATACATTACATTTACGTACAAAACGGAGGAAACCACAATGTAGAACTGAAATGGTCGAACAAGCACCCAGAGGTGGAAGTGGGAATTGCTTGTAGGAAAGGAGCAATGGCACAGCTTCTCGAAATAATAGAATTTCCAAACCATCCTTCCACCACGAATGAGTAAAATAAACTTGAATTATGAGCACCAGAGCAGAAACTCGGGAATTAGATAGAATATGTAGTAGTAAGTCTAGTATTATTGTCGTATCCACTACCAAATACTCATCCTATTACTCTGTATTATATTATTATAATACTGACTTTCACTTCCTACTGCTACAGTGCACTAAAGATGCAATCTAATCCAGTCCACCTCCTTAGTGACTCTCGCTTGTGTACATTCATAACATTATTCTCATATCCTTCATATGCATATGCAGCCAGGCCGAGATTCATTTTATAATTGGCGTGTTCTAGGGAGCTTGTCGGGTTAAAGGCTTACTTAACATTTCTCGGGATTCCCAGAATAGCACACGTTCTACCCAAGACATTTACAAGTCAAGAGTTCAGGATTATTTCTATATGCTTCAAATACTTCATTTATAAATGGAACTAATTCTCTAAGCTCCCAAGTAGCTCATAATGAATTACAGATTCCTTTTACCTTGCATCCGCAGTGTATTTAAATGAACAAATATTTTCATCACTGTGTTTATTTTATAGAATTACTAAATAGAACCCGAGCCATATCTATTACCCCAGTTGAATTATAAATTCTACAATGATTCTTGCTATCCAGACATACTAGAGTATACTGTCTGTAGCAGTAACTAGACATGTAGATCTCTCTCCATAAGTAGATGTAATAATGAAAGCTAGATGATAGACATATGTGGAACTGACATAATTTCATTACTTTCCGAGTAAATATGAAACCGTGATTTCTATTTTGTGGGCTATTCATTGCATATCATATCACATGCATCCGCAGCTTCACGAGAGCTCAAAGATAATAACTTTTCCCATCACCACGACCACAGACTCCGTTCTCTTCTGTTTAGCTTGACTTGCAGCAGTTTCCCAATAGTACTTCTGAACCTCTGACGACTACAAGTTTATTAAATCTGACAATGGCAGAACATGCCAACGTCAATCATATCACAGAATGACAATGCTTCTGCTTTTCTCGCCTCCCGTATGCCCTATCCTTTACCTCAATTTACTAGGATTACTCCTACATGCTACATCAACTCAACAAAACTGACGGAGCTCTATTCATCTCAATGGCAAACTCAACTTAACTAGCTTCAATTCACTTCCCTGACATTACTCTAAATTTACTTACTCATATTCACATTCATAGCCATACACATACAGCTATTTACAAACACTATCTGACAACTTTTAAACAAGTCCAAACTCTGCACAAAATCACAAATGCGGATACTACAACAGCATTTCTCCTGTCTACACTGAAACCTAATTCTAGTTCAAATCGAATCTTTACTCCTTGCATGAGAACATACACATACATTATACACGAATCAGTAAGTGATGTAGCACACAACATTTTGTTGATTCATCATCACTAACTCTAATTCAATTAAATCTATGACATTTGGACGTTGGTTTCAACGTATTTTTACGAATCCCTTTAGAAGTTACAATTGCATTAGTATAAAACTGCGCGACTAAAAAATAATGTATTTCCTTTTAATTTCTATCAACAAAACTGCAGGTGGTTACAAAACAAAATTATGGATTTCATTCTGTTTGTAGTTAACAGTTAAATATGTTATAGTGTTAATACAAATTCATTTTTTTGGTTAGACAATTTTTAAATATCTATGTTTCAAACAATCTTGAATGAATAGAATGAATTATGTTATTTTAATTTTCCGTCCCATGGGTTTCAAGTAGTTTCTGATGTTATTGCCTCGTGTGACTAAGACAGATTTGGTTTAAAAACGCATGGAGCAGTAGCAGTGTGAGATGTCAGATAACAGAAAAATGAATTACCCAAAGCAAAGGTATGATAGGATCATTCTGCAGAAGAAATTGTTATATCTAGACTATTAGGTAGTGTACATTTTCCTCCTGAAAGAGGGGAAGCAGAGGATTTATATGCAGACAGTTAGAAACATGAAAATAGCGGTACATTAAAACTGAAACTGTGGAAATAATATATTCTGGAGTTGAGAACATCTCCCTAAGTAAGATAGAGTCAGTCACACCTGAACCATGAAAATAAAGTATAAGGACGTTTCTATCATTTTGGTGAAGTCAGTTTTCCTTCACGACATGCCATGTTATGTGAAGTTATCTTGAAGAAAGAATCCAGTATACATTTCGCAAAAGTGTACCTTACACAGTAGAACTTCAGAGTTCGTTCTTATTATTTCTACCTGATGAAACAAACTTGCGTTCAATATGGTCCATACAACGCATAGCGAGAGAGGTAAATAACGTATAATATTATTATAACATGACATAGACATACCATAACATAATGCTAACTATAGCAAAACTTGTGATAAGTGAAACTATGTTGCATATTTGCGTCCCTTGCTCGCTAAAGCATATAATGATAGTTCAGATTATATTGCGTGCAATGCAATGTCTACTTTTGCTATATCCAGAGTAGATAGGACATAAACAGTAAACTTTTCCTACTCAATTGCCATCTAATAATACGCACCGAGAGATACCTTCCCTCCTTTTCTTATCCTTTCTCTTATTTTCTTTACACTTGGCTGTCTACAGAAAAGATATGTGAATCTGCAATACCTCCTTCGTTATATGTTACTTTTCGTTTAGCTAGCTCATCTATCTAGTCTAACGTAACTGCAAGTTAAGTAAGTTGGAAACAGTCACTAGCAGATAGAGATGAGTGTCTCTCTGTGTATTTGTATAGAGATGTGGCGGAGGTGGTGGTAGAGGGAATGTCTCGCAAGTTAGCAGTCATTGGAATGATGGATGAACTCGTAGATGAGTCTAATGAAAAGCTTCACGATTCCTGACTTCGACAAATGATTATTCCCTCTTCGTACTTCACATCACAAGATACTTTCAGGGTGGGCAGTTCTACTTCCGCTCCTTCTTTCACTAATCCTATATACCTATAGCCTAAAGATATATATACTCACATTCTACACTACATACACTACATTTACTTTATGCAGTGCATTACATAATAGAGCCAGACCAGTTAGTATATACTTAGTGCAAATGGTGATAGCCTATCTTTCCCAAGGTCTCTTTCAGACAAGAAATATAATAAGTGAGTCTGGATAGAGATTCTGTTGCGTTGCATTGCATCTCATTGGGTACACCGTTAGAAGTGGACAGAGGAGAGGAGCAGCGAACCGAACTGACAACATCAACAACACTGAGTAAGTAAGCTGATGCACTAACATTAGTCGAAGGATGAAGAGAAAAAGGGCATACTTTCATTTTATTTCATTTCATCATGATCATCGTGAGAACAGACGATGGAAGACTATTTGCAAGAACCAAAGCCGCACTCATCACACAAACGATTCCACTTAGTCAAGTCAGCTCAAAAAATATTCCGACTCTTCTCTCGGTGTATCTACTAATGTAACTACTATGTATGTCTATATGCAATATCTAGAACAAATACAAATGCACCAGAGAAAGATACTATTCTCTTTCCCATTACATTACCAACTTTTCCGTCATCTTCAGAGATGAACCTTGAAATTAAATGCACTGGCATTACACATTACAAGCATTGCACATTATGTGATTAGAAATGGCAAAAAATACGAGACAAGACAGATAACAAACGTCATCACTTTTTTACCACTACGCTTTTCTTATTTCAACTTATTTCTTCTCCTTTCTACCAAAACATTACAGAAGTAGTAAACCTTCTACAGATAGACTTGGTACCCATCGGGGTACTTCAACTACGATACGTAATAATACTATGGTCACTTTATCTACCATGAATAGAATATTATCTAGGCTTTGCAAATAACATTCAAGAATTATAGTAGCACAAAAAGCTATAGCTATTTTTTTAATTTTATCAAAAACTACTGTAACACTAACCTTGTCAAAAGAAGAAATGGATGGCAGTATTTAAAAATACAGAAGACAAGGGAATGAAAAAATGTGCTAGAATCAATAGTTTTTAGATTTAGCAGATTCCCTCACCACCTATTTTGTGTAATAGCTGAGGGAAGTCTAAATAAACCTCACACAACTGCTCTTAATATCCTTTTATCTTGTACCGTCTGTTTCACCTCAATCGCTTAAAGCCTTAGTCAGTCTCTTTATGATATTGCACAAAAGGAATGGTATCATTTGGATTTGCTAGACTAATAAATGGCCATTACTACTACACAACCTAGCGAATAATTCAATTATACTCAACAATAAATGCTAATGACTCGGGTAGGAGCGAGCTTATTTGCTACAGTTACGCAGACGAAGACTACAGAACGTATACTAGAAAACATACGCCCGACTATAGACATCATTGTTGGCAATGTGAATTGTAACTTAGTCAGTATTCCATGTTTGATAATGAGAGAGCGTGTATTTGCAGTCTCAAGGAAGTCCTGAAGTACTCTATAGCATATTTAGTAGGCAGTTGCTCTTTTGTAGCGTTCATTATTGGAATTTCAACCCGATAGTCAGTCTACAGATCCCTGTTACAATACAACTAGAAATGTCTATGCAGTTATTTCAATTCAATTTGCTTCCTTGGCCACATAGTCTCTATTGTGCACATCTATCAGACAATTCCACTGGTTAAATTCCAACTTTTTATTCTGGTATTCAGTGAGGTTAAGACAAAGTCAGATGCAATTGTAATGCATTTCATTCAAACAAAAGAGCACAACTGCGAATCATTTCCTGGCTGTGAAAGATTGCAACCTCTATAACTATAACACAACACTAGCATATTTATAAATCTTGTATGCATGAAACTACTAATGTCCACAGAATAGAGAAATGTGTTTATATATCAGCGGTATAGTACGTAGTTGTAGGAAGAGGAAAGTCAATTCCATTCTTTTATAACGTGAGCAGACGAATTCTCATTCTAATGGTTAAGTCCAATCCAATCATCCTGTCGGCTTTTCACGAACGTGTTCACTACTCACAGATGAAAGACAAAGTGACGACATAGGAAACGTAACATAACGAAATGTACATTTCTCTCTGCAACGCATCGTAATGTTCAGCTCAGCTCGGAAAATATAATCCCATTTCTTACATACGAATGCTAAATGGATGCCAACATGAATACATAACGCAATAAATGATACGCCATTTCGTGAAATTCTCACAGTGTGCGAATCGGGTCAACTTTTATGGATTCTTTTTATGGGACAGCCAGACATTCAAATTACAGAAATTAAAAACTCGGAGACTTGCCTTACGACCTCCGAGAGCTTTTTAAAATCTCATTTTAAACAGAAACTCACCCAGTGAGTCAAGAGACACGAGACAAAGCATAGGGAAATGCCTCAACTCATATTATGTATACTGTATCTGAACGTGGGTAATAAACTATGTATCCAGCCTGCGAGAAACACACATAAAATTCTGGCACTACTTCCTCCACTTTTTAAAACTTTTACTTTCCGTCCTCTTTTCCTCGAATCTGTAGGCTACGCATACTGCCACTTTACAAGAAGGCAACCCAGACTCCACATCACCACACAACACCAAACCAACCAACACCTACATTAGCCTTAGTAGTTACCCTGAGTGTTTCGCAAGAGACACTTTTTTCTACGGACTAAGCCAAGAAAAGAATGGCAATCCCTGAGTATTTACACAAACAGAGCCAACTCACTTAAAACAATGGCCATGTTTTTATTCTGCAAGTAGTTTCTCTTTCTTCGCCACTTATTCCAGCCCAGATCAAGTTTCTACTAACTACAGCCTGCTAATACTACTAATGCTTTCCAGTTACCAACTTGAACTCCTCTATTCTACAGTTCAACTTATCGTTAACCAAACTCGCTCACTCCAAATGACTAAAAAAATAACTACCATCGTGAATAACAGAAAAAATGAGCACTCCTAAGTCAGCAACATACACACATATTCCTAGAGAATGCAAATATTTTTAGTATCTGCCTAATGCAATTACAATTCAATACAAACTTTCAGTGCTCCATTTTAATACATTAATTTTTGCCCATTGTTGTAACTGACAAACACTGTTCACTGTACTACTAATCACACGCAATTCTTTTTTGGCAGAACAAGTCGCTATACATTTATAATTTAAATACACTTTCATGATAAATTATATCAAAAACTAAAATGTGTTACATTTAGATACGTTCTTTAGAAGTGTAATTCCACTATCAAAAACTGGATTTTACCTTACATATTATGAAAAGAGAAGCAAAGGGAAAATAATTCCAACAAAAGGAAAGAAAATAAAGTGGAGACTAAGTAAACAGACATATAATATTTGCTGACAGACTGCGAGTGAAAGATTATGCATGCACAATAATAAGTAGTATATACACAGTACATGCCCTCAGTGTACTCATACATTATAAATTCAACATAATTGTATGATATGCAACCTTAAGACTCTACGCGTAAGATAGGAATCAAGAACTCTTTGTGCTGCACAGTACAACTAAATGTCACAAACAATAGGCTTAGGCGCATCTCTCAGTCATTTTCTTTGCAGATGCTTTGTAATAATATGCTGCATATAGTAGTAGTGCAGCCAGGACAAAAATAAAGCCTTCCAGCAACAAATTCTCATAGCTTATGCTTTTATATATACATACTCTGTTAGAAATGCGTCTCTTTCTATTCTGCTTTATTCGAGTTCCAACCAAACCAAGTCTTTAGAGAGTCAAGTCAACCGACATATTCCCTATTCTCCAGTCCCTTCAAAGCTCTCTTTTGTTTTTACACTGCTCTCCATCATTGCACATACCTACAACAACCAGCACAATAGATTTGAATTTCTTTAGTCAAATTCTACGCAACTTTAGTTTGTAATTGTAAGAGTTGTGTCCCAAAATTCTTATAAGTGAGACATGTACTTTGTTTGCTCGCCTTAAATAGAAAATCTTCCTTTGTAGATTTCTACAAGAAATACGTATTTAGTACTACACTAGCAGTAACTGGAATTTATTTGCTCATGCCCGAGAAAACTCATCCTATTTTATATTATCCTTTGCTGTACAAAACATGGATAGTAATAATGCATTAATGCATAATATCTGATGAAACAATGTTGGGTCTAAACAATATCTTCACACTTAACAGAAGAAGAAGGTACAAATATTTAAATACGTTTATATTAAGTTGATATACAGTTCCTTTTCTCCCTTGTACACCATTATTTAGTAGCAAGCTTCATTATCTTTTAAACATAATTCTATTTCCGAGAAAGGAATATTTCATTTGCGTTGGACTCCAATGGTAAAAGACGGATTACACAGGGTAATGTAGTAAAGATGTTGTATTACATGACAAAATGCAGATATAGGAGGCTTCAGAAGTAGTTGGGAATCCAGAGAACACTGACGAAAATGAAAACACGATGTATAATAGCCCAAGGGATAAGTAAGAAGATGATCTTCATTTCATTAGCTTACTACTCGCATCACAATTCAGAATTCTGTATACATAAGAAATGTGGAATGGGGAGCATGTGTCAATAATTCGTATTCTCTTCCTTGTCTTATAAATATTATTACTTCCTTTAGCTCTCTTTTGCTCTGTATACTCCCAGGAAACACAGACTAACTTGATCCCTGTTGTTTTATGGGAATCAACAAGGAGCTACGATATATGTACAATTTAAAGTATGAACCAGTCTATATAGTGGCTGTTGCTACAAAGCAGAAGCTTCTTACATAATTTGTTAGTCCAACTGGTACAGCGTTTTCATGTTTAATATGTATTAGATGATTCTCTATTCCAAGTATGCAGTACTTATCTAGATACCTAGATTATGAAGGGGGAAGAGAAGAGCCTCGAGACACTTTCAACAAGAGGGAAGGCAAGAATCGAGTTTATTTGACTTCTCTCAACTCAAGACAAAGAGTGACTGATTGTGAGCTTATTTGTCCGATTTAAAATTCACCAAGCGCTTATCGAATTTTTTGCCACATTTATTCTCCCTGTTTATGCTCCATAAACTATTTAAATAGTGAGAAGGTCATTTACGTATCTTTCCAACAAAAAAAGCCGACATGTAAGACAATACAGTTCAAAAGTTAGACATACAATAACATTTTGATTGAATTGCAAGTGCATACAATTGTGATTATTTATTACCCAGCTAAGTACAGATACGAGTAGTGCCAACGTATTGTGCATAATATTACACTCTTCAAACGATAAACCCCAGACAGTAAAGATGCTGATACTCATCGACATTTGCATGCAAAGGCATTTGCTATTCATCTTGATTGTATTACTCGCTAAGCTCTGGACGCATACTTATCTCTATTCATCATAGATAAACAAGTATTCAAACACAACAAATGCAACAGTAGTCAACTGAAGACAAGATCTTGCAAATATAATCCTATGCACCATTGTCATACAAACTGCCTTCTTCACCTTTGAGTTTAGATGACCTAGCCGACATTACAAAACAAAATAAGGAACAGACAAAAGAAATTACTTTAAAAAATAATTTACTCCTCTCATTATTATTGCTTTCAACTCAGAAAGATTGGCCATAGTTCAATCAATCGATAAAACAAGGTAAAAAGTCTTAACAGCCAATTCGTCCATACACACCTTTTTATTGCAGGAAACTCTACGCACATACTTATATAATGCTTTCATGTGATTACGTACTTGAACTATAAAATATATATGCAATAAGTAAATGGTCTATCTGTATTACATCTATATAGCCTGAATCTGTCTGGATAACAAAAGCCTTTCTGTTTCTATTTCATTACTACTGTCTATACTATTGTACTAAATGATTAATGTTGTTAACGAGTTAAATCAAGCCAGTTCTACTACACTATTACAATTACAACGTGATTTGAAGTGTAACAAGTTTTAAATTGCAAATATGCTACTTGTCTATCCACTTGTTTTGCAGATGCACATATACAGCAATGCACAATCATTCATTTCACTCCAGGAGTACGTCTTGTATACATGTATCAAAACAAAAAGTGCAAGTATTTAATCGAAAACAAAGTGAATTTGAACTCATTACGTGGTTAATATTAAACTGCTCTGAATGCCATTTGTAATGAATTCAATGAACTGAACTACAATGATGTGTTGACCGCATAGGTAAATAAATAATGGTTTTACTCACGTAAAGACTCACTTAACTGGTAATCGAAGAATCGTACGACTAACAAAGACGCACTAGTATGCTACAGATAAACCAGTAAAGTACTAACAATTTTCGTCGTTGACTTTTTTATCAAAATCTACTGCAGAGAAACGATCAAAGAAAGCATGTCACCTTCTTTCACGACACGACAGTCTTTGAAAAATAGGATTATAATTCATACAGCATTATACCTCATAGGTTAGCGTTACACATCAACCCGTCAACTGTTACTAGACAAATGTCTTCACAATTCGTTCCCCCATTCAATTTCGCTGGAAATGTCACGCTACGATACGTTTCACTCTATTGTATTCACCTCAAGTTCACTTCATGATAATACTTATTCCTCTTTCCTAAATGTTAGAGTTTACCTACGACGTTCATTTCCAAATACAGAACAAATAGGTAGACTTGCGAAACAACAAAACACAATGAAAATGTACGCAGTGGGTCGTCACATATCTGTAAAATAAGTATTATTGTGGTGAGATGCACCTTACCGAAGGCTATGTACTAGTAATGTAAATGAAACTAAACTACTACCTTCCAAATAAATGACAGCATCTGTTCTGTGTCATTGCATTTGCCTTTGTATGGCAAGACAACCAACCCCATAATGTCTATCGCAGTAGGAAAAGTCACTATCATCCATTTGTAAGACGATATAGACCAAAATCTAGTAAATACTCGTTTACAAATAGGGAAGGATTCATTCAACTTAACCCTGAACGGAAAGTCTTCACAATTCTTTAACTTATATTACAATTATATCTGCACAATATAACAGTCTGCGTTTTTTACATTACAATATAATTCCATTAGGAAACAGACTGATGGCATTAATCAATGGAATGCATTCGCTGCTTGACTCCATAATTATTAGAATACAAACTCGCAGCATAGCATTATAAACATGCTCAAATTTCATCACATACGATGCCCCACATGCTTACATCCTAACGGAATTTTATTCTCTAGATTTCGTAGTCAATATGAAGTTAGTAAAAACAAGGCAACGTTGTTAATGCACTTACACAACAATCTACAGCTTAGCTTAAATCCATACCTCAACATTTTCTTAACAGTTCAAAATTGGATTATACATTAACATTACTACTACACTTAAGATTAAGTCTTTTGTACTTTTTATAGGCAATAAAGAAATACAAGCCCATCAACATTTAGATGAGGAGATGTGGATAAGTGAACCAGAGTTCACTGGTACTCATAACATGACTAATCTTTTCATATTGCTATGTTTACCCTGAATATACAGATTATAATCACAGGTTTTAAGTAATAAGGTACCAAGTACATAATAAAATAGTATAACCTCACTATTCACAATTACAATAGCACGGAGTGACGTGGCTGGGCTACACAGGACGATGGCAATGGCACAATATCAAAAATATACGTAACATTTATTCTTATTGCCGACTTAGTACCATTTATACAATTTTCTTATACATTTGCTTATCGACTGTACGCATCATGCCTGCCTGCTTTCTACATTTACCTGGCTTCATTTTATATTTTTCTTTCTTAAACAATGAGTAAAACCAAAGTAGAGTCAATTGAGGAGAGGATACAAAATGAAACCACCGTCCGCGCAGTCATCCTCCGTAAAGTGACACAGTGAAATTTTTCTTACTGCTTTATTGTTCAAAGCTAACCTTCAACTCGAGTTACAGAGGGAAATTACTAAGCATTGAGATCAAAGATTCTTTAAGTCATTCATAGTCACACTAACGCATTATATCTAGTTATAGATGCATTCAAGAGTTGAATTAAAACTAAAAATGCACCTTGAAATGCAACTATACGTATTACTAAATGTAGCTAGGTACATAGTATTGTCATATAATGTACTACTCCTTGTACTACTTTATAACCAGACAAGAATCCAATTTACACTTACATCATTTACCTTATCCGTAAGGTGCATATTCGAGATTATGCTCAATTGCAGGAGTCAGAGCCACGTCTGATGAATGTTTATCACTATTTCCTTCATTTCAATTCAATTTATTTCATTCCCATTCTATCTTTAAGCTTCGTTGACTTTCTTAAGACGCCAAACAGCATTTACTCAACTGCGAAGAACCCTAAGACTTTTGTCATCCAGAACATTCATACAAAAGAGAAGCTTGCATCAGAATAAATTTACTCCGTATCTTTAGAGTACTGAGAGTACGTACATTTTTTTTAAATGTGTATAATTTTATTCGATGCATTTTTCTAAAATTTGCAAAAATTTCATGACTAAAATTCCCGTCCGATATAACTGCTGGCATTGTACAAACATAATAGAATTATTCACTAAGCTGTTTTTTGCAACTTTATGCACTCAAATTCGAATTATAGGTATGTACTTTATTACATCGCCAAAGTTATTCGTCAATATGTAGAGCCCGTATTCATCGTTGAGGGAGATTAAAATTTTAATGACCTACCAGACAACATAATCCGTTTCAAATGAAGACATTATACAAGATAGAACTGTATTGGAATCTGTAATGAATACCCGCTGAGAGGAGCAGATTTCTTTGCAATTCCTTAGATACACACAGCTACTAAGTCTTCTTTCCCGAGGAAAGTCTTTATTTCGTTTACTTCAGGAAGCTTCATTTCATTTCATTATGGGACACTAGCTGCAGACTAAACCAATATCGAGTTAAACCCTTGAGATTGTGAAAAGAGAAAAACCAACAGGAAAGAAACAAACTAAAGCACATAGCTACGCAATGCACCTAGGCACACTGAACTGAAGGGGAAAATCGCAAATCCCTGAACAATGATGAGCAGACGCTTGTCTTGACACAAACGAACTAAACCAACGAATTCTGCAGACAGAGACAGAGCCTTCTTCTATACTTTGCCTTTTACATTTGAGTCAGCTAGTCTGCTGAGCAGCAAGATAAATTGAATCTAAAGTAAACTATCAACACTCACTCAATATCAACTCCACTTCTACAAAACTATTTTCTATCTTTTGCAAACACGTGTGTGTTTGTATTTTCCTAATCATTCAAATCTAAATAAATTACCTGCTTCCTAAAGTAATTTTTAGTGATTCATCCTATACACCTGTCATGTCGTAGGTCATACTGAGATGATTCACTTTACTCTTACTGCAGTACAAGTTATGATATCACTGATCTTTCCTCAACTAAAGTATTTGTACCTAGAATTACTACCCAAAAAAGTTCAAAAAATGAGTAGTGCAGTTTTTAATACTTATGGAGGTGAATCGGCAGATTATGTCGAAATAGTAGTACACACACAGTACACGTGTATGCGAGAGGATGGTATTAGTCCAGGAATCCAATTCCATCTTTATTCTTTTGTATTGAATTCAATACTTTTCTTTGCTTGTTTCAGCGTTTCATTTTCTCAGAAAATCAGTTTTCAGTGGCTTCTTTTAATATAAGAGTTTCCAAAGCTTCTGGTCTGTTCTATCCCTTCTATCTACTTAGGGTACTAATCATAAGAACATATAGATCTTTCTAAGCATACTTTTAGAACAGCGGAGCATTGTATTGACAGTACACATAGCCTACTTAGAGTATGTGGAATAGAGTCTGAAACTGAAAACAAATGGAACTCAAAGGATTTATTTTTGGTTGGTTGTTTCAAACCTGACTTAACTCACTCGTAGTGGAGAAAAAAGAAGGAAAGCGATAGACAGAAAAGCTTACAAATTGAAAGACAAACTATAATCCGATATTGGTAGCAAGTCTTCTCGATTTCCACCGAACGCCGAATGGGTCAATATTATTAAATCCTTGACGAACAAAACCAGCCACCAAAACACCCATACGATCCATACCTACTGACGAAAAATAAAGCATCGAAGTCGGGACAAAACTACTAAACTCAGGTCAAGTAACGTAAACTTCAATAACTACAGAGCAATAAGAGCATGGGTAATATTGGGTAAGTAACAAAGATGAAGAAGGTCTAAAACTCACAATTCAACTCGATGCAAGGGATAGTCAGCAGAAAAGGCAATCATCCCGTTTGGCTCCTCTTTCCTCGTGATCCACATCTGATTTTATTATTGCCGAGAAAGATTCGACTGACAGAGTGAATACATGAGGGGTTATTATATTACCTACATAATACTACAACCTATGAGTCAGGACATATACGTAGATACGTACCTATGTATCAAGTAACATGTATTTATCTTAACTGTAAAGATTGCTTTTGGCTTCCACAGACAAGACTGGATTTTAGAACATCCTAAACCAGACATACATTATACAACAACATAAGGCAGACCAGAACCAGACTACTACTACTAACTACTGCCCACTCATATGACCAAGCATCAAAGAAACCAACTCAAACTCATGTGTGTTAAGGAATGCTACGTACACATGATATTTTCCTGTGATTATATTAGATTCTTCCATAAGAACTGCTTTTAACAACAAAATACAATTACTCTATAAAACAAACTTCCATCAGTCCTTCAGACTAAGACTCCCTATCTATTTGTATCAAATAACATTTGCTCAGGAAATGTTCTTAAACTATCATCTAACTAGAGCTATATACTATACACAATGTGAGCATTTTAACCTCCAAATACCGAGCACATTTTATCGAAATTTTTTCCAAGGAAAGAAGGAATGTGACTGGAAACGATGGGAGGGAGTGAAGTGAACTTTGGATGAAAACGAAAACTTATCTTGATTTTTCTATTTTCTGATGCTCTCTCAACTCTCTATTCTCTCACATACTGTTATACAGGTATCTTTATACATATTTAACCTAAATTATATAAACGGCACTCTACACTACTATTGTTATGAATATTCTATATAAGTTATGTTATATAACACACGTTAACTTTACTAACCAATCTTCAGTGTCCTTTCAATCTGATAAATCAATCATTTATTGATAACTCTCTACAACTTATCTTCGTAATTGCACCAAGCCTAATTATTAGCGAGTTAAATTAACTACTAAGACAAGGTTTTCAATTCATCTTACTTCGTTGCTAACAAAACATTATTGTAATGTTCCCCAAGTGGCTACGATGCATTAATGACTATATGTATACTCAATATGACTATCTCTTTAGTTTACAGTAAGGTAAAATAACATAATACTCTTTATGCTTTGAAGTAGCTTAATATTAATTTCACTCCAGGCCCTTCATCTTAGACATTCCTGCCGTTCAATCATTGCCCTCTGAAGAATCTGAAATATTCTGTAAAACATGCCGACAGTGTTTGAATAGTTTTCCCTTATACGTAAAGTAACATCAAACCATATCTTCACGCAGCAGAGAAAAAGGTGCGTATCATTGTTTTGAAAGCCTACTTTAACGTTCAATATTGCACGTAAGATAAAATATTGTTGTATTAAATGTCAAAACTGTCATCGTAAAATCAATCCCACGTAAATAGAAATTGAATAGCTGTACTGTGGCATACGGTAGTAGAGTAGTAGTAGTGGCTTAGATTTGTTTGTGGTTAGATAACATAAAAGGGAATCACAGAAAGTACCTTGCCTACCGTTTTGCTTAAATTGTCTATCACGAACTGCTTGTGAGAGAGGTCATTCCCACTTAAAAAGGCTTGATGTTACTCCGTGTATAGAGGAATATTCACTCTCCCTTTGAATGAAATTGTCCCCATGAGCCGGTTTTAAGATCCAGATCCAACCTACTCTAGTTTATTCAAAGAGAAGGCGAATACAAAACACTTTACTACATAGAAAACTACAGAAGAGTCAAGTCAGCCAGTCCAAGTACACAGTGCACACACACAGGGAAACTTTAGATAAGACGAGACAGGAAAGGAAAATAAGAAACTGGAGACAAAGCCAAGTCAAGTCAAGTCGAGCTTAAGCCAAGCCAAGAGCGAATGAGTGAAACGATAAAAAACGCTCTTGAGAAGTTTTATGAGACCAGAGGAGAGGACGAGAGCAAGTTGGATGGAGCAAGTCGGACTCAAGTAGCCTACCTACCACACTACATGCCTAACATACAAAACTATTATACAGTACTACTACATATTTCGTTACTTTACATTGTTTTACACCACATCCACAACGTCCCTCCGCTGCTAACTAAGTTAAACTTTAGAAAATACTCTTCAGCACTGTACAATAACACATATAATACCCAGAAAAGAGCAAAAAAGGAGTTGTTTAACCAATAATTTCCCTTTCTCCACTGAAACTCAATATACCGTATTAAAGGGCACTCAATCTAACTGTACATGCATTAAATATATTGCAGTAGGATAATGTATACATCTATTAATAGTTCAGAGACACTTTATATGCTTCTGATGAAAAGGAAAGCATTTCCATCTTATATTTACCCTTATGTTATATATAATAAATACAATATTATTCAATCTTCCAGGGTATAGCACATGACGACACGTATCCTATTGTAGCAACTAACTGAAAGTAAGTAGAGATCGGGCCCCGGAACTGATTCAGGACTTGCAGTTCAGTTATGTTCACTCAGTTCTCGTCTCGAGTCCATCCATAAAAGGAGACCTGGATAAGAGAGTGAGTTAGAGTAGACCGTTCACCTCAGGACAGCGAAGAGTCAGAGAAACTCGGTAGCCAACGACAGAATAGGACAGGACTCTAATGCTTCCTCCACCAGTCAAGCCAGTTCAATGGTACATTACATACATATTTAGTTACATGACTACTGCCCTGGCTTTATCTGACTGAGGCAATCGTATATCTAAAATAGTTGGAGCACTAATATTGAATAGTGGAGTCTAGATCTAGAGTTTATGTTAACTCAACTAAAGATATAGATATAAAAGTTACTTAGCCTGTGCTAATAATAATATATGGCATAGTAATAGTAGTGCATCAAGACTATATCACCTATTACATAGTATTATACGAAGGAAACTACTAATACAGAGCCACTTTGTATTAGTTCCACGACGAAAACAACGAGAGGAAGAGAAATGTCCAAGAGTAACCAAAAGTACCTTTTCCCTCCCTCATCTTCTCTCCGTTGAGTTGAGAATACGTGTAAGTATACATACATACTGCATATAGTAGTAAGTAGTAGTAGTAGTGCATAGCAGAACAGAGCGGAGACTGCACGGACATAGACAGGGCTGGGCGAGAAAGAAAGAAAGAAAATAAAAGAAAGGAGAGCTGAAGTGAACCGTCGAAGGAGTCTTAGCCTTAGCCACACGAAAAGAGCTAAAGAAAGCTTTTTGCCCGATGGACCCGGGAAGATGAACGGCTCTAACTGACTGACATCAATTCATTCGGCGCCTATAAGAGCTACACAATGTCCCTCTCATGCAGAATACTGATTGCTACCATCTTTCTCACTCTCCGTACAAATACAACGAGAACTGGCTCTTTCTTCCTAACATAACATAAGCCTCCATCTCATTCCATTGCATTCCAATAACACTCACACTCACTCCGATACTAATAGTGAGTAACCAAACCCAAGAAACCTACTTTACTTCACTCACCATCAGCTCCAGCTCTCCTTTGCTTTTCTTTTCTTCCACAAAGATTCTTATTCTCATAACATAACTATTTCCTACGTCTACGTCCGGACTTATTACCATCCTACGTCCATAAACATCAATTCTCACACAACATTCATTCTCTCTGTCTTCTCTGTACTCAATCTCGCTTCTCTACTCTTCTACCTACAGCCTCATCTATTTCTCTATTCTATTGTATTGCATTCTGTCAAAAAGTCAATTCAATTGCATTACCAAATCCAACCAATCAAACATCACACCATCACATACCAATACCTATCAACAAAATTCAACCCTCTGCTATTACAAAACTTTCCCATAATCACGTTTATTGCCATTTCTACAACTGCTACGTACAAATACTACTATACCTTTTGTTATTAAGTCGTTATTACTTAAAAGCAAGTGAATCCCATAAATTACTAAGTGTGTATCGATAATTTCTATTTCGCAGGTCGGCAACTTTGTAATTAAGGAGTGTAACTTTTCCTTCGCAGTTTGTTCACACATGAATTATTACACTTGTAAATTGTATTTGATTATTAGTCACAAAGCAAAAGCTAAAATGCGTTCTATAATCATACCTCTACACAAACACTAAAGTGTTATTATTACTCTTTACATAAATCATATTCATATAACTCATAAATAAGGAAGTCGGATGAAAAGTGAGCCTATTCACCTAAGGTATTCATCAACATTCTTGCTCTAATTTTTCCTAACTGCAGATAACTAAATCACGATCAATAACAAGTTTCTGACATCGAAAGCTATTATCACCGCCACATCGATCATGTCTTCTAAGTTTTACATGCAGTAGTAAAGAGCAGTGGAATACGATACTAAAAAAGTAAAGTATATAGCAGAGTGGAGAGGAATGCTTACGGTTGGCAATTGAAAGTGAAAACTTTTGCTCTACTGGTTTGGTTTGGCCCTAAACAAAGTCTTTATGTACGAAGCATCAAATTGCTCAACTTGGCCCCACATGAAGTTAAGTAAGAACAGGAATAATGTTTGAAATGTAGTGCACATGGCTATGCTCTATACGATTTTGCACAAATAGCAGTGCAAAGTACAATAATATGTATAATAGAAGAGTATTTCGCATACACACACATTTGACGACATTAGAGGAGTAATGAAAGGAAAGAAACTGAAAGTAGGTAAGTAGTGAATAGTGAACACAGAGTACTACATTCATGTATTTATCAGTATGTACTAGTTCAGCTACAGTTACATCTAGCTAGATAGATATACTAGCTACTAACTTGAAAAGACAGTGCAATAATGTCATAATATATCCAGTAAAGAATAGAATAGATTATAGAGCTGATATATATGTTTACTCTGTATGAACAATTGTATTTGCACAGCATACACTGTACTTGGGTTGAGGAATATGCATTTGTGTTTTAGCACTTTAAGTTGCCAGGCATATGTGCTAAGTAGGTACTTTAGTGTACACATTCCCCATGCAGCTCTATACGGAATGGTACATTTAGGTATGGACTTTTGTTTGTTCTCAGCACTGTGTACACTGATAAGATTCATTAGTATACCTATATAGAAATAGAGAAAAGCATACGTTGCTAGACTTTGCATAGTTGTTTAAAGGAAAGGACGGGACATTGTAAGAGTTGTAAACTCAACTCAAATAAACTAAGAAAGTAAGTAAACTAGCACGGGGAGAACAAGTAAAGTACGTATGTAATATGTAAGTAAGAGAAAAACTTGAAATAGGAAACAATGAATCGCAATGGGACCATTTCAGAGCACCAGACAAATTGCCACTTAGTAAAGATGGTTTCTTATTCTGTTATTCCTTTAGTTGTATGTTCTATAATAGCATTATCTACTATGTATTTATCTACTCCTTTTGCTCTAAGGTTCTCTTTGGACTTACAATACCATTCATATTACAATCCTACAAGAATCCCATCATAAGATAAACTACGCTAACTAAACTCTCTGACTGAGTTCGTTAAAGTATTTCAAGCTTCGTCTACTACTTACTACTATGTTCCTCTTCCACTTCCTCCTCGCCTCTTCTTTCTCTCTTTGTGCAGTTCCCTAATAATTTCTTTGATATCATTCTGAGAACATTGCACTGTACATGCCATAACGCCAAAACTTTCATATACATAATATAGGTAGTCTGTAGTAATATAGGTAACTTCTAATATAAGCCAGCATATTCATAATACAAATCGAAATTCAGATAGAAAGTTGAATCTACTATGCATACTTATAGAAAATTATATAGAGCATCTTTTCAAATGAGCATAAGTATACGACAAGGAAGACTTCCTTATTACTTCGTGCTAGCCACAATCTACCAACTATATGCTACTGAAATTGTATAAATTAAATGCATAAATAGAAATTGTTAAATACATGTGAATGTGCACAATTGTATACGAGCATATGAGTACTATTTACATTTACACAAGTCCGTAAGAATGTTTTCGTGAATATAATGTTTTCGAGCAATAATCAGACATCATCCGACAACTACCTTCATCCCGTATAATTTTCTGCACAGTAACTCTACTTCCTTTTAACATTTATTAGTTCACTCAGAGAAACTCTTTCATGGACAATTTTAGAGCAGACGCTCTTTCCTTTACTATTTTCCCTCGACCATTATATTTTCAGAATGCTAGAACAGAACAACCATTCTACAGCAGGCAGCACAGACCAACATTCTTAACTTGACTTTTCCTATATAGACCATTTACGTTACTCGTCCTTCGTGTGCCGGTGCTGCTGTGCTCTGCTTGTTCCCGTTCCGTTAGGACTAAAGCTCACCAAGAGAAACCAAAATTATTATTACCAACCGCATCAATTTATGGCGCCCAACTTTCTCGGCTAATGAGTGGAACAATATGCACCCATTTACTCTCGTTTCAGCTCTTCTGCCCACTTCCTATTTAATTCCTTTTAGTTCCCAGGAAGCATTTGTTTGCTTTTCACTTACGCCTACAATCCTCTCACTCTTCTAGTAAAAATCCATGAAAAGCAAGCACAGACTTACGCAAATGCCTTTACGACGCATAGTCTTGCATTAAGTATTGTAATGTACTTAGCAAAACAGACTAAACTAAGAAGTGTACTAATGCAAACAGTCTATGTCCATACTATTTGTAGGCTTGATTAAAAGTATGTTCTTAATATTATAATGCATCTAAGATATATACGTTATAATTAAGCACAAAACTATTGTAGTGTGAAAAGAAGGAAGTCTGACTATTCCTTTCAAATTGCATTTAAATTAAATGTAATAATGTAAGTCAGAGCCGTCATTTCATAATGACTTGGATGAATGAAGTGAGACTTAGTACTCAAAACAGAATGAATTCAATGAAGGTAGTTACTTATGCCATGCAAAAATGATCTTCATTAACGGTGTTTTAATAGAAGAAGAATGGCGTGTCATGCAAAATAAATAAATTAAGAATATTTTGGCACTTACCCAATGCGAACCCATCCTTGGTCCATTGCGCTTGACCAGCCTGATTCTCTATTTCACACCGGAGGACTGCGGTATCACCCAATTTGACTTCAACATCTTCTGGACGACGACGAAATGACTGCTGTTGGGCCAAGGCTCCTATAAAGACAGAAAATAACAAAATAAGCGTTTATTGATTGGTTTACAAATATAGGAAATTGAACAGTGCATCGTATCAAATGAAAGTAGAAAACTTCCATTTCAGTTAATACATGCATGGAACAGAGTTGGTATACAAATTGCCTAACTAAAATGTTTTCTTCGCTGCACTAGAAAGACACTGCACATTTGCATATACATAGAGATTTACACAATCGAGACAGAGACACTAAACTTCTATTTCCTCCTATTTTTAGAATTATATCCCTTTGTAACTCCAAAAGTCTGACTCGTTTAAAGTCAGCACAGACCTCATTCCAATTAAACGGTGGCTGCTCAAAAATAAAAGTTGCAGTGATGCAATGGAAATAGAAGGAAAACCAAAGCAAACCACGACTCTCGATCGAAATACAATAAAAGTCTTTGAGAAAGCAGGTTATCTAACCTGAAGCTCCATAACTTTGATTGTGAACATAAAACACACACAAGGTAAAATATTGGAAGACTACACTAAAATTGTTGAAAACAAAAAGGTTAGACAATATCATCCAATTCATTTGAACAGATAGTTGTTGGGAGGAACAGAAGGAAAACATTGGTATTTATAAAGCTGTTTTGTCCGAATTCAACCAGAAATATCTGCTCACTTGTACACTTATAAAGCGAACATCTGAAATTTCATTCAGACAGTCTCGTCTACGCTATGCTTAGCTAAACACTAAGAAACAGAACAAGAAGGCAGCTTTCCCAGTTCAATTCAGTTTGGTTCAAGTAGTGAAGTTGGAGAAGTTGGAGGCGAAACAAAGCAATAGAGCGGAGAGAAAGAGAGAGAGCCGCCTTCATCTCAAAAGAAGTTTAAGAACCAGTGTGAGGTTAGAGAGCGACCGTTTTGTCATTTGAATTCAATGTGAATAGTGGAAGTACAAGTGCTAATTGGATCAATTCTGATTTCTTTGAAGCTGCTGCTTGAGTGCACGAGGGAAGCGAAGCCACTAGTCGTTATACTCACAAGTCAGTCAAGCTAGACTTACATCCAGCAATCCAACAACATTTCATATAATGAACTGTCTCCTTTAACGCTACACAAGACTCCTTTCTCCTTCACCTAAACTTAAGCTAAGCCTCCTTCCTTTAACACTCATTCCTCTAGTCTAACCCTATAATATACTACATACAGTTAAGCTAACCAAATATTATAGGTAAGCACTAGTACTAACTACACTCCCATTCACGTCACATAAGAGGACATAATATAACATGCTCCTCCACAATACTACAAACTACCTATACAATATATATTATTTGCACTACTATGCCTTACTACTACTTCTAACTACGACATAAAATAATTCTAGCCACAGCCACACTTCACTTGGCTATCTCTATACCGCCAGACGACCAACCAGCCGCTGTTTTAATACATTACAGTTATAACTTACAACATATCTTCTCTCGCCCATTCCAACCACTTCCCGTTCCCGTGCTACATACACAACGTTGAAATTGAGTATTGAACCTGCATATACATACACAGTAGGAGAAAGTAAAGGAAAGCAAGCGACACTTCTAACTACATAAACTAAATGAAAAGAGAAACAAGGGGAAAGTGAAACCTGCTCTCGTCTAGACTCGGCCTGTTAAACAAATACCTTTTTATATGATTGCCTTCGGTCACTCTAACAGACCACTAAGACTACTAACTAAGAAGTAAGAAGACACGTAACTGAGACAGTGATATTTAATATATCTCGACGGAGCACGATACCAAAATCTGTTTGTTCATGCAAGCCATGTCTACTTACTCCGTCTTTGACACTCTACTACTGCATCTGTCTATACGTAACCACTAGAGTATTTCAACTACAGTTTAGTCAGACATGAGTCAGGTTAACTTCATTCCAGTTAAGTCATAAGGACAGGCAACCCACAGCACACAAATTTTCTACTGCAATGTTCAGTAAAAACTCCTACAACTGCCACGACACGCGACAAACTCTTCTCAGTACAATCTACACCAACATTTAGCTTACAAATACCTATACAACAGTTTCTTTTCATTTAATTTGAAACGAATCCGTAGAATGTACAAGAGTTTCAGTAGTAATAATAGACTAATAGACATTAAAGCCTACAGCTTTAGAAAATAATTCTTGCTGCAAAAAAAGCTCGGAAGTACCCGCTTTTTCAGTTTGCAGTACTAAATAATAATAGCCAGATTGAATGATCACTAAATAATGGTGGGCTACATTTTATTTTCTTGTTAACTAGCAAATTAAAAATAATATCTTTCATATTTGTACCAAGCATCCTCTATTCTAATATTTTCCTTTTTTCATGACTACAACTTACAACTTACATGATTCTTCTAAACTAGTTACTACAAATAGTAACTATAATTCGACTCTGTCAAATTCTGTAGAGTAGCTGAAATTCTATATAGATAGGAGAATTAAATTGGTATATCGAATAAGTACATGTCCAACCAATGCTGGCAAAAATAAATATATAGTACATAATAAATATCTAAACAGTTTGGATAAGGATAAGACTACGCATGTAGACCAATTCACTCTCTTCGGTCACCCATAACTTTAGTTTGTGAGTTCAGGAGGCACCTCTAAGTCTCAGATGTTTCCTTATTTACCATCCTCCACAACATAAGTACCTATATACCTACATGACTCTGTCTGACACTCTGTTGGCCTGATATGAACTCCACTGTATGCATGTGTACTCATAAATCTCGGCTTTGACTTGTTCCACTTTGTCGACAATAAAATGTGGTTTCGTAAACGTAACATATCGCTTCATTTCGGAAGGGAATTCATGTCATTCCTTTCCTTTAACTTGAGTCTTCGTGCCTTACTTTACTCCACTTGACTTTGCTCTCCTCCAGTCGTACAACTGAAGTTCGTTCGTACTTTCACACTGCGGGTTAATACTACCACTACGACTTATATTCACGAACACTATGTAATAATATGACGCAAAAGTCAGTGGATTCGATAGAATTTATTTAGAAAGGAAGTGTAATGTCTTCATGTGTCATGCTATGCTAGGTAAAGTAAGTAATGGCACAGGCATTACGTAAATGCAAAACAAACTAAGAACGATTACCACCTTTTGCTTATTTATAGTGTTTGTGTACATTAGTGACTATAGCATGTAGGAGGTAAAAGTAAATAGTGAACATCAAACCAATTCGAGGCAGACCACTAGGAACGAGAAATCTAAATCGAGCTCTTGAACTAGAAAAGCTAAATATATTGTCACATGCAATGTAGCTATCAAAGAATTTCTCTCATTGGAAACTATATTTACATTTGGGTGGAAAGAGCTGCCCCATTCAAACATAACATCACATTACATTACAGAAGAATTTCTGTATTTTCCTTCCACGTTTCATTTAGGTATATGAAATGGGCAGTACAATGGAGAGAGTAGCATGAGATTTTATTCGGTGGTGGTATGTATTGTAGAGTGGAATGTGTATAGAAGAGGTATTAAGGAAAGCAATTACAGTCATGCATGCTTCCACAACTACACAAGAGTTTAGTGATGGAATGTATAGAGAAAACATTGGAATAACATTAGAATGGAGATATACATTCACGACTGCACACATTCAGTCCCATTCACTCTGTGTACACTTCTTTATGCATAGGAACTTGCTCTGTCTGAGAGAATAATATGATATAGTATTGATATGTGTATGTAGAGCTAATATTGAGTCAATAGAGAAATCCATAAAAGAGACGAGCCTATCAAGCCGTCAAACTCACACGACAATGCTCAGCCTGAGTGAGAGCAATATAATATAAAGTAGATCGATCATGAGTTGGTTGGAGAGCATCAATGGCAAGAGTAAACGCCTTCGAATTCGAATAGCGACAAGGAATTGTACAAGACGAGTTGAAATTGCAATCGCAATTGGAATCCCAAAGGCAATATACATACATGCATGTATTACTACACTAGAGATGCAAGAAATGGGTTTCTATTCCCATTCTCTACCCCATATACCCACTCTCTAACCTATAACCGATGAAATACATACACAGAATTCTTATGAAGATTCAAATGTACAGAATTCGAAACATGCATAGCACAAGTCATAGTATCACACTTTGAGACATATGTGCAAAGTAAGAGTGGCAGACAGTTAGTGTACTCTAAGTAGATTCTATACTAGTAGAATACAAGTTGGGAACGTCGGGAAGAGAGTCGAACAAGACTCGAGTGTACAGTGTACACTACCATTCTCACAGCTAAACTATTATATAAATGCATGGTATGGTGTAGTATCTATAAAGTATCTGTAGTAGGAGGAGGATGCTTGTGTTTAGATAGTCTAGCTAAGTACAAGTCTCGCACACTACACTACAGGACATACTATATGTATGTACAGATAGTAGTAGTAAGTAGTAGTGGGGAAAGGAAAAGCAAATGTAAATTAGAATGTAGGCCCGAGTTTCAAGTTGTGTGAAAAGCTCTTCACACTGAGCGAACCAGATAGGAAAAGCCGTCAAACGCACGTGAGGAATCATACATATCGCTCTCTTCTCTCTGCTCCTCTTTTGCCTCTCTCATCTTCAAAACTCAAACTGAGCAGAGTAGGAGGACGACGACTGAGTCTACTCTACATACACAGAGTACAGTGTCATTTTTGAGAGTGGAGTGATGTTCCTAGTACATGGTAGAAGGGCATTTCCTATCCCGTCCCATTTCCTACAGATACTACATTATGTCCTCTCTGTACTCACTCACACAAGGCTACTTAAACTACTTTTCAAATCGAATATGGTGATATGTATGTATTTAGTAAGAGCCAAGTACCTATACAGGCATCAGACACTTGCACACAGAAGAGAGATAGTCTTTCTTTCTCTGTTGTCCCATTGAGTTCCTCCCATATCCACTCCACTCCACATCTCATCATTCAACTCCATTCATGATCTATATTTCATATCACATCCACATCTAACTCCACAGCTGCCCTCTTCTTCCATTCGTCCACCCTTTCCGCCCATTCACAATACAAATCTTCACAATCACAGCCATGAATGCTTTCACAAGTGCAGCCTATATCCACCTACTCACTACTTACACCTAATTCAAACTACACACAAATTCCAAACGTGACTCTGCATTTATTTACTAGACTAATTTTCTCCTATTTAGATAAATACATTTACAAAACCATCTAAAGCTTCTTCTATTTACACTAGAAACACCTAATTTTGTTAATAACATTACTAAACTAAGGCACTAAATGGATCTAGAACAGGAAAATGTAATCTTAGTAATAGACCACGATTTAGTAGATGATTGTTTGTGACAGACTAGCTGAAGATTAGCAGAGTGGATGTAAAAAGAACGCAACAGGGGAAAAATTAGTGCAGGTCGACAGGGAGTGTGAATATGGAGTGAAGAGTAGAGTAGCTGCGTGAAATATATGTCCTTGTACATATGAGGGCCAGGTCGCCAGGGAAAGGAGAAAGCCACTTTTCTCTTTCACTCTCAAGTGAAAATCCCAACACGTCTATTCTGTCTCTGTCCTTCTTCCTTCCGCTTATTCCTTACCAGTAGTGTTACAAAGACAGACAAGACACGCATCCACACCAACTATGACTCTTTGTCATACGTTCTCTATATTATATCTGTCCTGCTTCACACAAAAGAAAAAAACACAATAGATGTACAGGAATTTTACACAACAGTTTATACCGTAATGCCCACTATAATAATGCATTTGCGTAGGTTTCGTCTAGCAATGTATGTATGTATTTATTACCTTATTCTCGTAACATTTGGATCTTCTTTAGTGTGTGTAACTGTAGGTGTTATATTGTATTTTATGGTGGTGACTGAGACAACTTTCTTTTCTTACAACATATAAGTGTAGGTAGAAAAGAGACCGAGTTAAAGAGTACAGTAAACTTGTAACACAGATATTCCGTGCAGAATATTATCGTAAGATACAATAAACAGAATGCAGTGTGAGCGGGGTATGATGGGAAGAAAACTTATCCGCTAAGTCAGCTCTCTACTATTTTCACAGGAGAAAAACTAAAGTAAGGATAATAGTGTTTGTGCTTTTATACCCACGTTACACTCCACTACAGCTTTAAATCGCAATGAAAGTAAGGAGCAATGCAATAAAAGCAGCAGGCATCTCATCCTTCAAGGGCTAGCAAATCCGCTCAAGTCATTTGCCACTTGTCACTACCGATTGTCTTAACATTTACACACAACGAGCAAAATCATTGACTAGCTCTTCTTTTTCTCTCCACTCCAAATACAGATATATGTGCATGTGCACACTTTCCAAGGATAATAATACCCCATCCAACACCAGACCAGAGAGAGCGTGTGGCATGGATAAGGACACATGATATTATGTAAGTACACTGCACCATTACTGACATTGATACATAAACGTGTACGTACTACGGACTAGATCACATTTACTACGCCCTCAAACCAAAAAGAAAGATAAACTGCCTATCTGTGTCCTGTATAAAATGTAGTCTAGTTTTCTCCACAAACGGAGCAGCCTACAAATCTCTTTATTTCTTCAGTAGATCTAAGATGCATGCAACGCGAGTCAGGATGGAGTTTATGTCTAGATGAAACAGTAGTAAAACGGGAATAAGACCATGAAAACAAATGGTGAACGTGAGCCGGGAGGGATTTCCTTAATTAGACGAAAGGTGTTCAATTACTAATCAGTTAGACTTGACCCTACACAGACTCACTCAACTTACAACAACCTGGTGATGATATTACAGCATTAAAATTGATACCCTTGCAGACGAAAATGAAAATGTTATTCCACGAATTCATACAATGAGATTGTGCATGGTTTTCTCCCCTGCATAGAAACTTCGAAATATGGCATGCTATGCATATCTATCTTACTTTAACTTAGGCACACTCATTGTACCTAGTGTTACTAAATATGATGCCCTGATAATAATGCTATCCATAGACATGTCGCAACATATGAAAAATCCCATTAATATTAGTCTCTCTGACGATGAGAGTAGTGCTGGAGAGAGAAACTCCCCTTTGCTATATTTTCTCGGATTTGAGAGTTGAACCACCTCACAGTGCATACACAGCAGAGATGGAAGAACATTTCCCTCAGCACCTCCTTGTCCTCATAGCCATCAACATCAAATCAACTATTTAGTATTTCAGTCTTCGCCTCAACCTTCATTTTCATTGCTATATATTTTACAATAATACTGTCTGAGAACCACCTCTTCTTTACCACCGCCGTCCTCTACAAAGACCAGTCAAAGAGTAGGCAACAAAGGAACTTCTTATACCAAACTTTACCACAGAAACCTACTAAACTTGCAATATTAAGCTAGATATTTTCATATAGACACCACACCTACAGTATACAATACAAGACCTTACACAATCTAGAGGTATGGATTTATTCAACCCTGTATATATTTAATATATAGATAATACCTAAAGAAATACCGCCTAGCCAGTCTACTTACTTATATTTAAGTATGCATGAAAATACAATACAACTCAACTATCTATAGTCGTAGCATTATATTTACATTAGTACTTTGCTACACGCACTGTACTTACAGCCTTATACAACCCTTCTTCGTGGCTCTTCTCGTAAAATATTACATTTTCCAAATTGGCAGTACCAGCTGGCGGTGTATCATATCATTTCATATTATGCGATATCATTTCCTTCTCTTGTTGTGCGACATAATAGCTGAGACAGACAGATGAGAAGATGTAGCAATGTTTCAATATATTCACATAGCTTCACAATATATAGAGTGGTTATACGAAACTACTTAAGTAAGGCAGCTTTTAACCAGATCAAACTAGAAATATAATATTCTATTTAAAGTTATAACTTCTAATAACACTTGTTCTGATATAAAATAATATTACCGCATAGTATTCACCACAACCACATCACCCAAATGTAATACATTATACATTGCCATGAGATTTTGTACGCAGTAAGTACAATTCAGAAAAGGAGACTTAAGGCAAGCCAAGAAGATGACATTTCATCCATCCTTTAAAATTTTTAAAGTACAGCTGTAGCTGAACTAACCCAGCATTTTACTTATTGTGGTTTACGCAAGTAGTATTTTAGAAAGTTTCCATAATCGCAAATCACAACGGAAGGAATTAAAATGATGTACAATAGTCCACTTACTATAATCAGTTTTGGTTTGCTGATGACCGCATCAGATATTACACACCATCTTCCTCAACAAACATTTAATTTCATCATACCTTCAAATGTGCAATCCTGAGTCATTACTGTAAGTAAACCGATTTTGAAAATAAAGAATCTGTAGGGTGACTGACAGTAATATTTACATTTATGTATAATTTAATGAGAGATATTCAAAGGTACCTTTAGCAACTTGTGAAAAAAATGAAACTAATTGCGGAATCTGAATCTTCGTGATAATTTCCGTAACCTAATAATTTGGAGGAGAATATCTGAATTGGCTATAAGAATGAGATTGTCCATAAGAAGATTGTAGTATTTTAAGAAACCAAAGAATAAAAGAGCCAACAAAATGGTTAAGTTTCTTTCAAGAGTAAGCTGCTTGTACTTTCCTCCTCGTATGTATGTAGTATAATCAAATGACATAAAAGGGCCGCCAGAAAAAGAGCTAAGGGAATGGTGAAAGAAAAACACATTTTGGAGAAGAATGATACTGCTGACGAAGAGATCTTGGGTGCTGTTCTTCACATTTTACTCAACCAACTCAACTCATCGAGGCTTCTCAAACACAGATACTAGACGAAGAAAACTGAACTATACACAACCATCGAGTTTGAAACATTCTCCCATTGCAAAGCAACTCTTCAGTACCATTAGTAAGCATTGGGAGTGCTTCCAGCCGGTCTTTTCCTCTCTTTTGTATTTTGCTACTACTTACTACACGATAACACTTATATGTAACACAACATAGCAGAAAACTAAGAAATCTCTCAGCATTTCTTCACAAAACTGCATACATAGCGCATATGAGAATGATAACCTTTAGGAAACATACTTATACCTACTTGCTGAGCTGTAGTGTGTGCTGAGAAGAGAAACACACTGAATGACAGTACTGCGATGAGACGTAAGGGCTATAATACTATACACAGATAGGCACCTAATAAATACAGAGTGGAAGTTCTTCGTCCTTTTCGGAGGCTTTGGCAGATAGTTTTGCGTGCCTTGCGTTACACCATGAGGATTCTGCAAACTAGCATAGAGAAAAGGATCCATAAGCTATATCCTTTCATTCTCTCTTCCTATGCTAGTGTATAAATACACATTAAGATATAATGGAGAAAGATATGAATAGAAGAGGTCCTACTACTATATTTATAGGAGCGTAGTAGTAACCAGTTCCGTTCGTTTTTATAGGAGAGAGACAAAACAGAATGAGAAACTGAGATATAAATATAAAATGCTTATAATAGACGTAGAAGGCTAATGTGTATACCTATGTATACGTTGTGCAGAAACGGCGTAGATACCAAACGAAGCTGCGCCAAAACTTTTCACATCCAAAATCGTCTTCCTCGGCGTTTTTCCCGAGCTTCTTTCAATGCCTAACTTTCTCCAGACTGCTTTTTCTGCCTATACACACGGAAAAGTGTAAGGAACTAGCAAACTGACTCTACCGTATTAAACTCGATTCTTAATAGCAGACAGACATGACCTGCACGATGTTAGCTAGATACTCTGCTCCCGAACAGTTAAACGTGCTGAGAAAAAAAACTGGCCTGGCCTGGCTTGGATTGGCATGTAGCCGTAGTAGCTTCAATCTTGTGCCAGTTTTTCGGTGCGTACTTTTCTTACTCTCCTACACTGACTAAGACTTTCACTTTGATCGACACTTTAGTGAAATACCTTTTTGCTTTTAATTTTCCAAATACTTAGTTATATCCACAATTAGTTTTTTGCTTCTTCCACTTTCCACAAAAATTCCTCAATCAACAAAACACTCATTCGGAATTCTTCAATGAGAAAACATTTCAAGCCCTATATATCTACAAATTTTCTATATTGGTGGCATGTTTATATAAGGTACTTAATGTTACCACCATTTTATATTCCATGTACCATAAGCACATTAATAATGTTTAAATGAGACGCGACGAAATCACATTATAATGCAAATGCAGTGATACCGTAGTTTTTAAGCAAAGAAAAGTACGCGATGGATATAATGAGGAAATAATTGGCCGTATCTCAAGTTCCACAATGTCTGTTCATGTCCCATAGGAAAAATTCTCCTTGGTAAAGCAAGAAATATCTGTTAAACCGCGTGAAATTGCAGAACTTTTGCAACTACGAAGATAATACTTTATATTATTATAACAGGCAAATACGTAAAGGTAAAGGTACTTTTTTCTGTTACATGATACAATGGTTTAGAACAAACACACTATATATTGCTATTTTATTCTTTCCTTTCAAGTTTTTTCTAGCAACTTATTTTTGCTGACGGAAGCATTATATTAGCGGCACAATGGCAATCTTGCACAGAAGTCGAACCTAGAGGTGCCTACATGCTAACATAACATAAGGTAACAACGTAGCGTAGAGTAAAAGAAGAGGTAAGAGAAACACTGATAAAATGATAGGCAGCTTTGATGGATGAATGAGCAGGATAATAATACTATGAATTATCTGTCAGTCACAATCACCAAGCTAAAAGAAGAAAACCACGGCAGACACAAATTTGGCGAACACTTTCTCTTTGAACGAGTGTTAATGCTTACTATTGAACATGGCATAGAAAACTGTAAAGGTGTACCTTATATGTGTGAAACGCTTTGGGAGAACTTACGCTCTGGTGCATCTCTTACAAACTAAATACTCTAGTGAAATGGTTTATTGCATAATTCAATGTTAGTTACAATGAAAATCTTAATTTTTGTAGTGTTATTGAACCTGTGACACAATGACTTATTTTATTATTCCAAATAAATTATCGTAAGTACAAATAGTAATTTTCCATCATTATCAACACTAAATAGATTACGCATATAAAAGTGTAATCGGGTTTGAGAATGAATACTCTATAACAATAAAATGTCTGTAGCTCATTTAATCACATTAATTGAATATGCTAGGCAAAAACACTACAAGCAGCACTACTAGTAGAGCATGATAGACATACAGCCACAAGTCTACAAACACATTGCATAGGCACTAAGGGTAGACGTAGACATTGAACATTGATTGCGGTAGCTGAAACGGCTATAAAACTAAATGGCACAAGTTGTTCTAGAGAATAGTTTTGTTTGACGTGGACAGAGGAATGCCATCAATAAGGAAGAGAGAAAAGCGTGCAACTCAGATATATAAAGTCATCATTAAGTTGCTTCTGTATCAAATAAAATGAAAGTGAGAAGCAAACTAATGTAAGTAGTGCATAAGGATAGAGAAGTGAACTGAATAACTGCGCTGTGTACACAGAGTAAGTACTGGTTTAGTCTAGATGTAGACGGACAGCATGTAGTAGGCAACTCAACGAAGCAGACAGTGAAGTAAGAAAGAAGGCAGTTGCTGGGAGTTGGTTTGGTAGTTGAGTGCGAGTCAGTCAGTGAGTTGAGTTCTTCAGTTGAGGATGATTCGGGAGGGAGAAGGCGAGGGAGTTTAGCAGTTTAGTTTGTTGATCAGCAAAGGCCATAGGATAGGAGCCCACCAAACCAAGTCAACTCGATAGGCATTCAGCCTCCTGACCAACTTTGCCAAATGTCACTCACTCGGACTGGCTGAGCCGAAACTGAACTGCTCTGGTCGACTTGCATCAAGTTCCCTTTCTTTTTCTTCCTTTCTTGACTTTCTCAACTCCCCAGTCAGTCCAATCCAGTCCAGTTCAGTCAAAGTCCAGAGTTTAGTCCAAGTCAAAGTCAAACTAGTCTTTAGTTGCCCTGCTCCTGCCTCTTGCTCCACTCAACTCAACTTTAACTAGATATTTATTTCATCCGATCTCCAGTTCATCGTCTACATGGGAAAATAGCCAATAGCCGACACAAACTAGTAAACTGAGGATCAGAGAGATTAAACTTTTCTCCAGAAAATAAATACAGTCCTTCTACCTATATCTATATTCTATGGATATGTTACATATTTACACGTACACTACAGACACATACATGCATGTGTGAGAGGTAGAGAGAGTTCAGAAAAAGATGGGCTGAGACACACGGGGCGATGGGGATGTCTGCCTCCGCCGTTCTATTCTCTTAGCTGAACAGTTCATGTTCATACAAAGAAAATGACGTTGACAGTAACCCTAGGATCTCAACGCTAGATCTGTCTAACTGCCTTGGTTTCGTTTCAGAAAGGAGCTGAGTTGAGTTTGAGTTGACTCAGAGAAAAAAGAACAAGACAAACTGAACTGTTCCATAGAGTATCATGAGCGCAAAATTTATGGACATCCTTTGGGACACCCAGACGCCATTACAGGCATTCGTTCATTCTCATTCTTCTACTAACTATCTTCTATCAACTTATTCTTTATGCCTACTCTTGGCATGACCAAACCTCCTTTTATTGGTATACTGTACCCTCATGTAATGCACTCCTCCTCGCACTCACCAACTCACACTCACAAGAATATGCCCGACTACAGGAGAGAGAAACTTAGGATTACTACTCTGACCCTGTCAATCTCGAACAAACTATTTATGTACTCTTTGCTCCTTCATTCTGCCAGGCTAAACTAAATTTAACTCCTTTCAGTTCCCTCTTTTTTCCTAAATATAAAAGAACAAACATTTCCATTCGTCAATATTATGTAACTACACAAAAGACAAATATAGAGATTGATGCAATCATTATTATACAATGAAACATCTTCAAATGCATACATACATACTTCAAAGGAAAGTTGCCTGCTGTGCTTTATTTCATCGATTGTATTTTATGGGATTTGGATACTACGTCGTTTTGTTTCCATCAACATGCATTCAAAACCCATTACCAATCGGGAAAACATACTTCAGGTCATTAACCCACTTCCTGCCTTTAACCTTACCATAGTTCTCCATGCTCCACTACATTTTTATATGTGCCAAACACAAGGCAACAATATCAGGTTTTTTCTGATTATATACAGTAAAAGTGGAGCAAGTTTTGTAACAAATATTGTACTACTTACTTTCCTCGATTGATCTTCGCTATCTATATTGACAAGAGAATTTAACAAGTCATTGTACCAATATTAAGACAAGGGATGCTCTCAAGGGAAGGAAAAAGCATCAAAATTGCGATTCATGCAAACATAAACTGATACCAGGGCTATATACCTAGTGTCTGTATTGTACAATTATATTCACATAACCATTATAGTAAATATGACGTAGAATACGGTACATGAACGTCTTTTAAGTCCAGACTTAGTTTCAGTTTTGGTCAGGTTTGCTCTAATACTCCAGTTCTTGTAGTAAATAAAAGCATCTTGCTTATACAGCATGAAAGGAAGAGAAAAGAGCGTAGAGTCTGCCTAATGACATGAGTTGATTGGTTCTTGTAAAGATAGCCAAGTCAAGCCAACTAACTTGGTAGTTTGTCTATAAGTTTAAGTAGACCCTCTCCTTCTATGCAGCAGAGTAGAACGTAAGTAAACTAGCTCTATGATTTTCTCTCTTATTTCTCTCTACCTCCGTTACGTAGAACCAATGACGAACCAACTAAGGTATATTTTCCAAAAAAGTTAACTTTTCCATGCCTGAGCAGGAAAAAAATTCTCAAACTTTTCATTTTATCTGGAATGCTTCAGCTTAGCTTCAACTTCAGCCATACTGCAGCCAAACCAAGCCAAAGCAACCCACATTCAAGTCTCAACTAAGGCAACTTCATTCCAATCCACCAACCAACCAAGTCTACTTATATTTTTCTTTGCCGAATCGGGAAGAAGAACAAGTAGTGTATTAGTAGCTACCATCAAATATAAAGCATGGACGTATATGGAACAAATATATCAATAGTGCCGTTTCGTTTGGAAAAGTGAGTGAATTGCCAAGGACTATGAGATGTTCTTCATTGTTAATAGCAGGTACTCGTTCTATACAAATACTGTATATACGAAGTATTATGCAATATTTATAAGTGGATAGTGCATTATATTACATTTCAACTGATCTGCCTACTTAAGAACAAGAAGTGGTTTGGTTGACTTGACTTGCCTTAAACTGAACTCAACTTCAACTCTTGTGCATGTACAGGCAGAGAGATACTCCACTCCACTCTACACATTTCTGTTCTCCTCTCCTCAGTTCACTTCCCCATGATCGGTTTGCTGACGACGAGTGAATAATGGCTTTTATACCCTATTTACGCTTCAAGATAACATTTTGGCACTTGATACTTGCGTTACTTTAGTTTACTCGAAGAAAAACGCTGCTTACACACTTATTATTCACTCTTTCCTTCCTACGCTCATGTAAAACCACTTTTCCTAACAAAAACATAGTCAACATTACATACAGCATATATATTTCAATTGGTCATGCATAACTTACTTAGCGAATACATTAGCTCCATTACATACTACAATAACAGCACAAACAGTGATAAAGGAGTTTGCTACTTGCATACGCTCCAAAGACTTTTTCCTCCTCCGTACAAAAATTACACTATGGTATATTAAGCCTCTATATACTTAACAAATCTAAACAGCACTATTTACTAGAGCCTTGTGGTGCGTGTCGTGCAAAATGTAGATAAACATGCTGATCTCTTTAGTTTGAAACTTTCTTACGAGAAAAGGATCATCAATGAACCTCCATCACGCTCTTTTACTAATTTCAATCTCAAGTAATTTTGCATTCTCATTAATTTGCAATCAGCATACATAAATACATGAAATGAGAAAGACACTATAGCTGGGCACCAACACTATTATTATGGAACGAACAACGAAAGGAACACGAATTGACTTAGATTACTTACATGCACATACATTAAATATTACATACATAGTAATTTCACCAAAGTACAGCCTATCTGAGTCTGAGTGAGCCAAGTTACAATTTACAAGTCACATTCTCGCCGTAGGGGACTCCCATTTACTAAATATTGCATTGTACTATCATGGATACGCATTATGTCTAATTACACTGTAATATGCATCGTTTATTTGAAATCTTTCGCACACACCACCACATGGTGCGTGTACAAACAATAAAGGAAATTAGAGACTTGTATAATAAATTAAAGGAGGCTATTACACAATTTACTTTCGCGTTAGAAAAACAGTGGTTTAGACTAATACCCCATTAGAACCACTGCAGATACACACATACACATACATATAGGTTTAAGTACCTAAGGAAGGACATGGAAAAGAATCTTCCGATTAGTTCCCCAGCATCATTACACTAAATTAGTAGTGTTCTTGTAAAACAAATAAAAATATATAGATAGTTAGACTGTAGTATAGTCACCGACTTTCTTTCGTTACTACAAATACTACTTAAACATGCATCTAGTATTCTATAATAATGTAGTATAAGTCCCAGTCCTACTTAGTTAGGTATAAAGGCTGTGAATTTTTTACACTATTGTTCTCTACGAAAGTTGAATAGAGAAGAGAAAACAAGTTTAAGTTAGCTAGTACTCTTGAGATTCCCATCTTACACGACAAGACATCCAGGCTAGTAGCTATGGACAAAAACATCTAGGGTCACAAAAGTAAATATAAATAGGGAAGTATAGCTATGTTTGTATTGTTATGGATTCTGTACTGTTATGACAGTTTTTGGTGCCTGGAATCCTCAACATGAGTTTCTTTTCTCATTTCTTCAATTTGAGCCGAAATAGAGTGGAGACACGAGTTAAGCTGGCGTTCTTCGACTAAAGTGAGAGTATGTTGAAAGCGAGCTGTGAGCAGAGAAACGAGGAGGTGGCGAAGGAAAAGAGATATCGATCCTTTGCCAACACAATAGCTGTCCAACAAGCTGTTTTGATCTTACTCAACGCAACGAGTCCAAGTACCAGAGCTTATTAACCCACGCCAGAAATAGTTATTACGCCAAGGCTCTCTTTCTTTCTCTTCTAACTATTCTGAATTACACAAGACGTTCCCTTAAATACACTCTGAATTTGGTAAACAAAACTATAGAGAGGTAAGAGGTACAATATATTATTTGCTATTTCACATACAAACTCTATGGCATAGAAAATACTGCATACATTATTAGTATTGGCTATTATAAGTTTCGGCGTACAAACATATTTAAAAATTACAATAGGCAATTCCCACAGATAGAAAATAAAATAATACCTTCTTAATACGCTCTACATCTTATGTGGTCATATATATCTGTATGAAATCCATGAAAACATTCACAGTTCAGCATTTCTTACAAAAGTACAGATTTTAATGTGCATTTAGAAACCATTATAAATTAAAGGAATTCTTAAGAGGAGAGCAGATATCAAATCTAGATATAAACCTTGGCGGTACTTGCAGATGTAATAACCACCTATAAACTTATCATCTATGTTATTTGGCGTTGAGCTGTACTCGAACGGAATGAAATGCAATTTTCATATTATTGCTGACCACCCTACAAGTAGTTTCACTGCCCTGTGAACATTAAAAGCTTAGTTTTATAGCTAACAATAATGCTCGAGAGGTGTTAATATGCCATGCGTGTAATAATTCTTTAAGTGCGACGATCCCCACTCAAGTCTTCCTAATGGACGATAAAAATGACTCAGGGGAAAAACTTTTAATGTCTGCGATTCAATCAAAGTGCAAAAGAACTCAAGTTAGCTAACGTTTACCCAAAAGTCAAGCCATGTTCTAAGCTATTGGGATGCGGTTTTATTGGAAATGAGAGGTATTTAGTGTTACGTAGAAACGTGAGGTTTGACGCTTGTCTGATTACAATCGTCACGCTACATTCTGAAACACTGGGTGACACTTCTGTTCTAAACATAGCAAAGTATCACCACAAAACGATATTTATGCAGTAAGTACCTACATGCACAAAGGAATGCAAATTATACGGTTAGTTCACAAAGGTATCTAAATATATTCCTTCAAGTTAAGCATAGCCATAACTTTTAATAGGAAAGTTGTTGAAATCCTGAGTAAAAATAATTAGATATTTAATTTACTATATGTGATTTGCGAATTAACTTTAGTGTGTCACGCTGTCACTTAATAATAGGAATTATTTAACTATCTACAAATTCTTTATACTTGCATAATACTAATAATCCTCTTCCTAAGTAGGTAATAATATTCTTGTTGCAAAAAAGTAAGTACATAGATATGGCAATAAGCTACCGAGCTTCAAAATACTTCTGAAGGTACTTCGGCGTGACTAGGGCTTGCACAGTAATGCAATTACAAAAAATTATGTGATAAAGAAATATCCTAACTATCGATAAGCGCATTATTTTCCATTCCAATCATTCGACTTATAAAGAGACCTACTGAGAATAAAAGGAGGTACACATTTTTAAGGAACATTTGTCTGATCCTCGATTTTTCAACTCTAGTATAATAGCATGGCGGGGCCATAATCATGCAACCGTGTCGCACATTCTAATGAGGTTTCATACTGCAATAAAAGATTTTCGAGACTATTACACGGTAGCATGAAGAAAAAGGCATATCAAAACTTCCAACCATCCAGCAGTTCCCCATCACATCATCGGCATATACATTAAACCAAAAGAATCAACGCGACTTTTGAACTCCCACTTTTCCTCGCCTTTTTCCTACACTTTGGAAAATTTCATACTAAAATAAAACATAACACTATACAGCATTTGTATCAGAAGTGCTCCATAAAAGCATAACACTAATGTATTTATACGACTGGTAAACTCCACTTGACTTGAAGTAACTATGATTTTTCATGAAAAGTGCATGCCTTTTTATTTCATGACGGCAAAAGAAACACAATTCATTTCGTCACTCTCTTGAAATCATAGATGGTTCATTTAATCCCTTATACAACATATGAAAAGAACGGAAGGTCACGGCAAACTCAGCAAAAAGAGCTATACAGCCTCTTATATGATTACTGAATAAATAAGTATGCACCTGAGTGCAACTAAAATGGGAACAGGAATAGGGTACCTAAACGTCTCAGTTATGTAACAAGACTCAAAAATGTACAAAAGCCGCTCCATGTGATGACATTTGATGCTCTTTAGACAATTTTTCGGCAAATCTTACGATAGCACGAATTGGAGGCTGTCGACATCAATATCATCATCATATAGACTAGAAAAAATGTACATGGGTTAAGCTAAGAAACGGATTACACATATGAAAAACATCGCTCTTGGGCAAAAAGCGAACGTTAGGCAACATAACAGGAATATTATGCATGTGCAGTGCACACGTACACGCGCTCAACACTTCATATCATATTAAGTAGGTATATAATAGCTCTTTTAAGACTCCTAAGTCTACTGATATATAAATAGGAGTATATCGTACGAGTGTTCTGTATTGTAATAATGATAGTTTAGTTATGATATACACGCGTCGATATTTCTCGTCGTCTCAACATCAGTTTTGATTTGATATTTCGTTAGAGACAGTAAAGCTAAGGAAGCTGAAAGGAGAAGAAGAGAGCAGACTAAGCACACATAGTCAGAGTTGACTGACTGATCGTGAACTAGTACAGTGTCTAAATAGCTGGACTGTTCCGTTCCATGGATGCACATAGGAAAAGAAACCCTCAAGCTAACGGAATTAGAGGAAACGCATTGTGCCATTATATCATACAGAATAGGACATCGGCGAAACAAAATTTTTTATAAGTCTCCGATAAGAGCAGTATAGGAAACATTTCCCAAGACGAGGGAATGTAGAATGGTCTTCCTAATAGCAAAACCGATGGCAATCTCAGCTCCATAAAAGCGAACGCATTTCTTCTCTGATAAGACCTTGCCATTGCCTTGACTTCACTTGCTATATGAACAACGAACACATTGCATAAGCATAACCATACATAATGTAACCTACACATAATGCAAACCTAGAGTAGATACAAAGCTATAATATTATTAGAGTACTTCGGAGCTGTATGATTCCATCTTTTCTGTACCAACAGAACAGAATGTATTTTGAACATAAGTATTTCATGTACGAGAATTACATTATAGTAGACGACTGACTAGAAGTAGTACTGTGCTATCTTGTCCCCATTTTCAGAGTTCCAATGCGTTACTGTACTTACAAGTCACAAACCATGCAGTTAGCTATACGTATTCTTTCGTTAAGTTCCTCCTTGTGAAAGCGGCATATTCCATAAAGCACTATTATGGAACACCTAGATCACTCCACTCACTACCTCCTCTAAATGTAATAGGTATGTGAAAATCTTTCTGGCATTTCATCTACTTTCACTATAGGGGCGCGTCTACAACCAAAAAGGATATGCATCCATGCATTCAGTACGTATCTGTAGCCATAAGTCTTTTTTCTTCTTTCTCCTCTCCAGTCTACCGATATATATTACTCTCCGTCTCAATCCTCTACATTACCTTGTTCTTTATACATATTGCATAGTGAATTATCTTATGCAAGATGAAGACACTACTCCCTCTTCTACTACAGTCAACTCGAAAGAAGGAAAAATAAACGTGGAAAAGGAAAGGTTACATACAGAGTCAAAGGATCAAAGTCTTTACAGTCGACTTGAACAGCACACACACATATGTGTGAATATTCTTTTGTCGCTCAGTTCAATTCACAACTGTATTCCTCTGCAATCACTCTCTGACTCTACCTTCCGCGAAATTGAGTGACCAAGACTGCCTATACTGCACTTTCCACTGCACACCCATCTAGATACTGAACATAAGAAACTACGCAAATTGTGTACCTATAGATATAACATAATGTTGTCTAATGCACTATACCTAAACTAAAAAGAATTCAGAGTTCCAGCATGTGAAGGAAGGGAAGTGAGCCAGCCCACCTTCATTTCTCTGTTTGATCAGCCCTTATGTATCATTCATGAGATTTTTTATTAAAAAGTCTAGTACAGATTGACCCGGACTCAACTCTACTTCTACTCCTTTGACTTGCACACACACTGAGATGTACATACAATACATACACTCAACTCCGAATTTCCCCAAACATTCTTTATTTTTCGCTTCTTTTATTTTCTTGTCTGAGAAAGGAGATATCCTGTGTGTGTGCTTTGCTTTTCTTTTCTCTTTCCAGTTTAGTTTAGCTACATAGAGACACAAACACGTTTAAGTTTGTGCAAGCAACCATATCACTTCCCAGTCAACTCTCCTTTCACTGCTTTCCGTCTCTCTACACACATTCATCATCTTATATACATACTTACATATATATACACTGCAGCCCAGCCTCATCCTTCTCTCATCTCGTCTCATATCCCAAAACAATATGCGTTTTCCTTTGACTTATCCCAACTAAGTAAGCTCAACTGCCTAAACTATCCTTCAATCTATATGCCATAAGGCTAAAGTATATCTGTCTTTACGACGAGTGCACCTTCTACTATACATACTACTACTTCCATTTCCACTTGTTCCGGACGAGAAACGAGTCCAAGTCCTAACTTCCACTCTACATCACATTTTCTTCCCATCTCAAATTTATTCTTCAATAAAACTCACACTTTATCATACATGCAATCCCAATCCAGCCCAATCCAAAATCATTCTCTCTCAATCCATTCCGTTCATAACAATTTCGCCGTCTACTCTGCTCCACTCAATCAGATTTCCTTCCATCTCTGCCTAGTTTACTATACTTTTCATGTTCACTACAATCTAGACTATACACTCCTACTCTTTTCCTATCCATAACCATACAACTTACTCAGTAACCAAACCTTTAATATAAAATTGAAGCCGATCTATTTGATCACTATCTTTTACCTAGGTACTACTTATGTATGTTACTAAAGCACATAGAGTAGTAGTAAGTATGCACAATCCGATCGTTTTACATCAAACAACATACTTATGGCATGCATAAAATATATTAAACGTTACTATACGTAAATAAGATCTAGTATACCACTTATATTATGCACATAATGCAACCAAATTCCAGTTTTGCTATGTAAAGTATGTAAAAAATGAGGGCGTTGGTCCTAGGTCCTCCTCCTCCTTTTCTTCTCTCTTTTCATTCTTTTATCGTTATATCAATCAAAACTTTATTCTTTCAGAATGATGATATTACATACTAATGAAAACCAATCATTCTTACATACTATACGCATTCCTATTTGTCGATAAGCACATGTTAAAAATTTCTACTGCCAAAGTACACAATGAATATTAGGTATAAGTAGGCAACACCTTTATTGGCAACGATATAAGTATCCTGATTATCACATGACTGATACGACTTTGTAATAAGTGCATTATTTGGATTCGCCCACAACAAAAATTATAATAAATACACTCAAAGCAAAACATAATTCAAAAGCGAAACTAACAAATTGCATTTCGCCTTTGTTACTTAAGGCCTGTTAGCAAACATGTCCATAACACAACAGTAACTACCAATTCAATCTACCAAATACAATGTTGAATCAACAAATTATTAGGCATGGTATCAGTTCGATGCGATGGAATGTTGCTACGTGCCTTACTTAAACTTTAATCAATGACACAGTTATTGATACCAATTTAAATTTCATGTTGGCAACAATCATGACTTTTCTATGTTACGCTCATTCATCTTTTGTAAACTCATTAGGTCAAATCATATTTACACTCCTTTGTAATCTATTAGTGATACAACACCTTTATTTCTGAATAGAATTGAATGAAATTAGAAAGGGAAAACGATGCAAGCATTTAGATTCTATTGTATGTGCAAAGCGAGTAACATATTTATGTCTAAAGCATAATACACTTAAATCAAATTAATTAATTCGTATGATTCACGTCTTCATACATGTGCCACCACAACTAGGTCCTGTAATACTAGGTTTCAATATGTTGATAACGACAAAGAATGTTAAAATGCTAGCTGCCAACAGTTTGTTATCCATAGTTGAAAGTTAGCCAACAGTTTGTTATCCATAGTTGAAAGTTAGCCAACATTATTCAATCAATATTTCAATTACCCTTAGGTATTTGTTCTATTTTGTGTGTCGAAATCCATTTTATAAGTAAAATGCCAGTTGGCACTGGTAGCCTGAATCCATAATAGTAATTGCTGCGTAACATTTTAATGAACCTGAATGAAATTATATATCCCATACAAACTAAAAAATGAAAATACCATTTCAGGCAAAATAAAAATTATTCAAATAATAAACCATGTACAAATGGATGTAAAAAAGTAGCGGCAAAACCCGTACAAACGACAGGTGCTATTTTTCCCCTTAGCATAATGTTCCTTAAATCATTCTGATATCGAACGAGGTAATCTCAAGAGTCCTGATTTTTAGGACGAGTACCACAGTTTACGTCAATTTTTATGATTTTATCCCTTCCCCTGTTAGGGGATGACTGTAACCTCCTTAATGGTGTTCCTTAAATCATTCTGATATCGAACGAGGTATTAAACGATTTTTTAGGACGAATATAACGAAAGTTACGTCAATTTTTATGATTTTATCCCTTCCCCTGTTAGGGGATGACTGTAACCTCCTTAATGGTGTTCCTTAAATCATTCTGATATCGAACGAGGTATTAAACGATTTTTTAGGACGAATATAACGAAAGTTACGTCAACTTGTTAATAGACATTTTAGTCCTCACCTTCCCCACTGTAACCTCCTTAATGGTGTTCCTTAAATCATAACGTTTTCTTCCGAACGCAGTCTAAACGATTTTTAGAACATATAACAAAGTTACGTCAATGTTTCATTGACATGTATTCCCAACCTTCCCCGCTACCTTTTCAAATAAAACCTACTTAATAGTGTGCCTATAAAATAATTCTGATATGTAACGAGGTATTAAACGATTTTTTCACATCGCCATGTAGTAACGGAAGTTACGTCAATTTTTATGATTTTCCCCAAAATAATATCAGGGGATGACTGTAACCTACTTAATGGTGTTCCTTAACATCCATTCCTGATATCGAACGAGGGTATTAAACGATTTTTTAGGACGAGTATAACGGAAGTTACGTCTAATTTTAGGGATTTTACATGCTCTGTTAGGGATGATTGTAACATGCTACTTAATAGTGTTCCTTAACATGCATTCTGATATCGAACGAGGTATTAAACATGCTCTAATAGGACGAGTATAACGGAAGTTACGTCAATTTTTATGATTTTACCCCCTTCCCCTGTTAGGGGATGATTGTAACCTACTCTAATAGGGATTCTTAACATGCATTCTGATATCGAACGAGGTATTACACGACTGTTTTAGGATTCAGAACGGAAGTTACGCTCTAATAGGGATTCGAACATGCTCTAATAGGGATTCAACATGCTCTAATCAGGGATTGATCATGCTCTAATAGGGACCCCTAGAATGCGTAATAGGATTCAACGGATGCTATATCAGGGATTCAAAGTTATGCTCTAATAGACGGATTCAGACATGCTCTAATAGGGATTCAACATGCTCCTATAAAGCAGCTGCCGCTACAAACATACGAACAAACTACTAAGGTGGCTGTTCCTCTTTTATTTCGAAATTCGAAATTTTGAAATATTTCAAAATTATAAAAATAGTTTTTAACAAACCTCGCTCACAACACTATTGTACTATCCTCTAAGAAATTGCATAAACAATTCAACGGAAGCCTACTTATTTATGTACTATTTAACACAGGAGCCAATAGCAACAGCATCTGTGAAAAACCATCCATGTAAGAATTTGTTCATGCCATGTCTACGCATTTCCATTTCGAGTATTGCACTGCTATCTTGGGTGGGACATCAGTCATGGATCGAATTACTTTTGATGACACTATGAAAATTATTCAGCGTTGGCATAGAGAAAAGCCTATGCTTTCATGTCAAGTTGATATCAGTATTGCTTCAATGTCGGATATTCTATGACTTACGTCAAGTATGAGCAGTTTACATTTCAATTGTGATGTACATTTTCGGAAAGGTAAACGCAACTAGGATTTAATTTGGGAAAATGTTCGATTATTGTCTCAGTTTTATACATGTCACACTTTAATGATATATTCGCATAAAATTTTGAAATAGATCCTAGCCAATGTTTTACCTTTCCGAAAATGATAAAACCTGGAAGTTATATCAAGAATGGCAAAAATTTAAGATTGCGATCGTATAGTCACCTAACCTCGCTCACAACACTATTGTACTATCCTCTAAGAAATTGCATAAACAATTCAACGGAAGCCTACTTATTTATGTACTCAGGCATCTGTGAAAAACCACATTTGCAATCGTGTCGAGTGCATTACGCTATTGAATTGAGATTGCTCAAGACATTGGTTAGAGATAAATTGAATTTTTACACTAGAAATAAGTAGTGCGATGATAGTACAACTGCCCACAGGTTAGTCTAGATTTGCAATCGTGTCGAGTGTCGGTCAATTTTTTATTGTGCAAAGCTTTCAATTTTAAAAGAATCTTCTTGTCCTCGACTATAAAAAAATCTTTGGAAACACGACCATGTAAAACTGAAGAAAAAATATAAGTGGTTCAATTCAACCTTTTAAAACAAATGATTTCCAGGAATTTTAATGTAAAAATGCCACTGAGGGGTAATACGACTACATCCATCAATATCAGCATTGTAAGTACAGTAACTACTACTACAGTACTTATCATCGTATAGGGATTTTATTACAACATGTAAAGCTGGACTTGCATACAGAATGTAACTTTTCTCTGATACTTCTATAAGATAACAGATTCAAGAGAATTAGTTCCATGGAATCGTGCATCAGTGGAGCAAAATAATATCTATTATATAAGGCTTACTAATGTGCCAAAAACACTATTGATTTCAAGATTTCCAATCTATTTGTAATTGTAACTACTATCAGACTGCAATTCAGTCTCTATACTTCACTGTCCTGTATAAAGTAGTTGGTAATTTGTTTTGTATTTCATTGCCACGAAATGATGCAATCTTCGAATACTTCTGCAAGCGTTACCTACTTACACAAATACCCTCCTATCAAAAAAAGCTATTTGAAAGATTGCAACTACTTAGATATAGTTGTAGAACTTTGATTGAATGTGAATAAAACCTAGTATCTGCATCTTCAAAGTATACATTTACACATGTTTGTACTTTTATATTCTGTCAATTACAAGTCCAATTTACACAGTACTTTTATATCATCATCAAACAATAATGTACCTTAACCTAAACTTCTCCAATTTTCTTTCTTCATTCCCCTTTTCAATTGCAAAGACACAAGATAGATTCAATCTATAATTCTATGACCGTCACTCAAAAAACTCAAATCATCTGTTGGATTACCTAATAATGCTGGTAAATACGATAGTCCTATTTTATATTAGATATACTCATTTGTATAGCGAGAGTGAGTCACTCAGATATGATAATCCCACATGTAATGCATGGCAATAAATCGTTAGCAAAAGGTTTATGCAAGATAAAAATAGGTAAGGCATCTCTAAATCAGTGTTAATGTACTATTTAGTATTAGTAATACGGGTACCTAATGTCTACTTCAACATTTGCATTATCTGCAGATGATAATTTTAATTCATCAATGCATTATATGTCTGAAAAGAAGACAAGCAGTAATCCATTTCAGTAAACATACGAGTCATATCGCAAGTCTAATAGGTAGGCACAACCACTAACAATATGCGTAGTGTTAAAGTGTGAAATCTTGTTTCGCATTCCTTCAGACGAAAGTGACTAAAGCGAATTAGCCATTGGTGAACAAGTCATACTCATAATCAAGCCAACTGTAAATAATCTGTGATGTACTTATACAGATGTGTTTAAATAGTTGAAGTGTACAAAGTACAAACAAACATTAGCAAGTTGAATGCTGAATTGAGGATAATTTTATCCCTTGAATGAAGGCTGCAAACGTGAATTAAAAATGTATATTGTACAGAGAGATTTAGATTTTCCACGTATACAGTACGGCATTCTAGAATAATTATATACGACGATGGTCAACACTCTATAGGGAGATTTCATTACATATGAGGCTGAGTGCTCTGAGTCTGTGACAGAACATACGAGAAAATGTAGCTAATGTAATGCAACACACACAATCACACAACAACACAGCCAAACTACCAACTTGAGTCAGATATCGAATTGAAAAGTAATGTTTGCCTTTCTTGTAACACAAAATGCTCCTGATGAAGATTAATGGTTGGTCATAGCTTCAGTGTAGCATTTACCATTACCATTCCCTCAAAGAAATATTTCCTTCACTTATTCTGTATACGGAACTAATGTAGCTACGTATTTATAGCAGTTTACCTAAGTTTTTCCTATCGATACCTACCACAACAGAACATTGCCTCATTGCTTGCATGCACCACAAACCTATAACAAATAGTTTTATAATATATTCTCTTCCCACCGTGTACCGGTATACCGTACCTATGTAATAGCATATTGGTATACGTACATGCAGACTTAGATTACGATAAAGCACTTTACTTTCTTCTACATCCCTGTCGGCTTGCTCAACTCTCAGAGAGAGAGAGACAAGACATCAACTCGTCTTCGTTCCGTTTTCCGTCTTTATTTCACCTCACTTCACATCATTACAAATGGCTTGGTTGGTATGGCATGCTTTGATTTTTCCCTGCATCTTGATGCAGCTACCTCCGCTCAGTCTGCCTCTGCCCTATTACTATTCCATTACCATTACAAATTCGTGTGTAGCAGGCATAACACAAGTAAATGGGTGCCCCTCATATAAAAAGCTTATTTAGGCTCCTATTTGTATTACTCCTATTCCCGTCTCCAGAGAGCATTCTTACATAGTAAATAATACACAGTCAGAATGGTACCATTAGCTCTCCTTCTCGCTGTATTACTTACATCTGCATCGACAACCAAGAAGCTTTGTGCCTTTAATTATTTGCGACTGTGTTACGACAACGACTCTCTTGGGACTCAACAATGTAAAACTACGACCTACAGTTGCATTACTCTAGTCCATAGAGAATTTAATTTTCTTTACTTCTTTAGCCATGCGCTGCTTTAATGTATCACGATTCGATATTTTATGAAACTGGTACACAAAGATGGACTAAATAAAATTTCAACTTATGTGCTACAAAGCACAATGTAAAATTCTCCTATACCTCCATCTCTGCTCTATGACTTTGCACAATTATGTTAAGCTATGAGAACAATTTTCAGCACACATCAACTCTGATTTTCAGATTGTGCAAATAGTTAACAATATCTGCCTTTATACCTAGATAAGGTACTTGTCATTAGCTATATTAGTATTTAATTATTTCCATCTCACAGTCACAATCAGTGTAAGAAAGGCATCCTGTCAGAGCCTATATTGTCTCATATTTATTTTCTCACATATGCTATGAAATTTCATCTGAACAGTCAATCTTTGCCGTATCTAACATTTTATCAAACGTTACTTGTATCTGTCATAGCGTAGCGTACAAAGGTATCCTCTCTCTGCAAACAATTTTCAATAGAATCTACTACACCGCAAAATACTTGACTTTCTATGAAACAGTGTGCATACCTATTTGGATGACTGCTAGAGCTAACAGTGTTCATTTTGTGCTGCTGAAAATTCTTTCATGTCCCTTCCATATGAATGTCTCATCTGTCTGCCTACTATCTATCTCGTCCCATCTTCTACTACTATTGTTGACTTTCCACACATGCAGACATATCTAAATACTATATTTGTATACACACTATAAATATTTTCCATGCTATATATTGTATGGTACATACGTAAGTATTATCCGGAGCGCTATTTTACGTCCCTTTTCCTCTCGTTTTTCTTTTAAACATATTCATCCATTCAATTCTCCCATTCATTCACTTAGTCCTAAAATGGAACTCATCTAGCACCTGTTGTGTTCTCTTTTTGCTCGGCAACATATATTTATGTATGTAGTGTGTGTACATATTACATTACATATCCAGCTAAGTCAAGTCGAGTCAACTTCCCCTTTATCAATGCACACCTTACACTTCCTCTCTTGAGCGTAACAGCAGGTAAAAAATTAAGTTATGTTAAGGTAACGTAATATATAAGGTGTTTAGTCAGAACAAGCGTAGTCTATATTATTCACCCAGACCCTTTTATCAAAGAAGAATACACGAGAATAGAAAGTATAGGCATTTGCATTCAGCAAGTACCAAGTTCTTTACTTAGTATTATTGTTAGATGAATCAGAGGAGAATGATGCAGCAAAAAAATATCTACCTGTTCTATTCTGCTCTCCATCCTATATCCCTTCATCATCATATCAGTTCAGTTCAAAATACGGGCCGTGAACTGAAGCCCCAAGTTCAATTCACCCGAAAGAAGTTTAGGAAGCCTCCTAATAATGGAATTATCAAAGCAGGAAAGGGTTAGGAGAATAAGCCGTAGACGATGCATCAAGGTATGCATGTCATTTTGAGTAGGTAGTCAGGTCCAAGTCAAGAAACTTACAATCAGCCCTCCTGTGTATATAATGAGTAGCTAATCTGGCAATTTAAACCAAGGAAAATCCATTGCGTAAAATAGAATATTCTGTCTGTATACAAATGTGGTGCGTTTATACATACCACATTTTTAATCTCACGTTATAAGTCGTATTTATTTGCTGGTATGCATACAACATTTTATACTCTATAACCCTTTTCGTATACCACATGTCTAATAAAATAGGTAGGTAGGAACGGCAATAAAGAAACGTGCGGGCAGAAGAAGGTATTACATATAATATAAACTTTATTGCACAATGTGAACAAACGAAATTTGTTTCAAAGAGGTGTGAGAAGCAACAGAAAAAGGTTGAAGGGTTAGTTGTTGGGTACATACAGTCAGTCCACTTTGGACCAGTCTTCTTTAATAAGAACTCTGTGTAGTCCAGTTGAGAACTCCGGACGTTTAGATATGAAGGCTTATTATTTGTTTGCTTTTATATGTGTTTGTTGGCTAAGTTTCGTCCCTGCAGACAGAGGAAAAGCTAAATTGCCAGGACAGGCCGAGTTAGAAGAAGGATCTACGTACCCAGATAAAACCAGAAGTTTCATTTCAAGAGAGAACAGAGGAGAACCCACGAAAGACAGAGTGAGAAGGAAAAAACGTGAATTTCAGGGCTCGTACTTCCGAGCCGGAGGGTAGTAATTGATTTGAAGCCAGTTAAGCAAGCATTGAACACAGTCTGCTCTGATCTGGCTCTCCTCTTCAATTGCACAGCAGTACACTTAAACTACCTATAGTGTTGTGTAACCAATGCAATAGCATTATATGCACTAGGTAGGCGGTGGACACAACAAACACATAGTGAAACTGTTGTCAGTGTACACGAGGAAAATGAGAACATCATCCCATGTACTACGTGGTCTCCCAATGTTTTCTCGAATGTATCTTTAGGTTTGTAGTTTGTACTTGAAACGATAGAAAAGATATTCAAGTGATATACACGTACATATCGTGGTGGAACATCACACAATATGAAACCAATAAAAACTGGAAGACTTCACTTAACGTTCAATGTTGGGAACGAAAGAGAAGTAAAAGATAGATAGTAAAGAACAGACTTGCATTGTATCACAAGACTCAACGAAGAAAAGTTAGAAAAAGTAGTAGTAATAACAACTCGACCATCGCATTGCCATTGCATTGCATTGCTTGCCGGCGAATAAATAGTAATACCTACACACTTTCTTATACGCACACTCGTCCCTGTACTATACTGCTACTGATACGCTTGACTATTTCATATCATTCTATTCAATTCTCTACGTTACACTTAAGCCAGTCCCTTGCTCTTGAAAGTAATGAAAGAAAGCTCGTTGGATAAAAGTACACCAAATTTAGTATTTCTCCAAAATCTCTATCTATTTACTTTCTGCGCTTCTCTACACGCTTCTATAATCAACTCAACGAGAAATCTAATCAGATTTTACAAATGCCTACTTATAAACGCACCCGGCATACGCAATGTTATTATAACTATTTGCACGTGCAAACTTTGAAGACGTAATCTAGCTTTAAATGGAGAATCTATACATCTTCTACTGTATAAAATTAAAAGAGCATGCTAAAACGTAACTCTTGTTAAAAATTGCATTGGTGATGTATTAGTTTAGCTAGATAGCAAATACGACCAATTCTTTTCTTTGTATTTTTACCGTTTTCTACAAGTACCATGAGGCTGCATTGAGTTGAGTAAATGGTAAAAGGAAACGATGTACCAATGAGACGGGACAAGAAGACGACATATGTACACACACGCATTCAGATAAAATAAGAGTAAGAAAGAACGGAACGTGACCAGTCATACGGAAAAACAAATATTCTGCAATTTTGTCAACTCAGCTCTTCTCATATTTTTTACGTAACGAGATTGCTCTTCAAGTTCCGATGAGGTTTCAGTAAATATGGGCATTTTTCTTTTCTCTAGTTACTTTATTCTTCGTACACAACTTTTTTCTGTCTTGTCGGTGCACCATTCTATTCCTATTTGTCTATTTTAGTATATTCCTATAATTCAACACATTCCCTCCATTTTCCAACTTCACAAGAAATTCTTACAAAAGCTCAGAGATGTATTATGTAGTTATCAAATAATAGTAATTCTCTCTTCTCTGTGTTCTTCACCATTTTTCCTCATTATATATTAGGCGAAAAATAACAAAGACAATAAGAATCCTTTTTATTGGCGAGGCTTCGTTATTCACTATAATAAGTATAATAGTTCAGGGACTCTCAAATCCTTAGTTAGTATGCCCACAAAAGTTGTACTTCATTGCTTTTGCTTCAAGCTATATAGAATGAAAGATGAGTCTTCAGTTCGACGAACTAGGTAATCCGGCTGAGAAAGGAAAAGAAAGTACTAAAAGCACAAAATGTTTGCCAGGAATATATTCAATAAATGTCTTCAAGAAAAAGAAACTTGAAATTCAAGGAGAAGTTAAAGATGAGGGCTTGCTCCTTTTGTACACAAAACTTTTTCACGATTCGGCATGACAAGTAGAAAAGAGAAATGAGAGCGATGAGAACGACAACTCCTTTCCAATGTGCTTTCTAGTTGCTTTTTCAAGGATTCTCTACAGTTCTAAAATACTTAACAATATTCCAACGACTTTTTACCATGGGTTAAAACTCTATCGCCAAGTACTTTAGAAACTATTTGGCGATTATGATGGCGATAGGTGTGTATTAGTTAAAATACAAATCATATTTACTACTGCGCACTGAACAATAAAGGTTTAAAACAACATGAAATTAGAGTACTGTTTGTATTATGTAGAACAAGCAATAATAAATATACCCCTCATACGTCATCAATTACACTGTCATACATCATGCATGTACAAAAAGACCTTGAAATTTTCAGACATAAAAATGTATCATTTCAGTAGGAAACGTAACAAAGACGTACAAAAGATGTATTATAAAGAGACTTCTTCGATATTACATTTTTCTAGCTGGAAAAGCAAGTCGAGATAACATGAAGGATTCCCTATGAACCAAACTGTTGGGAGTAAAATGTAATAATAGCAAAGCGAATCAAAATCAATTTAGCAAAAATAGGAATATAGACGCATCTACGCAGTAAGGTAACGTTATCAGCATCTGGTATCCTGCTTATTCAGAGCAATTTAGAAATCCTAATAATCATGTCGCGACGAAAGAAAGAGTTTCCAGGATACGACACACGGACACAGTCATGGAGAAAATAAGGCACATTCCATTTCATTAGATTTCTTCTTATCCAGAGTCTATATGCAAGAAACGTAAGTGTATAGTGGAAAAAAGCAACAGAGAGTCATAAGCTAACTAGTAAACTATATAAGTTGAAGCCTAACGAAGTACGGCTTCTGTATAAAATAACTATGTACTTTGTAAAAAGAGTAGAAACAAATAAAAATAAAAGGTAAACACGAAAGCAAGGCACGAAAGGAAGGGCAAGATGATAATGACACTTAGAACAGTGTATATAGGTTTATTCTCCGAACAAGTTTACCACTAGCCTTGCTAACAAAGTAGCTAATAACAAAAAGGAAAGCAATGCTAACTATTTCAGTAGTATTTAGAAATTTAGTTTCACTTCAGTTGCTCCCTTACAGAGCATGCCTATGATGCCCAGGTTAGCAACAAGGTACAGTAAGATTTCCCAATGAAAATAATTTTCTTTATGTGTACATTCCTTAGGAAAGTAGGGAGCGTAGCATCCTCAAGTTACCAAGTTCTTTGGTTGATTTGGTCCTCCTATCATACAGCTTATAGACAGATATAGCTGTAGGTAATCTCTACAGACTATTTACTCAATCTGAAAGCAAATACTTTGAAAATTCGGAAATAACATAATAGAATGTGATTCATTTTCAACACAAAACCGCTGAGGCAAAACCATAAAACGACCAAAGGATTTTATGAACAGCAACAGAAATCTGTCGTGCTACAGAAAAGTAATAAAGTAGTAAATAAACTAGTACAAAACGTAATATAATAAGTAGGTACTCTTATACTAATAGAGTTTGTAGAAGAAGTACGTCAATGCTAATGCTATTTTTCTGAGGTAGCACAGTAATAGTATTAAGTGAACAGAAAGTAAGGAGGAAGCCATGTAGATAGCAGGGAAAACAGTTAAGATATAAAATCAAGTAGAGACGGATGCAGACAGAGACAACTGAAACCGTACTGGTACTAACTGATATTGAGTAAAGATACAGATATTAACAATAAGTAAGTGGATAGATAAAATAAGGTAAAGTGGCTATATAGAGACCGGGTAGTATGGCATAGTGTTTTTGTAACGTTATACTAGCTAAATAAAGCATCGACTCTGTCTCAGTTAGCATTTTAGTTGGAGGAGGAGACGAAAGAGAGGGACAAAAAGGAAAGTATCGGTCTATTCGGCTCGGTGAGTTAAGGAGTGAGACAGAAAGAGTGAGAGACGAGGACTTTGGTTTGGTTAGGTGAAATGAAATGATAGTCGAGCAGGAAAGAATAGAAGAGGAAAAAGCAAACGGTGCAGAATGGAGGGAAAGATTGGTAAAGTCGTTGAATAATTCATCATATAAATACCAAATTGGAAACACTTGAGACGAGAGAGTCTTCTTAAAGCTTCGGATAAAGCGCACCAGAAAAAGGAAGGAAAGCAAACTAACTAAACTAAGTAAGTAAGCAAGCAGAGTAAGTAAATGTAAAGGTAAAGTTTCGTCGCATAAAAGTTTCCTCACCATAGCTAAAACATCTACATAGTTGTGCATAGGTATTAGGTATACAGAATAGCTTAGCCGGCCTGTGTGCTTTTACAATGATGAAGAGACACGAGCCATGCCATTCTCTACATGCGAATGTCTTCTCTCAACTGTTTCAAGTGACACACCGGAAGCTCAAATAACACTTTTGAAAAAGCTTCAAGTTCTTTAATTACTGCGACACATTGAGTCATCACATAGATTTCTCATCATACGCTGCATACCACTTCACTCCCTTAAATTCATTTGAATAGTTGACTTTACTTAACTACTCAACTGCTCCATGCATAGTCAAATTCCATAGCCCCCCTTTATATTCCGAAGAGACAAAGTAAACGAATTTGATTACATTTCATGCCTTCCGTTATCATCCGCACTATCACTCGCAATTTTAACACAACTTTACCTTACTCCCAAAGTAGACACTGTCTTGGATTATTACATTATAAATTGATTATTCCTCCCTTTATCCACATCTCAATTACATTCATCGAATATATCACAATTACAACATATTGAATAAACTACAGACAAACAAGGCCAAGGCCGTAATAAAATTGCCTCCTCCTTAAAGCATATTGCACCAACAATTGTATTACAGAAATAATCTATATCTATCAATAATCGAAAAAATAAAATAAATAGAATTTTTCTGTTGTTTTATTTAGTAGCCAGACAAATAAATCAAATTAAGTTTTAATATTTTTTTTACACTACAATTACAAAGGTTCAATTAATTCAATCATTTATTTGTATCAAGATAGCCGTACTCTAGCACAAATTGCCTTCCCTACGCCTACATACTAAATCCAATTTCGTCTAATAAATAATCCATTATAGAATTTTTTTCAATGCCTACATACTATTAGTATTTTTTATAATTGTCTGTACCTGTATTACTTCAGACTGTGCCTGGTAGGCGATTATGGGAAATAGGTGCTATTTAGGGGTAGTTCGTAATGAATTTAATGCAAGTTATGTAACTCAGTTAAGGTTAGGTTGAGATCTAAAAGTTTAGTCTCCTATTTTGGAGAGGCGGCCATTGCATTGTATGTTGTATGTGACTTAGGTTAGAGAAGTAGAGAATTAATTCGAGGTGACAGATACACGAAAGCTCACACATCTACTGTCTCCATGATCAAATCACACAAGAGAAGAAAGAGAGATGGAAACTAAGATACAGCCAAAAGAACAACTCCAACATGATCAAACGCTGAGTGAGAATCTCTTGACGTTTTATCTCATCAAAACCACCCTCAGTCATCTGGTTTAGCTAAAGACATCCACTACTGCTACATTTTGTAGCAGAGTTAGTTTCCTTTTGGATGTGCGTCTGTGACACGATGTCTGTCTTCCCTTTTCTTATTTCAAAGATGTAATACTTTTCCACTTCGTAAATACAGAGATACAGTAGTACCAGTATGCAGTACCATACAAAGGCAATGTTATAGTGCACTGACAAAACTAGAAATTATTGATTACCTTTCTTTGAACTTTTTTCTGTGTACTTCTACCTGACTGAGGAGAGTGTGGAGCAAAAAGTTTAATATCCATAAGATGTGCCCACACAGTTATTACTCACTCACTCACAATCAGCAAATGATATAAGCCATAAAATAGCAAAGGTACCTGCTAACTAAATAAACTCAGTCACAAGGCGAATTCACAGTCGGAAATGAATACACAGCCGAATATTGAAACAGTGTTATACAGTGAAACCTGTCATATCAACTCTGTCACATCGCACACGTACCTTTGTGGATTTTACTATTCTTTCATCTCCAATCTACCCTTTCAAGAGTGAAGCTGAGACAAAATGACCACAATGACAACGACAGATAAAACTCGTTCAGATCCTACCTAATCTATACACATACCGAACTAATAACTAGTGTGTGTTCACCTACTGCTCGCAATCAAAACTCTCTGTTAAATCACCATTTAGCATACCTTTTATAGTTATAGTTACTACTTCCATATATCATCTTAAAGGATATGACTATTTTAACTTACTTCTGTTCCAATTTGTGCAATATAGTCACATTCTTTGTAATTTCCTTCTCTATTTGAATATACCCTGAGAGTACACTCTAAATTTATGCAATTCGTAATTGCTTAACCAAAGCAATTTTAACTTGAATGTATCATATAACTTATGCTATAGGCTAGAATATCATGATCAAAACCGTTTGGAGCACTATTTCCGCCTCCAGGTAGTTTATTTCAAGAAGAAAATTCATTCTTGTTTGATTTGCGGTTTTTAGCCCACTAATAACGTTCTCTCGGGTCCATTGCTTTTCGTTTCTGTCACAGTGAAATTAATGGCCATCTACTATATGAATGCTGTGTATAGTATCCAAACGTTATCTATATATCTACCTTTAACTACATCCTAAGCAGTTGTTAAGCAATGCAAGAGACAATTCCAAATAATATTTCTTTTGAAGAGGAGGATTGCATGAGGAGACTAGAAAACCAGACTCGAAAGACCACAATTACGATGCAATGTGCCACAGTCTTTTCTCACATACTTCCAAGGCATTAGAGCAGAGCAAAACGATAACCTTCTTGCGTTGCGTTCATTTATTCTGTGCGTATCGTAGCGTACAGACCGACACCGACACACGAGAAGAGTATTAAGCCCTCTCCGCTCTTTATAAAATGTAACGAACCAAGACAGCAATCTAACTTGTCCTATTAGTTTGTCAGACTTTAACTTCTCACTACTTGTACTTACTACACATGGATATGGATGCGAGGACTAGTATTACAATTACAATCCGAGAATTTAAGAACCTAACTTGTTCATCCACTAACTAACGAAGAATATACTACAAACTCGAAAGATCTAATATATGTGCATATTTTGCTAATACATGCTTTCTACAAGCGAATTAAAATATATTATGTACTTAAAAACAACCCAACTACAGCACACAATGCATTTATGTACACAGTTATCATATCTATATCATTTAACTCAAGTTTCCATACTGTATAACAACCAAGAAGATAATCATGGGCAAAAGTAGTCATGTAACAAATTACATGAATATAATAGAGTTGCACAACGTCAACAACTCCACATGTGCATAGTACAGTATTAATGGATATTCAGGTTTGTTGAACTTGCCGGCAAGGAAGATATTATAATACAGTACTGTTATTTTTAATTTAATTCATAAAGACCTTTTAACAACCCATAAATTTTCTTATGATCCTTAATCCTTATGAATTGGAACAATCGCTATAGATCGGACACTTCAGACATCATTTAAAGCATAAATGCTAACAAGAGATAAGCCTTAATGCATTTGCATGCATTCTACAAAGTGCTAAATGATACATATACATGTTTTCTATGAAATGAAGATGAAGATGGAAATCACTTCTACCGAAATAAAACAACCTGTCGCCTTTCCACATGGATATTTCTCATTCGAGATGTGGTAGTGACAAGCTAATTGACTGACTTTACAATACTTGACTGGTCTGCCTGGTTTGGCTCTGCTTTGTTCTAACTTGTAATTGTAAGTAACCCAGGACAGGAAAGGGAAGACAGTTATGAATTGAATTAGATAGTAATGATTGCTTTGACTCCCAAACCTCTTCAAGCCATAATAACAACTAACTCAACTACATGATATAGAAAACAACATTAACTTTCCATTCACCTAACGTATGCTACAGACTAAATTTCATATTCTGTAGATAACAGCAAAAATCTTGTGGATTTCTGGATTGAATGAAGAAAACTGAATGAAGAGAGTTGCGTAGGTGTTTCTTACAAAATCTCAATTAATATTCTTGCCTGCTGACTTTAGCCACCAGCAAAGGAAATGCACTAGAAGACTTGACGAAAATGTAATCCTAGAGGTAAATGGATCAAGTCAACTCCGTGTCAAAATCAAGTATTCGTAATAAGAGGGCGAGCCCACTTTGAATGTACAGAAGACAACTCTCGTCTCCACTAGTCCAGTTTACTTTTTAATTCAGTTCAAATTAATGCATCAAGCGGTAGTGGTTGACTTACCGCAAGATTTGCATTTTGTTATCTACCTACATTATATAGTGATGTAAATAAGCATTATCTCCGTGTAGATTAGGAAAGAAAATTCACTTACTCATTCATTCTCATGTGATAAGATATGTTTCTGCAGGCCATTTAAGTAGGCAGGGAGTACCGCTTTTATAATATGTATCACTATCCTTATTCTATTTAGATTACAATTTTTATACTTGACAACTGTAGATATCCCAAGGTACCCACCTATATCTACCGACTTTTTTTCTATATATGTATTATATGTAAGCTACCAAAATAAAAACTGTTCTGTAGTGTAAATTCACTCGTTCAGTATACTAACATCTGCCATTATACAACTGCGTCTGTATAATCAAATTCATATGCATTCTGTAGCAAGACAGATGATTTCCTTCGACGTTACCAGTATCCATGTACACTATAATTTAGTGGTTCTAAGCCGATGTAACTCTACGCCAGTGAATTATGACTTTCTTAGCGTCTTCCTATACTATTTCCTATACATGAACGGATACCTATAGTCACAGTATTATTAAATGAATTCGTCATTAATTGAGCCCACCTTTATGTATTACATCATATAACAGCAGGTTTTTAATCTTTGAAGACACAATATTTTATGTTTTAGGTCATTCCAGTAGGTAAAGTATTTATGAAAACGGGATTAGGATTGAATATCGTGGCATAATGGGATTTATAGCATCCACCTGCTTCATATATAAGCGTAAAACGTAGCTAGTAGGCATATGCATGAGATGTACTCTAGCATAGCACAATATCAAATATTTAATACAAATACGCGGTGCATATCTTTCTGAACACTCAAATACTCTACCGCTTACAAGTTACAAGTAAATAACTATGTTTCGAAGACTGTAATGTGCGCAATATAATTTTGCATGTTACGAGGACGTAATTGTCAAAAATCTCAACTCCAACCTTTCCCGTGTCTACTTAGTTGAGAGTATTTAATGCAAATACCATGTTACTGTTACACGAGTACAATATTGTTTATTATCCCAAGATAAAGACTTGTGAGAAAATTACTACTGCCTGTAGCTTTGATGTTCACCTTGTTTTTGTTGCTGCCATAAATAATCTAACAAGACATTTTATTTTATTCTTTGCTCTTAGCTTAATGTACTACTATCCATGCTCATCTTCCTCAACTTATACCTCTGTAGAACAGAAAATAATTTTCCTTGGCCTACGGAAGAAGTTACCATCACACAATTCTATTCTCCTTCTGAATCTTAAGCCTTCTCTTCTCACTCGCTGACTGATACAAAGTTTTAGTTTCTTTTCGTGAGTTGCATATATCTTCAATCTATGTAGCCCACCATCAGAACTTAAAAGCACTGTTTAAATTCATCTTTTAGCTTTTTGGTTTATTAGGTAAAGTCAGTAGACTTTATTTTGTTGTTGCCAGCAGAAATCCATACTTATAGCAGTGTGTTGAGTCGGTAAAGTAGTCAAGCAAGTTTCGATTTAGCTTAGTGTATGTATGGGTGCATATCAGAATGAATGCATAATATGCATATATTGCTGAGTAAAACTTGTAGCTTATGATAAAATGTAGCCCTTCGGTGCATATAGATTATGAGTAGCTTGTCTAATCGTAAGTTGTCTATACAAATGGGTAGTAATGTTATGTATATAGCTTCTGGTGTCTTATATTTTGATCCTGTCATGTATCTTGTCTGCGTTTGCTCGACTTGACTTGCCGGTTGCTTTAGCCACTACCTACCAACATACATGCATGCACTATGCTTAAGTTTTAGATAGTACACTACAGGATGGAGGAGATTCATTTCTTGTGAGAAGCCGATTAGTGAGCCAAAGCCAGAAGAGCGCCGAGGTAGACGATCTAATAAAATGCGGAGATGACATTTATTCTAGTGAACACGTTCAGCATTATGAATTTTCATCAAGTGGAAATTAGCTACAGGCTAATCTACTTCCTTCCCCATTTACTGCACATAAATAGCTATCTAAACATTACCCGTCCCGTTATGCTATGATCTAATGTTTTCCTTTAGCTTCCTAGTATCGCACAACAAGCTAGCTAATATCATACTTAGTACACGTAATGTCAATCAAAACAATAATAATATCATTTAAAAAACAGCCAGCCACACCATTAAATAATACTTGTTCCAAGTTTCAATCTTTCAATTCAAGTAGTATACCTAAGTAATGCAATAAAACGACTTTGAATGTTTCAAATGTTACCTTTATACAATACTGTTCTCAAACAACAATGTTTTATGATTTTTAGAAGGAAATTAATGACTTCAGTGGTTACTCTCAGGAACAAATCCAATAAATGAGCAAAAGAATCTAGTCTTCAAATGGAAAACATCAAATTTTCTACATTCCTTGGGAATGTTTCGCAATTCTTTTAAGGATCGCTTCAACTACAAAGAGAAATATCAAACGATATATCACCTACAATAGGTACAGGGAAAAAACTCGCTTAGCTTCACTGGGTTGCTCTTGCTTCGATGGCATGGTATTAGGACGCAACGTAAACTAACCTACGTCTCCCTACAATCCCATACAATGCAATGGTATACATTACAGACATTACTTACATTGCACACAGCACAACCATCCATCCTCACTTCACAACAGAACAAACATATATTTTCCAAGATAACCTACATAGTTTCAGACGACACCTGCGTCTCTTTCTTGGCCATTTAGTTTGACTCTCGAGCATTTCCCCATACAACTACAGATATCTTCTCTACCTAAAATCTAAACAATGTAGTATGGTACCAAAGGCAACATATATGCATCTTATAGCCGAACCTGCAAAAAATTTTAAATGTAACAAGGTATACTATCTAGATAGTGCTATACTATCCCGTTGTTTCCATTACTCTACTTACATAAAAACAAGCCAGCTATTCATATTTCATGGGATCCTCATATTTTCTCATTCCTCAAAGAGATTTAGATATTACCATTCAAACTAGTAAATTTCTGCATTGTTCTTTGTCACCGTCCCAGGTATCCCTTTTGATAAATGTCGGGAACATTTCCCTCTTTTAACCATTGGTCTCGAGACTTGAATATTCTCTTCTATATGTAGAATTTACTAACTCCCACAGAGATACAAATACTGATGCCACAAAATATACATACGACTTTTTACACTCAATACTTACCTACACCAAAACTAAACAAATGTATCTTTGTGTGTGTACTAACCCAATACAAATAAATGGCATCCTTTTCTGCATACATAAATTCTTTCTACGGATATTAGGATAGTTAGCTATAGCTAGATGTTTAGTGTTACTGTACATAACTACATGCCCATAAACCAACGTACACACTAACTGACATGTCCCTACTCCCTAGAAATTCTAAGAGGAGAAAACAAGATATATTAGTGGAATAGTAGTATTCGCACTGTTCTCCTCCGTGGAGTGCAATCTTGCTCTCTTGCATGTAAGTACGTGCTATCCATATCCGGTGTCTGTGTGTATCTCCCCGAATTTGTAACTTGGGGTTATCGCATCATATATTTTAATTTAGCTTTCCTCTTCTCTACCAACAGAGGAGAATAAGGCGTCTGCTTTCCCCTCCCTTCTTTTTCTCTCACTTCTTTTCTCTTGTCTATTTGCCTTAAATAAAGTTAATGGAATAACACCAACGGAGTCATATGAAGACTCCCAGCCAGACAACAAGACTCACTTCTCTACTATATGTAGGTTCCTAAAGCAAAAGCCGACCAACCTCAACACATACATGGAACAACATAACACACAGAGATCTAAGTAGCTCCGTCGTGTTACTTGCCTCGACAAACTCGACATTATAGAGAATTCCTTTCATCTCCTCCTAGATAGTCGGCTTCACTCTAATATCTAACTGTCCTAGAATTCAAATTAGCGAGAAAAATTAGCCAGTATTTTATTCGAGTGGAAAATTTCGGCATCATTACACAACACAGCACACATTCACTCATTCAGATGCTAAAACGGTCTTCCAGGTTTTTGATGTTTCTCCTTGACAGAGAACATTAGTTATTCCTTCTTTCCACCAGTTTCACAGGCGCACAACTTATTTTATGCATCCAAAACACTGACAATGAGCCAATACGTAATGAGAGATCAAAGAAAATTATTTTCTTATGCTAAACAACTACTATAAGTGGCCCAGCTCCAGAGGACATGTCTACAAAAACTTTTCTCCCGAGAAAAATCTACAACGCCAACACCAGTCTCTGTTTGCAAAAAGAAAATTAAAAATTCTCTTTCAAGAATTTTGACCAGAAAACACGAACTAAAGATTCAGGTTGTTATGTACCTTGGGGACACGCGCTGCTGCCTTTATAAATCATTTACCTTGACTGGTTGTGACTGTTTGAGCTAATTTTCTGATGTACCCACCATATATCTGTTACTGCACAACTTTTAAATATGCAAGTACATAAGGCACACTGACTGTAATAATAAACGTATATATCAAGAATCAAGAAGTGAGCATGTATTTTTTTCTACACGTGTTCCAAATACATGGAATACTTAACATATTCTTTAGTAAGAGTGAGAAATAAAATAGCTATAACAATATATAGCAGGAGCGACAAAAGAGGATAGGAAAGTAGTGAAATGTAAAATGCAACGTAATTCCCACATGTAATGTACAATCAGATCCTTCTTTGAATGATGAATGAGATTACTTGACTACTAGTCCTCTTAGTCTTCCAGAGTCCTTCCATTTTCGTACACGCATTTCTTTTATTTCTATATATGTACATATGCAAATAATATGCTTTATATGGTGTACCAAAGATAGTCTAGTAGACTCATCCGTCTTTACATTTATAATGCAAAAGTATACCTTACTGTTCCATACTCTGTTCCCATAGCTTAAAGATAAACAAGAGTCATCCAACACATACCTGAAAATAGACAAAAGAAATACAATGGATTAGTTTGGCTTCTTGCATAATTCCAGTTCTAGTTAACGTAGTTAAATATCTTTAACCATTGTTCTTTTAGTGGTTGGGTTGCATTTCCGAGCTTATAAACATAATGAGCTAGTTGACATAAGTGCAATACACTATGAAATCATCAACTCACGTAACAACAAACCGTCAGTACAAGTGTAGCATTGTGTGTTCACGTAGTAAATGCTTATTATTCCACTTGGTAATCATTAACCACAACTGCATAGCTAATTTTCAAACCAATTCATTATTATTTTACAGGGTTACAGTGCGATTGTTTGTTTTATTAGGCTCTATCTCTCGACCTTATTGTTACTCACACGGAGTCTTATGCTGAAAATAAATTACGAATTTCACACATTTTACATTGTTTTTAAACTTATCACGAACATCATCTATATATTATAGCCTGTTACGTTACTTTACGCATTCTAAGACAAAGAAAGACTCAGTCGTAAAATAAACAATGCATTGATAAATTCTTTTGACGTCTACGCACAAAGTCGCCAAGTAGTCGCATGTGCAAATGTGACTGCGCTGCCACTATAATATGCCAAAAGAAGTATTCTACCAACTATATAATTACTATACTATATTATAGTCAATGTGAATTAGTGAATAGATCTACGCATTGTGAGCTTACAATGACATGTGGTAATGCAATTCTTTGCTATTTCTCGCACCACAAACATACACACGTAATTTATAATTCCCATACAGACAGAGCATAGCTTTGCCCATTTGCTTTTTATTTCGACTATCATGATAACTGTTATAAATAGATCAATTTAATTCACACACTCATACCACTATTCATAGCATGTAATATTCAACGTGGTGAATATTTCCAAAACTACGATAACCAACTGTAAAGTTACTCATCATTTTTCCGCATCGTGGATTCCAAAAAAATAATATTACATAATACATTTGGATTTTGGTTATGACGGTTTTATTGCAAACTCAAATCACCACATGATATCACATTCACATTGCCATTGAGCATCACTACTATGCAGTGTGATAGAATTTTAATACAAAACACTCAAATATAATATAACATAAGGTAGTTGAGAGCACGCAATACGTTTTCAAATCTCTTCCTTTATTACCTATAGCATATGATCTACAATTTGCATTGCATTTCAGAGTGAGAAGGAAAAATATTCGTAGCATGACGGACGAAGACTGTGTATGTTCTGCACATGGATTTGATTATGCTGAAAGAGACATATCAAATTGCGTATATAAATCCAATCCAAGTGAACACCCACATGCTCATAAGTAAACGAGATGCAAACATAGATTTACTAGGGCATTCGATTCCCATCGCAATGTGCAATATTCTGGGAACGATCAAATCAGCATCTACATAATACTTTCTGCTACACAAAGAGGACATGGGACTAGGATGTGATTCTTCTCAGAAAACACTCTCTGGAGTACACCGAAAATACAAAATAAAACGCAGAGTTAAGTACACATTGTATTATTGTGTTTATGTAGTAAGCGAAGTCCACGCATGAAGATCATGCAAAACAATGAGCAATATGTATACTATAGCTAAAATTGCAAATGGCAAAGATTTGTTGGACAAAAACGGGGCGGTAATAAAGTGCTCTTTCCAACTCGACTTAAAGTCAGTTGACAAAGAGTTGCTTTATGCGTCTCTAGCTAACGTCTTATGTAGCCATTAGTATCAATGCATAGGGTTTCATTACAATATACGACTCCCTGGCCCGATTTCAAGAACAAGATTCGGGTAATTTAATTTTTTACATTGAGTCAACCCAAGTCAACGTAGTTATTAAGACTATAGTAGTTCTTTCGAAGAAAACGGCCCGCCCTACATTTTACCATGTCAAACCAAGCAAAAACAAAGAAGACTCGTGTACGACTACGACTTTTATTTACCTATCTATACCTATATACTACTGTAACCTCCCTGCTCTCCATAAGTGCTTTCCAAAGCATAAAATGAAATAATGGAGACTTCTGATTAAAAAACATCCGGTCATGAATGTAATACATTATGTAAATACAAAAGAAGTCGCTAACAGTGTCTACTCAGAGTATCTTCTCGGACAGTATTGTCTGTTTATTTTTATTTAATGAGTTATCTCCACACACCAAGAATATCAGATACACATAAAAGCATTTCCATTCATAGCCATATCTACAGATACACCTCTTCAGCGTATATGCTGTAATGTAGTTTGATCTCGTTTAAATATTCAATGCAAGTACAATACTATCCTCTATTATTCAGTGTTTATCTAGTCTACATGCATACCTATGACAAAAATGTATAAATAAACCTACTAGTTCCAGTTTGGTCACTAGTCAGTCGACAGAATTATTATCATAAAATAACAAATATCACAATGCCCTATTCTTTCTCAGATTGCATAGAAAACAAGAGAGAAAGGGTTAGGTTACATCACGTTAGCGTCCTGTAAAGCTTATAGAAATATTTCCGCCCGCTAGTTGCCCATGTAATATAGTAAACTTTTTGTGCTACAATATTACTTTATATAAATATCATCCTATTGTTGTTACTTTTCCATAATTCAGACCTAGTTTCATTTTCATTGTGTCTGTTTCATATCTATTACGTATGTAGAGGTACTGCTGTTCCTACGCATTGTATAACTATCATGGGCGTAGAAAAGGAAGCAATAGAACAAAGTGGTTCAGTTCCCTAGAAGAATAGACAGAGACATAGAGATCTACTTGCAATACCTATAGCCATTACTATATTTGTCGGAGATGGAATAGGGCGTAGGCCAGTTGCAGCATTAGGTTACATTACAATAGCAAACCAACTCTACTTCTCGCTCTTGATTCTTCTTCAGAACAGCATCAGCATAGAGAACGGAAGAAGACAAAGCAAAAGAAGTGACTTACATTAGCTATACATACAATGAGATTTTAGAATTCTATCTAATACTACCTATGGTAGGAGTTTGCTTACAGAAGTTGCATTTTATATAGGAGTGCATCAATTCAATACGCACAGAACAAAGTTCTACAGCTTCTGGCTTCTCGCGTTGCGTACACTAGTATGCCTAGTGCAATAATTCCATTCGCATTCTCTCTAATATGGCATAAGATAGTAGATGAAGAAGAATCTCTTCATTTTATAATACGGATGCTACTATATACCTACGGCACCTTTTACTACGTAGTGAATCTTGCTTTTATCTGTTCTATTGTCAGACGAAAGTAGTTATAGCGTGGCATAAGCAAATGCAGTGGCCGAGCTCTATGTTGTGCTTCGTGGACCATGATATAGGGAAACCATCACTTTCTGCTCCCTAACCCTGATTAAGATGAGGATCTACAGCCATGAAATTGTTCAATTTACGCTTGCTTACAGAATCTCTCTATGTATCTTTTCGCACTGGGAGCCAAGCTGTACTATTACAAAGCAACGTAACACCAACATCACTAATACCCTACAAATAGTAACACGGTTCCTCTTCTCCGCTTCTCTAATGCACCTAATGTACTTGGAAGAAAACAACATTCAATGCTACTGCTAAGTAAGTAGAGCCATTAGCAATGGATACTTTGGATACTCTTCCCACTTCCTCCGTCCAGCCTCCGTAGAATGTCTCGGGAAACTAAATAAGCCACTACAGCACAACTATATGTAGATGGACTCAACTCAACTATCTACAAAGTAGGAAGCTGCCTAAAATAACAGGAGCCACGGCACACAAACAACTTACGTTACCAATTGGATTAACTCATTCCGATCAAGAATTACTGTTGCAAACTCAACCATTAAGCCTTATATGTATCTATTGATGTATACCTAACTAAATAACTATGCTCTGCAGTAATGCATTTACTATCATATGACTAGTTTGGCTTGTTTTAGTAGTTTTCCTACTTTAGACTCTTCTCTCCTACCAAACTACTACCAACTACTCATTTCCTCGTACGTAAACGTGACTCTAAGAGTTTCTCCGTCACTTTAAGTGCTTACTCCTTACTCCCCTTCTCATCATCATACTTAATCGCTGCAATTTTCAGACTGACACAGAGTCCTCCTCACAGGCAACTAAATTAATCTTCTTTGGGCATTTAACTACTCAATCAGTCTCTTACTCCGTTTCAATTGCAAGCCAGAAGAAGCCTAACGAGTCATAAATAGTATTATTACATATTATAACCCACGCCAAAACAATACTATTCAGTAGTACCAAACTGACAATACGTGAATAATTTAATGATATAACAGTTATTTGTGCTACACTTCAATGTGGCTAACTACACATACTTACTATGTACACGCAGGCTATGTTAAAATAGGCATAGTAGCATACGATCTAGAATACCTATGCTCAGACTACATAAAATACAATTAAATTAGGTACGCAAACCGGTAATAGCAAGTACGTGACAGAGTCCGTTTGAATGTTACGTGTCCCTAAAACTTTTGTTTCAATTGGAGTATGTACTAATCGGAAATTATTAGCACAACACCACACAAAATTAGAATTCTAAATAAATTGAGCATGCAAAGAACAAACGATCTAATTTTAAGGACACTTTTCTACCCAATAGAAAATACATTTGGACATCATAGGGATCTAATACAATGGTATATCTTAAGGATTATCTCATTATCTGTACTCGTTTGGGTTTGATACATTCTTTTAGAATTATACAAGCATTGGAGAGAGATTTCTGAACTACAAGAAGTTTTACGATGTATATAGAAAAACTTATAAATCTACATTTGTCAAGCCTACTTAGTAAACATAGTAGAATGCTAAAGGAAAAAAGGAATGAATCCCTAATGTTGTATGTTACATCTGAATAATGTTAAGAATGAAGTCACTAGAAAATACCGTACGAAATGTAACTTTTGAAGCCACACAAATATGCGTCATTTCAGTCACCTACTTCGTCTAAATATTTGTTAATACATTTACAATGTTATAACATATTCGTTCACTCATGGATTGAGAATTAATATCATACAAGTAGAAAATATTTACACAGTGAAACATATCTGACAGAACATATTTAGTAGGATACGACTCTTCCTAATAAGATTTATTGCGGAATCCTTTGCTTATGGTTTTACATGCACATAGTCATCAAAGTTATCATCATGTTTTCCTTTGCTTTAGTATACAGGTAATCATAAAACCATCATCATCAGCCTGTGCTTCTAATGTAATATGTATTATATTCCATTGCCTAATACAGTCATGTGGACAGTTAGTAAGTCAAGTCAGTCAAATTACAACTCTTCATTGAGAGGAATGAAACTTTTCTGCTCTGTTCGTAATTAATCCTAAGCTGTGGGCGAATAGCCTACTTTCCTTAACTAATTCCTTCTCCACGTACTTCTGAGAGAATCCAATCTGATATGCGATACTTAAGAAAGACAAGTTAAAAGTATCTTCAAATGTAATCTTGCTTGTGTCTGCCAACTTTTTATGTTATTTACCTACACATGCTTAAGATTACATTACTTCCACTAGCTCCTAGCTCTAGATCTCTAATTGCTTTTGCCCTTCATATTTGCATTTATTTCATTTTCCTTTCCTTATCAATATAATATGAACTGAATTAGTGAATACATTTTATACCAATTCACATTACTAGCCCAAAGAGGGAAAAGTCATTTAAATTCTCTTCATTTTTGTTATTGAAGAAATGATAAACCAATTTAAATAACACTCTCTACTATTCTTATGGTATTTTTATGAGACGCAGCATGTCAGTTGCATTGTTTACTGTTACAATTAGCTTAGCTTGCTTTGTATACTAAGGATGCAGTAATGTGAATTTAAATTAATGAAAGCAAATAAATAGCACAAGGTTTACAATGTCCTTGAATGCTCCTGAACTATTTTACAGCCTGGATTTAGGAAACGGCATTATATCATGCATATTAGCTATAAACATACCTAAACACACTTTAGAAATACAAAACCTAGTAAGTGATTCATGAATACCGATACTAACGATAGCATTATTAAGTATGTGTATTACACCAACTAGTGAGGCATGTATTAGAATGCTTCAAGGCTTTTAATTTGTAACTTAAACGAAACACACATTACATATTACATATTTTCACAAAAGACTCAATGATGGTGTAAAACGTCGTGACAGGATCAACTCCCAATTCTTTCTTACCAATTTCAGCTTACAACTTTTGATTGCAAGTTACAACATAAGTATTCTACAACAGACTCCCTATCAGTGTATTACTATATTGTTTCCTTTTGTCTGAATATTTATTTGATGAAATATATTAGTTATGCCGCTAATAGACCTCTCGAAATAATGTGCATATGTACATGTGGATCTATAGTAAATAAGCTTGTTTAGACAACAAAAGAATTGGTGTGGTCAGAACCATTTGTATAAGCTGTTAAAAGTTCAATTTACTACTTAACAGACTACTCAAGTAGGCGATGACGAAAATTGAACTTCAAAGATTAAAAGGGTGATTCTAAAAGAATAAGTTTAAAAATTAAAGCTAGGGTAGGCAACGCAATGCGCCCTTCGTTCAATGAATTAACGAATAATACAAATCAAGCGTGCATATTGCTTAAGTTTCAACGTCAGGGTACCAATAGCGTAGTAATATAATTTCAGAACGATGGTCATAGCATAATCGTTTGTAATCACGTAATATTAAGAGTAATGGATTTCCATAAAACTTGAATTTATTACAAAATTGCATTAAGGATGTGGGTTGGCATATCTTGTCAGCTCAAGTCCTTGTATTAAACGTCGTCAGTTTCTTAAAGCTAATAATGTAAGTAAGCGTAATGCGGTCTAAATCGCTGAGCAAGAAAACGTGAGATAAGTAAGTAAAATGTACCATGTCTACTCCAAACATCGAAATAGACACTATGTTAGTACCCACAAGTCCAGTCGCAACTCAAATTTAAAAGCTAGACAAAGTAATGCAATGTAATGCAAGGCAAGGCGAGGAAGGTACTAAGGAAATTCAAGCGGGTAAAAGTGGAGCAAAAAGAATTAACAAGTGATATATTTCAATAATGGCAATAAAGTGTAGGGATACCCGCACCCGGGTTAGAATGTTGGGGAGAACGAACGCCCCGCACAAGATTTATATGCGATTCTTCCTACAGCCAGGCTCAAGGAACCAGGGAGAACTGTTTCAGTTTAGTTCTGCTTCTTTCACTCTTTCTTTGCTCTGTTCTGTTTTTCCCATTCCTTTTCTGTAGTGTGACTAAGAGAGGTATGCATGTCTGCAGATTCCGAGCGGAAGAACTTGCCATTCCCGAATAACGCAAAAAGAAGATTCTTAGGAGACTGCAAACTTCCTTCTTGTAGTTCACTTCATTGCAACGGACTGAAATGCATTGCATGAAGCTATGCTCCCGGTGCCCTATATCTCTTCCAAATCCTATGAATGTAATATGTAGTGTCTTATTGGTGCAAGAGTTAAGTAGAAATTCTATCCACATACCCAAACGCGAGAATGGAAGTAGACAAGGATACATACACCACTACCACCACCCATATTACATACACACAGTTAAAGAAGACAAGGCAGTTAGTTATGTTATACGTAATATGTGCAAGAGAGCACATTCGAAACCTACATAGGTAGGTACATAAATACATGCCGCTACTCTGCCTGACTACCTATGGAGAAAACAAGAGAAGTCTCGCTATACCCTTAAGTAGTAGTTTAAGAGAGAGAAACAGAGTTGAATTGGTTTGGCTTTGGCTCTTCTCATTTTCAGTGGCAACTCGATTTGAAATAACTGAACTGAACATCATGGGCATGGGGAAACGGAACACAACCAAGTTTAGAAAACCTCAACTGAGTTTACAGGCAGAATTGCTCTTGCTGTAACTAAAGCCAGGAAAGAATTCTCTCCAGAACCAAGATACCATCAACATCAACCATCGGCTATATACACTACAACATTATACTATGTACACTGTACACTACAAGTACAGAAAAGAAAACTGCTGAATGCCACCACTTACTACTGAAGCTTGGAATTTACGGAATGACACTCATATGTACAGACGTAGTACTACTGTTACTACATATATACATTATGTTGAGCTATATATATTTATATATCTATATATTATTAGTATCATATCAATATACTATATGCTTGGGATGAGGTTGTATAAGATATATGGTGCCAATGTAGTAAAGAACATTTGGAGCACACATCCTTGTCGTCTTTCTCGCCTACTTCCAGATTCAATTCCCAAGTTCAACACCCTACTGTAGAGAAGTCTCTTCCTTTTCTCTATGTATTAGCAGTTCTCCAGTAGAGAAGAGGAATCCCAGTCAGCCTCCTCTTGTCTTGTCTACTCTACATTTTCCGCAAACGAACAGTACATCCCATGCATGGAGGACGGAGCTCAAGCTAGTTCACTCCGTTCAATCCAAATCCCTTGCACGTAGTCTTCGTTTGACTTGTGCCGAATATAGAAAACTCCAAAGACTTGACTCAACTATGTATGAGTGCAAGTCGATTTACAGCACAAACTTCCTAAATGCATTCACTTTGCAAAAATAGATCTCTCCATTCCTAACCGTAGTATACATTTATGGATTATTCATTTTTTACTACGTATCTTATAGACCACAGAATTTAGCTGACTTTTTAAATTTCTTTTCTTTTGTTTTACTCTTAACACAAAATTTCCATTTGCTGCTCTTTTATTATTGCTCCTTTTATTGCTAATGCCCAATTTACTATAGGAAATAAGGATGAAATACTGGATACTCTGCTATTTTATGGATGTCGAAGAAATGCAATTTGCAAAGACAACTTAGCATTACCATTCCACAGATACATAACCTATTAACTCGGTCGTTTACGTACAAGTAAATATTATTTATACTAAAAAAAACTATCCTCAACATGTACAGACTTGTAAATCATTGTAATAACCGAAACAAAAGAAAATAATAAACAAACCCACCGCCCAGCAAACCACGTGGAAAGAAATGGGTTTCAATCGTTTGACTTTCCGCTAGTAATTCTAATATGTATACAATACTTTTATTTATACAATACAATTCCCAGAGTGGATGGAAAATTTATTTTCTTTTCCATTTAGCTATACTCGTAGTTACAATGCTATACGTAGGTACTTGTATTATTTCTTCACAAGAAAACTCAATTGGAATATCGAATTGGGAAACAGACTCTTGGTTCCCATCTCAGAGTTTCACTTCTGTTCCACTCCAGAAAAGAACTTGGATCTTTTTCCCTTTCTAGTTCAGCAGTTCTACCAGTTCAATTGCGCAGCACAATCAAAACCGAAACCGTAGAACGACACAACCAAATCAACTCTTAAGCAATAGCAAGTTATTCAAGTTCTGAGGCTAGATATAATATCTTATCGGACTTATAACCACATTTGGCTTCCTCCTTGACTTCAATTCATTTTATTCATTCATACTAAATCTTATTATATTGATACTATTCAAATTCTTTGCATTACATTTGCCTAGTTTCCCATAAAAATACATTCACTCACATATGTATCGTAACGTAGCTATTATGGACATTAGTACACGTAGTCCATGCCAATTTTTTCTCCTTGCACAACAGCCCACTTTCGTAAGATGAATAATAATATATTGCCATTTTTCTCATCTCAGATAATTGTAATATTGTAAATATAATTCGATTAAAAAACTGCAGATACTGTCTGCATTTTCGTTAGCTACTCTTTCTCAAAATTAATTCAAGGAATGGAAACTAATAGATCGTAATTCAAGTCATGTCAAGTCTAAAGGAGCAACAAACTGCCAAATTCGCACTGCAGACGTCAGAAGAGAAGGATTTTCTCATTATTTGTATTCTTGCCGTGGCTTTTGGATGTCCTCTCCTACTGTTTGTTTTGTCTTGGCTCGACTCGATTTGACATGACACATGGGGGTCAGTTCACACTCCAAGACTGGTGACTAGTCCACTTGACTTGGACTTGGCGAAAGTGAACTGTGCAAACTCACACATACCATTAAGAATAAATGAGCAGATCACGTACATGAAGTGATAACTAAAGAGATAAGAAGAAAGCTGCATTATTGCAACTTCTTACTTATACGGCCACTATCAGTATCTCTCTCTGTATCAGCTTAATTTAATGTTCGGCTCTTTAGGTGGGAGGAACTTTTTTATGTTTACGATCATGCTGATCTACATTTTATAACAACTCTTATGTACATACATACAGCAAATAAGCATATCTATGCAATTGGATTTCCACCTTGGGTAACAAGTGTAATATCTACTAGCTATATCCATCACTCAAAATGCATTTACTAATGTAAGGGAAGTTATTTTTCTATTTAATGTGATCTAATGTAACGAATGTAGGTAACAATCTTCTCAAACTTGTAATTCTCTGTAGCTTTGTTTGGACACAAAAATTCCCACATCCAATCAAGTCATGTTGAGGTAATTTGAGTTATTTATGTGGCTACGGCTAATAGAACCAAGCATAGCGAAATAAAATGGTTTAGTCCAATTAAGTTAATATAATCTACCTTCATGTGTACATAGTGAATTATGTTTGCAGCATATCCGTATTATGGCTTATGAGAAGCTACTAGAATTTCCTTTACTTTCTTTTATAGTACTAACTACTACTAACTCCACTACAGTAGGTTAAGGCACTCCTTCTTTTTAGTTAACAAAATTTACCTACATACAATAGAGCACAGAACCACTCTTACTAAAGACAGATTACACAGCAGTACAAGTTATAAAAGTGTACTTTAGTGTGTTACAACGACTACCTCCCTACTCCTGCTTTTGTACTTACTTTCTTGATTTGTACGAATAATAAGTGTCAAATGAGCTTACACACATTTATTACATTACCTTAAGTAAGAAAGACTTGGTTATCCTGCTGCTTAAAGTTATTGTGTTTCATGCCTCTAAGTATTCTGTGCTCTTTGTTCAGTAGTTTCCGAGAGATGAGACGTAATGCTTAATGTCTGCCTACCAAAAAGTTAAGATTTAGAACACCAAATGTAATTCAAGTGGATGACTGAATGTGAATTGTGTCTTGAGTAGAGTTAGAGTCTATTTTACTGCTTAGCTTACAGCTATTGTATAAAACGACGACTGCAGAGTCAGTAGCTCTATATACGACAGTCAGACACTTAGGTATACATTAAATGCCTAGTTAGGAATAGTGAGGATAATCACTCTATATTACACGTAGACAGTAGGGAAGAAGGTAGCTATAGTACTTTGTAAGTGTGAAATGGCCTTTTCCAGTCTCACGCTCTTATTATCTTCATCTTTCTCTGGAACGAACCAAAGAAGATTTTACTTGACTCATTTTACTAGCTTTTATCATTAGGCAGACATTTCTTAACTTTGTGCTCCATCCTGTCCTGTCCTACATTGTCTGCATTTAGATTTACCTTCTTATCAACAAGAAAGAGTCAAGTCAAGCCTATCCACCTTTGTAGGAGGCTTAAATTAAAGTATATGCATGTACGAAGTAAGCACTAGGTAATTTTATTATAATGTTGATAATACTCGTCATGCCGTTACCTAATTCTCCACTTTTGCTCACTCCTTCTCGCCAAAGCTGGAGCTAACTGAGTCAGTTGACTGAGAGAGCGAGAGAGTCAGGAGGACAAACCACGAAATATTCATCTAGCCTCCTCGACTCAAGTCTCATCCTTTCTTACCTCAATGTGTCTTATGTGGCCCTCTCAATCGTCGTTTAGCCAGACCAGAACAAACCAAACCAGACGCTAACTTCAAATTTACCTTTATGTACGAGTTTCATGCAGCACGGCATGCCACTACACTACGTATTACATGTACACTTCTATTTTCTATGCCAAGGAGATTCTATATGGGATGGATAACGAAAAGTGTTTTTTAATTAAAAGACATGAGGCTAAATTAAATGAAATTACTTGAAATCCGCCCTAATTTCCACATGAATTTCGGCCTTTTGTGCTTCCTTTCGTAATAGCCATTGTAGTAGTAAACTAATAGTTTACCAGTTGTATCACATCTGTATATTATAGAAGTTACAATCATGACCCACCACTTACGCTGTAATGCTCCTTCAGTACACATCACTGTATTTACCATCCCTTTCCCTAATAGTATTAGAATAAGTGTTCCTGTTCTCTCCCTTTCTTACAAGAAATACAGCTCAACAGTAAAAAACGAAAACCTTCAAGTTGAGATTCAGCCACTTGCTCTCCTCTCGTATCTTAAACTTTAAAAGTAAGAGTGCCGTACTGTATTGCTCTGCTGTGCTAAGTTCTGATAACAATAATGATCATAATGCAGAGGTACTTTGTTCCATATACGAACTACTTACTAGCTCTTTCGTTAAGTTCCCCCTCTTTCCCTAACTTCACTCGAGTTTAGCTTACATTAGCTAACACTCATTTTATTTTATAGGGCAGAAAGTCCCAAAAGCGATACACATAAAATAAAATAAGACTCCAGCTCAACACATAACATTATGCCATATGTAAGTCTCTGTAGTCGTCTCTGTTCATTTCTAAACAGTCATCCAATGTACGCCCTAAACATTCGCAACTCACATCTTCAACCTATAAAAATACGCTACGTTGCTACCTAAACATGTTTATGTTTGCCAAAGTCGTTCCTACATGTGCTCATCCACGTAGTCATAATATTGCTAGCAACTAACATCTACTCTGCCCAACTAAACCCAAAGTGCTCTTCAGCTAGTTCGACGCGGAGGCCAAAAATCTTACGTGAGTTCGACTCAAAATGACGATTATACACTTCAATGAGACTCAAGACACGACTCATTCAATATGCTACACTACACTCTGTCACATTCTGCTCACTAACGTTACTAAATTCAATTCATACATAATAAAACGTGTCTTCATCCATACTTTAGAGTAGGTACTGAGTTATGATGATAATTTGCGCAATTGTCACTACTAATTCCTACCTTCATTTCAAATACACCCTAATGGATAATATTAATACTAGATGCATCCAAATCAAATGAACCTATCATGAAAGAAATGGATATAAAATTGTACTCGCCAAGTGTATCAGTTTATTTTGTACGTGTCATGCTTCAAGTGGAGTTCATGCATACGAATCGGTAATGCATGATAACATAACTTAGAATGAAAACTGTAAAATGCCACGTTACTTTGGGGCATGTGTATGTATTATGTATATAAAAATACATGAATAATATTGAATTGGACAAAATCATCTACTGCCTACAAGGGACTCCTAAATAGCAGTGACAATTCTGAACAAAATTAATACAATTCAACACGAACATAGAAGTACAGTATTTTGCTGCACACAAAAGACTGTCGCAAAGAAAAGAATCAATTCGATTTATCTAGAGTTGGTCGACAATGGCATATCTGTGTCTATTAATTTACGGTATTGTGCATCAGATGAAATATGAAATGGGAAGAAGCAGAACCAGACACATAAATAGTCAAGTTAATATCTCGTCTCAAGTAGGATGATAGTAAACAGATAGTTTTGTATCATTCACAGTATAGTTACGACTTATATCATTTACTACTTGCATATGGAAGGAATGAGTTCAAAAGAATAGCATGTTAGATACAGATGCTCATGCAGTCTAAAGGTACTGTTATGTTGCTACTTTGATATCATATCACGAGAAAAGTATCCCATTTTACTGTATAATAATACTCATTCCATTTCCCTATGCATTTCTAGTTAACATAGCTAAACTTTTTGTATCATTATAGCATAATCGTGTCACAGCAAGGCGAGTTACGATTCCATCCTAGCGGATTCTAGTTTTGTTTTTGACTATGGTACACCTGTGTATTTCATGACTAAGCTAAAGAAGATATATGTAGCCATATTTATATACCTACGTAACGTAGTATTTAATAATTAACAGTGCAACTAACAAACAAAAAGCATAGCATGGTCAACGTAAAAGAAACCTTGCAGTCTTCTTTCAAAGAAAGTCGACACAGAGACAACCTACGTACATTATATATGTACGTATGTAAATTCATTCATTGCTCAGCACAGAAAACAATGAATGTTAATGGTAGACACAGAACTGCGAATGAGGATGCACTCGAGCTCAAACATCACATAATGAGCTGAAAATGAAGTGGGTATTATACAGTTACTTATGTACGATGAAGCATGTATGTTTTTACAGTTTATTATGCCGACTTGTTTCGCCTTGTGTGTGTTATTTACTAACAGATTGTTATGTGCGTCCGTCTAACCAAGCGTTAGTTATTTCTCTTCAGACTTTTTCACCTCATAAGTATGTAAATACTATACCAATAGTGACCGCAGCAATTTTTTTACATAGAATAGCTGTCTTACCAATGATGAGATTTTACCATACATAATACACTTACACACATGTAGGTATTAATACGATCTGGAAAATAATGCAACTAGCAAATTGTCAACCCTTTTACCATTGTAAATACAGCCAACGGATTTGCGTAGTTGCTGAAAGAATAATCATTCTATGTTTTTTACAGGAAGGATGTGTTGCATTCAAGAGTTAAACACGAAATTTGTGAGACCATAACCATTGCTTTGTACTTGTAAATTAATACTAACAAACGGAACTGTATCGCATGACTATGCAAACAATAAAACTATCTACAACTGTATTACTTGCCCATAATTTAGCTAGGGAAAACAGCATGTTTCCTTTCAACATATCGCTCTGTAAATGCAAATGATATCAATCTGGGAGGCAATATTTCGCTCTTTACTTTCGGTTTTTCTAAATTATTTTATATGCACGAAGTTATCTGCAATTCAATGTTATGCTCAGTAATACATGAAAATCAAAACGCTTAGCGCTTGTACATTCCAAATGATCAAGTGTCGGTTTACATGAGGTACACATACAATTGTAGATTATGTAAAACAAAATTACAATGCGCTTCGTTATGTACCTACACATAAGATATTATTGACTGAGCCGACTGAATCAATTTATGCTGCCATATCAAAACATACGATTCAGCAAGCATTAACATTCTTCTCAACGCATGGGTTGAGAAGATAAGTAGAATAGGCTGCACTGTAATGCTTATGATCACCAATCAAAAAAGTTAAATGTTACTCATACATTACTTGATTTGATGCAGATACATCTAAGTATCTTGTAGTATCTTTTCCTGTCCCTATTTTCACTTTTCTAGCACTCCAAGGCAAATTACAATTATATTTTTTATTAAATATGCTAGTAAATAAGAGATTTTACATACTTCAAACTTAATTCCATTTTAATCAAGCAAGCTTTATGAGCAGGACTTACGCTTGTACTGTAATACCAGGTACTATTCAGGTAGAAGTGATAATAAAATAAAAAATAATTATTGTTTCGTTTCGTTTCAAAACACATCAACGAAAAGGTCAAATGGTGGCCACCAGAAAACTTTGACTACTTACATCTGCCAAGTCAAATTATAAAAGCGTTTATCATGGACTGTGTGCCTTGTATCAAAACAGCACATGTCTGTTTACATTTAGAAGCACATGTAAATATAACACCACAACCCAATGTTAAATAAGAAAAGGAGATAATTTTTTTCTAGTGTGTCCCTGGTCCCTGTGGCTGCAACTCTATGGTAGTCGAAATTAATAACAAGTACAGGTAGATAGTTTTTAACAAGTTAAGTATTAAGTCAATGCAAAGTAGTATGCAGCACCTGCTGTCACTCATTAGAAGAAAGACGCTAAATAAAACGGTGGTAATCGGAAATCGTGGTTATAAAAGGGCTGGGGAAGTCTGCAAGCAGTCGAGTAGAAAGAGATTTAGTGTACAGGACAGGGAAGCAGAAACCATAAAAATGATAAACAGCCTGTTGAGAATTATGAGGGCTCGGGCTGTACTAGGACCCAACTTTAAGCTTGCAAAAGGCTAGCCCACTATTACTAACTACCATGTAGCTAAGTAAACTACATACATGTACAGATGCTCTCACAGCTTCTGCCTCCAACCAACCGACCCGATGAACAACTTGTGTTCTCAAAACCGGGAGAACACCACAGCATTAGATGACGGAAAACCTCACTAAATTCTACGTATTAACTATTAACCACCTATATATCGACTTTCAACCGTGTAAGATACAATCGTCTAGTTTTCTACCCAATTTTCCCGTCCCTCCCATTAAATACCTGCAGTTAGGACAAATACATACTACAACCTTTAACTGCGTATTACATAATAAAAGCTTTGACAACTAAAGCAAATAAAGCGCAAATCCAGTCAGTCAACTCTCAACTCGAAGGAATCCCATTCCCATCCATTCAACTTCAACCCAATTCAATCGCATTCTCAAATATATGTATGACGCAAGCCAAAACAAGCCAGTTAGTTCAGAGTGACAAACTAAATAGTAACTCTACCGCTGCTATTTGGTTTTCGGTTAGGTTTCCTGTTCGTATTACCTCATAACATTAATATTATATTATAAGTCGAGAACGTCTACTAGCTACGAGACGACGAGACCTATCTTGCCTTAACAGAATTCCACCATGATTCATCCCCCTGCCTGCCGTGTCAAGATCTAGAAATGGAATCGACGCCGTACCGATCCGATATATTACTTTTTCGGTTATGGTTTAGGCAGAACGACAATAAGAAAGATAATAATGTCTCAAGTCTGCAAAGAACTACTGATAGAAGTCGACGAGAAGCCTTCAGCGTAGTACAAGTAAACTAGCTAGTTGCACTACAAAGTATGCAATGGTAATACTATGACTATGTATGGGTAAATGTATTATGTGAACGTTTTGTACTTCGGTATGTAGTAGACTAACTCGACTTGATGGTTTGCAGTCTGCATTATTTCATTCAGGTTAGTTGAGCAACGTACAGAGTCAATGTACTGCAATTCATGTCATATAAACTTACAGACTGTAATTTTTCTTACTTTGGGTTTACAGACATCCAATACACATACTCAATACTCTGTAACACACACGTGAATATAGTCATGATACTCCAATCAAATGCTGTTGAACTGCCAGGAATAGAGACACTAGTATTAGAATAAGGGAAAAGTATTTCCGAGCTTTGGTTGGCTTAGTTTGGCGCGGTAGTTTAGTTATGTCATGGTTTGGCATGGTTTGGATCGGCTCTGCCGGCGTTCTATGCCAAAGAAAAAGAATTCAATGGGGTAGTAACGACGACAGCCATAGGCCACATGGGGTAAGTATAAAGCCTAGTGTCAATACTTCCCATGAGGAATAGCGTCCTCTCTAACGCCAACAAATGCTCATCTAACATGAATCTTGACTATCTGTAAGAGTAAGCGGGCCAAGCCAGTTTGTGTTATTCAGTGTTCAAGTGAAGTCACCCAGTCCACCCGAAAGACAAGACGAAATACACACACCCATCAACAAGTCTCTCATTTCCGCGATAAACTTTTACGGTCACAATGCCATTTGTGTCTACTTCAGTCCTGTTGTGCTCATGTTTTGCTCTTTCCTTATTTATTTTCTCTTCTTCCCAATGTAATGTAGTGGACAGAGGCTGGACACTAGTGAATAAGCGATAATGGTAGTATAGGAACTGTGTCAGTCTCCTATTGACTTTCCATTGGATAAATGTCAAGTAAGTGGAAAAGCGATCCGCTCTTCTTTACTCTAGTTTACCTAATAAAGAAAGTAGGAGGAGGGATATTTACGCTCTTTTCCCAACAAAATAATACGGGTACTTATATGCTTTTTGGCTCACGTTTCATCTTCATCCATGTAAACAGATATGGGGATGTCTATCTCAAGAACAAAGCAGCAGTAGAGGTATCTACTAGCATACGATAGATAGTAGGACCCTAGTAGGATTCTACACTAAATTTACTCAAAGGATTTCAAAGATCACTCATATGTACGAGTTTGGCTTTCTACTGTCACCAACCAACTCAACTAGCGAGTTTCTTCATTCGGCTTGACTTTTTCGCCTCGCGCTCACTCGAATCACTCGCCCTCTTCATCTTCTTCAAAGACACCAAATTCCAAAAAAATCACTTTGATGCTGATCTCTCCCCTCTTGCTATCCATCCTGTGCTTTACTTTGTTAAACTACGCTCTTCACAGAATCAGCAACATAAAAATGCCTTTACACACAACGACAACGCGTCGCGTCTTTCGACTTCATTTAGAATCTTCGCCTATTCCCACCCAACTCTTCAATCTCATCCTTCTCCCTTCAACTTCAACACTCCGCTCACTCACCCTTTCTAACCAAGCCACATCAATTTAAGTTTATGTTAGTATTACCCGTGAACGTAGGTGGAAAGAAAAATATTTCAAAATTGTATTCATCTTTTACACACATATGCTTATTTCCCCCTTCAACCAATAAACCTAGAATCTTATTTGTATTCACTTTTATAAAACGTATTTCTTTATTCTTATAACCTGATATAAAGTGCAATATGCAACATGCAACTGCATGCATTATGCCTCTGCTGTATTCAAACTTGTTTCAATAGCAAAAGTAATAAAATTGAGACAACACGACACACTTGCTGTCATATTCCTATACTTTTTAGTGCACATATAAAATTACGTAACAAAAAAGGCAAACTAAGTCAAAACTCTCCACATATAAGTGGATAGAGATAGCAACAATCTAGTACCTTTTGACCTAACGTCCAAATTCCCTATCTGATTAGATTGACTAATGGAAAAGTTACATAGAAAATTTGATTTGTTCTCGCAAACGAGTCAATCAGAAGTCCTCGTGGTTGAATACACTCGGCTAGACCTGCAACAGAGTTTATAAGCCAAAAAGAATAGAAGTAACTGCTTCAAATGTGGCATTAAGAACTCTCAATTCAGATTCAAGCCACCTGGTTGGGCTAATGTTAACATAAAGTAAGACTATATTTATAGTGAATTGTAGTATATAAGTATATTAAAATATTTTATAGCATATGATTAGCTTTATAGAGTTAACATACATGAATAGTAAAACATTGTTAATACTAAACGAAACCATAACGTAAAGAGGAGAGAGATGCATTATAAGCAGGAAAACTTCAAAGTGTGTGTTGGCACTTAATGCTGGCATGGAACACGAAAACACAAGCGAAAAGAAAAGTTGTATTTCATGTCAATTGGCCGTAGAGTTTTAACTTTCCCTCAGTTCGCCTTTACTTTACTCCTGCAGCAGATTTGAGTTGACGTTTATCTTAGAAGCTAATCTAATCTTGTGAGTGTCTCTCGTTACTGAAGCCAGCCCAGCCAGGAGCGCTCTAATGTCTATCTCCAGCATGTTCATTCAGTTTATATAAAAAATATATAAAATGTGAAAAAGAGTGCACTGCACATAGAGATAACCAGAATCTAGATCTTCACTTTAGTTGACATTTAAAATTTTCGATCAATTCTTACTTACCTATATCATTTTATGTTATAAGATTATACAAGTGTAAGCTATCGAATGCACGTTTGTAACTGTGACATAACGAAGTAAGTAGAGGATAGATAGCCGCATGAAAAGAGAAAGAGACATACTGCTCAATACTCATTACAGTAACTCTGTCAATTGAATAAGTTCTGCAGGAGTGGTGATAAAAGAGAGTTGAGAGGAAAAAATGCCCTGCTGGAGATAACTAACTGGATAGACTATTCTCTACGCTTTACATCTCGTACAAAGGCCCTACTACTTCATTCTTGCTAATACTCTGATTTTCCTTTGGCGTAGGCTAGACACTCTGATCTGTACTTACAAGTTTGTTGTCATTCCGTGAAACGAGGGAAATGTATACAGAACACTTTTTACCTATCTACTACGACAAGGAAAGGCTAGACAGACAGGCCAACCCAAGACCAGAGATACTACGTTTGTAAAGTAAAGACAAACGAATAGACAAATTAGATAAGCCCATTCTTTTCACAACGGCAGAGTAAAGACGTTACAGTGAGAAAACTTTGAGAGAAATTGCATTTGTCAAATAGAAATGAGATTGGGTCCAACTTTTTTCTATTCTTCTGCTAGTATATACTCTCTGTGAGGTATAAACCGACGCAATAGTGTTTGTCAGTAAGTAAAGTAAGCTCGCTTTTGCTTTGCCCTGGCCCTTACTATGACTCCTCTTCATCCTGTCTTGTTCTCTCCCTCCTACACTTCACTTCGGTTCAGTCCTTACAAATTTCGGGAAGAGCACATCAACTTCCTAGAAACAGACTAGAATTTCCAATGCCCTGTCCCCTGTCTTCAGTTTCCCTTCAAACCAATCCAAATGCCATTCTTTCTCCGTCAACACCCAACCCAAGATAATAGTCCAGTCGATTTAAACATCTTAGCTTGAACATACACACTGACTGGACCATCTAAGCCATATCCACTCACTCCTTTTCAATACACTACACTTACGTATGTCCAAAGACACTTTTCTTTGGCACGGTGACCAACACTTTCCAACAACCGAGAAAAATACAAGCTGAGATGACGCAACATATACTACCAACCATGCCCCGAAATATCTTTTTCTAGGAAAAGCCAAGCTTTAAGAACTTACAGTTACATAGGTACGTACTTAAGTCAAATGGCAGGGAGCTGAGCTATCTGAAGACAAATTCTACTGACAACTGTGAAGATGACTACGTAGTACTTTTACTTAGTGGAAGAGCAGAACTATCACTAAAAGTATAATGCTTCCTCACAAGTGAAAATGAGAACTTTCTCCCGATTTCGCTACTTTACTCAAGTCATTTTTCAGTCTTCGGTTTTTCTTATCTAACTGAAACAAAGAGTCTAATCACGAAAAGCTTCAGTTTAACATTCTATCGCCAATAAGCTACCCCTCCTTAACGCTCCTCTAAAAATCCTTTTCTACTTCCATTCCACTCTTCTCTTCCGCATCCTTCTGACTTTTGATATTTTACACGTGTACTTACTTACGGACATGTAACGAGGACAGGAACATTTCCACTGTGAGTACCCATGTATGTTTGTACGTGCCGATTGGCTGAAACACGATAGATGATCATAAACTTTTCATGCCTGCTACATTTCCCCAGCCATGTATGATGAAATACTTTGTATCGTATTCTGAAATGGGCTGCTTGGCCTCTATTTTTATTTTCTCCATCTCACTCTCTCGTCTCTTCAGCCTCCACTTTCATTCCCTACAATCCCACTGATGTTCAGTTTGAGTTTTAAATTCTTACGACACCATTTCCCCTAATTTTACAAAATCAATTGGTCAAACAAGCTTTTCCACTTTCTCTAGTTCCTCTCCTTGAAAAATTCTATCTAACTCAAGAAATTCAAACAAGAAAATCAAACTATTTAGACATGTAAAACTTGAGTTGGATTGGAACATACCTTTTTATATGTACACCTATCCTACAGAGTACTAATACTTGTAATACATCGTACTAAATATATACATCTATGACTGATACTTCTCTAATAGCGTAAGCGTATATATAGTATACTCGTATGCGAATTATTGCACTTGTTATACATATAATTTCAGACTTAGGTACAGATCCTATTTCTCCTATGTGTACATCCAATGTCTTGTCAGTGCGGTAACGAGGGGGATTCGGCTACAGAACAACGCCTTCGACACTAAAAGTTTTAGACAAACCCAAACTATTCTAGAGATAGCGAGGACACACACACCGTACAAATTCCACTTGCTTTGCTTTCCGAGAGTTTCTTCTATTTGTCTAGCTGGGCAGTTGAATTACAATTGAGAAAGTTCAGTTCAACTCAACCCAATTGAATTCAATCGAATCTTCTCGCGTACTTAGCCGTTTTCCCTCCACTTTCTTCGTTACGTTTTCTCATCTTTACAGTCAAAGGATGACCTTTCTTAGAACAATCAACTAGATTCGATTCGACAAGTAGAATTACGACATACATATCGGTCAGAGATACTACATTACCTATATTATGTTATAAGCATAAATACTCCTTCCGAGAGTCAGCGTTATTTTTCCTACTAATGCTTAATGCTTTACAATACTTTTAGCAGCCGTAGACCGTGATTATAACTCTTCAAGCTAAAAAACATCTATCTACTAGATAGACGCATTTGTGCTATTTAGTAGATAAGGCTATATATTTCACATCCTATCTAAAAACAAAACCAACAGAGTTGGATAGTAGTAGCAGACAGAATAAACTTTTGTCCGCGCACTTTAATTCATTAGAGTAGAAGGACTATTCTCCACACGTATCCGTTTCGCTTCCAGCCAATTCAATCCTCCAATAGAAACGAGTAAGGAATATCCCAGTCCAGCTCGAGACGATAACATAATCAACTGTTCACATAAAACCATCCTTATTTATCCAAGATTCTAATACTATGGTTTGTTTACATTTATCAGATAAAATTAAATGGTAGTCGTAAGTGGTACGTACATACTTAATTGTAATGCAATCAAAATGAAAAATTGCTCATTTGTAGTCAGACAAGAATGAGTCCGTCCACGCTATTAATTACAACATTACTTACAAGAGCTCTTTTAACCTTTATTTCCTCTGAATAAATCAACACGGATATTGAGATATTATAAAATGCATTTTACTATACTAATAATGCAGTATTATAAAGTAATAAAGTAATATCCCGTCTTTATTGACCCTTAGGTTGCATTGCTTCTACCATAAAATCATTTTATTCTTCCATTGATGTGCTGATTTCAAAATTGACTCAATCATACAATTTTCGTGTCTAAACAAACCATAAGAAAAAATTTATAATGGTTACGTGCAGCAGAAAGTCTTCATGATCTCATGTGAGTAATCATTTATTATAGCTCACGGCTCATCTCGTCGTCGCCTGCACACTGCGCCATTACAATAAGATGATAGATACTCTTCAAATGTTCGACAAACCTAGTTCAAACAAAGTAGCATTTTGCAAGAACCGTACCTTATTAGTTTACGCAGATTACCATCCTTTCTTTCCTGCAAACTGCCTCACTAATATAGTGATTTCCACATTCAAGTTAAATCCAATCCCACCAAAAGAAGTATACGATCGTATAGCTTAACTAACCATGTAACTACCACCTCTCTATATCCATTTAACTCTGTTTTGCCTTTACCTGAAAGCTGAGGTAGGGAAAAACTTACACAGCCCAGCATCAATGCAATGAATCACAATTCACAATATCTCACGTCGTACCACCACGAAGACGTATTTACATCCTAACCTTCAGTTCGAACCGGGTCGCGAAAATCACGACATAGCCAAATAGACTCTTCAATGCATTTAAATCATGATAATGCATCATAAAAACGAGTAGAGCCAGAGCTATTAACTTCCATTATTCAAATAGAGGACCTATACAATCTAACGCCATGGTTGATATATTATGTGATATATGTACCAGTTAAGTATAGATATCAGTGAGATTTCTACAGAATTTTGGTACTATAGTATAGTCTTACAGTTTTAGTTAAAACATTACTGACAAACGCTTTGATCTTTTTGTAATATTTATTAGGTACAATGCATTTCTCTCCCCTCTTTCCATTTTGTACACAAAACAACATTAACAAATGTTAATGAAAATGTATGTTAGATTTGTACTTACAATAACTTGTACCAACAAGCCTGCACTTATACTAATAAAGGTACTACCTACCGACTAAATGAGTAGGCATGAATATACGAATACTTAAACTGAAGATATATACCTACAAATCCTTTAAGGGCGAAGACGGTAAATAGAGCCAGTGCATTTTGCAATTCTATGTCGAAGACCACTCCTGTCAAATTAAACTTTCAGACTACGCCGGACTAGCAATAAGTAAAGTTCACTCGGTTTTGAATTCATTTTCCCTTCATCTATCTCCCATCTCTCCAAGCCCAAATAAAAGCCGATCCTCTTTCGGTTTACTTTATACAACAAGAGTGAGGTATGCAATTACTAAATTAGTCTTAGAGCAAAGTAAATAAGTAACATAATAAGCTACAACACTGGTTTGGTTTGAGTAACTGAATCTTTGTCAACTACAATATTTACATACAGATATTATTTCAATGCATTTAGGTGAATGCCACATTGGATGCGTATTTAGTTTGGCAAGTTGGCAATGTTAGCATAGACCCTAATACATTTTTCGCTATAAATTTACTGAGGCAGACAAAAAGGCATCTGCTAAGTGCACGTACACAATGATATCAAAGTTTATCGCTTAAACGCTCCCCAAAGACAAACGTTGGCCACCCTCAGTTCACTGGCAAAACTAACAATGCTATAGTACGAAGAATTTCATTCATGAGAGTCGAGTTGAATTTGAAACAAGTTACAGTTGAATTGAGTAAAAGATGCAGTTTAAATTTTCGTTTAAGCACCACCAACCAGGCTAGGCATTTGACTGCTTCGACTTGAGTGAAGTATGACTTCACGTAGGCGTTCAGATATAAATTATGTTTTCATTCTTTTTTGCCAAGTTTCTTTTGGACTTTATTCTACATTCTATCATTCACTATATTCACAAAAGAGAGAAATACTCTAATGCAAAACAGAAAGGTAGGTTTAAGAATGAATTCTGAACGGAACTTTTGAACAGAGTGGTGCATCCATGTTAAGTTTCAGTTGTTAACATTTTTTCAAATATTGAATTCCAGTAAACATAGCTACGTTACGTTTCAACGAGACAATAGAAAAGGGTAGGCAATCCTGATTGACTACCTCCCAATGAGCCAACCTTACGAGGTGAACTTACATGGAAGTAAAGTTTCAGTTTGTAAATGACATATATCCTCGTGATGAGCTAACCATAAAATAACAACAGTCGGAATAGCTAAGGAAGGTACATGTATACATACATAATACATATTTAGACTTCAGACGTATTCGGCAAGAAAAGCAAACAAGTGCAAATAGAAACATGATATAATAAAACAAATGGCCATGTAAAAGCCATAAAGTTAAACAGTGTAACACTCTGTGAACTAATATTTATTCGTTTCTTGATACGTTTCTACTTTGCTACAGTTCTCCGTAGGAAATCAAATGTAAGTAAATCTCAGAGCCATCATGACACACAGTACAGCGTAACGTACACAGCAAACTGATGTACCTACTAACGTAAATACAAATGAGACTAGCAAGTTTTATCAACTCTTGGCATGTTTTATCAATAAATCTCGTTTTACTTTTAACTCCCGACTTGTCTACATTTATGCAGTGTAATGTGTTAAACTTTTGACTTTTACTTTAGCAGGGAGAAGTCAGTACCAAAGAAGTTTTAATAAGAACCATTCACCTATAGTGTAATTGTAGTTTACTAAATACAAATGCAACCTAAGTATCCTTGTTGTTCATTTTAAACCAAGAGCTTTATTTATTAGTTCCTTTAACTTATTATTACTATTATACATAGAAGTACTTATACATACATTCACTACGTATCTACATCTACGCAGTTTATTATCTTGGAGATAATTTCCCTCCATTTCTCAGCTCTCCGAGAGTTCCTTTTGGTCAAAACACTCGTGGGAAAGACATCGTCAAAGTTCTATGAGAATTCTAGTTGAACTTATAAATTGACATAATCTCAGAATCAAAACAGGTTCAAACTATAAGGGATATCCGGTACTCAGTCTTCTAAGTAGCACCTAACTTTCAGTATTAATGCCTCCTCCCTCACTGATGCACCTCTTTATATTCATTACATCCTATAATATATATAGTCAGCTCTAATGTAACAAAACATGACATAAAACAGGTGAGTCGAGTACTTTAATGCAATCCTCCGAGCCAAGCCAATTGAAGACAGCATAAGATACAGAAAAAACTTTGGAAATGATGACTCGTCTTACAAAACAAACTAAACCAACTTGGTTCTAGACTCAAGACTCACTCACTGCTACCTCACCAACTTGCAACTAGCTACCTGCTATCTAAATAAATCTCATAGGTACTTACACACTAGTTAGAGTTACAGAGCAAGGTCCCTATCAACTTCACTACTACGGTATAAATATAAATATATATGTTCACGTAATAAAAAGAACGCAGTATATGAAAGGAACACACCAATTTCCCATCCACTAAGAAAAGGCACTTGTCTACCTATTAAATCATGCATGGTAGTTGATAGTGGTAGCATAGTAATATACAAAACGCTATGGTACTACTACTAGTATACTACAGACATAATAATATTACGCACATGCATAGGGATAAGGAAAGAGTATGGAAGTGGAGCTATATAAGATAAGGAGATACTAGATAGGAACGTAACTGACGATGAGGTTAATTCTCGCTTGTCCCCTGTACTTTAGCTAGTTGGTTAACTTAAGCTTTACATTAGCTAACATCCATTTCTAGCTAAAGCTAAGTCAAATGAACCACGCATACATACACTCAGACAGAAAAGTCCTTTACTTTATAATAATATTATATAAGAAGTAATAATAAGTTGATTTTATATTACACACCATTAGACTCCGTTCTCTTCTCTTTCTAGCCTGAGTTCAAGGTACAATTCTTAAGCTGGCTGGATGAAGTTGAACAAGAAAAGCCCCTAGGTGTATATCTTGATCAACTTGTGCATTTATTTACCTTCCTCTGCTTCGTTTCGTTATTTTCTCAGTAATAGTAAGTAGTAGGGATACAACATCCTCCTCTTATAAAATATCACTACAATATTTATCGCTGGTTACTGACATCGTTATATTTTTACAGTATAGTAGTAGTAGTGCTCCTGCTGCAGCTAGTTAACTTAAGCCCTTTTAATTTGCATACATCACTTCCCTACCATCTTTTCTACCTTTATGTGGATAACAAAACCAGGCACTGGCACTACTACATTGTTTTCACATAGTAACTTAATTGTAACCAGTAACCACCTACTTACCTAAATGTACGTTTGTAGTACAAACACAAAATAATTAGCTACAGCAGCACCGATCCCACAAAATTACTACTAAATTCAATATCCCTACTAATGAGAAATTCTAACATCAAATTAAAAATGTGCATTACACAAGTTGGTTTGTTGGTTGGTTCAAAACATTTTTATTTCACCTATTTCTCAAAGACATGCCCCCTTATATGACCGTGACTATATATTTAATTGTACATTGTGAGGTGATATTCTTTCGTAATCTCATTCTATTTATTATTATAGTAGTGTATATTAGAGTATCTTTTCTCGATCCTTTTATATAGATACCACTAACCCTGTACTCAGTTACTGTCTTCCATACATAAGGAACAGAGAGAAGAAAAAAATAATTACACAGGAAACGGCTCGAGTTGAACTCTGCCCTAATCCCATCTCCGTTTAGCTATAAAGAACGCAACTTTTATCTATTTATATCAACCAACTGGCTAAACGAACGAAACTAACAGAAGCTCTTAAAGTAAAAAAGTAAAACGCACGATATTATCCTCAGTACATATCGCAAGATCAATTTTTCGTATCAGTTTTTTATAACATCACTTACGACTTGCATACTTGCTCTGATTGCTCTTGCTTTTATGCAAGTAACATATTTGGCTCCCACAGTGCGAAATTGACTGGCAGATAATGGAGACGGTTACCAAAAGTTAGAGGGACAATGTCTCGACTCTTCCTCTCTTTTTCGATACCATTTGTGTCTTGTTGTAACTTTAGCTGACATCATTAGCAGAACAACTCCAACCACACCAAGACTACATAGCAAACACGACCAGAACTGATTTCATAATTCATTCCATAAGTTTCCTATTTAAGTCTTTAAATAAAGATGTATCGACAGAGAAACTTGAAGAATAAACGAGATAAACAGACAAAACTTGTGATTGTATAATAGGTAACATCAACAGAGTTGTATACGAATCTCGTTAGTTAGCTATGTAACTTATGGATTTTGTTACGGTCTTATATGTATGCTACTACTATTATTTCTACACCCCCGCAGCCACGTAACGAGACAACACCAACTTTCGACCCAGGGACATTGAACTTGACTCAAAACTCTCAATGGATATATAGTTCCACTCTATTAAGTTTTTTTGAGTTATTTTTCAAAAGTGTGAGGTCTAACAATAAGCATGGCATGGCTATTCTTGCTTGGATCATCCAAACATGCCAGGCACTGTAAATGCCAACGTCAAAGGAAATCACAGTTGAGATGAGAGGTAGAGGTACAGTTCATCTGCAGATAATTTGCACATCTGAAGAGGACCAAATACATTTAGCATTTTCTCAGACATCAGTTTAACTCTTTTGTAAGCACCTACTTTGTAGCAATATGCATGAATTCAATAATATATGCATACTTATTAACATCTCATGTCACTAACTATGTATGCATCTTCTGCCTGCGCATATAATGTCTGACATCCCAAATACCAAATAGCTACATGCAAACAAAAACCTACGATGTACATTTACAGATAATCTACGATTTACACATGGACCCATACACTTAAATACCTAGTATTACAGTAATCAAACAATACTTTCAACCTCACATTATTCTTATACATATTAGACACTTGATAAAACTTATGTTGGTGTGGTGCGGTAGGGGTCGGGTATGGTAACTATCTCATGTGCATTGATATCAGTAATGCTGAAGTTATCTGCATATATGCAATATTGCAATATAAGTAAATAAGTAGAGGCTGGACGGAGAACCACACCCGCAGTAAAACTGAACTCTTCTATCTTTTCAGGAGTAAACAGAGTTGAATACAGTTTAGCTAAGTAAAGAGAAATTAGTCAAGCCTAGTGAAGTCAGTTTGGGCTGCGTCTGCTGGTTAACTTAAGTTAACCCAAAGAGTCAAGTCAACCAGGACCGGTTTCCCTTCATTGTTCTTCATACATCTTATACTGCGTCTCACCTTTGCAGTCTTACTGAAGACAGACATAACAGCTATACCGGCTTAAGCTCAAGTTTAAGTGGACTTACTTTAGCATCATGGTGAGACAGACATGATGATGAACGCTATAGTAAGTACACACAGGACACAAGAGAATATCAAATTATATACTTATACACTATATAGGATATGCAAGCCTGGCTCTTCAAAGCTCCTCTTCTGCTCCGTTAGAAAAGTTACAGAAGATGAGCAAGACTTTGTTCGTATGAATATCTTTTAGTTAAAAAGTTAAAGAGAGAGGAGAAGATGAACATCTGCATAAGATATACATAGTGGAAAAGTGAAGAGAAGATGAATACATTTGTAAGTTCAGAATGAAAACTTAACCAAACCAACTGAAGACTCAACTCAACTCGTCATACCACATGAGACTTCTCGAGATCAACTGGAAACTAATCCGACGATGATCTCTCTCTTTCTCTTCATCACATGTATAAACTCTTCTTCCAGTAGGTATTTACAAGTTTACAAATACGCATATACATTTATGCACTTCGAAAGATACGCAATACATATAATGTTAATGTAACTGTGTAAAAGTTCTAATGCAAATAATAGATGTAAGTATGTATTCATGAAAGTACATATATTATTTGGCCTGCAATGCATCTTCTGCAGAAATATATTAGGTATATCCCTTGTATATTCGTGTTTTCTTTATGGTTAAATAAAAGCATTATATAATGCAGTGCACTTCAAAATTTACAAATGCTCAATTGTACTAGAGATAGTTGAGCATTGAGCATCAAGTGTGTCGTTTCCATTAACCTCTCAACTGCGCAGAGTAAGTGAAGTAAGTAGTCTCTGGCAGTATTATTCATGTAATATCTACTTACCATAATACTATGCAGGACAGAGAAAAGCGTTCAACAACAAAACGCACATCTACTCAACATGTATGTAGTACTCTACATAAAACTACTACAAGTACAATAATACTAACACAGTTCGTGTACACATGTATGTAGTACTGTAATACATTTTATACATACATGGCTCTCTATCTACTGTATAACACTTACAAATTCACAAATACTACTCTACTACTCTCCCTGCAACATTATTAGGTACTCTTACATAATGCACACAGGGAGAGAAAATACAATGGGAATAGACTGGCTCAGAGCCAAGACAACACTATAGAGTATGAGCACCAAGCAATCTAGAAGTAGAAACTAATGTAAGTTGAGTTGACTTTCCTTGACTTGACTGAAATGGCTGCAACTGAACTGAACATAACAGAGAAGAACTAACAATAAGCACAAAGTCAGTTCAGTAGTCACTAGTCAGTAGCTAAATAAGAGACAAGAAAAGGCAAGTCAACTTGACTTGCTGTGACTTGCTGAGACTACAGAGACGAGAGTGGAGTAACATGTATCTCTACTTTACTCTATAGGTATAGTGCACCACTTTCCATGCAATATGTAGTAGGCATAGACACATAATGTTATTATATTATAAATCCTATAGAAAGAAGATGCACATGCAGTGCAGCTGAGAAAAAAACCTACCTAGTTTTGACTTGACTTCTTGACGCTAAAAGTAAAAGGGAGACGAAGATGCGAATTACTTACTGGCGAAGATAGTCATGGAGGAGGCTACAAGATTTTCGTTATGCTACGTTACTTGAGTTTAGTATTGCATTATGTAGAGAGGATCGTTTATGCTACTTTTCATCTCATCTCATTACATTTGACTCACTCATTCCCTCTTTTCATTTCATTTAAACCTCTTTCTTTCGTTTTCACACACACAGAACACACAACTTATTAAGTCCCTACCCACTACCTACTACTTTGTGTAAATACCTCAAAACTACCTTTAAAGCTTTTCTTGCACATTTACTAGATTGCTATTTTCGTATAAAGAGTCTTAAAGATCATGATACTGTTATTAAATTAACGCATAAAAGCTTTTTAATGTTTACTGAATTGCATGCGTATTCTCTTAATAATAAAATTATACGAACTTAATAGATTTATGGCGATATTCACAGGAACAGCTGATGTAAAATAGGGATAACCGCCCGCACACTGATAACCCGCAAAATAAATAAATTGCTCCGTAAGTCAAAATTTATTAAGAGCAATTTTACTAGAACCAACATCAACTGCTAAAAATCGTTTCTTAATAGCCTTTAAATGAATCTTCTTTAGTACGAGCATAGCGAGAGTAGTCTGATTAATAGATATTAGCATTTCATTCACCTTATCATCAATCTAAGTAATGTGATATGAGCTATTGAATTATCATCAGGCCTACTGCACGTATTAATTTTTTGTAGGACAAACTATGAAATCATCCACGTTGCCAAAATATTTCTTCTTGAAATATTACCGGAGCTCAGCTAAGTTGTAATAAAAATACGCACAAAAACCTGCGAGTGAAGCTAACGCATGTATGAAGACACTGTGTACGATCAATCAATCCGACACAGATGACGACCGGATGTTAATGTTGGTTAGACTCGAAACGACAGCTTTGAACTTTTAGACAACTTTATACGATAATGCGTGCATATAAGTTCAATAGTAAGGTAATAGGTAACCAAAGCCTTACCAAAAGTCAAGTCTCCATTTAACCACGTGTCAAGCCAAACTACAGTCAAACCAGAATTCTCCTTTCCGAAACATTCACATGCATTACCCTGCCGTATAAATGCATTGGTTAACTCAAACTCTACTTTGTTTCAATCTCAACTTCTACTCACGACTCACAATCATTGTGTCGGCCAGTTTAGTTTCCTTCATTTTATATGCAAAGCAATGTCTTTCCTTCACAGGCATCTCTACATACAACAGTCACATCCACAATCCACACACTACTCTACTCTGGGACTGTCTGTATTTGCCATCTGTTCTGATTTCTTTTCTTTCGCTTGTCTCATTGTTAATGATGCTACATATAAAATACACAACTACCCTCTCCCAAACAGTTTAATTTACTAAAGAACTATATAACAACATTTGAAACTTGGTCTTACTAAATATCTAGAATATCCTGTGAAACCACACAGCGGTAGTTGTGTTAGTAGTGTGCTGACGTTTGGCTTTACAACGGATGCATACCTAATGCTATTAAGGATGGGTGCCCAATAATATTACAACACAAAACTACTATTTACCTATTCACCTATTGCATTAGATTGGTACTCACCACTAAAAATTCCAAATGCACAAGACACCTTTCAATACCATGTAAGGAAACCCTGTGTTGGTATATCAAGTACCTAACTTTTTGTAAATAATATTAAACTTTTTTACATTGATACAGTTAATCTTTTTAATTTTCACATGGGATACCCCTAATTTGGCTTCGCTGTTTAGTTTACCATTCAACAAGACATTTTTATGGCGATTTATATAAATGACTCAAATAATCATGACTCATGGAGGGTTGTCCTCGATAACTTGGGTAGTTAAGCTGGAATGACTAAAGTTGGTTTAGTTATCAGTACGCATCTGCTACACTATCCTTCTAACTTCAATTTTAGTTACTAAATATCATAATCATAAAACGTCTAGATGAAAGAGTTCTTCAAATTAGCTTCCGTAACATAATTTACAAAGCCTTGCTATTTGTAGGCAAACAAAAAACAATACAAACCACTGCCAATTTTTCCTCTTCTGCAACTCCATCACTTTTTGCACCAAATGGGTTACTACACTTATTACCCTCAGTTTACTCCTTGTTCTCTTTTCATTCCTCTTATCTGATCACAGTATTACTCTAAAGTTTATTTCTGCGTATGTATTTTATTGTAGCATTATCTACAACATTAATATTGCCATGAAACAAAGGCAGAAAACTTGTGAGACAGGCAATGGCAAAGAGACTCATTCTCCGTCTTTCCTACTATTACAATTATACATTTCTGTTCTGCTACTGATACTGTTCTATTTCATTCAAGCACGGAACGAAAGGTGTGTGACAAAGAGATTCGTCCTTGGATTAAAACTATACATGAAATAAGACCAGTCCCAAATCCCATGATATCGCTTCACTTTTTACTTCACTAAGATTTTAGTTCTACAGCTCAAGTATTACAATAAGAATACAATTTTCTACTCAGTAAAGTACTGACAATAATCATGGATACTATTTCGCTGTCTTCTGTTTTACATTACATATAAGTAAGTATGCTATTTATTGTATTCTTGAATGGGCATATGTAATTCTCCATCTCAAGTAGTGCATTTAGGCCAGTTCTGTGGTAGGTATATAAATGCATTATCATTAATGGGCACTTGAAGCATAATATTATGGGAACCTATGTAATGTAAGGAAATGTGAATACCTAAATAATGTGTAGTAAATATCTAACGAAATTGCAAGCAAAGCAGAACTGAAGTAGTGGTGATTACATTTAATAGCACAAGAATGAGTAAGTATCCAAGTCATTTATGTATTGTTGGTCCCAAGAGTCATTATGATTAAGCTGACTGGGCATCTCCCATCTTCGCTGAAAGCTCATGAGACAAGTCCTTCTTTTACAAAACAGTTGCATACACATTTTGCAAATTACATTCTGTATTGCTCAGATAAATATGTTAAAACCTATGTGTAGCTATGAGAGAGTGTAATAGCCCGGTAGTCCGTACAATAACTATTACTGTTTACTTACCTACCCTATACTCTCATTGTGTTGCAGCCATGCAATGTTAATTATACCTAACTCTAAGTCCAACTGATAAGTTTCGCTCTTTCGTCTTCTAACTCAACATCAGAATGCATTTCAATACCTAGCTAAATGTCTAACGCATTGCATTACAATTTACAATAATAGTATTGTACGGTAAACATAAATGGCTGTCCCTGATGTAATTTAGACAACATTCTTACTCTTAATGTGCATTAAACATCATATGAGCATTCTGATATACATATTTATTGTATTTATAAGTTTGTTTTATGGTTATGAGCATAAGTAATACACTCTTCACGTAAATGTACCTAATGCATTACACAACTCTTATATTTGTAGATCAAGTGCATTATAGGAATAGCATGTACTATTAGCTGTGGGTATAATTCATCAGACAATCACCGACTCAAGTAGAGAGCGAGTCTAAAGTTCGTGAATGGGGGTCGAGGGTCATCACGCCACATATATAACAATATATACTTGCTAGTCTGTTCAGTACACAAACATATGTACAGCGCATGGAAAATAGACGATGAATAAAACAAAAGCGACTATAACTTTTACTTATCCTACGAGGGAGCTTGTGACTACCATACAATATTTGTGTCTCAGAGAATTTAGCTAAAGATGGGACGGAACATATAGGCAACCAGTATAAAGTTATAAAATCTACAACTGAAGACATCCCTCCACTATCATTACATTTTCTATGTAATGTAGTATGTGTAACCGCTCCGAAATATAAATGTGGAACTTAAATGCAATGATTTAATGTACACAGTGACTCGAGTTTAAGTAAATGAACGTTAAGCTGAAAGCAAAAGGATGCATGTATATTCTTCTGGATTGATATATGTGAGGTTGACCAGTAAATAGTGTATAACTAGTGTTGTGTGGGTGAAGAACTGGATGGTATTGTATGATGTTATATTTTTTACGACTTAGCCCAAGCTTCACACTTGAGTTACTCCTGAGAAAATTCTCCCAAGGGACTCACCAATAAGAACCATTCTCAATGTTCTCATTAGCCTCTGCTTAATCACACTATCGTGTCAAATTACACCCACCCTTAAGCATATTCCCATTCTCACTGATTCGTAACAAACTAACCCCGACAGTCCCTTTTCTTATTTTGCTTCACTTGACTTTGACTCTGGACTAACTGATGCTAAGAAAAAGTTCGGACAGAGAAAATCAAGAAACAGTGTATGAAACAAGAAGTCAAGTGCAACGAATAAGCGCAACCAGGGCGAGTCAAGCTGTGTCTTATTACTCGTACTCACTTATGTACTTAATAAATACGCATATACAGAATTAACTCCAAGTCCATATTGAAACAAGAGGCATATAGTCATGCATTAAGTGTCACACTGTGCTGATTATCCACGGTCCTTAATACATGATATGAAGCATTAGGAGGAAAATAGTAGAAATGTGCAGTCAAGCCTACACTCGTACTTCATTTCTTTCGTTCTCTTTGCTCAAACTATGGGAAACAGTGGAAGACCAATGACCACGACTAATACATTAATAACCTGCCTTTAAATCCTTTTGCTTTGCATCTTTATCTCAGAGCTTGAAGTTTCCACGGTATTTTTATCCAGCATGCTGTTCCTTTGACCTGACTCCAGATTTCGCGTGACAAACATTAAGTTATAGCACAATAAAATAAAGAGAACAAAAGCACGTATACCTACATGTGCTAAACTGCCCGTACAACAAGTTAAGATCAACAAAGTCATAATGAGTTCACGTCAAAGTCAAATTGAGCCATGTGGTCAGTAGGGAAAAATACAACAAGCCAGGCACAAGGCGAATGCGAATGTTTGATTTCTTTTCTCTCGTTAGCCACGTCAATGTCCACTTCAGTACATCCACCTATAGCCCCAGCCCGTTCTTACTACATGTTCACTTGTTCTTTGCTCTACTGTTCTGTCTAGGTTTCCTACTATAAAAATGTAACCATTTAGATTTCAGTTACACCATAAATTACTTATGTTAGAACATATACCCACATTTTATAAAATATTGCAGCTTTTAAAACTTTCCCTATCATATTATCTTAGGACGCTCGCAATATGCTAGATGAGTAAAGAGAAGTTCTTTTAAAGGCTCATTGTAACAAAAACCCACAATCAAGCAGATTGCCGATTGCATCTTCAACATTTTTTAATCCACATTTGGCAACCAATAAATATATTCAAATTCAATCGCTTCTTTATCTAAGAGACAAAAACAATGGATCGGCATATGCAACGCAAACCTCGCGTGCCTTTTCTATCTCACCTCATCTTTAAACAGCAGGCAGGGCGACACACGTTTGGAGTATGTGCCCATCTACTTATTTCGTAAGATTAAGTCCCAACAGCACCTGCTGAGTCTTTAACTTCAAATTACAATACATTACATAATACGTAGATATTAAGGTAACACAAAACAACCATCTCTCCCAATTTGTTTATGCAAATGATTAATGATATTCGCCATAAACCTATCCTGAGCAGGGATACATTTAAAGTGCAAAATACCTATATTGGGCTAATATTGAAAACTCATTTCACTTTTTCTGATAGCTTCTGCGATATAGCCAACAGGGATAAAAATGTATGTGCAGCATCAACAAATAAAAAATTTGCTTTATAATAGTACACCTTTATATTGCATGCAATAATAATAACCTCCTGATCAGCTAATACTATTTGATTTTTGAGAGTACGCTTAACCATCTGTTGTGCGAAGGCCTGCCGTCAGGTGCGAAGAATCCATGAAAAACAAGAACAACACACTCCACTCCAAAGGGAACACGAGCAGACAAAACTTCTAATGCAAAGACTTCACTCCAGACTGGAATGAAATATGTATAGTAACTGATTGTGAGCGTCCATTCCATTCTTAAACCAATTTATGGGAAGATAGTAAACTAGTCTATCAAAATTACAATAGGAATGAAAAGTAAGAGTATGTGCATTGTAGTTAAACATTCTAATTAATAGAACGCAAGAAACAACGTGTAGAGCCTAACCATTGCAATTGGCATGTAAATGTAAAGTAGAACGCAATAAAGTCCCTTAAAGTGTAAAGCGATCCAGTCCTTTGCCCTCAGGTATTATTCCTACTTGCTTGTAGTAATAATAATCAGAAGAAGCATTTACCCCTGGACAAGACCAAACCAAACGACTTTTTTCTTATTCGCATGTTACATACAATTCTGGCTACGCTATTCTAACTTTTAACTGCCTCACTTAAATACAGCTTGTGCCCGTTGCGTACTACAGCAACAATTTTCAAAACAAAAACGAATGACTACCTAAATAGGCTTCATCTTATTCATTCTGATCGTACCAGCCAGAGAGAGTTTTAATGCCTCTACTCTGCATGTTGTACTCTTGAGCTAAGCTAACGAGATTTACTACTGTGAGTGAGCTACAGTACTAGTCTTATCGTTAGCACTTACATAAGTCAAGCCAAGTCAAGTCAAAATGAAATAATAGCAGTCTGGCTTGTAGCCGATTTGATTGCTAATAAAACTAAAGTAAAAGTTTTACGTTGCATTGCATACACACTTTTGTCGATGGTGATGCAACGAAGAAATTAAAAATGCCAAACGCATCTGCCAACAGATTTCCCCATGAGCCAAGACAAACCAGAGTCAGATTCAACTTAACTGCCTATCTATATGAAAACCAGTACGTAATTTAACATTGTAACACCACATTGGACAACATGAAAGAAGAGGTACCATCAGAAGTATTGAAAAGTAAGTAAGTAGTCTATGCGAGCGCCACCCTGCTTGCTTAACACCGCTCACACCCAAATCACTACAATGTTACACACAGCACATAGGATTTATGCATTATCTTCCCTAGTAAATACAAAACATCAAAGCCAGTGTCATCAATTGAAATTTATTACGTCTACTATCAATACGTTACTATTTAGGCTTTCAAATAGTGTAAGTATAATATGATGTCACACGTCTGTGAATCTAACGGTCATCTGCATCCATTAACGATGAATTAGATTATCATCACATTCAATCTCCATCTTTGTTGCTTGTCCATGTTATTTATTATGATTTATCAGATCTGGTAGGTTAATGTTGTAAAAGGACGCTATCAGAAAAACGAAAATTTTAAACCCTACCGATCCCATTATTCTTTGCATTTAATTACTAAATAACTGGATCAATTTAAGAGAACTTTCACAAAAGCCTACTTTTAATCATTATCTGTAAATAATAGAGGAATTGTAATCACTATCTGTATTGTACTTTTACAGATGCATATAATATGTGTTAAAAATAATTCATCGGTTCTATTTGTAGTGCGGTTTCTATAGGTAGTACAAAACACGAACTTGAACTCCGATTCTCCATTACATCACAAATATGTATGTTTTCTAGAGATTCTGCACTTGTACCACTTCACTTTTGTGTCTGTCAGGTACCCCAAGTAAGTTAAAATCCTTGTCATATCAAGTGTAAGTGAAGTCTGTCACTGTATACTTAGTGAACAAAGCCAATTAACTTCTGTGGCTTAAGCTAATTGTCAATTTTGGCAAATAGGAAAATAAGAGCACGTGCAATTAAGCATTAGATTTGAATCCACTAACTGAAGTTAATTTGAAGTTTTAACTGCAAGGATGCGAACCCTCTACTTATGTATAAGTACAAGGGATAAAAGTGGGATTCCTCATTTTGTGGCTATATGGCTCGACACACGTCTCTATTTCTCTGAATCTTTAACGAGTGTGACTTATTTATTAGGGTTACCCTCTTCTGACTACAGTACACCGTTTCAATAAAGTATATCATGCCTGCAAGTGCATTGAGTACCATATAATCATATCAAGTTAGACATCAATGGACTTCTACGAGTAGAAATTACATACTACAGTGGAGAGTCCTTAATACAATATATCTTACATAGTAGTTAGTTAATGTAGCCCCCATTCATCCTAATGAATGAAGAAGCATTAGTGTTGCATCAAGGAGAACATGGAAGAACATGCAGGCTGAAACTAAAGTTGGTTCGGTGGGTCCATATGAGAATAAGTTGAATCTTGCTTTAGTGCATGAGACTACTTGAGTTGAGTCGTTTGCTTTAGTACTTTTAGATAGAGTACGTTCTTGCACTAGACGCTGTATGTTGTGCTTAGCATTAGTGATAGAGACTGAAGGAGAGTCGAACGAAACGAAAGGCGATTAAAAAGGAAACGATGTTTGGAACTGCACCAAAATCTCGAGAGACTGTCAAGCGCCGAGTGTCAAAGGAGAGTAATTTAATGTGAGTTAACACTAGGTTGCTAAATTATGCACAACTGTCATGTCACGAGTCAATTTAGCAACTCTTCCTTTCTGTCTCTCTGCTGCTTCTTCATTCGAATCGTGTTGTACTTGTACAACCAGACCAGACTCCAAGAGCAATACCTGCCTCACTGAATCTGGCCTGGCCCGTTCTACTTTCCAACAAACCACCTTATCCTCAAAAGATAAGCTTTACAACCAACACATACTATCTATCTCTATATCTCCACTGCCTAACTAAACATTACTAAACTACTCGACTTGTCTACCCTTTGACTCGTACAAATCCTCTTTACCACTATTTCTCTAACATCTTTACTTATCGCGTCTTTGAACAAGTGCCGTGTTGTTGTTGGGTCCTAAGCAGTCTTCCTAAGAAATCTTCCTTCTAAGCAGTCTTCCTACTCCTACTACTCCGAGCAAATAAGGACATAGCATATATAGTAGGAATACACAGTAGAAAACTATTACTTCACTCCGTCTCTGATGTGGTGACTTTATTGACATTTGACTTGACTTGTTATTTCAAGCTTTGCTCATCATTAGACCAACCAAAATGATACACTTGCACACATTCCATGTTCAGTACAATTCACTCGGAAAATAAAGAGCTCTTAGACTCCGACGGCGACATTCCGTATAAAGAATATCCGTACACTTGATTATAACAAAGCTGTGGCTTTCAAAATACCTCCCTTTACTGCTAGCCAATATTACAGCCTATGTATTTATTTATTAAGCCGTACCAAACGTCTCACAATGTACATCATATTATATTAGAGAGTGTGCTAAACCTTTTGTAATGTACATAAAGCAAAATTTTGCTTATGTGTCACTCGTAATATACCTGAGAAATCAAAGTAACAAAGCTAAGTGAAAATACGTTAAAAACACAATAAGGAATCCAAAACCAAAATATAACATACGAAAATAACTTAGCATTATTGGCCTTAGTATACGCTTACGATCATTTCCTCAATTCATATGATACAATAGGTGTGTGAATCTTTTCATTACCTGATCATACTAACTATACTTTTTAAGTTTTAATTAATTAAAAAGTCTGTTACTCTCTATCATAAACTTGTCCACATCAGTAATTCAAAGCAGCATCTAAGCACTGAGTGTATGCAAAATGCACAAAAGACATTCACAAACGCGTATAAATAACGGTCTCAAGTGCCTTAGAATTTCTTGTACAGTTGCTCATCCTTCTTTCCATGTTTTTCTTTCTCGTTTCTCCAATCCTTCACTTTTCCTATTCTGGATATCTTGAAACATTTTATTTATACAATATGTTCACTACCCAGCAGCATTCACCGTGCAGTACGAGTACACGTATGCATCCATTTGCATTCAAAATCCCAATTTTGGAATCCAAACGGGACACAGTGTTTTTGCTTTCTTATATAATGCATACATCAGACGCTTTCAGCACAGAATCTAGAGTATGTGGCAGACAGGGAGTATTTTCTCGGATCCAAAGAACAAGAAATAGTTAGCTATACTTTCCAGTCAACATTGAATTATTATATGAAATGTACCATAAGGAGCACAACGGATGTGCATCTATGTACATACGCGGAGGAGATTCTATTCTGCGGCTGAAATATGACAGCGGTAGTGTATACATCTTCATGTTTATAAGCAGACTACAAGTACAACATCCGAGTTTTAAGGTACGTACATAAGTCCAAGTTTATTCCTAAACATAAGTTTCTGCGTTAGAACTAAAGCATAAGAGTTTTGTTTCATTCTTCTTTACTACACATACACTATATACTTGTGTATGTACATACATACATAAATAAACGACTTGAGTTTCTTTTATCCTATAAGAATGCATAATAAGAAGTGAATCTTAGAAAACACACCAACAAAGCTGGAATATATTTATGTGTATGGATTTCGGTAAGAAACCAGCTGGGCACAATTTGCATGCAATTCATGACTGTTCGCTAAACTGGACTGGATCTGCAGCGAGAGAAAACTACTATTGCATAGTGCCAGTGAGCGAGTTAGTCTATTTGACTATATACGGTGTTCGGTGTTATACGACCTCAACGCAACGAATGAAAAGAAACAACTCTCTCCTTACGTTAACATATCACATCATATTTACGTTTAATATATATGGCCATTTCTGTAATATAACACACGCAGGGAGCAAAAAGAGAAAATAAAGATGGGCATATATTAAACGGACAACTGTAAGAAGAAGACGAATATTTAACCAAAAGCACAGCTGCCGAAACTGAGACTATTACAGCAGCACAGCACAGTAGTAGTAGTAGTAGCAGAAAGAATATATTATTTGAACCCTCAATCAGTCAGTCAGGTCCAAGTCTGGGACTGCCTGACTGGGTGGGACTGCCTGACCAGGGTTACTTATCTCTCAACTCTTTACCATTATACATCTCACATCCACTCTATCAGACTACTCATACTAAATACCATGGACGACTCTACAAGAGTTTCCTTTGCTCCCTGCTATTACTTTGCTCCGCATACACATGAAAAAATGCCCTTCTTTTAAAGATGAGACTGATCTGATGCATTACACAATACATACCCAAATTCTCAATATGGTTCATCCAAACAGAGTGCAGATAAAAAATAATAAATGGAGAATGGTCTTGAGAAAAGCTTTTCTCTCCTCTACTATGCTTGAACGTAGCCTTGTTTTGCATGAATTTCGAATATATTACTATATCGTATCCTCTTATTCATTTCACGAATCAGTAAGAGGGAAAACAACTCCAAGCCACTTTGCAGTGCTGATGCAAGACAGTACACTCATCAACATTAAATAAAATTCAAGTCTACTTCAAGGCTGACCCAGGGCAGATGGTAATCAGAACTTAACTCGTTCGGAGTACCACACCAAGATACACTACAACATTATTGCAACACAATCACACTCCTTTTCATCATGGTACCCTTTCTTTCAGTAGACTGCTCTCAGCATTAGGGCTAACTATTACTAGCTGTCTATTCAGTTAAAACCTGCTTTCATTTCTCGTGAACTCGAAGGCGTCTGCACTACTCACTACTGTATAACAAATGGAGAATATCCTATCTTCGTAATTGTGCTCTCTCTTTTTTCTTCTCAACTCTGACTTCTGGAGAAACAACTTTTGCAGATAACAAATGCGAAGGTAGTCCTTTACTATACTAGGCTATGCTAAATTATTGCACTTGACCAGACAGCTAGGTCAACGGTCCCCTTCCCCCTACTACTTCACGAATTAAACATGACTCAACTTTATTTACCCAACAAATACATCTTATTAAACTAAACGCAATTACGCACACTTTCTATAACGATTTTAGTCAAAGTCAATTTGCATCTGTATCGCCTACAGGAAATGCTAATGTGTCTGCGTTAGCATATATAATTAATGCAAGTTTTAGCGTTGCGATTTCAATTTTTTATGAATTTGCATTACTTACATTACCTTTTAAATCGAAGCAGTAGAAACAGTTGAAAGAATGAATTCATTTTTATGAAAACTACATTAGAAACCCATTCCAAAACACAACACACGACTGGGTATTAATACTTCGTTTAGTGACCTTAGTGCCAACTTGTAAACTAGCGTGTACTTTCTACTTGAGGTAATTACTAATCACTATTTATTCAAATATAATACGAAATCCGATAAACTTAAAGAATTAAATAGCTTCATTGACCTATTAATTTACGCAAACACAATTATTATAGTTCTATTCTCGAAATACGTGCCTATTGTTGGTATAAAAAAGTTAGGTAAGCCATGAACGAGAAAATGAGCTAATTATAGTTGGAAGACATTAAAAGACTTTTGAATTTAAAATACGCATACAATAAGACAGACAACTGTCATTCAATTCATTCCGTTATAAAGACATGTAGTTACAGAATATCAACAACTGCCGTCCTTAGACCATTCTAACACATATTCATCAGGACAGGAATACAACTGCTATCATTGTTCACTGTGTTCCCAGTACTCCTTTTTTACATTAACGGTACATAATAAGTGTTAGTCCATTCGAGAGTGTCAGACAAGAAATGTGTAAGCAAAGCACTACTTTTCAGTAGATATAATAATGTTAATAGCAAATACAAACAAATCTTGAGGATTTAACATAGACTCAATTCTCACGAACTGAAATAAATTAAACAGCAGGTAGGTACAGTACAGACAACTACAAACCTATTTTACTATAAGAAAAGTGGTGCCTACTTATTATGCCAAACTGGAACACGTTTGAATGGAAAAGGATGAACAATGATGTAGAAAATAATTACGTGTAGATCAATTACAAAACACGATCTGTTTTAGATTTGCGTGTGGTATGGTCATGGATCGTTACTTTTGTGACAATGTTGTACTGCCGAGTCAATATACATATACATTACTCCATTAGACAGATTTCACAGTGCAAATTAACCATGACGTCTCAATAGAGATACATTTGTGGAAAAGAAGAAAAGAACGCATGGGATTTCTCAAAAACTCGTTTTTAGAATTGTTTAGTATCTAAATCTTTATTATTAAGTCATTATCTACTTTGTCCAATTGTACATTTGTGCTATTGCTATTTGTCACAGAGGGATATTAAATTTAGTAATTTTCCGTCTTTTCCGTCAAGGTACAGAACGTGTGTGTTTGATTGTTACAAAATGTAACATGAACATGCTATAATAACGGCCATGTCACTTAAATTACGGGACAGCTCGGTTTATAAATTAAACTTCACTCATTCATACTTAACCCCTTCTAGCAATCAAACAGCAAATTGCACTCAAAAGAAATTAACAAACTAATAAGCTTTCTTGAAATCGAAACGAAAACTTCACCAATACTAACTAACAAGTAGAAAAGTTGGGTTCCCAGCGGATTACAGTTGCACATCATCATTCTACAAATGACATAGTATTATACACATCAAAGCAACCAGAACCATACCTGTCAACCTAACCGATATATATGTACTAATTTTGTTACAAAATTTTGTGATATGCTATCTACCTGATAGTAGATGTAATATTTATAAATTCATACAGAGCTAGTGATCCTTATAATCGTATACTTATTAGTGATAATAGCACTACTAAATACGGTGTATATCTCCACAGCTTTGATCTACGATAAAAGTAAACAATTTTATAGGAGAATCGTTGAAACACCAAACCACCTTAATTAATGTACTCACTCCGTATCCGTATGTACATTAATCTAATACCCAGGTAAAAACTCAGAAGTTCCAGTAGAGGATTGATATAAATGAAAGCTCTATAGGTGGATAGCTGTGTCATGTTACTGCTGACATGGAAAATTGTCCATTGTCTTTCGCTTAGCTTATTTCTCTCTCATTCAACTCGTCCCCTCCAATTTTCGGCCCTCAAATCATCCTTTCATCTTGTCAAAAGTCAAATTGAGTAGTAACAGGACTACAAGCACAACCTTTTTCCAATATCATAAAGAACGAGAACAGGAGAAAAGTTTTCCTTACTTTATACCTTTTATTTCTTGACTTTGAGTTGACTTGACTTGCAACATTTTGCATTTCCTCGATAATATAAAGTATACAATTCACAAAATAAAGTACGTAGTGGATAGAGAGTGTAGATTTGTATGTCAGTTCTTCTATTATTACGGTTTTACACAATCCACAACGTATAAAGTATATCAATCATGTTACATGTATAGAATGAACATCGATATTCCATAGCCAACCTATGCGGGATGAATATTAATGTTGGACAAGCAAGCTGACATTGATTCTGACAGAAAAGAGCTTATCGGACTCTTACGATGATGAAAAAGGAGAAACTACGCGACACGCAAAATAATGCAAGACAAGTCACACACGTTCAACATGATTTTCCTAATGCCTTCTACAATAATGTATGATAACAGCTTTTAGCTGAGAGAGTGCATTTATCTTTTAATGTAGTTGAAATGGATTGAATCTCACTTATTATTGCATAACCTGAAAATACAGCTAACCTGACACATGCTGGTTTACTGCAATTTAATTTTGGAAGTTGACATAGATAGTGCACAATACATCAAGTAATGAACTCACAACCGTACACTGATATCTACTTTTATGCGTTTAAAACTGCAGCATTTTATTCAGTCATCAATGTCATATAGCTGTTTAATGTGTTTAACTATAACTTAACCGGTGCCACCAAGATAATTACCTTAGTGATTATTATTGGGACTGGGATGAGGTAGCCTGGTAGTCAGATTTAAACAATCGAAATCCAATTTTTTTTCATTTTGGTACAAAATTCGACAATTTTGTGCCAAAGAGAACCAGAGGGTGAGATGGGGACTGATAGGGCAGAGATAGGGATAGCCCTACTGATTTCCATGGAAATGAAATAAGAAAAAAATTGAGTTGTAATTTTTTTGCTTTGACTATCAGGCTACCTGACGCCAGTCCCAATAATAGTCACTAAAGGTATCTTGCGGTGCCACAAATATGAACATAAAGTAACATCCTCAGATTTAATGTCAGTACACGAATGTTGAATTTTTATTTCTTTACGTAAATTACCACGTTACCAGTGATCTATGATTTAGCGCATTTCAAATTGTGATAGTTAGTGTATTAACAGAAATATAATATATTGCATGAAAATCGTAAGAAACATGTACAGTTTGAATTGAAGAATATTTACCACAGTACAAAAGGTGAACGAGAGGAGCCGTCAACAAAATCCGGTATACCATCACAATATCAACATTCTTGTACTGACATACAGAACTAACTGCTGATTACCAAATCACCTAAGTACATACAGCACACGGACCCACACAATGTTGCAGCAAATAAAACAAACATTTATTGTGAGCTTTTCTGAAAGTTACCCGACAACTGCCTCACGCTATGTAACACAACATTAGTAGTGTGTACTACATTAATGTCAATAAATGCATGCAACTACATTACACAGCTAAAAAAAGCTATAGATGTAAACTGGACTCCATCCAGTTTACATCAATACCTACAAGACAGATCGATAGACTTTTGAATAGGTTATTGAAATCTGTTTGGGTGTCCTCTCCTGATCGCCATTTAAATGCTTACGACATTATTATACAGTAATCTTTATAGTTAGCAAGATTATTTCAAACTACACCTTGCTTTACCACACAGCAACCAGAAGACATTGTGTTTACATTTACAAAAATCATGTAGAGTGCTTTCGCTAACTGAACCGGATTGAGGTAGCAGTAACTCAAATTTCCAATAGTAAACCTATTAAATCTACAATGTCATGCTACTACTACTGCAGCACACCTGACTAGGAAGGTAATTCCTAACTCCCAGTGCACCATTCCTCCAATAGATTTTATACATTGCAATCTTCTGCAGGTACTAGAAAAATAAATGACCAAGTTAAGCATGACTAAATAATAAAGCAACAGTTTAGTTTTAAGCGTTGCATTCCCTTCATCAATTTCTACGCTCTGTATTATGGAAAACTTGCTGTTCAAGTTTTTCAAACATTTTCGAGATTTTAATTGACTAATAATGTTTCAAATACTTAGACTTCTCTATGATTTGTTTTTAAACCTTGTTAAAATATTCATAGATTACATAATGCAAGTCGGAGAAACTGAGTAATAGGAAGCTTTATTCAACCACCAGCAAACGTCTGTCGCCTTCTCATTTTTACAAAATACTACCCTCATTCACTAATAATGGATGCTAATGTTACGAGAATGATGTGCATGATTTTTCCTCTGGTTTCGTGAAAATGCACACGAACGCAACAACGGTTTGGTTGGTTTAGTAGTGAACTTTGTATGCTTAATATAATTCATATGGGAAGATTTCATTCAGCTTTACTGATTCAATTTGAAATGTGCGTTTTCTGTTTTGAAATTAAGGATTTAATTGTATAGGTGCACTTACCCTTCCTCACAAACTATCTTATTTAAACCTCAATGCTGCTCAGCCACTGAATGTAGACTACAGTGACTTTTAGGATATCGTATTGTATTGATATAAGTTAAACTGTTTGTGATTTTAAGGCAAAATATGTCGGATAATTTTTGTAAATTGAGATTTTGTGTATGGGTGGAATATTCATTAAATCTGCCATTAAAAGCAAGTTTCATTTGCAGTTTATAATAGTTTAGTAATAACTTTATTTTAGTTAGTATTAGTAACACTCCCAGACATAAAATAAAAATCATAATGCAAAGGGAAATGCTAGTAGCTGGCTATCGTAGCGAAACGAGTGCATATAAACATAATAATGCAGTTAAGTCGCAGTCGGTAAAAAATAAAATCTGATGGACAGACAACTGACACGCTTGGGTAGGTGGGAAGTGATGACTCCTTCTAGTCAGTTATGCATTTCCTTTCTTTTACTTTTATTAAACAGTCTCTCACTGTTTTAGGACATTACCAATGCTCTCATAATCGCATTTCTAAGCACCTTAAAAAATGTATGTCATAACAAAAAGTAGAACTGTGTAGGGCGTTTACAAAGATTTCTACGCTACTTTACTCCATATAGATAGATGCATGTTCCATCGTTTGTATAGCCGTAGGAGTGCAAGTCAAGTTTCTAAGTACACGTATTTCTGTAGCTTAGCTTAGAAGATATACACACTTCCGATGACAATGTCGTAAAGAAAATGTCTCATTGTTCTGTCTCCCTATTCCATTTAGTTCCCTAGTAATATGACTACAAAGAATAATAATACGCCAACCATAGCGAGTGTAGTTCAATACTTTTGTCAAAAACAATCGTCACGTCTTACTTGACTCCGCGTTTAAACTAATCCTGCATTGCACCAAGAAGTATTCTCCGCTTTTTCAGTAAGTAGTTTTGTGTTCTGCACCTGTGTCTGTCTAGTCCCTGCCTGCTTCTTGCAATTGCACTATCTTCTTCAGCGTTTACGGCTAGGATATGTTCGCACAGCATTTTCCTTCCACTACTGCTTTGTATATTATGCAGTGCTTGCATTAAGGTATATGTAATGGAGTATCTATTTGAATGCAACTTCACGCAAATAGAAACTAAGGAATATGTATCTACAGACCCCAACTTCAACTTGCGTTCGGATATCGTTCCTTCCTTCGTTTGTTGGCATTACATTCTTTGTTGTATTTCTACTATGGTGTACTATGCATCTATCGTGTATTGCACTGTCATTGTAAAAAAGCTTTTTTAACGTTACATAACCTGCTAACCTTCAGCCTTAGGTCTACAAAATGCTCTAACTATATAGTTTACATACTGTATTTGTTTTTAGATATTTTTGTGTGTTAAGCCAAAACCCCAATCAATGATTTTCAATTGAGATTGAAATAGAAGAATTGCAAAATTAAATTGGGTACTAAGTACTACTAATACTAATAAAGTACAGTATGTGGTGCATGAAGATAATATTGTGCATATGTAAAGTTCATTGTCAAGAACCACAGCCATATAAATGCATGTCAAGATGCAAACACAATTAATAAGTAAAGGCAAAGGAATACGAAAATGTTATATACCTTACCACTAATTTTTACTCTGCACACTATCGTCATCGTTCAATGTCCACCCACAACATAAAATCCTTTCATTGTACATTGTACTCAAAGTTCTAATGTCTAAGTTTAAAGTTTTAAAAGTCTCGTTGTCAATTGACATCAGAGACTTTAACCCTACTTTTTCCCACTTGAAACAAAGTTACAGAATAAAACAAAACAATAGAAAGAAACGATGTGACTGTCAGAACTGACTAGTCCAGCATTCAGTTAGTACTAGTTGCTGTTTTTGTGATTGTCGTCTCCCATGTAGCAGGTTTTATACAACTACAGGTATCTTCTTATTTCTTTTCCTACATTCTGCTAAACTACTAAATAAATGTTATTACAAAAATTGTACATACATCAAAATATAGCTAAAGTACAGTGGAATTTTGCTAATGATGTACGAAGCTCTAAATAAATAGAATACGTAACACAACGCATTGTACGTACTATTGAAATGTACTTGTACTTGGAAGAGCTGATTCATTTTACTACAAAATTAAAAAGAGTTAATTAACAATAACCACCTCCACACATCAAGAAATACAAGTAATCTAAATATTCACACGATTCTATAAAGTCAACTAATCGTCTGTCATAGCCTCACACATAGAAGTAACGATAGTGAGTCAGTGTCAGTATACCAAACGCAATTCATCCCAAGCAGAGTACCTACTTAATGTGTGTAGGTATTTTAATTTCATTTACAACGACAAATAAATGAATAGAGTAAAAATGGTAATTAAAGACAGGAAAAGGCTCATCTTCTTTCACTACTAGCTTGTAATCAAGTATAAAGTGCCTTTTTACAACTTTTTTACAACAACGTCTATTAAATATAGGTACTCCATTCACAACTCAACAAAATCATCATCCATAATAGTTTCATTGCATACCTTCTTTTCAGCGATTCCCATTTCGATGACAATTCACAATACACACACTTAAGTACTACCTAGACCTATAAAAGAAATCGATGGCTATAGCATACTAGCATGCATACAGTATCCATCTACGCTCTAGCAGATATTCTGTGTAAACCTTAATGTATCGTTGTTTAAAAAAGCATTGTAACAATGTGTGTGCGGAATTAATTGCTTGTAATGTGTGTGAATTTGAGCTCTATTTAATGCTCCACTAGAAAATTATCCTTGCTTTAGTTAAGTTCAGTTATTCTCAATTGTCAGAAAATCTTGCTCTCTAATTAAATCCATCCTAGGGTAGTGGAGCCCTGTGTAAGTAGGATATGAACTAAATGGGAGCGTTTAGCAAATACAATACACAGTACTGCTTACTACACAACAATACAGAAGAAGGCCTTTAGTGTCTCTCTTTTGTCTTGTCCTCTTTCTGTCGAGCAGGTATCTATTAGTTTCATTCTTTTATAAACTTTTTGCTGCACGCATAAGAATAATAGTTTCTGTTAATATTGCCATTATATTACCTGTGTATTATTACACCACTTTGAACATAGTCTAAATAGACAAACACCTTTCCTTAGGTTTATATACAGAAGTAGAGAAAAGCCTGCATGCAGCAGTCAAGAGTACAAAGATTTCGTTTGCCATAGTTTGGCTAACTAACTACCTAACTGAAGAATATTGATTCTTCCTTCTGGCTAAATAATGAAAAAACTTCATGTACCTGTTACTGTGTAACGTAGACGTTATAATACATATAAAGACTATGTACATCAAGAATATGTATAAGAGCTGTGAGTTAGTCATTTCAGTCATGTAGTCATGTAGTACTAGGCCAGCACTAGATAAGTACATAGTATACGGGTACCGTTTACAAAATTACAAGTTCAACAAAACATTACATGACGAGCCATTTCATTCTTCTACACATCTACCAACAAAACAAAATACATATTATACTCCCTATGCTAAACTTAAAACGTCATTGCTTTCTTTTAGGTGGGGGATGCCCATTCTTATAGTACATAAATGCTCACTCTTATGTCTATATGAACAGTAATTTAGCTAAACTTGCATAAAACACACAGCATTCGATCTAAGGCAACAAATAATAAAAATAAAACAAAACCAGTCCGCTTGTCGTAAAACTTTTTTGTTTGCCGTTCTTCTGCTGCTCGTCTAGCTCACTGTTACATGAAGTTCTTTGCTATCTGTCACCCATGTATTTAAATGTACTATCAACTATACGCATACAAATAGAAAGCCTTCATTGCTAATCTTGCTATAATAATGAATTGGTTTTAAAACTGCTACGCATAATATAACACGTACAATCATATAATTATAAGCCAGAATTTAATTTTTAAAGAAAACTTGAAATTAGAATAGAAATAAAGTAGATACAAACCTTGTAAGAAGAAAACCACCATAACGGAGAGCCAAGTAGGAGTGATTTTAATCAAAGCCATGTTTATCCTTCCCTTGTCACTTGTTCACAGTTCACTCACAACAATAAACTCACGGAAATAATATTAATATTATATTGATATTAGTTTGGAGTTGAAGATGATGGCCACGTGAACTCAGATAGGTATTTTAATAGTGCTCATCGTCACTTGTCACTTCGATTTTGATACTCATCCTCAATCGTCACTATTCTTCACTATTTAAATAGTCCTCTGCTCACCTTCAGTTTCATATTCGATTACACTGTCAACTGTATGGAACTAATCAGTTAAGTTAATTGCCACTTAAATAGGTGTAAACCAGGTGTAAACAAACAAAGCAATTTCACATGAACTTTTAACTCATTATTATGAATCTATTTCATACTAATGAGAGTACAAGAATCTTGATTTTCTTAATAATATACACCACCGCCTTTATTAGGCAAAAACTGAAATCTCCTTGTATAGCACAGAAATAAATTCACTGACACAAGGAACGATGCACAGCAATAATTGTGAAATCCATGGTTGATGAGACGAATACATGCAGATGCTTTGCAGAAGATTTGGTCGACGGACACAGACCTCGACAGCTCCAGCGTCAAACTCAGACTGAGAAGGGGAACAATGGAATGAATGGGAGAATTCGACTTGCCCCTACTTGCCTGATGGGGTTTCCAGGGACTGCTGCAGCGAGTCGACTACTAAGGCATAGATGGCCAAACAGGTGGATTCTCAGCACAGGACCAAATGGCAATAATACATAAGGACGACTATACCAACCAACCTTCTTCGTCGTCTTCTTCATCTTACTCCTTCGCTTCGTCGTCGTCTTCGACTTCGCGTCTCTTTTCCTCTTACTTCGCTTTTGACTCTTTTCGAGTTCGGTCGTTTCTCTTTCTATCTCTGTTTCAAGTTACATGTTTCCTTTAGCTTTGGTTTCCTTCTTTTTTACTCTTTTATGCGATCAATGTTTACTATTTTTTATATACAATTATCTGCTGTATGCAGTTCTGCCTAATGCCGTATTTACAAAACAAATATTAATTCACGCAGCTTTCACAAGATTCACATGATGGTTTGCTATTTAATGAGTCATTAGGTATTTCACAATTGGATGCTAAAAGAAATCTCTCATTAACTCATTTCAAATCACAATCATTGCGAAATTGACCATGATGCTCAACTAAACAAGCATTACTGTCTGATTTGTACTATTTGATCCGCATTTGTTGGTAATGATTAATGAAGCTTTTCAACTTTTTCCTATCGACTGCTACGTATGGTCATCAAATGTGAAAATTTGTAATATTCCAACAAAATTCCATGATATGGCATGGCATATGTCAAAATAATTTATACATCTTATTTGCACGTGTACCATTAAAATACTAGATAATCGATGTCGTAAACGTCAATACACGGTTTTGAGTTCATTGGTTTTGGCATCCACTTTATTTTGTGCTTTTACTTACTAATTTGCATAATGAATTGTAGCATTTTTGTAAATGTATTTGTTGATAGATAAAAACCCCAAGTGTCAATGCTTCATTCGTGTCATATGAAAAATGCATAGTTTTTGTTTAATCAAAGGTGATAATAATGTATATTGCAACCACTAAAGGCAGGTTTATGTAGTAGAAATGGACAAGGGTGAGTATACTAAGCGTTCTATGAACTTTGAAGAGTGACCAGAGTTTAAAAGGCATTATATACGTTTGGCTACTATTAGCAATTAATAGGATATCTCCCAGTCAGTTCTATCTATAGGTGTAATACCTACTAATTGAAAAAGGGAGTTTGATATGCAAAAACATTTCTAGTTTACATTTAATGACACAAGTTGATTTCCTTTTCGTTTTTCTTGTAATCGATGTCACGGAATGTAAACCTCGATGTATTTAAAGAAAGTGCTGCTATTTTTGTAATGTGTTATGGACCGGTTTTTATGGGGCAGTATGTAGGAACAACTGGAAACTCAGTCTAGTCCGTTTTTTCAATGCTTTTAGGTCATAGACTATCAGGTAGACTATCAGGTTGCAGTGCTGTGGTTTGTGATTTGGATGGATTGCCTATTTGATATGTGACTCTTTTTGATTATTATTATACCTATGAGACTTTTTCTAAATGATTATCTGTTTTTTACTTGAGGCCAAGTTAATTAGGAAATGCTAAAGTTTTTGCTCCTCATTTACATTTATTTTATTCGTAAGTCACAACCACAAATCACAATCTATGTAGCTTGTTTGGGCACTTCTCCTAAATCTAAATGTATGTGCATTACCACGTGTGGGAGAAGTTTTGTGGCATCCTCATCGAAATAATTACTTTAAGCAATTGTATGGCACTGACTGATGTACACATATTTATTTAGCACTCACATTTTTTTAAAGCACATCATTAAGAGTGTGATACTGCGTGTGTATAATTAGCGAGCGATAGGATAATTGTATAAAATATTTTTAGTTCTCAAGTTTAATAATATTCTTCTATAATATTATGCTTATATGGTTTATATTTATACCTGAAATGCTGGACTATTTAATCTCTTTTGATCTATAGCTATGTAGAAATACTTTCGACACTCGCAGTAGTGTGAGTTATAGCGAATCTCAACTTTTACCAGCAATCAATTTCGCTTGTTGCTTAGAATAACCTTTGCACTTAACCATGGTCTTTTAATCTAACTATTTTTAACGAACGAATAATTGGAATACCCGAATCTTAAGTTTTGACTTTCATCCAAGACTACTACTGTGCATTTCTTGTATACTTCACCATGCTTTCAATAAACACAGACGCTATTAAATTAAATACATACATAATACATCATTATAACTAAATGGTATTTATTGTGGTTCAAGAAGTCTCTATGCTCTAATTTTATTGTTGTTATTTTGCATATTGCTACGCCTACTTACTTGGACGCATATCTCATGCTAATTGTTACCCTTCAGTTATTATCAGGTTGTAGGGTTATTTGTTCTATGATATGTATCGTATTGAGGCGAGAGGAAGCCAGGATGAATTAATCAACTGATTTGCAAGTCTATTGGGCTAAATGACGGGTAATAATAAATAAATTATCAAATGTGTAACTGTAATAGGACATTTCCGTACAAGTGGGTATTAAACGTGTAAATTCCTAATTTTTGTTGCAATTTTTGTAGGTGTATTTAATTATATCTCTTAGTAAAATATGTAAACGCTAATAGCTAATGAGAAAATAGTCCGAAATTATAGTAGCATGATATATAAATTAGCATAGTTGTAAACACAGTAATTGTAGGGTAGATTGAAACAACATACAATTGTCCCTACTTGTTTGTTCATTGCATACAATTAAAATAAAGGTACTTAATGTTGGTAGGAGTTTTCCATATAAGATCTTTATTTGTTCCACGTTTAATTTCTAGCTAAAGCTCGGAATTGTTTCGGTATTTGCTTTGATACGTTTTCGTATGTGGTAGACAGGGCCGTGGAGTAAATTACCTCGTCTGATTTCCTAAAGCTCATTTAGATAAAGCGATAGGACATCCACATAATATTTCGTTTCACATGCATGCACCATGGCCATAATGAAATGTATTTCGTCTTGTAGCCAAGTATGTAAATGTATAAATATACAAGTACTTAATAAAGGACAAAACAAACTCTTACCGCTTTTACTTTTCTGATTGTTTTGTGAAATATACCGGTTTTCTTGTGTCGTTTAAAGTAATCGCGTGGAGTTGGGTAGATATATAGTCTATTTTATATTACGGATGGAGTAGGTAATAAGGCTGAGTATTACATTTCATTGCATGACTACATTATTATATTAGTTACATAGGTACTTATTTAAGTACTCCCTAACCAGTGATTCTATTGTTAGTTTTGTTTCGCAGTTCGTTCTATTATTTGATTTTTTTGTCGTTAAGTAAGAAATGCTGGCCCGTCTTCATTCGTTTGCCCTCTAAGGGGAAATGAAATTACAGTATAATGCAAGTATGCGAGCCAAGCCCAAAATTAAAGTTTCAATTTCATCAGATTAAAGGAAAAGCTATCATTTTCATTTCACTATATTTTCAGATTATTACATATTCATGGTGTTTCACGCTTTTGGCAGACATCACGCAGCCCTTGCCTTGCATTAATTGCATCCCATTGAAATGCGTCCTTATTGCGGTGTAAAAAAAATACTACAACTATCTATAGGTGACAAGGCAGTTAGTAAATTTTCTTTCCATATTTGGTCCACTTATGTTACAGTCAACGAAAGTTTATGCATTATTGTACATAATTTCCAAATGTCATAGTAAATTAAGTTGGTTGCGTTGAGAGGACTGGAGTTTGGAGTTGAGTTCATTGTCAAAACTCAACTGTTCTTATGGACAGAGTCAAACATATGTCACGTCACATAAAAACTTTGTTTTGACCAGTTACCACTCACTATTTCACGAGAGCTTAAGACTTGTGTCAAATCTCCAAAATTATTAAGCTACACTATTGCATATTATGTTAGCTAACACTGCCGGGACTGCAAACGCACTTGTTTATAGAATCTCAGTGTAACCTAGTCAGTAGTTGCTGTTGTCAGTTCACTTATTTTATGGCTACTTGATTACCTGGCGCCTTTATTTCTCCCCAAGACTAATATGGTGAGCAGAAGACCAGATATTAAATTCTGGTCTTTGTCAAGTCTACTTTAATGTAAAATGCGTAGGTATAAAAATTGCCTAATGTAACACAATTCCTAGTCTAGTGACCGTATAGTGACATAACCCATCCATACATATCTACCTACACCAATAATATAACAAATCTCAATAAACGTAATTTTCCGGTGAGCTATATGCTATAAGTTATTTTTACACTACATGGGATTCCACTTTGTACCTTCGCTGCACTGTATACACACTTACACACATAATATCACATGCAGCTGTACATTAATATACTGGCATATCTTGTTTTGAACGTTGAACCTTGACTTTTCCACAGCATCAAACTAGTAAGCAACTTGTTCAAATACTAAATTATACTATCCTCCTACGTAATAAAACTTATCTGCTATTTTATTAGGACGAGATAAGAAATGAGACACTAATTTTATAAATATAATGAATGTCCTCCCCTCATACAATACGAAGAGAACATTCTCGTTAACATTGTTATTACACGTTTAGCTAATAGTATCTCTACGAAATTGGAGTACTTGTAAAGCTGCATATTCTGGGAATAAAGCACAGGCAAAATATTATTCTTTGAAAACTGAACAGTCTATTGAGAAACGAAATCCTAAAGAACATTCTAGCATTACTTTTAGAATGATACATTTCAAGGAAAAATGTTAGAAGCTAAATTCCAATTCTGCTGAAAGTACCAGTGAAAACGTCCGCTGTAAATCAGCCGAGCTTTATACCGTTGAAATTCTCTGAAATTGTCTCATTTGGTTCACCAGGGCATACAAAACCTGAAAATGTAGTGTCTGTGTCACAAGTTGTCGACAAAAATTAACGCGTGGTAGAAAAGGGGGAATCTCTTCTTCAAATGACGGAAAGAAGAGATTGAGGATAACAACTGGGAAATATTTAGTTAACATGTGGCCTGTAAGATTTTAGGGCTTATTAGAACATCTTTGGTTATCATTACCTACGCAGTTCAAGCAAACATTAGCAGTTAGTAAAGAACAAGAGTTCCATATCATACTGTCACCCTTACTGCAGTACCCTTACTACTTTTCTGAAATATTATAGCTATACTATTTTATATCGTGTTTTTCTTACTCTGCTCTGCACTGAGTAGAATCTCTTTGTGTTTTACTTCTCCACTGCAGAGTACATGCACGGAACTCATGGATGTTTATAGTTGACAAGTACATATAACTGAACCTTGTTATTCCCTCCTCTGAAATTGAATCTGAGACAGCAAAGTAACTCTCAACTGCCACTTCAGTGTGGTACTCTCCTTGGAGTTCTTTAAAGACTATGCCTCCAAGATATTACGGGTAGATATGCATGTGGGCACTTTCCATTCGTATTTTGACTTATTGTTAGCCCTTCTACGGTAGGGACGACGAAGTAAGCGACATAATTTTGGGTACCTAAACCCTACACAGTACGTGGTGTTTATGAACCAAGGCAAATTAAAAAATAACTCGTAGTCGAAATGAAATGACATCTTGGTTTCTGTTTCACTCTGCGTTAATTTCTACATCTGTTGACCAGAAGTTTTCTAAAGCTTATTGTATTGTTGTGATAAGCATTTACATCTACTGAGATTTACACATCTAGTAAATCTTATAACTTAACTGTTATAAGTACTTAGTTTGAGTAAAATGTAAAAGTGGAATTTTTACATTGTCAGAAGTTACATTGTTATACCTGTACCTCAGAGTCAGATAGCACTGCCAATTTTTCTGTAATCTGGCTCGACACTTTAGGACTTTTAAGCCGAAAGCCCTAAAACCCGAATTTACCAGAAAGAGATGCTTTTTCAAAACTTTGTTTATCCTGGGGATGAATTTGGATATCATTTTGACAGAATGTCAAAAAATTTTGATGCTGACATACAGACAATACATACTGAATCATTCAGTATACATGTATCTGTTTACGTTTATACTATACGAAAGTCATAATTACAAATCCATTTTTCTATCAGGTAAATAGTTTTTCATTTTAACGTTTATTGAGTTTTAGATTAGATTTGTAGTGTTTTTTCTAAGTCAATAATAGTAGATGCCAAAAATTCTTGAACAATACTAATATTGAAAATTATTCTTCCAATATTGGCTATGTAAACAATAGTATGTGTAGTAAAGCTGGACTGTGTCATATGGATGTCCCTTCTCAAACAGGCAGGTTCATTTTATTATTGGCCATCTAATTCTGTACAGATTGTCAGTGTAGTGATGGTTGATAGGAATTGTAGGATGTATATACAAGACATTATAAGTATAATGTAAGCTGTGGGGTAATCTTGTTATTATATCGTAGTCGAAGAGGATCTAATCTAGGTAGGGAAACAAAAGGCGAAGTTGTGCAAAGTTTCTTCCTCTGGGGTTATAACTAACTTTGGTGTGTAGCTTTTGTCGAAGGGACTGAGGGGAAATCCCAATCCAGCGCGAGGATGTACGATACGATATGAAAACAAAAAGGGACATGAAAAGGAGCGTTAGCAAAGCCGGCTGTCAGGCCAGGCGTAGATCAACAAGAGCCGACGAGACGCTTCATCTTCAGGGAGGCCAAGTCCAGGCAATTGCAGGCTCACATCATGCCAACCACTGCCCTTATATGTCCACATTACACAACATTAGCTCCCTACCCGAGCTCACGATACACTAATATGAAACTGCAACTTGGTAAACAGAAGCTCTGCTTGAGTCCCTATTATTTATGTATATTACTGCTGCACATATGAATCGCATCTCCGCAGCTCTGGATTCTGTCCCTACATTCTTCCTGCTTATGGCGTATTACCTACCATTATTTAAATTCCGCCGTCTTAAGACTAAAGAAAGGTAAAAACCTATGGTTTATTACGTGAAAAGGCGTAAATCGTAAAACTAACATTTGAGCGCTTATTTATTATATACGCAGCCTTGTTTGGACTCCTCTGCCCCTTTCACTCTCTACGCAGCTGAAGGTTGTCTGCATTTGCAAATCTACTGATATATCCCGACATTATCCGCATTGGTATTAAACTGTCAAATATTTATAGGCGATATTTTAGACTAAATTTTACGGACATGTGTGAGTGTGTCTTGCTTGCGTGTGTGATCACATCTCTCCACGGGATTGTCCCGCTACTCACAACTTTCACTTAATCGCTTTCCCTCACTTTCACTTACCCTTGCTCTGCTCCCTACTCAACGCACAAACATTTCAACCCATAACTCAGTATAATCACACAGTGTGAATCCTCGGCCCACTCTTTCTTTGATAAATTATGCCGTTTTATTCACCCGTTTCGTCCATTATTGATTGCAACTCTATGGGCCCTCTAAATTTTTATCCCGCTAGTCTCTCAGGTATTATATTAGTTTTAAATAATATGCCCATAATCGGAACATCCTGGAATTTTTATGCTTCTCATTATGTGGCACCACTCCTTCCCACATATTATAGCTAAGATTAAGATTTATACATCAATGCATCGTCAATGGGATATTTTCTAACCTCTTGCGCTACTTTTAACTGCTTACAACCCCATTCAATCAACCCATTAGGCTCTAGCTGTAATAGAGTTCAAAATTAATTTGGAAGCCATAACCGATTATTATACTCCATATAAGCCTTTCACACATACGGTCCTCGTGGTCCTCAAAATAATGATTAGAAAAGTAGAACACAGTTAAACGTTTTGTCGGTGCTAATCCTTACTTTTTAATGTACTATTTAAAATGGCCCAATACCTTATATTGTACCAGAGTGACTGGATAGTGCATGAGCAATCTACAATTTCCTCGCCTTAATTTTGGTACAAATTATATTTTATTTAAAATACAATAGCTAACAGCGTCATAATGTTTGTTTGTTTTCCTCAGTTAAAGTGAGTCTGACAATAGAGCTTAGAATTACATTATTGCTCATAATTATTATAGAATTAGGTATCGTATTACAATACTATACAGTCCATAATTGAAGATGTCATTGGAAATTGTAGGTATGGATGAAAGCTGAGATTACATTTACCATGTAATTTACCTATATTCTTTGGAGAGACAAGGCCAAGAGCCTAGAGAAATGGACTTTCTTATAAATTAGATGAATTTGTGTCTCTACAGAAACACATTATCCTTATTAAGCATTTAGTATTGTATTGGTTACAATAATTTCTCAATATTGATAGTAGCACAAGTAAATACAGGATTTTACAGGGCTGAGGATGAGAGGAATTGGGTGTAGTGTACATCTGAATTTGGTATAGTGAAAAAAGTTTTACTTTTGACTGTCCTCTTTTTGTAGGTTTGGATTTGTATAAGTTGCGAAAAAGTTGTTAGCCACAAGGAAAGCTGAGAATGTGGAAGAGAAAGTGAAGGAAAGGAGAAGGAGAGCTAGCTACCTAACTACATTGTTAGAGAAGGCATTGAGAAAATGTAGAAGGAGCTAGCTGGTCTGTCCGTATAGATATGCGCATTCCTCGGAGTTGTAAGTTAGCTTATTTGTTAGTTAGGAGCTTAGGGATAGAAATGACGGTGTTACTAATATGTTAGGTTTGTATGGACGGTGCATGGCTGGTAGTTGGCTTTAGAGTGCTTACTGACTGTCCAGCTAGCAGTAGGACTTGCTTAGGAGTGTTCGGGTTGGAGTGACTTAAGTAAGCAAAGTGTGTAGTGAGTATTTTGGTGAGGGAAGTAAGGAAAGGATGTTGATTTGGATTGCCGTCCTCGTTCCCGTTGTCGAGCGACCTGAATGGAACTGGAAACCGTAACTCGTCCGTCCATCTATCCCACTGTCCAAGAGAGAGAAAAGGAAAGCCCATCAAGTCTAAAATCCAATGCGAGTTGAGTTTTTACTTTTAGTCAACTTCTGTACAGACAAACTGGGGTCCTGACGTTGTTCTGGCTTGGCTCCGTTCTCGGGTCTTGCTTCTCTTTCCTGGAACACACATTCAGAGTATATAGTGACTTCCTGTAGGTATTTGGAAATGCTGAACCTGATCCGATCGGATTCTTTTCTATTCTGTGTATTTCAACTTTGCTATTCTTCTTTAGTTTAGGCATTTAAGTTTACTTTATTGTATTCTTTTGCTCTTTTCTACTGTTCTTCCAGTCAATTTCGATTCGATTTCATTTCATTTCATTATTACTGTCGGACAGGACAAAGTAAAAGAAAGTAAAGTAATCGCACCCGGCTCTCACATTTCTTCTTTTCCAACAACTTCTATTTTCAGACTTTGAAACTGTTCTCTTGTTGGAATTAGTCGAGCTTGATTTGAGGATTTTACTTTTTACTCCAATTCTCTGCTTTCAAGTGAAGGATCATTGTTTCCCTCTTCCGAACACTAGGTCCGAGATGAAAATAAATCCTTGGACATGTTTCCGATTGATTGCCTGCCAACAATAAGTCTGACTCCTACAGATTCAATCTTGACAGCAGTGATGAACAGACTAATGAGTAAAGTAAACCAAATAACTCACATCCAACTCCAAAAATCCGCACAAGGAATTTCCACTTTTTATAAGGCACTAGAACTTACTTAAATAACTATTCATGTTTTTTAGGTTACGGGGTTTTTTCTGCTCCACACATTTATTACTGTTCTCTTACTGATATCACCTTGTGCATACGACGGTAATCATTTTCATACTGATATACATACACAAATGTTTGGCCTTTTTTCATGGTAATTTTGCTTTGGTAAGTTTCATTCATCTTATATCAGATTACGTCTAAAAACCCAAAGATGAAAATATATAGTAAAATAGTGTAAGTTCCTTACATTGAGCAACTAAAGTTTACTCCATTAATAGCAAAAGTTAAAAAAAAACTTTTTTTAACCACGTACTAACCAACAACCCATTTATTTTCTATATCTAAATCCTACTTGCTTTCGTCCTACTTTAATTTAAGCATCTTGGTGAATCTACAGTATTGCATTACACTATTGCTCATAGGAAATGGGATAACCTATTGATAGACAAAATCAAATATATTATTTTGCAATAATCTTTGTTTCTATCTTTTGTAATCTGTAACTTCTGTACTTTACATAACATTTATATGTATAGTTTTCTATTTTGAACTGTTCGCATGCCAGATGATTTTCATTACTACTCTGTTGCCAAAAGTGGAAGAAAATAGCAAGAATTGTGGTGGTTGTGGATCCTTATTTGAATATAGTCAATATAAAATGGATAGTGAAGGCAGAGAGAATCTTAGCAATGAAATAGTTTTCCTTTGAAGTCTTTTGTCAATAACAAATATATTGAATTGAAAGTCGAACGAGCGAACAGTGGAATTATTTTCTGTCAATGGTATGAGAGGCAAAAGTAATTTCGTGGGATTCTTCTTCTTTCGGACCCTCCCCGAATTTTTGTTGTCTGATTCATTATTCTGTCCATTGAAGCAGTACAAAGAAACGTAGAAGCGATTATTTCGAGAAAATTTGCATCTCTGTTAGCGATTTTAATGAATTCTCCCTCTAGTCTACTGGAAGAAAAACTTCGCCGAAAACACTAACAAAAAAGTTTCATTTCTTTCAACTGCCAATCAACGCGGTATAGTTCCTTCTCCAGTAACCCCAGGCATATATAGGTAGGGCAGGGACTTTGACGTACAGAATCTGATTCTGATCAATAGGGAGTAGAGTTTAAGGTAAACTTTGGATGTACACACCCATTTTTGCAAAATAAACTTATACTTCTGATATTCACAGTATTTTTTGTATGATATTCGCAAACCTGATTTGCATTGAAGTACTATGTACTAACATTGTTTCATAAATAATTTTCATCCTTTTAAAAATCATAAACAGCCTTTTAAGCAAAAAATTGTGATGTGATACTGTATTTTGTGTCCAATGATAAAATTCATTGTTTTTAAATGTCAAAAGCAAATAAAGCTAGCATAAGTAAATGTGGCTTATCAATAAGTTTAGCGATTCGTCTAAAAGAGCATTTATTTGTTCTAGAATGGCGCAGAAGGATGAGACTATCTTTTTAATTTATGCTTCAATCTATTTTCAAAGGTTGTGTGGAGGAATGTAGTTGAGTGTATGGTAGACATAAGATGGAAACCACGGGTGTGTCAACTTGAGTAAAATAAAGTTTCTTTGCTCGGTGCATATTTTTATGATCTGTTGCCTTGTGAAAGGGAACAAGTCAAACCAATCGAAATGTAAGCCAAAGGAAATCAAAGATATGAGAATCCTCAAAGTAGCAGAGCTTTTCCACTCTCACTTCGTTACGTGTCTTCTTATTCACACACGTAGGTAGCTAAAATAGTTATGCATGTCTGTACCACTCTCATGATTCCTTTGTAGTCACAAGGCAAGGCACTTTTTGCAAGAAAGTGCCTACAAACTATATATACGTAATACATGCCATTTGAACTGAAATTGAGACAAGTGAACTATGCTGGAGTACTGACATTACCATTACTACTACTTCTCCCTGCCTATACATGCCATACTCAATCCGCACTCTGACTTTTCTTTTCCAGGCATCCGTGTGTGTATGCTAGATGAATCGGAGTTCGTATTCTTTATTTTACTTGTCTTGGATCTTGGATTTGACTGTGTAAGTTAACTTGGTTTGATTTCAGACTTGTCTACTGATCCTGATAGTTTGTGTATGAGTTGAGCTGAGATGACTGAGTGAGTTTCCTTCCCTATTCTCCTGTCCAAAATTCTCTGTGAAGTTGGTCATGCAGTAAAAGAAAATTAAAGATGGAAATCGTCTGGACAGACACTATCACAAAAGGATCTGATTGCAGCTTCTTTTTATCCAGACTCCATTCTCAGCCATGGAGTTTCAAACTAATGAAATTGAATACATGGTCTCTGTAGTCCCACATACCTATGCGACTACTGCAGCAAATTCCACACGCTTATCTCTCCAACTTACAAATCGTACCAAACACTGCCGTAAAAGTATTATTTTAAATGTAACAAAATTAACCATCGTAGATTCGAATTAAATAAAATCATAAACTAATGTTAAGAATTTCGTTTCCCATGTGGCTGTTTTTTGACATTATTTAGGTAGTCTGATGCAATGAATGGCTATCGCTGGTCAGTTAGTATTTCATTAAGAAATGAAGTACAATTTGGACATTTTAATAAAGAGTTGGAAACTTCACATGTTGGAATGTTACAGTTTTCTAGGGAAGATTAATGTTTCTTCGCTATAGGTTGTGTATGTAATGTGTAATGATATCCTTTTGTTCTGATTATCTTTGTGCTTTGTATGAATGGCTAGGTAGTTGTTGTAGTGCAGTGTCATGTCATTCGAAGTCATGATTTAGTTTAATCTTTTGTATTGTTCAGTGTATAAAGAGCCATAACCGTATGTATTGTTTTAGATAAAATAAATATTATGTTCATCTGTAGATGCAAATGAAGTTTGTGTTACATCCTAGTTAAATAAGTTATGAGGGCATTCAAAACACTAACTTTCCTTTCCCTATCTGAATAGAAAATTGTAGTAGAAAAACATATCATAGATATAACTAGGGAATACCATAAGGAAATGCAAGCAGAAACTAAGAGTGGCCATAAGTTACAATAACGATCCATTCTTCTCCTATAAATTCTCGTTTTTACAACTGTGTACTTTCGTATTTATGCATCTACATATGTTCTATCCAAGTGAAGTTACTGTGATTGTTCTTCCCTACACTACTAAAATTCAACATAGTTGCACTAGTAATGAACCGAAACGTAAAAATACAAATAGAAGACACAAGGGCCAAGTTGAGATACAGCTGCTTTGTTTTTATCTCGCATTTTGGCTTCTTTTACATTGCACACTTTATAACTGCGGCTAGCATATCTACAGATGTACTTCCGTTATGTTCTTTTGGGACAGTATGTACAGCGAGTCACGACTGTTTATTTGTGTATATCTGGTGGATATGATATCTCTATTTAGTTTTTATTTCGCCAAATAAATGCACTCGCTACTTCATGCATGTTTTCAAAGGAAATGCTATGATCATCCAGGAAACTGGAAGATTCGCTTGTCTTTTTCATGCATCACTGAGTGAGTGACTGGGAGAAAGAAATGTTGACATCCAACCCAGGATATTCCACTCACACACATGATAAAAACAACTACAACTTGTTTATATTATCACGTTCCAAATATAATCTGCTAAATTAACTTAGAGAAGGGTAAATATCCGAAACGCATTTAATTCAATAAGACAGACATTTCTCTTCCAGCCATCATTAAATGTCAAATGGAAGCATTTATTCCGACATTTCAAGAAGAGAAAAATCTGGTTCTGTAATTTACTCGTTTAACTGTATATCTATAGAGCAGCTGATGAAATGCAATCAATAAAAAGTCCGATGAGAATGCGATGCTTCACGTTACATTAAATACCTTAACGCACATTGTACAAGTGTGGGGAATAGAAGAAGTGTTACACAAATAGAAGAAGGATCACCTATTACTACATGCTGCTCACTTTGTAATGCAAAGTATTTTGATAAGTGGTGGAATAAAACAGGGAGAAAGAGCACGTATGGCAGTGGGTTGATCTTGTCGAGATACACACGACACAAATACATTAAATAGTTAGGATCGTGCACAGAAGCCAATTCCTGTGAAAGCATTTGACCCGATCTGATTCTTTCTGCGAGTCATTACATTACATTAAGCACATAACAAAGTCGATCGTAAGTTGTGGCTAAAATAAGAGCCCATCAAATGAAACTATTTGCACTATGATCTTTACTTTGTATTCCGACTGTGGATTATATTGACTTTTCTCTTTTCTCCCAATTGTTTTCCTACATATCTCCTGCATAATATCCCTACTATATCATACACAAACACATTTTTGCACTGGTAGTGAGGAGCAGTCTAAGTAAAAGACAGTCTACTTGAAAGAGCGATAAGCAAAGAGCTCTGACAGCTTGATTTAGTCTTCTGTTTAGTTTTTAGGTGGTGCATTCGACGAAGCGGAATCGAGAAGTCCGATATCATGAAGGATGGATGACTGACGACGCCAGTGGTAATCAATCTTGGTGAGATCCCAGACCGCGGAACGAACCCAGTCAACTCAACTCAAGTCGTCTCTCCGTGCCATGCCAAACCACCGAAAGAACCAACAACATCCATCCACCTATCTCCACATTCGAAGAACAATGCCTCCACTACATTTATACATGGCTACTTACCTCCCGATAGACAATTCAGACCAGTTACCACTTACAACCAACAGACCTTTCTTTCCCTATCTTTTACCAACCGTCAGACCCAATAGAGTCTTCCCGAACTCTTTAGCACAAACTCATCTTTATTCCCCGTTTTTCTTACCCTTTAAATCCACTCACTCACTTACTTACTCTCTTTCCTACTTTTATTTTACCCTCTTTTTAATTCACTAGAGATCTTTCCTTAATACTTCTACCTTCAAAACTACATTTCAACTCCAGCAATTCTTAAATTCCTAAAAACAGACACAATACTTGCAACAAAAAGCTTTTATGCTCAGCTACTAACGATTTTGTCACTCTTGAACATAAGCGATGTGATGATCTGCTAATTATTTATATTTGCAGTAAAAATATGAATGTTATATAAAAATCAACATGTGTGCAGATTACAAATATTTTAAACCTAGTTTTTTTGAATAAGCCAAATGTGCAATGAATACAATGCAAATTGGTCGGGATTTGTTTATCTTTTGATATTTGTGACTTCGTTAATTAGAGTACTTAATTTTATAGTTTGACCTTTGGAGTGTAATAAGTTTTCGTTTCCATAAATTATCATGTCTGAATTCAGTAAGGTAGATGTTTAAACTATTGCAACTGTCCTGAAATGTTTATTGCTATTTTCCCTCCAAAAAATCTGTTGTCCTGAACTTGTACTGTTAATCCACAATGTGGCATTTGTAATTGTAATGTTTTTGCCTCCATGCGCCAGTGCTTTTTATCTAATTTGGTCGTTCTCGAATGCAATGTATAATCATTCTTAAAGTAGGTCTAGAAAAAGGAGCTATCAATGTTCCTTTTATCCTAATGTTCTTTAAGTGTGTGTATAAGAAGATAGTAAGTGTATAGGTAGTTGTCGTTAGGAGGACGTAAGACAGATGAGAAGAGAAGGAAAGTTTTTTTGGGGTAAATTTTAGCAAAGCTACATTAGCGTATTTATTTCTATTTTACAACAAGCATGACTTTGTTGGGACATGTGCAGAGAAAAGATGGATAGGAGCTATTAACTTACAACTTAGTTTTTCAATTCCCATCTGGCAGAGGATGAAATAGGCTCAAGTTATCTTACGTTACATTAGTTTCTTTTTTATTCGTATCATCGTTTGCAAAAAAATTGCAAGCTGTACTGAAAGGAGCAAAGTACATATATCTCAGCCGGTTACAAGTGCAGAAGTGCTCTAGCTTCTAGAAAAGTCATGCAAAACGTGTTATTAGGCTAGTATCCGAAAATAGTAATATTAATGTAATGTAATTTAATGTTGTTCCTAGTAATGAAACTGAATCTCCGTGGGGCAAAGCAGAAAGATAACCTCTTCATTTGTTACGAAGCGTTTTCTGGTAAAACGTGGTGATACACTATCTACGTATGTATCAAATTATCTGTAGCGAGTCTAGTAAAGTGTTTTTCTATGGGACATAATGCTATCTGTTTAATATATAATAAGTTGAGTGCCAACACAGCAGGTCAAGGAATTTTGTCCGATGTTCTCTGTGCTAAGTACCTGAAGTGCTGTACATAATGGTGTCAATGTTTCTGCATCACGTAGTTGATTAGGTAGCTGGAGAATAGCATCTGAAATACAAATGTGCTTCTTTTTCAGATTCTCTCCTATAAAAATGGTCCAAATAGGTCTTTTGGTTTTTTGTCATAGATCTAGATACTCCTCGTATCTTTCACAGACTAGGAGAAGGAAAGTCTTGGTGGTAATTTGCCCACAAAGCACAAATCTCTTTCTCGCACTACCAAATTAGCTCACATCTGTGCAATAAATTTGTTGACAGTTAAAATGACTTTATAAATTGTGGTAGTGTTATTTTTTTGCAAGATTGTAATTTTTTTGCCAAGTGGAGCACATATCACAGTAACCCTTATCACATCTGCCTTCAGAGAAATTCTGATTCAGTTACAAACAAATTCTTATTGTGCAAATATGTAGGAAGAACTAACAAAGATCATGGGTAGTTAGGCTAGGTAAGTTTTTTGGGATGTAGATTTTGGTTTTGCAGGGAATAATGATAGAATGAAATGAGTCTATAAGTGGAATGACCTAGGACATAGAGCGTATGTACACAAAGTGCACATTAGTAGTGACTTTTGCCTAGCTAAGGGTAATTTCCTTGGATTTCTAAAGAAAGAGAGGTGGATCATCGGTCAGAAAGCCCACTCGTATCATCTATCTTTGTATAACTACTTGAGTGAGTGAGATTTTTTTCTTGTTGAAAGCATTATTCACATTTGGGCTTTCGGTCGCTTCAATAACAGTATCCTGAGGGAAGAAAAAGCACAAGGGAGGAAATTCTCGAGATTTGTTTCTTGCAAATGCATGTAAAACACTACAGACATGTGGAGGATACATTACACAGTCGGGTAATGTAGATTGATGTAGTAATCTTGCAGAATTGCTAGTATAGTTCCAGCTATACCCCATAAACAGTCTGGGATTCCTTGAATTAGGATTTTATATTTGTGTTTTGTGTTTATCTAAGTACAGTAGTAGGTAGTTGGTAGTTTACTAGTAGCTCTAACATGAAATTGGTGTTTAAAATTCTAAGAAAGAGATTTAAAAGCTAATTTTAATAAATGAAGTGTGACTGAACACATCTCGTCATAAATTACTCTTCACACACCTTGCTAATTTTTACTGTGTTTAATAATGAGCAAATTGCAATAAATTACCCCCTCTAAAACACAGAAGCTACTGTGCTGAGTTTATTTGCGCTTATGTACAGACTGTCGTTTGATATAAGTTTCTGAGAAGTTGCAGCTTACTTTATTTGCCTAACTCCTTTAACAAGGGATTGTAAATTTGCATTTAGGTAGCGAAACATTGTTCCTTTTCATTTGGCGCATATCTCAAGATATTACAGAGTCAAGTAGGCAGACCCATTTTTATTCCTAGCACGTCGCAACATTGTTATTTACGGATTTGCAAAGTGCAGCTTTACACGCTCTCCCTCGCTTCTATTTTTCCATTGCTTGCAAATCAAATCTGTCTCAGGGCCTTGTGTGCATATTAGTATTATCAAGGCAAAGCAATTCTGCAAGTTCATGACTTGTTGTAACTTCATGTTGCTGTTTTGGTTTTCATGTGCATCGTGGATGCCTCTGGCATACACAATAATATCATTTCTCTACTCTCCATGTCCTTACCAGTACCAATGAAGATGAGTCTTGCTCCTTACTCATATCACTCCATGCATTCATAACAAACAGGCATAGCATGCATCGGATGAGGTCACAGTGCCATGCCAGACACACTATTCAACCCACTACTGTAGTATTTATTCCATGCAGACTCTAACCTAAAGACACTCGTACCCAAGCAAATACTACAATAGTCATTAGCTATGCAGCTTAAACACTTAATTTGCATATTCATATATCTACACACACCAACATTACATATGCGAAACTGGGGGACAATAAATAATACATTTGTTGGTTTCTGTTTTTGTTGTGAATCTCATTCAATCCAAAGATTTCGCTACAGTATCAACACAATTTTATGTACATATTCAACCCAGTGTCGGCAAAGATAAAATCCCACAGAAATTATCGCCAAGTATCTATAGTCCTATATATGTCTGTGGTTTCTCTTTCCATTTGTTCCGATATCTATAACCTACGTATCTGTACGTGGTGTGATCATCAAATCACGTTGAAATAGAATTAGCATAAATCAGTTCATTTCGACAACCGTAGCTACACAAATAATAAAATATATTTACCTTTCGTTACTAGTTATACTTTTTTGCTTTACTTTCTTTTACAATCACTATGCACTCCATGTACAAAGATTTAGCCAATGACATATCAAACGTAAATTGATGTGATTGGTCTTGGCTCTCTTTCGAGTTTAGTATTATTACTTACATGCATTCGTTATATCCATATGCACTTATGTAGCACATATTATTAGCATTGCAATTGTACATGTCTGGCTCTATTAGTAAAAATGTTCAAATACAAATTATTAGACTCTACTTGTGTAGGTTGCCTCCGGTTTCTGCACACTGCACCACTTTGAGAACTCTAGGTATATCCTACCCTAATGTCTTGAATATTCGTTTGACCTTATTTACTTGCTTTACTTAGATTTCGCCAAACAAGCAAAGTATATAATATGACGAGATGACAGTAGAGACCACATACATCTTATACAAAGTATTACAAATATTACATTCAACATGGACATACAGTCACAGTCAGGAAAACGAAAGCACGAGTTTAACCTGATAATGTCAACATTTGTCTCGCTAACTCCTAAACTACATTTACATGAATATCCTTTTGAACAGTAAACTTAACTTGTACGTGAACTGATCTTAACTGGACAGTCTGTGTATGCTAAGCTTTAGCTTAGGTACTTGTCTCTGTTTATGACGTTTTATTTTGTCTCTCTCTTATTTTCACTATATGTATTCATGTTCTACAGACTTTCAGGATAGTAGCATTAAGTAAAGTGGAATCCCTTCACATTTTAATGATATTAGTAGGATTGGAGTGAAGAACATGTACCTATGCATTAGAATTTATAACAACTTAGAATTGTTTATATACACAGACAAGAACTTTGGCATACAACAGATTAAAGTGTATCTGTAATATTGTTATTCATATTGTTCTAAGCCTGCAGCATAAATTAAATCAGTGCTATTAGCTTAAGAACCAAAGTAAGAAATTCTAAGATAATTAATTATGTTTATCATGTAGTGCTTTGTGTATTTATTAGTGGGACTGCGTGCAGTGTAAATGGAGTTTTGTAAGGAATCATGCTATTGCCATTCAGTGTGCGTAATAAAAAGACATGCAGTTCACTTGCTGTTCTCGTTACCAGTTACAGGTCAATATTTCATTTTCGTATTGTAGAAATTTGGTCGAGAAAAGAAGTGCGGTTAGCATGCAAGTTGGAGCTTCCTGCTGATTTCCTAATGCCTTTCCGTTTCTTCTTTATCTTTCTTCTTTCCCAAATGTCATGTTATGATTTTTATTGCCATTTTTGGTCGGAAATCTCTTTTTCCTTAAAGAGGTCGTTGTCGATTCATTCCATGAATTATTGCTCTCAGTTTTGACGAAAGTCAACGAGTTGATCTTAAGATATTAACGCAAATAAAATTTCACAAAAGAGGGTTTTCAAGAATTGAAGGAATAGAAGGATAGGAACGAATATCCATTACTCAATTTACATTTTAGCAATTTTTAAACTGCAATGTTTTTTGTTGAAGTTGGCATTGTAAAGCAAAAGAAATAAAGATTTCTACCGGTTGAAGATTTACAACAACGAAGGAATTTTCTCATTTGTTTAATAAGCAAAATAAATGATTCTTGGCACACTATCTGATCATCTCTTTGAGATGAGCGTCTAAAAATTTATACGAGATGCTCAGGTCATTTTAGCAGGAACGTTCTGACGTAAAGCTAAAGGATTCGTAGATGGAGAGATTCATAACGACAATTTCAAAGCTATTATTTTGCACACAGCGTTTTATATTGCTTTGGCGCATTTACATTACTAATGCATAAAGCACCTGAAAACATTGCAACATTTGATGGCCCTGCTTTTGCGAACATTCTTTGGGCTAATTGGCAAAATTTTAATAGTCCTGTCATGTATAATTTAATACAAAAGGAATATTCATTCTCGCTCCCTGCAATGTGTATCCTTCTTTACTTAAGGAATACATTTCGCTGTGCTGAACACACTCTGGGTGTAATGGAGTTGAGAATATTTGCATTAGTACGACATACCTTCTCATTGATAATAAATAGGAAGGAGAAAACGTGTGCCGTTCCTTTGCTTTGCTATTTCACTCATTACCCAATTCAGAGTTTTAAGCAATAAAACGAAGTTCCTCCAGAACGAGGTAATAATTTTCTAAATGAGTCGTTCTGGGTTGTTAAGCCATTTTCATTGTTTATTTATTCTTGTTGGTTGTCCCTATGTTTGTTTGTAGTGTGCACCTTATGTCTTATGACTATCTATGTACATTGCCTACCCTCATATGCATTCGCCTTTATTGTTCAACCGAATGCTTATACTGCAAGTGGCTGTAGACAAATGTCTTTTCCATATTTGGGTACCAGAATGAATCTCTGTGCGTATTATACACATTAAGTACTCTCTGCACCACAAGCACTGAATTCGATATCTAAACACTGGATACACGCAACTCTACACATAGTATGTCTCACAAACCACGTACTAGGAACTCTAGTCATTTGTACAGTGCATCTCTTATTTATTTGCTGCAAGACACTTATAACAGGGCATGGACATAAATATTGGAAAATTTGATACGGCTGCATTGATTTCAATGTGCGTTAGTTAGTTCGGATTCAGGTGATTGCCTTAGTCTTTTGTCGTTTATTATTATTTCAATGCTGCAAAATATGCTATTAATATATCAATAGGTTTTTCATCCAATTTTTAGTTATTTTGTTTTATATTCTTATGTATTACAATAATACTTAATATTATGGAGCGCTAATGGTATATGCAGTTGCATTTATCCAAAATATAACCACATGATGATAACCATTTCTGCAAAAACAGCCTCAATGTAGATCATGTCATCATACCATACAGAATCTTTGGATTAAGGCTATAAAAGCAATTCTAATCTCGCATTAATTAAATGGTGTTGTCAACGTTAGATATCGATCACCCTGTACATTGTGTCGGGCAAAAGAGATAGGTAATTTCCAGCAGTCTTTCGTAGAGAGAATTGTGTGAATTGTGTATAACCCTGTCTTTCATTGCATGCACTATTGTATTATTGGTTTCTTAGTTGATTATAGTGCATTATTGTCTGATATGAAATATATTCGATGCATGTAGAAGCACGAACTAATGGATGTACATTGAATGTACATATTTAGGCAACTCAACTGGATCCAAGTGAGTTGTAGCGTACTCGAGTCGACAAATTCAAAGTCAAGGCGTAATATTACGTAGTGCTTATAATAGTTACTGTTAGCCTTACTAGTTGGTTGAGTGTTATTCCTAATCACCATCTACAGGACCAATATGGTATTTTGTCCTTATCATTACTAACATGGTTATTTAATATAGAGATAGGTAATGATAGTAATGAATGGTCCTGTATAGATATTTCGTTTCGGACAGGGCTGCATAGTTTATGAAATTGTCGCTACCGCTTTTGTTGACTTAACAGCACCGGCTTTGGCCCATCTGTCCCGTCTTAAAGAACATTAATGTCATTACGACAGTTTGGTGAGCATCCTCAATCCCTCATTGGCAATTCGCTTTCAGGTTCAGATGGCTTTTTAATGTACATAGCCAATGAGTTCCTCTGCACAAGGGGAAATGTCTTCCTGAAGTGACTGATGTAAATACAACAACAAACGAGGAGACAACTACACACATGTGGTGAATATAAACACGCATACTTAGAGATAACAGGGGATACTTTATGAGTTTGTGGTGCAATATTATTGATGTACACTTTGCTATGTCTATGTAAATTAAGTGAAGCGAGGGTGGATTTGATTATTATTACATAGTATTTCTAGTCAAACCTTAACAAGGCAATTTATGGCAAGTAAATCTCATTTTCTCTTATTTCTGGTTTCTATTTTTCTTTGCTCTCCATTCATTTTTTGATGATGAGATTATTTATCGTAGAAATTAGTTTCACACGGTCCTTGCTGCATAACAAGTGTCACTTATGTCATGAATTAGATTTACATGTGTACTTTATTAGTTGTTATTGTACACATCCAATGAGTAGTAATACGTGTCGGATAACATACATATACTAAAACATTTAGATGTTATTGTGTGATTTTCTTTTACTGTACAGTATATTGTAATATAAAATCTTGTTTGATAATTCTTGTGGTAAATTGTACTTATGTATGTGATTTCTGTTTTTCAATTTGTTTTCTTGTGGATACAATGTACAGCACTTTACATTTACAGGACACAAAAAGAATCCCTAATTGAAGATGTACTATTGTGGGAGGAGAAAATAGTATCTGTGTGTAGTTATAGCTTTTAGAATTCTCTTTCGGTTCACTCATCTCGAGTTAATTCATTGGTTCGGTTTGGTATACTTCACTTTCGTTTCATTCCTCGTCTCTCATCCCATCCCTTCTTCCTGTAAAAATAACAAAAACCGTGAGAATCTGACTTTTGGAGAGCATAAGAGAAATCCAAGAAAAACAAACAATACAAAAAATCACTTCACATCATGTCTACTTGACTAAAGGAGTTGAGACTTGACTTGGCTATCTGTATCATCTTGTATTCACCCTGTTCACTCCATAACATAACATAACAGACAACATAGTCGTAGTGAGTACAAATGTGTAGTCAGAGTCTGATCGTAGTTAACTCATCATAATACAGGAATCCGGGTAAGGAGGCATTTCTGCTTCGCTCGGCTTTCTATGAACATTTCGTTTGTCTTCCTTTGGCTTCCCATCACTTGAATTTCATTTATCAAAACAATATCCCTGAAAAGGAGCACAAGACATGATTTTACTAACGTTGCACTACTACACATGACAGTGTGGCTCGACTATGCACCTCTGTATCAAAATATTCTGCACTGCACCAAATGTGAAGATACCTATAGCACTCAAAATTTTCCCTGGTTTTAGATACATCAGTAGACTGGGAATACCCATAAACTCATATTATATATACAGCGAGCATCATTATTACCATGTATTGTGCAATTTCCTTTTGTGGTGGTATCCCTATCACTGCCATTCAAGACTTCTTGCGGTACGCTCTTTATAGATATATTAAAGTCTGTACAAATAAAGGTTTCATCTATAGTCTGATTGTCTAAATGCACCGCCCGGCTGGACACTCAATTTATGCTGTGCAGACTGGCAAAACACTGAAATGACGTACCTTTCCCTTTTTGATACGCAAAAAGTTGTTAAACTGCAGAAGGTAACCGCAATCGGAGTTGTTAGTGTGTCTTTGTTGGTCATTATAAAATTTGTGTGGTCATCTGCAAAGAAATGTAATGGGCAATAGCTCAGGTTACATCGACTATCTAAGGCAACCTATGTACACACATAAATACACATTAAATGATATACCATTGTAATAAACCAAGTTAAGTCAAGCTGACGGTGAGGTTTTCATCTTTGGTTAGTCGAGCTACTGCTGCGGTACGTAAATTATATTTCCCAACTTATTTGACGCTAGGTACTATCCCTGAGTTATTATACAAAATACATGATCATGAAATATAAATGAGAACTTCTGTTGTTATTATGGAACATGTTTAATGTATTGCATAAGAGAAACACTTTATTGCTATACTGCACATATTTACATCATATCCCCTTGTGTAATCTTCCATATGTATGCATTAGGCATGGACAGATGAGCAGATGAGTAACTAGGCCGATACTATATACAAAATGACATTTATACAGTATGATATTGCAGAGGACTTGCATAAGTAAATAGGTATAGGTATGTAAACATATACTCTATAATGCACTCTAATGTAAACATAATATTTCAATGCAATGCGATTTTGTTTTGTTTTAGTTGTAAGCGAAACGGAAAATCATAGAAAAAGGTTAGGTCAACTTAAGTCAGTCACTGTCTGACTCAACGTAGAATGATAGGCTGATGTAGCAAAGTCTGCAATCGAGTCAAGACTAATATTTGTTAAATATAAAAAACACACGTGCTAACCCAAGCCATTCTCTACCTGCTATTTCAATTTTTTTACAACAAAGAAATTGGTTTAACTCACTAAATAATGTTAGTAAACGTATTTCGCTTTCCAATGTCACTTCAAAAGACCAATTTATATATTTTGCGCTTAGCCTGAATAAGTTAATTACACCATAAATAGATTCCTTCGTAGATCATGTTTCAGTTACATTAACCATAAACTTTCCAACTGTTAGATTCCATTAGACATTCAAATTCTAAATTTTCATTCCTTGATTGGTATTGGTCCATTAATAAACTGGGAAATATGTTGTCGTCTTGATTCACTAGGAAATAGCGGTCAGATCTTTATAAATATTTAAAATTAGTTTAAATTAGAAAAACTTGCTTTATTTACATTGAAAGCAATCCTATTTGTTGTAATTTGCATGCTATTATTGGCTGCAGCAGTTTTTGCTATGGTTTATGAGCCAAGGATGTACAGGTAATTATTAATTTTACTGACAGAATAATGGGACCGTTTTTGCAGAGCTGTTTAAAATCCCATTATTAAGATTTAATGCTCAATGACATTTAAGCTTCAATTAGCGTAAAAGTGGAGATTTAAGATGTTTATCTTGGCATTACTGCATGTAGCCAGTCATGTACCTGTGCGAGTGTTTTTGAAAAGGAAAGGATTTTATTACTTTATTTTAAAGGAGATTTATGATGATGATAAATTAAATCCCCTGACCGGAAAAAAGGTACAATAGAATGGAGCTCAGAGTGAGTAGTAGTGGAGTAAATCCGCAACCGTGAAGATTCATCTGATTATGAAAGTAATACTTAAAACCTATTACGTGCCTCGTTGTTTTATTTTGTCAGGTCCGGTTAAAATCTGACCTGACTTTATCTGCAGTTCTGGTCTGTGATTGTGCGTCAGTCTGTGTAATGCTTAAGCATATAAATCTATATGTAATAAGAGTATAGGGGGAATTATATTTAGTAGCTGAGTACATTAGTTGTAGCATGTAGCAATAAGATACACAATTGTGGTACAGCCTCCGTCAATTTTGCTTTCATTATAAAATAAATTAGACAATAGAGGTTTCTTATGTTACATTAGTGAGTGCATTAGTAGTACACAGGTAGGCACTTGCGTTGTGTTTTCTTATTTGTGTTAGTGGATATTTATTAAAACCTTTGGCATTACTAATTCCCGCAGGGGATAGTTCTATCAAAATTGTAGGTTACGCTATTCCCTTCATTAAAATCATTAACTTTTCCTTAATTATTCTTACTAATATTTTCTCATCCTTTCCAACTAATTTCCAAGCTTCTCTATTAAAGCCTGCACTTCACATTTTCATAATTTAGCATCCTGTCTTACATTGAACTTCATTTTCTCGCGTTCTCAACTCAAATTCACACGTTTCCCGAAACCAAGAGTAATGTGTGCTTGCCCAGTTTCTTTAGGTTCAATCCCCTTCCTTAACAAACGGTCCTATCGTTATCATTCATAACTATTACTTACTTTTTCCTGGTTTTCCAACTAAATAATACATTTACTTAGGAAACTAGACGTAAACTTCCATTACTCATGCAATTTTACTAGCTAATTCTCCCAAAATCCTGTTTAAATTCTCACTGCTTTGTTTTCTAGCTACTAAGGGCATTGCATGATGCGTAATCCGAGATGCTTTTATCTTTTCCCACTAAACGGATTTCGTTATTCTGTGTTATTATACTATTTCTGTAAATACAGCGCAATATCCACTTTGTCTTTGATGCGGAGCCAGTGACCTATAATTATCCATTTATCGGCTACGATTTCAGAGTGCCGAAATTAAACGATTACTTTTTCCTCGAAACATTTAGATCCACGTTCACATTATTATTCCACCATTTTCCGCTTCCTTGAAATAAAAATTGAGGAAATGCTTTCAGACACTTTTATCTATTAAGTGGACTTATTAAGTAGACACTGTCGCTAATATTGACACTTGATATAATTCAGTGAGATAATTTCAAAATTGCGAGTTTTATTTTGTATTCAAATGATCCTCTGCTAATTTATTTAGTGAATGCTGAATTTGACATGACATATTTTATTTTAATCTAGCCAAGTCAGCAAGAGTTGTTCGTAGAACTCGTGCTATTGTTGGGCCTGGTTTGTCATTTGAATACTAATTCTATGAACTCTGTCCTTTTACTATTTACCTTCCGTCAATCTTCCTTGAAATTGAGCTAATTCCTAGAAAATAGTAACAAAAAGTTCTGTAAGTAGAGTAAAGATGAATTTAAAGCATGGGGTTGCTTAAAATGGCAAGAAATTCTCTTTTAGAAATTCATGGTTTGACTTTGAGTTGTGTGGATGAGATAGTGATAGTAGAGTGGAGCTCGGGTTTTGTAGCAGCATTGAATTTAACTGGAATGTAACGGAATGACATGTCTGCAATTTTGAATGTTGTTCTGCATGTTTTCCCAATTCAATTTGTAAACTCAAGTTCAGTGAGAGTAAAGCTTAGTTGACTGACTGTCAAGCTCATGACATTCTTAACTGAAACTAACAATAAGCACGTCTGTCGTGCACTTGCACATTCGGATCTATAAGCACGCTGGAGTTGGAGAGGAGTTGAATGAAATGAAGTTGAACGAACAAACTCAGGCTCAATAAGGAAAGTATGAAACTCACCGCCGAGCTTCGTCAGCTCATCTCGCCAAATCAATTCACTTATAGCCAGTACAACAACATTGTGTAAATATGTTCTTTATAGACAAACAACCTGCCGTTACTATTAGCCAAGCTTTTCAGGTAGTCCCTAAGCATAGGAATAATATATTCCTACTAGCCATTGTCAGGGATGCAGTGTGTCAGGAGTATATTATGTAATAGCAAATCTCCAATCTCATCCAATTCAGTTTTATACGTTCAATTCACCCTTGGCAGATCTCATCTCACTACAATATTCTATACATTCACTACTTCTACATAATGCACTATTAGTTCCGTTTACTCAATAGCCCTGTACCTTTGGCATGTGTATTAAGAGAGTATTATGTCCTGAGCTTGATTTGGCTTTTGGTTCTCCAATCTGTCAGAAGAAGCTACTACATCCCAAAAACTAGATTTCCATCTGAGATTCCAGCCTCGTGCAACCTATTACTCTCCTTTCTCACCATCCAACTACTTTACCCGGCTTTTACTCTCTACTTCCGAGTTGTTACTATATTTGGACCTTAGACTAACTATCTGTATATAGGTATACATAAATTCACTATTTTCTCATCTTTTAGCTTAAGTTACTTTTTAAAATTCTTAAAACTATGGACATATACTGTACTTTTACAGAAGAATATTACAGAATTAATGTTTTGTCACAAACTTCCCTTCTACAGAATCATACATATAGCCTACAAAGTATTTTAATAGTTCCGATAGTCAATCGTTGTTCGTAGTTTCGTAAAATATGTTCACCCAAGTACTACTACTTAAAGAATATTTCTAGTGCAAATGTTCCAGCAAGAAAAGCTATATCCTTAAAGAATATGCATTTTGAATGGAAATAGGTAAGATGGTTAATAGGATCGAGAACACGAAGGAACAAGAAGCAGGATCTATTTATCTAAGTAAAGTAGGTCCTCATTTGTATATGTATTTATATTGTGTAATGTTCAGCATGGAACTACAGATATATGATGGTAATAGCAGTCGAGTAGTAGTAGTAGCAAAGGAGCAACTATTTTGTATGAAACGAAGGAAAAGAGTAGTTTGGCTGGTGTAGGATTGGGTGGTAGTTGCGAGTGGTGGAACTTCTGTTCGGATGCAGTCTTTGATATGAATTTATTTTCGGCTGCCACCATGCAAAACTTTTGACACGTCAGATTGAAACACTTGACTTCGCTGTCTCTCGCATCCGCTATATATCTCCCTCATCCCATCCTGCTGTTTCTTCTCTAGAATCTTGAATCTTCTGGGAGAACAAATTTAGGCTCTCCTGTTTTCTTATTATGTACAAATATGCCCTTGCCAACGATTCTCTGCACTAATATATCATTTCCTCTTCAGTCAGCTCAAGCTCAACTCATTTCTGTACAGTTCAACTCTCCTTCCCGAGCTACACTTCTGAAAATATTCAAATGCGCCTGGGATGTAATTATTTAACATCTTATGACTGTTTCTCGCTCTAAATACACATTCATCTCTTTCTCTTATCTGACTCCTCATTTTTAACTGGAAAAACAGAAATTATGCAGAAATATCTGTCATCTTGTTAAATCTCCAGGATCCACCACTGTACAGCAATGTAAATTCATTATTAGCCTTAGCCCTACCCACTCCTACTCCATAATTAATAATACTGTCTAATAATGTAAATTCTTCGTTTTTCCAATATCCGCACTGTTTTTTCCTTTTCCCAGAATTCATAATCTGCTGATTTCTCAAGTAGTTCCTTACATATTTCAATCTTTTACACGGTGTTTACTTACTAAAGCACCTTTTCACGTTTATGTTTGCTTTTTTCTTTGGGTTGAAAATGTCTTGGCATAATACTGGTAAAAGGGCATGGAAAATCCTGTGTTAGGTAGATTGGTAGAATCTTTCACCTACGCAGTGCAGACAAAATCCAGGACGAGCGGAACACCTCCGGCATTCAGGATATCAGTTCTTTTCACTTTCCTTGCATAAGAGAAAGCCTTATGGAATGGCAGACAGGAGAAGAAAGGACTTGAGACTTGCTTTGCTTTTCCTTGCTTGATCAGAGTCCTCCGGAAGAAAACATTGTTTGGACTGTGAATTTATTACCCTAATTCATCTCTTGACTTAAAGAGAAGAGAATGGTCTCTTTCTATGTCTACCCTAAGTATACCTTAATATCATGTTGGACTATCTCTTACATACAAACAGATATTCTCTATTACTTATAGGTGCATCCCTCCATACACATAGATGGTTAATATTCAGACCATCTTCTTAGTGTTTTGTATTCTTATAGAATATTTGTAATGGAGTAGAGAGAACTTTTTCCATTATAAATACAACAACAATTGACTAGTTTATATTCACTGTCTACTTTCCACCTATACCGCATTTATATATCTATAATTGTACTAATATCTCTTTCGCTGCATTTATATACAACATAATGTGCATATGGATCTATCGCATTACTGTAAAAACAGATATCACTATTGTTTACTTATATTACTACATGGGAGTTTTTATGTAGCATATTATACACTGAAATGCATATAAGAGATACATATTCTTATATAGCTGGATAGTGTCCTGTTTTCTTTGCAGATAGCAACAAAACAAGCCTGCTCTACTTTATTTGTGTAGTTTCATAGTTTTACTCTGGAGATGCATACTTTACTTGATTTGGGTGTACATGGCATAGAAATATCAACAGAGCTATGGATTTATATGCAGTGCTGTCTACGTGCAAAGTGTGCCAAGCCTTGGCATGTAATGTATAAGTACACAATATGTATGAGTAAATAACTATGTAGGTATATAATAGTTTCTATAGATAGTTCTTCATCTTGTTCTCTGTTATCAGAGAGCCTTTGGCGAGAGACAGAACAGTTTGTTTGGTGTTTGATTAGATTTACCTCGAAATTTCTCACTTTCTTTGAGGGAAATGAATGGTTTGTTTTCCAGAGATTAGGTATGCATACATACAACAGTCTTTATTGTTTCTCCTCCACTTACTTCTATCTTTACGTTTCCAGCTACGCTACATGACATTGCATTACATCAAAAGTTTCCTATCTAGGACCCAGTCTCATTTCACTTCCATCGTCCACCACTCTACATTCCACTACAGACCAACCCACACACTTTGCATTTAACATAACTCTATACTCAAACACAATCTATATTCATCCCTACTATTTTACCATAGTAAACTTACAATAGGTACTTTAACTAGTACAGAATTTTATTAGTTTCTCTACAGAACGCAATAACATTAGGAAAATATAGATTTGCGTTCTCCAACTTCTAATTTCATTCTTCATTTTCATATATTGTATTTGTTTTGCACAAACCAAGTAGTATGCATATAGTGTATAGATTTTAGCATTATAAATCGGGTATTATAAATGGTACTGCTAAGTATAAAACTCTTTTCAGTCCAACTTTCTCGTTTCCGTAAACTTGTGAGTGAGTGAAGGAAAGGACTCTCGTCTCCGGTCTTCATGTCCACAACTCTAACTGAAGTATAGTTTAATTTAGCTCTCGTTTAGACTAACAGGGTGAGCGTGATGCAAATGGGGTATATATTTATTTAAGACGGAGGAGCATACTACTTGTAAATGGTATATAAAATGTGTGAACTGGAGTATAGTAGTTGAAAATAGAGTATAATACCCGTAAGTAGTTACATCCTTCTTGTTCCACTGTTTTACATTGCTTTCAACTTATAAATACTTAAGATAGAATAGAAGTTGTTGTTTTGTTAGTTAGCTAAGTTTCTAGTAGTTTGTTTGGCATGGCAAGGCATGGCACGGTTTCCTTCCAGTTCACAAGCAGATTGCTCGCAAATTTTAATTTAGTTGAATAAACACAATGGCTGAGTGAGGGAACTTGTTATTTGATTAAGTCATGACGATAGTGCCTATTAAGTTTTGCAATGAAGATTTCTCACTCCCATTTCAAATCAATTAATAGAACCGACGAAAACAGTCAGAATATATGAGTTTATGATGTAGACAGATGTTACTGCTCCGATACTCCTCCTTATCAAAACTATTAAGTAAATGTTGTCTCACATAACTATATAGAGTTACAATAACAATGCAGTCTTAAATTATTCTGTACAAACAGCACACTACTACACACTGAATACATAGACCCGTACACACCCCACGGCCATTCCCTCCTTGCCCTCACCAGCTCTGAAGTCCATTTGCATGGCTAAGCCACGCTTTAATTCGATACAAAGTAGCTAAATACAAAATTAATATTATAAAGCCTTGACCCATTTACCCAAATTGGATTGTCAGCTGTCTTCGATTTAAAGTTAATGAACGGAGGGCACGAGAAAGGAACCCGCGACAGAGTAGGGGACTTTTATCATTAACATATAACCGTGTAATCAATTTCATCTATTTAAACTTGCAATGACAGGCCGTAGTCAAATTCAACATTCGCTATACCTTCAATAAGGTCCACAAAAAATTTTGAGTGCACAAAACTTTTGAGTATACAGAGACCAATTTTAAGCATACAGAGATCAATTCAATAAATCTACTATCGTATTTTTATAGGTTTTCTTGTTCCCTATTTGTTTGTTCATCCTTATCATGATTTACTGATTCGTTGTGTTTCATATTCATTAGACTCCATCCAATCCTAAATATCGTCAGCATTTGTATTACGTGGAGGTGCAACAGCCTTTAAAGTAACCTACAAATTAAGTGTAATATTTGTACCAGATTTCTAATAATATATTTGTCGGAGTTGGACAGCAGAAAAACTGTTGGAAAGCATAATTAAATTCGCAAAATGCAAAGTAAATGCTTAGACAAAATTTGACTATCTGTCACTTGCTGGCAACCTTTAAGCATGGATTGCCAATGCACATTGATCCCAATCGCTCCCTATGAAGGTCATTTGTCTAACCTGTCATAGAAAACGGTTAGGACAGGCATGGGTGTGGAGCTTATGAATAGTCATGATTGGGAGATCCATTTTTCTTCGGTGGTTGACAAGAGGAACGATTGAATCCCTCCAGTTGGCAAGTCGAAGTAAAATAAAATCGTATTTTGTTTTGCTGTGCAATAGTAGATACTATTAAACATTATGAGTTAAGTGTGTATTTAGCTTTGTACATAGGAAGATAATAGAATTTCGGACTGATATTCACCAACTGTTCATTTTGCACTAAAATTGTGAGATGAAGTGATAAAAAGCAAAACTTGATTGCATTGTAAACCATGTAGATTTCATACACTTATGTTTTGTATGTACTTACAGATGCTAATTAGTGTTTGTAGGAAAACAAGGTAGCATTAATTATACCATGAATGATAATATGTGTGCCATTGTTTATGGGATATGGACACGCACACTGTGTAGTTGTATAGAATACAAATGCAGATTCTCTTTCGCATGGTCAGATTGTATGTTTTGTAGAAACCGCAGAGTTAACCGAGACGAACGTAATGATGATTCCAAAACGTGCATTTGAGTGGACACGTAAGTAATAACAGAAATAAATCCAGGATGGTGAAATAAAAATTGTTGAATTGGGATGGAGGAGAGTGAAGAGGAGTAGGGGACCGTAACAGAAACACAGTAATGTTCCCATGTGGGGGTAATTCAAATTTTTCTCATGAGTCGCCATCCATTTCTCACTTTAATAAAGCGTGAAGAATTTGAATGGAAAATGGGGGAGAAAGGTTCCTATTGTGCCTGGATAATATTCGGTGACCATACATAAGCAGACAGCAGATGCGAGCAATCTGAAATAGGTATATTAGTGCTGGACAGTTGAGAGTTTAGATGTCCACGTCATTCCAGTAGATCAGTCAGCTTGAGCTTTATAAATGGCTCAAGGGCTTCCTCCCATTTTTCATTGTTTGCACAGGGACTCCAGTGGCCGGAGCAAATTATTCTTTTTGCACATAGATAGAAGCTATGCTAATCTCGGGCCTGCAATCCTTTATTCTATTGGTCTCCCAAGACAAGGCACAAGCGTACATTTTAAATGCCCAAACAATGTATTTCAATTAACTTTTTTATCCTCCAGAATAAAGCAATTAAAAACAGTTTAATTTTATTACTCAGTCAATATTCTTGTCACGTTGTTTGTGTCTGCTGGCAATTTGTGATTCGGTAAATGACACTCCTATAATTATTTTACGAGCCTCTTCGACAGTTATAGTTGTCATAATATCACAAATGAGCAGAAGAGAATCACCATAAAATGTGTTTCTCCCTGTTGTCTTACTTTGGTTAGAGGTACTTACGTGACTCAATCTCAGCCATTCATCGTGCATATTAATTCCTCCTCAACTACAGGTTTACTGTCTCCTTCATATCACTCATCCTCACTTGCCGTTGCGCTTCACAGATTTTTGTTGTTTCCCTGCCCTCTATCTTTCGTTGTAAATCCTCCTTGGGAATGAAAACCTGATACAGATAATACAGGACTGAAAGATATCGAAAAAGCTGGACAACTTGTATTAGTAGTGATTGCTACCTTAAAAAGACAGCTCCCTATCTTAATACCGACTAAATAAGTGAGAATTTTATACACAGAATGATAATCCTTATCATAATATTCTCTAAGTTCTTCATTAATTCATAAGATATTTATTATGCATTCGCTTCAATAGGATGTGCTATTGTTATAATATAATGTTACAAGACTGCTAACAAAGTTTACAGAAGGAAGCAAATGTAGTATGTATGAAGGGGAATCATTTAATATGTAAAACAGACCAAAAACGAAGGCCACAACTAAACCCGTAGACATAATATAATAGTAACACAATACTATAGAAGTGGGTCCTTAGGGATGGTAAAAAGGGACGTGCACATTCAAAAGTAACTCCATAAACCCTTATACAGTAAAAGTGAGTATTTATGTAGGTACGTAGTCTGATAAGGAAATGGTATATGGAATGAATTGTTGTATAGAGATGACGGATGAGCTCATAAAAACCGCAGAAGAAAAGCAACGTAATTAAACATGTTGTGATCTAACTATAAATCTCAACTGAAAATACCTTGCACAGAATTCTATCCATGTACATAGTTTTTCTATACTCAGATTGTCCTTTACGTTGTACTGCCATGTACTATAATGTGTAATTTTCTATCTAAGACCTCTTTTCCGATCTGATAGCGTGATGTTGCTGTGGAACGCAAAAAATAAATTATAGAACATACAAGCTGCATACTGAGATCAATGCTGTTATACTTGAAATGTGTGAGTGAATAGCAACGGAGATTCTCATATAAAACGAAGTATTAGCCACCCATTATTACCTCCCTACTTACCTGTAATACTCAACATAATCCGACGATGATGAGCAGACACCCTATTACACTATTACTACTGTGCTCACTACCTACTTCTACCCAGCTACTAAAATGTAGCATACTGTTTGAACATGTGAAAATATTGTACCTACTTTTTTCTCACTTTCAGTACACGAAGATTAAAAGACACTCTGACACTCCTACCTGCTAACGACAACATTCGAAATGTTCAGACTCTTCCCTATTGTTACGGGCAATGCTTTTATACACTTCATATTGAAGTAAACCAGTATTTTATACGAATTAATTGTTCCAACCATTTTCATACCATGCACAAGGGCTAAGACTCTATTTTATGAGACAACTAGAACATTAAACTTTTCTCATTGCAATCAAGCATGTGATGCTGGATTAGTTTCATATATTCTAGTAAATCATGAAAGCTCCAACAGGATCTGTTGCACTCTATGCTTCTTATTTTATTCATATACTGCATATTATAGTCATGCGGCTCCTTTTTTTAAATTTCCTTGCATATTGATATATATATTCTGGATATGTAGGTGAATGCATATATGAAAGTGACTTTGCTTGTTAGAATTTCTTGAGAAGCTAAACGATTTCCTGTGTAGAACAATGCATTGTTCTTTCGGTGATATTATGCAGTCCGCACATTTCATCATCACCGCATTCGGTCAATGTGATAAGGCTGCACTAACTTACTATTGTAACAAATTCTATTTCACACGTCTATAAGTTTACAAGTGCACGTAATTACAAACTTTGATTCTCCTGCAATTTTATATTCCCGTGCCAGTTCCCTATTTTTATACTTCACGTATTAAATTACTACCCATGAAAACAGATTTATATTGCTAAAATAGTATAGTAGTATTCTGCATAATATGGAGTAAGTAGAGTAGAACAGTCCTTCAAATGATAGTAAACTAGATTTACTTTAGATCCTTGAAACATTTCATTATTCTCAAAATTATGCGTTGACCCTTAATAATTAGATGGGCAGGGAGTGAGTAATTAATTCGGGGCTGGTGAAGCCTGGAATCGTGAGTGCTTTTGAAAAAGCCATAAGCTATTTATTATTGTGTACTACTACAACAAACAAAACTGATGTATCTAATTATAATGGAGATAATTATATAAATTCACCTGTTTAAATTCATTGGTAAGCACTATAGGTAGGTTATATCAATACAATAGTTAGACCTGTATAAAATAAATAAGTAGGCAGACATAGAAGTTGAAGGGGAACAAAAGGCGAGTGAGTGTATTTAGCTAGTTACATCATATGAGCAAGTACACCACTGTGTGGGACTGAAAGGAAAAGCTGCATGAGACTGTAACCCTGAAGAAAGGAACGAAGTACATAAACAATTTAGAATGCACACACTGTGCAATAACATACAATTCAGAGGAAACATATTCAGTTGAAGAGACTGTTGTTGTTAGTTCTGGAGAAGAATCAGGTCGAGATGACGGGAGTGGAGCAATTACCCTCCGTATTAGCTACTCATGCCTGCCTCGATGCCTCTCTTACGGCTCGCTGCCTTGTTTAATCATAATTTTTAAAGTATCCTTAATTTCCTACCCTCATACACTTATAAGGAGGGACTGCTTAAAATACCTGTTTACACATATAGACCATTAATATGGGTATATAGCTATTGTTCAGGGAAGAGTGTCTTGGACAGTCCGTTCTGTGTTGCTGACAAGACAGGGGTATTGAAGGCCCCTGACTGATAAGACCCTTAAGTGTTGCCAACAAAGCAAACCGATAATTATGAGATATCACGACAGGTCCACACATGAAGAGCTTCCTCTATTTTCAAATTCAAAAACCGGTTCCATCCAAACAGATATTACTACTGGCTACTTTTGGTCGATAAAGGAAGTTGAACAGGAATCCTTTATGATAAGTACTATTATAAACAATTCAAGTAGCCTACTAAGTAAGAACATACTCAGATTAAATTGTATTATAGTGCTCTCAAATAATCCACATACCTTTTGGAATATTTTAATAAAATTCGTTTTGCATTTCCGATGGAATGATGGAAAATATTGGTTAGCATAATGAACAAATGATGTGTAAACGCACCTCCTTGCTTTGTTGCCATTTTTTTGTATTGGGATTCATTGGAAATCCAAATGGCATAATGTGTACACAAGTCTGTGGGATTATTTCGAGTATGAAATGCCTGGAGCCAAGGGAATTCATCAGAAGTGTTTTTGCAAACTAATTTCAATTGGGGAGATGCACCCGAAGTTTAGATGAGTAGTTGAGTGAGAAACTGGGTCGGTGGATTACAAATTAAATGAGATATTTAGGTACATTACATGCATAGTTGAGCTCTAATCAAATTTACTTGTGAGTGAGTTTGAGATGTTATGAATTGTTTCACTTGTCAGTTTACTCATTGTTCTCCATAACATTTCAAACGTATAACTGCACATTGTACTGCCCTCGTATCGTTAAGCCATCCCTTCTATCTTTTTTAATTGAAACTCTTTTGCTCATAGCTGTATTTGGCATGGCTGAGTTCAAATGCGACCACTGCTGTATAACAGTCCCCAAACAATACTATAGTATTTATTATTATATAATATACTGGTAGGTATTATACTGGTAGGTATTATAGATATACCTGTTCATACTTATCACCAGTGATGGTAGTATATAGAGAAAGTGAGGAATCTAAAAGCGTTATTTATTAAATCGCAAGGGAATGCGGTGCAGTGAAAGCAATTATTTGAGGAAGACTGTGTTTTCCGTTATGAACTACTACTAAACTACTAACTGAGAATGTAGCAGGGTGTAAGTGTGTTCAAACGACTGTAAATGAATACACGGCCTAACTTTCACCAAACAAAGCTTACCAGAATATTGATGGGCTACACAAGGCTGTTTTGTGCACTCTCACTCCAGTGCATTATTAAGTCAGTTTCGTATATGAATCACATTTGAGGTAGAATTTTAGAATGACAGAAATGCAAACATCTCCCCAACTTCCTTTGATGTCCCCGTCTCATCTTTTATACAAGCAAACAGCGCGGATTTCATCAGTGTAACGTCCAGTATTACGGAAATTAAATGGAAACATACCTAAATATCCCTACCCACCTATAGCTATACTCTACCAGACTAATTTTAAATAGACCTCCAGCCATTAGCAAAGTCTTTGATGGACTTAAAAATATTTTGTCGGTAAGAGCTCTGTTTGAAATATGAAATAATATTTCCAGCATCCCAACGGAAATGTTACTTTGTACAATCCTAGTAAAATATATATTTTAGATTTTTACAATTTTAACATTGTACTTATTGGTTGAGTGCGTACTTTTGTCTACATTCAGATAGTTGCACATTCCCAACTTCTGATTTAATGCAGATTAAAATCTACATTTGGTTAAATGCACTTCGTAAATCTTTTTTTTTATTTGCAAGATGCGATGATATAGAAATATAAGACAGGATGCTTGAACTGAAAATTGGCGTTGACAGACTAATGGGCAATTAAAGCTGCAACGACCACATGTGGTAATGTAGTATTAGGATTAGAAATTGATGTATTTTATTCATGGGGTGCGTGAGAGAATGCTTCACAATAAAATTAAAAAGACAACAATGAGAAAATCAAAATAACCAGGTAACTTTCCTTTACATGCTACTAAATGCAATTAATATTTATATGTGGTTATCATTTAGTATTCCAGAATAAGGTTGGGACTGGATGCTATTTGCATACAATTTGGAAGTAGAGGAGGAGAATTGAAATAATAATAGGTATCAACTAAATGGGAATGCATTTGGAATTGTATTTGGTATAAGACAAAGATTGAAATGTGGAGCAGACGCTTATTTAAGCAAATTACACGGTTAGAAAATCAAGGTAGGCAGATTCATTCCTAGGAAAAGGAACCTCTTGGCATTTACAATTGTCATTTCCAGTAGGCAGGTCTTGATGAAATGGCTGGTGTATTATTCACGTTATTACTTGGCTTATGCGAGTGATAAAATCTAAGTGCATGCTAATGCTAACAAGTAGTTACTGGAGTATTTTGTTTTTATAAATGATTAAGAAATGTTTAGACATGCTTAGCTATATAGGTAGGACACTAAATTATAAATCCGTCCCTCAATTACTAACCCGGTGTTGAGTTGTTGAGAGCAGGCCGACCTAGATGTGTCTTGGGCATTCAAAGTGCTCCGAGAGATATCATAGTCGTAACAATACACCAAATTCACTATTATATTCTCATAATAATGCGGTTAGGTTTGTAAAACGCTTTTCGAATATTACCAGAGTGCTTTCTGACCAATGAATAGCTGAGAGACTCATTGTCAGATTGTCTAAGCCGAAATGAGAACATCATATAATGTTTTTATACACATTTAAAATAGCCAACAACCAAAATATCATGGAAATAAATGGAAATTACAAGTGAGTTAGCGTGTCCTTTGGATTGTGCAAGAGGTTCTCAAATTAGGCCACTATAGTTTTCAATGCCACTTTCATTCTCTTTGTTAATTCCATTTGCCTCAGCACGCAATATGTGAAAACTTCGTTAACAGACTAACCATATCACAACTTACAGTGCATAAACCCTTTTAAACTCCTATAAAACTTTACTAGTCCTACCTGCCCGCTCCTCAAGCCTTGAAGTTAATAATTAGGGACACAATCACAGTTATTTAAAAATAGCAATTATATATGTATGTACGTAATAATTCCCTATTATTATGAATTTGTGCATTGCTATGTTCCATTTTGTACAATAGTAGTTAAGCAAATTGAATCTCAAGCTGCTATACTTATACGGGTACCTAAACACAAGGAAATTATTATACTTTGACCATCATTGATTATAACCGTGCATTCTTATTTTCATGTATAATTTTATATTGAATTTCATGTATATCATTCATTGGTATTTATGTCTGAAGAATCCGAACTATTGTTTTTAGATGTATGTTTTGCTTCGTGAAACGTGAGTAAAACGCTACTGGCAGTAGGTACTTTAGTATTGAACAGACGCCACCTTCCTTCCGTACTCCAAAACAACCTCCTATAAATCTTTACTGGAATTCTTATCCAATATTTAAAATACAATGCAACACTGAAACTTTAACCTTTTTTAAGTCAACACACGTATGCACACTTGCAATTACTATATAAATACCTTTAAAACTTCTTTAATATATGACTGAGATAAATGAACTGAGAGAGGAGTATTATAACCAACAAGAGAATGGAGTATTATAACCAACAGAATTTTCGTTTCTATATTTTAGCTGAAAATGAAATTTAATTCTGAATTCGTTGTTTCTGTTCTGTGTTTTGTTCATTTCATTACTGGTATTATAACGGTTTTAATTATGACACCCATTATGTTATACTTTTGTAATTAAAAATATTCTAGTAATATTATTATTAGGTTACCACTTTCTTGTAAAATGTGAGTCTATTATATTGCCTGAATTTTGTAGGACAATAGATCTTTTGAGACCAATAAATGCGATGGCTGCTAGAGCTGGAACCGTGCTGCTAAGATGATCGAGTCAGTGAGATTAACAAATAAGAAAATAAAAATGTCAAATTCCCAGTCAGTTTTTGGAACTGTTAAGAATCTATAATATTATAATCATAGTTATAATTAATATCCTATATCTAATGTGGCAGTATAAGGTTTGATAAATCAATGCAAATTGTACATAACTACTCTATAGCGTACATTTTAGCTTACGATGTATGTGAACATAAACGTGAAGAAATTGCATAATAAGTATTAATATGTTATTGTATAGACATCATATCACATCAGCATCTACCCATTTTCAATGCTTTCTAATGTGTCATAATTTTAACTAGCGTCCTGATGAACTACGCCTATTTATCGATTGAAATTAAGATTGAGCTATAGAATGACATTTTGATTAATCACAAAGTCGTATGTACCTACAAGATATGGCAAGAAAAGCAACTGCAAAGCCCCGGCCTTGCATTTACACTTCATAACTAGACACGAATGTAATATTCTAATATTATTGCCCATTTAGCATTCTTTTGCAAATAGTTATTACATAGTTTGTTGAAACCTTCACATCCGCCTGTAATTACCGCCGGAATGAGAAGGATTCCTTTGAAAAATAGAAGTCTATATTCAGAACATAAACTGAGACTTCACAGTCTGCTAAGCACTACTTTACTCTTGTAAGAGAAAGAATAACAAAATAATATTATCTCAAATAATGCAGGCTTCTGATATTTCAAGCATTTCCGTTTCTCCTACCTAACTATTTATAAATCCAAACTCAACTACCTACATGATGAATTAGTACTTGTCAGTTTTACTGTTAACATCGGTATGTGCGCTAAAACATAGAATACAATATAGAGCTTTCCAGTTTCAGTGTAGAAAATGTAACTTAACATTATTAGCATAATTTTATTGGAAAGTAGATGAGAATTTATAAAATAAACCAGCACAACTATTTATAAGTATTACATAATGACAAGATGTTTATCAAAGATTTAGTAATTTCCAAATAGTGTACTTGTCCTTCACTCATGACATAATAACTCAAACACAGGCCTATAGATCAGGAAATCCCATAGAGTAGCAACCACTAATTGATAATCAATTCATTCGCTACCAATTAATAATAGTAGCATTTATCTGCATCGATTTAACAGTAAATTAAATGCATTCACATATCAAGAGGGAATAGGTATTAGTTTAAGAGTATTTATAGCAAGTAAACCTTGCCACATCGGTGTATGGCACAGATTTGAAATGAATGAAATTGAACGAGGAAAAGACAAGCAATTCATGCTGTGAGAAGGGACAGGAGCTCTGAGAGACTCCATACTGTGCGGACCACAAGACAATTATTAGTTTCTTTTTGACAGGACCGGGCTTCATTATAAAATACGGTTACACTATCTACCTATACATCGATGTACTTTAGTACATAGCTCTAGAGATATGTATCGTAATGTAGTTAAGATTGTAGCAAAAACTTGTACAGTTAATTGCTTTCATTATTCACGCGTGAAGATATTACTATTATGTTAGAATTATTTATTGCATCAAAGTTGGAGGGTGAGAACTATTGCTTTGCTATAATTTTCATCTGGGACGTTCACACAAAGTTTAGGCTCCTCTTCTTACTTTGTTATTCCTCTAAGTAATACAATAGATTATCTTTAAGTACTGGAGCCTGACTGCAATTTACTTTATTTAAACAACACCACATGCAACGTTTCTCTACTGAAATTAAAACCTACATTGCGACATTAATAAAACAGGATAATAAGGATCCCTACTAAGGTAACTTACTAAAACTTCTAACTCTTTACAACCAACTTTTATTGTTTTCTCACCAAGGAATTGAAAATACTCTTCATTTGTATGAATGCGAATTATGTAGTTAATTACATTTATAATGCTCATCAAATTCACACTTAATACAGCACCGAGATAACAATTCCTCTATTCTCCTTGGGTGGTAGCAATCTAATAATTGCTTTTCACTGCATATAATTTAGAGGGGTGAATAGTGCTTATTTGCAAACAGACAGAATGTCTAATTCTAAGTATTCACGGCTAGTTCTGTACATTTATTTAACTCCAAGTCCAAGTTGCCGTCTTTAAATAACATGGCAAAGCATATTTTGCGAATGTGGGCATATTCTAATTAGTGACTTAGCTCATTATTTGCACACAAATCTTTAAAAGCTAGAAATGCCAAGAAACATGCTCACCAATTTCTTTTACAGAGAGAAAGGGAGAGAGAAACAATCATTGATAATTTTCAGAAATGGTAAAAAAGCAAAAATTATTGCTAAATACATGAAACCATCTTGACGGAAAGGTATTTATTTATTCTTCTTGGTTTTCTGCCGATCATCTCTTGATCATAAGTGAAATTTTATTTGCCAGAACGTTTAAACTTGATGGAACTAAAAACGTTAATCGATATACAATGAATTTCACTTTTATGCATATTTTCTTATAATTCTCAGTAAACACAATATTAATACTGGAAGGGTCACTAGGACTCATCCTATATTAATATTTATCATAAAAACTTGAAGGATGAAGGAATGTACTATCAGGTATTTTAAAAGGAGCACAAGGAATGCTGCATCATGCCATGCCGCAATGCACTGTATCCGTTTTGGATTCTGTCAGTTCAGTAAAGATCCTGAAGGGAAATGCATAAATCGTTATTGGAAAGATTGAACTACTACTTTCCGAGGTTGAAACATAAACAGTTGGAAATAAATATGCATAGTTCTGGGAGTAGAAGAATTACGGCGATTACATATCCGATGGAATCCCTATCAGGGTGAAGGCATAGGAAATGCATGAAGTATTGAGGTCATTTAGAACGGATCATATTTTGAAGGTTGAACGTGGTTCTAACATCTTTTCCTTAATTTGATATAAAAAGTACATTGTGTGTGCATTTATCTCGGCTACTATTATAGATCTAGTATCAGTTTGCTCGACTGCTTCACATTTATCCACACACAATTTGTTTTAGAAATTGTTTCATAGGTTCTGTACGTATTTGGTATAGTAATTTCATTTGAGTGTTCCAATTTCCATTTTTCGATGATTGAGGTATTTATTTATTCGTTCATTCAAATTATTAATCAGATTCCAAAATTATTGGTTTGCAAATATGTAGTAGGTGAAGATTATATTATAGCTTGCATTATTCGATGATTGAAATATTTCACCGCACATCCAAATTGTGGATCAATTTCTATACTGATTTCAAATGTAGTATAGGTTATGAGTTTTCATTTTACAGCGCATCTTAAAACAATATTCCAGATTGAAACTTGTTTTTAAATCATGAAATTTAAAAAAGCTCCAAAGGTGTATACTTAATTGAAATGTGAATTTTGAACTAACATTGTCAAAATGTGGTTGATCACGGGTGGAGAGAAGATGGTGTTGGGTTTAGAGTAGTATGCAACATGTTAGTCGTTATAGTTCGGAATGAAAAAGGATAGTTTGAGTTGGTTGGTGCTGTTGGTTCATTGTAAAAAATTTAGGAAAAAACTTTTTGCGAATTCTGAGATTTTGTGTGTATTGTGCTTGACAATGGTTTCGAGTCCGCCCAAGACGGTTTCCATTTGGAAGTATGAAGTAGGGAACAAAGTGCCTTTGAAAAGAACAGTGACTTGAAATGTACATAGAGATATAATATAGTAGTGTAGTTGGAAATAGAATTCAAAAACGCAAGTCAAAATAAATAAGATGGAAAATAAATGAGAGAATACATAAATTTAGTAGTGTAGGGCAAAGTAGACAGGCCGGAGAAGAAAGTCTTCTATTCCCATTTCAGTTTTGCAGAGGCAAGTCTCTTTGCATCCATGAATCTCGTTTTCGTCTGAATTCAATCACATTACATTATAAGAGGATATATCTCTGTATGTCGAGACTTAGTGGATGTACTAGTGTACTACTTAAGCTTAAGCTTAGCTGGTAGCTGTGCCCGGAGCATCACGACATCAACATCAGCATCACAGAAAAGTAAATATACATAAGCGCTGCATAAGATTGCATTGCACAGCATACATTTTACATTCCTAGTCTCTTTCGTTATTTGATGCATGTGTGTTGTGTTATGTGTCAGTTATTTTCATATGTGCAGCTATGCACACACTATTTATATCTGTAAACTTTGCTTAGAAATTGGAATAAGTTTACTACACGATCGTGCATACCGAATATTGTGTGCAGAGTAAATACCTATCTAACGTCCCTGTGTAATGTTAAAATAGTGTAATATGCTACAACTTCCAGCTCCGAAAGGCACTTCTTCTACACAAGCATAACATGGCATTATTGTTAAGCTCAGAAAAGAAGTTTCTTATTCTTATTTCGCTATTCTTATTATGCCGCTTTCTTTCCGCATCCTCCTGCTTCACTTTAGCAAAGAGAGGTAAAGTTCTCAAATGGAATCCGAATCCACATTCACATCCATGAAAACCAAGGAAAGCAAAGCAAAGTCTATTGTACTTGTCCTCCGGCACACAACCAGACCCAAAGAAAGTAAAATAAATCCGAATGCGTTTTCTGTTTGTGTATACATACTTTCCTAAACCTCTTTTTAGGTGAGTTAAGTTGAACACTCCATGGAGGACATCACTGAAGGACACAACAGGACACACTATTCTTACTCAGGACATACATCACCCAACTCTTACACAATACATCTAAATACACGTGTACTTTTTATCTCAAAGAGGATTTCAAATTGATTTCAACTAAACTTGCAACCAAATTTTAAATAACTCTTTCTCCCAGCTGCAGAATAACGATGTACACAAATACTTGCGTATAGAAATTGCAACACAAAATTAAAAAAGTTACAAAGTTGTATCAGGACAATATCAAAACTAATTTTTGAAAGTTACACTATAAAAATACTCATCAGAAGTTATTTTTGTTAACAGCACGGGTCATGCACTTGCGATTTGCATCTTTACATAAAAACATTTTATAATTTGGCGAGATAGGAGAGTTAGTCCTGAAGCTTTTCTATTGAAATAATAAAGCACACAAAACTCCAACTTACACTTACAGGTAAACTAAACCTACTATAAAATACTACGTAAGCTTATACCTGGGCAAAAAGGGCAAATATTCAATTTCGAGCTTTAAATTGGAATAGGCTAAATATAGTTGAGTAAGTGGCTTGGGACTCCTCAGTGCTCACCTGTCCCCGCGTGTTATTTTTAGTTGACAACTCAGAGGCATGTTGACAGGAAATTAAATAAGTTATGCTTGAAATGTAATAAGGCTAAGCATGGGGAAAGCCTACTAATCCAACTACAGATAAAATAACATTACTCCAACCATTCGCAATGTCTTTCTCCTTCTAAATACATTTCCTGTAAATGGCTTATTTACGTACGCTGTAAGTCACAGGTAATTGTACATTGATTTGTGTACCTACCGATGAATGATGATGATTGTCAATTTATGTATTAGTCATACTTAAATTGACGTTAGTAGGTTGTTCTTACTATTGATTTCTTAAATTAAGTTGCGAATTGTCATGATAGAAAGTAGTGAAGTCATTTTTTCTTCACTCTTGCAATTTAATAGTAAATTGGAATTTTAAATAATTTCCTGCTTAAAAGTAAGTTGAGTCAGACTAACTTCAGATATGACGGGATTCTGTGACTGAGGAAATTGAATCCTAAAACTCCGTATTTTATTCACTACAGTAAGTGTCTATAACTTTCTACTACTATATTCTTTCCTACATTTATGAAGCAGATTTTTTCCTTAAATTTCTTCGTTTCAAACCCATGCATCCTAGATCGCATATTAATAGTTGAGAAATATATTTCGAAAAAAATATTATATTGTAAATTAAGAGTCGAAGGATACAAATAAAGTGACCAAAAATAAATTTTGAAGGATGGAACAGGTAAAGTATTGAATGGAATTTCAGAGTGATTTGTGGCAAATCCCACATTTGCGATGAGCAGATATTCTACTGGAGAATAATCGGTTCTATATTGTTTATTTGTTTGCAATAAAGGTAGGACATGCTTAGCGAGCTTATTTATTGGAACAATAACGATTTAGAATAGTAGTTTAGGAGTGTGGGTGGTGTAGAGTGCAATGACAAAGGAAATTTTGTATGTAAGGTTTACGGTCGCGAAAGCGTAAAATAGATTCGGTTTGTGGAATGGCAAGTACAAAGCGAAAGTGGAAATGCATAAATATAACCACAGGAATTGTAAACGTCTATAAGTCAAAGGACATGGAGGCTAGGAGTTTTTGGAATCAAGTGTTGGGTTTAGGTAAGTAAGAAAAGTGTATTAATGCTAAAAAGAGGTAGAGTAGTAGAAAAGCAAGAGGAGGGAAACCACAGGACGAAGGAAAGACATGACACAATGTATGAACGTGTACTTTGGAATACATAGCATTTACGTGGTACATACCACATCTATATGATTATAAGGAGGCGAGGGAGTGTTGGGTGTGAGTAGGTAAGGTAGTGCGACTGGAGAAATGTATAAATGGCCTGTCAATGTGAAAGTTCCGCAAATGGTTCAAAGTCGCCGTTATTGCTAAAGTTGACTTTATCCCATGAATTTTCATGGATTTTCGTTGCATTTCTTTTGAGCAGACTGGAATTTAGATAGGATGCAAAGAGAATGAAAGGAAAAGCGGAAGGAAGGAAGGGGAAGACGAAAAAGAAAGAATGGCTTGAATTGACTTGACTTTCTATTTGACATGGGATGTGTATAGTTAGGTACATATTAAACTAGTTGTAGCCCATGCATAGTAGGTATACACTTATCTTGGCACACTCTAACCTAAGTGAGTACATTACATTACATTACATAGCATTAGACCCAGAATTGAAATTGAATGAAGGGTGGCTGAATAAATGCAAGTTCAAAGATGACCATTTTCTAGCGTCAAGTCACTGGAGAAAAGAAAACAAAATCGATTTCTACTTTTTCTTTCTTAAACTCATACATAGTAATTCAAGGCTACGGCTGACGGCGACGCTGACATTCTACCCAAAATTCAATATTCTTTTCAATATCATTGCTTATTTATGGAGATTATCAACACAAGAAAGAAAGCACGTCACGAACATCCTTAACAGGCTTTACATAACTTAAACTACCATGATTAGCATTAGAAAACTCCCTGATTGCATTTCACTGGGGGAGACCTATTAATTAAACTTCGGATTCATCATTCATAATTTATTCCTTTATCCATACTCCCTATACAGACTTATTGATGAGCCATTTCTATTCACACAACTCTGTTCCTTAATCCTTAAATTATTCAAATTGAATCCCAATATTTTTACTTCGGTTAGTTATTAGCTAAGAGCAACCCTGCTAAGAAACATTAATCTTATAAGCCGCACTTCAACGTTTATCGTCACTATCACCCTCTTATCTATACAAATAATACCCAACGATTTGTAAAAGGGGACCCTTCATACCTTCAATACCTTTCCATCTACGGAAGAAAAGGTAGGCTTTTTTTGACATGCTTTCATATCTCCCTTTTTTAAATTCTAAAGTACTAATGACGACCCTTATAAGTGCCACTTACGTAATACCTACAATAGACTTCCTCTCGAATATGAATACAATTTTGACAAGTAAGGCGACGAGACATCTCCGAATCAATCATGGTAATCTATTTGGATGGAATCTCAAGTGCACTATTGGATTTGTATCCTTATAAAGTGCCCCCTTGAGGACGTCTCGCCGCATTCTATTTATAGCCAATTAATATAACATTATGGTATGACTATTTTCATCTTGAATCTAAAGGGTCACCTTCACATTTCTTTATGGCCATCATGCAATAAATATTGTGTAGGAGCTTCAAGGAACGATGATAATGATTGTAAATAATACATGCACAGAGTACAAGGTTCATTTCACTCAACTATCATGTAATCTGAAAATGCTTTTAATCATAACCGTTATGTCATGTCATTCTTCATTATTGTCATTACTTATCTCCTCTTGCCCTCATTCCCAAATCATCTGACAAAGTTTGAATTTTCTCCATATTCATCCTCCAATGCTTAGGAAAAGAATATTATAGAGCAGACTGAAATTATACTTGTAAAGTAGTAGAAGGTTGTCTTTCTGTTTAGAAGGATGATGACAGGAGATAATCTTAATGATGATCCCGATTGTTATTTCAGTTCATGGATTACTAGCTCCATACAATCCTCATCACTGAATCTTCAATCAATCCTTATCTGAATTGTGCTGAATCATTCCACAAGAATTATTATACAACATTACCATTGCAGTACAGATACAGATAATTTGAGGACGTGTGGACTTTCCCTCCGTTGACAGACGGTACACTTTTCGAAAAATATAGTGGTGTGTCATTCAACACAATCGAATCATTTTCAGTATATTTTCCTCTGTAATTTAATACATTATATACAAATCACGGATTCGATGTATAAACATATTTAGCTGTGTTACAAAACTCAACTGAGCCAGGAGTTAGTTGGCTATGGGTAGAATTGCGTGGGTTGTATAGCAAAGTACAAAAGATTAACAAAATCGGAAAAATCTAATAAATCTCGTAAGTAACAGTGATAGGACTAGATGACAAGACACAATGCCGGAGTAAATGATAATGAGGCGGCTCATTGCGACATTCATGTGATTTGCAGTCTCGTCCAATTTACGAAATTCATACAACCTACTTTTCCTTTATCCTTTACAGTTTTTCTTTTGGAATCCAGCGAAGTTGAATGCTGATGGACTCAGACTGACTATTATTATGGCCTATATTCACAATACTATAGGAAACATACATGATATTATAGCATCCGATCTTTTGCATTTTGATTTGACAGAACGGCAATTCTTGCAGTACTTATTAGAACTCGGCCTTCATGTTTTTCTCAGGTGGTTTATTTCATTACTGCCATACAAAATATCGGTAATAATGTTCTCGCTATTTCTTCTTGTGTCGTTGCTTCTAATGCGCAATAAATAGTGGCAATAAGTATCATCTTGCCAACGATTATAACGAGCAGCCGGAGAAGGCTAACGATCTACTTTCCATGAAGATCCTCCCAAATCTCTAGAGAGAATAAGATATCTATCCACTTATCTCTAACATAGTCCCCGAAAAGTATAAATAAGTACCTACAACATATTCTCGATACCAAATAGGTATATCTTAATGCTTGTTTCGTCCATGTATCGTATAGAACTTAGAATTTCATCATTTCTTTTAGAATTGAGACATTTTGAAATATTTACAGAAATATTCTTGACCTGAAAGAGTTTAATAAAATAGCAGTCGATGGCTACTTAACGTTGGTTGTTGACTTTAAATTGCTATGTAACTCGCATTAATAATATCAAGTGAGTATTATCATTGCTACCTACTGCCAATTTAAAAGGAGGACTCCACGCACTTATGTAACATCCATTAGACATTTGGAAATACAAATGATACTCATCCATCAGCCACTTCTTGTGTTCATTTTCAGTAAAACGCAAATTCTGTTCTATTTTCATCCAAATTAATATTTCAGCATCGACGGAAAATGGTCAACAACATTTTCATATGCATGCCTATTATCTCATTTGCAGTTTGAATTTTGCAATCAGTGGTCAGAGTGGAATTAGAGTGGTAGGTAGGTAGATGTTTATTTGCTTTCTCGAATCTATGCACTTTCGCACATTTGGTCATTCCTAACTATTTCTACATAAAATTAAATTAAAATGACTAGTGAGTGGAAATAAAGTGGTTCTCATTTAAAGATTGTGGGATTGGATTTTTCACAAGTTTTTGAGACAAACAGTATAAAATAGTAGTAGAATGAACGGTGAAACGCACATCGTTTCTTTTGAGCCAGTGAAAACATGAAATTGGTGTGGAGCAGAGACTGTAGAAGGAGAGGAGTTGAGAATGATCGATTTGCGGGATTGAGGGAGTTGGAGAGGAGAGAAAGGCTGGGTTGGTTTGCTTAGCTTCAGCTTGGCTGAGGATGAGATGAAGAAAGCCGGTTTGTCTGCTTTGGCTTTCGTTACTACGGCGGGGATACAATCCGATCTGTTGAGGACAGGCCGGAACTCGAATTGCTTCTTGGGATTCAAGAGGACTCCCTTTCTCGGAGTGAAACCGGACGATCCTCTCCGCGGGAGACATGTACCGGAGAAAGTTTCCCGTGCTTCTAATAACTTTCTCCATTCCTTTTCCCGGTGTTTTGTATTGCCCTAATCTTTCTTACTCCATTGAAAAGAACTACAGCCAAGTACACACTCTTATCCCGCACACACTTCAGGTATATTTCCTCATTTCTTTTTCTGTTCATATCTGTTAATACATAGTAGTCACTATAACCGTTGGAACTTCAATTTTATTCTCTGGCTTTTTGTATTACAAAATGTGCCAGGTCAGTAAAGTTTTTTCACTAAAGAAAATTTTAAGATTTTGAGCAAACAAATCTTATTTTCAATCAGGTCAGATTCAGCAGCTTTATGTACTTTGTATTGTAGAATGTAAACTGCTACTCACTATGGGCTGTTAATACACTTGAATGTTTACTCCTGAAACCTTAATTCATGATGACACAACACTTCAGAGTTAGTTGGTGCGTAAATTTCCTTCGTACTCCTTTCAGTCTAGTGTAATAAAAGCAAAACTGTTTTTTAAAAGTGATACTCATCTTTAGCTACAAAATTATTAGCATCTACTGCCTATCCATCTCATCTTAAATATTTCATGGAGTGTGAAAAGAATAGAATTTCAGAGGAAAGGGAATCTCATAGAAGATAATAGAGATACCATTTATCGAAGTACAGATTTTATATTAATACATTTACATGTCTATGAGTATTATAGTAACTATTTTATAGACACAGTTACTCATCCATTCGAATTCAAGGAATGGGGATGATGCAGCTCAGGTAATATAAAAGCAATGAAAAAGCGTTTAGTACAAACATAAAGGCAGGAAGTTATCCTTTTAGTAAACACAGATGCTTCTTCGTTGTGTAGATGAATCTGGAAGGAAAAAAATGCGGTTTGAATTCATCTCTTTTCATTTTATATTTATTATCAATGTATGTTATATAACATTACACTTTGAACAGAGACGATGATTGTGCTGTGTTAAGTTGGCATGGCGTGGCTTGTCGTTTCTGTTATTTTGGTGAGGTTGGTTGGTTAGTATCGGGTGCAGTCAAACGATGCGGTTAAGAGCACTTTTCATTCTCCGGATGCTGCTCATCTACCTGTGTAATCTACTCAACTCAATATCCATTATACTTCCACCTTGCGCACATTTCATGCAAACAATATTTCTCCGTTTTCTATAGGATAAGCATGCTCATGGCACAATAGGTACATACACTTATAACTTGATATTAAATATAACAGTCGCTATTAATTTTCCAGGAGTAACAAGCTTCTTCCGTTATTTGGGCTAAAGGGTTGTGTTTTGTACTTAGTAGAGGGTTAAGTTAAAGCAATCCCTACCACACACTTCAAAATCACTCTGCTAATGGATTATTAGAGTATGAACCGAACACTTCTCAGAAAAGGCGGAACTTGCGTTAGCTAACAGCATTTTGTGGTAGAGATGATAAACCTCCAAAGGGTAAATAGAGCGACTCAAGTGAACCAAATTGATCTTCATCCACTCTTAGTGAAGTACATACTGGATTAGGTAACATTAAGGCACTTACCATCTCTACAGTGTCCAAACACAACGAGTCTACATTTGATTTCGATGAGTTTCTCAATGCATAACAATAGTGCACTATTTCATGAATAAAATAGAACAGCTCTCAAATAATTGTAAAAAACCAGGGAACAAAAGGAAACATTAGTGAAAAATTTATAACAACTCTTCGAATTCAAAGTTTAGCTTAACTGTTGACTTGATCTCTAGAGAACAGAATAGCAGAAGGACAAGAAAATCGTCATTGCAATTTCCTTAGCTAAAGATTGACTTTTCTCTTTGTGTAAGTTTAATAAGAAACTCGCTTTTCTGACTTTGGTTTGGCTAATCTTCTATTTACTCCTTGCATTTCTCCGGTTAATGATACTTGGTGTGTGTATCACTCTTGTTAAGGTCGATACTCAAACGACACATAATAGCGGCATTAGAGAGTTTGCGATTTGTGATTCTGATCTGCAGCGTTGGAAATAGAAATAGCCCTGCTATTATTATGGCTCCAGTGTAATGTAACTTGTTTAAGTAGTCCTACGTGGAAAACAGTTTCTCTTGTTATTATGTCACGACGACGCAGGGCCGAATCCTATTTCTATTACTGCCATGATATAACATTCTCGTTTCTCTTGTATTTGCACGTCATGCTATTTTGCAGGAGGACGAAGGAGGACGTAATGTTACATAGGTACATCAAGCTGTAGTTGTAAGGCAACGTATCGTAAAAAACGTAAAGTACTAATGTAATGTAATGGTAATGGTCTCCTTTGCAATTGGTATTGGTGGCAGGAGGTAGTTTCGGTTGAATACCTTATCCAATGTCCAGATATCTTCTAATATTATTATAGGACCTACTTAATGACACTTCCGCCTAAGTTGAAAAGACTGACGAAAGGAGATTTATGACTCTCTAGAGACAGATTCCCTCCAAGGAACCAACTTTCTTCTGCCCTAATTTAAATGGTCGTTTTAACATGATCTAGTGACACTCACTAGGCACTTTTACGATCACCAGGAAATTCATCACCTCCAACAAAATTCAACCTTTTCTAGACAGAAACTACCCTCACAAGTCTCCCAATAATATTTATTATTGGAATTAGGATTGAATTGATAACTACTCTGTCTTCTTGCCGAGCAATGACCTAATTGGTAAATTTAATTGGTAATATTTTCAATCGTGCAATTAATATTAAACAGTCCTCTAACTGCGTTTCTTTTATCTGTAAATTAATTATGCAAATAATTAAAAAATCCTCGCTTTTTTCTCTAATATTTTATGCTCGTTCAAAACCAGCATAGCAATAGTTTCTGGATTATTGTCTTACAATTTTGCCATCAATAATTGGTGAAATAGAACATTCTGGTGGAGTTATGACAGCGAATTGGTGTAAAGTAGATACTAAACCAATAGTTTTGTTGCAATTACCTGTTTTTGTTGGTCCTACGCACTCGTTTCGAGTATAGTATCATTCGGTAATGAGATTTCCGTTCTTTAAGGAGTATTTATTTTAAAATAGGAAGCTTAACCGTAGTTGAACCTAATTTTATTGAAAGTAGGTGTAAAAAAATGTTATCCTGTAATTAATGGCCATTAATAAGTATTTGTAATTTAGTTTTAGTTCAGTCGTGACTGGAGTTGGACTTTCTTAAGATGATACACCTGCTTCACCACGCGTGCCATTTGAGTATCGAATAAGGAAAAAGTGATCTCGGTTACAGCTGCTCTTCACAGCCTCACTTTCCTTTGACCAAATAGTGCCAAATCATCGTTTCATATCGTGACTTGGTAATCGTGTCAGGTGTGGGAAGAATCTAATCATTGTTTCTCTTGGTGTTTGTCATTATTTGTGTGAAACTGTAACCGCAACATCAATATAAGTAGCTGTATAGAAGCAATTTGTTTGTCTGAAGACCAGCACAGCAGCAACCTAAAAATTATTCTACATGCGTTAGATTGGTTATTAACCGCTCTGATTGACATGAATTTCCTTAACCATTCGCATAGATAATATTAAAAGTAGAGCATTGGAATTTAAAATTATTTATCCTTATGAAAACTCAGATTTTAACTTCATCTAATTGCAATTGAGTGTAATAATTAATCTGCGGACAAATCGTTAGTTAATAAATCATTTCTTAATGAAAATACAGCAATAGAGATAAAAATGGAAAACAATTTCTCACGCAGATTGACGTATCCACGATAAAAACGTCAGTTTATGTGGAGTTGCAATGTAAAAGTGACAGGCTATTATGTATGAACAGAGCCTACTGCTTGCATTCACATTATCTCCATCACAATCTTATCTGATCCTTGAAGTGCCGATGTAAAGACAGGTGTCTTTAATCATTACAATAATAGTTACGTCCAGTAGTTATATGTAAGTGCTCAATTGTTGCAAGTGCATCGGGAGGCAAATAGACTTCATTAGGGAGTGCTGTTCAAATGTTATTAATGAAAAGCTTATACTGTGTGCGTACATGGGTTGAATATCGAATTGTATGGAGGAGACTGTTAAGTACACTCCTCTTGCATATTCAATGCTGTGTAAATTCGTGCAGCATTAGTGTTCATTGCACCAAGTCGATATTCCCGTTTCACTATAGTGAACTTTTATTTTACCCTTATGTATTCACTTATCTGTATAACAAATAGTTTGACGATTTAAAATAATGACATGCATCGACTGCTACACACTGTAAATACACACACAACGCTACAAAGTCAGTGAGAATGCATGTATGCGGTATGTGCATTTGATCTGTCTGGTGATAAAATCATATGTATGCACAATGCATATAAATTATGAATGCACACATTCACTTATGAAGAATTGAAGATGCGTTAAACACATAACTATTCCTAACCAAACAACATCATAGTCTCGGCATATAAATACGTTAACACGTATATAAATCAATATCTGAGTGGTTTCAATCCATAACTCTTACCATTCTACAAACAATCTTAAGGAGTAAAAAGGATAAAAAAATGTTTCAATTGAATTTTTTCATGGATGGAGTATGGTTAGATAGAGGGTTGTCGGCAAAGAGAAACAATCGTTTTGCCCCAAAAAACGATACTATTCTCAATTTTAAACGTAGAGTGATATTTAGAAGGCATGATTTTATGACTATAATGTTAAATATGGTTTGCTATTTTAAATCTTACTTGATACTGGAAAGTATTGAATGTCACATATTGTTGTCTTTTGTCTTTAGTAGTGAGATAATGTATCCAAGATTCAATAGAGAAATGCAATACTGTGAAACAATTAGGGTTTACGTAGTTATATGGAATTACAGGAATAATTTGCAATCATTATTATCAGACAGAACTGAAAGTCATATGCATTACAGATCTGTAGTTAGAATGATATTAAAAATTAGTTTGAAATAAATATATCTGAATACAGCTCTAATAAGAGATATGCAGAATTGTGAAATACAAAGGATATTTGCATTCATATATAATGCACCACTGGTGCACGTTATGGCCTTAATTCCGTAGGCAGTAGGGTGTAGATTTGCTTAAAAGTTCCTAACAACGCTGCTTATACAAATAGAAAGTGAAGGAGATGGGCAACATGACAAGGCAAAGTTCAACCGAAATACAATCATCCTTTGTTGACATTAAAAAGTACGCGCAGATATATTCTGATTATCATATTGTGCATCGTGCGTAAAACTCCGTTGTAAATCTAGGGTGGCATAAAATTTTATGAGATAGTTGATTTTTTCATATTTGAGTATTCACTTAGGGAAAGGGAAAGAAACGAGTTGTCAAATTGAACTGGTGAACTTTTCCTAATATTCTAATATGCACGTATATGAACCACTCTAAAGACACTATAGCATTGTAATTTAATATAGGGAAGTACAAATACGAGGTACTCCACTATAAAAATTATAGTGATTTGGTAATTCAGTTGACTATGGCAAATATACGAACTGAAGTACAATAGTGGTATATAATGGTATATAGTAATGCAATAGGAACATTGTACAATATTCTCAAATTGAAAATTCAAACTTTTTTCTTCTTCTATTAGTAGCTTCTAATGGGGTGTCTGCCCATTCAGGTATTTTCTATATCATGAAACTGCAATTTGCACAGTAGATGTTTGCATTCCAAATGCAGTTTGTTCTCCGAAATGCATTCAAGTTCTAACTTGGTTGATTTTGGAATGCAATCAATATGAAGTATGAATATTTTCTATTATCTCTTCTTCCCAGTTTAATGCGAGGAAAATATTCCAATCAAGTATATAAGGAGTTTGTACAAGTGACTGGGAAGATTCCCTGGTGCAACACTATACAGACTTCACATTATGGAACAACCCCATACAAACATAATATGACTGCTGCGTTGTGGTTCGGTGTTGTGTGTGGAATACTGTTGTGACAGGACAGAGCAGCCCCCAGAAACTTTTTACTTTTAGTGCTTTGGAAAAACTTTACAATTTGTTTATTATGCAAATGTGTCTGTGCAGAGAGAAAAAGTGTTGATTATTTTGACTTTTACGTCCTGGCGTCTGTGATCTGACGGCGGTTCATCTGCCGTCTGCACTTTTCCTTTCTTCGCACGCTTTTTATGATTTAAATCCCTACAATTCCCTTTTCATTTTTTATTGCGCTGCCTCGGTCACATTTTTAACTAATAATCCCACAAACCATTCTCCTCATTTACCAACGTATCTGTACTATTATGTTATCCCTGCCATTAGTTGTTGAAATCTAATAGATTGGTAATACCAAAATTACTATTGAATCAAGCAAAATTTTTTAGAGGGATGTTCATCCTTATGTCACTATTCTATACATTAAGGTTCAGGGCAACCTGCGGCATTCCAGGCTTCATTCGATTTTTTTGTAATGCATTCGATTTGTGACGTCACACGGCGACATTTCCTATACATTTCCATGGGGCAGAAAAATATTTTTGACAAATTTTTTTAATTTTTTTGACATGCACTTTCACCATGGTGATGCCCCATGCAAATGTATAGGAAAGTCGCCGTGTGACGTCATAAATCGGTTTACATACACAAAAATTCAGAAGTGCCTGGGAATTCCAAACCTATTTTACTTCTACTAGCCTTGGGTTCAGGGGTGGTTCAAAATACGGGGAAATTCAATGAGGGGCAGGTAATGGGGAAGTATCTATGGCTACGATTTAAAATACACAGAGCCGTAGAATTTTACTCTATGACAATACAGCAAAATGAATAGGGCATAAAAGTGACGATTTTTTTGGGAAACTTGGATCTAGTCCGAGAATATTGGTCGTAGAAAGACGAAGTTGGTCTCTAAAAACGCAGAAAATGTCAATTTATAGCAGCTTGCACTTAGATTCCTAAGTTTTACCTCTGGTTACGAAATATTAAATAAAATTGCAATAACTCGCAAGCGAAGGTAAAAGGTAGAAATCTAAGTGCAAGCTGCTATAAATTGACATTTTCTGCGTTTTTAGAGACCAACTTCGTCTTTCTACGACCAATATTCTCGGACTAGATCTAAGTTTCCCAAAAAAAGTTAAGAGCGAATATGATAGTCAAGCCCAATCGTCATTAGAAACCATACCTACCTCTTAATAATATTTTCAAACCCTGAAAATACACCTGAAAACGATACCTGATTAAAATGTGTAGCAAATAAAATAATCTGAATTTAATTTTTATTACTGCACTGTGCCAAATGTGCATATAAATGGAGTTGTTAAAAATCAAATTACTTGTCTTGAAGTCCTCAATCCTAAAAAGAATTTTCTAAAAGCTTTTTCTGTAGCTACTGAAGTTCCTTTAATACTTGGCTTAAATAACAATGAAATGCTCCAGAACAATATTTCAGCCTCTGTAAATAACAAGATCAATGATTTAAAAATGTCATATAACACCTGTAAAGTAAATTCAATAGTTCCGTCTGAGTGTAGATTTGGTATTTGAATTGAATGTAATCGTTAATAGTCAATCCATTTCTTAATTTTCTTTCGACAAGATGCTTTTACTCGTTTTCCCACTCAAGTAGTGGCTAACCAGTTCAACAATTATCTTTGTAGACGATAAGCTAGTAAATCAGGGCTTTACACGAGTTCTTAAGTGAAAACAATGATCAACTGTACAAGAACAGAGGACAATGCAGTTTAATGGATTCCACTTTATTTCTTCAGGATCCTCTGTCAATTGAAAATGTTTGTGAGGGTTGAGGTTAAACTAGATTCTGTGCTTCCATTCTCCCTTCCCAGTTTGAGGTTCAATGACTAAATAATTAATTCCTTTGTCGCACATTTTGATGAAAGAAGTTCTTTTCCATTTTCTCCCCTAGTCTTGGAGAAAACAAAAAGAGGGTGGGTTGGTTAGGCTGGGATGTTGTGGTGGTGAAGTTTTCTTTCTCTTCCCATTTACTCTAGGTGTGTATTGGGGAAAGGACTGTGAAGAGGAAATCTCACTCTGTCTGTAAAAAGATGTGTATAGCTGGATTTGAGTGGAAGTATATTGTATATTGCACATCTACGTCAGACGTTGAAATTTATTCTCAATTTTCCCCTTCTGAATGCAGAATAAAGAAATGGCCATAAAATAGTAGTGACTACTTATCTCCGGTTGCATCAGGTGAGCTTAACGATTTCCCAAAGCATCTGAATCCTGATGGAAATATTCAGTTTGAGACTTGGCTGTAGGCATTCAACTGCTAAGTACGTAGCATCTTATGAATTTTTTTAAAAGATCTCATCACTTTACTTTTCTCATAATCATTACGAAAAATTTTATCGCCCATAAGCATAAAATTCCAACTAAGGTGAAAGCATTTGCTTTTTCTACAGTCCTTAGCAAACTGAAGAACACATAAAAGTTGCTTGTTTTCTCAACATATGTGTCTTTCTCTCAGCGGATATTTAGATAAAGTCCCAAACCCCCTCTTGATACTGATGTATGAAAAATGACACAAGACTCCGTCAAGTGTCATCAAGAAAATGGAAAAAGTTCAACATGACATCATGTGCTTCGTTTCCTTTCCCTCAAACTTAAATCAACACTCAGCAACTCACCCAAGGTTTGTTGTGTAATATAATATATCTCTCAGATAATACTTACGTGCAATTTCCTTAAGATTGCAAAATATTGATATTTACGCGGAGCCACCTCGTACCTATGTATATTTATGTGCAGATCAATATTTACCCGAAATTGTAGTACCTCTACATTCATTACGATCGTGCGCACGTTTAACTTGTTCTGCTTTCATCCTTAAAACATAGAAATGCAAAGCCTGATCACTAAACTTTGGTAATGCAGATATTCGAGGTAGATCACGAAATTCGTGGAAGAGACAACACAAAGCATAGATATTGAGACACACCACACGCATCTGTCAGTCCGTTTCTTTTTCAATGTATTGAAATCCTCAGGAGCCTAATAAACCATGACAAGTCAGACGGATTGCAGTTCAGGATCTTATATATACCCTTTACCCTATAGTAGTGGATATAGCTAATAAGCAGTAACGAAAACAAAGTCCCCAAGCTAAAATGACTGTTTTCAAACTTCCAACCTCAAATCAAATCATATCAGCTTAAGTCAAGTCAGGTGGAATGAAAGGATCTTCCTACACATCCCAGAGAACTGGAGAAACTTTACTAACGCTCTTTTGGTAGTGCTCTGGGACTCTCGTTCTCCAGCCGCTGTGCCATACCAAAATGTCTCAACTCTTTATCAGCAAATTAAATCTTTCAACTCATGTTGACCATTGCAGTTGCCGGGAGGTCTTCCCATTCAGCTCTTCTAGCCTAAGCTCTTAGAACTCCTATCTCCCGTTTAAATCCTTAAGGTCCTACTATACGCAGGTTCCATGTCCTTGTAGTTATTAACATACCAACCCTCAGTCGATGAGCTATTGTCTTTTGTTATACTGTTAACAATAAAAAATGATCCCCGGAAACTCTAAAGATGGAATTATATGCACAAAAGAAGTTTTCGATGGAGTAATATATTAACTTGAGAATTTTGATGGACATAGGAACAATTAGATTATTAGCGTAGTATATAACATATATAAAATTATGCCAATAACTGGAGTCATTTATATAAACATGGATATTGTGGATTTATTGTATTAACAATTTCTATGCAGATTGAAGTTAAGCTTATATGTCAGTACATCGATCATTTAATCAAATCTTACGAATTAAGGTTTTAAGGGCGTCTGAACTGTTTAATTGCATTGAGAAAATAAATTCGCAAGTAGGTATAACCAAATCTTTGAACTTCGATTGACAGTGCAAGATAACAATTTAAAAAAATAATTATAACCACAATCATTCATCAGTTTCATTCATAGAAATCTTATCCATGTTCAATACTATTGCAGATCATCCATTACATTTTTACAAAAGCAATTTATCCAGTCTGAGAGGGAGTTCCAGCTAAAATTACACATCATGGTCATAAGTTTTAGTTTGCAGCCTTATGAATTGGGTTTGACCGTCTTGTATCTTGTGTGTATTTTGTCTACGGAGTGAGTAATGTGCCAGTTTAACGGACGTGTGGATTTTGTCAACTGTGGACACACCATTTCCCTAAAAAGAGACAATGGAGAAGAGGGGAGGGTGCATTTAAAGGAGAACAAAAGCTTTTTCCTTCACCCAAGTGAAACAATAAATCATCGATCTTTGACAAAAGATTCATACGCTCCGTTGACTTGATTAATACATTTTTGTCAAATGAATTCCGGATTGCTTTACTCACTCTCTAACTGTTTTATAGTGTAGACCATGTTATTAATAATACGCGAAACAGTAGGATTTTGAATGAGCAAGATCAAACTTAGCTGATTGTTGTGAATGCAAATAAAACCAAGTGACATTTACAACTGCAGACTAAAGCTATCCACTAAACTCAATTAGTCATTTCTAACATTTTTGTTGAGAAATACATGAAGGTTTGTTAAGAATTGATGGATAACCCAAAAAAATGAATCATCATAACAAAATAGTTATTTTTGATGCTAATCCTCAGGCCTAACAAAATGGAAAATCGATGTCCATGTCAAATTGGGATCATCCTTCAAAAAGCTATTATTTTCATTGGCACAGCACAAATCATGTATACCGTTTCCCAAAAATTGTTATTTTTTCAGATTTTCTGAATGTATAGTTGAAATGTTGTGTGAAGCAAATAGTGGAAGAACAACATTGAAGTACACACAACTGAAATAACCGAATCTGACGAGTCTATTAGACAAGTACTACTACTGAAGCAGAAATTTAGAGAGGACAATAGAGTCGGTTGGGAGTATTTTAGGTTTGGAGTTTGAGGGCAGTTGTGGTGTAGGTAGGGTGAGTGAATTGGTTTGTTGGAGTTGACTAGAAAATTAAGCATATCAAATAGAGAAAGAGGAAAGCTAGAAATTCTATTAAAGATGAAAGAAAGAGACAAAGTGAAGAGAATGGGGCTGTTAGCTCTTGTTCCTGGATCTCCTGCTTGAATTGTACCGACTATTCTCATGTCATGTCATGTCTTCATTTTGTTCGGTCTGTTCTATTCAATTTTATACGTTTACATGCATAAGACAACTTGCCTCTAACCATCATTTCGTTTCATGATCCCGTCTGCAGTGCAGTTTCCTAAATTCACTTCAACCAAACTTTGTAAGTAGAGCGTAGTTGCATCATGTAAATGCGGATATTTGCAAAGCAATTGCGATGTAGCGATAACGGAACATTAGTTGGCCTCCAGCAACAGATTTTCATCGAAATTGCTTATTTACGACTTCAAAGAGTCTTGCATTGTTGATAGCTTGATCCCATTAAGGAAATGGATTTAATCTGTTAGTCTTTCTACCAAGGGTACTCGAGTCTAATGCATTTAATCGACTCATATAACTCTACTCCGTAAATATCTACTTTCCTTTTACAAACTTACCTAATTATGTTAAATAAAACCCTGCACCTACCCGTGTATTATCAGCTGTGTATAGTATCCACTATAATATTCTACGTGGCGCTTCCTATTAGTTAACAGGAAATAGGCCCCAAACAAAATATGACTGCAATCAAGTTGTAATACGAATGATTGAATTTAGACAGCATAATTTAAAGAACCTAGCATAGGGATTGGTCATTACCTGTACAATCCCTGTATGAATCATAATAATAAAATCCGTCATTTCTTTTGTTTGGAATTTCAGTTTATTTTATTTTGAGTGTTTTGGTATAATTTCCCTTTTCCTTTTTGCAACTAAAAATTTTAAATAAATTATGAAAAATGAAAACTACGTACTATCTGGCTTAAGTTTGTGCTTCTCTTCTTCTTCCTCGATCGAGCTTTCAGCGTCACCTTTTCTCTTGTCTTTCTTCGGTATTCCTGATTCTACCATAATGAATGTAATTGCTCCTGTGACACAAACTATTGCGAGTATAATTAATGAAGTTCTAAGAGTTAAAGCTCCGCTGCTAAAGAAAGCAGCTGCAGCAGCCGCCGATTGTGAAAATTTAAAAAGTGCGAAGGAAGACGAGGAATCTTCAGATTTTGAATACAACTCCCCGAGAATTGAATAAATTTGGGTGTTGAAACAGGAATCTCCAAAACCTAAATGAATAAACCGTTGGCAATTATTTTAGCATTATAAAACATTTCCTGTAATATGCAGATGTAGGTTGACCAAGTAAATGTAAAATAAATTTTAAATTTTGTCTACCCATGACAAACGCGCAAAGCATTGCTATTGTGGCCAAAGGTGTAGTTAAGTATGACGATTCATCTGTAGACCTAATCGGAGATACATCTGGTAAATTAATGTAAATCATAGCAAACGCTGCTACATGAGTAATAACTCCCAAAATAATTATTGGACTCCGCCCTACAGAGATAGAACGATAAAATAAGGTAAATCATTCGAAATGGATTGAATATTAAAATAGTTAGAGCTTTAAGTACCAAATTTGGCCAGTTTAGCTCCAGAGAAAGTAAAAATAGTTCCGCCGACAACGCCTCCAGCTCCAATGAATACTCCAGAGAGACCAACAAGTCTCTTGGCATCGGAACCGAAGAGTTGGGTATTCCCTACTGCTGTGGAATAAACTCCGCTGTAAAATGACAGTTCAATACCGGAGTATATAAAGGTAACAAATAGTAAGAGCATGTTTTTCTGAGTCAACATTTTCAAGGAGTTCGCTAAAGCTGATATGGCTTCACTTAGTTTTCCTTTTCCTCCATTTCCTTTGTTTGCTTGGCCCTCAACGGTACGAATTCTATAAACAGCGACATTCAGTAAAACTCGGAGATATCTAACAGACATAAGTAAACTGTTTTCTCACCGAGGACTTGGTAGCAAAAATAAACAGAGTACTCCAATCGCACCCACGGCACTCAACACTGAAAACACAATAGTCCGTGTGTGAGCGTCGATGTGAGTTTTTCCTTGAAACATCCAAAACACGAAACCATTTCCAAAAAATGAACTGCAAAGATTATGAATTAATTTCAACAATTAAATTGTAATTAAAACCAATTCAAACAAATGTCGAAATAAACAAACCTGCATTGCAAAATAGCCCAGAAGAGACCTGAATTCCTTGAGACCGTATCCTTTGTTCCTAAATGAGTCAGGTAACTACCTTGTGCAGTCCACGTAACAGCAGCAGCTAAACCCAGTATAGCAGACATAGCGTATAAAACCCACGTTATAGGATACAGAAAACTCGCAATGAAGATATTGTAAACGATGGCTCCCATTATCATTGTTATTTTTGTGTTTAAAACTGCTATGATTGACGGAGCTATCCAATTAGACAGGGAGAAAACAGCATAAATGATTGCCAGTGAGATGTAGCCATCTCCAGTGAATGTCGGGTCATCTGCGTTGATACTTTTTAAAACAGTTTGCTGGAATCAACAAAATTTTCAGAGAAATTACGCAAATTACTTTATTGATACTCCCCGACAATAAGGAATTCAGTAATGTACAAATTTCAATATTATTTTGACCAATGAATAGTTGTTTTCCTTCGGACTAAGTATGAAAGAAAGTTCATGTAATTCATATAGTCCACAAAAAATGTAGGGCTTAGATTTCTACAAGTTTTACTGACAGAATTGTAAAATATTTATTAATTTATTAAGACAGGTTTTTTAAAGTTTCTGTTGATAATATTAGATATCCAAAAATTGCTGACCTCTACAGTACACATTGTAATGAAAGCTGAGAAAATGAACATAAACGATATACTGAGGACGATGACATCTCTTAAGCGATCTTCTTTTTTCGTTATAGCAGTTACTGTAGTATTGAAAACCATTTTGAGGTTTTTAGTTAAAAATGTCCCTAACTATGAAAGAAGTAGTGAATAATTAGACACAAGTTGGAATGTGAACAGGAGTAGGAGTAGCACGTGAGTCAATTTACATTGACCTGCATACGAGTAATGAGCAGTTAAAACTGCTTTGTCCTTCGATGTGTATCAACCTGTCTAATTTTCTTTATTATCTGTATTAGTTGATGATCTTGTTTCTTTCCACAGGTTGTTTTGGAATGAAACCGAATCCGTTCTGTTGGTATTAGCAGCGCAGTATAATTGCATGAAAGTTTATTCAGGACGTTTGTTGAGGACTGAAGGTTGGTGCACGACCATTTAGGATTAAGTAGCGTGTGAACTGAAATTGATTGGGGTCTACTGCGATTGATTAAACCCAAAATGATATACAAACGATAAATACTTGGTACATCTACAGTGTTTATTGTTTCCTTTTTATCTAATCAGTGAGGTTCTTTATCCTGAAGTGTTACAGAGGTGTGAGCTGTACCTACATGGACTTTTATTAGTTAATGTGTTATTTTAATGTGTATCTTCACTAGTAATGTACTTAGAATAACATTTATTACAGGGCACAGTGACACGGTAATAGCTGGCTTACAAAAACAGTACTAAGCCACCTGCCACATAAGTCGATTAATTTATGCACAAATGATGTTCGAGCAAATCCATAATATTTAGCTGCGATGACAGATGGAATGAATACAAGATTGACATTACGAAATTGTATATCACTATATAACTCACTTTTTGATACCACAGAGTTCAGAAGGTGTGCCCACCAAGTTTCAGCAACGTTGTATATCTGCTATTGTGCAATATTATATCAAGAATAAGTACTATGGAGTATACTAAATAGAACCCAGTGACATTATACGTACTACATGTTCGTAAAAGCACTGCCAGAGATCATCTTCCCCTATGCACTAGCACGTATTATACAGCTCAAATTACCTATGTAGCCTATTTCCTATCTGTAAGTAGATTAAAAGAATTCATTCATTTTCATAGCTATAAAGCAACATTCAGGGTTCAAACTTACATGACAGATATCACTCATTTAGCATGGAAAAACTATATTCTTTCTTCATTTTTATTGGATAAAGATGGATTGTATTCAAATTAAAATGCAATGACGCATTTGTGCCCATTTTATAACCGAGATGTATTTGATAGGTGGTTATAATTTTTATTGTTTTTAGGAAACCGAAATGAATGATTCTACATTGATTTTAAAAGATCATAACAATTTAACGCAACAAAATCAACATTAGTAATGCAGACCTGTTAAATTATATTTATTAGTTTAATTATTATCAATTACAGAAATATAAATAGCCGATGTTTCAGTAACAACAATTTGTATTTATAATATATTATTATTAGACAGCCAAAATTTCTTCCACGGAAACTTTGTCTATTTATAGTGGAAGTATTTGACAGAAATTCATGTAAAAGTAATTGTCGGCTATGGTTATATAGACAAACGATGTTTCAGTGACTCTCATCAATGTATGTAATAGACATAACTCGTGTCAGTAGTCAGATGCTTCCATGTTCCATATTTTACAACTGAGTGGAAGATAAGGCGATAAATATACGAGCATGATATATTGGATTGATTAGGCCAAGGACTAGATCAAAAAGTTCATTGATTTCATTAACGAATAATAGAGTGACATTTCATTGACATTTATCATTAATTACAGTAATTAAGCTGGTTATTAGGTTGGAAGTCATAAAAGTGAAGGAAATGTCACAGAGACATGTCTGTATTTATTCTTCCGGCGTAATAAAACTTTTGTCGTGATCTTGAACTTGACGTTGTCTTCCTCTTATCATTACATGAACATTACATATGTCATGCTTGTTGTATCTCAAATCTCAACCTGCAGAGACACACATCTATGTCTAGGAAAAAGTCTCTCCCCCAAAATCCCATTAACTCAACAAATATTTCTTAAACTTGAAAACTTTCGCTTTTCTATTCACTTACGTAATAACAGTAAAGAATTTAATAGGCAGAGCATGAACACCTTAAAGAACTCGTACCTTTATTTCTTCCATGTAGTAGTACTATGTACAATAATGGTAGAAACGAGGAAAAAAAGTTTTGTCTCTGGAATCTGTTGAACTGCTAAATTCCTTAAAGTCACGTAGTTATTCATCCGTCCATTCATCGCGTCCTACTTGATTTACTCGGAGAAACGACTGGAGACGTCAAAGGGAAATGTACAAGAAGTGTGTACAGAGTACAACAGAACCTGTCAAACTCAAACGGAAAAGCAAAAGGAGGAAAGAACATAATATTAAGGATTAGGACGATGTCGGAATGTCGATGTTCCACATCAATTCCCTCCGTGCAAAAGGAGAAAAGAAAAACTCACAATCAGTTCAAGTTACACAAAATAGTTTTCTACTTTCCACCACGCACCTATTATACCAATTATGCTCTACAGCCTCCTATCACTCTGTCTCTCTATTTATAATGTATGTATCTCCAGCCTTGACTCAAATTGTTTCGACTCTTAACCCTATCGCCCTTCTACCTTCAAAGGGGGTAACTAACTATATACCATTCTGGTATAACGCGCAGTTTTCAAATAATAGAGCTAAGCAAGAGTGACAGCTTCAGATAACGAATAGTAAGTATCTTTAAGTATTTTTACCCTCTCACTTAGTTCTTTTTCTCTCAATGCATAGCTTTACGCATTCATATAACTACACAACTGTCAAATCCCAGTCAAATACTGTCAGGGAAAAGCAAAGGTATTGATAAGCACCAGGATCAACCGACTTCTCTTGAATTCCAATAAGTTTTGGCTTATTCTACCCCCAATTGCCATACGTTTCAGTTTTCTTTTCTTTGGATTTACTGTTTTACTTCATCCACCTTTCTCAATGCAATTGGATTTTCTCTTTTTAAGTTGCTTGCATATGAATTGGCAAAAACATGGAACAACATGTATTATATCTAAATAAATACTAGTAGCTCCCTTTATGACATATTTTCCAAAGATAGTAGTGTTACATAACAGTGTCTGTAGAAAGTGGTCAGATAATTGTACAATTTTCAATACTTTGGCATCCGAAATGAGTAAATAATCTGCATTTATAAATTAGTTATTCCTGCATTTCTGTTCTATAATTTCTTGCGATCTATAAGTCCACAATTGTGTATTTGCATTTAAATTCTTTACAAGTTCCTCATTGTAATAAAATAATCAATTCCATACTTTCTTTTGAACTTGAACTTTTGTAGATTTTATTTGTAGAAGATTAGCACTGTATGACATCTGTCAAATGCAGCATAAGGAAAATGGCAATCCAAAAGTACATAATATTCTTTGTCCATGTTGTAGCTTTGTTGCGTATGCTTTGCTATTCTTTTTTACAATACATTTCCGTTGTCCGATTGATGTGAATTGAATTGGTGTGGATTTGGAGTGCGGACGGTTCTATTACATTACACAGTACAAGAGCCATAGGAGGTAGAAGAGTTAGAGGACTCACTTGGTTTCCCATACAGCTATTCAAGTGACTTTGAATCATTTTCTCCTCTCTCCTCACGATCAGCACAGAAAGGAGCCACTCTTTATTAGAATTTCCTAACTGAACTTCTCCTGGCTGAGTGTGTAAATGTGTAGACGAGGGTAGGGAAAAGACTGGAGGTCGGAGTGTTCGTTTTCTTGCCCCCAGACTGTTTTCTCTCTCGTCTCATGGGCATTGGGTCAGTTCGTGTAAACTTTGCCATTTCCTTCAGAAGGTTGCGTTGAGTGAATTCAAATCTCTTCTTTGGACCTAAGAAGCACAGAGAGAATGGGATTTCTTTTTTTGCCCTTTGTGTATACAGTCCTTACCCTCGACTTCACTTCTAGATTACATTTCAATTTCCAACTGACTTTACCCCATGCTCACTGTATACTCAGTGCCCACTTGTCAAGGAGTTATGTTGCAGATTAGTAAATACTATTATCAGTATATGCCCACTTGATAATAATTTTAGCTGCTGCTAATAAACAATTTATATAGTTTGTTAGGTCGCTATTTATTGTTGGATAATGTTACCAAACAAATACAAATATTATACATTTGCTGAAGCCTATGATAAAATGTATGTAATGTTGTTTACTTTCGTAGATACCCTCTTTTACTTTCTCCATAAGCTTTCACAGAGATTTCTATTTACATTTGTTTGCACCTTCTTGTTTGCATTTCACTAATAAAGAAGTACAATCATTGAGTATATATTTACGTTTCTAGCTACACACAAGAAACATTTACTGATTTGTTGACACAATGTGACATGTACTATTTCATTTCATAAACTTAGGAAAACATTCTTACGAGATATCCAAATAAATGTCGTTTTTGACGAAAATTAAGTAAAGCACAAATGTTTAAATACGTTTCAACCTACACTTTTACATATGGTAACAGTTCTGACAATGTTTGTCTTAGTGTGTTATGTGAACTAAAATAATTATTTGCTTTAGATGTCCTAATTACAACTAGTATTAATTACTACGACTGCAAAAGTGACTATTTTTATGATATACGGCGTAAGTATTTCTTCTTTGCTTTAATTATGAGCTTGGTTAAGACACACCCATTTGAGTCTTTGAGTAACACAGAAAAAAGGTAGGTAATTCTAGGTTTACTGAGTGTAGTTAGTGAATGAGCTGTAAATAATTTAAGCAATGCCCTCATTACAGAAGCTGACGGCAAGGGCCAAGCTATTTGTATTGGGTTGGTGGCGTGGCTACTCTTGTGCATAATAAAATAATGTAACACTTGCGTAAAAGGTATGTTTGCTCTGCTATTTGCATTTGTTTACGGACAACTGTTTACTTTGAGGTAGTTCATAGCATGTGAAATGTAGGTGGATAGGTTTATCGAGACATCATCTCTGGCTATATATAGTAGCTGACTTAGCTAAATATGTATTTAGGGTGCCTGTAGATTTACATTTCATAATAACAGAGTCAATTTCAGTAAACTAGTAGGTAACAGTAACCATTCATTTATTTTAGTTAAGATGAATTAGATTTGCTTGGCCTGAAATCTCCTGCCTCAAGTAAACAACTACAGGCAGCATGCAAAGAATTAATTTGATAACGAGGAAGTTATTAGTCTACCTGACGGTCCATTGTAAACTAGCACAATATGCCTTTTGTTCCTACTCGAAGTAGTATTTGTTTCTAAGTGTAAAATAAGAAACTAAATGTGTGTGTGTGCATTTGTAAATTACTAATTTATACTATTATTTCTAAGTTATAAACCTAGATTCAGTCAAATTGAAGATAAATGAGACATTTATTATTTCGTTGTAGCGAACTGGCATTTGAGACATAAATACTAAACTGAGTTATGTCGTGTCGTATAAAAACACTTTATTAAGTGGGCAACAAATATTTTTACCTTTGTTTGCATTAAATTCGGTTAGCCAATGGAGTAATTTGTATAAAGGTAGCACAAGGGTGGGCAATCTCTATTCAAACATAAATAAACAACTGCATTACTACCATTTACATATAGACCCGAAATTACACACTCTCTGCACACGTACGCACATATATTTACATAACAGCAACGCATTATTTGATCTTCCTTTGTGGCTATGAAGTCTGGTTAAAGGAAGGATAATAATCCTTTGTCCATATCAAATCGAATTTCGTTTTTGATATTGCCCACATATCCGTAATAGAAATACAAATGTACAGCATTCCAGGCTATTACTGCGTAGGTTATTGTTAGACATAGAACAATAGTGCTATATTATTTGGCCAATAGAACAGAATCGTACCTAAGGACTTTGTGGTGTGTTTGAGGTTGTACGTGAGTCAATTTGGTTGTCGAAGTGAGTAAATAAATGATAGGGACAGAGGAAAGGAGATTAGAAGCCCGAGGTGCGGGAAAAACACTCCGTGCTCTCCTATTACATTACATCAATGGCTCTCTTTAAGTTTACTGGGTTATCTCATTTATTTTCCGTGTTTTCATAGTCCGACTACTCAACCTTACACTCGTCAAGACCATTTCTGTGAGAAATGTGTGCTCTATGCTTAATTGACGGATCTGGCGAAGAGGCCAGTCCGACCACAGTCCAAACCAAAAGACTCAAATGAGTTATTGAGCTGAAAACTAAGGATTTTCTAGAGAACAAGGAAGAACAGCACGCGAAGATTTAATCATGCAGTACAAGTGCAGTACAAACCGTTTTCATGTATACATATTAACTAACCCTACTAGAGTATTATATGCATACAATACCACCGAAGAGTCACAACAGAACAAATACTCATATTGATTGCAATTATTCTTGTAGCTATTCTCTTTGTGGGTTCTGCTGAGGTTTACACTGCGGCGAAAAGCCTTTCTCACTCATCCACCTGGTTAATCTATCTCATTTTCCATCCTTTGTTGCACTTTGTCTTCCCAATGAGCTTGACAAGACAGCTCATTGATTATACCTGTCTGTCTCCATCATCACTAAACAATACTTCACTAAATTGTTGAATACAATCAAAGTAGTGCAAAATTTCTTGTTTTTGTTATTGTATCGCATTTTTATAATCATGCAGTTCTGATAGACTTTTCTGAAGGCTGGGCATATACTGCCAATAATATTAACCTCATTTAATAAGAAAATCTTAAAAGTGTATTGATATATTGATAGCGTCCAATTTGACAACTTCTAAACATACATATAAATGAAAATTGGGAAACAATTGGGACAATAAAATTTGAGGCAGTTAGGCAAATCAGCTTTAGCGTGGCCAATGAAATAATAATAGGGTTCTATTTAGCATGATATTGGTTAATTTCTTAAAAGACCATTATAGGTTAAATGTTGATACTAAAGCAGTCTTCATTGGTGAGCTGAAAAATTAAAATTAAAAATAGTAGACACAACGCAGCCTGCAAGTAAACAAACATTTTTACAGACATCTCTGTCAATAGCCAAGTGTATCTTTTTAGGTATACTAGGCCCCCAGTACTGATTTTGAATTTTAAAAAGTTTCCACATCAACATTTGGTTTAATTTTGAAATATGCTAATACTAGCCCAGAAGGAATTCATAGTTTTAGATAATATGCATTGCATATGCGCTTGCGCATTTGGATGCCAAATTCCGTGCATAGAACATACATTCATGCAACTTAGCCACAAACACGGTTATGTAATAGAATGCAAAATAAATATCTCGTAGTAAAACCAACTCAACTTAATAAAACTGCAACTTCCCTTGTTTTAAAACAGCCTGAAGCCTATGCATAAGTAATAACATGTGAAATTGATAGCAAATAAGTAATTTTTGTGATGTATAATGAATAATGAAGAAAAACAGGCAGGTGCATTAAGTAGTTCAACAAAAAAAGTCTAAACCAAACTTCTCAAAATCATGATGTTGTTTTAGTTAACTGTTTGTTTTTTTATAAAAGTATGCTGCTGACTACTTGAAAGTTTCTTCCAAACTCGTCAAATGCAGAGAGTAAGCAAAAAGTATGGAAATGAAATAGAAAAGTTTTACCCAACATCACCAAGTCTTTACTTACTCAATCTTCTACAATAAACAACCACTTTAAATCAATTTATACTGGCAATATTTTGTAAGCAGCCTCAGGAAAATATCTCATCTCTGAAAGAATTTGGTTAATCATGCGAAGATTGCCTAATATTTCATAGCATATACCTAAACTATCTTTCACAATATCCGTAACAATATCCGATCTATAGGTAATGAGATAATATTCATACTACCATTATTATCTTTAATATAGCATGTACATCTATCTACATTATATCCTCACGTATTTATGTTATCAATTGCGCAGTTTTGTTTGCTGCTGGCTCTTAAGACTTATTAGATGCACATTTATAATGAGAATATGTTATTTGAAGAATTCTTAAAGCAAAGTATATGACAACCATTCGACAGTTTATTCTTTATTGTTTAGCTGAATATTCAACTTTTAGAAATAGGTATCCGTATCAAGGAGATGTAGATCATAATTTGACCTTTGTAATAAGTAACCAAGTAGTCTTAATATCTTGATGTAGTAGTATCACTTTTATATTAATATTATTCATAATCATGGATTGATATGATTATAAACTACTTATGCATATTAAAATGGTTGTAAAATAACAGAATTACATTAAGTTAATAGATCGTCTCCAGTCATCGGTAGAGTATCTTGGATAAAATAAATATACTGATGTCAATTATAATAATTACATGGTTTTCTTTGTAAGATTTACATCAATGTATATTTGAAATGGTAATTCTGTTGTGTGTGTAGGTAATGGGTAGCTAAATATAGTGGGGATAGATTAACTACTAAATAGATAGTAAATAAAAGATGATATTGAGAGGAGGGGCTAGCGGGGATACATAGTTGAAGAAGAGTTGAATCTCATTTGATAGTGTTGTCTTGTGCATCCCAAGAGTTGTCAGTAAGTACATAAGCGGAAAAAGGGTAAAACACTGCCTCTGGTCTCAACTTAATTAAGAAAGTTACATAGAAGCCGAACGACACAGGATTTGATGAACTTTTTGACCCTGCGGCTTCTGTGTCTTCTCATATATTTATATCGAAGTGCTTGTCTTGTCTGAACATAAGTGCTTTTCTCGGCAATCCAGTTGACGTGAGCAGGAGCTTCTTTTTGCAATTAACTCGGCTCCTTTACTTACTAATACGCACTACGATAGCATTAATAAGTATCAGACTAATCATTTCTTTGTTACTCCATCCTAACTAATTGCCGTTTCCTTCACTTTACAAATATTCCATAGACATCGCCAACAAAAACCTAAACGCTCATCCTGATACCGAATACATGCTAACAACAAGAATACCTATTTAATTAATGTCTTACAACTGCATGTATTTGGTATAATTTATGAACAAGGTTCACTAAGTACGGTAATAAAACCCAAGGATATCATCTAAAATACGTAGGTATAAATACAGTAATTTATTACCCACATCACGTCATAACGTAGGAACTCAGATCATATTGAATTTCAATGATAAGACAATATTGTCTATTATAACTTATCACAGATAAGTCACTCATCATTTCACCTTTAAATACTGCCAGAATAAGTATGGTGATGATAGATAAAACATTTGCAGATTGTAATTAATGTTGCAATATGGTAATTAGTAGATAAAGATAAACCATCGAAAGGGTTCTTAATAAAAACATTAAATTGAGGCAGAATTTTTATTTTATAGGGGCAACATCTCTGAAATTTTTAGACTGCGGTCTGGGAGTTTTGTTTGGGTTAGGAATCAAAAGACACCGTGTCGATCAGAAGTGGTTCAGACCACGCAGCTGGATATTGTATTTCATATCTCACTCCTTTTCTTCATTAGGGTGCGGGTGGTAATGGTAGAGAGCCTATTCATTTTTTTCCCAGATAGCCATTCTTCAGTATCAAGCTAAACCCAAACCCTAAAATTAGGTAAACCGAGCTGTAGGAGTATAGCAGATAGAGTTGCATTGTATTTATATCCATGTGTAAGTATGTGAATGATGTAATTTCCCTGAGTCCGTTTCGAATTGGTTAAACCGTCGCCGTCAAATGCACTTGAAGAAACTTCATCTTTTGCTGAGAAGGATCATGACTGAATTGAATTGACTCTGCACACACTCGAGTCTTTCGTCTCGTTACTTCATTCATTCTATTCGATTCAACTGAATTAGTTCAACTAGTAGATTTCGTCTCAGCTCGCCCTTGCAACTTCCAATGCATCACTTGAGGGTTAACTTACCTTCAATGTCGTCCTTACCGAAATGTCCCATCTCTTACAAATGCATTCTTTTGTGCTGGAGAGACGCTTGTAACTTGCCTTGACGAAGGACTGGAGACCAGAAAAGAAAACGGAGAACTTGAATTCAATTGAGACTTGGGTCTCAGCTTTACTGATGCAATCGGATACACACTGCCTCTCTGAATTGTTTTCTATTTGTATGCTCCCAGAATAATCACAGACTTTTCTACTATTCAATTCAATTCAACTGCATTTCCTCCTGTCTCTAATGGCATGCACATTGAAATCTTTCCAAGGAAAGTGAACCTACAACTCACTGCCACCGACACACTCAATTCATCTTTTGCACGGCTATTTCAACAACAATTGTGGAAAATGAACTAAATCAGGATACTAAGCTGATTTATATCTTTTCTTAAATTCGTCTCTCCAACACTTTTACATTATTTCATTAATAATTAAATGTTCTTCTCACTGTGAATTCATATGTCTTTTGCTACGTTTATGATGTTCAAAACCTCAAGCTCAACATTTTCATGAATTGTTGAAAGTATTTAAATCTATTCCGACCCGAATGTTAATAATATTCCTTTAATATTATTTTCTACGAACTAAGTTAAATATTTTTATTTAAAATATAAGTAGATACCACTTTCTACTAAACTCAATGTATATTCATGAACTATTTAACTAAAATCTAATACATGGCTCACACGTTTTCAAAATTCTATTCAAATAATACCATAAAAGTAAACAAAATTAAAACATAGATACACATTATAAGTACCCAAGTAGATACACAATCTTAAATTTGGCAATTGTTTCCAAAGTTCCAAGCTTTGGCCATGATTTCTTAGAAGCATGATCATTTCTGAACTAAACATTGCCGAATTATAGATAGAAGTCACAATTTCTTTGACTTTAGCTAAGCAATACACGCACAAATCACAATCCACAGAAAATAATTATAAGTAGATCAAACAGGCGAGAGTTTTATTATTTGGTGCATATTGATTGCTACTTGCAGAAATTGTTCAAGGAAAACTGTGGCATACAGATATTGTCACAAGGATTCTCAAGACTCAATATTGGAACACAAAAGGTATGAAGAGTGAAGTAGTTATATTATAGTAAAGAAAGCAAGGAAAGCCGAAGTTGAGCTTCAGTTCCTTCCTCGCCATCTGTTAACATTCTTGCTCTACCCTCCGGCTCCCTTTTCTTTACTATGTTTGAAGTTTGGCTTTAGTTTGTCGGATCTGGCTGACTGTGAAAGACATGTTGCATAACACTGCACGTTTGTAAAGCAATAGCACTTAGCAGTACTCAGCAATAAGATACCTACTCACAGTCTCGCAGTTCTTGCAGCTCAAAGATGAAAAGGATATTCTCATTTGGCCCTTTTTCATCCTATCTGTAGATCTATCTGTATTATTGCCGAGATCCTCCCTTCTATTTTCCCCTGTTAACTTTGATGTAAACTACTGAGATGAGATGTCCCTCTGATAAGATAAACCACGTCGAATTCCCAACCAAAAAGCCATAATAACCCTGATGATGATGACGACGATTTTATAGTGGTCATAAACAAACTCGCTCACCAGAAGTCAACTTCAAAATACGATTTCGGATTGGTGGACATATCATCCCTGCTGCTCTGAGCCATTTTGGAATTTGAACATCTAAATGTACTATACTTAATAATATAAAAGTACACAAAAATGAATTTATATGAATATTAATTGTGCAATGCATCTATTGTGCTCTCATCACCTACCTTACAGAGATAAAAAATTGTGATACATAGTTTGACAAAAAATCTGAAACATTACTTTTATTAGTTAACAAGAAAATAGTATTAAAAGTATTACAACAACAATCAAAAGATACGCAGGACATATCTTACATATGCGTCTATTTAAAAACGTTTCATTCAAAGTAACTTTCCAAATATTGTTATCGAATTATTAGGGTATATTACATATCGATTCTTTAATCTCATCTTTCATAATTTACTTTGTCTAGAATCTGTCAGAATAAAAACAAATACAATAAACATAAAATTACTAGCATTTAGGTTTATATTGTGCTACGCCAGGTACGTCAAGTAATGTTAATCTCATACCACGGAGAACTACACTAGTCCATAATGTGGGATTATGATCTGAAGTCCAAACACTAAAGTAGTAAGATTAGAACTTAATGATTTCTTAAATGATGCGTACAAACTGTGTTTTATTGCTAGGGCCATAGAAATAGTCATGAGAGCGGTTCACCACATCTTGTTCACGACATTTCGGATAAAAGATGAATTGCTGTGGCATAAACTACAAAGCATTCTTTATACACGTATAATAGTATAGTCATTCTCTATTATAGCCAAGATTATATTATTACAGGCAGTATTCCTTATAAGATTCCTAGGTTTTCATTTGCAGTTAACACGTAACTTTCCTGACTTTTTTGACTCATTTGATTACACGACGACACTTCACAGTATAAAAGTGTAGAAGGGGCTCAAATAGTTTTATATGGCTCATTTTTCAGTGAGTAGTGTATCTGTTCAAACTTAAGGACGTCAAATAAAGGGCCACATGCAGTAAACCACTCGGTACACGAACTGCGTGCTTGTTGGACAATCTTACACAAGAAAGGACAAGGTGTGTGGCCGTGTCAACTGTCTTGCTAGCTTAACTTTTATTTTTTACTAGATTGTTTTGTACTTAGGCTTGTGGTGCCTTGTCAGTCCTAGCGTATGTCCATTCACTCCAATCTAACTGAAGATGAAGCTAAGTAAACGCTTGAATGCTATTTCATTAAAGCTATAAATAGCGGAACATCAACAACAACCCTCTTCCCAAAACACAGGACATAAATACAAACACTCTTCTTATAAATACTCCATGTGAATGCCAGTATTTTTTCCAAAAACACTTAATAACCTTACTAAAATCTTAATTTACTGTAGAAGTACATAAGCTCTATACACAGAATGTTCTATCATGCATTTTTGTCCGCTGAAAACATTTTTGAAAATGTGTTTTAGTGGACAAGTCTTGATATTGATATAGTATAGCCCTGAGCATATAGTCTTGCTATAGAGTAGTAACGCACGTAGATTGCCAAAGTATTTAAAATGCAATAAACTAATAATGGTCATTATCAATTTTTATTTCTTTTGAGTTTATTTCCTATTGATATAAGAGTATAGCATACAAATCTTTTTTTGTGTAGGGGATCAAATAAAGTGCACCATTTTAATGGACTAATTAACGGAATGTGTATGCATTCGCAAACTGCAAATTATATGGTACATATTTGGTTATTATTTAATATTGAGAAGAGCATAGGCCAGGCCTACAAATAACTGAAGTAAATAATTTAGCATATTTAGCTCAGCAAGAGGTCATAAAGAAAGTATGTGTCCCGCTCAGGGCAGTGATTTGACAGGCTTGGTGGACTAGCAAATGCATAAGCTAAATATCTCAAGATTATAGATAGGGACTGACGGTGTTGATAACCAAAACAACTCTCGACAGTCTACTTAAGAACCAAAGAGAGTAGTTAAAGGTCTCGCCTATTGCCTTTTAGCTATAGGTATGTGTTAATCCAAAAATATGCACTACCGTTACGTGAATATGCTACTAATATTATAGTGTAGATACATCAGGAGAAAAAAGGTATTAAAATAGCCAGACATTGTGTTTACAGAAGGATAATTATTATATATTAGTAGTATATTACCCACGGATATAAGTTTGTCCATTATATAGTACACTACTACTTAAAAGAATCAAAGCCACCTCTCCTTACCACCTCGCTTTACGATTTATTCTCCTACCACTCAAATAGGAAAACTTAGAGTTCAGGTAAAGTCTGGATATACATACAATAAGGTAAGCAGTCATGCAAACCGAAATGGGAATGATGATCACCTGCCCAGTTGTACTTTTCTCAGCCTAAGTTCAAGTCATTCATTCACCCTAATGTGCCTCAACTACAATGTACAACTTTCTTAACTTACGCTTTGACATGCCCTGCCCATTCCTCCATTCAATACTACCACGAAATTTAGATTGACCTTCGATACCCACACATTCTTTTCTAAATGCCCATAGTAAACAAAACAGAATGTATCTTACGATGAATATACCAGCTATCGACATAGATACTGCATACAAGTAATCTGGATTGTGTACATGGCTCCAACTGTGACCAACAAGTCTTGCCCTTTTCTTTTCAAAGTATTTTCCTACATTCCTTCCTATTTTTACATTCTTTTGATAATTTTCCCAGCCTCGATATTTTTGCCTGTTTAGCTCAATCTGAAAAATGTACTTCTGCTGCAAGTTCAAATTATAGATTACCAGTTTGCATGGTTTATGGCAAAACGGTAGAAACATAAATAATTTTTATTTTTACATTTTTGGCACAATGACAGTGTTTCATTTTCTTAATCTCAAATAAAAATTACGTCTACATCTAGTTATAACTAGATAGCCTCTTTTACTGCTTTGTGTAGTCCTGTAATATCAATATCTTTGAAAAATGATTTAAGAAATTCAATATCAAAAAGTGTACTGAAAAGCAATAAGTAAAGTGATACTTTAAGATATGTGAGAACTTGAGATCATCGTCCACTAAAAAGCGAAAGCTAAGTCAATAGTGACCTCCTGGAGCGGATTATACTTGAAAATACCTTTTTCGGTCCGTTCATGCTATTGTGCACAGATATTGCAGATGAAATGAAAATGATACGTTGATACAAAAATACTTTAAATTCTAAAGGTAAACTAGGATCCCTGCTTTGCTCTTGAGTTAATGTGGAACTGGGCATTGTGCACTGCACTCATCTCAAAGGGTTTTTATTTCATGTCAAGTTAGGTCAGTGTGTGTGTGAAGTATAAAAAGGGATTTCTGTCTGTTAGATCGTAGATTAGTCTGTCTATGCCTTCGAATGCTATTGTACTGCTCCTTAAAAAGTGTGGAATAGCTGGAATTTCAATGTCACTGTTCCATGCTCAGAGCTGTTTATTTTTTATGGTGGACTGAACAACTGGATTTCTCAGTATGTGTCGTATGTACTTACGCCATGTCAGGTCGGATTGATTCAGTTCAGGTCAGGTATCTCACACTACTAAGGCTAATAAAATGTCATTTCCATTTCGTTCCGTCTAGATAACTCGATACTATTCATAGGCAACATTGATGGAGTTAGCCCAGGTTAGGTATTCATAGGAAATTGTGCAATAAACAGTCTACTCACACCATAAAGCTATTAAATCATATAAGAGGGTGATTTATACCGAAACGGGCGTGACACTTGAAATTCAATGCTTCATCATGCTTCATTTCTGGATTTTCATTCCAATTTTGATGAAATGGGAGATATCAAGAGCTATTTCTAGTGCTGTTGGTTTAAATAAAGTGTAATTAAATTAAATAGAGCTGTTATCTGTAGGTGGCCTGGACTGTAGTGATCTGGCTTCGCCCAGCCCGCTGCCCCACACATCCACATGAATTATAGCCACTCTATCTAAATTACTAATAAAAGCAATCAGCTCCACTCTCACTACAATTATTTCACATTAGTGAACTTACGTTTCTCTCCCTTGCTCCCTCACACCACATTTTACCGTTAACTAAACTTTGTATTCACGAAATGAGTAAAATACATGTATTTATTACTCCACCCGCCTTTAAGAGAGACTTACAATTAAACATTTCATTTGTACAGCTAAAGCTGCATGGACAATGATTCTAGTGTCCTCCATAATAATGTATTTGTATTTACAAGGGGTGTCATATATTTCCACGTTCTTACAGAAAGAACGAAAAAATTTGTCACGCCAAGTAATAACAAAGATAGAAATAGCAAGCCCAATAATGGCAGGCAGACACTACGCAACATAATACAAAGCATTAGAGAATGGATACAAAAGAGAATTCGCTTCCACTTGAGTAGATTCAGTTGTGATCAGTGTATAGTCAGTGAGTCAATGCCGTAGGAGAGGCAATGATCCTTTTCAAATTATGTAATATGTGTACCTACATAGATACATAGTAAACTTACACACTAATAAAAGTCCAAAGGCTCAATGCTTCCCTAGTTTTTCATTTCAATCACTCACACCCAATGGAAAAGGGAGGATATATCCCAAAGATCATAGACTATGCGATTTATAGAAAAATATAATATCACACCAGAAAAAGGAGGAAAAACCTCAATAGAAAAATCCTGCTATTTACCATTAGAAGGACGGAATGGTCTCATTCCGACTGAGAAGAACAGAAACATATTACGTAATGTATTACAGTTTGGATTTTGTGTAATGCAATTGCATGTAACTCAATAGAGAGAATGAAACCAGTAATGCCTCCTTCTCTGACCCTCTTTGCTTTGAAGTATTGAAAAAGTATCGAACTCATTGCCTTCTTGCTCTTCCTACTCCACTCATTACATTACAGTTAAGTAAGTTCAGTGGGGAATCCTCTGAGTATTGACTATTGACATTGGAGGAGTCATGCCAAGCTGGGAAATGAAACAATGCACTTTCGACGCAATAAAGTGAAAGAGCAGAAAAGTCTTACACACTCCAAATATTTTATGCACTACATACACACTTACACTGCCAATACTAGACATAATGGTTCTAAGCCCTACCCCATTGTTTACAATTGTACACAATGGAAGAGGAGTTGCATTTGTGCATCCTACTGCACTTTTCATAGAGACATGTAATTTGGAGCAATGGGGAAAGCAAGAGAAAGTTTGACTCACTCTAATAGGTAAAAGTTGGCGAAAAGAAAACTGGAGCCCTCGAATTCCATTACTGTAATACAGATTACTATTTTTGTGCAGAGTGCAGACAGATGCATTGCTTATTTGGGAAAGTTTTACTACAGATGAAACTGCGGTAATATATTTCAGTTACATAATAAAGGAAATAATTTGGTATGTGTCTTTCCTTCCTGTCCGACCCCTGCTGACTCAAACTGCTGAAGACGCTATACTGGATTTCGCTTATCTTTTCTCCGTAGTAGAAATGAGTAAATCCCCCAACCAATTTTTTCCGCCATTCATTCAGCAATTCTTGGGCCAAGTGATGCATTACAGCTTTCACTATTATAATCGTAACCTATATGTACGTGTTCGTAGTGCGTAGACTATTGTTTGAAGCATGCAACAAAGTGCGGTGTCGGCGAATGCTTTGATTTCCACAATAACATCACTTCGACTATCTTTTTCTATGAGACTTAGCAGTCGCTACTTTGAGGACACACTTCTATTCAGTTCGACACCCTTTCCTCTCAACTTTAAATGATACTGATGGAGATGTGATGATGATGAATGTGACTGGCTTGGCATAAACCTTCTTTAGAAGTACGAATATATATTTTAAAATGATACAAATACTATACTTATACTAAGAATAACACCGTAACAATAATAATAGTAAGTAAAGACAGCTTTGGCTCAGCTTATTTTACAAGGACTAGCTAATAACACTGCACATTAGCAAGGGGATCTGCTATAGTTAAATAGAATTCGAGTGCCCAATTTCTGAATGCATGGCCGACAGCTCTAATTGTTAAAACTTAACGCTTGAGAGAAAGTCAAAGGACTTTATCGTGTTAGATTAGATATTGTCGATGAGGATGTCGCCTCCCTATAATAACAGAACTGTGACGACTAGAAAGCGATTTTCATCTCGGCAGACACGTGTCTCTGTCCCATGTCAACCTACTATTGAGATAGTGACAAAGATTAGCTTCCTTCGGATATATTTATACCTCCTCTAAGGTATGTATATTTTGAAATTTCAATTGTTGAAATGGAATCCAAGTAATAAGCCTCTGTCTCGAGTGGAGACTGTATCTCCCAAGTAATTGTTATAAAGTAGAAATAAAATAGATTTCAACTGCGACAAAGCACAGTCATCAAGGCTTTAAATCCGTTTTCATCTCACTCACCCTTCCGCACTTCCTCCAATCCCACTTGAAACATTGAAAATTCAAACAATCTTTTTATTTCGCATTGGACGAATGCTTCATCCGATGAATTGTGAAGCATTTTATTCCGCTCTAGCACCAACTACAAATAGTGCACATCCACAAAGCGTGAATCTCTGACTTGACTCACGATGAATGCAATCTAATAACTTCAACGCTAACTTTCCTTCGGTTTTTGCCTAAATGCCATCTCCCTCCTGCTAAATCTGAATTATCAACGACTAGAAAAGGGGAGATTTGGATTTCCGAGAATTTTTACCAATGCAAACCCATCCACGAAGGAATGCACTTGTGAATTTTAAGGAGGAAAAATCTCCCATTAATTTTCATTATTTTACTAGGCATATTTATTAAAGTGACACTCCTTGGGTGATATCATTATGAATAGGAAAACTATCGTTTTACAGAATGAATGCAGTGGAGAACCAGAAAAAATCCTAGTGAGGAGATGTTGGTCTTGTTGTGAGGGGGTGAGAAACTTTGATGCGTTTAAGCTCCAAGCTCCATCTAATGTCACGAAAGTTTTGTATCACTTATAATTAAAGTGTTTAATGGCAGTGTGGCAAGGACTCTGTATACATTCGTCGGCATCCTCTTCCATTTACAATCGGATGAGGACAAAAAGCATTAATTTGTAATAATAATAAAACAAGCGCGTCGGAGGTTGAGTGTCTCTAAATGAGTTCCTTTGGCATTACGATTTGTAGACGTGCCCGACTCCTTCCTACATTATATTATTAGATACGTGAGACTGTAATACACTGCAACCTATTAGCTAGTAGTGTCGGCATAATCCCTTTGAAATGAGCAAACCAACTAGACAGAATCATGATTATCATCCTATTTATAATGAACACAGGCATCTAGCACATCGAGGAACATTAAAATTATTACGTAGTAATAGGTAATGAACTGTAACTTTGTTTTATACAAACCACATCTATGTACACTAACTTTGGAAACATTAAGCCCAGCTCATACTTATTTCATACAGGTAAATATATATACTTCTTTATACTAGTATGTAATACATTTGAGTAAAACGAGAGACAAAAAGTGATACTTATGATTTTCATACATAGATTTTATCCTTATAGGATATTCATAGAGGATATTGTATATATACATATAAGTAGAATATAATATTGTTATTATTGTTCTATATAAGCTTATATTATATTGACGTAATGGAAGATTGTAGTTTCCCCTACAAAAAGATTATAAATAAATGAGGCGAAAGAAGTGTAAGGAGTGTAACAGATGAGAGCAGGAGTAGGTAATGACCTCTGAACTGTTGTGTAATAGAAGTGAAGGTAGTTCTTGGCTTAGTTTCCTTTCGGTGGTAAATAGTAGGAAATGTGATTGTGATGTGAATGTGATGGAACCGCAATGAAATAATAAAAGAAGAGGGGAGCAAGTTTCTCTATCACTGCACTCCTCTTTGCATTTCGTCTTTTCTGCTCATTTGGACCTCCACACTCACTCATTCGTCCTTCCTTCCTTCCTACCATGGATATTTGATTTGATGCTCATCTGATGGCATCCGAGCTAGGAACACTATTTTAATGAACGCATTTGTTGTTCTCCAGACAAGAACATATACTTCTGGGAATATCACCATTTGCCCTTTAGATTTATTTATTTCCCAGTTACATAAGTAGGTATGTGTACCTATTCTACTGTACAAAAAGGTAAAGGAGTTTAACCTACTTGTAACTATTCCAATTTTATCATTCTGTCGTCCACTAGCATTTTTAATTTCAGGTCGTAAATTACCGCATCTATTTTAAATACTCTCGTCAAGACTTGCAGCTGTAGAATGATTCCTATGCAAATTGTATAATAGTGTTACGCAAATAACGTACTTTCAATGTTTCAATATTTAATGATTGATACATAGTGGAAATCTAGAGACAGATTTCAAGAGCTGAACTTGGACACCTAACAAGTACAACAACATAACAACTACATTAAAGCTAACCTGCAACCAATAGGCTTTAACAACTGGACAAGGTACACAAGTAATGCATTATCTGAGAGAAAACTAGAAAATGTTCATTAAGTAGTTGTATCTAATTGAAAAGTGAATATTCTGTTAAGCATAGTAATTTGCACGTCTTTAACACAAGGCTTCTCAATCAATTCTGACAAACATCGTACGTGACAACCACCTAATTGATTGTAGCAGTAAAATTTATATGAGATACGGAATTAAATGACAGTCTCAATAAGGATACATTAAAATAGTTATGAAATATTTTAGGTTTGAATTATTATTTGAAAACATTTTATGCACCTATTATAATTCTATGAAAACTTGTATTTGTTTCAGCAGACAATAAGGTAAAGGAAGATGAAGGTATCTGTAGTTGATGGAAGTCAGTACCCCACAAAACTCCCTGGCAGTTAATCCAAGTCTGGAAAACAACAAGTGTTCAAAAAACTTCAGAACTGTGAGAGTTGGAGGAGAGTGATGTTTGTGGATGTCGTGTCTGTCGATCTCCTACCGAGAACTCCTCTGAGACCGGTAAATCACCCAAAATCACAAACTAGCGACGATCCCACAATTACTACAGCTTTATATCATCCACAGCTAACAGAATCCGGATCCTTGAGTCTCTTGTTAGTGTTAAGTAGTTACGTGTATGCAGTTCGTATAGTATTTATACCTTGTTTATACCTATAACTACTGCGTACAACTAATTAGATGTTACTATTCTATCCAAAACTTTGTTTCTTAAGTTTCATATTTGTAGTGTTTTGTAATCACAGTGTCATTTGCAGGTGTCTAATCTAATTATTATAGTCTGAACCGTTTCTTTGAAAAACTTTTGATTTTTTTTGTTCCTGAGAAATATTTTTGTACGCAAAACTGCCAAAGGCAGACAAAGTTATGGAGTAGGAACATTTATGTAATGAAAAATAAACACTAATCATATGATTTTTCGTTTTAATACAGATGCTGTTAGACATCCTATCATGTAAACATCAAACTATAAATTCAATGTGCAAATTAGTCAGGGTGGTTAAATTCATATACAGACAACTATTGCCTATAGGTACTAATTTACGAGTGTAAAAATAAGTGATTTGATTGAGTGAACCAGTTAAAATTTTATAGATGCAGGTAGATAGTTGACTAGTAAGAGACACACCTCGTCACGAAGTTAATAAATTCTGGTCATTGGACTAGTGAAAGAAACACGTTCACTATCTGAATTTACTTATTAAATGATGCTTACATAATTTTTCACCTTCATGTGCCTACTAACTTAGTTTTTACAGGTACTACTGAACTTAAAACGCATAGATCGATATTTCTTCAGCGACACTATTTATCCCTATCGATATATTATGTTGATATAATCCCTTAGAATAGTAGAGATAGGTAAGCATAAGCATATGATGTTAATAGCGAAGAATGAACTGCAGATGAATGGATGCAGATTAAAAGACGCTGTGAGTGACGTCTTTTATTCTCTTTGTTTATGATGATGAGGCTATTTAAGATGAGAAAAGGTCTGTCTTCCATTGTGTGGAACAAAGCAGAGGATCAAAGATGAGGATTCACGACCGATCTACTATATCTATAAATTGAAGACCACTGCATTTTGCTAACCATTAGAGAAACCGAGTAAATAATAGCGATAGCTATCAACTTATTATTCTCTATCAGATTACCTCGGTTTGCCCAGGTAGCTTTGAATAAAAACAAACCATGTACTATAGAAGAAAGGAAAAGTATTACTCGTCACGTCAAAATTGCTTATTTGTGTGTATGTACGATGATTTAAAGAAGATGAGCTGGCGATTGCATTCAGAGATGCATTACATTGATTCCCAATGGCTTTGTTTTGCTTTTGTACAAGAGATTCTACCAAATGCAGAATGCAATTATCTAAGCGTAGTATTTACTTGTATAGGTACTTTATTGGTTTAAGAAAATTCCCCTTGGATATCGTAAAATGCATATCTAGTAGTGGCAAATAGAAGTCATCTCTATTAAACACATTGTACTGCATAGACACGAGTTTTTATCTCTTTTATTACAGACAATAGGGCTGATAGATGAATTGATTAAATTGTTTGTTTTTTACTGCAGTAGGAATCTGAAGTAACGTTGTCTGTAGCTGAGGACCTAACACTCCATTTTTCTACTGCATTTAACATAGTAACTGTTGGATGTGTTCCGATCTAGGTATCAAGGTATTTGTTCAAGTGACAATGATGTAGGAGGCTAGCAGAACAATGACTTTATTATCTTTAATGACCTGACCATTCATATATGTTAAGTGTAATGGAATTCGCAGTTTCAGCGGCATTTCTATTCACAATGACCTATATGGCATTAATTTCTTATAAATGCAGTTTACTGTCAGAATGATATATTTTTAATGCTTTTAAAGATGAGTTCATGAATTTTAATGGCCTTTACTGTGTTAATAGGCACTATAATATCTAAATACCTTCTGTAAATTGGTAATTAGAATTTCAAATGAATTTACACACTAATGTGAGATATGTCTAATGTATTTTTTACAGAATTGCTGAATTGGGTTTGCAAATCTCATAAATATTTTGTGATAATCCATCATAACCTGTTTTTAACTGCCCAGGTGTAAAAACAAAACTGCAAACTGTCAAATATTTTAAACATTCAGAGAATTGGGATTTGCATGACAAAAGGCAGCCTCAAAATGACGTGTTGGTCTCCGTAGCGTGTGCTGTGAATGAAAACTGCTTTTAGTAATAATAGAGATGTGTGGATATAGGTATATAGTATTTTAGACGATGGTATTAGTTGGAAAGTTTGTAATTCACTTCGTTAGAAGAAGGAAAACAAGAATAAAAGTATTTCAATTTATTCAATGCCTTGTCAGATGACAGTTTCTGTAAAATGTTTTCGTCTCCATTTTTTTTCAGTCTAACTCATTTAGAATTGTGTGCATGCATTTACAGATACGCTGTACTGGGTCTGTAAATAAAAGTGCAGGATTCCAGGAGTAAAACTACTATAATAAGAAAAGAACTTTTTGATCTATCGTCTCTAGTCGCCAAGAACATCAAGAATGTATTTACTACAAAGCCAACTTAAACTTAACCTCTGTTCAGAGAGAGCATTTGATTTATTCATTAGTTGCTGCCTTTCACGCTGAGAATTCAATGCATGTTTGTTGCGTTTCTTTTTTGCATACATTAACTCTAGTAGATGTGGTTGGTATGGCCCGAGTTGTATTCTCTTGCCTTACCAACTTTTTTCTCTGGGAATATTTCACTATTTCGAATAATGCACTGCAATGAATTATCTTCTGCCCTTTTTATAAAACTTTCTACGAAGCAACTACTGTGCATATATCTTGACTCTTCTCTCCTGAATGACATCTTGTTAGAGAAAAATAACTAGACCAAGTTTCACTACCAATAGAAAATCTAGTTCTCTCCGTACAGCGACGAGTTTACGTGTTAAACCATACAATACTGTTTTTTAAACATATGTAGGTTACTGCAATTGTATGGAAAACGAATCACGATACAAATATAAATTCATAGCAAGAAATGCAATCGTCTGAACAGTAGGGGATTGGATTAAATGATTAGATAAAAATTCTTCTCAGGTAGCAAACGCTCATCTTTTAGAAATTATTTACATCTCAGATGTAGTTCACTGTACAAAATCTACAGCTCTACAAAATAAGAACAGCTAAACATGTAGCATGACCATTATAACTACAGATAGAAGTATAACAAAGCTGAAATGCCAAAAAATATCTACGATGATGTAGAAAATACTAGTAAACACTCAATGTCGGAAATCCTGATAGCAAAGTAACGTTTAATAAATGTGTATCTAATGTAATTTAAAAGTAGTTTACCAGTCATGGGGAGATCGTGACTTTTTTCAAACCTCTCAGCATTCAAAATATAAATACCTACGTTTACCAGTAGAACTTGTGCATTCTACAATAAAACATAATTGGGTTGGAGAACAATATTTTCTTTTCTTTGGATTCTTCGCTCATTTCTTTAGGTAAGAAAAGCATGCTACACAAATTACATGCTAAAAAATATTCTTGATAGCAATTTCCAACTTCATTATCAAATCGTAAAATGCTAAGTACTATCCGCACTTTATTTACCATTGTTCAAGAGGAATGTAGATTCGTACCAGATTGACCCATAAGTTAGAGGGACAATTTAAAGTAATCTAATCATCTTTCACATTCCCGACAACGGTGGGCACAAGTATAATATGAAACTATGCATAATAATTAGGTCTCTAGCTTTGTCCTACCATGAAATAATTTTTTCTTAAGACATTAAAGAAAATATTCCTTTGAAAGTGTATTTTCCAGAGAGGACTTTTTTATTGCCCGGAGCAGGAAAGTTCCATTAGCAGGCAAGAGTTAAAATTTCTAATCTACAATTTTTAGAAACTTTTGGTTATTTTAGGAGGAACAAATAAAAAAGTAATTGCCTCATTTAAATAGACTGATGTAAGTTCTTAAAAATAAATCAAGAAAATGGGATTCAGGTAAAGGTGTAAAGAATATCTTTTACTTGAAATTCGTAGGAATTGCCTCAGGTAGAAAGCATAGAATATTTCTCACCCTTTATGTACACTTATATTCAAAGGAAGTAAAAGTTCTAGAAATGAATTAAGGAGACCCGGGTGTTCTTTTCGGGTAGAGTTAGATGAAATGCAAAACTTGAGGAATCTGAAGGTGAAAAAGCATTTAAAAAGTGGCGATTCATTTATCATATCACGCAATGAACTCACTTGTTATACGACACGACCAAGAAATAAATTACAGTGCAAACTACAGAATAGAGTAACTTGTGTATAGGAATTCATAGGCAGACATGCCTTCTCTATACTAAACTGTTCAGATAAAATACCTTAGCTGTGTTTCAGGAACCTATTAAACTTCTAACACGCGGACTGAGAAAAACACTTTATGCTTTAGCTACTGTATATATTGTCGGAGAGTTAAGTTCACAAATGGATTCATTTAGATTGTGTGGCTCTCTAAGGAAAAGGAAACTCAGGCTGTAACTTAACCTCATTTAAAAGAGATTGATTATCCCATATAAATAATGGCTGAGCCACTTCAGACTTAACCCGAACCATTTCTTCTCTAATTTAAAACCTACCAACTCCTCAACTGCATGCCTCGCAACAAAATCACGTACTCTACCTATACCTACCATTTCAGGTATTCATCTGTTGACTCTAATAGCCACTCTGTAATTTACTTCTCATTGTTTTCCCACCGTACAATTCACCCAGATTCATCACTAGAACTACATTTTGCAATTTAGACCCAACTCTATTATTATAAAGTACAAATGGACCAAAATAGAAATGCACTTGCAGAAACAACCATTTTACAGAGGATGCCGCACATTCGGATACGCTCTTAATAATGTGTTGATGGCATGTCTTGATCTCACTTTGATAAAGTAATTTCATATAACCACTCATTTCACTCATATAGCCCTATTAATCACAAACGCAATACAAAATCAAAAAAAGTTTCTAAGCTACAGAAACAAAACAAAAAATCATTGCATTCCTGCAGAGAATATAAAACGCTATCAATTTTTCATCTAAACAGTTAACTTACTTCTTATGACTTCACCCAAGTACCGTATTTAGTAGTAATAACCCCCAGTAATAACGTTTTGTTGTAATTCTATTTTTGCAGAAGGGAAAACAAAGGAAAATATTTTTTACATGCGAAATACATTATCATTTGCAAAGATTTATTTTTAGTCACAGCTAAACCTTAGGGAACAAAAATTATGTTGTCCACATGTACTATGCACTAAGTATGTAAGGCTTTTAAATTATAACTTTAGCGTTAGATCTTCATTATGTTAATTACAAGCGATCTCAATACTACCACTACCAAACATCCACTGTTAAAAATTGAATATTATATATTTTGCATAATTTTTCGATTCAGTTGTATCAACATCATTCATCATGCAACACCACATTCTGGTAGCGTATGGGTGTTTGGTGGCGTATGGGCGGCGTTTGAGTGGTAGTAGCTGCTTTTATGTTGACGTTATAAGCTATACCATATTAATATTAATACAAAATTATTTGTTATAATAAACCATACAGATAAGTGGTAATTAATAATACCATTGTGTACTAGACCATAATATAACTCAGTATTTTTATTTGAGATATTTGCTATTTTACCAAAACAAGAATTGCCAATGAAAGTCTGTACTTTGGTGCTTTCAACTCTCATCTATAGTATCTACGTGACGGTCATGATGCCAAGTATATAGTGGCACAAAAAGATGATATAGTTTACTATTTCGACGTCAGGTCAATTATGAAAAAGGAGACAGTCTGGCTGAAAGTGCTGAAATGAAAAGAAAAAGCCTTTTTAATCTTTTAGGGCAACTTAAGGTAATAATGCCCGTGTTGAAATTCAATCATAAGTAATGTCATATTTTAGTTGGAGAAGAACTTATCTTATTGTACACCAATGCGAAGAATACACATTTATGATCCTACTGTACCCTAAAAGTAAGTAACTGACATGAAAATAAGAGGCAATATTGGACAATGATCTACTAAAATGGGAGCAGACAGGAAATACGATATTTTTCTATTGTTGATACACAAGAATCATGCATAAGGTACCTTTTTGTAATGGAAGCAAGGTGAAAATACAAAGAAAAAGTGAATGCAAGTTCATGAATGCTTTATGTGTACACATATCCTAAGAAATGAAAACTAAGACTGACATTGCTGTCCACTTTGCCAATGTACAGTTCGGTACACAAAACGCAGTCGACTATACTCAGAAAAGTTTGCTTTATTTGCTTACAACTCTCAAAATTCCCCCATTCATTCAATTTATTGAATTATGAATGACAAAGAACTACCTCTGTACTTTTGTAGGTACTGATGACAACCTGTGGAGGGCTTGTCATGTTCTGGCCTTTACTTCTCGTTGCGCACTTTACATTTCAGAACATACGCCACACGACAACTTTAGATATTATATCACATTCTTTATTGTCTGAACTAAGTCTTCGAAGATCTTTCCAAGATAACCTTCTCATTCGAAATTATTGAATTCGTAAAGTATATTATAAGTAGGTAATTCAGTACGTCTAGTTTTACAGTAATATTTATTATAATAATATGTAACATTTTTTATCGTAGTCTGATACTTCTTAGTATTGAGGCATATTTAGAAATAATTCCTAATATATTATACAATAGGTAATATTCCTCCAACATTTAAGTTGTAATATTACAAGGTATAATCAAATATTCGAAACCATTTAGAGACATACGTGCGTTTGAAGCCCTTTCTGTTCACGCAGAGACCTACCAAGCCGCCTTATATAGAGTTCCCGATCTTTAATGTATAATATTTGTTTACTATTTAAAACATTATTCATTGAAGGTTCACACCTTAAATAATGAAGAATGTACTTTTCCATTATCGTATTGTAAGAAGGCCGACTTGTATGTTGAATGATTCTTTCTCATTCATTGCAGCATAACCGAAACTGGGCTTATTCATGGAGGGTCTATTGGGAAGAGCACATTATATTATTTGCCATTAAAGTATCAACTTTTCTATTGAGTAGCTCACTTACTCACGCCGTTGCTCTCGCCTCATAGGAAAATGGACTTCTTGTCGGTCTAATAGGGATTGTAATGTGATTGGATGTCCTTTGAAGTTGTTAGCTCACCTTTAAAATAGGAGAGCAAGACTCTGGCCTTAACACCCGACTATTGTCATTGTTATTGTCACATGGGGGAGAAAATGTGTCTGAAAAGTGCAACATTGAATAGTTGGATAAGGAAGATGATGCTCAGCGAACTGTTAAATGCTCTTGGATCCCAGAATAGCCTAGGGAAATAAAAAAACCTACAAAGTTTTACTTGTCAAGCGGAGGGAAGGGACAAAAGACCCTCGTGGACTATTACTGGAAGGAGACAACAGTTTTAGGGATCTGTCTGGTGACGAGCTGACTAAACTGCACTCAACTTGCATTCAACTCAATGCAGCTACAACTTTGGTCTATGGATCATTTGCTGCTTTGGTTTTAGATTAGGATTAGGACTATCCTCTGTCCCTCAAGGAATAAGAGACACTAAGGGACCCATTTGCTCTTATTAGTTGTCAAAAGAACTCACCCTAAACACCCTAATGACGAAACCGATGGGATACGCACAAATATCGAGTGATTTCGATTGGATTAAAATGCAATTCTCTCTTACAGCCAATATCAATATTTATACGAGATAAATGCCTAAGTAATCTAGTAGAACAAGGAGCAACTGCAATGACAATGAATATTGCTTCAAATTCTTGGTTATATTATCAATTCCATAGTCTACAAAAGGTAGACTAATATATTCATCTAGACTGTAGAGATGAGACTTAAGATATAGAATCATTTATTAGTTCATTTGTCAAGAGATTTAATGCAGCATAAAAACGACACCTTTACTTCACATGCATTATCGAGTATAGGATTAATGTCAATGTTAGCTTGCCTTGCTGTATGTAGGTTCCTTCAAATTAATGTCCGTGCCTCTACCTTGATGTCCAATTGAACTACATTATGTCCTTTGTTGAATAGGGCAAATCCGAAATTCAATGGAGGATACAGAAGGCATTTTCAGCCAAGGAAGGCCAGGGACGGAGAAGAAAGGGACGAGCAGCTGAAAAGACGATGAATGAGCAATCAGTACTTAATGCTCTGCCAGTTTATGCCATGTCAATTCTTTAAGGCACTTTGCATTCATTGAAATATGTTTGCCGCCTCATCCGTTTTGTTCTGGTCTTGTCCAGTCAAAAGGAATTCAATAGAATGCATGTAAACATGATGTATTTACAAGAGGGTACTGAATACATTCTACCATTACACCTAGAGAAACCACCTAAGAGCAAATACAGTCTAAACTCTATTTTTCTTTCATAGAGATGGTAATGACATTTTTGTTGTCCAACATTCATTATTCATTACTTAATTTTGTTTTCCATTGAACATGGCAAGCTCGAGCCTCGAGCTGAGGTTTAGTGTGGCATCCAGAGAATACAATATTCCATACAAAATTCTATTAAAACCATCATCGTTCTTGATGGTGCCAAATGCTGATGAAATTAACGACATGCTATGATCTAAGCCACTATTTCAAACAGGAAGTTATAAGCACAGGTATGTTATCAGCTCAGATGAAAATTGTTATTTACAAGCTATTTAAAACAATATTAAATTGTTAAAAATGTTAAAAGTTTAAGTGATTAAATGCTTTGGGCACTACTTGAATATATTATCAAAGTTCAATTACTATGTGAGTTTGTTTCCATGTACCGTTGATAGAATTCATTTAACATTGACTCACAAAAGAGAGCCGTTTAGAGTGACAAAAGGTAAGCGCATAGATTAATTGGATTGGAGGTGAAATGCGCGGATTTCTTATTTCACTGAAAAAGGACACTCAAATACATTTAGGTAATTCTACAGTGATTGACTTGAAAGCAAAAATAAGGCATGCCTAATGGGAACATACAGTACATGAATTTTAATGCATTCCAGCTTGGATTTTGACATGTAACATGAAATCTATTTTAGCAAATGCACAAGGTTTTTGTTTTGAAATTAAATACATGCATAAGTCGTATTAGATCGTTTAAATACATCTCGAATCTCGACTAGCGTATATCCATTTGTGATATCTATAAATTGGCTAATGGTATCAATACAATAATAGTTAATCCATGTAGCCACTAAAATAGTACTTAGAGTTCTATTTGCTTTTCGACTGGCATGTCAATTGAGCCGCCAATTACATCGTAAGATATTTCTACTGCCATGCTACAACGCGCATTATGCTATTTTTGAACTAATGGGGGATTTCAATTAATTACAATGCATATTCAATTGACCACAGAGAAAGCCGAGAGAAAGGATCACCTAGCATTAGTTAATAATGTTTCTAATACGTAGTAGCAGTCAAGAGTCAAAACAGAAGCATTAGACAAACATGCAAGAGTGACATATGTGAATTGAGTTCTGAGAGTAAATGGACACAGTAGCCAACAATACACTTATCCAATGTTTATTACTCTGGTATATAGTTACAGCTATACACTTGCTATGATATATCATTCTATTATTGTATCCATTGATACTGTCATTAGTAATGAATGTAGGTAAGGCGGCTAGCTAACATGTGCGTACTTCTCCCATAGACAACCTTTCCATCATTCCATAATGTGTACAGATACTTGTAAGTGCAAAAGCGCCACATGTGTCCCCATTGGATCAACTTCAACTTCACTCTTCTACAATATTCAATAAATCTGGTCAACCTCCCCTTTGCTGTCTTTGTTTTTCCAATGAGCAATGAGATTATGGTATTATTACTAGCTTCCTGACGCGGACCTATAAAATAACAGGATAAGTTATGAAATTCGCCTAATTGCAAATGTTTGTCAATCCTTTACTTCAATTTTTAAGTCTGTTCTTCTTTCTAGTATCTTAATATCCTGATATTTAAATTTTTACAGGTGTACACCTAATTAGCACGCATGTACACAGACGGTTTTTTTGAATTGGATTCATATATGAAGTATGATACAGTGCAGTTTAAAATGTGAAGAGAAAATAATATGTACTATTTATGAATACTTATAACACATATTTTTGCTAATTGTCAAAATGTTAACTGCAAAAATAACAGCTCGTATATTGTTGCTACATTTGCTTAATGTTTCTCCAAGCTTTGTATGCAATAATTTAAGCACTTAACATTTAAGCAACTGCCCAACACGATTTATATTATATATATATCCAACTTAGCCAAACCGAAAGGTTTGACATGGTTCTCACTATAACCCATATAAAATTTAGAGTAGGTAGTTACTGACGGGTAGCGATGGGGTAATCCCAAAGTTACCGACAAAACAACTGCCACCAACGATTGTATCAATAAAGAATGGAATGGCAGACAGACAAGCGTCGTTCCATATACCTAATTGATGTCCTCAAAAAGACCTTTAGTCTGCTTATAGTTGTATCTCCCAAACGTAATTTTTCTATACCGTACACATCTAAAAGTTCATTTGCGTTCCTTTCTAACGGACATCAAGTAAACAAGTGAGCACTAATTCACCAACCCAGTTTCGGTTTATCAATCATTTAAACTACAAAATCACTTGATTCTGCAATTCGTTCTAGATATCTGAAGGTGCATTTTGTATACAAATACACAGAACTCCTTCGACCAATACCATGCAAAAGGGACATCAATAATTGTTTTGCTAACCTCTGGTAGTTGGTAATTATTCCAAGTTTTTGATGTCATTTGCTCTATTTCTAACAAATTGGTAGTAATTGAAATGAGGGTTCAATTTATTTTCCTGATATGTTTAGGCTATGAATTTTTCTTTCTTTTGTCCAGTTACTGGTAAATATTTTCAGATAGAATGTCCCACATGAAAGAACAGCCAAGCCAACAACTCAATTTTAGGAAACGATATTCGCTGAGCAAAAGCCTTTTATCGAAAACGGAGTTTCTCAGTTTTGTAAATATCGTCTCATTGAATAACTTTGTCCCCGAATTCTGCTGCGCAATATAAAATTCTATGCATTTATGTAACTAAAAAGCAATATACATACTTAATGCCTTGAAGCGTACATAAGGACAAACCAAAATATAAACCCTAAAAATTACTATTACAAAAACTGAAATCATGTGCACTGTAGTATCTGAGATGTCGAACCATTTCCTTTTCCGTCCGCATTGCATGTTTGGATTTATTGTGTACATTCATTCGACAGAATTAAAGCTATTTTAATGTTAATTCTAGTACCTTGTTTTGCTTAAGAACACTATTTTAAAATTGGCTACAAAATAAGGGAGCAAGCAAAGTGTACCAGTGCACATGGAATTGCTATTTAATATTTATTGAAGCTGGAGCCGTATCGCACTGGTCACGAGGACAAATACTAATAGATGTAGATATTATCAAAAGAAATTTAGAAATCCCCTATTGTATTTTATTTGAATAGGAGTGTGTGTGGCCTGGGCTGTTATACGTAAATGAATAGATGGGTTTCATCCTCAATACATAGGACTAGAAAAACAAACAGGAATGGACACACGTACAGTGCATTAGATACATTAGCCTTTGGCCTTACATGTCACTCAATTGAATAGGAAGTCTATTTGTGTCTTTGCAAATGCTTCCGTCGTGTGCTCATGTCATGTCAGTGCAGCCCTAAGCCAGTCAACCCTTCTAATGGCCATTGTCATTCTGCTCCCTACTTGATTATGCAAAAATAATCAGGCTCGACTCTATCGTTCTTTTCAATTACGATCTCCATGCTCATACTTGGTATTCAGTTAACATGCACATTTGACTCAGCAATGACAACGACAACTTCATAATCTTACATTACTCAACATATACTGATAACTTAGATATTATTTTTATCAAATCATAATGTTATATAACCAACAATTTATAATTCAGCAACGCATATGACAATTGTAAATCTATACATAATCTTGGGTGAAACTATATTATTCCTAGCGCTAATAATATTGACTGAAACTTTAATGATACCAATGCGAAAACATAACGAATTAACATTAAACTAAACTGTGACAAAATAGTTTTTCCACACAGGTAAGGTTAGCCAATTAATTTTGTGTGTCTGAATTGGTTGCAGAGTGCGGGTAAAGGTGGTTTTCATAATCATCCAATGAAATTATCTTTGTTACTAAAGCAGATAAGAATTTTTCAAGAAGAAGTAGCTACTAAATCAGTTACTATCTCTTTTTTATTGCTACTGTGCAAGAGAAGTATAGACATAGGGAAGAAGAGACTTGTTAATAGGTACTTGAAGAATCTAAGAGAAAAGATAGTTTACTTACTACACATTCTCATGGAATGCCATGGCATAGACAGAGTAATAAAGTTTTCCAATTATTTTTTATGCGACAACTAAAATACTGGTAGCTAGTTTGTAGTGGCCTGTCTATTTAGGACCTTTACAGAGTGTACTGTGCTAACGATGAGATATCCACCCGTGTAATGTACCACTACTGAATTAGGTATGTACATACGTAATTCCTCAACAAATCCTCTTAAACCAAGTGCACGATATATGGACCATTGTAAATTTTAGTGCAAAGCAATTGAACTAGACGGGGACGGACTGAAATGCGTATACACACGTTGAAAAGCTATGATTTTAATGGCTATCATCATTATAAGAGGACAGCTATGAAATTTTCCAATGCATGTGTAATCAACACTAATCCTTAGTACCAACTCATCGAAAAGTTAACATTTATTTTATGTAAGTTACTCTTGATGTACTACAATCTTGTTTTTGTGTTCTCCGAGACATGTTGATCCCTCGTATACATTCAGTAACAAACAAATAAATGCGGGTACAGCTTCCGATATTATAGTTACTTGTGTATGCAGTAGCAAGTAAACTACAGGTATCAAGTGAACAATTGTAGATTATGGGACTCATAATAATCCACTCCCAAAACATAAACACAAGCAATAAGTTGCACCAAAATTGCAGACTACAGCATTGGAAAGCTTGTCGGTATATGGACCTTCAAATTAAGATTCAACAGTAAAAACATTAGCTCGCCCCTGGACTACCTTCAAAAATCATACGAATTCTTCAATTCTCCAGCGATCTTTCTAACAATTTTACTGGCTTACTTAGCGTCAAGTTTTAGGAGTTACGATTTTAATGATGACAGATTAATAATGGGTTTCGTTAGCACAATTAATGCAATCTTAGTAATGAGTAGTATCGTTTTATTTATGGATAATATCAACAGAGATAATTTTCTCTTTATTTCTTCTGGAATTATGAAATTTCTGTTGTTTTCAGTAGGCTTTGTGGTAATTCTATTCTAAAGGCAACGGTGGCTTAAAAGACGACTGTGTTGAGTTTGCTTCCTTTGCTATGTAATTACAGTAGGTATTACTTACTATCTCACAATTTTGAAATCAAAAACGACATTCTTGACAATACTATTTACCATTTTGCTTACGTGTCAATGGCGGTTGCTTGTATGAAATACTCATTGTAATTCATAGGTAGGCACTACAAGCAAACACATGATGCACTGTTGCGTGTTCAGCTTTTACGAGTAGTAGGTAGTGAGTTACCTTGAAGAAATGGTAATCTTGAATATCGGTAATAAATACGGAATAATAACAAGTGTGTATATGCAAGTTACAATTAATATTGAACACTTCATTTTTATTAACTCATAAATATTAGCATACTAATGAAAACGGGAATTTTTTGTGGTTATAAAACCTGACTGTGGAAATATCTTCAATCCTGTTAACACATTCTTATCTTATTTCAACAGATTAGTGTTCCATGTCTTTCATTTTGTATTGGAAATATGTTATTCCGATATATTTAGATATTTCATTTAATATGGTTCACTCTGGAATTTAGTTGACCTAATGGTAAATTTTATTAGCATGTGGAGACTGAAAGGTGAAAGGATTGGAGGGTTTTAGTGTAGGAGTTGTACGGAAAGAATTGCACAAATGTGCTTATTAAGAGGGGAAATTCCGAGGAAGGCAATTGCGGATGTAGATATTCCTTGCTGACGTTGAAGAGACAAACGGTATGAAATCTTAGGTGCGCCACGAGTCAGGACTAGGACTATAGGAGTAGGAATTAAAAGCAATACTTCTAGTAGACAAACGAAGGAATCTAGTTAACAATTCCAGGCACAGATCTCCCTTCACCTTGAAAGCATTAATCACTCTTTTACCACTACTCTGGAAGACTAAGTTAACCAACCCAACCCACTACTCAACTCCTCCGTTCGCCAATACTCCTGAAATAATGATCACCGAGTAGTTTTATGGTATTCACTATACTAAGTGTATATTTAAGTTGGTAGAATAGATACACGCAGGAAATACATATGTAGAGACGCATTAATATTGTAGTCACATTCGGGATGGCTTAGAAAGACGGAAGGAAAGTGGGAATAAGGTGAGGGTGAGTGGAGGAGCGGAAATGGGGGAAATCGTCTACATTAACTACATCAAAGGGAAGTAAATTAATGCTGTTACGACTCTACTCAACTATTCACACAAAACAAATGTAGAAATGAGTTGTAAAAGTACGGATGCTATCCTTTATAATGCATAGCTGCTAGAAGAGTCTCTCCAGATAAGTCAGTTCAGGTCACACCAGATCAATTAATTGAACTTTTGAGGATAAACTTGACCGCAGAGGCAGAACTTGGATTCAGGTTTACCTCATCCCTATATTTCAACATAATAAAATAAGATTTACTTCCTTGATTCCGTTTATAGGTGGAATGCAAGAGTCTTCGGCTACTGCACTGTTATAATTGATGGGTTTCCCTTTAATGGCTCAAGTAATGTGATCCAGCGGAATTTCTCCTCTTTTCCCTATTTATTTACAAATTACACTTAAAGGAAAGTCATGTCATGTCATGTTGCTCTATTTACTTTCCCCGTCTCCCCACATGCTCAACTATATAATTACAAGATTACCTAATACTATTACATTACTTTCCTTATGTGTATTAAGTGGTGAAAGTCGTTTCCCTCTCGTTAACTGCTGATAGTTTCCTGACAATAAAAGTTCCAATCCAATTCTTAAGTAGATATCACTTTCCCCAGTATACGCAATAAATAAGTCTTCTATTTACACAGAATCTATATCTTCCTCCACACCTAAACCTGTAGACATAATATTGTATCTTGTATTCATAGGACATGAGAATCAAATTGAAGGTGCCAAAATTATGGCTTTCGTTCGCAAACAAGATTTTCATGGGCCATCATCATCATCGTCTCATTTTCTCATCAACTCCTGCAGATGGGGAGGAGATTTATAAATTACGTTTGTGTCAGACTACACTCAACTGCTCCCAATACTGTCTCTAAATGAATTATATAGGCATACCTGGTATTTATCTTTTACATTTCACCACATACAAAAGCTCAATCACTAATCAAAATCACCAATGCAAAACTTGAAAATGAAACACTTTTGCGACCAATGTTAGGAAAACTGTTGCAGAAATTACAAATAATAAATACTAAGTAGATAAGACACAGGAATTGGACAATTATTATCAGTCTTTTGTTAAATACTTTAGCTGGTTTATTTAGGAATTGTCGATGGAATTTTTAAACATTCATAACATTGTAGTAGCGAAGCATTTGCATTACATAATATGCAATTATAACTATTGTAAGGTCTGAATATAATTTTATAGTAAAATGAGAGCATTGTAGGAGTGTCTTTGTATTATTGACTGCATACATATAAGAATGAAAAGTGAAACTGAAAATGCAGAGAAGATAGATAGGATGATGATGATAATGCGATTGAGAACAATGGGATGAGATCAGGAGCTCAACTTCAAGTTGAATTGGAGTTGGACAGCAGAACGGAGAGTGAGACTGAGTTCAGCTCTATCCCATAACAATAACAAGATCAAAGTGTAATTTTTGCTCTAATTTTGGTCACATCTCCCCCTTCATCCCTAGGGAAATTCGTGCATCTACTCTTCTTTTACCACGTCACTTTTCTAAGCACCAAATATGTATATTTCCTTGTTTTCCTATTTCTAGCTTGAAGAGTTACTAAAACTCGGACTGGCTACCACTACGTATACATATAACATGTAACGTCTCAAGTTCATCTCTCACTCAGCTAGACAAGTACACAATGCAATGACAATCCTGAGAATGTTTTCTCTGTTCAAGACTTTGTGCCGCACCGCTCACTTTCCACTTTATGTTACTTTGGCTTCACTTGACTAGCTATTCTTTATACTATACATTGGACACAAGTATAAACAAGAAGACCATTGTTGCCATTATATGCCTATAGCAAATATCATTTGTTTGCTATTGTACCCTATACCGTAAAGATGCGTTAGGGTTTCTTGTCTTTTATGATTAATCAAAATGTAAGCTATAGCATTGGCATAACAGCCTTATGTACAGATAGTAAAGATACTACATAGCAGAAACTCGAGTAGATAACAGTGTTGCACAGTATGTATATACTAGGTACATTTGCATATATGTAGCTACTTATATCTCAAAGGGGAAATGCAAGAGATGTGCCGCCATGTAATTAGAAGCTTTGAACATAAAAATTAACTATCTAATTCCGTGGGCCATGCATCAAAAACTTTAGCCATTTTTGAATAATTGAACAAAGTGTTAATGACACTTTCTTTTACGATGGCTATTACCCCTTGCTACATTCTCATTCCTAAAATGCATTCTAACTGCTTTAGTTACCATCATATAAAAATGCTAATTTTTATTTCATTCCTTCCAGACTCTAGCAGACTGTATGAACTCCGGTCTCGATTAGCCCGAAATTGCATAGCAATTAATAGCCAAAATACATCAACATATAATTGTTGCCATACATAAACATTAACCTTGCAAATTATAAATCTTCTTCTGTAGAAATGTGAATACAGTTTAATAGTAAACACAAATTATAGCAGCAAACATACTTAGTGAAACAAAATTCAGTATAAATAAAATTCAGTACAATGCAGATGCAGCTGTATAAGTATCAAATGTATTGAAAGCTATTGAACCTGTACATCTCTAGTCCGGTTTAATAGTAAATACATAAATAAATACGACAAACTTTCTAGTAAGGCAGAAATTTATAAAATCCAATATTAAAACTATTTTCTGCCAAATGCAAATGGTGCAAAAGTATCTGAGCAATGTTGGTTTTCCCCTTCGCCGAGCAAGGAAATTATGGCTGTTAAGATTTGATGCGAGGGAAGTCGGGGTAAGAGTGTGTGTTGTGTGTGAATTACGAATTAACGTAAGGGTAACAATAAGTTTCTAGGAGAAAGGGTTGCCTCTTAAGACAATTTAGGAAAAGTAAACCCTTCAGCGAATGTTCCGACTCAATTTTCAAGCTTACGATATTTGTATTGCATTAACATTAGAGTTTCTTTCTTCTATGTGTAAACAGAGGCTAAGAGACAGAAAAGCGCCTTGGCTGTATGTGTTTGCATGTGAAAAGAAACTCCCCTGTCTTCCTTGTCACTTTGCTAGTACAATAGAAAAGTCTCCCGTAGGATTTAAGTCTCACCCAAAGGCGAAATATGTTGGCTTAGCTTAGCTTTCATCCGACTGGAGCCACAAACCGAAGCCATGCCACATCTTCACTCAAGCCGTAGACCAAGCTAACCGAAGGCGACCAAACCCGACCAGACACCCTCTCCCCAATTTATTTCCATCCAACTTCCAACAGATAGTTAGAGGAACCAACTTGGATTATTTGTTTTGGTCTCCACTCTAGCCTCTCTCGGCACACTCACACTAAGTAAGCCCCGCTATCTCCACTTTCAATTTTTATTTGCTTTCGGAAAATTTACACCTGTTAGCCGTCGTGAATTCTGGCTCCCCCAACCTTTATCTCATCCCTTCAATATTTCTTCTTATGATCTATCACTAATGTTAGAAAATTTGAAGGGTGAAAGGAAACAAATTATATAGTAGCTAACATTTCTATTGTTTCCACAGAAAATCAACGGCAAACCAGATCTATCACTATAAATCGGAAAAACTTTCACTACTCCTGCAATATGGATTTACTTCAGTTTATTAGAGGATTATTGATGGATTTTCTTTTTAATTAACACTAACCGTATTTTAACAACTGAAACATGCAATAGAAAGACTATACAGGTCTATAGGAGTACTTCGGGTGCTGTTAACAGAATTAAGTTACGATTTTTGAAGCTATTTTTAGAACGTGCACAGTGTTTTGATATGCAAAGTGTTCTAATTTAATCCATGAAATCTCCCGTGGAAAAAAATTTGCATTACCCTTTAGACCCATTACTGGGAGGGTATATTAATCTTGTTTTTAATTTTCAGCTGTCAAATACTAATAACCATGTAAATTATATGCCAAAGGTTCAAGGTATCTATAAAACGCAAGGAAATTCAATTGCCTCCATGCAAATCACCCTGATTATGGCCCCTGCGACGTGACGCTGTTCCCACTCCTATTATTCCAAAACTGCATCGAATTTTCATTAACAATTCCAATGTGCATAACTAATATGGGCTACAGGAAACAGTCACGCGCTCCTCCTTTATTTACTAACACTGTTTTTCGTTGACATAGGGCAGTTACTCTACCTAGCCCTATTTCTCTGCGTGTTTGGAAACCTTTGCATAGCAGATGTGTTAATATTACCTTATAATATGTGTGCATTCTAAATTGCTAGCATGTTTATCATGCACTGACTCTGTTCCAGATCAAATTAGAGCAGCCGACTACAATAAACAATTCTTAATATACTATTTTACTTTTATTGCCGAACCTCCCATGCTCCGAATTCCCATTCAGCTATAAATGGTATGCATAAAATGAAAGGCATGTTTTAAATTAACTATGCATAATATACAGCTTTATTTTCCCTACGTTTAGCATGCACATCCTATCAAAAATTCGACAGAGGATATACTGTGGGGGAGTAGGTTGTAATACAATATCAGTATATGGAATATCCTTGCATATGCATGACCATAGTGTGTAATAACAAGCATGATATAATTTATTATTTTCTCCTACATAAATGCATTGAATTTTTACATTTAGTTTTCACTAGAATTTCATCTACATATACTTAGAAGCATTTTACTTGATGTATACTGTGCATCTGGCTTAAAGATTTAATTTTGCTATAATGATAATGTAGCAGAAATTGCTTCACAAATTAATCTTAATGTCATCTCAGACCTTGGTTTTCGTTCCATTTTGTCTCAAAAAGTTTTAATACGTGTATTTATTCTTAAGATGATGCTTAGTAATAGCCAATTGTTTGATATTTAATTTTGGTTTAGATATGTAAATAAGATCTATTTTTCTCCAATATAACCACCCCCACCCAATATTGAACGATTTTTGCTGCATTTTTGATTTAATTAAGAATAGTTTGGTTGTGGGCGTAGTTAATAATAAATCGTTGTCACAAGTCATGTTTGTCAATAATTCACTAGCTGAACTGATTACATAACATTAATAATATCAAATTCAGATAATGTTGTTCTTAAAAATACACTTTATGGTGCCTAAACACATGAATATTATGAATAAGTCTGAGTTCGTTCATACAGCGGTATTTAAACGCATAGACATATTGTACATATTTATGGGGACATGTTCCTACATGATTTACAAGAATTTCTTACCAGTAAATAGGTCTATACCACACAGGATTACTATTATGGTCAAAACATTTACAGTAGCAAAGAGAAAGAGCAGACCTTGTGGTTACCGACAGGTTACAATTAAAAGTTTAGAAAGGCGAAATTTTAGTGCTTACTTGGCAGTGGTTTTGAAGTCAGAAAATATTGAAAAGACATTTTTAATTAACTAGGAAAAATAAATATATTTTCTATTTATGAACAAAAGGCAAAACTTCATAAATAATTCATATGTCAAATAACTAAGAGACCTGCAAGTTTTCGCCTTCTTTCTTATATGAATGGTTTTATAGATATTCGAAATGATATAACAGTTCATGAAGATTTATTATTAACATGATAGTCTACCCTGATTTACATTTATAATGATGTCCTTTTTGCGTCTCAGATTCAGGTATTTAAAGGTCTGCTTATACCTAATCCCTTCTACTGTCAAAATGTCTTTCTCTTGTAGGTATAGTTTCAATTAAGTCTTACTGGTTCAAAATGTTGTCTAAGCAAACTTTGAATCTTTACGGAGCATACTACACAATAATAAATAAGTTCCATTTCTGTCCATATGAATGGAACTGGACCACAAAAAAGTTGCGTGGACCATCATCAAAGAAAGCATTCTGTAAATGGTTGTGTTGTGCTGTATTGATGTGGATTAAAATCATCTACATGACCATACGTTTCATCCAGTCTTGTTGGTATCTGGATGTTACCGTTGAAGAGATAGTATTACATTGGTATTACTGGGTTCTTTACAACTATGCAGGGGCCTTACACGTCAACTTCTATCACAAGATAAAACGATTCCCTCAGATGTACAACAGATTTTCATATTTCAACAATGCCACCAAAGGTCTGTATAAATAATTCTTATTTTCAACGTTCACTATAAAACAATTTAATAAATTCTTCATATTTGCAGAAAAATATTTGCCACATCTGAGGAACCGACCAATAAAGAAAAAGGATGGTTTGGAATTCCTCATGATAAATGTTTTCCTGATAGTATTTGGAAACGCGATGATAATGTTTGCTCTTTTCCTTGATTCTCCGAAAAGTCCGCAGTTTTTCTACTCCGTAATTTACCCATACATCGGAGATAACATAGTAATTCTGCTATTATTTGGACTTCTGGAGAGCTTCATAATGCTCATGAATTGGGGAGTGATCATGTACTGGGCAAGTACCTGGGCTTCTTGTATGAGTAGCATTAATTTCTGGCTCAACGAAATCAAGTACTAAAAATTCTTCATAATCTCATAATTTATAACTAAATGAATGAAACTAAAATAATTTGACTTTAGCCTTGGATCAAAGACATTTTTAAGCAGAAGCAATTCTACAATTCGACAACCGAGTGAAATTCGGAAGGTGTACCGAAATTTGCAATTGCTCGTCAAGGAATTCAATAGCTGCTGCTCTTTAATGACAGTTGGAGTCAAAGTGGTCGCTTTTCTGTCCCACCTTGGAACAAATTATGGAACAATCCGACTCTACTCAACAATGAAGTTCTATGTGTGGATCAATTGTCCAATGATTTCCATATCTGGATCCATTGTTCTGGTCTATTTCTTCAACAGCTTTTCTTTGGCAAATATCTCATCCATGAAGACAATTGAGTCCTGGTGTCCTTTGTTCTACGGAACTACCAAACAGGAAAAATTAATGCGGAAATTTTTCTTATCCAGCAACTCACTGAAAATTAAAGCTGGGATATTTTACCATTATAAAAGAACAACATCAACAACTTTCTTCGTACAGTTAATTAACTACTCTATTTCTCTGCTTCTCGCATTTTAGATAAACTGGATAACTGGCACAAAAAACCAGAGATACAAGTTGGGATGCAAAATATATTCACACAATTTTCTTGTGATCGTAAATTCTAGTTACTGACGGCTTACATTGAATACATTGAATTTTTTGACGCTTGCACATTGAAAATTGCGAATTACGAAGTTAATCATATCTGAAAAGTGCATTGCAATCAATTTGTTTGATATTGCAACAGTGAAGTGATGAGCTTTCTACTGCAGCATAATATTGATTTCTCAAATTGTCCAAATAATATTTTTTGTTAATTGTAATTAGTAATTAGGAACATTTACTACAAGCATAGCATGATAGGCAATATTATATAAATTACCTGACTGTTCTTATTTGCTACTTGTCGTTGGTTTTACATTACACAAGGCTCAGTAATATAAAAGTAGTAATATCAAGGACATGCTTATAGTTGAAGTATGTACGAAAATATGTAACGCGCATTCAATGATTCAACTGGTATGCTACACTTTACTGTATAAGTCATGGCGAAAACAACATCATATATTATGAAGAATGTTAACCGTTTACTGAACTATATGTACCTAGCTTACTTTCTCTGTCAATATTAGGTACAACATAGATATAATAATAAATATAACTTTTACTCTTACGTATATTCTTTGTGGTTATAATCCTTTCCTCTGTTTTCGAACGAATATTTATTTACAGCACGCAGTAAAAAAGGAAATCGTTTGATCTCGGTCGACGATATCCACTGGAGACTTCGTGATTCAACACTTCATCCGTCATCTTTGATCTTACACATACTCTGCTCCTCACATAGCCAAAGATAAAGATACAGACTGACATTTGCATGACATGACAGACATAAAAACCCTATGCACTTTGAAAAGCTCATTTGAATTTTTATTTATTCTCCAACACTGTGTGCTTATGCATACAAGAATAGGTGTGCCACTGTCAGTCACCACACCATACAGTAGTCATATCTATACACGCACGTTTCTTATATCTTTCTCCTGTTGCCCCTTAATAATGAATAGGCATACATAGCCAATATTTTACTTGGGCATATTTATCCAAAGAACTTTATATATTGATAACTACTTGGCAATGTTATTCTTTCGTAACATTTTAGTATTTATGGACATATACGTACATATTGCATGACTGTGAATATTATGCCCAACATGTTCACATATACTTAAAGAACTGATTGATATGATTGTGATGTGAGTTGGTAGGAACTTGTAATGCTGTGTCTGACTTCTGACTTGACTACTTTCCGATTCTGATTGCAAGTGTGAAGGTTGCGTCAGCACAAAATGAAAATGAAGACAGGCACCTTGCTGAACAACAAACGTTTTTATTCCACTTCCATCGAATCTCATTTGCTTGTAGCTAATCAAAATTAGACTCTACTTTAACATCCATTTATAAGAATCGGATTGAAATTAAACAAAACAAAGCCTTTTTCAATCCCTTATCTTCATCATGCACGTGCTCCTACTCTAATAATCCTTTTGATACAAGTAGGTTGCCACTGAATGTTAAGTCAGTGGGGTTATTACAATATTACATACTTTACCCCCTAAAATTATGATTTACAATGCATTTTCAAAACAATTCTTTGTATCATTCTTTCGTGGACTTAGTTTCCTTTGTTTAATGCATTCATTTCTTTTGTTGTTTTGCTTTTCAGTAAATTAGAATCACTCCTGGTGCGTTTTCATTATTACTTTGTACATTTTCATGCAACTAACTGATTGTTTAGCTGAATCTGATAAACAGCATTTCTTTTTTTAAATATGAAATCATATTAACACGATGCAAACTAATGTACTTTTTGAGGATCTGTCTTCACGAATATTTTGCAGCTGGATTGCAGTACAAACGCTACACCATATAATAGCAGTATAGTAAACAAATCGAAAACTTCATCATTTTATAACTTACAGAGAAGTAGGAGTAGGATACTGGAATTATTGAGTCCAGACCTTTGTATTACACGAGGACGAAAATATATTTTCTTATGTCCTGAAACTAACAGCATGTGGTTATTTAACTAATAGGGTATTCAGATGATAAGTCATTTGTATGTATATGGACAAATTATTGCTCAGAACTGTAAAATTGTATCTGTACTGTACCGTAAAGGTTACTACTAATATAGTTCAACATAGGAAATGCGGTTTGCTTATTTCCTGAATGAACTATTTATGTGTATAGGAATTTATACACGAATGTAGCAGAGACTTCTTAAAGTACAAATAGTAACCGGTGCATTTTTCAAAGGATAAATATAGAACCATAATGCTGCTGGCACTCGAAGCAGTGAATAGCGGCTAAGCTGTTTACATTGTAGTCATGTGCATATTAATTACTGTGATGACGGAACACACGGCAGAGAAATAAAAATGATTTATCTCACTAAACGTAGCATAAGTAACTACATCCAGAAAAACAGGAAAGTACAAAGGCATTTTCTTTCGTGTACAAGTCCAAGAAGCAGAGATGAAAATGATTTGGTACTTACCCGCATCACAATCACTCACTACACTACAGTTACAAGACAGCCCAGGTATAATAACTCATTCATTTAGCACATTGTCAACTTTTTTGCACGGTAATGTTGAATGCCAACTACGTGAGCGTGTACAAGTACAAGACCTTAATTCAGGTGGACGAGTGGAGCTACAAATAATCAAACAATAGACTCTTAATAGCTGCCCTCACGTAAGACACTCATACTCATCCGCACAGTATAATATACATAATTATCAAGTATGACTGTAGTTCAGAATACTTTGCTAAAGAGTTGAAAGTAAATGCCTAAGGATGAATCAACAGACACTACGAACATCATTTTGTTAGGCTTTTACAGTTAGCATTTTAATTTCAACAAAAATTCAGTATGATCCCAATAACGACATTTTCTATGCAAAACGTTTTCGCTAAAAGTAATATCAATAAATTTTACATTCTTAAAGGTGGCTTCAAGAAAGTAATGTAGTACAAGAAGGAAAAAATTCACTCAATTCTATAAACAATTAATGATATATAAAAATGTCTATAAAAGTTATATTGGAAACGTGATCTACTTGTTTTATGCTTTACTGATGGTACGATGCCAAGCACAGTACGGGTATATAGATACATGACTCAAGAGATAGTAAATATCAGTAATCTGAAATCTCTGGGGAAAAGAATTACCCAGAGCGTTACAAAGGATTGCAAATTGCAATTTACAGAATAGTACAAAGTACCAATTTCACATTTCCACATTGAATTGGCATGGAAGGGCTGATAGAGATGATATCATAGCTCATCATATTTCGCTCTTTCCACCCCAGTAACTGATTTCAAAGACTAATCGGTAGGTACTCTTTTATTTAGAACTTTCTCACGCAAACACTCTCTCATCTTATTTCACATCATCATAACACTTTGTTATGTATGTATGTATAAGGCAGTGTACCATGTCAATTATGTCTCCCTCTTTATGCAACACATCGACAGCAAATGCAACTGCGACAAAGTGAAGTAGCACACTATAAAAACAGAAAAGGACTATCATATTTCAAAGAGTAATGTAGCTAAAAGGGAATCCTAGTTTTGTAGGTTTAGATTTCAGAAAGAGGTAACATTAAGTGGGCAATTCGAATTTCGATTGTGTCTCCCATTCTCCCTTCAAATTCAATAAACAGAAATTGTATCCTTTTCTGCGACTTTGTCAAAGAGTTGTAAATTTCTATACAATTGTATCTCGTCTAGATTTCCATTCTTGATGGTCATGATAAGGCAATCTGCTGTTTGATTCTATTCCGATATTATGAAGATGAATCAACTATCCCTATTTAATACAATTTTCTAAAAATGGACTCTTACTGTATCTAAATTGTCGGGTACACTTATGGGTTGGCTCAATAATAGACATTCTTGTAAATGCAATTGTGTTGCGATATACTGTATTTGAGAGGATGAGTGATTGTTTTGGCTGCTGGACTTTCTGGCTGTCTCTACCAATTCATAACATTGTAAAGTGCATGTAAGATAGGTCCGAGCACTTATTGTTAGTTTATACAAGTTGATCCGTAATATCCCCAGGGGCTTTACTTTTTTCAACTCTTTCTGAATAGCCATCATCAACATCCCACCATTATACTCATCAATGCAGATTCAAATCAAATAAAGAAGACCAAGGAAAGGGTGTAAATGCAATACTGACAGAAATAGCTGCAAGTATGCAGTGATTCACCACTTAGTAGATACATAAGCCGCTACGTTATATGTATTTATAAGTAGATAGTAACATGTACTGCAGCATATTACACACAGAAGCTGATTTATTGCATTTTTTATTTTTACCACTAGGTATTTGTAAGCCGAGACCGGGGAAAGTAAGAGCAGAAGTTGAACGTGCAGCCTAGGTGTATATTTCTCACTAGATTTGCGTTCTATTAGGTTAGACTACTATTGTAGTTTAGGAAGTGTTTGTAGAGTAGCTGTAGTAGAGGTGAGGTTATTGAACAAAAAATATTTTGAGCTGGACCATAGATCAATAAAGCTCTGGGCGCTGGTTCCTACATTGTATGTGGGGACAAGGTAATGTAAAATGAAAAAAGGGAAGAGCAGAAGATGAATCAAGTGAAGATAGTCATCTATTATATTGCATACACTTTGCTCCCTTCCTTTACCTCTTATCTCCAATGAGTAAAATAGTCTATTGTTCTTCGACCAGCAGGGAGTTTGTCTGGATAACTTGCTTTAAACTACTAGTGTACATTAGTAAGCTGTTACAATATAGTCCTATATGTACCTCATAAGTTTTCCCATTACAAACTGTAATACTTGAGCACGACATAACACTGATGGTAAGTACTTATGAAGTAGCCAAGTTATTTTAAGCAGTTATAGGATCTTCTCGAGATAACAATTCATACACACTTTTACACTAACACTCTCGTCTCGTCTCTTCCTCTTCCAAGCTTCTGCTAACACTCTCGATTCATCACGTCAAAACACAATGCACCTGTTCTGATTCGATAAAGATTAAAAATTTCAGTCGTGACATTAGCTGATGATTAACATTCAAGGAGCTATGTATCCATTTTCATGTAAACATGACAATACTTAAGCACACATTGTTACATCGTTTTATCGTGCATCTACTTTTGATACTCTGTAAATGGTCGTTAGAAAATTACATTTAGCATTCAACAATCTGCTTTCACTGTTAATTTGGTGTAATGAATTATTAAATTAATTATTTTGATTATTTATTACAAATGGTATTTTTTGCATATAAAAAGTCAATTCTTAAAAATTTTCAACACTCTAAAATCTGTAGATTTCATAAGACACTAGGTTGTTGTGTTTTGTAATGAAAATTCTAACCTTATTAACATTTTTACGTTAGTTCACAATTTGACTTCCCAAGTAAGATCATTGATGACTATTACACCCACTGATGAATTGTGTGGGTACATGTAGACATTTGCATGATAGTTGAACTAAAGATTTGTTTAGAGAAAGAGGATAGTTTTCGAGTGCATCCTTTGCATTTAAACTGCCTCTGGGGTGAAAACAGACGAATAGAAGTGCATTGTTTTCCTCTATTTTGTGCAAACAATACTGTGGCGGTCGAAGGTATATTTGATAGCAGAAGAGAAGAAAGAGAAGGAAAGTGGAGTTTAATTTACGTAATACAGATACTACAAAGTCCCAAAGGAAGGGTAACTTAGCTCCACAGGATTTCTCCAAGTGAGTAAATGTAGCAGTCAACTTAAAGGAAAATTTAATAGGTAAATTGTCTGTTGTGTTGTCTACCTATACCTCTGTATAGCGGTCTTTTATTATAGCTCACAATGAGTTCAAGGGGATTGATAGGATATAGCTAAGAGAATTCTGAAACTTTAGAATGCATTTGTACAAAGAATAGAGCCGCTTGAAATGCTGAAGTGATGTAGGTAACTTGTACATGTAAAAAGGCAGAGGAATAGAACAAAATGCTAAAATATCTAGGAATCTCTCTGAATACATTCGATGTTGTGACTGTGACACTCTCGATGCTCTATCTATCTACATAGGAGTGAGGCAGAAGTATATAAAGTGGGTAACTGTATGAATTTATGTATATGTGTTTATCTGACTTGACTTAAGATGAGTTTTCACTTCTATTTGGTTCTCATTGCATTGCATTACATGTAAATGGAATAGAATCTTTTTGATCTGATAGTAATAGAACGTAGTCATGTAGTTTTGCAAATTTAGACATAACAGGAACGAACTGCTTCGCTTCTAGTTATATGTACACATTATGTATGTGTGTTTCTTTGGAATAACCGAATAGAATAGCAATCTTTCTCAAATCAGACAGCATTATGTGATGCGGTAAAAGGTAAAGTTTTCGTAGACATATATGTAAAGTGAAGCTTGAGCTCAAACAGATATTGACACAGTTACACAAACTTGTACAGAGGAAAGGAGTCGAGAATTGCACAAAAAGAAATAAAAACACATGTTTTCCGCATATATTTACAAATCCGCTAGTTTTGCATATAAAAATGAAGAGAAGCGGCCAGAAGAAAAAAAAACATTCGAACGAGCAGATACATTTGTATACATCTCTCCTTGTCTATCCACTTATACGTGAGTAATGTATTATGGAGACTGTTGTTAGGTACGGAAACTTATGTATTTACAATGTATGTATGTTTGTAGTATGTTATGTGTACTAGAAACACGCAAATGCTCTAGATTCTTACTATTTATAAAGTTTTTAGCCATTTCTTCTATTCAAGACAACTGAACATCACTTTTTTTCAAGTGTTTCTTGAATATTGACCCGAAAGTTGACTTCAACTTCAACCCAATTCTCAGCTCACTTCAGTTCAATTTGTATTTATTTTTATTTCTTTCCGTTTTTCACTGAAATTTCAATGCAATAGAATTGGACTGGAACTAAAACAAAGGTCTTGTTTTACTACTACCGACAATTGCCAAAGTTTACTCTCTTTTTCTGGCAATCCAAATATTATGATGTACTCAACTTTTATACATTGACAAGGCCTACCTTATTCTCTACTTGAAACTACTAGCTTATACTCCAAATAAATTCCTAGTACATTCCTGATCTCAAAAATAAATTTTTTTCGGAAAATGAGAAAATATTATCAATCTATCTATATTGATATTACAGTTGCGTATGAAATGAAACAAAGTAGTTCACGATGCCCAATATGCAGTTGAAACAAAGGAGAAAAGTCAAGTTGGAGTTAACTGAAAGGAAAGCTTGACTCGTCTAGCCTGAGTAGAGTGTAAGTAGGAAAGATCAAAGGACGTTTCGGTTCCACCTTCTCGCGTTAGATGGAAGAAATCAGCCTGTTTTATAAACACGGATTCCTTCCCTTCTGCTTCACACTCGAACATTCTTGCATTTCCATGCAACAACATTTCAAGACTACTGACTCTTCCTCCAGCAAAATCATTATTTTTTAATGATCCCCAGTTTTACTTTAGTTACAGTAGTGAAAATAAATTACTCAGAATGATTTCTACATGTTATATTGTAAATAATAATACAGTTATGTTATATAGGAATGGTAGTACTCCTAAGTAAATCTTATGAAACCTAGCTAGAAATGTGTGTAAAGGTTTTCAAATAAAACCCCAAGGGTCTATGTATACAAAGGAAGGACCGAGATGTAGCTAAGGGTTGGCTTAGCAGGGCTCTCTGAAGATTAGTGTTTTTTCTATTGTAAGCTCGCTGGCTCTTGCTGAGAGATGTGAAGTGTGGTATTTACTTATTAGACAAGGATCTGTGTGAGTCTCATTATGATTATTATTGTCATTATTACCGTTTGTTAACTGGTAGTTTGTGGTAGCTGAAGCTGCTTTGGTATAGTGCTTAGAGCTACTTTCCGACTCGGCTTATTACGCTAACGAAGAAAAGCAATAGATTTTAAGATAGTAAATAACTCTGCCTTGCTGTTGTCCGTAATGGTAATGGCTAGGAAGTTAAGTGTGTAGTAGATAGTAAAAATGTTCGACACATTGTTGTAAAAGTGTATAAAGAAGAATTGGGACAGTATTTCACTAGTGAGTTGATGGGCGAGTTGAGTAAATCCTAATGTGTTATGGGCTGGGGCAGTCAAAGCCAACCTAACACACTTTTTGGATTTCTCTCAAGTCGCATCTCCCAAGAATCGAACTGTGCTGTTAGTAAGTAAGAATCCAAGTGAGTCAAAGCTTGTTCATTCCGGATAATACATAAAAAACGGTATTATGGAAAGAGAAACGATTGTTTTCTATTACCACGAGTTATATGCCCATATGTGCATTACATAACCCGCCTCTATCCACTATTTCTGCTCCACATCCTTGTTTCGCTCCTTTGGTGTCAGGATATTTTACAGATACAGGTGGAGAAAAGCTTTCCACACACAAAATAAATGGCTTGTTTTATTAGGCATTATTGGCCCTTTAGTCACAATGAGCTTTGGACGCTACTTTTTTAAGCATCGGGTCTAAGGGGGGACTTAAGGGTTTCGTCGCTTACTCTCTGCTCCTCCCTTTTCTATTGCTATGTTATGTAATATCCTTTTCATACGATTATTTTTTCAAATGTAATAATAAACCGTATCATGTGCCATTTCTATACTCAAACAAAATAAGATTTTAAGTCCGGGATTCAATTTAAGGACAGAATTGAAATCCATTTCAAATGCCAGCGACTAAAATAGTTGTGACTACGAATACAGAAGAAATACAAAAAAAGTTCATCTGCATGCTTTCATTACATTTTATAACAATTCCAAGCATTTTTCAGGAACGGTAACAATCTGCTTCAAGATTTTTTGTAAAGCTTGTAAAGCATTATGGTAGCGTTTTTTGTAGTGAATACAAAAACGATGTAAACAGTGAATTTTAATAATGCTACGTAATAAAAATGAGGAATAAAAGAAAATTGTATTTGCTCGTGAGGCGTGTAGATGTCTTTATGTTATGTTCAATAGGATGTATCAAATAAGCCCAGAAGTCTAAATGCTACGAAGAAGAAAAGTAATAAGGTGAATGACTGAATGTTATTAAGAAATTGGATTGTTTTTAAAAAAAATCGGATGTCATCGCAGATACATTTGAATCTTGGGGAAAGAAACAAGTTTTTTGTTTTGCAAATCATGGAGCGTAGAGGGAGGGAGTGAAACTATTTAAAATGAATGGAGAAGAAAGATTTGTTCATATAAATGTAGATGAGGTAGAATTGGTAGTTGTAGTAAAGATAGGATTTTGGTGAACTCGGTGAACGAAGGAAAACGGATGCGTTATTATATGCAACACGTGCTGCTTGTCTGTTGTTGTACGTCAAAAATACAGTAACACTCATATGGTGCTGTGAATTATGAGAACATGGAATTTTATTGCTGGTTTTTTCAAGTTCAACTTGTTTGTCTGCACCCAAGTGAAGGAAATGTGCATCAAGGGACGTTTTATTTCTGTTTTGAATATTATTGGTGTTTAAAATGAGTTTTTGCTGAGTAAAACGTTGAAAACGGAGAATTTTCTACGAAAATGAATTTCTTCATGTCGAAAAATATTTCCTAGCTAATGCATCATCAAGAAAAACGAGTTAAGTTAACGTAGGAGCAAGAAATGTTGCGTAGATGTCCTTTTGGTGTGTTACGTCACTGAAAGTTCAAGACCTTGGTTTGCATTTATGTTATATTATAAGTATGAAAGGCACTTTGGAGTAAATGTTCCATCCACTTCCTTAGGAGATGACATCCCATAGAAATCTGTATGATGAGTAGCTGTCGTTATTTTTCTCACTTTCCTTCAGCAGCTCTTCTCATGCATATCCGTATTTATTAGCCTTAACTTTACGTTTTACGTAGACTTACGTACTTATTGTGAGTCTCGTAAGTAATATTCTTCCACCGAGTCGGGGCAAACTTCATCTTTCCACTACTTTACTTATTATGTATGCCTACTGCTTTGTACGTTTGGGACCGAGGCGACTAACCATTCCTCCTGTACGTCCTTAGTCGATGCATACAATAAGTGTAATATCCCTCAGACATTATACAAAAGCATCCTTTTCTTATTCATCATGTTTTCCTCTTCGTTTTCATAAGTACTGCATCATCATGCACCCTATAGTAGTAGTAAATACTTTAGACCAAGCACTATAATACCACAAGTCAAACCGTGTCACAAGATAGCTCAGTACTATTTTATTTTACCACTAGCCATTGTATTATATTACACTATTCATAAAGAAAACCCGTTCCTCGGAAAATATCTATCTCGCACACAACTACATAACAATAATAACAGCCTCGTTTCTCAGAATGAACGGAGAGACCCGGCTTTTCCCTTTAGATTCTCCATCCTTTATATATTTTCTTTTCATCGCATCATCTCACATCGTATCGTATTAGAGAGATTGCAAATAACACAACATCTATGGCTCCTACACACCAGGAAAACTATGTAATATATTTACAAAATATTCTTACCTCTATATACAAGATAAAATTACTCATCTTCTAAGAACTGCTTCTTGATTCTTGCCTTCGCTTTTTAATATTTTCACGTCTTTCCACTGTAAAATCGTCGAACAACTTCATACCGTTTTATTACGTTGCTTACTGCGATATTATTTAAATCTCCCGGGTGTAGAAAATCACTGATGTAAACTGATGTCCTATTGTTTCAAGTTTCTTTGTCATTGATATTCTCATTTTCTTGTGTGGTCAAAGCAAAAAGTGAGTAGGTACTAAAAAACAAAATCCTATTATAATCTCAGTGTGATTTTCAACATTTCAACTAAATTCGAAACAAAAGATTTTCTACTATCCCAAGCTTTAGTAGAACTCACATTTCTTGTCAAAATTGTATGCTACGGACGACAGTTGTGAAACAATAGACATCTCTATGCAAATGTGGATAATGGAATTTCATTCAGTTCTGAAGGTAAGTATTTGTGTTTTGAGTGTAGCTAAAAGCTTGTAGATTAGGCATACTATTTAGTATGTACATGAAATCATAATATTTATTTGGAAAATGTAAGAGTCAGGTCACAGGATCAGGACACGTATGTGTATGACGAGGATGAAGGAGTGAACTCCATTTTTACACCGATAATAGCGTCACTCAGATTGTCACTCTTCTAATGAATTTCAGGACATGTTTTGTATAGATTTGAAGGAAAAGGACGGGTTGAAGTGACGTTACATGACAGAGTTGACTGTTTATTGTGGAGACGTGATTTTGTAGCACTTTGACTCTCAGGTTTATACATTTCGCTAATGTCACACTAAAATAAAGTCCTTAAATGTATAGAGTGTAAAACCAAATAGTGAAGGAAGCTAAGTGTTCTAGCTCATTAGATTCTATTATTTGCATGAGATTGATATGACGCACACAAAGGTAAAAAGCATCGCTGAAACCTCTGAAACCTATCTTGATACTTACATAGTTATGGATAAAACCCACACACACACAACTCACATTTTTACGACAGTGGCCCGTAAATGTTTAGAATACACATGGGATTTAGAGTGTGTGTTTATTTTATGTGTCGATATTAAAAGGGGAAAGTGAAAACATTTTGTGCAAAAAATCACATTATCGTTCAACGAAAGCAAAGTCACTGACTCAGCCATTAGCACACGAGAATTCCGTCGGGTTGAGTGAGCGATAAGTGGGGAAAGTAAAATCTTGAAACTTTCTAAAGAATGTTTGTTCATTAAATATTACGTTACTATATTTTTACAACAGTCTGAACATAAGGAATAATACATAACATACATGTTCATGTCTTGCCTTCCCAAAAATAGTGATCGTAACCTTTAAAATAAATTGTAAAATATAAATTGTAATTATAAATATTTTTTTGATTTACTTTAAATGTTGACAATAAAAATTCAAAGCTTCGGAAGATGATACTCAGCCATCAGTCAACATTACATTACGCATTAGAGAAAAAGAATTGGCACAATAAATGATAAAATGTTTCAAAATGATGTACCTAAGCATAAATACTAGTTGCACGATGGTATGGCAAAGTACAATAATACTGTCCATACTGTCTATTTTGCAATGTTGTTGATGCCAAATTACTTGATATTTTATGATAGTTGCTCCTCAAATACGATAATTAGTACGAAAGTTATTATTGAACTCATACGGATTTAAATGCTTTTTAAATGTCAGTGAATGTTAGAATGGTAATTTTATTGTATTTAATATGCTTTTTCCGAAATGTGAATTTCCAAACAAGTTTTTCGTTTGTGCATAAAGTACTATTGTTTTAAGCAAGTGTTACGTTGAAATTCACATATCGTAGCATCGTAGGGATAGAGAGAGGTAGAGTCGTAGTAAGAGTTAAAGTCATTATAATCAGGGTAAATAAATAGGAAGGGTTTCGAATGGATTGCATGACTGGTGGCAATCATCATTAGAATGGTCTTATCGCAATACAAGGAAATTACATTATGGAGCGAATGACATGACATGTTCCGTCCTATTGTAGATACAGCAGTACAATATGGGTTTGAGTTAGAATGCATATGAACAGGTAAACTTCATAGTCCCAGATGATAATGATATCTCTTATATAGCTTACCGAGTAGGGAAAGTACATTTATACATTCGTTTATATGAATTTCGAAATAGAAAATTGAATTATTTCATTTTACCTTTATGTCACAATGAATAAACCAAATGGATTTTACTGCAGTAAGAATTATTACGCACCAACTGAAACAAAGTGAAAGTGCACCTGGAATGAAATCACTCTTTACTTTAACATGGACTTGGTCTCTGATTCTATGTAATTTGCAATTTATATTGCACGCTAATTTGTCCTTGGCTATGTCCTTTACATCTGCATATATCCTAGCAAGTCCTTTTAATCCTGCCGCCAGAATTGTACCAAAAATGATATCTTAATCAATCTCGACGGACTACTTATGTATTTTTATGCATATATTAGTTTTGTATTTTTTCTTTGAGGTATGAGATTAATTTTATTGACAATCACAAATATTGAGATTTATTATTTTACAACAATCAGTGCCATTAATAAATTACTAAATCAATTCTCATAAAACTTACTCTAAAACTTAAGGTAGATTAATCGTATTTCTGTTTTTGGATAAATGAGCCGAACTACCCACGGCCCACAGCAACCTTACCAACTGTAAAATATGAACTCAAATTCCATTTCTTTATGTAATTAAAATGTATGGATTGATTCACTTAATTTTAAATACTGAATTTAAGTTCATATTTTACAGTTTCAATATTTTGTTAGAATGGGGTACGGTATGAAAAAAAGATTGCTGTGGGTAGTTCTCATTAATAAACTTTCGTTCTCCGTTCTTTCTTAATAAATCTCCTATTGAACTGATAATTTGAATCAGGCAAATAATAAAATGCAAAAACAATACAGGTACTATGATTTAATTAAACTGTTGCTGAAAATTTTGATATGGAAAACACCATAAAATGCAGATATTGCATATTCTTTATAATAAGATGATAATTCAACAAAATCCTTCTTATTCATTTCCCTATAAGTTAGTAGTAGTGCGTTTAAGTGAGTGATTAGATAACTGACTTTGCTGCTATAATACTTTCACGATACCCTGTTACTCCTCACTTTACTTCTATGGAGAGAAAATAGTATTTACTGCCAAACCTTTCAACCAGTAGGGTAGATATAAACGTGTAGTACAAGAAACATAGGTAGAATAACGTAAAAAAGTTGTGTAGATATTTTAATGTATTTGCACTATCTATAGGGTGTGTGTATAGTTAAGTATATTTGTTATCTACGCAGTAGTAGAGTGCATCAATTTTGAAAGGTGGAGGGTAGAAAGTTGAGAGAGAGAGGAGGAAAGTAAGGAAAAAGGCCATGCAAAACAATCGTAAAAATTATATACCCAGTTGTAAATTTCTTAAAAGGAAAAGTGCATGGGAGAGTGAAAAGAGTTTATGAATTAATAATGCTTCATCTCTGTACACACACCCAACTTTACACCAAAGTTACTACCACAGAAATATTTTATGGTCAACTACATATACTATGCATAGTGCGTTCTACCCCCACCACATTTCTCCTTCGACCAACCAACACTTCTTATATCAGCACAGATTCAAATGATCCTGAGTAAACCAAAGTTAGTCACTATCACTATCAAAACCTGTACTCAATCTCCTCAGCACGTGTAAGTATTTAATGGAGAGATGCAGTATCACGTTGCATGAATGGGGTGCGAACGCAGGACGCTATGCCAAACTAGTACTACTAACTGGGGATTGAATATTATTAGCACTTAAATGAATATGATTCACTAAGGCACTTCCAGACGGGTCGTAAATCCGGCTGGTTCGGTATGGTAAAAGAATGTCAATTAAATGACGATGAGATGTGGTGATTGTTGAGGTTGAGTGACAATTGGTGTCAGGAGGATGGCTGGTTAGACTAGGCAGGCTTCGGTCAATTCCAGTTCGGCTGGTCAACTTTGCTAGCTAGCTAAGTGTGTGTACTTTATTGAAAATGTGTTTACTAAATAAAGCACTGTAAACTGTAGTTATTTACTAACTACTAATCTATTTTATTTAATTATAAAAAGGGTGACAAGTGAAGTATGAACTTGCACGTTGTCACGAGAGAGAATTACAAAGATGCTTTCTGGAAGCAAGAGAGAGAGTGAATGCTCATTGAGCGTCTAGTTCAGAATGTAGTGATAGGAATAGCTTAGAATATTGCTTAATAATTACAACTTAATTGAGTGGAATTGAAATAGAATAAAAATGCACTTTTTAGTGCGTGGTCTGGAAAAATGATGAAAGTTACCACGAGAGGTCTCGTACATACACCTCCCGTTGAAATACTTATTTCAAAAAGAAAAGAGAGTTTTTAAATTGATTAGATAAAATTACGGCATGAAATAATCTTAAGTATTAGATGTACGTAATTATCAAAGAAATGAATATTGAGAGAAATATTATTTAAATATGAATGAGATAAATAATAAATTGATTATTGAAGAGATGATGGTGGAGGTGGCAGTGGCCAACGTGTGCCAATCACTCCTTGAGGGTTTCTCGTCCTGGTTTCCTCCCAGGTTCGATGTGTTCGTTGGCTTTCATTCGTCCAGGTTTCTTTTCTGGCGAGTGGTCATGATCGGGTAAGTCTCGTGTGGATTTCCTCTCCACTTCGGTGTGTTGATATGATATGTCTCGTGCGGGTTTCCTCCCCGCTTCAATGGCTTGAGATGAATTTTTATCTCGTGTGGATTTCCTCTCCACTTCGATGTCTTTAATTGTTTGAGGTGTGTCCTCATCTTCCTCCTTGGTTGGAGGGGTTGTGTGTTTGTTGTTGTTGGTGGCTGCTGCTGGTTCCGGAGTCTTGTCGCGGGCCGATGCAGCATGATTAGTTGAGTCAGATGGAGGAGCGGTACTCACTTTGGAATTGACACTTGCTTCCATCTCTGGCGAATACTTGATTATAAAATCTCCATTTTGCTGAAGTTTTATTAGTCGGATTATATGTTTATATTTATACAGGAGGCAGTTGAGTTCTTGCTCCTGGTATTGATATTTAGTTTTGAGCTCTTGGTGAGCTAATCCCTTTTTCTCGAGATATTTCTTGATATTTTCAAGTTTATCTTCCAACTGATAAATTCTAGTCACATGATTTAAAGAAGAACTTGCTGGTTCTGGTTGCATTTGTTGAGATGGGCTGGAAGAACATTCAGCTTTTGCCGAAAGTCTGGCAGCCATTTGTCTCTTCCGACTGATTTCTTCTAAGTCGGCGTCGGCGGATGAGTTGATAGTTGGGGTGGGTATTTTCTTTTTGTCGATGATGACAGGATTCTTGCGAGTTTGATTCTTGATTTTCAAATCGCAACTTGTATGAGCACAAGTGAAGGTTGGTTCTGGTGTAGTGAGAGGGCCGCTGAGAATCCATCCCAATTCTGTCTCTCTGGCAGTTGGGGTTCCCGGTGGTCCAGTTTTCTTGCTTTCTAAAACAAGCTGATCATAGATATCACATCCAAGTAATATATCAATTTTACCTGGAGTGTGAAAGTGAGGGTCGGCTAATTTGAGCCCTTCAATGTGTGGCCAAGTCTTCGGTTCGACTTGGTGGGTGGGTAGATCTTCGGTGATCTTAGGCTTGATGAAGGCTTCCACGTAGAAACTCTTCTCTTTGTCGTGGATTGGGGTGAACACACAGTTGACAGACTTGGTGACTGTTCCGGTGTCGATTCCTCCAAGTCCCATAATATTGACAATCTTGTTTGTCTTCTTGAGTCCAAGGCCAGTTGCACATTTTGCTGTCATGAAACTTCCTTGAGACCCGCTATCAAGTAGAGCTCTGCATACTTGATAATTGTTTCTGGAATCTTTTACATAGATTAGAGCTGTGGCCAGAAGAACTTGAGATTTTCTTCCAGTATGAGAGAAATAATTTTTCAATATCGGATTTTCTTCTGGAGTTTCCGATGCGTTGTCATCCTCTTGGACAACGTGTTCCACTTTCTTCGGTGGGGCGGACTTCGGTTTGTGCTTTCTGCACAGTAGTATGTTGTGTTTATTTTCGCAACCTTTTTTGCAGGTGAATGGCGCGGTACAGTCTGAGGTGTGATGGTTTCCAAAACAGATGCGGCATAAATTGTCGCCTTTTACCAAATTCCATCGGTCATCGAGCGTGGCTTCCCGGAAATCAGCACATCTATGTAGCGGGTGCTTTCCACTACACTTTGGACAACCACAATTTTCATTTTGATTAGTATGTAAGTGTACCTGTTTTTTGTCGTTTCCACTGCTGCTCGGATTCTGTGGAGGCTTCGGTTTTGCTCCTCCGGCTGCGGTGGCTCTTGCTTGAGTGATGATAAATTCGGTGAACTTGGGGATGCTTGGAATTTCATCCGAAGTGAGATTCTCTTCCCATTTCACTCTTGTTTCTGTATCCAATTTTCTGGACATGATGTGGATGATTGCAGAGTCCCATTTCTGCTCAGGTGTGAGTTTCAGTACTGAGAGAGCTCTGTCAATTTCATTGGTGGTGTCTGCTATTCTACGCAGTAACGTTGGGTTTCCTTGCCCAACGTTTGGCAGTGCGATGATGCGGTCAAAGTGTGATCTGATTATGTCACGCTTGATCTCGTATCTTGATTTTAATGAGTCCCAAGCTTGATTGTAATTCAAGTCGGTGACAGGTATATCTTTAATTAAATTGGCTGGCTCACCTTGCAATAATCCTTTTAGATATTGCATCTTCTGAGATCCAGAGAGTTTTGCATTATTGTGTATTGATGAGATGAAGAGATCTTGAAAGGATAACCAGTCTTGCGTGTTTCCTTTAAATGGAGGTATTTCGATTTTTGGAAGCTTTATATCTGCTCCTGCGGAGGGTGCTCCTCCTGCTGGGGGTGCGGTAGGATAAGTACTTTTTAGTTCTGCCAGTTTGATGCTGGCTTTAGAGATTATGTCTTCCAATACGACGAATTCTGCAGCTTCAGTCAGGAATTCGGCGTCTGATTTTGCGACGGCACTTGCTCTTTCGGTGAGAGCAGCACATTTTGTTTTTGCTTGCTGGATATCTCCTTCTTGAATGAGGATTTCCGGAAGTGAGGGTGGTGCAGTGACGTCATACATTGCGATGGCTTTCTGCAGGCGTGTTATGGTAACTGAGAGTGCACGGCGATCTGCTTTGATTGGATCCATTGTGCTGAATGATTTTTATTTTAATTATTTTAATTAAAATTATGACTAACGTATGTCAGGTAGAGAGATGCGGTTTGGCTTGATCCGTATCTTTTGTACGTCAAGATGAGATGAAGAGATTTGTCTTGATCGTCTTCTTTTGAACGTCAAGTAGGTAGAGAGAGATATTTACCTTTTCCGTTTTCTTTTGAACGTCAGGTAGCGATAGGTGATGGGAGGTTTCTGGTTTGATCGTCTTCTTTTGGACGTCAAATAAATGGCGGTTAACGGTTAGTAGCACTCGTTACGTTGAAAAACCACAAACTTACGGTTCAATTTTGGTTGTCCAAAAATATCCGTTGCTTCGAAGGACCAATGAATGGGGTGCGAACGCAGGACGCTATGCCAAACTAGTACTACTAACTGGGGATTGAATATTATTAGCACTTAAATGAATATGATTCACTAAGGCACTTCCAGACGGGTCGTAAATCCGGCTGGTTCGGTATGGTAAAAGAATGTCAATTAAATGACGATGAGATGTGGTGATTGTTGAGGTTGAGTGACAATTGGTGTCAGGAGGATGGCTGGTTAGACTAGGCAGGCTTCGGTCAATTCCAGTTCGGCTGGTCAACTTTGCTAGCTAGCTAAGTGTGTGTACTTTATTGAAAATGTGTTTACTAAATAAAGCACTGTAAACTGTAGTTATTTACTAACTACTAATCTATTTTATTTAATTATAAAAAGGGTGACAAGTGAAGTATGAACTTGCACGTTGTCACGAGAGAGAATTACAAAGATGCTTTCTGGAAGCAAGAGAGAGAGTGAATGCTCATTGAGCGTCTAGTTCAGAATGTAGTGATAGGAATAGCTTAGAATATTGCTTAATAATTACAACTTAATTGAGTGGAATTGAAATAGAATAAAAATGCACTTTTTAGTGCGTGGTCTGGAAAAATGATGAAAGTTACCACGAGAGGTCTCGTACATTGCATGTGTAAACATCTCATTCTAAGACTACACATATACAAATTCTGAAGAATTTTGGGGAATTTCTTACATAATCTGTTTGTGTTATATAATCCAAAATGTTGTGGACTGTGGACAAACTTGGTTAAAATATTTAGTTAAACCTACTTGAGATTTGACGATATTTTCCGGTCTAATTGGCATTCTGTATTGCAATACAGCAAAATAAATATGAATTTCTGGAGTTACATAAATTTTGGTTGCTTATACAAGCTATAAGCAAACAAAGTAAAGCAAATTGAATAAAGAATTTTACTAATTCATGTTAATTCAGTCACTTGCGTTGTAAAATAGCTTCGTGTAAAAATGATAAAATATAACAATAGGTTGCGCACAGCTTCTTGCCATGATTTTGATTTGGATAGACTATGGCTTATATCTATTAATCTATTATATAAGAAAAATAAAATGTAGACTGAGATCAAGAAGAATTACTCTGCTGATTTCAGCGAGATTTATTTACTAGCAAGGTAGGGTGTCAGATGAACAACAGAGAACAATTTGATGGCTGACTTGGCTTTTATGCTCCAAGGGTTTTATAGACAAATCACTCTTCAGTTCAGAGCTAGATAGACATTCGTTTCTCCTAAATTCACCAACTAAAAGGAAAGAAGGGACTAGAGGAGGTTTTCTACGTAGACGTGTGTTTCGGAATGTAACATTCAACAAACATCACCAAAGTTGATTTAATTGCCACTGTTTTGCAAATTCGTTATATGTACTCTATGTATATTTTATGTAAAGATGAAATGTACTACTGTTGCTAAAAGGCAATCTTTCTAAAAGTTAGTCGAATAAATGTTCAATTCGAATGTAATAGTTGATATGATCTTTTTTGACGTTACGTCTGTTACATCGAGCTGCGCCTAGGATTTGATAATTTATTCTGATTCCCACAGAGAAGTTGATTAAAACTGAAAGTAGAGCATGGGACTTGCATTTCAATAGGAGACTAATGGTGAAGTTAGTTAGGCACATGTGATCATTTACCATGCCATAAAACTAAATTCACAACACCTGTCACTAAATAAAATTATGAGATCACACCAAGTTGATGTGCCTTACGTGACTATTGTGACTAATGCTTTCTCATATGCATATTCATGAAATAACCACTTGACATTTCCCTCATATGAACATGCATGAGCATACTATTTACGTAGATTTGTGGCAGGCGGTTATTTTGCTCGCACATTTATGCTCAAGTGGATATATTGAGTGTTTGGGATTAATTTAAATGAAAAGATGCCAAAGATCCCTCTTCACTTAACACAGTGACAGCACAAATGGCAAATCAAGGTTTATACGGCCAATGTTACTACTCTCACCCTCGTCATGTCTCACTTGATGAGAAAATCCATTTACATTTCATAATGCAACAGATTCTATATTAGATTCCATTATTTAACACTTTACTAAAATCAACATTCACTAAAAGAGGATGAAAGTGAACAATAAATTCCGTTTCTTGGCTAATTTAGATTTAAATAGCAGCTGACAGAAAGAAGCTGTAGCGACTAATTATCGTAAATAATTATGGTCAACCGCACTGTACTTTAGAATGTAATCAGCAGTTATGATAACAATTATTTACTTCATTGCTCAGCTGATTTAATAAGTACATGATGTTTTCTAATTTACCCAGTGCTACTTACTAGCCCATTTTAAAATCTAGTCTAGATCATTAATACAAACTAAATTACAGATTTTCAGATTATTTTAATGCATTAAATTAAGGTAATTGTTTTACATGCGAATTTAATTTGTTTCTTATATTAACATGTACAAATTGTACTGCATTATGCACGTGAAAGTAAATTTAGTGTACAATAAGAATAGTTAAGTGTGACTATATGAACTTTTAAGTGTCTATTATGAAATAGTGAAACATAAACCTTCTTCTTGAATGTAAATTGGGCTTAATTCACACTCATTCAATAAAGCTAGCTTTAAGATATCAATCAGCAGCAATGTAAAGTATATTATGGTATGAATAAGGCCCATAATGGCATAATGGAAATTGTTTTGCCAATAGTAATAAGGAACATAAAGTTAAATCATGAGCATAATGAAGTTGAAGAGCTACTATAATTGTAATTTGTTTATTTCCGATAAGATGACGAATCAGTTTAGTTAAGTGGCTTAGCCGAGTGTTTTCATTGTGCAATAAGATTTCATGAGACCGATGACCCTGGTAATCAAGTGCAGTGGCGCATATAATAACATTATAAACTGAGACTATGTTTAGACTGATAGTGAGGCTGTTGAGGTTGAGGTCTGTCTAATTTTATAAGTAGTAGTGTCTCAAAGGCCAGTTCTCAACTGGAATTGGAAAATTATCGTATCGCCTAATTTTATGGTGAGTGATTGCAAATTGCATTAAATAAGTCTTATCGTACTTTAACCCTTTTAGTTAACGAATTATTTATTATTTTGAACTGCACACAATAAGCAGTAGTTCTATGGCACTACGGAGTGCATACTTAAATCAAGAGAAATAAATTTGGATTAACAAATTGCCCATTTTATTTCATCGGTTGTAGTACAGAAGAAATTATATTGCCCCATATTGCCCTCAATATAACTAAGAGGAACAATAGAAATGAAACGAGGATTTCGATGAACAATGATCTGAGTATTCACATGCATCGAAAATACAAATCCAATAAAATTGTTATGGCTAGAGTCTGAAGCTAATGGTCTGCAAACACTTTTTCAACAGAAAGGAAATACCGTTGGCACAAATAATCTGAACTTTACATCTTCGCTTTCCCCGTTTTTTCACAATAATATCTATAGGATCACACTCAAAATTCTGACTTATTTGGGCTACAAGCTGCGGACTGGGTTTAGCCGTCGTCGCTGCAAAACTATCCATAGGGTCACAATTTCTTATATTTTTTGGGAAATCGCAAACTTTCTTCCGTTTATTGAAATGAAGTCCATCTGGACACGTTACCAATTGGGAAACACCATTGTTACAATTTGTAAACATTTCGCAGTAATTTCGGAACGTGATATTTACCACCCCTTCGATTGGGCAGCTTTCATATGAAGTAGGCTGAAAAATCAGACATGATTTTGTTACAATTACTACACATTAAATTCCTTAAGTGGAAAATTAATAATACGAAATAAGATATTGAAGATGACTGGTAAGAAGATAGTTTACAATTGAAGTAATAAGTAAAGATATTTACCTCTACCCAGGGGGATGCGGTTGAAACTGTTTTAAGACTTATTAGTGTGCAAATATGTAGGAATAAAATATGTGAAAGTGGCATTATTTGTAAATAAATATTTAAGCGGTAGAAATGGGAGAACAATGTTTGACAGTAACGAGGATTACACTAAAAGACTGAAGAAAATGAAGACTGCGTTCCAGAAGTTGCAAATATTTGCGAGGAAATCTTTGGTTGAAAATAATTGCTCGCTAAAATAAGAGGGGAGAGTGATTAACTACATGTTGGAATTCTTATTGACTGTATGAATGAGGTTCGGCTGAAATTAAGAGTTGGACCTCGTAAATATCAATGTCTATCATCAATATTCCATTCATATTCAAGACATGACACATCAAAACAGAACTGAGGAGCTAACACTCCAACACTTAGGCTGGCCATGATGTGATTTTTTTATTCGTCCAAATCTTCTGTCTGTGTATTTACATATTACATTCTTCAGACATGATTTCTGATAATATTGATGCAATAATAACACATAAGAGTTCATACAAAGAACTGATACATAGCTCTATGTATTGGGAAAACTGCAATCATCTCAATATTTGCACACAGTAGTTATAGGTATCTAATCTATGTTTACAGACGTAAACTTGCTGACAACCCCAGCCACTTAGCTAATCTTAAACTTATTATTGCATCCTATGTATTTATCTTTGCATTGGGTATCATTCTGTTGTCAGTGTAGACATGTAGAATGCATCAGAGCAAAAATTATTCATCAAAGAGGGTAAAAAACTTGCAAATTCATTTCTGCTTGCTACATCCTACACTTATTATTATGGAGGTATCTTTGCAAATTACATATTCTTATTTGCACACAAGATAAGCTAACCTTCCCGTTCACACCTTAACTAAGCTAAGCTAACTTATACAAAAGAAAGCATCTGTTTGATTGTATTTTTTGCAATTAGCTCTGCTGTCTTATCTTTTGATACCTATACTCACTCATGCAGATACTATAAAATGTAAACAGTGCCTGTATCTACATAATAACATGCATTTGCATTATTAGAGAATAGATAGTTGATTTGATTCGATTGAAAGTGAAATGGCATGTAATACCTATACTCCATTACAAACAAAGCCAGGACTAACGAGCTACCTAATACCTGCTATCTTTGTCTGTACTACAGTTCAGTGTAATCCTAATCACGTAATCTCCTGTGGGCTCCATTGTTTATTTATTCAGCAACAAGTGGTGTCAAAACAGCTTAAAAGACCGATAGGTAGGAGACTGGACTAGTCAAGCTATTATTGTAAAATATTATGCATAATATACCTAATAAACTAATGAGCACTTCACCCTGACCTGTAATTTTCACAGTCGGTCATTAACGCTCTCTTCCTACCCAACACTCACTCAGGATCAACCTAATGCAATACAATCCCTGTGATCTATTGCAGGGGTAATAAAGTTACAAACCTGCTACCCATAACCATCTAATTGTAAGAGCAATAAATCCTTTTCTCATTAAAAGATACAGCTATCTACGACTAGTAGGTATGCATAGATAATAATGTGTCGTGACACCGTTTCAGTCCCTAATTTATTACTAAGAGAGTATAAAAATCTACCTTAACACTCATTTTGACCAATAGAGATTTAATTTAATGGAAAATATAAATTTACTCTTGTGCAACATCATTTTCATTACATAATGATTCAACGGTCCTTTTTATACTTAATACAGTCCTCCGACACTTGTAACACATCCTACATAACCTGCACTAAACTTAGGACTATGAATTTAAATATGTAATCTATTAACATTAATATTCCCTACTAAAAATAGAATAGGCAATTTTTTGTTTTGGAGTCATATCATATCACTCAAAAGTACACCCAAAATCAAAAAGCTTTTATCATATGTTAAAATGTTTGTATGCTGAATCTCCAGAGAATCCTAACAATGAAGAGTAATGATGAAGGAAAAAAGCACGACCATACACAGTAAGATCATAAACACCTGTCTAAAATTGGGCTTCTCCTAGCTCTCCCTATTACTTAAATCAAACCACACTGCTTACACGGCTTTTATTGTTGGAGACCAATAATATTGCATATTAATGTTGAATCATTCAATGCCCAATCACCTATCCCGCATCAAAGGAAGATTATGTATAATATTCAAAGTGTAAGCTGATACATTTTTTACCATGATTACTATAATGCGTGGACATAAGAAGTAGATTTTTATATTATCTCCAATAGAATGAACAATAATTTCATTTTTAATCTTTGGGGGTGATTTTGTGTATTGTATGTTCCATATTGAACAAACATTATTGCCATCGCCATAAAACGAATTTTAAAGAAAGTGTTACAAGTATGTTTTGCACATTTTTAATAGTATCACTGAAGATTTCGAATCGAATCTGGTATAACCTCACATGTCATGTTTTTTAAAACCTAATATGTCATGTTCTTTTATAGAGGACAAGGTCAAATAATATCTAATCGGGTTCTTTGTATTGTATTGTGTAGTTCTTTAAATAATAATTAAAATTAGATTTTCATTAAATGGTTATTGGAGAGTAAGGAGGTGTATCAATCAGTGGCTACTAATGAGGATGAGAGCGTTGATCTTGTTGCTGAAGAATCTTCTGTCTCTCTTGGGGTAATGGATGTCTTTTTCAGTCTTTCCATCACGACATCTGGCATTGCCACCATTTCAGAAGTAGCATATTGTACAAAGGCCGGTCTCAGCCATGTGACAACAGGTCCGCCCTCGTTATTCAGCGTCGCCTTTTCAACAACGGGAATTCTTTCTTTTCTAGCTTTTGCATTTTTGACAGCCTGTCGCTTGGCAGCGTTTTCCTTAGCCACCATCAATATTTCTTCGCTGGACGTCTGTTTCCGAATATTGAGTTCCGGTTCATGCATGGCCTTTACCTTTAGCATTTCCAGACGTTCAGGATAGGTTGGTCCCTTCTTCAAAATACTTTTGAGAATCCTTTGTGTCACTGGGTAGTTCGCATTTGGTTTTATTCGAAAGGGAAATCCAGGGTTCACCTGGGTTTTTTCATCAATTATGACCTTCCTCTTCATCCGCGGATCATGTATTGGCCCATCTCGTGGCACAGCTCGAATTTCCCATCTTGGAATCCCTTGATCGGCATTTCCTATCGACAAAATAGCGTGATTTGGATATGTGCCGTAACTTGAGGTGTATGCGTTGTAAGGCATAGACTTTTGACCCCGAAAAACCTTTCTGTCCGGTCCAGCAGGTGAAACATACTTTTTAGTTGGTTTTACGAATTTTTTCTTTGTGCTTTGACTTTTGCTTGAAAAATGGGCATTAGAGTTTGTAGAGTAACCACTGTGTGGGGTTGAGTTGAATTCCAAATTGTCAGAATACGGAGGACTTCTGTTGTACATATGTGGGTAAATATATTTCTCATCGAAAGTCTGATTAGTCCATCCGTGTATTCGTCTATCTTCTGGCCGAGTCGAATTCTCCATTGCACGGGCACGTTCTTCCAATAAATCTTTGATTCGAAGAAAAGTGGCTTGACGATCATACTGGTGCTCCGGATTTATTACTGGCTTTGCATTTGCATACATCTTGCTCAGCCCCTTCTGAAAATTATAGATTTCAACAATTACTAGAGCATTTATTTATGGTCATTTTTAAGTTTAGGATTTTACATCGGACCCTGATCAATCAACACCCCACTTTGATAAAACATTATGCAAATAATGGGACAATAATGATTTGCAAAACTAAATCTGTAGCTTCATTCTCACCACGTTGACGATTGCTTGTTTGCTACGATCCATTTAAGAATTTCTAAAATTAGATGTGCCAACTGAAGTAGATACTGCCTAGTGTAATTAGTACTAAAGTCAAATCTGTGGGACTTTTTTGTAACATAATATACTATAGTCAGGAGTCTGAGTACTTTTTGCTCCACCGTGCTCTTTTTTCCCCTCAATTCCTATTTAGCATAAGTCGGTACACACTGAAGTATTAAAGTGTACTATACCATTTTATGTAGTATGTTTTTTGTGCCAATTTATTCTAAAAAGAAGAGGTGGGATTTTAAACCAAAATACGTCATAATTAGCTAGTAACTAAGGTGATTTTCAAAAAAAATGACTCAGACTCTTGATTCTCTTATTACGAGGTAATAAGAATAGAATACAGGAAATCTTGATTAAATATACTAGTGAAAAGGCTATTCAGTTATCATTAGAATGAGTCAAGATTCTTGTACTACCATTATTTTGCAATAAACTAGATCAATATAATATGCTAGTCTTAGTGAGTAGGCCGTTTTATGTTCTTCAAGAATCAGCCTTTTCTTTTCTCTCTGAAAGATAATCTATTTCTATGTCAACATGACTTTTTGTAAAAAATGAAATAATTTTTTTCCACAATAATCGTTTATTCATTTATAAAGATTTTGCTAAAAAAGATTCATAATATGCAAGGATGGCATAATAATGCATATAGTACATACAATGGAGGTTCTCCCTAATTCGTAAGTCCGTAATCAGCTAACTTGCTAGCCTGTAACCCATGCTAATGTGGAGTACCCTTTTTAATTTATTGTAATGATGTATGTTACACATTAGTAATACGAAAATGGGATATGTCTATCTTATTACTATTAATATACTTCCGTGGCTCAACCCAATGGCATTATCTGTAGGCGGCAGTTACAGTTATAGTTTGTATTAAATGGAATGAGTAGCATCAAAAAGAATTCATTCATTTGAATTGAACAGGCCTCATATGTCATTGCTATGCATATATTATTAGGGTCAATGTCAGTTACGAAACGCACTTTACAAGTTCATGTACATATATAAATTGTTCAGTTTTCACTATACACACAGGTAATCATAATTCAAAACTCAGATTCACTTAGTTAGAACTCTAAGCTAATGGAAATAAAATATGTTAACAAATATATTGCTGATTACTATACATAGATTTATAACACATTTCTTAGGTTAAATATATATCCATTTTTGTATTAGCATACATTTGCATCTTTAATTTTAGCCCTTCTGATTACAAAATACTGCTGATCTTTACTAGAGGTGTATAACAATTTAATGGAAACTGGTTGGCTTACGTATTGCATAATCCTAAACATAGCATTATCATATAACAGGTTATATGTAAGTTGGCATTGGGTATGTATTTTTAAAGCATCAAAATAAATATTAATAAGTTAAGGCTGTTATTATCTGTACTCGGTGGGCTAGGAGCTGAGCTGTATTTCATTTTCAAATGAAATGGTTTAGTGGTGAGGTGTAGGTATAAAAGGATGTGCTCTTCTCGAGACTTTGACTTTGCGGCGTCTCTGACAGTTCCGATGAAATATAAGTCACAGTCATCATAATGATAATCATAATAACGCTTCATTCCACTGAACGGCCAAGTGGAACTAAAGGATTTCGGCGGAGGCTGCGAGTTGATTTGGTTTTGTATGACGAAGACGGAAAAGGAGAAGAATAGGATCATCATCAGCAATCATTGTCCGACTCATAATGGGCCATATACCCAAATTAAACCATATTCACTTCTTCTCGGTTTTTATATTTATTTTACACTCTCTCGTAATTCCCAGTCCCGCTGAGAGAGACTTGATCTATTCATTCAACGTTTATCTATTGGTTCACACTTCACACTTAAAAAATCTCTTTCAGATGCTCAATACGAACGAGAATGAATAATGCTCTTTTTCTTTCTATCTAGATGATTTCTATCAAAAACCAATGATGAAATGCATTACTATTTATATAGATGGAAATCGTTAACAATTGATTTTGATGGTCTGCTGGCTCACAAACCTACAATTACCTTATGAGATTCGTTTAATGAATTACAAATACCAATATCGTCATTCCCTGTGCTTAACCATAATCAATGTGAAATAGTGACAGACATTATATATTTTTTAATACTATCATTTTGAAGATCCTTATGCAGAATTCATATTTGTATTTCCACCTGCTAATACAACTACGTATTAAAAATAGTGATACAATAAGCTATTATTTTTTAACTATTTACCAATAGCTGTATTTAAAGTCATCCCTGAAAAATATCTACAGTGTATTAATTTTATAATACAGAAGCAGTAGGTGTGTGGACAGCCAAACAGAAGTAACGAGAACAATAATATCAGCAGTTGGTGATACAGATAAGGAATAAAAATAAGAAGAAATTGTACAACGAAAAAATGTGAAGAAATCAATGCATTTCACGTAGATATCTGCCGAAATTCATTTGAAAGTATCTCCTCATAAATAAGTATGATCTGAGTTGGTGAAGCCATAATACATTGTAGCAAGATTTTACTACTACGGCTGGGCTAATGATAATATTTTAGTTAGTTAGGAGGAGTAGGGTTAAGAAAGGAAATAGAATTGTTTCAATAGTTGAATCTTTGGATAGAATTTCAAGTCAACTGTCGAATGAATGAGAATGAGTTGGAAGTTGTAACAGGAGACAAAAGTCGTGCATGTCACGTTCCGTCTATATGCGAAGAAACAAGGCAAGCACTACAACTCGTCACATCGTCAGTCAGTCTTCCTCGTCCAGCCTACAGTCTGAATTTGGGAATTGGGCGGAAGCTATCTGATTGTAATGACAGGAGATGAGAAGAATCCAAGATTTTCCATTCCGATTGCTTGATCTTGGTATTCCTCTTGCCGCAGTCCAGATTATGAAATGAGGAGAGCTAGAAACCGTTTACTGATTGAGAACTAAATCAAGTCACGCGTTACTCGGTTGACTTTCCTTCCCTTGTCTCTACTCTCCACAGTCAACATTAATGAAGGAAAAAATTTATGTTTCGGTCAGTTTGGTGTCTGCATTGATAACATGTATCATTGACATTTAGAACCCATGTGATGAAAACCTACCGCTGCTGCCAACCAAGAATTTATCCGGACATATCTGTACTTTTTGAGTCGATAGAATTCAATTCTTACAAAATTACATATCAGAGTGAGTATCGGAAGGATTGAAGATTTTTGTATCCGAATAAAAATATTATCTTACTACACATTTTGTGCCGAAATGTTTTTTGGAGAATGTAGCTTAATTTCTGTATTGTCAAAGATACGTTTCTGCATTGCCTAAAAGGTTTGAGGTAAGGAAAACCATAGTTGATGGAAGGTAAATCAGTCCAAAAGACAGAAGAGTTCACAATTTTCCTCGCACGAGTTGCTCAGTTTTCTGCTAGATTAAATTACCAAAAAATGATTTTCTGCTGAAATAATATGACTTGTTACTCTTTCACCGATTACCTCAGAGAGCATTCAGTTTAGAAGCATATGATGCAAATAAAACTTATACATACAATAGTTTAGATCTATTGTATTAGTATTTACCTATTTGGAGTAGCATAACTTTCTCAGAATTGCAAAGAGAACTTTATCTTATAAATAAAGCAATTCATCCTTATAATATTCGTGGATTAGGCTGAAAGGCTTATTTACAGTAGAGATTCCATTCATCTACTTAAAATAAGAAAGTCTTGGAGGTTTGAGGCGGTTTAGTTTCGACTTTTGCAGATAAAGGGTTCATTTGAATTTCAATTGTTATACAATACACAGGAAATGTAGAGCATTATAGAGAAATGTATGTCTGCACATCGGAAAGTGTTAGCGAAACGAAGCGGAGGAGTTTCTGTCTGCTTAAAGAGATTTTGTTTTGCATTTGCATAAAACTTAAATATGATACAAATGGAAATACTTTAATTTAGAAATGGAGTTAGATGAAATAATTCAGAACAGAGTACTCCGGTATTACTATTTATATAACTGCCTCTAAGTCAGGAAAGAGTAGTGGGATTTAGAGGAAAGTCAAACGAGGCAAAGCAATTGCAAAGATAACAAACAAGATAAAATATCCATCTCTATCCTCTAAATATAAATACGAAATGTAAAATGTAAGCTAACAGATTTCTGCTAGCTTTTGATTTCCTTCCCTCGGTGTATTTAGCATCGGCCTATGATGTATTAGCATATATAACATCCCGGTAGTGTATAAATACAGACATATTCTCAATATCTGTCGAGTGTATTTAAGGAGAGTTGTCTTGATGCTGATTCTCTTTGAGAAACACGAGAACCTACTTTTATGCTTCAAAGAAGCGTCAGCAAACTGTCCTCAGCTGTAATTTCTCGTGAGTAAACGTTTCAGTACGCAATTTAGTTTATGGAAGAGATGAGATTTCATAGCTCAGGAATCAAGCCAAACAAATGCATACAAATACAGATATTAGATAGGAAAACCCAGGGTTTTGACTTGACTGCATGCCTTGCATTAAGGACAGTATCTCTCTTCCTAAGGCATCCCAGTGTATTGTTAACGAAACAAAAGTTTTTGATTGTATTTTAAAAGCTTCTGTTCTTGCATCCAGTCACAAGTCTGAAATTAATTTAATGAAAAAGCAGAATAACTCAAGTTTCGAATGAAGGGCGGACGCGGATGACGGGACCGAGAAATGCCGACATCTGAATTTCTAATTTCAATACATACTTTCTAGAAACTAAACAAAATCTATTTCCCAACTTTAGGAGTCTAAATACAAAAACCCATCCGAGTTTCCTTATGCACTTCCCTACTTCTATTTCATAATATCTATTTCACCCCAATCTAAAGCCCACACACATAACTGTTAGTATATCGACCATATTTTTCAAATTCTAAGTTTCTAGTTTTACTTTTAAACACAAATAGATTCCTAATATCGCGTACCTTAAATTCAGGTATGCATCCCATTTCAACTAATTTCACGTCATTTTTCCCCGACCCAAACACTTGTCTAATCCAATTCAGTAGAACGTATGTCAAGTAGCGGTAAATCAAAGTAAAGTCTCCCCCACTTCACTTCCAGCTCATTCAGTAATCCGACGTATGATTAGCTGACTTTGTGTTTTAAATAAAACAAGACGTGCATCTCCTTTGACTTGCATTCACCCAGACCATTGTAATCTTTGAAATGAGTAAGCATTGGTAAGAACAGAGTAACAAGACATGAGAAAAGGCGACTTGACAGAAAAGGGGCTAGACATACCTACCTCATCACATTTCAGTTTCATTTCACCTTCATCAACTACCTTCACTCGAATTTCCTTCAAAATTTCACTGTCGAGTTCCATATCATTAATGACGAGATAGAATATTAAATTGTAATATCATTTATTATATTGCTCCTGTCTATCTATCATATTAATACTCTAATATAAATATTTATTAACTATATACGCACGGGTGGCGGCATTGCATTAGTCATAAAATTGTAATCTGAGTAAAGAGTCTTTCAGTATCTAATCCAAAGATAACTTATTTTCTATTACAAAAGTAAACCTGTATAAAGCAGGTTAATTATCTCAATCTATTAATGATAAAGCCAAATCACGCACTAAAATCGACCGAGTACTATAAAGATATTACTCAAATTGTATTATTAAAACTGCTTGAATGAATACTTTTTTAAAGAAGCTAGTTTTTGTGAGAAATGATGCAACGAACTCTGCTTTCGTGTTATGAATTTAGAGATAATAAACAGGTATTTTTAGTGACGAAAGGATCACTTAGATTTTGAGAGATCTTTTTGACTTTTAACTAACCCTAACTTCAAATCTAATTCTTAGTGATGCTACTAATAATAACACAAACAGCTTAAGCAGGGCCATCTTGCCATTCAAGGCTTATAAACATTGATGAAACAAAGTAGCAGAATAGCGTATAGAAAATATGTACAAATTCGAAAGATACAATGATTTTAGAGAATGTATTTGCTTAAAGCAGATTACAAGCCACTCCAAATGGTCAGTACACAATTTTGCAGTTGTACGTATGAATGACACAAAGCATTGCTTTGTTCACATAATTTATAATTTCATTGCCATATCGCCACCAGTGCGTATGCAATAGAAAATATTATAATTTGATCTTAAATCAAGTAGATCTTAATGATTGTTCAAAGTTAAGTCTAACCGATATCACAGTTTGAACCGCATCTATTATTATTAATGATATACAATCTGATATTGAATTTGAAGTAGAGTCGACTGAAGTTGATGAACATGAAATGAAACGAACGCGATGAATCAAGTGTATGTGTCTACCCCTTTCCTGGGTTGTGGAAGTGCTCTCAGGACTCTCCTAAGAGGACCTCCACTACTTACTCCGTTTTGATACTACTTTATAATTGAAATTGTCGTTTCAAGTTTCGTTGAGTATTAACCCGGATTTCTGGAGTACTTTCCTTTCTCATGTTATTTCATTCTTACTAGCTCTAATCTCTTATTCTAATACTACAATATCTCATACACCTGCATCATATTTATTTTTAGTGTTTTATTTCATCTAGTGAATGAGTATTAACTAAATCTGTGAGTAGAGAGTAATAGACCAAACTTTCAATCCCCTCTTACAGCCCAGTATTGATAAGTATTCAAAAGTTTCAAGCATAATAATAAATATAGTTAAGAATTGTATTTATAGCACTCGATTACTGAACAGGAATTTGAAGACACAATAAAGCAATAAATAGTTATCGAATCTCCAAACAGGCTTATTACATTATCTTTACAACTCATACGCCAAATGATCTATGATATAATATTTTTCCATTTTACTGTAGACTATGATTTATAATTTATAGTGTACAACATTACAAGCAAGAGATTGCCAGACTCTTAGCTACAGCTGCAGATACGTATCTAATGAGTAACTGGTAATTCATTTAATGAATCATGAATTATTTTCAAAAAGGGTTTTTACATTGACTATTTTCTGTAAAGTGTTTTGGAGACACAATAATTTTATTATTAACCTTAAAGCGCAAACGACAAACTGGTATATATAATTAACACTTTAATTTCGCACGTTAGTATGCAAAACACTGCAAATGCTGATGATTTATGTAAGTAGTTATTTATAATGTTCATTAAGGCCTGTGGGAGGTCTACTCTCAAAGGAAGCGACGCATTTTAAAAGCAATATAAAATAATTTACTATAAACTAATAATAGTGCGAAAGAGCAAATCGCTTAAATGTATTAGTAGAGTTGAGACAGACGAGTTATTATTAGTGTAAATTTTGCAAACGTAATAAATGTATGTCCATTTGTGAAGTATTTGTACAAGGGAAATGAAATATGAAAGGCATCAGGTGTAATTTATGACTTTCTATGGAAAGTGTAACTTACAAAAGATTAGGATTAAGTTTACTTCCACCTCCACCTTCCGCAGGTGAATTATGCAATCGATTATTCTATTACTGCTCCATGCTGCAGGATATAGAGCTATTCTTTCACCGCAGCATTTATGTGAGTCCATGTGCTAAATGTAAACAGGTTGATATACGCCTGTGTAAGATAAAGGACATAAATAAGACCTTTAGGATTACAGGTAGTATAATATTATAGAAAATGTTTTGAGTCACAGCCATTTGCACATAAAGTATAGATAATCATGTGGAGTTTGTTATCCATAAACAGGTATAGCTATTTCCACATGCGTACACTTTAAATGAATTATGAGGGCCCACAGCGATGAAAATCACTCAGCGTTACGTTAGCCGCGTTCAAATTAAAATGCAATAGGGAAATCATAAATTTTTCTCGGGGGTGCTAGCTAACTCCTTTACGATCTGATAAAAATTTTATTTGTCGACCTTTCTAAGTTTCTAAGCTTAAGTAAATTCATACAGAGCTTTTTATTTCATTTCTGACTCGACTCTTCCCTCTTCACATCTTAACTAATGGGCTCCCTTGCTTTCTCTTCATTTCTGCTTCTCTGCATTAGAAAATCCAAGATTAAAAAGAATTCGGTCTGATTTCCTTAGCCTACAGCAATTTTAGCATTTCATATGGAAACATGATTCTAAAATTGTAATTTGAACTGAATTACCTTGGCTTACGTTTCGCTTCAGTAAATATTTTCTTTACAAGATTAAAATCCCTTCCTTATGATCTAATGTGAACCTAATATCAATACATTAAACTTCCTAAAGAAGCCGACCACTTTACTTCAGTCGATTCACTCAATTAACGTAAACGAAAATACATAAACCATATGCAACTGCTTAATAACTCCCTTCCACAAAATCTTCCTTTAATTTCCTCTGCCGCTTATACTCTATTCCTCTTTGCGGATATTCTAAGGAAATCATCCAACTGTATAATATGAGCAGGTATTAACTTTTTGATGTGTGCAACGACTTAGACGAACTGTGCAACGGAACACAACCCAATAACACAAACGACAACCATGAAGTTATCTCCTACTAGAAACTAATGAAGCTATCCTCCATCCAGATGCCATTTTCACCAGTAATTGATTAGAAAGAAATTGTTTGAGTGTAGGTTTCAATGAAATATCAAGAAACTGCCTGTTTTTATTAGTAATGAATAATGAAAAAGATTTCATGAATGACCGATTCGTTTAATATTAAGTATACGTTATGAAGATTGTATTAAAAATCTTATTTTATTTGTACTCCTTCCAAAGCAGAATGAAAATAAATGTACAAGTTCTTAGATTCAGCTTTAATACATTGAAAAATCAAGGTTTTCGATGAATTGTACTGACTGTAAAAGTAGCTGTTACTCAAAGCGATGTTTTTCTGTAAAGGGAGGTGAATTAAATTAGCTGTTTATTTATTCTAGGAAAAAGAGCGGTGCTTTTATATTATGGAAACGCTTAGATCTCAACAGAAGCACAATAATAGTGCAGTTCTATTTTCTAGTTCTATAAAGGGTAGAAAATTGCTTTTAAAAGAGTCTATAGAGCGTTTCATTGGGTTATTACTACATTTTTAGATATGTGTGTGGGTAGAAAATCTGTAAAGGGTGTTCTTTGCTGCATGAAGTTTGCCTAGCATTGCTTTTCTGAACAATAACAGAGAAAGTTTATATTTATTATCAGAGCTGGGACCATGTTATATGGTTGTAAGCACTTTCAAGAATTTCTGTGACTATTTAGATCTATATGTTATGATACTGTGTTTGTATTTTTATATTATTACTACCATACAGTGTAAGACCTCGGCTCTACTGTGATATTTTATGTACAATACTGTACTCCGACGATGTTCTGTTAAGGTAATATAGATTTTTGTGCATTTATTATCCTCCAGGAAGAAGTCATAACTTGCTCGTAAGTTCCGCATGAGCGAGAAGGTGCATCGGACCAGAAAACGATACTGCAGCTCGGCTTGATGAAACGAAATGTCGAGAGGAAAGAAAACCGGGAAGAAAGTCAAGTTGCTGAGAATTTTTTCTTTTTTACTAGTTCTCCTTGTTGTAGATATTCTGTCCAGCATTTTATTTTAGATGAACTTAGACACTTGACTCCTTGTTGTAAAGCTTTATCATGATCATGCTAATGTTGAATTTACCTCCTGTGACAGTTGAACAAAAGATCCCCTTCCATACGTCCATCTTACATGGCTTACCAGTTTCTATTATTTATCACTCGAGACAAAACACATTATTACAATTGTCTTAAAAATCTAAGAAAGTACTAATGAAATGAATCATTAATCATTTTGTTTTGCTTAATTTCACCAGAATAATGTGAGACTAACAGTCGCACACTGCCTAGTACCACTGAAAATATCAGCAGTTTGTTTTCAGATGGGGGAAGATTTAAAAATAAATTGTAAGTCAGTCAAAGCTTTTCACGTTTACAGCATCTGTTTTGAAATTTTACCTTTTGTTTTGCACACAATAGAAACCTGTTTAAGTGAAAATCATTGAGAAAATATATTGTCATCCGTAATTGAATTGCTGAAGAGGAGTAAAAGAATTTTTCATTTAGTGACATATTGGCACGTTGAAAGGAAGGATAATAAAAGAAAAGGGCATAAGTAAATATAGACTACATTCGCATGTAGAAAACAGTGGTTTTGTAGTTTCATAAATAGTGTCTTGTAGGAAAGCCTTCACCTTTTCTTAAAGTACAAAAGAGTGGCTGTGTTCTAAGTTAAAGCTGAATTGGACGCGTGCAGTGCAGTATTTTCTTGACAAAAGAAAGGAAGTAATGTCATAGTCGTTTTACATTATATGCAAATATACAGGCAGGGTTTTATACTTAGTAATGGGCGACAAGTGAATAATTTTTGTGGTACAAAATTAACAGTTTCTATTGTAGTGCTGTGCGAGTATACGTGATGGGCCATATAGAAGAGATAATAATATGTTATGTACAGAGAGGAAGAAGTTTCACCAAGAAAATAGAAAGTGGGGAAAGTAAAAGTAAGAGTTTCTATTCTAAACGGTAAGAGTTCCATTGCACTAGTAAATTAACAGAAAAGAAGGAGCATTGTCGTTTGTAAAGTTATAAGACTCGAGGAGGAAGGCTAAGGGATTGTGAACTGAGTGAGTGACAATGAGACAGTGTCTTGTTTCTTGTCTTTTCTGGGACAACAGCACAGTTGAGTTTGCATAGTGAAAATTGTCTCGCTGTGTCCTTTAAGAATTGGAGTAAGTAACTAAACTAAGTAAGAGAGAAGTGTGCGGACTAAAGAAGAGCTCACACTGCACAAGTTGGAAAGGGCAAAGGAAAAGGAAGAAAGTGTAAGATAAGAACTGGCTGGGGTGGAAACTTTAATTACCAACACATGTCCGATTCACATAGGAATGTATGAATATAAAAGACTGAAAATTAGTCTATTTGCTCAAAGTTTTCTCGAATTAGTTTCCCTCTAACATTCCTTTTGTATTCGGTTGCCCACTTACTGGGAAATTTATGATCCTTTTCTCTTCCTTTTACTTTTACCTACCCAAATTATTTCACATGCAATGCAACTCAACTAATTGTGAAAACTCACCACGCTCACACACACATACCATTTACCATAGACACCTAACTAGTACTATACACATTACATCATAACTATAATACTTTCACATGCTTTGCATATTATATCTACGTTTTACACACATCTACATACAATCCCATTTGGCTTAAATAAATTAACCTTATCTAACCTTTAGAATATCACAAGACTAAGGGCACATCTCTGAAATGGAAAACTAACTAAATACAGATACATTTTTTCGTGCTACACTTAAGATTTTTAAATTAACTACCTGTATATTAGTTTTGATTTTTCTGTAAAATCTGAACCATAGAGTTTTATTGTGTTTTCTGTGTAAAAACATGCATGCACTCATGCATTTATACAATTTCTATATAAATGTCCTTTTAGATACACTGTTTCTGTGTAATTTAAAATTTATTGTCATGAAGTACCTACCAGTAAGCATTCCCAACTAGAATGCTCAATGGAAATGTATTTCTCACCCAAAAGTATATCTTATATCTCACCAACACGCATTTCTTGCAGCAAAGAACCATAAACTGCAGTAAAACTAATTGCATTTTCGCTTGCAGTGGAGACCATTATTTGCTTTCTTATCGTCCGTCCACAAGGTAGGTACACATGTAGATATTATTATCTTTAAAATCTTGAATTATAGATATGATCGAAATAAAATTACTTTTCGGTTTAGTCTTCTCCGATTTCTAGAATGCCAGCACTGAACCTATTACTCCATTCATCATCAAAAAAATTTGAAACCAGCAGAGTAATAGTACCTGGTCTGAATTGAATATCTGCTTACATGACATGAGTGTAAAATTTCTTTATTACTAAAAAATTATGTCACTTATGTAAGGATTTGAATGAGAAGCTGTTTAATTTGTTTTTAAGTGGGACAAAACTATTATGAGTAATAAGAGTTGTTCAAAACAATTCCCATAAAATACATACGTACAGCATAAACAGATAATAAAATATGTGGGAGACAGTCTGTATAGTTTATGGTATGAGCATTTGGTAGTGTTTAGTATGGCCAAGTTGACTTGAGTCCAGTCGCACTCCATTCCATGCTCCTCTAGAACAACATAAAGTAATCTGCTTGCTCTGCGTGAAGAGGAATGTGAAATTCAGAAGTTGGCTCCACTCTCACAGAAACGAAGGAAGAAATGAAGTATCTGTGTGACATGACAAGGCGACATGATTAACTCCCACCCATACTTTACCTAATGTATTTGTAGTCAGACATTAAAATCATATGCAAATTCACAGGGAAAAGTCATATCACGGCGGAGAGGGAAACTAACTTCATAATAAGGACATTTTATAATAGCAGCACAATATTATACATTACGAACTCCATTAAGAGTGCACCAACTGTGATATTGGCCTTATAGTCATTTATGCATGTAATAGAGATAGGGAAGAAGCAAAAGACACGACAAGATAGAACGATGTGGTAAATGTGAGTAAATCAGAGAAAAATTCTCATATCTTTATGATTAATTGCCACCCGTCGTAACTAACACTGGGGAGGTTGGTATTTTACTTTAACTATGTCTAATAGTGCAGAGTAGGCAGACATATTATAACAACCTGGAAGCTAATTGTATCTATGTTTCATCTAAAGTAGGTGTTCAGACTTCCTAATACTAATCATGTAAGGTATTCCTGAAACAAAAGTTACACATCCGCTGCGTATTAATATCCCTTGCTTTGTGTCCTATGTACAGACATTATTATTGTAGTCAGATAGGGTGGCCATTAGTGGCTGTGGCTGGCTGGCTCCAGCCGACATGACATCTTTCCCTATACTCCTATATACATACTGTAAACTTTAATTCATTTCACTTGACTTTGACTTGACTTAATTTCAGCTTTTGCTTTGCTTTACTTTGTGGAGAAAGAGAGTAATTTAGAGGTTTATGGTGTAAGTTGTATATTACCTCCTTCTGACAGTCCGGACATCTACACTAACTACAGGGTCACATTATTTTACATACTCTCCCGTCCTCCCTTGAATTCCCTTCTTAAGGGAATTCCTGCTTTTCTCCTTCTCACAATGCATACAATATGCAATCTATCCTATCTCTACTAATACTATCACACTCAAACCTCAATTCCTACTTCATATCCACACAAGACATTCCAATCTAAACATTTAACATCTCCCTTGAATATTCATTATTTCTTCCAAGAAAACATTTACGATAAATTTACCACAGAACTGTAGAGCTAATTGTGTGGGATGGATTTCTAGGCAATTTATTATGGACAATCTGTACCCAAAAGTTTTTCATTTCTTCCATTCACAACTTATAATATCGCTATTATAACTTTTTCAATCATCCTACCAGGCCGTCGAATAACATAAATAAAATATTTAGATTTTTTGTATTAGTGAAGTAAGTATAGATTTCTTGTTCTACAGGCCTTAATTAATTGTATTGAAATGTGTTAAAATTCTGTATTTTCGATAAAAGTTTAATATGGGTCTTGGTATGATATAACTAGTGTGTACTTGCACAATTTAGAAAAAAATCTCATTTCTCAAGTTTAGTGCTAACACTTCTGACTAGGAAGCATTCGTTGTGAAGATAAAGACAAGTTTTCATCTCTTGCTATAGACGGAATATCAAATGGACTTGACTGGAAGTCAAAGTCAAGTCAGGCTTAGAAATATAATGGGGCACTGTTAAATAGGTAGCGTTGTGTCGCATTTATATTCAAAGCAGATGGTAGTCCTTTCAGTAGTTTTTCATGTCAGTGGAGTAACGTTTGAAAATTTGTAATAATTAGTGCACTTGTTCTGTTCTGTGCGATGTGAAGCCATGTCAAGCAAAGCCAATCAGACATAGTAGTAGTGCGTGTAGTATAGGCAAGACAAAGTTGAGTGAATGGAGACGGAGACGACGACACTACTTATGTACAGTAACTTAAATTTGATATGCTACGTAGTATTTTTATGTCACCACGAACTCTTTAAGCTGAGTTGAAGACAGGACAGGACAAGGCAGACGAACCCAATGCAGATGTGAATTGAATTCATTTCAATTCAATGCACTTTTTATCTTACACTTGCCTTCGTCGTAAATGCGGCAATAAATAAAACTTTCTTATTGTTACTATTACTACTTAGAGCCTTTCAGCTACTATTCATCATGAAGGAGCATCAGTGTCAATGCAATAAATCTTTCTTCATTTCATTGCATTTCTTACTCTGTACTATTGAAATGAACCAAGGAAGGAGTTGTGTCAATGCGTTATGCTTGATCTATAGTACTAAATAGGTTAATAGACATAATTATATATTTAAGTTATTGCTATACAGAAATCATGCTGCAGCAGCCCAGTAGTAATAACATTGGGTATTAACATACATCGATATAAATATTTATTCTTCGAGTTCATTCTCTTTGTGTGCATGAATTGATATGTTCGTATATCCACAAATTTTAGCTTAAGTTATTAACGCAATTTTGTCGGATTTCTCTCCACAAATGTAAATTACTACATCATCCTTAAGTGCGTAAACAACCAACTCAACGAGTCTGTCTTGGAACTGCCATAGGAAAAAGTTGTTCCGATGAGATCAGTCAATTCAGAAATTGTACTACCAAGTAAAACTGTCTACATGGTCCCATATAATATTCGTACCCTCTAAAAAGGTATACAGAACTCATTTAACCATTTGCTGCGACCTGTCCACACTAGTATACAGTATATTGACTACAGTCCAAATAAATGTAAATGTAAGGAAACCTCCGCTAAGTAAGTACCATGTAGGTATTCATTTATTCGTTGACTGTATTATCTTTTATTGTCCTTTCAACAATAAAAGAACAATACATAGGAATGCCGCAAATCTCTTATCGTAATGTTTAAACTGGTAGCTTCACTCGGTTTCAATACCTAGGTAGACACTAGTTGAGTCCTTAATAAAATGTTTATATACCTAGTAATTTCGAATTGTGGTCTCCACACTTGTCCTATTGTTGCTAACTAGGTACCTTATACAAACTCCAAGGGTGTGCCTGTTTCGACGATTTAGCTCCATATTCCTATGATATTACAAAACAAAAATATTATAGTTTAGTAGCTAGAAGAAAATAAATAATATACCTTACAGCAGTAAAAGGAAAATGATCAATGCGAATTTGACATGTACAAACAAGGTGGCCACATAATGTATAGTACAAGGTCATAATGATACATATAAAATTAAAAAACACAAATTGTGTAGAACATAATGTGCATTTATGTATATAGGATAGCCTTACTTGATTTCAACTCCAAGTTCTGTCAATGGCTTTACATGCCTTCACATAAAATGCGATACAAAGGCATAAAACAAAAACAAGAATCAAACAAAGGCGTCATTACCTTTATCGTTTACATTAGCTACTTGAACTACGTGTAGATTGTATACGTGCAAGGAGGCAATGAACATTTAAAAGACCAACTGAAGTCAACTGGTAGAATTTCTATGACTTTTTGATTTGAATTCTTCAAAAAGATATTTATTACCAGATTTTCTACTTGTATGACTTATTGTCTTAATGTCTATCTGGAAGAAAATGTAAGTTCATTTACAAGATCTTAGTATATGCAAGACTTGTAGCAATAAGTATAATCCATTCGAGTGTGTAGTATCGACTGCCAACACAAGGTTTCATTTACCTACAATTTACCTCCCTATTGAGCGTAAATAGTAATTAAACAAAATATATGAATGTGAATGTGCATTCTTGAGTCAACTCAGTAGTAATGTTAAGTAGTCATCTTTAATTTGAAACATTAGAGCGAACGTAAAGAAGCAATCATCAAATAGTAATGTTATGTTGAGCAAATAAATTACAGGTATTAATCACAGAGCTGTCCTATTCACAATTGAAATATCAAATCAATACCTTTGAAGAATATGACCATAAAAAATTTACAATACATAAAGTTGACGTAGTAAAGAACCATTTGGCTGACATAAGAATATTTACATACTTATAATGACTGCGAACAGTTCAAAAGTAATTAATGACCAAAATTATTACATAAGGCAGACACCCTCCTCACATCTTGGATTTCTGTCAGTGGGTTAATTAACGATGAAAGTTGGACAATGGATACAACCCGAAGGAGTCAACGGGTAAGACAACAATGTAGTACTTGTAAACACATGCTACTACTTACTACTAGACACGGAAATAAATTATTCATCATGAATAGCCATAGTAGTGTGTTTATTGGGTATTATAATTACGCATAATTTTGTTTGAACTGTTCCTTCGGCTGGGTTGTACATGAGTAATGCATAAATGCATTTAACAGCTACTTTAGGTACACCAGAGGACCCTTTTCTCCATTAGTCTCACTCAAGTCAAAATATTTACATGACATGTTGTTAATAAAATCAGCGGGACTCACACTTCATGGAGGAAAGGGAACAAAATACTTCTTATAATCCTTGCAAGTATCAGGTATGTAATCATGTTCTTTTGTTGGTATACTTACAGAATACGCAACCTTCCTATCATTAAAGAAATACAGGGTATAAATAGAAATTTTACATTTCCCCAAGATGCCTTGATTGGTCCCATGGCTACGCCTCTCGGGGGCAAGGTGACGACATGCTCCAGAAAACTGGTTTCCCCCAACCAGTTCTTTCCAACCACTTTACCCCCGATTTCGATTCGGAGAACTGGTTGGGGGAAACCAGTTTTCTGGAGCATGTCGTCACTTTGTCCCTGAGGGCGGAGCCCTGGAAACATTCAAAGCACTTTGCATTTCCCAATATAAAATCTATCTGTAGAGATTGATTTAGCTGTGTAATAAGTGAATTTTTTATCCATAGGAATGTTTTCGTTAGCACCTATAGTTAATATTCTAGCAGATAAATGTTTCCTGCTTACATGTACTTACAAACAACATCTTTGATAAGTTAATGCTTTACTGCCAATAATATACGATAGATAACAAAAGATATAGCATGAATATAAAAGAGTTACTCAAAATAATCTACCGAGTGTGATTTAAGGAAAATACTATGAAATATAGAACAATATTATGAGTGCATATATTATTATGGTTTATACGGTTTCTTACTATTCTTAAACGCTATAAACTGGTAGTTTAGTTATCAATATTTTAAGCAGTAAACGATTTCTAATTTATAACCACACAACGAATGGTAGAAAACCATTACATACTTTTTATAATAATAATAGCGTAGCTCATCAACAGGATTAATTATTTTCGTTATCTTTCAGTGAGTAATAGTAGGCACTTTGGAAAAGGAAAACTGGACAGGTAGACTGATATAGACTCGAAAGTTTTTATTTGAAGACAGCATGGGAGCTTCATCTATTTATTTGCTTCTATTCAATAATGTTCATACTACAGTACATAAGTACATGGTATTTATTTTTGTATATTACGTTCACTTCTTTAACTATGAAGATTATATGAAGATTACTGTGGTCTTATTTTCATTATGTGGCATTAAATGAAACCTTTATATTTCAGAACAGGTGGTACTTTATAATGTATATGATTTTCTAAGTAAATTCATAGGGTCTATGTGTATATTACATGTTTTATAAAGTTTATTACCCATTAGTACTGTTTACAAGAGGAGGGCAGTACAGTTAACCATCAACTAAGAAAATAAGATAAGTATACTCATGCATTAAGTGCACATGTATGCACGAATGTATGATTTGGGGACTTGAGTGTTCATGTATTTGAATATATGCAGTAAAGAGAGCACTTTAAATACAAGAACAACTAAAGTAAGTACTTGATGATAACTAAAGATAAGAAAAGTTTATGGATCATGAACTACGAGATGAATCATTTATACTTAAATAGTCCTTGTACACCTCATTTATGCAGAGGTAGAGCCTTAAATACTGTTTAGAGATAATTAAAACACTAACAAGAATACCAGACCTAGTACATAATTTAGAGAGTTCAATTTAGTTCATTTTAAGGTTTTAGTAGTAGTGAGCTTAAACTAAATATACTTAAGCATATACTGACAGCAGCACTCTTGGTAATTGTATATGTTAGTATGTGTGTAAATGGAGATTTCCAGAGAAAATTGAATGAGGAGGAAACAGGTTGGTTACCTTCCTTATTTACAGATAGACAGTTGTTACGAATTCTATTTAGATTAATTAAAGTGTGTAATATCTATAAGGAGATTGTAATTCGAGTAGGATGCTGCGTTGTTTAAATGGGAAAATGATCAGAGAAGTAGCATAATGGAAGAGAAGGAGCTGATTGTCAGTATGCTTGTAGTCGTAAGTACCTGTACATAAACAATTGTAAACTAATTGGCATTCCGAGACGGATTTGATTTGGTTGTGAAGACTTTTTTGGTTTGCTTTACTTTACTTAAGGCTGTGTAGACTTGCTCTTGTATTTATTGTGTGCTGTTCTCCGTAAATTGACTGCTGCTGATTCGAGAAGTCTATAGAACGATGAAGTTAGACTGAATGATGAATGCATGATCTGGGAAGCTAATGAAAAGCATGACGATAGTAGGATTAAATGAAACGAAAGTGAATTAGGAACGAAATGAAATAACGAAAAGAGGAAAAAGTAGAGCTTGTGCAGAGGTTTAGAGCTGAGGTCAGAAAAAGAGTAGGAAAAGACATTATATGTGAAAATATGGCCAGGAGAGTGGACCACCTGGAAACCTCAAACGTGTTTTTCAGGTGGCAAAATGTTCATTAGGGACGTTTAGAAATGAATATCGTAAATCCCAATCCTAACATTAGCTACTCCCTTTAAATGTTCTCGTTTTATTTAAATTATGCCGTGACTCGTTCAGGATATCTTCTCTTCCCCCTTTAATTATACAAATAAAACACTCAATACTTCTACTCTAACACATATAACACTTATTGCCATTACCTTTTATTGCGTAAAGGCAAATAAAGAAAAATCCCTCTTTTCCTCTACCTAGATTCATAGCTATAAATTAAACACAGAAACGTTAGGCAAAACCAACAATTTTTTAAAATGATACAGGAAATATTCTACATATTTTTCGTATTGTTACCGGTATTTAAGCACAAACTATTTTATACATAGTAGACTCGGTTGAGATAGATAGTTCTGATGGTGTGGCTTAAATCAGTTGGTGCTACTATGGTGGTAGGTGCTGTGATGTAAAAGATTCCAATCTAGTAGTAGATTGAAGATGATATTGCGCGCATAGCACAAGTGAATTCAACTGTGCCTTGAAGAAAGTCTCAACTGACTCTCATGCCCTTAAATGAACTCAAGTGTCACATCACATCACTACTGATCATGTCATTGTTAGGCTACACAATACTACTCTGGCAATACCAAGCGTGTATTTATGTAGAACATTTACTACGGAATTATACATATATTTTACATATACACACGAGATGAAGAAAATGTCACGAAAGTGACAATAATGAATGAACACACTTGAACTCTCTCTCCTATCACAATTACTTAGCATTCAGATTCTACAGCTAATGTGACAAGATAGAGTGAAATATCTATCGTTATATTAATCTGAGTGCAACAAAGAATTCTTGTTCTGTAACATTCCCAAACATATTTTGTAAGCTTAGACTACTCCCTATACCACACAAATACATACTTACAGGTACATTTTATAGGAAATGCGTATGGTAAGCCTATTAGTAATTTTATTGTGGGATAGATTCGAAATAGTGCTTGTTTTATTTTGTATTGTCAATTTAACACAGGATAGCACAATGGAACAATCCACAATACATAAAAACACATGTAAGTAGAATGCCTTGTATAGAATGCAAGTAAAAATATTTATATCTATCAGTACATGCGTAGTTTGCATTGTGGAAGCTCACACGAATTCGATACACCAAAGCAGAGCATACTTAAGTCAAGTTCAAGTCAGTTAACAAGATGATCTTGGAGAAAAAATATGGACTTCCTTTACTGAAGAGACATTGTTGTTTGTTTGTGGAATTGTGAAGAATTCTGATCCTATTGTATCTTTTGTGCAGGTTGGCATGAAAAGACAAGACAGCGGAATGATATGATGTGATGTTTTGTTATCTTTAGAAAAATAATCTCACCTGATGGAGTGTTTACCTGTTTGAGTGAGTGAGTGGTTGCTTTTAAGCTCCATTCTCCTTCTCCACTCCCTAACGTAGTGGCAGGAGGTAAATGGTAAATACTACCAGTTACATCTTATAACCTGCATTATAAATGTGTTATCATTTTGGCCACGATGATGCTATATTTACGTAGATCAACACAGATCTTCTTTCCTGCTTAGTAGTTTAATAGTTTACTCTGTTTCATAAACTATATCAAAGCCACAACACCTACGTATTGTTATTGTATAATGTTATTTTATCCCGAAACAGATTTAAATTCGGTGGCTTTATAATAAATCACAGACAAGTCAAATTGATTTTATCATCTTTTCTTCCAATTTTCACCATTGATATTTTTTGTGTACAGATTATCTGAGTACACAGATGTATATGTGAAAAATAGTTGATCAGGTATGTGCTTAGAGTATTGCACAGGAAATGTATACGAAGATAAAATAAGCTTTGACACTTAATGCGTTCCCGAATCTCTGCCATGTATTTACTTATCAGTGTTTAAAATGTCTAGAGTAAGAAAATGTATGAAGCTGGCCAAAAGAAAACAACATTATGCCATCATTTACAATCACATGAGAAGACAAGGTAAACAGACACACGGCTTCACACTAGTAATAATCAGCATCAGACTGACAGTAGAGTCCATGCTATGTGAAAGTATAACAGAGATAATTGTGTATGCAAACTGACTCGGGCTGACTAGACTTGCATTACACCATCAATCAACATTAGCATGAGGAGAAGTAGAAACTCTGGATTGTTGCTTGGATGAGATTCAAGTAGAAGATGCTGCTCATAATAAACCCAAATGGATAGCATTGTTGGGGGTAGATAGAGAGTAGAGTCTTGGAAAGGGGTGAAAAGACATAAATTATTTTGTTAAATCTTAACAGTTAACATCTTATCTAAATTGCTCTGGGATGCTCTTCTCCTATTGTTTCTTGCTACCGAAAATTGGCAGAGACAAATTACAATGGACTGTTTGAATGCGGTCAGTTATTTACCTTTGTCAGCTAAACTAGTCCGCTCCACTTGACTAAGAAAGCATCCAACCTGCTTCTACTATTTTTTAAATAATGGAATGGATTCACTTTCACGTTTAATTTACCGACTGCGATAAAACTCCTATGATAAGATTAATAAAGCGAAAACTATCTGTGATTCCCTTGAGTAAAGACACCTCGTTTATTCCATTTCCTTGATACGCACATCTCGTATGCTAATAAGTGCTTTGTGGAGGTACTCCTATATAATTATAACATAAAAATGTCTTTTGTAATGTTTATTACGTTTATATAAGTACACGATTGGATGATGCAGAAATACAACAGCCTGGGATAAACCACCAAATATGAAAATTAAGTATGTTAGCTCTACTAATGTTTACCCGTACAATTATACATTTTTACAGGGAAAGAAGACACCTAATCACCATTATACTTTATTAAAGTAAGGTATTAATTATATCAGAGCCGCTTTGAGTACAGGAGAGGAGGCAAGATAAAACAGAAATCACGGGCTGTACTTAACAAACGATTGCTAATTGTGAATAATCTTGCGATTGTTTTGCATAGTGGTAAAGGGAGGTAGATAAAGCCTCTAAGATTACAATTAAGAAGAGTCGTATCTGTAAGTAAGTGATAAAGAAGTCCTTGAAACATTCAACAGATGCGTTGCGATAATGTTAAATGGGTTGCTAAAGGTTTTCATGACATGAGATTCACCTTTCATGGATCGGGTGCTTAGTGCTTGGTCTTCTACTCAATAGTGAATAGCAAGTAGGAAACAAATCAAGGTTAAGGTCCAGTCCAGCTATCGATAAAAGAAATGTGTGAGTTTAGGTGTTAAGAAAAATCGACACGAATCCGAATAACTTTCAAGGCACTGTAACACAGAAATGCTACTCTGTCCATGTATTTTCACAAGATTTTCTCGAGAGTAGCATTCGGACCAGTCTCACAGAATAATCTATCTCTGTTCTGAGATTCGATGTGAGTTCATCACCAAAACTGAAGCAGATGGCCACAAGGCCAAGAAGTGGTTTGTTTTGTTATAGGTATATTTCCCTCTTACATCTTCTGATGACTTGTCTTCACTGTTTTCCTATTTTGTCCAAAGACCAGAATGTATAGACAGGTTGCATAATGCATAGCAAAGCCTGGAGGATTACTTTTTGTAGGCTAAGTACAGAGGGACTTGTAACTATATTACGAAAACAACAATAAGACGTAACATTCTGGTAATCTGGTAAAGTAGCATTTACTGTGTACGGTCTTTGTATAAAGTTCCTCTAAACGAACGGCACCATTAGCTTATTACAGTGTTAGTTTTCGTTCGTTACTTTCTGTCCCAAAAAAATGAAACTGGCGGGGTGAATCTGATTTATGCTGTAGAGCATCGTTTGCATTGTGGCATGGGCATTTAATACTGACAAAAAGAAACATTTCCTAGAAGCTAAATGAAAATATAGCATTAATTATATATTAGCATTTTACATTAATGTGCAACTATATAGTACACGATTTTGTGTAGTAGCCAGTGGAAAAGACATGCACTTACAATATGATGTGCCTTAAGGAACAGATAAAAAGGCAATCTTTACTGTTAGTACTAGTTTAATTTTGTAGGGTCGTAAATGTAGCTGGTGTACGCTAACCCTCTGTCTTGCTCTATAAAATCACCTGCGGAGTAGGCAAAAAGAACATTCTTACTTAAAACAAGTCCTTAAGTATGGATTTGAGTAAAAAGCAGAAGAAATCATGTATGGCTAGTGCTACTGTACTGTTTTCTACTGAACTACTGCATGACTACGAACTTTACATGTTGAATTCAATTGACTTTTGCTCTTTAGCTCTGTGCTGTTTATCTTGCTGTAGTTCCAGTTTCTTTGCCCATAGTTCATCTCATGTTCTTTATGCCTACAAATTATAACCCACCCAAGTGGTAGTCACGACCTACAAGGAACAATCTAACAATCAAACGAGGAATTTTCTACTTTTCTCTTATTAGTTGATATCAGAATACGTATTATTACGCACTCACCTCCGACCTCCAGTAACTAATACTCTTCTGTATATTTTTTTGTCAAGCTTTGTGTTGATTGTTTTAATCAGTTCAATTCGTACCCTCACGGTGGTGTTATGTTGTTGCTACTTCTTTTAACTCAGTGCGCAATCTTTAATTTCAATTTAAGTTCATTTTCCCCAATTAAGTAGCTCTAGGCGGCTTGCATCTCAAAAGGTTTATTTGAATAAAGTAATGTAGGTATGCACATGATATAATTTTCTTATAGCCCACAGAAATTCCAGTTGTTATAATTTTACTTTCAACAGAATTACTGATGTAATAGAATAGTTCAGATATTTAAATTCAAAGCTGAGCAGTATAAAGTCTGTATATGTTTATTTAATGTGTTTAGCATTGCATGGAAGAATGTCTTGCATTTGTGTATAATAAATGTGCTGTACTAATAAAACACGTAAAGCTAAGTAAATAGATTAAAGATGTATGAGGTAGAAGTATGCATCTGTAAAGAAGCTAAGTATATTTGCCTGAGAGCATTTAATGCTTTATTTACTTTCTAGGGTACTTAAACCACATATCTGTTGTACTTAATCTGATGAGTTGTTAATAGAGTGCCTTGCCTTGTCTTCCTACCTTATGGCAAGCTACCACTATACTCAACTTGTGTATAAATCTTTCTAATTCAGCTCACTCACTCTCAGTTCAGTTTACTTGAGATGAGATGAGATTAGATGAACCGCTGAAATTCTATTTACATTCCCTCATAATATTTATCTGTAAGTGTAACTATAATCTTAAGTGTTTCCAGTTTATGCACAACCCGTATGGCTATACCATCCAAAGGAATTCCTACTTCTCAAACATGAACTTTCAATTACACTAAGCTCAGCTTGAAAAAGAAAGTCTACGCACAACTAATTTTTCTTTGAGAAAATTCCTCGAATTCAAAATTCAATGCATCTCTTTAGGACTGGATGTAAATATATATTACGTACATCAATGAGAATCTACCAGAATATTTACTACGTGTACTTTAGCTACCCATTTACACAGAGCTACTAACTACTCAATAGTTCATACCGGTTACTTACTCCATTATGCTAACTCGCGATAGCACAATAGCAATAAAAGCAGCCTCGTTACACACTGAAATGAATCACGTTCAAGGAGAGACACTATTTTTTACAATACCAGCTCTCCTAACAATAACTTGCTACTGTTCAATGTTTCAAAGGGAGAACTATGTGCTTGACAATTAAAATCTACAAGAATTTAAAAACGACTTACAATTAATTCTCAACCTCTATTCTATGATGCACTAACCTTATAAGTCGGTATAGTGTCAGGCGTTTATAAGATGAACTTAACCTTTGTCTTTCATCTTATAATTATTTTTATTGTACATAATAGTAAATTCCTCATGATAAAGAGTTAGTTACATAGAAATAATATGTGTACAACCATATGAAGATGGTAATATAAGTAAAAAATCAAAGTATTGTCCTTTCCACCGTCGTTTATGCAGGCTGCTCAAAAGAACTCGCCTATCATGAAAGGCCATAAAATTTAATTGGATATAAATTGTGAATGAATAAATAATGTAATTCAATCTCAAAAGATTACCTACCTACAGATGTCCATTTTTTGTAGGACACTTTTATTCCACTACTGTCGCATACTTATTAAATACCGCCATTAATTATACCTACCTACCAATCATTCATGTGCTTGAACTAATTGATAAGCAATTTTGATCATCATTTGTGCATAATTTTTTTGTGTTACTTTCTTTGATGCAAATCCGATGGGATGAAATGTTTTGGCGAAAACAAAACCCGGCGGAATCCCGCAGTTTTTCGGCAGGACAATTATTACTTTTGCTCTAAAGCATAGTATCGTATTAACAAATGTCTAAGGTGTTTTTTTATTGTATCCTGTTTATGGAGAACAATAGTTAGCGGGTTTAACTAACTGGATTGGCATTAGAGGTAGGGAGACGAAGAATGAATGTATTAAAGAAAATTAAGAATATTCGCCATTGAGTGAAGAAAAACTCAATTTAAATTGATAATGCAATCATAGAGCCATTAGAGCCTAACTAGATTCATGTTGGAAGACACCTTGTTACTACCCCCACCTCAATCTATCAACTGAAACAGTATCCTAGGTCCTAATGAAACGTTAGTATAGCTGTGTGATATTGCTTATATTACACAATGTTTAGGCCATTAGGATTTGCATAGAGTATTGAAGGAGCAGATCTTTTATCTTGTCGAGAAAGGAAAGTGAATTAAGGAAAACTGTTTTTGGCTGGTTGTTTGCCTGCGTTGCGTTACGTTGCATTTACATTTAAAGCTCGTAAACATTTCAATAGGAAGTTTTTATTGTAGCTAAATGAGACAAGCTGTTCATCTTTTGTCTTTGAGCTTCTTTGCAAGTTGGAATTGAAGATGTTCAACTCACAGACTCTGCTCACTTATCATTATCATGTTTTCCTTCGCACAAAGAGAATTTCAGCATGCGAATGAATAATTGGGCTTATTAGCCAAGCCGGCTTTCATAGTACGAATCAAAGTAGCAGGTCCTCAAGAATATAATATTATAACTCTATTTGAATGCACATTCTGGGGATTAGGATCTACCTTTAGAAAAATCAAACATGGTCTATTATTTGCACGAGGGATATATTGCAAATTTTTAAACTTAGAATTTGAATGGCAAAGTGAAATAAATAACTCATCCCAATCTAAACTTCATAGGAAAAGTTACTACATGAATAAGTCAATTGGGCCACAACGCCAAACCAACTACTTTTACATGCCTTCTGTTGTGCTACAAAGTGAAACACTGTGCTCGTATATTTCATTTCATTACATTAGGGACGTGTATCTACCTACATCCAGCCACTTACTTACTTTGCTAAACTTCATCGTCAATCTAAAAGAATGAGATTTGCAACCCAGATGTACATATCCGAGTCTATCCAATCTGCTCTGTGAACTAACATAAATAATAAAATAGCATCATCTTACCTACCTACAGGTACACTATAGCGGTTACGCATAATATTTATGAAGATGTAAATACTGGCTACGTGAGCAGACAATTTTATCTATCTATTAAGAGCCACACCGCATCTCCTGTAAATAAATATGTCCAACACTTTCATTCCCTAATATGTTTGCGTAGGCGAGTATATTTAGCATCTCTAAGTTCATCTGGAATAGTAAGAATTATTTATAAATGTCAAGAAATATCATCATGGTACACAATTTAATTGACTTTCTCATATCAAGTAGTTTAAACACAAAAATTTCATCATCAAAGCAATTAAAGATTTAAGAAATTGATGCATCCATGCCAAGTGCTAATTGGGATAATTTATGCATAACCTAAATGCATTTGCCAAAGGTCTAACTTCGCGATTTCTAGAGAGCTTAAAAGTTTTGTCAGCAATTAACGTAAAGCGCATTTCAGTATCAAGAAGGTGAAATCCAAAAAGCGAAATTTGTTTTTTAATAACCTAAGTAGGACATTCAGCAAACTATCAGACAAAGATCAGATCTGTTTTGTATAGCTGAAACTTAATAATAATTGGCAATACATTTGTAAATCTACTTCTGAATTATACAAACTTAGGAAATGTATTTAATATTTCAGTATCTTCGAATCAGAATGGAATTCGATTCCTATTACTTCACATTTACTATAAACACTTGGATGCGACAATAGCATACATGCTGAAGTGCCATAAAATAGCTACTATAATAATCCTATAGATAAAACTGTCATCGCCTGCAACTTTCCTTATTTGAAGTTTTCTTGTCAGAATTTTGGAACTTTTTTCAAAATTTTTCTGGGCTTACTCAGAAATTATTTGAAGACGTTCTAAGTTACTAAATTAATTATGCTAAATTCTTTATTTTAATTATTTTCAGGTTCATCGACTTGGTATCTTTGTGTGCTTAGTATTAGTATGAAGCCCTTTCCATGGTGCAAGTATTATGTAGTAGTAAATACTGGCGAAAATGAAGGTTAGCTGATAAAAAATTGAAGGCAAGTGCGTAAAGTAAGAGTACAATACTTTTGTATAATAAATAATCTACACACGTAGAGACTTGTTTGGAATACAAATTTTTTAACTGTAACAAGAAATAGAAAAACACAGGCTTTGGTCTTCAGTTTCCATTATGACAAGATGACATGCTCTTTGTGTGTGGTAGCAGATTCCCTTTCCTTCGCGTTTACGATTTCCATTAGGTTAACAGAGGACATAAGAGAGGAGGCTGAAAAAAGAGGAGCTGATCAAGTAGCGAATCGGCATGGGGCATGGCATAAGGCATCTCTGATCTCTTCTGTAATCTTTAGAGTCACTCTACCCCACCCTCGTACTATCTATTTGCATCTGTATATCTCGTTGACTTCCACTCCATATAACAAGTCACATCACTAGAGACCACAGACGACCAGTAAACATAACAAAACAAGCCTTTACTAATAGATATAGAAGGCAAACGATGCTATGGCACGGTAGTCTCTTTCGGCGAAGATGTAAAAGTAAAAGAGAAATAAAACTGGAAGCAAAAGAGTCACAGCCATGGGCAGTTTGCAAGGGAAACGAAGTGATCCAGTAATACAATGCATAATAGAATAATACCTGTATATATAGACACATATGGATATCAGAAATATCTGCTGTGTCTATAGACAGATTCACGCATATATTTATGGGCGACTAAATGGCAAAGGAAGAAACATAAAATAATGCACATGTAATACACTTACACGAGTAACCACTTTGGTTTTCCTTTCAGCTATTACTGTATACATGCGTATGACCAAGTTTTTCTCTATGCAATAGTAAATAGGTAGCTACTCAAAGAGTCATGTCTACACAAAAGAATAAGACGTGTAGTAAATAAGTTAAGCTAAATATCTGTCTAAATAATTACAATACACATCCAGGTACAAATACGAGTTACTTTTACAAAAACTGATATTCCAAATCTCCACGAAGGTACTAAAAGCCGATAGTTTATAGATACTTACGACTCAGCAATAAGAAAGATGTTTATTTAATATCTTAACTTCTTACTAGGTAGGTACTTAGTTAGCGATTGGATATGTAGTTTTAAAGAACAAAGGATTTACTTATTAGATTGGCATGCCATGACATTAACATTCAAGAAAGACATACCTTCTAGTATTCCCCGGTGAATTCATGTAGATTCTCACAGGGAATACTCTCCTTTTACTCTACACGCTTATCCAGTCTAAGTTATCCTAACTAAACCACAATCCTTCGTGTTATTATTATTAAATAATAATGAATGATATTTTGGAGCCCAGAGCAAATCCAGTCTGAGAATTCGAATCAAAAAGCAAATGTAACCAATGCAATGCCACTGTACATACAATATCTGTAGTTATGAATCCACTTTGGCTACTACTTTCATATACAGTCTTTCACTTCAGATAGATCATACAATCTATTTGATGTGTACGTAGATATATACGTAACTCAAAAAACACACATTGAATTCAGTAAGGAGTAAAGACAGATCAATGCTCTTCTGTCAGACTGTATTCAGCACTGCAGCCTTTTCTCTACATCATTCTCTCTGTAATGGAGCTGGAGAATTTTTTGTGTTATTATTGTGTACTCTCTGATGCTAAGAGATAGTCTTTGCACGTGAAACGATTTTACTGTGCAACATGTACTTAACAAATGTATGAGCATATACTATTACTAGTATGTACTAGTTAAGTCACTACTGCATTTTGTAATAAGGAGGCATGTGGTTAAAAATTATATGCATATATACATGCAATATAGTGAGTACTTATATTTAATAGCAGTCTAGATTTGTGCACAGAGATTTTAGATTTAGAATTTAGCTGCAGAGAAATGGTGCAGAGTGCGGGAAATTGTATCTCCTGGTTAATAAGCTATTCATTCACCCGTAAGGAGGAAAATATGTTGGATGTATGATGATATATTACTTGTATGTGATGGAAATAAGAGAAATAAGACAGGTATGCAGTAGTAAGTAGTATTTCTGTTAATGTATTGGTAGGATCATTGATTTGATGTGCATTTCAGTAGCAGAATGCATGGAATGATTGTTGGTAATGAATATTTTCATTGCAAAAGGGTAAAGTAGAAAACTTACGGACAGTTTTACCTGACAGAGAGGCTGGTATTCTTTCTATTATGTTTATACTGTGTATACGGATATAAGAACATGTTATTTTGCAAAACTGCGGTAATTTAGAAACAATAATTACTGGTTTTGTTGAGACTTGATGATTTTTTTGTTCGGACTGCGTGCAGACGAAACTTCAGTCTAGATTTTGACAAGTTGAAGTTATAATTTGAAGCTAAATTGTTTCAATCGCACATTTACATCCAGGAATCAAGACTGGTTTCATATAGGGCGCATCTAAATGTCGGTTTCAGCTTTGCAAGGAAATTAAATCCTTCATCGGTTATAGTAAAAGTAGTAAACTATAAGTCATATTGGAAATAACTTGACGTGAACATAGTTTCTGTACATGATGATCCTGTGATGGATGAACTATGCCTTTAGTTAGGCATCTGCAGAAATCTTTTAAGAAAGCTTAATGAACTGGAATGGTTTTAATGCATGATTGGTGAGATAGCAATTGCAAGTAGTTCAAGTATTTTATAGATATTTATGTACAAACAACCAAATGCTGTTATGTGTTAGGAGGTTAAACTACCATGTCTTTCTCTGTCAATTAAAATTTCCTTCCGCAGGGGATCCTTACCCCTGCAGATGTTATTTGAATTACGAAAAATGGCATTCAAACATTCCTGCAGCGTAATAATTTTCATTTGTATTCATATTATATCTGGGCTTTAAGTGTTTAGTAAGAGTACACACTTTTGTAAGAACGATGCTAATGCGTATGAAACTAAAAGGTATGGATTCATTTCAGGAATGCCCATTTCCACATTGACCATCAGCAATTTCAAAAGCTGAACAACTAATTAGAAACTATATCACGATTGTCAATGCCAAAGTTTTGGTACCATTTTTCAGATTCGAAAATGCCCATAATAATAATTTTCAGAACTTTTGTAAGAAATTAAATTGTGTCCGTAGAGTATTTTCAAAAGCAATTTGTAACCCAGTACACTTTAAGGGATGGAATACTTTGCTAAAATTGAATGCACTTGAAAGTGAGAACTTACTGATAAAAGCAACCTTAGCTATTCCCCGTATGACTTTGTAAGTATCTATAATCTATTTGTTGGATGGGAGAAGTCTAGTAGATTGTGCGTGAGTTGAAGTTGAAAAGCTGGATGAAGAATGCAAAATCCCAGTGCACATAATTATAACACAAATAGAAATAGTAGAATAAATGAATGAGACAGGAAAGATGCAACCTTGTTCACCTATTGTTAATGGAATAATATTTTCTCAGTGCACTCTGATAATAACATAACATCTTAATGCTATCAGTAGCAAGGATCTGTATGTAGAGATGAGAGGGAGGATACATCACATCAAATCATCAAACAACACTGCATTGCACAACAATAGTGAGTCGAGTCAACACGAGAAGAGGAATGAGATGTAACGTGGCAATTCTTTGTAGGGAACCGTTGAAGGTCTTCTTACTATTTATATCTGAATTGAAAAGTGGACGGGAAAGAGTGCATGGGATTTACTTGAGATGAACAGACCAGACTAGACCACCCTGTCGAAAAAACAGAATGGTTGTCATTAAGCGGAATGCAGAATCATGCTCGTCATTATACTGTTAACTTTTAATGTCTTGTCCCTTTGTCGAGAACATGGTGAGGAGCTAGAAGAATGGTGAGCCAGCGAATAACGACAAGACCATTAAATGCTGATTTAAGCAGATTTTTTCTCTTGTAAATATCTAATGCTTTGAGAAATTGATGTTTTACTTCTCTCCTTGCAACATACACATAAATACATCCATATGCATACTGCACTAAAGTAGTAATCGTTAATTGAACGCAACTCAAGACTTAAATCTATATTAACACATCTAATGTATAAAATTGTGACACATGCTCAAGATATATTGGAATTTAGACCATTGAAACTATTTATATTGTGAATTTATGAACATATGCTATCATTCATTGAAAATACTTTCATCAATTTCGATGGGGATTTGATGACTCATTAGCATTGGAATCTGATGAGCATCTTTCTTGCGCAAACAATAAAGCGCATTAAGTACGGACTGTGCTACGTGAAATTTCCTATCTACCTATATGGTCATTCAGTAATTTCGACTGCTAAAAAAGGAATCTTAAAATGAAATTTTTATAATAACAACCTGTCTTATAGTTCTATGAATATTTTCATCTGTATATATTATGGTTAATTACATATTGGTACTATTATTTTGCACACAGTGTGATGAACCAATGTGACCTGAATACTGTTAATACGACCTACAATTGGGACATACATATTTCATTCCGAATACTTAACATGACAAATTAGTTGTTGCACGAAAGAATTGAGAAATCTTTATGAAACGTTTTATGACAGATTCCACTACATTAATTATTTTATTCTCATTGCATTTTTAATCCAATATATTTATGTTAGGTCATTCATTTCGAAAAGCTAGAAGTACATTCATATAAAAAATTAAACCTGTGATTTGATTAATTGAAACCCAAGTGACTAAAAGAACAATGTTTGACAATCTCAGTATTGAAACTTTAACTGTGGCTGTATTCATCTATTTGTTTGTGTTAACAGTAGCAATATTTTATGTACTGTACCACATGGATGCTCTGATTGCACAAACTATTGACTATTCAGTGAGGCAAAGAGGTAAAATTTGAACAGATTTAGTTTCTTATCATTCATTGTATTATCTTAATTTAAAATTGTTACTGTTCGATACGAGGAATTGTTACCTTAATATTTCACAGTTGAAAGAGCTCTACCAGTGTACACTGAGGAGGGTAAAGAAAATCAAGGTATGCAGAATTATAGGTATGCATGCTGTTCCTATTTTAATTACGAAAATATTTGCTCTGGATAATAGCTGCTAATTGCACCGGAAAGTATTAAATGAATTTGTTAATGGTAGAGACGGAGTGTAAAGGAGCGCCGATGGAAAATGTCTCGCTCGACTGCTGCACTGATGGCTGTAATGGTAACTAATACTGTCATCACTTTTAAAGTGGCCATTATATGTATCACTGAGTAACATTTCACACAACTATCAAAAATAGATATGAATGATTTCATTTGTTTCACTTTACAGTTCTTTACGAATCCGCGAAAAAGATCCACAAACCTCTATTCGAGCTTAATTCTGACTACGAAGGTCCAAAATAATGGCAGAACATGTCAGGGTCAGGGCATGAAAATTAGATGTCTCGTTTTAATCGTTTGTGTTGATAAATTACTCTATCTGTTAATAAAGCTTATTTGAAAATGATAATTATTGTACTGCTAGGTCAATGTAGAACTAACTGAATAATACATACGATTTCTCCAATAAAACGGCATTTGTATCTGTATCAAATAATTATTAAAATTTCTACAACAAATATTAAGTTCACAAGGATGTTCTAGTTTGTAAATCTTATTTCACCAATTTTAAATAGAATTTCACACACATCGAAATTGTTTGCCAGTGTAAGTGAAACTTCTTCGGTTTATTCCTGGCTTGGCAATTTTTTAAACCTGGAAACCTTAAAGCAGTCATAAATGCCCAAACATTTGAGAGATTTTTTGGTGAAATGTGTTAATTTCCTTAGTAAAATGTAAAGTTTAATGCGCATAGATGATCTTCTGAATCAAACCAGTAATATAAGAATATTGCCTGATGAAATCCTGAACTATGGAAATAAGGTGTTTACCACCACATCAGTTGAATGTAGGACGAATCGAAGAAAAAAATACACATTTGTGTGTCAATTGTGTTTAAAAACGTGTGAGTTGGGTAGCATTGATGGATATTTGAAGAGATATCGAGATCAAAGAGTTGTGGAGGTCTACTTTTTCAATTGGTGACTGGATTGGCATTTCTTTGGTGCGGAGTACGTACATTGCATACATAGCGATTTGATGGGAGGAGGGAAACGGTAGCGATAAAATAAAATAGGCAGTTGACACTTAGGGCAATGTCCCTGAAATGTAATGTCACCATAAGAAATACCTAATGGAAAAAGTGAGGTGAGTTATGTATATCTCCGAGTCCACTGTATCGTATTATTATGTTCCTTTCGACTGTTATCCGTTTCGGATCTCATTCATCGACACAGTGAAAAGAATCTACTCTGTACGCAGTGTATACACTCGCAAAAATATATAATAATATAGCGAAGTTAAGATATAGTAAATACCTTTGCGACATTAATATATTATGTCCTCTAGTCCAATAGCTTCAATCCAGAGAAACTGCTGACATTAAGTAGTCTACAACAATTGTAGAGAAATAAAAATGTCTATTAAATGTGTATATGAAAAACGTATTAGCTGTGTGATATAGAAATACTTATATTTAAAGTGTCTAAAGTGATATATAAAAGCTCCAGATAAGTGATAGGAGGAACATTAGTGTATAGGAAATCTCTGGGAATGTCTTTCACCTTTGTAAACTCCAGATACATATCATTACTACAAGTAGTTGCGACAAAACTTGAGCCAATAAGTGAAACTTTCTCAAATCCGTAGCAAAGTGGGAAAAGTAAAGAAATCTCTAAATGTGTAATGTATCACGGGAGATCAGAAAGGATTTCAGCTCAACAGAAACAAAATTACCCAACAGAACTCCAGGCTCACCTACCTTAACTTATCTCCGGGTGCAGTACTAGCAATACAACTACAATAACATATACATACCCTGTATTTACACTATATACGACTTCCCATCAGACTGATGTGAGGGAGTTACAAAGATTTCAATTGAACTTTTAAAATCTTAGCAAACAGAATATACATACAAGACTGGAGAGTAAAGTAATAGATATATCAATGTTTGCTAAGAGGTAACTATTACAAGATTTATCAAGCATTTCTTGGTTTGGAAATCCATGGATGCAGGTAGTGCACACTTTATATTTCGTAGCAACTATTTCCATTAGTTAGATAAATTGTCAGGGAATGTAAATTGTAGTAACTCAACTTGTCTCCTCTACTTTTTCTTACACAAAATCCAATAACTTTGGGCAGGTGTGCTCTCTGCTCATCTGTGTGGATTTAGAATAAAATCTTGTCATTCGTCACCCCAAGTCTGTAGTTTTGCACTATTCTTTTTCCCCTTCTTCATCCCCAGAAAATACTCGCTTGACTCTTGTGTCACAATTTATAAGTTGTCTACGCACTGACTCCTCCAGTGTGTGCGCTCCTACATCTATAACTCTCTGGAGTTGGAACATCCTACTATCGGAGATATCTGCATGTAGCTTTGATAATATAATATCTGACAGAGGGTAGGAATAAAAGGACAGAATTTGTTTCTAGCCCATGTACAAAGTGACATATCAAGCTAACACACCATTATAGATAGTTTATCCGCACTGGGATGAAGTGTATTCCCACCAGACTCTCACATTCATATCTGCAGTTGCAGTTAAATCCAGTGAGCAGGAGAGGCAAACTGAGACTACTACAAACTCTAGTCTCAGTTCCCAATGATTTCTTCCACAGATGAAAATCTGAATTTCAACTGAGTTTAAGCCAGGACGTTTTGAATATCGCTCTGTTTACTTGTTGGCTTAGAAAACCCGACTCACCCCTTCCCACACAAAGTACGACAGATAGTGATAGTCGAGTATTTATCACTAGACTTATATTCTACCCAATTTTATGTTAGATATCTTTGTAACGGATTTTCCGAACTGCAATGCTCAGAGGAAAAGAAACTTTGTTCCGTTCGGATTAGTTGTTGTTGTTCTGCTATCCTAGCTCATCGTCAGCTCTCGCACAACTATCCGCTCTATTTATAGCGTCTGTTCCGTAGAAATATCTACAAACACAACTATTAGGGACAGAATCCTCATTTCAACAAACCAACTTACTCTCTATGAGATTTAGCTATAAGGCTGTTTGCACATAAAATTCCTCGTACTCAGAGGCGAGCGAGTGGACTAATGTATGATCAGATCAAATACTCGTTTGCAAAACAAATTACAAACTTTCAAACCGTCTTCGAACAAAATGCTTCGGAGGATCGTCCCTATTTGCACCTATACCGTACTACTAACTCGGATTATTTTAGGGTGCTTTTTCCCTTTATTTCATCTTTTTCCACTCATACTAAAGGCAAATTCTTGGCCAATCACTATTAATATGTGTACACCTTAATTGCATGATTAACTTTGCTGGTTGTGATGCTCCGCTTCCATTGAAAATTCGTGATGTATTGAAGGACCGATAATATTAGTAACGTTATCGATAGTCATAATTGACTGGATGTAGTAGGTATCAAAAACTGAATTCTATATGCTCATTTTGGTTTCGTCTGTCAGTTAAGTTGAAAAAGGACGAGGAGACTGAAATAGACTAGAGGGAAGAAGCGAGGGGAGAGATAAAGTGGAGAAACGTTGAGTAGACGACGACACTATCAAATTTTTCTGCACTGTTGCATGCGTAACGTAACATTTGTGTTTTGTTCACAGAACGTGATGTAACTGTAACGTAAATGCATCTCTGAGGTGGAGTGAGTTGCTATACGGTGTGAGTTTCAGAGGACGATACTTGGAATTCGACAAGACGAGGCATAACCGACTTTAACTTGACTTGACATTATTTAATCCCATTTCCTTCTTTTGTACACGCTTTATTTACTACTCCCTGGCTTGACTTGCTGTGCGGTGTCCCTCCTTTGGCTTCAATGGATATTTTCCTTTTTACACTACAAATTCACTCCCCAAAATTTCATCCATATAATACGATGACTTATTCAACTTATTTACCTTGATCTACAGTAGACACAAGCAATACCTGATTTTCCACTGTTTCCACTATGTGTAGCTTTTCAGACATTGCAGGCCAAGACCAAAGCAAAACAATAATTACCTATCTCCAATTTAAATGTTAAAAGCAGGAAACAACACTTGGAAATCCGTTAAAATTCGATATAGTTCTTACTTCTTTCGCAAACAAAGAATATCTTCATTCTGCTTCCACAATACCAATGTTCAGGCATTCTATGTATATATAAGTTGATTTCACTTACAAAATCATTTTTAAACATTTGTTTGAATTTATAAATGGGAGAAAATAGGATATTATTTCGAATTCAACGGGCCATTCGTTAAAGATAATAACGAATTCCACCCCATTTTCTTCAAATCAACAGTCTCTTCACTCAATTCGTAGTTTGTCACCCTTTCTATGAGATTCTTGGGAAAAGCGGATAATTACATTATTGTGAGAAATGACGAGTTCATAGAAATAGCATGGGATTATGAGTTTGACTGTAGAATGTTTCAGTATATATGGGGGAAGGAGAAAATTAAGTGTACGGAAATATAAGTGGAACCCACAATGGTAGATCTTATGATTTTATAGCAGAAAACGACGTGTTGGTAGTATTTGTGCTTATAATTCTTAACTAAAGATTAGAAGGGAGGAGGAAGGCGAGAGAAAATCAAATCCACCCCATATTGTATTCGACAGTGGGAAAATGAGGAAAGCAAGAATCGGGAAGATTTCTGTTAGCTGACAACAGCAGAGAGAAGTTCACGCGAGTAATAACTATAACGAATGTAACATAATATTATAATAGATCGGCTATATATAAGACAACAAAATAAGTTGGAGTGTATCTGTCTGCATGTGCATACATATTATATTACATTTTCTTGCCGAGAGTCTTGCTCATCTCTCGTGTCCTCCATGACATTGCCTCTATTTAAGAATGTATTCTTCCAGCAGATTCCTTCTTCCAATACTGAAATAGGATTTCAGAAGATGAATTCTCACATTAAGAAGGACGGCTACTCATTGAGAACAAACCCCATGCATCCCTCTCTGATCTGTCTATTTCTGAGCCACACTTACTGGATGACTTAGCATTGCTCCTTACTGAAGTTACATTAGTCCATTATATGCACGATGCGGGGCTTGTGGAGGTAGTCGAGTTACATTGGGACTGAGAAGAAGGCGAACGTCTGCAAAATTCCCAAAGGATCATCAATTATTATCCACAAATATTATTATTTCCGCCAAAGTTGCACTTTCCCTGCAGAGAGAAGAGGCACGCAACGCCATTCAAAGCACACCACACCAGAGCCAACCTAACCACCAACAATAAAGACTCACACACCCGAATATCCACTCTGCTTCAACTTTAATAATTTTCCTGACAATACCAAACCATTACTCTACAGACATTATTCCGCACAGATGCCAACTAAACCAGAACACAAAGAGACTCCATGCCAAGAAGAAAAGACAAATTATTATTCCTTTTTCTCCGATAAACATTTCTTAAGTAGCTAGCACAATGTTCTTCAGCAATCGCCAAAACTTTGTTTATTTATCTAACAATAAAAACCCCCGTTTCCCACATCCTTAAAACAACTTTGAATTAGTACAACTGGGATTCATACCTAATTTTTATGCTCCTTTATGAAGTACTTTTGTAGAGGTAGTTAATGGATAACTTCTGTAGAACAAGCAGCTCTTCCAAAGAAAAATAATCGAACATTTAGCTACTATTCCCTGGCACAGTTATTCAAATTACCTTGTTTTATTATCATACCCATTCATGTACATTATCACCCTCTCAAGATCCTATAAAGTTAAATCTTCCGCCCATAACCTTTAAGATATTGTAGATATTTCAAGTACTTATTCTTTCTTTTTGACTTAAATTGGAAAACTTTGTTGTTTTCCTTTCTTAATGGAACTTATTCCCATTACCTGTGTGCCACTTATTTAATAAAATGATAACTTAATTATAAAGTGGTGCTACGACAGGTACGCTATGAGCAAGGTCAGGCAAAACTTGGCAGGAGAAAAAATTTGATTACTCCGCAGTATTTTTGTATGTGGCATATGCATTTTAGCAATAATATATTTTAGTTTCGACTAAGTAATAGAACCAAAAGCAAAATCAAAAATTTATTGCATTTGAGAAATAAATGAACTCGAATGTATTCTGTACAACATTCCTTTAAAAGTGTAGATACTTTTTCTGCACAGAGTTTGAAACTGGTTGGATTATATAATGCAGAATTTAATTATTAGGGTGCAATGCAATAATGATCCATGATCTCTACTACTGAACATTTAATTTGTATTAGAATATGGAATGTTGTATTTGCAAGTATGGCTAGTGCAAAATGTGGGTACCTAAGTATAGACAAGATGTGTTTGGAGAGAGAATTGAAATTCCTAGAATAACATAAGCCATAAAGTATAAATAGAGATAGGATAGTTTACGATAGGAATAATATTATTCTTGATTCAGATACTGTAATCCGCTTCATGAAGATTTTGGCTAAGCAAAGCAATTTTATCTGTATTACTGAATTTTAATGTCTTAATATATTCTTTAGTCTTGTTGGACTAAGACGCATCCAGTCATATTCATCCGTAACAAATAGAATGTGCATGAACGACTTTTCATTTCATAAAGTAAGAGCGTGTGAGGAGATGGGATGAAAATGAAACGCATAACTTATCTGATGGTTTGAAGGAAGGGAGCCTGGAGAGAAAGGTTGAGAATAAAAGCGTATGCGTCCCTGCGTATCCTTTGGTTATCTCTTTTCTCTCCGTTTTACATTTCTTCTCTCGCTCCTTTATTTCTACATGCCATGCCACAGTCAGAAGAAGAGAATGGGAAATGAGTCCAATCCAAGAGATACACTGCAGCAGACGAGCGAAGTGAACAACTGACTTTAGGATTTTCAGTTAAGTAATGAAAGTAATGCAAAGCGTCAGTAAGATTAAAGAGGAGACTTTCTTCCTACTTACTTACTAATAGCCACCAAGTGAAAAGTTTTTGATTCGGATATGAACAGCACAAGACTGAAATGAGATCTCTTCTTATACTTACTAATACATAAGCAGACTTCTCAGATGTAAATGCAATGTAAGTATTAACTCAACTATCTTCTCCTTCACTTGCAAGATCATTTCACTACTCTATCTGTAATTATAACTTTTCCACTCCATATCCATCTCTTCCCTATGTTGGTGGCTCTCAGACCAGATACCCTCTGATCGTTCCTCCAACAGTTTTTAGTTGACTAGTGAATTGTCGAAATAAAAGGTGATTAAACAAAATAATAATATACCTAAAACAATTAGGCTATATTCTGAAATTACGAAACAAACTAATGAAAAGTCCCGACAATCAAATTCTGATAATAATTCAGATCAAAAATATCTCAGTAAACTACTGAGTCAAAATCGTAACGTTCACTCTTCTCAAAGAAAGTCTAATCAGCACGTGGCTGTCTTTTTCTTCTCAATAATCCTTCCTAATTCAGTCCCAGAATCCAATCAGTTCAATCGGCACAGAAAAGTAGCATTAATTTTACATGCTACATAATCAATTCACATTTAGAAATGGTAATATAGAGGGTGCTGACGCAACATACTCCCACCTGTAATTTCCATAAAAGGAAATTACATTTCATCAAACATAATCCTGAAATTCCAAAATCTTGGCAAGACTCCAATTCAATCGTTTCGTTCCATCAACTCCAACAAATACAATGTCTCCAAATTTGACATGTTTTGTATGCTTCAATTTTCCTCCAACAGTAAAAGTTTTCACAAGTACATCACGACATCTTTGTCTGATACTATTTAAGTTTTCCTTCGGAAATTTTAGCCAGGCGGGACCCTCCCACCATGAGGATTTAACCAACTGCTTCACACCACATCATCTCAAAGTCAAATCTGCTGGATTCATCGACCCAGGGACATGATTCCAGTCTTCTTTACTGCTTATATTTCGAATTTCCATGACACGATTAGACACAAACGTACCCCAGTTATCCTCCTTCTTAATCCAACATAAAGCATTGAAGGAGTCGGTCCAGTAATAAGTGGGGATATCTTCAAAGTCCAAGATTTCTTTAGCCGTCTTCGCTAAACGTGCCCCAATACAGCAGCCCAGTAATTCCAGTCTTGGAATTGTAGTCGGTTTGATAGGAGCAACTCTACTCTTCGCAAGTAATAGTTGAGTAGAAACTCTACCATCAGTTTCTCCACGTAGAAAAAATGCAAGCAGCATAGGCAGACTTACTTGCGTCGACAAATACGTGGAGACTCCAAGTGTTCTTGTCACAATTTTCTTTAAATATCCACCTAGGAATTTTCACTTCCTTCAGCAAAGGCAGATATTTAATCCAATTCAAAAATCTTCGAGAGATATCTTCTGGGAGCTCCGCATCCCATCCCAATTTCAACTCCCAAGCTTCCTGCAACAACAATTTAGGTAATAATGTCACAGGAGCACTAAATCCGATAGGGTCAAATACTTTGTGAGCGGCAGACAAAATCACTCTCTTAGTCACTTTAGAAATTTCATGTGTGATTTTTCTTAAGTCGCAACACAAGGTATCCTCCTTCAAGTCCCACGACAGCTCCAACACAGGAATGGTCTCTTTTCGTTTTCTACTCCACTCCCAGCCGCGCAGGTCGAATTTAACATCATTCATCAAATAAATTGATTCTTCCATGAACTTATTCATGTCTAACTCACTGTCCAAACTAATAACGCAATTGTCCACATAAAATGAAGATTTCAATTGCTGTGCAGTGATCCTCAAATTCTCAGGAGCACGATCCAAATGATAGTTGATAGTAGCTCCCAGTATAAATGGACTTGCAGAAACTCCAAACAGAACACGGCGATGCCGAAATTCCGTGAATTGGAAGTTTTCTTTTTCTTTGCAATTAGCATCCATTTTCTCGTACAACAAAAAACGTAGGAAGTCTCTGTCGGCGGGTCTGACACTAATCTGTAAAAATGCCTTTTTAATATCAGCTACCACACCAATCTTCTTAATTCGAAATCGTGTCAGCACAGCAGGAATCAGTTCCAGCAAGTTAGGCCCTTTCTCCAGACAATCATTCAGAGAGGGGCACGATTTTTCCTTGGCCGACGCGTCAAAAACCGGTCGTATCTTAGTTGTACTTTCTTCTTTCACCACTGCTCGATGTGGCAAGTAGTGACCGTAATTCTTAATTTCTTCAGGGGGGATTTACTCAATTATTCCCAATTTCATCCACTCATCAAAGAAGGCAGATACTGATCCATAGTTCCATCGGTAAGAATTTTCTTAGTCGATGTCTGCATTCGTTTTTCGGTTAACCGTCGATTACTAGGTAATTCTTGATGCCCGGCTATAAAAGGAAGAGCTATCTCATAGCGGCCTTCCGAATTCTTAGTCACTGTATTCAAAAAATGTTCCATTGCAGCATCTTGCAATTCTTGTCGTGTTTTCGTTTCAGATGGGTCTGTTATGCCAATCGTATCGAGACGCCATAAATTTTGAATATCAGCATCCTTCAAGAACAAATTAGTAACGAGAAGGGTACTGTCATTTCCAGACCTTTGTCCTGGAGCCTTTCCAATTAAGGTCCATCCGAGATGATATTCCATCGCAACAGGTCCACTTTCCAATTCCAATTTTCTGATCAGCAATTTTCCTGCAACATCAGCTCCCAGAAGTAAATCAATTTTTGTCAGTTCTCCGCCATAATCGGAGAGTTCAATGCCAGATTTCTTCGTTTCATTTATCCATGGGCCAGGTGGAATCACCGGTATCATAGAGCAAATTTCTGTTTCGTCAAAAGTGGAAAAGGTACAAAAATAACTTTTATCCAAATCGCATATTCGAATTTGGTATCTCTGGTGAGCCCTCCCACCAGTCACTACCCCTCCAAACAGACTATGATTCAAAGTTTCTTCACCAATACTGGTATATCCAATTGCTTTGGCTGCTCGATCAGTAAGATATGATCGTTGAGAGCCGCCATCGATTACAGCACGAACAATTAGCTCACGTTCACCATTCAGTAAAAGGACTTTCAATGTTTGTAATAAAACATCCGATGAACATGTCTGATTAGCTAAAGTGGAGTCCGTCTGCACTTCCACTTCCGTTTTCTTTTCAAATTTTCTTTCTGTATTCTGACCCTGCAGTTCTCTACACATAACAGAAAAATGTTTCCCAACACAGTTAGGACACTGAGGTCTATTAGGACACTTATTCGCCAAGTGACCTATCCCCAAACAGGAAAAACAACTTCCTTTCTTTGACAAAACATTTTTCTTGTCATCATATGACATCTTCTTTGCCTTAAAACAGTTCTGACTTTTATGATTAGTCAAATCACAAAATATGCAAACCATTTTCGGTTTCTTTCCGGGTTTAGACTGCTCCTTAGCGCTGAATAATCCAGCAGCAGTCGGGATTTCATTCATGTCAACATATTTTCGTTTCTCAGGAATCTTATCGACCAAAAGTCAAATCTTTTCGTCAAAAGACGAATCTTTTCGACAAAAGTCAAATCTTTTCGTCCAAAATCGGACTCTGGAGCTAGACTAACAGCAAAGATCCGAAGCCAGGCTCCCAGAAATAATCTGAAGCCGGCCCCCTACAAAGGATCCGAAGTCAGCCAACCCATTTTCCAATGATTTCGACCAAAGTCGAAATCATTTTTCGAATTAAAAATAAATAAATTTCGACCTCGGTCGAATCTCCTCGTCAAAAGACGAGATCGGAAGGAAGCCTGACAGCAAAGATCCGAAACCAGGCTCCCAGAAACGATCTGAAGCCGGTCCCTCAAAAGGATCCGAAGTCAGGCTCCTCTTTTTCGTTCGTTCAGTCTTCAGGCCTTCCATTTCAAAAATTCCAAAAATTCGTAATCACTAATCAATTCACTAATCACAAGTCCTAACCAGGGGCGCCATAAAATGTTGGTGGCTCTCAGACCAGATACCCTCTGATCGTTCCTCCAACAGTTTTTAGTTGACTAGTGAATTGTCGAAATAAAAGGTGATTAAACAAAATAATAATATACCTAAAACGATTAGGCTATATTCTGAAATTACGAAACAAACTAATGAAAAGTCCCGACAATCAAATTCTGATAATAATTCAGATCAAAAATATCTCAGTAAACTACTGAGTCGAAATCGTAACGTTCACTCTTCTCAAAGAAAGTCTAATCAGCACGTGGCTGTCTTTTTCTTCTCAATAATCCTTCCTAATTCAGTCCCAGAATCCAATCAGTTCAATCGGCACAGAAAAGTAGCATTAATTTTACATGCTACATAATCAATTCACATTTAGAAATGGTAATATAGAGGGTGCTGACGCAACACCCTATACGACTCTCACAAGGTATATACTCATCCACCATGCACAGCTAACTTCGGCTCTTCTTAGTTTGACAAAGACCTTGTGCATTCTCATTATTATTTCGATTTCCAATTCAAAAATTACCTTATGTAGCACTCAACCCTCACCTTTCTTTGCATAATTTATTGTTTAGCAATTTTATTCGACTTTTTTAAATTCGTTGTCGATTGACACACTATTGGACTCCTGAAACCACATGGAGAAAAATACATTGATGTTAGATGTAGGAATGAATTAAACCAATAACTTAATCATATATTATGCAAAAATACGATATATTGGATACTTAATTGGGATGAGAGTATGAGAGAATAGTGTGAAGTTGTTACAATAAGATTTGTTTGGCATAAAATGTAGCATCTTGTTGAATTTGAAGCAAAGTTGAACTAACTCGAATAGAAGTTATCCGAAGTTATCCGATCTTATCCGAAGTTATCCGATCTTAACCAAAGTTATTCGAAGTTATCCGAACGTATCTCAGGAATCTGATTTTATAAAATTTTATCTGCATTTATCGGTAATATGCTAATGTTTCCCCATTGTGCAATTTTTTGTGCAAGCAACTTTTATTTAATAGGCGCTGGATATATGCTTTCTAATCGCACTTAACAGTATTATTGAGGTAAATATGACTACATTGAGGTACAGTGGTCTTGTCGTGTTTTTTAAATTTTGCAATTCTGATTTTGGTAAATATAGGAGCAAAATGTATGCTGCTGATGCAGAGGAAAAAGGACTGTAGTTTTAACACAACAATAGTTTATTAGAACTCTTAAACTTGACAAATCATGGACAATTGACGAGAGGACGAATGTGACGTGTGACTCTTAGACAGATCATGACAAGAATGACTTCTATTTCTACTTTTTATGGAAACTAACATCTAATCAAATAACAACATTTGTTTGTAATTAATACTATTTTCATGTTGCTTAGCTACTAATACATTTAGCCCCAAACAGTGGTCTTGTCGTGTTTTTTAAATTTTGCAATTCTGATTTTGGTAAATATAGGAGCTAGGTCATAATATGCCTAGGTTCGTTTTGTACAAATCACACAAGCTGGAATTAAATATTTCTGTTCAACCATGCGTGTCCTCCGCAATTCAATATTTCCTTCTCCGTGTTAAAACACTAATGTTTTACTATGAAGGATGTGAACATTCAAGGATCGATTGTCAGATGGCTTCGTGACCTATAGACAGAAATCCGATAAAAAATGGACCAAGTGTCCCGAATTGACTAAATCTCAAGTAAGTAAACATTCTAATAATAATGTTAACTAAATGAGTGCATCATTTGTGGGTATAAGTAAAAGTGTGCCTTTGTTGCTTTTGGTCTTCCAAGTGAACCCATTCTTCAGATTTATAAAATACGATTGTATCTCCATAATATGGATTGTAAAGGGAACGCTGAGAGATAGAAGTTAGAGGAAGTGACTCTGCTGTGTCTGGCCATAAGTAAAATGAGCAGACTTAGAAAAAAGGATGTCGGGGATGGAGGAGAGCGCACATTGAATGAAGCTCTCTTTCCATCTCGAAGTTGAGCAGTTTATGTTTTGGATTTACTCGTTTTAATTAACGGTTTGCTCGTGAAATTTCCTCGGAGAGCTATTAACTTGCTAACTCTAAAAAGTAGTCGAGAATCCTGTATCCTTATGTACATAAGTAGTTTAAGTCGAGTCAAAGCCAAAGTCAACTCCATTCTGTCTACTTGTTAACTCTTTCTTCCCTCCTCTCCCCGTAGTTAGTCAGTAAGGAACAGACTGACTTTGAATTACACTTAGGGAAGCACTTACACTAGATCAGATCAGACTCATACACACTCACAGCCCCAGGGCTACTTGGGCTAAGGCCACTTCTACTACTACACTACATACTTTTACTACGCACTGATTAGTTGTATTTACCTTCTTTTTATAGATTGTACCTTGCCATGTATTATCTACTAAAATTCAGTTCCAGACTAGTGTATACCATTCCTGCTTTATTACTTGACGGCTGTACCTGCTGATTGCTTGTGGCAGCATAAAAAGCGAATTGTAACATCTTAATACTACTTCTATCTATGAATCTGCTGAAGAAAGTTCTTAAAACATGTTCAGAAAATATTTCAAAAATAAGCTAGCCTTTTGTTCCTCGGGCGAGCTAAAAACATTGATACCATAAATTCTAAGTAAATGTGATCACTATGTTTCAAACTTATATTGTACATCTAAATACGACATCTAAATACTCTGAATTCACAAACTATGAAATTGGAAATCAAACGAAATTGCTTTCAAAACACTTTCTTTGCAATGTACCTACAGTGATTTGCACCAAACGACCAAATTCTTTGCTATTTAATATTCATAATAATTCCAATCTTCAAAGTCATTACAATAAAAAAATGCCAATATGAAATGTTCATTGCCTGAAAATTATGTAGGTAAGCTTTCGGCACCACATCTTTAAACCGAAAAGTAATGTCGGGGATTGTTTAACTAAAATCTCACAATCTGCTCAAAGAGCATGCAGATTCTCCAGGTATATAGTTTGATTTAAGTTGGTTGTGTTGCTTGCCCTCAGTTCAACTGTATGTAAGTAAGTTTTGATGTTTTGATGTTTCTATAAGTATTATCCTTCTGCCAAAAAAAGCTAGTTTGTTAAGTAACTTGTCTTGCACATCTCTCCAGAAGTCTTGCGAAAAACTTTCTCTTTAGCCTAACACGATTCCCTCGAAAGTAGATCAATCTAAAATCTCTAAGCAATTAAACAAGATTTAAACTCCCCTTTACCAAGTTTAACATTTCACTAAAACATCATGCGTTGAATATGATTCATCTATTTATACATATTGTGCTTGGAGCCTGAAGTATAGTTACATTTTTGATTGTTACAGAAATAGGAAGAATTCAAAATGTCATTTCTGTCCATATTTAAAAGAATCAAGGTAAAATGACCTCGTTCTATTGTTACATACCCTATCAAGGTTTTCCTCAATGTGTTTAGATTCATACTGTTTGGAAGGAAAGTTTGCAATAATAGGCTTAAGCTGTACATTAGTATTCTACGTATGTAAATGCCAACAGCGAGTGGGATTGGGAGCAATAACATGTATAGATATTTATTAGTACAATTAATTGTAAGTTCACAATATTGTTTTGCTCTGCAGTACTTTATATAAAGTTAATAGAACCAGTGAACTAGTTTTAGATGGAACTCAATAGAATGGAAGGGTTTAGCGTTTCTTTCTTCCGTCTGTAAGTCCTAGTTTCCATTACTGTCTTTCTGACTGCCATAGAAACGTAACTGCTGCAAAATAATAATGGAAACGCACGTAACAAAACTTACGGCTGTAGAAAGTTACAGCTACTGGCTTACGCTTGTATGATGGTTGACTGCTATTATTCAGGGCGCGAAACTTCATTTTCCATTGTGGATATCTGATTGGAATAATACTTTTGCATTATATAGTGAACAAATTCTTTTTTATCTTGATCCGGAAGTGATAATATATGACTACTAATATATATGACCCACTAATATATTAAGTTTAACTGAAAATAACAAATCAGTATATAAATTGAAAAAGTCACAATGCCTTTCAATGCTCTCACATTGAAACATATTCACTCTGCTGGCGAACTTTAAGCATTTTATTTGGTCTTCCAAATCAGTAAAATCAGGTGTTAATACTTTTCTGGTATCTATTTTGTATTTAAGTAGCAAAATTGAAAAATTAAAATCTGACGAAAAATGTTTGAGCGAAAAACCAATTATTTATTTTCAACTTATGAATGTAGATATTTGAATCCCCGCCGAATGTAACCAGTATTCGTAGCGCACAATATGACGCATAAGAAACGCAGTAGCAGTAACTTTTCTACCACAGGAACTTTTCAACTGTAGTAATGGGTACTAGGTCTAAGATGAGATAGTGAGTGTAGAGCAAGGGACATAATAGTAGATAGCGGAAGGGGTAGTTAGTAGAGAACAACATCTGTGTGGTGATGAAATATGTGCGGAGAGATGTCCAAGTGGTGGGACTACATAGAAGTTATAGATGTACATGCAGTCGCTACTACTACTTCTGGTCCAATTCCTTAAATGTGGTCTGTAGCTAGGAATGTATTTCGTAGAGACACACTTTACACTCAATTCAGCGATATAGCAATGTTAGGATAGGTTACTACAGTACAGTTCAAGCCAGGCCAAGATGCCAAGTCAAATGAAGTAGAGATAAGCGGAAATGTAGTTCACTCCAGCTTACTATTAGCTTGGCAATGTAATTTAGTCTGTTGAACGGATTTGAGAGAGGTCTTAGCTCGGCCTTACGATTACGATTAGTCACGGGGTGTCCTATAAACAATGCCACAGAAGGAGGTAGCACATGTCTTCCGCATAAAATAAAATTCCTTCCTTTCTCCCGGCTTGGCTCTCTCCACTTTAATTCTTTCTCTATCTCGAATTACAATATCCTTCCTGTCCTCCGACCCCCGGCTCCATGCTCTTCTGCCAAACGTCATTCTTACCCAACCCACGGATTTATTATGTCAATGTCCTACTCCCATAGAGCTTGTCAACCAGGTCTAAATTGTGCAACTGCACTAGTGCAATCATTTTGTCTCATCCGTTCTGCAGATTGCATAAGGAATAAGGAAGATGTTCGTGTCAACGATATTGCTCTTGTAAAATACGACATTTCACTTTTCACTGGACATTGATAAACCAAGTACCAAATTGGACATTTTCTTTTTACATTAATATTAAGCTAGATAACATTTAATAATCAAACTTGGCCTTTAGTTTAATGGATTCCGAATTTGATTTCATAATCCAATAGTAAGAGTCATATTGATAGTTAATTTGGTTATCAAATTGGTCATTGCATGCTCAATCAAGAGCTATGACTTATAGTTCATGGTGAAACTAAAAATAAACACAGTCAAAAGCGTGTAGGTCGTTTGAAAAGTATCTTGAAGAGTGTTTACTATCTACTCCATTCGAAACAAAAGGATGAGCATTTTCTGGAGCAGTAAGCGAGAGAAATAATATCTTGAAGCATTCTTAGTATTAGAGAAAGCACGACGCGAGTCGACGTGACCCGAGTGGGTAGAAGCGCAGAGCGAGACAAGTTACAAAAATTAAAATTTCTTAATAAAATGGAAATCAGCCTGGGATCTGCTAAGAGAACTTTCCTTTTCCTTCGAGCATAAGCAAAAGGAAATAGATTTGATAAGCTGAACTTGACTTTTACTTGGATCTAGTTTTCGTTGTTTCTTCTTTTAACTTCTATACGTATTCTTTAAGCACTCCATAGTCAGTGGGTATGGAGTATATGGAGTTAGGGATGCTCTTCATGCTCAATATGATCTTTCTCAGCTATTTAGTTTTATAAATGGTTATATTTAAAACTCAGAGATAACGAAACGCGTATTAGCACTAGCAGCCTGGTTAGTGTCATACTATATAGATATGTGTACAACGAAAAGAAAATTTTACGTTTTGCGTACATGATATTGATAGCAATAAGTGCATAGGATACAGAGGTAAGATTAGTCCTAAAAGATGAAACAGTTACTTCACTTTTTAAATAAATAGACCTTATTTAACAAAATTGAAATGAAGTTACTAATGTGTTTGAAAACATTGTAAAGTTGTAAAAACTGAATTAGTTATCGGTGTTTGTACAAACAAATTCGGGAAGTAAAAATTTTGCAGTAAACGAGAATGGTAAAAATAAACACAGTGTTTGCTTTAGATTTTGGATATATTGTTATTTACACTTCATTACTTCAGGTTTTAATGGGGACTGTAAATTTTCTACTAGGTCAGCTCGTCAGGTTGATGTTTTTAATCTGGTGAGTAGACGAATAGAATTTGTATAATAATTTGAGATATTTATGCAATAACTTGAACCATAATATATTTTGGAAATGTAGTAATGTAACTATTTATTGAATTGATTTTATATGTTGCAATCCATTTGAAAATGCAGTAAGGTTGCAAATATATATTCCTTAACTTAAACTGTAGGTCCAGTCGTAATAAATAAAACATTAAGCCAATTAATTCCTCAATGTAGTCGAATTATTCCGTTTCGGCATGATTAAATGCAATTGCTGTGTTTTTTTCTTTTCATGTCATTAGTAAGCAATATCTGAAACTCTGTCATCTTAGTCTGTCCGCATTGAAGTGGCTCAGAAAACAATTAACATATAAGTTTCCTCGAGTTCGGTTAAAATGCTGTAGACATAGTGGTATCAAATTGATTTAGCATGATCAAATGATAAAGGATTAACTATCTGAATGAATTTCGCTGTGCTTTCGATTTCAGTATTGAGGTTTGTGGAGTTATTGTGAGGATATTGGAGGGACGAAGAGCCTCATTAGGGATTCTAACCATGAAGACGGCGTCAACGTTCTTTCCCATTACATCTTTTCACTTTTATTACCCTGTCTTGTACAATTATATAGTACAACAAGTCTCAACTCTCTTGTCAATCCTTTTTATTACTTTTGGAGGAAAACTGTTCAGGAAGGAGATGCAGTGGGAAAGTTTCAGTCTGGCTTGAACTCACAATCTCTAATAAAATCCAATAGTCAAAAGCTGAGTATTAACACAGCCAACTTGTCAACAGTAGCCACTAGCTTCCACAGTTAAACGTTTGTCCTCAATAGATACCGTGAACAATCAACAACTTTAAAGAAATCCTTTCTTCCATCTATCCTCATTGATACAGCAATTGACCTACTGAATCCTAACCATTGTGGATAAATATAAAACATTTTATTTTAAATCTCATATACAATCAGTACAACTTAAGCGTATTATGTTTCTACACATGTCTACAATGCTAGTTATGAAATGAGATCCTGCACCAAGCTAAATGTAAATATTTCCTACATTATTTGTACATATACTAGTGACTAGGAACTGGAATGAACGGACAACATACAAGTACTATCTAACCAACGTACTAAGTCAGGTAGTCTCAAATTGATTCCCGGTTATCCTTACTTTCCAGTTATTTTTATTACTATCAGATAAGATCCAAAGTATGGAAGTAAAATGATATAGAAGAATTGAAAAAAATCAACAGAAGCAGACAGAAAGTTTTAAGCATTACACATTGATACCTTTAATTCATCTCTGTACTTTATAAGCATTGGATAGACTTATATTATTAGTAAACACTGGACCACACTGCAACATTATGAATCATGCTTGGTACACGTTTTCACTGTTCATGTATTTGATTTTCTGTCGTCTATGAATGACTGCGTATTTTCTTATGCTGGACATTCACCAAATGATATCTATTCAGGTTTTATGTAAATTCATTCATTTTATAGGCAAGCTAGTCTAATTGAAACTTGTTTATTTTTTGTTTACTAAGATTATTCCAGGTAGGTTGGTACTAAAATAGATATACTAATAAAAATATAGGTTATAAATAAATGCTCCTAATTTTAACTTATTTGCCCCAGTAGTAATTACTACTGTTTTCATCCAGTTTATTCATATTGATGGAGCATGCAACGTTTTATCGTGTATGCAAAAGTAACGGAAAGGAATTATTGCCATCTAAAGCTATGTCATTCCGTGATTGAGATTTGGGGATGTTTAAATATTGTACTACTATCCTCTGTATAAAAGCCGTGATTGAAATTCTGGATTCGAGTAATGCATCTACTTCTTTATGCTTTAAAACAGCTATTACATAATTCAATATTTTTCTAGCACACTGTACGTGCTAGATTTAAGTTAGTAGTATATTATTCATTTTGTAAAAAAATAAATAATTAGAAGCCTATTTCCTACTTCGGTACGATTTATATAAGAACTAGCAAAATAGTGTTTAATCGTAGGTACAATTAGTGAAGGTATGAGGAGAGTAGAAGGAGTAGGGAACATGGATGGTTAATAGATTGTCGAATCACGTTTCATTACATAGCATAACATTTCATTTCATTTAGTTTCATTAAGAGAGCTGAAGAGTGAAAGAATTATCTCGAGTTCATCGATTCCTCTTTTAAGTTTCATCTTGCTAGACTCTAGTGTTAAAATTTGTGATATGAGTTGATGAGAATAGGTTGTTCGTAGTCGTCTTTGCACCTACTGAAATACATTCACTTATGTTGGCTTACCTAAGTAAGCTTAATGCTTTGCTTGACTTCCCATCCCTCCTCTCTCCAGCGCCTTTGCACTGACTCTCAATCAGCTTTTACAATTCATTTCATTTAAGTTCAGTGCAGTCGAATTCAGCTTTGCTCGGCTAAAATGGAATTATATGGATAAAGAGCTGCTAAAACCAAAAGCGTCGAGCAGTAAATGAAATGAAAACTAAAGCCAAGCCAAGAGTCTTTTCTTTGTAGTCACCACATCAGGGAAAGATGTTAATTCTAACTGTATGTACATATACATAACGATGAAAGAAAAGCAAATGGGTCTTTCAATCTCTTATAACCATATAAACACTATATTATATTGTGTATTAAAACACAGAGGCAAACCAGTTACTATGTTATAGGTATACTTAGGCAGATAAGCGGGAGCAAAGCACATCTCAAAAAAGTGTTATCTAAAGAAACTCCTTGTGAACTTTATTGAGTATTAAACTTGCTTTTAATTTCTTTTTTCTTTGAAGATTCATTTATTTAGCTACTGATTGTGAAGTGATGTTGTGTGAGATTGGAAGGCAGACGCACTCTTTGGAATGATGTAAAAAGAATACTTTCATTGTTACATTTCATGAGAGGAGGAAGTCACATCTATTTTCTCCTAATCTCTTTTCATTTACGCAATCTTACAACATTTACTATCGAATTAACTGCACTCTCCTCTTTTAATTGCCTCTTAAGACAACTCTTCATATAGCATTAGTGTTAATAGACAGACTAACTATTGTAGAGTAGCTAATTCAACTATAGACTAAAGACAAAAGGCCAATTCTTTACAAATTCCTTGTTTACCTTGACCTTCCTATATAAGACGCTTCTCCCTGTGTGAATAGTACACAAATGTTAATAGGGATGAGTTCAAAAAAATTTGTATCAGAGCCTGACTACCTATGTAGTGCAGTGCGATAGAAAACGTCCTGAGCTGTGGTCTATTGTGCTTATCTCGTTTTCACCGAGATGAACTTACAATTACGATTATGTGCATACCTGCCTTGCCTAAGTGCCTGCGTAGGTACTGTGAATAACCAAACTAACAATAAAGGAACTTTAAGGAACAAATAACAGACCAACGAGTAAATGAAAGCTTCAAAGGATAAAACTTAACTTTAGCTATCTTATCGCCACGATGGGACCAGACTCCTTTGGTTTTACCTTCATCCAACACAATTCACTCTCGTTCCTCTCTTTATCACGCTCTAAAGTCTCCTCAAATTACGGAAGATGCGGAGGACCTAGACTAACTGCCTATTGAATTAACTGGACAGACCAATCTGGCTTACTTTTCAAAATCTATCTAAACCCAAATCTGGATTTCTTGTTAGCAAACCTCCAGAAGAAAAATTGTTAAAAGTGTATTCATAAAAAACATTATCTGTAATAATCTGAAAGAGAACTTATTTATCGTAATATTGCTTAGAAGTTTACAACTTTTCTGTATGTGAGTTGTGAAGAAATTGTATCTGAATATAATACCAAAAAAATGTCATTTTGAAATAAAATATACAGTTGAGCTCAAGCCAACGCGATAATCATTTTAATCTGACATCGCTCAAAAACCTTTTCATTGGTTGATTGCTTGATATGTTTTGCATTTATTAATTCATAGTATTACAGATGATAATGGTTTTTGAACGATGTCAGATTAAATTATCACATTGGCCTAAGCCTATCTGTATGGTCAGCATTCTGCTAAATATATAGGACATTTTAATACAGAATATGAATTTGTTACAGTAGAGGAAATCAGACTATCTTCATTTGTGCACTATAAATGACAGAAACAATTTTCAAGAACGTACATTTCATTCTATGTTATAATTCTCAGTCATTTCCTACTGAGTAACTAAAGGAACTTATACAAGAAAACTTCAATTCTTCTACTTTAAAAGAATGAAGGTGAAAGAGAGCAGTTTGCAAAAGAATATCAGAAAATGCAATTAATTTAATGCATGACAAAGCACTACGTGAACAAAGGATCGACAAAATGTCCCTAAGTATGAAATGCAAATTCTTATCTGTTTTGTTGTGAATTGCCACAAAAGAGTTCGCCGCACCTTCTTTTCAAATGGCCTGCGCTGGGATCTTATTTCTTGTTTTTATTGTTATTGTCAAGAGACAGAATGCAATCCTGTGTTAAAAATTTTTTGAAATCAATCTCGAAAAGAAAAATGTGTATTTTTTTAGCAATTCCAACTTTCTCCGTGAAATGGCAATGACAGGTCTGTTTATTGATATAAATTAGGATTATTCTGTGAATCTTTGATTAAGTGCTGTGGCGGGTGAGGGAAAGTCTCAATAAAGCAGGGAAAAGTAAATAAATTCAGCTTGGAAGATAAATGTCAAGGGGGAGTAGATATGAAGACACCGTGGTGGACATGACTAGATGAAGTGAAGTGCATGAACTGTCGTGATCTTGAGAGGGAGGCTGAGGTCAAACACTCAAGAAAATATGCGTACTTCCTCCGCAAAGTTGCTGCAGTTTTAGCTAGTAGTCATAGTGAGACCGATGTGTATGCGTGCTTTAGTAAGGTTGTCTCAAGCGGATATTTGAATATTGAAAATTCATTTTTTTCATTTGTGGATCTGAATTTGACAATTTAGATCCACAACAAATTATGACTTGTTTGACTACTTATACTACCTGTTCATAATTTATGGTCTGGTTCCTTTCATACTTTATGTTTCATGTTATGCATAAAATGTCACAGTGAATTTATGAGAGTACACTCTCTCACTTACACTACGTACAAATTGTAGTTCTATTAAAATGTCTCACTGCGATATCAAAGGATGTTTGAACAATCGACAAACAAAAGAAAATAGGGAAGAATTTACTCTTCATCGTATGCCGGTGGATCCTATTTTACGTTCGATATGGCTATCTAGTTGCAGTTTAGAAGATAAGGGAAAAGGCAAAGATAATCGCAGAGTATGCGATAGGCATTTTGAAACTCGGGATTTTATTAAAGATTCCAAGGGTCGTACCAAACTCATAGATAGAGTTGTACCTACACAAAATCTTCCAGGTATTTATACTGTAATTGAAAATAAGCAGAACAATTCCGGTAAAATCAATTTACATTACCATTTAATGATATTAGAAATGCTGCCTAACCACCAGTACACTATTAAACTACCTGATTGTGGAAGAAAGAAACACAATAACTTCTTTTTGGCAAGACTGGAAAATGGAACAGTCATAAAAATCACGTACAATATAATTAAAACTTATTTGAGAAAAATATCAATTCAATAATATAGGACAGTTAACACAAACAATTTTCTGCATAGATTCGATGTATCAACCAAACTATCTGCTTATCCGAAATTGCTACATGGTTATACAGAAATAATTCATCAAAATGAGACAGAACCAGAGAGATTGACTGATGATTCTACATTCAATCAACGTTTGGTTAACGGAAACAAGCGTTTGCGTGAAATAATAAAAAAATGCAGAAAAGCGAAAGCTCTGAAGATAAAAAAGGAAAACGAGAAAAGAATACGTAATAATAACCGACACCAACTATTGAAAAATGAAGTGACTCTTCTTAAAGAAAAACTTTCTCTAAAAAAGAAGGAATATAAACTACTGTGCATAGAAGGGAAGACAAATATTTTGAAGACGTTTTCCCATATTTTTACACCAACACAGTTGAAAATGATTCAAACGAAGCAAAAGAAAGCTAAGTGGACGGAAATTGACATCGCTAGAGCAATTTCTTTACGAGCAAAATCAACAGGAGGTTACCGATTTGTCAGAGAAGTCTTTAACATTCCTTTACCTGGAGTGTCAACAATTCAGCGATACTGCCAGAAAATAGAAATGAATCCTGGAATCCAACAGAGCGTGTTAAATCTACTTAGACAAGAGTTTGTTTCACTCAGCGAGCTGAAAAGGCAGGCAGTTTTCTCTTTTGATGAGATGGCGATTGATTCATCGGCTTGTTACGACAGTAAGGAGGACAAAGTTTATGGACACAAAAAGTACTTGACTCTGGGAATTATAAGGGCTCAATGTGGAAAGTGGAAGCAGCCAGTCTACTATAGTTTTGATCAAATGACGATGGAAACTATTTACAACGTAATAAAACAATGCTATTCAGTTGGAGTTATAGTTAAAGGCTTTGTTTGTGATCTTGGAGGAACTAATCGAGGGATATTGAATAAACTTGGGATAACCGTTAATAAAACTTTTATTCTCCATCCCGTGACATCCGAAAAGGTTTGGTATTCTCCTGATGGACCTCACCTAATTAAACTTTTGAGAAACAATCTTGTGGACTACGGATTTACATTGTCATGCAAAGAAAAAATTGAAAGGAAAGATCTAGAAATGCTTTTAAAAGCAGACAGTAACGAATTTAAAATCCAACATAAGCTGACCGATTATCACCTTAATTTAAAAGGCAGAGAAAGACAGAGAGTCCGGGCAGCTTGCGAATTGCTATCTGGAACCACAAGTACAGCCTTTTTAGAAGTTTTTCCCAACAAAAAAGCTGCTGCGGACTTTATTAGGCTTGTTAATGACTGTTTTGATATCATGAACTCCCGGGATCCTAGTGAAACAAATGTTATGAAGTCAGCATACGGTCTACATCTTAAAGAACAGGATGAAGTACTGGACAAAATGTATCAAGAAATGTTAAATATGAGAGTAAATTCGAAGAGAACAAAGTCGCTTTTTCCTTTTCAAAAAGGGTATTTAATAGCCATCACATCATTGAAAGGTCTTTACCAAGAAATGAAAAGCAAATACGGAATTCAGTACATTCTCACACATCGCCTTAATCAAGACGTTTTGGAAAATGCTTTCAGTGTAATCAGAGCAAATGGAGGTACAAGCGAAACACCTAATGCAGTCGATGTCAAGTATAGAGTCAAGAATCTCTTACTTGGGTGGACATTTGGAAAAATCAGGACGGCTCCAGTCGAAACGGAAGAGGAGAATCCGTTTTTGTCTTACCAACTATTATCCCCTCTTATGATCAGCCTAAAAGATAATGAAGAAAATAGTACTGATGATATTTTTGAAGACTTAAATCTATCTGATTTGGACTCTACCAATTCAGATAATTGGACGGAGAAAGTGACATCCATGTCAAATAAGGAGAAGTGCTCCTTTTACGGTAAAGAATATGTTGCTGGTTACCTACTCCGCAAACTGAAACAAAACGATCCTCAATTGTTTCAAAGTGAAAACCGCAATCCACCAAGCTTTACCGAAAATTTATCTAGAGGATCATTAGCAGTGCCATCGTACGATTTCCTCAATATGTTCATGAAGTTTGAAGATGTTTTTCTGCACTTGTTTTGTGAAAAGGGAGATAAGTATGGAATCTACCGTGGAGAAAACGTATTAAAAACTTTAAGTCAAAAACTGAAAGAGTTGTTCCCAAATGTGTCAGAAAAAGTCATCAAATTGTATGCTAAGACCAGAATACATATAAGAATAAACTACGTGAATAAGCAGCTAAATTCAACACGGATGCAACGGAGGAACAAAGTTGTTCATTTTCTACGATCACACGTCCCTGATGCAGAAAGTGTCAATGATGTAGAAAGTCAATTAATGAATGAAGAAGAAATGCAGCAAGAATGGAACCAATTGTTTGGGGTCAGTGAAAATGAAATGCTGGCTGATTGGAGCGGAGAAACTCCTATGGAATTTGAGTAGTCTAGTGAAAGTTAAAATACATAACTATTTATAACTGTTTGTAAATTAGTATATAGTATGTTTTATAGATATTTGCGTAAAAGTCAGAATTTCCTATTTGTGTTGTAACATATGTATATTTAATTTATGATTGAACGAAAAACGTCTTAAAAATAATTTCTTCAGAACCAATGTCATTATTTTTGTCGTGCATTCTCGTTGCGATTATCATTGCCTTTCCCTTATCTTCTAAACTGCAATTAGGGAGCCATAGGCAATACGAAGAAGGGCGAACTCCTCTCTATTATCTTTTGTTTTACGTCAGATATCCTTTGATATCACAGTGAGAACATTTTGAACAATACCCAATTTGTACGTAGTGTAAGTGAGAGAATGTACTCTAATTAATTCACTGTGAAATTTTATGCATAACATGAAAAATAAAGCATGAAAGGATCCAGAACTATAATAAATGAACAACTACTAGGTAGTATAGGTATGCAAACCAAGTCATAATTTGTTGTGGATCTAAATTGTCAAATTCAGATCCACAAATGAAAAAAATGAATTTTCAATATTCAAATATCCGCTTGAGAGAACCTTACTAAAGCACATACACATCGGTCTCACTATGACTACTAGCTAAAACTGCAGCAACTTTGCTTCCTCCGTAACATCTTGAGCTGCATTTTATACATACATACACACACCACAATGCGTAACTTGTACTTGGGCAGCATACCTACGCAATGGGAATGCTAGAAACAGATGGATGGATGTACTGGTGGACTGTAAATATTTTGTGGTGCCTTAACTGAACGTAAAGCACTTGAGACAGACAAACAACACGAGGGCATTGGGCAATGTCAACTGAGGCAAGCAATAGCAATGCACTTTAAGCTAGGCTCTAATATGTAGATACAAACGGGAGTACGTATTGCATTGGTAGGGAGGGCTGGAATGTTCGGGACGAATGGTGTTGGAATACAAAATACAATAATGCTCAAGCGACATTACACCAAGAAATGGATTTATACTTTTTTGCTTTATGACTACCCATAAAAATAGATTCGAGAATGGCATAGGGCGTAATTCATATTAAATATACCAAACCTTGTTTCTACTCTTGCATTCCATATCCAATATTGTCTCTATGTTCTACTCATTTTTGCATGAAATTTTCTATGAATTTCTAGAATAAAGGTAGCATATAGTCAGTGTACAAAATTTACCACTTTTTAGGCTTTTTTACCATCACAGTGGTAAAAATGCACTTAATGGTAAAAATGCATTTAATGGTAAAAATGGTAAATATTAGCGATTGATTAGACAGATTAGTACAAATACACTAGACATCCTAAAATATACGTTTTGTTTTAAAACTTTATTTTCTATGAAACATTTCCAATGAGCCCCTTAATTAATCAAATTAATCTTATTCATTTGATTGTACACCGAATGTTATAAAAAATGTTACTAAAACCAAGATTCCATTTGGTTTCACCGATTTAAAATTGAGATGAACGTGTCAATTTAATTGCAATTAATTTCTCAATCGGCAAGGGTTGTTAGTGCTCCCCTTGGTTGAATCCAACTCTGATTGCTAAATATTTAATATTACATAGCGCCTTAACCAACTAAATTAATCATATTTATTTGATTGTACCCCAAAAGTTATAAAAAATGAAGAAGTATTTGGTATCGCCCGTTTAAAATTGATGCTAATTGAATTGTAATTAATTTCTCAATCGGCAAGGGTTGTTGCGCATTGGTTGAATCCTACTCTGTTTAATGAACACTTACCAATTTGTGACAACAATGATCATCTGCTAAGCCATTTCATACTTTGGCACCGAATTTTATTCAAAATTGAAACACGAAATTTAAATGAAACTATTTTTTACCATTTATACCATTAAAAACCACTTACCACTACATTTTAGGTAGTGGTATTTAACGTTAAATACCATTAAAAACCACTTACCACTGGTAAGTGGTAAATGGTATTTTGTACACTGCATATAGTGCGTGGTATGTATGAAGGCTACAAGCTATATTCCACGTCAAGCCTAGTAGGTATTTACATCATTTGACCAACTCAAAATTACATGGACTCCTTTCTTTGACTCTGTGGACAACTTAAGTCGTCCATCTCTGCCACAGAACCCATAAACTAAAGCGAAAACGAAAATCAAACTTTGCATTTGACTACTGCATATTCTTTGGTAAATAATACTTCTACTTCTATATAGCTTCTTGACTAAATTCATTTGTTACTTGTTTATCAATATCTAAATGCTCACATTATCCGTAACCGTTGATGCATTCAAACTGTGGCTTCACTATTAACTTATGATCTAAAAAGTGTATATGACAAAGCAAAAAGTGAACATGGAATTATTGGATGGTTTTAAAAATTAAACCCAGTAATAAGTGTAACAAGTAAACGGGCACCTAATATTCTAATTATCAGAATTCGTTTTCTGTTAATATATTAAATCTGTAGATTGTGGGTACCTCTTTGTCAAGTATTGATATTTATATTCCGCAAATATGATTCTCAACATTTAAAACTACTTCACAAGGTTCGTAAAGCTTCATCCAGCGAAAATGTTTCAGTCTCCAAGTTTAATTGTGACTGTGTAGTTGATTTGTTCCAGGATTGTAATGAGAGTCCATTGTTAATTCAAGTGTTCCAGTAATTGGCTGATTATTCCAAAGCAAATGTAAATGGAGAAAACAATTGTGTGTTTTTATGAGGTTGCATGGTTGACGTAATGTGTGTAGGTAGCTTGAGTAGAAGTAGCGGCTGCTGTCTCGGACGGTAATGTTATCGTGGCTTTGTCTATTGCTTTTGAAGTGTGAGTTGAAGTGGAGTTGGCACGGAATGGCTGGACAAGGGAACTGGAAGAAGTGACCAGACGGTAGATACTAGTTGGGGTACCTACTCATATTATGATTATTATGGCTATTATAGAGATGCAATGAACTGGACTGGGAAGAAGTGGAGGAGGGTAGTCTGGAGATGCCGTGAAGCCAACAGGCAAGTGAAGTACATCTGTGGATCGATGAAGAACGCGGATGATTGAAGATTCTGAATGTTTTCTTGCCTATGGCTGTCCTGGCTTCTTCGTCCAATACCATTTTCCTCGCCCTGTCCCGACCACTCTTCATGATTTATAGACTTTGATTAATTCCATCGCAAGAGTCCTTCCTGCTTTCTCCCTACTTTATTTTATGTTACCTAATTCTTCCGTCCTTCGTTTCTTACATTCGTCAAATATTATTATTACTGGCCATCATTATGGAGATATTACTTTGATAAATGTCTGTTTATATGTGAGCAGTCAAACCAAATAAATTTTATTAAGAGTTTTATCTACGACTCTTCTATTATCATACTACATTCCTCCATCCTACAAAATAAATTCACATAAGGCCACTACTACTTATTATTATATACTAGACTCTTGAAATTGCTTGCATTTTCACATACTTATTCCATTTCATATCAGACATAATCGCTGTGCCATGTGTGCTGCAACTTCTGCTTTCTCATCCCATAACGTAATACAATAATTACCATAAATACAACGACGGATTAAACCTACTATTATACAATACAACTGATTTCAGCTAACGTATTCCAATTTACGTTGTTTTAGTACTGAAATGATCATTTCGAAAAGTTACATTAAACTAGAAGAAACATAAAACTCGAAAATGGAAAAACAACAGATTAGTAACTATTTGTACACAGGAAACCTACACAGATCCTACTGATGTAATTTATAGTATCATCTTTAGCATAGTACGACTTTAACTATGTATGTTTTAATTAGAAGATCAAGGAAAATGAATTCAAAGTAGTGCACATCTCTAGAATTACATTTTCGCGGAATTCATTGTAAATATTGTGACTGAAAACAGAGTGAAAGGACAATGAGCGCAAAGAAGCATTTATTTCTTTGTCCTTCTCACAGTCATTTAGAATGACAAAGCATTCCACAAAGAAAATCAAACAAACAATGGTATTGGGTTGTGAGTGTGACCTTAATGAAGTCTCCTGCTAAACTTTAATGGAAATACCTTCCATTTATGCTCATCCTGCACCAGAGCTGAGTCTTGTCATTGTCGTCTGAATATATGTACATATCTACATTGTAATTATTTTAGAGAACGCAGAATTAGGTTAGCCCACCGGAGGTGGATATGTTTCCTACCTTGCATTGGGTCATCTCATCATCAGTATGTATGATGAATTGGGTACTCTTAGCTCTGAGGACACACGCACACATTACTACAAATGATCCAATTTCATTTTCCCTTTTATGTTATGATCAGCGAGGCATCAAACAGACTCTTTTGAGATTCACCTTTCTTCCTAACGCTCCTAGCTCGCTCTAAGCTGATTTGCGCTTTTCGTCATGTAGCTTCAGGCCAGGCTTTTATCCAACTCTCTCTCTCTCTCGTCATTCTAAATGTACGGCTCGTTCCTTTTGACATTTTACAAGCTGATTGCTACGCTTCATTTCTCTTCTGGGTCACTACAGATCATAATAATGTACCAAATTATTTTTCGCTTTTGAACCTACAGACAGCTTTTCAAAGATCTACCGAGCATTTCTCAGTTTTCCTTCGAGTGAAATATTGGCTGATAGAAAAGAATGATAAAGTCATATATTTGCGGTCTCGAGTCCCGACCGACATAGAAATCAAAGGAGTAATTTTCTTTAATGCACAGTGGCTTCTGTTTGAATAATCATCCAAAATAAAGAAAACCCTTTCAATTTCTTACTAGAGCTCGTCGAGTAGAAAGTGAAAACTACTATTTTATTAATCAGCAGCAGTAAATATTCGCTAAAATAATTTACTACAAAAGTCAATTTGCTTCGTTGGTAAATTAAATGTGCATGTAAAATTAAATTAATTAGTATGACAAAAGTAGTGTGTAGATTACTGTAGATCAAGAAAATGTTTTTATGTATGATTCAAGATATAGTACTATGACAAAGACTCACTCACGTTTTCATTTGTAACATCATTTAAACGTTTCTTCTTCTTCTCTGTTAATAATTTTACACTGCCAGAGGAATTTGGGTCAATTGAATCAAATTAGGTGTTGGACGAATTTTCAGCCACCTCTTGATTTTTGGCAAGTTCCAAACTGTGTCTTTGAGTTGCTGAAGATATTCATACGGTTCCAGAAGGCTCTCCGAAATGGTTTCTTGGAAAAATCCGGCACTGGTTGCAAAAGCAAGATCAGACCAAGTCAGTGAATCTCCAACTAACCAAGGAGTTCCACTTTCTCGGATATTTTTGTCCATTTGTCCAAAAAATCTCGCAATGACTCTCTCCAGAAAATTCTTTTTTAGAACCCGTTTTTTGTCTTCATCTTTTTCAAAGAAAACTTTGCGCCATTCTGCAAAATAAGAGATCGTTTTAGGAGTTACTTGGAAATTCCCGAAAGAAATTGCATCTAAGAAACGAAAAACAGCAGTGAGTACGTACCTTGCCTGATATCCCTCAAGTGGTCGCCAATTTCAGCGCATTGTGCAGCTTCATACTCATTCATTCCGCATAATCCGAATTGCCTTGCCAAATAATTACAAATTGTGGAAGATTGGGTTAATTGTTTCCCATCGCGGAATTCAAGAACTGGCAGTTGATTGAAAGGAATCCCTGCGGAGTAAATTATCAAAGTTAATTCAAATTCTGATTAGTAAGAAAGAGGCAATGATAAAAACAGTAATTTCAAACTAAATTGAGCACCATCTTTAATGTAGCATTCGAATTTTTGCTTATCTAGAAAAATCCACTCCTATAATAAGCACAACTTCTCATTCTCCCATGTTTATGATTACAAATATTTAAATAAGCTTATCTATGGATTTCTTATAGTACTTTACCTGATTTCATCTGATACCATTCTTCGTTGGTAACTCGGATATCTTCAAATGGAACTGACGCTTGTATAAAAATGAAACGAATCGGCTCTGCTAAGAAACGTGTATTGAAGTGGATCAATTTGTATTCGGGTGTTCCATCACCTGCAATATCCTCGTCTGCCATCGTTTTGGGGAGTCTATAGCTTCTTTCTCAAATATTGTGTTGGCCTTCTTCGAATGATAACTAGAGCAATTTCTATTTTTGCTTTCCTTTTATATGTATGCTATCCCATCCAGGAAATTTAATTACGTTGTTACTCTTTATTTTAATGGTTTTGTTGCGTGGACAGTTAACTCATTTTATTACGGGGATGGGAGAATTGCCTATTCTATAGTTAGTCCCCATTGACTTAGCTATTTTTTGTTATGAAATATTCTTGTGTATTCACTTGCTTATCGATTAATGTTACAAAATGATGGTAAGAATATTGTCGAATATAAACTTACACGAATATTACAAATGAAAGTTACTAAATAGAATTTACAGGGTATTACGGTAACTTCCCTTACGACAGGAAGTTCAGCGAATACATAACTAGATTAAGTAAATTAGAAATTACTGATATAATTTCAGTACTTGTGTAATACCCTTCAATGCATTAATGGATGAATTATTATGTCTTGCTAAGATCTAGATCCTGCCTAATGCATTCGTATGTATTCACAATATTTTTTATTATAGATCATCCCAAATGCGTATAGTTAATAAAAACACTAATATCTACTATAAAATAATGCGCTGAATAATACTATGGAATTCCCTGGTACATTGCACCCGAATTCTAATTTTAATTAATAAAAGACAATGTAAATTTTCATATGCTACAAATAGTTCAAGGTTAGCTGAAATGAAAACGTGTATTTACACCTCAGCGTGCGAATATCTGCTAGTACTACACCTGCTAAGACAAGAATTTACATTGCTCACATTTCTAAGCAGGTTAAGTATAAGTGTGAGATGGGCTGGCTTGAAGGTAAAAAATAGATGTTACTTAAAACCCAGAAGATTCTCGGACAGGTAAATTACTTTGATTAGGCAGGCCATTTATTTATTACTATTGTTACACTGGAGCTATGAAATGGGAAGGGCAACTGCTAATCATGTCGATTAAATAATTGCAACTTTGAGACTTGTTTTTGTTGGAGTTTGTTCCATAGCCGATGCACATGCAGCATGTATACTGAAAGGACTTTAATTGCAGTGCACAATCTTGCATAAGTACCTCTTACAAACATGAATGCTGCAATACGCACAACATTTAATCGTTATAGTTATATAGTCAGATAAATGGCCCTACATGGTAGTTGACGTAATAACGATTTAAGTTCAATCAAGGATGTGTGGTAGTGACTTTCATTAGTTTTTATGGGTAAATTATGAAATCCAACTCAATCCTTAGTCTAAATAGGCGAAAAAGAATTTTCTAGGAGTATTTAGGAAGTAATACTTCAGGTATTTCAGTGGATATTCTATGATAAGTAAAACCAAGCGATAAGTGCAATGCGGACGAACAAAACAGATCGAAGGAGACATGGAAAGAAAAAGAAAGTAGTAATTTTGATTTCTTCCTAAGTGGCTGGCACTATTGTGATGTTTGTCTGGATCCAAGTCATAAGAACTAGAAATGCATTTACGGCTACTATTCTACTTTGCCGCTTGCATGTCATTATTTATTATTACGTGCTTTGCATGCAATCACTAGCTGGACCAGGCCGATCCAGTCCTTTCTATCAAAAAACAGTCTTCACCTTCTATAGTAATACATAGGTATATGCACAATCTAAATGAACCCTGTTACTCAATACAAATGCATGTTTTTATTGCGTACCAAATGAAATGCTATTATATGTTGTCTTTATGATATGTAATATTTCGTTGATATGGAGTGCAATAACTTTGGCAGTAAGTAGAAGTGTACATTGATACATGGGCAATACATATCGTAGAAATTGTCTTCCCTTTTACTTCGTAAATAACTAATTTGCATAAATTATGCTAAATAGGATATATTAATTAATGTTTAGCGTTTCTGCACCGAGGGTAGCCAAAAAGGAAAATAGTGTATAATCTGAACTCGCTCCATGCTATTATTTGCTAACAAATACCAGATTAAGGTCAAACTTACTGGAGTACAAGTTAAGTTACAAGTGTTACAGAATCCATCTAGCAAATAATATTTCTTTAGGAAATAAAGTAAGAATGATTAGGAACTTTAGTTTGAGATTTTTGATGAGGTAAAAAGGGAATCGTTAGAACTTGTCTTAAATGTGTTTAGTATCTACGAGGTTCAATAAAAAGTCAATGAAAAGTGGTATACAAGCATAGTGGTAGATATATATTGCATGAGTAGCAACTTGCTTCGGGAAAGTAGTCAGGGACATAAGAAAAGGTAAAAAGCTCAGATTGACGCTGCCTTACTTAAGTTACAGCCCATTGACTTGTGTAAATGTAGTTCAAGAGTAAGAATATAAAGTTCGCATCAATTAACACCATTTGAGTCTCATTTTAAGGCTAATTACTCTGGGTTAATAACAGTTTTCAGCAAAAAGTCATAAAAATCTTTTTAATGGACCTTTAACTTATGTTAGTGTTCATACCAAAGCAAAAGTAAGTAGTGTTAGGACCATAAAACCTCCCATGGTCAGGTCATTATCGTAATAAATGAGTATTGTAATGCACAAGTATTTGCTGCCATGCGATTTGAAACTCATACACTTTAATGTAGTGTCGAAAGAAAACGCTATGAGAGTAATAATCTTTCAGCTACAGATATTTCCTATAAGCTTGCCTAAACTAACAATATTTGACACATCGCATGCTTAAGTAATGCATAAAATATACTTATTAACATTGAAATACGTTTAAAATGCAATAAGCCATGTCCAATAATCTTGCAACTTACACGCAAACACAACAGTATCAAGAAGCAACCTATTTAAAGTATTTAACAACACAAACTATGAAAACTGACTCTTGACCGTCATTTGATGGATGAATGAGTTTAATTCCAAAGAAATTCCAGAAGTCATACTACAGGTGCTAACTACACAAATACAAGGATATGCATGGAATTACTCTCTCTCTCTCTCTCTCTCTCTCTCTTGTAGCCACTGTGTCTGACGTGTAGAATTCTTTGAAACATTTAGAATAAGACACGGCATCTTGCACTACTTTGTGTTTTGATATTACACTCTGTGTGTGTCTGTTTTCCAACTGCGTGTCACGTAGGCAGTAGTTCTCTTGTCGTCTCATTTGCTACGTCATGCTGACAAGAAGAAAGTTTAAGAAAAACAGAATCATGTACAAAGAGGGGATTATCCATGATAATTACGAACCTATTGAAATAAATACTACATAAACAGCTTTTCACTACACTACTTATGCTCTCCAAGTAAATAATTACATGTTATTTAACACAAAATACTTGAAATATACCTGAATTCAATGTTTATGCTGTAGAATTGCAAATTATTGTATTATATACAAGATTAAATGTAAATAAATCCTTTTGGGGAAGGATGAAAGAGACATTTTTAGAATTTGGCACTATAATATGCAGATGTGTGGTACCTATAAGTGCTGGGTTGCATGTATTCAAAATAAAGGTGGAGTTTTTCAATTAAGTCTGTCGCATTCTTCCTTACTTCCTGTCTGGTTGTTGGAACAAATTGACAAAGGCAACACCTCTTATTTTCTTATACACATTATCTCTGCTTTTACTAACAAACATTGCATTAAACCTCACCTTACCTTTCCTAATGCCACACACCAAGTGTTAAACGGTATCATCATTCCCTTCTAACTCCCTTTTCTTTCATTTCGTTTTGTTTGCTACCTTAATTCATCTTTGTGACTGTGATAAAAGTAGTACCACCTTCTATTGATTATTTATGTCTATGTAGCATACCACATTAAGGAGCTGTATTCAATTAAATAAAATTTTCTGTGGCAGTTGTCCCGTCTCAATGCATTACACTATCACGTTGGAATGATACTAAAATGTTTGTAAAGAATACTGCAGGAACACAGTTTTAATCATCTCGGAAAAACATGATTCTGAAATCTTAAATTGGAATGATCTGTACACCTTAAATCACAAAATGGTGAATTTATTCAAACATGATGTAATATGATATTTAGGTAGTTGGGTTTTCTGGGAAATAAAAATCATTTATTCTAGAGTGCCAGTAGCTTCGTGTTGGCCATTAAAAATTAGTTTTATCTCATTTGAAATTCAAAGAAATATTTTGCACAAATATAATTGACACAGTCACCTGAATGTTCTTCAAAGTATCAGAAATATCGCTATTTCGAATATTGAAGCACCAAATACAAGTATATTTAGTTTTCTATTGGTAGAAAACTCTTCCCTGTACTTTTACTTTGTCGAAAATTAGTTATACTAGTAACGTTGGGGTGGGATTGATCTATTTTTGGCTAAATGGTGAGTTTTTCTAGGGTAGATCTATACACAAACACATATAATTGAAAAAGTAGGGAAAGGATAAGACATTTACCACGAGAGCTACATTTTTCAGCTCCCTCAGACAGAAGATGACGAGACGAGATTTAGAAGGCTAAGAAAAGCTAAGCCAAAGGGTGATCAATCAATTCTTAAGCATCTACTTCCCTCCATTTGCTTTAACGTACAAGTTTGTAAATTATAAGTGTGATTCTCTTTTTTCTCGTGTACCCTAATATACAGTATCTTCATACAGAGCTATGATTTCTGAACAGATTAGACTACACTATAAGGTGGAAAAACTGCTGGCCGTATCACAACATATAAATAGTGCTACGATTCCTTAAAGTGTATATAACTATCATATTTAACAGAAGTTTCATGCCTCAAATCTACATTTGACGACTTCTTCACGAAATAATCACATTTGGAGACTGAAAGCAAGAACACTCATGGAAACGATCATCTCCACTCATCTTTTCTCCTCCACAAGTAAATCTCTAAAGCTCTAACATCACTCACTCACCACGAAACATTTCCCATTACTTGTTACATTCTAAGGGCTGACTAATGAGCACAATCAAACGAAATCAGCACTGCAGCAGGAAACGATACTCCTTCATCTACTTCATTTTATTCACTTTGTAACTTAAATCCTATCCTACATGACCTTTATGAAACCTGACTAAATATTAATCTATACCAACGATACTCTCCTAAGTAATATCTAAAAATTTAAATTTGTCGAACAAATTTTACCTACTCTATAAAATGAAGTAATAATCTATATTTGCAACTGCATTTACAAAACGTAAAGTAAAGTACAGCTATAATACATACCAACCAAAATTGGATTTTTCATTTTTGATAATATACAAAACTGTTTATCCGGCGAGTATTTATATTGGCATTGGTTTTAAAAGTAATAATATCAAATTAGATCCTGACCTGTTTTGCTAGTCCTGTTGTACTATCTACGCTTTCTATACTCTACTGAACCACGAAGTTCTAATTGACGGAGCTAACTATAAATGTATGAAATCAGACAGAATTGAATGTTGTGTTGAAAGCCTTATTTATTAAAGCCGAAAGTGTAATTGAGCCAAATGTTTATGCTACGAATCATTAGCTTCTTGCATTAGGCTATTACACTCGCGTTATTAGTTAGTGTCACAATGACTTTTACTTTACTGGTTCTGCCCAGTCCGAATAGCACTTATCGTTAGTGATAAATAGGAAAGGTAATAGACATCCTGCAGAGTCATAGAAATCTAAAAGAACAAACAATCGAAGCATTTCCTCGTAATTTTGTTATCCTCTCAATGTCAACAATGAAATAAAAGTTAGCGATGCGACACAGAATCCATCTATCATTGGGGGAAATGTGGGGAATAAGAGCAAAGTTCAATTTCAATTCTAAATTATGTCAAGTATTTGCATACTAGGGTCGTCTTAGCTCTATTCCCTCCCTTCCATGTCCCAATGTGAACATCCCCTTTCAGAACAAAAGCAGAAGCATTGACCCTCGACATGCAGATTGTGAACAAAACGTTGCTTTTAATTAAAATGGATATTTCATTTGTATAATCATTAGAAACTGTTTCTGCTTCTTTTAAATGTTTGATCAGGGATAATCTTAAGGGTTGTTCTTAAAATGCTAGCTTAATAGAACCTTGAATGTTTACATAAAGCTAACACTTGCCTCCTATAAAATCCCATCATTATTGCAAAATCTAATGACAATTAGAAGCCATTTCATTCTAGATCAATAATTAATGTATATTTAGTGAAGTATATTACAGGTAAGGAAATTTTACTCAGTCTTCATGTGATATAATATATCACTTGTGATATGACCAACTATGATTAACGATAATAAATGTTGGCTAAGAATGTTACTACTAAAGTATAGATAGTGTTTATTTGATTAGGAAAAGTGCTTCGTAATAATTACTATCAAGCGTCAGGAGCATAAGGTATGGAAACTGAAGAACATTTAACTCATTTCCTTTTATGACAAGAGACAGATGACATGACTTGCACGACAATTGAATGGTGTAAACTGATACGTTGTTTCCCACTTGAGATATGTGATCATTTAGAGTAGTTATCTAATTGTAAGATAGTATAGATTGATAGTAGGAAAGTGAGAATGGCATGACATAAGTGAAGACGTGTCATATACGGACTCCTTTTCTTAGATGGGGGAATGATGAATTATTCCTGGTTCGAGTTCCAGTCAGATGCCATCCTGTCAAACATTTTTCTTTCATAAGCCTATTTTCTAGAGCTTTAGTCATATAGTTGAAAGGTTCGGGATACTCCATAAAATTTTTATAGTGCCTATTTATATCTGTATCTGCCTATAACTTTTAATTGTCCTTCTACCTCAGACATATTTACCAAGGTTGAAAAACAAAGAACGTTTCTATTACAAATTACTATACAACGAAAGGTTTTGAGTGACATTATTTATTTGTCCTGTGTACTGGGAATTAAGGGTGTACTTACAAATAATTCATTCTGAAACTACGTTTACTCACAGTTTTGAAATGATTCACAATAAGATTGTCTTTGATACAGTGTAATTAATTTCAGTAAATCAATATTTTTAGTAACGATTTTTAGAAATAGGTTACATTCCAGATTTCAAGATTTATTGAAATAATGTTTTGCTTTGAAAAGCGATATTTTAAGCCACTAAATTACTAGCATCCTCAATATGTATTTAAAGCACCAATTTGGCAATTTGCGGATGAGTTGAGGCTGTTAAATTCGTTTTACATTTTTGTAGCTTACATAGGAGTTAAAATCATTAAGGAGTACATAAGACGGCAGCGGCCGCAAGTCATTTTATTTACCGACCTGGAAATAAAAGGAGCAATTTGCGTCTGGCAGGATGATTGGAGCCGTTTGCAAGGCTTTCGACAGAGATAATACCAGAAATGCGTGTGGCACCTCCCTGTCCACGACAGTACCCAAATTTGGCTGCTATTTGTCCATCGAAGACAGTACTAAGGTAGAAAATCAAAGACAGGTATGATTATCCTTCCACCCAGCAGCAGTAAACTCGCCCACTTTGAAAAATTAAGCCAAGTTGTGTTTACCTAATCGTGTGAATCTCCAAGCTGATGTCCACGCGGTTTAGTGTAGCTATATATAGGTAAATAGGCAACTTACAACAAGCCAAGTCATTTCATTTCGAGGTAACAGGAGGAATAATGCAAAGCCTGAGTAACGAAAGGGAATTTTGCAATAAAGTGTATAGTGGAAATACATACTTTGATTTTATGTCCTTGCACCAGGTATTCCAGTTTTCCCAGTTAGCAGTTCACTAATTTTTCTTTTGTTGGGTTCAACATAAAAGTGGCTGAATAGGATCGCCAATATCCTGCCTCAAACAATACACCAGTATTGTCTTTATTTTGCGAAATTGAGTATGCACATTGAAAAAGAAGTGGGTTTATGTCTACGCGTACCTTTGTATAAATTCCAGTCTGATTCGTCAAATATTTCAAAGTAGAAACATACTATTGTGCCAATATTACCATTATTATAATATTACAGTCACAGAAATGTAGCTTTGGTTATAAAATTGTGACAAGGTAGGTATTACAAACGTACGATGCAGGCTCGGTGGGAGTTCCCATTTTAAATCAAACCCGTTTCTTATTATTTGTGAGAGCTGAATTGAGTATATAAGAGGACTTATCTGTAACCTTGTTTGTAAAATACCTTTCATTATAGGGTTCAACGATCCGCCTAAGCAATGTTTTGTAATTTGGCCGGTAAATCCCATGAAAAACACTTTATTTTCAAATTATTGCGTACTTCTATAAATATACCGATATAATACAATAATTGTCTACCTATAAACTACAGCACACCATTTGTATCCTATCAGGCTAACCTATATCAATGTAGCAAAATTTCTTGCCATGAACCATTCCTCTAGGCATTCCAACGCAAAAGGGAACATGTGCGAAATATCAAAACTATATTCGTAGAATAATAAATACAGATATAAAAAACTACTTTGAGATAAGTGTCAAAAGTACAACTTTTACAAACGTTCACACATACAAACGCTAACGGGCCGGCCGTCGTCAGACTTCACATGCATGCCATTACAATATGCACTAATATGTTCAAGGTATATTAGATTTGTTTCGCGTTAGATTTGTTTTTTTTATATTTTACAGTTTTCTGCCTGGTTATCAGCAGAAACATAAACTAAGAGAATAATTTAAGTGTAGAAAATCACACGTTAGACTTGTAGAACTGCTGCACGTTATTTAGAAGGAGGTTCCGTTAAGTGAGCTATATAGATTTTAGTGATCCATAACCACCCACTGAATTGTTAAATGTGTATATTTACGCTGCCATATTTCTATGCAAAGTTGGAGTTATTGAGACATTTAACTCATTCATAGCACAGTGTATATTACTTATTACTCAACCTTTTGTGTGAGCAAAGGTGTAATTATGCTTTCACTCTTCTATTTCTTATTTACTGGGTTCCGACCAGGGCGCGCCACAACTACACTCCTAATTATCGATAAATGAATAATCAACTTTCCCTTAATAACATGTCCAAGAATAGTTACAATAGCAAATACTCTGTGAATGATGCAATCTGTAGTAGTACGAGTGCAATATCAGGACAAGTATGTTTTAACTGGTTTTCCTCTTGTGCAAGAGAATTAATGGAGGTATGAATTTCCTAGTTAATACTAGAATGTTTTATGACAGTCGTTCTTCGATTCATCTTCACTTGGTAGTAATGGAATTTGGGTAACTAGTTTTTACATGCAACCATAAACAGTCCTGGTTTGGAATTTAGAAAAGCCTTCGACTGAATACTACGTATAAAGTACACTTATTACTTATTAGTGACGAAAATGCAGTGGCAATTAAACTCTCCTCGTTAAATTACCTGTTAGCATATTGCAGGGTAGTATTATGTGTAGGTATTAAACATTTGACCTGTATTTGATTTGCATCGTCTATTGCATTTCCCAATGTAACGTTTGTATTAGCAAACGTAGCCGAATTACACATATAAAACATTATTGCATGTGCGTAGACAGTTCAATGATTTAGCCCATCCAAGAGAAAAGGGAAGTAAGTAGCTATCTTTCTACTTGTACAGCCATACAATTCGAATTGACGAAGACGTAACATGGTTTGTGCTCACCATAAATTCATACACAGAGGTGGCTTTGCTATATGGTTGGAGTAGCATTGCTTTTGCATTGTGTTTCATTGCATCTGTGCGGGTCGTCAAAGGTGGAATGGAAAGTGAAGTGAGTAATGGAACCGGATTCCAGATTTATGTCCGAGTTTTTATGATGATGAATCAATTCGGAGAAGTTATAGCACAAATTTATAGCAGTCCTACTTATTAGGTTTAATTAAGAGATGTAAATTAAAGCTGTAAAATGCTGAAAATGAGCTATAAATATGGAGATGCAATCTCCATTAAATTCCGCCTCGCCACACCAAAAGACTTGGTTAGTAGTAATAAGACTATATAGTCAGAAGACATCGCACTCTCCAGAATCTTAGTATACTTAACAAAGCAGAATTTAATGTAGAATGTGTTTCAATTTGGGAGGTTCTTATTGCTACATCTTATCTTTGTATTTTGGCCACCCTTTGCTATCGTAGCTTTCTGTGTAGATGTAAAAAATCTTTGGTCTCCAAACCTATTCCTGAATTTATAGCTTTTGCTTTGCTTTATATTCACATAAAGTAGAAGTAATAACACGTTTGTGTGTATGACGGGAAAGACATAAATATTTGCTCTGATTTAGTACAGGGTAATAGTAGGGCACTATTACAATATTCTAAGTACGTTATCTCTCCTACACCTGACACACACAGAGTGTGTAGGCATGTATTCTCGCATTCCTTTTGAATTAAGTGCAAATACACAGAGTCCTAGGTCAATAATAGTAAAAAGTAAGCTGCGGAAATGTATTTGCGAAACTATAATTTCTCACTTGTCTCTCATAAAATCATCAGTCCTATTCCATATTTCCTAGATAAAATCCACAAAACTGTTCCATAGCTATTATTTCAATGGGCTTCCCAAGAAATCCCTTTGTCAGTGACACAACATGACAAAAACATGAGCAGAAACTTTTCCCAGACAGAGACAACGAGACTGCAAGAAGGAGAGTGAACTGTAGTTGAAAGTGTACAGTGCATGCACAGCACAGCAAAGAGCTAGCCAGCCAGCCTACAGAACAAGAGCCAGAGACAGTCACTAAAATTGTCTTTTCTTACGAACGGGTAATTTTTGTGGCCGTTTTCTCAGTGAAATTAAAGCACAAAAGTAGAGCACCTACATGACAAGCCAGAACAGACGAAATCCATTGTCTCCTTATGGTTACTATCGAATTCTTAATCACATGGCCTAGTTTCTCTTCTCTGCTATTTTCATTGTCAGCCAGACCATGTCATCAAGCCCACACTAAACCATACACTCCTCCCAACTCTTACGACAACTTCTAACCAAAAACTGCTTTTTAACTCAAACGATACCTACATAACTTTATTTCTAATAGAGAAACAGAAGGCCCAGAGTTTCACAACCAGTCACAACTTCCTCACAACCATATGAACACCACACTCTGAAATAAACCAATCTTTCCCAACATCTCACTAAAGATAAGAGCAGGACCACATTATTCTATATGACCTTCCCAATTGAAAAAAACTAGATAGAAATTATATAATTAGTGCCTTGTCTTCTATGGCTAATTTATGCAAAAACTAGCGCAAAATAATTGCTTCCAATTTTGTAGTAATAGCAGCATTATTTATATTATTGTGTTACAACCCACCATGACAGATAGCAAAAGTAGTAAAGCTATAAAAGCTTGGTCTAGCAGTAGTTCTACAAAATCGTCTTAACTGACTTAAGTAAAATATGGTTATCAATGGACTACATGAATGCGACATATTGTTACAAATAGCAAACTAGTAGGAGATCACGCACAGAAGACATTTTATGTTTGTATTCTAAGAATTTCTAGCAAAGTAATGCGTGTAAAATGATTCTACGATTGTCTAAGATGGGAGAGTTGAGACCAAAAGTCAAAAGTTTGGTCAGCAGAACAATCCACCCACGTTACGCTATTAAGTAGTAATACTTTATAAGACGTTATAGATTCGAGAGGGGAAGGAAGGAGAGGCACGAGGCAGAAAAGGAACTGAAAGAGACAACTTTCAGGCTCAAACTTTTAGTTTTCTAAAGTTTAGCAGAGTTGTTCCTTATTCCCTAACTCGACTTCTGTTTTGGGAAATGTTTCGATATGAAACGTGACTAGTTTGAGATTCACAACTGTGTGAGCTCCTCCAGAATAGATACTTATTTGACCATACAGTACACTACAACTCTCTTGTTGTATTCTACAAAATGACATTTACCCTCAGTGCAGTCGAGACTATTACTTATTTCCACCATTTCATTGCAATTATATAATTTACTATGCATAGTTGACTTGTAAAGGTTTAATCTACTTATGTTCTTCCTTTTAAACTACATTCAGTAGTAGGTGCAGAACAACACAAATCATTATGCAAGTGCGCTTACAATTTCATGGCCGCATTCAAAAACAATTCTCACAGAGACAGTACAAACTTAATGAACGAAAAAACAATCCATGTAATTTATAAAGCGTACACGCAGTAAGTAATACATATTTATTATTATGATTTATTTAGTATTTTGGTTTTGCTCATATTTTCCAGAAACAAAATGAATTATTTTTAGTACTAAATGAGACAGATGCGTTTTTTGTACGTCGGTGCTACATTGCTTTAATCATAGTATACCAAAGTATAGTACTTCAGCTGTTTCGACCACAAATTGTTTTATCATTGAAAGTTTTGGACAAAGTCAATATTTGATACGTAATTTAGTAGGACTGTTTTGCTCCAAAGTTTTCTCAATGACAAACTTGTAAAATGAAAAGCATTGACATTTTGGGAGAAATACAAGAAATTGACGTATGTAGTTTATGAAAAATAAATCAGGAATGAAGCAAAACGGTTAGAGATTACAAAATAATACTTGTAAACACTAAAGTTTGAATCTTATCACTTATTTCGTAGATGGTAAAAAATTATATGGGCCGACTTAGGTAAGGTAAGTATAGAGTATTCCATTCTGTTTCCGTCATGTGCGGTAGTGACTCTTTTCCCATGTATTTTTCAATTGAGCAGAGTCCATTTGCCTTGTTAGAGCTAAAGACAGGATTTGTATAATGTTGCCTTACAAAATGAATGCTTCCTGCATATATCCTGGCAAGTTGCATGTATTCCAATGTAGTAGGGTTTAAACTTTAGTTTTACAAAGAGATACGTAATATTTGTATAGTTATGTAGAAAATAATAGAGTGGAGGTATTTCTGCGTCTTTCTCCCTTGCAGTTTTCCTGTTATCATGGTATATGCTTTCTCCAGATATAGTTGGTGACCTAAAATCATTTTGAAATTGTAACAAAATAAAATCGTTTGTAAATGTACATGCTAGAATTCTATCGAATTGAGAATTCAACCCGTCAAGTCAACTCACGTTAAGTCTCCCAGTGAAGTCAAGTGAAGAAAAACCAACTGGAGCTACAAATACAATACGTACGTAAGTAAAAATACAATGCTGAGTATATTTAGGAGTATTCTGAGATTGTAGAGCAAACTCCTATAGAATATGTAGCAATATTTCTAGAATAACGAAACTTAAATGCTTACTTTTGGTTACACTGCGCCCATTTTATTTCAAATAAACCTTCGACATACATTTATACATTTCTGGTATACCTCTACGTATAGCATGTGTGCGTATATAGAGAAAGAAGGTACCTAGTATGCATTGTATGTGTTTTGGATTGGAATTTTCCAAGAAATGAAAGAAAGCGATGTCTTCTGACTCGGCCTGGCTTTACTCACTCAGCTGGATATTGTATTGAAACCCATGAAATATACAACTTTATACTTGTTGTTAAGTTAGGATGGAGATTGAGCCAAGCGGAATTTGATCACTAGCTTGAATTCGAACAAACTCCGTTTTTTGATAGATCCATCAATACTAGTCTGTTTGAAAGCAACGCATGAGTTTTCATGATAGAAAAATGGAAAATATCACATAAAATCAGCCAACACGTGAAAATACTCACAATTCCTCTCCTGTAAAATTCTTTAAACATTTCTTAAATTGGCCTTGTTATTCCGTGCTTTGATAATCTATTGCGAATTTGTCATACTTCATTATAAGGATATTTGTAATTAGGAAAAGGCATCGGTATCCACAATTTTGTCTTCACAATTTTATTTAACATTGATGCAGTTTATTCGTACCATTGTGTTCAAGATGGTATGGTACTCGCCGACTCGGTGGTTAAATGAAATTGTCCTGAAATAACGTCAATTAAGTAACTTAGGTCAAAAGAATAAATTTGTAGTCAGTTACAATTTAGGGAATTATTTTCCTCAGGTAGTAACGATAGCTTTTAGGGAACAGTTCCGTTTCTTGCACTAAATAGAAATTGAGATGGTAATGTTACACATTTTAGTCTATTACTTCAAATGAAGACAATTCCATTTCTTGTCTTCCACTACTATTCATAACCATTACCAACGGGTTAAATTTGAAAATTCTATTGCAACTGCAAAAGCAAGAATTTGAGTTGGCTCCCTGTAAAAATAGTTTCTTGTATGCCAACTTTCCCCAAAAGCTGTAAATAGATGATAAGAGGAGCGGTAGCTTAAGCCATGTCGAAGGAGAAGAGTAGCAAATCCAAGGAGGCAGTTTGTGCAAACATTCGGAATAGAAAAACATTAAGAGGAATTTCTATCAAATCAACCCTCTTCTGTTGCTCTGGTTTGGCTCATCCCTCCTTTCCTCACCAGCCAACACTCAGCCCACACAGCCGAAGTCATCTCACTCTTATTGACATGATATTGTAGTGCACTGTCATCTCATCCTATTTTCTACCATTAAGTTTCCCCATAGCCCTAGCATTACCATTAGTACATCTGTTCCGAAATGTTCCTTCCACACTGCACAACATCCGTAATGTACTAATAAAATTGATTATCTATCTCCTCTTCACATTATATCTGTGACTATTCCTATTAGAGGATTTCTTGGAGCCATCACATTCACGTACTAAAATAAACTAGTTACACGTACCTTTTATCTATTTAGGCATACCCATTGCACCTCTATGCACGAAGGGTGGATGTGGATATCAAAATCAGTGTGTATGTACTTCCGAAAGCAAATATCTATCCGTATAATAGATTGTTAGCCAACCGTAAGAATGTGTACATAGGTACATGCATTTAGTGAAATTGGATTTTCGGTTTAACCTTACAAAAAAGGTATACAGGAGTCTCAGCCTTATAAAGTAGTTAGTATGTGTCACCATTGGACAGTCCTGCATCTAAATCCAACAGTCCACTATCTAATACCTCACACGCGTTTAAAGCAAACAATAGGATAGGGATACTCGTAGGTCTCTGCATTATAGATTTAAAGCCTAGTTTCTTCATCGCTCTAGTTGAATCATCGCAATATGATACTGAGTAAATTGTCATGTCTAGAAACAAATTTATGTGCATAAGAGCAAATATCTTGTTTAAGTCCCAATAAAATGCAATAATCTTTCTTTCCCTTCTCATTTTCAGTACTCCATTTCACTATATCTCAATTCTGCTGCAAGAGATTCTCCATTAAAGTGCATTTCATGCAGAGGACAACGGACTCTGTTTACTTGCATATTCACCAAGGTTTGAATCTTCATTCTATTCCTATTGCCCGAGACTACTCAATAATGCAGGTCTCTAAGGCTATTTTTATGTATTGCCATTGTGAGGATTTCTTCCTCTGCTAACCAGAATACAGATATCTGTGACACTGCAGTGCTTTTCTGTTTTGTTGTGTCTGAGGGGTGAAATAGGGGAATAATGGGGAAAACCAGAAAATTGAATTTTCAAGAGTTTCTTTTCCATTAGTGTAAACCACGTCGGTGTATTTGTATTTAACGGAGGGACTACACTATTTTCGGTTGTTTGAGTGGGCAGTGGTGTGGGAACACATATAAATGTCGCATAATGTATAGCCTGGTGTTATTTAAGGGTAGCATGTGAAATGGAAGTGCACAGAATTGTGCACTGTGCATTATCACCGCAGATTCAATCCAAGGGCAATGGAGTTCCGAACTTTTGTTTTCTATGAAAAACTCCGCTTCATATCAGTATTGTGTTTAGCACCGCAAAACTAACTATAGCTACTTGTACTAGAGATCCAGATTCCTGTCCTTGATCATTTTTTTCAATAAACTCAGAATACCCAAGGGATATCTTTTTAATTCAATGACATACAGAGTGAAAGTGAGATTTGGGATTTAGAATCACACTGAATTTACACAAGGGAGTCCAATCATTTGGTTTGGTTTCCACCACCAGATTCGATTTCATTTACTTGGGCTTTTCTGTTTACTCTTGCACCCACAAAACAAAGAAAAAAGATGTATATGTGTTCAGTTCGGAACAGAGAAAAATAAAATGCATAGTAGTAATGCATAAAGTTGCAGTTTTTATTGGTAATGGTATAATAACTAGCACAGCATGATTTCAAGGGTAAGCTTGCGAAAGCAACAACTAAGCTTAGCATAAATTGCAACCTTGGAATTTTAACTGCCTTTGGTTTAAATGATAAATTTCTGGAGATTTTTATATCTTTTAATTACTTTCCTTTTATTACTACATTACATGCATTGCAACATAGTTTTCGTCAAGTTTTTATAATACATACTACATATCTCATTACTTTCATGGAGCTATATGAAAACTATCTATATTATTATTGCATATAATAAACATAGCAAACCTGCATGCTATAAGCTACTTAAACTCTTTTCAAGCATGCACAGAAGTACCTAGGTATTTATATAGCTGTAGTAATAATATAATCGCATATTTCATAATGCAAATACTAGAGTGGTGGTTCTGGATATTAAAATTAGTCTTGTATGATTGAGAAGTATGTGTATAGAGGAGGAAAATTCGATGGAAAATGTAAGGATCCAATCAAAATGAATTTATTTAGCTGCTGTTCACAGTATGACTGAAAATGTGCTAAATGTTTCTCAGTGGGAGTCTTTAGCAAGTTTTTAATAGTTTATGGATTTAAAATATGACTTTGGACAGGCTAGTGCTCTAAGTATCTGGTGGTAGTGAGTTATTTTATTTAAGTTTCCCAGCAGTGCCTACTGGTAGGAACTAAGTGTTAAGTCGACTCAATTCAAGTCAACTTAAGTTAAGGCCAGTTCAATTTACTTAGAGAGTGAAATCATGCCAGGAACAATCCAAACGTAAAAGAGGAAAATATTGCATCTATACTACAGACTAAACTGCACGGCTAACTTTTTCACTTAATAAAACTGAGATCTAGTCCTACGTATTGCACTGTCCTGTCCTCTCGTATTATACTCCAAGTCAACAGCCTGAGTCCAGCTCCCTTTCATTTCCAGAAAATAAAACCAGGATAATAATATTAGATATACTGCACTGCAGTGTGGACGGGCCAAAAACTCATGAACAACTTGAATGTAATGAGACTTACATTACAAACATGACATACTGTAGACTGCCTCTCTGTGTACTGGACTACTATGCTCCTGTAGTATGTGTGTGTGAGTCAGAGTAGTAAGGCACAGCTGTGCCGTGTGAACAACTTGAGTTTTTCAAGAAAAAAGCACATTATATTCTATCTGTAAAGACAAGAAAGCCAAGAAGTACTTAAATTCAAGATTTATTAACTTCAATTCCCAGTTTTATAGCCGTTGACCATCGTTCCCAGTTTCATTTCTTGTCACGCTGCAGTCCTTCTTGCCCAATGGCCTTGTCTTCCTTACACTTCACTTACATTACATACGCACATATTGCAGATACCATACTCAACTTGTTCTATTTACACTCCATATTAAGGTTAACATACCACTCCATCCCAACATTATTTACCAGCTACCTATTTTTGCATATCAAATCTGTTATCTCAACATCTAAACCTCCTGGGACCTAGAACAATCGTTTTATTATTGGAAGAATTGTCAATGATCTCATACGTAATGTTTTATAACATTATTTATTTAGTCTTTTGTTCAATATATGTACTTATAGAATTGAAATTATGGTAGATCTGTAATATATGTAAGACGGCTTGATAATGGAAAGCATAAGAAAACAAAATAAGCCCTCAAATCTAGCATTATATTAATAATTATTTTAAAATTGTAAAGTAAATGGCCCTTGAAGTGCTAGTGTAAGTTTAGGAAGATGTCAAGTTGCCCGAGGGAAGGTAACTCACTGTACATTAGTAGTCTGTGTGCAATACGCAAGTTGTGAAAAGCTGTGAGTGTCATTCGTCTTGTGTGCCTGTCCAAGTGCATAAAGCGTAGATATAGTTACACCTTGGCAAAGTGAGTGTGTTCAGCGAGGAGGGAGTGTAAGAGAGTGATTGTAAAAAGTAGGCTTTTGTAAAATCGCAATTTATCTTGTTTTATTCATGTATTAGCGCGTAAGCCCGTTTTGCAATTACAGATATGTATCTCTGTCTGAAAAGCTCCATGAGGTCATTCCAGTATTCCCGAGTATTCCCATGTGTTTGTATTGTGTCGTTGTTCAGGATAGAGACATTCCGCTTGCGATAATCGGTTTTTTTAAACATTGATTTGATTACAGGTCTTATCTGCGTCGTCGTGTTTTGAATTGTTAGTAGACTAATATGTTTTTTGTTTGCGTCATGCGAAAATAGGATTGCATTGGGTGTGTGAGAAAAGGTAGTTAAATTAGAGTACTTATTAGACATTTGGCAAAGTTAATTTAGTCAAATAAGGATAATAAACGGAGCATTTACTTAATGGAGCGATAATGTCTTGGAATGAGGATTTCGTACTTTGGAAAATGGGAAGGACTATTGACTTGAGGAAAACAATTGGGTATAGATGTAAAGTAGAAGTTAGACGGTAGGATGCCATTAGATTCGCATAGAACTCAATGGTTTCCCTTAATGATCACACATGGTCACTAATACAGAGTAGTAAATAGATACTAAGTAATTTAATTCCGCTCTTTAAAGACTATTAGTAACCACGGAGTATATTTCTTAAAGAAAATGACATTCTCATGGGAGTTTTGTGCAGGTAGACATAAAATGTAGTATAATAGTATAATGGGCATCTCTGAACATACATTAATAGATGTAGCTGTTTATTGCGTATTCCATACATAACATGTAGTGTGGAGAAGGGAGCAGAAGAATGAACTTCTGGAATGGGTTGAAATAGAATGAAATGGGTAAGGATGAGACATAAATTGTAAATCAGAGGGAAAATGTGGACTTCACGGAGCCCATCTGAATTCTAATGACGGTGGAGATAATGCAACGAACTTGTCAGCGACAGTAGGGAGTCGTCGAACCAACTGGTGCTGTACATTACAATATCTTCACTACAATTCATGACTTTACAACTGATATCTGTCCTTTCCGTCTTCAACATCACTCGTCTATACTATATCCTTTCTTTGACTCTTACATATTTACATTCTCAAGTTATACATAGTAAGAAAAAATCTGTGTCTCTATAGCAGGAAGACGAGTCAAAACCAAAAGGACAGTACAGAATCAAAATTTGGAGGACAGAAGATGTTCATTTGTGTTTTGGATTGGTATGTCTTGAGTATAGGATCTGGGATAACTCAAGTTTTAATGTAGAGATGAGCTTCTTTTGACTAAACTGTGTATTAGAGTTATATTATGATTATTCCTCCCATTAGCATTTTATTGTATTCTATTACATTCTATTACATTGTATTATGTTACATTAGACATTATGATATGAATTTCAAGAGAGTTTGTCGCAATGTCATAAAGCAAGAACCAAACCACAAGTTTGAGGAACACGAGCCTTTGTCCGCCAAAGAAAAGACTTCTTTACCTCTCTCGTGTCTTTCTTCCCTTATCTCACAACTTTTGCTCAACATTAAAAGATTCACCTCACATTTTATCATTTTCATGTTCCTCTTCAACGAAGCTGTTATATTATACATTATTTCATTACGCAAGTTCAGACACGACCAAATGATATGAAGAAATGCCTAATATTCCTATCTCATCAGTCAACTATACATGACACTATCATCTGCATTTTACGAACAAATGAAAGCCTCCCTAGCCAAGTGCAAGTCAACTCTGCCAAACTATGTACCAAATGATTCTACTGTCACTTGTTCTTTTGCATCTTGTCTTCTCCACTTCGTTTGGCCTCAGTTGTTTTGTCAGATCATTATCCCCTACTTCTACTGACTCTACTTATTTATCTTTCCCTATAATATATTCCAGTTACTCAACTAAATTATATTTTAATGTATACTCAGCCATCCACTAACTTTTCTGCTTCTCTAATGCACAATAAAATATTACACGGTACAAACATATATCTACAATAAGCTACATTACTTGACATGGCAGTCATAATTTTACTTTCTATACTTTACATTTGTTAAGTGTACATTCAAGCAGAAAACAATTCATCTTAATCTGTAGCGCTGTATATAAATTCACCTGACTTGTGCTCACCTACTTTCTGCTTTTGTAAAATCTTAGACACTTGAGTTAACTGATGACGAGCGTAGAGTAAATAGCTTTTTATATCTGTTTACCCAGTAGAAGAATGCTCTTTAGTGTAAATAGTTAAAAGAGTCAAAGAATCGAAAGCGGCAAGTACTAAGCACACTTTTTGTAGTTAAATGGAATTGTTTCTACTTTGGAAAATTCGAGTAGTCATTTAATATTTCAAAGTTACAGTATTATACTACCGTAAGATCCCCCGAGTCCTAACATCATACCTGCGTATATTTAAATAGTGGATTGAGGAATCATCCTGGGGAACATTGTTGTTTATTGAGATAAATTGGTAGATTTCGCATTTGATGCTATGCTATAACCAAATGTAAAACGATATAATAAACGACAACAATAGATTCAACTTATTGTTACCCCGTACTTACACTTTCTTGACCCAGTTAAGTTGCAATAGAAAGGAAAAGCATTTCATGTCATAAAAATAAACGTCAAGTCAATTTAACGAGAGACAAGAGATCTGAGCCGGAAAACTTTAAAGACTTCTAAATCTCCACTTCACTTTTGTATTCTCTTTCCATTGTGCTTACTCTACTGCTCTACTCATTCTTCAACACTCTACCTTCAAACTACAAAATACAGATCTCCGCTCTATTCATGCACTAAACAGATACATTCCTATTTCTAAAGTGTTTGCACTGCACACTCAGAGCAGTCAGATCAATTTAATGACAGATAAAAATCTCTTGTTTTATTATTCTTTTACGATTTCTCTATTTGTCGCTTGCTGCTGCAACTTCAATCCTTCTGATACATTTACAGATACAATGCACACCAAACTTGCGTTTATTTAAAATCAGTACTTTGGATTATCCAACAGATTCAAGACCTATACACTATAGCTACAATTCACTTTATAGTTAAACTATATTTATGATGCATTCAAATGCACAAATATTATTTACAGGACAATTTTATAGTTTTGTTAATAACGGTTGAATAATTGATTCTTAGATGTGAACTTAGTACATAATATACGGGCATACCTAGTATAGTAATAGACCTGTAATCTATAATACATGTATCACAATAATATTATGTTATTGTTTAATATTCCAGACTTGGATAGGAAAAGTCGTAATAGAAATCAACAACATTAATAAACCACTTTGTCATTTGTGTTATAAAGTAAAATATAAATGCAGATGTAATTCCCGATAAAAATGCAGGAAGTGGCTAGAGTATAGGAGTGAGTGAAGCGAGTAGCATCTGAATACGATAAATGTAAATAAGAGTGTATAATAAGTATTATTTTGAATGATTTAAAATGTAGTTGGTCATAGTCATTAGTTATGATTTGCAGGCGTATCCAAGAAGGATTTATTCACACACTGACAACAAAAATTAGCCACGTAAGAAATTTAATAGCTTTATTCAGTAAATTGTGTAGAGGATGGAAACGGAGAGTGTAAAAAAGTTGGATAGAATGCATTTCTATGCAAAATATCATCGTCGGTTGCATCATCATAATAGTGAAATAAGTTTGGCGTAAACATCTTGATTAAACTATGCAAAAACAAAAGAGTTAAAAGCGTAATGAAAAGGTAGTTATACTTTATTTGCCCTCCTACTAAATGCTAATACTCTTTGTACGTAGAGTGCACTTGTGTTTTATTATCTTTTTCTATACTGCCTACTAGTTCAACTATAATTTACATTGAGCTAGGAGATGTAATATTCATAGAGTAAATATTAGGCAGACATGTACATTTATAATGTAATTTTAAGTTTCCAGTAGAATCTTCGTTAAATATACAATTTAAATCAGAGAAGGTCGCTCGAGGCTTCCCAATTAAGTGCCTACACTAAAAGATAACCCGGCAATTTGCATTTCTATTGCCACAAAACTGATATAAAGCATATTCTTGCGTAAAACTTCATCTAACCATTATTTCATACACTCTCCCTACATATAATACACAATTGCACAGGTTAGCTATTAAAAGCTAGTAGACATTATGAGCCTTGTATCCTGCACCTTCAGGGATACATATCTACAATCATAAGTAGCCCTGTCTTAAGTCTACAATAATAAAACACTACGTACCTAATAGACAGACAGACATAGATGCATACTCATGTTATGACTTCAGTTTCAGACAGACCTACAAGATAATGCTCCTCTGCCATATATATCATAGTCACATTTCTACTATCCACATAATTAGATGTACATTCTCTTATTTATTTCTTATATGCTATTACATATTTCGTGGATTCACTAATTTTGATTGCACAAGTAGTACAGACATATACGTAGAGAGGGTGAGAAGCAAACAAAAGGGTACCTATGCTGGGTTATTAACAGAACTGTAGAACATAGCTTGGAAATAGGTACTAGAGTTGAAGTTGAGTAGTCAACAAAATGATCATCATCATGATTATCTTGATGGGGGTGATATGTGACTTCTACTGCTGGACTTCCCTACTTTTCCTTTACTGCCCCAAATGAATTGAGGATTTCGGATGTGCAAGTGTAATGTATTAACATTAGCCTATTCTACGACTGTAACTGCAGCTTGTTCGTTATTGTATACATAAGTGTAGATATTGCTCCGAGGCTTCTTCTAGTAATCTGCTATCTTTCCTGTCTTCCAGTTGATTTGACGTTGCCTTTGATTCACTTGCTTTTCCTTCAGCTAGAAAACTGAGAGTTAGGCATCCAAGACAGACACCGCATCACACATCTCACCACATTACACAGCCAAATCAACCACTACTAAAACTCGAATCTCTCTCTCAACTCAAATTTATAACTCCTACACTATACACCTCAACCATAATAATAATATCCTACCTAATCCTCCTACTAAGATATAGTTTTATAATAAAATATATTTTAATTATCTATAAGTTGTACTATATCATATTAATATCACCTCTGGCCTCCAGTATTCCAATCATTATTCAATGCAAATACAGTTTTAACAAGAAAATGTTTAGTTAGGTACTTTGGTAGTATTGCAATGCAGCTGACAAGCTTGTTAGTTAATACAGTATTTACGGAATATCATAATACCACAAAGTGTTTGGACATACACATAGGAACTATATAGTAAATATGGAAATCAGGAAAGACCTTCTGGGTTAAGATTAATTGTAAGATTAGTTATAGCATTAAATAGCTTATGTAATATATGCTTGCAATAGAGTATATTGGCTGGCTGGAAGATAAATACCTATAGGATAACGAACGGAGTGAATTGACCTAAACATAAAGAGTTGTTTCAATACGAAACTCTTTCACCGTTTCGGTTCATTGCTTCCTACAGTTACTTCTCTGGTCGTTTGTTTCTGGAAATCTAATGATATAATGCTTACTTATTGCTCCTCTTTTGCCCTCTGTCTCCTTTACGACTATCAGCATTTATCTCTCTCCACACACAAGAAGCACTTCCAACATACACATGTAAATGTACTAGGACTGTATCTAAGAATGTATAGTTAGTGCCTAATGTATTGTTTACACAGGTATCGACATAAATGCTCAGGTACGTACTTTTCCACAGATCTTTCTGATGTAGAATTTGTTTCTGTCTCCGCGACTTCTCGACAAGGTAGCAATAAGTTAGGTTAGTTGACTCCGAACAAACTGACTAAACAAGCCTATGTTAGTAGCTACATAAAGGAAAATATAGTAGGACGAAAAAAGGGTAAGTATAGTAATGGCTAAACTAATTATATTTTACGAGACTAGGATTTTGTGATAGGTAAGCAGTTTGTGTACTTCCTTGGCTACAATTGACTTTTTGTGTCCATTGTCCGTCTCGCGATATAATCATGGACCTACCTACACATACACAATCTTATCTAACCAGTCCCAAGTCGAAACTAAATATAATCTGCTGTATTACATAAACCAAGAAACTAGTCTCACTCATGATTAAGTGTTTTTGCCTTAAACGTGTCAACCTTACCTTTTAATTTGTGTCAACGTCAACCCTAACCTTATACTGCACTCGTTATTTAACCTCGCTTTCAAAACCAAATCTCAAATGATCTCTTCTCATTAAGCTCCTTATAGAATTATGTTACGCAACTCACCAGATCATAAATCAATACCTTAAGGAACGACCTACGAGATTAAGAAAAATAGCGATCTATGCCATAACTCCTTATGCGTATCACAATCGCGTATTAATTTGCATAGTTTTCAATAATGAAAATTGTTTTCATTTAATTGTGCAATAAACCATCGCAAGCATTTACCATCCAATCCTTTATCTACCAATAAATATAAAATATTTTCAGGTTATACGAAAAGAGATTTGTAGGAAGTGCAGTCCGACATTTCTGCTTTGGGTCCAGTAAAATGTTCAGTAATGGAATGAGGATATGACGAGGATTCTTAATAAATATCGCAATTCAAAAAAAATCTACAGCCAGCAATAAATAATATTTGATACACATTCCACGTAAGGAATGTGATCTGCTGGATTCGTTCGCCGTTCCTGCCGTCTGGTGATCTGATATCGGATCCATTCCGTTGATGCCGATGTCGACTTCATTTCATGTAGTACAAAGTCCAACTGTTGTAGAATATAATGCTACACAGTAGGTAAAGCAGTACAAATCTATCGTTTGTAAACAAGAATAGTGCTAGTGGATTGAAGAGTTTGATATTTCAATATTAAAAGTAAATAGGATCCATGTATGATATCCTTTTTAGGTTGTGGGACGGATTAATGATGTGATGAGATAGAATCAAATAAACTCCTGTCGGGACGTGGGTTGTTTTACATACTCACTTAAACTACTACGATATGCATATCAATATTCTAAGTCTCTAGGGAATAAGTCTGCATGTTTGCTATGTTCATTTTGATATTTATTTGTATTTACATAAGTGCTACAGATCTGCATAGTAGTATAGTGTGTACTATAGTATTTACATAGAACTGTAATGAGAATTTTTTATCTTTAAGCTAAAATCATAAATAACCGAGGAAAATGTTAGAGATACAGTTGGAAAGACATGAGGGAAAGTAGAGTAGAATATTTTTATTGGAAATGCTGCTGCGCTGGAGGGACAGGAGTGGACAGTATAAAAAATAACACTCGATTCCAACACAAAAGAAGAAGATCAAGTCTGTAACTAATACAAAGCAAATAGGTATGGAAATACTTCTGAACTCTACTGAATATAAGACATAAATGAATACAATATAATAATAAGGTAACATATGTAAGGCGAATCGATAACATGTGCGTTGTTTGCTGGCTTTGTTTAACGTTGGCATTCTTTGAATGTCGAGATCTCAAACTGCCTTTGATGTCTCTATTAGCTCATATTTTATAAAAGAAAACCACAATACGCCTTTTACATTGACATAAAACCGTCTTAAATCTTTTTGCATCTGTACAATCCTGTTATAACACATAAATAATCCAATCTGCTATACAGAACTCTATGGCCAACAACAAACAACAAAGTACCTACTTTAGTGTTATATTTATTATGCCACTACTTAATAGTTCTACTTACAGTATACTACCACTATATCCAATAAGATGAATTTAAAGCAGCTAAACAAGCATAATGTGGTTTATGCTGACCTTAGGCTACTCTTTCAATAACCACATACTAATTAGCTGACCCGTGCTTTTGTGAAAGTTAAGAGTTCATTCCAACACAAAAAATCCTTATCTGTCTCACACAATAAATATTTTAATCCAACGCGAAACAAACAACAGGAGAGGACCGCCGTTGCGATTTTTGATCTTGGCAATATATTTTTAATTCACAATGTAGGCAGATAAATATACTGACTTTCATCCTACCTTGTACTTACTTATAAGGAGACAATTGCCAAATTATATTGAGTATATTATAATTATAACATTCAAGGAGCACATCAGATCAGATTTAGTATAATTTTATGATATTGTTAAGGCATTCCATGTATAAATGAGAATGGATGATCAGATCATCAAGAAACTATGCATACCTACTCAAAGGCATGTCTGAAGCGTGAAAAATATTTCTTTGGGTATCCACTTCCAGTAATTCCAATAGTCAATAGTGTGTTGTGATAGTTGTGATGTGATGTGATCCCAATCACCGCATGAGCACCATCAATTTTGATTGGCACGTAAAACCGTCTGTATGCATGTTTTTAGTATATAGTTACATCAGTTGGTTGGATGATATCTTCCAGCCGACCAACGCATCAGTAGAAATTACTTTGTTTCGACTTTACAAAGATAGAACGGAAAAACTTGTTTTACTTTATGGGTCAGACTCAGACTGGATTTCACATTTCATTTCAGGATATAAATTACCTTTTTAGAGTCATGACATGATTCATATGTGTACACACTCTTTAGTTGGCTCTTCACGATAAAGGAGTAAAGTACCTAAGTCACTGCATTAGGAGTCAAGGTACACGCACGATACAATATCAAACAACACACATCTCCACACACAATAAAAAGCAGAAGTGATTGCAGACGAAATTACAATACATGTCAATTAAAAGCTCTGCATGGATACTAAACTGGAATTCTTCTTGTTTCTTGCTCCATTATGCAAAATGTGCTTTCCTATTAACTCAAAGAATTGCGTGGGTAATACTCACATATTTTATATAATAGTCTATACTACCAACAACACTCTCAACATTAACTTTTGCAAATATCATGGTTTGTTGCAATGCCATCTGCGGTAGTAAGTAAACTTGTCCAAGATGTTTTATACCTCAAATACAATTTTCCGTAAAACCCCTAGTGAAACAACTCTAGGCGATGCTATGCATTCAATGTAAGAGTTCGTGACGTATTCGTTGACAAATTTTGGTAAATTCTTTTCCAATGATGGATCTCAGTACAAATGTCATACAGTATAGTTTATTTGATTTCTACACACAACAAGAAGTATTATAATAAACCTACAAGCATGTAATCGTGAAAGCTTTAAACGATGTTATTTTTGAAAACGACTTCATAATGTATTTTGTCGAAATCTTTTTCAACGATTTTTTCTCTACAATTAAAATTAACTTATTTATGTGCCGTGTTTTTTACATCCAGTGCATATTGAAGTCAGCTCGTTGAAATTCAATAGGTACCCCTACAGCACTATACAATAGTAAGTAGTGCCCAGATAAATTAAGGCAGTAGTGCGCAAAGAGATTATAACTTGTGTAGTTTGTAGTTCAAACAATGCAGTAAGTAGTAGCAGTCAAATGAAGGCTGTGTAAACTTTAAAATTGTGGCCTAATAAGCATTCGGCTGTGGCACGCGACCTTTTCATCGCCAGTCTCTTTGCATTGCACTTCACAAGGAATCCTGACGCTGTGATTGTAAAGCGTTTTTACATTTAGCCACCCTTCTGCAAGGCGTAGGTAAATAATCGGCATAATCCTACGCCCAAACGGTTGGACTAGCATTAGAGAAGACGAGAAAAGGTGCATGTACGACACACTTACCGGGTTTATGACTGATATAAATATGGTACCTCAAGTTTAACTGTGTTTACAATGCTATTACCATTGCCTTGTCATGAAGGTTTACCTATTGTCATAGTACTTGTGACTTATTGGCTTTGGGTAAGAATATTATGATGAATTGTATTAGAGAGGATTTGTTCTGCTACTACCTTTATTAACTTGTTCAAATACAATAGACAATGGAAGGATTAAAGATTAGGTTTGTATGGGTAACTAAGTATAATATTCAGGACTGTACTTTGTACTCTAGATAACCATATCACACATAGACAAATAAAAATGACGTAGGACCATGCATTTAGATTGATAAGGATATGCACCAACTGAGTAAGCATCAGAGATTACATTTCTCCCAGGCTGCTGACTTGTAAAAATTATATTGTTGCACGTTGTGTGGTATTGTCAGGGTAAGTAGTTCAGCCAAGTGCATAGATCTTTGCATAACAAGACTTTATGTAAACAGATTACAGCGTAAGCAAAAAGACTTAAATAATTATATTTATGTGGCTGGCTGGAGTCAACTCCTCCAATCCTCTCTTTGCTATTTAAGTTTCTCTTTATTTTTGAGCTTAGTAGGTAGGCAACCTTAGTAGAGAAGTCGCTTTATCTCATTTGCCATTCATAGCACCGACTTTATATTTATTATCTTTGAAAGACAAATTCCTCGGTCTATTTAGACAGTGCTTATGCATACAGTCCTTTGTTAAGAGTGTTTACACAGAAATTGGGAGCGAATATTGTTTTTATAAAAGTGTTGGATCAAGCAGCACATTGTGACAAGACTATCTAACTTCGCAGTAGGTACGACTTGCGATTGGCACCGTGTGGCTGAGAAATACGATCTTTTTGCAATCTGTCAATCTGTTTGTCGCAAACGTCAATTTTTAAATCAAGTGTCTGTCTGGTATTTGCAAGCAGAGCAACTTTTAGCGAGTCGTGGACTTTAGATCTCTACCGTAAGTTATGGTTAGGAGACAGTATCATTTACCTCTCTCCTCCGACGCCTATTTGCCATAAAAAATCCCCAGATTCGATTAGCACGTTTGACAATGCCTGTCTGCGCAATTTATTTTCGCTTTTTTATAAGTACCGTGCTGTGGTTGTAACTGTAGGATAAATGTGTACTTATGAGCTGAAGTCGAGCAAATACACTAACCAGTAAGACATTACGAGGTCGAATTACAATTATCAACACATATTATATCACACTACTGATTTACACAGCTTAGCATTTCAAAAGAACATTAGTTATCAATTACCACTTTGCCAGCTACCGCCGTTAGGTCTCCAAACTATTACCTTGTCTTGTCACGAATTGTTCTCCACGTTGCAAAGTCCATTCTGTCCTGTCCTGTCTGTCCTCAACTTGGAAACTTGAGACGTGACTTGATAAGCTAAACTAACAACGGCCTAATGTACCCATTTATATCTATATACTTACAAGGAGACTTATTTATAATTTGTTACATTTCTTGTCTTCAACACACTCTTGACTATTTACTACTCTTTTTATGTCTGTGGGTTTTAATACTACAATTTCATCTGCACTACGATTAAAATATGACTTCAGACCCATGAATGAGTACAACTCAGCATTCATTTCACTTGCGTAGGCATAAATTATCATTGAGATAATCGTTAGTAACGACTCAGATAAAATTTCTTTTGTTTTTCAGTTTTCCTTTTCACAGTGTACTTTGTACTATGCCACGCTGTCGTAATTATCTACTCGGAAGGTTGAAATGACGATTTTATGCACTTGTATTCATTCACAAATCCAACAATAATGCCTCCTTAACTCATTAGCGAAAACCAAGTTTAATTATTTAATGCAACAACATTTGTATTATTAGTTGGACAGAATATAATTTCATCTTCCTTAATACATTGTAGATATATAGGAGGAATAATTGTGCAATAAAAATTACTAGTTCAATTTAAAAAGTAAGACCTTTCGCTAGATATTTCTTTTGAAGAATACAGATGCAGTAAGTCATAATAATATGAAATATAACAACATTTACGTAAAAACATACATCAAAGTTCAATAGAACTTTAATATTGAATTTTAGCATAATATGGCATACACCTGTACAACTTGCAATTAACATTCTAGAGGCATAAAACTGTCTTCAAAAGTTGCACAGATGCATTCTCGTATTTTACTGCCAGACTTAACGAATAGGATAAATTGAAAAGAGGATTGCCACTATTATAGGTTGCAATTGGTTTGAATCTAATAATTTAAGATGAAGTATATCGAGGAGAGATTTACAGGTCTAATAAAGCTTGAGGTAGCCTGTAAGTACATATAGATATGTTGTTAGTTGTTGGATTAGCGATAGTTGAGATACTTCCTGATATCATTCATCTTTCATTTCCCCGTTGCATTGTTACATTAGTAGTTTCTTCTATTGTTTACTTTAGTAGTTCATGTTTTTGCTGGAATAAAAGGAGACAAACATTGAATTGCTCCGTGTCTTGTTTTTGTAAAACTCCTCTGTGGCTCTGGTACATTAACTCTATAGAAAAATGCTAGTATTAACTGATGAAATCCGTTGTTGCCTCCGTCTGCCAATAAGAGAGACCTGGTAGCATTAATACAATAGCATCGAGACAAGTTAAGTGAGTTTAGTAGTGCGTTTTGTTGTGTGTCTGGCAAGGAGAATCTGCTTAATGGTAGTAAAATAATTATCAGTGTTGCAGGACGAAGGAATATCTCTTTTCATCTAAGGATAACAACAAGGCTAGGAAAACAAACCAGGTAGTATCAAATCAAAAGCAAGTTGTATATAAAAAAGAGTTGATCTGGACTGGGCACTGGAGGATATTAAAATAACAAAAAATAAAGCATTGCATCGGGTAGAGATGAGACTGATGATTTTAGAGTGGCGGAGCTCGGACGCGGCGATTCCTTCTTACGTGAGGCTGTAGAGGAACTAAAAGTTAAAGATAGGATTCGTCGTTTGTCAGGAGAAAAAGTGTAACGTCTGTGTATAGCTTGGTCTGGCCTGCCGCCCTCATTGCCTGGGGTAAAGCACAGCACAAGATCTTGGCGCAGGCAAAGAGCTGAGGTTGTCTTGTCTTTTCTAGTTTACTTACTGTGGAAGGTACTAGGTAGAGTGAGTATGGTGCACGGAGTATACTTCAAGTGTGGAAGCAGCAGAACGAGTGTGTGTGTGTCTGTATCGGTCCTTCCACTTACTACATAGGTTTGTAGTAGGATAAGTCATAAGGCCGAAAGTGTTGTAGCCAAAGGTAGTAAGTAGTAGCTCGCCGATGGTTTTGGTATGAAAGGAGACGGAGTTGGAAGTTTAAGCAAAGCAAAAGGAAGGGAAGCCAAGTGGAGGCAATAGTTGGGAAAAATAGGGGACGTCTCTTCGTAGGTTTCGTCTGGGGCGGCTGGGGGAATTGTGAGAGTGCGGGAGCAATTGCATTGCATGTTATCCCGTCCCATTCCACAGCCGACTGTGCTCTCGTCAACTTGGTCCACGCGGATTCTTCCTCCGTCGTAAATAACAGGAGCCTTGAGTTTATCGTGCTTATTGGGGAGCTTAGCTTACCTATCATACGAGCAAGTTACCTCTATATAGATACATAATAACACGTACCTATACATACAAAAGGACAGTAAAGTACACAGACACTAATAAATACAGTACTTCTGGGACTTCCGGATAAAATCCCAGAGCAAAAAAAGACTGGGGCAATTTCATTCATTCTATTATTAGTGTTTGAGAATAGAGTGAGAATTTTGAAGATTTTTCGGAAGGATTTTTTCTGGATTTTGTGAAAATTGTGAGAAAATAGTTAGCTATCTACGTGTGAATGTTCTGAAATAAGAAGGAGAAAGGTCATCTGAATTGTATGTGTTTGGAGTAAGCACGCAAACCGGCCGAACATAATTTGATTTGATTCCGCGTGCAGATTACGCGACGAAAAGAAAACTCTTACTTACTGAACTGAACAAAGTGAGTGAGTGACTGACTGAGTGGATGGAGTGAGTCAGTGAAAGGAAAAGGAAGAAAAGTGCTAAAGTTTTTTCCTCCAACTATTTTTGTTCTTGCGAACATACGTTTCTTTAGTCTTCTCCTGGCCTAGCTCCATTTATTTCTACTTACCTTACGTTGCCGGTGAAAGTGGCGAACGAATGTGCTGATTGTGTGTGTATGCATTCTACACGTTTTTATACAAATATTTTCAGGATCATAATACTCTCCGTGACATGACTTAAACCTTTGTTATTTCATACAAAAGGGGTTCATCGTTGAACATTTAATACAATAACCTCGGAGTATTTGACTAAATAGCAAAGGGGCAGAAAATAGCAATTTTCTTGGAGGGATTATGAATTGAACTCCTTTATTGGATCATAGTTGGCGGAAGTGAGTGACAGGTAGTGAAATATTGTCAAATAACTAGGAAAGAGAAGAAAGGTTTAGCAAAGTCTATTATGTACTTGCACATGTAGACTAGACAATTGTTAAATGGATTATAATGCACAGTCGGGCATTTGCATTATGAAAAAAGAGTTCACTAGAACGGAGAATCACTAAACATAGTTCTTGTGAATATAAATTGCAGCAATTTTTATAATTATTTCAGATTTGTGCGTACAAGCTTCAGAAAAATCCAGGCGTCTGTCGCAAGTTGTCTGCCTCATTGTTCCAGATTTAGACAGAAAGCCGGAGTTTTTATGCCGACAAAACCGTGTGAATAATTCACAGCAGTGTTTCTGACCACGAGGTAAACAAAGGAAAAAGAGTTTAATGCTTCTGCATTTAAATCCCTCAAGTTGCCAATGTGTTTGTTATTGTCTAACTACATGAATACTTAAAGAGCTATAATTGATAGCTCCCAACAACTAACGCGATTGAAAATAAACTCAAATGCCAGTCCGATCCAGTTTGCTGGAGGAGAACACGTAAAGTGGATATTTGTCTTGATAACCTTTGACTACTCAATTGAATATTGTATAACCCAGCGAACTCCCACACCAATAACCCACCGCACGCAATTACCCCTTGAGAAAGTAACACAAAACTGGAAAATTGACTAGAGTGACCTGCACTGTCTCAGTTTGACGAGTTAAACAGAAAAGTAACTAAATCTATTTTGTGAGAAAATCGAATAAATAATCTCAGTCAGGTAATCAGAGTCAGGTTTGTAGTTCAGTTTAGTCTGAAATTAACCCGAGGCGAGTAGTAATCCTCAATAGTACACATTCCAACTGGGAATTCAAACAGGACAGGTATTAATAGCCTTTGTACCAAGCTTGCGAAATATATGCACACTGGGATTTTGCATGCTGAAAAAGTGCGAAACGAACTGAAACTTAAACGACAACCGTGTTTGTTCTCCCAAGTTACATTACAACTTTGCTGATTGTAATCCTTATTGGAAGGAAACGAAGAGTAAAAGTAAAGTTTGCTCTCCTATGATACGACTACTCCATTTTATGGAGTTGAGCCTCTGAAAAACTGGAACGGAGTGTAATAGTGTACCTTAAACAGTGTACTTGCCTATGCAAAAGTTAAGTGTTAGTATTAGTAGTTTCGTTTAGTTTGTTGCTGCAAAAAAGAAATAATAAAGTGTAGTTTTGTGAGAGAGAGAACCCGAGGAGACGACTTTGACTTTTCTCAACTCACATACATACTCAATCTAAAGTTAAATCTGTATTTCTCCGATTTGCTTAGTACTGAACTAAACACTAAACGCCTATCGTCTCTAACTTGCTACGCTCTAAACTAAAGTTTCCAAGTGCAGTTAAGTTGAAGTTAGTGGCTCGCTGTTTAAGTATAATATCACAAAATAAACCCCACTTGTTCTACTTGCTCCACTACTCATCGTCATCCCCACCAACTTATATTACTACTACTTATTGTGCAATACAAATACAAAACTTATACTTTATTCCCAAATCTGCAAAAACAATCAAACAGAACTTCAACTTGAACCCTCTCAAACCATTTCCTGAGCCAATTCACTCATTCTTTCCAGGCACAAGATTAACGAACTAATCCTCTCCTAAGAATATATAATACGGATAATAATCGTTACATCTTCTATCTATTGTGCGACACAGAAACAACTATTCTAAAGTGATTGGTCTAGGTGGATCCGATATATTTCATTATATAACTGATTCTACTTAAGACCATCTTCAAACCCAAGAGCTGCTTCCTCAAAAAAAGGTAACTTCTAAAAGTTTCTCTTATTTATGTAGCATGTCTACTTATGTCAGTAGATACTTGAAATAATTCCGTCTCATTATCATTTTATGGTAGTGGTAGTCAACAATTTCTTTCATTTACCACTTAGCTATGGTTTGACACATGTTTTTCATGGAAAAATACACAATAGTAGTCAATAGTAGTACAGTAAGACCGCTTGAGTCTAAATAAGGCTTATTTGTGGCAGTGATTACAGAAGATTTGTTTAATATTATGTCAGAATTATATAATGTACTACTACATCATCCTGTATTGTAGTCTGAGAGTGTAGTGATGCAGATTGAGTTCAACAACAAAGTATCTTCTATAGGACATGTTTGTGGCTTCGGCTCTCTTCATTCCCAGTTCATTTCGTCTCGTTTGACGTTTGTTTGTTGAGGCATATTTAAAAGCTTTTGAAAATGACGATTCTTCATCTCATTGTTTGCTTTTGCTCTGCGAGTCTTATTATCTAATTTAAATACAGGACGACCTATTTCGATTACATTGTTCAAAAGGTTCCTTTCCCATGCTTTCTGTGTTTTATGTATTTCCAGATTTATGTTACTAGTGTTCTCTAAAGTTCGAGGTCTCTTTGTCTTTCGCTTAATCTTCCTTCTGCTACTCATCAAAGTTCCATGGACTTCAATATAGATATACTCATCCCCACGCAATCCCCGACTACTCTTAACTCTGACACTACTTGTACTACATCTGCTCTTTCGATTTATGTTATACGCATTCTGTAGTAATAGTGCCACAATTAAAAGTTACTCTTGGTAGCATTTACACTAATGTCGAGTCCTGACTATTGTTAATCTATACTATTCTAATGCTAGTGCCTATTAACTATCATTTACTGGACCTATAGTAGATCTATCACTGTATTAATATATATCTCTCTATCGTTTATATGGCAGTCTATTTAAACATACTAGCCAGAGATGAAAGTTACAAAGCGTGCAGAATGGAAAGTGACAGTATGAAGTATGGAAAACCGGAGCGAGTAGGGTTAGATTAGATGACATAGCAAAGAAGAAGACTCTCTTCCAGCTTTACATACTACTATATAGCACTATATCGTGGAATCTGTAATAACTAGGTATTATACACGCTGTATGGAAAGATGTGATATACTATATATAGAGTGCATTATTTAGTGTTTAGATTGTAGTTCCCAAGCCATAAGGACATGATACAGAAATAACACTCTGGCTTACAGAGGTCTCTTACTTACCCCCTGTCTTGTCTTGTACTGGCAATACTTTTATGCAATTTAATACTTCATCTCATGTTACTCGGCATCTTATGATTACACAAGAACGTGGATATCCTATTTTACATGCATCAGAGTTGACACAGTAAAATCCTTTTCTCGAATTAGTGTTGACGGGGTAGAAGTTTCAAGGTTCTGGAATCTGTTCTAGTTACATAATAACTGTTACTAACTAACCATAAGTGCCTAAGTAGTATACAGGAGTATTTAGTATCTGTGCTGCTTGGAAAATCAATTTCTTGGCATTATTTACAAGTTGAATAACGGTACACGCCACTGTATTGTAATGGTATGGCTATCTCTGTGTATTTTGCATCATTCACATCGACTCTGTTCACTATTTACATAAATGATGACTAATTAAGGAAAGCAAGCCAATGAATTAGTAGTCACCCATTTCCTTTTATCTTACACCCACAGACAGCCTTTGTACTCCTTCCACACTTAAATAAATTATTTATGCACTTCTCAATATTTCAAGTAATTATGTTCACTCCACTCGCACTCTCCCAACATGAAGCATATGGTTATTGTATCTTTTTCCAGAAACCTGAATAAAACACATGCATTTAGCCCATTCTCGCTCTCGCATCACAAACCAGACAAAACTCAAATTAGCAGATAGCGATTCAGTACTAGACAATTTCCCTAACATGGTCTAGGAGTCTTTGACAGTGATATAATTTACAATTACTGGAGTGACTCACTCCAGAAAAGTCCAGTTAGTCCGCCATGAAACGTCACTGGAGTACCAGACCAGGTCAAATTAAAATGGAAAAGGGGATTGAGGTTTCATCTGTTTCTGCTCTGCTCTTCGTTGAGTTAATTTGTATGGATGTACATATGAGTCTATAGTAAAGTGATATCATAGAAAGTTTTCATATCTGGTATAAAATCCCCAGACCATACATCTACCTTAAGGCAATATCAATTACAATAATTGCATGAATCCATACGCCTTCCCTATTCTCGCTTTCCATTACATTGCACAAGAAACAGACGACAAAATGTGTAAAAAATACACACTGCCTAATTTACAAGTACATATTCCCCGCAATCAAAAACGAGTTCGACATTGTTTGCGAGCCAAATGCACTATGTACATTCTGCATACATTAATTTAGCAAAAACCAAATGAAAGAGTAGTGCATTACACATCAATAATTTCTATACTCCCACAAAAGAATGCCAAATTCTACTATTTGACTTACGGAAATATTAAATAATGTGCACTCTGTAGTAGTCTACAGCTATTTTCGTTCTATACCTCCTATAGTGTGCATTGTGCATTATGATAATCATGGTGATAGTATCTCCATTGAGAAAATAAAGATTCCATTGCACTGGCAGTTGTTTCTTGACGATTTGGAGATTGTTATTGATAATGCAGCAAGAGTATCTGTAACAATAATGTAGGTATCATAAAGATAACATAATTTAGCAGTTAGAAGCAAACGTGCTACTATCACATTACCTCGTATCTACTGCACACACATACTCGACGATGATATTGACTAAACAACGCATTACTGTAGAGAGCTACACACGTACCGAAAAATGTCTGCTATGCAATATGTAATGCACTCTCTGGACTCTGGACTACAATGCTGATTCATATAAACTCTCATACATGAAAAAATTCCTAAGCATTAGACAGAGGAAGATTGTAGAGCTGCTCATGGAGAATGTACCAGACCAAACACAGAAAGCAAATAGTAATGAATAAATTATACAACAAAATACGTGTTCCGCAGGCATCTCTCTGAGTTTTGGTTTGTTTGTCTGATGTGCACTATTTGAAATGAGCTTTATGTACACTAAAGTGGCAGTGAATTGAGTCAAATTGCACTCAGGTCAAGTCAAGCTAGCCAAAGTACGTAATGTAAAATGCATGGGGAGACTTCTCGCAATCAGCTAGCAGACAAATTTGATTGAGTAAGTCAATCCTACTTTGTACATTTACAATATTCCCTCAAACGTTAAATCACATTAGCCTAATCTCCTCTTGCAAAAAAATCACCTTTCATTTAATTCACTCTTTTATAACTGCAAGCCAGCTCTGAAGGATTTATGATTCTTATTCTATCTACAACAGCCACGGGGACATCCTACATACATTACATTTACACATCACTGCAGAATCTCTACTTGAATTATGAAAGGCCTTTGATATCCTCTGTTTCACTACTTCATGGTGATAGCACTCGTATTCTTCGCATTATCATCTCCAATATCTACTTGCTGCAATTAGCAATAAGGAAGGTGGTCGTCTCTTTGTGTACCTTCTTCTTCTGTTTTACTTCATATATTATGCATTACCTTGGGCGTATTTTCTTATGTTCTATTGGGGTAAATTCGAGCTGTAAATATATTATGAGAATTTGAGTCCTTTCATTCCTTTAATTCAAAGGACATTATTTAATATCATCATATTGCAGATTGAATAGTTGCACACTTAAATGCTGTTGTTTCAGTAAATATTAATAAAATATTGTTCAAAATTTTTTATGACTTTAGTTTTTGTAAGATATCTATGACTAATCTAAATTGACTGTACTACCAAACCACAAAATAGAAAAATTATGATATGACAGAATTTTTTAATTAGCAAGCAGGAACAGTTATATTAGTATGAGTAATTTCAAACAACTGATTTTGTACCGTTAAGTTTATTGATTTAATAATGGTTGAAGTGATATACATCAGATCAGATAGTGAATTTTTAATTATTACACGTAGTACTTATACAGATAACCATACTCTTAAAACCGAAGGGAAGAATACTAATAAGAAAATGAACCCACAGGAGTTGTAATTGTTTTACGTGTGTATATTTATATTATGTAAATGTGGCTGTAAGTGAAGTCAACAATCTCAGGTCAAAGACTAAGAACTTTTTTACCTTTTCTTTCTTGCCTGCTCAAGTCAGTGTCCAATGACCATATAGTTAATAGGGCAGCTTATGAAACTTAAATGCTTTGTGTTGTAAGCTTTGGAAGTAACACTATCTGCCCACACTGTGGCACATTAGTATACCTAAATATACAATCTACATAGGAGAGAAGAGTCTGGAGTTGCACGGGATCCCAAATAATTATTTTGTAACATGGTAGATAGGCAGTATTATAGTATTTAGATGCAATTAGATGACAATGAATTCTCATTATGGAAAAAGTTGAGACATCTGGATTGTAGTTATTATTTCATGTAAATAAAGAAGAGACAAAACAAGCCTGGGTAACCTAACGCTCGCCTTAGGGTCATTCTTATTGATGCTGTACGCATTACACATTGTACAATGAACATAAACAGGACAGTAGTACTTATTAAGTAGTGAATACAATACAATAGTGTGTTTTAATAGCTAAGTACATGAGACAAGTACTTTTCATGCAGTTTTTATACACATCCATGGGCGAACCACACAAATATTCAGACAGAATCAAGCACTCCTGACTCTGACTCCTGACTATTCGTGTAAAACAGACAATAGAGAATGGAGAGCCATCCTTAGTCTATCTGTATTGTATTTCAGTAGTGTAAAATATGTAAAATGTAGTATTTAGTTATCTGGGGAAATATGAAGTTGACATATGAATGCCAAGTTGATGTTCCTTCACTCCTCGTCTGTATCATTATCAGCGTCATCGTGAAGGGGTCATCAAATTGGATTTGAAGATTTGTTTACTTTCAGGGCATCATTATTTATACATACATAGACATGATAGCATTAGATGAAGAATTGTGAAGTGTGTTACTCTACTACAGAGGGGGAAACGGTAAAATATTGTGCACAAGAAGCGAATGGGCAAGAATATTTTAACTAATACACATAAAAGGCATTATACACAACTATAACTCATAAAATCTTATGCCTTAATACTTTTTGTGAAGTTGCACTACTTTGATACGTTTTACTTTATAAAGGACATACAAAATGCAACTACTGGATATACATATGTAGAAAACAAGTATTACAACTACCTAGAGGTGAGCCTTTCCGAATATACTTATGTTGATATAAGTTTTTCGCCAAAGTAGTTACACAAGCATTACTTACAAACTGCAGTAAAGGGTTAGAAAGTTTAGTAATGTGGTACTTGAACTGAGAATGCTGAGAAGTTTTCTTAATACAGAATAGTAGTAGTTATGTTATTAAGTATAACAAACAGTAGGAAAAAATAAAAGAAAAAATCCGGCTGCCTGCTTATTAGCAGTGTGCCTAATACAATAGAGCGCAGGCAGTATAATAAAATAGGGTATAGTAGCACCTATATATGTATTTACTAGGGAATGTCAATAAAGAGTTTGCTTTGATATCTCAAGTGCCTTCATTTCCTCGACCCTCCACCTAGCAAATCTTAAAATTATGGTAGCCTCTCGAACCGACATACAGAAAACACTGTACAATACAATAGGAAACAACTTCCCTGCAATGCAAGTAGCCTGCGGAGAAATTATGTATTATGGACAAGCTGAGAGACAAGGCTAAAGAACCAGAAAACCGCATCTTACATCATACCTAACAGATAATACAAATAAAATACAGTCCTATACCCAAACTGACAAACAAGAGTAGTGTATTGGATTCCTACTGATGTCATGTGCTACTGCTTGTCATGAAATACATTGCACTAGTAGTGTATGCTTGAGATGTGGGTTTATACAGTTCAACTAGGTACCACTCCCAATAGCAAACTTTCAAGATGATTTCATGCGAAAAATCAAATTTCGAATATTTATTTGACGCTGCAATGAGTTCAGATGACACTGAAAGAGTATTTACACTTGGAAGGCATCTTCCTTTGTACAGGTAGAAATCAAAGCTGATATAGTGCTATACACCCATAAAAGGCTGTAATGCAAATGCACTTGAGCAAGTGAGTCCAAGGTCTTATCGAGTAGAAATTCCTCATATTGTTCGCGTACCTTTAGGAAATTGAAAAGGTTAGAGACAGATAATATGGTAATGTACGAAGAACATGAAAATGTTGGATATTGTTTTGAATGTATATATTATGTAGCATTTGTGAAATTGCAGTAACTGTATGACGACTGCTCCTACCTGATATCCATGGGCATAGGAAACTTGATTTGACTAGATAGATTTGTAATTTAATGTAATGGAATTCCATGTAAATAGTCTCGGGATTACGTGCAGTATCACTATTATGTTATTTTGCATGGTGCAGTTATAGCTCGGAGTATGAATGTATTTATATGAAGAGAAAAGTTAAGTCAGCTAGGAATTATGATGACATTCGCATGCAACACTTTTTTGTCAACCTAATTCTCTATCTTGGCATGTGTGACAGGTAGACACGTCCATAATCAGTTGAATGTCATTCCCAATTACATACATATACCTACATAGCTTGTCCCTTATGGCATTTGATTTGTTAATATACTTATGCTGGTTGACATGACTGGTAAAATGTGCAGGGAGTGAAGAAGAAGAAAATTATGTCCTGTATTCCTATTACATGGTATGCTAGGCATTGTATATTATTGTGTGCATTGCTATTAGCATTGGGGAAATGGTGGAGGGAATAGAGTACTGCAATGCATCTCTTACGATTTCAGTTGATATTATGGTTTTTGGATTCGTTTAATGTCTCGTCTCGTGCAGAAAGTAAAATGTAGCATAAACAGAGCAAAGGCTAAAGGATTTCACCCATGTATTCTGCACAAGCTTTGTATGTAGTACAGTGTGTGTATAGGTAGGTACGTAAACTTAAGACGTGACTTCTGGTTGTAATAGTGGAATGAGGCTCGACCGTGTTTGTGTGTAGTTTCCTTTGCCTTGACTTTCGTTTACGTTGGTTGAGGACGAGGAGGAAGGGAAACTAATGTTAAGCTAAAGCTAATGTAATGTAATACATGATGGTAATAGTAGTCTAGTCTAACAGTAAGAAATAACATAACATAAAATTACACAGCATAACATATATTAGGAAGCCAAACCAAACCAAGGCAAGGAGGGGCAAATCGATACCGAAATTGCAACTATCCAAATGCCGATTTATCTTCTTACTGCATTCAGCTCAGTTCAACTGTTCAACTTCAACTAGTCTGTGCACGGCGATGAGGTTGTTCTTATTTGCTATATAGGAATGCGATAGATTTCAAGCAGAATGTTTCTATTTTAGATGAAAACTCGGTTTGTGATGTGGATGTGAGTTGCTGTGCCTCTTCTTCAAGATAGATAATAGGATTTGCCCGATTTTCGATTTCGATGCGGAAAGGAAATTCTTGAAGCTGTTCTGTATATCTTGGCCTCCCCGCCCTATGTACACTCTCTTTTCTAGGCATCTATTGTACATTAAAGACTTGAATTGGATTCCCTATCTGTAGTTAACCAGAATGAGATACAATATCAATATTGCAAATACGAGTCAACTCATCTATACTCAGACTCGAGCGACCCAGTCAGGACATACCTTTATCTACTCCTCTCTCTCTCTCTCTACACAAGTGCACGTAGTTACGTACGATTCACATCAGTTCAGAGTTCAAGTCAGATTGAACGGATTCTGTCGGAGCGATTCCCTTGCCACTGTGTCATTCTCAAACTACAGTCAAATCTAAAGTAGATACTCCCTATACTAACCTTCTCTACCTACGACACTCTTTGTCACGATAAGTGCATTCTGACTACCTTGATTTGTGGGACATGTATTTTCCATTCTCCAGTCTACATACCCGCTTCCTCTAATGTCATATTACTCGGTTAATACTCATACATTATTAACCCCAATTCCTAGACTTTATTTCACAAACTTTTACCCCAGACCACTTTTTTCATACTTTTATGTAAGTACCACAACTATTTATTTTGCTATTTAAACTATTCAAATCACCATATGAAGTCAATAATGTCAGTAACGTAATAGGTTGTTGTTCATGCAAGCATATAAAATCTTAATGGTCTAGTTATACCATTTGATATTAGTTTAGCCTAATGCCATTTTGGATGTAGGGTAAAAATTGGTGGATCCAACATTGGGGAAGTTTGTTATATGGATCACATTTAGAAAAAGTTCTTCTACCTAGATTTCATATAATATGATTTAAACAATTCGTTATCTGTGAATAGCCTTGGTCTTTATGCACCCAAGAGGGAAGTTACTAATTAATCCCATATGTACATTTTAAGCAGAGTGTGCAATGATGCATAGAGATAAATTGAAGTGGGTATAAGTTTCCCTAATGTAACGATAATAATGGAGATGGTATCACTCGCGTGCAATTAGCATTTGTACTCTAGAAGAAAAGCATTGGGTGGGTGTCCAAAATTATTGTGAACGTCCTTGCATAATACATCTGTATAGATTTGTACAGTTTGGGATGGAAAGCGAGATGGAAGGCGAGTGAAAGTGGTCTGGTGGGAGGAGGAGGAAAGTTCGGCAGGAGCAGAAATTCGTAGATTTAAACGCATTGTAGTCTGTGCTTTGGAAGATTTAATTCAAAGGGAAGTGTATTGTAGTAGATGATATAAATGAGGCTCATTAATTTGTTACATATTTTTCGGTAGCGGAGCGGAGTAAACGAAGTTGAGTTAGGAGTCTGACGAAAAGAGAAAGTGAAGTGAAGTGAAGCCCAGCGAGGCAAAGGCTGACTTAACTATTCTCCGTGGACTCGGACAAAGAATTCACGCATCAGTTACATTTCCCTAGCCAAATTGAATTCTCTTGCATTACTTTCCTTTGGTACATACGAGAAGAGAGAGGACGTCTTCCATTCTCTAAATACCCAACCATCCATCCAATCAAGAGATATATCTATACTTGCCAAGAAACAGTATTACTAAATGGACGTATGTACTTAGGTACGTGCAATGTAAACAGGTACTGAGGAAATTGACATATACTAACGATAAGTAGTTATGTACAATGAAATCTACATATCATTTCTCTTTTATTGTGTTTCAGCTTTCTTGTTACTTCTTAGAAACCTGGATCTCTATTCCTCGTTATATCCACCCCAAGAAACTATATATTACTTTTTTATGCATATATCATTGAGGACAGCTTGTGACAGTTACAGGTGTATATTTGCACATCAGAGACAAGACATCAGTCTAGGCCTAAGCGTTTAGCACAAAAACACAATCAAAATAAATCTGATGTTTATGTCATTGGATATTTTATTTCCGAAATAATAGTAATAATTGGCGTTATATGCTTGTCCAATCAACATCGCAAATGTAAACTGGAGTTCACTGTTTCAGAAAATTATTTTGGGTAAGGTTTGGTTGGTTTTCTGCGCCCAAAATAATTTTTATCGGATACAGATGTCATAAGTTTCGAGATGAAAGTTTTAATGGCATAAACTTAGTAGAATTTTTCTAAAGCACAAGTGAAAATATTACATAAATATAAATAGCCTAGTAAGTATGGATGGTGTAATGGAATTTGTAGGTTTGCCTTGAACATAATAATATATACAAATAAGGTTCTGTAAATTATAATTGTGCAGTAGTAGTTGGGTAGTTAGTGGAATGGAATAATGATATAATGGTCTGATTATTGTAGTAGTGTGGATATATAATAAAAGGACAGAGCTCTTTTGGCTGTCATGTCACTTGACTAATAATGGAACAGGAGACAAATTCCCAGTGCTAGTACGAATGAATTGAAAAGAACACGTATCTGATGGTGACTAAAGGTCTTAAGCACGCTCTCAACTGGATTTAAGTAGCGATGACCTAGATGGAAGCGATATTGTTGTGATATTACGAGATAAGTGGTAGTTTGACTTTATATAATCGCTATATGGTCCCGAATTCTTTATGAATAAGATTATTTGGGTTAGCTTAAGTCACAAAATAGGGAAGTGAGATTCGCACACAATGCTGGACTCTAAGGAGGCTATTAAATATAATGAATGTACAGGGGTATTTCTTATGCACGTTAAATTAAAGGGAGAGAGATGGATGAAGGAGTGACTGGTCCTTTTACATCCATTTATAAGGTCTGGCTGAATAGGATATCTTTAGCGTGCACTTAAACTTCAGTTCAATTCATGGAAAGTTGAGTGGAGTGTGATGTGACGTGAGGAAGTAGTGCAAGTCGTAGGATGTGTGTATGGAGAAGGACGAGAATAATGTGTATTCAGAAACCTCAGAGGATGTAGAAGGTGCTCACTTCACTCCGAGTTGACGTGACTTTACTTGACTCGACTTAATAAATTGGACCGACACAACTATAAAGAAAGATGCATTAGAAGTTGAGAGAAAGATAAATTTCAAATATAACTCCACTCTACAGCTTTGAATTCTTAGCCAGTGAAATAAATATGCCGACTTTCCTTGTCAATCTGTCGTAAGTAGTGGCACTTGAGCTTTCAGCTTCGAATTACATTAGCTTCGTTGATCTCCATTGCTTTGACTTCATCGTTAACTCGACCAGTTCAATATATTATTTACCAAAGTTTCCTTATATCTTACTTACCTTTCTGGTTTCGACTTAATTTCAGTTTACTTATCCACACATTAAGGCCTATAGTAAATTAGTTTGCCAAAGTCATCACGTAATAACACTCGCTACATAAAGAAAACCTATTTAAGTTGATTTCTACTATATTATGCTCTGCTCTTGTACTTGCTAATGATCTGCCAAAGGAGATAATAGCGAGAAAGAAACCGAAACTGATTTATATTATCTTTGCAATTTCTTAAGTAGATATAAATCTTTCATAAGTGAAGGTACCCATTGTTTCATTCTATATAGCTTTCCATACCGTATAGTGCTTCGTATTAATAATAAACCTCAACCGATAAAACTAGTAATACTCAAGTAACACTAGCACTTGCACTTTGCACTATAGATAAAATAAAGCAACAATAAAAAGCTGTAAGTTCATAAATCGATTGCACCGCACTGTCTGGTCTGTTTTTTTCGAGAAAACTACTATTGTTTCTTGTAAACTGTGAAAATACAATGTAATATTTGAGTGTGCAGAGTATATATGGGAATAAAGAATTCCACGTAACTGCAGGGATACATATAGAACATGACAGGTACATGTAGAAATGTAAAGACGCTGCATTAACTGACAATGAGAGGATTTTCTTGGACATGAAACCAAAGGCTAACCAGTAATGTCAAACCAAACCGCAGAAGTGCTAAAGGTTGATGATGTTGTTCCTCAGATTTGAATAATTCTTTTGAACCTGTCGTGTTAGCAATTCTAGACAAACTTTTCAAGAAACAGACAGAACGAGATGTGTGAGAAGTGGAAAGAAAACTCTAAACCAAATAAATCCATTAGATTCTTGAGAGATTGCAAAAACAGTGGTTTTCGGCACGGTAAAAAGGCACCTTTCATGTCACTCGGACCTAATGCATAATGGTCATAAGAGAGTTGTAAAAGATGTAAGGAAAGGAAACCAGATTGTTTACCCAGTAGTCAAGTCGGAATACTTTCTTTTTGCTGGTAGGTGGATTCTGCAATTTCTGCGAATGGCTATGTGGTCTGTGTCTTTAACAGTATTGTGTTAGCGGGAGAAGGAATTCATTGTTCTGCCCTACGATTATGGTCAATGGTCAATAACACATCATCGTTTTAAGTAACATGATGACATTTTGATCGTATCACTGTATTGCACAATCAGAAGCACTAACTATATCCATATACATAGCTACAAGAAAATAAAACGACGATCCGCTTACCTAATATAGACAGATAAACCCATTTAATCTTGTAGTCATTGAAAGGAAGAGTTGAAAGACATGAAAATGAAATAAAGATGTACTAGTCTGACTCAAAGTCAACTGAGTCCAATACAATAGACTATATAACTAAAGAAGTAGTTGCATTTGCTATATTATATCTGTAGTTGTGTACTGGCGAGAGTAATAGGAAGCAGAGTGAAAATCCTCTTTTGCAACGAGGACATTACCTAACCTAACTTAAGTTGGATGAGTTTAGGCGAAAAAACGAGTTTCCTCCACGACCATATCTACACTAAGTAAATATAGAGATAAAATGGAGTCTTTTCAACTTGATATTTGAAGCAGTTGACTTTGACTTTACTTTCCGTCCGGTTCTCAATGCGACATACATTCCTATAGCCAATATATAATACTTATTGTCACTACAAGTAACACATGTGCCATATATGCAGAAGAAGAAAGCTAGTAAATGAAAGTAAACCAAGTCAACCTAAAAGCGACGTCGTTGTCAAAACTGAAGATGAAAAAGTTAAAAGGAAGGGGAAGGACAGTTGCAATTGCATCACATCTCATCAGAACATTTTAGCAAGGATGTAGAAGCAATCCGCTTGCACATTACATGGCGTAAATAGGGATATGTTGTTCCTGACACAGGCCCCGACTCTAATGTAATAGAAGGGATGCTGATTATGCTCTTCCTTGAAGGCTTTCCTTATGCTTCCCGATTACATACTTAGGGATACGACGGCAATACGAGCGATGGCCTGTGGCGAGATAAAATCCAATGGAAAATCCATACTTCTCCTTCCTTGCTTTGACTTCTCTACATAGCCCTATCTTTTCACTCTTCTCTGCACTTTGCTCTCTCGATGCCCTATATCGCATATGGGTGCTTATTAAACAAACTACATAATGTGTGCATGTATGCATATAAAGGTATACTTATATGAGAACGTGGTTAAGTTGACCCTTATCGTTATGCGTTGAATTTATCTCTCACTCTCTAGTGTAATCTATGTTGAACATACTCCCTACTATATGTGCGGAAGAGTTTTATTTGTTAGTACCCAACTACATGTAGTAGGTAGGAGTAAACACATACACCGGATGAAATGAGATTCTCTTTAGTTTCTAGATACCTACCTATAGGAGATAATAGAGTTCTACTTAGGTAGATGTAGAGAGGGGATAGTTTCCCTTCCGAATCATCATCAGCTCTTCTCCCACTCCATCTAACATTAAATGGGTGACATAACCTTGACTGAAATACATAAAAGGGACTTGCTCAGGACCCTTACCTACATTTTATACAGGGAGTAGTGAGCTATTGAGTTGAACACAATCATTGCTATTTATACAGATACCATCTGAGTTAGAGTCTTGTGGGAGAAGATTACGCATTAAAAGTGCCCACAAAAAATCCCGTCTCTACACAATATATGTATCTCTATGACCAAACCACATCTCTATGTACGGACAGAAGTAGTTTTCTGGACTGGATAGATAGACAATTGAGCTAGCACCTGTGATACTTAGTATAGTGGGATAATATAGTTGGATGCAATGAATTGGACTGGATTCGAAGAATAAAAGTGAACCTTGCAGCCGGGACACCTTTTTTGCTCCTTTCTTGGATGGAAACCTTGACATTGGCATTGTACTGCTACTGACTGAATGCATTCTACTATAGATTGAGTTTTTTGAGAATTGGATAGAAATGCATTAGAAGACTTGTAAGAAAATGAGGATTTACACTGTATGGTTCCATTGAATTGACTCACAGTAGTTTGGAGGAATTCTGGAAAATAGCTCTGATGTAATGAATTTACATCCAATTTGATCTGATGAGTGTATGTATGTGAAATGTTCGTGAACGATGGTGTGAACTGAGTTAGGAAATCCCTTTGTATATGACTTGATTGAATTCCACTTAACCTCACTCCACCTGCTACTTTGCAATCAGTGTCGGCCAGAAGTTCTGGTCAACAAGCATTAGAATTTTCCATGGAATTTCTCTATTGGAACTTGAAACGACCGCATATTAGAATATCAATTCACCTGTAGGTAAACTAAGGCGAGAAAAGTTTATAGTAAAAAAGGAAATTGCATGTTGGGTTGATATGTTGTTTTCAGTCTCTCAGAGAGGATGATTTAGGCAGATTTCTGATAAAATGATGTTTTCTATTGCATAATATTGACTCCCATGCATGCAATGCATCAAATCAGGAGTTTGACAGCAAAAAACATTTGTAAGTAAAAGTATCCGTGATTTAAGCATCATCTTTGCCTTTGCTACTATGTACTTTTCATATTTCTCAACCACCGATCCTATTATGCGTCAGGATTCACGGATATTGAGTCATATTTCTCGAGCGTCTGTGCAGAACTAATAAATGTAGGTAGTTTTTGATTCATAAAGTTTTGAGGCATTATACTACTAGCATACTGAATAATAGGTACGCAGAGGGAGAAGTAATAAACGACAAGGCTGTTATTTCATATGAGTTGATGGTGATTCAATCCATTAAAACTTAAGGAGCCAAGTAAAAAATATCTTTTGTCTGCACCGGATAGCTATAGAAATCGCATTATACAAATAATAGGAGTTGAGAGAACTCGTCTAGTCAAGGAAAGACAGGCTGCCGATAATTGCTCCAAATTACACCAATGCAGGATCTAAGACTGAAGGAGAGCTACGTAAGTGGCTTTGTGATGTTAACTATTGCAGAAGGGCTATTATAAAACAGAGCGCTTTTTATCACAAACTTATGCTGTCCATCAAAACCTATTATCATAATTGCAATTTACATTGCGCAATATGACAGAACCCTGCCAAATTAAATGTGGATATCCTCCGTGCTTTTCAATTTACCTTGATTTGGTATGTCTGCATGATAATTACACGTCCTTAATTGTCATTAAACTAACTTTCCGAATAAATTGAAATTTTGCTACCTAATACACTAATTTAGATGTAATAAAAAACTGGTTACAAAAGTTATTAATTGATGTAATATATAATGCAAATGGGCAGAGTAGTCGATGTGTATATTTTACGTCTATATTGGTACTGAATGATAAAATGGGGTAAAGGAGGACAGTAATAGAGTTTAAATTGAAAGTAAAGATAAAGTGAAGATCAAAGGTATAGGGTATAATGGTCCCATGAAACAAAAGCTTAGTTGGTACTTACCTGCTTAGGTAGGCATATGTTTAAGTATACTTGTTCACGGTCCATTCTCTGTAGAGGAGGATAGAGTAGGGCAGCATAACATATCACCTAGGTACACAATAGTACACTCGACTGTATAGTCGCCAAGTAGAAGTCTGTAAAGCCTCTGTAAGTGTAGAAAAGCGCAAGCTATTGATTTAAATGCAGATCTACAACTTTTTTCCTTGCTTTTCTTTTCGCAGCCAATTCAGTGCAATCGGATTGAGTGTGGCTTGACTATGAGTAGCTGTATATGTACAGCTCCTTTTGTACCTATTAGTTCCTTGTAAAATCATGTAATATGTGTATACGGAGAGCACACAGAGGAAAAGAACCTTTGTACATGTTACATCATACTTATATGTACATCTAACCACAATCCACATAGCGAAACATCTTCTGCAGTGCAAATACAAACAGATACAAGATCACACGCACATCATATCAATATCCTTCCTCCTAACAATCTCATCTTGTGTCTAAGGTACACAAACAAACAAATGGATGCTTCTCGATGCACTGGAAGTATACTTGGCAAATGTCTTATATGAACCACTTAGTAGCCTATTGGAAGGAATGTTATCAGCAGTATCATATTATATAGTAACTAAAAGATAGGTATATGATTGGAAGCGTTCTTTACTATTCTTAACCTTACTAGTATTTATGTGATAAAAATGTAAGAATCTCGATTCGGGAGGTGAGTGCATGTAAAATGTAAATTTATCTCTATACAGACAGCACATGTATCTAGACGTATTAAGCATTGCATGTGCAATTGTTATATTTATATACAGTACTTTCCCTCACCCCGGTTTACAATTGCCATGAACTTGCAGTCTATCCTGAAATTACGTAGTATTGTACTGCAGAAAAGGTAGAAATCCAGTTTAGTCGATGTTTACTGGGTGGTTTAGTTACTAACGTATGTTAAAATGGCAAGTTGGAATTAGCAATGGAGAAAGGTCTGCATAGCTTGGCATTTGTTGACTCTGAGATTTTTATCTTGTAAATTTTGACATTGACATTGCCCTGGCACACCATTGCTCTGCATGACTACCTATCGTATATTTTGCTTTAGATTAGGAATTATTACAACAGAAAATAGTTGACGGAAGGTAGGGTTGTAAGGACAGGACGGGGAAGGAATTCTTTAGGTAGCAAGCATTCTCTAGTAGACAAACAGACTAATTGTAAGAATAGAAGACAATAGAGAACATCAAGTTGGGTCTACTTGTTTAGTTGGCGTTAGCGAGAATGAGAATTTCCTGAAGGGTTTTAAAGGATTTTATTGTCTTACATAATATGAGTGTAAATAAAGAGAAGTTACTCGTCCTCTTTTAATTTCTAGCTTCTTTGAGGAGCAAAACTTGTTCGTCTACTCAAGCGAAACTCACATTAACTAAAATCAAGTCGAGTTTTGAGTCAACTCAAGTCAAGATACTCATTTATTCAGGTAAATAGATGTAGAGTCAGATCTATCTGTAAAACAAAGTACCTATATACTCGTAAGTTTTAGTTGAAAGTTGCTTATATTATTATTATGTTTATCGTAAAGTATGCAAGCAAGGTTGACTCGAGTTCAGGTGATTGTTATTCAGTGACAATTTTTTATATTTTTTGTACAAGACACTTTAAGGTAGTAGCTACACTCGATTTTATTTTCCGCCAGCCATCAGGCTGCTGCAGCTCTGAATTGACCGTTGGAATTGGAACAAGAATGTTTCTCGAGTGTGAATTTTCAATTTTGTGGGATAAAATATACGTTGCAGATGCTGCAGTGGAATTAAATATCATTTGAACAGTCAATGGGTTAAAGACTGTAGCAGAAAATGGCAAAAGAATTATAGTGCATTGTTGAGTAGAGAAAACAATTTCTTTTTCTCGTTAAGAAGTTAGTTACGCATAGATAAATAGGAGATAGCATAAAGTAAGAGAGTGAAGTAAACCCCTCGAGTCATTGGTCTTTTTATTTTATTCATTTACTGTACTCGTCTCCCGAATCTCTAGCAAGATGTAAGTAAGTCTGCATATTACACAATAGGAACTATTAGCAAGGAGAGGAGTGCAGTGTAAGTAGCACTAAAATCTTAACACAGCAATAGAATGTCTGAGCTCTAAAGTAATTTCTACTGGGTAATGTGTGCATAAGTTGAGTACTTGCCTAGTTACTGACTGCAAGTAAAATTGAGTGTGTAATGCTCATGTACATATGTAGTAAGTAGAACTTAATGTACTATTTTGTTTAAGAGTTTCTTGCTTTGCTTACGTTACGCTATTTGGTATCCTAAACATCAGAGCATAGTTTGACTGAGAGGCTGACAAGCAAAGCCTTGACTATTAGATAGAGGAAACATTTAACAATGAGATGAGTGAGAGACGTAAATGTAAACATCTGGCAAGTTTGAAACTCTTAAGTTAACTAATGTAACTTGAAATAATAATACAAGAACAGGCATTGTATATTATGCTATTTTTCCTTTTAGTAGTAGATCTAACTAGTACTACGCATAATGTCTTGTAATTTACTACTGTTAAGTAAATACACTATAAATCTTAGGTTTTAGTACGGATAGACATGTAATTGTGTTCGGGTAGCTACGGAGTGAAGAGTGAGTGACTGTTGTTGTGATGTGAGCAACTGTTTGATGTGTATGGCGATGCTGATGACAATGATACATTAACTTTAGATTGCCCCAACTTGCCCTTCTACTTTATAAACGAAAGAGAAACTGAGTTTTTGTCCGAAAATCTTAGAAATGTTTAAGTATACCTATAGAGATTTGAAGATACCGGTGAGGTCAGGCGCTACGGCATTGCATTCATTTTATTATGTTTGACTTGTTTTCCACATTAGTCATAAAGATGCAACTCTTCCATTCTTGTGCACTGCAATGTAACATGGCACAACATACATACCTTCAAAGTATCTAGCGATGAATACAGAAATCTGTTGTATTTATTGTGGTGGAAAAGATAGTTAAGAAGGAGAGGTAAAGGGACGGAGAAGGGAAGTCAAACTCGATTCAATTTAGTGTATGAAAACACAAAAAGATTTCTGTCGCAGTGAAGAGAAATGCAACGAGAATATATAAGTAGAAACGACAAGTTTGCTGGAGTGCATGTCTATGTCTCAAGTCCAGAGCAGGAACCAGAGTTTTGTAGCCAACAGTAGTGTACAGGGCCCTGTACACGAACGAAAGCATATCGGAGACATTCACTTCACTCACATAAGCTACTGGCATTAGAAGAGGCACTGTCTTGTCTCTGTTGACTTGACTTAACTGTCTCTACCTAATGTATACCAAGAGTATATGTGCCACTGCCAGCCAGGGCCAGGCCTTGCCAATTTCATATTCATGTCGCATTCGCCATTCCTGTTCGATTCTCTGTGAACTGAACTGAACGTCTCCATATAGAAATTCTTTGTATCAACTGTAGTCGTTGTGGAATGCAGATAGAAATGTTCGTCTTCGTCTCTTCAATTGGCTCATCCCTTGCCCTACATGCTCTGCTCTTCCACTACTATACTACTACTGTTTATCTATTTTATTTATTTTCAGATATCCCTCAAGCACTATTTCAATGTACACATGCACACACCTTGAATCTTCAATAAGATGCACAAATTTAGTACTGCAGGTGAGAAACGGCTATGACCAATGAATTTTTCACGATAAACCCCTCACGCGAATATACCTCCCAGAATTCATAACTCAGTGACAATCGCGGCAGTCAACTTATCTAACAAAAATTAATAGAAATCTGCATTAAACTACAGTATTCGATAAATTATTTTGATTTGTATGACTCTACCAATCTAAACTGGTTCTAAAAATTGCAACTACTCAATCTAGAAATCTGTTTCCGGCAATTTTACAATTCTGGTTATAAAAATAATGCTAGAGGTCAAAGTAGGTTGATTTGGGCAGTACTTTTGATGTTGATAAGTTCTAGTTTATAGTTTATAGTGCAAGATTTTTGTAATAAGTGTGACTGTATTATGATATTGGCAGTGTCAAGTGACACAGTTAGCTGTAAATAAAAAGATAATTACAAGTAGGTATGTGTATTTACTCAGTATAAATTTATGTGTAGACACAGGTAGGTAATAAAAGGTTTAGGTCGAGGTTAGAGCTGGAAAGAGACAGCAAGGATAATTTGCAATAAAATGAAGTTGTGGAGCAAGTCTTGTTTGGCAGGCACCCACCTCTGTAGAAAATATTTGTAGGGCTATAGACTGTTGTGGTATATGTGTAGTTAGATTTTATGTAAACTGGATGGATAGGTACTTTTATTGTTGGGGCTAGGCTGATGTTGTTGTGTCGTAGCTGATGTGATAAAGGTTGCACATAAACACAGTATTTTCCAATATGTCATGCTGAGAGGATCCAACACTCTGTCGTAGGCTGTGAATAGGGATGCAATTTACAATCTAATGTAAAGCAAGATAGGAGAGTCCTGTGGCATTTAGTGTAGTATTATGTGTGGTATAATGAGTGTGGGGATATAGAAATAGATACAAGATGAATAGAGTAGTACAGTAGTAGATATTGCATGTCTTGCAGTTTGGTTCCGTTCAGGATCAATTCAGTGAGTGAGTTTTGTGTGCAGAGTAAAGAAGGAGGAGGTTAACTCGATTTTGTTGAACTGGGACAGTCATCAAAAACCCATTTACTTTTTTATTCCCTTGGTTTGCTGTGTGCATGGAGCAAAGGTCTAGTCTCCCAAGAAAGTTAAAGTTAAACCAAAAACCAACCACACCATATGCACATCTTATAGGAAGACGAGATAAGTATAAGTAGCAAAATGTGTATCTTTAGAGTTGTAATATGGTTATGTATAATGTATAGTATGAGATTGGCTGAGTGTATTCGTGGAGAGAAGATGCAGAGACAGAAACAAGGTTCGTCGATTAACACTTGTGTCAGCTGCAACTGCTGCATTGCATTGGTTAAGAGAATGGCTGTGTTTTTTGGCAGTTCACTGTCTAAATACTCCACCCATATATCTTCATGGACTTTTGTAAAATGACTAGGGCAATTTGTTTTCTTTACACTACTACTGCAATAATATTCTTAGCGCAGCCCTACCTACCTCGTTTGTCTCTCTGTGAACATCAACCATGTAAACAAAGCTCTACTTGCCTGATCACTTTACATGTTTAATCTAATGGGCTCTATATATTTGAATTTAATGTGTTTACCTACTGGAACTAGATAAATAGCCCTGCCCATTCTAAACGCCAAAAACACAGTGTGGCGATAGATAAATCTAGCAGTGAATTCCTTTTGAAATGCTTAAATGATTTTTAGTTTTGATGGGAGCAGGAAGGAATTAAAGATCACTATTAGGAAGCATTGCCTTAAATACTGTATAGGAGTATAAGAAGTGAACTGATGCGGGACGAAACTGGAATAAATACTTTCTAATCACAAGTGAAGCAAGGTAAATAGGGCTTTAGTGCGAGGAACTTTAGTTTTGTAAGTGTAGCTCCAAGTTGGGCTGAGAAATCTTATTTAGTATGTGAGGAATGTAGCGAGCTAATAGCAGAGGGATAGTGAAGGAGAAATTAATTGAAAAATTGCAGATCCTGTGAGCATTTCCTAGGAACATGATGTCTTGATTTGTGCGTTTCCAACTTTCTTTTATTGGTATTAGGGAGTTGGTGGTGCGTGGAGTGAATACAAGGTGGTTAATGAGAGCTATAAAATGGGCACTCACAGCATTCTATGAGCAGAATCTCTAGGAAATAAAGACTCCTTTCTTTCTTTCTCTTCTTGCACTCAAATATCCGTCTGTGTGTAGGGACGAGATGTGTGCCTCTAAAGAGATAAGTAGCTGTACTGTGGTATGTATTGCCAAAAAGAACACACATGTCTGGCTCTATCTGGCTATCTAAGAAAACACAAAACCTCTTTGTCTACAATCCTTATATGTAGCCAACCCATTATGCTTAAGTAACGGGTATAGTAGGAAGTTGTGCAAGGTACAGTATATAACGTGAATGAACAGAGACTGACAGGGAGTGTAATGGAAGGTGTGTAGAATGTTACCTTCTTTGTTAAGCTATATAATGCTGCTACACTTCCTTGCACTTTCCTATGCTTATAGAGACAGACAGAGTGCAAGTGTGTATGTTCTTTCTTTTTTGGCATGTAGTCGTATTCCCATGCTAGGAATACTCGAAGGAAGACTCGTCAAGTCAAGTCAAGCCAAAGAAAGAAGGCAAAGCAAGGAAAAGGAAAGGCATTGCTTGCTTTCTCTTCCTTCCATCCGTGCAATTTCGCTGAATCAATATCAACCTTTTATTGGAAGTGATACCCGGGTTGCTTTCTTACCACCAGAGACTACACTCAACTTGCCCACACTATATACGCACCACTTACATTATCTTCATACACTCTGCCTACTATTTAGTTCCGTAGGAAAACACTTCTTTTCACTTCAATTCCTATATCGAGTTTATATATAGAGAAGACTATTCCCAACCCATTCTTTACGGTCACTAGTCTTTGGCTTCAGGAGATCACACAGACAGACTGTGTGGTTTTGGATGCTTTCCCTTCTATTCACTCCGTTTAGTTTCTTTTCACCATACGCTCCCGTTTGCCAATCCACTCGCATTCCAATGCTCTTTTTTATATCATCTTTGCTTTTCATCATTCATATATCTGTACTTACTTCATCAGATACCAGAAACACATTATTTTATACACTGGGACGACTCTAAATAAATGTAGGTTACCCACTAGTACAAACACTTCATTTCTAATACACATACACTGCACTCCAGATAATGGCCAAACCTACCTAATTTTATAAGCTTTATCATATCGCACTTAAACTAAGCTTCCTTAAGCCTAAATGTCTATTAGTATACTCATGCTCTTACATAACTCTAAACCTTATCTAGCTAATGAACATTTTCCTTCGCTAAATACTTACGAGGGATACATACAAATTAATAATTATGTCCTTAACGTTTTCCTGGATATAAAACGCCCTATTTCTCTTCCATTTCATCAAGTGTCCTCAACCAATCAGCACCACCAGCTTGAATTAAGAAAAGTAAATCACCTTGCTATTTCCTATTTACCCTGCTTGAATTGCAGCCCACTACATTAAAAGCAGATTACATGTTAGAATTTATAATTAGATTTACAGGTAACGTATCATCCAAAAATACAATTGGTTGAATGTTAATACATGATATTTATGTTTTTATTGGTGAAAATAATTTTAGCTAGCCACACTATTTAGACACAGTCTACAGAGCTCTGAGTCAGGTGAAATCTCAATTAGGAAGAAAAGTTGGGTTTGGAGAAGGAAAGTGGGTAGGTTTGTTGATTCTACATTTGAGCAAAGGCAAATTGGGTAGTTAGGACAGGGAAAGTGGTATGTAGGAGTGCGCAAGAAGATTCAAGGGGAAAGTTAATGCCTTAGTTTAGTTTATATGGTAATATCCATGGACTCGGTTACGCATTAGTACGCATTTGAACGATAGTAATGTGCTCTTGGAGAGAAACTATGTAATATCGTGTAATAAACGAAATACTCATTGTCAGTGTGTTTTGTAGACAGGCAAGTCGAGTTGGAAGGAAAGCAACGCAAAATGGGAACAACGCAAATTGCAATACATACTTATGCGAAGGATTAGCGTGGCGAGTGTAGTACTTTATACTATAGAGACATTAGTCAGTCTATCGAGTGTATGTACACATGTGAAAATGCGTGGAGTAGAGGAGAAACTAGTAGATGCGTGTACATTCTGTCAGCAGTAGTAGCGTTCGCATAGCATACGCATCGAGAAACAGAAAATGCGTAGTGGGGTTAAGTCAACATGACACGGACTCGGCCGACTGACTGGTTGTAGTCAATTCAATGTGAATTGCGATGCAATTCAAAATGTAATAAAATGTAGACATAGCCCATATAGTTCCCAAATGTTATTTGATCTGGTCTGGCAGCCAGTAATTTCTCCTTCCACCCAGCATTCAAACGAATGACGGTTTGAATTTTAATTGGGAAATTAAAAAGTGCAACTAAAGGCTTATTTTTTGTATGTACTTGAGTATGCTGTAAAAATGTACTCCATCTCGGTGTCGCCTTCAATAATGTCTATTGTATAATTGATATTCTATGCAGTCTGCACTCACAAGTGTATTAGTATTGTACGTAATGTAATTTTTATCATGTAATTAAATTAACACTGGTAGAAGAATTAGTTTTTTGTACTTTGCCCCTTGTACAAAGTTCATCCCTTTATAAACTTCTGCGAGAGTTTACATTGCTGGAATTTCTCTTTACGAACAGAGATATTTGGATTTGTTTTAGTCTGACGGAATTTGTGAAAAGCGTTTATAAGTATAATAGTAAGCTATCTGTACTAGTACTACTATTGTAGAGTAATAAAGGAATGTAATTTCGTGATTTGACTTTAAAAATGTTTTTTTCTGGTCTCTGTTCGTAAAGTGAGTGAGTCTCGTAGTTGAGCCACAGATTAATTAAATCCATAAAGTGTACCTTTTTCTAATGAAAGTTTTCCAATGATTAAAATATATTCGTGGAATTAATTTAGAGCACGTTCACTGAAGCTGACTGTCCTGCAGAATTAATTCCAGTGCTTTGCATCTCCTTTCACTTTACTCTTCTATGTACCTACTCTTGCTCTACATTAGGCTACTGGCAGTGGCACTGACTCTACTTACCTCCATTCTAAAATTGTAGAGTGAAAGTCCTGCAGCGTCCTTCTATCCCTATTTGTAAGTTTCATTACAGTTTAGATGCCTAAGTAAGGCTAAAACACGTTCCAACATTCGTTTACGTATATTTCCATGTAATTTGTCTGTATTAGACAGGGAAAGCAACCTGAACTGAATGACTGAACTGCCTATTAATGGCAATAGGGCAAATAATGAAGATTTTAAAGAATTTCAAGTGTAAATAGATTCGCCAATATTATTTAGTAACTAATTAAAGACTAGTAGCGAAATATTTATATTTGTGTAAATACACGTGTACACAAATAGATACTAGTGTAATATATCTTGTCCATGACTGATCTGGTTGAATTTTATAAATGGGCTGCAAATGAAAAGATGGAGGAGAGCGGAATTAGGTTGGTTTGGGTAGGAGAGGCTACAAAATGGATGGGAGGGAGGCAGAGAGTTGAGGAAGGAAATATATCTCTCTCTGACTTCATCAGTTGCTAATAGACCCTTGCTAATACATATTATCACGAGTATACTACTCCACAAAATTAGAGCGTACTGTAGTTATAACAAAGTAGGTAAACCAACTTATTTTCAGAGAGTCAGTAGCAGACTGTGAAAAGTGAAGTCAGCAAAGTATATTTTAACCACTGCAGTTTGGCTTTGGGGAAATTCCTCCGACTATCTTCACTCTACCTACAAGTTATACAGTCCTATATCCATTATTCTTCCATGCAGCAGCACCCAAATAGAATAAATACATCTCCTGTATCTACTACATGGCATTACACAAAGACACACCGAGTAGTAATACTATGGTAGTGTATACGTTCATGAATGAAGAACACAAGTGGCAATAAAGAACTCTATTTGAATTTGCTGAGCTGGCTTTCATATTCAGTCAGGGCTGGAAATCAGTCTCAACATAACTCACCTATATATGTTTACACACTTACTAAAACACATACATATTTACTACCAATACTTGATGGCACACACACCGTGAAATCAGGAGTGACCCATGCAGAATATTGGGAAAAGCTGTGTACACAAATGACAAGTGTGTCTGCTGGTCAACAGAATGTTCATTCCCTGGGATTGTAGTAGACACCTACCCTAGAAAAGTCAATAGGTTATAACATCATTTAAACATTCCAATACTATTATCCAAAATGTAAAGCTACAAGTACGGTGGAAGTTATTATTACCATACGTTAAAATAATCAAAATTGATTTTCTACAGATGTATGAAACAAATTTGGGGGTAATTCGCAGTGATAAGTAATCTTGGACAGTGCACTATTGTATTAATGAATAGTGCAAGTATAATATGGTATAGTATTTGTTATTAGTGCGTGAGTAGTGAAATTGTATTATGTATGAGCAGAAACAACAGATGGATTTGTAATGGTAAGATAGGGTCCGGAAAGAGTGCGAGAAAGAGAACAGCTTGACACCAAGTATGTGGTGGTAGTTAGTTTAGTAAATAAAATAAGAAAGAGCATTCCAAAAGGTCAACAGAGGTTTAGCGTTGGAAATAAATACATGCATAATAGTATATCAGGGGAATGGTGAGTGAGTGAAGTGTTCTGACGAGTTGGATTTTTGAGGTGGTTTAGAGCTTGGCTTTGGTGCTCGTCCTCCTGCCGAGTTCTCTCTAATCAAAAGCAATGGAATTGAATCCGTATAGTCGACACTGCTGGCGCGATAGATAGTTACAAGTACAAGTAACATTAGCCATAGAGTATAGTCATGCGTGTGTATTTGAGACAGCATTCTGTTTGTCGATATTACTTAGTTGTATAAAAGAGACAGGACAGTAGTAGTTGAGTGGAGACTACGTTGATTAGGTATCGCATACATACATAAAGCAAAAGCACCTTATCACATACCTAGTTAACCACAGATTGCATGTGTGTGTGTAAGTATTGTCCTCATCTTTCAAGAAGTCAAGTCAAGTCAATGCTATGTAATGCAATTTAAACCACAATGTTTAGAACAAGGAGAAGTTTGGAAGAAGAGATGATATAAAAGAACCATTAAGAAAAAGCAGAAACAAGATTCAGAGAAGGTAGCCCGTGAAACCTGTTTTGGTCAGGGAGACTTTGACTTTTCAGTTCTTCTGCATGTAATACTTTAGTTTCGTTAACTATTAGCTTCTCTGACTTTGTTTCGTTTGTCTTGACTGCCCTGGCTTCTTTTTCTTATATGTGAATTTGAATTTCAGAGTGCACCAAGAAACTATCCTGTGACTCCTGTTCACTTTTCGTTTGTTATTCTGTAGCGTTGTAGTACCTATGCATTAGTATGTAAAATAGAATCAAGTGCACATAGGATAAAGATTTCTATGCATTGGTGCGTATACAAGTATACGGGAGTGATAATAAAGGGTAAACTCATGTAAGCACGTTTAGTTCTGCAAATATGAAACTAACGTAGTTATAATGACTATTTACTATATGGTATAGTTGTGAATATTAACATAAGCTACGCTACTCACCGTTTTATTTCTTGCTGAGTCGGGTGCCATAGTCATCTCATTATTAGTAGACTGCCATGGAGCGTAGTTGACTCGAGTTTAAAGTTTTGGATAATGTGGAGAGGTAAGTAGAAGTAGTTGAGTTGGTTGTTGGTCCAAAAGTTGAGTGTGTGTTATGCATAATCATATTTTACACGTTGTACTCTTGTAAGCCTCCAGTGGGTAATGTTCTTTGGTTAGTACTAACATCCATGTATAGGATTAGAGACGAGAGGAGATCAACATTAACGCAACGCAGTTCCATCACACCAGAACTCCTACTTTGTGAACTCTCGCTGGAGGATGTGAAAAACCGAAATAATAATAATATTACGTTGCCCTGTTATTATGATGAAAATGTTACGCATTTTTTATAAAGGAAAGCTAGACGAAAGCAGAATCGGGTGGAGTAGGACGTTGTTCTAAGAGGTACCTAGCTAGCGGGTCAACTTTCACAAATAGAAATGAATAAGTATGCCATAACAATAATAGGCATTATAATAATGAAATGTACAAGTAGAAACATTCGGAACATGAGAGAATATGTAATAAGGCGAAAATTCTAATGGCTGTAGCATTTTGTACAAAGCAGTTCCCTCCAGTGTGGCCAAATTAAAAAGATGCGAACTTGCTCGCAAAAATGTGTGGAACAAGAAATTCCCTACGTATCTGCGTGTACATAGGAGTGCCAATGGTTTAGTTTAACACTCTAGGCAAAATGTCAAAATGTACCTCTAGTGTGTAAGAAACTAAATACAGCTTAGCTACATTTATTTTAGCTATTCATTACTCTAAAGGCATCCTCGTATGTTTAATGGGAAATAACAAATCACATGGCTAAGCTCAACTATACTTAAACGAGGGAATAAAACCAAAGGGCAATTGACTTAGTATCTACTATTCCAAGATAGTAATGAAGTGAAACAAAACCAGAAAGGAAAAGTTGTTAGTTTGCGAAAAGAAGTAGACCATCTGTGCAAGGGGCATTATTATGTATTATATTTTGCATATTTCATTGTTTTTTGAGTGGGAATTGAGTAGTGAGTGGCTACATATAGTGGGTTTACAATATATCTATATGCCTCTTATTTATGTGTATAAGTTCTTTCGTGTTGCATAAAGAGATAATGCCTACGACAGAATGTGTAATGTAAGCTGAGAGAAGACATTAAGAATAGCAAATCAAGTTTGATGCCACTACTGAACTGAAACTGAGTGAGTGAGCTCACTCACTTAGCATTAGTTAGATATTCTTAAGAAACAGATTAAGCATTTTCACTCGCTACTTTGTATTTGTACACGCTATATGTCTATTCTGTAGAATTGGGACTTTGCATACTGACACTGAACTGAGCTGAACCGAAGGAAGAATTAAGAAAAAAGTTTAAAAAAGCAATCTGGTCTGATCTGATCTGTTCGAGTCTGAAGTGAGTGAACAAACCGGACTAGAACTCAAAGCAAGTCAAATAGAGATAATCCTACGCTAGACCTGTATGGATGCAATATATCCTTCCGATAGATACTCGATTGTATAACCAGTCCAGATTGCTATGTATTTATGCAAATCCTGTAATACATATCTGTCCGTCAAATTATAAAGGAATCCGTCTTCTCATTTCATGTGATGTGGTTTCCTCTGCAGTACTTTGATTTCCTTTCAAAGTCATTACTACAAACATAGAGATGATTGTGTGTAGCATGATCCTACCTAAGGAATAGCCAAACTAAAGTGGAGGAGCAGAAATAAAAAATTAAGCGATCTGCTCTATCGACCTATCTCTATACTATTAACTCTTATGAATTTTCCAGGATCCTACTATTACGCAATGGCAATCTAACAAAGAGATTCTACTTGTACAGCTTTAGCTACTTCATTTTGTTTTATCACGATAGGAGTGTGTATATCGATGTGATGAGGGAGTGAGGCCAGAAGAAGTTAGATCAGACCTTACTTACATACTTGCGGACGTTAGTTAAAGGTAAAGCCGATGCAAGGCAAAAGCTACCCGTATCATCATAATCATCCCAAGAAAGTAATTCTTGACTTGACTTCATGGCTTCTCCTAACTACTTTACAATATTAAGTGTGAGAGATAAGATATGATATAATAGACTCATCCTTCCCTTCTCTCGACTATTTCAGAGTTTTGCTACACATACATACCTAGTTATTTACTGTTAAATAATTCTCCATGTATAAAAAGTAACTAGCACAAGTAGGTAAATATAATACTTGACTGGGTAATCATTTAGTTGACCATAAGAGTATCTAGTCTGTAATATGCAGTGGATGAATGGAAAAAGTTAAAAATTAGGGTGGAGAAAATCGTGTGGTCAAAATATTGGTGATGAGGGTTCGCCTCGACTTTGGTCTTAATAAGAGTCTTTGACTCTTTGCAGTTAAGGTTATGAAGCTAAAGGGAGGTAGCTTATTTAACTGGTATCCGATTTTTTATGAAGAGGGATTTTTACACATAGTTGAATCACAATTATATTGGTGGAAGGATTATTGTTAATTTAATGCGGGCTAGTTTTTGGCTTCGTTTGGTAAAGGAATTGAATCATGGACATTAAAGATGTCCAATTCGTGGCCTGGCATGATAACGAAATTTTAAGGGCTGCATAATGGATGATAATGATGAAGAAATGTATTGCTAATGAAAGCGAGTATGATGTAAATGTGTATTGACAGGCTAACTGGACAGGATTTACATAATGGTGTTTAGTTTAGCATTGTAGAGTCGGGATATATGAAGTAGTTTCTCAAATGGTTTATTTTTTAGTGTACATCTACGATGTGATGATGATGAAAAGAAGAAAATGATGATGATTATTTTCCTAATTACTATGTTGTTCATTCCGCCCTGTCTTACTTAACGTAGTTTAAGTTAGTTTAAGTTGTGAGTTGTTTTTCATCCTTAATGGCATATTACATTTATTTAGGTGGTTATTTCCCTCGACTTTCGTCTTGTCTTCTGCTCCAGCAGTTCGAAACAGTAAAGTACATAGCTAGAGCAGAAAAGGGTTGATTTTGGCTACTACAATCTGTCTTTATTACAGTAGGTGGGATATTATAGTAAGTACATAATACAGATACACGTTGTGATATTCCGTTGATTAATACCCTCTTCTAGGATGATTTGTGCTTTTGAAGCACAAGATGAGGCTTTATGGTCGAGTAGAGGGGAAGCAATGCAATGGGACGGAATGAGGGAAGAAAAAAAGACGAGTTCACTTAGAGAGAGAGATGCGAGAAAGAAATTCTTCTTCATGTTCATGTTCGTCTCAAAGTTTTTACATTTAGTTCCTTCCTATCAGGTGAGCCGGCTATAGAGTTAGAAATTCACGCAATAGTAAATTAGCTGGCAATTGTAATGCACATTGCACGCATCTTCCAAAAATACGGGTGAGATATCTCTCTCTTGATTTAAGTTATGAACTCGTAAAGCTAAAATGCACGCTCATCTGCACTCTACTTACTACTACTGCGTTTATTTTATGTTAGTCCGCACATTTATCTTGGAATTCCGGAGAATGTGCAAGAAAATAAGCTGCACGCATGATGGAATTGCGGATTGGGATTTGGTTGGGCTCCTTTTTAGTTGCCTTGTACTCCTGCGAGGGAAACTAGACACTTTCACCACCGGAAAATTAACAGCGTTTTAATTAGCTCGCAGAGCAGGAGGGATGTAATTTACAATGCAGAAATAGTAAAGAGAAATGAACAAATTAAGTTTCACTTACTCCTTACCTTGCAATTCTTTCACATGCAGAGTATACTATAATATCTAAAACTTTTAATCTCCACTCCTAATGCAATGGGAAAAACTTTTTCCTTTTAAGTAATTTAAGCACTTCTTCCCCTCCTCCCATCTCTATAATCCTGTCCCTATCTATACTATTTAGGTATATAGACAACACTTCATTTCACCACATCAATTAATCTCTTTAAAGTAATTAAACTTTAAATGCTCCTAAGCACCAATCTCAATCTTGTTTTTATTTCATTATTAATTGGAATCTTTAGGGATATCTTTCAACCTACTATTCAGTCAAAATTTAAGGCCAATTGTACCATTACCTTTCAAGATTCCAGATTAGAATTAGCTTTCTTATCCTACTTACCTAATGTAAAGCACCAGAAAGCTACTTAACTTACAATCATACTTGGAATTGCGTAAGTTTGATTCTAGGAAGTAAGATTATGTGTGTGGAAACTCCCGGAATTAATTATTGACAAAAGTTTCCATATAGGAAAACTTACAACGTTCGTCTACTGAACTCAGTCAGATGCTTCTGTCATCATGACGGACATTCAAAAGTTAAAAGAAAAATCATTAATGGCTCTCGGAACTGTTAATAAGGTGGAATTCTCGAATTTGTCACAAAAACTTTCGATTAGACTTGGAAAACCTTAGAAGGGAAATCAAAGGAAAGATATTTCATTAAATGCAGGGAATCCTTATACTTATCTAGACTCATAAATTCCTTTGCCAACTCATTACTACATCCAGAATAGAAAATATAGTACGGATATAACATGGTAGGTTTCCTATCTAACTTTTCTTTCTTATTAATATTATTTGTATTTATTGCTAGTCTGATGGATGAAACTGATGTAAAAAGAAGTTATATTCTAATGTTACAATATTTTTACCATGTAAAGATGTAAATGTTACTATATGGGTTGATTATATATTATTCGAATTATGGTTGGTGATTATCAAAAGTTGGGGTTGAAAAGTAAATGTCTATAGCGAATTCGTACTACTTTTGAGATTTGAGATTGATTAAACTTTTTTTCAAGCTAAAAATTCGTAGCATCACATTGTAAATGGAACTTTGATAATGCAAGGGCTGTACGAAGAGGTTGTTTCCTTTCAATCTTCGCCCAAATTATGCAATGTGAATATAAAAGTATATGAAGGTAGTATTTGGAATCATGAAAAAGAAACAAGCGACAAGGACAAGGCGACAAAGAGAAAAGCGCAATTTTAATTTCAACAGAGTTAAAGACTTTGTAGAATCATTTTGGAAAGAAACGGTTGAGGATTTAGAGAGAGAGAAGAGTATAGTACTATAAGAATCCGTTATCTGTATATATGTCTAGCTAAAGGGTTGAAATTGGCAAAAAAAGGATTTGAAAGAGAATTGAAAGTGTAAGAAAAAACATTAGTATTTTGTTAGTATTAGTAAGTAGGTATAGTTTGGTTGTATAGGTATAGGGAACACCTCTGAAGATTTGGAATGGTAAGCAAAGTCGCATCATCGACGAGTTGACGACCGACATGGAATTGAATCCGGCTGGAGAGTGGAAGGGAAGCCAAGTAGCGTTGAGGAAAATGTTCATTTCTGATGATTCTCTCCTTGTTGAAAGTTATATATTCTATTTTAACATTCTTTTTCGTTCAGTCGAGTTGTTCTGGTATGGCTGCTGAGGGAGAAGGAAGGAAAGAGTTTGGAGATGTGACTCTTCCCAGAAGATCAAGCAAGACTATATTCCAGTGTTCGTTCGTGCTGTGCAGAGGGAATGATGATTAGAGAAGGCTTCCTTCAACACACTGAACCGTGATTACTCTTGAGGACAGTCACTTTTGGAGAATTTAGAGTCGCTCTTCTATCTCTACTTCATTTCAGTGGGAGAAAGAAGGAAGTGTAGCTCGGGAGTGTCTTCCCATCCCATGCCACACAGAATACACACACACCAACTCTAACTAGCATCTCGTATAGTAAGAGAGAGTTGCATTCTGTAGCATTGTGTAATACACTCCTTCTTCCTCGCATAACTAGGGCTTTTTGGTAAACTCCAAACTAAAGGAACATATCTCTGTATGGAAGAAGTTGTGGAAAAACTTGAGCTCTCATTGATTTTTCACGATCTCAGGTCGTTAATCTTAATTATGGGGCTCTTCATTCTCATTCGCCAAAAAATTTTCGCTCTCCGCACTCTGCCTAGCATGGACCTTTTTATTTCCTTATACGGAAATGTAGATAGTTAGTATCACAGGAGCGCTCTATATAAGTAGATAGCTTCACTTGACTCACTTATTGTTACTAGTTAGTCGGATAGGTATGCATGGAGTGTTTCACCTTGCTCTTTCTTGTTACATACAAAGTGGAGAGTCCTAGGTATGCCAAAAAGCTATTTAGCCACCCTGCCTAAACTCAAACTATCTCTCTTTTGTTCATCTCTACATTGTTTTACACTTTTTATTCACAAAGTCAAAATCAAATGAACTTTATTATATAAGCATTAACCACGCCAGGTACCTTAAGGTACCTACTGATTAAGCAACTCCTACTAAATAATTCCTGCTATTAAAAATTCTTACAAATCTTCTTGAAAGATTCTTATATAACTGTTATAATGTAATCAAAACTAAATACACTTCATTAGGCATGTGTGTGTATAGTATGTTTGTATAACTAGGACGAACTTGTTTTGATAGAACAAGTAAACAATTTGATCTCCAATCATATTCCATTCACTCGGCTATGTAAAAAATGGGGAAACATTGAGAAATCTGTTAGAGCCAAGTGTACATTGAATCCCTTGAGCTACTCATGTCTTATTTGAGATTTGGAGATTAGGATGTGAAGTGAAGATAGAACTGGAATGGGTATGGCTATCTAATCAAAAGAAAGGATTTTCCTCACTCAATCACAATCTAGACAGAAAATAACGGTATAGTATATCAGGATGTACCTACTGTTCCTAGTGCAATTCTAATGTGTGTAAAATACGACATCAAATATGCATGTATCTTTGTACGACGAGAAAATACATAATTTGGTGGAGATGAAGACGTTTGGAGAGAGCATGGAAAAATGCGTGTATTTGATATAGGGGCAGAGATATTTAGTGTAATAAAAATCATTGGCACGTATCTGTATATACATAAAGATCAGATAAGTCTGAAATAATGTATGGGTAGTAGTGGGGTATCTGTAGAATGATGCCACAACATCCTGTGTGATCAGAGAGCAGGAGAGTTGGAGTGTGTGGAGTCTGCGAATCGCTCTGATCCTGAACTATGTAAACAAGATTATCTACGTAATGTGAGACACAATGCAGACTGCATAGCAAAAACTGTGTTGAAACCGGACAGGGCAGACAGGCAGAGATCTGGTGTACTATTAGTGTGATCCATTGCAAGTTCGTCCTAGTGCAGTGCAGTGTGAGTGTGTATTATGCTATGTGAATGGGTGCTGCATATTGGTGTGAGATTCCATACACGAGAATTCGCACTCTGTGCTTTGGCTCACTCTTTACTTTTACTAGGACAAACTTATCATGCAGTACATGAAGCCCATCCGTCACTCAACTTGAGTCAACTCACATCATTTCAGTTCAGCTCACTAAAATTCAGATTCAGGCAATGTTCAAGAATTTTTATGGGGTTCTTGAATTTGCAAGCAAATGCAATATAAGAATTACTCCCTTCCTATCTATCTGAGTGCGGATGGATTTTGGACTCTCATCTCAGCCAAGACTGACCAGAGCACGTTTATTACACTCACTGTCAATGCATTTTCTATATTAAATGCTTGGTACTTCTCAATGTACTATGTTTTCCATGATCCTCGAGAGAATTCAATTTAAATGCAATATGCAATGAAATGCAAAACTTGCTTGTTTTGCCTTACCGTGCATTTATATTACATTTACATTTTACAGCATGTATACATGTGCATGTCTTTGCAGGTATGTATATTAAAAATTCCAGCTCTAGGTACATTATGTTTGTAATACTTATTATCATATTTGAAATAAGCTTTAGCAGTCAATTCATCACATACTCAGAAATTAGATTCAACTTGATAAGCAAGCTTACCTAATTTGATTGCAAATTCTAAACGTAACTATTCTATTCAATTTTGCACATATACAGATGTATATCAGTATACTTCATAATTTTCAAGAGGATAATTTATGTAAAATTCCTGTTCTCATTTGGATTTCTTTTTAGTAAGTAACACTATAAACTTTGTATATCTCTTGTATGGTTTATTTGGAAAAAGCTCTCTCATAAACTGCATTACACATTTCCACAGAGATTTGATAACAGCGTTTAGCTATTTGCTTAGGCTAACCTGCTTTATTTAATTAACTTCGTAAATACAACGTTAGCATTAATGAATATAAATAAGATTTCTTTTTGAATCTACCTGTCTATGAATTCCATTCACGAATACACTTGTACGATATCTAGAGAATAGCAAGATGATCTTTATCCTCCTCTGAATAGAATCATTTCAAAAGTAGGCATTAGTGCTTACTTATCGTTCCTTCGTATTGTTCGAATAAAGACGTGCTTTTTCTCTGCGTTTGATCTACTATACGTTCTTTATAGTTACATAGTTGATGTGTGTGAATAGATATCTCAAGAACAAATTACTTGGCTATTCAAAAGAGCCAAGCAAAAGGAAATCCCCGTTAGTCGACTCTACTCAAACACAAGTCCAGTCTTGGCAGAGACTCTGCCTTGCATCTATTTAAATATAAAGCACATTTTCATCATCGTGTAACATGTACACACATCAAACTCATCTTCACAATAATAGTTGACTATAAGGACTGTGAGAGTAGGCAAAACTTTTAATTTAAGTTGATTCGAATCAATTTATTGAATTACTGCACATCATTCACAAACGCTCATTCATTCATCCAAGTCAAGTGTCGTGCTAAATAAATCTACATCATACAAAACCAATTACATTTAATTCAAGGTTATTCAAAAGTCAGCCAGGGCTTTTAAGGTGCTTTTTTAAATCAAACCCTAAACGATTTGGTGATGATTCTCCGATAACTGTCAGCGCTCTTCAAATTAGCACATATTTTTATTATGTAGTAATACAGACTCATCTAGTCAGTCATTTTCAATATCACAGTTGAATAGACTCGATCGTTTATGCTGCCCTATTTTATTATAATGCATAAATGCTGTGTAAGATTGCAGATTGCATTTTATAACGTGTTAAAATGAGTTCTGCGAAGTGAGTTGCCATAAGTTGGTTGGTATGTTGTGATTTTTTGACTATGCATAACAAGTATAAAGGGCTGACGGACAGGTTTGGTTTTTGTGCAAGTAATGCACAAAGTATGTGCATTTATTAGATGAGCAGTTCTTGAGTACCTAAAAGAGATACAAAATGAATGAAATCCACATTTAAGTAGGTAGTGAACTTTTTTGTACGAGTTTTTGAAAATGTCACGCTGAGGAATTGTGTCTATAGGATTGAAATTACACTGCAAGCTTGTTAAGGAGTAAATAAGGTAACATCCTTTTGATGGTGTAAATGGGTATGTTCGGGTAGAGTATGGTAATATTAAAATAGGAAATGCAATATACTTTCCTGTTTCTTGGTTTGGGTTGGTTAAAGCGTAGGAAGATTTGAGATGAGATTCTCCCATAATACTGTCCCATAATGGTCCATAAATCGGAGCTTTGGAGGAAATGATGGATCATCATGGACTAGCCTCCATCGAGAGAATTGCCAGCCATCACTCGCTGTATTCCGTTGTATGTGATCTGGTTTCGTCTCCTCTGTTTCCATTCTCTCATACTTTGTTGCTACTTGGTCTCATCCATCCTTTTCCCATTTTAGTTTGTTGCACGTACACTATAGATTGATAGTAGTTGCAATTCGACAAATCTAATATAGTGGAAACAAATCTATAGGAGGCTCTTCTTTTCACATCATTTTTAGATGTCGAATTTCCTAGAACTTGTATTAGAGACGGATATTTGACGGATAGATCATTCCCTATATATGGATGTAATATTATCAGTAGCAAGTTAGATAATGTTGTTGTATTGTAAAACTTATACTATGTATTATGTATTAGCACCATAAGGAAGACCAGTCTAGATTCTAGATCAAACTTGACTTCCTACAATTTTTCTCGGAAAGTGTAGAGAGTCTTGTAAAAAACTTTTTTCTACTTATCTGAAGCATATTGTTTTTTAGACGACATTCCATTCCTGCTGACTTGGTTCTAGATTTTCTCTGTGTATAATGTAAAACTTCCATAATACGAAACAGACTCATGATGAAAAATTTATTCTGCCTCAGGTTCCTTACATTCTTATACTTTTCCATTCAATCCCAAAATTAATATTGCGCTGAAATAACTTATAATATATTTCGCAATTTTATTTTCTCAACAAACTCTCCAAAAACTCTTTTCAGTAATTTTGAAAAGGAAAACAGTTTTCTACATTCAAAGATAAGAAGATAGTAAGTTAAGTAAGTAGATTAGAAGAGCGAAGGAGTAGGAATCCGTGATTCACATCCACTAAACCTAGAATCTGGTTTCATGAACCGAGAAAGCTGAAAGGGAGGAAGTCAAGCCTAAGAAAAGGCATAGCATATGGTATGAGAAAGAGTCAACAAAAACCATCCCTACCCGTCAGTAGGTATCTTTCTGTTGCGTTGTTTTATTTTACTGTACACAGTTCGTATTGTGAAAGAACAGTGGCAACATTTCTTCCAGAACTTTTCCGGGTGGATAGAAATATATCTTTGAAATGAGAGTCTATTGTCTCGCAGTGCATTTCTTTGGATTCACATATGTTGATACTTACATATATAGCGTGGGAAGAGCTGTGGGAAACGAGATGAACTGACACGGCTGTTGCTGCTCAGTTACTTACATTTCTCGTGATTCTTTTATTTGCACAATATACATCCCTCCACCATATAAGATATTAAAGAAATAGTGCGAGCTACTTACAACATATCAAAAGGAATGATAAGGAAATCGGAGAAGGGCAAAAGTGATGTTGATTTTACTGATGCTGTGGGCTAAAGGGTTGGGTATTGAGTAGTTCACTTCTTTTTGCCCCTCTCGACTTCCATTTCCATCTCCTCCATGAGTTTTCTCTCTGTAGGTAAATCATATAGTTTTTCTCCTCCAGAAAAGAAAAGCACTTTAGCTAACTTTTCCAAGAACGAAAGATTTTCTCCCGTTTTCAAACTGAAAAGTAGATACTCACTTGTATTAGCCTTTTATAAATGATTAAATACACTTAGGCAGTTGTTGTTTGTTGTCTTTCCAAAATGAACAAAGGAACTGTTGCATTTTGATGCTACAAAATTGGTGAAAATACGAAATTTATATTTGGAGAATGTGAAAACTTGATATTCTATTAGAAATAGAGTTATTCTCTATTAGGAAACAAATAGGTGAGCCCAATTTCTATGACTGCTCTTCAGTCTTATTTGTAGATTGGCTTGACGTAAGTAAAGCTGGAGAGCGGAGCTTAGCAAAGACTCAACTCTCATAGAGAGTCAGATGGTTCCTACCCGCTTACCACAATCCTACCAATCTCAGAGGATTTTCCACAGAGTAGAGAAACTATTAAACAACGGAGATAGATACTTTCTTACTTACCTATCCTTTGCTCTCTTTCTTCTTCTAAACTTCTAGGTGTTAGGCTTTTCTCGATCTCTTCGATCAGTTCAGCTAAACACTCTTGATAGCTTTACTTTGCTTACCTTAGATACCTTGTCTATTTGTTATTTTCTCTTTTCATTCCGAATCTTCGGGTAAGATACGGAAGTCAAACCCCAGAAGAAAATCTTTAATGCCATTTTATCTGTAAATATATATTTATCCTTGCCACATCTGTCACAACCAAACATTTATTACTTCTGCATCTAACAATCCAATTCCCAATGTTTGTGTTCGAAACTTTTTATTGCAATACAATAATGTAAAATGTGTCTTGTCTATTTCAAATATTAATTCCTGCTGTGTTTATGCTGATCCTTGCAGCTTATTCAATACTGCATTAATTTTTTTATTTTTTAATGTGCTTTGTATTCATACTTAAGTCGTTGCTCCTTGGATAGTATTTTCTATGTTTTATGAACTTCCTACTGTGCCATTAGCAGAGTTGTGCAATGTGCACAGTAATAAATAGCCTTTGTTGAAAATTTGATTAACACTTTACTTATGTATAACAAACGATAGTGCCTTGTACGGTCTTGTTACCCACATAGAGTTGTATTATATTCATACATACAATATATACCTGGATTGACAAGCCTGCTAGATAATGTTGGCGAGACTTGCACAGAAAATGTTCATTCTTGTTAATAGAGTTGTTTCCTTTAGATCCTTTGCTTTGTATGGGCAAGCCATTTCATGTCAATTCCAAAGTAGTTCCGACTTCGTCATCTTCACTCTTCCATCGTGAGGGAAGGCAACAGTATGTCCTCCTCTCTTGCATAATATTCATAAACTATGTCTACCCAGGAGAAGTCCCACTCCGCCTTCCATTTACTATCTGTGGACATATTACTATCCTTAATATAAATTCAGCCTTAATTTCCCTATCATATAATTCTGCAGGCAGGATATAGACCACGTGCAACTCGCAAAACACGTTCATTACATCACAACAGAAGCCAGAGCTCAGAGACAATGCATACAATGCCATTCTCTGAACTTGCACCGTGTTTTCTGTGTGGGCAGATGTAATGTCAGGTAGGTAGGAAGGATGGATACAGTCAATAAATATTTGATGTCTAATTAATTTTCCTCTCAGATAGTAATGAGTTGCGGCTGCGGATTGATATTCCTTACTACCCATACTGCTACACATAATATTATTATGTACAGTATTACCTATACTTACTGCGCATCTATGTCAACACTACTCAGACAACACTGTGAATTAGAATTAGGCAGGTGGTAGGTGGAACTTCATTCATTCCTACCTAGCCACCTTTAATTTTACATACTTGATTGAAAATGAAATAATCATCTCTACATTTTCTGCATTATATACCACCTTAATTTCCTGCCATTTTTGCTGCGATAGTTGAGTCTTTTTGACAATATGTAACAAATCGTCACTGTATTCAATAAATGTCTAATTAACAAATTAAATTAATTAAAATTAGGAATGATTTTTAAGGACCTCAAAGCTCTCACGGTCCTTAAAGTCGTGTTAGCTCTATTCTGTGTTTCATTATGCTTGCTTGAACACGCCTTTTTAAGTAGTTAGCTGAAAAGTAGAGTAGAGATGCGTTCTATAGTTGTTTAAAGTTTCATGTTTCCGTTCGGAGTTTGTAGACTAGTTCCGGAGAACTAATGAACTAAATTAAATAGGTTTGGCATACATACGAATAAACTGGGAAATGTAGCGCGGCTAATTCTCAAGAGCGTTATTACAGGTTACTTATAATACGAGTACATTACACACGATATATATAAATTACATGCAAGTGCTATTAAATTGCAAATAGTGCAAAAGCGCTTATTGCTTTGTTTTGCATGTGTAATTCAGTGAGTAAATGTTGTCTAGGCCAAGCGAGTTTGCTAATGTTTTGAGCTCGATGCGATGTGATAGGACGTTCACACACAATCGAACCATCCTTTCATTCATCGCTTCCTTTCTATCTTTGGCCACTGTACTATTTACTCTATTTTTCGGTTTCCTATTAGATGTATCGAGTCATCGAGTCCAGTATCTCCAGTAAAGAGAGCACAGATACACCCGCTTTGTTTGCGTGCTCCAAATTTGTTAATAATGGGCTTTACGAAATAGTACTTAAGTGATAACCAGATGAATTCAGTTACAGCTACTATATCTCTATTGCACTATACACCGTTTTCGACTGCTGTAACATACAATTTCTGCGAAATCCATTTTATTATCATTCCACTTTCTCCGAACATTAAATGTAATAATATATTTAGCTTCTGATAGAAAATTAGGGCTTTGAGTGCTACAATTCTCTGAATAGATTTTATTTACCAAACCGTAGTGCACAGAAACCGGTTGGTCTTGTGCAGTTTATGCGAAAATAGTACGTGATCATTGTTTTATTGTATTTTAGAATTCATGGGAATGAAGAGATCTATTAAGTGTGATTACAAAAGAATTAAATCAGATAGAACAAATATTTGAATGGAATTTCTAATACCGAAAATTACATTATCCCAATTTCTCGACTCCTTGAAATGGAATTGAAGTTGATTTTCAAAACAGAGCAGATAGTAAAAATATTTTTAATATTGTACTTTAGTTTGCAAATATCTGCAATCTTGTGTTGATTTCTAATGGATTTATGACATCATGAAACAAAAGCTGACGATAAGGTGAACCAGGTTAGACCGGAAATATGAAAGATATAATGTCTGTTTGACGCTTCAGTAGTTTTTACTTGTCCACTCTTATCGCAGGATATGCATATGATAGAAATGTCAGAGTGTTTGCATTAGCTTGCTATTTGTTCGACTATTGCCATTCAGAATGGAATTGGAAAGCTTAGGGACAGTTACGATTAGTTGGTTTTCCTACTACCTCAGTTATGTCAATCTTGTTTTTCGGTGGAGAATCTTTACTGGTGGTATTTATGCATTGAAATGCTGACTAACCAAAAAGTAGAGCATAGACGAGTGGAAACCACGTCATCCCTAAAGTTACCTTTCAATCAGGATGGTTATGCATTGTCATTATATTTCTGTTGGTGAATGAATGTCTGAACTTTCCGCTTAATTCAGCTGTATGTATTTACATTGGTACATTTATAAGAAACTTGACAGGAGGAATTGTACTAAAGGAAACCCGGATAATGTCAACGAATTACCAAAGCAGTGTACAGTGTCGTTATTTAAATCCAGTACGAGTGGGTGTTCTATTTCTACATGTTTATGTTAGTTATAGACTGGTTTGAAGTACTATAAATGCATTTGATGATTAAGTTTCAGCAGAGGTGGTCTGTCTGGTCAGAAACCAATCGCTGACAGCGAAATCTGCATCTGAATAGTCATGACGTTTGACTCCAGCTTTTGAATTAGCAAGTGGTAGACCGACTAAAAATTGCATGCTCCCTGTACAGTTGACTTTTCCTGTCCAACCTATATCCGCCGACAGGGTCCCTCCAACTATATTTAGAAATCGAATTTTCTACTACCTACCACATTGCACACACTCGGCTGCTTTACTACATTGCACTCAGATTATTCTAACGTTACCTATATAATATTACCTATTTATAACTTATCTAATAATAATTATTATCATTTCTCAGAAGCCAAAGCCTAGAGCTCAAAATTCATTATCTAAAATTATTCCGAAATAGCATTAAATTGTTTTTAAAAAAGTATGTAGACAAAAGGCATTGATCATAACAAAAGGCATTTAGTAAAGGCAATGATCATAACTATTGAAGTTGCTTAGCAGGGTAATTTAATGAAGCGCGTTTAAGTTGGAATAGTAATATCTATTCCTCTGGGATCTGTTTTAATGAACTATAATTCGACCATGTCCATTAATAAGCGCATCATATAGAAAATTACTACAGTTCCAATAATCTCTAAATAAATAGTGCACCAACTTCTTGCACGTTGTCATTGTTAGCCTAATTGCTTCCCATAGGTTCATCAGACAGGATTATGAAACTGCGGGCCTAAAATAGAATAATAAAGCATAGGTTTAGTAAAGTTGGTACTAGCATCAATAAATTTCAATCTGCAGCCTGATAGATAGTAGTAAGATTTTTGATAAGCATAGTTAGTTGATGGTGTATTATTTGTGAAAGTGTGTTAGTTGAGGATGAGCAGTAGTGTTAGGACTGACATTGTAGGGAGAGACCAACAAGTTCAAAATTTTCCCAGAGGAGGAGACAAAGAGTAGAATAAGAAAGGACGTATTTTTGTATGATAATTGATGTAGTCCCAGTGGATTTTGTGGGTTCTTTTATCCAAGTACCTATTCTTTCTCTGCAGTCTGACTTCTCCTGGCTTTGTTATTCAAACTCTCTTTTCTCCCAAGTAAAGCGGAGTGAACGAGAGGATTTCATCTCTTCTTCCTTTATCCTGAAGGGTTTTCTCCGAACGAAAATGTAGTTTAGTGCGCTAGAGGTTTTCTTTTTATAACAGGATCAAGCCCAACATTTGTCGTTTTATAGCTATACGTGTAGCATTTGCAAGTATATGTGTTTCTGTAATAATAGAAATGTGCGTTTAGTGTCTTAACTAGTGCAACGTCAGTATATACCAAGTCAAGGCTAAGGAAGGTATATAATGTCTTGTCGTGCCCTTTCCATTTTACAGTTTTACAATTTTGTATGAATTATGTACATTATACAGGACAGGTCTGCAGACGATGCTCCGATGTATTACTGCAGATAACTCTGTTCTGCATTCTATTAAAATGCAATGTTTATTATATGCGTATAGGTATGTTTATTATACGCGTATTTCGTCCGTTTATACTATGTTGAGTTATTTGTAGAAGTTATCTGAGTTATAGTATCTTAAAGATAGAAGAGTAATGGCCTTTAGATATGTTTATTTGCTAAGACTGGAGCTTTGCTCCGTTGTAGTACTTTGTTGTTAAGGATGTAGAGCAGACCTTCCTGGAATTAATCTTTGCATAGTAAAACATCCAAATATGCATAATGGAGGTAGAAAGAGAGAAAGACGAAGAAAATAGAACATAACAAGACAGACAGACAGTAGCGTTGTCTGTGATGAGACTTTTCTTCAAAGAAACTTTATGATAATCATCTTGTCTCTTTTGTATTTGTACTTCATGTCATGCTACCTTTACCTCTGCTGAATATATGAAATGAACTCTATACTATTCTACAGAAAAGGAATTCATAATTTATGACTTATTTAAAGAGGGAGTGGAGTTGACTGACTCTGATATCATTATGTTATATATTTAGATATTTCCGCAGAGGCTGGCAAGACTGAAAGAGAATTGACATAGTTTCAAGGAATGGACTACGACATATTACTCTGCACTGTAAATAGTTTTGCATTACCTCCTAAATAATACATGATAAAGATAAGGCACAAATGCATGTCCTCTAAATATGCGCTGCACCCCACTTGCTATGCACTGCTATATCTTTCCATTTACACGCATGTGGCGCCTTGTGCAAATAACATTCTTCTATGTCGACACTTGACGTCTCCTGTCACTGTCAAAAATTTTACCTTCGCATCACTTTTCGTCTACAGACGCTACCTACCTAACCTACCTAAACCTGAGGTGGCAGATTTTTCTAAAATGCATTATATGTGTAATTCTGGGACTCACTGCTACAAAGATGCACAGTAGCATACTTATTGCATTTTGCATTACATGTCCTACTTTTGTTGTGCATTTGACTTAATTCATGCCAAAATACTGACTTTTTTTCAATGACCAAAGGTGGATAATATCTATACTGCACTGTTTTAATATTTGCTGCAAATAACTTAAATTGATCTGCATAGTTAAGATTATTCTTATTTATTTCAACCAAACTATTAAATTAGTGACGTAAGTCTGTTTATTGTGTTTTACCGAATTTTCCAATTTTTGGGAATTATGTCTTTATAACCGTATTACCTGGTAATTAGCAACTAAAACTTTTCAATGAAAAAAGTTGGGAGACTGAATTTTGCCACAATATAAAAGGATGCGTGGTACTTATTATTAAATTCTTCGGAGTTTTATGCAATGTGTTTGGGTATTATTGTGACTGTGGATGGAAAGCTTATTTCTGAAAAGAGGCAGATGGTAAAATATGTAGTTACTTGTGCTTATGTAGTTTTATTGAACAGTGAACGCATTCTTGTGTAAAATAATATGGAAACTATTAATAAAATAATGCAGTAGGTTAAGTTGGTACGTGTAGTATATGGGAAGGAGTGGGATGATAATAGTGCTGATGATAAGGAGGATGAAACAGAATTATGCCTGTCTGTTTTCGTATTTCTTTAGCAGAAAATGTTTGAGGGCAGTAAGTATGTAGTATATAACACTACTATGTGCAACTAGCGTAGTAATGATGATGGATAGCCCTTGTCTCCTGTCGCTGGCGTCATTTCCATAGATTTAGCAAGCTTATTGTTAGATTAGCTCGTGTCGTGTATTCAGTTTTACTTGATGTATCTTATGCACACTGCTACTTACTAGATTGAACTGAATTCCTGCTATATACAATATGTTAAAATACAAACCTAATGCATAATAATGTCCCTATAGGGCATTCACTGTAGAAAATTTCTTGCGTTCCTGTTTAATACACTGAAGCTATAATAATCATATCATAATAGAAATACTAATGCTCTGAAAATTACATGTGACAGTGTTTTTGTTGACATATTGTAAGGGAGTTAATAAAATGCATATTATATTTGTGTTATAACTTACACTTTAAAATGTTCTTAGTATGCATTATATAAGTTTGGTTCTTATTTTTCATTTTAGGAAATCTAATGGTAGCTGACGCTGAAGTCGACTTCCAGGCAACCTGCGCGTAATATTTACGAACTGAAAACAGAACTCAGTTCTCCCTGGACTGGTTTACTTTTGCGGGTGAAGCCAATTCATCTCAATTCAACTTTAAAAGGTAGGACATTACAAACCTACTACCTACATCCTACCTTCAACATTTTTTTCTATTTGGTTATGAATTTCCTAGTTTACTGATAGTCAGGGTTGCAATTCGCAATACTTGAATGTGTATAGCTGTAGAAAACATAGCATAAGTAATTTTAATAGCTTAAATAGCTATAAGATGTATCACGAGAATTTTGTTGAAAAATGGGTGATATTATTTTTGTAGTAAATTGTAAAGAACAGAAAATAAATTGGGTAGATGAACGTTAGTAGGTCTGAAGTATGAATGCAAATGAATTTCATTTTTGGAAGCGTATCCTCATGTTCAGCTACTTACTACCGGTTGTATCCAATTACATTAACTGTCTTTATTATGGGCTGAGTGAGTATATTCATAAGACTTGACATGACATTAACATTAAGTAAATGTCAACTTCACTCTTGTCATTTTCAGTTGTTGCATTATATTTCTCCTCTCGCCATGGGGTCGTTTTACAGCAATTGAAAATTATTTGTCTACTCTTCTCCTTTGATATTTCTTGAGCAGTGCGAAATGATTTTCCTCCGTTTTTTCATTTCCTCTACAAAATATTTGCTAGTATAACTTTGGCCAAGAATGTAAACATAAATATATCATATTATTCTATAGAGTCTCACAATAGTTCGCGAATGAAGATGAATTATGATGCGAGTACAATTATCATCACAAATCTTCTGATTGTGGACAAAAGACGAAAAGTAAGACACTTTGTATACAATGGTTAGTAATTATTGGTGTCTGTTAGATTCTTACTTAGGTCACCTGAAGTTTGAGAAAATCTGTTGTTGAAAGGTTTTTTAATTAATTTATTCATGTAGTGTAGTAATGTAGTAATTGAGTATGTTGTTAGCGACCTGATCTCATTTTCATGTTAGATTCAAGTGTAGCACGATTCGATACAAAAGAGATACCTGACAATCCCAATGGGAAGATCATCTTTTCTTTAGAAATCAGAATAGCAAGATAAATCATAGGCAAAGTACAGATATCTATTCTTTATGCCTGCACTGAAAACTTGAAAGGCAGATTGTCTTCATCAATAACATAGTTGTATAGATTGTATTGAGGTCAGGCTAATTGACCAGATGAACTGCAACAATTGTGTTGCAAATTTCAATTTTCTAATAAATGTGCATAGTACAAGGGGACAGATTATTATTATAATATCAAGGCACAATTTACTCTAGTGGTTAAACGAAAGAGTAAAACCGCAAGGAGTTCAAGGAGTCGGCAAAAGATATAATAGCTATAATTCTTGTAGAAATTAGTTCTTAGGAAAAGAAAGCAAGTTTACTGCTGTAAATTAAGGAGAATACATTATTTAGTGTGTATTATGTGTATTACTAGAGTAGATAGTGGTTTTGAAAATTAACTGTAATGTAGTTACTGCAAATTAGTTGGACAGAGATGTAGTTTTCGTGTGTTTACTCGTGCAATATAGTCATTGCTGTGAAGTTAGGGAAATTAATTAAGAGTCAGCCGACTCGAGTGAAATTGTTCCTTATGATAATCATGACTCATGCTGTTTTCTGCAAATGTTTCTGTCTTCGCTTCTTAAGGTTTTTCCATCCAAAAGATGTAAGAGAGACATTATAATCCATTAAGTATACACTTACCAACATTATTTTGCTAATCCTTTTAACTGCTGTGCTGTTGTGTTAGTGATACTCTCTCTCCCTTCGTCAATCAACTATACACTTGCAGGAGAGAAGCACACATTAATGTGCAAAGTTGGCTTTGCAATTTTTTACTCCGTGTATACCTTGCCTATGGAGCTAGTTTGCTAATTTATTCCAAAAGTACGTGCTGCGTGTATCTGTGCTGCACATTGCATTATTTTCTGTTAATTATACAATGTAAGGTCTCTGTCTGAATTTGTCAAGATTTTAGTGCTGATAAGTATTAGGCTACTAACTCCCAATAATGTGCCAGAATACACATACGTTCCGAATTTCATACTGCATCATGTTACACTCAGCAATAATAACAGCAGGGGCTAAGCCAACCTCCACATCAATCACGAGTCATCATCAGTCTTTTCTACTCCTTGTCATATTATTTTCCTTCTTTTTTACTATTTTTTGGGCTAGGCAGGGCTATACACTGACTCACTCTGCATTTCTAAGTTCGTGGCGTGAGTTGACCTGGCTAGTTTGACTATTATGTATTTACACTGTAAAATATTTCTAGTAAATTAACAAATACACTTTTATTCCCCTGTATTTATTGTGATTGCGACAACAGCAATAAATTCTGGTTACTGTCCGTCATCTTGTACCTATTTACGCACGTCCCCATGAAACACGAGGAGCATATGTGATGTAGGAACTACTAAACTTTGCAATATTTTTCTACAATACTCACATAACTTTTGTCTACACAATTGTACAAGTAATAAAAATTTTAAGAATATTTAAATCCTGAAAGAGCCTTTTTCTTAATTTACATACACTAAGTATCTAATAAACTTCTGAACTATTGGGATGCATGTATAAAATGTGGTGATGTAGTAATGAGAATATATTGGGGTACCATAAACATTTGGAAGCTGTATCTACCTAGGAAAATTCAATAGTCAAATGATGCGCTCCTTGTGCACTGAAATGCAATGGTTTGCATGTACACGTATATAGGATCAAAGACTTGACAGGTCAAGAATATGAATATTTATGAGCCACTTTGGTTTTCTCAAGTGATATGAAACTGCGGAGTTGAACTGAACGAGAACTGCCTAAGAAAAGGTACTTTGCGTTCGTAAATTTTGAGCCGAGTCTTGCCAAAATTCGTTTGAATGAAAGAGGTAGCTACCACAGGCACAAAGATGAAGCTATTCTATTATCGTAAGAGAAGACATTACATTATAGTAGTGTATTTACTCAGGATTTACACTAGTATCCAATAGTAGTGTGATAGGATATTATTGTAACGTGACAATGCGTAGAGAGACGTAAATGGAGAATGGAATCCTCTGCTGTCTTCTGTTTTCCAAAGATAGTTGTATTTTGTATTTTCTGTATTACGAAATAGTAAATTGTAGTCGCAGTGCACTCAGGCCAAATTCCTGTTTTCTATAAGGTAAGAATAGATTGACACGTAGTAGGGATATACACAACAGAGACATGTAAAAATGATAAGAGAGTATTATTTTTAGGTATTATAGTAGAAATCCTGTGTCCGTTATGTCTCGTGTCATCCAAGAATGACAGACAGTATATTTGGTATGGCTGGACTAGTAGGAATTTTGTTATGGTTTGGTTTGACTCGAGTAACTTGGTTTTGGTTGGCTTGATTCGCAAAAACAGAATGTTAAGGTATAGTGGCTGTTGTCGTAACACAATAGTGCCTTTTCAGACATTTGATATAGGAATTCTTGGAGGATGGGAACTAGAAGGTAAGTTAGTAAGTACATGTGAGTACGTGTGTTCATTTCATATTTTTTCCATAAGGAGGCAATATGATATGTGATATCAGTCACGGGCATCACATCGGTTGGGTTTAAATGCAAGAAATGGGTATTGGTGTAAGTACATGTATATATCCAATGTAGTATTTGTAGGGAAGCAATAGTTTTTAGAGCTGAGAATGGAAGTGTAATGTTTCCTTTGATCCAGAAATCGATGGAATTTTTCTATTCTTTCCTGTTCACAAGTTTCTCTCTTCCTTCATACACACAGACATATTATTATGTATCTATCGCATATGCCATGTGTTAGTACGTGGATCTGGGAGTAAGTAGGTGCACTCTGTGTATGTACGATTACAAATACATATGAGCCCCTTTTTCCCAGTATTACTTATTGCACATAAATCGTTTGTTCTCTACATACCACACACGCTGTACCTCCCATCTATTTTCATACGCTCTATACATCCATGCACTTGTGGGAAAGTGCACAAGAATAAAAAACGAGCATGTTATCTGCTCCCATTCGCTTAGCATACGTATTTCTATAATATCCAAAAGAAGAGTTAGCATTACATTGGCTTTTCTTTCCCCGCTTAGGTTTATGATTTCCTTTTTCTCCTCTCCACTACACACTTTCTCGACGAATCCAAAAAAGAAAGGAACTTGTATCTTTTATTTTTACTGTCCCTGGTGACTTGGGCTTCCGAACAATCCAGTCGTGTGTTCTTCTCCAACAGTTTCTTGACTTTTTATGGCATTTTCACTTCCTAATCAATAAAATTCTGAGTATTAAACCACTAAACATAATGCGGACGTAAATATACAGACAGACCAGAGTCAGCATTTTATTTATGCATGTAATTTTAGATCCTTTAATATAAAAACTTTTTTATCTCAAAGCAATCTAATTATGCGTAGTATACCGTTTTGTTATTCTGTTCCGTGGCGACTTTAGTGACCTTGTTCTCTATCTCTTGTCCAATACCATGCCTCAAGGGAATCAAGTTATGTTGAAATTACTAAAATCTATGTCGTAAGTTGCGTACTGTTATAAAAAACGTATGTAAATGAAACTGTCGTTATTTGATTGCGACTCTATCTAGGCACAAACGAAATTTCAAAATGCAGCCTGCCTGTCTGTTTACAGTTTATACTCAACTAATATTTACTTGTAAAAACGTTATTGCTCTTTACATAGTGCGTAGTGTACTGTCGTATATCCTTTACCTAATTCTCAACAGAATAATAAAACAAAAAATCCACCTCCAGATAGAATCATCCCATACAGTGCACCACAAGTACATAGTATCACGTAAAACTGAAAACTACTATAGGATTGTTGTGTGTTTTTTTGTAATGGAATAAGATCTGCTGTCGGCAAACATTTGTAAGAAAAGAACAACAATGTCAAAGTCAAGTGAGACAAGACAAGATAAGAGAATAATAAGTAAGGTGCCGACGGAACAGAGAGACGAATACCAACTGCTATGCTAGTATATTAAGTATATAGTCTATAAAAATGTTTTATATGTATCCTTATAGAGATGTATTGGTATTGTGTACACGTCGGCTGACTTTCTTGCATAAATCGGTGCAGTACACGTCTATAAAGTAGAAATGGTGTATCTGTGTCAGAGTTATCACCATGTGTAGTGAGCTAACAATAAGTAAGACTATTACACTTGTTTTGTGATGAGCTAGTCAAATGAATGTCAAGATAACTACAGGGTGTCTCCAGGCAATGCTAAGAAATCTGAGCGATCTCACCTGTCACTATAATAGTAATGCTTTCAAAGGTAGTGGTGATGATAGTGAAGCGTACTAAATACTAAGCCTCTGTAATTTAAAAGTATTGTTCGTTCTGTTTTGACTCTGACAATGGAATGACACAGTAAAAGAAAGGGAGTTGCGATAAAAATCCCTTAAAAGATGCAGATGTAATAAACTTGTTGTACATAAAGTTGAGATTTTCCTGCCGTGCCATACGAATTGTGGGGATCACGTTTATTTCTTTGTAAACAATGTCAAAGGAAGCAAAAATACAGATGGTACAACAGTTTTTAGTTGTTTTCATCTTCCTATCTTCGGATGAATATGAGAAATAAGAACCATTGCACAATTTCATACGAGAATGTTTTATGGAGCTTTAGTAGTCGTCCAGTGGCAAAGTTCCGGTGCAACTTTTTTATATTTTGACATTCCTACGTCACACGCATGTAGGTAGGAGGTAGAATGAACTTGTGCAGCCATACTTATCTGTAAGAGTATAGCTGGCCTTTATCTTGTAAGTCTTTGAAAGGTGTAGTAGTAATTCTTATGTGTAAACAGAGAGTAGGAAGGAGAGGTAGAAGGATTGGTTGTAGCATTACGTTGTTTCTTGCTGTTAGCCTCCCGGAGTGCGGGAAATCGCTTTTCCCGTATAATTTTGTTTTCCGAGAGGATGATGTGATGGGATGGATAGAGGAGGCGAGGAAAATGCAGACAAAAGTAAATCGGCTCCTGCGAAAACACTTTTGAAAATTCATAGGTAGAAAGCCGGGACGGATCTTCATTGCAGTCAAGTGAAGTGAGTCGCATTTGCCTTCTTTATGTTCCTTGTAAATCTTTTACATTTAACTAGCAACATAGGTAAGTAGTGTTTCACGTGTACACAGAGGTATTATATTATCATATTCAAGAGTTGAGATAGTATGTAGGCAATGTAGGACCGAATGTGAAATTAAGGAGGTTAGATATAATATTTATATGTCTAAGTGAGTAAATATAAATTCTTGTTTTTGATCGTAACTTTGAGTTAAGTATAGTAGACGGGGAGGAAGATTGTAGCTAAAGACGTATTAACTATGTACAGATATGCATAACTTGTCTGTTTAGACACGGAGCAGAGTAAAAGGGTAGAAAGCAGGAGTTGAGATACATAAAGTGGAGTGATGTGAAAGTATATTAATGTAAGAGGATTGGCTTCAAAAAATATTGGCATAAGCTCTCTTATTCATAAAAAGAAATCCCTAATGCACTGCATATGTTCTTGAGTAAATAGCAGGCAAATGCCATCAACCCTTTTCTTTTCTATCTTTCCCTATCCTCCAAATACTTTTTATAGTCTAACTTGAGTTGATTGAAAGTCAGCTGAAGCCAAAGTACATGTAAATACCTACATGTAGATGTAGTGCATTATGCGTAATCCTGTTACGCACTTTTAAGCCTACCTAAATATCTACTCAAACTAATATACTCTTCCCAAATACACTTTTCTATTTTACTTCCTAGCGATAAGTCCACCCATGAATAATGTAACCATGCATGTGTATGCGTGTACGTACTTTTGCCAAAGGCTAACCTCTTACTACTGATAAGTACTGCGTAGCTACTAAGTATTCAGGGTCCCTTATCTTTACTACATACGCTTATTATAATTACATAAGTGCCCACGCATACATGCTCTTTAAGAACTATATTTAATATAAAAGAACTCAGGAACTAAAATACCCGATATTGTTTCATTTTTTGACTTTCACTACTACTTTCTCTACATTTCCGTATCTATTTTTCAGAGAACTCCCGTCAATGTCAAGTTTTACTTTTACTTTGGCTAAAAGTTTTTATTTTGCCCTGGTGCATTTATTTCTCAGAAGAAATGTCTACATGTACAAAAATCCCTTTTCATATAAATACTGAGAATTATGGTACATCATGAAAAAATGTATGAATATTCTCAGAATATCTTATTGTACTCGGTCCCAATAGCGTTGCAGTAATATCTTAGAAACAGCTGTCTGTATCTGTCATGTGGACAGGAGAAGCCAAATAGCAACAGAAATCAAACCTTCCAGAATTGCAATTGTTTGCAAACTTGGAAGGATGTAGATCAAATAAACCATTAGTATGCACTTCAAAAGAATATTGACAGACTTGAAGTTTCAGGAGAGCTAGAGTTTGCATTCCATGCACTAAAAAAGAAGATTGCTTCTGTCTTGTACAATATGCACCTGTATCTTTGTTTTTACGAAAAAGGCCTTGACTTAAAACTTGACTCGTGTCTTCACCTTCATCCATTTGCAGGTAGAAAGAGAAAAGTCAAAGACTCTTGAGGATTGACTGATTATTTGGACGAACGACAAGAGACAAGTATTTCCAATTTTGAATATATTAGAAACAAGTAGGAGTTCAGTTGGGCTCAAGGCGTGTTCGTGTATAGTTATGCGTTAAATATGTGCATATCGCTATCGTATCTCCACACACCTTTTGACAAAGTATCTGTAGCACAAGTTATATTACCTGGTTATTGCCTTACATAGTGTGTACGGAGTGAGTAGTACATATCGTGCATATGCAAATGACTTAACAGCTCAATGCATGAATATGTATTTTTCTATCTCTACATTCAACTACAGTGAACAAATCAAATCACTATAATTACTGAACGAAAAAAGTCCACTCCTTAGTATATGCAAACTGTAATGTTGAGTTTACTTGGGTTCGTTTAGACAAAACAGAATTTGTGCAGATAGTAGAAACAATAGTTGAGGAAAGTGTACAAAGTTACACCCTTCCATTCTGCTTGTACAATGAAAATGAAATAACAGTGTTATCTTGTTGTAATTTATAAAGCTAGAATATGAAGACAAGGCCAGGGAGTGCGTTTCACAAAAAGAGAGATAGTAGCTGGAAGGGCAGGCCAGGCTGGTAGTAAATAAATAGTGTAGCTAGAAGCATATAGCAGTAAATGGTATCGCAAAGCGTGGCAGGGCTATCAGAGCATATTCTTAGCTCCCATGTGCCGTGTGAGGTTGATGTGTGCCTCGAGAAAGCAAATTCGTGTTAGCGGTCGTGAATTTATCAGGGATGTTGTCCTGCCCGAGCCAGTTGAACGTAAAGCAGAAAATACGAGAAACAAGTAAGTTGTAAGTCGAGGGTGATACACAAAAGTGATAGTGAGATAGCAACTTCCCAAAACCAAGATAAGGCCAAAACGGACAAAACAACAAGAATATTCTGCAGGGTTTAAGATGCTTTAAGTCCTATAATGCACATAAATACTTACTTTCCCTTCGCTCTGCATTACTTATTGTTTCTATTTTCGCCGAGTATCTATTCCCGCTCAACCGAAGTAACGTTTTTATCTGCAATGCAAGTTACTTCTTGCTAATGCTACATAAATAAATACAAATACTTATAGAGATGAATAGTACATGCTATATTCATAAGCTTAATGAGGCATATCCAATAGGTACAAGTTTTTATAATAGTTTATACACCATGTACTGTGTGTACTTTATTTCTACGATAACATGACATAGTAGCATGTTAGTTAATCGAGGAGAACAACGCAAGGCACAGCTTACGTCAGCCCTATAAACTAAACCACTTGTAATATTTTGCTGCGTTTTCTTTTAATGACCCTTTAATAGAGTCAAACATAGTAGAGATTCATGTACATACATGTTTATGTTGGTTATACTAGAGATATTGCACTACCAAAACTCTCCTGGCCGGTTCGACTGCATAATCTAAAGTAATAATGAGAAGAATCGGTAGCCGATCTGATGATGTGTGCAATGCATTGAGAATGGGTAACACGTATCTGTATTTATTTTAGCACGATTGAAACTTACGCAAACCTGTACACTGTTAACTACAATACGTACAAAATAAGATGCGTATCCGAAGTGCAGTAGCGTCTAGTCCTTAACAATTCAGCCTCCTTCATCAGAGTTTGCTTAACTATATATTAAATGCAGCGTATAAGTATAGTGGATGTAAATAGTTAAATTTCAGCATTAGGCATGTATTGCATTTTAAAACGTGTGTGTTCAGGAGAAGAGCATTTATTCCAGAGGATCCTAGTCTAATAGAAATAAGTGGATGTAATGGTAGAACATAGTGGAAATTTTATCTAATCCGATCCGCATATATCTTCTATCTTATTAGCTAGTTGTCCTGTCTAGCCTGTTTTCTCAAGTCCATAGATGCAGTCTTATGTACATAGACTTGTATGGCTTCAGTTGATGTGTCCAGTCTGCTCTGGTAGAAGACAGTGCAGTTTTCTGTGTATTCTTTGTCCATCAATTACGCAAGATAATGCATTCGGTATAAAAGATAGTATTTATTATAGGAAAATAACAAGAGACCGGTTATAGTAAGTACACATGATAGAAGCTACTTAATTCTCGTTCAGTAGTTAACTGATACGTTGCTTTCTCATCATTCTACTGTCTGGCGAGAATGGTAGCAAAAGTAATGCCCGGCCATTGTGTCGTAGCCAATGTAGCAACAGATACATCTCTGTTCTGTGACAGTGTGGGTTTTGTCTAGATGGACATTGAGGCCTCTAGGTCTACTATAGTTGTCATGTCATTGATTCTTCGTCTTCGCAGATATACATAAAACAGGAGCTTCATTCAGTAAAGTATTAAACCCAGAACAAGCAACTTCCATCAGTTCAGTCGGTGCAGTGTCCGGTAGTCGTTTCTGTCCAAACCGGCAGCCTTTTCAAACGGATAAGATAACATCGAGCCTTTGCCGGACTAATACATTACTTACTCCTGCTTCCTCACTATTTCTTTCGAATCCGACTGAGCTGGAGTGAACTCTTGAGCTCTATAAGGAAATGAACATATTAAAGTTGAAAGACTTTTAATGGCATCTCTGCCTTTTCCTTTTTATTATTTCTTTTATCATCTCCATGTGCAATTCTCAGACCTAGCTGCGTTTCCTACACACTCTACTATATCTTTGCACGCAATATTACACTGCATCCTACTGTTTTTCCTCTTGTCTCTTCATTTTCTGATTTGCAATTCCCATTCTCCCTTTCCTTACATGCATTCATAAAATGGTTATGTATGTAGTTATGTCTCGAAATAAACAAATAGCACTCTTAAGTTACATAATAGTATAGCTCCCTATTCCACTCTCCCTTTATCTAATCCAATTTCATTTAATTTGCCCAGACAGAGTAATAATGTATGTATTAAGGTTCTCCTTTGTTTTTTCTTGGGATTAGATAATTTTAGGCAAGTAGAGACTTTCAGATTCAAGTGCTGATTCTGTCTCTCTATCTGTATTCATCAACTCGTAATTTTTCCTACAATTCCAAACCCCGCCATTAGATTTTTACTGTAGTCAACAAAATATCTCACTCTGCCTCTAATTGGCTGGTAATAATAACCAGTGTCACATTCATCACTTTTAGTAGATGCAGTTCAGACAAACTTTTATGAAAAATGATGCTTTGCAAATCCAAAGGGTGGAATTAAATCACAGCCTATAATAAAAAAGCACTGTCTCACAATCTAAAAGAGAACCTTTACTGCTGTCTCAAGCATGTTCTCTGAGTTGACTTTGAGTTTTGAAGGGTGCAAAATAGATGTATGTAAGTTAAACTTTAAAATGTTTGACTGGAGAGAGAGACAAGAAGGATTCTAGGCCATAGCTAGATGGAGAAGACAAGATTGTAAGACTACGAGCTATCAACATACACTCTGCAATAATAATAATCACCATCATCATAATGTAGCCTCGCCCATGATTTCCAATCGTAATTACACTTGGAGTAATTTTTCAACCGGTCTTACATCTTATCGCATTGCATGGATAACTGAATAGTAATACCTATACGGCTACTGCTTATATGCATCACATATCACCAACCAACCAATGATGCAAAGAATATCTGTAATAATCCTTCGGTATTATAATAGTATATTTAGGTACTTAATGCAGTAAGTATATTTACCGATGCCACTATGTAGGAATTAAATGGTTGCAGTATAATGTTACTATTTGTTATATTACAGTATGTACGAAAATTGACTAACATACTGTAGCACTATAGTAAATGCATTTTGTGTATAAGAATGTACCATATTACTATTATTTGTATTTGTGCCTGAATGTACTTCATTACAATGAGAAAGGCTGTGATGTAGGGAAGGTAATGTAAGTTGCAACTTGGGAGTATGTATCATGAAGTAATTCAGTTTGAGCTTATCTTGTTTTCTCTTTAGTATAAATTGGATTAGATAGGGTCACTTGTATTATAGTACGGCTTCTGCAATGTGCAATGTTGCTTGAAATTATTTTAATTGACTGTAGCCAGTACATGTAAGTTACATATATGTACATGTAATTGTAATCCGGTGGAATAGAATCCCTATCCACCAGTTGATAAAGTTGCTACATGAATTGGTTTGCCTTTCCCTGTTTTTCTTGCTCTTAATTTGTAAGGGAGGGAAGGCAAGGAAATGTTTACGTAAAGTTGGCGGCCTGATTTAATGATATTATATGTGGTAGGCTACTTATTAGTCTGAAACTGGGCGTGTTGTATTAATAATGGTGTAAGTGAATAGAAGAAAGGTTGTTGTATTTGCTCGCTTCCTATCAGTCAGCTTGATTTCCAACACTAATGAGTAGTAAAACAAAGAGGACAATGACAAGACACGATACGACATTTCAGCTAAGTCTCAAAGGGAGGAAAATCAAGTTAAAGTGAGTCTGTTCCATAAAGTAAGGTAATAGCTAGGCTAATTTGGTTTTATCTGCAACTCGTATTTAGCATAGTGACTACTTTACATATATTATTTGTACATTATGCATTTATCGTGTTTGTACATTGTATTAAGGATATGCAAATGCGTGCAGGATAAATTATTTATACATAGGTAATAGAATGTGTAGAGAATAGTGATAGGTAGTCGCGAGTGGATTTTCAAAAGACTCGTTTGTTCCTTGACATTCAACTATTCTGTGCACATAGCTTCCGACGATAAAACACTACGCTGCACAATATGTACCACAAGAAACTTCAGTCCGCTGATCATGGACTCTTTGTGCATATACTAATTGCACTATGGTAGAAAGTGCAGAAATTTTATAGTCTTGGGGAATTGTACGAAATGCCAAGTTTATGATGATGTAGTGTAGTGAGATATATAGAGCATACGGCTGAGAAGAGAACTTCATTTGTGTTTAGTTGAGTTGACTTTCTTTGGTTTGCTTGGCTTGCGTGTCAAAATAAGAAGGAAAAGGCCTACAGGGAAACTTTCTACGTTCTTTGCATTTAATTGACTCTTCTAATTCACTTAAGTTCCCTTGACTTGGCTTCACTTGCCTCAGCTTTGTTTTGGTTTAGATGTTTCACTCAGTTTCAACTGATTTCAGCCTACGAGACTTACAATCCTGACTATAAAATTGATGAATTGAAATGCAAGTAGCATCCATATATACTCAGCATATTGGCTCATCTAATCCTGCGTAAGTAGTACCTTAAAAGTGCGTAACTTCGGTATGCAAGTCTTATAATGATAAGTAGGAATGAATTGAATCTCTCGCATGATATCATTATGATAATTTACTACATCAAAATCAGGTTTTTGAAGAAATCGTTTTAAGGTGAAAGAAATTAAATGGTTCGTTGCAGTAGGTAGTTGTTACTTACAAGTGCACTGCATAATGCTAGTCAGTAGTCAGCAGACAATTAAAAGTAAAATTATTGTTGTCTGAAATGAAACAAAGTTCATTTCAATATTCAAAGACTAGAGGCCAATTTAAATCAGTGCATTCCATCATCTGAATTTCAAACGGTTTAAATATGCAAAATGAGGAAGTCAACCTTGTAGCCTTTGTTTGCTACTTTACATTTCTAAGGCCCGTCTGCTCCGTCTATTTAATGAATGTAAGTTAATTGCATGAGTACACGAGTAGGTGACATGAATGACTACTATCCAAAGGCTCTTTATCATATCACTATAAATGCTAATGGCACTTACGTAGTTAAGTAGGCTGTTAATTAGTAGATGAAACTTGAAGCGAACCGATAAATATAAATATAATTACGCATTGTTCGTAAAAATACTCACCGATAACACATTTGATAATGGAATGTAAAAATTCTGTGACTGACATATTCTTGGTACCTACTTAAGTAAGTAATTGTTTCAGATAAGAATTTAGAAAAATCCAAAGTTATGTATTGATATGTCGGAGGAATTTAGAGAAGTAGTACCACCCTACTACTTAAGTATCATGGGAATTAACAAGCACTATACAATAAATACTAAATTGCAAACTGAACTTAAGATAAGTATGTTTGTGCATGGCCATTCAGATATGAATGGAAAAGTTTAATTTTTATGAATTCTTCTTGTATCAGAAAAATTTTTCTGCAACCTGCATACGAATAAACTAGAAATAATGACCAGACGCTATACGAAAACCAAGACCTTAATGTTCCTTTGAAAAAGAGGATTTTTCTACCAAAGTCGTCTTCAACTCTGTATGGCTTCATCGCAGGATTACTATATAGTAGTACTAAGTATGTGTACCTATATACCAGAATTTATAACGTTTAAGTATTTTGCATCAGGATTGGATTTTTAGGAGATACATAGGCATTACAGATGATATTTAGCTATGAAATGAAGGAGGGAAACCACTAAAGTGTAGCTACTGCATTGTTACTTTGCATATCTGCGTATAGGAGAACTAGTAAATGATGTGGCTGAAACAAGCCGCTAATTGTAATCAAAGTGACCTGCGGCTGTTGAGTTGACTCGTCTTACATATCTTACCACTATATACGTACTTATCTGTATCTGTACACGCAGATGTAGTTAAACTGCTATTGGTAGCAGTCGCAGTAGTACTAGAATTGCTATAAACCATTCGATACCTCAGCATTTGACTTACAAGTTACAATTGCTCATTTTAGTTGCGTTCGTTGGATGCTCCACTCCAGTTTTTCATCTCATCATCCCTTCTCCTTCTTCCCCTGACGCAGGTCAAAGCCTTTTACACCACCTTATAATATCTTAGCATCACTCAACATCTTCCATCACATTACAATGCATCAGTCCGAACCTTTGTAATAACTCCAGCCATACTCTGCCTCTACTCTGGTCAAACCCAACTCAAATCCAGTCCTCCCCGCAAATCAACCTTAAAAAATCAATGCAAAACCAAACCAAACAACTTTACCTACCAAGGCAGCCATAACATCGCCTACTACTCATGCAGTTCCATATTTTGTTGTTACATCTTTACCAGCTAAACAAACTCTTTCCAAATACCTAAAGTTATCTATATGGTTGTACTACATAATAACGCAGGATAATGTTTTCTAATTTTTACTTGGCACATTTTTAACACTGATGCCGTTACTTAGAGCTGTTAACATGTAAATGAGAAGATACACAATTAATGTTTTCAATAATGTACCCCAAAGCATACCTCCATACTCCATGTACTAAATATAGCACATGAAGGTATGCGTTGGGGTACGTTATTGAGAACATTAATTACTGGACACTCACATACTATATTCCCACAGTTTCTATTTTCGAAATAAATGATTTTATTTAAATCACTAGAAATAGAAGAAGGTTGGATTGACTTCACTTTATTTTACACCGACTCCAGTCGTAATCACAGAATGATTAACCCATTGGAATTTAAAGCTGGACTTAAGTGGATTACAACGACACTACAGTGGATATCAAAGATCTACACTTACTATATTCCATAATTTTATATGCCAACTGTAAAATATTTATTCCGCTGTGCAACTTAAGTTAGATGTAAATTAATTCAATAGTAATTGCATTAAAACTGACCAGAAAATGTTAGCTTTGTTATATGTGGTACACCTACTACCTAAGAAGTACAAAATTCCCATTTTTAAATTGTGAACTTTTTCGTGTTTGTAATTACATATGAAACGAATTTAAATTGTAGATTTTCATATAGACATAGAGTAGTTAGATATTTAAAATTGGGGAACTAAAGTTTAGTCTATCCAGTAAATTGTCTTCGTATTGATACGGCTATACTTAATAAGATTATAATAGTTGAGACTGCATAAGGAATGGCATAATGTTAAATGAAAGAAGGATTCAATTGATTTGGTCTGTCTTTGGATGATGACTAGACCTTTTATTCACGTTTCCTTTGCTTACTGCTTTGCTGGTGGCAATATAATGGTAGACATTGCATGGCAATGTAAACCTTTTATTTCTCTGTAGGTATCTTTTGGTTCATTACATATGTCATGTTCAACAGACACCTAACCACGCGAAAGCAACAAAACTCTCAGCAACTTCTCTCCATTTCTCTATGCCTGTCTTCTGTATACTGAAATACTGTTACGCAGTTTAGTTTGTTGTTTGATGGTGATGTGTATATAGTATATTGTTGTGTGTGTTACGTTATATTGTAATTGGATGAGTGTCACTTAATTTAGAGTGTGTAGGTGATGTTATGTGACGTAACTAGGGTGGATAACTGCGTACGGGAATGAGCTTCCGATTTTGATGATTGTTATTAACTTTTTCAGTTGATGATGAGTCTATATTATATTATATGCACAGTGTGTAAGAGTAATAACGCACGAACTTCATAACACAATATTTTTGGTGGCAAGGGAAGAATAAGGCGTGAATGTTTATTTTCAAGATTGCACCATTATTAGTTAATTTGCTTAGTTTGGGGAAAATTATAGGAAATAGGATGATCCCAGAAGCGTGGAAACGCACTAAACTGGGTGAAAGAAAAAGGGTGGATTGAAAGTATTCACAAAAGAAAAGAGTATTGTTTTGACACTGTTTCAAGAGTAGTAACAATTTACGTAATAGTAAGTCTTCTTACTCGACGACGGGATACGAGTATACAATGGAAATCTCGAGTCTTACGTAATACTGCGCAATAGATTCATATATAAAGTATTAATTTTCGTAGATCTTGGGAGAGAAATTAGGGATACAAAACAAGATTCTTAAAATGGCGGATTCTTATCTCTTCGTTTAATCTATACTCGAAGATATCTCTTTTGAAGCTTTCGTTGAGTCGACTGCTCGTGAGTCCAGCTAAAGGTTGACTGCCTGTATTTAGACTTGGTTTTGTATTTCTCGATACTTTGTAGTGTGAATGGACTCTATATTGTTGTATGTACAGGAATTATTTTACACAAATACAAACGAATGACAGATTATTGGTAAATACAGCAACGTAATGTTAACAAACTCACTAATGTGACAGAATAGAGTCATATCTAGAAACATTTTTTAACGTCTTCCCAGAATTTCCATGTTCTGGGAAGATTTACATGATTTGTATATGACTTGTATATTTACATAGATTTTACGGGTCTTATAGGTATAACGAGCATTTCATGCTTACATGCCCTCGGGTCCCCTCTATATTTTCTACTAGTTTTGGCTATTTTGAGCTCTTTAGTCCCTCTTATTGAAAAACAGGGATTTTGTACAGTAAGTAGGGGGTTACAGTGTAAGTACAATTCGATGGTTAGGAAATTGGTAGTAAGTGAAGATTTAGAGTATAATATAAGACTTAAAATAGTTACAAAGTAGGATAGCTAGAATTATAGATTATTGGCTGATAACATTGATAGTATTAGACTTATTACCGAAGTAGTTAAATATTTAGAGTATTTTTATAATGATAATACATATTACCTTCTAGGTTTTGCTGAATTTAGCGAAATACATTACAAAAGTATATAATATTATATTATACAAGGTAGACAGTAGTTGAGGGTTTAGCAATTATTAAAGTAGTAGTCTATATTATGTAATATTATTACGAAGTAGACATTATTCTATAGACTATTTCAGAGTTACAAATAAGTAAATAGTAGGTTATCTAGTAGTATTATATTAAGAGAATTGTAATCGAGGTTACAGTAAAGTAGAAATTATATAACAGTAAGTATAACATAATTATGAGTGTAAATGAAGTAATGGGATAATAATAGGTGTGCATTGAGTGCATTTTACCAAAAGTAATTATTTTTTTATTTACAAAAATACCAGTATCATACCGGGTCGTAAGGAAATTGGGGGTAAATTGCCAAAATAATCAAAATTGATTGTACTGTTGTAGCATTTGTAAGTATAAATGATGTAAACGTAACAAATTTTGATGCTCAGCACGGGAAAAATTAATATTTAATAAGGATGGGATTGCAGTGGGTCGCCGGGCATTGAGTATGCGTACTCGTAAGTTTGGGCGAGGATGTGGTCGTCGACAGGACCGAAAATTGGGATTTGGCACAAATCTCGGATAATGAGGTGAGCGAGCCAAGCGAAGTCGACGAAGTCTACGTTGTAGATCTATTCTATTTTGTAGAATGTCCCCGCGAGTTGGCCTATTAAATTGACGAAAGTTGGGGTTATGCCTAACATTTTCAAGCTGTTGTTCGTGATTGTTTCTTGGTTGTACTACAGTGGGGGTACGTGCAGCGCGGGTTTGAGGTCTGATAATGTTTTGTGGTTTCTAATTGACGCTCTGACATTTCGCGCCTGTTTCTAATAAAGTTTACTGAACAAATCATATTATCAAAAATGGGTCCAGGTCTACCGCGAGGGGTTGAGGGTCGTGGTATCTGGGGTACAATTTGAATGGCGGTTTGTTGAGTTGGGTTGTTGGCATTTAACATTCTCTGAGTCATAGTGGGTGGAACTAAGCGAGGAGCTGGATTTTGCATTGAGAACTGAGTTATTGAGCCTGCAATACGAGTGACGTGTCGAGAAGTGGATGGCCTTTCAGGTTGGGGTATGAGTGATCCCAAAAGAGTTTCATCTATATTGTCAGGGGCTATAATTTGTAGTTCGTCGTCATGCAGAGAGAGTTCTGCTGCTCCGTCAGTCAAATCTATAATGTCACGGTGGTCCATTTCCTGTTGGGTTGAAAGACAAGGATTAATATACAATTTCAACATATTGCAAAGAGTATTAAGGATATGCATCTTTTAATTGATTATTGCTTTGACATGACTCAGATGATCTGTGTTTTGATTAATAATAATGCTATTTTTCTTTTGAGTATCCATTGGTGTGAAAGAATGACGATGTGCTCTTCAATTCGATTTTGTTAGTTTTAGAGTTGACAATGATGTTGTATCTCTGGATAACATCTAAACCTAAAACGATATGACATGGTAAATTTTTAAGTATAGCAAACTCAGCAGAAATAGGAAAGCCGTTAAATGGAAAGTCAAATGTAGCTGATTTTTCAGCAACTTCATATTTGTTCGGTGGTGAAAGGGACCACCTAGATAGATCAAAGAGTTGTGGGACTTTAAGGGACTCTAATTTTAAATCATAGTCGGCCTGTTTTAAGTATTCTATCAATTTATCTTTAACTGCTGAGGTTGGGCTTTTCCTATCAATTTGAAGATATATTGGGCCGTTTGGTGTGGGAATAATATGCATAGGTACAGCATGTGAAAAATCTTTTTCTTCTAATTCGGAATCTGTTATTGAAGGATGTGATAATGAGCAGTTAGGTTTATTATGAAGTTGTAGTTTGGCCAGCTGATCGGATTTGGACTTGACGGATTGAGTTTTTGTTGTAGTGCCTCTTTTTGTAGAAGTGCCTCTTTTTGTAGAAGTAGCGGATTTAGCTGATTTTGATGGCTGCGTGGTTTTTCCTTTTACAGTTGAGGTTGAGGTACCAGCTGATGCTGAAGTTGTAGCAGTTCTAGTGGTCGTTGATTTTCCTCTCGTCGAAGCTTTGGAAGATTGAATGATTTTAGCCTGAGCCTTGGGGTCATAATCTGAATCTGTGTACCTGTCTGGTTGCTTCATTTTTCTGCTACTAATGCGCAGTGTTGGCTCAGGTTCTGGTGGCGGTAGTTCCATCTCGTGTTCAGAACATGATTGGAAAGAATCAGAGGTGTTAGTTTTGGTTAGTTGGGACTTTAATCGTTTTGGTGTTGGTTTAGCTACCCTGCGTGTGGTTACGGGGGGCGAGTGCCTATTAAAGGGTTTCTTAGTCCTTAATTTCCAAGGAGGGTTTGGAATAGAAGTAGATGGGGCTTCAGATACTGGAGTATTATTGTTGGGTGAGACAAATTCGGCCGATTTTGTGTTAGTTGATTCATTGTTAGTTGTGGAATTATTACTAGATGAAGAACTATCTTCTGGAAATGAATCCATTATTACTGGAGTAGAGTTAATTGATCTAGATTGTGGCCTACTAGGTGCATTTGGTATTTCTATTTCAGATTCATTGTGTGGTAGTGAATGCAAAGACGAACTAGAAGAAGATTGTACTGGTATAGAAGTTTCTGAAGATCTACTTGATGTGTTCGCATTGCTACTTACGACTGTTTCTGTAAAGTTCTCATGATTGCTAACAGATGGGTTATTTGTACTAGTTGAAATGTGAGAAGAGTTAGATTGCTCAGCTTGGTTATGAATTTCTGAATGAACAGAAGCTGGAATGGTGGTTGTTGCTATTATGGATGGAATATTAGGTTGGTTGTCATTATGAATGCTTACGCTAGGAACATATCTGTCGTTATTGCTGAAATCTGATTCGTGTGAGTATTGTATAATTAAGCTGTCGGGTAATTCTACATCTTCTACGTCTGTGTGTATTTCTACATCACTTGCCTCATATTCATGATAATAGGGTTTCATGTGCCTTACGTTTTCGATTCTGCATTGGCCTTTTGTTTTAGGACGACAATCTTTTATGCGATAGCTGATTTCATCTACGCGTTCTACAATTTGGAATGGGCCTTTCCATTTAGCGTGCCATTTGGATACTAAGTTCTTTACTCTGGCTGCATCTATTAGTAATACAGAATCTCCTGGACTATAGACTTTCGTTGGATGTTTGGCATCCCATTTAATTTTGCTTAACGTTTGCTGTTGTATTGTCTTGTCTCTAGCCGCTGCTCTGGCTTGGATCATAAGTCTAGTTCTTTGAGCAATAGGTTCTACTTCGGAATCTTGGCAGGTTTCTGGGAATTGGGTGTCGCTAACTTTGCGTGGATTGAAGCCTTTAAGTAAATAGGTAGGTGAAAAACCAGTATCTGCTTGGATGGTATTATTAATGGAATATCTACACTTTGTGATAAACTTGTCCCAATCGTTGTGTCTAGAATTGACATATTTCTTAATGATAGCTTTAACGGTACCTATATGACGTTCTACAATGCCACAAGTCTGATGGTTGTGTGTTGATGCAAAGGCTAAATGAATATTGTAAGTGCGACAAAAATTCTTAAATTCTTTAGCAGTAAAATGGGTTCCTTGATCACATACAATTTTCCTAGGAATGGAGTGATTGTAAATAATAGAATTCTGAATGGCTTTAACTACTGAGTTAGAATCTGCTGATTTGGTAGGTGCTAGTTCTAAGTATCTAGTCAGATGATCTACCATGACAAGTACGTATTTGTAATGACTAGTGGTTGTAGCTGGGAATGGTCCTGCGAAATCAATACTTATGGTTTGAAATGGTTCTATTGGAGGAGCTTCAGGTTGCATTGGGCCTGGAGGAGCAATAGTTGTTCTATTGTGTATCTGGCAAATATGGCAGCGTTGACAAAAGAGTTTGATCTCTCTGTACATTTTATACCAATAATAGGTTTTTCTAATTATGTCGTACATTTTTGCAAAACCTAGGTGACCTATGTCTTGATGCGTCTGATCTATGAGTTGATTTGTAGATGCTTGGGGAACTACTAATAGCCAATTTTTGCCGTGCTCATCGAAACCTAATTTTATGAGCATGTCATTGAAAAGAGTGTAAGAAGGATACTTTGGACTGTACGGACGTATTAATGGGTCCTTGTCTCGTTCTTCTAAATCTTTTATTATTTTAAGTAAGTTTTTATCATTTCGTTGAGCTATAGTGAATCCAATTTCATCATGGAACTTGTTAGGCATTTCTAAACGATGGGTTATAGCTTCGACTTTAAACATATCTACTGAATGCTCTAAGGGTTCTTTGTCATTTTCATTGGGTTTGCACACAGGGTTGCGGGATAAGGGATCTACATTATTGTGTATGAGGCCCTTTTTGTACTCTATGGTGAAAGTGTATGGCTGAAGTCTGAGTGCAAAGCCTGCTAATCTACCTGTGAGATTTTTATTCTTCATGAGGGAAGTTAGAGAACTATGGTCGGTTACTACTGTGAATTCACGACTTTCTATGTATGGACGAAAGGTTTCAATTGCATATAATATTCCTAAACATTCTAAGTGTGGAGCTGGGTAATTTAATTCAGATTTCTTAAGACTTCTTGATGCATATGCGACTACTTTCCACTGTCCATTTGGTTGTTGCTGTTCTAACGTGGCACCTAAGCCTTCTAACGATGCATCACTAAAAACTTTTGTGGGTGCCCTATCTCTGGGGTGAGCCATGACTTGGGATGAACATAAGTCTTCTTTGAGTTGGTCAAAAGCTTTTTTGATGTTCAGGGGTCCATATGAATTTAGCATCTTTATGTGTTAACTGATTTAAAATCTTTGCTTTCTTAGAAAAATTATGTATAAATCGCCTATAATATCCACAGAGGTGGACAAACGATCTAACATCTCTGACTTTCTTGGGAGTAGGAAATTGTTTTACTGCAAGACATTTATCTGGTAAGGGTCTAATTCCTTCTTTAGAGACTACGTGTCCTAGAAATTTTAATTCAGTGTGGCCAAAATGACACTTGTTGGGTTTTAGTTTTAAGCCTGCGTTACGTATTGCCATGAGTACTGCTTCTACGTGTAATAAATGACTTTGGAAATTCTTACTATGTATTATTATATCGTCCAAGTACGCAAGCGCAATTGTCCATTTTAAACCTCCTAGTACCGCGTCCATTAATCTTTGGAACGTCTGGCTGGCTCCACATAAACCAAAGCTCATTCTTTTGTAATGATATAGACCGTCAGAAGTAATGAATGCCGTTTTTTGTATGGAATTTGGATGCATAGGAATTTGGTTGTATGCGTCTACACAATCTGCGCCTGAGAAAAATTCTGTATCAGCGAATCTATCTAAACAATCATCATTTCTGGGTAAAGGGTACTGGGATAGTTTGGACTTTGAGTTTAATTTGCGATAATCAATGCAGAACCGTGTGTCGTTATTGGGTTTGGGAACTAAAACGACTGGGCTAGACCATTCAGAGTCTGAGTGTTCAATAACACCTTTGGCTAACAGTTCTTGTACTATTTCGTTTATTTTCTGTTTTTCTGCAAAAGAAGTTCTATAGGGACCTTGCCGTATGGGTTCTTCGTCTGTAGTTTCTATCACATGGCTTGTGAGATGGGTACAACCTATATCATTCGGGTGTTGCTTAAAAACATCTGGAAATCGTGCAAGTAAGTTATACATTTCTGTCTTTTGTTCAGGTGTAAGGTTCTTGTTAACGTTTACTTCGTCCAAATAAGTTTTAAGTTGTGGTTCAAGATTCTGAAGTGTTTCAACATTGTTAGTATTAGCTTGTGAATTACTATTTGCAGAAGAAAATTTCAGTAATAGTTCTTGGTCATCAGGACTGCTAGCAATGTCAGATGCTTGGAATTTAGAGCATTTCCCTAAATTGGTATTAGCTGATAGTGTAATAGGTTTAGTTGAAGCGTTTAAGACTACTATCAGTGCCTCCTTTCTTTTATTAGGTTGATTGAATTCCATGTGTACTATCGAATTGCCTACTGTGATTCCTGACTTACGGTGTAGGTTTATGTTTGGGGAAACTATCAAATCTAATGATGGGGGATTATATCTTGTGTAGGTACTTACAACAGTAGCAGTTTCGGGTTCGAATGTATGTTTGTGGGCTAATCTTAAGGTGTAAAGTGTCTTTGAGTTGGAAGTTGAATTAGTGATTCGTTTATTCTTTTTGTTTTGCTTCTTGATCTGTCTCCTAATGCTACGAACGGATTGTTTGACATGTATGGAGTCTAGAATAACATTGTGATCACTATTGTTTACAGTTGCTTGTTCATGATTTGTCTGAGGTTTAGAGTGTATAATTTCTGCATAGACTGTGGGATTAGGAGTGGCACAGGATTCTGTGTCTGAACAAGTGGCAATATTTGAGCCGACCTTTTGAAATTTGTACATTGGCTTTTTGTTCTTTTGAAGCGTGTCTACCCTCTTACGCTGTCTGCTTGTAGCTTTGAAAGTTTTTGGGTCTCTGGGTGCATCTAAATTTATGTCAATGCCATAAGTGAAAGTACCAGTCTTGCAATCTATAACGACATGGTAAGCGGTTAACCAATCATGACCTAAAACTAATGGGTTGGTGAGGTTAGGAACTACATAGAATCGCCAAAGTATTGGCTTATTGCCATCAACGGATATAAACATTTCTACAGCGTGAGTGACAGTTAAAGATTTGCCATTGTCTATTGAGAGTTTTACTTTAAATGGATCTTCTATTGCAAAATATTTATGGATTGTACTGTAAGCTCCTCGGTTTCTAATTTCAATGAGACAATCTGTATTTATGGCTGAAATGGATGCTCCAGTATCGACTAAAGTTGGGATGGTTAGATTTTCGACTTTTATTTCACAACCTGTCAGTTTTCGCTTTCTGCCTTTTGCTCTATGCTCTTACTGGATATACGCCTCGATACGTATATGTGCAAGGAGTTTTATCAGATTCTACAGAGTGGCTACAAGGAAAAGAAAATAATGAAGTTGGCATAGATATTGGACTTGAAGTACTATCTTTCGTTTCAAAGTGCTTGGTTATGGATTCAAAATTTGGACATTGAGATTGTGCTAGTCGAGGATTGAAATAAGCTAACTTATCAGAAAGTTTTTTTGTGGGTTTTATGATCTGAGCATTGTTTACTAAATATTTTGTGATTCGATCGTGTGCAAGTGAATCTAAAGTTGGGTTGGGAGTCGGCACAATTTTTGATGTTCCTGGAATTACATTACTTTGCTCTATATTGGTAGGTATAGCGTTGAGATGGTGTGATTGATGCATTACTGAAGTTTGAGAGTTATTTATTTTATGAGAAGGCTGAAGAGCTTCCCTATATGATAGATTTTGAAAATGAGAAGGATCGTTTGTAGAAGTTAATGTACTTAAGCTATGAAAATTAGACGACTCATGTGCGTCATTGATAGATAGATATGGAAAATGAGAAAGATTATGTATAGAAGGAAATCCACTTGGGAATGGTTTCGTCAGTTTTTGTAGTTTTCCGACTGAAAAACTGGAGAAGTATAGGTATTAGAGTTAGGGGGTTGACTTGGTTGAGGTGGGACCTGAGATGCAAAATTGGGTTGTGCTTGTACATTTTGTCCTAGAGGTTGAGAATTCTGTACAACTAAACTGGGAATTGGTTGTGATTGAGGCTGATTAAAGTTTGGATGTCGATAAGTTTGGCCTGAGGAAGGCTGAGATTGTGAACGATTATAAGAGTTCTGTGGGCGATAATTGTTACGATAATTACCTTGGCCCTGGTAACGGTTATAGTTTTGATTCTGATGTCTGCTAGAGTGATTGGAAGTGTATGTATTACATCTATCATCTGTGTGGCCATATTTATTACACTTTGTGCAAAAGAGTAAACGTGTCCTACAAGTTTCATAACAGTGACCTAGTTTACCATCAAAAGTACAGATGAGATAGCTGGGATGTTTGGGATTTTTAGCTGGGTAACCATTCTTTTTATCTCGACAATCAGGTTCTACGTGATTATTTTTACCACAATATCCACAGCAGTCATTATTGAAAGAAGAATTACGTGATGAAGATGCAGTATTTTGTGAGGATTGAGAGTTAGCAGAAGTGGACTTTTGTGGAGTATTTCCACCGGATGCATATTGCTCAGCTAATTTGCGTAAAGCGGTCAGAAATTCTACTGAAGTTGGGAATGAAATCATGGCCCAATTCATGCGAGTTTGTTTGGGTAAGCCTTCTGTTAGATGTCTGACTTTCTCTTCTTCAGTCATATTGGGTCTCATATGTCCTAAGATTTCTAGCTTTTTGGTTACATAAGCCTGGGGATCATCACCAAGATTGAATACGGTTGCCTTATTTTTAGCTCTATATACGGCTGTTTGGGAGGAATGGTCGAAGAATTGTACCAATTCGAGTTTAATACTATTCCAAATTTCTTCGTGGTTTGCATCCACGGCATTAAGACGTAATTGGACTGCAGGAGATTTTGACGACCACCAAGATTTGGCGTCTTTCTCCAGAATACGATCTAAATTGTTTATGATCCATTCATGTGTTATGCCGAACGCGTTCATGTCAGTTTCTAATCTTTGCAGATATTCAGTTACGTTACTAGTGCCATCAAATCGACGTAATTGTTGGAGAGCCTCATTATGAACGTACCTAGGGGGTCTACCATCTCTATTTACGTTCCTCTCTACTTGTAGTTGTTCAACCATGGCCCTTAGTCTTGCCAATTCATCTACTGGATTTTCCTGTCGTCTAGCCTCTAGCTCAGCTAACCGTTCATTAGCTAATCGTAATTGTTCGGTCAATTGTGCAATTCTATCTGGATCAGCCATTGTGAGAAATTTATTAATTGCTTACGTGTGATAGGATTATTAGAAATGTGCACTAAATGGATTTAATGTTGATAATGGTGTGTGACTTTAAAGAAACATGCATTATGTTCGATGGGATAGTGTAAGTCGAAATTGTAACGGATACAGTTTATAGTTAAATTGCAAATAGCCTCTGAATCAAAGCGTTCAACGGAAATATTTAGATTTGTTTCAGTTCCTGAGGGGATAACTTGTGCATCAGAGATCTGTGAAACTAACTGTGAGATCAGGTTAATTAGAGATTCCCTAGTGGTTAGATTGCTATAAGCTTGAAACTCAGGGACTTGAAAATTCAAAGAAATTGTCCAAAACATCGTTACAAAATTGTAATGTATTTCCAGTAGGTAGGCATTTAGTATTTGTGTGACTGTGTCATGAAAAGGGAAAGTAAGAAAATTAAATATTCTTGTGAGTTAGCATAAATAGGTAATTACAAAATGTATACGTTGGTAGAAATACGGGTGTATATTTACTATTAAAGGTTGAAGGGAATTATTGAATATTCAAACTGTGAATTTGCATGAGGGTGAACGTAAACGTGTTATCTCTGACTTTGGAATCGATTAGTAAAAGAATATTTTCGTATTGTTCGGAAAATAACTATTGCATTACGTTCAAGTGGGAATACAAAGGAAATTATATTTGTGTGGACTGAAGCTTAGTAGATAAGGATTTGGATAGGTATATCATTATAGAATAGGCCTATCTGTACTACATGCGTAAAGAAGTGATGATATAGGTAAAGCTATAGTTGCTAGACATGTACATAATTCCTTGAGTATTACGCTAATTAGAATTTGTTTAATTGTCCTTAGTTTAGATTCCAAGAAATGCGATGTGCAAGTCTTTCTGGTTAGCGGAGGTCAAAATCCTCGGACAAAGAAAAGACGCTGTTGGGATTTCTGACAAAGGGACTGAAAACGATAAATGTCAAATTGTAATGTAATACGACTCTAAGTTCATGAGCTCCTATTTATACAGAAAATTTGATGAATGTGGCTTTTCATTTAGGGATAATATACGATTGAAAATAACAGACTGAATTTTTTTGATTATTGAATTCTTGAAATTATTAATAACATTTCATTTAGATTTAATTTGGGGGATGGGGAAGTAATGTAGCAGAAGGTAAATCGACTCTGACATTGGCCCTAAACTATCGAACTATTTTTATTTCGACTTAGAAAGTAAGTACGGCAAAAGGAAGGGACTGATTTTGATGTTATGGATTGGGTATCATTAAATCATCAATTTATGAGGTTCAAAATTAGCATTTTATATCAATTCATATTATATTGATCATATGGGGATAAAAGATTACTCTTCTGTACCTTAGTTTTATTGGGAGTCGTACAGAAGTGATCCCTCAAGTGGTAATGGGTAGCAGGGTGGTTTAGATGTCATCAAGGTTTGCAAGGTGGGCGGGTTGTATCTCCGACCGAGAGTCCTCTGTCCAGTTTTACCGATTGGCGGGGGATCCGGAAATAAGGTTGTCTCCTATCTTTCCAACATCTTGTTACGCAGTTTAGTTTGTTGTTTGATGGTGATGTGTATATAGTATATTGTTGTGTGTGTTACGTTATATTGTAATTGGATGAGTGTCACTTAATTTAGAGTGTGTAGGTGATGTTATGTGACGTAACTAGGGTGGATAACTGCGTACGGGAATGAGCTTCCGATTTTGATGATTGTTATTAACTTTTTCAGTTGATGATGAGTCTATATTATATTATATGCACAGTGTGTAAGAGTAATAACGCACGAACCTCATAACACAATATTTTTGGTGGCAAGGGAAGAATAAGGCGTGAATGTTTATTTTCAAGATTGCACCATTATTAGTTAATTTGCTTAGTTTGGGGAAAATTATAGGAAATAGGATGATCCCAGAAGCGTGGAAACGCACTAAACTGGGTGAAAGAAAAAGGGTGGATTGAAAGTATTCACAAAAGAAAAGAGTATTGTTTTGACACTGTTTCAAGAGTAGTAACAATTTACGTAATAGTAAGTCTTCTTACTCGACGACGGGATACGAGTATACAATGGAAATCTCGAGTCTTACGTAATACTGCGCAATAGATTCATATATAAAGTATTAATTTTCGTAGATCTTGGGAGAGAAATTAGGGATACAAAACAAGATTCTTAAATGGCGGATTCTTATCTCTTCGTTTAATCTATACTCGAAGATATCTCTTTTGAAGCTTTCGTTGAGTCGACTGCTCGTGAGTCCAGCTAAAGGTTGACTGCCTGTATTTAGACTTGGTTTTGTATTTCTCGATACTTTGTAGTGTGAATGGACTCTATATTGTTGTATGTACAGGAATTATTTTACACAAATACAAACGAATGACAGATTATTGGTAAATACAGCAACGTAATGTTAACAAACTCACTAATGTGACAGAATAGAGTCATATCTAGAAACATTTTTTAACGTCTTCCCAGAATTTCCATGTTCTGGGAAGATTTACATGATTTGTATATGACTTGTATATTTACATAGATTTTACGGGTCTTATAGGTATAACGAGCATTTCATGCTTACAATACTAAATGGTAATACAAATAGTTATATCAGTTTATACCTTTCATTATGGAGAATCCTTTTCATCACATAGGTAGTTATTATTTCATATTTCGTTATAATAAATGCAAGCACGACAAACCTGTATGAAACAATGTGGTGTAAGTATAAAACCAAGGCGTTACTGTAAGTTGTAAATTCTAATGATGACTATTAGTATTATGTCTATATTACGCATAATAATATTATAGCTACGTAATAATATATAGAATCGATTTCTCTACGACTGTTTTTCTTGTATTTATCACTGTGCTCATCTCCTCGTTTCTTCACTCCCGGCATTTAAGATTTTATTGCTTTTATGAGAGTTTCCACGAAGATCAGTGATAAGCCTCTAATACTCGAACCTAAGAAAATCCAGTTCACTTTGAGCTTAAAGTGCAGAATGAATGTCTACTAAATCAATTCATTTCCAGAAAGATTTATTTCTCTATAGTAAATACCAAGTGATGCTTAGGAATTGGATTTAGCCAGGCATAGCAATCAAATCCAGTTCACTTTATGTTTACCAAGTTAATCCTTTTAGCAGGAGGACATTTTGTTTTTTATTCATAAAAAGTCAGTCTAGAAGCTTGCTTGGGTTATTTGGCATCATGATTACAATCATAAGAATGTAGTGTGGGTTAACTATGAATTAGCATTTCCCCTGAATGAAAGAAAACTGTATTGTTGTACTAGGTGAGACAAGGGCAAGTCAGTAGAGTAACTGAACTGACTTAATGACGAAAATGACCTGTGCTGTGCTACAGTAGGATTTTTAGCAGATGTGATGAGGACTGACGGATTGTAATTTATGCATGGCAAATGCATCTTATGTATAAAATATGTATTTGTATTAGTGTACACAGTACGAGATGCTCTGGCCATTACTGCGTAGATAATGTGATTTGTATACAAAAGATATTAATCTGTTCTTTTTCTTGCCTCCTGTCTCTACCGGTTTGAAAGTTTATCTCGAAAAATACTTGAGTGAATCAACAGAAATGAAATAATGAATCAGATCAACTTTTCCTGTCTGGCTTGATGGGCAGAGCAATTGGCAAGTTAAATAGTCAACTCTTGCTTGATTTAACTTATCTGTGTATGAAACAAGTGACCTGACCCTCCTATAGCTGTTCTTAACTACTGCAGTAGAGCATTCCCGTCTGGTTGGACCAGGTTTGCTTGGCTTTGCATAATTTCCATGCCCTGTGTGTGTGTTTGGCGTTATGCCTGCGCGTTTATTTCTCACCTCACTCACCTGCTCACCTATAACTAACAATAAGATCATTTCCTTTTTATTTTGTTCCCTGAACAAACTGTTTTCTACTCCCCTCCTGCAACAACGTAATAGTACATATTACAACTCAGTAATACTATATCTATACGTTGATTAATTGGGTATGCGTAATAATTCCGTACAGTGGACTGTATTATTTTTTCATTAGCTCCAATTTGACCTGTTGCTAACTAACTAACGTAGTAAAATAGAGTTGTTTTTGATGTTGTGTGAATATGCATGTAAGAATGTGTAGACTAGAGTGTAGTAAATCAATACTACTACTGCATAAATATTCTCATTAGCTCAACTGCTATGCAGATATTTCTATTTGTATTAAGCTGGTGTCTCTCCAATTCAATTTACTGTAGTTAATTTTATGACTAGTGGAATGGAGAGTCCCAACTATTTATTGCAATGTATTTAGATTATGCACTGATCTGCTTTTTCGCTCTTCTGTTTGTCGATTGCGAAGAGATAACTTTTCAATTAAATGCTTTCCACATGTGTCCATACCAGTTTGGCCAGTGTAATTGTAGCATGTCAGTAGAAATTGACAAGCCACTGTTTTGTTTGTACGGTATCTATACACTCACTGCAACTTGCAACTGTACAGCTTTATGTAGTCCTAATGGAGTAGGTATAGGGGCATGAATTTAAATTTTATCATAAACTTACAATTGTTTGCAGGAGCAGCAGACAGAGATAGATTGGTTTCCATTAAATTATATGGTCGTTATCGTTTGTTTTCCTTTTATTCTGTAATTCTGGTGGACTGCGTTACTTACTTTTACAATTTTGTCGCCTCTGTCTTGCTCGTTGGGGCGAACGTTCGTTTTACAGAGTTATAAATCTAAAACTGGATCGACATTTATGAATATCTACATAGATTTGCTGTGTATACAATTAGCTTTGTCTCTGCCCAATTTATGTTCGCTAGTGGTAAGTACATATGCTCGGGAGTGTAAATAGCAAGTTTATATCTAAGTCCTAAGTAAGATTCTCTGTTGTATTAAGGAGCTAGCCGTGAGGAATGTTGTTTCTAATTAGTTAGACGATAGTTGTAGAATACTGATAAAAGCCAGACCAGAAATGCCGGGCTAAAGTTAAAATCAGCATCTCTATTTAATTTAGACTTACAATGCAATTAGCTATGTCTTACCAAGAGTGATGTAACGCATAGTTGATAGGTGCCCACTTTAAACTTGTCCTTAACCAAACCTTATCTCCTTTCTACTTGGCTATCAACTACTGTATAATATCGTCCTTTCGTGTCTTTCTTTTATACACAAATGACTCAGTAGAGTCTTGTGGGAAAATTCGGAGAGTCCGAATCAAATCGATTCGTTCTGTTCAGACTTAGCAGAAAGGACTAATGGGAAATAAAGTATGTACTTGAAAGAGGGCTTTTTTCTTCCCTAAGCCCTTTCTGTTCTGCTTCATTCTATAATCTAAACAGCCAAAATTATATAAGTATAGTTAAGAATTCTATATAGAATCCAAGGATTTTTCTAGCTTTCATTCTGTTTATAAACAAAAACTCTATCCAAAAGGAGATAGCAGTACTCTATGAAATGAACTCACTGAATGATTCACTAATAGCGAAGAGGGGGTGGAATTACGTTACTTATTACCTAACTATATTTACTGTACTAACAAAGCTAACCGAACACACTCAAATCTTTCGTGTCTTTTCGTCTTGTGTGGTTGCATTAGTACGCTTATGACAATAATGTGGTGTAGGCTCAACTCTATTATCCATAATCATAATATATGAATAGGCCGGACCTACAATACCTAACCTAGTAATAGTTACAAAGATAAACTGGGACGATATCTTTTCTATTATTTCACGGAACATTCTGCCCCTTAATACTGTGGCGCCCTGCCTACCCCACTAGCTTATGTTTTATACATCTACTTGCTGCGTAATGAATCACACAAAATGAGAAGAACGGGACGTGATGGTAATGGACAGTTGAGTTTATGATTTAAATTCTAGAATTTTATATTTTTATGTTACAGTAAACTTTGCTTTTGTTTACTATAATTTTATCCTGTCAAATATTACTAGACATTGTCAATTGCAGGTTTATTATGACATATCGGACGCATGATATTAATATGAGTATCTAAATAAAAAGTTTCGGAGAGATGATGAAAAATGTATTTTTCTCCACATTTCCTTTACTGTTAGTTGTTTAGCCCATTATTAGGAAGGCGTCAGGTGTATTTATATTTATAGGGTTACCTCCTATTATCCTTTCATTTGGTAACAGACAGGTAGTAGAATCATGTGAAGAGGGAAGGCATGTCATGACTTATGAGTTCTAGAAAAGAGGACTTTTCTGTACACCAATGTTTTTGTTGGTAGTGCATTTATATTCAATTCCTGTTACATGCACACTTCATGTCTTACCCTGTCTCTCCTTTGTGTTTCTATTTGTTTACAAAATCATGCAAGTAGGAAAATAATCTGAGGCTGGTCTATTCTTAGCTTCTCAATTATTCACTACCCCACAAGTCACAACCACTCAACCACTATTTCTATAATATGGTCTGCCTATGTTGAATTTGTATTGAGAAATAAAGGATTTGTGTAGAAATTGATAAAAAGAAAGAGGAAGTTGAGTTAAAGGAGGCAAATTATACGAAGAAAGGAAAATACACACATGTAAATAGAAGATTGATGTAAATCTTGCTTTAACAATTGAATATTTTAGTGTGAAGTGGACAAAGCAGATGTTAATGCTCAGGGTAGATATATTTATTTACATGAACATGCAATGCAGTTATGAAATCCTTTGGAATTATCCAAGTGAGTCAACAAATTGCTTTATGTAGGTAATTACATTTATTTATGCAAAATGCAAGTCTCTTGTTGTAAGTAGACAGATTAGGGTGTAGTAATTGTGGCAGAGTAAGTAATAATAACAATAATTGCTCTGTGCGTGTTAACAATAAATATTTATGTCCCGTGGGATTTACTACTCCTTACAATATGCATCTATAGTTAGACTGTACATGAATGACACTTATTTCTAACGTGACAGTCCCTATGAGGTTTTAGTTGCATTTGTCAGCTAAATGCATAGGGAAGTAAACTGCAATGCAGTGCGTTACGTTGGTGTACAATTATCTATTTATGCAGAAGGTAGACGTGGAACTGATGTGGATTAAGTAAGTCAATTCTAACTAAAATTCATAGAGTGGTTTAGATATTGTGTGGATATATAAGAAAGGGAACAATAGGAAGAAGGATGCTAATAGGGCAAAGCATGATGCATGACATACGGCAGTATGTAGAGTTTGTATAGACAAGTGCAGTAAATACACACGGAACACTAAAACAAGATTGAGTTGACTTGAATAAATAAATAAGTAGTAAGGAAACCAAAGTCAAGTTGAGTAGTGTCTGGTAAAACTTACATGAAATGTTAAAAGTGTTTTCTTGGTTATCTCTTTGTCTATTCTTTCTCTGTTGAGATGAGTTTGTCTCGACTCCCTTGCACTCACTGCCACTGCACTCTCCTATTGTCGTTTGACATAAAAGGCAATTGTAAATAACATGTCCCTACTACTCTCTGCCATCAAATTGTGTAACTAGTCACGAATCACTGCGCTCTCTTCTACTGTGTAATTTAATAAGTACTATCTACTAACGTACCTATATAAATCCCTCTAAGCCAAAGAAACCTAAAATCTATTAAAAAGTCATGCCAGGCTACATTTATAGAGATATAATTCACCACACTCTTATAAGTGTATATGCTACTTGACTAAGTCATTATAATTATTCTACAATTTGTAATTTCTATAGAAAACCTTTACTTACATCAACAAAGCTATCATCGCTAAAACAGAACAGAAGGAGCTAACAATACTGTAATGGTAAACTATATGTGAACAAACTGAAAGAAGCTCTGTTATGTCGTATGAACAATTGACTTCATGCAGGGAAATGACATACCTAAACAAAGATTGTTTTATTTTACCATTACACCACGTCAGCTCTCTGTATTTACCATCTCACTACTACTATTTTAGGTTTAATGTAGTGTTACTCTAATGTCTTATTGAATAATTAGCTTATTCCTCTAAGACTGCCATAAACGGGTTGATTACTCAAACTCTTTAAAACTTTGTTAACCACAGAGGTCTTTGTATAGCAACCCTAATACGGTTCTTATTCACATCCAACAGTCTTACAAAGATGATCTCTCAAGCTGTGATCTGATGTGGTGCTATCTAAGACATACAGGATGACGATGCGAGGCAAAACAAAATAAAAAGATCCTTACTTGCAGAGATAGTGTGAATTTGAGCAAAGGTGACACAGCGGTTTAGTGCTTCACTGCTCACATTGCATAATATCACTAATTGTAAATCCTCCTAAGAAGTAACTGAAACGTTTAAAGGATTTTAGGCAGGTGGCAACTATTGGTAGATATACTATTGCTCAATTCACACAAATTGTACCGAATGATGCTATGTACATTACTGAATACTAAATATCAGTATTACTAAACAACAACGCGTAAGTGATATCTATATATTGATTTTTATAAATAGTAATAAATATACTTAGTAATAATATGGCTTTATATCCGTGCTTGTTTTAGAAGAATTAGTATTGACAAATGCTATCACTGAGAATGAGATTGAGTGCGGCTGATTTGCCTTATAATTACAATGTGCCGCTGCAATAGTCAGAGGATTATTTCGGTAGATTCTTTTTGCATGGGTGACTTTAGAAAATAAGCTTTGAATTGAAGTCGCTGTTACTTGATTCAGCTGTACGAGAGAACCTGTTATTTCTTTGAGGGATATATTGGCTTGATGTTGTGGAGTATGGCATGAATAATGTAAAAAGACACCGAAATTTTGGGACAGTTTTTGTTAGAAATAAAAGATTTACATAGGCACACAGAGCAAAGTTGAACATGGAAAAGAGAAGTAGATTTGAGAATTCATATATTTGGAGTAATATGTATAATGCAATGTGGTGAATCTTTGAGAGTGCAATCGAGGACATCAGAAAGGTCCTTGAGTTCTTTTGAAACCTTTCGACTTAGAATATCTGTGAGAGTGCGAGTGTCTATTTGCATTATGATTCGTTGTCTATGTAGTCTCCGGTGGTTTATTGTATAAGACAGGTACCTAGTGTATGTAAATTGTGTGTACGTGTAGGTACTAGATATGTAAAATTCACTATATGTACAATTTAATTCCGACAATGATAATAGTATCTCATGTCACATGCAATCCAGTCAATTCTTGAGGACCATTGAAAATGAATAGATTTGGAAGAAATTGAGAGGAGTATTAGCATAAATACCCTTAAATTTACATAGGCATGTCTTTGTGCGTGTATCTGTAGTTTCCCCAGCTAGTCTGTATTATATTCTAGTAGTAAATATGCATGTATCTGTATGTACATTGGTAAATTAAATGTAAATCCTATCGGATCATGCCGAGAGATGTAGATTATGTCAGGACGTAAAAATTGAATATTATTACCTGAAAGGAGCCCATCAGATCGCATCAGAGAAGAACACAGCATGTAGACTGTACAAGTGTCCACTTAGCGTCTTTTGCATGAGGAATCGATAAAACTTGACTTTTATATTATTCTTGTTGTGAAATGATTCCTGGTCTTATCGTACGGTATCTGTATGGATGCCTGCATGATGTCTTTTGCAAAAACAGTGCCCCAGTCATAAAAATTCGAACTAGATAGATAGAAGAATTGCAAAGCAAGGCATAAAATATTAAGTGACTGTGATACACAAGCAGGTACTATAATAATTCAATGATACTTATGTTATCCTGAGAGTCTACTCTTCTGCCTACTACCTGAAGAACAAACTTCTCCGTAACTTAAACCAGTAATACACTTGTAAATACTGTAATGTAGTCCAGTTCTAGTGCAAGTAGACTGTTATATCTATAAGCAATATATTTTATAGTAGTATGTAGTAGTAGAGCAAAAACATTAAATGAAACTTAATCCTCAATTCATTTTTCTATTTTGCAGAGTTAACGAGACAGTTGGACTTGAGAGAACCAGATTACCGATAGACCATCGTTTGAATTGCCCCGTCATTTTCAATAAAATCAGATCAACTTTGCTAAACTCTGCTAATCTTCTCAGGTCAGTTCTACTCTTATACTCGCACACCTACCTCCACCTAAACTACATATTATACATTGAAAACAAATAAAATTACAGAGGATATCTTCAAGTGGAGGTAGAAACTTGCCAAAAAGAGAATACACCTGTATGATGCGTGTAAAGATTCTAAAGATGCATTTTATAGGTGTAACAGCTTTTGATTGTGGATAAAAGCGATTTGACATAGGAATTGAGTGCAATGCAATATATTACAGTGCATTAAATACGTCAAATAAACAGGAGAGAAGGAACTGCAACTGGTATAGCGTATACATCACAACAAGGCTGGGTCTTGAGACTGAACTACATATGCTGACTGACATGACAGTGCAAAATACTTAAGGTTGATTTGTTGTTGCAAAGCCTCGCCTTCTAGTTCCTAGTAGACTAATTTTTCTCAAACTTGCATCATTGTCTTTCTTATTCCCTTTAAGTCTATCATCAACAACTCCTAAGTATTTGAGTTATATAACATGAACAATTACTTATGTACGAAGATCTTCTCTAAACATATCCATTAGGTAAGTATATTGTGTATAATAAGGAAAAACATCGCGAAGGAAAGAAATACAAAATACGCACTTGTGAATATAAATATGCCTAGTAGCATCTATTCTGTAAACGCACCTGTTTTATTTCACTCTGTGGACGGAGTGTAATAATGTGAACTTATTATGTAGGTACCTATATACACTCCTTGTGTGTACTAGTGTATTTATGGTAGGAATTATGTGTAGAAGATAAATAGCAGACAACATGAGAGTATCTCTTGTTTCTGTACAGGCACGTTAATTTAATGAAAAACTGGAAAGCCTTGTTTTTTCATCATTCTCCAACTATTCTAATATCTGCACTGAACTCCACTGTTTGCAGACGCTTGTTGAAGCTGCGTCTACTACTCCTTGCTTTTAGATTCATTTACTCTTATACTCTATACTATTCATCACGCATCATTTGACTTCTCGTCCGGAGCAGGCCAGTTCCTAAAAAAAATCTCACATTATATCCTAGAACTGCTTTTATATATTCAACATCACACTGCATACTCTGTAACTCTACAATCTATGTAACTCTACAATCCTTAGCCTTATGCAGACGGTTATTTAACTATTTGGGTTTTGGGAATCTAAACAAATGTAGATTCTATAGTCAAACTTACCTATTCATAATAAGGTCGTATTCCAATACATTTAAAATACTAATAGGTTGAATAGACAACTCTCAATAGGCCTAGTAATGCATTTAAACAGTAATACAAACGTAACAAAAAATAAAATCCTCTCGAAATCTTGAAACTTTTCATGGAAGATCAGCTTTGGTGAAGGAGCAATTGGAATTAAATGGCAAAAGGAAAAGAATTGAATCTCTAATAGGTTTGGTTGTTGTTGCCCATTTATTACAGACTATTGTCTATTGTATAAGACGTTTTTAATAATAAGGAAGATTGAAAGATTCCAGTTAGTAAGGAGCTATTCTATGTACAGATACTTTGGATTGGAAACTGTGGAGAGGGAATTCACTTTTAATGGGTTTTATTGTATCTGGAAATTCCACTTTAATTTATCCAGTTTTATTACAGATTATTTGTTGGTTGCACTTTGAGTTTGTTAGTTGTGCACATAGACGATGTAATGCATACGTAACATAGGGATTTTCATGCTTGCTGCATTATCGACGTATTGTTCCAATACAAACGAAAAGAAACACAAGAAGCCAAATAATAACATATCTTTTCTTATGGTGATTCTGAGATCTGCATAGAGTTTCATATACCTGTTTGTTGTCATAATATAGTCACACATTAGTAAACAAAATAGTCAAGCGCAGATAATAATAGTATAGAATTGTAAATCTACACCTGGGGTTAGCGTGTATCTCTACTATACTAATATCTTGTGTAGAATAGTATCGAATTTTTATTTTGATATAGTGTTTGACCTGGAGCAAACCCGGTTTGATTGACTGACAGGATGTTATCTTCTCACAGATCGCTTATTACTGTCTGTAATGATTCTAAGTTAAGCCACTATGTATAGCGAGTGTATATTATGTAATTCTAGCATTAGACGTGGGTAGGCAAATTAAAAATACTGTAATATAATAATAATACTGTAACACAGAGTAGGAAGGTGAATAAGAAGACTCGGGATTGTGTGCATTGGTATTAAATACAAAAGTACATATTATTCTGTGTTATTACAGAGAGAACTATCTCTGCACACAGACTGTCTTAAACAAAATCCTAGGATAAAATGATTGGATTTGATTATTTATAAATTCATCTTTGAATCAATTCAGTCTGCAACTGTGTACAGAGGAGTAAGAAGGGGTTACACGAAGTGGTCTGTTATTAGTCCTTATTAATATTTTCAGTGGTTTGAATAGTTCTATTAAAAGAGGGAGGACGAGGTTTGTGAGGAGTCCGCCAAAGAAAATAGCTTGGTAGAAGAGCAATTTAGTTATCAGATATTGGATCGGAAACACAGAGAGGGAGATAGTAAAAGAGGAGTAATAACGTTTAATTACTCCTTTATTGATTGCATTAAAGACGTGCTTTTTATGGCGAAGGCACAATGGAAAGGCTATGAGGTATAATCAAATACGAAGATAATCATTTAATATCTTGAGAGTCGCTATCCAATGAATGTACCGTTTCTTTTCTGTCCCGAATTTTTTTTTCTTGTCTCACCTGCCTTCAATCCGGATAGAAAACTGTTGGGAACTTGTTAGGTAGAGAGAAACGACAAGCATGTTAGATGTTGCACATAATAAATTACGTAGGAAGATAAGGTACGTTGGCATAAGCAAAGGTACAAGACAATGCTTAATGATGTGATGACAAAATCATGAGATATAAGGATAAAGTAGTTTAACCAGGCAACTCATAGTGTATTAACCAAGGGAGAACTAGATCTTTGGCACAGAGATGCTAATATAACAAAAGGTAATATAAAACAATAAAAAACCTCCTCTTGGTGACTTTTTCTAAATGGACTTTCTAGTCTGTGACGTAACTTTATGGACATACTACAATGTAACTGTAACAGGAAAAAATGAAAATTTTCATTCTGAATAGCATAGGTGGAAAAATTGGTATTTTTGTTGCAGAGAAGTTTGCAGGAGATGTAAATGTTTTATTTCATTTCTGTACTGTGGATTGTACACAATTGGTTTAAAAAAATAATGTGTGCTTTCTGCATGCGCATATGCAGATATCTTTACAAACACTAGAAAAATGCTTCAAATGCAATGATGTCCATCTAGAAAGGTATATAGTATACATTAAATCAAAGTTACTAGTATACTGACTATATGGTAGTACTTCTCTACTTCCTGGTATTATGTATCACGTCATGTCAGAATGGTGTGGCACACACGAGTACTACCTAGATTTAAATTATCACTCTTATCTCGACGCTTTTATGTCTCATAACTAGGAAGTAGAAGTATGTAGTAGGTTTCTACTTACTATATGCATATAAACAAGAAACTATTGAGCAAACAGTTGTGCAAGTAAACTATTTGAAGCAAGAGGAAATTGCTTAGGAGAGATACAAATGAAAGTCCAGTCAGTCCAGATTTTCTATGGACAGGCAGTGCGTATACATTTCTTAGAGAACTAAATAGGATGAATTTCTCCATGTTCTTAAGATTGTATCATGTGAAAAACGTGTGAATAATATATGACTGCATGTCCAATGTGCTTTAGATTGTTTGCTATGTGCTGGTCATGCAAATAAATAGTATCTGCACTTGTATATTCTGAAAATGTATGAATACCAGTCAGTTTTCACGCTTTTTCTGTACCTATTGGGTCTAGGTTTTAACTATTAATTGACATCTGTAAAAAGTAGATTCACATAAAAATATTTTGAAAGCTCTGTGTGATGGAGGGATAAGGTATTCAAAATAATATGGAATGTAGGAAAATATTGAGTTTTTATCGTATATTATGCATGTATAATAGAGTCCGTTGAGGAGAGAGAAATGGTTGGAGAATAGTTGTGTCATATGTCAGTGGAGAAAAGGAAGGCGTTGTTCTGATGATGTAGTATCTGCAAATGTGAGATAGAGAATAGTATACGAAAGTAGAAAACTGACTGGAATGAATGTTCAAACAGATTATATATTCGTTTCTCCTGCAACAGTCAGATATCGCGAACTATGGAATATAAATGGAATAAGATGGCTAAGCTACGTAAATATATGAAGAACAGAGGATGGTGAAACGTGAAAAAAATGTTTGTATTGTACGTAGTTTTTTCGGATGAGGAGTGAAGTGAAGTGAAATGAAGTGACGTGAAATATTCAGGAAGGCTGGACACAGGAAATATGACTAGACTAGCATGTTCACTAAATATTGTAGGTTTTGCAAAGCTGAGTCAAGCAAACTCTGTAGGTATCTATTATATTTGTGCTCTATACTCTTGTATTTGTTTCGTGAGCTAAACTCGAGTATTCCATTGTACAGCGTATTATATTATATTTTATTGCATTTGCCTAAGCTGTAGCTATTGTAGTCGGTTGTCTGGTCTCGTGTGTTCTATTATGCTGTGTATATTGGACGGGAGGAGGCACGAGAGGAGAAACGAATGATTTCCAGAATTTAGTTGAGATTTTGCACTTTTTCAGATTTACGAATCTACTTGTGCAAACTACTAGACAAAGTACAATATTTTATAACGACTACCTATATTATTCACGTTCTATATCTCCCTATGCATTATATACACTCTCTAAAGATAAGTCTATCTCTATATTATGTGTTCCTATATTTAAAACCTAGTGTAACAGTTCTGGAAAAGGGAAACGCTGAGAATGGCAAAAATACAATACAGAAGAGTGTAGTAAAGTAGAAGAGTCAGGCTCTGTAGTTTGTATTGTAATGGAAGCAAAGTGAGAATACATATTATTGCATACGAGGAGAGATTGTGAAACGTTTGTAAGGAAGAATGGGCCAGGCAGGTAAAATAACAATGCCTAGGAACGAACTTATGTATTCTATGTGAAAGAGTGTGTTGAATGCGGAAGAGTTAGTGAGAGAAAAGGTGGAGAAAGAAAGGTGGGAGCTAAACGAGCATTTCTCACGGAACACTGACTGTGGAAAAGGAAAAATGTATAGTTAAAGGTATATTTACGCCTCTTTTTCGCTGTCTCTCTCTCACCATCCCATTTCATTGATTTCCGGGATTTTCCACAATTCGGACTTTGGTTTGTAAATAGAAAGCACATACGTGTTTTCCTCACTCTTTATCTACGATATACCCAAACCTCGCCAAAATCTAAATATTTACTGCATCTTTATATCCTAACAACTTTTAAGTACCACTACGAAGTTTTACTTACATTTTCAATTGAATCATTTTATCAGTTTACAAATCTACATTTTTTTTAAAATAATGCCATTTCATTAATTTTCTCTCATTAAAAATTAAATCGTGAAATGGTGGAGTAGGTAGGTTCCATGAATTTTGTTAAGCTTTAAGCTCGGGGAAAGCTGATGTTGTTTTTCTTCATGCAATGTGTAGATAATTAGCTAGTTTATATTACAATAGACGAAATATCCATCACATAAATATGAGCAGATAGTAATGTTGGCAATAAACCTTTTTTAGAGGTCTTAATTCTTTTCTTTGTGAAGAGGATCTGGCAGCCGAGATTTTGCGGCACGTTATAAAAATCCTGAAGAAATGGTCGTTACGTAATGAATTGTGACTGTTGTGTAAGTTATGAGACCGCTTTGCCATAATGAGATGTGGTGTAACAGAAATTGCCGAAATGATGCCAGGTATAGGTTCTCTAATGTGTATATTCTTTATGACTACTAATTGTAAGGCCTAGGTAGATTAAGATAAGTAGGTAGACTGCAGTTACATGAGTACTGTAAAACATAAAACACGTTGTACATACGAGACTTGCAACCGCTGCTGGAGGTAAATATATTATGCGTGTGGGTGTTTCTGCATAACTATACTTACAACTTGTACTATTAAAGCTGTATGCTAAACTCCTACAAAAATATCTTGGACAGCATAAACTGTACATTTAAATGCTCACAGCGAAATCCTAATATTGTTATTGTTACAAAACACTTGGCAGTATTTTATATTAATCATAACTGCAATGTCTATACGTGTATCCCATGTATATGTAACAAAATAAATAGCCTTGCGCTTACGTAATGCAATAATAACATTATTATTTATATAAGAAACAGCTTCCTTCCTAGGAAGGTAATTGGTGCTGTTAATGCACTTACAGACATTGCTCAATATGCAACATAAACATGCATTTACTATCACAGACAAACAGCCATGAACATAATAAGCATATAGCATCACTATTATTAAGTATTCAGCCGCAAAATACCGTAGCTGTACCACCTGTTCTCTTTTTATGTCCACCAATCCATTTCAGATGTAAATAGGTATCTATTGTGGCCATTTGAGTGAAACATTAACATTACCGATTATACAGTTCATCTACAAAAATTACATTGAACTTGTCCGCCGTATCTTTCTGTACATTTCTTATTTTCGTTAACAGTAGGTAAACTCCTCGCGTAATTCTTTTTGAATATAACATAGTTTCTGATTATTTAGGTGGCACAGGTAGTATACGTCCTAACGTAAATATTTAGCATGTCACCACAAGTCGTTGGCAGATGGACTAGGAATTTATTACAGTTAACTAAGTCGAAAGTCAAAGGGAATCTAAGGATCTTAACTGAAGTTTACTCAAAGAACTCTCACAATATTTCATTGGGTATTTAAAGATATGCTGAGGTAGTAGTATAAAGCTGGGTATATCTACAAAATGGTCTTTAGGCTATATGTAACAATGCAATGTAGTAAATAAATTACTTACATGAAAGCCCAGAACAGTACATATATATTAGAGGGACGAAAAGTTGTGCTCTATCGTATCTTGGGATCTACTTGAGTCATTGGAGAAAAGAGTTGACTCGGCTGAGATTTTCCTTGAGTATTTCTTACGCTGCGTACAAAGGTATGTAGTTACACTAGATTTTTCTAGGATTGATAAGCCTGAAGTAATGAAAGGACTTTTTTACTACGCTATGTAGAAGAAATACCTACATTTTAAGCACTTTGTACTATTAAGACGGAGGAAATTGAATAGAATTATACGCAGAAACGAAAGTCAAATCAACTGAAGTAATGGTAAGTACTTCTGTGTTGAAAGGAATTGCATTTTATTTACTAGTGCACTGTGTCACTGTAGTACAATATCTTAAGTCTATACGACATTTTCAGCATTACACGTGTATTCTATAAATTGCCATCGCACTGCTGGCTCTGATATAGTCTGATACCTATTAGCCACTTTGCTAAATCACTTTCTACCGAATTACCTTTCGAAACTTACGATTATATAACTTAAACCCAAATGTGTTTAGTATTGTTAAGTAATTCATATCTTTCTACATACTGAAAGCAACGGCCACCTACCTATAAGTCCTACAGACCAAACGAGACAAAAGCACATAATAATAGTGAAACGAATGGATTCTAAAGTAAAAGCACTCTGCAACGTTGTCAACAATAGTTCATTGTACACTGCATATACCTACAATGTGCTTCTATCGTGTTCTCAATTAATTACTTCGCTTTCCTACACTACTCCCTTTACACCAACAATAGCGCTTAATACTTATGGCCTTTCCTTCTTATCTCGTACTCCTACCAGTTTATAATACACAAGCAACTAAACGAAATGTCCACACTAAACTACACATGTAAACCTCGTGCACAACTAAATAATCGTAAGTACTGTTATTGACATTTTATTGTTTACCATATTCTACCTAAGTACATTTTAAGTTGCACAATCCCAAGTCACTCACCAGTACACTAACGTGTGTATTTATCTCTAGTGTTTACAGTAATGGAACTATTTAAATCTACCTTTTAAAACAACGACCACATGAACAGAATAGACATACAAAGAATTTGTAACATTTTGATTTGGATTAAAAACTGAATATAAAAGTGGAAAGAATGATGGCATTCCAATAGAAGGACATTTTATGCTTGAACATTAGAAGAGTTGTTCGAAAAAATGAGTTAGTAGTATCTCTGTTGTAATTTGTGATTGTATGAGTGAGTGACACACTAGTACAGTTCTGACATAGCTTAGCGTGACATAGAGGCTCATAGAATAAATCTGTGAAGAATCACGTAAGCGTTTATATTGTAGACAGAGTGGTGTGACAAAAAGAGGTGAACTGAGGGTTCCTGCACGTCTAAGTTGATAAAATCTTTAATCGGGAAATAAAAGAGATTTTGTTGCACCTTGATCAATTGTTTCAAGATCAGGGGTGGTCTGGTTACAATGCACGGATCTTTTAGATTCCCCAACTGTATTTATAGCGTTATAACGTGACTGCAGTTGGTAGATAGTTGGGTAACGAAGATGAACTTTTGTCTATGGACTGTAAAGCACTAGTAAACCAAATCAAAAGGAAAAGGAACCACAATGTAGGAAAATATAACATAGTAACACAAAAGGACAATGTATTCTCCCTGGTAGGTAATGTAGGTAGCTACTATAGACAAAAGATATTTTCTTGTGAACTGAACTGAACAACTGAAGTAACTTAGTCTGTCCTCATCTTCCCATAGCCTATTCGCACTATTGTATTGTTAACTGCTCTATATTCTAGATTATCCAGAGTAACTTCATTGTTCTAAAGAATATTATGTGTATCATGTACTACTATTGCGTCATATGTTCAGTTGTTGGTGTAGCAAATACCTTAGAAAGGTATGCAAGAAGTTTCCTACATGTAAATACAAAGACATAGGAAGTATAGGGATGTATTTCGTAACTTATGGATTAGTAGGTATCGTGTAATCTATAGTAGTGTGTACGTAGTGGCAGAATTTATATGTTGCACTTTCCTCGGGTCGCTCCCACTCTGACTGTGGTCCAATAAGTAATGTGAGAGTATCTTTAGAAATAGGAGGACAATAGGAGTACGTGGTGGCATTCTACAGAAGTGGGTAAGTAAGGAAGGCAGTTAAGCAACTTAACCAACCAACGGACTGAATTCCCATATTTTATTTGGAATTTTGTTCTGTTCTGATAAGCCCCTATTGTTCCGACACCAGATTCGTGGTTTCAAACCTCGCTTGAATATGCCCAAGCCACAGAGAGATTTATTATTATTTTTCGCCGATTCTCTACTGCTGAACTGTGAACTGCCGTTAATTTCAACAAGGACAGGAGGACACGACAACACTCTTTACTATGTAAACAAAATTTTTATTTAATGCTGTTCCAGTTGTTGGACTTTTGTTTTTGTTTTCACTCTCCCACCCAGAAATCATTAGTTATGCAATAAGCTTATGTTCTTCTGTTAATAAAATGTTCTTTGATATACAGGGTCCTCTCCCCGGAAGTAAAAGTGGTTTTGGTTATTTAGTTAGCAGAAAAGACAGGAATGATAATGCATATTTGCGAGTGTGACTTTGGAAGATTTTCTGATTGAATATTGAATAGATTTAGAGTGAAGGGATTGGAATCGGCGGGGGATGTTATTCCTAAATTGTGAGAAGAATTTCTAGAAGATTACGGATTAGGAATTGATGGGATGTACTGTTTTCTTTAGTTTTTTCCGTTTGCTAAGAAGAAATGTGTTGTCTAAGTTGTTTGGTCTGTCTCTTAAGGGTTTTCCTATAAGTTTACAACAAAACGACATCCATTGAATTATGAAAGAGTGGAAAACGGTGGCAAGACTCAGACTCCTCAAGTCTCGTCATGTATAATGCATGGGCCATAACTTTGATGCTGTATTTTAATGTATGGTTGTTTTGTTCTCCTGCCTTCTTCATCCCAAAAACTAACTCATCCTCATCTCATCTAGACAATCGGGAATCAGCTTCGGATGTCTACTGACAAACTTAACTTCAATCAAACCTAACATGGTATAGAGTTGCAATGCTACCAAAACCCAAACAAATAAGCGCCAACTGAGCTATAGACGACGATATCTCCGACTTTTCTGCCCTTGTCTTCCAGACGATAAGACTGAACGCAATGCCTTCGTTTAAGTTGGATTAAGGCATGTGTGCTACCTATAATATACGTATATACCTACGGAAAATTTAATAAACATTGTAGGCAAGATCGTATCTAGTAATGGTTGAACAAAAATTGCTTCAATTTTTTTATGAATATAAGTACGTTTATAAGAAAATACCTAATGTATTTTTTGGGTCGTTAAACACCCTAGCACCCTCCCTAACTATACATCCTTCTTGATTGATTTACGTGTGTTTTAGTATCATTTCTTTTTTAATTGCATCTTGCATCGGGACAAAATTAAATGATGAACAATGATTTGCTTTACTTTTACCCAGCGACTTGAATACAGATGAGCGGTTCGAACGAGTAAGGAGGAATATCAAATTAATTTATTATTAATATAGTAACTAACCAAAATCAACAAATCACAAAGTACAACAAGTTCCCCCAAGGGGATATTAACCCTTCCACGACCAAAATTGTAACAAATTGTTTGAAAATACTTAAAATTGTTTGAAGTTAAACTATTACACTGACAAACTACTTGAACTTGAACCACGGATGTGCAATTCTACAATAAATCGAGAAAAAACTGCTTTTTGGAGTTAGGGAGGTACTCAATCATTCTACGCAAATCGTTTAGCTTTTCTTGAGAAATAGGCAACTTTTGTTGATAGGCCCTAGGCAAATTCATATCAATTATCCAATGTGATTCCCAAGGCATTCTGTTTATTAATCTTGTATGTCCCGAAAAAGGGTTGAGTACGTTATGAGCAACCCAAGGACTGTCGGCGTTATGAGATTCTTTGGTTCTAATAATGGCAGGAAGATTTGACTGCATTTGAATCCAAAAATAATGGCTAACGTTGAAGCTTCTGGGCTTAGGAATGTATTCAATCAAAGCTGCAATATTTTTGAAGTCCGTAAACTGCATTTCAACCACTGTAAACGGATTTTCAATCCTTGTTGACCTTATAACATTAATCCAATCATTAGGTGTATGAATAATAGCCGATTTTTGATGTCTTTCAATGGACGCAAAATGACGATCGCAACAAAGAAATGAATGGCCGGACACCAAGAATTTTTGATTCACCTCAGTGAAATATTTGTTTTGAAGCAAATATTTTAGAAGACAAACAGTGGAATAGTTGTTGTTCTGTCCTTTGCACCTGTCTGACCATAGGGTGAGAGTTCTTTCTTGAGTTTCGACTAATTTATCATATTTAGAGACAATGAAATTCAAAATACAAGATCCAATGTCAATTTGCCCACGATTTCCTTGATCTTCGTTCCAAAAGTACATTGACGACTGGTCCGTAGCCGGAGATGTTAGTGCTAGGTTGTATGAGGAAAATTTTCTAAGATAGTACATCTCCTGGTGGCTTAATCTTGGCGATAGAAGTATTTGCTGCAAATCCAAGCATAATACTATAAAATTTGGATCCACTTTAGCTCTTGCAGTATCTTCTTTCATAGCAGAATATCCCAACTCGGCAGACATGTGATGATGTTCTAGTTCAATTTCAGTGTTTGCTACTGCTTCATTTTCATTTATGTTGTAGTTAGAGAGCCTTGCGTAGAGCTGGTCGCACACGTTACAAGTATCTGTTTTGGGAATTCCAAATCGAAGGTTTGTCTCCCTAAATGTGTCTTTATAGGCATTTTCATAATCCATGAAATGATCTCCGTATTTCGAAACGAATAAGCGGAACATTTTGGAAGCATTAAGATCAGTCTGTAGGTATAATCTATCTGGATTACCATTGGCTCTACAGTAATGCGAGAGATACGTGGGGGAAGGATTGGATGTGCTCTTTAATCAAATCAACAGTTTCCGTTGGAATCCTATTGGGTCTGTTAAGATGACGACCTCGACCATCTTCAACTGACAAAATCCCCGCTTTCTTTTTCTTTTGAATTAGTTCTAGTCGCTTTTTTGAAATAGTGAAAACATTCATAAACGTAGCTGGACAACAAGGCAATTTCATTCCATTCTCACTTATCAAGGAATAGTAGTACGATGCTGTTTTCCTGCTGACATCAATATCCATAGTTCTCATCGCGGGGACAGACCAGTCAATCAGCGATAATAGAATATTTGATTGTCGATTGTAGTTTTCATCAGAGACTTTCCAAAAGTCATTACTTATTCTTTGCTTCTCTTCTTGAAGGAGAAGACATCCTAGTTTTTGACATTGATTTGTACATATTTTTGCCTTAAAACGAAAGAAATGTTTATACTACAGCGCTTCACACTGTCTTTATTATGCCATAGCGCATAACTCTGTTTCATCTAAGACTATTAATCATAAAGATAGATTTATTACCGCAGGAATCGTTATAAGGTCCTCACGAACTTTTCCATTTCGGTTGGTGTATTGTAGACCTATATTCCGCAAGAATTTCCTATTATTGTCAGCCGTTTCCCCCAGGTTGTTCTTTCTCTTTTTACCGTGATTTAATCGGTTAATATCTGCCAAAGTTAACGATTTTTTAGCAGCAGCCATTTTTACGCTCACGTAATAATGGCATGAACAAGTTTGAAATTTTCAAACTTACAAAAAACCGCCCTGCCTGGGTTAAAAATTTGATGACAGTTTTTGATGACCTTGCATTGCATTGAATTTACCATTTGCGTTACTATGGATTGAACTAAATAATAAATCAATTTGATATTCCTCCTTTTTCGTTCGAACCGTTCAGATATACATGAATACAGAAATAATGCATTGTTGTAAAATAATATTTTGAAACCGCGGGGTCGTGCTATTTTTACCTGGTTCCATGGTTTTTCTTTTCAAAAAGTCTTATAAGATTTTCTTGGATTTCCGTTGTTTTTCAATTTTTTCAATCGTCAGCGGACGATCAGTTGAAAATTGGTTGCAGACATTTTTCGTGCAGGCCGAATATAATAAGAATAGAATACAGGAAGTCGTGATTATAGACCGATATACAATCTTCCAAATCAATTTGCTATTTTGGAGTTCGGGAAAAGGCTGCAGTGAAAACAGCAGAATGGGAATACTTACCAAAGGAGAGTTTTATACAACTCTGAAAACTGGAATTGTGGTAAGAAACATAATCTTTTATTAAAAGTAGCTACGAACTGACCTTCGATAATGCCTAACTAAATAATAGATACTCTTTTCTATGTGCACGGAGATAATATCAAATGAATGTATTTTTTTGATATTTCAGATTTTCGCAGTAATGATTGTGGTCATTGAATGTCATGCTTTCTTCCAGTCCCCTTGGAACAGAGCTATATTCATGAATAGAACTGGAAGTCATAAATGGGGTTCGGGCGGTGGACTTTTAACGGAAGGCGAAACTATCTATCGCCAGTGCAAGCTGCTTGATGACCAAATCGACTTAATAGAGAAAAAACAAACAGAGTATAATAAAGTAAAAGAAAACCCAACTCTGGGAGCAAGACGAAATCTTAAAAGATGTCCAAGAGTAGAATCAGGATTGGAATGTTTTTTCTTTGCCGTCTTAATGATCACCTTCCTTTGCTCTTGTGCATCCCTCGGGATGTCTGTATTTGCTGCTGGAAATCCCCTGTTTAAACTTGGCGTGAGTAGTCAATTTTCCCAAATCTTGTCAAATTGAAACATACAATACATAACTCTACTCTTGTCTCATTATCAAGTATTCGTAAATGTTATAACTTTGATGTAAAATTGCAGGACAAATATTACCATTTCGTAGCTGGATGTCTTTTACTGGTGGGCGGTATTGTAAATATCATAGCGGCTGACAATATTCATAACTTCCTTATAACAAAGGTACCAAGATATTCAACAGTCGCAGTGCCAGAACTGGCACGTCAGCAGGATGGAGCTATTCATGGTAGCGTTCTTCAGGAGCCAGGAATCTCAAATGATTTTGGACAATTCTACAAAGGAAAAATAACTGCTGGGGTAAGAAAGCATTTTAATATGCTTATTAAAAGGGGGGCAAATTATAGCAACTTATATGTAACATTCAATCGAACCCTATCTTCTGTTTAATTTATTAAATTGATACAAATAACGTGTACTTGTTTCTTATTTTGCAGGTGTTTGCCATTCTCATTTCTGTCGCATATATTGGCACCGGACTCTTGGGTTTAATGCTCTAAAAATAATCATTCCACTAATGAGGTTATAGAGCAATTAACACTCTTACTTGTATTGAACGATGAATGAAGATAGTATTTCCATATTTAAAAGACGTAAGTCTGGCAAGAGAAAAGTTAATGTACTTTTTTGGTTAAAATTTGGGATGATTTTCATGATTTGTTATTTTAGGTGTGTGCGGTGATTGGTGATATATAGTTTGTAATTCATATAGCGCACTTGAACTCATTGGATTAACTGAAAAGTATTATTACTTCAAATTGTTTGGATTATCAAAATTTCAATGGTGTCACAAATGTTTGCATTCAAAATGAAATTAATCTAATAGTTGCATATTCTCCTTGTAAATGTAAAAGAAGAAAATATAGTTGTCAGCAAAGTGATTTGAATGTTTCCAGGGCTCCGCCCTCAGGGACAAAGTGACGACATGCTCCAGAAAACTGGTTTCCCCCAACCAGTTCTCCGAATCGAAATCGGGGGTAAAGTAGTTGGAAAGAACTGGTTGGGGGAAACCAGTTTTCTGGGGCACGTCGTCACCTTGCTAATGAGAGGCGTAGCCATGGGACCAATCAAGGCATCTTGGTTGTCAGTACATTTTTGCATCATATTTTTGAGTGACTGTTATGAATTTACACTAATTTCACGTATTACATATTCATGTTCTTTGCTTAATGCATCCCAACCCCAACATCACTTTTCCAAGTGTCCAATTTTCCGAATTTATTTCATCCCTTCATAAATGCATGTTGTAGCAATATGATTCAATTTTAATTTGTGCTTCTGATTTCGTTTAGATAAGCATAAATTGCTGACTTCTACAGATATAAGTACTATGATACACTACAGATAGTATAATAGTAGACTGACACTCGTCGATTAAGATAGTGTGTTATCTGTACAATACTAATATGCAAATTCTATAAAATTGGTTTGATTTGTTTCTTCGTTCCATAACAAACGTATTATGGAAATCAGTTATTATATAAATCCAGTTTGGCATATTATGAAAAAATCAAGAAAATAGATGGGTTGTGATGTTGTTGTGTATGTGTCATGTATACTGCTTTGGAACACGTATATAGGATTATGGCTATGCCTACTATAATAAGCAGTTAGCTAAATTAATTAGTTGCATTAAATGATGCATTATATTGCTTTATTATACTAACTTACTCTTTTCTGTATTATTACATGCATGTGTTCATACAGGTCTACGCACATTGTTGTGTACACACACGAATAATAATGTGGATAATATTCTTTGTTTAAATAACCATTTACTTTGTGTTTACCATGTAACGAACACCTTTCCTGTTGACAATTTCAATTGTAACATTTAACTAAACAGCATACACTCATACTACATGTACTTCGTAAACGAGTCAGTGCACTACAATAGTCAAAGTTGATTTAACGTTGTCAGACAAACGTAAAGTGTTTGTACTTGAGAATCGAGAGTGCTGTAATAGTTAACAGAAGTAGTGAAATGTGTTATCGATTGAGTTATTCTTTTCATTCACACTTAGATTAACGTACAACAAAAGCTTGTATCACCACACCTCTTTTCAAAAGATACCAAACTTTCTTGCGTGTTTTGTTGTTATTTGTTTGCTTATTACGATATGGACTACCTTAGTGTCTCTCTTATCTGATTTTGGCAAGATTCTAACTCCAATGTTGATTGATAGTTAACAAAATGTAAACACACAGACCAAAGTTGTAATTCCTGTGAATTGACTCGATTACCCGTTCATTTTATGAGCAAACATTTCTGTGCATTTACTTCATATATAGACCAATGATCATTGATCAAGTAGGTGTATTTACTACTTTTACGTATGCAATACTACTATGACCAGTACTCATGTTTACCAACTTCTCTCAAAGCTATATTGTAATAATTTTCAACTTTATACTAGTACAAACACAATAATTAATTGTTGCTTTAGTCTGTAAAATATAAACAATGTAAGCACATAATATGGTTTGTGAAAGTCCAGGCATGGGTGTACATGTCCCAAGAGCTTAAACTAAATGAGTTGCAAAACGACCTCGTTTCCAATTTTTATTGGCATACTTCAAATAGGCATCGATCATTGTCGCGTCACATTCGGGGAATAAGTATAGTCCATTTTAGATAGTTTCCAAAATTAGGGCTTTTGGTCGTACGTCGTACAATATAATGATGGATGGATGGTTATGACTTGATTAAGAGGACAGGTAATCCTGTCGTTTAGCGGGATAAATAAAGTTAAGAATTAATTTAGGCATTAGCATTTCAACTAACAGTTTGTATTCTGTGATGAAAAGAGTAAGGTACTTGACTCGGTTTGAATTAACTTTTATAATGCCACATAGACAACAGAGGAACTGTTTATTTGCATGCGTAACATTGCCTTGGTTGAAGTTGGTTCGGTGTAGAGAGAAAGTAACATAAAAACTGGAACAGCCATACAATTTACATGGTACAAGGAAGGTATATATTCGGATGTATTAAAGTGTATCAACTCGCGCAGCAGACATACCATTTATGTGAATATTTTCATACTGGATCTACCAAAGGAACTGAGCACCCGAGGATTTATAACTTGTATAGGATTTAGCTTATATGTGTATGATCCAGTGTAAATGGCAGATTGAGGTACAATAGAGGTCTAAGGAATAGAGATTCTTAGTTATTTAAAATATCTGTTTATGGATGTACTGTAACTAATACTGGAAATAACTGTTGTAGTTCCTTCCTATTTCCACTTCCTTCGGAGTCTGAAAACGTTCGTTAAGTTTTCCGGTTGCTTTGTTCTTCGTATATCCCTTTGCATGAGTTTGCTTTAGATTATTGCATTTGTTGAAAGCTGAAGTGCTTCTGCTCAGCTCTTCTCTATAGCTGAGCAACGTCCCATTACGCTCATTGTTAGCAATGAGATACAAATGTATGTATTTACATCTTTACCCTTTTACTTGACTTGCATTTTGGTATGTCTGAAAGGGATTCGAGTGCGTAGGATCCCTCCCTTACAGAGTAGCATAATATTGTGCGTAATTGTAAGTGAAGCAGAACATTTTAGATGGACTATTTAATTTTACGGTAGGCTACAATACGGTGTTAGTTGCAGTTGCACTGATGTGATCCTATCTCCCAACTACTTACACTCCCAGCTATTACATAGATAGCTCCTCGAAACATACATCTTGCAAAACAAAGAGCATTCCTGTTTAAATACCTGCCCCAACTTTCAGAACTTCTACCTACAACTCTATTCCTGTACTTCTACCTTCAAAAGGTACACTGTGGAGAGCTTTTAGCTTGTTTAGTCTTCGACGCTCCCTTAATTCTTAATGCAAGAAGGATTCATTTACTTTAGTCAACGACTTTGCATTTCCTGTATTGCATCCCGCTTTGTCTTCCTTCTATCTCCATTTCCACTCAACTCATCTGTACTCTATTATGTATTCCTACTGCACTCTATCTACACTCAAACTATACACTTCGTTATGCACAATGGCTAAATAGAATATGCATAACCATCTATCTCTCTTTGGCCATGACAATGATAAACCGACTCCAATTGTTATGTAAATATCATTTCAGTTTTCTTCAACAAGAAAAACAGAATCTGAAATTTTACTTCTCACTATTCCGACAATCTCTAAACGACTACCTGTGTACAAGAAACTGTAGCAAAACAACTTATGTAAAATGAAATGGCACCTAATCATAGATGCAAGAAACTTCAAGTAGCGAAGAAATAATAATAAATGTATTTTTTCATATTTACAGATTCCACCCACGAAGATTGCAGATACGGAGGAAGACTCACTCTCTACTTTATAAAGGTTAGTTCAATTTTGCAATTATTGAATGTCAAGCTTGTAGGAAAGTACCTCCAAATTTTCTACTTCGTAATGTTATGGAGTCGCTGTTATATAAGGATACCTTATGTAAGGAAAAGGGAAAAATAATCATTTGAAGTGCTTAGAGATACTAGAAGAGTCGAAGATGAATTTTCTAATGCGCAACATACAGAGAGATAAGCACTATAAAAAGTGCATTATAAGCTGGTATAGTGCAATCAGTTATACAAAATACTATATTTAGTGGGCATTTATGATAACTAGTACTATGCACATACGTGTAGAGTGCAGAATGGCAGGGTCCCAGTAGAGATAGAGTCGGTAATAGGTAAGCAATCGCCTAAAGAGAAAGTCGCTACTCGGATTTGGACAAGAGGTTTGAGTAGGGAAAGCCAAAGTAAGGAAAAGAAAGGAGCGTAATATAGCAGAGCATTTTGTTCTTGTCAGAGAGATTCTTTGGTTTGAAGCTGTAATCTAGTTTTGTCGCAACCGAGTCATTCATATTGGTGGTGGAGTGGGCGTGTTTCTTCTCCTTAACATTAGTTACGACTAAAAAGACGCATCTCTCACTTTCCCTCAACTCCTTGCCTTTCTCTCCAGAGTTCATCGTTCAAGCACTAATAAGAAATGAGAGAGATAGCTCCTCTAGAACTATTCCCTTTATTGGCATCACACTGACACTCTGTTTCTCCTACAATATGCACCACTACTACCTTCCTACACACGCACCCACGCGTGAGCTTCGTCTTAGACTAGCTACATAGCAAAAAACGAGGAAGCCAAAGGCTGGCTGCACTTATATAAAATAGTAGTGCATAGATTTACTGCAGTATCAACCTCTTGTCTATATAGCAGGGAAGAACTTCATAAATCTTATAGGCAGATAGTGTTGGTACTGTGCCACGCTCAAGACACTTTTAATTCTACCTACTTATACTACAATGCCCCTCTGCTAATAAAGCTATAGTGAATCTTTACCTATTAGATATAGAATTATAGATATAGTGTATCCATTAGAGGTTCTAATTTCATTATTAGACACTGGATATATATTCTAGAGTGCATAAAGTACCTATAGTCATTTAGCGAGAGGCTGTACAAGTTGAAGTGCACATATTAGAATGATAAGCTTAGACTTGCATTCTGTCTATAGATTTATCCGTCTCATAAGCTAGGTCAACCAAGACAAGGAGACACTCAGCTCACAATAATCCAATTAATAAGTTCATACAACATGAAGCACAACCTTTAGGTTTTCTATGTACTTTGTCGTTTCTCAGAACTGACTTTCACTTTGTGTCTGTTAAAGAGAAAGTAATGCAATATCAGTAAAATGCGGCTCGGACTTTTGTTTTCATGCTACAAGTTTCTCATGAACTTACTGAGGAAATTGAGTTTTACCTTTTCGACACAGGTAAGTAGCACAATAGAGAGTTTATTAACAGAAAGAGCAAACAGACTTTATCTTGTCAAAATAGAAATCATTTGTCTTCCTGGATTATTGACCAGGATTAATAAAAAATGGACACAGAGCTATTGCTCTCTGATAAATAAATAATGTAGATGTCAATGTAAAAGGCAAAAGGTTAGTTGTCTTTGTTTTGACATTATTAGTTCGTTGTTTCTACCACGAAAGTAAATAATAGCGACTAGTATTTATTGCTGTTGTTGTGGATTGCAAAAACAAAGAGATATAGAAATCAAAAGGAACAAAGGCAGTTTTATTTATTAGAGTAGGTAGAAAGTAGTTCTTTTCTTCCTACCCTGAAATATTCATGCTAATAAACACTGTGAATAGGCTGTGCTGTTTTTTTACACGTGAGTTTAATCTTGGTAAATAGAGGACATGAATGAGAGTGGAGAAACTATATAGCTATGCTATGGGTTTGAGATTCTAATATGACTCGTGTTATTACGTTTCTTGAGAAGAACGAATCTCGTCTATTTAGACTTCGCTGTATTCATAAGAGAAAATTACTGATTCTTTAGTTAGTTTTTGGAGGTAGTGTTTATGTATATAATACATACTACAGAGTAATGCTTAGGTAGATAAAAAATGAAGTGGGTAAGCAAAAAACATAAAACACAGACGCAAGTTGATTTCACCTGACTTGCTAAAAAGTTAACGCAAGCCAAACGAAGTAACTTAAGAGTTGCCGAAGAAATGTGAATAATGAAAGTAGAGCTGGGGAAGTGCTGGCTGGAGTGAGTAGGGAGTTTATGGCTGCGATCAACTGCATTATAGTCTTGTGTGTATTAAAATTTGAGTTCGTTTACAGTTTAGGGCGTGGGTGTTCCCTGCCCAGTTAGTCAGTTAGTAGGTGAGGGATATTTGCCCACTCTTTACATTACGTAAGTAATAGATGTACTCGTACAGCTTTCCTTCCACGTTGTACTACAAGCACATGTATGTGTCAGCCTATAGGATTCTTCACAATACACTCATCGGTATGTAAGCTGTACTTATTTACTAGTGTGTTAGTTAGTAAAGATAGCTTTTAGCCAGAGTCAGAAGGGCAGAACAAAGTTTACTTTAGTGCAGGTAATACAGTAAGTGTGCATGCAGTTCCGTTTAGCTACGTAACTTACATTTCCACTCGTCCTACAAAACACGGAAAACACTAAAACTCAAAGTGTTCGCCAATGGATTCATTTCCTTCTGTTTATTTAGAAATTTAGAGGTCTATCTAGCAAGACATGGCCATGGTGAGAATGAATGGATGAGATTTCCCAAACCTGTGCTAAACACTCACATTTTATTGCACTATATCAACTACTATTACGATTACGAATAACTTTTATACACACTCCATTCCAAAAACTAAGCTAATGGGATTGCAATTTTTTGATTTATTGATAAACTCGCCTCAACGATATTGGTCAACCAATGTTGTTCAATCAAATATGCGTTATGCCTCTTCAAGCAAATTAAACTACCATAAAATTCTTTATAACTTCGACCTACATACCGAAAAACAAATTCAAGAGTAACGATTAACTGTGTGCGTGGGTTATTTAATTGTGCCAAATGGAATATTTAATTATTATATATCGTCATCTACCACTCTCGGTCATGGTTGAATGACGACGGAGACCTACTCATGATATTCTTAGGAAATTGTTTTATATTATGATTACTAATCCAGAAGTTAGAATTAGAATGTATTAATTTGAAAGTAGGATTTTAAATGACCATGTTTAGAATACTTATTTAGAAAAATATAATTTTACGTAAGAATAGGCCTTGACTAATGCTCATAGTAATACTCACCCATAAATGGGTAGTAAATAAAGGAGAGGAAGTAGAGGCAGAAGTCAATGTACTACGTAAGAGAAAGTAGGGAAAGGGTTATTATATGGATTTAAATTAGAGCGTATGCAGAGTGTCGAATAGTGAATAGATGCATTGATGTGGGTATATGTAAGTCCTTTTGAGTAGTGTGTGGGTATAAATGGAAGAGAAAGTAAAATATAAGAATGAAAGAAAAGGAAGAATGGGGAATTTAGTCGGGAGCAGAGTTTTGTCCATGGAGCACATTTCATTCAGGTTGATTTTGGTTGTGTTGGGTCCGTCTCGGGTTGTGTTTTGTTGCATGACTGGGTGGGAGAGGAATTTCGCAGTTGGTTTCCCGGTTCCGATCTCAGACTGGGTGATTAAAGTGGTATTATTGTGGACGCCTTGGACAAAGTACACTCCGTAACTCTGCAATCCTGTCTTAAATTCAAAGCAAACCAGGCCAACCAACAACAAAGTATGTATGTAGTATATCACCAAGTTAAGTACAGTTAGGGTGTCAACTAAAGCAACATACAACAAGCCGAGTATTTCCTCCTATGACGTTAGCACTGCATCAGGACGTACACAGACTTGTTCTTTCCTCTAATTCCTAACTTACAACTTTCAAGAATTCAATGGACTACTAACAACAGCAACATTCATAGACCATGTAACTACAAACTACACACTATATAAATACATAAAACATTTTATGCAATAACTACTACAAATGCATATACTTTCACCCATCTTAACTATGCTCTTTCCATTCACATAATTCTCCCACTCTTACAATTCCAGTTAATAGAATACACCAGCCTTGTCTACTCCTAACTATACAGTCTGCACTCCTTCATACGAAATATTGGCTTTTGATTTTCTCCGTTCCTCCTGTTTCTGTCTATGAAAATTGCCGTCTTGCATAATACATGGACAGATTCAACAATTCAGGCGATTTTCATGTAAGTTCTATCCATGCTTATCAAAAACTAAATTATATACCCTACCAATTCACATCAACTCTTACTATGCACCCATTTTAGTCGGAAAATTGTGAATACATAAACAGACATTTGGATTACACTCCAGGTTAAATCATACCTGAGGTCTAAATTTATTTAGCACATATTAGTACCGTATTTTATTTTTGACGCTAAAGAATATAGTTAGAAATGTAAACTCAGTAGGTGTAATATTTTCAAAGTAGTATATGTGTTAAATGACGGTATTCCAACACATTAAACTTATGTTTGTCTGTATAAATTGACTATCGAACTTTATCTGGGTACGAATCGGCTTTGATTGTGGGAGTAAGGTGACGATACTGGCTTGCCTTCAGTGCTGACTGTTGTTAAAACATTTCTTCTTGTAAGATTTGAACTTTCTGGCACTCAAATAAATACGAATATGAATGAATGAATGAATATGGTATAAAGATATTATGAGCCAATGAGCTATGGCAAAAAGAGATACGTATTGTGAACATGAGTTTAGAGTATTTGATTAGAATTTCTTATCTGCTTTGATGTAGAGCTAAATAGCAGTTAAAAGTAGAAGATGAGTTCATTGTGTTAAATTTATTGTAGTGAGATCCGTATCGTGTTTATTTATATTTTAAGACAAGATAAGGCATAGTGCATTAAGGATAGTATCTTCAGTAAGATGAAGGGAGTTCATTGTTTATAGTGTCGAGAAAAAAGTAGGAAAAGATAGTGGGAGGCGAATTAGCGATATTACTCGAGTTTCCATCCCAGAACGGGTCTCTCAAATGAAGAGCGTAGAATTTATGTAGATAGTAAGCAAAGTAAATGAAAATGGTGGAGCTGTGTACATCATAATGAAGGAAAAGAGGAGAAAAAAAGTTTTTTGATAAAGATGCTTTTCCACTCTTGAAGTCTTGTCTTGACTCTGTATTACTTGCTAAGTGCCAGTTACTCTACCTGGTCTTCTGTGTAATTTTCCTAACTATTTACTTCTGCACTTCCAAGTTTATTTCACATTTCACCCCAGAAGAGACGGGACCCTTTTCACTAAACATAAGTAATTTCGGAATTAATAGTTAGGGAATATTGCATTAACATACTTAACTATCTACCTACCAGGGCATCGTGCACGTTCACATAATAAATAAAAGTGATATGAAGTGATGTGCCGTATTATAATGAAAGGGGATGAACGAGGCGAATAACACTACAGGGTGGCTACCAACATAAAATCTTCACTTATCTCTTCAATCTGATCGAAAGGCAGGAAAATGCACTCATACAAACTCATATAGTATAAGACCATAGCATAACCGAGGCTAACGATATGATGCAATTTGATCAGAAGGAATTTTGTTGGGATAAAAAAAGAGAGTAAGTTGTAAAAACATAGTAAGATGCACGAGGTGAGAGTTGTAGTATTCACGAAGAGCTAACAATAAGCGCCTTGATTTGTTGTGTGGATAGACAGATAGGACTTGACTAGTTGGTTGTTTTGTTTGTGGCTGGATTGTATTAAAGTTAACTGGACGGGACTGGAACTCCTACTGCAACTGAAGAAGTCTTGCATTGCATGCATGCGTGAATAATTTTATTTTTTTAGTGATATTAGCTTAGAGAAATATTTACTTTGCCTATAAACTTATGACTTTATACATGCTATATTATCATGCTATATCAAAAATCAACATGGGTTTCATATTGCTAGTCGTATTTCTTGAATAGTTAACACTGGATCTTTACCTGCAGTGCTATACTGTGTATTATAATAGGTAGTTGTAAGAGGGTTGACCTGATCATGCCACAATGTCAGGTTATATACCTATAGTTTGATGCCTGGAAGCATATTTTTATGTTTTGTGTATGTGGATACCGATAGAATGTATTTCGTGGTGAGTGAATCTCTTGTTGCTGGAGAATTTTCTTTATGAGAGTTAATTACAATGCATTAGCGATAGATATGGGGAGGAGAAAATAGCAAGATGCAGCGAGGTAGGATATTTATTATAGCAAGTCGGATAGTTAGAGAAGTGACTGTAATGTACAGGGCGCAGTAGGAGAAGTTACGTGCCCTACAGGTCACGAAAGTACAAATATTTGTTCTCCAAGGTGCCATAAACAAAATCTACTTGCTAGCCTACTAAGTCCAGTGTACAAGGTGTTTCTATAACCTTCTGTAAACTTCTTAGCAACTTGAACTTCTTTTTGTTGTATTTCTTCCTTGTGGTTGGCTTTGACTCCCCTCGCCCACTTTCCATTTTCCAAGACCTAATTTCTATTTGTTTAAATGAGAAGGATTATGGGTACATTGTATGCTAGTCTTCTTTTTACAAGACTTTAAACTTTCGTGCAAATCTGGAAATCAAAGTATTTCCTGTATTTTCCATGCGACATTTATTAACTGTTTTATGGGTAACGGAAAAACTTAAGTGAACTTTCCCTGTGTGCATGTGGCTACTATTTATGCACAATGTAACCTCGTAATGAATTTCAGTAGTGATTGTTTTTGTCAGTTAATGGGCAGTGATAGGTAAAGCGGTGAAATATTTATGTCAAGATTTTCTAACGTTTATTTACTGGTTACAGTAGGGAAAGCAAACAACCTTTTGTACTAAGGTTTACATTTGATGGATTATTATGATTTTTGAAATTATCGTGCATATTTCGGCTACGTTTCCACATCCTATAGTGTGTAAATGATGTAAGTTAATTGTTTTTAAGACTTTGATGGGGAACTTAACTTTAATTGTACGCTAGTGTTTTTAAATGCTAACACTGTGCTAACAAAGCTCATTATTATACAATAATTCGTGATGCACTAAACTATGCCGAGGTGTGAACGTATGGAAATACTTTAGCTGCATTAATCCTGTCAAATGTGCAGGCTTACTGCGAAGATTGAGGATGAACATAATGCATTTAATGAGAAGTTTGTCAGAACAAAACGTGCCTTATGTTTCAACATCTCTGGCAAAACGTGCCATGTGTATTTAGTTCATTTAAGCATTTGGGTACTTATCCTACTAAAAAGAAAGGTCATGCTCATTCCCGAGTTTTTACGAATATTTATTCCCGAAAAGTGCTGAGTGGCAGGTTGTTTTTCTTCTAGTTTAGGTCAGCAGTATAGTAGTAGAGTTGAATGAATTTTTTTCAGTTTTTTAGATTTCTTCGTGGTGTAGTGTGATGTGATGAAGGGAGACGGAAAGAATTTTAATAATATAACCCTCTCTTACTACTCTGCAACAACATCAATAGTTCTGTCTGGAATTTTTTTTGGCAGTGTTTTCCATTGTGCTTTCTTAAGTATATTCATGAAGTAGCATATTTGTGTTATTATATACCTATACTGCAGTAAAAGTCTAAAGATGTAAAGCCCAAAATTCGTAGCGATAAGTATATACGCAAATATTATTGCAATATATATTAAAGGGGGGTTATATACTCGAAAATAAGTGCACATTATGATTATAGTCGAGTAGCAAGTTCCGATTACATAGAACGTACGGTAACATATAAGAAACAACTGGTGTGACCCTTATTTCCCGACTCGGAGCAGTATACACAACAACAGAACACAACTATCATAAATAACCCGTTTGATTTATGACTGGAAATGTCAACTAAAAGTACACAAGAAAGAGCAAGCTGAAGACTGAAGAGAATCATGCAATCCAATGCAACACAAATGGAAATAGGCAAATCTAATGTGTTTACATCAATGTGAATATATGTACACACATGTACAACAGAAATGAAGGAAATATCCCTATGAATGTATGGGTGCCTTGAATTGACTTCCCTTGTCTTCATATTACTATTGTATAACATTGTTATACTCTCCTATACTATTTTATATTCAAATAGGTATTATACGAAGACCACTGCTGTTTAGTACTAGATTTTCTAAGGTAGGATATAAAACTTGCAAAAAGGAACATAGTCGTTCTTATGTAGTTCTTTGCATGAATTGACGAGTAATATATTATTATTGCCATTGCATAAGTTGCTTTTGCTTTGAATAGTTTGTTTGTTACGTACGAATGTACAGTGATCTATTACATGGAATATATAGAAGTCAACTCAGACTTCACTCACACTTGGCATGGAAATGCAAAGCAATGGACTGTGTGAGATTGATATATCATACGCATATATCAATAACATAGTGTATAGGAGAGTTTTACAGTGTGAATAAATAATGCAAAGTGTAGGGTCGGACGTAAGAAAAGGAGTATAAGGTATACTAGTTAAGATAATAATGTATGATATGTAAAGATACAAGTAAACAGGAAATTCTCAAAAGAAATGGGCAACAGAGTCGTTTGAATATCAAATCTATACTTTTATGCACTGTGTACAAATACAAACATTTTACTGTAACATAGAGATTCTATAGAGCAGACCAACGCATGTAATAATGTCATGTTAGAAAAAGTAGTTTTCTAGCCAACAGTGTAGTGTAATAGGTACCAAAGTTGAGCTTTAGATCAGATAGATCAAGTTTCAAGTCAAGTGAGTCAAAGGAAAACCAAACCACTGATTGAAGAATTCCCCCAGGAGATTGTGAACCATTCCGTCTCTTCTTATTCCAATCTCCCATCTCCGTTTCTGACTCAACTGAACTCTTTTTTAATATATTCGCCAAACGGGTTGCTTACTTTCCATTCCTACCCTGACAGAGCTTACGATTCAACGCGATTACTTTTCTAGTAGTTCCATTCCAGTAAATATGTAGAAATCCATCTCTGTGCCGATTTTATTTGACTTATCTTATCGTTAGGATTCTTCCATTCTCCTACCTCCTTCCCATCTATCTTAAACCACTGCTAAATACTACGCAATTTTATATACACTTTTATCATTGTTGCGAAAATGTAAATTGGTGGCCAAAATACAATTTATTTACTACTGTAGACTCTATAGTAAATTAATAGACTGCTACTAACCTATAACTGATGCAGATTGGAAAAGACTGCCATATGCGCTTTTTTTCTATGTAAATTTGCACACGTAATGTTCTCGTAGCATGTGCAAAGTAAATAAATATAATATGTGTGCACAGAGGCAAAATCTTGTTTCCTAATGTAGTACTCAAGCTGTTTATTCGACGGATTTTTAACGGGGAAGTTGATTGCTAGTATAAAGTTTATAGCTTAAATTACTTTTCCTTCTCTTCTTGTACTTATTGAACTTTCTTGACCTGCTCATTAGCTAGAATTCATATATAACAGACAAAATAGCACTTACTACATTCTAAGTAGGATCTCGTCCTATTCCCAGAAGACATGTGTAAGCTATGTTAATATACAGTGATACAGGCAGATAAAGGAATTTAAAAGTTAACAAGGAACATATGTTGCATTTGTAGTTAGGAATACTTGTTTAGACTTGTCAAAAGTAAAAAAAATGAAATGAGGAACACATATGTGGTGCACTTTGTAGAAAATATATAACACAGATTAGTAGTACATTCTTATACAAGATTCTAAGAACGTACGTTTGTAGTAAGTCAATAATTACAAAATGGTATAGTAAACGTAGGCACGATCTTGGCTGTGTAATTTTCTGCAGATATGGTTTTATGTGCACATGTGTATAAATAAAGCAATGTGTTTAGTATTCTATCTGTATACTGTTGTAGGAGGTGGGAAAGATGAGAGATTGGCTACAATGCTGAACACGGAGCAATAGAAAATTCATTTCGTATCAAATTAAGGAAGGTGTGAAATTGTATATTAAAGATGTTTCCGCAGGGCTGTAGTATTATCCCACCTTGACTCTGAATTTAATTCGATTGCTGCTCCACTCTCGTTTGGTCTTTGTGGGATGGGTAGAGAATTCCATGTATTGTCTTAAATGCAATTTTCCCTTTCGCGTCAAAACATTTCTTGCTCTTCACCCTTCCATCATACCAAGACATAAATCTACACGGAATTTATTAATAATGCAATTTAAAACCGCCGTGAAGGACTACACTCATAAAATTGCGTAGGGACCATTAAGATCAAGATTACACTTGCATGCACTTGCAAATGGGAAGTTTGTTCGATGGGTCTTAATCAAATGGCAAATATATTAGCAGTCCATTGTTTAGAGGACCAAACAAATAAAATGGGAGCCTAATAAGGAGCCGGCATCTTTAAACTTGTCTGTGTTACAGTATTTTGATGAATTGATATCGTTCTTATGCATTTGGCCTTTAATTTCACCTATTTTTTGTGCAAAAAGGTTGTGAAATTAGTATTCTAGGATGTTCTGGGTTAGCCTTTGCCGATTTCACTTGATAAGATAAGTCGTAAAGAAGGTCACTCCAGAACAGAATGAAAAATTACAGAGCAGTCAGGTAATAAATGCAAAATAAATATTTTATATCATTCTTTATGGACATACCTTTGAATTTTAATAGCAGTGTCTTGAGACAGATATGTCATTAATAAGTCATGTGGGGGCTTTGATTTTGGTTTCAATTCCCTACAGACACTTATGTACCTTCAACCACTACATTTGTTGAATAATGGAAGCTTTTTGTACCTTTATATAATATTCTACATTTACAACCTTACCGCAGGGTTCATTAATTCCACTATGTAACTCATTGAATAAATTTGCTTGTACATTTACCTTGGATTATTGTTTAACTATATCCATAGCTTATCTATATTCATTGAGAAATGGTTAAACTGCGTACTAAAAAGGTCTGAGGGAGTCATTATTTTATTCAAGCATGTTTTACACGCTTCATTACACAAAATGCCAAATTAATTGGGGAATATGACAGATTCGTTTGTTGGTCTGACTTGGACATGTAAAGCGGGACTTGCACCTGATCTGTGCCAAAGTTATGCACGACTTGTATTCACTTGGCATAAGTAACATGATCTGGCTGGAAAGAACATGAATTATTTGTAAAGGTTATAGAATTTTAATGGTAAAGTGCTATGTTTCTGATTTGTTGTGTCATGACAGACTACTAAAGTACTTTAGGTAGAAAGGTTCGTAGTGTTTAGTTGTCTAACGTAATCTTCAGTTTCGTAAGGAGCTGAAGGGCATTAAATTAATGAGTATGGTCCAAACATTCATTCATACAAGTATGCATTAGCAAACAATTTAATATTATGTGTAGTTAAAAAGTTAGTAGTTGGTAGGAGATAAGGTTGAGATAGCATCGGTATGCGCATGATATCAAAGTATCAAGAAAAACTTGTGTGTTTCACATAAAATCCTCTGCCGTAATTGAATATTTAATTTTTGGGGGCAAAAAAAATTCTCATTGCGTATCTCGTGCTGCTGAAGATTGGAGAATTGGAGTAGTTTGCTGTGGATAGTAAAAAATGAAATCTCAAGTAGAAAAGAGTAGCCGACAGAAAAATGTAATGAGAATAGAGTATTTAGTGCAATAAAAGGAAAAGTTAAGTGATGTCACGTTCGATGTTTGGTTTGATATAATTCTAGCTGTGGAAATGGATTTTATTGGATAAGTAGAGATAGTGAAGGAGTGAGTATATGTACATGTACGATAACAAGATGTCATAACACGCTACACTTAACATAGGGTAAAGGGAGGGAGCAAGGAAAATGGTTAAGGTCCTCGTGAATAGTGAAGTGAACCCATAAAAACAAATAAAATCCTCTTTTTGCTGAAAGTAGGTAGATAGAGTATATGGAGAATATTATGCAGATGAAAGAGTTGCATATTGCATATATCTGATGTTATGACACTAGTATTTATATCATGTTTTTGGTTAGGTATGTCATGTGGGGGTTACTCCAGTGCATACTATATATAGTCTGGATTTTATTGGTATACTTATACGAGGCTATAACTCTGTTTGGCTTATAGACTCGACTATTCCCTCTCCCAATAATTTTATGAAGAAAAGCAAGGCACCTGACATTTTATGTGCTAAAAATGTCCGAGTAAAATATTCATGGCGACGCCATTTCGGGAGAAAATGTGAGAGATAAGAGATTGCATGTTGACTCTCGTACAGTTCAATCCAGCTCTTGCATAGGCAAACAGAAATGACACAATCAAACCAAATAAATTTCCCGTGAAAGAGTTTGATGGTTAATAAACAAATGAAAGGGATTTAATGGCTATCGCTCGTATACAAATAATAGTATAGTGTTCACTGCACTGCAGCAGATTCTGTTTACTTTGGGCTTGAAAAAGCATTTTGCTCAAACAATATTTTACATCACATATTAGACATTACTTTATAGTTTCCTTTTATTTGCATGTATTGACTTCTGTCTTCACTTCAGCGGGGTGCTTGAGTTAAGTCAAAGTCAAAGTCAAGTCAAACGTAGTCAAGTCACGCCGTATTGTTGTTTGTAGCTTACACTCGGCTGACAGCAATCCAGTTCACTGCAGTTAGACACACACACCTTGCCATTAAGTTATAGCATACCCAAACATAATACCTGAGTGGAACTTGTGGGAGTTGAGCTATTGATTTCTATTGACTGCCCATATCCTAAACTACAAATACATACTCGTATTTGCATATACTTATTACTGCTTTTGTTCTATTTATTGTTATGTAAAGGTCTTTTGAGTTCAAGACAATACAAATAATAATGCTCCTTTATGTTAATCTATCTACGCATACTTTTACCCTGTTAACAAACAAAAAATAAGTGAGAGTTGAATTGTGAAGGGATATCTACCTAAATTGACTCTGGCAAAAAAGGAAAAGCTGGAGCACAAGACTAGACAACTGGACAAACCCTTATGTATGTATTTATTCATCTCTAAGACTCTCATTCTCCACTAATGTAATCTATTACACTCTCAATTGTTTTCTTTTGTACTCCATTACATACACAATCTATCCAATATTTTACGGCATTTACAAATCACTTCACTAACCATTCATCAGCAATTTGACCTTGTTCATCATTCACATAACTTTATATAGAATGGCTCATGGCGAGGAAACCAGAGCACAAAGTCCAATTCATTTAACTCGGACAATGATACATACAATCTCCGTTAGCACTCCTTCAAAATAATACAATTTTATGAATGATGAAATGGAAAACTACTTGCCATTATTTGAATAATGACCATTTGGAATACATTTACGATTTTTTGTACCTAATATATTTGGAGCAAGTATTTGCTAATACTAACACGCAACAGCGAATTGAATACCTGAAGAAATGGCAATGTAAACACAAAATGCGTAGATATATAATCTATGTAAATTTTCTTCAACCTGTCCATTTTGGATCTTATGTAACAATAGGTGATGATAAAATACTTGTCTCTCCACACAGTTGTAAGTTGAATTACGAGTTTTTATGCTAAGAAGAAATATCAACGTACTTAGCTTCAATTTAATATATTTAGATGCCCTTAGTTGTGCAGATTGCTTCCTTCGCTAGAATTCCTTCACATAAGAGACGTTTTCCTACCTTCTTACAATAAAACTAAAAAATTATTGAAACGAATGTTAACATACATAAGTGGATCAACCAAGTACTAGTCTGAATAAAATACTTATTTCGCACATTAAAAATGCAAAGTATCACCAGTAGGCTGTATGGAACACTCTTCAAAAATAGTCATAGCACAAATAAAATAATAAATGTAATAGAACAGATACACCAGCTTCCTCTCTCTCCATTTGTAGGTAAAAACTCAATATAAATGTTATTTTACCAGTAATGCATAGGGAATTCTAATTTCTTGTCTGAGTAGTACTTTCTTAAGTAGAGCATAATTTTAATAATTATTATCCAATTAGCTACATTATTAATAAAACAAGAAATTGGATAATAATATACATGTAAAGCACTTGATATTGTTTTGTGTATTTCCTAATTGCTGAGCTGGATAGGTAGAACATTAACAGCAATTATTATTAGGTGTTTTATAAGTGAGAGTGTGTGTGTCTAATTGGATCGTGTCGTCTTTCTGCAATGAAACTGAAATCAGTAGTATTTATTTGTGAAGAGAATTTGTAGTAGCAGTTAGTAAAAAGTGTTTGCTAAATAACGAAGGCAAGCAGGCAGGAGTGTCGTCTCGTTTGCGTCTCTCTCGTGCTCATAGAGTCCTGGTTATTTAGTAGTTGAAGGTTCTGTTGTTATTTTGTATTACTACTTGTAGTATCTGCTTGCCTGCATTAAAGTTTCTAACACTAATCACCCAGGATTACTGAACTGTAGCGTATTATTCTGCTTTCTACTCTTTTTGAAACTTATTACATTGTAGTCTGCATAAAACTATATTATAGAACTTTATGTCGAGTTGAAATTAAAGCTTTAACTCTTGGGATAGTTTTGTTCTATTTTCCAAAGTAGTATTAATAGAATAGGATAGAGTAAGAGTTATGCTTACGTAGAATAAGCAAAGGGAATACTCTATTTTGCTGAGCTGGTGAGTTCTATAGGAGGAATGAAAGTTGTTTTATAAAAGACTTTCTCCGAATCGATATCTCCTTTACGAAATGTTAATGGGCCCGACACTGAAACAAAGATGAGCCATGGTCGTTAAACAAAATTGTTCAAAGATCTAAGTAGAGGTAGTTCTCCTAACGATAGCTACCTAAAACATTCCTTTAGTTCACTTCCCTAGTATTAGCGTTACTACTTGGACCTACCTTTCGACGCAATGTGCTAATGTACCAATGCAATCATGTACTTTATGTAATATTCCTATTATGTATAACCTATATAGCAATATTGTGCCTATACCTATGAACACTCCCGTATTCCCGTAATTTGTTCTACGACGATATTATACATAAAAAGAAGTAGCATTATAAAACTTTTAAGAAATGTTACAGCTTGTATACTACACAAATACTGGAACTGTGTCGCATAGATTATAATGATACCATTGTTTACTTAGGTACAATAAATTCGTAAGCAAACATCCACGCCAACACGTTTCCTATCTCTTTCCGTCCATTCGACGTGCACAAAGCTGAAAAAGTATTTAACATTATCACAATAGTAATATTACAATTTATCTCATAATGATGCTCCGTAATGATGTCCTAATTTTTAAACGGATGGATTTCGTACTAAATGAGACTCCGAAGCGAAGAAGCTATTCTGATTTTCATCTAAATGAAAAGTTTTAAGGCCTACCACGTAAGAATGGTTCTTATGTTTATTTCTCTCAAGGCCTTCTCTCAAGATACTTTATATCTCACCTTTTTAATGTTTGAACAACAGCTAACATTGTGCTACTTTTGAATTTAATAAAAAACTGTTTGTGAAAAACAATCTAAAATTGTGGAATTTCTAGTAAGACATCTAGCGTTACTTTTCAATTTCTTACCAGAATATTTTTGCAAAGAAAATTGCTATATTGCATTCTTAGAAGTAGGATGGGCAATATTATGATGTGAAGGGTGCAATATGGTGATGTTCTAATAAATTCGTGCGGATATTTGGGTGGTCGACCAAGGAATCGTTAAAGGGGAGATATTAACTAATAAGTCTGCTACTGTATTGTGCGATGGGTTTTGATTTGAGAGATATGAAGGATAGACAGGCACGTCCTTTCCACATTTCCGTGTATTGATCCACCCATCTATCTCCAACTCACCTTGTCTTACATTTTAACTTGCCTCTACCTTCTTCGATACGCCATAATGTACAGGAAACTTGCTACTACATTATAAGTAGACCAATAACACAAAAATGCATAGGTATCTTCTGCTTCTCTATAAATATACACATAAAACTTTCACATGTTTACATGCATGGAGATAGGTAATCGTTAGGCCTACTGCGGAAAAAGTTCATGCCAAATTTAATATCATGAAGTAGGTGAAAGACGGGAATGAGTATCCATCTAGTATTATTTCTATGCATAAAATTGTAAAGTATGAATCGTAAAAACCAGAATATTTAGTACTATACAAGGTTCAAGATTTGACTATGAAGAACGGTAATATCTGATATGATATCTGTGACATAGCTTTGCACTTATACCTTATTTAAAGAGACACGGAGATGATAATAAAAATATACCTCTTTCCAATGAAGTACAGTTTAACTATAAGGATTTGTAATTAGCGTCTATTTGTAGAATAGTTTGTGCCTGCACTTGGAATCTTATTTCAATTACATCTTGTACTTTAATATTAAACAATAATATCTTGTCTAATGTACTGCAGTGTTTAAATTATGAGTATTTCGACAGAACCTATTTAGTAATGCTTATGAATTGGTTTGACTGAAAGTAGTTGATAATGTGAGGGGAAAAGAAGTAGGGTGGCTAAGTTGCGTGTGGTTGTGCAATAAAGTATTTCAAGATTCTCATGTAAAGAAGTCAAGTTTGAGAAACAATACATATGCGAGGTGCCTACTTGCACTGCCCACTTAAGCCGCTGTATAGAGTTCGCTATCTGTTATATAGGTACCTTTAGTTTTGTATTTATTTGATATGGGAAAAGTCGAGTGGTTTAGGGTCTGTGAGCTATAAGCATTTCATCGTTCTCTCTGTATTGTATTCATTTTGTATGTACGAGGAGGTCAAGCCCGAGTAATTGTGCTCTACTTTCCCTTGATTCAATACTGGCATGCCGTAACTGCTGATATAACAATTTTTTAGCTTTGCCCTCTTTGGGACGATGATCTAGCCGGTTAAGCCCACACAGTGCACTCAGCTTATGACACTGGGCAAGGCCATTGAAACTTTACATTTTTCAAGTCTGCCTAGGTACGGAGTTGGGGTATTTTGCAAGGCCATGACTGTAAAAGCACGGAGGAAGAATATGAACGGGAAACTGCATTCGAATGAAAAGAAAAGATTATGAGAATGAGAGTGGAAAATTCACAATTTATTAGTCCTTTAGTTTTTAGTCGTTTTCTTCGTTTCTTACTGGGACTGTTACGTTTCATCCGTGTATAAAATATGGAAAAAGTTATGGAACAACTAACTGCAGTCTTATTCTTTCGTGTAACAAAATCCATATAGCACTCTAACTCTTGAACACTATTATTATAGGGAATGGTATATTCATCTATGTACATGGAGGAACAATATGACACAAAAGCCAAATCAAGTTTGCTTCTTCAAGAATATTGTGTGTACTGGCAGAGTTTGGCTTGGCATCCTCTCCAACTCACATTAAACATCTTATCCTATTATGATATTCAAGCAGGAGTAGAAATACTGAATGCAGTATTAGCTCTCAGTTTCACAGGCCGTAATAATATACATAATTTGCCCCCTGTGTCTCCAGCCGCTTTTTTACGGCTCGTACTACTCACCACTACTGCTACAACTACCCACGGCAATTGCCCAGCCCCATCCCTTTATTCACTTATTCTCTATGTCTCCGAGATCTAAAACTAACATTCGACATCTATACTACTTAACTAACCTTATTCTTATCCTTGCCTACGAACACAATGATTTAAACCCTACATTTATACCTCGCTCTGAACATCTACTCTACTATTATCATTATTATTCCATTCTATTACCTACCCATCACAACAAAAGGTTAAATCGATAGTCATTGTCAAACAATAGTCTTCTTTTCGCCTGTGCTAACTTGCATTTTATTCCTTAGTAGAAATTGCTAAATCGACCTTGTAAAATATAAATTATATTGTCAAAAATCCAGAGCCGATTCAGTTAATTTTCCAATGGTTTAAAATATGGAATCAAAAGATTTGTAGATACACCATGAATTTAATAGAGTAGAGATAGTTAAAGCATTAAATGTATTTAGTTTGTGGTATTGAATGCTAATACATTGGTGCACTGCTATCAAAACTTTAACTTCTTAGAGTGTTATTAATAATTTCGAGATTTTATGTAATTTGATATAAACCAGGATGAAAGGATTTATTAAAGGAACAATGGAATGTAGTAGTGATAAAGTAAAATTGTTCTTTCTTTTGTGGGAACGGTATGAAAGTATTTGGAGTGGTAGCTTTCTTGGCTGACGATGAAATGTTTGTGTCACGGGAGCTAACGAAAGGCCGATTATCAACTATGCCATTAGACACGCAAATTTTAACACGGATAGGTTTTTGCCCCTTTTTTCTTTTTTGCTCTACTTATAGAGGCTTGCTTGGTTTTCATAGAGCGATACTATTACAAGTAATCTTGCTTTTAGGCATTTAGCTACTCGTGTAAGAATAGCAAGAATTTCAAGCAATGTTATATGGACTATTATTTAAGTAGTACAACTTACTTCAGAGTTGGAATTGACTAGGCCCAAATTTAAATTAAAGGGCAAATGTTTTACTTCACTGAATAATCCTCCAATCCTTTTATGCTGACTAAAAATCTCAAATTAGCGGACATGTCTTAACTAATATTCGTAACGTAATAATTTTTACTTTGGCATATTTAGAAGTTAAACATCTAGTTTTATTGTATTAAAAAATGTATTTACGAGTTAGTTTAATAGAAAATGTTGTTATAGTTTGGCTAGAAAGGAGTTTGTTGGGTGAGGATAAAATGCTTGAAAAAACTTTCTTTTACATTTCACGTTGAGTTGGCGAGTGTTTATTATGTTTAGAATGCAGTGGAGCTGACTAAGATGAGTGAGGTGAGGTAGACGATGCCAGGCATGATGTTTTTGTTCAAAAACTGGACTAGTAAGCAAAGTAAGTGAGTGACTCCAGTCAAATTACTATTTAGTGTGCCACGAGGTATGTATCCCATGCATTGAGTCGAGATAGGAGCGAAAGGTATAATCATTACGTTCTGCTCTGATTCTGGTGATATTATGTTTGTTTAATATTTATGTGTACTGTTCTTTCTCTAAATCATTACTATAATAATGCAGATCTACTTACTACGGCTATCAGAAAGCGTATTTCATGGCTCGACAAGTCAGGCAGTGAAAATGTGTTTTTGCTCCTTGCACTTGCATAGCACATTGAATTATGATTACAGGAGTTAAAAGGTAGAATGGATGCACGAATGTGATGCAACGTGTTGGACTAGGCTAGCTCATGGGATTATAGTTTTGTCTTGATTTGCTTTAATATATACACATAATCTAATTTTATTGTTGAGTTCTTCATTCCAATGCAGATGCCGCAAAAGGGCCATCATTCCATCTTATAGTTAATTTAGTGGAAGAACTGGTAGATATTTACTATAAACTGAGCTTCAACTTCATTCAAACTCACCCCACCTCAGATACATTCATACAATTAGCAATTACGGCCTTTTTTCAATGTCGACTGCAAAAGGTACATCTCTGCTTTCTTTTCTTGCTCCGAGGAGATAAATAGTAATTTTATTCTGATTTAATGTGATGCACCATACGTGAGTGAGTTTACACTCAGAGTCCCAGTTTCCAGGAAGACTGTAGATTTAGATGCTGGTAACTCGTATAGTTATTATTTTGTCTACGTTAAATTGTATGGGAAGCAGTAGGACTTTATCTTGCTCAATCGTGCTAGGTACACTTAAGATAGTAAATAGATAAGAAAAGGCAGAAAGATTATGAAATGTAGGTTTTATTTTTTGCAATGCCATCCCACACCAGAGAGCAGGGGAGACGAGACCACATCTTTTCAAATGGAGCCGACACGCCAGATTTACTCTATAAGATGGAAAGTAGGTAGTAGTTGTAGTTACTTTTATGTCTGCTATAACATCACATCACATACTAACATAGCCCTCTAGCTTCAACATAGTAGTAGGTACCTACTCTCTGATTTGTGACCTAACCTTGGTTCTCAGTTCTTCTCGGCTCCCTGAGATGTGCACTATAACTACGGTAATTCAATGCAATCCAATGCAAAGGTTTTTATTGTTACGTAGCTAGACAACTATAAATATAAATCCGTACTACAGACGAGACGACCTGCTAGTAGCTACTTACAGTACGGTTCATATTAGACCACTTTTATTTTATCATCTGCCTTACTCTCCCTGCTTTACCATATGCCATCTGCTGCAACCTGCAACCTGCCTCCAACAAAATGCATACTCCACTTTTTTAATCTTTTCGTCTTTATACATTCTGTAGGTAGCCACCACTGTAGATCTATTATGTGAAAACAGACAAGACTTTAGCAACATGTTGTAGATTTTATGATAAACAACAAACGCTTTGCTCATAGCTACTATGTCCTACTATTTTTCTAGTTTATATTTTAAATACGCAATGTAATAATTTCTGACAGTTAACAGCCAACAATCCTCGTAGCAATTGCAGTTAAAAGTAATGGCTTATTTACGTCTCATATTATTGATTGCTAATTTAAAATTTTCTGCTCGATAAGCATATCTTCAAGTGCAATTTGTTTCTACAAAAACAAACTAATTAGATGATAAAAATAACACCATGGTTGAATTTATGATAAGTTTCTTTCAGTGTTGACTTGATTTGAGTGATATGAGTAAGAGTTTTATTATGCGTAAGAAAAATAATGTGTAGATGTGAAATGGAGTCACTTAATTGTCTTGTCTTGTCTCGTCAGCAATAAAGTGTCGAAAAACAAGCAAAGTCCTTAATCGGGGAGTAGGCGAGTTAATGTGTGCTCCGTGTTTAGCATTTTATTGTCTATAGGTTGGAGTAGAGTTGCTTAAAAGACAGTTATTTACCATTAGATAGGAATTATTTTGTTATCTCCGTAGTTTATTAGTTGTGTAGCTCTAATAGGGTCAGCTCAGCATAATTGAGTTAGCCATAACTGAAGTCGTGAGTCTGTTTTAGTAAATGAAAGCAAAATTGGACACGATAGTTAAACTAGTAATTGTAAATAGTGGTCCTTGTATGAATGTAACTGAAGTCAGACACAAAAGTACGTGGGATTATAGCTTTAATAGTTTTGCCATTCAATACGTCTGTGTTGATGTGCTGGAATCGTATTACAAGGAAATGTGAAGATTGGAGCGTGACAAAGCTATTCTACTAAAGAGACGTGTGTTCCAAAGGTCAGAAGAACTTGAATGTTAATACATAATAATCTTTTAGGTATGTTATGCATTAGAGTAAATAACTGGCTGCAAGAGACAAGATTAAAGCTATCTGCTTGTGATTCACTTATCGACATGTGCCAAAGTACATATGTAATTTAATAGGCAGACAAAGTCAAAATCAAAAAACCAAGGCAGATGTTAGTTCTGATGGGATGACTATACTGATGCATGTAGTTATTTAGCTGCTAGCAGAAATCAGATCATTCTGTAGATAAGATATGTGAAATAATCTCAAGTGCTGTGATTACAGTTTTCAAGTGGCCACTACTCCATCTCGCATTAGTCTAAACGCATCTACTGAATTTATTGTTTTTGTTTTCAGTCTGTCAATTCGGGACTCATATTATTCGCACTTAAAAACATATATAATCCAACTACTCAGCATCCAAGTGTTGGATAGACATTTAAAGATTTACAAAACACTTATGAGCTGTTGATCATTTAGTTGGCGCCTCCGGCCTAGTATTTATGGTCTATAACAAATAAATAATCTCTGCCAGTCCTAAGAAGAAGAAAGGTCAGGTCAACACAACAGACAAGGGTAGGTAGTTTCATTATCTCCCCTTTCATCACCTACACTAGTCAAAAAACACAAGAAACAATGCACAAATCCAATTGAGAAGCCAAAAGTAATTGAATTCATAATAAGATTCGTCCGAGCAAAAAAATTTACAACATTAGACCATCTGCCTCCTGTTTGTGAATTACTGCATCTTATTTTCTTTTCAATTTAATTGCATCTCTAAATACATTCCGATCCTTGTTTTTTGCAGCAGACATCCTTCCAATACTTTCAGCACGAGATTCTGCGAAAGGCCATATTAAACACAAATAATGTCCTACTGGAATATTATGATGGCAAATATACACGTGGTAATTTACATTCTAAATCTTATACCTGATTGGTTTTCACGCTTGACTTCCTTCCAACTTGCAAATGTTGCTTGAATATTTACTACCTTGAAATGATATTTTTAAATTCTTGCAATAATAATTAATCTTTATTTTTAATCTACCAAGTCAATGCAGGCATAGCATAAACATGCCAAATTGAAGTTTATTGGTAGCCAAGCGGCGAAAACCGAACTTCCAAACTTGTATTGTCATTAGTACAATGAATACAGCTTTATTTCTGTTTATTATAAGGAGCTACTACATATTATGATTTGGCATATTATTATGATCTCCTCTCTTCTTAAGCAGATTTGGCAGAAAGTAGATGGGAATCATCTACCTACAAGTTACTATGCTAATTCTTTGCAATTTTGAGCACCTTATTTTGCGGTAGATAAAGCCTCATTAATGACGGCTTTATGTAATACCAATTTTCTATTTGTAACAAAGCCTTTGCATAGGAATAATTTCTAAGTAGCAATCATCATCGCTGTAGGTCTGATTTACATCTTGCAGACAAATATAATGCAGATCATTTTTTGAATTAATCATTAACCCTGGCGCTTTCGATGGGAAAATAAAGCTTTTGGTCTACCGAGTAGTAATGGCAAAATATCAAAGGCTTTATAAAGTACAGACAATGTCTGATGAAGGGCGGGAAAAGTTCTTTTCTTTAGGGCACCAAAGCAAATTAAACGAGAACAATTTGCAATTTGCAAATTTGAACATCTATTATGTGCTATTTAGTAAATTTGCATTTTACTGGTATATACATGACCGACTTGTTCGGAGATCCAAAAAATTACTTGCAAATGTGTACGTGGAAAATAGAAATTTGCATGCAATAACTATTGGTTTGATTACTATTTTCGGTTTCTTCCTTTGGTTGTGAATTCTGCGTACATGTGTTACATAATTAATGGACATTAAACCACTATGCTAAACCTAATTTTGCCAGTGGTGAAAACGTGGCCGTTTTCCAGCAATTACATATTACATCTAATTAGGAAAGTTCATTAGTAGAAATAGTAAAAGGTATATTTAAAAAATAAATGTAACATGTAGAACAGGATGCACGTATTTAATAGCCCTTGTTCCTGCAAGGTTGGCCATTCATTTGTGGAATTATGAAATGCATTTTTAAGAAGGTAGGTCCACCAGTGACTAGTTGGATATTATCATAGAAGGTGTTCATAAATCTTGAGTTTTATCCCTTTTGTTGTGAGATGAAAATAGGATGATAAAGTGCAACAAGGCAATCAGGTCATTATCAGTTGATTTTATTTATATGTACTGGCAAAGAAGGAGTTGCGTGATAAAGAAGATTGAAGATGGTGATCTGATGAATCTGATTTTTAGTGCATCACACTAGCTACCTAAGATCAGGTTGATCCCAAATGGAAGGAAACAGACAAGACGGGTGAGTATTTAGGTAGAAGGTTGTTTTGCTAAATGTTAACTACCACCAGCAAACCAATAATGCAATCAGTTGTCCTTTTCGCAAACGAGTTTTTGGGGTTTGATTATTTAAAGGTTCATCTTCTTCGTCCCAGTATAGCGTCTGTGTCTAGAGATCTGTTTAGTCGGGAACATGCAAAATTACTTAGGTACTTTGGATGCTCTGTTGTTCTGTTATGGGAAGGCAGCACACCTTGGCTACTTATAAATCACTCGGAGCCATATGTTGTTGCACATTGCACACACATGTTATTGCCCTGGACGAGCCTCCCTTGCCTTTGCTCACTGCATCCCATGTACTATTTATTGTAAGTATCCGCATCGTAAATAACTTGTGTGTTTAGAAGATCAGGTACGGACTAAATGGCTACACCTTCGACATTACTTTCCACATTACAGACGGAAAATCGCTAAAACTAATACGCTATTTTTATTGTAATTAATTATGCTTCAAAGTCAAATATAATGAAAGCTGAATCTCATTTCAATTTTCTCTGCATTAATACATAGATACGTGCAAGTTAGTGCAATTGAATTACCTGTATTAATATGGAGTACTTAGTATACATGTTGGTTTGTGAAGTTTCGTTGAAATCGCTTCGAGGACAATGCAAATTACTCGAGTAAATTACATAGGAGGCATAAGATGCCTATTCATAGCCTTCTAGAGCGAGTATACGTCTTTCTCATTCATTGTGTTTTATTTTCTTGTTTGCTGTGCTATTGGACGCAAACAGGAGTCAATCTGTAGAAGAAAGGTCATGGACATCGTAAAATCATGCTGATTGCTATGGATGTTCATAACCACTAGTGACTCAATACATTTTGTGTGAATTTCTGTAGAGCTATGGCTATCTTGATTTGCTCATGTAATTAACTCAATCGGGTATTAAAACATATCCTTCGGTGATAATTTGCTGGTTTACACTTAATTGGATTAGTGATTATTATGCAATACAACCTTTGGCAATTCAGTCAGCATATTGGAACATTAAAATCACACCCAATGCATACAAATGGTGAATGAAAGTGAGTCTAAAAAATCCACAAATAGTAAATTTAACTATATGTTTCCAGAGCCTCTCCCTTCTTAGCTAGTTAAAAGTTGGAAGTAGGAGGAGAGAATGCAGTTTGTAATGATATGCAAAGCCACAGTGTGCATTTAGTATTAAAAATACTAGAAAAATCGGGAGCATTTTTGTAGGTATTGTACTCAGTAGCTGCTGCTGATCAAGTTTGTCACGAACTGGCTTGGCAGCAAAGCCAGAGTCTAGGCAAAAAGGAATTGGATTTAATCTAATCAAGTTGAGCACAAGGAGAGTGAAGCAGTGTTGGATAATTTTATTAGAATACTACTTTGAAGGATGAAGTGTGTAGTAGCAAATTAAAAATACCTGTATAGTTATTAAAAAATTATTATGATGATGTCGAAGAGAAGTTAGTAAGGAGCAGCAAGTAATAAGGAAACGGGAAACTCTCATTAAGTTAGAAAAGAGATGCGTACAGAGAAGAAGGAACTTAAGACAAAGGTACGTAGTACGGAATTAGAAAAAGTTGATAGGGACAGAGGGTGATAGTTCTGTGTAATATAGCTAAGCACGCTGTCTATGCAGAGAGCAATCAATAAGTGGAATCTAAACTAAAAGCCAAAGGAAAATAAGCAGCGAAGACAAGTATGGCAAAGTTTTAAAGCACGGATGCCTTAGAAAGGTAGATAGAAGAGGAGTCAAGATAACTAAACAAAACTAAAGTTAAGTGAACTGAATGAAGTCAAGTGAAGTTGAGACAAGACAAGTGCAAGGTGAAGGTGGAGGAGATGAAGTTAAGACGAAGAAGAGCACAGCTGGCAAGCGGAGAGAAAAGAAAGGAAAAAACAGAAAAACCTCACTAAAAACCAAGTCTCGTCTGGTTCAATGCAATGCTATAGGCAGTGAATATGCAATAGGCTCCTACTCCACCAACCAATATGCAGTGTAATTGATGCATTCCGAACTACTCTCTACTCCTGTAAACTTTGCTTGTGATGCCATGCGTTTGGGTAAGTTTACAGTGTTTGCTTGGCTTTTCTACTGCTACACTCAGACCTCGATATAAATAACAATCTCACGTTTATAGACAAATCAACGTATATAAAGACAAATAGTCCGATGTTACTATAAAATGACCGTTTGTTCTGTATTGATATCTACAATAGGTTTATGGTAAATAAATATGTATTATCCAGATAGGTAAAATCAACGGCTACAAGCATAGGTCTGGTGTAGCAAGAAGAGTTGGTTTAAAACCTTATAATGTGTGTGGAATGATATAAACTCTGCATCTTTCATCTAAACGATAAAATGCATCATCGAATATGAAATGCGGGTCTGGGCATAATAATATCGTAAGTCTTGTAGAGTATAAATGAAAGTCAAATGAAGAGTAATCCAAACTGGTCCAAAAACTTTTGTGATGTGGTTATGTTTGGTTTGGTGGATGTGGATCTGGTCTGGTTTGGTTCGGCTCTCTCGGAATGGTAGTTGTTTCAGATTTTTTATCGAGATGTTGTCTTGTCTTCGTCTCATGTTTAAAATCCAATGCAATCTTAACTGACTGACTGGCTCTTTTCATTTCCACTGCATACATACTTAACCCATTATATACTAGTGATATGTGAGGATAGAAGTGCAAAGGGTTATGTAGGTATAGACAGATAGGTGAGTTGTAGACTAGATATTGTTTTGTTTAGATATGTAGCTAATATTATGTTTGTAAAGTGTGGCTGTGTATTATAGAACATTAGCGTTCGTTGTTGCTCCCGTGGATCAATCGGCCTCTCTCTCATCTTTGCACTGGAGGAGCTTCTCTCTCGTTTTATGTTCCATTATTATGATGGTTCTTATTATCATCCAAATTATTCCTCCTAGCTTGGGTTTACGTGGAGAATCCTATCATCCTTCACTCTCTCTAGTGTAGTATACTTATATGAAACTACAGGTGTACTTTTATATTTGTATAGTTTTACTGTAACCTGTAACCTTATTACCTTCCTTTTTATAAGATGCTTATTATTGTTATTAGTTGTTGTGTAGTGATGGAGAGAGGAGTTTGCATGTACAATGTACACATTGAGAATCCAATAGAACATGTATTGCGTTTTTCTGGACTGGAGTCTAGTCGGACGAATAAAAAATGATATACGAAATGCACATGAGAGGACAGGTCTCCTAGTAAAAATCAAAGATAGGAAAATCCGTAGGTAGAAGGTATAGAAATGGTTAGAGTTGAATTGATAGCAACAGAGTCAACATTATAGTATTCGTTTAGATGACTACACTTTGCATAAAATTAAAGGTTCGATGAATTCTCAATCCTGTCTTATATACTTTGAATGAATACACGTAGGTAGTTATAGGTAGTTAAAGTATTACATTATTATTGGATGGAATAGATTGATAGTCGACTCAGTTGAGTAAAATGGACGATCGAATGGCACATCAGCATGAAATAAGTTGGATTCTAGTACATTTTTCCCATGTAGAAAATTCCATGCCTTCTGGTCACAATAATTGCCCCTTGACGTGTAAATTTTCATTTTCAACTCTACTGGAATCCACAGGCTAATGGCTAATGCTCGAAAATCTATAATATTATCAGGTAGTGGAAAATGGAAATATTGAGTTTAATATTTATGCACTCTAGCTACTTATACGTAAAGTATTATGTTACAAACACATTTAGGAATTGAGGCATGCTGGCAAAATAAGAAAAGGCAATCTGAAAAGGAAAGAATCTCATCTGCATAACACGAACAGTTAAAATCACGGTAGATAAAGTGTAATGGAAAATGTGTATTCTCCAGATTCCAGTTTTCTTGGCCAATTTTTCTAATGGCTATTTATATTTATGACGCAAAACCTCATGAACTGTACTAATAGATATGCAAGTCTTCGGGCTGGAAGAAAGGAAACAAAAATTCACTCGCATTAGCCGAGTCACATTTTTCTTCGGAGATTATTATGGAAACTATTGCATTTGATTTAATACGAGGCGGTGTTGTTTAGTTGGTCCTGAGATCTTTGCTAGTAACTCATAATGAATTATTCTTTTCGATCTTTATCCTATCAGCGCTATTTTAATGGCCTTCTTAGCTAATAATGTGTGGAGAAACCTTTTGCTAATTTTATCTTGGAATGGATCGGGTTTTTATTCTATCTACTCATGAGTCTTGAAAATATCCATTTCTGCGTATTTCACATTCATTATTCATACAGAAAAGTAATCAACCTGTTAATATGATCTGGTCATTCAAGATCATCGCCTAATAAGGTTCAAGGAGTGCATAAAGTGGATTCTACTTACTATTCATGGCTGCATTATCCCTACCTATTGATGCGTTTTACATAAATACGCAGATATAAATGGGCTTTTCATCATTTTATGAAGAGTCTCCAGAGAATATAAAAATATGAAGAATTATCCTCTCAGTCTAATGAGATATAAAATAGGAATGCTTTTACGGACTCTGCCCACTTGTGATTTATATGTAGCCAATTCAAACGTTTTCTATAATAATCCAACAGTAATAGCATGGAGATATATTTATGCATTTTAAGGGGAAGGAGCAAGTAAATGTTTTGACTCTTGAGTTTTGATGTGCTTTGCCTTCTCTATCAACATCATAACGAAAACGAACAGAGACACAGACGAAACAGGTGCTCAACAGGATAAACTAGAGGAATACTAGAGGAATAGTTCATATAACAAAGAAATACAAGCACATCAAAGATTTCTTTCATCTTTTCCCTTTATCTAGAGTTACCTCAACTTTACTTACAGGTACGTCAACCGTCAACCTAATGTTGTCTAGCCTTACCTGTTTCAGTTTTATCTCATCTGCACAAACACACACTATAATACTCATTCTCCTCTTTCATTCCTTTCGCTTTGATCACAAGTGTGCACATATCTAGTAATATTACATGTGGTCTACTTCATATTTATATATACTACCTAGAAGAATTTACATACATGAATCTACTTAGCTTACCAACAAACTGAACATGTACAGGGTACGTCCTCGTAGAGAATCTGTATGTCTATGTACACACTTTAGGAAATCACTTGCAAAAATTAAATATTGGATACGAACTAAAAATAGGAAGATAATATGATTTATTCAAGCTACCCTGTACATGAGTGATGATGGTGTGTGCTTGTATTCTGACAAGTATGAACATAACAAGGAAACTTATGTGGTCAGAATATGTAATAATATAGAGATGAACTTGGTATTTGAAATGGTTGGCGACGGATGGGGAGTATACCATATTACAGAAGTAGTGTAGTAGTAAATGAGAACCTATTTATATTTGTTAGCTCATGAACTGTCTTGTCTTTTGATCAGATATCCGAACATGTTATGCATATATAACTACAAAGTAATACCTATAAGACTTGTTTTTCCCTTTTACACTTGGCATTTCGGTTTTAAAAAGATTTCTTACACACAAACTTGCTGACTGAGATGACAGTCCAGTAGAGTCAAGAGTTCACCATACAGAATTCTTGCAATAATGACTGACTTATAGTTGAGATGGATGAAGTTAAAGGTAAAATTCGACGACAGATGTGTATTGAGTTACGCGTGGCATGCCGTCCTCTGCTCTTCATGATATCACTGGCTTCACAGGACAGAATATTGTAAACTCAACATGACATTTCAAGAGCGAATTAAGGCGGACGAGTATGTATATTACAATGTAGAGCAATGAAAGTCATACAAATAATTATTACCTACGAGCTACTATCTACAAATACTTTCTACCTGTGCTCGCTGTCTATAAAGTCTGAGTAGGTATACCACTTTGTTGGGTTTAGGCAAGTCAACTTCACTAAAGTCAATTCAAGGGTAAAGAATTATAAACTAGATTGAATCTTTTGGTCACTCACTCCTCTCCAAAGTGAAAAAACTCTATAAATAATACACTCGTGTAAAAACAATTGTAAAAACCAGGCACACATTAAACTAGTTCTGTGAAATAATAAAATCTGAAGAAATACTCCCGACACACTCGCATTTATTACTCTAGTAAATAAATAACGAGAACGTACTGTCTTTGAATTCCAGCCCATATTTACCGCTTTTCTCCTATCACCACTCTTTTTAAGACTTGGATTTATTTTGAGACATTTACATTATATTGAGTAGACAAGTAAAATATTCATGAACAAAGAAACTATTTTGCATACACGTAGCACAAATACATAAGTAGTTTATTACCTGTACATGTTTGTACTATAAGTAGCTATGTATTGTGCATACAGAATAAATAGTCTTCCAAAATGCCTTAGATATTACTTTAAGGAAGAATTTTCTTATGTAAAGAGTGATTGGTAGTTTTCGTGCACTCGCAGTGCTGGAGCAAGTTAGGTGCAGGTGCGATGATGTTGAGTTGAATTGCATTCCCCTAATGTTCTAAATCATTACGAACGTACAATAGAGAAGTCTTAGTTAGTCGGAAAAATAAACTCACCTCGCACGTCACACGTGTACTGACAACAAACAAAACTCCCTTCATCTTTTCACTTTTAAATTCTCGCTTATCTGCAACATATACTGCTATACGGATCTCTTTGAGTTTCTTTTGGGTATAAATCTAAATTACGAAACGACTACTACGTTAACTAACTTCAAGAGTATCAGCGTCAACCGTTCTACTAGTTAGTACACAAATTAAATGAATACACATTCTATGTACCTTCGTCATATTTTTGTAGTGTGAGTATTGTTATCTGTAGGCAGAGACGTATCCGCTCATCATCTCATTTTACAGCCTACTTTATTTACTAGCGACTACTCACTGCGGCATTGTGTTATGTTTTGCTTTGTAAGTGACTGATGTGATGATGCTCAACTCTTTCCCTCTTCCGTTCTATTGTAATTTTCACGTTAAACATTTCTCGCCTGTGCTTATGCAAACTTATCTCTATAATATACTACATGGTCTATATAAACAGGGGCTGAATGGAATCCATAGTGAGAGATCCATATCATCATCAAATAGAAACATCTACTAGTGATTTCATTAGCTTGCTCTGAGTATTCAGGCGTGATTAGCAATGCCAAGCTAACTTGTTGGGTAATCAAAGAAATAATTTGCTCTGTTGAACTTTTCCAGTCAGTTACTATATAGGTAAGTAGCTAAACTCAAATTAACGTTTCCTCCTCCGGCATAAATAAAATTCGAACAGACCAAACTCATAACAAATTCTATCTACTGACTTACATCAACCTCTAACCTCTCATATTTCATACAATATTTATTAAGGAATAAATATTCTTTGCAACTTTTCACCATTTCCACTACACTACAGAGTATACCTAACTAGTTTGTATTTGTAGATTTAGTTACTTCAAATATCCTACGATTATTACTATGGACGTGTCCCAAGGACAAATAATAGTATACTTTTCCTACTAATATTAACCGCATATCATTACATAACAAATTACTTTTGCAGTTATTGAAGCGTAGTTTATTCATTTCAAAGCAAGGTTCATTTAGGTTGATAATCATTCAGATATTTTTCTCATCTATGTGCTAAACTAATTAGCACATTCATTTTCTGATTATCCAGAGTGTAAAAGCTTGTAGTAAATTATTTTCATGTAAAGGAAATGCAAGTCGAGTGTTCATCGGTTTTCCATTTAGATCACGAGTAAAATAGAGTTGAGATTGGGAGGATTGTAGCCACAAAGTGCTGCAATAAATGTTGTAAAATAGCACAGGTTGAATAGCAGGAGTGCAAGTGCAGATGCATAATAAATGAGATAACCTGATCATAAATGGAGGGAAGAGGGAAGAAGATAAACCGCGACGTCCCAACCCCTTCTCCGCTTAGGATAACTCTCATTACGAGCGGTATGTGTAAGGGAAGGAGTTGTTGGAAAAGAGCGTAAATAGCATTTTACACTTAATCTTGTCAAGTAATAATGATGATATCTGAATTAAATAGAGAAATAAAGAGAATAGCATCTATTAAGAAGGGTTAGGGTAATTCCTCGCGTTGCTACTGTATACATAGCCCAATATTTATTAGGAAAGAGTAAGATGTAACTAGGCAGCCATTTGGTAGGCACTCCATTTTAATGTAATCGTCGTCTCCAGAAGAGATTTTGGTTCGGAGGGTAGTCCTCAGAGTGGTAGACGATAGAAGAATGCATGGCAGTCCATAAATTCTGTACAGAGTTGATTTTACCAAATTTAGACAACTCATCAACCTCACCTACTAAAGATGTAAAATGCTACTACACCATCTCGATATAAAACAGGTTGCATAAAATATTTGTGTAAGGATCATCCGTAGAGGTCAACATAATATCATGATAAATCTTAAGTTGATAAATACTCAGGCACTAAACGACTACCCACATCTTTAGTTTCTTTTTCACGGGAAACTTACAGATTTGATACGTGCTCAATTAATCTAGCTTTTTTACTACTCTCAAAGATGATCGTTATGTGATGTGATTATATTTTATGTTATGATTATTATGTGTTAGCCTGTGATATTTACTGTTAACTATTCCACTTCATTACTCGTATTATAAACAAGAGATTCAGGGATTCTAATTTCTAATAAGTGTTACCTACAAAGATCCCTGCATTAAAAACTCCTGACCAGCTCATCCCATTAGTGTAATAATAATAACATTCCCCACAACTTGTACCTAATGTATGTATGGTCGTTTTGTGTACTACTATAATGTACGTCCATACTTATCTTAGTCAAGTCTGGCCTTGCTAATGCAGTTTCATTCCCATGCATGTCGTGATCAAGATGTTAACAAAATGAAGAAGAAGAAGCTCTAGAAAGGGCCATACTCAAACTTACATGATATTATATGATGCAAGACATAATATTAATATTGTGAGTCCTACTATGTACATGGGGAGGATATATAGGACGGAAAGTTTATGCCGTGATGCTGACTATCATGTCGAGTTGAGTGTTGAGCTGAGGGACTATTATTTTGAATGTCTGCCTTTTCATTCCTTGCTTTGCTTGTCGGGTCCTTCTTCTCCATGATAACTAACTCGGTAAGTAGTAAGTAAAGTAATAAGAGCCGAGCCAAGTCCAATTCAACTTATAAGTAAAACGAGAGCGGCCGGACGGAATGATTCCGAAGATTCCTTGTGCGTTGCGTGTTTGTTAGTTCCCTTGATTGTCTTGTCTTTTGGAGAGAGTACATAAGTAGCCTTCTTCTGTACAGCGAGATGCATGCGTTAAGGACAGAGATGAGTCTAACTTATCAGTAGTCGTCGCTTGGATTGGCTTCACTAAGCTTCGGCTGAGATGAGCAACTTCATTTTATTTCAACCGGGTAAAGTATCTCATGGGAGATCCTATTCCACTTGATAACTCCAGCTTTAGATTTATAATGTATGGCACTACTATGCTTATCGTTAGTGATGATACCATGAGGTGCCTCTTGATAGCTCCGAGTCAACTCCATTCTCAGAATTTTACTATTTATTAATATAATGTATAACGATTTATATAATATAGATATATAGCTCTTGAAAGTGTTTGTATCCGTGTAGTCCTTATGCTTATATAGTGGAAAGTGTATTTATTAGTAAATTAGAGCTGGCCGAGAAATATCCAACTCATTGTCTTGTCAGGCCAAATGAGTAATATGAGACAGATCAGAGAATTATGTATGTATATAATGTACAAGTTTTAGTATTGAGAGAAAGACACAGTGAGTTCTGAAAGGGGTAATTTATGGAGTTAACCATTAACTGCGATAGGAAAGGAAGGCGCTATAGAGTATTTTCCTGTGTATTTGATATTGTTCAACTTATCACAGATGGAAGTATCTACATTATCATCTCAGTCTGAAAAGTACCTGTCGAGCGTCGGATTCAAGTCCTAGGCTATAAATACGTATACAGAGAGAGATAGTGTGAGAAATTCATGAGGGTCGGCTGAATTTCATTGGGTTGGATTAGGCAGTAGTAAGTAGTCTGGTGGTACTCTGTAATCTACGAGTCTGTAGATGAATAGATCTCTCCCTCTATCTCTATTGCCGATTATAAGATGCACTCGGCTACTACTTCTATCTCTACCATACACCATTCCATTTCAGTGAGATTCAGACTAGTCTTAACTTGGATTGCTTCGTCGGGGCGATCATAAATTCTCTAATAGCTCTTATCTACAATAACCCTACACCTGGAGTTACAATAAAACCGCCACATCACAACTTTGAAACTCAATGAGAGAGATTATTGTCACTAAGGAAAACTTTGGCTCCAACCACGCACAACTCTCCACTTTTCCTATCTTGATATAATGGATGCTATATTCGGATTCTATGCTGACATTTTGCATCCTCTGGTGTGTACTAATTCTTCGCTAATCTCTTTTACTTATTTGAATATGATTCAGGAACAGAGTTGATCATTTTCTAAATATACCAAATGATCAACATGTTTTACGCAAAAATGTTGAACCCGATTCACCATTTCCAGGATTTTGTTTTGGGAATGGATTAAACCTTAATTTTTCCTACCTGCAGAGTACACTTACAGTCTGGATGTAGTAAAATATGAAGCAACTGTTAAGAAAACTGGATTTCTCGATTTGGAATTGGTAAAGATGCGAAAGTAGAGTATAGGAAAATAAAGAAAACGAAACAGATCAGGTTTGTTGTTTATACAGAAGTGTAGCAAGTTGATGCTATTATATAAGGGAGAGAGGTTTGTAAAAGGGCAGGCAGGTAAGACGAACTGTGGAGTATTGGGTGGGATAAAAGCAGAGAAACCTAAGCTGCTGGTTTGTTTCCATTGGGCATGGAGTAGAGTTAGCAATGAACCACGAGGAAAAGGTAAACAAACAAGAATGAACTGATTCTTTCTGTTGATGGGAAAAGGAAGGATTTGCAACAGTTGGGCAACAGCAGAGCGATACTTTCATTTCACTGCACTACTGTGCCGAACCGTTTCTAAGTACTCACTACTCTTTCTCTCAGCCATATTCGCAATCGCAATTCAATCCTCTATATTATGCATAGCACGTACTATATATTTGGATCCGAGTGCGAATAATGGGACAAAAAGGAAAAGCGTATGTTGTGTGTAGTTCTTGCCATCTACTTTCTGCTTAAATATAAAGTAGGTGCTTAGAGATTCTATAAGCATTTTCACATGTGGCTTATTGTTGTATGCCTTTAACGTGACAGTGGCAGAGAGTCTTTTCTATATGTTAATATTACAGTAGTGTTTATGTACACAAGTGCACTAACGATAAGTGCATTCCTTCATCCGGATGAAAGTCTACCCAAGAAATATTTATCTATCCTCATTCTATATTATATCCAATACACCTACCTATATCAACCACCGTCCTTGTTTCCTACTGATATTATCTCCCTAGGTGTGCACAGTGCACAAACTGTACAATTGCTTTAGCTTCGTACTAAAAGTGTTTTGAGAAACTCAACCGCTTTCACCCACCCAACCTTTCTGTTTTGTTCATTTCTCTAAGTGTGGGCTGGCTGGGAATGTAAACAAATTCTTTTAAGTATTCTCTGAGAATTGCCACATGCATTAGTACAGGTATTACTGAACACAATGGTCTAGCCTTCTTCACTACTACTTAATGTTATGCACGTAAACAGTCTATACTAGCAACTCAAGATAATACAGACGTTTCTTTTCTTTAAAAATAGCCTTGTGCTTATATTATTCAACTTTATTTATCACTACTGGAAATATTTTCAGTCAATGATTAATATTATACAGAAAGAACTTTCAGGTTTTTTTGTACAGCGTTAATCATTTAATGCATATTATTCCGACCCAAAAAAAAGTATTACTGTGCTTTATTATTTTTATTATAGCAGAGGTATATAGTATAGGAAAATCTTACGCACTATTTAGTAGAGAATGTGGTTAAGTAGAAAAAGTAATGGAATGAGTAGGGAGAAGAAAGTCATGAAGCCTATCACATTAGCTTATCAAGAATCCATGAGTAGAGTGTAATATAGGTTAAGATATATAGTGGGATTGTGTTGAAGAGGAAGTTAGATAGAGTGTTAGAATGAGTGAAGTTGTGCCGAGGAAGATGTCTATTTGGTTAGGTTTAGCGAAAGCAAGTGGTAGAGTGGACTGTTGGAGTGGGAGCGGGCAGGGTTTGGAGTGGAAGATGTCCATCGGCTTCACTTGAGCAGAGGCATAGAGCTATTTGTTGGCGAGTCTTCCTCTCATCTGTCTCGGAGCTGAGACATTAGGGAAAGCAACTAGACGTTATCTTGTACACACGCTTCCTAACTACGTTACCAGCTCCTGGATGCCCTATATCTGTTGTGAGTGGGTTGATACAGTTAGGGTAAGTACACATGCACTCTCCTAACTAGCTATAGGTAGTATGTACATGTTACACAGCCCCCTCAATATGTGCAACTATTTATTCACCTATATTACTCTCTGCTGCATTATACATGCCTATACGATGCATTTTAGATTATTATATAAACCTCTTCTATATACATACGGCATTATATAACTATAAGATGGAGAAGTGTTATTGTAGGAGCAGAGTACGTCAGTTTGAGTGTGTATAGAGTATAGTAGTAGACACAGGGACAGAGTAGTGAGGCGTAGACGAGCCAGTTTCGAATGTCAGTTTATCTCTGTCTTAGTTCTCACTCAGGTTCGACTTTCCTTTTCATCCTGGACCAAGTGAAACCGAAGGAAAGCTACGCAGAGCTAGGGAGTAAGGGAAGCCAAACCAACCAACGACCCGTGCTCTAATTGACCTCCTTGTTATAGACATGTAGAAATCTACCGCAGGAGAGAGAAGAACATGTGTACTTTCACAGACTACCTATTCTCATATGTGCACTATATTATTCTCTATAGCACAAAGACAGACTTTCCATACGTACTATATGTATATTTTTGTATTTATATACTTACGTGCTATTTATTTCTACGTATGTCTAGTACAAGTATATGCATATCCTTATATGGAGTAGTATATACTGTATTAGACTATATAACTTGGTATATGATACTATACGGTGTAAGTTATAGTGTGTATTAACATACTTAAGCCAAATTCAATGCCGTCCTTTTTTCGCAAACATTTTTCCTCCAATCTTGAAGCTTATCTTTAGCTACATACTTGAAATTGAACTGCAGATATTGTAATAGCATATGTAGAGTTTATACTGGAGCCCAAGGCTTTTAAACTTTAGATATGTTTGTCTTACCCTACATAGTGATGGAAACTGTACTTATCATTTCCATTACCCATTGCACCTTTCAACCAATCTACTATACTACTATTTGGTATATTACTCGCCATTTTATATTGCAAAATTTCCTTTGTTTTTATAAGGCAGTTCTTGTAGCAATATGTATTCTGGATGAAACGTTTTAATGATTTTCATACCATGCACTTAGCCAGAGCGCACAATAGTGCTCTAGAAAAATACTGCATAATATGCAACGGAAAAATCATATGTCATTCAGTATTCTAGGTAGTGAAATTGTACATAGCAAGCCTAAATTATACTCACAAAACTTCAATATTCCTATATGTATCAAGCAACACTAGTAAACACTATAGGTGAAGACCACGAGCAAAATGTGCTCTGCTGAATATCTTAATATTATTTAGGTTGATAATTCGTTACGTCTGGAAATGCAAGTTATACAAGTAAGCATAGTCAGATAAGGCAGTTCATGAAAAGAAGGAGCGAGCCCGTCGAGAAAAGTGTCGTGAAAAATTTTCTTGTCACCCTCCATTCAGATAACCCATCATCACTTGTCAACAAGTTTATTGCTGTGAGCTTAGCTAGAAACCTACTTGAGATCTTTCCTGTGGGTTGTTTTCCAAGTTGACTAGGGAAGGGTTAGGATTTATTGCTCACATTATGCGTAGTAATGTACTTTTTATAAAATGTAGTCACTACACCCTACTACTATGTAATGACAAAAATAATGTTGTCTATTTTTATTACGGCATTATTGCTCATTAAGTCATTATTGCGTCATAACGAATTGAACGCATTTGAAAACTGAACGTATGTCTACAGTATGGGGAAGTCTGCAGATTGGGATTGTTTTCAGACTACGGATTTAAGTTGAGAGATATAGGTATACCAGTAGGTATAATGTTTGCATATTGTGTTCTTAAACTTAATAACGTAATGTACTGGCTAAGTTGCTTACAAAAACTCGTCAAGGCACATGTAAAAGGGGTTTCATTGACTAGCCTCCCTGTAGATAAAGTTTGAAAAATCGTGTTTTTATCTGACGTTTGTCTCCTCCATTTTATTTGCTCTATCCTTGGCTTTATTCCTATAAAGTCACCCATGCGTATGCTGAACTATATAATATGTGACAATGACATTTATGCTAATAATTTCTATTTACTTAATTTCAGATTGATTCCTGCAGTAACTAATTCCTGCAAGTAAAGGGTTTAATTAACGGCCGTGCCAACCCGCTATTTAAAAGTTTCTTTGCAAGTGAAAGCTTCTTTCTCTACGAATTAAGGTTTGTAACAAATTCTTTGATTGCTAATAAAACTGGACGCTTTGTAAAAAAATCATTATAGACACGAATTATTTTAATGATAATGGAAGTTAGATGAAGACTGTAGAGTTATCTAGTTTGAGGATTTATTTATAAGAGAGAGTATAATATTAATACAATCCCTGCAGTCTAAACATTTTCTGGGGGATGAAATAATATTATTTATTGCTCAATGGAATGACCAACGATCGATATAATGCGAGTGGTTTTGAAGGTGGTTGATCACTTGGTGCACTCAAAAACGTAATTTTAAAGTGATTATGTGTAGATGTAAATGTACGTGGAGTATTGCGTACATGTGTATAGTATTGTAAAGGATTTTGAAGCATGCGTTTGTTCTGTAGTGCTTGGGAATTTGTTTAGCATATTCTTTGAGCCAAGCAATGGAGTAGTTGCAGACATTCATAAATGTGTAAAACGAAGTCTTTAAGAATGTACATATGTGAAAAGGAAGATTAAACGGAAAGGATAAGAGAGGAAGAGAGGCAACCTGCTATTTTATTCCAACCGTACTACGTGAAGTGTAGGCCGTATAGGTAAGAACACTCCATCTGTACTCCTTTTGTTAGTAAACTGCATAGATAGCTAGATATCTACCTACCTTGCAGGCCAAGGCTGGCTGAGTTCGTGTACCTCTCTCTGGAGTGTGGTTCCAAAAGTTTGCAGTTGTAGGAAGGGAAGAGATGTGTAAGTGCACGTAAGCCACGATTCTATGTTACAGGAAATTCATACACATCGCCCAGGTATATTTACCTCAGAACAAATCGATTTCCAAGTTTAGAAATTATTAATATTTTGTAAGTATACTTGATGTAATGATGAATTATTGTAGTATTTCTCCTTGGTCACTTGGATTCAAAGGAAAGTTGAAATTTCAAAACGGAAATGTATTTTGCCTAGGATAGGTAAACGTGACTGTGTGTATAGTGTACTGTAACACAGAGTACGTAAGTATCCTTAAGTGTACTGTGTGATGTAGTGTGTGTAGTAGATATATTTAATGTATAAATAGAGATGGTTGGATAGAGAGTTGAGTTCCTCCTTGTCTATCTCTCTGTCTGACTGTGCTGAACGTCACTTTTGATTCCCTGCAGCCAGAGAAGACGAATTTAGGTCTCCTCTGATGAATATAGTTATCCATGATATGTCTACTATTAGACATGTGGAATACTGCAGAACAAGTGAGGGCACACTTACAGACTGCTACAGAGAATCCAGTTATATCTGATATGTGAAGTACTTATTCTATAGCTTATCGTTAGCACGGCTTAAATTTAGTTTGAGTTGAATTGGGTTGGATTGGATTGGATTCAACTTGGATTGGGATCTTTAGAGATGGAATATCTACTCTCTATCTATTACCAACTATAAGAAAAATCCTTCTCTTAGAAAATATATTTACTGCTCTGCTCTGTTATGCTTTAGTTAAACCATTCAACTCTTTTTCGTCAAATCTCGACTGCTGCAAGGATATAGCTAGATTGTGCCATGTCCTACATACATTTACTATCCCATCATCTTCATTTTCTTTCAGGACACAGTCGTAATGTGCGAAAAAGTAGATCCCGATAGAATACGCTAAAATTTGTATACCTAGTATCCTATATGTGACAATGAATCGAGTTCAGTCAGTTTCGCCGAGATACACCACCAGATACTGTTAGATGTCGGAATTACAGAATCTCTATATACGAATACTTCCTTCCTCTATGCACACCTATAACAAAGATTTCACTTTGTGCGAGATACAGTTTCATTATCACATGCTGTGACAATTTATACATGTCAAACTAGTTTGCCCTCGTTATGTTCTCTTGATTGCGTTGGATTGCATCGACTTGGATACGAGATCCTCTGAGCTAGCTCACTCACTATTCTACACTTACATTATCTGCACCTATACTTATTTAGATCTCTATACTCAACAACTTTGTAGCTGTATCAAGAAGTAGGTAGTAGTTACAGTATACTACAGTGCCGACTTTCTCCGTATATAACAGATTACGCATTAGGGGATTTACTATAAGTTTTTCAACTGTAGGAATAAAAATATTTCCAACGTTTTCAACTCCAATTTCTCAATCCCTTAAGTTATATTTTTGATACAAAGCAGACTAGATTACTTTCATTTTCATTAAATAATATATAGTAACTTTAAGTCTGCTTTATAAGTACTAGACAAAAAAGTAGTAAAATCTGTTATTTAATGTTTTGACAAAGAAAATCTCTTTGAAAACTAATTCAGAGCTATTAGGTTTATTATGTATGATTATAAGAGTTAAAACATTTTGGTAAATGTTAAGGATATAAGTAAAAGTTTTTTCTAAGTTCAGTTCAGTATGATTTAATGAATAGTAAGAGGATTTGTTAGTTTCAGTTTTTAGTATAAGAGAAAAAGAAATAGATTTTGTAAGAATTATTTTCGCTGCTTTCATTTTCCAGAGTAAGCTTTCCTGGTATTCTGGGTTTGGTAAATATAAGTGGAAAATAGAAAAGTGCATCAGTTAGACTTTCTTGTTGGTAGAGAGTAAAGGCGATTGGGAAAATAAAGCTCGGATATGCCTGTGAGAAGATCAGAAAGGAAAGAGTGAAGAGAGAAAGCTCAAGGTAAAAGGAAGGAAAGAGAAACACGAGAAAAGGCAGGGAAAGGTAAACCAAATAAAGTAAACTAAGGGAACTAACTAATGGCAAGTTTACTAAAAGGAAAAAATCCCTTGCTTTTCTCGCAGATGAGGGTGACTGGTAAAGAGAAAGAATGAATGATAGACATTTCCTGTTCCTATTTCTCTTCCTTTTTCAACTCCAAGGTTGACCATGTTGTTCTGACTTGGAAAAAGTTTATTCGACTGGAGGAAGAGTGAAAGGGGCAAGAAAAGACTGGAAAAGTCAACTTTGCAGCCTTGAAAAGGTTGAAAAGAGAGATAGTAGATGCTACCTGTGTATAACTTAAGTGTGATTCTTACAAATTTCAAAAGCCCTGCAAGAAAACAGTTGGACTAATAGCACTGAGACTGAGACCTGTCTCCCTCTTCCTCTTGTTGACTTTCTTCAATCTAAGTGAAAATACGGAGAAAGTAAAGCTATACTGACAATAATGAACCTACTTGTATTATTTAGTGCCCAGCTATAGGCAGAAAAGAAGTTATTTTTCCAATATCATTTCTGTGTAGCTCTGAAAAACAAAAGAGTGCAGTTGTATATAAAAGGATGAGTTAAGTGGAAAGGCAAAGAGTGCAGAAGTAGAAAACGATTGGTAGGTTGTAAATACTTAGTAATTCTACATTGTGTATAGCTAGTACTACACGTTAATCCTGTACACACTGAGAACATCTTAAGTATCCAATGCGAGGAAACTCAAGCTCCTTGTACTCCCGAGTTCGATCCTCTTACTTTCCACGTCCTACAACAACCACTTACAAACTTCCTAGAGGAAAAGTAAGAAATAAGAGCTCTTTGAGGTTTACTATGCTTTCTCATATCCACATAGCACACGCAATAACAACTGCACTTAATCAATTCTTAGTACTTTTTAGACACATTCTATACTACTAGTACTACATCTTAACTATTTACAATAGACACTCTTCAAAGTTCCACGTTTTTCTCGGTGAAGACTTCAGACAAATACTATGGGATCATACTTATCGTCATTTTATAAGTAATGTACAGAAGAGGACTGTAAATTGATGACGTAAAATAATTATTTACATTGATAGAGAAAATTTAGCCAAGGGGGTTTTTGTTGATTGTAGAGGTAAACTACAATTGGCATTCATTCCTACTCTGGTTATTTGTGAATGATAAAATTATGTATTTCGTCTGCAAAGCTAAACAAAAGAACTGAATTGAGAAAATAACTTAAAATGTAATAGAAACCTGGGCACAACTTGGTTCATGCACTTCGTAATATTCTCTTGGCAAACACAAACAGCCTAACAGGTGTTTCCATTTCAAAACCCAGAATGTAGTATTTGATTAAAATTTCATTTATGTTTGTTTGTTTGCTTGCGTTCTATTCCAACTATTCTTGCCTAGTTCAATCCAAAGTCAAACTTGATAACAGGTGAACGATTTCAAAAAGTTCTCACGCATTGTTCATCGTTATTAGAGCAGATATAATAAAGTGCGGTAACTTATTCCACCCGCAATACATTTTTGTTTATTCGTCCTACTTAAATACATATCCTTAAATTATAAATCATCATCTATTATCATATTACACTTAAATATGCGTAAATTGTTAATATTTCTTTATAAGAACTTTGATTTCCATCATACTTCTGTAACTACAAAATTCTTGAGAATCAATCAAGATTTTAATGAAGTACCTATATAATAAGGGTACTCACTTTCAGCTCGCACTTTGTAAGTCTGTAACTTTGTGACTTGAAGTAACAGAGTGCAGGAGTCACGAGGTGTAATGTAATGTTACGGGCTCTGTTATTGGCTGACGCAAGTGCGGGCCAAAGTAACAGTCTGCCGACCAAAAAGGCATGTATACTTTGGCTGACAGTTTGTTTACTTCGGATTTCAGGCAGAGCGCTATGCCGTAGGGCAGCATTTAGCTTTTCTTTGTTTGGATTGAAGCTAGTTTCGTACTGGGGCGTTCACTTTCATTACTTTCGCACTTTGTCACGCAGTCGCAATAAAAAATTTTGATCTAACAATCTGACAAACTAACTAACTGCGGATTTGAATGAGTACCCTTAATATATTTTGTAAGAATAATGTAATTTGCTGATTTTGTGTTAAATAATGGCAAAATTCGCCAGTATTGATTATTAAGAGTGAATATTTGTGATGTTTAATTTAGGGCAATATATTGAAGACAGAATGGTAAAACGAAGGTGAGAAGGGTATTCGACGAATTTTTATGTGTTTAGTTTTTACATCTGTATTGGTTTATTTCTGGGAGGATAGAGGTTGTATTAGATCAGTAGGAAAAGACAGAGAGGAATAGAATGGGAGAATAAAAGGGAAAAGCTGTGAGAGGGAGGAAATAAAAATGCCGCCTGTGATTTAGCCTTATGGCAGTTCCTTTATCTTGGTTTGGAAGTGGAATTGACTGGAATCTGGATTTTGCCGATCCTCATCCTCGTCATAACTAGTTCATTCTCGAGCGTGGAAAGAAGTCAAAATTTAATTATAGGCGATGTGGCTGTGTAAGTGTGTGTGGAGTTGGTCTGCTCTGACTGTGCGGATGCTCTAGGCTCTCGAGCTTTTCAACTCCTCTGAATATAAGCTGTGTATCCCGTCTTTTGTAGGTATTATTTATTGGCATAACAGTAGCAAGCACTCTTCACGGTTTCCTCTTCTGGGCTGACTGGATCCAACTGAACTCACAAAGAATTCAATGTACTACTTTCTTTCTATTCTTTTCTACTTATGTCCTCGTATCTGTTAAGTTCTCTGGATTTAAGTTTGCTCCATCCTCCCAGTACTTATATTCATAGCCCATTTTTTCTAAAATATAGGGAGGAGTACTTGTAATAAGTAAATATCTGTATTTTTATATTGCCAGTATGTTGCTAGGAGGGAAAAGATGAGAAAATCGAATCTGATCTGCTGTTGTCGTCTTGCGAGGAAGAAATGAGAAAATATACCTATGGAAGGTGTGGAGAGAGATGTTGTTGTCGGGACTGATACAATACTCATGGGGTTTCCCAGCTTCTGCTTACTTGATATTAAATCGTATTATATACATAGTTGCAATGAACTCTTTGACTACACAGTGGTGGGTAGGACGAGGACGGATCACTCCAATAATATGAGTTGGAGTGAAGTTGCAATATTATTATTGAGTTGTGAGTGACGAGAGTCGAGTTGACTGTTGCTGAGTTTAGTGTCTGAGAAAGTAAAGGATAAATGTATTTAGTCACTCTACTCATTTCCGTTTAGTTTCTTAGCTTTGCTCTACGGCCATAACAAAATCAACTCTGCTCGAGACTTGGTCCACAAAGTAGATGTTCGGATTGGCGGGCGATAAAAAAACTAAAAACAGACCATTAACACCCCGAGATGGGTTTGACTTGCGTTTGACTTGAAAGTAAATGAAGTTTGCAAGGCTTTCGGGCTCGTTCTGTTTTAGTAAAAGTAATGTAAATACAAGCTGCAGTGTAGTATGTAACAGTGTATAGGTTTTAGTACTTCTTGTAAGATCTGGTCAGATCAGAGCTTTCTTTCTTTAACCTGATCTGACATTTACTTCACACTGTTAAGACTCTCTGGGAAAGTAAAGCTGATCAAAAGTGATTTAAAGTTTGTAAATTCCTCTGTAATATCTCAGGAGTTGTGGTAGGATGTAATCTCTTTAAAAACAGCTTCCAGTTACAAATTCACACAGGGGTTTCTACTTACATGTTTTCGTGCCACAATATTACATAACAGATCACCATTTGCCCAAATGATAAATACTATAAGGGAATAATATTTTCAACTTATGTTTATAGTACGTGGATAAATTTGAATTTTTTACATAATGTGTCTATTCCAATGCTATATACAATAAAAGTTAGGGCAGTAGTGGAAAATATAGATCAGCTATGCATACGTATTTGCATAAATTGATTGAAATGGAAAGGATTGGGGCCTGGAGGTGGATAATCTGGAGTATAAGTCCTTTCATATGTACCACTGAGCTACAAATAGCTTTTGCTCTACTCGTACTATCATAATATTGAGTGTAGTACATATACTCACTCCTGACTCTACTCTCAAACAGCTGTGTATAGGGAGATGAGATATAGATCTATTTATATGGAAAATATTCTTTTGAGAATAAATAGAGATGGTTGGAATGTTTCTCAGACTCGGTCACTCTCACTCAGTGAGTCACTAAGGTATGTAAGTATGCAAAATAAAATAATTCAATGCTTACATAAATATGTATAATATGGGGCTGTGTGTTACTATGTGCTCCGCTTCTCCTCTATAGTCAAATATCGTAAAATGGAATAAATTCATGTTAACTCCCATCACATCCACACACTTCATAATATAATACATTCATACACAGTCGGATACAAAGCGAGAAGGAAATGTTCCTCTTTTCTTCCTCGTGGATATGACATGTGCTTTTGTATTATTTGTAGTCGAGTCGAGTATGCTTTAGTGTGTGAATTGTATTATGCAGACACATTTTCTTTCATGTAATGTGATGTGAGTGCGTAGCAAAGCTTTCCACCAAATCTACACACATCGATTTTCTACTTCCATATTACGAATAAACTTTTATAATATGAATATTAGGCAATATAAGCAGAACAATTTTTCTTTACAGAAAACAGGCAAATGTCTACATTCTAAAATATCTATACTGTTGAATTAAATGAAAAGTTTGTCGTTCTCCTATTCTCTATCACGTCCATACACTAAAACTCTAATTCCGCTCTCAACTTGCAATTCCTACACCCTTTCCTTTCATTCCCCACCAATCTACTTCCTCTTCACGAATAAAAGCCATATACTACTCTTTCTTCCAGCTTGTCACAAATTTTCTGCTATGTTTCAAAAAAAAATTCCTAAACACCAATGAAATACCATATGTCTGAGTAAATATTATAAATTACTCTCTCTGTATTCAATTCAATGTAATTCACTCGAGTTCTCTTGATTATTCCACTAAAGCACCGGATGTTTTTCAAAACTTTCTCTATACACAACTAACCACTAGAGAACAACTCAAACTTGCATTTAATATGTCTCAACAGTTTTATTCTGCAATAACAAATTTCATATGTGAATGCCCAGACCATTTGTGTTACATAAGTCACATTATTCACTAGTGTACCTTACACATGAATTCATTTTTATAGTAAACAGTAGAAAAGCAATTTAGTAATCATAAGTATATTTACATCTTGGAAAGTTTCTAAACTTTAAAGTAGGCCTTCTGAAAAGCACTTATATTTAATCAAATAAAATGAGTATCTGTAACATATAAGATATAATAACAGGAGTACACTTATAGGATATATCTGAAGGAGATTGATGGGAATGTACCTACAGATAGTAGTACACTGCACTAGGAATATAAATGGCACATGCTCTAATACTCTTACAATCAGTGTTGCGTTTCCTCCTCCTCTCGTCTTTAGATAAGTAGATATAAAGCAGTAGTGAGTTTTTACGTTTCCACTTTATTTCATTTCCTTTTCTCTTAAGGGCCCAGACTATCTAACTTGACTTTTGTCGACGTGAATATAATATTTTATGCACATTTCCCTGTTAGTACATTTCGTAATGTACTGGAATCCATTTGTAAATTAAGATTGAAACGCAAAACATACTTAAAGTATAACAAAGGAAATGAAATTCTTCAAAACTATCAGCTTCACTTAAACTCTATTATATAACTGTACAAAGCAGACAGTCATGGAAAAATTTCATCCAGACGGGAGGAAGAACCAAGTTAATATCATCCATTTGCCTAGATACATTTACATAGCTTACATAGTAAGAAATGAGAAAGAAACGGAGACGCTAATTTGAACTTGATGTATTTCCTTTAGTCATTCAGGTGAAGTATTTGGAACTCTGAATGTGAATTGGTGCATGCATAAATTCTTACGGCTTTCTCCCAGAACGAGAGTACTATAATAAAACAACTCGCATAAGTACTTCTCAGATGTCTTCATCTATATCTACCTCCATACTGCCTAAAGCTTTTTGGCCTAATAAAATACTTCCGTTTATCTTCCTACTGAAGTAATTGATTCAGTTCTGTTGCATTTTACCTTTTAACGTAGGAAATGTTACTTTGCTTGGCCAATTACCTAACATACCTAGTCAATTCATAAACCAAACATATTATTATTAGAGAATAAAATAATTTTTGATGAATCCTCATTTCGTATCATTCATAATATTATCTAGTGATACTATCTATTTTATCTATCTATTTTAATGTAGATACATGGACTGGTTTTTGCACATTTTTGTTTGAATTACAGAGGTTTTCTTTGGCTGTTTGCCTTTAAAAGCAGGGACCTTTAGTCGAAGTGGTTTTTAGAAGTTAATAAAGCATGCCACATGTGACTGTGTGTGTTGGTTGGGAAAAGTGTTGTTTTTGAGTGTGATGCTTACTTAGGATTGACTTAGGCTAGTGATTGTACGTGTAAGTTAGTGAGAGTGGGTGAGACGAGTTGAGATGGCTGTGGTCTTCGTTTTCGTTTGTGTATCGTTAAGAAGAAATGCAATTCCCTTTATGCAAAGAGACAGATACAAAATGTTTTGAGTGTAGGAGGAAAGGAAAAGACAGTTCTTATTAGAGGAAGGTGTGGCAGAAATTTATGTCAAGTCTAAGTTGACTGAAGTGAAGTGCGAGAGTTTGGAAGTGAAGTTCCGTCTGTAACGCAAAGTAACTTAAAGTAAAGAAGCATGAAAGATACGGCTGAGGATTAGTAGCATAGTTTGCTTAGGTTTACTCAACCTCTTACATGCCATTTTCCGGTTCATGGTGTTTGACTTGTCCTGTCTTGTCTTAAGTTTTCTTCCAAATAGCAACACTCGGGAAAAATAAGGCTAAGCCTCCGTTCAAACTTAGAAAATTCTAGGCTTTATGACGAAGCAGTATTTGTGGGAGTAGCAGATTCTCCCGGATTCTGATATGAAAATGTATTTCTCAGTTTATGCACAGTGCCATCAGGAAGCCATGCCATTATGTCACGAAGGATAAAAATGAAAGGACAGAAATATAGCAAGATTCTAGATACAATCTAGTTAAATTTTCTAAAAAGGTTCTCTAGTTTATGTATTTAAGTTATCTTTTCGGAATAGTAGAGCGTAGAATGATCCTATTCTCTCTTGGTGTTAACGAAAACGAAATCATTAAGCATCCTTGCTTTAGTTATACAGGAAAAAAGTGAGTGCTGGAGTATTATTACGGAAATACTATTATACAGTGTTCGTGTTCACTTACTTACCATTAGCATTTCTCAAGGCAGTCAGTTCGAAGAAGACCAAGAGCAATATCATAAAGTAAGGAATACAGACGAAAGAATGGCTAGTCATCGAATAGAGTGTGAATGTATTCTTTTCTTAGTTTAAGTATCGTAAGTCCCGGACTACCTAAGTTTTGTTTGCTTAGCTTTTGCTACTATAAGGTTAGCTCCTGTTCAACGTGGAGTGAGACGAGGCAGACAGAAGATCATGTACGTGGCCCATGTTTTTCCCTTTATCTTCTATCCCGTGTTATCGTTGTGCACTACTCGGCTTAGTTTCGTGGGCTATGAACATTTGAAATGAGATGAACTAATGTAAAGTCAACGGAAGGAAAGAAGCCAAGGAGGAGGATTGGATTCGAAGGATATTTCGGGTATGTGTGTAACTAACACTCGTCACTAACTCCACTCTCGACTCCTCTGCCTTTGCATATTGCATTAGTGCTCATTATACAGATACAAGACAAGAAAATACTAGCTACGCATTACTACTACTACTTACACTCTGTATTACATCACCACGTTGAGACCTAATGTGTGAGATCTGTAAGTGTAACCCTTCGGATTTAGACTCATCTTCTTCAAGGAATTGTAGTAGTGCATACTAGTAGGAACTGGTAGCTCTATAGTAATGCAATACACTAAGTAAATTCAATGGGAGTAACTTAACTAAAGGGAAACTAAATTTAGGACCCCTTCTGTGTAAATGTTCCGTTGGATCCAACATATCAAGACTACCAATACTCTTCACGTCCCGACTCTTACAGTTCCTCCCTCCGTATCACACTACACCATATACTTCTCTCACTATTTATCTCCGGTGGATACATACGTTCCCACTTTTCTTCATCCGCTGGATTGGATCTTCAAAAGTTAACAAACCATTCTCAAAAATATCAACCCAACAAGCCTTTCTGTTCAGTTCTCTGATCAACCTTCGGATTGCAACCCTTCAGTCAACGCTCGTCTCAACATCTTCTTCTCTTTAGTGTCACTTCGTTCTTACCAATTTCTACTTCGCATCCTGTAAATTTTTTTCGTTTTAATTTCAATTTACAGTTTACATTAAATTACCAACAAACATACTAAGAGCAACATAGAAAGTGACCTACTATCAACTTAATCCATATTTATTTTGTTCTGTTGATAAATTATTTCGTGAAGGTTAAAATTGGTCAAAAAATTCGGATTTTATATCTAAGCGTCTAAGTCATAATTCGGTTTGGCTATGTGGAAGAAGGTATAGTAATGTTGTGGCTGGGACAGTCTGGTGCATTGTTGTGTAGTGACGTGAGATAGATTTTGGTAGTCTACTCTGAGAGTGACAATCCATTTGTGTTAATTTTTGTGAAAGGGTATTCTGATTGGCACGGCATAAACCATCAACTAATGGGAAAATGCGTTTGTATTCTTTCTTTATCTCGTTGTGAATAGTTCAAGTGTTTGGTTGTCAGTTTTGTGAAGCAGTGTGAATCTATTCTATACAGTGCATACATAGTAGACGTTCCTTTACTCACTCACAAGTTGAGCAGATTTCAGAGGCTTCTTGCACTGGAAATCTCTATTTTGCAAAGTAAATTGAATCGGCAAAGTTTGGGAGAGAATAGCCGGACTCAAGTGAGTATATACTGCCACATTCTGTGTGTTATATGCTATATAGAGTAAGTAAAGTAGTGTGTGTGTGGGATGAATACTTACTATTACATTAGAAATGGTGGGATATAGAAAATCAAAGTGAAGTTAGAAGAAAGTTGTGCGAGTATTGGAAGAGGAAAGGGAAAATAGGTATTGTATTATGTGATGACAAAGGTTGTGTGTATTCTATAGGTTTCCTTTGCCAGTGTATTACACAGAGTAGGTACTAAACAGAAGGAATTACAAAGGATTGAGTGGATTGGATTGGACTGGGCTCCACTGGATTGAATTGGATTAGATTGAAGTGAGTATGAGTAAGTGGCATACAAAAACTATTAAATTTGCTGGAATGATGGCGATAGAGATGAATAGAATAGAGATGTAAATTCTCGGCTACAAATAGTTGGTCTCTCTAATAGAACTCTATCTATACTAACTTTTCCGAGAGAGAAAGCATGAAAGTCAAATCCTATCTATTGTAAAAGGCAAACTGTTATAGATTACATACAATATGCAGACATGCATAAGTATTATATTTAATATATTATTTGGGCATCAAAGAAAACTGCATAATCTTTACGAAACTTAAATGCAACTCGTAGAGAAAGCATGCAGGAAAGTAGTCAATATTATTATCAATGCATTCCTAAAACAATGCTCTAGTTTTATAGGAGTAATCCATAAGTATATAGTATAAGTATAAGTATAAGTATATAGTGGAATGATGTAATAAGTAACAGCATAGGGAAAGTACGTGGTACACAATTTACATCTTTTGCATAGTTTCCTTTATAGAGTAAGTAGAACAGAAAGTTTAGCAACATAGCTTGGTTCAACTCTTGTCATCAGCCCAAGTGATCTGACAGAATTTGTAATAATAATAATCGGTATGCTCTCCAACAGATATCGTTGGGATATCATAATGTTCCTACATGCTAGTAGATAGTTTGACTAGAAAATTGAACGTCATCCTTTAGTGGAGCATTTCTGTTGGATTTTACTAGTGGCATAGTTTCATTGCTTATTTTACATTACATTATCTACTTTCCATAGTGGCAGTACACATAGATAGGTACCTACTACATAAGAGCCAATGTAATTCAAGGGAGCATACAATTACCATAACGAATAATATTCGAGGAAAGCAAGAGTTCCACTATATGAAAAGTAGATGCTTTTAAATTCTAAACTGAACTGATGTTCGTAGAATGGAGAATGAATCTACTTTTCCTTCCTTCCTTCCTATCATCCTAATTCCAATTCCAAACGGATTCTAAACCCAGAGCTCAACTCAGCTCATAATTTTAATTTACTAGATCGATTTATCTACTCTTAAGAATTTCTCGTTGCGTTCGTCGCTTGCGATGCGTTGAGTTGAGGTGAATGGAATATTTATGATTGTAGGAGGAGGAGGAATGAGACGAATTGTATAGTAGACCCTGATATAGACTATTACCATAATAAAGGTATGTATAAGCATCTACTTGAAATTAGTCTTTTCCTGCTATCTCCCTTACCACAAGATTCTTTTGAAAAGGTTCTATAGTTAATTTAACTATCCAGACGTCCCTATAGGTAATAATAATAATATGTAGTAGGTATATGTCATATATGGGATTTAGGTAGAAAGTAGAATAAGCTCCAGTAATGGTGTCTAACTCAAATTTACTTTTGTCAAATCCAATTAAAGCGACAGTCTTAATGTAATAACTACCATTACGAGCACATACATACATTGAGATAAGTATAGGGGCTATTTACTTAGGTATATAGGTGGCTAATGCATCAAATCTAATAAGGTTTAACTATCACACCCGTGTTTATATGAAGAAGAGGAGGTGAGTATAAATCGACAGACGTAGATACTGAAGATATATGATGTGAGATTTCCTTAATAAGAAAGAGGACAAATTGCGTGATCCTCTCTTCATAACTGCTACCTGGATTCCAACACTATATCCTTAACTGCTACTATACACTCCCTGTAATAATATTATTACTCTAGTAGTCTCTCCAGATCTCACCCAACCAATCTCCGCCACATGTGTAGTGCACTGGTGCATTGAAATGAGTTCAGAATTAGTTTCCGCACCTAAACTTCTGACTTGCCTCCTTGTTCAGAATTACCTTTTGCCTAACTTTGTTAAATAACCATTGCATGTTTCTACTCCAGGTAGCTTCTACCACTACAGCTACTACTACGGCTCCGTTCCACATAAACTACTACACTGACATGACGCAGTATTAATTATCTTTACTTCCATGTCGAAATAACTACTCTGCCATATATACCCGTTGCAAATCCTAGTCATTTACCTATATAAATAGTTCATCTTCACAGCAGTCAGCTGGCACACACTAAAAACTATGAATCATATATACGATTTATTAACATAGATAAGGCATTCCCCCATAAGTTCTATTTCAGTATATTAATTAGCACCTACTGTCTCTATAGATTAATCAGGAGCTTCTAGGCTCATGCATTCTGTTAACTTGCCATTTTTCTATTTTAAAACCCAATTGTTGGATAAATACAAACATCTAACACACTTGTGGTATTTTCATCTTAATCTATGCTCCATATTTTTTAATTTCTTCAACCGTACGCCAATTAGGTAATTAATGTAATGCATAAATGTATTAGCGAATCTACTAACTCATGTTGATAAACTTAATACCTATAAGATATACTTTTAGTGTACAGAGAAGAGTAACTCACAGTCTGAACGTAACTTTATTGAATTTGGTCTTCTATTCTATGGCATTTAAACATTTATGCAGTGCAATTTTGAGACGTATGCCTATTGTTAACAATTGGAGGTAGTTAGTTAGTTAAAACCCATTCATTTAGTAATTTTACAAGAAAAGGGAAGACAAGGCCCAAAACGTTATTGCTTTCTGCCTTGCATTACATTTTTAGGCTAGTCTTGGTAATGAGAATTGTTTGTACGCCCATTTGACTCGGAGTTGTTCCCTACTGTTGTAATGGATACTGTACAGTTAATATAATGGGCCGTAATGCCTTTACCTCGCCCTGAAATCATGGCTCTATGACTTGGGGTTTCCTTGACTCGACTCATATTGTCAGGGACGATATACGACTATGTCCTGGATCAGTTGAAATGTGTGTAGAGATGAAAGTACGTGCAATGTGCATGAAAGCATCTGTTCTGGAGTAGTAAGCGCAGTTATATAAATTCAAAATTGGAAATTAACCCCAGAGTAATTTGATCTCTGGTTTCGTTCCGTAGTAGTCTCTGTCTTTCAATTTCATTTTCTGGTTTAAAATAATATGGTAACTTTACAAATAGGGCAGTCAGAGGAGGAATTTGTGCAGTGTAAGTACTGTTAATGGCTAATGGCTCCTCCTGTCACAATGCATAAAGCCCTTTCAGACATTTTCTGCCCTTTGCACCATTATAAAACAAGAGTCGAGTAAATCTCATCTGCTTCGCCAGAATCTCAGTTGCACATTGCACACATAAAGGAATTCACATACATACACAGTAAATGCCTATGCTTAATATCATATTATTTTTCTAGGAAGAACTCATTCCACTCACATGTATGTACATTTTAGAAGAAATACATAGAAAATAGACTTTACATTGTTTCCAAAGTCCTACTCTGCGAGCGTATGTCTGTTAACGTATGTATTTGTATGTCGTCTCAAGTTCTCAATTTATCTTTTGGTGTAGTCTATCCTGTTTAGTCTTTATGACGTGGCTTATCCTAGGCTGCATGCATGGTGGAGTTATATCACATCCCATTACACTTAAGATTCATTGAGTCGGTAATAGTCATAGGGATGCTGTTGGCAAGTGTTGACCATATGACCCTTTGCGTAGCCTTTCTGACTTTGTTCGTCGGTCTTTTATGTTTTCTTCCCTTTGTAGCCAAAGCACACGAAATTACCATTCGATTATAATACACTGTTCTTCTACTGTGTAGACAAAGTAAGATTTTGGAGGCACGGAGCAATAAGACAAGATAGATTATATAAGTAGAGGTTGTCACATATCACTTCATATACACTGCATATGTTGCAGGCTTGTTTGGAAGTTCCGTCTTTTCCATAGGGGAGAGACGTGATTATTGTTTTGAGTTTAAGCGAAAGTTTGTATTTTCGTCCTGTAGCGGTGGAATAGCAGGGAAGCTAGACTTGATTCCATGTAATTTCTATATTAACATCCTGGCTACATTTATTTCTTTGCTGTCAACTGATGCTTGTAGTTATTTCTTATTAGGTGCGGCTATACAGCTTGTACTAAGCATTCTTGCAATAAGTGAGGTAGACCAGTTTAAAACTGCATGTATAAGACACAAATACTACAACAAAGCGGAATCCTGAAACACTATTATGAAATCCGAGTTGAAACTGATTGTGAGGTTGAAAGACAATAGGGTGGGTGATCCCACTGGATACGGTAATATTGGTTACATGCAACGCTCAAAGCTTTACTTCTGCTAGACCACGCTGTACTTCCGTACACCAAAGGAATGTCTAATTGGATTCACATTGAACTGCCAAACTCAATGTTGAGTGACTGAGCATTACCTATCTATCTGTTACTTGTTACATATGATAAGAACACTATACAGTTACTCAATAGCTATAAACAACAGCGGATCAGAATAGATATTTCTGTTAAATAAAGTAAACCTCAAAACCCTTTGGTCAACTAAACGGAAAGGAATGTCAGAGGAGGAAACTCCTCTTCAATCCAATAAAATGTTCTATGAGCCGAAACATTGCAAAGGGGTGGTGATTCGCACCAACAGATGAGAAACTACACCCGGGTAAAAACGAAATTCACAAACTAAATAAAAACCTACAATCATAAAAGTATCTGTAATAGTAGTTACATTAATAAGAAGTATTTGAGTTTAAAATTATTATGGCATACTAACTGTGAATTATTAATGGAAGTAATAATAAACTATTTCACTTGCAAACCGTAAATTGTTACCGAGTTAAATGACTTGCAGGCATACTGTCACTGTATAATAATAGAAATGTGTAGAGAACTATGCGGTCAAAAAATTTCATGATGAGATGGTTGCAATAAACGTTCGTTAATGTGCTAGAAGAAGGTGCAAATTATGCCACAGCTATAACTCTCGTCTATATTTGGTGTCAACTATTGTTTGGGTAGAATAATATGTACACGTAGTTGAATCCTCCTGAGTTTTAATGAAGGTGTGTATGGATGGATGGGCAGATAAATTGGAAGTTTAGGTAGAGTAGTATTGGATAACAATGTACTATAGGTTTGTACATGAGAATTATTTGTGTATGGGAGGGATGTAATATTGTACAGAGTTGTAAAGAACTCATCTAGAGAACAAAACAAGCAACTAGGCCAAAGCCTCAAAGAAATGAGATACGGAGATGAGGAAAGAAAAGGATTCAGTTCATTCATCTGTTGAATATTTTCCGGTTCATTTTCTATTTGGGAGTTGTAAAAGAAAGTGCGTGTGGATGGATGTGCAATATGTAAAGTAAAAGAAAGTAGATGATAAAAAGAAAAATACATATTGCGTCGTTTCATGGCTTCCTGTCCTCTTTGTGTAGCTCAGCGGCATTATACGAGGACAGAGGCTATAGAATTGTACGCGCTATTTGTCACAGCTACAAGGTCTGTCTGAAAATGAGAAAAATATATAAAATGCATATAAACTTTTTGCATGTAGTAAAAAGAGCGGGGAGGATCGGAGTTTACTTATTATCATAAAAGAGAATAGAAGGAGGAGATGAAGATGCAGAAGAGTGAAAGAATAGAGATCCCACAGACTAAAGCATACGTAAGCCAAGGCCATTGCAAAAGAGATTTGAAGCTTTTATTTTGTGTATGTGAATTAAGATGAGGCTTTTAGAATTGGAAACTAGAAATGTGAAATTGACTTGACTTCACTCCTGTCTCAACCTTTATCTTCTTTTGCGAATGCAAATGTCACACAGACCTTTATACCAAATACCCTCTGCATCCTAAATGAGACAGAATGCATTGACTGTTCCAGTGGTGACTCTTCGTTCATGTCTCTTAATATACATTGTAAATTAAATTGCGGTTGGACTGACTTATTGCTTCTGGCTCAACTAGTCGGCTACAGATCTGCGAAGATGACATTATTGTCCTTGTATCTGTTCGAGTTTGATTTAGTTTTTGGTTTCATCTGGTTGGTTCAGGATTTGAAAAGAATGTCTTTGGATGACTTTGCTTGGAAATGAAATGCAACGACAGAAGAAAAGGGAAATGAAATGAAAAGATTTTCCAAATAGTCTTTATTATGTATTTATAGAAGATCCGTCTGTTTTTGGTTTACTTTGTAGGGTTGTGCATATTGGTTTTCATCTCTGAGTGTGGTCGTGCTCTGTCGGCTTTTCTTTGGATATTCTTATTATGTCATTCCAATGGGTTCTCTGTCGGTTCCTTTGTGTACTGGTGGTATTTGCAATTAGATTCTCATTATACGACAGTATTGTACGAGTCAAAGATGAATTAGTTTGTATGTAGAATGCATTTTTGTATGCTGTCAATTATATCGTTGTTTAAGACATGCTAAAGATTTCGCATTTGTGAATGGGGACTTGCATGTCATACTAAGTAAGTGTGCCTTTGGATTTGTTTAATGTTCTGCCGCATTTAAATATGCGGAGATTTTTCTGAGCTGAACAGTTGTGGTAGCACTTGGTATTTGTTAACGATAACGATACGGAGAAAGGACAAATCCAACATGCCAGACAAAATTGTGCACTAGTTATTTTTTATCCGTTGCAAAAAAACCTATAGGAAGATTTATATAAAGGAAGTAATGGGAGAGAGACTAATCTATATGAAAAGTACAGGACAGAAAGATCAGAGGGACGAAAACGGGATTCAAGTGAACCGAATGTAGATGAGTGAGTCAACTTTTAGTCACATTCACATCACTCTTTTCTTTAAGGAAGAAAAAGAAATTCGTTGTTATGCTACGCTGTAATGGGAAGGAGGACATTTGCCGAAGAGCGTAAATACCAAACCGACAAGAATACCACATAAGATACTTGTAACGTATTAAACTTGACTTAAATAACACGTTGCCTTTCAGGAGGTTCATTCTGCTCCAGTAATGCATTGTTGTATGTCTACACTCACATGTCGACGATATTGTCTGAAAAGAATCTTCTTTAATAAAGTCTCTCCAGGATATCCCATCCGATAGTTACCTAACCACAGACATATAAAATATGCACCCGTACTACAAACGTAGTACTACTAAAAAACCAGACATAACAACTAAAAGTATTTTCATATAGACCTTTAAAGCACATCAGCCGGATTTCTGCTTCCATTGCAGTTTTCAGAGATGAAAGAAAAGGATGCCTCAAGACGACGTCAGCCCAGCTTGGCTTAGCAATAGTAAACTTTCATTGCGTTCCACACAGGATCTTCCTAAAGAAAACCCCACTGAATGCAAAGTACTATGACATAACAGCCATAGCTACTAGCTATGTACTTAGTACGTAAACTCAACCATTGCCTACCTCGCAACACGGCCCCATGCCCAAGCTAACAAAATCGTCTTGCCAATTTCAACGACTATATTTTCTACCACGACACAATTTCTACACGTACTATTTGCACTCTTTCAGAATGCACTGCACAGACAGCGTGGTTATTTATACATTGTGTGCTAGGTAAGTTACTTGACTCTGATCAAAGCACTTGCCACACATACTATTTACCATTAGCAAAACCCAGACATCAAAAATATTCTATCAAAAACTCTCCAAAACGTAATTGTACAAAAAATGGCAAATTGAAATCCTGTCCAATTTCTTTAAAATCCCTCCGAAAAATATTTCGAATAGAATCAATCAGATGCTAAAGCTGCTTCATTCAGTAAATAAAGTTTTTTCCGGAAATAAGTCCAAGTTAGGACAATCAAAGAATATAATTTAGCAGAATGGTTCTAAGTGTAGGTACTTTGCTTTGTAAAATTAGGTGGTTAAGTATGCTGTAAATAGGGTATTAAAAATAGGGCGAGATGTGTAAGAAAACTGTTTTTGGGTATGAAATTGCATAAGAATGTGTATCTGTGCGTTGGATATAATGCTTTTCTTCTTTTAACCCTTTTCTGATGATTGGGAGTTGAGTGAGTGTCTGAGTGGGAAGGGAGCGTCTTTCATTCTTTGTCATGAGCACACTACTATTGCTATTGGCATTCCCATAGCCATTATGACTGATCATCCTTTTGTCAATTGTGAATCGCGAATTGTCATCTGGATGACTAATACTGCCTTCATTCTTTTCTCTTGTCACTCCCTTTCATTTTCTCCTATTCAGGTACTTGAAAAGTTTTATTTGAATTCTTCACTCCGTTCCTTCATTCTCTCTCCCTCTCACTTTGCTGCGTGAAAACTTTTTTCTTTTTTCCTCTACAACTACGCAGTCTACATGCTTCACTGAACTTATCCTACCTCACGGAGCTTAGGAGCTAGTCTAACTTTAACAGATACTTACCGCTTCATTTATGTACTACCTACTTCCACTTAACTCTAGAAAACAGGTAAAGTCATAAAGAAGAACTAAAGGGAAATGCAGAAGAAATAAAAATACTTCCCAATTCTACATTCTTGTCCCTGAAAACGAAACACAATAATACACACTCAGCTACTATATTAGATTTGCCTATTTACAATCCCCACAAATTCTTTCCTTTTGTGGTCTCGGCTAAAGCGAATTTTAAATGAGGTGGCACAATAGAAATATTATACGTTTGGTCTTCAGTCTTTTGTGATAAAGATTATGAGAAAATGCGACAGGTGAGAAGAAATGAATACTACAAAACTCGTCTCTTTCCATGAGTACGTACATACTTGACCTACACCTCAGTATTTTTTCAGCAAAATGTAATTATCCTTAACTTTAGCCGGGTAAAATAATTGAATTAAAATTACCAATTTTTAAGCATCTTTAACGATTAGGCATTCTGTTGGGATAATCGGTTATTCTTTACCATTTGACCTGAAAATCTTGGAAATAGAACTGTGAAAAGCATCTCCAATCTCTCTTTTTGTGCTCAATATGTAATAACTGGTTATTCTTTTCTTTGGCATAGTTCTTTCAATAATTGAAAGTTGATGAGACCACAGTATACTGCACAAAAGAACAAATTTTTCGTTATTTTGTATCTATCTCATTTTGAAAAGTAGAAAGTTAATTGTATTTGTAAACATAGAGAGTTACTGGAGAATCGACACAATGTCGTAACCCAACTGTAAGTAAAAATGGATTGCAAAGAAAAGAAACATACAATGGCAGTATTTAGAAATATTAACTAAAAGTTTAGTTTTGTTGAAAGTTTGTTTCTATTCGAGAATGGTCTCTTATTATCTGTAGTTGGTATATCAGAAAATGTGTATTAGAGAATCTGTATTATTATTAACGTAAATGAAACGTAAACGTTGTAGATTGTGTTAGGCATTAGATCTCCGGTTGAGTTGTTTAGATAGAGGAAAGTCGGGAGGAATAGGCTAAATCTAAAAATATCAGCAAGACCAAAACAAGACAGAGAAAAATTCCTATTAGCCCTAAGATGTTGTGTTGAGTTCTTGACTACTCGTAGCTGAGATTCGTTCCTAGGTTTAAAATGACTATGACTATGAAGACACGACAAGGAACTACTAAGATATACAATCCTAAGGCATGACGAAATATCGGCTGACAGTTTACTCTCTTGTCTTCAATGTCTATTCCTTCGGTCTAACTCTGCAATAGTTGAGAATTCGCTTCAAAAGGAAATTCCTTCGTTAGTGGAGTTTTCCGAGAAATGCATTCTTCTTCTTTATGCTTGCGTACATATTTAAGACGCAAAATCCTGTACATTCTCTCCACTTCATCAGATTGCATTCAATGGACTCACATATTTCTTTTGACTTAACGCATTTACGAACTGGAAACGTTTTTTTCATTTTATCTCGCGTAGTGCACGATCCATACAGTCCACACTCCTCAAGACTCCTCAACTTTATGGCACAGAGTGAAAAGACATATTTAGCATCTTATGAAACATGTGACATTACGTCAGTGACTCACACATTTTGCAAATACTACGTTTAGCTTTTTTGCTATGTGTGAGTAGTTAGTTATTCCAGACATAAATGCTTGATGTAAGCGTGTGCAATCCATTTTTTTGCTGTATGTTGTGTCTGTAATGCATGCCCAAGGTATTTCAAGCTTGGATTCCTTTAAGAAGTTATCTAGACAAGATTAGGCGGACAAGGAAGGTAGTCATTTCGTGAGTAGTTAGTTCGCTATGGGACATCAAGTCATTCAAGTAGATACAGTAATTGGGATTCCCTTAGCCTCAAACGATATGACTTCATATCTACCTACATCACTTCATTGCTCCCTAGCTCAAACCAAATTTAGAATCACTTAAATCATACATTCGCCAGTTTTATTGTCTCGAAAGTCGCGTTTACGCGAATCAGCGAGTCCGACGTCCATTATGATCAAATATGAAAGTAAAATAAAAAGCTGTAATAGTATTAGCAGATATTGTAGAAGTGGGATCGTTATAATTCTACATGTTTGTAATCTACTTGATACCCAATTAACACTGGATTATTGTATAAAATTATTATAAAGTTTCCTCGTTTTACACTCGCCTCTTTCGATGAATATAACGCATTTTATATTGCACTATAGACACAATGAAAGTATTGTATTGTGTCATCCTCTCCAAAATATTTTTGCAGGAAGACTATAAGTATAGATGACTTTAGTCATTGGTATAAATGAAACTCATTATATTAATGTAATATTATTCTCTACAACAATACTACAATACACATCGTAGCAGACCATAGTGAATGAATAAAAATAGCAACAAAAAAGTCTTGAAAAAGAATCCTTAGAAATTAAATACAACCATGGTTTTGAGTTTTTGCAATTACTATATTGAAAAAGACAGTCATGAATAGATTCTATCTAGGACTGCAAGTAATTTGGACACAGTTTAAGTACTGATAGCAACTGGAAAATCTGTGGAGAATTTTGTGGATATTTCTGTTGGTAATAAGACATGCGATGAATATCAGAAATATTAAGGGGTATAAAAAGCAGAACGGATCTAAGGAAGTTATCTGGTTAGTTTTATAGGAAGTGATTGGAAGATATCACTTGGTAGCCATCAGTTCAGATTAGCTGGATAGTTTGCTCATTTGGGTTCTTTGGCTTGGGCTGGAAATCTGAGTTGTTCCGAAGTGTTGTAATGTAGAGTGGAGTTGCATGGCATGGCATATAGAGTCTTCCTTTCCTTCGCTTGGCATCAGACAACAACTGAAAAGTAACTATTTTTTGGCAGAGATATCGTTTTGCACTTGCACTGCAATGTCATGCCGGTCGAAGGGTTCGTCGTTTCTTTTTCCGCACGACTCTTTCGCGACTCTCCTTTAATGCAATGATGCTAACGAAGCTAAACTTAAACTGAACTCATTCTATAAGTGGTGCAGAAGTGGGCAGATGATGCTCTTAGTTAAGCGACTTAATGTTTGCACTTGCTTATTTTGTGCCAAACCCAACTACCTACACTACACTTTATCTGTTACCTAGTCTCTGTTCACAACTATCTCACCAAGGATCAATAGATACAGACAGTTCCTTCGGCATGCATTATGTCTACCGCATGGAAACCTCTTTTTTTAATAATGTTTTTGCATTTTCTTTTTTCAAACTACTATTACGTGTGTTTTCTCTACTGTGAAAATTCTCTGCAAGGTTTCAATACTATTTCTTCCTGTTGTTTCCAACAAAAAGTCTCTCTCATCGTATAGATCCTCTAAAATACAATCGTGGTATTTTTAAAATTACGACTATTCTTATCTGAGGTAAGTAAGAAAGACTATTTAAAGACTGTTGTATGCAGCTAACACCTTTTTAACACTTATAGCGGATTAATATAAAGCGTATCAATCAAATTGAAAAACTAAGATTAATAAATTATTACTTTCATTCCAAATTTTAAAATTTTGAAATTAATTAAGATATTCCTAAAATACTAATTATTAGATACTCCAGTTGCTCGTTACCGATAATTGACGCACAATAGTTTTTATAGTGCACCTTCATTAAAACGCTAGTATTTTTGAAATGTTTTCGAATTGCAATTAGATCAGGATTATATCAAAAGCCTTAGGAAATGCGTTGCAGTTGTAGCTAACCAAGACGTGAAGTAAAATGGACTTATGTAGGACAACAGAAAGAAGCCAACGAAGTTTCAAAGGAAAAATGTTTGTACTTAAATATCTTAAAAAGTATTGTAGGTGGAAAGGGAATTAAGGCAGAATGTTTTTAAGTGGAGTTTGAAAGAGAGGGGGAGGAGAGTGGACAACGACGACTCATCAAAGAAAGTCTATTGTGAAATGAAGCCTGAAACAACAAAATAAATGTAATTTCGGTCACCGCAGAGCGTTTTCGGTGCACTGTAGCTGAATGATGGGGTATGGTAAGTCAAGGCAAGTGAGGGAAGACAAAAAGGAAGATTTTGTTAGAGGACGGATTCCGGTCATGTACCTGGGTTGCTTTTTCTGCCGTAGTATATTGTAACATATGATGGTTTCCGAGTATCGCTTATAGACTTTTCCTTGTCTCTTCTTGACTGTTGAACTCTTTACTTAGTTGTGCATTGATATGTGTGAGAGTAAATACAATAGGTAGTACGTGGGTGCTAATACTGCGTTTGGCAATCGAATTCTATTTCTTTTTGTTTGTACTACATTAGATGGTGGTGTAGTTGTGGTCTAAGCATTTACTACCGATGAGATAAGATGACGTTGTAAGTGTAAGTTCACACAGGAAGTATTTGTTCTTTTATTTTACTTTCAATTTTAACTTTGAGTTGACTGAGGGAGTTGACGTCCTCCTCGTTTAGTAGTTTCTTCTTGAACAATTGAGTCCTATCTGTATGTAGGGAAGAGCCGAGTATATTTACTCAACTATATAGAAGTTGTACACATGTCTTATCTTAAATAATAGAATATATTGTTCTGTAGATAAGGAGTGAGCAGTGAACATGAACAGACTCTGTGTTTGTAGTACAAAGACTCAAATACTTTCTAAATTGCACATTCCAACATCCTTCGCAATGTAATGTCCGATTTCTATTCGGACTACGTACACACAGCTCGCTTTTCCACCCAAGTCCACCTCTGTTCATCTATACCGTCTAAATAGCTCACTTTACAATTGTGTGTCTGTGCCTCAGACTTCCTTCCTTCCCCTCCCTACCAATCTTTCTTTTTGTTTCCACCGTGTCGGATGGTAAACTCGGGATTCTACGTAGTGGCCTGCCGATTCTCTATCTTCACATTTCTCTTGTCTGCTCCTGTCGACTTTCTTCTTTTCACTCTTTAGTAGTTGTATGGAAACCATTTGCGTGATCCTTTATTAGCCAAAATTGGACAGTTTATCGTATCGATTCGATCCAATCAGACAAGATATAACATAATGCTTCCAACCAACACGCTCTATGTAGATACAATGTCGACTCACTCCTTCACTCAGTAGAATACAAAACCTGTACACAATCCCTCCTACAATGCCAACCAACAAAACATTTACTCACTCGCTAAGCTTTCTTTGATATTGGCTACCTTATTTTCCTTTCTACTTTCCATCCACGATTCAAATTCACAAACAGAAAGGTTGTAAGGTAAAAGTAATATTCCTCTGTCCCCTTTCCTACAGACTACAATATTCTAACTAGGTCTACAGTCTTTTCTTCTTCAAATACCATTTCTCTAGTTCACTTCACTTCAACCTCCATTACAATGCAATCCAATGTGATCGCTAGCAATGGAGAAAACTTACTTTTCTTATTTCTTCTTACTACTGCTCTATTACTCTTTCGTCTTACAACAGGTACCTACTACTACGCACTACCCTCTATTCATATTTACAGCATCAACTCCACAGGAACAATAAGCTATTTACTTTACATCTTTCTTTTCTAGATCAACTCGATTCACTTTTACTAGTTCACTTTATTAATATAGGTCATAGTCTTTTCTTTTCCTCAAGTTATATTTACATGCGTACTACGGCTATGTATTTTTACTCAAAGAAAAATGTTTTCATATCTAACGCGCATTTAAGTTTAATAGACAATCATAACACAAAAACTTCGAAGCGAAAACAGATTATATGTGACGTATATACCTGCGACTCTATTAATAAGGGTTATAACTTAATGAGGGTTATTTAACCCTCATTAAGAGAAATTCTCATTACCTATTCTATAATATAGCAAATATCTTTCTTGCCAGTATCCATTAATTTTGCAACGTTATAGGACGAATAGTTCTCTAAAGAAATTGTGCTGCTGTAAAAACATCCTGATGAATTTATCCTTGCCTATTTGACTTTTTCTTAATCCTCAATGCAATTTTGTATAGCTGTAGTACAAAAGCCTTTGCTTAATTAATAAAATCTGTTCATACAACATTTCTAAAGTTTCTTGCAGTAGGTAAGGCACTAAGCTTCGTCTTTGAGGAAGTTGTTTATGTAGGTACTTAATTTTCTATTACAGAGACTTGGTTGGTCGTGATACATAATCCTAATAGGGTGTTAGTGGAAGTTTAGAAAGCAACATCGACATTATAAAATAAAGAAGCAGTGCAGAAGTCAACTCCTTCAAGAAACATTTTGCATCTAGTCTTTCTGCTTGGCAAATATAAAATACTACAGTACCAACTTGGTCTGTGACTCAGTTAAGCCCACCTTATCTCCTGATTACATAATCCTAACTATTTCTCTATGTAAAACTAGCTATCTTATCTTCATAAAGTAAGTTATCGTAGAAATAACAGGCAATATGTCTAGCAGTAAGTCTACAGTCCTCAACCAAGGGATTGTAATTTCTCCGGTGTATACAGAATAGACATTATAAGTGTGTGAAGTCAGTAGAAAACAGTTGATAGAGTCTCTAAAGTTGAATCAAGGCACTAATCCAAACCAAAGCAGACTAGTCACTTATCGTACCTCTACTTCTGCTTTACTCGATTACAAGAACCAACCAAGCCCTTACATCTACAACTTGTGAAACTTATCTAGCGTAAACTGTGTAAACCTTGTAATCTGTTAGAAGAACGTTAGTGCGAGATTCCCTCTTCCTTTCTATCTTTACCTGCTGTTTCACAAGTAGACTCATTTGATCTTGTCGCCTTCTTCCTTATACTTCTCTGTGAATCCAACATTAAGTGACTCTTTAAGAGATGCAATACTCTAATAAATACACACTTAAAGGTACAACCATGACACTACATGTTTACTACAACTGTCTCTCTAGTATACTCATTGTCGCCAGAATTACTTTACTAGTGTAATAGAATCTACCTGGGTATTTATAGTTGCTATATACATTTCCATTCTATTTATGTCACCTTAAGCTTAAAATGTCTCGAACCGATAAAAGTTTGTTGCACTATTATTTGCAAAAACGCAGATTAAACTTGTTAGAATCGTTACGAAACATTCTAGTACAAAACCAAATAGTTATATATACCAATGATTTTTATCACAGATTCACTTCCTAACATTCATCTTTAAATTTGATAGCAGTATATAAGAATCTCATCTGTAAGAAATAAAAAATGACTTTATCTCATTTTCAAGCACTTTTAAGTACGCGCAGCCGTTGACCCTGTTAATAAATCCCTTCTTTGTAACTATACTGCGAAATCGTTTTCTAATCATTACCCAACTTCAAGAAATAGATTTTGTCAGATATAAAAGAGTTTTCAGCGTTATAGTGTGCTAAGTAGGTAGAACTAAATTTTTCTCCATTTGGTTATTGAAGCATACTGACGAAATCTCGACAGAATATTTTGCTTGACTGAGTCGAAAAAGTTAAGCTTTGTAACAAAAAATTCATTTCGTGATCTTAAGACGGCTTCCTAAGTGATATTTAGTATCAAAGTCATTTCTTCTAACCTTAGTCGACAGTTTTTATCCGAGACAGTCTACTACAATCCAATAAGGCTGCACTCATTGCCAAAATGACAAAAGTTAGTTTAGCCTGGAGGAAGTAATAAACTCTTTGAATTGATCCTGCGGTAGAGAATAAAGAATCTCACTAATTTATTATCTCCGTGACTTTAACTAGGTAGCTACTTAGAGGAGACAAGAACAAGACAGAAACAAGTCAAACTCTGTCTTTAAGTTAACTAGGTAGACTTTGGGTACAAATGCTTTTATTTATATTCTAGTAACATTTACGTTATAAGCTACGTTGTAATAGGTATTTTTTTCAATCGTTGTTGGTGTAAATATCTCTATGATGTTTCAGTAGATATAAAGGGAGTCCAGTATACAATAATAATGCAGCTTGATTGTACCTGGGTACTTAAATACATACATAAATTGCATTAAGAAGGTAGGCACCTAAATAAAGTATGTAATATGTGTATATAGATATTTAGGTCTTCAGAATATAATAAGATTTAAGTGGGAAAGTCATATATAGATGCATTAGGAACATGGTAGTTAAATTTTAAAGTAGCAGTAGTTGTATGAATTCACGGCTCTTCGCTCTGATCTGGTTTGGTTCCCCTTCTTTGTGAGATGATGAATGCCGCTTTAATTTTGAGTCGCTCATCGGCGACGTCTACACAAAGAATTGCTTTGGTTTTCTGATATCTCGTGTTTTATCCTTATCTTTCTTGTCATGTCGACTCGAGTTGCGTTTAAGGCTTTCTTCCCGTTAGTCCTATGAGCTTATCTCGCATGTCGTTAGTATTATAACTAGATTCGAGTGCATCGGACTAACCTGTACAAGGTGAGACGATGTGGTGATGGGGCATGCTATGCTAAATGCATGCACATGAACACTCCAGTTGACATATCATCTTCTGAGGAGAGCCGAGACGAGAGAAAGGAATGTTAAGGAATTGGAGTTTTTTATTTCCTTCCTTTTAATAGACAGGTTCATTAAGAAAGTGAAGGTTCATTAGAGACTTAAATGCAGCTATCTCCGGTTCTCTCCTCTCTCCATCTAAACATTTGACTAGTTTAATCTACTCTAACAAAATACATCAGAGAGTCTTCTTAAGTAGCAAAAGACGAATACTTTCTCCGTCCCTTCTTGCTTACTTCTTAGAGATCTAAGTAGTAACGCGAGACGATTTTTTCTTTGCGTGAGCTCCTCTTCCCACTATTATTTCTTATCATCCTCGTTTTCAGAGCTTTCTAGAGTGCTTATCTATGCAAGCGCAGGTAGATTATTCTAAAAGAATTTACGTGTGGTCTCTATTCGTCTTCGCTTGGGAAAATATCTAATATAAATGCTGACACAAAAAATAGATGCATGTGCTATGAAATTATAGGCTATCAATACCATTTAAATTATGAGATCTGTGGTAACTATAAATACTAATATGTTTATATATTCAACGTGTATCAGTTTCACAGTTACATTTGCTTTTTCATCTGTTGTTGCTATACATGTGGGCGCTTAACTTGCATAATGTGAGTTTACATTACAGTCACCAACCACAAGATGCCATTTTATTCTTACTCTGGCCCAAACTCAAATCTTGTTCTCATGAATTGGAAAACATGGCAATGTCTCAAGAATGTCTGCTGGCAATTGTCGTTAACAGTCGGCTTTGGTTGCAAAAGTTAATTTTCTGTGTCATCTGTGACTAAAAAATACCTTAGATGCAATTTGACAATCTGCACAACCCATGCAAACTAACGATGACGTAGCGCAGCATTTGCACGCAAACGCATCGTGTTAATGAAACACTTTATTCCGAATTCACGACAAGGCTACGCTATCTAGTATTCGTAACGAAATTGTATAAACTTCAACTTAATTATAGATTTACTGATTACGCTTTGTTTCATTATATCCATACAGATTCAATCTAGGTCTAGTGTTGTTTACTAATTTAAGATCATATATCGTAAACAATTCCAAATTCGCTATCACTTAAATGACCGTTAGTCTTGAAAATGACTGTAGTACTAGTCTGCGACAAAAACAGGATGATTATAATATTGGGTATCAACAAAGATATTGGAAGTTTTCATGTCTCCAAAACAGAAAACAGAGGTGGATATTTTAAGCTGAAGAATTGTGTACTACGCAGCTACGACTTGTGAGAATGGCGAAAGCAGAATACACAGAATTGCATTATTTGTAAATGTGAAGTAGAGTAAAAATGCAAGTCTGGATAATATTGAATATTATTCGCACTAGAAGGTAGCTCAGTTACCGAGTGCGAGAGATATAAAATGCTTATGTAATGACAACATGGATTCTCATAGATATATGTTTTTTCTTTACAGACTTTATCCTGCTCTTGATTTCCCAGAGGGCTGAATGGTGAAAAGTGCAAAGAGTTCAAGTCAAAACCCTGAGTAACTAGACCAGAGAGTAGGTAAGTAGAAAATCTGGTTATTTCTTTCTTCTCTCAAAAGTACCTACCTGGCTTAATGTCAAGTTCCACTACGCTATATACTAAATAGTACAGACAATAGTAATACCTATTTACCTACACAAAACAATTCGGTTTTACATATTAGAGATAAAGTGGTTTGTCCACTTACAATACAATGGAAATGATGGAACAGTAAACTCAAGCTGACATACTCCAAACTCAGACGCGCTGACTAAACTTAACCACTTTATTATCCACAGCATTTAGTACTGACTACTGTGACTACAAAAGTAAATGCTGTTCAAGTGTAATAATAATCTAAAAAGAGGAATCATTAGAACGAAACAATTTTGCAGAATGGTAGTTACAGCCTTCGGCTGATTATTTCTATCATTGCTTTCTACACCCATTCGTTTTCCTTTGAGTTAACGAAATGAATTACTCCAGCGAGTCAAAAAACCATAGCATTATGGTATCATTAAAAGAAAATCCAGGAACCTTACAAGAGGTTTGAAGAGTTTCTTCTCGCTTATTACACAGAGACATAAAGCATAGACAGGTGCCTATTGCATGTGATAAGTATAGGTATTTCTTGGGTTTTAAAATGATATACCTCACATTCGAATTTCCAAAGATTGGCTAAGCATTCAATTCTTGTGGCTGAGTCTAAATAATTCTAAGTAGTTAAGCCTAATGATGGTATTGATTCACACTTGGGTTTAGAATCTTCTTCTTGGTTGCCAGATCTGCCCTAGATTTAATTGCGGGTTCTCTTCAAACAATTAGGTACATATTTCATTAGTCTTGGATTTCAGTGATGCAATGGTTGAAAAGGGACTGATGGTAGAAGAAGATAATGTTGGGACGACAGAGCAGATGTACACTTGCAGAAATGTTGCTCATCTCTTGTGTGCAAAAGAAAAATGTTATAATAGTAAGTGCGTATATGTATGTGTTTGGTGTGTAGAATCAAGTTACTCACTTACTTACTTTGCCACTCACTTAAAAGTTACAACCGGTTTGGTTGATAATGCTGGGTTAGTGTCTGTAGCATGGTATGTTAATACTACACCACATTCGTAGAAGTATCGCATCGCATGCTCATATTATTAAGTATCTTTCGGATTTCTATTCTTGACAGGCAAGACCGGCAGATTCATAGCAATAACAAGCAGTCCTAGTCCTACCGGGCCAAGTGAATGCCAATCTACTAAAGGGGAGTTTGTTGTAGTAGAAGAGATGGAAAAACGATACTGTAGTATTAGAGAACTTGTACCTACCTAATGTTTAGGTATTAGATGAAAAGAGTCAAGACATGCAGACAGTCGGCTGGCTCTGTTTCCTCCCTTTTCGTATCGGCCGGAGCAAAGTTGGTAGAAATGTAGCTACTTGTTCAATTCTACTACTATGTACCTTAAGGTCGTTAGGCTATCAACTGGTATTCTTGAGCTAACGTACGACGTAAACTAACCTAGGAGTTTTGTATTGTAGTAGTGCAATGCAAGTGCACACGACTACCTCCTATCAATTTAACTTTGGAGAATCAAATAGAGAATCCTTTAAAGCATTTCATTCCAAGTGAGGACATCATCGCAGACGGAGGAGAGAGAGGCAGAACAGTTTCCAAATCCACCTATGTAGAAAATCAAAATCAAAGCACCAGGTTGTGTCTGTTTGAGTGGAAAAACTCTGTTCATCGCTTCGCGTCGGTTGCTTCGTCCTTTTCTCAAATTCTCTTCACTTTGTCACCCAAACTTGACTCAAGTTGTTCCCAACTTGGAATTTCACTGCATTTTACAGTTCCGTTTTCCCTTCGTTTCCATCTTCGACTATCTTCCCTTCGTTTCAGTTCACTTCATCTTCAGTTCAATTCGGTAATGTATTTATATATGTAAAATTATAATGTTCAACTATATCCCTTCAAAGATAGGGCAAAACCAAGTCAAGCCAGTGACAGTGCGCCGTGGATATTATTATTGAATAGGAAATTCAATCCCCTCTCTACTTATTTCAATTGCTATGAAAATGTGTACAAATACAATGCAATATCATTGCAGTGGAAAGATAAAATTATTCCTTCGCTGAACTACTATTCACAGAAATATTGTGCAGTCAGTGATTGAGTTGAGACTGTCGTCCTTCTCAGGTTCTGGTTTTCTCGTGCAAAACTCGTTTTCTCCTGCTTCTTCCTTTGTGTTTAATGTTGGTAATACACTTCAATGACAAGATTATGTTCTGTGCAGTTACTTATCCTTCATGTCAAGTCAATTCGCAGCAGTTACTATGAAATTTAAAACTTGTGAAAACGCAAGGAAAATCATTATTCAGTGATACGCAGGATATAGTTATCAGTGCTCAAATAATTTATTGTAGTGAAAATAATTGTGCAGTGTCTGAAGTGGGGTTTTGACAGTAATTTTTGCTGTGAAAGGAACAAAGGAGAAAATTGACGAGGATAATGACCAAGTTCGGTGGAGTAGTGATATATTCGTAGGTGTAGGCTGACCATCCGTCCCGTTTTTAACGGGATCGTCCCGTTTTTGATGACCTGTCCCGGCGTCCCGAAAGTGTCCCGTTTTCAGAAACGCGTCCCGTTTTTCAGAAAAAATTAAGTAATATCTAATTTAATGACTACTACGAACGAAAAAGAAAAATTTTGACTGAAAATAGCAAAATTTTTTGCGCTTCGCGCGATTAATGGTAAAACTTAAGCAATCTACAATATATATTGGCTTTTCTCAACAAAAGGACCTAACATTTTCATGGTTCGCACAATTGTTTGGAAACTTTGAGCCGTGTTAGGGAAAATAAACGCTCATCGTACGATTATGAGGAACTAGTAGACCGTTTTTGGCAAACAATGAACAAAACTTAAAATTAACCAGCTTCACGCGATTATAATTGTCTTTTATGGTTATTTTCGGCAAAAATAGCTTAAAATTATATGCGCGATTATATGCCATTTTTTAAAATATTGGGCAAAAGTATCTTAAAATTAACGCGCTTCGGGAAAATATTCCTAATATACATGGTTTAATGGCATTACCCTCGTCGAAATCGACTTCTAAATACAATACTGTATAGTGTCCCGTTTTCCCTTCGTCAAATTATGGTCAGCCTACGTAGGTGTTTACTAATAATAATGACAATACGTTCGGTTACGCACTGAAGGGAGAGGAAAAGAAGATTGCATTGCATTGGGCGATGCATTTCATTGACAAAGAAAGCAATATTAGAGAAAAGAGGAACTAACGACTCAATGAATGTTTTGTGTTTTCTTGTCATGCCTTGTGTTTTCATCTGTTCAGTATGGATGAGTGTATCTCTATTTATGGATAGAGGAGTATGTATTATGGAAAAATTCCGTCTCGCATTAGGTAGATAGATTGGAATTGTACAAAAATGATTTGCAGTCAAGACAGGACAGGGAAAACCGACTGGTAAAGTTCAAAAAAGGAAAGATAGTGGGGAAGACAGAAGAGAACAATATCAGTAAGTACCTAGCATAAAGTAAAGATAGAAAATTCGGTCGAATCCAATTGAACTGAATGGTCTGCATTAAGAAACCATCAGGAGGACAGCAAAGTGTAGAAAGGCACACACAAAGCCCTTTACACACACATATATACAGCAGATGACATTTTACTTTAGTTATTCGGTGAAATAAAGTCTCTATATGCCAGCAAATACTTACTGCGTGTGTGTGGTTTCGTTAGAATAGAGTTTCAAAAGAAAATACGGAGGAGTCGCACGTGTAGCTACATTACCACATACACGTACAAATAATAAAGTACAAAAAGGAAACTGAAGCAAACGCTATATAGTCGGTATATAGGGGAACTAACGATAAGTAAAGTAAAGCTAACCCGTCAGTGGGACATTACAGTAAATATCAGAAAGCAGTCAAGTCAATTGAAGGCAAGTCAAGAAAAAATCAAGTAGAGAATGATTCTCATCAAAGTCGCCTGCGCGCACCTTTTCCTTTCGGTCCATTGACTCGGAAGAAAAGGAACTTTTGCGGGATTTAGTTCATATCTCCGATTGCCGGTGGGATAGATGATGATGCTCTTCTCTTCTTTCTTCTCCAAATGTAATGCAATGTGAAAACGCTCCCTTAGACTTACCACTATCACCAAAGCAAACCAACCAAGACAGACCAAGCACCGAACCAAAGGAAAAGTAAGGCAAACCTTTCTTCTTTCTTTCAGCCACTATATCCTTTAAGGCTCGTGCATTAAACTCACTTCACTCACTGAACTAAATTGAACTCAACTTACACTTCCCTTGTGATCCGAATTGTATTACAATACACAGTACCATCACCGTCTGTGACATATCAAGGACTATGTTCACCCTAAATATTCTTTTAATGTAAAATAGGTACACAAAATAATCTCAAAAAAGTTTTGCTTACTGTTTCCGGTCAAGTTAAAACTGCCACGACTATATTAAGTTGCACAGAATTGTTTGTTTTACCAAATGTTATTATGTGAAAGAACTTGCGTAGGATTTCCGCCTACTTACTACTTACGCAAGTCCTACATAGGAAATCTACCCTGTGAACTCACAAAAGAAATTTTCAAAGAAGCAGTAATTATTGTAATGTTCTTCTGATGTCTCTGACAATTTCATTTACTTAGTCGTCATGTATTTCGCTGTATCAGTCTTTCCGCCTTTTCTTTCTAGGTCTTCCAACTGTAGTTAAGTCTTATGTCATCATAATAATAACGTAACGATCATATCATCCACCCACCGAGTTAAAATGGTAGAGCTGATGATGTTACTGTTATTACACATTGTAATGACTGATATTCTTGTACGGAAATACTTTCACAAGCCGAAAGCGACTCCAACGTTAGTATCCTTATATTGCTCCAACTATGAATTGAATTGAACTAAACTAAATCCGAAAATCCCGTACTCTATAGCAATGATGGTATTAGTTTGTTTTCAGAAGATTCTCCTCGTAAATAGGTCTGAACTGCCACTTGTACCTATTATATGATATATATCTGCAGGTATGTTACTACCTTTCACTAATATGGATGTACTTAATAGGAACATTCCTCTTTTAACTGACTAACCATATTTTGTGTATTATATAATTATATGTTGGAAGGGAAAGAGAATCTAGACTGTGAAAGGACATCGTATATTTAAGCTTGTAGAATAAAGTACACGAAGGCTGCTGGCGTATAACATCAAAGCCAAAGTGTACTTCCAACAGTTCTATCCCACTCGAATTGGTTTCCTTGCTTGCTTGAATCATTTTAATACTATTGTATTGCTTCATTAAAATTTCTACGCTTTATTAGATTAGGGTGAGAGTTGAAGTGAAATGAACTGTATATCTGTAGTAGCGAAAATGGTAGACACTCTATGTTCAACAATACGGAAACCTGTGCATTTCGATACTTCATAATTTTGTTGTGAATGTAATTTAATATACCGATGAAGATTGGATAAATATTACACCTATTTTGACGGAATATAGTACTACGAACCTCAAGTAACTTAAAATATGGACATAATCGAATTGTCGCATATAACGAGCATAAAGTTAAAGTGACATATATGTATATCTGAAAACACATGTAAGCGAAATGCATTCATATTTACTTTTTAATGGAAGAATTAAGTATAAATATGTATAATAAAATAAATACGTACAGGAGCGAAACTAGTAGAGGAGCATAGCAGAGTGGCTGGGAGTTTTATGATATATTAATTCATCTTTGAAAGGACATTATCCGAGTTTCCCCTTCTTTCGATCTGTTGCCATCCATCCAGAAATTATTTGTCCCTTTAGTCAAGTGAAGCCAAAGTTAATGCCAAGCTCTTTTCTAGATTCTACTTAACGTAACGTAGTAACATAAGGAGTGTCTTAACTAAAATCCGAAAGAACTCAGGCAAAGCCAACCACAATCTCGTCCCTTGTGTTCGGCACATTACATTGGAGCCTTCTTAATGACTTATTTAATGTGCAAGGGTGACTTTTAATGCAGACTCAGGCATTTTTACAAAATTTCTCCCTCTGACTGATTCCAAGCATAGAAATCTCTTTAGATTTAGCTATTTTAAAACTGTCACAGGGAAGGAAAGAGTGAAATAATGCTCGGAAGTTGCGGTGCGTTGGTTGTTGGTAGTGCGTGGGGACGAGTTTAAGTCAAACTATTTTTCCTGCTTTCCTGTTGGGATTTAGGGTATAATTCCATTAAAGGCTTAACTCCCATTACGCAACATTAGATTACCTACGTTGTTTTATGTAGGAAATGAAGTGGTTAGACTTCCCATCAGATCAATCAGTCCAAATAGAAAAACAATGTACATTAGGATTTTAAAACAAATAATACAATTCCCTCTGTTGTTTTATCTAATGGTTCATTCGGTTGATTTAAACAGGTACAGTATGATGTATACCCCTCACTGAGGAAAAATGTTTTTCTGCGACTTTCAGTGTTTTCTCCTTGTGTGTGGGAAGAATATCGTTCTGCTTGATTTCACTATTTCGGTGCAGGTTTTGTGCATTTGCATTTGTCTTCTGTTGGGTATTTATTTATGTTTAAAGCAAAACCGAGGAAATGCTCTTGGCGTTTTAATAGGTTTGTTTAGTCTATTTACATGCAAGACGTGTCGGGTCATCCTCATATCCTTTCCTTCTCTTCTGTTCCTTTTCAACTGTTTCCTCTCCCTTTGGAGTTTAGTGAGTAACTAAAACCTATTCTTACGTTTTGTCGTCAAGTTTTCCTTTCTGTGTGCAATTTGTGCGTACGTTTCCGTCGCTTAAGTACAACTTGTCATTCTGAGCCAATAAATAAGCAGAAATGGACTTGCCCACTAGAAACTAAGATGAGCAAAGAATATCTACACAGTGCGTAAACGACTGTGTTGCATGAGTAAGTAACACGAGAGAGGATACTTTGTGAAAGTGTAGGTTAAGAACACACGTCCTAAAATAGGAAAACAGACACTACAGAAGATGCAAGACGAGGCGAGGAATAAGGAGGTAGTTAAGGTGGTATGTATATGCAGCTAGTGTATGTAGTAGTAAGTAGTAGCTGTAATGTAATGTATGTAGTGTAATGCAATAAGATTTTATTGATGCATTTGTGAATTGGTATTCACGACCGAGTCTTTACTTCTCCCGGCGCTCAATATTTGTTGCCTAACATGAACATGAAGTCATTTTCAGGATAAATGAAGGGGAAAGGGTTACTGCTGCAATGATGGGATATGATAGGATACAGAGATGCACTCAACCGGAATCATCCCGGATTGCATTAATACATACATACAATCCCCTGTCGTTATGTAATAATAATTTAGTGATCTCCTTTTCTAGCCTCTACTATATACCAATGTGTCACAAAATCTCTTTTACATGAACAAAATTGCGGAAATCGTCAAGTGTCTATTACTTCAGGAAACAAAATATTACATTTTACCGTCAGCAGCAATTTACCTTATCTTTAACCATTCCATACAGAAGGGAGACTCATTTAACAGACTGCAGTATTGTAACATTTACCTATAAAATTCTCTGGGAGTACAAAATCATTTTCTAGAGGAATTTAACTGTAATATATTTTAGACTATTTCTATTGAGTAAATCATGAATATATTTTGCGTTTTAGGATTAATTGTAACAGGTAATAGTTCCGTAAATAACTTGCACAAATAAGGAAGTTCAGTTGAAGATTCGTTTTACCAATGTAGTAGTGGGTAAGCGTAGGAGGGTTGTTGAAGACAAGCATCTATGCTTGATATAATTGGAGAAAGGGAATGAAATGAAGAGAGTGCTCTAACCCTAGCCACGTTTCATTGCATTGCAAAGTCCTTATCACACAAGTCTGACATTATGAAGAGGTTGGGCTGGCTTCTCTTTGTACAGAGTTAAGTCAGTTTCGTTTAGTTCGGTTGAATTGCGTAGTTATTTGTATTGTAATGGTATAGTGGTGTGTATGAGAGAAAGAGGAAGATTACATTGTGGTAGGATGTGAGTGATACTTATTATATTGTAGTCATGTAGAGAAGGAAATTTCATTGGGTTCTGTGTATGTGCATACGTACAGTTAGGATTCCTATTGTGCAATAATGTAACAACTCGTAACTACGCATAAGAATACCTGCACCCAAACAAACTACATACATAGCTGTATTTACTAGAAGTAATAGGTAGTGTATCGACTACTTGCGATGAGAGAAAATAACATTACGCAGTTGAGGAGTAGGAGAGGAGTGCAAAAGGACGTCCCTATAAATAGTATTAGTATCAGGTCGGAGAAACATTGAAGATATAAATCTGGAATAAATATCTGCAGTGGGATAGGAAGTTGGAAATGGATATAATAGATAGTTATGTAGGAGGGCTGCTTCAGTTTAGTTTACTAGTTTGCTTCGATTCGGCTTGGGTTGGCGTGGCTGTGAGATTTTGAGCACATTTGGTTGAACCCCCTTTCATCCCATTATTGTGTTACTTTTGGAGCGAATCATCATTGTGGCTTCACGCCCTTAGTGATAAGAGTGTCTCGCTATGAAGCGAACTAATGAGATCCTCCGGATTCCGCTCGCCTCACTGACTTCTACAAGCAGAACTGGACCGTAGAGTCTCGAGTGTGTCTTGTCCTCTTCACCACCAGAGCCAGACCATGCCAAACCAATCCAAACCAACTATTATGGAATTCACTGGCAACAAGATTGAGAAGAGTTCACATCTTTTCTTCCTTTCCCGGTTATTTCGATTGCACGGAATTCGCTCTCCTCTGACTCTACCAGCCAGGCAGGACACGAAGATACTTACACACAGAATAGAAGTACAGAGTTGTAAACCAGTCAGTCAGTCCGCCGTGACATGACATTACATGGCCTAATAGTAAACTATTCCACAACAACAGTACAATACACTATGTTACTTACTTTCCATCTCTTCTTCCTTCTTCCACCACTACAAGACTAGTATAGGTTTACTATGTTGTGTATTGGAAATAACAATACATACTTGGTAGGTATGTAGTAGGAGTAATATATTGTTATATCCACATCTACCTAAAGATTCACGGCGTATATTGTGTACATAGCAAAGCCTCTGCCTTCTGCTTTAGGCCTTGTCCAACATACTGTACAGTTTAGCTATCAGCTTGTGTGGCGAACATTGAGTGAAAGCGGCACCCGCGAGCCAAGAAAATACAAACACACCAATCATGATGATGAGCGAAGTGCAAGTTGTAGTGTTCTACTGTGTTCTACTGTTTAGTTCGCAATCCCAACGTCGGTCAAGGGGCGCTGTAGCCAGACAAGTGGCAATTATCCACTCGCCTGGCTCGCTTCGTGCTTCTAGTCTATATACTAGGTAGTATAATAAAATTCTGTGGTACATAGTGAATGCATGGAATGTATTTTAGGACCTTTACTTGTATTAGTAAAGGAGGAGGGTAGAATAGTAAAGACTCTGGTGATAAAATAAAATAGAATACAGACAGTAACGAGAAAGAGAAACTAGTACATTTGTTTTACTATGTTTACTGTAAAGTAGTAATTGTGTATGTATTTGCGTTGCGAAAATAAACAGAATATGGGAAAGATACGGTTAATCTTACTTTCTATGTAGTGCAGTTTGTATTCTACAAACCCGGGTGTTTCAACCATTGTATTACATGCGGTTTAATTTTTGCGTTGTAAAAAGGCAAGTCATTGCACACAGTAAGATAAAATAAGAGCCGGCAGGTGTTGCAATAACACTAAAAGAAACACGCACAAATGCGTAAGCTCGTAAAATTTGTGGTGCATTAGCTTAGCTTTGTTCTTTTACTAGTACTCGAGTAAGTATATGCGTGCGGACTGTTACATCTTTCGATAAACGAGTCAAGGTTCTCGTTTTATGTTTCTTAGGTTCCTTTCGGAGGTTTTACATTTTCACAACAGTTCGCCCACTCCGCCTAGCTTCCTTTTCTTTTTCGCTTTTAGTCTGGCTAAATCAAGACAATAAACTTTTTGGCTACGGCTAGGTAAGGCTAAAAACAAACGAAGTTAAACTATTAGATAAGGCAGCCGAAATCACATGAGGAATATTTTACGCACCGGAAAGTCAGCTAAGCTGGTAGTACGTCAAAGGGAAAGTCATAGCCAATAATAAGAAAGAACAAAATTTTTCTTATAGCGATTCTAATACTTGAGTTTAAGCTGATTGTAGAGCTCTTTTCCTTTTCCTAGCAATTTCGTTTTTGAGTCTCTCTCTTCTAATAGAAGTTAAGTCGGTGGTTTTTTATGGTTACCAGCCGCTTAGCTCTGTGACACATTTATGCAAATTGTAATGAATGTGATGCACTTATTGTTAGTTGCTATGTACTTTCTTTGTGAAAGCCAACAAGAAGTAGATTATAGATGAGCTCTTTGAAAATTCTTGAAATATTAGAAACAGCGCTAACAATATTAGCAGTCAACTGATGACTATACAATTATGCAAAATATATTTTATACCTATTTACACTAGGTTTGCAATTTCTCAATGATGTCAAACATTTTGGTTGAAACTTTTTGCTAGCTCATCTATCTTCTCATTGAATATTGCAATAACACAAATCTTTTAATTTGCTTCAAAGTCAACCAAAATTGTATGCAGATAATATTTTATTTATTTCTGGGTATATAGCTCAGATTGTAATGGAAGAAAAATGCCAGTCTATCTCTTCTTCTTCATTGAAATTGAATTTGACTAAACTTTTGTACATATGCAAGAAAAAACGTTTTCTTGAGTTTTAGTTGCAATAAGATTATAGTAATTTGTCCCTTAATTCTGTTTTATGAATATTACCACTTTGATCCATCAACTTTTGGCTATTTACTATTAAGATTTTTATTCGTTATCATAAATGGAAGTTATTTTTATGATGTTGAGCTGTAAAGGCTTATTTGTTGTAAAAAGCAAGATTTTGTTTATAATTGTGCGTGAGGCATAGACATTTTTGGTGAATGTTTCGTTTCATTTTCGGGACAGTCGAGGCTTGAAAATTGAGGATAAACCGAGACCCCCAAGGAGCTTTATGATAAATCGGTTCTTTCACGGCATCCACGGCGAAACTGAATAACACTGTTCTAGATGATGCATTGTAAAGAATATTGCGCTGCAATATTACGTTTTATGTAGTGACCACACACTTGGAGCAATTACTACAAAGCCATACTTATATTATTACTGATACGATTTGTATAGAAATATGCAGTGAACAAATGTGGAGAAGCTATGGAATGCTAACACAACATTAAAGTTGCAAATGGGATACGCTAAGACTTTTGAACCTAAATTAATTTGAAATAGAGATGTCATGTTCATTCTGCATTAAATTAGGATTTTAATTATTATTGCTCCTGTACGCGCTAGGAAGAAATTTGTGTAGGTAAGTCTGTAATATTAGGAACACCGACAGATTGTGGGAAATGCCAGCTACAAAAGAGTTTAGCCATCTGTCATGTGTTGTTTACTGGTATCCAAATGAAGTTAGTTGTGTTTTTTAAGCGGGTACCTTGTTGCAATTGCATACGAATTCAATAAAAGAAAATGAAAAATCGATGGTTAGTGGCAGAAATAAGGAAGTGAGCAATAAAATAAATTTACGTGATTGCTCTGAAAGTGGTTTATCAGGAGGTCCGCTTGATCTAACGTTAAACTTTAAGGTGAAGTAAACTGTTATGATTTCATTTTCTCGTGTTTACCTTCAAACTGGATTGAATTACTACGGCTGGACTGTATGAAAAACACAAACAAAGAATTGTGAGCGAAAAGTAGTAGAGTAGAAGTTAGTATTTGGGTGTAGTATAGCATAGCCCGAAGAAAAAATTTGTGATTCGCAGTCATTTCCTCAGAAAAATGATCAATGTTTTGTAGAAGGAAACATTGTAGTAGTAGATGTTGGCTGAGAAAGTGAGGTTCTAAACTAAATTCACCTTTCCGTAACCCCAGGTCAGGACAGGAACGAAAATAACTCTGTTAAAGAGAAGAGAATTCAACGAAGTGGAATACAGATAGAAACACACAACTTTCATTTACTTTGTTCAGCTTCGTTTCTGCTATAACGTCCAGAAAATTGTAGAATCAGATTCAGGACTCTAGTGGTAGTATAAGGCAGAAATTTTGTGGTATGTTTTCTCCTAGTTTACTTATGGTATCGTATCTCTTAAGTAGAATAAGAAAATCATAGTATAGAACAGATAGAAAATATCACGAGTTTCGCAAAATACAAAATGTATTGATGCATTTAGTTATCTACAGAAACATCCACCCACTCCGTGTATACCACAATGGTGTAGTATTTGCAGAAAAGAAACAAAATCAATCGTAAATCGCCATAAAAGAAACTAGTAGTTTGGCTTGGGCTAACATCAGTTTATTGTATTTGTTCTGCATTGTTCGATCGATTCGGGATAGTCTGTAGTATATTTAGTTGCCTCAAAAGTTGGGATGACACGTTTCTCTTTATTTCGTGCTGCAATAATACCAGAGCATGTCCTCTCTTCTGTTTACTGACCTACTGCCCTCAGCCAATAACAAGACATAACATACACAAATATAGAACTAGAATTGTCTTGTACCATAATATTCTCTATATAATTGGGATTTAAGAAATCCACACATCCCGAAAATAAAAATCCTCAATCTGAGATGTTATTCGGCAACTAAAGATGATTATATCACTGAAAGAGGGCTATACAGGATGTTGATAAAAAGAATTTTTTAAAAATAAGACCACATTCGATGTGTTGGTTAGTTTATTTGACTTTGTGCCTGTCACAAACCATTCCGTCTCATTTGGAAGTTTAAATGATCTTTTCCAAGGGGAGTTGTTTCAGCTTAACAATAATCATGAGTCAGTTTGTGAACACTGCAAAGAGTCAAGAACAGCGTAAAAGTAAAAGGTTACGCTCATAATATTCCGTTGTGTTCTATGTGAGTTCCAATTTTTTCCTATTCCGGTATCGAATTTCAAAGCTGAAACTGACACATGTGTTGTCTTGTGCTTACATATGTATATATTCTGTAGCTGTTCCTATTAGAGAAGAAACTAACAATGCCTAAGTGACTGACTGCACTAACTGACTGTCTCTCCATGTGATCTGCAGTTCCGTTATGATAACCACATCATTCTATGAATGCATCTAGTACCTACCACCGTTTCGACGAACAAAAGTGAACATATACAAAGTTGACATAACAAACACACGAGAGGAATTCTCGTTCATTCATTCCCCATTGATACTATTTATGTACACCACTAAATACTATATGTGCATAACGTTGGTATTTATGGCAGGATCTGAGAAGTTGTAGCTGATATACCAAGAAAAAAGTTCAGTAGGCATTTTTTACTTGACCTTTGTGATGATGAGTGTGAAAGATGCTTGAGCTAGTTCCTGTCAAGACATGGCAATGCAAATGTGTTAAATATTAGTTTTCTCATTTGTTGCCTGACGTGGCTAAGTAACAAGCTATCTCTATTCACTCCTTTTAGATCTGCCCATTTGCATGTTGTTAAGCTGTCCTTATATGGAATTATTAAGTATGCATAATAATAAGATGAAAACTGTATTAGCTAGAATAACTAGTACAAGAAGTAGAGGTGCTTTATACTGTGTTAGTAATTTGTTTGAAATACTTTGTTAGTGCATTCATACACAAGGGACATTTATTGTAAATTCATATTCTGCCCATCATTCTGTCGACTCATAGCACTTCAATGTCAAAATAGAACACAGTAGCAGTCAGCAGTTTGTGTATGTAGTGTTAAGCTGCTTAAGGACAGGATTTGCTAGGTAAATCCCATCGGAGCATTAACCAAGCGTTTGTAATTTAAAGGATTGAATTATTGATAAAGCCATTACTTCTGACATGAGCGTGTGTAACTCTGATTGATTTGTAAAACAACGGAAGCTTTCCATTATAGAAGCTTCAATCATAATATTATGGCTACTCTTTCACTCGGACATAGTCAAATTCCCTAGAGTTTGCTACTTGGCTACTTTGCATTTTAGGTACTTTATTTTCATGTATACCTAACTAGATAATAACATTAGCTACCTTTAACTTTCCTCCTAGGTGTTACCACTACTATCAGAATCTAGTTCAGTCTCTGTGTACAGTACAGTGTTGCGTGAACGTTTGCATTAGCTATACTTTCAGTAAATACAAATAGAAAGTTACAAGGTGCTATTTAGACTTTCTAGTATGTGTGTATCTTTAGATACAGAGTACACTGCCCGGTTTAGGTAACTTTGCAATAATTAATAATAGTCGCCTTTCAGAAAACTGGATTTGCAAAATTGCTAATACAGATATAGTCACTAGATTTGATATCTATGTGGGTAGAACGAAGGATAATGCTAAAACGAATATTACTATGTCCATTACAACTAGGAACGTGTTACAAAACGAAGGATAATGCTGAAACGAATATTACTATGTCCATTACAACTAGGAACGTGTTACAATTGGGACGGCTTTCTGCAAGGAAACTAAATTTTTCTTTGCTCAAAACTAATCCATGATAGTTTCTTAGCTTAGTGTCCTGCCCACTAGTATACTGCAGTTACATGTACATGTGAGTAAAATGTTAGCGTGCACGTCAAACTTGAGTTTATACTATCGACACCCCTTCGTCATTTGGTTTATTTAACAAGCCGTGCCAATCCGTTTATTTTTGGTTTAGGCTACCTCACGCATCCTTGACTCTAATAGACATCCTTACATATCTAATAGCTACTGCCAACTTTGAAAATGGTTGAAACAGACTCTTTGAGTAACGCTGCGTAGTAAGAAATGCACAGCTTCATGAAAAATAAAATATTACAACTGTTTCGTGGAAGTGAAAGCATAATAATAAGTCTCGACGAATAATACCTGAAAAGAACTTGAACTTGATGCACAAATATACACAATGACGTACATTAGTGTTGTATTTACCTTGGTGAACCATTACAGTTCAGAGAAAGGCATGTGCATGATATTTTGATAATGAGAACCTTTGTTTTCGTCTTATTAGCGCTATTTATAGAGTACTCCTAGATTCGAAATCAAGAAATAGTGACGCAATCCTTTGAGTTACTACAGAATACTCCTCCGCATTTAGTAAGTCCAGTACTCGTTAGTATAAGCTTAAGATAAACAATTTTAATGGAATTTACTAGAGACGTAACATTCTGTGTTCTGTAGTAGTAACGTAGTCCATTATTAATGTATCTTGAGTAGCTCTGCGTTGAATTGATGGTGATATGCAAAATAGGTATCACTATCACCGAAGCAATAATTTACTGTTGATGCTTTTTAATTTGACTGCGATTGATTTACTGTTTGCGTTTCTCGGCAAATAAAAGCATTGCATGCATTTCATCTCTCCGTGACGTTGTACATAATAGGTAATTCGGTAGCTGTGTTGAATTGTTAAAGTCTACATCGTTAAAAGCGAGGGCGTATCGGTCTATTGTGTGTAATACCGTGTACTTATTGTTCGTTAAAAGTAAGGCATAATATAAAGCATTGTGCTCCGTGTAGGAGGAGTATACGTATAAATGTAGTATTTACTTAGGTATATACCTCCGGTAGTGTACTAGACGGCAAAGAGATAATTTGCCTAAACTAAAGACTAAAGTAGGTAGTAGTTTGGAAATAATTCCTACTGGCTACCTGCTATTAGTGTAACTGTAAGTATCTGTGCATCTTCCCTCTGTGGCGCAATTCATTCCTTTCCATGTGCAATTATAAGAGGATATTAGTCGTCTGGAGTAATTTTAGCTGTAAATGTCGTGGCTTGAATATTGAGTCAGCTAGGTAAATTCAAACCATTTTGCTTAAATCAAACAAAGTCAGAGGAAACATATGCTGCAGCAAAGTACGCACTAAACACGTACCTGCCTTAAGTAAGTAGCCAAATCGTGACATGTCTACAAAGTTTACAGAAGTAAAACAAGTTTGCCTGATTTTTAGAGATGTTTTTCACAGAATAATGTGATCTTCGAATTAGATAAGTTGTTAATAATTTCCTATTGAGCATACTAGAAAACAGCAATTGCAATTGTACAAACAATTGTCAAATTAAGCCATAAATTACAATGATTTATGCATTCTCGATACTAATGACTAATACACAGGTACTTTAGTAGCAGTTACCAAACACATGCTTATATGCGATTTTCTGTTTACAAATACAAAGGTGAACGGATTCTTTAGTGTTTTACTATTAGAGAGGTTTTCCAATCCACCAAACTTATTATAGATGTATTAAGTAAGAAAATGATTGGTATGGTTTGATGAAAGGTTTGTCTGCCATTGAGTTCAATGGGAAGGGGGATAATGATGATGGTGACTACTTACAGATATATAAAGAAGAGGGGATATAATTGCGGAGAAAGAACATTTATTTAGGCAAGAGAGAGCAACAAATCGTCGTCCCGAACCAATTCCATGAAAATTTGATCAGAATTATAATTGTCCCAGGGAAAATCTATTGCAAATTGACATGGTGGAAGAAAGGCTTTGTTTGAAAATTCTACGGTATCGTCTCAATCCAACTGTTCATTTTGCTCAGTCAAGTCTGTTGAGTTCAGGTATAGAATATTATTTAGGTAGGTAATCGAGGAAAGGCTTGTGAAGAAACTGGCGACTAAATAAAAGGAACTGAGTTAATAGTGAACAATCCTATAGTTTTGAGTACTAGAGTGTTCCTAATAGTTTTGCACGGATGGTCTGCCTGATTTCAGAAGGGACGTCTGTGGGTAATTGCCACTATTAATTCGTTACAAATGGCCTACCTTCTATCATAGAGGAAATTGGCCCATCTTGCCGTGCTAAATATTTAATGTCTGTCTCCCTTCTTCTCTTTCTCCACTCTCTCCATATCCACTTTAATGCCTCCGTGTATACTTCCATTTCACCTACCTCTACTTACTCTGTTGTAAAATGCTATTTAAACTCGCTTCCCGTTTATATTTGTGTGTTATGAAGTATTCGGGAAGCAGCCATTGTGTATAGAGCCGATAAATAACTACCACTTACTGGATATAATACACAAATGAAGTGTGCTTGTGTAGTGTGTATAGGTATCTTTTCTGGGAACATTCCCCCTCAATACGCTAATCGAACTAAAAGTGCCAATGTAGAAGTCAAGTCTCTATTAAATTACAGCAGTAACCATTCGACACTCTATTTCACCAGACTTGGGGCAATAATATTTTTAATAAACTATTAACTACTACTACCTTTATATCTAGGTTTATATTATTTACTTTATATAGAAAGTATTCTGTATACTTAGTAGTACTACACAACGATTATGGTAACACAATAACACGACGATAGTGTAATTTATTTCTTTATTTTTGGCTTGGTTTGTTAGGAAACAATTTCCTGACGTGACTTCAACTCTTTTACTGAAACTAAGTAATGCCGAAAGGTCAATTGATATGGATAAGGAAGTAATAGAGGTTGGGATATTAGGGAATTTATGGATCGTTCATTTGGGGTGTATTATGTCTAAAGTATACCGCAATGTAAGTTTAGACGAAGCGAAATTTTATATTGGCTTCATTCCCTAAATATACGTACTTAACTTTAACATACAGTACAGGCGCTGAAAGTTTTTTTGAGCACCTACATCACTAATATCTACGTAGGACATTGTTATTAAATAGTTTGACAGTAAGTAATATACTAGCGAGAGTTGGTATATTGTGAATGAATAGATTGGGAATGAAGTGCCTATGTACTGACTGAATTTTGAGTCAAGACAATAAGAAATATGATAAAACACTAAATGGTTATAAATAAAAATGTGGTGGAGCATTTGCATATGAGATGAATATCTTTTGGTAATCATATTGGTTTAGAATTCCTTCCATTTCCTGAATTAGCAGGGGTACTGATTGTGATTGTTGGCGAGTGTGGAACCGAAAGCCAAAGTGTAGTGAGTGACCTCCTTCAATATTTATGTCATAATTGAGGGCGGAGATGTGTAGTGAATGTAAGTTGAGTGTATTGGATGGCACTAGTCATACATGATCCTAGAGTATACGAGAAAGGTTCTAAGTAGTAAAGGGAGAAGAACCACAAATGGAATGGAGTCAGTCAGAGTGAAACTTACTGAATCGATCCACTCACTTCACTTAGTTTCAGACGTGATCAAATTTCCGCTCAGTTAATAATCATTATTCAGGATATTTGATTTTGTCTTTGTGGTATGTATGTATGATGGCTCTTGTTCGTTTACTTTTCATTATTAAAGTGCAACCTTTTTCTTTTATTTCCATTTCATTTCTAACAAAGTATGATAAGTCATTCTAAAACTCATCTCCTCTAAGAAAACTAATTTTCTCGATTCAAGACTTTCAGAGAGGCATATAGATAATGTATGGTAGTTAACTAATGAAATGACTTCTTTGGTTTCTTTCTGCCGAGATATGTTCATATTACAGGGTACTTGGAAAATTATTCCTTTATATCATTCCTCTGCAAAGAAGAATGAAGCAATGGCAATTTCCATTTTCGCTAACAACTTTTTTGCGTGAACGAAGGACATTAGCGCATAAAAATCCGGTTGCAATTCTAATTGTAATAGCAAGGTGTATTCCATACATGTGCATATACCTTTATATGCTTTTAAAGGAGGCCACGAATCTAAATGGAAAATTCAGTAGCGAAAACAAGTTGGATGGGTTAAATGACAAGCAAGATGAGCATACCTCTGCAGTGTGCAGTTGCGAAGGGACGAAGAAGATTGCTAACTAATTGCAAGCGTAAAGATTCTCATGTAGGTAAATCTTAATAGGTAGCAAGCAACTGGTTAATTATTCTCTTGGGCATAATAAATTAAAACATTGCATTTGATCCTACACTTGAGCTCTGCATTGGATTAATTGCGAGTGAATTTCTAAGAAAATTTTTAATGAATTCGATCTATTCCTTTCGTTTTGTGCGAATGAGCGAAGGGAGTGAATCAAAATCTGGAAATGAATGGATTTCATGCCTAAACGCAAACATGCAACTTTATTGTTGTTGTCTTGCTTGAATATTAATTTGAAATGTTGCAATACTAATGTATAGGTGTGCGTTCGGCAAGGATTTATTAACAGAAAAAAGGTTGTCGAATGACTGAATGGTATATATATGAATGCAAAACGCACTACCTATTATAAATTCAATCCTTCGTGATTTGATTTGTAATTTAAGACCTTTTCAAAGGTTTTGATTGTCTTACATTATGTCTCGAAGGCAGGAGAGGTAGTATCAACAAGAATCCCTAAAATGAATAACATGCAAACGTCAAATTTTCTGATTAAAGATTCATTGATGATAAAGAAAGACATTTTATTTGTTCCGCTTCATTTTCGTCCTTGTATCCATTCCAACTGGTAACACAATAGGCTTTTCATTTTATGCTGGGCAAAGGATGATCCTAAACAGAATGCGCTAGTGCTTTTATTTCTGTCATCTGAAGGTTTGCAAAATGATTCACATAAAAATTTGATAACAAAGGACAATGATTATCTCTATGTACGTTCATCATAAAGAGATAGAGGAATTCGGGATCCGTTGGGTCACTGCTATAAAAGAAAATGAAGTGATTGTCAAAACAGATTTGTTCATCTGAAGTTGTTTGTGGTTTTGTTTCGGTTAGTTTAGCTGGGATTTTGATGAGAATGCCTTCCAGGTAGAATTTAACACGCTAGAATAATCACAGCAATAATGATGACATTTTACTTCACTCGAAATTTTGTTCCATTTCACTCGAGAATAATAAGGTATATGATATAGAAACCCTATTTCATGAAAGTAAGAGCAAGTACGTCCATTTTCTCTCCTTCCCGTCATAATATTACATAAGGATTATGTAGACTACAATTGTATGAACATTATCATAGTACATATTACTGTACTCATCATCATCATCATCAACTTTTAGCTATTACTATAGGCAAAGTAATTTTAGTTTGTACCTTCTCTAAATTCCTCTACCTTACGTAGTTATATTAATACTACTATAATTTGAGGCTGAAGAGATGAATCTAAGCAGAATCCGAATGATATACAAAAGTACACCTGTTTATGTCGTAACAATGGGGTTGGCTATTTAAATTGGAATTGTTATGTTACTACAATGGCATAACGTAACAATCTCGTGTACTTTATGGAGCTATGACTGACTCGGGTTATTATCAAGTGAGCACTTACTTACGTTAGTTCAGGTGAAGAGATTAGTTCTGGTGGTTGGGGTCGCCTTCCAATTCTATGCGTTTGTTCTTCCAGGCAAGCAAGGAGAGGCGGACACTAGACATAACACAAAGTAATCTGGTTCTGTATACATATTAACAACATAAAACCTTACACTATAAAATTTCCATTTGGACATTAATAGGTTAAATATCTTTTTCTATAGTTAGGCTTGGGTTTCCATTTGCACTGCACTTCATAAACATAAAGTTCTAAGTACTGCGCTAACTGTGGATATTTAGAGCGAAATGCAATGCAATTTATTCAACTGACAAGGATTTATGTGTCTTGTAATTACTGAGAGTTGCCTGCATAAAATCCCAAGGGCAAACGACAATTAGAAGAGAATTGTGCAAAAATTGTGGAAAACCATTGTAAATGTATGTACAATGCCGTACTGTATTATTACATGCATGTATTTGTTGTAAAATAGAATAACAAGCATTTATGACACTATCTACTATACAATTCAGTTCATTAGGGGATAATATGAAAAAAATTTAGAACGTTATAAGTGGAACCACTTTATAATATGAAAGTTTTTCAGTTGATAATCCATATAGTAGAGTATCAAAAGACAAATGGGTGATGTTTCATTTGTCTGGTTTAAATTGTGTGCCACACTAGTAACTTCAGAGGAAAAAAGTATGAACTTGTAGTATGTAGCTTAGTGGTGTGTTTATTGTATGGAAAGTAAATGGTTACGTAATAAAATGATACATTGTAGCTATGCATCACAGAAAATAATATTAGCCGAGCTAAAAATCACAAGGAAACATGCAATAACCCAGTGGGAGTTAAATAATACTAGATCTGTTGCCTTCCTTTGCATTACTATACTCTACTGAATATGTAGTATGAAAAATTTGGCAAAGTGTTTCATTTAGAAGGCTTGGTGAAGCTGGCTTCAATATCATATATCACAGCAGAAGCAAACATGTAAAAATAGCTTTGTTCTTTCTCACAGTTCTCTCTCACGGCCTGCGTAAATAACTGCTAATACGACCGTTGGCAAATACTTAATACAAGGTAACTATACAAATACGAACCTATTTGCTACTTGCTAGCCACTTGTACCCAGCCTAGTACTATAACAGAAATATAGCTTTGTTCAGAGATTGTTTGTGAGTGTGTAAGAGAAAGAGGGGACGACAGGTAACATTTTTTGCTGGAGAGTCATGAAATGAAAGAGTCGAGTGAGTAAGTGTCGTCGTCATCGTCGCTTTTGATGAGAACAGACACTTTTTGGTTTCCGTGTACAAACCTCATAAAGCTCGCTCGTAAATCAGCAGCATTATTTTCTTTCTTTTTGTCATTTGTAATGTGTCAGCAGGTTGATGGAACAAAAATCACAAAAAATTACACTCGACTCCATGTGCTTCATTCCCTCTTCCTCACTCACATACTTTATTTTACTCACTCAACAATTCCTACTTCCAGACTCCTCCAACCAACAACCTCAGTCAGTTTAGTCGCGAAAAAAGAAAACAGATTCCCTTTCTTTTCTTCTTTCACTCTCTTGTTATCTGTGCAATGCGTTGATGGGCGACAGTGGGAGACAGTCATTACTTTTAAACGCATAGCATTTGTAGTCCGTATAAGTATTACTACGCAATCTCTTTTATCTAGTAACCTTCCTCCAAAAAAGTGGAACTGTTGAACGAAATAATGTTAATTCTACCCAAAAATAGCTATAAGTTAAGAATATTGCTATCACTTACAATTTTAGCTGATTGATTTAAAAAAATTTGTATTAATGTTGCATCTTCGTTTTAACAGACATGGGTTAAGGTTGTTGGGAATTACCATTTTCACTTAAAGTTTTAAGCCTAGTGAAAATTCTTAAATACGAGAAATGATTATAGTGTACTATGTAAAGAATTTTTCTGTTGCTAGTGAAGGCATTAAGCATCACATTTTTCCATACACGTAGGTCATTCTACGAGAGTAAGTTGTGGAGCTAATAGAAAGTCATAAAAGATGTTTCATGCATTTCTGAAGTAAGCGGCTGAGCAGAGGGCAGGAAATGATTCTATTTCCTTATCCTTAAACAGGCTCAAGTTTTATTCGCTGCAACAGTATAGTACATGTGCATTCACGTGCACTCATATTTTATGTCTCTTTGCATAGAGAGTTCAAAGATCGTATTAAATAATATACGCAGGAGCATCATATTGTCATGTTAGCATACATTAGTAGTTCTCGTGCGCGATGCATATTCACTTATGATTAGATTCTCAATGTTAGATAAGCATATTGATGGATGCCCAGGAAGATATTTATTACTGGTGGATAGGAATTTTGATAGAATTCCATTGGCCAAACGCTATTTAATATGCAATAATTCCTTGCTCAGCAGGCATTTGCTTATTAAAAAGAAACAGTTGACATTATTACATCTACTTTTTACGATATACTATACAATACATTATCGCCGTGACTTACAATAAAGGGATCCCGTATGTATTTCCATAAACTACGTTTCATTTTCATCCAAATAGCAAAATTATGGGTACCTTTACTACGATGGAAAAACAGTATGCGAAAATTTTAACAGCTGCATGGACACATAGGCATCTTCTTTCGCGACTTTATCATTTATAGGTACACTACTCTCTTTTACGTCGATTCTTGTGGGTATTTTATTTGCTTTCGACAACATAAATGCGTTTATAACTTTCATCTATCTTGGAATCGTTGTCATTGTCAACTTTCGATTACTTTTTGGGTCTCTTGGTCGTATTTGTGGAAGAGTCAGCGAAATATCCAGTGATTCATCCTATCATTTACGTTAACAACTTACAACATTCATGACCACAAAGCAAAGGATCGTAATGATGATTACTTACCGAAATGGAGAAAGGCTCGCATTATTTTTGATAGCCATCTTACTTATTGTTTAGCGATCGTAACAGGTTTGCTACAAGAAAAAAATCCGCTTTTCTGAAGTTGTTGAATGACATAGCATAAACCATCAAAAAGAAAGCTGAAATTCTTTTGCTTTTCATTTGCTAAAAATTGCAATTTATTTCTGCGAGAAAGCGATCAACGATCTGATGAAGAATTTTATACTTTTCTGGATCTCCGTGTTTGATATCGAATCACTGCTGACTTTTCAATTTGATGCGCAATTAATCCCATGGAATTTAAACGCCTTTTATGGACAGTAGTAAAACTTTGGATTCCATTTTCCAGTTTTATGTTGTTTCTCGTAAAACTTGGTCGTACTAAGATTCTATTACTGCAAGTATAGCTAGTCTCAAGTATGTAGACAATTTACCGAGAGATTACGTAAAGAGAATTCTTTGATTTAGATGTAAGAAATGGTATACGAAAAGGAACCTTTCCACTGTTGATGCTCCTTTTCAGGTCATCAAGTTTGAAGTTATCAGACAAAGACGAAAAGCATTATGAAAACAAACAAGCACGTCAGTAGTAAACATGAAAAGTTTAAATTGAAAAGCTCTGTTTTTGTTTTTAGTATTTATTTAGTGCTTAGAAGATCAGCATGAAGAAAGTGCCAACTGCCAAACTGTGTGCTAGCTATTTTCAAATTTACACTTGAAATTCAAGTAAACAAAGAAATTCTTTCTACGTCTGAGCTCCGTACGAGATGGAAAGATTGGAAAACCAATATTTTCTTTTCGTTCCTCGCTGTTCTCTGTTAGTTTACAAGGTTGTAGAAAATACAAAGTACTAGTTGAAAATAGACCGGTTAGAGCGTATATTGTATTATGTCATTCTTACCAACATACCTAAAGATACAATATTATTTCGTTTTGTATCGCTGGCTCCGAGTATTTTTTTCGTGCCTAGAATGCATTGTACTCTCAAAAGAAAAGTCCACATCATTTACTGACCATTTTACAATGAATTTTTTACTCTCGCCGCAGCCATAAGTATATTTTGTACGTTCCAGGAATACCAGGAACTTTCCAGCTTCACTAAAACATAAAATAAGAAAGAAATCAGATCTCACGAGTAGCAAGTCGAAAAAGAGAGCAAAGTATCGTTGTCATTCTCCATTTGGTTTTCTTGTTCTGCTGTCAATATCAAAGTTGTTGGATTACATTGCTTTGCGTTGTGTTTATGTCGGGCAATTTCTTGCCTTCACATCACAAGTTTCGTGCAACAGACAGAGGATACAAGTTCACAGGGTTTGTAGTTTGTTGTGAGTATACTTTAGTATGTTTAGATATGTCTAAAAATATAATGAAAATTGAATACCAGTAAAATACAGTTCATAAGAACGTATATTACTGTGTACCAAAAGGATATATCTGTCAGCAACGGACTACATTTAGATCTGTATATTGTAAAAGACTTTCCTGTTTATTAATACTTACCTGCTTTTAGTCTGAGAAACAGTTTATATTTATCCAGCCAGTGTGTATTAGTTTGTATTAAGTATTGTTACTGCATTGCTGTGTATGACAAAGTACTATTTATATAACAGTGTACATGATATACCTACCTAAATAGATAAAGGAAAAAGAAAAAGCAAAACATTTGTGAAAGAGCAAGGTAATGTGTCTGAAAAGGGCGTTCTGCCATAGTTTGGTGATAGAATGTTCTAAAGTGAAAGTTTGCTTTTCACTCTCTATTTTTGCATTCCCCAAGATTCTTTAGAAAAGGCAATACCTAGTTTGAGATATACTCTATAGGAACTTTACATTGCTTTCGGAAGCTGTAAAAAGTAAAAGATTCTCTAGATTCGGAAACATAAGCCATAAAGGAAAATCCATTTTGATAGACTCACTATGTTTAACTAGCAGAAGTAGTAGTAATATCGGGTTAGGTATATTATATACCAATGTATAAAGCATGGCAAGACAATGTTTCTTTTTCTCTGGAACCTTTTCCTTCTCTGCATGCTGACTTAAATTTCCACTCATGCGGAAATTCTTGGAGAAACTAAGTAAACCCTATTACTACTTTGTTAGGTGGATATTATTATCTTATATAAAATCTACAGTGTCTCTCCTTGTCTTTTCTGCCTCGTAGTTTCACTGTACCCGTATTAGTAAAGAGGAAATCATATTATGCAATATGCACCAAACAATAAGTTATAGTGCTTACAAACTTATTAGTGCTACTTGGAACTTGGTGCATGTGTTACGTTCCAAACTCCACTAAACTTTCTCTCTGATAACTTCTGACCTACTGCCTTCATTTTCTGTCGTTTTTGGTTATAGTTTTCCCATTGTCTACTCTTTATAATTACTTACTTCAACATGCATTCCTTACTTAAAACTTCTCTAAACTTTCTCTGACATAATGGAATAATAAAAACACATTTAATAAACTAAGACTACGCTCCCTCCTTCTCTGTAGAGAATTTTACAACAGTCTTACTCCTGTTTTGTTCACTTACACTTTCAACATTGCATCTGCAGAGTTGCTTTATTTTAAGTAAAAATGTTGCAACCAGCTTCTACAACATTTACAACAGGCTGCCTATTTGCATTAACTTACCTAACAGATTCCCCAACTATAGTCTTGACCATATTTGTCGTGACATAAACCAGAACACTTTGCGTCTAGTTGTAGAATGTGAGATCAAAATCAGAAATGTTTGTTTACAGAACAAATATGTTTAAATATGATATAAAAGCGCTGAATATGTACATGCTGAAAAAGCAATGAAGTGCCAATACGCAAGGGGAGTTTACTTGGCAGGTTTTTTCTGTAATATTTGTAGCATTTCTTGTTTACAAAGTAGAGGTACATATGCTATGGATTTCCCTATTAGTAATGTATGCACTATGTAGCTTTAACTACAATACTATATATGTTCAAACAAGCACAACTGCAGGAAGGAAATAAATGGAGAATGAATTATTTAGTTATGTACGAAGGCTTAACCAAAGTGAGTGTAGTTTGAGAGAATTGGTGAATAGATAACTGAAACATTTAGCGTACAAGTCAATATATGCTTTTGTACCTTTTACCTTCTTCGCTGTCCTTGCTTGTTGTATTATATTCATATAGTAGAACTGTACTAACAAACACAGTCTAACTTTCGTAGGGAAGGAAAGGAGTAAATCTGGTTTGGTTTTATTACTTAAAAATTAACATTATCTCTATGTATAGAATTCCATGACTGTTCCTGTATCTTAGCTATTATATTCATGTGCTTCAAGTGTATTCAAGCATTTATTCTATTTTCCTAAGAGGAAATGCGTAATTTGTGTATGGGTAGTTCTAAGCTTCCAGTTTCCATACTCCCAAAATACTATTCCAAACAAACATATCTTCTCGTTAACCTACTGATAGTGAGCATTTATGCCTTTTCCTTAGTGAAATAATGGAATGGTATTCAAAGAAAATAGAACGATTGAGGTTGAATTGAGAATGTCCTTTCCATTTTCGATTTCACTCGAATTAAATATAGCATTATGTACCTACCTACTACCTGGTAGACAGAACATGCATAGATACAGCTTTTATCTATGTTAGAATCTCTAGGTTGGGAGTAGTTGGTAATACATATATAATGCAGACATTGTTGGTTACCTATGAGGTAGGTAGGTATGTACTTATGTGAAATACTTTTAAGAAAGATGGGTTCCTTTCGATTTGTGTTCGTGTGTATTCCGACAGTGAGTACACTTAAGGTCTCTCTATTTGATATATATTTAACTGAGGACAGTATTCCATCCATGGCTGGACTGTACACTCTGTTCTCGTCTGAACTGAGCTAGTCAGGGTAATAGATTAAAAGGCTAGGAATGGCCATTGGTAATCGTGCGTGAGAAATTGGGTTGAGAGAACGTACAATAAGAGGAAGACGAGCGATGAAGAGACAGGTTCTGCATCTCAAGTGGCTAGCTAGTCTGGCTAGGCTTAGGTTTGCTTTCTCTGGACGTACATACGAAAGTAGAGTTCCGTTTGAGCCAAAGGGAGAAACCTACCTCTACTCCAGTGAGGTATAAACTGGTATATTATACATATTTAGGTATGTACATGGAGGGAAAAGCTCAATGTCCAAGAAGAAGAAGCTGGGAACGAGAAAATCATGATCGAGGCTAAAAGTTGAAGAGAAGTGCGAGTTAGAGTTGGAAAGTACTCTAGAGAATGGTCAGACAGAGTCAGGAAAAGCGACCAGAGGAGTGCAATGCATAAGGATAACTTTCTCCTTTGGCTCCAAGGGTTTTCTCTGGTTTAGATTCTTTGCTTTCGGTTCACTTGTTTTATTTTCACCTCTTTCCTTTAGTATTTGAGTGTTACGCAGATATAGTAACATAGGCTATGGTTCTTACATCTAGTAAAGTTAGGACTAGACTGACTGGACTGGAACTGCTGAAGTTGCTGAAGAAGGACCCTGTGGAATATGCTCTATAGAAGATGTTGTGCGTTGAGTTATGTTATGTTAGTGGTACAAGGAATTCTCTGTGAAAAATAAACAGTATAAATATATTTGTGTGTGTAGTAGTAGTCTATATAAGGTGTATAGACATTTGCAAGTGTTGTTGTACGTAACCGTAAGTGTAAATGGTAGCTGCAAAGACATGGATACTCACATAAAGTGAAAGAGAAAGTAAAGAAGTCTTTCTGTAGCGTGAACTGAAGTGAAGTGAAGGTAGGAAATGCGTCGTGTTAGTGAAAATGGCGGCTCCGTCAAAGGAGACTGGAACTTCAGATCCGGCTACATGAATAGAATACCTCCTTAGCTTTCCCCTAAATCTATTACAAAGTTTTTGCAACTTTTCAAGTTGAAGTAGCTAGGCTAGGTAACTACTTACTATACATAACAAAGTATACGACTAAATGGTTAGGAGTAATATAAGGATGTCGAAATTGAATGGGAACTCTCGCGCTCTTGTAAAAGAAAAAGACGAAAATTGCCAACTACTAGACCTTTTCAGTTCAGTCACAGTCCTGTACCTACTTCTCTAGTGCAATTCTTAAGCTGACTTCATACTGTGAAGCTAGATTCAATTTTCCACAAGTTTCACTCAAGGTTACGTTTGTTACACTTAAACTGTACTACACTGCACTTGAGTTTTTAATCCTAAAAAGAAATCTATCTATTGATTGCTTTATTATATACATCAGTTCAACTCACTCGTCTCACCTAACCTACCTCCTTCACAAATACATACTAAAATATTTCATTTCCTTGTCAAATCGTAAAATGATTTTATTCTCAAGATTAACATCGTTCTTTGCGTTTTATGCACTTGCGGAACTTGATTTTCCCTGAGAAATTGCTAAATGGCATGCGTGGTACAGAATAATAGTCAAGCAAATGAAAACACAATTCTACAAAATCCAATGCTCAAGATGCTATCTACACAGTTAGCAAATATTAAAAGAATTTCAATGAGTCCAACTACATTCGAGTTTGTTATCATACCAAATTTGACAAGCTCCTGGGTCCAATTCCTGATTATGTATGTGTATAACGCACCAAGTTAATCAGTTGAAAGGGAAAAACAAGAAAATGATGAGCATTAATGTTTCTAAGTTTTTGTCGCAGCAGCAATTGGTTGAATGAGGCTTGATGTTTAACTGTTCTGTTGCTTTGCAGTTGCCTAAGTACAAGTCAAAGGGCAATATCATGCTTAGCAATCCTATACTTACAATTAGAAAGAAGAAACTGCTCGCTGTTCTTTCATACAATTTTTACTTCCTTCGACTTGAGTTGTGTAATTTCTGGTTTTCTTCTCATCTTCATATTATTATTACTTTGGTTAAATAGATCAAGTAAAAAGTTGTTCTACTGTTACATAGAGGCGACGATAGGTGATAAGACGAGCTGCAATTGATGTGGTTCAGTTTTTTGACATCACGTATTCATATATTTGGTAAAGAGTTCGTTCATGTTCAATGGGTAATGTATTTGGGTCGGCATTTGATGGTATAAGTAGGTACTGTTGGTTGAAGTGAACTGAATATATATTATATGCAATTTGGTATACAATTATGTATGATACGAGTAGGTATGTTACATAATCTGCAGAATCGATCAAGTTACTTATCTACTTATAATTTTTATTATTTATTAATTATTTGTTGTTAATCATAACGAATTTTGGTCAAATTGCGAAGTGAACTGTTTAAATATCACACATGTTTGATCAGATAGATTTGATATGCTCAAAGCAACTTAAAAGACCAGCTACAATATGATTAGTATTCTAATGCAAAATTCTTTGAAATGTTTGATCGGGACCTGAAAAAAAACGGATGTAAGAAAGAGTGTGTGTTGGGTAGAAACAGTATAGTACTAAGTAGATGACCACATAATAGTAGAATAAAGTAAACGAAAGAAAAGCAAACTGACGGAGCTCATCCCATCATTCACATCCTTCTGTATTACCAAGTGTGTGCGTGTAGTAGTTTAGTTAGTGTACGTAGTGAGGAACTCCAACAGAGCCAAGCCGAGTCAACTGAACTCCATACACACAATAACGTATAAGCAACAGAAGAGGCATCAACAAACTGGTTCAATTAATTATTTTTCGCAATTTTCTCTGCTGTTTTGTTCCGGCTTGGTTTGCTTTTCTTTGCTTTAGTTATCGTTGTCAGACGGACGGGCGAGTAGGGAGCAGTGGAAAGAAGCTGATGCAGCCAGCCAGTTGAGTTGACTTGCTTTTGTCTTTAGTTCAGACAGTTCAGTTGTTTGAGTTTAGTTAGTTCAAATTCTAGTCTGGTTACTGGTTGCTGACTTGGTTTTCTTGTGCTGTGCTCCAGATGCTCTACTGCACTCGCCTCCTCGTTTACTTTCAAGTCTCTTCTCCTTTTTTAGGGAGGAGAGTGACAGGCCAAGATGCAATGGCAAGTTACATAAGATATCCCCGCTTTATTATCATCTTCTACACTATCATCATATATTTATATATCTATACAATGATTTTCACAGCACAAGACCACAATATACTACCACACGAGATATTAGGGTTATTTACTGTTTGTTCTGTATGTTTTTCTTGTACGCAGTCCAAAGAAGATCATTTATGCAAGTATCGTTTCTCCTCTTCACTTTTTGTTTATACTCAGAAGAGACATTCTTATGTAAGTATCATAATAATACACATTACTAATTAGTCTTACTAGTTACTATACTTGTATTGTTGTACAGAGACGGATGGTAGAATTTGATTGTACATTTTGTTAGTGGTTATACCATTTATATAATTACCCAAGAGCATCTCTTATGGTTTGTCTGTCGTACTTTGTAGTATTTGTAATTTCACTTTAAGCTGGTTGTAAAGTTTTTAGACTTTTGGAGAAGACAGCAACAGTTCAGCTTGACTTACTCGGTTAAGTTTTTCTCTCACGTATACATGATACATGGGCGGGTCAGATCATAATTACTTCTTAGCTTGCAGCTTCTTTCAATGTATGTGCTCCTGTTCTATTAGCTTTACTAAAGACAGCTTAAATGAAAGAAAAAAGAGAATGATACAGATAGAAAACTATGTAATGCTAAAACAATACCGTTTGTTTGTTTTCTCGGTGAAAAAACTAGTCTGTTGCTGGTTAGCCAATAGCACATTAATAGGTATCTCTGAACTCTGTACACGTCGTAAAACAGTAAGAAGCTGTAGACCGAGATAGTTTTTATGTCATTTATAAGTATTTGTATATAATGTCAGTTTAAAAGAATAATGGAAGAAGCGTATAGCATTGTTTCATGCTCATCTGTCAAATAAAAACATCCTATCGGCTCTTGTTTACTTTAGATTCTTGGTATAAGATCATGGCTTTATTACTGTGATACTAGTTGATACAATGTAGTGTAGGTTTTTTTTGCTCCAAATACAAAGATAATTAACAGATAGACAATAAGAAGCTTAAAAGTTGCAATTAGTTAGAAATAAGTGTATTAGTGCGTTTAGTATTTGTGAAAAAATTTCTAGATTATGTGGAACTAATAATATTATGTACGTATCTGAAAGTTACTAGTAAAGGTTGTGTGGAGCAGTCACACAGAGCACTGATGGCTCTTCAGTGAAATAAAAGTAAAGCTTCCTTACAATTAGTTAGCCAGTGCATTACAGCTATCTGTCTTAAATACACATTCCACGTCTCGTTTGAAGCCTTTGCCAATTAGTTTGCCGACTTGAGTTCAGTTAAGGATTAGGCCTATGCTTTGTTGAGGGACAGTAGAATGAAACCTGTTTATTAGCTCTCTAGGAATTTAATGCCTACAAGACTCATCATCCAACATTACCCACTAAAAGCTATCTGTGTGTTCTCCTATAGAGATTCAGCTCAATAACACAAAACAGAGAAGTAAAATTTAATAGATTTTCTCGTGAAAATTCCCATTTACAAGACTTCAACTTGTCAGATATCCTTTTTAAAGGGTAGACCGGTAGTGAATTCCATGTTTGAAATTTTTCTCATCTGTCAAGGTAGCGGTAGCCTCTCGTTGACTCACTTCTCGGTTAGATCATTGCATCTTCTAGTATGGGACATAACGCAGTCTGCGCTTCCCAATGCTTTATGAAAATTAACCGTCATCGGAGCAAACCACAGTCATATATTTAATCATGGGAAAACAGGCAACCTTGGATAAGAAAGGTATTCAGCACTCTGTATATTGCGGGACGTATATGACGTAGCACTTAGTGATCATATACTAGTTCTCAATTCAATGCGTACATTTACTGTTATACCAAGTATTTATTACTTATATTGAGTTAAACTATACTCACAAAGCGCAGACTCATCATCTTGGCATACGCATATCACTCAAAGGTTTGAAACTATTTATTTATGAAAGGAGAATCTTCATTTGGCTTGCAGTTTCAGTTGAGATGGGAGAGACTAATTATAATTAATATTGTCTAAGCCAAGTCAGAAGAAGGAAAATGTGGCTTGGCTCCCGATAGTACTTTACGTGAGCAAACGTTTACTAGAACTGTCTTTGTAGTTCGCATCGCATGGACTGGTTGATTGGCCAGGATGGAGCTGCGTTGCGTGTCTTGTCTTCCAGTGCAATGAACAACACTAAAGCGTCGTAATAATAATATAAGTAGACGTAGGTGCTTTCAACTATCCGACCAAACCATGATCCATGTAGTTTTCACATTATATGCAAATAGATGATTTGTTAGAATTCAGTTGAGACGCCTGACAAAAGTTGACTGGAGAGGAATGCCCGCTTTTCGCACATAAAAGCAAGATGAATTCTCCTCATCGCCAGATAATGTAATATAATTGATGTCTTCCGATCTGTCTCCCATATAGTAAATAATGTTTGCACGAGTAGATAAGTTTACCTATATTGTTTTACAGTAACCTTTGTTTCTTATCGGTACATTATATAGTACCGTATCATCATATGACAGTCGCCAGTCTTGTTATCTACTAATTTTGCTGACTGCTATTCATAGTTGTTTCTAGTGATGAAATACCTACAACACCGATTTGAAATTCACAGAGATAAACATTTTGATTATAATTATTTATTGTTAAATGACATTTATTGGAAATGAGGGTTGGAATTGAAATGTGTTTATTGATCTCAAGCATAAGGAAAATCTAAATAACCTCAATTTGCATTTTACAAGTATCTGTGCAGTAATTGAAGCGTTTGACTTGTAAAGTACAGGTAGCAATTAGGTTATGATTGGAATATTTTATTTGAAAATGACCCCTAGAAGGACAAAAAGGACTATTACACTTGTTAGTTAAGGAATCTGATTCATTTTGTATTGTTCCCAATGAATGAGTGTTTTAATATTTTACAATAGCTGCATTTCCTGATGGTAGTAACCAAAGTTATTGAGCTATTACTTGCATTTACAGGTAGTCATTTGAATGTGCAACAGAAATAATGGGAACGAAGGATTGTACAATTGTCATGTCTCAATGTACGTTTACGTGAAAATAAAGTAATCTAGAAGGTCATCGGGTCTAGAATGACTCATAAACATTCCTAATCGATTAAAAGGACTGAATTTACTACTATAGCCACGTAGCAAAGGTAACAATAGATGAGCTGAAGTGCAATGCATTTATTATGCAAGCGGCTATTAAAATTCATGCTTAAATGCAAACACATTTTCCTCTCGTCTATATTTTACATGAGTAAATCTTGTTTTACATCCTCTATTTTGGTAGTTTGTAGATTGTGTAGTGCAAAGTAGTGGTTGTTCGGATGTTGAGAGTAAAGTGGAGACACGGATATGCCACGAATAAGCCACAACACTAGCGGGATGCCCAAAGGCATGGATTTGGTTTACTATTATGCAAAAGCCTTAAGAAGGTTTGCACACTGAAGTCGCTCTGATATATATCACTATCGTGATAATCAGTCTTATAGTATGCAGGAATAGGAATGCTAACCAGCTAAGTAATTCACTTGTGGCACCATAGAGAAAGCAAAACTGATAGAGAAAGCTGGATAACCCTGGATAAAATATTATTATATAGGACAAACGAAGAATATTTTATAGCTACTACCCCACACAGGACAAACTACCAAAAGAGTATATCAGTATGATATAGATAATATTATTATTTAGGTGAGGAAGGGAGTAGCAAAAGGTGGAATAAGTACTATAAGTAAGAAAATGCTCAGTCTGTCCTCATCATAATTCATTCCGACACATTTACCCTTTTCAAATGAATGCATAAGACGCTGCGTGGGAACTTGAATAGCTGTGCTTAATATGTATGCATTACCTAAATGTGAAAAAGACACTTAAGCTAACCATTGCGGCTAAAGTAGTGAATGTAGAAGTTACATGCAATTAGTATCACCTGTAATGCGAATGAGAGTTTCTGTTTTCTGTGTAAAAACGTTAATGGTAAATGTTCTTTCCTTCTTTAATGACATATTTATGCAATCACATCTTAACATTACAGATTGCAGTCATAAATTACATTTTGATCCATTATCTACTTAAGCAATTTAGATTTCAGCACTAATGCACAATATGGGAATAACACAATCAAGACTGTTCCATTCACATTATGGCATTCTAGTAAATCATGTTAATCATGTAAACAGTTTATGAAATGTATTTCTACACAGAAAATGTGTTTTATTGCTAAACACATTTGCAAAGATGAAAATAGTGCAATAATATCCCAAAAATGTAATCTGAATAATTAAGAGCTAATAATAAAGAGCAATTTCATACATTCCTTTTAGGAATTGGTATGAATAGCATTCGGAAGTTATAACATACCTATGCAAAATAATAGGCGTTAATTAGCTATGTAGTAATAATTGAAGCATGTGAAGGTATACATATGTATTGTACTCAATGATGTATTGTTAAACTATTTCTCCGAAACAGAATCCATTGTTTCAGGATCCTATCTAACTTTTGGGACAATTCCTATGTAGCTACAGGCTATAGCGCAAATGGTCTGATATGATAGCTCACTAGTGATGTCACGCCACTGATGTAATATTCTCCCTTTACGGTATATTCTTAATACTGTACAGTAGTAATGTTTAATAACTTATATCTGCATACATTATGATGCAAATGCATATCCCAAGAATATCTTTCTATATTGTCAACAAAAGCGCATCTGCAACTTAAATGTACGTGGGATAACAGTTAAGAATTCACCTGATACAGGCAAACGTATACATAAAGCTAATAATATATTTGGCGATAGTAGCGGATGGTGAGCAGTAACTCACTGTTCCCCTGCAGTCAACTTCACGCAATGTAATGTAATAATACGGAGGATAAACGATTTGGCAAATCCGTTGCAACAATAGCCTGCGGTGTGAGATATGGCTTGGCTTGACTGAATTGAGCTGATTTAAGGCTGCACAGGAGAGACGCGCTCATATTAATTTTGCCATATCACACCCTCACCACTGAATTTTAAAGTCGAATCATTTACATAGGAACTTTCATGTGTTACGCATCCACACTCTTCTTCAGATACTGACAATGAAGAATTTAGATACCTGAGTAGTTATTTTGTGTCATAATCATAGCTAGTGTGACAATAGTATGAGATAGTCTCCATTGCATACATAAGGGAATAAAGATGCGAATATATTCTATCCAAAAAGGACCAGAATCAGAAAAGTGACCACTAGAATAGCAGATAAATTAAATTGCACATCTATTGCTTATTTGTCCCACTTTGTTGAAAGACACTTTGTTATAATCAGATGTTACACATTTCATCATAACATTCCTTTGAATGCTTTGTCTACATGGCATAATATTTAGATATGTTAGCACTCTGCCATATCTGTTACATAATATACTGATTTGTTGACTATGTGTGTCAGCGGCAAAACGGAACAAAAGATTATATGCTTTATATGCATCATGAAAATGAATCCATGCTCCATAAAGTTTATTCACATATTTCATCGCTACCAGAGAAATAGAGACTCTCCACAGATTCTCTTTTGTTTCAAGAGTTTGATAGCAAATATCATCTTGATAAAGTCAAGTAGGCAACTTGTGCTTCCCACATAATATTTTGTGAATTTTATTTCCTCCTGCAATACAAATGCTACATAGGCATATCAAAGTGTTTGCTAAGTGCATGGTTCCTAAAAATTAAAGTACTTGTCTAATATTCATTTTTACTGTATTTATAATAATATTAGGGTGATAGAGTGATAGAAATAATCCAATTATACCAGAATTAACCATGGAACATTTCAAATTGGCTAATTATATTTGAACCCATTATTGTAGAAATCTAATTTGCATTTGCTATTCCACTACAACTTGTATAATAGGCTGTATGAGTGGGGTGAAGCAATAACCAAGATATTGGACAATAGAAATAGCGAAAAGCAGTATACATCATTAAATTGAGTCTAGTCAGTGCTCTATTAAATCGTGTAATATTGCGTATATAAATTACCTTAACTGCGAGTTTTATAATATTGAACACAATAGAATTCCATTTATAAAAGGAAAGGAATGAAATTCCTCTGGCTGCCATTGTACGGAGTATATAAAGTTTTGTGTGGAATGAATGTATCAGAATGTTCCATCTTATCACACTTTGACAATTCTTTCAATTTCGCTGCGTATATAGTAAATGCATAAAAAATTCTATTGTAATTTGAGTGGAAAGAATGATTGGGAGGAGACAGAGAGATAATCCATGGGAATTGTATTGCAACATTTTGGCAATTCGTTTCCCCTCTTGTCTTCTCGTGTGATAAGGGTAAAACGTGTCTAATTATGAATGCGCTGTGAATGGGAAGAGTCTGTGACCCCTTTTGTAGGCTTTCGATTTTTAGATGATAGGAAGATTCAAGTGTAGCGAATGGCGAAAGGCCATTTCTAATTGCTCCACTTATGGGAGTTGAGTTGAGATGTGAGGCTGAAGCTGAACTGGAAAGTGACGATGAGTCTGGTGAAAGTGGAAAGTGTGAGCATGTTTTAGGCAGGCGATGATATATTGGTAAGCCTATTATGAATTTAAGTACCAAGGACCATTCTTTACGGAGAAAGTTAAGAGAAAGGAAGGGAATCTACGCAAGACATGTCTACTTATGTATGTCATTGTGTTTTGAGGTAACAAGGCAAGAGTAAAACTTTTGTCAGTCTGAACTGCTGTGAGACTTTGCTGAAGTAAAGTGGTTTGGTTTGCTTGCGGAACACTTCACAAGCGTCTCACTCTGTATATTATTATATTAGTTAGTAATATTACATCATTATATAATATGGTTGAGGAAGTTTGCTATAATAATAAAATTTTTCCGTTCTCTACGCTCTTGTAGTAATGCGTTGTATTAAGTAGGAAGAAAGTACAGAAGGGGCAGACAAGCAACAACCTTTTCCGTATAAATATAAAATAACGTCATGCATGCGATTCGAACGAGTTGGTTGGGACTACTCATGGTTTGAAATTGCTATCTCACCTACATATCTGTACAGGCTCCAAAGTTGAAGTGAATGTGATATCGTAAGAAGATAAGTATGCCTTGTTTGCCTCGCGCTCTATTTGGATTGGATTCGTGGCCCTGATATATCCCGTATAATAATAATAATGCACATTATTATATAACAGGGCCTACTATATAACATAACAGTAGATGTTATAATGAATGAGCGTGTGTGATGTGAGCCATGAGCGACTTGATGATAGAAACGGAGAGAAAGAAGTCGTAGACGACTCACACTATTTCAGTTCAGTCCAGTTGAGCAAAGGAAGGAAAGGAGAAAATACAGAGCCGTATATCAATATGATTAATGGGACGGAGCCAGAGAATAGTGCCATATGACGCAGTTTTGTGTTCACTTGCAAAAATCCTAGTGGCTTGTCATGATGCATTATATCATATTATTGTGTATTACGGAAGAATATCTACGCTTTTCTCTCCTCCATACCTAATACTCGCATGTTCATCCTACTTTGCTGGGTGTCTATCTTCCTAGCACCAACTCCTTTTACCTGATTTAACTTGGCCCACAAACATCTATAACATACACAGATACAATGAAAACGGAATCCAGAATACATAAACAACCTACATAATAGGTATTTTCTATCACTTTCTCCTAAATATCTCTATATAAGTATTATCTTTTCGACCCTGGCCTGCCTATATCTATAATGCAGTAGCGATGATGTGACATTTAAGGTTAGGCTTACAAACACTTTTGAATATTTGGAATAGTAATTCTCATCATAGTAACGTGTAGCACTAGTCCTTGAAAGCTTTCCCTATATAAATATTAGTGGCTCTGATAACAATAATGCCAGTGCAGAAAGAAAGATAGAAACGAGCCAAAATTCGCATGTAATCTACTTCGCTCCTAGTCAAACTTTGTAATATATAGGATACAGCAGAAAAGAACAGAGCAAAGCGCACTAGGGAAAAATACATCTTTTAGTAGGACTTACATACTCTACTGATAGCCACATCATAATATAAATGTTGGTAGGTACTTGGCACTTAAAACTTGCAAAATGAGCGTATTTTGTACACTTTGGACCAGAATTTCCATTTTCAATACATTAGTAGATTATTGAACTGTGTGTAAGGTAAATTAGCTCCAACAAACATTAGTATAGAAAAGGAAGGCTGCTTTTATTACAAAAGATTTGTAAGACTTTTTCTACTGTAATTTCTTAGTAATTTTTCCATGTTCATAACAATGGATAAAATTCAATGGTGTGCCAAAATTGATTTTACCCTTTTAATGTATAGCACATTATGTGTATTGACCCACTTGAAATATACTTGAACATGTAAAAAATGAAAGGAAGAATCAGTTGTAGTTATTTGCAAACAGTTTGAAAGTTTTTGTAATGTTTATTATGAACATTACTCGTCAATAGAGTGTTTACAGCCACAATATACACATTTCCGTAGCTAGGAATTGTATAAATTATTTGTTTGTGTATATGTTGATGTCTTGTACTCTGTTGTCATATACTCTTGTAAAGATATAAGTGTTACAACACCAGAGAAGCATAAATAATAATAATACTTTTCAAAGGTAGTCTTTTATCTGTACTTGAGTGTAGAAGCATTCATTCTAATGGTGTTACGATTCTAATTCAAAGTGAAATAGAAAGGAAAGAGAAAGCAGAATTCAACTTATTATCTTAGACAGAAAGGGTAGCAGCTGCAAGGTTTCCGCTAAAGTTGCCAAAATTATGCTTGAGACGAAGAAATTATAATGCTCGCCAAAGTGATTTGAATGTTTCCAGGGCTCCGCCCTCAGGGACAAAGTGACGACATGCTCCAGAAAACTGGTTTCCCCCAACCAGTTCTCCTAATCGAAATCGGGGGTAAAGTAGTTGGAAAGGACTGGTTGGGGGAAACCAGATTTCTGGAGCACGTCGTCACCTTGCTAATGAGAGGCGTAGCCATGGGACCAATCAAGGCATCTTGATGCTCGCACTCATTATGTAAGACAGACGTGTGCAGTCGTACAAGCCACGTTGCCAATCTGAACGGCGCCTCGCCTTTCTATTATGTTTAAGACATCCTCACAGTATGATAAAGTTGAATTCCTATAATTTATAGAAAACAATCTGAGTTTGAAGCTACTACCTTATTTCCGCGAAGATTGGTCTGGCGTGGCCTTTATGTTTAGGGAAATTATTATTTCTCAGGTTTGCGTTTGATGAAGAGTGACACGCTCGCTGGTTTGCGCAACATCATAATAAGTAAAATATGACATTCAATACAGGAACATTAAGGTCTGTCCTGGGAAGCTCCGTCAACTAAAATGAACTAAACTACATTCAAGCAAATAACCTAAGAGAAAGCGTCCTGTAGAGAAAAGTAAACAAACAATTAGTTCTGTGGTGTAACCTGCCACTCTGTTCTGTTCCGGCTGAATTTAATCGAACTCTGCCACGTCCCACCTTACTCCTCTTCTTTTCCGTTGTCCTCAATAACGGAGAAAAGCTTACAATTTCCCTACTCCTACCTCGACTTGTAACAGTGTAGGCAAAAGTAGAGTTACAAGTATAATTGTACTTAGTAGGAACTGAATTAATTTACTTTCCATGGGTGTTCATTGAAACTTTGAATCGCTTTATTTGGCGATTGATTATTTATCGCGTGTGCAGTTAGAAGTTTCTGGTATGTCATGTACACAACTACGTGCGGTATTTGTATGCACATAACTCACAATGCCGTCTGTCTGTCGGTGATAGTCTAAATGTTTTGCACCTGCCATTAACTAGTTTCAATACTGGATAAGTACCTAAAAATTGTGGATTTGGTACTTGAGTAGTTATACTTTCACAGTTGTACTTATCCGTAGCTTACAGTTTACAATTCTACCTAATTGTATGTCTGTTCCACTTGATGATAAGCAAATACATACTTTTCAATACAGTCCGAATTCAAAGAAGTATTGACACATTCAACAGCGTACCGAGAAGACATGAATTACATACCATAATGAAATTCTTTAGTAGTAAAGATAAAAGACATCAGCTAAATCAGGTTGGAACCCATAGAGAGCCCTTCATTAGTAATGAACGTTCTTTATACTCAGTTTCATTAACAGACAGCTTAGTCGGGTCAAATTAGGTATAGATTCCTTTAGTTTCTATCAAATTAGGTGAGATTAGAATTGTTTGTTTATACAGCTGCACCAGTGCTGCTATTATTTAGAATAAGAGTACTAGGAATGACAGGATAGATATAATTTGAACCTATTATGCATGGAGGAATGGATGGGAAGGGAGTTGGATTCACAAAAGTACGATGGTAAGAAAGATTTGCGTACATATACTTATTGTAATTGATGTGTCGTCGTTTCTGAATGTTAGTTGTCTTGTGTTTGGCCTTTTAGTTTTCTAGTTCTTTTGTGTTTATGTGTACATAGCTTATGTTTCCTTTAGTGCAAAGAATACGGAGAAAGAATTGAATAGGATAATAGGATGAATACCTTTGATATTGTAGTTGATACAGTTTTTGAAAATACGTTTCTAGTGCTGAAACTGGCAAAGCATTTGTTATAATATTAACGTGTATTAAATGCATTCCCTTGTAATAGACTACCTCAGCCACTATTACTACTTATGGCAGTGTAAAAGGCTTGTAGTCACCTAGGACGTTATCTGCACAAAGGATAATAAAGGATGCATAGAATATGATAAGCCTTATAAGCTTTGTAGTTTGTAATGTAGGTAGTTGTAAGCTCTCTGTTGTTTGTGTTCTGTACTTGCGTTGCGACTGTGAAGTCGAGTCTTCATTTATTACTTTGTCATCGAGTTTCCTGGCCTAAGCTCAGAGATTTCAGAAAAACGTTGTTTCTCCTCTACGGTTCATAGTTTGTGCTTGTGACTACATATTACTGCTGGTTTGAACTCGTCGACTCGAGGAAAATAACGCGTTAGTTCTTCCTCCTGTTTGTCTTTAGTTTAGAAGTAGTTCACTTCAGTTAGCTCATGCAGACAAGTTGAGTTCAGCATTCTCATTCCACACTCACCCTATATGTATAAGACAGGATATTATGCATGTACTTACTTTCTACATTCAATCTTCGGGGAAACCATTAAGCCTGTAGTAACCAAATCATAATTTTTTGTTTTGTTTGACTTTTCCCAGAACTTGCATACAGAACAATATAAATGTTCCGCGTCAGTGCTCACAAAAACCAATGCCATTTTCAAGAATGGAAATACTTAGCATGATCTTACAGGGAAAACACTTTGGTTACCTGCTACCCAACCATGTCATGCCACTAAATTTTCATTTTAATAACTCAAGTGTATTGTATGCACGAATACACATACTGCATGCTTTCACCTACTTTCACTATTGTTCTCTACAATAAAAAAGCAAACAGGCAGGCAAGCTCTCTGAGTTACGTACTTCCCCTCTCTCCCTCGGCAATTATTGTCTAACTCGGAAACAACGAATTGATTTTGAACTTTCAGAGAAACTTTTTTAGACTAATTTAACTCAGCACCTCTTTTATTCATTAAAAATTAATCTCTTAAAGATCCTTTGTTTCTTTTCTTTACTGTATAAAACATTGAAGAAATTTTTATCAATCGTGAGGGCATTTAATTGTCTTGTTAAATATATTCTAAATGTTATGTAAACAGCCAGTTTGGTCGTAAAATGAACCGTTTGTTTACATTGCTAAAGTACGGGTAACGATATTTGTAAATTGAAAGTTCCAATAGATAAACAATGGACTGAAAGTCATTTCATTGTAAATTGTAAAGGACACCATAGTCGGCTTAATGAATGGACAATTGCGGAATGCGTAAGTATTTGCAAACAGTAAGAGTAACCTCAACATGATAATAATTTTTAGCAACATACATAAGTAAGGGAAGGAGGAATTAGTATCTCTTGTGTGTATTTAAGCGATAATAGTAAGTGGCTGCATTTTAACAGACTTTACTTACTGGCTTATGTGTAGGAAGAACTAATGGTTGGTGGCTTGAAGGGAGACTATAAAGCTGTGAGCTCTTAGTATTGTTCAGTCGTGCTCATTCTACTGCCAATTAAAAACCCATTTTGGACTGGTATGAGTATGATAAACACTTGGTGGTGGCGGGTTTTCCCTTGGCTTGCTATAGATTATTGCTAACCCGTCGTTAGAATTTGGGCTTTGTTCTTTTCCCGACTACGACTAATCGTAACTACTACTATTACACTACAGATATTTGTCCACATGGCAATTAGTGGGGTCTGCCTTTGTGGTTCTGGGCAAATGAGACTTATCTTTGTCTGGGAGTCCTCGTAGTTTGTAGGTAACAGTCCTAGACATGTATGTAGTAATTATTCTTTATTCCACACAGCAAACAGATCCTCCCCTTATTTCTCCAACGAAACTCCACACACATTTCCGAACTACTTTACTCAATTCTCTCGAGTTCTGCTCAATTTATTTAAGCTTATTTTCCAATATTCGACCACATACATCCCTTCATCCTACTGTACTACTAAATTCTTGTAATTCCTACTGTCAACTAATAATCATGATCCTAAATTGAAATTGTATGCATTGCATGCGACTTTCAATAAGCTAATGGCATTACTTCTGTAGTGCTATATAGGATTGTATTCATTATTATTTTAATTACATGTTGAATGCCTGGCATTTCTTTAGCTCTTTTCTCTTTCACTATGGAAGTAATAACTTATATGCGTTTGATGCTGAAAGAGGTAAATAAAAGATTGCTTTCTCTTTGTCAGTTTGTACAGTAGTGTAAACATCATAAGTAAAAATACGTCACTTCCACAGGAAAACATAAAACTGAGTTATCTCCTTCTTCTTCAGAGACAAGTTTATATTTTTAATGTACTTTTCTATTACTGTCCTGAAGACTTCCTTTTCTGTCATGTCCTGTTTTGTCTACTTCCTTCATAATCATAAAGGCTACATAACACAAGACTCTGTCCACAATAGTACCTACAGATCCTTGTCATCAATTGGACTGAGAGGACCTTTACGAAGTCTGTATAACAGATTTAATGGACTGTGCTGCATTTATGTCCAGTCATTCCATTCCATTCCATAGCTCTACATCCCCCTTCCCGTCATAAGTGTAAAAAACGCAGAGTGCTGTCCAACTGTCCACTATCGTATTTTACGTTGATCACCATCATCCACATTTCTTTTTGATGTCCTTTTCTCTATGTGTAGTACCTACAAGCATTATATACCTTGCCACATGCATTCGCACTTTTTCTGTTGCGTTTTTAATAGTTCCCCTTTTGAAATACGATAGAGCTAAACACACTTAAGGACACAATAGGCGTGTATATACTTTGTTTTGTACGAAATGTACAGCTTTAGTGCACTCTTATATCTATATTAAATGCGATGATAGATTTTCAAATGCGGAGTTTTTTCAAATCACATTTGGGTGTAGGATTGAAGTTCGATGTGATGAGTTATGTGAGCAGTGTTGTAAAACCAATAAGTGAGGTAATGGAAGGTGAAGGGGGAAAGAAATTACAAGAGAGGTTTTGTCATTCGGTTCGTCGTGAATTAGAGTACTAAGTAATGTAATGTAATAGGAAGGAAGCGGGTGGTATTAGGATTGGTATGGCAGGGGAGTGAAGTTAGGTGCTAGTTGAGTTGGCAGACTTACTTACCAAAGTAAGGTACTTGCCTTATTGCATTGGCAGCAATTAATCGTCCCAATACAATAAGACACGAGAAATAAGAGAAAAAAGAATGAGAGGTTTAATTCACTTGTGTTATATCTGGGCGATTAGCCTTATGTGTCTTTCTTTTCTTCACTACACGTGCGTTTTTCCTCTTCGCCGTCGCCACTTCAGTTACTCCTGCTCACTTCGCTTTTCACTATCCCATTATTTTTGTGCTCAAGTCGACGGGAATTTGTGGGGGACCATAACTCTTTCAATAATGCCTTGTCCCCGACATAATAGTTCTAGGTGTCGTTAGACAGTTTACATAGTATTAATGGTAAATAGCTAAAACACGTTCCTCCATGTCTACGTACGTATGCTAGGCACACAGGTATGTACTTTCACATTGAGAGTTACCATACATTTTCTATCACAAAATATATGTGTCGACAAATGTTTTCGATTTACCTTCTACCAGAGTTAGAAATAACGACAGAAAATGTATTACTATGTTCTCCCATGTACCAGAACAGTGAAAATATAACTAAAAATTGCATAGTTCACTGGTACAGATGTTTGGTTGGTGTCAATACAAGTAGAACAACTGTAGACACATGCACTTGTGCTGGGTGCCCCAATTCTTTCGAGAAAAAAGACGAAATATAAGATACGCCACTTAATGGTTTGTCTATACCAACTACCTACTCTGGGAAAACAAATGAAATCTTTCGAAATGTTGCTCCATTTGTATTTTTAATTCAAGATGCGGTATTTTATTGTCAACGTGAGCATGAGCTACTATATGACTAAAATCGGAATGCTCTTTGCATAATTTGTGGCTATAGAGAAAGTTGGAATGTGAAAACCATTCTTCCGCAGTCTGGACATTACCACAATTGTCCTCTTCTTATCGTCTTATTCTCAGCTTGGCGAATCTAGAGAACATCAATTGGTCATTTGTGTCAAAGCCAGGTTTGCTTTGTTATCCACTTGAGTAGAAATATCAGAATGATTTCATTTGATCCACTTGTGTACATATAAAGTTAGAAAAGTCGTATTGGAGAATAAATAACAATCTACAACAATATATGTGATGGTTTGGCATAAAATTGTCTGAATTGTGTTGCAATACGATAACAGTTATTTAGTACAAACTTATTTGATTCTACTTGTGACAACCCGTTCATATACGAAAGTGCACCATGCACTAAGGATACTTATTATATCTGTACAAAGAGTACAAAGTCAACAAAGTAGTTATTTGAGCAGATACCTTAGATTGGTTATGAAGTTATGTATACCAAAAGTAATTTGTATCTGCAATGGCAGCAGTTGCCTAGTTCACTCCAGTAATTTATGTTTTATAACTATTAATAGAGCAAAAGAGTCGTAAAAGCCATTTACATGCTATTATAGCTGGTGTATATGTTGTGTAGCATGCTGCTGCTAGTAGCTGTTTAGTACCACATCCTGTCTCCAATTTGCAAAGTTTGCCAATATAAAATAGGCAGACGTGTATTTAGAAAGTGGTAGTACAATGCATTTTGATTGTGGAGTTTATTAAATGGTAGAACATTTCCTGCACATTTATTCTCTAACGCAAAGTCATCGTTTAACAAGCGAAATTGCCCGTTTATTGCTATGAAGTTGAAACAATCTGTTATTTTAAGTTTACCCACTAGCGCCTTATCGTATTTTGCAGTCTAATAATACGTAAGAAAAGTTGAAACAAGTAGAGAGTATAATGGCATGGCCGTTCCATATGTTGTGTTTACTTAGGAGTGTGACAAATGTTGGCCGTAAAACAAGTTAAGGTATTTTTATTTAAAGAATTCTTTTATCAGTAAGAGGCAATTGTATTTTAATTTTGACGTAATCAAGAAAGCCACATGCTCAAGATGCGTTGAAATAGTTCAAGTTAATTCAGTGAGGGTTGAGAAGATCAAACCAGACCACTATAGAAGATCCCGAACCTGAAGGTTGGAAATAATCCAAAAATAAAAGAAAAATGTATGCGTAAAGCTAGTCCATTGCCGTGCTCGGCTTTTGGTTTCGTCATTTGAATTGAAAGAAGGAAGAACAGAGCGTGCTAATACACTTACGCACTGAAAGTGCACTTATTTTTATAGCTTCAACTTCTCAAGTAGGTGAATGAATTGAGAAGAAGAAAACAAGAGCCACAGAAGAATATTGCTGGCCTGGCCTGTACCGTCTGAGTCCACAGAGTCAACTCAAGTGTCCCAACTTGACCTGAATTCCCTTTGAGACATTGGGGCAGACAAGACGAGACCAAACCACGAACAAAAGAAACGAAAAGAGGAAAAGTATTTTTCTGAATCTTGTAAAACTCATGTCAACTGTGCAAAAAATAGTACCTAATACTACGTACCTTACTTACTATATACTACTGCTACCAAGTAGAACGAATACAATCCTACTAGAGAAGTCTTTGTCTTTCTCAATTCGAGAAACACTACAAGACAGTAAGAGCATTTCTCCTGGCTTTATACCTTTGCCTACTTCTGTTCCGTTTTCGGTTTCCTCCTCTTGCTTATTCCTAGTACTTTACCTTATTTTCTATATATTCAGTCAACTCTACTCAACATTTGCTTTTTGCTCTTGACTGGAGTTTCAATTCAACGATTTGTCTGTCTCTTCTTTCATTTTCTCTGTGGAGCTCCGCTTGAGTTTTACTGGATTGGACATTTTATCTCAAAATACTCACAACTTTCACTACAAATCTACACAGCAAGTTCTACTTACTACGGCAAACGAAACTTTCAAAAAGTTCCTATCACACTCTATCCTCAACATCTCTAATACATATATCTACAGAGCTAGATGCTCAAGCTACCACCTATAAAATACATAATGCAATGCAGAAAATCCCTTATGCGTTTCTGTGTAGGCGTATTTTATATACTACTCTAAATTGTACTAAAAATTAGATACATTTACTATCTATGGGTGTTCACATCAGTTTTGCAAAAATGTCCTAAATACTACAACTTTCTTGACCTTATCCAAAGTCTGGTCTCGTATTCCTCTATAACATATTTATCTTTTAGTATAAATAGAACTTACAATTTTTTCGGTTAAGTAAAAGGCTAATTAATGGTATCAATTTCTCTAAAAGCACATATCTGGGTATCAGTTCAGTAACAATAGATAAATAGGCTTGTTTCTCATACATCCAACACAACTTTCGTAGGTTAAGTACGAGGGAAGTTACGAAGTAGGGCTTGTACCTATTAAATGTAGAAGAAGAGTGTAATTTTAGAGGGACATAATTTTTAGGAGGGGTACAATTATTAAACGTGCGAGTAGTTTTTGGTATATTTTATGTGTGATGTGATCAATTGAAAGAGGAGGTAGCATCTTGCTCTGCGTGTGATGTGACAGCTTGGGTGACATGACAGGACTGTAGATGTGTGTATGTACCTATTAGGATTTAGTATCTCGGTGTGATAGTGAGGTGAGGTTAGGCCAAGGAAAGTCACGCTACTACTAACTGTGGAGAGTTTTAGTAATGTTCATCCATCATCCACATAAGTTTCTTACTTTTCCTTAGCAAACTGGCATTCCCCTTCATTTGACACACTTGAATGTTGGCAATGACAACGTTGAGTTAGGTAATGCTATACGTTTCCGATGGAAACTTGTAGAAAATTGAAGCTTTTCCATTGTGAGGGTATCACATGAGGAGGAAGATATGCAATTTATGCTTGGCAATTCAAACTATGTGTGTATCTACACGTAGGGAATATTGTAGCTAACTTTTATCAGCGTGAAAGTAGCAATGATTTGTGAATATTTCTGGCTACATGCATTTGTGGTATGGCTGACACCACGGTGCGCGTTTGTGAACGACTTCCTTCCATCCAGTTACCTGCTCACTCAAAACGTCTATAATACAGAACCACAGAATCCTAACGATTTATAGTTATTCCGTGCAGTTGTGAAAGAATTTCGTGGTCGTATTGTATCTCCTGATTCAGTTGAAAAGTTTCACTTTTTCTTTCCTAACTAGATGAAATACATTGTTGGCCCGTCCTTGTCCTCATATAACTCCAGGCATGTGTGGACTACAACTCAGAAATATATATAATTTTGACAAATTTACTAAAGATTGAAACGCAGGAAAGCCAATTTACCAAATTGCATTGTTGAGATGCAAAATCTGACAAATGGCAGAAATTTCTTTTCCTCAGCTCAGTTGCATTGTGCAATAAGTTTCACTACATGCTCCTAAAGAAATGCTCCGTACAAATAAATTATACGTTTCTTCTTCGAGGTTGATGAATACTGAGAGTGGGGAAAGGAATGTGTTGAGAATGAAAAATTAGCGCAAGTCTCGCTTGAAATCACAGTTATAATTAGCTCCACGAGAATTTCAAACTGACTTGACTTTTTGCTTAGTTATACATACTTACACTATAAGTAATAACAATATCCACTAAAAGACATGGTATTTGTATATTCATATTTCCCTATGTACTTAGTATTACTGACACCAGTATTAGCGGTTGCAGAATTTAGCATTTCTTTTTTGTTCTATAGTAGTTTGTTTGAAAACTTTTCATCTTTATTAAACTCTGGTGATTAAATTGAAATCTATTTTTCTCTCAGAGTTTATCTGAGAGTAATAATTTGCAGAAATAGAAAAAAGTGACAGTATAGACTTCTCTTATCGATGTATTTATAATCCACGCGAGAGTAATCTAGTTCAACTGAAATAGCCTATCTGTTTGTTCTACATCTCACCGTTTGCCAACAGATTATTATAACTATCATCATATGTTATGTAACTTCAGTTTGTTTACATTTTTGCTTTGTTTCTCTTTTTTACCGCATCTCCTGCCAATTCTACCTACTAAATGGCAATAACTTAAATAGAAACTTATGTGCGAGGAAAATAGTAAATTTTCTATTGTTTATATTATGCAAAGTAAATTATGTTTAGTGTTTAGGTACATTTAGAAAATGATTGTATAGATGTAGAGGGAGATAGCAGTGAAATGTGAAGATACTTTGTTCTTTAATGATAATTGTAGAGGAGATAGTCGAGTCTTAAGTAGTGCTCAATGAAAAAGAAGATATTTTAATAGAATATAGAGAGTCGACTTAAAGAATCAAGGGGCTGTACAAACATGTCTGTCAACTCTTTAGCCAATTCACCTCTCATTTAATAGGTTCCCTAGAAGAGGAAGGAACTTGGCCAAGAAACACAGACTTGTATTCACTGTATCATTTAGTGCGGTTTGACATTAATCTGTGCGTAAATACAATTTCGTGGCATGAAAAACTGGAATCTGTGCCAATTTTTCTGCACAGTTGTGCGTATGTATATAGTGCGTGGAAAGGATGATGCCAGACAAGTTGGCAGTTGGCACGCTACACAGCCGAAATATTTCCTTCATCTTATCATCGAATGACAAATTTCCTTAACGTGTCGGAAGAGAAATTAAACTCTTGCTAGCTGTCTGTTTAATTTTAAATAATCTAATGATTTAGTAAACATGTCTCTTCCTGTCCCACTCGTATCTTGGGAGTCACCATTTACTTTCTCAGAAATGATGTAACAAAGTAGTATCATCTACTATAAATGAGTGCAATTACACGGTTATGCTTTATAAGACTTGCTATCTATTTGTACTTTATTTTAACTAGTATTTGTCCATGTTGACTAGCACTCATAGTAGTAATGTACTTATTACGAATGCTTTATTCTTTTTCCTTTGATTCTTTACAGCCCACACTATATTTTCTATTTCCAGTTTGCAGCTAACAAAAAGTTTAATCTTTCAAAGCACAATTATGCGAGCATAATTCTATCTAACGGGTGTATTATTAGTATACAGATCACTTTTTTGTGTACTCTGTAGATTACAATGCGTAGGAGTTTGCTACTTTGTACTGTTAGAATTATACGCTCTTACAACTTCAGACACAAAAACTGCGACATTTCCTAGATGCCTCGATTCATCTAAAGCGCTATGATTTCTCTTGGTTTATCTTTCTTCGCTTCCCTTCCTTCGTCAGCTGAAAGTGTCCATTGTACGCTTCGCTCAAATTTTTCGGAGAAAGATATTCTGGATTTAATGTTAGCTTAAAGAATACAAGTAAGGTAGAATTTAGGTATCTTTATTACGTCTCAAAAGTATCCTGTATCTGTAAGATCAAAATGCATAGTTGCCTGTTATAGTATTATCCATTGTATTCCTGAGTTGAGAAATGTTGCAATACAAAAATATTTCATGTATATAGTTACTATATATTATATCCATAGTCGTTACCTGCTAAATATTAGCTGACAATGACAACATATAAAAAGTTCTTACATTTTGTGTGGGAGAACTTCTATTTTTAGCGATATCCAATATTCAACAGGAATAGAATATCGTTCTGCACAGTAACTATATCAGTGTATCTTTTGTTGTCTATTGTGGTGAGAATGTTGTGCTGAGACTCTGAGTTCCTAAATATATTTAAAAATCGAAGACGTTAGGTGCTTGTGTTAATAATAGTTTGTTATTCTCATGTGACAACGTTAGAAAAAGTAACTTTGCCTATGCAATGTTAAGCAGCTCAAGTTCCCATAACGTTTGAATCTACCTGCATTCGATTTCCTATCAAATATGAATTTAGACATTTTAAGGACTTGATACTTGGTAAAATCTTAGAAAGGCGAGTTTATGGAGTTTAGACTTTCCACCGAAATACTACACCAACTAGGTTTCTTAGGCACAGAATAACATTCGCTTGCAATCAATGCACTCTGTCAATGCCTTATCTCACTTATTGGATATTGAAGTTCATGCTTAGTAAAGTAGCTAGGTTGCAAGTTTTAAAGGAGTTATACTCCGTTACTGGGAATTGTTGATGTTGATTCGTTGTTGCGGTAAAAAGGGTGAAAGATATAAGTAGATGCATTCCTAAAGAAATAGCATATTCCAACTTGGGAATGGAATGACGGAAAGGAGAATATGCTATAAAGATTCTTTACAAGGAAAGCGACAACATAAAGGGATACCTAGCTAACTCTACACAAAGTTACTCTGAAATCTCCATATACAAAGTTAGGTTGCTATCTATTGCTTCCTTATGCTTTCCATCTAATGGTACATATTTGTAGAGTGCTGTAGTAGTTTCCTCTCTGAGTTGTGGATACCTATTTAGTCTTTTACATACCTATTTCTACACAATATTTCAATTTTGTGTAAGGATATCCTGTAGGTAGATCAATTCGTGTAAATCGCATTCTGCTCCTTGCACTTTTGTGCCTGGTAAACCACATGAGTGAAGTCCCCAATCAACTTTCATGATGTAATCCTATGTAACTTCAACTGAGACTAAGTAGATTCCCTAGAATTTTGAATACCTAGAATACATTTTGCAAAGATGTTAGGAAAGTACGAAGCGTACAAGAAATACTTCTACTTAGTGTCTTCCACTGAAAATCTTTAATGTTTCTGCACTACACCCATGAAGCTTATTTCCTAGTAGTGTAACTAGTGTAGCACATACTGAACATACTTAGTCGCGAAACCATCTAATCTGTTAAACATTTTCTATTTACCTATTTCTACTGCTTTTATTTTTGAAGTGGGTTTTGCCTCCATTTTCTATCGTTAGTAGTTTAACAAATATATGAACTGGAAGGTTTGAGTATTAACAATAGAGCACAATAATAGATAACTGTATGTGCAGAGAAAAATGATTCGTATTCAAAGATGATGTGATGAAAAGATTATAAGGACTTCCCATTTAAGCTCCTCAAACGGAAATTGCAATTAGCCACAAAAGGGAAATGAGTAGTGAAGGGCTAAATTAGTTTCCTCGCTCTGTCATTTGTTAGATTACACATATTATTCTGGTTGGTAGTGGGTAATGAAAAAGTAAAGGATGTGCAAAGGAAAATATACATAGTGGATGTGCTGAAAGTGGTGGAATAAGTTTGCCATGCATGCGTGTTTTCGTTGAAAATAAAGTGCGAGTACGGGAAGGAGTGGAGGAGTAATAGAAATATTATTGTAAAGTGCCTGTGACTGTTGTGTGAGGATCATAGAGAGGCTTAAAGGGTTGAAGGTGATTATTTGGGAGAAGGTAGATCTTGAGTCTCTCCTATCCTTCTATCTAGGATTTGATACATTAGTAGTTTAATATAATCAAATCCCATAGATATCCTTATACAATGTGGAAGTTATAAGAAAAAGCTGGTATTAATGCACGTGAACTTGAGTCTACATATTCGGAGTAATTTAATGGTGAGAGTTGGATGGAGTATGTCAGCGAGGGAAGTTGATGAGTAAAAGTAGGGAGAGATGGGTTAAGTTGATGTAGTGTATTCCTAAGACTAATGTAAATATTATTTTTGGTTGGATGAATTGCAGGACTCTGGATGGTGCCAAATGGCTGAGACTACAGAACGCAGTAGTAGCGGCAGCAACAGCCTCTTAAGCTCCTCTATTAATTGTTGTAGCCTAACGAGTATATCTAGAAGAAATGGAAGAAATATAAGACTTAGTAGAAGTTCAAGTGTACTATGGAATAAAAGACTGTATCCCTCATGGCTCCTTTGGTGGCTAATGCTTCTTTGGGCTCCTCGGCTCTCCACAGCTACCCATGTTCCCCAGCAACAATTTCGACGCACTCCCGACAATCAGACTGCAACTCTGGGTGACACTGTCACACTCGCTTGCAGCGTCATCAATAAAGCAGGGACATTGCAATGGACGAGAGACGGGTTCGGAATGGGAGTGGATCGAAGTCTGGTCGGATACGATAGATACAGAATGATTGGAAGTGAAGAAGAAGGTATGTAATAAATATGCATGACACACTCTGCTGATGCAAAATGAGGGCAAGTATGGAAATTGATTAATATGCTCTGACATTTATGATGCAGGTGACTACACATTGGTAATAGACCATGTGACACTTGAAGACGACGCAATTTTCCAGTGCCAAGTGGGTCCTGCTGATGGAACCAGGGAATTACGTTCAGCAAATGCCAAATTGACTGTGGAGGTACCAACTCAACCTCCAGAAATTATTCAGGGTGATTTTCTTCCGACGACTGAAGATCGCGAAATACAACTCGAGTGTATTTCACGAGGAGGAAAACCTGCTGCAGAGGTAAGCCTTTTTGTTTTTACTTAGCGTTTAATTTAAATTCATTTATGCTGAAAATAGATTGAGTTAAGGCCATATCGCTTTGTTTTTACTGAGCGATTAATTAAAATTGATTTTTTGGAGATTTATTTCATTCAATAAGTTTAATAAGATATTTCAAAGCGTGGTCATTCATAATAACATTTTCACGTATGAGTTTGTAGAGCCGCCAATTAGGCATCTCTTTTGGTTATGTATGAAGTGAATAATATTTTAATATAAGTAATGAGGCTGAAAAAAGTTGTGCCTTGCCTATGTAATTTAAATTGCTGTCTCCTGAGTTTGTGAAAACAATATTTGACAAAGTTTAATGGAGAAAGTAGTATCTAGAGATAAAGACAAAGAAAGGAGTTTGTAAGATAAGGTAAATATAAGTTGAGGATTCCATTGGAGAGCCCAGGTAGACAAAGACTCATAACAAATGGAGAAAGTTCATGCATAACAGGAGAGTAACAATATGTAGTCGTAAGTTTATGTACATTTCGTAAGGGACTAAGCAAAGCAAGAATACTACAAGGAATTCTTTAGAAGATAAAGGATAAAGCTTAGATGATGGTAACGACTACGTTATCGCCTACTATGATAATAATCACATGTAATAATCATGCCATGATAATCCAGAGTGAACATTAGGTTATTCATGAGAGAACACAAATGCTGACATGAGATAAGGATTAGGAAAGTCAAAGAAACTGAGGAGACGACGGAGCAATCCTACAGCTCAGAGTTAGCCAACTTCTATCGTCTCCTCCACTAAAGTTTAGCCTGTTAGAATGACTATGCATTTTGGTAGTTTCTAAAGTTGACTACTAGAATGGTCATGAGCAATGCTATATGATATAGATAGTCGTGTCTCCAAATTGCAACATATTATATAGCTTCTGTATAGGTAGTACCACAAATATATATGCATATATAGTATTATTATTGGCGACAACATATTTAGTTTGTCAGATAATATAAGAATGCTGTATAAACGTAAAGGGTTAAGAGTACACTAGGACATCTTGTCTTTGTCATGTCATTTAATATTGTTAACTCTTGTTGTTGCAAGTTGCATCAAAAGCGTGTATGTACTTAAGGTATGTGCAGTTAGAATGGAGAGTAGCATAAAAGCCTCCTTGACAGCCAAATATAATTATCGTAGCTTGGGCCAAAGTCTGGAAAGTGTAACGCCAAGTTTTCCTAAGAAGACGATGATGATAATAATATCAAGAAAATATGCGAGAAGCACATAATTACATGACGGCATGTCACATTACATTAGTACAACTACAGCAGTAATGCCTCCGTTTCAAGTTAGACAAACAAAGTCAAGTCAGTTAAACTCAGTCTCTATAGCCTCTCCACTCCTAATTCTAGCAAATCCAAATAACATTATGCAGAAAGTGAGAACTGCTGAATTTGCCGACGCAGTAACTACATAAAACAAAACTAGATTCTCTTTAATTATCTCATCTGTTTTGTTTGAATGCTAAATAAGAGTTAACAGCGCTAGGCGAATATCCACATCCACGGTAATAAATACGTTTCAGTATGAATTCTAGCTAACTCAAGAATGTGGGCTTATTCAATTCAATTCAAGTCAATGTATGTAAACCGAAAACCAACAATCGGCTGTTTTGTTTTAATCCATGTGCTCCTCTTTGTACATTCGTAGCTTTAGTTGATAAACGTGGAACACAAACGTGGAGTAGAATGAATAACGTCTGAATACTCGTATTTATTGTCATTCTTGAATTCCACGATGCATTGCTAAGGACCATTATAATAGAATTCGTAAGAAGCAGTGACAATTTCATGAATTTAGATGTGCTTTTAATAACGATCTGCATAAATTGGAACACTTTATAAAAGCTGTGATATTTGCTACAGAAAACTAGCAAAAGTTCTTCATCAAACTGAAGGACATTTTTATGGGAAAAATAAGTAAACTGGAGGGATATTATTAATCCCGTTATAATTCAGCCGTGGAAAGAACCACAACTTACCGCGAGTAAATTAAACGAGAGCAAAGTGAATTTAGTATGCTAGAGTGTTTCATTATATGTATCATGAGTTCTATTTTGTCGTGTGATTTGGACCTTTTCCAAAGTGGACAGAATCCTCAGAAAGAAAACATTTTGAGTTGCCTTATAAATAAAGGGTGTCATTTGCATTTTCTTCAAGCCGAACTAACGCCGATTCAATTACACAGGAATCTATTCCGTGGAATTTTCTCTCTTGTTTAAAAAGGCACACACTCACACAGTAGGGTTAATCGTAAGATAGATAGGTAGTAGGTGGAATGTATGGAGGAGCATAAGGAAAGGTATGCAGGAAATATTCACACGCAAATAAAATGCGTGTAAAGCACAATGTTGGAAGAAATCCCCTTAATATATCTCTCCGGCTCATTCCTAACTCTCTACGCATTTTTCAATGGTTTTCTGTTTTATATCAGCGTAGACTAGACTGCGTACGTGTCAAGTATATATAAATCTTATCTTTAGTAAAAGTACCATCAACATGACATGACGTGACATTAGAAAACATAAGAATCGTTATGGCTAGGAGATGAGGTTGATAATAATTAACGTGGTTCATAAAAACGAGACGAGTGTGTACGATCGTTGAAAGTTGTGCATTCAGAGGCTCTCCACATAATATGAGGAAGGAATACAAATCAGGAAAGGGATTTATCCCAGGACTGTTCTGGAACGATAATATTCATGTCTATTCACTCCAGCGGTTTAGATCCTTGATAATACTAAGTGTTTCTGTTCTATCATATTCCGTTGTTGTTTACACAGTCAACATAATGAAATATTATGTTGATGACAGAGTACTAATAAAGCCATATCAATTCACAAGTACCGTTCTGTTTCTAGAGATCTGAGAGAATCGGTGTAACTGTAACTGTTGCTATTATTTTAAGTCTCATTGTTAAAATGCTTAATAAACACACAAATTAAATTGAAACACTAAAGATAACTTTGATCCATAGCTTTCCAGAGACAAAGCCTTTCCAATTACCGTGATCTACTGCTTTTGACTTGATTTGATTTCAGTACCTTCAATTTAGTCGTAAATGTATGTGTGAATTTCTGAAACAATGGAAATTAAGCCCTTTAGAGCAATAACTTAACTTTAACTCTCGCAACGATAAAAGCCGAATGGGACAATGAATAGATAACATCCGAGTTATTCTATTACCATATTTATAAACCTTTTAACCCAGTCACTAGCTCAAAGATAAATTATGCCTTCCTGCATAGCGAAGTAACTGATTGGAAGAGAACCGTTGAAATGGCACAGGAAAGAAAAACTTTAAATTAGATATTCGTTTCCGAAAGTTAAAATTGCTTTCCGTCTCCACTGCATTGTGTAGTTTTTCAACACACTTCATAATACATAAATTGCCCTACCATATCTACTATAGGGGTAAATATCTGTAAGTGGATATAGGTAGAAAGCAATAGATGCCTAAAGGACAGTCCTAAGGCAGGAGTGAGTTGAGCTGAAAGAGTTGAAATTGAGCTCAATAAAATTCACCGGTAGAACCGAATGGGAGGGTTTCAAATTCAAATTGTGTAAATCCGCTCCTAATGTGTCTTTCTCCTCCATAAATAGTGCACATGACAAAGAGGGATTTGGAAAACACATTAGGACATAAAAAGATTCTATACCTTAAAACGCAGAGAATGGAGAAGAGAAAAGAGTGGAGACGGATGGCAATAGGAAATCACTGAAAGAGCAAGCGACAGAGTAGTACACTACAGACTAGAGAAAAGCACAGCTAACCAACAAAAGTAAAGTGAGTCGTCTTTTATTAGAATAGCTGAAAAGGGGGAATTGACTGATAGTTTTGTTGGAAGTTGTATATGTTGCTAACTAAATGCATTTTAGTGCAACGGGTTTACCACGGCTGTGTATTTATGTGTTATGAGGAGAGCTAAGCAATTCAAGTGGGTCCCTAACTCCTATTTCTGAGTATCTACTCCTATTGTAAGGCAATGGCCTACTATATATAAACTGAAAGTCATAATTCAGGAATGAGTGGTTGATCCTAAATAAAGAGAATTTATATAGCTAAAAGGAAAACGGTGACATTAATAGTACAATGTTCCCGCATGTACTTTACTCTAAACTTTTCCACAATAATATACACATCTACATATTTATTATGCACCGAAATAAAGGAAGTGTGTAGGAAGTAATAGTGAACAAAAGAGAGGTTAGGGACTTTTATTTACTACCTTACTGCTTATATGTCAGAAAATATCATGTGTCTTTCCCTGTCATTGTCAAAAATCATATTTAAAAGAAAGTAGCAAGAGATAGGTTATTAAACCTGGGATCTTTTGTATAGGTATGTGCCATTCGCTTTAAGAGTCTCGTGTTTCACTCCGACTTTAGCGGAGCGATATAGTTGCAAATGAGATAGGAAAATGCTTAAGTAATGTGATTTGAGTTGGAAAGAGCTTAAAGCAAAGTTATCTGTTGTGTGATGTAGAAAAGTAAAAAAACAGAATTTGGAATAGAAGAAAATACTTGAGTTGAGCTAAGCTAAGCTTATTCCGTTCTGAGCGTAGAAAACTCAGGATAGATTTGTATAGCATGAGAAGAGGATAGGAATAGGATGAATGGATTTGCATGAGTTTGTGCGTAGATAATGGAAAGACGGGAAATGTATGTGGGGTCTTCTTGGTCTTGGACATGAAGTCTCTCGAGAAATATATCAGCACTTGGAGACGTTCAATAGACATTTTATGGCAGTGTAGAGTGCAATAAAGGATTTCGGTCGTTGAGTCGAGTGAGTCTATAGTGCAACTTACACTTACACTACCTAAGGTCCTTCTGCTCCCAATGTTCAACTACCACACAAACCTTGTGTAAAGTATGTTTAGTATGAATACTAGGAAGGTGTATGCATTATTGCAACTGCCTATTAAATCTTCATATTATAGTTATAGAAGTAAGACTATGTATAGGATGGCAATTCTTCATGATATTATATCCCAGTATGATACGTAATTCTTGCTTAGAATAGCAGTGTAATGTAATGGTTTGATATGACAGGCAAGTATTGTCATCTGTGTACTTGTGTATTTGCAAGCCGTATGTTCGTGTGTAGGATTCAATGATGGCATGACACGAGTAAAGACTCTTGTCGGTTGTACGCAACGAGGCGAGTTCTATTATTGTATAATATTACTATGCATTGATATATCTGTATCCTCCGTTCCCTGTCCTGTCCTTTCATCTTTTTTTCTCTTTTCTTAGGCTTCGTTTTTTGTAAATCCTCAACCAAGTCTTGTCATTTCGTTTTTGGTGAGTTGCAAACCCACTACGTGCTTTCTTATATATACTCTCTTGTGACACGCTATCCATAGGTACTCCCTCCTACATCTCATATTTCTGCAGAAAATCTCGTATACAGTAGTACTTTGGTATTTACGTGTACCATGTACCCTTGTATATGTGTATTAGTGACAGGAAGGAAGAGTAGATAGAATAGGATGCTGTAAGGATGTAGTACTTAACATCAGATGACTCAAATCGCCACGAGCCACTTCCTTCTTACTTGACTATCCTGTTCGTGACACTTTGGAGTTTGTTCCCTTTTCTTCTTGCTCTTTTCTTCGTATAACCAAAAGAGAAAGCACTTGACAAGCTGCAATAGAAATAGTGCACTGACAGTGAGCACTGCACTCGTCACTCAACATTATGATCCTGCAAAGCTAAAACAGTATTATACAGTAATATCATTTCCCGTTCTTAGTTAATTAGTTATAATACTTTTCCCTATAGTCATGTGATACGCTTGTATATTCTCTTTCTATGAATAATGAAAATGTCTTCGGTCATCCTTAAAATTTTGGGTGGGGAATATTAAATTGTACTCAACACTGTTATAGTTATAGCTCATTGACAAATTGACAATTCAGCAGCACATAGTTTTAGTGATTCGAAGCGTTGATTATTATTTAATTGATGCTTATAGTAATGAATTAAATACTTGCACGGTAGTATATCTCGCAGCATGTAGTACTTTATCAGATTCCGCCTGGACATGTATGTATGTTAGTAATGATTTGTATAAATTATTTTATAGAATTGTTTTGTACATCAAACTGGAGAAACGTACTGATATTGTGATTTAATTGTATAAAGGTTGTGTTCTTGTAGGACATTGACATAAATGGGCTTCCAGCTGCTTCGGGCAATTTAAAGGTTGTTACTTTCACAATGAGAAATGTCATTACGAAAGCCAAAGTATCCTTTGGAAACATTTACCATTCTATAGAACGGTGTCTCAATAGAGAGCTAAGACAGATAGCTGTTTTACCTTTGCTATAATCTGTCGGTGCATTGTAATAGTTAGTAGCACATACTTTATATACCTAGAAAGAAACACAAGCCAACGTTACAATCAAAGCGGTTTTTATTGCAGCAATTCAAAGCAATGTAGAGAAAGAAAAGGGTAAGAAAGTTCCAAAGCTCCCACGAGACAGAAACCAAAGAAAGAGAAATATTCAGTGGGGGTTCCATTTGATTTTGATGATAGATAGCAGAGTTATACTCGCAGTATCTCGTGACTCATCTTGGCACGAAAGATAGGATGAGTGCTTATTTGGTATGTGAATGCAATACAGAGAGTTATGTAAGCAAATGCACGGAGGAATACCAAAAATTGAGGTAACACTCTAAAGAAACAAATTCCCAGTCTTTTTACTTAAGTCTCTAGATCTAATTTTATGATGTAAGAATGTCATGAACATATTGCAGTAAGCTTTTTGGCTGACGTAGTTAATGCAAATGTATATGCATGTAGTATGCTTAAAATAGTTGGGCATATAGTGCAGTGAAAACTCATTTTGTCTTTGTATATAATATCCTATTGTTAATGACTGATATTAGGGAAGAAATGGTAGATTGAAAGGAAAGGGAATGCATGGGGTGAAGATAATAGCTCGTCACCTCAGCTCTAATTGATTCAATGTTTTCTATGTCCGTCCATTATTTCCCTGTAGAGAGTATAGCTCTGTTTCCTGTCCGTATACTAAGTAGTATGAAGGATCATCTATCTAGATATAACAACCTACTACAATCTGCAGATATTTTCGATGGAGCAATTCGTTTTTGAGAGAAAAGCGGACGGAAGGAATGGAACAACGGAACTAGTCTGGATTTCAGTATGTGTAGTTGAGTTCAATTCAGAGTGGTGATTCATTGAGCTAGTGATGATGATCATGAGCTTTTCATAAACTAAAATGGAAGTAGAGCGAAGCGAGAGAGAAACTGATTGGGAGTAGTAGGTGCTTTGGTTTCCTTCTCGGTTGGTAGAGAGTGGGCTGAGTGAGTGAAAGGTAATATGAGTTTGCTAATAGATATATTATGTAACATATCTAATACACAAATGACTATAGGACTCAAGTTTGTTAGGGAGAGTGTAAAGCCGACACCAGGCAGTGCAATGGTGCTATTCGCAAACTGTCGCGTCCTGGATTCTGGACTGTGAAATGGAATTCTGGAGAAATTGTGCATGGAGTTGCATTTTAGGTGAATCATGGAAGTTGACATGATGGAATGTATAGTCATCTATTCTATCCATCTTCCTATCTGATTAAAACCTATCAGATGCTTTTGCTATGTAGATATGTACTTTTATCGGTTAACCCAGTGAGTCTAAGCCACAGCCATGGCACGGCTGCTTCATTTTCATTTGACTGCAGTGCAGAGTATAGACAGGCACAAACATCATGTATAAATAGTTAATATATAGAGTTCTGAAGAGTGTCTTTGTAGTGGATACATGGTAGTAACAATAATGAGAGAGACCTACTTAGATTTGCATGGCATACCAGGGAATTACAAGTATCTATTAGCATTATTCAGTGAACTACAAGTAGGTAGTGAAATGCACAGTATAAATTAGCATGCCGGGTAGAATGTAGTTTATAATGGAATGTAACGGGACATAATTTCTCAGAGTGTTATGTGAAATTTAGAATTCTCTTGTCCAAATGATTAATTGCGTGTTGATGTCCTTCACGTGACGGAAAAGGTGTCAAAAGCCCCTGAATAGGAACTTCCGCCGCCACAACGTAGTACAATGTTACCTCACCGAACACAGAGAGAGAGAGAGAGAGAGAGAACGAACTATCGAGAGTAATGCAATGTAAATGGTTGTTGGAAGGGAAGCCAAAGGAAAAGACCGCTTATTTCCAACAACCTCTTTATACTTTGTTCCACTCTCATTCTCCTCTAATTTTATTTTACTCTCTAACTCGTTCATCATCTGAAAAAACGAGGAGAGAGGAAAGAAGAGTCTTCATTGCATTACATTACATTAGTGCGTGAAAGAACAGGCCAGACCATATCACATCCACATCACATGGCTTCCCATGCAATCCCATGTCTCACTACTATATTTCATAACTAGTATAATATATATATATTCGGGTATTATAGTTAGAGGATTCTGTAAGAGGAGATAGAGAGAGAAGTGTCTTGAAGTGTATTGCATGCTCTTTCCCTCTCTACTTTGCTCGTTTAACTCTCTCAGGACTTTTTTCTTCCTCCTCTTTTTCTTTTACATATTTCCCTTGTAGTCTTTGGTGGCGGAATGAAAGGGGAGAGGATGATGTGATGAGAGAAGAGAGCAAGGCAACCTATTTATAACCTAACCTCCATTATATTATCGCAATATATTCCATTACCCACCCTGTATTACATTACATTATATTCCTCTACCTGTTTCTATCTTATTACATTACGCTCATTATTGGAATTCCCAATCCCACTCTTAGATGTGGTCCTCTGCTCTGCTGCACTCACTACCTATGTACTATGCTTCATTGTATCCATTATCTATTCCATATGTGCACCACCAGCCCTTTCTAATATTACTGTCACTTTACTTCTTAATATTAATATTTTGAACCTGTCCTAGGGCAGATTAGCTCAGATAACGCCACCCCTCCTTCTCCTACCCTAAAAAATGCATTTCCTAAATTGTGCTACAGGCCGTTTAGTCACAGTTTAGTCACCAATTGCAAACAAGTTGGAATTAAAAGCAACATGAGTTTTATATGCACTCTTTTAGCTTAAACCACAAGGTATTAAGTGCCTTGAGATAGTGGTACGTACTGCGTAGCGATATCTGTGATGAAAGCATCTGTAGATAACATCTGTTTTATAAAAAACGTCATGCCATAAACTATTGCTTTTCATATTCCTATTGTACCTTTATGGATAATCATTCTTCCGGTTGAAGTAGATTTTTTTACGCAGCACGGAAAAAAGCAAACCTTGTTTTTCAAAATTCCTTGACATTGACATTGAGAAACAACAGATAATGGTAGGAAAATATTTTTATGCACTGCCAAATATTGTTATTGTATCATCGTGCGAATGCTTAGCTCTACCTTACCAAAGGTCTGTGGAGAAATCAACTGTGAAAAACGTTATTTTATGATTTGTATGTGCATTTGAAGGTGGATGTATTATACAAGAGGGTAGGTTGTTTTTGTACCATGTAGATAGAGTATATTTACGTAGGTGTGCTCATCTATTATGCACATTACAATGCTGTGTAAGAGGAGGAAGTTAATATATGTAATGCAGACATAGTAGATAGTGGAAATTTCTCATACATAATGTATTTATGCACAATGCACATGTTCAGTTTCAATGGAGTTTCGATTCGCGTCTCGTGGCACGTGTTCAGGAACAATAAGTCATGTTTCTCCATGATAAATTTTCCATTTGATTTAGTTACTGACAGAAAACATATTGTCTTTCGGTATAATTTGTTAGCTAATAGTGAGCATCATATCTCTGCTCTGCAAAGTGCCACGCTTGGCTTATTAAATGTTGTGAAAAGCAATTCTGAATTGAATTCAAACAAAGCCACTACATTAAATAAGATACAACAAATACTAATCCCATAGACTGCAAGGAAATTACGAGAAAACCTAAAAGTCACAGTTGGTAATAATTGGAAGTGAATTTCTGTTTTTGTATATCATGAAACAAAATAGAAATGGGTGTAGGTGGGTTGGTTCAAAGCTTTCTCAGTTCTCCGAAGAAAGTCAAACTCAAGAGTGTGTGGGTAGATAACCCTCAGCACATTAGAAGAAAAGTGGGCGTTTTCAAAAAACAAACAAATAACGAGAAGTAATGAAATATTCAAATTCAGCAGAATAATACGTAATTCAACGCGGGTGTCATTATTTAATGAGTTTGTTGTTTGTTACCTTTACATTAAATATTTTATTGTCACTGTTTACCTAAGTTCTAAAGTTGATTAGAAAGTGGAAAAAAGATAAATTAGTAAATTAACGGAGAATGGTAAGTAATTAACTTACTAATTAGAGGACCCTAGTAATTGTAAACAAAATTTTGGTTAAACAAAGTAATCGAACAAATGTTTCTTGTACTTGAAATGGCAGTTAGTTGGTAGGAAGTGAGTAGTAATGTCAAAGGAAGCCAAAGACAAGTCAGGGAGAAATACTCAAGACATTTAAAGAAAGTTTCAAGAGTGGAGGAAGGAAAATGAGTTGAAGAAGAAGGAAACGATTTGAGTAAGTGAAAGGAAGAGAAAGGCACGTGCTTCGCATGACATTATTTTGTTACATTTATTTAGTCTTACTTAGTAGTAGTAGTAAACTCACATACTTATTGTATGTATGGACTAGTAGGTGAAGTAAAGCTGCATGGCATATTTATGTAGTCTTATTCCAGAGATTATATATATTAATCTTGTATAACAGCGTTTGTGTTTCCTCGGTTTACACTTAAGTATAAAACACTACTTGCATAGTTAAGTCATGCGATATAAGACTGGACTGGCAATGTGCCCCTCTTATTTTCTGAGTTTGAATAAAGTCATTTCTAATTTTCTTTGGAGTAATTAAACGATCAGAAACACACTTGAAAAGGCTGTGTTGGTAAAAGTTGTTGAGTTCGCTCGGCTAGAGTTGAGTTAACTTAACTGAATTCCATAGAATACACAAATCTACAATTTCATCACAACTTTCGTTCCTCATCCTCTGCCCATTTAAAATAGTTGCGTTGTTTTCTTGTCCTATTTAGAATACTACATTGAAATGTAGAAAATTTTTGATCTACACACCTGTAAAGATATGTTAATGTATTTTTTAATCTACCTAATAAATTTAATGGCGCTACAAAAGTTAAATCAATTTTATCATTGAAATCGTAAAATTCGTCTTGATTTTTATGTTGTTTAATAAAGGATTATTTTTTAATAACCATTGAGTTAGTTTCAGTCAAAAAATGTGCTGGATTAGCCTGGCATTTATATTCGTAATCAAGTTAATAGTATTCATACCGAAAGTATATAGTATGCCATAAATATACGTTATGGTTTGTGAAGTGAGATGAAAAGATTTCCGATGACATGAGAGTACATGACAGCAATCTTATAAGGTGAAGGGAGATAGACAGATAAACATGCTGCGACGTGTGTTCTGTGCTCGGCCTCTATGTAGCTACTCCGTGTCACTGACATGACGGGACATGGCAGGTTGACTCTTCTTTCCCATACAAATTAAAACGTTGGCCTATATAAGAATGGGAGGCAGATAGAGATGAGCTAACTTACCTGTGTATTTCATCAATCCAAGTTCCGTAGTGATCTAAGTCAAACTATTAGGTAGATAGTCACACGAAAGGAGAGACTAGTTTACAGAATAAACGGACGGACAGGGAAGCTCAATAAAGTCATTAAGTTTTTTCTTCCGGTTTTTGAAAGGCAGGGCTGATAATGGAGAGAGCCAAAAAGGGACATGTGAAGGTTTGACAAGGTGTTGGCACTAGTACATGACATTTCCCGCAGAGTGAGATAAAAGGTGTCATAAAGAAATGACGTTACTGTTCCTATACTGGATATACATTCATCTAGTGTACCCATTAAATTATAGATGTGTCTGAAACTAAGTGTAACAATGAAAGCTACCTACACCTTACAAAACATGAGTCTCCAGCCCAGTCTTAATTGTCCATCTAAAAAGGGCAAAGGGAGAACAAACATGAAGAAAGAATGAGCAATTATTCCTTCTGCTTGGCTTGACCTGGATTAGGTTGAATCGCTCAAAACTTGTTCAAGATAATGACTAAATTCCATCCATCCATTACTTCTGCAGAGAAAAATGTAGGGCTACTAGTACTAATTGTGATTAGGTGCTTTAGTAAAGATATCTTTGGTAATTAGAAATTCTATATTTTGGTGAAGGAAAATTGGATAGGGAATTCTAAAGATAGATTCATTAAATAATAAGTGCATTGGTATGTGTACGATACTTATCATTGGGAAAGTTAATATTTGTAGAAGGAAGTATCAAGACAGTAGAGCAGAGGAGATAAGAATGCCATTTCTCTATTTTCTTTTGCTGGACGCATATAGCAATAAGAACATGACATATCGTATCTTAGCGAAGGATCTGATTTTGACAGGTCGTTCGTCAACCAACAACAACCAGCTGAACCCAGACGGACTTTACGTATTGTTAGTAGATCTACGATGAAATTGAACTGTTTCTGCTGTGTACAAGAACTTACATACTTACATCCTGTCTACAAAACTACATCACACAAACTAGCTGGACAGAAAGAGAACAAATCAAACTCAGCTTACAGTTGCACAACATGATATATTAATAATATTATGGTCCGTATATAAATAACATAGACAAATACCAAGAATAGTACATGGTACATGTGTATAATAAAATAATATCGTAGCATATTAAAGCGTGCATATTGTATTCTATTCTATTATCACAAGAAATTGCAGATATTATTTGTCTGTGTATACATATGTAGAAATGTACACAGAAAATAATGCAATATGTTTTGTGTGTGTATCAAGCTAAAATCAGTCTCCTATTTGATATCAATGCATATATGAGAAAGGGTATATAGAGGAAGAGGTCAAGTCAACTCCACTTAACTGAAAACAAGACAGAAAGGAAGTGGAGTGCAGAGAGAGAGTCAGTGAGATAGATAGGGAGATAAAGATAAATAGATGACTGAGGAGACGTGTAGCATGAGATTTTTCTATGGAGAAGAGTATGTAGGAGAAAGGAGATAGATAGATAGGGAGAGACAGAGATGGATAAGAGTCGGAGATAAGATTGGTATAATGTAAACTGGATGGTATGTGTAAGGTGGGTGGGATGGAGTGGGATGAGTGAGGTTTATCGGATGTGAGTATCTCTGTATGGGAGATATGTGAGATAGGGATGGAGACAAGATGAAGACATCTCAAATTGAATTTTTCTTTCTTTTCTTTCTGTGGCAGATAACATGGATTGATGGGAGCGGGCAAGAGATCAAGTCGGGTGTGGAGACAGTAAAGGAGCCACTGGACGATGGGAAGCGTTTCAATGCTCGCTCCATTCTCAAACTTCGGCCGAAGAAAGAGCATCACAACAAAACGTTCACATGCCAAGCTCACAATCGCCCTGCCAAAGAAGTCATGAGTGCTTTCATCCGTCTTGAAGTCAAGTATGCTCCTAAAGTCACCGTCAAAATCCTTTCTCCCAAGATACAAGAGTACGACTCGGTCCGAGTCTCTTGTCGAGCAGAGGCTAACCCACCCACAACCACCTACAGATGGTTCAAAAATGACCAAGTCCAGAATGCAGAGGGCACTCATCTCATCCTTCACAATGTCACCAGATCCGATCATAATGCCATCATCAAGTGTGAAGTCTCCAATCAAGTTGGCAAAAGTGAAGAGTCAGAGACCTTGGATATCAAATGTAAGTTATTCATTTTTATTTATTAATCCATAATGGAGCATCACCTTCTTCACATCAGATCACAAATCTATTATATATACTCTCATAATATCTATTAACATACGTCTCCCTCCATTTGTCTAGTTGTATTCTCAATTTATAGTAGAGGCTGACAAAATGGAGGTACATGACATCTACAACGTTCATGGAGTACCGTACATAGTTTTTTGAATTATTAACTCACAAGGCACCCTTATTACAAAAATCCTACGTATAGGTTGGAAAGTTAGTGTTAAGTGAAGATATAGATATATCTTTCGTGGTGCAATCGATGATATAATTACAGCTACGTTAGTGTATCTGTATTCGTTGAAATATATTCCTAGTTATTTTCCTGAGCGAGAAAATTGAGTCTCAATACGGTTTGGGAATATGTCAGAAAAATGAAATGGTTGTAGTAGTAGGTAGTTAGGAAAGAGTTCTAACTAGCTTAGGACATTTGGACCTACTTATTTTGTGTATCTTGTCGACCAGTCTCTTTCACACATATCATCTAGAGCTTATAAATGCAAGTGGAGCATGCAGCTACGTCTTTTCCTTGTTTTTCTGTCTGTGAAATGTACTTATTGTAGATAGGTAGCTACTGCACAGTGTATATTAAAGAAGAACTCTAAATTTGGGTCATGGAAAGAGAAATAGTAGGTCTAGATACTTTATGAACGCAGCTAACAATAAGAAATCTCTATTGCATCACATATACACTAGTATATTATATTATTACGATGCATCTGCGATAATATAGATATATAGAAAAGTCAATGTATGCAGTATATTACTTATTGTTAGTAATATAAAGTCTGAGGATAGCATAATGTGTGTGTTTTCTGAGTAGTAGTAGTAGGGAAGTAATTTGGTATGGCGTAAGCTATATATCCTCATGGAATTGTAGCTTAAGTACGGAATAGCTTGACAGTTACGACACTCTCCACATACTGATTTTCAAATCTGAGAGAGTGCGAGTGGTAGAGAAAGCGAGAAAAAGAATTCCTTTTGGTCGGTTTCCTTGAATTGCATTGGAATGGAAGGCCTTGCCATGTATTGCCTCCTGCTTTGAAGTGAACTGACTGTTGTGAGTGATATAGACACTTTGCATTTACATTTACATTTCCTTTTCTTCCTATCACCAAGTCAAACCAAAGGAAAAGAAACTGGGAAAAGTCGAGGAAAGTCAAGTGAGCCACTATGGTTTACATACAAACGCTGTGATGACTACCAACCTGCATTTCTTACGTACACACACATCCAGAGCGGACACAGATTGAGAAACAGCAGATACATACATTCACAATCAGTGATTTCTCCGTCTTGGAGAAATAGAAAGGTGTAGACTGCAAACACATTCCTTTCATGTAGATAGATATACATGTAGACGTTTGAAGAAATGGACACCTACGTATTCTAAGCACAGACGTAGAGCAGTAACTATTCATTTCACCTCTTTGTGCCCTTTGCGGGTAGAGTAGCTGTTCCCTACTCCCCGAATGCCCCGTATGCCACGTACTTAGTTGTACGTACCTGTCCTGCCGTTTACCAGGCAGTGTCGACGGCTGGCTGGGTTGGTCACGGTTCTGTGACGACGTCCGGTCCTGTCCCAATGTGAGGGACTATCCTGGTGTGTATGTGAGTGTGCCTGTTACCCGGGTATGTCTGCGGTTGTGTATGAGTCCCGAAGTATGCTTAGTTCCCCGAATGTGTGTAAGTAGAATGAATCCGAGAATGAGAGTTAGAATGAGAGATTGGAGTGAATGTTTAAGTTAGCTTTATTGGGACTAAGTATGTCCCCAACAGTCCAAGAGAGAATGAGGAATAAATGGAATGTTTGATTGTCCAGAGTGCATGAATAATATAGTTAGTTCTAGTATAGTTATAGTATAGTTATAGTTGTATATATGTATAGGGATAGTGTGTATGGTGTGGGAGGAAGATGAGACGGAGAAGAGGAGAAGAGACGTGGCAAGAACACTACCATGAGGTAGTGTTTGTATCTCGTGGGAAGGTGAGTCCTGGACAACAGGCCGGGATTTACCTTCCAGGGTCCTCCCTCAAAAATAATCCCCAGGGGGAAATAATCCCCGGGTAGTAGGGGAAAAAAAATAATGGGGTTAACAAAAAGAAATATTTCCCACCAGTGATATGAAACCCATTACCCTGTACAAAAATATTTGGGTTACAAATTAAGCCGAGCCAGCCTCTTACTCTCTTTATGGGCAATAAACCTGGCTATGCTCCGAGCGTATTTAATTGGCCCGTGACTCTGATATAATCTAGGGGGAGTAACACCCCGAGACTTGGCATCAGCTCTCCTAATTTTTAAATTAGCGCGATAGCGCAATCGTCTCCTACCTCTAGCAATAGATTTACAATGTTTACATGTCTTATCTATAATCTTAGTATTATACAAATAACATGTTTTATGATTTGATGGAGGAGGTGGAGGAGCTGGTATTGATGAAAGTGTTGTTGCCGTGGTTGTCGTTGCTGCTCTTGTTGATGATGATGCTGCTGCTCCTGAGTCTTCTGGCCACGATTCCGAGTTGGCATCGGAAAAGTTGACAAAGCGTGGCGATGTCTTCGGAACTGCAACTTGGAGATTTGCTGGAGAAGAAACGTCAGTCATTTCCTCGCCCCACGATCCAAGGTCAATACAAGGAAAGTTCACAGTGCGTGGGGTTGGAGGAGGGGATGCCCATGAATCGTCATCAGAGAGGTTGAAGACGTATTCAATGGAGTCTGCTACTTCGCCATTGTCGGAGAAACTGGAGCGTTGGTGACGGTGTAGTTCACAGAAAAGAGATTGAACATCCGAAAATGGCCATGACCGAATACAGTGAAGAGGAGTTGAAAGATCTTCGAGAGATTTAGGCTTTTCGGCGATCAATATGCCAATTTTCGCATCAGACAACACTTTTGCGATTGGTTTATCTCTTTTACGAGCAAGAGTGTCCACGAATAATAAGAGGGACGTAAAGAGATTGATATGGAGGTGAGAAAGATCATAGGCTTTTCTGTAGGTTATCTCTAAACTATGCATTGCTGCATTAAGACGACTCAAAAACTTAATAGTAGGTCTTTTATACACAGAAAGAGTGAAGTCAGAAGATTTTACAAACTTGAAGTCGGTCAAGTCAAGATTTCTCTTTCTGGCCTCTCTGTTCATAAAATTAAAGACTGAAAGAAGAAGTTGAGAATCTAATTTAGCATATTTTAACATGTTAGAGGGCAGGGGTCTGAAGCGCCAGTCGAACACTTGTCCGGACTTGTCCACGACTGTATTCATATAGCGTAAACATAATTCCCCAAGACCGACTTTAGTTAATCTAGGCCCTTCTAAAATCTCGAAATATTCTTGTGTGTCTAACACAGCTACTGAGAAGATGTGAAAATCTCTCTGCAGAGACCACAGATCATTTTTAGCATCATGAAACAATTTTATGATTTTAGAGGACTCGAAGATAGGTGAAAGAAGAGTTTTAATTTCTTTATGCAGTTCTAACGCATCTATTACAAAATCATGCGTAGTAGTAGAAACTTGGACAAAGCACGTTATGTCAGCATAACTGTCGTCCGCGTTCCCTTCCCTGTCAACTGCGATTACTTCTGATTGAGAAATGATAGCTACTGCTTCTTCCAACTCTTTAACTGACCCAACTAATTTAAAGATTTTATTTCTAGCAATGGAAAAAGGTTTGAAGACAGAAATTGGTGGTTGCCATGAATAAATTAGGTCCTCATTAGGATTAGTAGAGAAAGGAAAGAGTTTGTTAATTTTAAGCCTGGCCTCTAATAGAGAAGGAGAAAGATCTTGAGGACGGATCTCAACCCGTGGACCTTTCCTTTTGCTCTTATTGTAGGCGAGAGCTTTTTCCTGTTTCCGTGTCCACATAATAACTATTAACAAACCAAAATGATACGTATAATTAGAATAGAGTAATTATTTACAGTTATGTTACGTATCCATTTTAGCTACAATTTGTACATTAAATTCAAAGGTTTTTATTAGATTTTTTCGGTCTAACACCTCCCAAAACGCGATAATCAACTCTAGAACGAGCTCTAAGTTGTCGCCCAATCGGAATTTCTGGCTGTTTCCCTAACTGTGCTTCAGCCAGAGAAATAGGCAGAGATGTATTATATTTTACACGTTCGACATATGGTTTTAAATCAGCCACATGTCTCTTAACATTAATTTTAGATTCTTTAGGTATATCTACAGTATAAGTAAGTGGAGAAATGATTTTATTGATCTTATAAGGACCAATCCATTTAGGTTGAAGTTTAGCAGTTACGTGTTTATCCGCATCTGATATTTGATTATTCCTAACTAATATTTTATCGTTAATTTTAAATTGAACGTCTCTATGTGATTTATCATAGCGAGTTTTAGTTACAGTATGTGCATTAATTATATTATTTCGAACCCATTTAATGACTTCGATCAAAGAAGATGGCACGTCTGAAAGTGCATTTGATAATTGAATATCAGTCACAGTAGAATTGTCGAAATTCATAGTTCTATCTATTGGAAGTTGAATTTCTCTTCCAAGATTCAATAAGGCAGGTGTGACTTGCGTAGTTTTATGAACCATAGTACGTAAGGCTAAAGCGAAGTGTTGGATATGCTCATCCCAATTTCCATGTCTGTCGCCTACGTAACAAGAAATTATACGCTTTAAGTCTTTGTTTGTTCGTTCAGCAAGATTTTGCTGTGGGTGATAAGCACTTGTGAAATTGTGTTTAACACCCCATTCTTTACATAACTTTCTGATTGTTTTGTTAGCAAAATGAGATCCATTATCAGTAATCAAAACTTTTGGACTACCGAATCTACAAAATATGTCATCTTCGAGAAAGTCCTTGACGCGTTTTGCAGTCGCCGACGGCATCGGTTTGAGTTCCACCCAGCGACTCAATTCGTCAATAACAACTAACAGAAATCTATTCTTACGACCTCCACAACTCACTGGAAGTGGACCAATGAAGTCAATGAAGATTTTTTCGAAAATGAACTTGGCTGGTTCAACAGATCCAAGTAACCCTTGCGGTTTCAAAGTATCATATTTATGTCTCTGACATATATCACATGATTTGACATAGTCAGCGATTTCCTTATTCATATTATTCCAGAAAAATCGTACTTTCAATCTATTCTTAGTCTTTTCGGAAGAGAAATGACCACCCTCAGGTGCATCATGGAACATTTCCAACAACTCTTTCCTTAATATTCCTTCTGGTACATACGGTACAACATTCAACTGACACATTGGCTGCAGTCCAAGGTTTTTGTGTAGTTGTTGACCTGTGTGTAAATTATCCTGGCTTGTCGGTCGTGGAGCAGAGCTAGATGAAGATTTAAATTTTATGCTAGTAGTACTACGCCCAGTTAAGGGTTTAACATGTCTATGTAGTAAACTGTTTTTAATTATATATTGAGTTTTGAGTTTCTCCTGTGCACGGGATGAAACTGTAGAATTTTTAATTGAATCGATAATTGAATTTACTTCGCTGTCAATTTTCTGAGCAGCCAAAAGCCTATCGAAAAACGAAGGTACATAGGTTAGAAAGTTGGTTGGAGTGTACATGATATCCCTAGCTCCAATAAGATGATCAGGCTCATTTTCGCAAGGTGATACTGGCGCTCGTGATAAAGCGTCTGCTACTACATTGTCCTTTCCATGGACGTGTTTTAACTCACAACCCCATTCATCTATTTCCTGTGCCCATCTAGTTAATTTTTTACTGTTATTTTTATTAGAATTTAAATATGTGAGTGCTTTACTATCTGTCCAAACTGTGAATTTTTCACCCCAAAGATATGCACTAAATTTATTAATTGCCCAAATAATAGCTAATAACTCTCTTTCACATGCAGATAAATTTCTCTCTGTTTTGGACAGTACTTTACTAGCATAGAAGATAACTCTTTCCAAGTCTTGGACAAATTGGACCAAAACGCCGGCGATTCCAATATCCGAAGCGTCGGTCCTGACAATAATTGGTAAATTATAGTCTAGTCCATGTAACATTACATCTTCGCACATAGCTTCTTTCATAATATTGAAAGAATTCTCTTGCAATTGGCTCCAAATGAAAGGAACTCCTTTTTTCAACAATCTATACATTGGTTCAAACTTGTCTGCGAATTTATCAATAAATGACGAATACCAGACACATAGTCCATGGAACCTAAGAATATCCTTTTTATTCGCCGGGCGTGGAAAATCTACAATAGCCCGAACTTTCTCTGGTTCCTTTTTTAAACCATCTTGTGAGATGATATGACCGAGAAACGATAATTCTCGCTTACAGAAGTGTGATTTTTCTTTATTAATAGTTAACCCGGCTAACTTTAATTTATCAAATACAGATTCTAAGTGAGTGAAGTGTTCTTGAACTGTTTTTGAAAAAATCACAATGTCGTCCATGAAGACGAAAGCAAACTTATTTATACAATCAGCTAAGACTCTATTCATCAAAGTGACAAAACTAGCTGGGGCATTACGTAACCCGAATGGCATGACAAGCCACTCCCACAGCTGTCCACATGCGTGAAATGCAGTTTTTGCAATACTATCTCTATGTAGTCTAATTTGCCAAAATCCAGATTGTAGATCTATGACACTGTACCAACCTCCAGTTGGCAAAAGACGTAAGATGTGGTTTGCATTATGCATAGGATTAGCATTTTTAGTAGTTTCTGCATTTATGCCTTTGTAGTTTATCGTCATTCGCCACTTATTTGGATCCTTCTTCCTACGCAAAACAATATTAGTAGCGTAGGGAGATCTACTTGGCCGAATGAGCTTCATTCTCAATAACTCGTCTATTTGCTTTTTAATTTCAGTGGCAACAGTTGGACTAACTGGCCACGGCTTAACATATACAACTTTATCACATCCTTCAATTTTGTGATAAGCCCAACTCGTAATTCCAAATTCGCCATTTGGCCTAACTACTGTTGGATATTTTTGAAATAATACATTTAACTTATTTTCTAATGAATGCTCGTCGAACTCAGCAGTAGGTCTATCCAAAACCGAGAAGTTGACAGTATTGTCTGGTTTTAATGGATACGTAATTTGCGGAGAGTCGTCGAACCAAAAAGTGCTTCTCTTCTGATTAGGTATTATTCCCAATAGCCTAATCAGATCATTCCCAATGAAACAAGGAAATGCTAACTTATTTGCAATTTTAAATTTATGTACAACCCGTTTGGAACCCATTTGGAATTCGATTTCCACAGTTCCAACGGTTTGCATCTGTTCATTATTAGCAACAGTGCAATTTTCTACATTATTATCTATTTGTTTCCCAAGTAGGTTAGCCCATGATTTTTCTATAATGGATTTAGAACAACCAGAATCAATTAAGGCTGTGAATTTCTTAGTTTTAGAGAGAATAGTAATTAAAGGTAAATTGGATGCATGAAGTTTTGTGTCTAATACCGGGAGTAGGAAGGACCTGGTTGACTTCCCCCACTCCCTGCAAAGTTTAAATCAGCGTATTGCACAGCAGGCTGCACACGATCCGGAAATCCAGGCGGTGGCCCGAGTTGCTGTGAATCGTCATGCTGAGACGTAATGTCCTCAACATAACTATCGTCATTGTGTTCGTTTTCCTGAATAGCCATAGCTATTGGTTTCCGGCAATGTTGAGTGTGATGGCCATAAGTATTATGAATAGTGCAGAATGCATTTGCATCATATTTACTGATAGCTTGGCCTCGGCCTCGAAAATTACCACGAGAAGTAGTTCCTCTGTAATTGGAATTCTGTCCTCTCGTAGGTTGACCTCTTGTCATAACAGTGCCAGAGTTACCTCTAGAGTTCCCTCTGGAGTTCTGTGAAGAATTCCCAGTGTTTGCATCATTATTACTATTGTTGTTGGAGGAATTTTGATTTTGGAACTGTGATGTGGGATTCTGACTTTTGAAATTACCAGAATATCCCTGACCACGGAAATTCCCAGAATTTCCTTGTCCTCTGAAGTTTCCTCTTTGATTATTGGATTGACCACGAGCATTATATGATTGGTTGCCCTGTGGTTTTGAATTAGACGATTGCTTTTGCATTTGTCGTTTTTCTCGTTCATTGAGAGGAGGGAGTTTAGAAGATATGCCATTCAGTGTATCTCTTTCACGCAAATCGCGCAAAGCTCTACCAGCACTAGCAATCAACTCTTCAGCTGTTGCTTGTGCACTGTTAGAAATGGCTAACTTCAAGTCCGGGACTAATGCATTTTTAGCACGGAGTACTGAAATAGCTTCAGCCTCTCCTGGTGTCACTTGACGTGCTAATCGAACCATTTCGTAGACAAATTGCTCTACAGGTTCGTTTTCTCTTTGGCGACGTTCACGTAGAATCTTCGCTCTATTTTCTGTAGCATCCCAATCATCATACTTAGCAGTGAATCTAACTCTAAATTCATCCCAAGTAAGTTCAGGAGTCCTAATATTATCGAACCAGAGTCTTTGTTCGTATGATAAGATGGTAGGTAGCATATTGACATACACAGCTGGTCTAAAATTCATGGCTTCATAATAAAGCTGAATGTCGTTTAAATACGTAGTAGCTGTGTGTTCATGTGGTTTGTATTTTGGAATAGGAATAATAGCCTTTCCGTGCGGAACGATGACGTTCGCTTGTGCTGCATTAATTTGTGCACCTAAATAATTGTTAATGGCTGCAATTTGATCATCATCTAGATTGCCCATGGCAGGAGGCAAAACTAAAGGCAATTGTCTATTAGCATTAGCCATGATGAATAAATTGTCTTGAATTGGATTTATATGATGAATTGGTTCAACAATTTGATGAACAGGAATATCTGGAGCTTGGAAGTCCAAATTATTTACTACAGCGTTAATGACTTCATCAACGTGAGCAAGGCGAATTTCCAAGAAGCTTAAATCTAAATTATTTTGATGAATACTATTATTGCATCTAAGCGCGGCCCGATCATCAATAATTTCTCGGCGGCGTCGTTGTTCAAGTCTTTGTGCTCTATCTCCAGCCTGAATTTCAGCCCGAGATGGCATTAATGAAGAGAATTGAAAAATTTAGTTGGTATATCCACTAATGTTAAGTGTGTCAACTAAATCGTCGCAGTAAATGAACTGGGTACTGTAAAATTCAAAATTATTTTTCAGTCCGTAGTCATACAATGCGCATAAGTATGGAATATAATAAATATTTTCCAATTTATTGTTATAAAGTGTTTGGAACTCTGTTGCTACAAATTGGTGAAATGTAATAGCAGGTAATTGTGTAGGCCTAACAACAACAGTTCCGAATTGAAAAAACAATGGATTATTTAGTGTATGAATGTAAATGCGTTGCATTGTAAATGAAGAAAATTATGAATATTGTGCCAAGATATTAGCATCAATGTCAAAAATGCTGTAATATTCAAAATTACGAAAATTACAATAATGAAGACATCCAATGAAAGTTGAAAACTCTTGGTCGGATGCGAAAAGACGATGATTAAACATATCTTGAAGTTGAGTGGACATAATAAAATCTAAATATGTCATTGGACGATCAGGTTGAGGTACAACAACTTTAAGAAAACCGTGTTGCAAGAAGTATGGACTAGCCAAAAATTGAAATGTGATACGTTGCATTATGAAATATTATGCATATGCATGTGTGGTAGGTAGCTGTCCCTTTGCTTACTACTTTAATTATAAATTTAAATTAATTTGAATAATTCCAAAATCCGGAGTGTCCAGACAAGAATATTCAGAAAAAGAACAAATGAAGTAATCAAGTCTTGTCGGTTCAAAACTCGATAAAGATTCGTCAAAAAGAAATAACTAATGTAAATCAACAGAATGGTATTTTCCAAACTTAATTTACAAAAGTTTTCGGGGTCAACTACCTTCCTATGTTACCCTTATATCTATATAATTTACTTATGGGAGGGTATGGTATGCGGGGATACTCATAATATAATTATATAGGTATACTTAATATTATTATAAATTATTATTTTGATTGTTACCAGTTTTTCCTTTTTTCTCAAAATTATTCCAGGTGTTACTTGAATTTTCCTTGTTCGAAAATTAGTAAAGCTACCCCGGTTCGCTGTAAAAAACTAATAAGTAAAGTGCAATTAGATTCTGTACTGTATTTATTTATAGAAATATTTATTAAATAATTGTGTTGAATTTATTTCGTAAGTTCTAAAGCTGTACCTAATTAACTGTATATTTTTCCAAAGAGATCCTTCCGTTTTTGTTAAACTGAGGACCGTCTCTGGGCTGTAGTACTGCAATACCTGTTAGAACAATATTATTAGTACTTTGAATTTATTATGCTTTTAATTCTATAAGTGTTTACAATTTAAGAAAAATTTGCGCAGGGGGACGGGTAGATTTTACCAAAATGCGGAAATACTTTCCTCTAAAGTGTTTATTTTTGGGAAAATAACAATTATTTATGTAGGTAAATGTATTCCTAACTGAATTATGATTAATTAAGGCTGGCTTGACTTTCTGTGAAGTGTCAAGTCACCCTTAACTATAGAAAATTATTTAATTGAAATATTTAAAGTTAATTATGGCCAGAGATAACCCATGTACGTAACGTACCTGGCGTGGCCAAAAGAAAAATTTTTCGCAGTGTATTTACTGCTTGACGATCCAAGAAAATCAAAAAAAATCAAAATTTTAATTTAATTCCTAAATCCTAAATGATTTTATTAAATTTAGGGGATTTCCTGGATTTCCCTATATTTATTTTCGTAGAATTATGCTTTTCCTTGCTTGTATTTTCTGAATAGAAGCAAGGGAATTCAAAAATAAAGAAAATTGAGTGTTTTTTTTTTTAATTATATGTAATAATTTAATTTTAGTTTAGGCATAAGATAATAATAATTAAGTTAAGCCAAGAAAATTTTTTTCGTAGTAGGGTACCTGGTGTGACCCACAAAAAAAATTTTCCTTTTGTTTGGCTGAAAAGAAAAGAACGAAAGTAATTAAATATTTATTGAATTTAATTTAATTTTATTTAAATTTAATTTAATTTTAAAAAAACGAACTCTTCGAAGTTGCCCGGTTCGGCTGTCGCGGTCCCAATGCGGGTAGAGTAGCTGTTCCCTACTCCCCGAATGCCCCGTATGCCACGTACTTAGCTGTACGTACCTGTCTTGCCGTTTACCGGGCAGTGTTGACGGCTGGCTGGGTTGGTCACGGTCCTGTGACGATGTCCGGTCCTTGTCCCAATGTGAGGGACTATCCTGGTGTGTATGTGAGTGTGCCTGTTACCCGGGTATGTCTGCGGTTGTGTATGAGTCCCGAAGTATGCTTAGTTCCCCGAATGTGTGTAAGTAGAATGAATCCGAGAATGAGAGTTAGAATGAGAGATTGGAGTGAATGTTTAAGTTAGCTTTATTGGGACTAAGTATGTCCCCAACAGTCCAAGAGAGAATGAGGAATAAATGGAATGTTTGATTGTCCAGAGTGCATGAATAATATAGTTAGTTCTAGTATAGTTATAGTATAGTTATAGTTGTATATATGTATAGGGATAGTGTGTATGGTGTGGGAGGAAGATGAGACGGAGAAGAGGAGAAGAGACGTGGCAAGAACACTACCATGAGGTAGTGTTTGTATCTCGTGGGAAGGTGAGTCCTGGACAACAGGCCGGGATTTACCTTCCACCTTTCAGTACATAGATGCAGTAATTCAGTAGTGTAATGTAGTTTAGCTCTCTACCTGCTGGTGAAATAAAGATAATTCAAAACATACTTTACTTACGTCACGTCGTCTGTAAGTAATAATATAAATAGACATGACTACTGCTTCAAAGCAATACTGAATACAGAGAATGAAAAGACTTTTTTTACTTTGTAACCTATAATACAAAATATATGTTCTGTATAAACTACTACTATGTAGCTACAGCAAACACTTTGTTCTACGCTCACCATGATGATATTTCAACATTTTACGCGTGCTAAGTTCCAGTTCTGTTTTATATGAATGTACCGTTGCAGAATAGAAAGAGTATTGAATGTATTTAGTTAGTTATTGCACCTTGGTGAGTGAGAAAGGGGATGTGACATACATATGCAGCAGAGTGTGAGTAGAATCAAGCAATAGAGAAAAAAGTAAAGTAGGCTACCTTTACTAGGATGTGCTCGTAGTTACAAAGATACTAGTCCGTACTCGTACACCATAGTTAATAGCTGAATTTCCACCTGACTTCATATGCGAAAACACTAGGTATGTCAGACAGGTAGCGTAAGTAAGCGTAAGGGAGGCAGCTGCTCACTTGATATTTCATTGTCCCTCGGGTCTCCTTGCCATTTGCGCAATATTTTTGCGTGATATTGGTGAAAGTTCCCTTTCACCGCTACTCTCACAACACAATCAACTCCTACTACAATACGTAGAGACACTATCCCATCCTATCATCACACTCATAAACATTCCACGCACAGCAAGTCCAAACTGGGTTCCTAACACACCCCAAAGTGACTACCTACTGCCTGCCTGCTTCTCAAATGCAAATGGATATTTTTATTAGGATATCTAGAGAAAATCATCACATTCTGTATTACTACTGAAGTATTAAACTGTTTTCGTCTCGTCCCATTACCACTATATCACGCATTCTAAATGATATGTAAAACAGATGTAAGATAATTACAGATTAAGTAGATAATTGTAGTTCATAATTCACATGAGAAAGGAACTCATATGTATGTATTCTTATTGCCAATCTTCAGAGGGCATTAGTCCTTCAATTGAACTTTAATCGCTTTGTGGATTGTAAGTACTTGTATTTTATGATTACAAAAGTGTTCTTACAAAAGACTAGCGTTTTGTTTACATTGGGCTTGTATGAGTCGAATTCGTCCTTTAACCCTATACAGTGTACTACTGGTATGAAAATGAAAACTCTGTGCATGGTACAATAGATTACATTAATAGTTCCATATGCACATGTGAGTATTTATATTGCTTCTTCCTGCTCTCTATATTTACGTAGACGCTTATGTAAAGTGTGCGTAGTGAGTCTAACAATAACTATGGATGCGTGTGCACTGTAATTTCAGCTTTGACAAATTTTCCCCTGAAGATTTGACTACACTGAATTGTAAATGGAAATGGGGTACATTTAAGTAGTTATATGTGTATGCATGTAGCTGTATTATCCAATGTATCATATGTTGCATATTGCATAGTGTAACTATACAGTTCAATTTAGTATTGTCCGGATACGAGGATTTTATTTATAATCCCAACTTCACACATGTGTACAAACTAAAGTATAAATATAACGGAGTGTTATTTTATTCTATTGCAACGTATGAGACACGAATGAGTGACACAGAGACATCTTATTTCATTTCATTCATCCCCCATGCTCATTACACATGCATAAGTAAAGATTGCATGTTTGTATTGCATACATTTACTATCTAGAGAGTTATAGGGTTGGTTTGTGTGTTATATTGTATGTAATAACATTCACATTTGTACATTATGTGTTTATTCTCCTTTCACAACATTATTTTTATTTCTTTCTGCTAGCACTTCATAGGAAGAGAAATGTAGAGGCGAGGGTGTGTGTGAGATAAATGCTTATTTACTTGTCTTGGTTTGTCTACTCTGTTCACAACCATATTACATATTCAAGGGCAGTGGAAATTACAAGTGTAAGTAGAATGTTGATTGATATTTGCCATCCCCAGAACATTACACTCTTTAGGCAGCAATGCACAAGCAAGACTTAATAATACGTTTCTAGTTTTGTTTACGATTATAGCATGTAGTTATTTCCCTATACAAAAGCAGTGAGCATTTGGATTTTGAATGTAATGAATGGATTTAGTGGACTGGGCGCAGTTTAAGCTCAAAAGTAAATTACAGATATTATTTGGCTATTATACAGGACCTTTAAGTTGTTTTAACAATGTGTAACCACTATTAAGGTTACTCAGGTATATAAATGCAATTCTAGATATAACTGGAATAGTGAAACGAGAAAATCAATACGGGACGAGAATGGCTTAAAGAGAAGCAGCAGACAAAACGCAAGGGAAGAGCAGTGACATTGTTTATGGAATTTGAGGTTTTGTCTGCAGACATGACTCTGTAGGACGTCCTCCCATTACAACTTGTAATATTCCGTGTTGTTTCCGTACACTGAGTTTCTTTATGATATATGACGTGCTATATTTTAGTAAGGTACTACTGTTTTCTGTGTAACATGCTACTTGGTTAGCTCATTGTTAAAAAGCTTTTGTAATCTCATGTATCTATCTCTATCGCTAAATGAATTACATGCCTCACATGCACTACATGTGTAACGCATTTTTAGTCTCGTTCGATACTGTAAACTTGAGTGCTTCATAGAAATCCCGAATTCACAGTACGTCTGTAACTTATTAGGTAAGTTTCATAGCGTACATATTTAAGACCTTAGCAGAATCTCAAGAAGTCTACTCAAGATGTTATTTAATGCTAGTCACATATATAGCTAAATATAAGTGCACTGCATGGTGCCTACTAGACACTGTGACTCTGAGACAACCATGGAATATTTCCGCTGTAGTTTGGAATTAGTAGTAGGATGTTATATCGAATGGCAAATGCAGTTGGAAAGGAGACACACGACACTTTGTGTTGCAATCTGTTTTGTTCCACTCTGCTAAGTCCCGTCGTTTTGTTTTGAGAAATAAGATATATAAACGGTAGGTAAAGTGCAATGTTTGTAAATAGATGGTACAGAGTCTATTTATATCGCATACACGTTCTCTAGTGCATCTCTATTCTCTTGATATCATTTGCTATTCCACATTGAAGAATGATATAGTAGGTTCATAAATCATTAAGTCTTGTCTTGTTGGATGCAATGCGGCCGCCACATTATTTCGCCTTGTCTCCTCTGATTTAGCGCTGGGCTAAAGGCTACAAACTATGATATAAGATTGCGTGGACTCCTATGTGCATTGTGCACTGAACATTTTATACCAGACAGTTATGATATTATTTAATTTGTGCCATATACAATTACACTAGATATATTTTTGTGCTAGAATTTCAACACTGGGTAGTATAGTATTTATTTTATAAATAATGATATTGTATATGGATAATATGAATTCTGCATAACTGGCTGAGAGTAAAACTAAGAATCTGTTAATGGGGAAGGAATATTTGCATTTATAAGGATTAAATGAGTTGAATGAGTCAAGTGAAGAATGGAAATGTAAAGGAGATGAAAAGGAAAAGGGAAAGAAAGCATGGAGATTTATAAGGCCTAGTCAGGAACTGAAATTAAAGTCGGGTAGACGAGAAAACTCGGGCGAGCAGGACGAGGAAGACCATTGCAAAGTAGTCTCTGTGTAAAATGCAATAGTGGGTCTAGGTGGTTTGGCATGGCTCACTTCACTCCAGGCAGTTGAATTTGAATTTGCTTCCTTGTGCTTCTCTTTTCATTCTTGAACTTGGCCTGAGATTTATAAAGTAAGAGGAAGAGTCATTGAAGCAACTTGTCGTGCATATATGCATGCTCAGATGGGATGACGAGATTTGACGTTGCATTACACTGTGCTACGTTATTTAATAGGAGATTGTGTATTGTAGAGAAATACCTAGTCAGGGAGATGTAAGATTTGTTATGCAACTGTGGGTACTTATGTATGGGCAGATATAATAACATTTAATGCTTATAAATATATACCAGGAAGGTAGGATGTGGAAAGCAGTACAATGTTAGTTATACAGGGAGGAAGCTAGAGAGAGGACTTTGCATTTCTGTGTAGTAGTTCTGCTATTCTGTCTGGTTCTCCTCGGTTCTTTTGTCCTTCTCCTTTACATTTCTTGAATTCCGCTTAATTGCACATGAATTCAAATCTGGCTGGCAGAAGACCCTTGCCTCATGAATATCATGAATGTGTGCAGTCTGAGAATTCGTCTGGCTCTTTTCCTCCACTATTTTGCTTTGTCTATTTTTATACTAAATATTTTAGCTTTCACTCATAATCCTAAGCAATAGGGATGGGGGAGAAATGAAATATTTTTTAAATAGTATACATCCCTGTGTGTAGGTATCTAGAGCAGTGTCATCTACCTACATATTACATTAAGAAAATTATTCATAGCCTACAGGATGAAAATATCGGAAATGACACGACAAAATCTCTACCTATATGAAATTATAAATGTTGCTTTACATTTGAAAGAGGAAGCCAGAGAGTTATGTAGTCATGTCGGCTGCCTTTCTATAAGCAATTCCTGGATTTGTTCGTTTCATTGTGCTTTATTATGCGTCACAGTGGTCTCCTTTGTTGACAATAAGTAGGTCGTTGAACTGAATAGATTTTCTCCGGACAGAACGCATAAAGCTATAGAGCTATGCAAAGCAAGCATTAAAAGATTTCCTCGGAGGTGAAAACTGTTCAGCTAAGCTCTGCTGCATAACGAAATAACTCTATCCCTTGAAGACTTACTGAATTCTTATACGCTTTACGGCTTTACATCCTTTGCAAAAGAAAATTGAAGAATCTTTACCTAGCCAGCGATTTTAATTTTATAATATGCCGGAAAATGTACCAGAATTCTTTATAGTAGGTAGTATGAACGGGGATGTTTAGTAGAAAGTCATAAAAAATGGTAACACAGATGCCTCATTGCCAAATATTTAAACGCACTTACCTCTACATCTAATTTTACCTAGCATAGTGTATTGTGAAAATATCTCTGCAAAAATATTTTTGTGACTTTATATAAAATCCCATGTTAGTGTCAGTGCCACTACAATGTTTAAAAAATATATTTTTATTCCCCCCTCTGCTATTAAACAGATCATCTTCGTTTCTTGGAGTTAAACTTAAGATGCATTCATCTGAGCACAGAAAAGTAAGATTTATTTTTATCCCAATGATTGCAGTGAAACTGCAACTGCGCCCTTTGAAATCATTTTTATTTTGTGCCGTTGTTTATTTTGGGCTGCTGAAGAATTGGAGATAAACAAATGGGTAGTAATATAGTAGCATCCTTAATTGTCAGCAAGTAATAAATATAAAAATCATTCTTGTGAGAAGGGAAAGACGAAAATAAAACGATAGTAGTCTATCAGTATGTCCATAGTTTTTATTAGTTTGTAGTTTGTCGGTAAGGAAAAGTGGGGAAACTGAGTTTGCTGTGGATGTGAGAAAAGAGATATAGTAGGTCACTAGTATTTCTTGTCTTGTTCTTTTGCGGCTGGTTATTCTCTTTAATGTCCCATCTAATTGTTTGTGTGGCTTAGTTTCGTCTTGGGCTGGCTGTCGTAGCGTTTTCTTTCTTTTTCGTGGCATCGTATCTTCTTATGGTGTGGTGAAAGGAGTTTAGTATGAGGAACGTAATCTACTCTGTGGGGAGTGTCTTTTGTCTAATATTAGTTCCCATTGCAGGTGGGCTTTCTCTCACTGAACCTAAGTGCTAGTCATTTTGACCTTTTATATAGTGTGGGTGAGCTTTATCGAATTGTAATCAGAATTGGAACAGGTGCAAACAATTCCCTGTGGCTTTTATGTCGTATAGGTGGCCGATATATCCAGAACATCAGAATAATCAGACATTACCAATCTGACTCACTACTTTATATTGGGGTAGGTACATATGGCGCTATTTGGATAATCGTTGGTTTATGTCAAAAACATCCAGCATTTCACTTGGTCGCTATTACTACCTGCTGCAGCCAATTTGATGGATGCTCACTACAACTTACAATAAACCTGCCTTCTTCCGGAAATTAATTTTTATTTCTACTCCATTTATGATGACCTGTGCCTGTAGTCAACTTTCTCCTAATTTATAAGATACACTCATACATACATATAGTATCAAGTCCATGATGCTTATTGTAATACTGAATACTATAGTCTATATTAAGTCATTATAGCTCAATCGGTATAATAATATACCTGCATAATTCTAATTGGCTAGTTTATTTACTACCTATAAGCTTAAAATTTGATTGTTGCAGGGTATTTGAGTTAATTATGTGATGTACGTAGGATTAGTATTTGTTTGCTACGGCGAGTGCACACACATATGTGGCATGATTTATGTAAATAGTGTTTCGCAGAAATGGAATGATTGTGACTTATTATAATAGCAGGCTTTTACCCAAATGTGTCTAGGATGTCATTACTTTAGTTAATGAACAAATTACAAATGACCCGAAGGCTCAAGTTAAGCGAGAGCATTGATTAAAGAGAGAAAGTAAATAAATGAGCATTTCTCTAGCTTGGTGTCCAGACCGGTGTAGATTCAGTTAAGCGACTAACTTTAATTCGGTGTGAACAAGCAAACCGAGTTTCGGAGTAATTTCCAAAGTTATTGCATCCAATCTTGATGGCAATTCACCATATCTCTGCTAATAAACATGCTATATTTGTACTTACTATATACGTAGAATAAAATGATGCATTACATATACAGAGCAAATATACGGAACATTGTATTGAGCGTATACTAGTTCTGATGCAAAATGTGGTTTGTGATCTGATGCGAATCGGTGGATTTGATGTGACGGTCTACATAGTTACCTATAGAGAGATGTCAACTGTATGTTAGTGAGATGATGTAATTGAATATGAAGTCAGTAGAATATGAGTTTGACTTGATTTGTGTGTTTGTTGAACTCGGACAGATGGTCCAGTGTTCCGGAATCGACCACGAAATGTTCAAGCCGACTTGGGTTCAACGGTAACGCTCAGTTGTGACGTCGACGGGAATCCACCTCCGGAAATCGTTTGGTTCCACCAGGAAACTCGCACGGTAAGACGAAATGAAAATTAAAACTTTTTTGTCATTTTTATTCCTAGAAAAAGTTTTTTGTAGCGTACTTAATACTGTCGCGTGTATGAAAAGCAAAACTGAGAGAGAGAGGAGGTTTGGCATATGTTTAGCATGTAAATGACTGAGATTTCATTTTAGAGTAATAGGAAGTAAGTCGCTTTAGTGCCTTTAACTTCAACTTGGGTTGTACAAGTTAAGATGACAGAACTGTGAGGGAATCCCCTCGTGTCTCCTTCCCAACCCCAATTGTTATGACAGTAAACATAAAAAAGGGGAAAGGAAAATAAATGAAATGAGGTTCATACTATTACACCCCATTATGATGTAGTCCCATTGATAGTGTATTAGATCATATTACATTTCAAGTGGGGGAGGACAGCCAGTTCTAAATTCCCCACCGAGACTAAAAAGCAAATCATCAGACATGTACATACGTTTACCGTAGCAAATCAAAGCAAAGAAGCGAGATTAGATTTGAAAAGGAGTTAGTGTGCACTGCACTCGAAAAATTGCAGTGCACTGCCAAAGCTTTGTAAACCAAGCGCAGTAGTGTAAAGGTCAATTTTTTCACATATGAGATGACTTACAAGACATGTGCTTCCACATCTCTCCTCCTATCACTTCCCAATTCCAATGGTATTATATGATCTAGAGTTGACTTGTGATTGAGTCGATATGACAGATTTTTCCGAGGGAGAGAAGGGATGAGATGGAAATATCAATATGTAGCAATAATATACAGACTGGGGAAATTCAAAGACAGTTTGCATTGCATGCCCATGCACTTATAAAAAGATTCCCTTCTCCTAGCATAACGTTTGTATTGATACTGTCATGCCTCCTCCTATTTCTTCGGTGAAATGACAAGAGGAGGCATGCTAGATCTAAGCCCACAAGGCATTTATATAAACTCCGACTTCTAAGCCTGGATTTTATATATAGTCACCTAGTGTTAATATAAGTAGGTACACTTGTTTCCTCAGTTTTTGTGAGGATTATTTGACTTGAGTTAACTCTACTGACAATCAGAGTCGGATATAAACTAGTATTGTTGGAAATAGAGCGGAAAGTGAATTCTGATTTTGAGCGATAGGAAATAAAACGAGGTGAAAGTGGAGAAGTGGCTGAAAAGATGTGTCATATCGGTCCTCCTTTCCCCCTTTTACGTCGCTTCCCTGTTTTTAGCTCAAAATGTACAATCCACTTATCAGGGATGAATTGAACATGATTTTTACGCATTTCTACTTTGTCACTTTATTATGTGGTATTATAGCTACCTCTGTTTAGTGTTTCGGTACCGATGCTACAATATCATGTTCTTAGATAGAGATCAATATATACTCAGTCTATAAATACCAAAACTTATGTTTACTACTTAGTATACTATTTACAGACGATATACCTATTCTCATTGTCAGCATTCTTGCCAGAATATCCTGGTGCATTGTGCACTCTTTATTTTTAGTATCCTTTTTATCAAGGAAGTTGCTATTGTCACGTGTGGTGTGACAAGTGAGAAGTACTATGAAGGGATATAGAATGACAAACTTTATATAGGTATTTGCACTTTGTTTTATTTGTATTTGTCCAGTTATATGCAACTATATCTGCAAGTTAGTAAGAAGTGAAAGTTTATCCCTTTTGTTTATAGTGGAGACACGTGCCTTATGTCTCATAGAAAATTCTCAATATGTTTCCTGTCGGACTTTGAGGATGATGAAGTGGAGTGCTTGACTTGTGCAACTTTACTTATCTTCGTGCAATGTACTGCGTAACGCGTACAGTGTAGAAAAATGCCACTTTAATTGAGCTTATAATTCAATAAAGTGTACTGCTGTAGTTATAGAATTCTCTGTACTACTCAGCACATTTTGAGCTACAGCATATTAGTGTTTTATCACTCTTGTCACTGGTAAAGGATAATGTCATTCGCAGTGACAAAGGAGATTGTTAAATGTAACCGAAGTGAAACTGCTTTTTGAGTAAAGAAAGGTAAACATAAATGAGAGGTAGGAATTGTAATGGGGTGATGACGAGTCTGACTCACGGTAGAATTCATTACCAAGTTCAATTGAGCCGTTACGAAATAATACTTGACTTTTGTAGAGAAAGTCAAAGCTGAGGGAAATGATGAGGAGTATGTACCGCAACACTTGAACATGCAGAAGGCACCGCACTTCATGATAGAAATACCCTTGAGTTCCAACGTTGGATAAGTCCTTGTTGAAATGAGAAATTCATTTACCCAGAGCAAAAGTGCAACCAAACTATCAAATATCTGCATAGTGTGCATAGTACTTAGTAAATACCTCCTTTGAGCTACGTAGGTACCTACTTCAGTCAGTTCATAGCTCTTTACATATGAATTTAACTCACACACATACACGTTTGAGCTGTAAATTGTTACAAACTTACAAAGTGTGCAAAATTATGTAATGTAGTAATCATACTTCCTTCCTTTCGTCGAATGAAGCTGTTTAGCGCGTGTCATGCCTTGACGTGGCTTCTTCACCAACATTCTCTTTACAGTTTGAGTGACTGTGTACTTTGCTCTCGTCCTCTTGTTCCAGCCTGTAGCAACTTATGTGTTAATTAAATTCAGGATGTACATAGTACTGCAGTAACTATAAGCTTAGCTCTTGTAGGGATACAGCAATTTAGAAAGGTATCTTTTATGTACCTAAATACAGTCTATATATACTCCGTACAACTTAGCATCTTGTAATAGGCTTCTTCTCGTTTGATATTAAATCAGTGCAAACACAAATTGAGCCATGTACAAGTTAAACATAGCTATCTATAAAACTACTCTTCATGAATACTTTACATCCGTATTATAGTTAAAGTTGTGCATCATAGAAAACTATATGAAATTAATTAGAAACCTAAGAATTCCACCCAAAAGAGCGTAATGGTATCATTGATGCGAAGCTTCCTTTATTGACGTGCATTCCCTACCTTTTCCTACTCTAAATGGATGGTAGCTTACGGAAAAGTTGGTCCAAGTAGGCAAAATACCTATAATATAGTAATTTAGTAAACGTCTCCACATGCACTTCCCATTTACTAGTTCTTTACTGGTTTACTTCTCCAAAATCATCCCAAAGAAGATTTTTTTGTTTTAGATGCACCAAAATTGCAAGTGAAAATACTTTTTTGAGGGAGACTATTATTGAACAAGGAAAAGGTGCAATGACATGAATATAATAATTAATAAACAAATAAAAAGTTGTAAACTCAAGGTTCTACCGTTAGCTGTTAAATGCTCTATGTAGACACACGTGTAGACTAAAATTAAACATTCGCTGTAGAATTATTAATAGTTTGTTGTCGTTGCTTGCTAGTGCTAAGTTCCAACAGAGTGCTAGTGTGAAGTGCAAAATGAGTCTCTAATGTGAATTAAATATTAAATAAACGATTTTCTTTGGTGTTGTATCCCACTAAAGCGAACTCAACTTCAAGTAACCAAACAATTCATAAAGTGTTGGAGAAAATACGTTTTCTTTGCAAGTTTAGGATGTTAATGGTAGGAAATCCATAATTAGTGAGCAAGATGGTGCCTGCCTGCCTAATTTTAAATGCATTTCGTGTACTTTATGGCATTACTAAGAGATAGTGAAAAAAAGACTTAATATTAACAAATAGACTGCGGCGTAAATAGTTTAGTCTCTGCTTACTAGAAATGTATGAATATTACAATGTACTATGATTCTGTTTCACTACATTGTAGCGAAAGTTATCTTGGCAGATCGTCTTAGAAGAAGGCATGCAAATGCTAAAATTCGATTATTTAAAGGTTGATGCACCTCTCTGACTTTCTTATAGCATCATAGCAAATCTGAATTGTTCTCTCAACATATGAGCCAGGAAAAGAAAAATAAATTATATAGAACATTCATGTATATTTTACGGAACAGGCATATTGACTTTTATGAAAACAAAGTAAAATTTTTTATGGATGAATGTTCCTATTGTAGGTTATAACAATTGATTTTCTGCTAGACATATAATACCTAGTAGAGATATAAACGCTACCTATCTTACACAACACGGAGGTGTGCTGAAATATTCTACGTTATTTACCTATATTAAGTGAGCAGAATTGATTTTCTTCCCAGTTTACAGTTTTGCTTATGTTTATTGATATTGTTTCACAGACATAGTACTGTTGAATTGTTCTAATAAACTACATTACTTTAATAACGTTATGTCTGATAGTCACTGAGATACTCAATTTACTAAAGATATATAAATCTATTTCGAATTCTATGTTGTTATTTTTCTCTTTTGATCAACAATGAACTGTGTTTGAATTGAAAATAATGTCCATGTGGCCTATATTATTTATTAAATTCCATTTTCTGGATTTGCTACAATACCTGTTACTTCTGCTGTTATGCACCTTTTTGATTACGCACACAGTATCGAGAGAAAGTACTTTAACTATTTTTATTAATATTGAATATAGGTGGAATATTTAACATGGTGTACGTTATATTGTATTCGTCGGGCTATTAATAATATTACTTGTGTTGGTATATTATAATGATAGAATTCCTCTTTAGAATATTTTGCATTATAAATGATGAGAATACTTTGGCAAATGTCAGTCGTAAATGTAGTATCATATGAGTGAGTGCACATTGTATTTGATATCAGGATGGTCTGCATAATATTTTGATGGTGGTAGTCAAGTCGTAACGACTTAGTCATTTGTAATCTCATTTGAGTGTATCTGTACATATAGAAGCGTATAGATATAGTGGAGGGAGTATCTTGGCGTAAATAAATTGAATAAATTTATGAAATGGGGTCACTTGGTTTCGAATTTCATTTCCGAGTTTCATTTTTGCCCTGAGAGAAATGACATTGGAATTGGAGGAGTATAGTTGTTGGGAATAGTAGGAGTAGGTCACTATAGAATATTTGTACTAGATACTAGTGAGGGGAGAGGGAAAAGAGCACATTGCTGTCAAAGGGATAGACGTAAAGTGCAAGTATACAAAGAGGATAGTAGTAAATTGTTGTGACTTAATTTGCGAGCATTTTACATGGTGACTAGTTCAACCAATGGAAGTTTACATTAGTGGGTGCCAGTCTGTGTAGTTTCCCGTGTCTGGATTCATTCTGTACAAAAGAAGGACAAGACAGAAGGAATAGTTTCATCTTACGGTTCAGTATCAAAAATACAGAGTTCAGCTAGGTATCTACTATTATGCATGTAGATGTACAATATGCATAGAACAACAATACAGGAGGATATTGAACGAAGTAATCCATTGCAATTCTACTGGTGTGTATAAAGTAAGAAGAGGCTGTGGCTATAACTCAAAGCTCTCCTTTGTTCCGTGTTGTATTTTGAACGACCGGAGGCACTTAAATTTGCATGCAGATAGGTTTAGCAAACTCACTCTTTGCCAAAATTACAACACTACAGAAAACACATATTATAATTATTGAGATACTGTGCTCTTCCTATAGACACTGAGGAAATGCCTTTTTTGTTGCATGCTAAATAAAGTGAAAGCAAGACTACCTTGTTCTCTTTACTCCTTGAGTGAATTACTGCTATATTCCTCCTTCCTCCTCTGTCTAGGAGATGTAATCTATGTATTTAACGTTGTTCTGTTGGGACATTTTCAGCGAAATACACATTTCACTCAGCCAGCCTAGATTATTATAATGGCTATTACTTGCGTGTGTGTCAATGCTACAACATTCTATGACATCTCATCGTTTTACATTCTAACTGTTTTTGTGCTTCAGCCACTATGAAATACCAGTATAGTATCTGTACAAGATGTTAATACTTAACTGAGTGAAGCGTACAGTTAGTGTTTCCGTTTGTCTACTTTTGTTTGGTTTGCTACTTACAGATGCTTTTCACAGTCTCGTTCTTTTTACAAAATTCTTGAAAGTATTTATTCAAACGGAACTGCGTAGAATCAAGTAAGGGAATACCGAGTATAGCACAAGAAAATTCGTAAAGAGCAAGATCTTTACGTTTATCACTATATTCCGTATCTCTATATAGATAGTACAGCATACTGTTTTTAAGACTCAGGATATACATTCTATGTTGTTCCGTGCATTAATACATAATTTACATATGGAGATTTGTAATATAAAACAGTTATGTATAACGACGTATAAGAAGATATAGTTAATTTACAGCACAGTGAAGTATCTGTTCTACTTAGAATTCGGGTTTGACTATGGAGGATATTTTGTTTGTAAATAAATGAAATCTGTGAAGAAATTTGGACCAAGGTCCATGAGATGTTCCTGTCTTTCTTGTAATTTGGAATGCACATGAAATGCAAGTAGTAGTTAATTAATTTCAACCGCTAATCTTACCTTAGGGAAATTGGAAAAGGTTTAATTTTGTTTAAGACAGTCCTGAGGAGAATGCTGAGCTTAGGAAGGCTCAGTAATGTAATGTAGGGAAGAAACGGTGTAGGAGTTCCCAGTTGCATTGAGGATGATTAACAGAGGGAATTACAAGGATAGTACAGGAAGCAATATCAATTTCGGTTACTCTCGAGAAATGAAGATTAAGACGACCCAAGGAAACTCTACTATTAGGCGAGGAACGCAGAAAGTATTAGTCATCATGTAATGACTACTGGAAAGAGTTGTATTGACTTAGTCCAGGATTTTATTTCCATTACAACACATTAAGAATGCCAAAGCTCTTCTTTCTCTCTAGATTATACAATAGTATTAGTCCCAATGTACATTCCTAATATTCTAGGTGTGTATTTTCTGTGACAGCTTAAATTAAAGCAAAGTCAAATAAGACTTAGCCTGATAAATCTGGGCACTATCGAAAATGGTATAACTTTAATTGCAACCTGAATGAATTGCTCTAATAATTTTACTAATGAATTGTAAATAATAATATTTTGATTGTATTTTCCAGGCTGTAAAAACTTCTCCTAATTTTACAACAACGGTAACAAAGGACACAGAAGGGAAGTATATTTGTCAAGCGGTTGTTCAAGGATTTCCTCAAGTTTCTGCAGAAGCAATGATATTCTTGAAGGGGATGCCAGAAATCCGAAGTCAGAAACTCCAATTCGGAACAGAAGGTGACACAGTTCGCTTGGAGTGTGTTGCCATTTCCATTCCTAAACCCACTCGAATTACATGGACGCATTTGGGTCGGGAGATCGATAAGGATTTAAGTGAGTCCCTCTCCTTTTTTTCAATTCAAGTTCAAGTACATTCTATTTTGCAAGCCAGCAAACTAGAGAAATTTCATAAAATGTAGTCTAGCATCAAATTATTGATTAGCTACTAATTCAAATCAAACTTTTCAATAACTATAATTAAATTATTATATTATAAAAAAATAGCAGATTTAATTGTTCAGTAGGAAATGGTTTTGAAAAAACTATTTTAGGAACTAAAAAGTTGAGTCTGTGTACCGGAACTAAGTGCCAATATAAATGCTTTTGGATAGCAATAGAACTAGCAGGATTAGAAAAAGCTAAAAAATTTGATAAAATCTTAGAAAACTAAATTGCATGTAAAGTTAAAAGTATTAATTGACTAAAAATTATCGTGCCCCCTGTGAGAGTTGAACTCACGACCCCTGGTTTACGAGACCAGTGCTCTAACCTCTGAGCTAAAGGGGCGTTAACTATAAATAGGGTGTAAGTTCCAGCTATCCATTAAACGTAAACAATAGGTAACTTCTATTCTAGTTAGAATGAAACGAACGAATTCCAGTTCAGGTTCAGTCAGAATCGGCTTTTAGTTACGGCAGGGTTATGCTGAGAAGTGAGAACGAGAACTGCCATGTAAGGGAACTCAAGCAACCAACCAAACCAATTTACTAGCTAATATTTCACGATCTGTATACAATGAAACGTAAATAAAATGTGAGAAAACAAGTTTTTTCACACGTAAGTTCTCTTACTACTGACCCAAACTTTCCAAGTCCTTGTAACGAATGGAGTTGTAGAGAGAAATAAGAGGAGTGAGCGGAGAAGATGCAGCAGAATGCAAAGGAATCACTATAGAGTTGAGTAAATGTCGCTCTTTTCCTTTCTACTGTCTGTGTCGTCGTCTCGGATGTCTATTTTTATCATGCGATACGTCTTAACGACCGCATACTTTTGGTGACAGACAAAACAACCCTTGCAATAGCCCGAGAAGATCTGCCTTTATGTACTACTAGGGAAGTACATTACCAAAGCTATAATTTTGTCTCAATTACACAAGCAACCAGATTATATCACAGGCTATACATTCGTATCTGTATAACATATCATACTGAATACAAATATAAAATATACATCTAGAGCATACGCAGATTAAAATCTATGAGTCATAAATAGTTACAGTTACAAAATCAAGAGCTATGCGTTAACATGTCGTTAAAAATGCAATGGGTGCTCTACAGAAGAAATACGATGACTATAGATCTATATAGATCTATTTAATAGTATCTGCACTGTAGTAGTATGTTTTTTCAGTGTAAAGATATTTGAAATGAGATACCATCTTGCAGGAAGTTTTATACTCTATCCACAATTATATAAGGATTGTGCAGATAAATCGAGAGTAGTGTTAGATTTTCCCCTTTTAAATAGGTGTGAGTATATTACCTTCCAGTAAGCTATTTGAGTAAGCAATGCTGGAATCGACTCGAGTCAATTTCTCTTTGCATTTCTAGTAACATAATACAAATATAATACAATACAATGCATTGTGACTTGAACGCATTTGTAACGGTTTCTTATGCATTCATTCAGACTGAGTAAAATACTTGCATAGACAGAGTGTGCATATTTAGTATTTGTACTTGAAATGTATACTGTACAGTATATAGGATATTATGCAGAGAACCACACAGTGCAATGTGGCATACCGAAATGCAATGCAGTCTGGAGGAAGACTAAAAAGGAAGAAAGAAACGAAAGCAATGCAATTCTTCCTTTTCAGTGTTACATGTCGTATGTCCTCTTCTCTGTGGCCATGGAAGGAATGAAGCTCTTTAGGTTATTCTGTTAACAAAAGATCTTTGGAATTCTTGAAGAGAAATTCCACCAGTTGATAAAAACATCTGTTAAATGCACTCCGTAAGGAATTCAAAACCCTTGAGTGTTTTACGTTACCTACCCGTTACACTGCATTGCATAACATAAAAATATACTAGTGCATTTGACATGACAAAAGCCAGGACTACGTAGAACAGTACTTTCTAGGCTTCATGCATACAAGTTTTCAATAGCGAGACATGTCAACTACGTAGTTGCAGTAGTGCATTGTGTATCTTCATTCATAGCAGAGTGCCATATGCTATTTTCCTAATAATGAAAGCCATAAAGATAGTCAAAACGAATGGGACAGAATTCTATAGAAGCCATCTCATTAAGAGAAGGTGCAAAATGCTTTCATATCGATTCTCAATTTTTTTCTAAAGTTTGTTTATGCCTCCGCATTCTATACAATCTATACATATCTGTATTAAGTAGTAGCTACTACAGGAATTCAGACGGTTGCATTATTATTAGTTTCCTCAATGTGAGAAATTCCCAAGAGATTCAATTCATACTCGAGAATTTCTATTTAAGCTTTGAGTTTGAAAATTGGAGGAAATGTTTTCAACAACATGATTTAAATGGTTGACGTAGATTATTAGCTAAGGAGTCAATGTGTTATTTACATAGTAATGGCAGAGTGGGAAGGTTATGGAGAAGGGCAAAAAGAGTACATAACACGTATGGTTAGAATCGTGTTGGAAATTGAAAATATCCTTGGTTGATAAGAATGAATGAGGAACCTGTAAAAGAAGGGTTAACAAGTTAGCGTGGAATGAGTTTGGTTGGTTGAGATGTAGTAATGGTGGAGATAAGTAGTTGCCATTTATAAGGACGTATTGTGAAGAGTTTTGTAGTGTATAGTCACTTAAATAAGTGAGTAGGCATCTCTGTGTACAACTACAGCTATAATAACAGTATGGAATTTTTATAAGTGTAATATGTTTAGTTTGATAGGAATTGTTAAAGTTTATAGGGTCTGTAGGGAGTGTAGGTTGAACATGTTATGTATGTGTAAGATAAGAAAGAGAAAAGTCATAAGGGAGATGAGCTGGTAAGTGGAGGAAATCGTAAAAAGCAAGTGTTATGATGACATTAGATGACCCGGACTATTCGATCTTGGATACTCCTTTGCCTAACGGCGTGAGAAGCGTTCTGGTCATAAGGACGTCCCAGGAGAAAGACTTTGGACCGTACAACTGCTCGGTGACAAACGAATACGGCTCTAGCGTCAAGGAAATCTATCTCATGAAGCAAAGTGAGTCTTACTTTCTTTAACTTAACTCTTCTATATAAATGCATGTATATATTTATACAAGAAGACTCCTATGCATGAGCATGTGTACATATAAACCTACCCACCTATATACATACATACGTGTAATATAAAAGCGCATATAAATACAGCATATAAACTTTGTAAAGTAAGACTTACCTTAAGTTTGTAAGTTAACTAGAGGAAAAGGAGTAGATTCTACAACAATACAGACGGGACGGAGTAAGTGGACTTGAGATCTCGTCTTCTCGCATCTTCCTCTTATTATTTTCTCCGTGTGTCTTGTCTTTGTCTTTTCATCATTTACTCCCTTCGTAGGATTTTCTTTTCTGTTTCCTTTAGTAGTGAGAGAAAACAGACGGAGTCAGACAAACACGGAACTAAGCCAAAGGAACGGCCGTTTTGTTTACAACGCGAGCTGAACTATGTACATTACATTAGGTTTATCGTCTCCTTTACCGTATCCATTCACTTGAGTTCACTTTCTCCTGCTTGCCCCTTAGCGTCCTAGCGTGTCATGTCCTAGTTTTTGTTTTCTTCGTCATTTCATCTTGAAAATGGCTATTTGAGTTTAGGAACGCTTTTACTCTTACTGCCTTACGATACGACTAGGGACTTTATGGATGTAGAACATTTTAAGTAGGTGGGTTCACTAGGTAAGCTGTATATTATCACTCCCGTCCGTACTATAACAGTGTGGTACTCATCACATCCTACTATAGTGTACTAATGTGCATTATCTGTACTGCACATAAGAAATGGAACCTCTTTTAGATTTGTCTCGGGAAAGTTTTATGATCCAATAATATTTGTGCAAGCAACAGCTAGTAAACGATTTAAAGCTCATGCATAAATTACGTCATCAGTATATATACAGAGATCATTCGTCTCGGAGACAAAATCAGTCCAACAGCAATTGAATTGAAACCAAGAAGTAGAAGCAGAAGTAACGTAAATAAATCGAAGGCAGCCAGTAAGATGACAAGAAGATGGAAAATGTATATTTGACGATGTTACAAATGGGAAAGCAGATTCCAATTGTCATGTCATGTCCTAGGCCTTTCCCTTCTGCTCTATTTTCTTTGCATCTAGCTGATGGGCTTTTCTTATTAGATGTGATGGAAATTCATTGCAAGGCAGAGACACACATGCACCAACTACTACTGATATTGATTTTACTCACCTTCCCAATATTCCATATGTATATGACAATACTAACCTGCTTTCTCCTTTCTCTTCCAGAACATCCGTCAGTTATGTAAGCATTACTTTTGCTACGTCGTTATTCAATGCAATTTTGTAATAAACCATATACATTACTAATACAAACCTATTTGACATTGATAGGAAAAGGGAGGAGAATATATTTTTTACAAGAGTCAGTCAGGAGCAGTAAATAGAGTTTTGTTATCTGTTCTGGTAACTTAACTGGGATGACAAGATGTGAGACGGAGAGAGGCTGGATGTATATGACACCGTTGTTGCATTCGCTTTCCTTTTACTGTATCAATACGTGCTTTGTAAAAATTGTATCAAGGGACCGGATGTGGTGCATGTTCTATTTACCATTTCCTTTGGCTTAGTCGAGTTGCCTATAATATTTGTGTCCGTGTATCAGTCTATAAGGAGAAACTTTAAGTCTACTGTTAAGGTGAAGAGCAATATTGTATGATGTGATCCGATGTGATCCCCTTGTCTCTCCGACAGACAGACTATCCTGTTTTCTACTTTTCTCCGCAGACAAACTTGCGTCGAGATCTGTTTTCTATTCTCTTTTCTTTGATCTATCCCTAGATACTTTGCGAAATGGAAGACTACAAATGTAAATAGGCAATATAAGTGTATCATCTATTCATGTATTCATTCATTTCACTACTTATACCTCTGTAGGTAGTTTCTTCCACAGACGAATAGGTAGATCACCATGTTCAGGGTATTAGTACGTGCACTGCACAAACTGCACGTCGAGATAGTCTATTTAAGTAAGTGAATATGCTTATGTGCTGCAAAAAAGTAAAAAAAAAGTATTTTTGCAGAGATTATCCTTTTCCATTGGTTGGAAAAAAATGTGTTGAGATCTATGTGTAGATCTATGCATATTGTATGTACATGCATACCCGTATTTCTGCAAATAGTGTATTTCTGTACTGTAGGGAATAGAAAATCGAATTCTAGGAAGGAAATCTCTTTTCGTGGGATTGAGGTACTAGTCTAGGTAGAAATGGTACGTATTATCTGATGAATTGAACATGGTATACTATAATCTCAGAAACGAGTGAAAATTGAAATAACAAACTCTGTATATATTTTCTTCGGTTGTTTACCATTTCTCCATTGGAGTGAATGAAAATGATAGGAATAATAGGAATAAAAAATAATCAATTGGATTCTTATTATTGTTGTGGTGGGAAAAAGTTGGATCTTTTCCTGGAGAGAAAAGTACATTTGGATAGTTGGTTGTTGCCATTGAACTACCATAGTTTATAATAAGGTATTAGGCGAATGACTTTGAATGTAGTGTTTCTACGTATCACACATCGTTATTGTAAATATGAATGAATGTTAACATCATGGAGTAGAAGAGGTAATAGAATAGGTGTCTGTTTCTTCTCATCGTCAGTTGCGGAATCCTTTTTTTACTCTTAACGAAATTGGGCAGTTGCAGGGGATGTGTGTGCGGATGTGTAAATTTGAGAGCAGTGCAGCTAACGTGCAGCGATTATTATAGAAGGGATGCTGTTGAGCTGTGGACGAGATGTGTGTATCTGTTTTTGAGAGAGGCAGTTATAGTTGCATTTCATTGCATTGCATTTGTATGATGAGATGAAGATGAGATTGTAAAGCTTTAGAGGAGCGTATGAGAAATCCCTTGGCTAGCATTTCGCATCGTCGTCGACTCAAAGCCCATCATCCTCTCTCTCTTATCTTTAGAAATAACATCACATAACATTCTATCACATCAGCAGCATCATCATCGTTAAAGGATTTCCCTGTTTTCAATTTTCCCTTTTCAATTCTGTCTGTTCTGTTGATGATGATGGGTCTGTAGTATAGGTAGACACTATAGAAATGCAATCTTTCTAAGAGTTAAGGAAAGACAAGGCTCTGCAACGAAACAAACTACAGAATGCAAATAGTACATATACCTACACTATCCAATAGCTAGGAGGACCTTAAATATATAGTATAGGCTTGTTAATAGGGCTGGATGTAGTAAAGGTTTGTAAGTAGGAAAGTACCTACGTATTTTGGAGTGTGTAGTTTAGATTGCTTAGGTAGATGAAGATGATGCACAGGGAAAGGATCCTATAGGACACGGGTAAAGATTCTATGCCAGAAAACAGAGGCCATCAACATCGGCTATAAAATAAAAGGTGGGATGTAAATGGTAATTGAAATGCTCGGAATAGTCGTAGTTGTAGTTCAACTACTATAGCTGAGCCACAATGGAAAACAATGCTGAATGAAGGGAATCTCTTGATATGTTATGTCAGACTCTTCTCAGAACTAGTATTCTTAACTGCTTTCTATTTTACGCAGATTTTCTCGTGTAATACATGCTACGTGCAAGAAAAAACATAGTTAGTCAAATTCCCATCGAACATTCAAATTGTGTCTGTCGTTTCGTTTCTTTATCTAATTTGCTTTCTTCAACATACTCCTAACTCCCACTGCGAATTTCTTGGACTGCTAGTATAGTCTAAGTGTTAATGCGACAACAAAATCTATTTAAGTTTTATACTGTAGTGTTTTGATTTTTGTACCTTCTTCAATTGACACCCGTGTCACTCTTGATTTTTCATTGTCTGGTCTGTCTGTATCTACTTTGATTTGATGTGATCTTATTAAGGAATGAAATCAAATCTTTCCTGCCGTTTTTACAAAGAAATTCAATTTGAAACAAGTCTTGTATGAAATTGAATTGTATTTGAGGTGTTAGATCAATAATGTAGATTCTGTGGAACACGTGTGTGCAAATTAGAGACTTGTGAATTCCAGATGGAGCAAACCTTTTAAACAATTCAGTCTACCTGCTTTAAACGAGATAGGCTTAATGTATTCTTACAGACCCATGTAAGATTATCGGATAGGAAGAATACCATATTATCAGCATAGATGGTATTTTTTTGGTACTGGAAGCTATTACTAAACATTTAACTTGATCTATTGTTTCTTCAGCTGAATTGATGCGTGATTAAAATGAGATATTTATATTCTTAGTAGCTACAGTCTATAGGCAATAAAATTTTGGCAATGGTATTTCTTATCTGATTTTCTGTGTTGTTTAGTTTGTGCAAAAAATTAGTCATAAAATCTGCTTTTAGATTGAACTTTAGACAAATGTGTAATTCTGCACAAAGGCATTCTGAAATTGCTTCGCTCAATGTGAAATGCTCCGAAGCATCTCTATTTATAACTTCATTTGAAATGACTAAACGTTTTGTTTAATAGTATTAATTGAATGCAACTTGAAAAGCTCTTTGATGTGGGAAGCTCTAGAAAATTAGTAATTACTAAACAACAATTTGTTAATAAGCACACACTTGCTAGCTACAAGTAATTTTCGCTATTATTCAGGAAACTAATTAAACACATTAGCGAAAATAGTATTGAAAGTAGCAATGTTTTGTATTGAAGGGATGAATAATGAGTTGTGGGGAAAGTTTGTTGTTTCCAAACTATTATTGCAACAATGATGAAATAACTAGGAAATAGAATGATAGTTGTTTTGGAGGAATAGATTGCACATAAAACAGAATTAGCATTAACTACAAAGAGAGGAGATCAGGCCAGGTAATTTCCCTTCTAATAAATTATTTCTGTATGATACATGATACTGTGTAAGAAAATTGGGTAGAGGTAAATAGGATTCTCATGCAAGTAATACTCGTATTCTTAATGGTATGGTAATCAGAATGGATATTGTTGTAGGATGCAATGTACGTTGGCTATTATGCATGTTCCTACTACGTTTGTACATGGAGAGTAAGAAATTGAACTACATAAATGGATGTTGATAGTCCATAGTTTACATTACATTAGCCATGCAGAGTAGAATACTTAAGTCTTTAGTCTGGGGCGACCTAAATTGTTAATATTAATAAGACGGTCGTATCTGTCTAATGTATTTACTACTAGGACAAAAGTATATCTTTGGATTGGTATAGAAATAAATGAAGATGGCTAAGAGTGTTGTTAGGATCCTATACATTGAGGCTTTGTGAGTTAGTTTCCCATTATTCCCACCTCCAATTTGCAACTTTGTCTAAGTATTAGCATTATATGGTAACTTAGTGTATTGTAGGAATTCAGTTGCCGTTCTAGTTATTTCTACCTCCGGAATTCGCATAGAATTTCCCATGCAATGCAAACTGCTCCGAGTGGAAACTAACGTTTGTAAGAAAGGAAGGAATGTGATCAGCATTCATTATATTATGCCTTATGACTATCATGCTCTCTCTCTCATGTTCCGCCTGGTATTTTGACATAATTTCCATCACGGCCCACCCTGCCTTGTTTTGAAACAAGCCCAACCAAGAAGCCAATGTAAAACCTTGGTGTTACACATACATTAGTGTATATATAGGTACTGCTAGTGTGAGGGAAACTGGAATCTCTAACGAACGTCAACTTGAATTTTCAGAGAACAGTTTGTGAAGTGAACCAAACTGGATATGGCAAGGCATCATATTTACTACCACCTATAGGTTACATTAGCTATTGTGCAGTGACATGGATATTACTATCTTGACTTGACTAACTTTGCTGTCCTTTTCCTACTTCCTAGTTAGTCTCAAACTTGCATTTGCTATTCCAAGTGGGAGGAGGAGAGTGCTAATAGAAACCAAGAGAAAGTTGTTAGTGTAGCTCTGAAATGTATGGCGAATAGCTAGGGAAGCGATATGAACTCATTTATCATCAAAAAATTTAATAACCTGTCCATATTTATCGTTGTGAAAATTGCTTGATAAGCTTTTTGCTGTATGTATGAATGAGAAAATTTTCCGAGTCTTGTCGTCGATGAAACTTCTTAACCACTAAACTGGGCGGACGTATCGTTAGTGGAAAATAGTTTCCTCAACTTCACACCATACATACTCCCTACACACTACACTCTGAAACATGTATCTCCTGAGGTAAAAGTAGGAAATCAGTGAGTATCCGTCACATTATACCTACTGCATACAAAGTATACTCCTATTATAAAGTTGCATCTTGTGAAAGCATTTTTGTAGGTACAAATACAAGTAACTGCTACTACTTAGTCAGAGGATAAGTGGCTGGATATTATACTCACTTATATTCATTACATTTTAGGTTCCCTTTTGTGTTAGTAAGTTAGTGGGATATTTAGTATGCTGTTAAATAATAAATGCCTTATTTTTATGTTTGTCATTTAATAATACAAAGTGATACATTTTTATTACTGCTCTAAGTTGCCTTGAAATTTATGTTAGCGTTAGTTTTATCCTTTATCTTTATTCTTTTACTTATTAGTAACTTTATTGCTACTCTGCTAGATAGTATTCTCATTTAAATGCTGTTTCTAGGTATATATGTACAAGTATATTTGTAATTTGTGTACAGTGTTGAGTGTTATTACTGATATTTAGCATCCATGTACGATTAAACACAATTTTCTGCAGTAGCAGATATTGTGCTACTAATACCTGAGCTGTCATTTTGTATCCACTTTCGTTTCTTATCGGTCTGTGTAATTATATGTACACTTGTTCACTTGTCGTGTAGAATTCGGGTGTTGCGTGTAGCACCTGTCCTTAACGTAATAATGATGGTTAATAATTTAGTTGTGCTGTTTGCTCATCCACTTTCATGCTGAATAAAAAAGTTGGTTATTGAATAACGTAGCCAATTCAATCTTTATAGATCCCAATAGTATTTTATCATTCTATATACACACTATAAATACAATCCACCCAATAATTGCATTGTAAATGTATCTTTCACAATAAGGTGCTTTCTCGAACGAGTAAATACAACTGTACATAGAAATGAGCCAACGTTCCGAGAAAGCTCACAAATGTTTTTAGGCGCATGTAGTGTAATAATTGTACTTAGGCTTCCGAATGTTTTCTATTGTTATGTTTAGCTGGGCTTATCTAATTCATCATGTCCCTCCATCACCTTATGGCATTACTAAGTATTTTTTGAATAAGTCGTACCCTAGGCACATCTACACAAGGTTTAGCTTTAGTTAACACTCACATGTAGTATTTTGTGCCTAATAATCTGCAGAGACTATCCGTTGTCGTTTCTACCACCTTCTTACCTAGCCAACTCAGTTATTAACTAAATCCTCCCATGGCTTTGTATAATTCTTCCTCGGGTCCAACTCCCTTTCATTGCGAAAGAGGGATAATAATGACAACTCTCTTAAACAGACATGGACTAAAGTCCAAAAAGCTTTTCTTCCACTGCTTCTGCAAAATTAAATAGCAAGCATATTGCATTTACTAGTACAGAGTGCACTAATTGGGTTGACGTGTTTACCATCAAAGTGTATACTAAATATAAATACGTAGAGGCAAACTACTTTACGTTCGAATTTCCATTTTGGTATTAAATATTAAGGCTATCTATTTTGATGCTTTTGTACGGCAGAGTGTTTAGATGGTATTAGCGCAAGGGAAGGCTGTCGTTTTACGTTTGAGTATTTCCTTCCTCCACCTACACCGTTTTTAATGATGTATGGATTGTATTGTAGCGCTGTATAGTATGTTACTGCATGTGCATGGTATTGACATTGATGTGACAAATGCGAAGTCAGCAAGTTAGTTCGGTGTGGTGATGTCGTCCATTTGGGCTTTGGATAGGAAGCGGACTTTGAAAGGATCGAGAGGAGGATTGAGACTGAAAGAATAACTGTGAGAGCTTAAAGTTGACTTGCTCTCTCTCGCCATGCAGTCCCTTCAGCTTTTACTGCTTTGCTCATTTTGGGGAAATCTCAAGTCTAGCAGAGCTGGAGTAAAAGCTGAGGAAAGAGAGAGAGGCTGATCTGATCTGCTTGGGTTTGACTTTAGCTTTTAGCCTTTTCCATCCTCTGCTTTCGACTCCTGTGATATTTTGTGAATGTATTTGTCGTCTTGTGTATGTACAGTATGTGAATGAGCAATTCCTTACGTCACTGTCACAACTTGCGTATACAGTATAATACCAAGTATTGTACTGGAGGGTATAGAGCTTGAAAAAGTAGCAGAGGGACAGTAAAAGCGGAGAGAGATGACACGGCACTCTGTTGGCATTCCGATCCGTGATAAAAATCCAATCACGTAACCTTAAGCTATAAGCTTCCCTCACACTATTACACTACAAAAACTGTCGTATAAAATAAAGTCCCGAAAGCCAAAGTTTAACTAGGGAAGAAACTCTTACTTTGACAAGTCTTTCCATATGCTCTTTTTGTTTATATTTTATATAATGAATTGAATATAGAGTATCAATCTGGATTATTATTGCAATAGACTTCTCTCACACGTGGACTAACTGGACACAACTGAGAATTATAGAGATACCTCCTGAAGAATAGAAACAGATTATCCTTTTCACTACTAAGTATTTTCTATCCCCTTTTCCAAGTAAATACAGATATCAAGTTTACGCGACTTGCTTTGCTATGCTCCCTGCTTAGGCTTTCATGCTTTCTCGGCTGACAGTAATAAGTGCAGTTTTATGTGCAAGACTTTAATCCTTCTCCAGGGGATCTTTCCCAATCCAAATAGCTTCAGTATACTAAACTATGACATGCACACATCTATAGACTATTTGTCTACTAAATACTAAAAACCACATTAGTTCCTAGCACACGCCATTTTAATCTCCATTCATACACAGTTGTACTTACTACCCTTACTCTATCGTGTAAATTGTTGTGCACTTGGACCGATGGACTTTGGAGATTGACAAATGCTCTACTTTTTTAGTTTTACAACTTTTACTGTAGTGTGAATGCAAAAAACTAAATAAGTAATTCTATTTGCTAAAAGTATAAAATATGTTGTGCTTGATTCAGTAAGTGCTTGTGGTAAGCCGGAGAAAATATTACTTTCTCATTAAAATATTATAAGGGCAATGCTTCTGCGAAGAAAAGTAGAAGATATAATAATTTTACGCAAAAGGAATATTCTTATGAGATTCAGATTTGAAATGGCTGAAGAGGGTTTTAGCAACAGGGAGTTGGTGGAAGGAGAAGTGAAGTTGATGTGGATTGAAGTTGGTGTTGATGTAGTAGTAAGAGTTGGGTAGTCCCGTAGCCGTTGTAATCGAAGCAGAGTGAGTGGATGAAGTGAAGAGGCAGAAAAGGAAGCAAATAAGGATTTTATCTATCGATTTGTCAGTAATTGGTTCGGCTTCTGTTTGATCTCACTGTGAAAAGCTATTCAGTGACTTGTGCCCTGTTTTGTGTGCCTTGTCTGTCTGTCTGTTTGTCTGACTTTGACTCCCGTTCCCTCTCGACTCAAACAGATTTTCAGTTAGGTTGCTTTTCACATTCAGAATACTAACGATATGCTCCGTGATAAAAACATGCAGTAAACATCAAGTGAATCTATGCATTTAAAATGCATCATTTTCCATTTATTTTATAGTAGGCTTTGTTTATATGTTTACAACTACCACTGATATGACAGCTAAATACTATTGTGCATCCAGTGCATAGATTAAACGAGTCTGAAGGTATTTACATTACTCTGAGCTTATTAGCAGGGGGAAAGTATTTTATTCGGCAGTTTCTTGAGTAGCTTTTGTGTAGAATGGGAATAAGTATGAAATGGAATTGCAATTGACGATGCATCTCTTTGAATTGAATGGAGGGAGTCTGTATGACTCCAATTCGACAAAGTCAAATAAAACAAAAGCTTAAAGTTGCAGTTTCTTTTTTTAAGAGTAAAAAGAGCCGTCGGCTCTTTTTAACAGGGAAAAGTAAAGAAGAGTCTTTTATTAAACTCAGGATTAGTGTAAGTGTATGTATAGACAGTAGTAAACAAACGATGTGAATTTTTTCCCCTATCTGTAACATAGCGTGGCACAACGCTCAACTTCCGTTTTCTCTTCAATTTTCAACAGTTTTTTCTATATTGCTTACAGATTTTAAGTGTGTAAAAGTTGTCGGCAGGTTTGAGTTGAATTGACTTGACTTGACATGGATTGTTAGTCGCTGCACTATGGATGGTATAACTTTGTCCTAAAGAAAAAGGGGAAATGGGAAAAGATCAAAAGTCTATGTTCAGAATCGATTATATCTTTTCAAGTTTGAGGAAAAGGAAGGAAGGAAGGATATTTCTATTGACTTTGACTTTGAGTCGCTTTTCATGTCGGCAACTCTGACTACATACTATTACAGTCTACTTAAAGATTTTATTGTTTTGTTTTATTTTCCACTGCATTCATGGGGAATCATTCCTTTATTATTACTATTGGAAAATTTAAAGCAAATACGGCAAGCAAAGGATATTATGTTGTACAAATAACATTTAGACTCCTTTCTGGATCTCTAAAATTGAGTCAGGCCAGTTGGTTTATCATTTTCTGTGAGTGTAGGCGTATAGGTCGTAATTCTATCCGCTACTATTTAGTACTATACTATTAAACAAATAGAACGCCGGCACTTTTGAAACTCTATCTTGAGTAAATATTGTGCGCAATCACTTTACAATAATGTGCACATTGTGCATTGAATTATTGTAGTTCAACTTAAAATAAGTTACCTACTCTGAAGGTCTCTGAAAAGTGAAAAGGAAGATGTTCAGTAAAAGTGTCCGAATTGCTCTCCCTTTTTTGGAATTTATGTTTCGCTTCGACAGAAATAAACTAATAGATGACAAAAAAGATCTGCTTGAGAAGAAAGATTGGCTTGTCTCAAGGGGCAAGTAAAGAAATAGCCGTAGAAGTCGATCCACCCGTTTAACTTGGGTAACCGAGTCGGAAAAGTCATGTCAAGACAATGTAACTTACAACAGACGACTCTTTCACTACCTTGTCATGTTCAAGTCACTTTTAATGTTAAAAGGGAAATGTCTACTATAACACTACGGTTATATCCCGGGTTCCTTGACTGTCGATAGATTAGATGCAAACGTATTCTCTATTTATGCTCAATGCAATATGCAGACAAATAAATAGGCACGGTTGTACAAGTAGCTACAATGCAAGGCAAGTCCATTCTCAGAGAGAATCCCGGACCACTTCTCGCTATGAGAGGCAAATCATCTCTGAGCTCTCAGGGCGGAAATGGTCGCTATTTATACCAAAATCTAGGGAGGCGATCAGCCAATCAGCAAGCGTGGAACATTTCCAACATTCCATGGAACATTCAGAATGTTCCAAACAACTAGAAAATGCTTGTTGCTGTGCCGACCGTAACATCACCCCCTCCCCAAAATGTGGGAGTTCACTCCTCGAAAAAGACCTATACCAATTTTATTTTACAAATTCAAGAAAATCAATTAGCAATTTTACATTTTATAACAAATAATGATATGTTTACAATTTTAGAAAAGTGAATAAACTATATAAAAGGTAAGTAATAAATGAGACTTAAAAACTAGTAAATGATAAAAGTGTATCAAAGTGTAGTACAATAAAGAATAATGTGTCTTGTGTATAAATAGTAATTTTAAGGTTGACATTACACTGATTGATCCACAGTGAAATATCCGATGAGGTGAATGTGACACCTAGTCCTCCTAAGAATATCCAGTTTTTTGCAGTTGCAATAGCTGCGTCCAGTAGGGTGAATGTGACACCCAATCCTCCACAGAATTCCGAACAGTTTTAGGTCCCGTAGGCGAATGTGACGCCTTGTCCATTAGTATACGTCTTTGCGAAATTCCAAAACAAATCCTGGCCAGTAATCCGAATGAAAATGCAAAGTTCAAAGTAGTTATTCATAGAACATCATCCCCTCCTCCAAAATGATTTCTTTTTCTCCAGTTGTTAGGTTAAATTTTGCTGAACTCTCCAGTTATAGTGCACCGACACACGGTCATCACTTATCCTATTTAGACACGTCTGTCTATTTTATAATCTATTCCATGGTAATTTTTCAATAGTATCAATCTCCGTGCGCTACTTTAAGCTTTCACGCTGTTTCCATTTCAGAAACTTATCCACTTCAGATATATATTCATAACCATTGCCCGCAATCTTACTGTTGATCAACTTAGTACGGCAGAATTCGGGGTATCAGTCCTACAGGTGACAGTGGTTTCATGGGCAATATTGGTGATGGATGGCAATTTCGAACAGCCAACGCGACAATAATCATTATGCACCAAATTTTCATTCTTATCCCATAATTACTTATTTGGTTTACTGCATATGATCTGTCCTGTACTATCCAAAATAGAGACATTCAATATTTCCTTCATTCCAATGCAACTGCGGAATACTCCCTTCCCCGTAGGTTTACCCTCATTAGCAAACATCGTTGGCCTATATCATCTTTAACTTTTTCAAGTAATGAGATAGGTGAAGGATTCCCATCAACATTGCGGCATCATATTTTTCTTCGTAATTATACTTATAACTTTAGTCAGTAACTATGTTGTTAGTAGAAATATATTTTCATCTGACGAGGAGAGTACAAACATTTTTGGTCTTCAATTTTTACATCATTTTGTTAGAGTTCATTCTGCTTAGACTTCAAAACTGCGGGATTATTCAAATTGTACAAAATACATTTGCAGAAACTAAGACATTCTTTCATCTCTTCTCAGAGATCAGTGTCTTTTGATTTATTCATCATCTTGGTATTAGAATTTCAAAGATGGAAGATATTTCAATTTTATTGCACTAGTTAGCTTTAATTCACAACCAGTAGTGACATCTATTATAGATTTAATCCATAATTTCATTTTCCAATTTAACGTGAATATTTTCGGCTCGGTAGTATTTTAGACCAGAAATTCTTTAGTTCATTAAAATTTAAATTTTTCATCACTAGATAGTGTTAGATTTGCCAATTCATTAGATTTACTTTTTATTTCCAAGAGAACTTCGATAATTTAGCAGTAATTTTATGTGGAGCAGTATTGCATTAGTATGTGGTGGCATTTGGTCAATGCATAATATTGCACAAGTACTCACAGGCTCTAACATTATGCTAATTCTCTGGAAGAAAACTGGTGCCTTTCACATAAAGTTACTTCAGCAGTCAGCCCCTCTCGAATTAGAAGTTAATGTCGAGCAGTACAGACCACGTCAGACTGACCCACCAATTATAATACGTAATTTTGTCGTACAAGCCAAGTCGGACCGAGCCCCCATTTATAACACTACGGTTATATCCCGGGTTCCTTGACTGTCGATAGATTAGATGCAAACGTATTCTCTATTTATGCTCAATGCAATATGCAGACAAATAAATAGGCACGGTTGTACAAGTAGCTACAATGCAAGGCAAGTCCATTCTCAGAGAGAATCCCGGACCACTTCTCGCTATGAGAGGCAAATCATCTCTGAGCTCTCAGGGCGGAAATGGTCGCTATTTATACCAAAATCTAGGGAGGCGATCAGCCAATCAGCAAGCGTGGAACATTTCCAACATTCCATGGAACATTCAGAATGTTCCAAACAACTAGAAAATGCTTGTTGCTGTGCCGACCGTAACACTACATATGTACTTTATATATAGACCCATTATGCAAACCGGAGGAGATACATAAATATTTAACTTATGATATTGCTTAAGATAATGTACTTTGTTTTGTAACGGAAACTTTTTAAATATTCTATTTCTACCCAACGCTGCTTATTCAAGAGATTCGTGTTTACTGTACAGACTTCATGTACATTCATACTAAACATTTTCTGTTGATAGGTGGAACTATTTATATTTTGAAATGTCCCAATATGTATATCACTTATAAATGCCAAAAGCTATGATTAGCTACTACAAAATCATAAACTCATGAAATATTAATACAAGACAAAGTTTATTCACGAAAAACGGAAGTTAGTTCTTTCGTAAGCAAGATAAAAAGTCGTATGCAAGGGTAGATAATGCAATATGCATTTTATATGAGTTTCCTTACCCAATGCCAATATGCTCTGTATTACTGACTACAGATATCATATTGCAATCCAAACAATATCATGTGCAGTATTCCTACAAGTATAATATTGAGTGCAATAATTGTTTTTCTACTGAAAAAATGTGTTTTTCTATTTTCTCAATCGTTAGACCTTGCATTGTTTTCCTTTCTATTCTTTTCTTTTGATGCAGTTGAAAGGTTCTCGTAAACAGACGAGTGTTGGGTGTTAGTGTTGATGCACGAGTTGGCATTTGCCATCGCATGGGGATTCTGACAGGAAAACTAATAGCGACATTTCATCGCAATTGACATCTATTTCCGAATGCCATCAGAGGAGAATGAAATATAATCAGATAATGAATATTTTCAGATTTAGACACGAGCAGATAGTGAGCACATCCTGTCTCATGATTGTCTTTTTCCATTCTACCTTCTTACTTCTGCGACAAACTATTTACCTCGTTAAAATGCGATATTTATCATGTATTTATATATTATAGCTATGTAGTAAAATTTGCTTTATAAATCATGCCAAGTAAAAGATATCAGATCTTTTTACCTATATGGAACGTGTACAATATTCTTTATTCTATAACCTTAATGCATTTAGCATGCAAAAATGCTTCAATGTAGATACAATTTTTGCAATGCTAAATGTATAGCAAGGAAAATGAAAAAGGTTTTATATCCAGATGGATGTATGTATAATTGCATGTACTGTAAATATTTGGGAATTGGTACTTGAACTTTTCCTTTCCTATTATCTCCGCTATTTTCCATTAACATTTCTGCCTTCGTTTTCCTCTAACATCCCCACAGAGAACAAAATAGCAACAGCATTACTAAAAGTAATATTTCAGGTTTATTTTTCCATTTTGCAGAGAGTGGCCAGCTGGTGATCATCCTGACGTGTGTCATCGGCGGTGTCGTCATCATCGTGGCAATCACAATGATTACCCTACTTTGCCAAAGAAAATCGAGGAAACCAGACCGTAAGTCTTTCACCCCTTTTCATATTATATTATCGAAGTACAATAGTACAAATCTATAACATAACATCATTAGGCATCCCCTCTTGAAAGTAATAGATGGTCATAAGGAAAGTAGGTAATTTTCTATCTCCAAATATGGAAAACATATCAAATATTGAGTATAACATAACCAATTTGTGAACATGTAAACAAGTCAGTAAATGAATACCTAAAAGTTGTGAATGGATCAACAATATTTACCACTAGCATACTATTTTATACCTGATGGCCAATTTCCTTGAAACTGAAGTAGGAACGGATGTTTTCAAGCTTTTCTACGTTGTGTCGGGAAAATAAGTAATTTAAAATGTAATCTTTCACCTTATTCCATCAATCACAAGTTGGAAGACTACCGTTTACTTGTAATTATTGAATTTTGTGTCATGCCTTTGACTGTGTTATGATTGCTGTCATCAAAAGGCTTCTAGAATACCATTAGAGCTGCTGTAAAAGGGAATTATACTTATTGCTATTGAGACTGTCGTATTTATGTAGTATACCAGTTGCTAGCTATGTCAATATTGACTATGTGTACTTGCAGAATACTAAGGATAGGTGTTTAGCATTTCCTTGTCAGTATTACATCAGGCATTTTGCTATTTGGCAGGTACTACTAGATATTTGTAGTTTGAACAATTTTATTTTGCTTCAACTGCTGCTGTCACGGAGAAATTATAATTAGAGAGCGGGTGAAGTAAATTGAACTTGTAAAAACTGAGTAAGTAGGTCTATAGAATTGTACTTGCATGAGCAGTATTAGGATTGTAAAGAGAGCAGATATTATCGTGTAGTAGCACTAGGCAATGATTGTCCGTAATAATAATCAATTTAGGTATAAGGAATGTGATAATAAAAAGTAATAAGAGTGTAGGTGGATATAGGGGTTGGGGCTTCTAGTGTTGCGTGCTGCAGCCATAAATGAATTACTTAACTGGTCTATTGTGACGTGAACTACTGAATAAATGTGAGGCTAATGGGAATGAATTGCCCTTTGATTATAATGTAGGGAAATGCCAGTTTGTCGATGAGTGACATGACAGTGATAAATATCTAAATAACTATTTCCTCTGTGGGGAAGGAACTGGACCTAACAGGATTGCCCTAATCATAATCCTAATCAGATGTAATCAATCAGTCAGTCGAATTATTATGTTTTCACCTTTACCCTAATTTCTCCGTAACTGGCAGCATTATACACAATGCGTCAATAGGCATGAGCTAAAGACGCAGTATACAAAATTTGCTAATCTGCTCAAGTCTAAATATAAACATGTGAAAATTAATTTGACGTTTCCTAAAGGTAACCTGAGAAGGTAAAATTATGTATTTACCAGGTAGAGACACTTATAACATTAATAAGCTAGAGTTATGATAGATACTAACAGATTATGATTGGCTAAGTGATATATATCTACTAACGGAAATGTTTACTGTATACTAATTTCTGGTTTTGTCTCTGTTTGATAGTGATGGATGTGGACGGAGTGGAGAAACAGACAAAACAATCCGATCGCTCGTCAAATGACTCGGACCTGAAAGTTGAAATTAGAACGGCATCATCTCTGTCTAATATGCCAGAACATGATTCGGAACATTGGGACGACGGAGGCTCGGACGCTCTAAAAAATGAATCCATTTATAACAGATACTCAGATTATATCGATCCTGTCTTCCCACCTAAAGCTGTAAGTTCTATTTTTCGTGAATATGTTCTGCAGTATTATTAGCACAATCTACTCCTATAGGGACTCCTCTACGTATGAAATTGACCGAAATATTGCAGAGGCGTGACTTTGTAGTGCAACAGCACAATAGAATTTTTAATGGAACCTTTTGAAATTGAAAATGTAAAATGTAGCGTGGGACTTTTCAGGTGATCTGATAGTACCGTGCATTCATTACACATTTGCATTCATAACTGGATGAGGCTGAGCCACATACATAATTGATTAGTTCCTACCTATTCTTCAAAAGGATGGTATTAAAATGAGTTTGTCTTGTAAGTATGCCTACTGGATTACGAATCATAGAGAACGTTGTATCTTTTCATCTGACTTTAGTATAAGGAAAAACTATTAGAAAATATCAGTTCAATAACGGACAGCCTTTCCTATCAATTTTCTGCACAGATTTTACTAAGACTTTAATGCAATTCAGTTCAGATTGCAAAGTGTTGCACAAAGCACTTACAAAATTACATTTTCACACTGGAATTTGCTTATTTTATGTACAAAACATAGATTTTTGTGAGTTAAAATTTTTGAAAAGGCTTCATAAATTATTTGGGATGAATTTCAAGATACTGAACAGTTAAACTCATTTGATAAACAGAGCTAGATAGAACAAAGGTACAATGTAGCAGATAATAGGACAGGAATATAATCTCGTGAAATATGCCAAGGATTGCAAACCAGAGAAAAGTTGCAGATGCAAAATATCCGATTTTCATTTCATTTCACGCCCCGTAAGTTTCAGATAATAGTGAAGCACTAGCTACATAATATAAATAGATACGACGCTAGCTCTTGTCTCACAATCCAGACGAAAACAAGAGAAATAATAGAAACTTTTCCACAAGGACGAGTCTTTATAAGTCTTACGAATCGCTAGAGGAATTCCGATTACTCTCATGTGAAAAGAACATTCGGATTTAATTTCACTTTTACGGACTCCTTGTTACTCTGTTTTATATAACAACCTAATGAAAATTATTACCTACTCAATGCTAGCCAGCTTCTCATTGTTCCATCCTTTTCTTATTACTTTCCATCCATTGTTTATTTCAAAATAATGAAAAAGGAGTGACATTCCCTATTGCAGATTTTTATTTAATGGCATTCTCGAAGCTTATCTGTATCTAATCGAAATATGACAATAGATTACTAGATAAGATTATTTATATCTAAAGAAATGATGTAGGTAGTAAAATTATTTTGCACATGTAGAAAATAGTTTTAGCTAAAGGTTTAAAAATGAATCAAGATAAAAAGGGGGAATGTGAGATGGAATAATTGCTTATTCTAATTCAGACAATTTCAGACTCTAACAGTTTTCTAATACCTTGTAAAATACTACATACGATGGATGAGCGAGTGTACTGGCTTATACACGTATAGGAGAAGTGCATACTTATATTGTATACTGATATATTCAAAAAGTGTTTGCAGTAGGGAAAGTTATTCCTTTAATGTTTATCCAGGAGTCTCAAATAGATTATGAATTTCATAAAAGCTGAGTTAAATTAGATGAAAATAAACTTGATTAGGTAATTGTACTTGTGTAGTACTTAAAAGAGGAATTTCGGTACTCGACAGAATTAATGAAAGGGTATTCCTATGTGAGTTGAAGAATGCAGTGGAACAAGTGGTCCCTGTGTACACTTTTATTTGTTAATGAAGAACTCAATTCGAATGTAGCTCAGTTGTTTCTGTGTCTGTCGAAAAGGTAAAGAGGAGTAAGCGAGGAGGAGGGGTGACAGTGCTTGGGGAATACTAAGCCTAAGCTTTAAAACCCGGCCAAGACACGGAGTTGAGTTGATCCAAAATAAAACTTTGAAGAGGAGGCGAAAGAACTAATTTAAATGAAAGGGTAAAATAAAGTCTTAAAGGAGTATTTTTATTTTACGATTTTCTTGGCTCTAGTAGCTCTATTTGTTTGGCTGCATTGTTTAGGCCGTGACTTTTCTCAAGAGGAATTCTCTTGTCTCCAGTTTCAGTCTAAGTTTACACTTTTAGCATTAGTTTTATTGTAGGGAATAGCTTAGGGAACTATTTATTTCTCCATTTCCTTATTGTTCACCAGGGTATCATGTCCTCTCCCTGCATTCTCCTCTACTACCTTCTATCCAGACGTGACCTGAACATTCTTATGCATATAATATTTCACCAGAAACTTGAGCAGAACCAACACTTTACCCACTCGCCAACTGTATACATAAACAGAGATCTAAATATCGCTTCTGAAATCTAAATTGTGGACAATGCTCTTAAAGATCTTAACTAAGTAAATATTGTGGACAATACACTTTTAAGGAGATGAAAAATGAGTTACGTAATCTTTTATTTCTAAGTTAAATTGTGAAAATACTAACTTTTTAAAACTAGGCTACCAGTACTGCTATTGAATTTCAAAAAGTATCAGTATTTGGTTCAATTTGGAAAGATGCCACTGCTAACCAAGAGTGTAGCTCATGCATTGCGGTTGCGCATTGTTCATTCTGATTACAAATTCCGTATATTAAACATATGAAGGATAAAACACGATTATAGAATAAAGATAAGGAACTTTTAACGCGAATAAACAATAATTAAATGTATATTAATTTGTATGTGTTGTTTGTGTTGCAGGATGGGCATAATAACAATGGATATGTGCCGTATGTTGACTACACGCGTGACTACAACCCTCCGCACACCCGTAACAGTCTGTACAGCGGTGTGGGTCCTCCAGTGTCGGGTGTGATGCCATTGCAAAGTCCCCAGTACTTGAACAACGTGGATCCCCGGTACTCAGCAACATACGGCAACCCTTACTTACGGACGTCCAATACATCTCTGCCGCCACCTCACTCAGCAGCCAATGCAGGAAATCATTCACCGAATGGAAAGTATTCACCGACGAGCGGGGCTCATCCCCTGACCCACTCGGCAGTCCACCATAATCATCATAATCATAACCATAATCATAGTAATCACATAACGCATAATCACATCGGGACGCCGACGAGTGTAGCGCCCCCGCCCCTCGCCACATCTCCGCACTCTCATTCCCACACAAACTCTTTGAGCAATTCGACGGGAAATAATCCGTACGGGATGAGAAACGGCGGAGTTCCTCAAGCAGTGCCGCGGGTCACATCCACACCTTCTCCACAGTACATTGTTCCTTCGCAACCGCAGCTCAAGCCAGGGACGCTGGCCACTCATGTGTAGCCACGAAAGAACTTAGAAATTATTACTACTACTACTAATAATATTAATACTATCACTAATTATGCTAGGTCTGTTGATGAACAAGATTGTACTCTCCGCTACAATCCTAACTCTTACTACTCCTACTTGAACTATGACAAATATTCTTATTATTTATAAAATAAATACTACTTAACGTACTTAGAAGAAGGAGACTCTTGCGAGGTTCCTGTGAATTCCGCAGGAAATCGAAATATATATAATGTAGAATCGGAAAATGTCTGTATATATTTATCTAATAGGCACTGATTACGTGGCTATATTATATACTTGTACTTACTACGAGATAGTTATGTTCACCTAGAGGAATTAGATCATTCATATAGCATTAGATAATGCAATTTTCTTTGTGTACTTTCTACTTTCTCCTTGGACTGATATCTTTAAAGAAAGAGAAAGCTTTTCAAGTTCATTTTCAATTTCTAGATTATTCAAGACGCAAATCATAATTGCTTATTTAGTGTAATACTTAGTAGTAGGATCATCAATGCTTATTTTTAGTAGATATAGCAAAGACATTTGAATGTATTAGTAAATACAGAGAATTTTTTTTACATATTTATTCAGGTACTGCTTAACACGTGGCATACTCACTCAGAGAAGCTATTGAATACTGAAAACAAATATTAGACTTGAAAAACTATCCTACCACTGTCTATATATAAAAGTGACATGAATCCAATGGTATCGTATTGTACTTATCATTTAGCCGTTTACTAAACGCGTCAATTATACTATAATAATATTATGTATTAGTAACTACTACTATATTATGTGTGCTAAGTGTTTAAGCAGTCTAAACTTTGATAACTGTTATGCATAATGTTGATGTTTCTTGAAGGCAGATTACTTATACCAGTCTAGGTAAGTAGTAAATAGTGAATAGAGATGTACACGTGGATATTTAAATATTTACCTACCTTGTTGAGAGTAAGTATTGCGTAAATATTACATAGATGCGTACATAAGGCAGAGTAAATAAAGTCGTTCCGTGTTTGTCGGTGCAACTTTTACTTACTATTATATAGGTATAGTTAGGAAAGTAAATTGCACAGTTATGTAAGAAAGGAAGAAGGAACGGAAGCCATAGAATGATACTAAATGAATACAAAGTTTTATATGTTGTACAATTATGTGTAAGTATTAGACGATAATGCCAATAGTATTGTAGGGGACAATTATATACTAGGAATTAATTGGTAGAGACGAAAGAAGGAAGACAAACAAGTCAATATGTTTAAGGTAGCTATTACAAATAAGGCTTTACGTTTAATTTTTCTAGTTTAGGTAAATATAAGGTTGTTAGTTTAGGATAGGAGTTTGAGAGTTTGCTCTGCACTCGTCCCAGTCCACTCCAAAGTATTGATTGCTCTTAATTTTACAAGACGCAATTAATGATAAGTGTAATATATATTGAATACGTATGTAAAAGTGAAATAAACAGATAGTGTAAGATAAAACTGTAATTAACAAAATGTATAATATAGAAATGGCAGCATAGTAGATACGATTATTGTGGAAACAGTATCCTTTTGTATAAAACTGTATAGTCTGTCTTGTATCTACTGTTGTAAGTGGTACGTGTTCTTACTTACTGTAAGAATAATAAATGTGTAAGTGTAATATGTAACTTAACTTCAGGTCAGAAGATGAGTGTTCAAATACAGGAAATTATTGTGTAAGTGTATTAGTGTGTGCGTGGTTCGATTGATTGGTTAATTCTCTGTCTAATTGTGCTTCATGTCTCGTCATGTGCTCTATATCTTAGTACATTATCTAGTTTAAAACATTTATACGTAGTAGAGAGTCTACTTCACACGATGTATGTATGTCTGACGAAATTTCAATGCAACTATTTATCTGTAAACTCTCATAATTTATATCTAGTTACGATATAAGCAATTATACTTATAAGAAACGGTAACTGTGACACTATCTCCTTCGATAAGAAGATTCTTATACAGTTAAACAGAGCACAAGCATGCTCAGTTTTCTTTTTCATGAAAAGAATTCATATCATCAAATGCCAGATACCTAATTTACCAAAAGTAATGCAATGCAAAAATATACAAATATATCAATGCCTAATTCGATTCTAGTATCCACCGCAATTTATAGCAAATACAGTTAGATCCCATCAGGTACTTAAATATTGCAGAGATTAATATTTACTTACCTCATCCTATTTAAGTATTTAAGTACAATTTAATTGCAGGATTTCCTTTCTGTTTCACCTCCAATTTAATCCATTTTTCATTCATTTCTATCTTCGTTATTAATTAGTGTTACCATTATCTGACCGAGTTTTGACAGATTTTTTTGAACCATATGAATTTGACTTAATATTCTTGTGTTCTTTTTACCTGTCTAATATTGTAATTATGAGAATATCGTTTATAACGCTCTTACTATAAATCTATTTACTGTTAATACAAACTGGAAGTATTATCCGGATGGAGCATCACACACGACGAGAACTCTGGCTCCATTACTACATAACCTATATAGAAATTGTCGCGGTTAAAATAGTAATTGTACTGTAACAGTGATTATTATGTTGTTTAGTGTTAGTTAAATGTGTCTATCTTTTAACCTTTTATTATGCAACACAATCATGGAAGACAAGTGAAAGTAGGATTTATTCTGTTTTGTGCTTATCAATAGTGTAATTGCTTATTATGAGTTAGACCTACATAAAGTAGAGGAACTGTATTTGCAATAGATTTATATTTACTAGTAGTAGTACATACTCGGATGAATTGTATAAGGATTGTGTAATCTCTAAGAATAAGTTGAATGGAAAACAAACAATTTTTATGATGCAAAAAGTTTATATCAATGTATAAATGCAAAACTGTGTTGTTAACTCAAAAATCTAACCTCGTTTGGCGTGTGTTTCTTGCATGTGTTTGGCATCTTTCTCTATCTAACTCAATTTCCAATTTACATCAATGTCACAGCATCAGAGTTTGCATTACTAACAAAAATTGCTCAAAAACATTTTTCTAAAATCAATGCCAAATGTTAATTAGCATATATTGGCATTAGAGAAAAATGCATATCAAGGTTATATATTATAGTCAAATCAAAGTTAGAAAACTAGTAATACAAAAATATATGCATCTCTATTTAGCCAATTAAAAAATGTAATTCGGCCAGGTGAGCTAATAAAATATAGATGTAGGTTAATTAGATTAATTACTGTAGGTATTTATATAGCTGATTATGATTTAGGTGTATATTATCTGTATGTAATTTATCTCAATTCATTAGATAGAGTGCATTTAAAGTTCTTTAGCACAGTTTTAGTCTCATTGGTGCATATTTGCATAAATTGACGAATTTGGTTGAAGGGACTTGAGTTTTAAATCATTAATTGACATTTCATTAAATGGAATTCCTGGCAAATTAATTCCAGATTGCTTCCTGCATCCCAAAGAATATCTTGTAAAGAAAATAGTAGGCTATTTGCTAATTGGATAATAATTTAATGGAGTATTTATGAAATATTAAGGAGATAATACATATAAAGACATAAGCATGCACCTAAGGCGCGCATAACACCGTAGCATTCCTCTTAATCCTACTACACGTATAAGGAGAAATCAAGTAAAACGGAATATTATCGCATAGGATATTTCTTTCTTTAGTTTTATTTCGGGATTACTGGAAGAATTCGCTATGAGATGTTTTGTTAATATTATGTATGAATTCCACTATTATTATTCTGAGTTAGTATTTTGCGTATAATTACAATTATACAAAGTTACCCGTTTAGTTCTTTAATCCAAAATATTATCAGGTTGTGTTTAGATACTCTTGTCGATTTATGGAATCGGTAAGTTTATCAATCAGGAAAATTTCCACTCAATAAGCTATGAAATACTAGATACCCTGTAAAGTATTCATAAGCCATGGGTAAATACATGGTGAATATAGTAAACCCTATATATTTAATTAATCTACTAATTACTTATAATTATCTTTCTTATTATCATAAACTCTTATGGCATAAGTGAAATTGCAAGGAAAACTAAATCTGGAATAGCATTAATGATAATTTAGTTACTGTATAGGTTTGCATCTTGCAGTAGTTTCATTTTATTTTAATGAATACATGCAATTTAATTAGCGTATGTGCAATATAAATGAGCATATAGCAGATTTACATAACAATATACCAATAATATAACAATATAATAAATTATAGGTATTTATTGTGTAGGTCCCGTACTTATTGACATAATTTTTTCATGGGTTAAGTAAATAGTCAGCTTATTTGTGTGTACCAACTTCATTCACTCGACTCAAGAAAAGCGAGAGTAACAATAGTTGGAATAAACACAATTGTAATTTTGCTAGTGTGGTTTTTGCATAAGCTAACAATTTCTGACAAAAATATTGCAAATTACACTTGCTGCATGATGAGATCAGGGTGGACAATTTATAACTGCTAACCAAAACTTTTATGAATACATCTACCTTTATGACACAATGAATTATTATTGCACACTTAAATTATGGATATCCTAAGAATTTTTTGGATCGTCATTTTCATGAGGGACATAATGTGCTATCTACTATGCGAGAAATAAGCTGAAATTATTGCCTGTATCGACTTACCACATGAAACAATAAAGTCCGTAATTTTGTGTAATGCAGAATTCAACTGTGTGATTTCAAATAAATTATATTAACCAACAAGAACGTAGGTAGTTATTATTATTTATTCGGTTCAAAGGTTCTAAATTTTTTATAGATAATACTCTCCTTCATAACAAAACAGAAGCACTTTTTTCTTGAATTTTAAAGGATCATTTCACAATTAATTTAACTGATAGTGACAATTTATTTGGGACACTTTGCATACAACCATTTTGTGTAGCTCAGAATTTTTTTTACGAATCCATGTTTCTATCTTATCAGTCAAGTCAAGTATACTTCTTGTTTCCATCGATGAGTGTTAAAATATTAGTGTGAATCTGTTTTTAGTACTAGCGCTAAGTTAATTAATTTGTCTACGAGATTATACACACTAAAGTCTACAGATTTTTCCTTTTTCTTCCTTTTTCAAATTAGCTCTTGTCAAACTTCAATTCAAACTATCTACTCCCAAAACCAAATACATAACACTCCTCATTTCAATTACAATCCATTAAAAAATTAACTAGTTAATTTGTCGATCAGTAACACAATTTTAAATGAACTGACTGGCATACTCAGAGTATTTATACAGAATACAAAAAACGATTGGTGAGGTAAATGTAAGTCTCCACCAAATTGAAATCAGAAAAAAAATCTTTTCAGTACCAACAAGGGGGCTACACAAAGTTTTGAACTATTCATGGGGAGGAAAGGGCGAAGGTCGGCTAACAAAAAGAACACTAATAAATTATGGAATACTTTGCCTGAATAATTTCACGGAGCACAATGTTTGTCGAATTTTAGTCAAAATAAAGATATTGCATTGTCAACTATTTACAACGTCTTGTACCTAAACTATGTGAACAGAAACTATTTATTAGAATTATCGAGACTTTCCTCCAACAATTTATAGCAGCTAACTATGTGAATTTATTTTAACACAACATAGTGAACAGAACGACTAAATCAAAAAATAACACAATCAATAACGTGATCAAGATTTAAAGCACACTGATTATAGACACATTACATAATTAGTATTAGTTTATTAATTTTGACATTTAAAAGTAGTTCCAGAAAAAGACGTAAGTCCAGCTTATATCATTTTAAAGATTTTTATACTTTGTCCCTTAATTTCCCAATCGACACAAAATTGAAGTAAAACATTATTTAACAATTTTTCAGTGGAGCGTGGAGCATAAAAGCTCATACATGATTTATATTAAAACTATGATTATTCTATTCTTAGAATAAATAAAATACATTACGATTCATAGCTTATGGTTCTAACTAACGCTAAAAAATATTATACTACTCAATTATAGTAGCATTTGAACCATTTTAATACAACACGATGAACAGTAAACGAAACTTAATTTACTAAGTAGTCCTATAGAGAACGAAAGTGTACCTTTTACTGCAATAGAATAAAATTAAAAACTATTCAGGAAGTGTACACATTACAATCTAGTTTAGATAATATTCACAATTATGTATCATTTCACAGTTATTATGTAACGTACTCACCTTTTTCTAACGATTAAGTAACAAATCACAATTCAAGACCTTCGAGTAAGGTTTTGCGAGAAAAACGTGGCGGCGAGTTACGATGATGTGGAGTCTGTAAAATGAATTCCCAATTTACTGCATCTTTTTTCACAGAAGGATTTTAATTTTTGACCACATCTGAAAGTAAGCAACCAAATTTCAATTTCACCTTTTCAAAATTGTCGAAGTAGTAATAAAGTATCAGCAATAAACTCACATGAAAATTTTATCGTTTGGATCATTGTACTCCATACAGTTCGTAAAAACGAGAAGAAGGTCGGATATTAATTCTTGATTACATGTGTATACCATGGAATTTAATTTGTATTTAATTGTTCCTAGATCCATAGGGTTTTTAATCATGTCATGATAATCGGGGGCCTGTAATGGATTCAAAAACAGATGTTTAGATCTTCCACATTTAGAAGAACACATGTTAAAAGAGGGTAAATTTTCTTTAAGTGTAAGAAACCATGTACTTACTTCAGACCTCTTCACCGGCTTTAAAAATGGCCACGCGTCAGCTTGCTTCATGACATCTTGTAATAGCTTGTCGAGAAGAACGTTATCCAAATCCATATTACCAACGCGGTTATTGGTGTTCATTCTTTGGAGCCGCGTGCGCTTTGGACAGTCCAAACCGGTGGATCCACTATCGGAAGAATCAAATGACCGTTTCCTTCCATTTGTAGAGTCATTGGAATTCTCACTACTCTCGTTTTCTTTCGAATCACTTCGTAGTCTCTTCGCAGCTTGGGCTATTTTTTCAGCAGCTTTGTGAGCACTTCTCCTTTTTCCACCTCTGCCCAACGTCTCTTCCTCATCTTCACTCCCACTATACTTCTCTCTATTTCGGGAGGATCTCGTGTTCCCACCGCTAGACCGGCCACCACTGCTAACCGGACTTCTTTTCTTTGAACCGAATTTCATCTTCACAACTGTTACAGACATCTCCTCTTCACTGTCGGCTTCCATGTCTTGATCACTCTCTTTCTCTTCACCCTCATCTTCTAAATTATTGTTAAATATATAAATTATTTGATTACAGCCAAGCCAAAAATGTTAAACCAATTTTATTAATACTATATTACTGTGATTATTATTAAAAATAATAGGCTTTCAAATACCATTTTCTTCTTCATCTTCTTCACTATTATTTGCACTATCATCACGAGTATAACTCATGTTGATGAGGTCGTTGTCATAATTTAGTTCGTCATCTTCGTCTTCTTCTGTTTCACTCGAAGATACAACCCGTTTACGTTTACTCGCCTTTGGTCTATCTGAAGATTTTTTAGAGCCTCCTTTTCCTTTAGAATTCGATTTCTTTAAATTCCGTTTTTTCGCTTTCTTGGGATCGGCAGCTTGGACGCATTCTGGACAAAACCAAGTGCCTCTAGGGACTCTTGTTTTTGGTGGATCTAAACAATCCAGATGGTACATCAAGGGACAGTTGTCACAACAAACCACTTCGCCTTCCATAATATTGCACACATTGCAAAATACTTCTTCTTCTACATCTGCTTCACGTTGCTTTCTCCTTGATGTGGATTCTTCTCCAGATTCACCGTCATCGTCTTCTTCCTCGCCACTTTCTTCCGAAAAATCAAGTTCTTCTGCGATTGCTTCCTCATTCAAATAATGTTTGCGGTTTCTCGGTTCTAACTTCGGAGGAAGTTCTTCAGGTTTACAATCCGTGCAAAACCAATCGCCTTTGGGAATAACCTTTGATAGATAAAAAATTATCAGCTAACACTGTTAATGTACTAAATAACTAAAATAACAAGAATTATATTTTCACACCTTTAGGACCGCATATTACTCTAACTTTATCTTGCGTCTAGATTAAATTAGAAAGATCTGCAAGATTAAATTAAGGTACGATCCTTAAGTTGCGGAAACATGACGCAAGTCTAATGTATGGTTATTTACCTGCAATGGAGGCTTTAAACAATACGCATGGTGACCTTTGTTACAACCGTCGCACAGAAGCATCTTTTCAGGATCGCCTTTTCGTCGACATAATCGACACCGGGCATTTAATACTGACCTTGACCATTGGATACTACTTTCTACATTCAAATAAATTATCATTGCAAATGGGAACAATTTATTACGTTCTTCAACATACTATTATGCTAAATAAATCTTAAGAAACTTACCTAATGTAAATAAATGCATGAACAATTGTGCGAAACTTGTGGATGCCATCAGAGACAATTCCCAACGTTCTATAGGAGTGCCTTGTAACCAATTACCCTTAATTACAGTTTCCGTTTCTGCAGATTTCCCACTTGATCGTTTCTTTTTATCCTCTTCTTTTTCAACTAAAAAATTACAATACTTTCAGCACGTATTTCCTTAAAGATTGGCAATGGTATCTTTTGACTTATTGACTTACTTCCAAGAGGACGCTTAAAAAACTTCGGCTCTACACTTTGTCTCAACTGCAAAATTGCACAAGCCAAATCTTTAATTACAGGCTGAATAAATCCTTCCTCTCTAGAGTGCCGATCAGACTCATTGGAACTGGAAGACATTGCATCGTCATTCCTGGACTTACTCAAAGATTCTCTTTTACTAGTCCCAGCTAAACAATTACGTCAAAGGTTACAGATTAAGCATTGATCACTAATTAAGTACTACAATACAACACAATATCAAGTGTTGTTACAAGACTTACGTTCAGTTGGTGTAGACCTTCCACTAATTCTTCCAGGCCCAGAAGTTAGAGTGTAAGATCGATTTCCACCATAAACTATAGACTCAATCTGGCCATTAAAACTCCCACTTTCTAAAGCTACTCTCCATTCAGATCGTTCGTTAACCTAAAATCATTGGTACACTTTAGAACTGTATTTGGTTTACTCAGTTTTATAGTACAAAACAAAAAAATACAAATTACCTTAAGAAAACCAAGAGATCCGAGAAATATCTTTTCTTCCATTTCTAAGATTAAATCCCGTAGAGACAATTCAAGAATTTTTTCCACAGATGTTCCTGCAGGGAAATTCAGACGAGAATCCAAATGATTTTTAGGCACACGTTGGGGTCTCCTTTCAGCCATTGACAAAACACTGTCCGCATAGGTGATTTCTGTATTTAACTTCATTACTGGACATTTCACGATTAATTTAGACAGTCCTTCTTTCTCATCTACCAAATATTGCCTTAATTCCTTTTCTCGGATTCCCCTTGGTGAAAGTCCTTCGATAAGGGCGTCAAGTTGTTCTGTGTTCCAGAAAAAGGACCACTTAGCTTTTGGCAAGTATGTACAATGAACGGGACACGACTTAGTATCCCCAGTGCAAACTCCAAACACAGACGGACGCGAGATTGCAGCCTCTTTCTTGGCTAACATTGCCTTCTTTTTGGAAACTTTCTTCGGAGAGGCTAAAGTCGAGTTCTCTTTGTCACTTCCTTCCTTATCCATTTGCTTAAGCTTTCAAATATGAGAAAAGATTATATTACCCCAGATGAATAAATATATAGGCATTAACAAGCAATTAATTGATTTAACACATAAAACTCAGATGAGGTAGTGACGAATACTTCAAAATATCATATTCTGTCAAATTTAGAAGCAATTACTGCATCATTGTTATAATGAATTAATTGTGAAAATAGAACGCACATGAAAAAATATCCAATTCAACCACTAAAGCTAATTATAATTTCGTACCTTCTCATAATTCTCCTTAATGAAATTCATGTCTTGAAGGTTAACTTCAGGTAAGTAAGGTGTGGGAGTGGCCAAGCAAGAACCTACATGATCGTCATCATACTCCACAAACAAGCCATGAACTGACGGGAAAATCCAATATCTTCTATATGCCCGATCTCGGCCAATTGGATGCATACCTAGCTTCCTTTCACTCTTGTTGATTAACTCGGTCAATTCATCAATTTTGATTTGTTCTGCTTGTTTTCTTTTTAAAATTTCCTTCTCCTTTTTAGCCAAATGTGTTTCTATTTCTTCGTCAGTTAGGTTACCCTTAGGTTTTACATCTGCTTTAGCAGCCTTTCCATCAACTTTATGTTTCGCATCCCCAGGAGAAGGATTACTAGCTTCGACATTTTTCAAAGAATTTGTATCAGGTATTAGTCGGTCGGCCTTGAGTTTTTGCCTGAAAAAATACAAAAATTACGTAAAATCGCAAACGACGAATGTAGTCTAAAATAAAAACATTACTAAACATGACTATTCAAAATACAGGCCATTTATTAACAATGCTTACTTCCAAATATTATCTTCTGTGTCAAGTTTTTTTTCCGCAGCTTGCAGAGTCCTTAGGCTTGCTCTGGCTTGTTTGAAGACATCAAAATTTTCATCCATGACATCTCTTACAGAAGCATATGTTAGTACTTGGTTGATCAGGCACATAATTATTTTAATTTTTTCAGTCATGGTCAAGTCAAAAATAGTGCCATGACTTAATGTTTTGAGAATTTGGGGCTCTTCCATCCGTAGTTGAAGCCCAGGATCATCCTTTGAAACATAACATCCTCTGTTTTGCCACCTAATTAGTACAACTTACATATTACATCACATCCTTTCGAATAATTACGTAAAGAATTAGTTTTAAAACAACAAACCTCCATTTAACATCTTTTTCGCTAGGCGTAGCACCGGATGCTAAAAGATGAAGCCTAAGTATTTCTGTGAGACTAAAGTGATCTAAAACTAGTTTGTTTAAACTCGTATTTTGGTACATTAAAGACCATGTTGCCGCAGCTGTAGCTTGTTGAATAGCCTCTCCAGCAGACAGATCAGCTCCCATATCATCTACGTCCAACTCTGAAAAATCAAAAATTAAGTGATTTGTCATTAATTGCCACTGTACATTCATATTGCCTAATTATAGATAACATTTTAATTAAAATCAAGCTCAGAGGTAGTGACGAATGGTAAATTTTCATTTTTATCAAAAAATCATTTTAATACAATCATTGCTTTTTAATAAATTACCACTGTCTTATAATAATACATGAAAAAATATATTTACCAGCAGCAGCGGTTTTCTCTTGAGTTATTTCTGCATTTTCATTCTCTTGTAAGCGGAACACAGCTTTCAGTAGAAGTTGTAAAATATCATTTAATGGACCTGAATGAATCGAAGTAATAAACAGGATCTTTTAGTGAGGATCAGAATAAGATGCCAACGTTATCGTTCATTTAACTACATAGAATTATGCAACAATAACAAATCTTTGTTTAATAACGCAAGACGAACTCATTACCTGCCACTTCATTTTTTGTTAGCGCTCTTTCTAATATATCGAAAGTAAGTCCCGTAGAGAAAGAATCTCGCGTTTTTAAAATACTGGAATAACAGTTGAAATACTCGACAATCATAATAAATTCTCCGAATAAATTGTTAGGGATTTTACAACACACTGGGTCTGGAGAAGGGAGGTCCTGTTTCAAATAAATTAAAAATTAATACATTTCAAGCTAAAATACAGTGTCATTAAATTATGGTATGTAATTGTGTAAACTCAGAGGTAGTGACGAATGGTGTGCATTTCATTTTATAATCAAAAATTTAGCATAATAATTCTGCATCATTGTTTAGTTATTCCATATTGAAACAGAACAAGTGGAAGTGATAATAAGTGGTAACTAACTTAAATACCTTTAGATCTTCAACTTCTAAATCTTCTTTTGGTTTAAACCATAACTTTTTGAAGTCGGCTACAATTTTCCTTTGTTCCTTCAGCTGTTCCCGTTCTTTAGCTTTTCGTTGCAACTCTAGCTGCTTCAGTTCCTGAGGCGTCAGCTGTTTTTCAACTTTAGGTCTAAGAAATAAAAACAACCCCATAAATGAAAAGTATATTTATTATACCAAAACAAAGCAAGGTACGAATGGAATGGATTATTTACTTTTTCGGCTTTGGTTCTGGTTTGGTCTTCTTAGCGGCTGAATTGGGAGTAGTTGATACAGATTTTTTTCCTCCTTTTTCTGCTTTGCTATCTTTTGCTTTTTTATCCTTGCCTACAGACTTGTCCCTTTTACTCTCTTTGCCAACAGATTTGTCTCTTTTACCATCTTTAGTTATAGATTTGTCTCTTTTGCCTTTCGAACTGTCCTTGTCTTTCGAACTCTTGGGAGTTTTCTTTACCTCAGAAGATTTGCGACTCTTTTCCTTCGCATCGTCCTTCCTACTTGTAGGTGTTTCCTTAGATTTTTTCTTAGGAGAGCCAGATTCCCTTCCTGGAGAGGAACCAGAACCTGGTGTTGATATGATACTTGAATTAAGTCTACTTGACCCAGGTGTCACTTCAAACTTTGGAGGAGAACCAGTAAAGAAATCTTCGAATTTCCATTTGTTGAGTAGAAACGCGTTTACAATTTCATTCTTTAAGAGAACAAACTGGTTTTAGTACTCGGTGCCCATTATTTTCGTTAGTCAGAGCCAAAGAAATAAAATATTTCTCACCCGTATCCTCCACACTTTTTGCTCTTCATTGTAATAGGTAGATAATTTTATAAGGTATCGACATTTATCTCGTGTCAGTAGTGTTTTCTCTCGCTTGACATCAATGGCCTCCAAAGTATGCACTTCTCTACTGGAAGGGTCATCAGGATCAGTTTCCATTACCTCGTATCTAAACAAATCAGGAGGAGGGCCCCAACTGTCGTCCCTGTAATATATAAGTCATCAGTTGAGAACATGATAAGATAATTGTAATATTGTTGCATACGATTATGAAACTTACAGCAAATAGTCATTTTTCTCTAATTCCCCTTTTGCAGCCTGCTCGTCTCGATACGCCGTAATATCTTGAGAAGTAGGCACAATGACTTTTAATACCCTTGATCGACACCTGTAAAAGCCAATCCAATCAATTGAATATTACTCAACTCTTTACTCCTTCCCTATGTATATTGTGACAGTAACAAAAATGTAACCTACCACATATTGCCTATGACAGCCAGAACTTCTTCATTTTTAAAGTAGCGTTCTCGAGCGTAGGCAAATACATCTTCACATACGTCCAATATTTTCGCTCGATTAGTCATGTTTGTTAGGAAAAACAAAACCTTTTTCAGCTGAAAACCATTTCACATAATTAAATCACTTATTTAAAATTTATTTACAATTTCTTTCTAACTCAGAGCTTGGCGAATAAAATTTGGCAATGCACGAATTTAGATATACTAACGCAAACTCCATTCTTTACTACCGCTCTAAAGTAAACGTCCAACCAAAATCAGATTTCTGTAGGCTCATTCACAAATACCTACAACTAATATGTGAAAGAGTGGCATAAATGTGGCAATGGTTTCATTTCATACATACTCTATCTACTCCTTCGTCAACCTTGCAGCCAAGCACAACCCGTCTTATAGCACCGCTTTGTTACTACGTTGCGTCGCCCTACTTTTCCTTCCACAAAACAGTACAAACTGTTGGGCTAACAACGCAGCTGTTCAGGCAGACGGTAGGTAAGCTTTCAGCTTACATCGTTTCGGTACCTCAGAGAAATAAGATGGACATGTCACGCAGGTCTTTAGCAACAGGGCTTATCTCCACGCCTTACCATACCTAGATCTAAATCTAAACTAAATCTAATGAAAAGATTATACAATTACCTCTCTTGGGAACCCCTTTAAAAGTCTTTTGGCCGTTTTTTCACTGTCAAGAGCTTCTTGGAATGTAAGATTTAATTTTCCCGTCAACGAACAGGACCAAACAAGAGAATTGCATAGAATCATCCGCTCGAAATATTCACTGCTCGTAAGAGAAATAAAAGATTAACAATTATTTTATGCCTTTCATCAATGATTCTTAAACCTTAAAGAGGAAAAAAAGTCATACTCGAAATCCCGAAATATTTCATTGGTGAGCTTCAAGTAAAAAATTTCTTCGTCTGGCTTTAAATCTGGAGGAGCTGGACGACGGCAAAAGGGCTGGCGCTTCAGCATAGGCATCTTGACTTTGAAAAGATGGTGTAAAGTGAATGGGGTCAACTCAGTTAGTAAGTAAAATCGTCATATATCAGGGTACTCTATACTACGGCAGGGCCATGATTTGCTCTTCTCAATCAAACAATCGCCTTTTCATAGAAAATAATCTGGAAAGCAAAAATATTGTTACGCATTATGCTTTGTTTGAGTAAGTGTAAAATACAATACATTACCATTAGTGTCATGATACAGTTACAATCAAAATCAAAACATCACTCATTTGTCAATTGAAGAACTTGGTGTATACTGAATTGTGGGTTGAATAATTCAAATTACGATTAAGGCAAATTAATGTTGTTATTTGCTTTTCATGTTATTGCTCCACATCCATACAAATAGCCCGGGCATCAAAATGGTCAGTATCTTGGTGGTTAAAGTCTGATTTTAATGGTGATAGTGATGAAGTAATTAAGTACTCTAAGCAGTATCCAATTTTGCTAAGGCCTAAGGCTGATCAATTATTTACTAATATTTACAAAAATAGTAATAGAACCCACCGATGACCAAAATGGCTATAGTAAGCTGTACTTCTCAGAAAGATTGAATTCAATGAATATGTCGCTAATCAGTCTTCGATATAGACGCTTTTACGTCGAGAATGTACAAGGTAGACAGAGTAGACACTACACGCATACATCACAAATTCACATCGCTTATAATGCACTACACTGCCCATCATACTATCTAGAGGTAACTACAAGGTTAAACTTTAAAAGGCTTACATTTGCTCCGATTCACAAAAGTAAGACAACAACAACAAGAGAGTCAGCGTTTAATACTACGCTTAAAACACATGACAAAATGTTATAAAATATACCTCAATTTATTTACAATTATCTAGTTTACCTATGCCAATGGGGGTAAAACACGGTTGCTTGTAATCCTAATTTCAACTCTAAGCAGCTTTGTTTGATGAAAGTTAATGTAAGGTCAGGGGTAGGTCAGGAGATATTCAAAAATTGGAAACAAAAAATAGTAATATACTGTCTGGCTTTATAAAAATCCGAATGCTGACCTCTAGTAACCCCATTTAGCCCCGCCTATAACAAATATTTTTTCTTCAATATTTATTTTATTTCGGTTTAATAAATAATGTTGTTGTGGTTACAGTCAAATGTGACGCTAAAGACTGTATGGCTCCTGTAATTTGGTGTGAAGTATAGTACTCGAAAAATATTTGTCAACAATGGGGTTACTAAAGGTCATCATTCGGATTTTTATAAAGCCAGACAGTAAGTATTTCCTTGTTTATTGTTTGGTCAATAGTTCTAATAGTTGTGCTGCCCCATGGCGTACATAGACTAAATAAAACCGTTGTTTGGTCACCAGTTTGCTTTTTCAGTCAGTCAAACAGTTAATGAGACTGCAACTTCAAGTTACCTGCTCGTATTTTTGTCACTCAAGTCGGAACACCAGGAAAAGGTGAATAATTAACATCTATGAACTACAAAACAACCTTATTATTTAACATCTATAACGTTTCAATATTGTATTGGAATTTTTGTTTACTGTCGGCCTGTGGGATTTGAAAGACACCATACTATCTATACCTATTATCGCTATGACCTACAACAATTTGGTATTAATGTATTTAATATCAGCCTGGCGTTACTCGCCCTCAAAATTCCGACTACCTCAGTTGGAGTTAATTTTGAAGGCGAGTTAATTCGCTATATTTAATATTAATTAAGATAAAGGAAGGAAAGACAAAAATAATATCAGGAGACAAAATGCGAAAATACGGCGAAAATATTTACATTAAGTCTTTTTTAACCTTCTAGTTATGCATTTAAAAAACGACTACACTACAAATAACGAAACAGATTTTCAGAAAAAGATTATGAAATTAGCATATTATTATTAAATTAAAAACAATAAGATATTGACACTCACTATCAATGACTGATTAATCTGTGACCAAACACCAAAGCGTTATTACTTGATATGGCCAAATGAAATGGTATAAAGCCGTCGTGATATTATATTAATAGTGATAATTAGTTCAGAAGTTTTAATTGCAAGAATTAAAAGTTTAAAACTAATTCAAAAACTTGTTAGAATTGTGTTGCGTGATTGGAGCAGAGTGAAGCGGGGAAACTTTACCACTTCCCTCATTACTTTGTCCTCCATTCAATCTCCAATACATTCTAGATTCCACAGAAAATACAAGCAGAAGGCAGCAGGCACCTCTAGCTAGCCTTCCACCTTCTTGTCTTGCATATTTGATTAAACTACAGAAACTACCAAACCAACACACACAACACAGCTTCTTCGGATTAACTTTTAAATGACAACCTTTCTTTTGGCACTTCATTAATTCATTTCAGACAAATTTCATAATATGATTGAATTACCTTCAGTTGTGGAGAACGATGTTATTTCAGTTTGGCAAGATGTTGAGATGTCAAATTCAAAAATTTTGACGGGAGGAGATGAAGAAGTTGACTGAATTTCGAAGAGCAAGTAGTATTGGCGAGAGAGAGACAGAGAGTGAAAGATGCGAGCGAGCGAAGAGAGAATGCAATTTGGTTTGTTGAGTAACAAGAAGAGCGGCTATAGCCAAAAGCTCAACTGACTCTGTTGACGCAGCCTCAGACAAAAGCTCCGTTTTAAAGTTGTGAGGTCAATATCCCGCGCTAATTATTGGGTGGCGGCAAGGGATTCAAATCTACTCTGTCCACTTCTACAACTCACTCACACTCACCCACGAGTCTACATCAAAATATTTACACTTTTATTTCCTGCTCCGTTCAGTCGTCCTTCAGCCTTCTACCTTGTTATGACTTTTGCATTCAACAGTTGACAATCAATTGACGTAAACATCAAAAGCTGACATTCGCAGTGACTGCTTTAATTATTTTTAAAATATTTGTATTGAATGTATTTAGCTCTTGTAATGAAATTGAATTAATTTTATGTTGTATGTAGGACTGCACTGGATGACTGGCTGGACTCGAGCGTGCCCGACCTAGGACAAAAAAGCTCAACGTCCGGGCTCCCCAGCAGAAGATTGAAGATAAAACCTGACTTACTTGACCCCACCCGAGTGAAGTACCTCGAATCGATCGATGTAAGTAAAGTATGAAGTAAGCTGAGTATCCGTTATTCGAAAGCGGTTCTGTCCACTCCTAATAAGCCTTTCCCACAATTGCTTTCTGGTCACCAGTTGAAGTGAATCTCAGTAGATGGAGGTAGAGAATAATACATTAAAAAAGCCTGAAAATACTATATTTCCATCTACTGAGATTCACTTCAACTGGTGACCAGAAAGCAATTGTAGGAAAGGCTTATTATAACATAGGCGTATACTGTATACAGAGAACTGAATTTCGGGGAAGCCTCTTTCATATAAACATTTTCACTGTATATTCGCGCGTAGCGTGAAAATGTTTGTCTTTTTTGACGACAATACGCCAAAACCTAACAGAAGCTGTAACAGAAGCTCGCCTGAGTAAAGGGGGCTATGAGCACATTTTTGGTAAAGTAATAGTCAACTATAGTCGAAATTTATTAATTATAATATGATTATCTAAATTGATTGAAATTCAAAGTAGCTTAATGTTAATTATCAATATCGAAAGAAGTTGAAAATCCACAAAAATTCAAAGTAGAATAGTATTTACCATTAAATTCAAAGTAGATCAATATGAACTATTAAAGCTAACAATAATTCAAAACAGATTAATATTGAATATTAAAATCAGCAGAAAATAGAAATAGATTAATGTTGAATATCAAAATCAACAGAAAAACAAAATTTATTGGTATTATCAAAATCAAAAGGAAATCGAAAAATGTAAATTTGACTAGAATATGCTAATTAAAATTAGATTTATTTGTGTCATCTAATAGTTAGTTTCCTGATTTTATTTGCTTTGTTACAAACTCACAATTTTGGTAAAAGCGGAGTGAAATATTTTATACTTTAATAATAACAATTTATAGGAAACGCTATTGAACTTTTAATGTCCGTTGTATGCCAAATTTTCCATTTGATTATCAAAATGAAGACAAAGTGAGCGCGCGGTATCTCAGCAACCTATTGATCGATTTGAACCAAAATGAATAGGGTTCGGCACTGGTCCATAGGCTTTATTTTTGCCAAGTTTGGTCAACTTCCGTCATTGTGCTCAAAAGTTGGACGTACGGACAGACTGTGCGGTTCTATTAGCTGCCTTATTCAGGCGAGCTAAAATTACCTATAAAAAGCAGAATTAAATTTTAGTTTTCTTTAATTTCGAGGGGGAGGGCTGTAGACCATATGAGCTTGTAACTGGAAAAACGTCCTATAATTCGTTGCCAAAAATAAATAAAATTGTAACTAAGGACTTTTATTAGAAATCTAAACAATTTTTAACCCTTACACTCGGATGTTAGGGTTAGCATAGGCCCTTTGGGATTTGAGTACAATACACATTTTCAAACTTTGACTTCAGTAGTATGAAATCACCTGGGCCGCGTTGACATTCAATCCAAAGGGTAAATAATTGAACAGTTCTAACACTTTCGAACAGTTCTGAAAGTATTGGAATGTCTTCCGTAGACAAATTCGGAATATACCCATCGTCCGAATGGGATTGATTAATCCACAAATAGATAGAAGACTTTTAAAACACGTTTGTTAACTACATTGATTTGGTAACTTTAAAAAACATTCAAGACAGTTTCAAATACTTCCAATTTGTTTTTAAAAAAATGACTAACAAATATTTAGAAACCATGAAAATATTGCATAAACAAATACGTTTGAAAATGATCCAAACAATTCAAAATTGTTACTTGATACCAAAAAATATTAGAAATTCCTAAAAATATTTTAGAAAATGTTTCAAGCAAAAAAATTTAAACCATCGGAGAGGATTTTAATTTTTTTTAATATTCGGAAGGCAATGGAATGGAAAAATACTTAAGGGTGATTAATAGCGGGCAACTTGAGTTTACACTTTGTGTGTATTACTTTGGATTAAAGTATAGCCATAGCCTGTATTTATTTACCAAAATTCTTCAAAATTTCCAAAATGTGGCAGAAGGCGAATAGCTCGGACTTGTGGTTCAGGAAAATTTGAAATTTCTAATTCGTTTAAAATTATAGTGTTGGCGGGAAATCATGTTTTACCGCTAACGCTATAATTCGAAACGTGTTACTTTTTTTAATATTTCGGAGCCACAAGTCCGAGGTCCGAGTATTCACCTTCCGCCACTTTTGGTAAATAAATACAGGCTATACTCTAATCCTAAGTAATACACACGAAGTGTATGTTTAAGGTGCCCCGCTATAAGACACCTATAATTAATTCAACATCTGTCGAAGTAGTTCTAAATTGCTAAAATTACCTTAAAGTATGCGAAGGTATTGAAAAGCTGACGAAGCAATTCTAAAATGTTCGAAATTACTCTAAAGGTATTCAGAAGTACTTCGAATACTTGAAACTGACGTAGCGTTTTAGTATAGTCGGCATTGTTCGAAAATTTTAAAATGAGTTCTAAAATATTCGAAAACTTTAAAATGAATACTAAAATATTCGAAAATTTTAAAATTAATACTAAAATTTTCGAAAATTTTCTAAGAAATTTTAAATCACCGGCAACGTAACGGAAATTATTTGGAAGTATTAAAAAATTTCAAAAAAATCGTTAAAAAATTTCCGAAGAAAGGTCAGTAGCTGTTCGGTATACCAATGACCACTATTGAGCAAAATTGGCTACTGGGCGGGTAAATTGATGGGTGGCTAGAGATCAAAAGGGATAAAGTCAAAAATTGGTACATAGCTTTGAAGTTTCAGTACTTTTGTTCGTTCTCACTACCTACCTTTACCGGTCCCTTTTTCCTTCTAAACTCCTTAGCTATTTTTGAATCGAATGTCAATTTATAATTTAACGATTTCATGTGTAAGTGTGTATGGTACACAATGCAAATCCCAAAGGGCCTATGCTAACCCTAACATCCGAGTGTAAGGGTTAAAAATTGTTTAGATTTCTAATAAAATTCCTTACTGTCTGGCTTTATAAAAATCCGAATGATGACCTTTAGTAACCCCATTGTTGACAAATATTTTTCGAGTACTATACTTCACACCAAATTACAGGAGCCATACAGTCTTTAGCGTCACATTTGACTGTAACCACAACAACATTATTTATTAAACCGAAATAAAATAAATATTGAAGAAAAAATATTTGTTATAGGCGGGGCTAAATGGGGTTACTAGAGGTCAGCATTCGGATTTTTATAAAGCCAGACAGTAGTTACATTTTTATTTATTTTTGGCAACAAATTATAGGACGTTTTTCGACTGACAAGCTCATATTTTCTCTAAATCTAAGTTTTTGTTGCTTCTTTTGAACTTATAGACTAAATGGAACCACGGCAGCTAAAAGAGAGTGACTACATTACAAGGGAACGAAACCGAAGCGGTCCCCGAAATATTTCCAGTGACCGAGAACTCGCCAGTTGTCCTTGTAAATCGATTTCTACCACGTGCCCAGGGATTGCTTTGCCATCTGCCAGTTCACCCTTTACTCTTTCAGTCCAATACCCACGGCGCTCATCACAAGCGATCTCCAACTGGTATTTTTCTAATCCGTTTTTCCCAGATTATGCACCAGAAGATTTCCAGGCGTCACAGTTTCGTGGATCCCATCACCATCACAATCATCCTATCAATCCTCTGTCATCCTCTCACTTTGCTAACCGTGTTTCACCATACTCTTCATATAAGTTGAAAAAGGAAAAACCATACTGCTGTCCCACCTGTAATCGCAAATATTTCACATTGCCTCCTTTCGAACTTCATAGGAAAAATTGCTCTGGACCACGTCTGAACAAAAATTCAAATTTAGGTGCCTTTATTTGCTATCACTGTCCTGGCAAATCTTTTGAAACTGAAAAGGCGATATACAGCCACACTAAGGCAGTCCATGGACCCAAAGGTCGTGATCCTTTTCCTGGTATTGTAGTTAATGGAGTTGAAGTCTATCAGAGAAATTCAGCGCAATTTGATGGCTTTTCCTGCAGCCGCTGCACTGACAAAACATTTGCGACCGAAAAGGCGTTATACAGTCACACTAAGGCAGTCCATGGACCCAAAGGTCGTGATCCAGCCATTAAAACTGAAAAGACGGAAATAAACAATGAACACTCAAAACCAAATATTGAAAGAAACAATGACGCTTTTACCGAGGGAGTAACATTTGCTGATGGGATTACATATTCTGAAGGAATAACATTTCTTGACGGAGTACCATTAACTAAACAACCTCTATTCAACAATCACAATAGTTGCCTTCTTAGACACAATCTCAAAACTTCCATCAGTCCTAGTACTATAAAAATTGAAACCAATGTCGACCAACATGGTTTCTTCCATCATGACGGAATCCCATTTTCCAAAGAAGAAGCATTATACAGTGGCCATAAGAAACTTCATGTTCCGGAAGGTTGCGACCCTAACATTGCTATTAAAATTGAAAATGCTGAGAAATTGGCGTCAGTGAGTATGAGCTATTGAACATTATTAACCTGAAAATAATGTAAAATTGATCCGGTCCGGATATAACTAAAACAAGCCTAATAGTACAATTCAAGACTGAATCTAATCCATATGTTGTTCTTGATTATTAAGTGAGTGGTACTACTACTACATCCGTGCATCAGTTAGTTATTTGTTAGTTAAACTTGTTAAACGATATGGAGAAAATATGATTATTTCGGTCATTTAATTTTTCCACGTTTAATGACGTTTATACAACTTGAACGTTAGTGTAATGTGTAATATGTATATGTATCGGTCACAATCACAACCATGCATATGTTATTTATTTAATGTATATTATTATTATTTTTATGTGTAACATAACACTGTAAAGTATATGAATTTACTTTACTCATATTAATATTAAACACTCAGTTGACACAAGAGAGCAACTCCTCTCATAATCCAATGCTCTTGCGGCTTTTTTGTAGCTAGTGTGACTTTCACAACAAAATTGGTAGAGTGGCCGGTAGTCGACAAAGTGCCTCGCCTCTCTGAAGTCTTGTAAACCGGTGATACGTAGCAAGGTTTATTCGGAATTTCAGTTTTTATTAGTGGCCGTATGTGCATCTAAAATATTTAGAATGTTTGTTTAATCGGTTGAGTCGCTATTAGCAAAATGTGACGGAGCGGAGTGAATGTAATAATTTACCACAGGAAGAGTATCATATAATATTTTGGGCATAGATTCGTTTAGTTCTCCAATGTCTCTGTCCCATCGTGCTCCGTCTACAAAAAGGCCGTTGACATAAACACCATCCTCAGGTGGTTCATCGTATTCTTTGTCAGAAAGAACCTAAAATATTTTAAGTATTAGAATACATAATATTTAATTAATACACACAGAAAACATAATTACTATGTTATGAACTTTTGAATTGGAAAATACAGATTAATAAAATTGATTTCCTTACGCTGTAGTCGAAATCTAGCAAGTCAATTGGGATAGTATACTTTCGAGCATAGTTTTGCTGTGCGCCTAATTAAAAAATGTCATTTTAAAATTATACAATAAATTGGCAGGGTTCCTAACATAATAAATATATGCTTACCAGTTAAAAACGCCTGAGTGAAAAAGAAACCAGACAACCAAAATGTTGCTGGAGGACCATTCTGATACCAATCCTAAAAGAAAAGAGTTTTAAAATTCATTAAGTTTTCCTTCCCCCATCAAATTGGTTATTTGCAATAATAACGAACTTGGAGAAACTGAAGCCGTGCAAGGAAATCATTGATATAGCTTCCCAAAGGTTTCAACGATGGATATGATTTTTTCATCCAAAGAGCTGGGATTTTAGAAGTCAGGATACTTTTTACAACTTGTTCCAATTCGGCAGACATTACAACCAATCCCCGGATAGCTTTCTGCACATTTATTAGACTAGATCTTATGCTAGACAAAAGAATGTTAAATCGACCCATTTCTTGGACCAAAACAGTATTCATTGATTGATTGTATAAAGTAGGGTATTTTTTCAAAGCTAAATCCACATCAAAATCGTTAGGTAATTTGCTTAAAATGTCGGCAGCTACTTCTGTTACTAATTGGTCTGCCGTTTTGCCTCCTCCTGCAGCAGAAATCTTGCTCTACAAAATTAAGATTCTCAGGTTTAAAATGTTGCTGCAAAACTATTCAGTAGAACTATCTCTTATTCATACAGTATATTGATAAAATCATTATGGTTTCGTCACTACCTGCGTCATTAAAATGCTATTGAACAGTAACAACGTTTCATTTTGTTCTTTAGTGATGTCAGCATTGTCGTTCATTCCAAATATGGCTGGAGTTGCATTTTGTGGTAGAGATTGAGCATAAGCTATATACTCTTCGTGTTCTCCTATCGGTGGTACGTGGTATAATCCTGGATACACATTTGATGTACATTATTTATTAAGTCGGGACTGTCAATACATTAAAAACTATGTGCTTTATTTTGTAAAATATTTAACCTGCTGGGTCCAAATTATATTCTGGTATACCGACCAAGTCTTGACTGTAAAACTTTTTAAGGATGGTGGTTAAAGTACGGCGATCCCAGTCGTCAGTTACTCTGCCTCCATAATTACATTCTCCAGTAAGGTATCTTATGGCTTCAAATTGGATTTCCTAGATCAAAGCAAATAAATAGTACAAAATGGACAGTTATAGCGAAGTTATTATAAGCTATACTATAATTTGGAGCTTATAAGACACTCTCAAATCTTCAATTTCCCGAACTTTAACGAATTTTAAGTTTAGGCTGATTTGAATTATATTCATGGTACAAATAGTTACCTCGTATTCATCCAAAAACATTCGTAGCTGCATGGCACTTATTCGAAGATCTGTCTCATTAAATTCATAAGGAATATTCCATCCAATTGGTCCAAATTTTCTCCTCTCTTGAATTATAGCGTGGAAGAAACAGAGTCCAAAAACAAGTTTTTTGAAAGCATCTGGGTTTTTGCATCCTTCAAAGAAATCTTGATCATTGACAGGATCACTTAAATATGACCGCAAAATATTTGCCCGGAGTCCTTTGGGAGGTTCATTCGTCATTTTGATTCCAGTTTCCAATACTGAAACTGGAAAATCGTCGGAGGGATATGATGTTAACCACATACGAAAATCTGGATGAGTTGATTCAGGAGACAACTCTTCGCACACCTAATTTGACATTTTAAAATGCTTTTAAGCTTGACACACATTTGGAAGTTTCGTTTCGTTATTTTTTAATTCTGCTGTAGTATAGGAGAAAGTAACTTTCTCCATTATTTGACTTTCTCTGTATCTATACATATCCATATAACACAATTTTACGATAATAATAATATGCTCTACTGTAATAAGCAACCTTTTCTAAAGTGGGCATGAAGCTTTTAGCTAAGTGACAGTTTTGAAGTACAACCCAAGATCCACTCCTTACAGCCTCGTTAATCATTTTCAAAGCAAAGGGGCCTTGTCCTTGCCCAAGAGACAAAGATTGTAGCTTATAGCCTCCGAATCCCATATCTTCAGCAAACTTGAGAAGTACTGCGGTAGGGTCAGCTCCAGGAGTCAGGACGAAAATCAAAGGAATGTAGCACTGAGAATCCATGAAACTATTACAACGCAAATTGGTTAACACAAAATATAAAATCATTTAATTTGGAAATTACATATGTAAAAATTACAATTATACCTTTTCGGTAAATCAAATGGTGGCGGTGTAATGAATGGCTGTCCAAGACTGTCTGTAATATAAAAGGTGGAAGATAAACATGTCAATTTTCAATTCAAAAATTAATAAGTAAAATAATTTTTTAGATATGAACATATTGTAACCTAACCAGCAACAAATTTCTGAACTCCTGGAACTACTTTGTCTGGCCGAATACATCTAAGTACAGATAACTTTTGGAAACCAGTCAACTGAGTATTCCACGGAGCAGGTAGTTCTTCGTTGTAGGGAACACTGCTATCGTAAATAACTTTCCAAAGAGAAAGTCCTTGGGCAAATGCACGAGAGATTCCTTTGAAAGCAGGTAAATCTTCTAAACGGCAGATCTCATCCCAAGATTTTTGTGGCAACCAACTAGAAGGATTAGGCACCGGGTTATCTAAGCCAACACCACCCGTCAGCAGAAACATCCATTCTGCATTATCAATTTTTCCTTCTGCTTGCATGAGGTTGATACACAGAATGAAACTAAATAGTAGTTTGTCCTATGAATCAAAAATATTACTAATTACTGACATCATTGGCAATAAATAATTTTTTCAAAAATGATAATGATAAAATACCTTCTCAAAGAGACTACGGCAAATGTTAACATACAATGAATATGTAAAGTGCTTCTTTAGATTTTCTAAACGGTCTTTGAGGATTTCGGACCTTTCCGCAAGGTCAATACTGTTCACATACAAGTTGACAAACCAAGAGAGTGAGTATTGGTACATCGGGTCTATTCCTGCCAAATCAGCTATGCAGAAAAATAAAATGGCAGAGTACTCCGCTATAGAAGTGTACTCCAAACGCTTTTCGTTGATTTTCTTCTCCGTTTCTTCTGCTCCAGCTTGTTTAATACTAATTTCATTGGCTAATGTCTTCGAAGAACTGAGAGCGTTAACGGCTGTCTCATCTTCAAGAATATTTCCTTTTGAAGAGGAGAGCACTTCTAAAATTTTATCTTCGATTTCCTTTAGTTGCCTGCGAGGAAATGAATAATTCTACTACACTTGACTCTTAACGTATATTTTGACAATTTTGATATTGTAAGGGTACCGTTTATTATCTGCGCTTTGGACAATCAATTGATTTCTCTCTTCCTCTAAATCAGGATTTTCCCGAGCGACAACAATTCCTAGAAGCTGATCTTGTAGACCCAACGGAGTAATCATAAAGTTGAGAAGTGTAACTTTCACTGCTACTTCTGGCATATAGTGCGGATTTCTCAATTTGGTCGTAATATAAAGCCTTGGACAAAGTTTAAAATTAGTTTTGTCCTAATATTACACTATTGTAAAAATAATTCTGTAAATAAATAATACCTAAAATCAGGGTTGTATTCCAGCACAGAATCTCCTAACTTAATACAAAGAGATCCACTTTGCTTAAAAGTTTGCTTCAATAAGACTGGTTCAAGTAATGGATCCAATTCCTCTTGCACATTTTCGATCAAAAACTGATAAAAATAGCATTTATGGAATAAGTAATCATTTCCAATGTTTTTAGCCAGTCTACCTTAAATTCTGAATTAATAATAATTACTGGAATTCCAAATTGTATTGATATTTCAAGACGACGGACAAAATCTGAGTCTGACAACTTTACAACAGTCAAGTTTCTCTTCTTTTCCATGTGTTTAATCCATTTGGATGCTTGTCCTTGTGGGTCAATTATTAAAGGCCACCGCCTTGCATTGCTAGAAATTATTTTCAACACTCATTAATTAATTTCCTGAAAAATCAATAGCTTAATATATCATGTCGGCATTGAATAGATAAAAGGAATCTGTTACTGAAAAAGCAGCCTCAATCACCTAACAATAATTCCGTTATCAACTGAAAAGGCGTCAGATGGAAGTCCTGCAATATTCCAAGCACGAATGGCAATAGGATCTCCTAATGTAACAGTGAAATTGTAATCTTTAGATGTGGGTATATTCAATGAAACCACACGGTCGAACCATTCCTTTAGTTGAATATCTCTGTATTTGGATGTAAAAGCTCCGAGATAGGCAATTACACCGGAGGATATTAGCACATCGCCTAAAATAGATTTAATTATAAAACTCAGTTTATAAAGTGTTTTGATGATTTTATAATTTAATGTATAATTGAGTGTCAACCAGTCAAAAAAGGATACGCCACTCCCAAATCAAAAGCTATTTGCTTCCAGCGTCCTTTTTCTCCTCCCAGACCTCCAATAATTTGTTCCGCTCGTTCTAATTTTTTAGAGCACATCAGAACATCTCCTTCTAGTTTAGCCTTACGAGCCTTTATTGAAAATTATCAAATATTATAATTTTGACATAAACTTATAACCTTTCCTTGTTCCATTTTAACTTTCTTTGAAATAACCTTAGTTTGAGCCATCGTCTCTTGTAAAATTGCAAGTTTAGCTTGGACATCTGCCAATTGAGCTCTTTTCTTCTCCAAAGCAGCATTAGCTTTCTCAAAACTAGCTTGAGCCTTATTCAAAGCTTCCTTTTTGGGTGCAACCACACGAGCGACAATATCATACTTCTCAATTGCCAACACCCACTTGCTCAAACCTATGGAACGATTAGAATAGGTATTTAATATCAACAGAGATTTGAGTTATAGGAGAAAATTAGATGAATTCTTTAGGAATTAAATCTATATCATAAGTTATGCATATTTTCATACCTTCGCACGCGGTAGAAGCAGATTTTATTTTATCCGGATCAAATTCAGGATTTCCTGTAGATTTCACAAATTATTATTTATTAAAATGTTTAAATATGTTTTGAAAGTACACATTTAAAGTTTCTATATGATTTGGTTTAGAAACTTTAAAATTTTAGCTAACCTATAAATTTTTGACGGATTTTAGTTATGTTTGCCAGGGGAATATTATCTTTGTCATAATTGAGAAGATTTTCCAAGAATTTCATGTCTCCTAAAAGTCTTTTTGAAGGTGGCCAGTAATCTTCAATTTTTTTGCCCGAGCCTGGTTCTGTCACGCTATCGGGTTTTATTCCCTAAGAATGTTAAGACGTAATTAAAGTATAAGTTACATAGTAAATATGAATTTGGAGACGGATATCTTTGTTACAATACAGTACCCGTAATATACAAACGGCCTCCATAACAAGTCGAACTAAAAATGAAATTATCAACTTTTTATTATTTGTCTTCCATAATCAGAAGTTTAAAAAGTAATTAAAAAATAACAAATTAATTTTTCGGAGGTTACCAGCATTGGGAGGATTTTTCATCGTTTTCACAACTGCAATGTCAGCAGTTGTAAGAGTATTCAATGCTTCCAAAGCTCCATTCAGCAATGGCAAAGCTTCCTCTAAATCCGCATCACATTCCGTTTTAATGGCCATTGCAGCCGCAGCTTGTTCGTTGGCTTCAGCCTCGTCAGCTCGAACAATTTTCTCCACTTCTGCTACTTCCAAAGATTCCTTTTCTACTTTAGTGACAATTTCTTCCACTTGTTTCGAAGCTTCAATTAATTGGGGCTGTAATTTTGTCAGTTCTTCCTGCATAACACTAACTTGAGAGGCAGCGTGTTCCAATTTTTCCAAGCCTACTTCGTATCGTTCCTTCAATCCCAGAACATTTCTACCAAAAACAAAGTAGTTTATCGTTACAACTAGAAAGTGTGCAATATGCAAGTGAAAATTAGGTATGACAGTTTTACTAACTTCCGCTTAGATTCCAGCAAAGTTTTAAAAGTAGAAATCATCTCCAAATATGATGTAGGTGTAACGTAATTATGCCGTTCCAATTCTGCCCTAAACTGGAGAGAAAGTCTTTCGGTGGACTGGTGGAAGAAACGACACATAAACGTACACCCCTCTCTTTCCTCTTCTGTGAGTTCCACTTCCGCTAAAAACCTAGTCGCTACTGCAATAAGGGCATCTTCTGGCCAATTCTGTACAATAATATCCATATCTTTATCTGATGTCAACAATTAAAAATAATTTCACCAAAAATTGCTAGGGAATTTTACTTCAAACCAATCTATCGTGCAGCAATTCACAAGAGAAGGAAACTTTCTTAAGCGATTTCTGAAACTTTCTCCAATGGGACTCATACAAAGGACAATGTGGAGTTGCTGCTTAGCTCTCTCGACAAATAAATTGAAAAGTGCAACAGGACTTCCGTCAGTTTGTAAACTCCTGTCTTTCTGCCGGTCAATTGCTCTCATTTTTTCACAGATTTCTGCCTTTTCGTCATTAGGAAACAAATTAGGAACTTCGCCAGAGTTCAATAAATTGTTTACATCTTCAAGAAATGATTCTTCCTTGATCTATATAGCCATAAATATTGATATTAAATTTTATGAATAATTATGAAATACTATTGTCTGTAAGGATAAGACCAAAACATGGAAAATGTCATTGATAATAAAAATTTACCTGGGTATCTGAAAATACGAAAACTCCATGACCCTCAGTAAATGTTGATTTTTTTAAAAAGAGTTTCAAGTCTTCATGAAATTCATTGAGGCCATAAGTTTTGTGAATTTCAACTTGGAAAAGTTCGTCTTCCATTATATGTGTAGCCAATCTTGTGAGAGACTGGCGACCTGAGCCTCCAACTCCAACAAGAAGAGCGTGCCCCTTAGGTTGTTTCAGAATTCGACAGACGCGTGTTAGATGTTCTATAGCAAATCTAGAAACGGATAACCAAATTGTAATTACAACAATTTCAATGAAGACAGTTGGATTGGAAATCATCTGGGACAATTATATTTCGGTCAGGAACCTGAACAGTACGAGATTCATTTGTTTTTTGCTCATTCCATTAAATTCGTCCAAAAAGCCCTCTACGATTGTCTTCAGTTCTTCCAAGCTGTACACTTCATTGTAGTATCGTTGGTCAGCTTTAGGGTCAGAAAAGTCACAGTATACGAAACTTCTTAACTCGTGTTCAGATACCTATAGATTGCATCAAATAACGATTACAGTTTATTTCTCAAAAACGTGTTCATTAACTTTTTTGAGAAAATTACTATTCCATCTCCGTCTGTGTCCAATCGAATTAGCAACTGATGAAAATCTTCTTCCAATCTGACAGTAGTGACCTCCTGGAGATTTTCATACAGCCAATTCCTATCGTTATCATCAATTAAACGATCATAGTATACCCTGAGTACCTCGTGTATCCATAATCTTTTCAATGAGGGTACATCCAAAATAGTTTCCGGCATAGACAACAATACACCCTGGAATTAATCGTTTAAAGAAAATGGGTTATTTTAGTATTACACACTATAAAGATAAAAAATAATTACAAGCTGAAGACAAAAGGCATGGTTTTGTCAATTACCTGAATAACCCTGGCAAAATCTCTTAAATTGAACAGGTAGTGAGACTTTGCAGGGGTGGGAAGAAGATTGCTCATAGCAGCTTTATAAACATGCAGAGTGGCTTCCACAAGTTGTTCCACGCAAGGATCAAAATCTTTACTAAATCCTAAAGTTTAAATATTACATTTTAGATATTGAGTGACAGAATTCTGTATTTTCTAGTTTGTAATTTTGACCTTTTGCGTCCAGATGCCACATAAGAATCCGATTAAATATTTGTCTCATGGGTTCATCTCCAAATTCGTTTATTGTAACTGTATTGAAATGTCTTAAAAATCTGGGAGTAACGGGATTCCTTCCACCACCAGGAGGACCCATGGCAGAAATTAACTTTATGGGTGCAATAATAATTGTGAAGAATTAATATACAGCAGACAGATACTTAAAAACGACAAACATAAAAATAAACCAAAAAGGAAAGAGAAAATGTATTGACAAACCTGGACATCCACTAAACGAAGCGGCGAAGCGTCGACCCGATCGTACCACGTACCGTGGTCAACCCATTGTCGAAGTAATTCAATTGGTGGTTGAGCACCTGAAATATAATTGAATATGCACAAAATTTATATCTTGGTGTGCCTAGAGAAAGTAATAGAATATTATTTAACAAAGGAAAATAAGATTTACCATATGTTTCTCTAATTGGCATATTAAGGTCATCCACAAAAACAACGCATTTTTTGCCTACTGGAGGACCGTATGTGCCTAATTGAAATAAGTCACGACACGCATTAGTCAAGCATGCATATCAAGGTGTTCATATAACTTTCACTGACTTTCACTGACTTTCACTTTGATTTAGTTACAAATAGCAGAAAATTTTTAATTTTACTACTCATTGAACTATCGTAGTTGTCAAAGAGGAATCAATCGATGAAAAAGTACCTTTTTTCCGCTTGTCTAATTTGCTCATAATAATATCCTGTGTTGTATTTGCGGAGGTCTGGGCGGAGAAAGACACAAGTAGAGGTCTGTAAACATTCTTTTCCAGTTTTTTCAACAGAAAATCCTATCCACAAAAGCCACAACAAGTTTAGAAATGTTAACAGCATTAATTTTTAGATTTGTTTATCGTACTTATTATGGTACAGCCATTTTAAAGAAACTTACAATGATGTATACAGACTTTCCCGTTCCGGTCGGGCCCACGATGAGCATAGGCTTTTCATGGGTAATCAGTATTTTCATCAAAGCACTATATCTGACAGTGTCCATTGTAGGAATAATAATTTGGTTCATTTGCATTTCTCTGGGAATCGTTGGGGCGGATTTTAATTCGTTTTCCCAGGGCTCCCAATTTCCGGCCCCCTAACAAAGAAAATTATAATCGTCATTACTTGTGCTTACTACACTTTTGAATGAAACACACGTTAACATCAAAATCATTCATTCATCACCTCTTTGATGAATGCGTAGTCGTAAACACTTCCTGCCCCCGATGGATGGTTTATCTTGTCTTTCCGTTCCTTCTCTTCTTTCTCGTCTTCTTCTGCTTTCTTTTTTATCAAAAGTTTAAATAAACTGTCAAATTTTGCTCTGCCATCCTCATCAGTAGAGGCTCCTAATGACCATGTAATTCCAAAAACAAAAACTCCTTCGATTCGGGAAAGTTGAGTATTCATTGTAAATGATTTGACATATTTTTCTTCTTTATATTCATCCATTAAACTCTCAATTATGTTCATGGCGGAGTTTATAAGACCAGAGTTAGTAGTTGGGGAGTGTTCCTGCAATTAATTAATTTAACTATGCTCGCATTCCTTATTTAAATATAAATAATGCTATCAAAAGTTACCTTAAGTCCTCCTTTTCTGACCAAATGTAGTAAAGTTGGGCAGAAACGCAGGAAAAGTTCTTTTAAATAATCCTTAAGTTGGTCTGGGGTAAATTTTGGCAATGTGTTTAGCCAAGACACTAGTAAGGGCTCCCAACCCAGCGTATCTGGTTCCATATAAATCATACCGCAACGGGAAACCTGCAAAAGAATGGCAGAGATATTATCATTAAGCTATAAATTATCAGTACTTAACAGTTTTATACGCATCACAAATGAAAAGTTACTTACAGTTGCTGGCGATGCAGCTTCTAAATCCATAGGTTCGAAAATTAAATTACAGCTATTTGAAAGCTGGATAATTTCTCCAGACATTAAGCAGAGCTTCTTATTGTCGTCTAGAACAGTGTTCATGTTTTCAATCCAAATTGCATCGACTGAAAGATACAATACATAGTATGGTAGGTTAGGAGTAGCAATTTATTAGTACAACACAAATTCAGAAAAAAGCAGTTATAATTTCTCAATGTTTACCTGGTCCATCAAAAATTAGCCACTTTCTGAAACATTTATTTTAAAAACAGATTAAGGTTTACATATAGGTAATAATTTTCTCACTTTTGGACGCAAAGGTTAAAATAAGGGGTAGTTACCTATCTGGAGTTGTTGCTTGAGCAAATATTCTGTAATTGATAGCCAACACTCCATCAGACCATTCATGGGAGGAAGGATCAAAACGACCGTATAGTTGACCCATTGTGATGGCTTTCGGATTTATTACACAAATCTGCACCTTGTTTTCTTCCATTTCTTTCTGCAATAAGTTGACATTTTTAAATCAGTTAGATTGAAAATTCTTAGCAATGTATAACAATATATTTACCCGGGCACACAAATCTCCTAATGCTGCGGCTAAAACTTTATACGAAGATGTTTTTCCTCCGTATGGGAATCCTACAATCATAAAACCGTGACGCACCTACAAAGAAAAGAGAAATCCTGCTCATTACATTATGACATATTTCTGAACCTTTCCTCTAAGCTTAAGTTAAGCTGCCTATTGAATAAAGCAGTGTTCCTAGAAGTAGAAACTGTACATGTACTATTCGAAACTTACCAACATCATCTCATAAACTTGTTGAACTTTTTCCAAAAAGAAGGGAGTACATTGAAGATTCATTTTTTTGCAGTTGTCTTCAACTGCTATGTTGAAAAGCTCGTAATCTGGTTCGGGCAGCTTAATTCCAGGGAACAGATCCGATGTTATACCCTACGATGTTACACAGTATTACACGTAGGTACTTAATAAAATCCTTTATTATACATTTAAGACCATGCATACGCTATACTAACATGGAATAATGGTAAATCTATGCTCAAGAATTTTGCCAAGTTGATGTCTTTGATGGATCGCAATATTAAGATATCTTCTGATTCGTCTGGATACTTTAGCTTAAGATTTCCAGCAGCTAGTAAAACAGACTTGACAGCTCGCATTCCTAATCAATATTAAAATCATGTTTATGTCAAAAATGTAATATTTGATTCTCATATCCTTAAAAGGAAGTACCACAGTTTAAAGCGGACAGTTTGCCATTCATGATTTTTGTTACTTACCATAATCATAATGACCTAAAATAAACAAAAAAAAATTTTATTAATAATTTCATCATACCTATTATCAATGCATATTATTTCGTAAATAAGTAATTCTTACTTTGCGAGCTCAATTGTTCACTGCATAATCGATATGTAGCCACAATCTTAACAGCTAAAGGTCTCGCTGTGACAAATCCACAAGAGTACAGAGAAATTTCAGAAATAAGGGCATAATCTGGTACCATCATAGCCACTGAGCGGAACAGACTCTATAATAATAGTTATTAATCAGAATAACACTATGAAATGAAAATCTTTTAGGTAAACTCTTAAGGACTGTATAAGAACCTTGAGATTATCAGGTAATTCAGATCGACCGGCGTATCCTGTTTAAATTGAAAGAATAAACAAAAATGATTTAGAACTGCCATACGCAGAAAACAGAGATTACAAAATAAAATTAACCTGGATTCATTGTAATGAACACTGCACAAGTAGGATCTAGGGTCAATTCCGTTCCTTCAAAGAGGAGTTGCCGAGAGCCACTGTTAATACCTCTCTGGATAGTCAAAATCTGCTGAGCTACCACAGAAAGTACTTCCAAATCAATACGATTGAATTCGTCAAAGCAAGACCAAGCTCCACAAGAAGCCAAACCCTGAAATTATCATTGTCAATTTCAAAATACTACAAGGATGGTAAAAACATTACAATATTTAAGAGATGTAATTGTCAGTACCTTGAAGAACTTTCCAAGAGCGATATAATCCAACCCATCACTGCAGTTAAATACGACACACTAAACCACACAATTACGTTAGTATTTTCCTAACATGCTTAAAAATCTTACAGTTACACTAAGAAACAGTAATTAAATCGTACTTGCTTAGCCACAGCCTTGGCGAGATCTTTTGTGGTTTCGGTTTTTCCAGTACCTATTATGCAAGTGAAAAATATACTTATTAAAATAACTGCATTAAAAATATCACAGATAATTTTTGAAAATGTGGGTGTAATTAACCTGCAGGACCCTCCCTGAAAACAAAACATCAGAGTTAAAATGATATCAATCAACAATGAAAATTGCATTTAGTATTTGGCAAACCAGGCAAAATGTTTTCATATAAACTTACGGTGCTCCTCCCAAGTGAAGATGGAGAGCTCCGAACAAAGTACGGTAGCATCTGTCGGTCAAGGGAGTAATAACCTAAGAATAAGTTAAGAATTATTACAAGATCCTAAAGTTCGAATAAATCTAATAGAAGAAAAGCATAATAATAATTAAACGAGAGATATTACCAGTCTGGGCGTGTTTCCTAAGTATTCGTATCCGTAAGGTAACATGGAGTTGATCATTCGGGTAATAGACTGGTTGCTTTCCCAGTAGTATCTAAGTTGGGCTAACCATTGGAAGTCTTTGTCGTTAGTAATACCATTACTGACTAATTGGGCCAAAACGTCTCTTGCGTGTACATCCAACACGACCAGGGCACCTAAACCCCAAATTGAAACTTATTTTTCACTGAAACAAAAAGGGTAAACTAATATGTTGTTACATACCCAATGTTACACGATTCTGCTTGCTTAATTTTCCTCTGACAAGAGCGACCACGTCATTAATTTGCTCATTGTTCTTCTGCAAGTACAAATCCAAAGATCCTTCCCCTTTGGCAAAGCAATCGTGGATAATATTTGTCCAGTATGTGGATGTGACACAAAGAACAGCTTGACCAGGCCATATCAATACCCAATCTTTTCTTAACTTTTCAACGTAATCTGTCATAGCCAGCTCAATTTCCTGAATACCAGATACAAATATTTAGAGGATGCTAATTACAAGGTTCCTTGTATTACTGCCTTACCTTGTGAATACTCTTTTTCATCAGATCTTCAAGTTCTACCAACCATTTCTCTACAGCGCCTCGTGCTTGCTCAGTATTAATTACTCCTTGAAGTTTTATTATTTCTCCTTCACTGGACTGCATATGTGTTACTTCCAAATCTTCTGTAAATGTCAATCTTGCAATACCTTCGAAGCATTTCTTCAAATGAGGCTGCACTCTACGCAAAGCAATAATTAGGAAGTAATGAGCATTTGCTACTTCTAAAGAATTTTTCATGAATATCATATGATAACATAATTACCGTTTAGGATCTTTTGTCTCTGCCAGGATTTCTAATAACTCATCATTAGATAAGAAGAAAAATCGTGGAAAGGTCAATCTCTTCCTCTCCAAGTATCCACTTAATCCTTTCTGAATGAGTTCTAACAAATCATTAGCTTTCTTGAGTTTTTCAACTATTTTATCAATTTTGATGATAGATAACACTTTCGAATCCGCCACGGCATGTTTCATAATATCTCGGTAAGTCTTGTCGACATTTATGAATCGTCGTCCTTCTTCCGGCATTTGAGTCATGATATCTGGTGAAGTAAAAATTGGTTCCAAATACAGCCATGTAGATTGCACCTTCAACCACTCATCCAAAATTTCTTGCAAAAGAACCAAATCTTTTTCCCATAAACTACGAATTTAAAAATATATCAGTTTAGCATTATTTTAAAAATATATTTGAGCATATTCGATTTAGTATAATAATACTATATGATAACCTCATTTCTTCTATGAAAGGCTTAACGAATGGTGAACCCAGCATTGTTTGTGTCTTGATAATGTGATCGTCCAAAAGAACTTGAATATCGTCAACTGAGGAAATGACATGGGTTCCAGTTTCCCTAAAAGCACAATAAGCGTTATTTGAAATTGAATATTCCTCGAATGATAAAAAGCATTTTTAAATGATGTTAACCAATAATAACCTGTATGGAATAATTTGAAACTTCATATCTCCCCATTCTGTCTTCATTTTCTCCAAATTCTTCTCTAGACTGTGTTCTTTGCTGGCAGCCTCACTAATCATTTCGAATTTAGGAATATACTCTTCCAGATTCATGTCTATGATTTTTTGTAGTGTTAATTCCGGTGAAGGTCGAATTGGGAATCCTACAATCTCAGATATTTTCTCCCAGTGTCTATATTTAAAAACAGAAAAATAAAATGTTGGATTGAATTTGTAAATATTAGTACTACATTATGCTATTCAAATCAGAAATTACCTGTCTCTAAGACCAGGATTACCCAATGTTTGAATTATGGGCAATTTTTCTTTGAATATCTCAATTAAACCTTTCACCTAAGACAAATCCAATGTATTACAAGTTAGATGTTATTATTTTTGTGTTTTTAAGTATTTCCACATAATGTGAAATATTTATCACGCCTACCTGAACCACGAGCTCTTTTACTACAGGAACATCATGGAAAGTTTTCTCAAGTTTGTAAACAGTTCGCCATAAGTTGGATACATCAGTTTCGATTGCATCTGGATCATGTGTACCAACTTGGCTATTCAACCATAGTTCTCTCTTTTCTAAAAACTCCGTGCCGCTTTCATATAATCTCAAATATGGAGACAGTTTGTCAGATACCTACAAAAATTTGAACTTGAATGTTGACTGAAAGATATGAATAAGGCTTGTTGAGAAGATGAAATTTTAAAACAATGAATTTACCTGCTTTCTCAAAGGATAATTTGTTACTTCAAATTCGAACATTTCTTCTTCTTTGTTAAACTTGTCTGCTTTGTCGCTAGCTGCTTGCAACTTTGCGTCCAATGTTTGAGCCTTCTTTAAGTAGCGGCTTAATTCTTCCAATTCTCCGAAATGCCTAAATTCTTCCACTTGCTTAGCATACGAATCCAACTCCTCTTCAAAACGAATCCTCTTCAACTGTCAAAGACAAACAAAATACAAAATAGAAACCCATAACTTAATTTATAGTACCACAAAAAGCATTGAAGAACAAACAAACCTTGAGGGCTTCTTGGAATTCTAACATTTTCTTTGCAATGATTGTGGCATGTTCGTCAAGAACAAAAGGCATTCGATTGCACCATTGTATAGCTGAGGTTTGTAATTTTAAAATAATCGGAGAAACCTGTGTGTAATCGGCTAAAAACATGTATTTTCTCAATAATGCCGTAACATCTGCTGATAGTTGTGGAAGCCTTTTTTCTTTTACTTTCTCCATATCCTCTTTTAGTTGAAATAGTGCCTCTGTACTTGTTGGAGTACTTAAAGCTTTTTCGCACAGAGCATCGTATTCATCTACAAGACTAGTTGTGGGAAAATCAATATTAAATTAGTACATAAGAGTGTTCATCAAAATTAAAAGAAATTGGTTTCATTAAGAACTTACTCTTTTAGTTCCGTATGTAATAGATGTGTCAAATGTTCCAAAATTTTATCCCGAATGTCTGCAGCTCGAGCTGTTAGTCCTTTTATCAATTCATCGCAAAACACATCGAAAATTCCCAATTGTACTTTCGGATCATGAGAAGTTGGTATTTTTAGAGAAAATTCGTGGTAAGTTTTGACTTGATCTGTCATATCTTCCCACGTTCTGTCTTCTGACATAAAAGATTCCAAAGCATCTTCAGTCTACACATTTTACACATGAAATGATGCACAATTTGTCCTTATAAAATACTACCATAAAATAATTTAATTGCCATATTTGTTTGTGTTACCTCGCCTTTGAAAAGAAAAGAATATTTCATATAGGATTCAATGTAAAGCTGGGGTCCCTTCATCTCTTCCCTGAATGCCTCGCTAATTTCTTTTTTGATCGCATCAAGTTTCTCTTGCTCAATACATGGCTGAAATAAAAATCTCAGTTTAATTTTTAATATAATGCCACAATCATGTAAATTGTTAAAAGTGGAAAATAATGAATACCTTTAAGTTAACTGGACCAATATCTTCCCATTGTCCGAAAATTTTGGCTTCCATTCTTGGGAAATTTTTTACAGTGTCCACTAAATTATCTATGACAGAAAGAACTACTTGTTCCCAGTCTTCAAAGGAAGGCATCGGCATTAATGTCTTATGGTGAGTGATATAGCGAACAAGAAACTTTGGCCGATGTTTTGGCTCCTATAAACATGATCAGCCAGTAAGAATCCCTTTCTTTAAAATTGTGATTGAAATAAAAATTTTTGACTTGCCAGACGACTGCACATGAAATCTTTATACTCTTTCAAACTATCATTGAACAATTGTAACAGGTTCGTTTCCATCAATGTAGCCACACAGTTGAAAAATGATCTCATTCTCTCTTCATCATCTGCTTTTGGAACCATATTTTTCTTTGCAGCCTAAAAAAATTCTAATTATTATTTCTAAATTGTTACAATGTTACAAATATCATTAAACTGTAATAAATCTAGGCCCGTACAGCAATTAATGTTGCCTGAATTCCTTTAACCCATTTCCTCATGAGTATACCATGTACATCATCCAGCATACCCCGAGTAGCGTCCCTGAAATTACGAAGTGTAAATGCACCAGAATGTTCCCCCAGGACGTAACAATCAACAAATCGCAAATTACTGCAAAGAAGAATTTGTCAAGTATACCGTATAAATAAAATTATACCCGATGATTTTTGAATTTATACTTACAAATAATAAAAACGAGAACAAACTATTAAAAGAATATCTTACTTGAAGACAGCAACCCAAACATTGTTTATGTATCCCAATACAGGATTGAAAGCGTGAAGATGCTTTAACAGTTTTTTCTTTGCTCTTTCGACACTTTGGTGCCAAGGCTTTGGAACGAGCTGCAACAACGGGTCATGTTTTGCTCCAGAGTCTAGTTCTGGAAGCTCTTCAGTATCTTGTTTTCGGAGAACGAAGTCAACTGTAGCTTTTTTGACGGAATATCTATACTCGTCGCTGATTTCTTCAGAAAGACTTTTAGCAAGGGCAGAATACTGCTGCTTTAGCCTTCCAGGAACCAACCGCCACATATTGTCCAACCATTTTTGTTCAAGCGGTTCTATATTTGCCACATCCAACCCGTTTTGAACATAAAAGTTGTATCTCAATTCCCCCAAGTCATCTTTATTCGGTTCGAAATCCAAGTTCAAGTCTGGTTTTCCGTCTTTCGTAGGCAGACTTTCTCCCATGGAACGAAACATCTCCTGAGTCGTGGCCGGTGGCGCCCCATCCTGTTGAGCTTGGCTCTGGTGAATTAATTTCACAAGAGCCGAACGAAATTCTTCTCGTTTTCTTTGGCTTTCTGCCCAATCCATGGCTTTCATCTAAAATGTACAAATGTGCCTATAATAAAACGCTATTTCAATAATATAAAGGCCAATAATTATATCAAAGATTACAGTTGGCAACTTCTTTTTTCGTTCTTCTGGAAGAACGTGCAAAGTGTCCTCTTTCATCTTCCGCTTGTTAGCTCCTGACTTCTTCACACCAGGAGGAACATTGTACAAATCATCAACTACTACTTCTGGTCCTTTGTTTGTTGCACGGATAATAAGTGTGGGTGGGGCAGTTATTCTTGATAACTCCCCAGCTCCGCAACGAACCCTTGTATATCCTTTCTGGGGATCACCGCATTGCATGGCAACTCGCAACTGCCCTCCCCTCTTTGTAGCAGCTTCCTCTTCATTTTCTCTATCGCCCTCGAATAAATCCTATAAAAATCAAAATAACAGGGAAAAAGTTCATTTTCATTGCCATTATAACATTAATAACATTATGTTGATATATATAACTCATTATGTTGATTGAGAATTAGATTGCATTATTAGCTACAAACCTCTAATTTGAAGGGACGCTTTTGTGCTCGGTTGCGCTTCCGGTCCATTGCTCTATCTCTCTTCTGATAGAACTTTTTCGTATTCACCTCTTCAGTTTTCTAGTCTCCAGAAACTTCAAGATTTCCCAGTACTCGGATTCTGCTTTTATATTTCATAGAATCAAGGTGGGTGAATTTTGTTTATTGTCAAATTGTCCAGTCTGTCTCCATGGAAATTTCACTTACCTTTTGTGATCAAAAGCACTGTTGGGGTTTTGAGGTATTTAGGAAGGGAGAGTGCACGTGGACCGTGAATCAAATTACTCTGAAAGCTCTGACTCAAGGCAGCTATAACAACATTCTATATAAGGTACTCTCTTCCCGTAATATTTCAAATAAAAATTCAATTTTTTCATTCTTGGGAATAAAATCGCCATTTTATTCCCAACTCGTATCTCAGCAAGAGACCCCGAATAGGGGACCATAGTTACGGTAGTGTAACCGTAACGCACTGCGATTATCGAGGAAAAAAGTGAAGTTTTATTAGATATATTATGGCAAAAGGCTACCTGGTTAGGTTATATTTGCCTTGGCTCTGACTAATGTGTTCAGAAAATTGTTTATTTTTGAGCATGAGACAGTCTAATGTAACGGTGCTCTGTAGTAGTTATAACTCATGACTCATCCTAAGGCAAATCCCCATAGAAAATCTCAAAAATTAAAAAATATTTTTGTGACGTCATCTGTACTACATTTTAATAGGGAAATTCCCATTTAGAAAATTTGATTTCCAATAAGTTCTATTTAAAAAGTACTGCAAGCTACGTCATTTTCCAGTAGCAACAAAAAATTATTATTTGCCTTTCCTTGTCAGTATATTTTATTCTAGGTTCTTTGGTTAAAACAAACCTTGTGTACTATGTGTACTATAATAATAAAAAAAAATATAAAGATATGTTATAAAGATTACAACATTTTCATGTGCCAAGCTATTCTATGTACATAAATGTGAGCAAAATAATATTGATCGATTTCTATGGCCATATCCATAAACATTTTCGTCGATACCAGGATGTTACGTTGCCAGGCGAATTGACGGTATACGATATATTATAAGCAATTTATGACGTCATACGGCGACTTTCCTATACATTTGCATGGGGCATCACCGTGGTGCTTGTCAGAAAATCAAAATCATTTTTTCTAAACTATTTTTCTGTCCCATGCATCCAGCATTTGGGACTGAGGATAAGGAGCGTAGTGGGAGCGTAGTATAATACCGATTTAGAGAGGACAATATTAAACGGCAGGGCCGCAGCCAGAAAAACATTTCGGGGAAGACCCGACAAATTTTAATTGACACGAAAATTTTTGGGTTTTCAGGCAAAAATTGCTTCCTTTTCTTCGATTTCGGGGGGAAAGGGCCCTACCTCCCTGGCTGCGGCACTGTTAAACTGCCCCTTCCCCCTGACAATTTTGTAATACCATAAACATTGATGGAAAGTGCTCATTTTCGGTGTTTATACGTTTGCAAATGCGTGTTAGAAGATGTTAGGGGACGTTAGGGGATGATACATGACGAAATGGATGAAAAATTATTGTAAGTACACGGACAGACCGTGCCGTTATTAAGCTGCCTTACTCAGGCTAAGCTAAAAATCACTAATCACTAATGTAGTATAATCGTGTTGTTCGAGTTTCGGTATGTCGGTATGTATTTGGTATGCAGTGTTCTATTTTAGCCGGCTGAAAAGGATTTTGACCAGCCAGCCGGCTAAAATGGCTAGTGGCCAAAATGGCCAAAAATCATGGTTTTTTAAATTTCCCGCCAAATCAAGGATGATTGTCTCAGTTCACATAGCCCCATTTGACTATTTTTGGCCATTTCAGCCATTTTGACCATTTCAACCACTGGCTAACAAAGAATTTCAACCAGCCGGCCGGCCATTTTAGCCAGCCATTTTAACCAACCAGCCGGCTGGTCATCGAACACTGTTGGTATGTATGTACCATCGGGTGTTAATTTGCCGCTCTGATAACTCAGCTAAGCAGAAACCAATCTGAAACTTTGCCCAAGTGTGGCAAATCTCAACAAGTCCGTATATTTCATAAGAAAGCAGTTCACGCATTTTGTGTGCAAATATTTCCAGCTTTTAATGATGGATTGGTATGAATAAGAATAAGTATTTACTACAATACAAAAATATTTACTACAATACAATACAATACAAAAGGACTACACTTGAAGTAAAAGATAGAAGCAAAAGCATTTGCTTCAAATCAAATGAATAAAAGAAAACTTTTACTGTCAAGCAAACTACGCAATTGTAGTATTTACTTCACAATTTTGTAAGAACAAAAATTGGTTATTATGGCTCCGACCCCAGATTCTACTCTTTTGCGTGGGGAAGTAAAAGGTGAAGTTGCTATCGGAGTAGCCAATGTGATTCGAACGTAATAAGGTGATGTTGATAGCCAATTTCAGCATCTTCTGCAGCCATGCAGTTTGAGGTTTAGGTGCATTCAGTTAGCTTTTAGCTGGGAAAAATCCCGTGGTCATGGATACAGCCACTGATCCTCCCTGGGCCTGCACTCAGTGTTCCTATTCAAACGGGCTGCAGAAAGAGAGCAAAACATCCTATTGACTTCACCTGAAGTGGGAGGGACTGTCATAGGTTCGAATCACATTGGGAGTAGCCTCAAATGTTATCCATACCAAAATGTAGTATTTACTTCTAACTGTAGTAAATGCTTCATGCAATTTAGAAAATACTTTTACTCCTAGATTAAGCATAAGCAAAAGTAACTAATCTTTTTATTCATATCAAAAGAATCTTTTACTTCAAAAACTTTAAGTAAAAGCATAAGGTAGACCTTATTCATACCATTTAATTAATCAAGACTTCCTGTATTCTATTCTTATTATTTCATAATAAGAGAATCAAGAGTCGGAGTCAAATTTTTGAAAGTCACCTTAGCTACTAGCTAATTTTAATTTAAAATCCCTCCCCTTCCCCTTAGCATAAAACTGTAAACTGTGTATACCAAAGGTATCAATTCGGTGTATAATCATACTTTGGTGTGCCAATTTATGCTAAGAGGTTGTTGAGGGGATAATGGTGCAAGGTGCTGGTGCAAGGTGCTAAATTCCGACTCCGACTCCAGACTACCATTTAATGTGATTAAGGTTCCTATTATTTCATATACGGGAAAACTTATGGCCATTTACATTGAAAGTCCCAGAACACTTAAACTAGCTTTATCACAACAGGACCTAGATCCTATGACCGGCTTTATAGTACATAACAAGGAAGACAGATTGAAATGATGAAATCAAAAGAATGATATATCATTCGTTTATTTTGATGCCTACGACTGAACTCATTTTGTACTTAATGTCATTTCAATAGATTTACATTTCCAACAACTACAAATGCTTAAATTATCATACCTGGGTGTAACACTTCTTATCTAGATTTATTTCGTTGCCCTTGAACTGTGGCTTTCCACGAAAATTACATTAAATGCGATGTTTATACTGTTCTCGGGAATGTTCCAATCCGCCATAAAATTGGATATTATGATTTGTTCTTGTTTTACATTTGGATTGTATACAGCTAATATGCTGCGTGGATGAATTCCAGTAGGTATAAGCACGACATGTAAATATTACTGTTGAGTATAGTGATGTAGTGGCCGAGTGACAGATAAACTATGTTTAGTAGGTCATGGTCATTGCTTTAGGTATCGTAAGCAGTTTTGGCATTGGCATTGGGTCATGTTCTGTAAAGTCATTTGGATGTCATTGAAATCTAATTCACTGGTGAATTCTATTGCAACATTACTATATCTCCCATACTTATCGAGATTATCATTATATCTTAATAATTATTCAGAACTACGAACCGAAGTTCCCAAACAGAATATCAGAAAATCTGAAAAATTCAATTATTGACCACCAAAATTTTGCAGAGTACCATTTTCTGTAATTCTTTAGAAACAGAAAACGATGTGGCATAAACAAGTTGAAGTGGATAGCCTTTCAAATGAAGTGAAACTTTTTCAGCACAATTTGCCGAAGTCAAGAAAGCTTGCTTTGATGAAAACGGATTAATGAAAATGAATAGCAGCTTTGCAAGAGCACGTCTCATATGTCAAGAGTTGAAGGATCTCGTAAATCTACCGTAGTTTACGTTTGCTTGTACTATTTTTAATTACCAAGTTCTATCTTATTATCATGTTCCGTTTTTAAATGGAGGCCAAAATATTGACGATAACGAACTACATGCTTGTGTACTTGTCTCCAGATACATGATATGAAATATAAAAATGCATGTAAGCGAATAAAATGTTCATCTGCAAAATAATTTATTTAAAAATTACTACCACTAACGATTCTCAGTCATAAGAGATAAACAACATTTATTCACATGTTTATGGTACATATTTTTAAGAAACTCAACATAAATCAACAGCGTAGCACTATAGATCAGAAGTATAGTATGTACAGAGCAGGTACAGTATTACTGCTACATACAGCCTGCTAATTTAAATTAAGATTTTAATAATTCGGCTAGTTTTAATATCACGATTTTAAGTAGTACGTAGTCTTGACTTGCGTCTTGCTACCTAGAGTCACCCTTCGTTAGGAATTGTCTGTTGGAATAATCATATCTGCCCAAGGAGGTTTCGAAACGGGGTCAAGAGATGCTAAATGATTTTTATCTGTAGCAGCTACGTAACCCCATAAGTCCATAGCTTTCCCACATGAAGATTGAATCTTTTCAATTGCAGTGAAATTATTGGCGAAATCAGTTTTCCAATGAAAAGGTGTCACTTTTGAGTTTCGATAGGTACTAAATGGATTGGGTACATCATAAGATGTATGTTGCTTCACATACTTCTTCACTTGATGGAAATATTGCAAGCGAAAGAATTTAAACAGCTTCTTGACTGCAGAATTCGGGTTTGTTGAGATATCTTCGTAGCGAAGTGCCCTATTGCAAGATTTTCAATATTTTCAGTTTTATATTTTGACATGCAATAAAATAAAATCAAGAGATGCTTAATGCTTGCAAAACATTATTACATGAATCTGTCAGGGTAAGTTTTCATCAGCTTCTTCGCTTCGTAGTAATCATCTACGAGATCAGAACAAAGAATTTTTGGGTCTTGACAATCCGGAACCCCTTGGCACCAGTCTGGGTGTTGCCGGGATTGTAAAGTTCCTCTTGGATCCCTTATCAGTAGAAGTATTCTTAAATTTAATCTGCAAAGCAAAAATATTGAATGATTTATTAGTTACTATTATATAATTAAAGTGGTTATTGTTTAGAAATGCTACTAATGTTTAGTCTACATACGTTTTGTCTTGCAAAAGGAATTTTGCAAACTTAAGATGCAGTCTGACTGTTTTCATGCTTTGATACGGAAACATTCTACACATATTTGAAAGGAAATAAGGGTCCCAGCAAATTTCATGTTTTCTTTCACAGTATTGCCAAACCCTTGAGTTGTGATTGTATACCCAATGGTGGGTTTTCGAATACTCCAAATAATCAGCTGTAGAATTTAAGTAAAAATATTAATGCTTTTACAAGATTTAAATTATTTGAATTTTACAATAAATTATTGTTAACTTACTCAAGTTATTATATCGGCAATGGAACATATTTTTAATATCTTGAATACCCTTTCGACCCAATTCGTCAGAGCGTACCTAAGTTTTGAAAAAAATTGTTATTCATTCATAATCATTTCAAATAAGTATAACGAAATAAGGCACACACATTGCATGATAAAGTCACACAATGATGATATGCAACGGGTTCAGATTATTCAGGGGATGGGTGCACGTATATTACAATACTTTTTAGTCTAAATGTAATTTTTATGTTGCTTGTTTCCCCTAAAATACCTGAACAATCTCAAAATGTAGTAGCGGCTCATAATGGTAATAGGTTCCTGGATGGCTTTCCAAAACTCCACCAAGAAAGGTCGATCCAGATCTCCAGGTGGTGAAAATAATATTCCTAATTGGCTGTCCACCTTTCTCCATTATCAAATCGTCAAGTTTCCTACAAAGACACGTTTTCTATTCATCAAGTTGCAAGTAAACCCAAATGGGACAAAAACAAATGAAATGTTTTCTTTTTATTACCTTTCTTTTTCCAAAGATTCAAATCCTTGTAATTCTCTCTTTAATTGCTCTCTTTGTTTCTCAATTGCCCACAATCTGAAAGAACTCAAATAGTCTGTCGTCGTCATCTGATACACTTTCTGAGCAGTTTCCTATAATCAGAAAAGTTGTGCGATTAAAAAAACAGGAACATTCATATTATGAGCTTGGTGAGAGTACTCACATCCTCTATGTGTATATAATTCAAGTCCTAATTTTTTCATTGCTTCTTCAGCCATGCGTTGCGTGGAAAAATTATAATGACTTGACCCAACAATAGAAAATAGATACCGTAAAGGCTACAATAAACGCCAGATTATAATAAACGGACAAATCTCCAGCTTGTTAAGCTAAAAGCCGGGTAGTCATGATATTATGAAAACGCCCGAGATACAAATTAAAGCTTGTACTTGATTTTAAAATTACTTTTGATGCCTACCTATTTTCCATATGTACATTAATGTTATAAGAAGGAGTCCTTAATAAAAGGGGTCTTTAATAAAGGTAGGATCATTATTCTTGTCACGATACGCCGGGGGCATTAGCATTTATGGTAACTTTTTGTTTCCGGTTGAACTTACAGAGAAAATTCTAAGCCAATCAATTTTCCAACTGCTAGACTGATTTTCTTTGGCATGATCATCTGCACCTTGGACGTCTGTCCCCTCAGAAATCGTTGAGCTTACGGAACTGGAGGAGTTGCTCATACTGAACCTGACTTCACGAACATCTCCTAGATAGAAAAAGAGGATATATGAAAACCTCTGCGTCACGTAATTTGATCTTAGTAAACGGGTCTTTGGGTAAACAGTAAAGTGGCTCAAAAACCAACTGGTCTTCCGAAAGAAATCGAAATAGATACATTAAGTAAACGTAAATAAGACCGTTTACTTCTACAAGCCCAGTTTACTAGGAGCATTAAAACCACAACTGTGACGCAACGTTAGTAAGAGTTTTCATACATGATGAAGCAAGATATTTATTTTACTACCGATATGGTAATTAATTCATGAAACATAAATAAATATCAACTAAGCATTGGGTAATCCGACATACCTTTTCCTCTGACGTCTTTGTCTCTGTAGTCATAATGAGGACTGTGGGGGCCAGTGAACGTTGTTTGATCACTCAAGAATAAAACCTGATTGCTGATCAAGTAAAGTATGACGGAACAAACAATTAGAAAAAGAATATTGTAAATGTAATGGTTTCGTATTCGAACAGTCGCCATTATTTAGTCCTTTTACTACCACGGAGAATTGCAACGGTCAATCACTGTCACTTAGCGTTTGCAACTTTAGATTATCGTTTCGCGAGCTACTGATGCAATAATATATAGTACTTTGCGGAGACTGATTGACATATTGACAATTAAAGGGCACTGACTCAGTCGGAGTAAACGTAGCCATCAATTGTCTAATATACTTATCTGTATTAACAGTCTTTCTAATTCTAATCCAATTGTTGCATGGTTGTTATACACCTTAGTCCAACGTGGGCTGAAATAGTGTTGGTTATTCTCCAATCTCGACAATAATTAGATGGACCGTACCTAAAATAAAGCGATTGTAAAAATCTTATTGTGCAATGTATAGGAAAGTGCATGCATGCGCTTTATACATTCTCTGATTTATAGCGTTGTTAAGTCTTGGGTTGGTTCAATTTGGACTTGAGACGGAATTCGCCTCATTAAGGCACACAAAACCACTTCCACGCACAATGATCGTTGAAAAATATTTATAGTAGAACAATTTCGCAGATTAAATTTCGGCATTCGTTGAGAGTAAAAGTTTTTAATTTTCGTTTGAAGTACATTAATTCTCAAAGACACAGAATTGACGAAGAAGTAATCAAATCTGCAGTATTTGCAATTGCTGTCGCTATAATCTTGACTAAATAAAATAAGTTTTCGATAATAATCTTGCGTATCTTGTAAAACTTCACTTGCAATATATTTCAAGAGTCTGAAAAGTGTAATTCATGTCGATTTTGTTAAAGTTTTCATTTGATTACTAAAAAGGATTATCGAAATGGTGGCCTAGTCATTACACACGTTGATAACGATAAGTAGATGTGCAGTGTGAGATTTTGGAAAAACTGACATGTTTGTCCTCAATGTTAAGATATTGATGTTGTAAGGCAGAGAGGACAGAAGTCTGTGAGGCAAAATGCAGAAAGGATGTTAATTAAGTAGTATATGCAGAGGTTCTTACAGCAGAATTTGTCGCATGGTATAAAAAGTTGTGCTTGCTTGACGTATTGCAGTTAGACAGACTTGGTCTTGCTCTTTATACATTTACTTGCTGCAGTGAATTTAGTTTTTTGGTAACAGTACATAAGGGTTAGCATAACAGTAATAAACTGCAGGTCTGAGAACAATACAAATATTAAGACAGGGTAAATATTATGTGGATTAACGTTAATTTAAGTATATTTGGTAGAGGACTGTCTCGTGTATGCCAATCTGGCACTACACATGGTCGTACAATTACACTGTAAAAAGATCACTAATCAGACTGCATCTGCAATGCATGCTGATGCACCACACCAGGAACAGTTCGTCTGTCTGTCTCTATCGTAATCACAATCTGCGATTCTCTTCATGCTCGACTTATTCTTTATGACAGAAAATGTTAGGTACGCGAACATAAACGCTCTGCCTAAAAATTACAACAGTTGAGTTGACTGGTCCCAACTACAACGAGCGTTAGGCTATAGTTAAACTCAAAATAATATAGAATTGGTGCATTCAAAAACTCAATCGTTTCAACACAGTCATCTCAGCTTTCCCACTGTACCAATACAATGCGTTGTTGCTTGTTAATCTTGCAAACGTTTTTACTTGGGAATTGGCCGTGAGAGGCAATAAAATGATGGAGTGAGTGAGATTGCATTCAAAGAAGATAATAATAGTATCAGCAGATTTCGTGTACTACTTTATCGTAATTATGTAGGTAAGACATGTGCTTCGCGTAAACAAGAGTTTAGCTTCGGGTGAAGGAATTCTTAGTCAATATCGATTAAAATCCAGTCAACTTGATTTTCCATTTTGTATTCTTCGGTCAAATCCTCTACTTTCAGCCATCCTGTCTTTCATCTGATAATACAATTAAAATCAAAAAAGATAAATCAAGTGTGCATAAATCATTCTTCCACTCAACTATGCATGTATCTCTGTATAAGTAATTCGTATTTTGTATTGAATTAATGTTCTTAATCATTTCTGCAGCATTTATTTACTAACAAAGTAAAAAAGCGAGGAAAATTGCAAGGCACAATGTAAACGTTGAAACAACAATAGAATCTTTTAGTATTATCAACAAGAACCTGACCTACTACATATCGGCCGATGTACAAAATTGCATCGGACTCCTTAAACTGGTATGTTTAAACGAAATTACTTTTCATTGAGTCCCTTTTTGTAGTTATCTTAACTTCACTCATCTTAATGTATTCGTTTTCCTGAGAAGAAAAACATCATTGTATGTGCAATGACTATTCCTTGAAGCAATTTGAAACGCAAATGTTGTCACTGTCCTAAATCTTAATCCCAATTCGAAAGGTGTTGGTCTTTAAAGTGCATTTTAGTGCATGATCATTCTTTCGAATCTGATTCATGTAGCCTCAGAGTGCAGTCTGCAGGTAGTTAATTGACTTGTACATTTTTACTTTTATCTCAACATAAACATAAAACAGATGGCCGAGTGGTTGAGGTGGATAGTTGTTTGCTCCGTAGTTTTTTTATCAGTGGGAGAAGAATATAGCCCGTGTACAGCTGCGAATTATGGAAAATATATAACTGGACACCCTGATTTTTTTGAGAAATTCTGTTTTAGTGATTTTTATTGTAAGGGCTGTGAATTTTCAAATTTTAAAATTGAAGTGACTCTGTGTATTCGTTTTTCTACTACTGACACGTCAGAAGTATTTTTGTTATCACTGAAATCACGATATGCAGATAAGAGATACAACGAGAAGGGTATAGGAGAGTGCACGACCAGAATAGAAAATATAATTATTCTACTGTGTTTCAGTCTCATCTATAGGAATCCCATCCTACCTTTCCTCTCATTACCATCATGTAGCTTATTATTTGCCTGCGTACACCGATTCAGCTATAAGAAGAATATAATACTATGCTTATTGGTCACGATATACCTATTCATAAATAACTCCCCCAGACCAAAGATACTACTATTAATATATATATTAATGAGCGGAGTTAACCACATCAACCCAGGACCCTCATGTGCACTATGTCCAGATGGAGCTAAAATACGAAAAAATCAACTATTAACAACCTGCTCACAATGCAAAAACTTCTTTCATAAAACATGTATGAAAATCGACAGTTATGATCAATTTAGGAAGGAATACCTTAAACCCGATTGGATATGCCAGATATGCAAAACCGGACGGAAAAATAAAAAGAATGCCAGTTCTGTAGGAAGGAAAAGAAAAAATGGATAATCTACACATGTATTGCATGCAATTGCATATACCATAGAGCTTGCTTAAAATTGCAAGGAAAACCTACAGACTGCACAAGCACCGGTTGGAAATGTGAGACATGTAGCGAAGAAGATCGGCAACTTACAACAAATCCAATGAAGAAATCTACTAAAACTCTGCCAAATAAAGGGGTAAAGATAGGACATATAAACGTTCGTGACCTAACATCAAAGAGCAAGAAAGATGACATTCGAGTTCTAATAGAAGAATATGCCTTTGATGTACTGACAATAACCGAAACTTGGCTTAAATCTGATCATGATGATAATGAGTTTCAAATTCCAGGTTATCAAATTATAAGAAATGATAGAGATTTAAAGGACAAAACGACGGGTGGCGGAATCCTAACATACGTTAAAGATAAATGGCAAATCACAGAACATGAATCCTTAATAAAATATCCTGCTAACGCATCTAGAATTACCATAAAACAAAAATTCATCCAACCCATTACCTTAATAGTAATCTACCGCCCAGATTACACTCCTTCTTCCTTTTTTACCCAACTAGAAAATGAGATTGAGCACAGTAAAGGTGAAATTTACGTAATTGGTGATCTCAACATAGACTATTTAAAACCATTTGAATCGAACACTAAATTATTAACATCAATTTTCCTAAGGCAAAACTTTACACAATTAATAACCGAACCAACTCGTACCACAGCCACCTCGAAATCACTAATTGACATAATTGCCTGTAACACTAAACACATATTAGAAAGTGGAAACATTATATCAGGAATTGCTGACCATGACGTAATATATACAATAAGGAAAAAAGCTCGAGAAAACAATCAAAGTGAAATTAAATGCATCCGGCAGCTCAAACAAGTAGATAACGAGAAACTCAAATTTAAAGTAAAAGAAGCCCCATGGTGGATACTTGATTTCTGCACTGATATTGATAGAGCTTTTTACGTGTTCAATTATATTCTAACTTTCATCTACCAAGAATCCGTTCCAGAAAAGTTTGTTAAAGTGAAAGTTCGTAAACCTAAATGGATGACAGAGGAATATGTCAAATTAAGTTCTGAAAGGGACAAACTTAAAAAGAGAGCACAAAAAACAAATGATAAAACAGAATGGGAAAAATATCGCAAACGACGAAACGAACTGAATATATACAAAGACAATCTTAAAGCTAAATCCATCTCAAAACAAATAGTAAACAGCGGAAATCAAAGCAAAGAATATTGGTCACTCTTTAATGATGAAACCGGCAGAAACTATAAAAGTAAGTGCAATGTTGACTTTTTACTAAACGAGAACCAACAAATAGTTACCAGTGGGAAGGATATAGCTGACGTATTCTGCTCTTCGTTTTCAATGAGCTCAATACATGTAAATACCAAAACAACCATCAGTGATGACTTCACCAAGACTAAAGTAGACGACTGTATAACAACAATTGAGTTTAGTGAAGATGAAGTGAGAACAGGCATAGAATCAGCTGCTAAAAATAAACCCATTGGAATTGATGGTATTCCCATGTTATTTGTGCAAATGATCGCAACTGAAATCACTCCAGTGCTAACTAAACTAATAAATAGATCTCTTATCGAAAATAAGTTTCCTGAACTATATAAAACTGCAATCATAACACCGATATATAAGCAAAAAGGAGCCAAACATGAACCTGGAAACTATAGGCCTATCTCCATTCTATGTTCAATTTCAAAAATCATTGAAAAATTGGTATACACTAAATTGAAAAAGCATGTGGTGGTAAACAGTACTCTAGCCCCGGAACAACATGGATTTCGGACTCGATTCTCAACATTCACAGCAATTATACGCTTGACCAATGACATTTACAAAGCAGGAGACATGAAAAAATACACAGTTGTTGTTTTTATTGATTGGAAACGTGCATTTGACTCAATATTGATCGAAGAAAATTTCTATACTAAATTAAATAGTGTTGGTATTATGGGAGACATAAACAAATGGCTATTATCGTATCTTCATAAGAGAAGCATACAAGTGAAATGCCAATCACAAGCAGACAACGGACAGATGCTATCAGACCCAAAAACATTGACACTCGGGACGCCACAAGGTTCCTGCATGTCAGGACTGATATTTTCAATCTTTATAAATGAATTACCTTCAGTGCCAATTTTTTGCAAATGTTGCATGTACGCTGATGATGTCGCCCTATATTTCTCCTCTAAAAACATTAAAGAAGCCGAGGCATTTGTGCAAATCGACCTAAATGCCATAATTGCATGGGGCAAAGCAAACGGACTGGAGCTTAATGCTACGAAAACGAAGCTGATGGTGTACCACACCCCCTATATGACGAAAGTGCACGACATCAACATTTGCATACAAGACTCACCAATTGACCGTGTGGAAACTTTTATATATCTTGGTGTACACTTAGACGAAAAACTTAATTGGCATAAACAAGCAGACACAGTGTTATGTAAAATTAAAAGTAGAACTAAGTTAGTATTTAAATATAAACGATTTTTTAGCCAAGACCAGGTTAAAATATTTGCAAATTCTCTAGTTCTAAGTATATTAGATTACTGCCTCCCAATCTGGGGAAATATCTCACAATCTATTATTACTAAATTTGACAGTGTTATTTTCAAAATGGCTAAAACAATAACTGGCAAGGCGAAGACCATTATTAATAAAAATAGATGGGCTTGTGTTGAAGAATTAAATATACTAATGACAAGTGAAAGATATGATTTGTATATGCTACAATTTGTATTTAAAAATGTAATTTGCTCAAATCATCTTCTTCTGCATGACATTGAATTAGATTATAAAAAGTTAAACCCTGTAAGACAACTAAGGAGCAATCTTAACTTAGACTTATCATTATGCAATACAAAATTTGGACAGAAGTCCTTCTCCTATCGTAGTGCTAAAAAATGGAATGAACTACCTTTGCAAATACAACGTACAGAGATGTATGACAAATTCGATGAGAAAATCAGACAATTTATTGTAGCAAAACGGAAAGACTAGCATATACATATACGAAACAATGATAAGTAACGAAATTGATAATGATTGTTATTGATACCAGTAATAATAGAAATACTATTTATAAAATTTTTCTCTAATAATAGCATGCAGAATGACAGTGATGGAAGAGAACTTGTTGTAAACCAGTTAATTAATATGTCAATAAAGCCATAACATAACATAACATAACATAACATAACACAAGGATCGTTAATATTTACTGTTATGACGTGTACAATTTTGTACAACAGACCCTTTGCTATTGCCTGTGATTGCTTTCTGCAATCATTTGTGTACCTTTATGATTCTTAATAGTATTTTATGAAGCTAAAACAAGAAGAAGTATCTGTAATGTCTTCTAGTAATTTAATTGATTCGTGTGTTTAAATTCCAAGTGGTACAATACTGGCAATATGCATAAATGTATTCAAAGTAATATTCACACATGATTTATCCACGTCTACCCCTGATGCTACTGAAGTATGCAATTAATAGTAATTATAGACAAAGCAATAGCGATCTAGTAATCATTGTACCTGTATTGTAAAAACAGCTTTTTATGATAACAGGCTTGTTGATTTGTTTCTATCTGTGGATGTACCTTATACCTAAATAATACGTTCACACTATGCTATGAAATGATTGCATTGATTGGATATAAGACATTATGTTTGAGTTAGGGCAATATCGAATGGATCATGTCATAATTCATAGCTAATTCATAATCCATAACTGCCATTTCATATTTGCATACAAATGTTGTGCACATTCGAGTTCATTGAAGCATTTTGCATACGTTATTGCATAAGTTAAATTAAGCTACTATTTTGTTATGACATGCTAGTTAATTGTAAGGATGCAGTTTAAAAAAATAATATAGTATGTAAAAAAGCTTACTAAGGATTACTACCTACATGAGAGTGAAATGTGTAATCTAGTTTATATTAAAGTCTTAGCAGGATAAATTAGTCTGGATAGTATGCAGCTGTGGAAAAGATAATATGAATACATAATGCAAGCAGCAAATGATGGATGCATCTATATGATCTACAATCCCTTTGTGACATGCCTATTATGCCTCTATAAGGCTTATACTTACTATACTATAGTCTTATTTAATCTTTAATTTTTATAAGCACCCACATGCATATCCTTAGACCCATAGTATTTATATACATGAAATATATACCGCATTTCTTTCGTTTACTCCATATTAGTAGTATAGGCTAACCGCTACTCTGCAAAGCCCACAATTTGGCATACATTAGTTCACTATAGCTAATCGTATCGTTTATACAACCCAAATCCAGCTCATTGTCACCAACTAATGTATCACCTACTTATTAGATTGTGAGACACTTAAACTGCTGAGATGTTCTACATAGAGACCCACAAACCCATTTTACTATTTTAGATTTACTTTTCAAAAAAGCTTGTAAATTATATGCATTCAACCGTACAAACAAGAACATTGAGTCTAAGAACATACTTATTGCGCGTCTGTATTCTGTCTCACACATTTTTCAACGAGCGATTCCTCACCATATTCATAACGAAAATATTATCAAGAGCTTATCTCTGTGTCTAATATCAAGATTCCAATTTATGCATAACTGAGCTCAATATTCCATTTGCCTACTAATTTTTGATTTCATCTAGATTCCTATGATATAAAAATTTAGTAAAAAAATCTATATCTGCAAAAGTTTCGCATACACAGCTTGTTACTGTCGGAGATGTAAAAGTTACATGGGAAATATTGTAGCAGTTCTTAGTGTAAATCTTTTATCTCAAAATGAAGAACGTGAGGAAGTGAACTAAATGTATTAAGAGTAAATATTATGTTGGTTTTTTCCTCAAATTGTGTAAATAAAAAGCTTACCAATTCATAGTATCCACATAAGAAAGAATGTATATCTATGACGTATAAGAATCTCCGTAGCACGTATCAGTTGTGTATAGTGCGAGTAGGGAAGCACAAAACGGGATGAACTGGAGAAACAACTTAACGTAGTGGATATGTCGTAGTATGTAGGCAGTAGTAGTAGGTATTTAGATAGTATGAGTCGTAAAAGAATTTGGATGATGGACTGGTCTAAGATGTTGGGGTTGAGGTATTTAACACAGAAGTGGACACACCGTTGTGTTTGGCGAATGAATACAAACTGATTTGGAATCGAAACTGAAGGAACGGATGTGGAGATATTGATTCTTGGAAAATTGTAAATCCAAAGTGCAGTCGACAAAAATGAGGCAAGATGAAGAAATCAGAGAGAGAGAGAGAGCAGGTAAAAACAACGAAGGAGCAAGACAAAAGTTGAGGGACTAGAGCCGTGAATTCCGTTCAGTTGGGTCTGAGTTCATCATCTGCAATGTGGTTGGGTTTGGTTGGATTTGATGAACAAGTCCATGGAATTCAAGATACATTGCGAATGTTTTGTGCATGCATATACATAAAGATGCCTTCTTGCTCTGACTACTCGCCACAACTCACCTTCAGTTTTCAGTCCGCACACCAGCTAGCCCACTATTTTTTAAGCTACACAACAACTCCGTAGACAGAACCAACCCTACAATTTCTTCCCATTCCCTGAGAATACCTTTATACACACAATGCATCAACAGCTACCAATTCTCTGTACTATATCCATCTGACTCTATTCCTCTACTACTGAATACACACAGGCAGGAATAACCAACACAAACCATTCGGGTACTTATATCCATTACTACACATTTATCCTTTTATTTTTATGCCCAACTCTATTACCAATTACCAAACTGTTTATGGACTTTTTATTATCAATTAGATTTGGCTACCCGAGAACATTTTCGTGTAGCATAGAAATCCTTTCAATGTTTCAGAAAAACTGCAAAATTGCTTCTTACACTTTGTCACATGAAAAATGTTGGAAGATGAAAATTGAAAGGCAGATAAGGTAGGAATTTCCAGCAGTAGTAAATGCATAGTATAATTTGGGTCGGAATCAGGTAAGTTGAAGAATTAGGATTTATGTGATAGGATACCATCGATCCGTAAATGCTGTAACAAACCACCACGCACAATAGCATATACTCCAAACTTTATAGTATATATGTCCTAGTCTTACATACCTTAACTTACGATTCCTTTACACAATAATTGAATCCCATTTCTCCATTTACTTTTTTATATACGCACAGGTAAGGTAACTAAGAGAAGAAATAGAAGTGAAGATCGTCTTCATGCTTTTCATTCAAAGGTTATAAATATCTGTCTGTTGTAACTAAGTATTAACACTGATATACGAAAGTCACGCCAAGCATATACGAGGGTTTATTTACTTTTTGTGCCCACCTCTTAATACCTTTGGATGCAAAGGTGGATTCAAGTGGGTAGGTTAGATAATTATAAGCATCTGCATTTGAAAGGCTAGGTGTGCACTATAAGCACACAATATACATTGTAATGGCAAGTGGGGAGTGAAGAAGATCTGAAACTCCGTACTTAAATGCAGTAAGAGTCAGAGAACCTTATCTTTTGCTTATGCAACGTAAATAGGAAGAAGGGAGAGAAGTCAGAGTACAGGTGAGAGCTGAGTACAGAAAAATCAAAGCTACACAAAAAACTCGCCAGCGAGTATCCACATCGACCAATCTACTACCTTCTCCTTCACGTTGACTATGGCGACCCTCTGCCATCCAACTCTTGCACAACCATTATCAATTTGATACACATAGACACTTTGTTAATGCATCCCCCTCGTATCTTTGCCCCTCTCTTCTACTTTGTTATGCTTTGTCCCTTCGACTGTGCATTTCTAATTCACAGGAACGCTACTTCATTTTATAGCATTCAATGTTTCTCAGCTACCTGAAATAAATCTCTGCTTCTGTCACTCCCATAATTACATAATTTTCCATTTCTGCGTCTACTTTTGTGGTTTTTAGAAGCATTTATCAGATTAGGTAACTATTTTCATTAAGTATTAATATTCGTTCCATAGGTATGTTCTTTGTTGTTTAAGCTATTAAATTGCTAAGGCTGAAGTACATCTAATATTTGGATGTGGAATGCTGCAGAGGTATGCTTGGTGCAAATCACAGGTACAAACGTAATGACTTTTGACTATCTATCTGAATGTTGGATGCGTAATGCAATATATTTTAGGTCCTCAATCAAGATCACTCCATCAATGTAAAGATGTACTTGGCTGGTTGGTAGGTGCATGTTTCTTCATTTTACCTGGAATTTTTTACTATCTTTTGTGGATTTGATTTTCCTTGGTTCGTTAATTAAGGTTGGATGAAAGAACAAGTACGTAAACAACCTCATATGGGCCTTTTTAGTACATCCGGGGAAGCGAGCTTATAGGACCCCACAGTCAGTCCGTTCGTTCGTTCGTCCGAGTTAACAAGACAACTGAATTTTGAAAGGAATCTAGAGGACAATAAAATATAATCCATCAGCTCAGCTACAAAACAAAGGTATACGCCCGTTGTATGATTATGTCTTCAAATGTCAATTATAGAATGCGTAAGTGTAGTATACAGTTCACTGTACCCTTACTCGGGCGAGCTTCTGTTATGGCTTACCGTATGTGTATTTATTATCTCTCTTTTCACAACAATGATTTTCCCAGATTATACCAGTTCTATCTGTACCTGTACGTATAATAATCTTGCATGATCGTGCTATATTCCACTACAATTTGAAAGCTCACAACAAAGTGTAATAAAAAATCTCCCGGAAGAAAATAACTTTTCAGTAGAGTATTTAGTTAGTTATGATCATAAATTATTAGGTTATATTGCACACGGTGTGAACTGCATTTCTGCTGTACCGTTTGCGCTGTGCTCGGTATTATTAACGGGTAATGTAATGTAGTTATTTATTGTTAGTGCACTACATCAAAAAAGTCAAAATCTCATATGCGGTTAAAGGTCTTTTATTGAAGTAGATGATATACTGTTGTTCCAATGTTAGGTTAAGCCAAGTATATAGACCTTCCCTTTTCTGTATTCATATACAATAATTTAAAAGCATCTATTGTAAGGAATGATATTAGATTCTCCACGTATAGAGGCGACAATAAATTCAGCACTTACTACCAATGACCCATAAAATACTGATTTTATCAAGGTTTATTAGTAATCGAAAATAAATGGATACTTATTGAATATGGACGATATTAAACCAAGTCACCACAACACACGCAGTTTAGTATTTACATCTGTCCGGATGGAAGAGGAGTGGAGTTGAAAAACTAAACAGCAAAATGCAATCAAGAGAAACAAACTATAAACTCCAGCACTAATCTACTATACGTATTAGAGCATATATGTACATAGAGTCAGAATCAGAATACTCGAAAGTAGAACAGTCATGATTAAATTCCCTTAGCCACAATTTCCTGGTACCGACGAAGGGAAGAACTATCACTAAGGGCTGAAGTGCATTTTTGTTTGAGCCAATAATTCTCTCGCCTGTTTCATAAGGTACCTATCAGTATTTTGCAGTCTATTTTCGTAGCCACATGTAATGTAAATGTACCACAGTATCACTTGGGATAGCAGTGCAGTTCAATAAACTGTTTAGTGTTGAAAGCTCTTATCCCTTATGGAGAAACCCTTACGGAAAAGTCGCCATAGATATCTTGTAAGAAATTGTGTGATAATGGAGGCCAATTCCACATAAGTTTCTTACAAGTAACTTATAAGATCTTACAAGTCACTTGTATGAAAATTGTAAGCATTTTGTATATTTCTAGCAAGAATTTTAGCATTTGCTTATATGAATCATGAAAGACATTATTGCAGGATGAATATCTCCTAAACCATTTCTCGCTATCCACTAAATTCAATTCTCATGGTAACATAAATATTTGTTTAAGAATGTCATGTTTTCGTCATAATTTTATTTTTGTTCCGTGAACACAAACGACATAGAAAATAGAAGCAGTCACAATTTTTAAATTCCAGAGTTCTTTTCTTGACTCAAGTACTGCTGCAACTGCATTATCTCGAATTAGAAGTTACTCAATTTCGTCGGAAATGTACTACCGACTGGGTGGACTTATTCTATAGGCAACATTACACCTAACATTCTTTCTATTCTAAAAACCGCAAGAGTCAGGTTTACCACGGGGTTTAACTATCAATGAATCCTTCCACAAACTTTCATTCAAATCCGTCTGGTAGATTTTGAGAAAATTTTAATCCAGCATCCAGAAAAGAAATCAACATTTTAGAAAATTATCAATAACTTTGGAACTATACATTTAACAAAAATGGTTTTACAGACCGACATAATGTCTTGAAAGTAATGAAAGTAGTTTCCACTCCTACTCCGATCTATATGATAGTAACTGACTCTTACGGTTTTGAACAGAAAGGATGTCAGGTGTAATGTGACCTATAGGATAAGTCCACCCGATCGGTATACACTTCCGATGAAACGCTATTGAGTCACTTTTAATTGGAGATAATGCAGTTGCAGTACTTTTGGAGCCGAAGACCTAAGACAAGAAAGAACTTTGGAATTTAAAATTGCGACCGCTGACTGACAGCAAATTGTATTTTCTATTTCCTTTCTGTTCACGGGACAAAATTATGACGAAAACATGAAATTTCCAAACAAATATTTATGTTACCATGGGAATTAAATTTAGTGGATTGCTAGAAATGGTTTTGGAGATTGCAAACTTACATATTTTCAGGATGTAAGATTAAAATACGATGAACTTACAAGTTGAATGTAATATCAATACAAGATTCATATGAGAAATAATGAACATGGCCAGTCGTACAACAATCTTATAAGATCTATTGTAGAACTTATAAGATTTTTGCGTAAGGGAAGTATCGATTATTGATTGGGCAATGATGCCCCATTTATAGAATTAGACTTTATTATTCAAATCCGTATGCTTATACATATATTTCCTTGTTTGAATCTCAAAAGTACAATATAAAGGCATCAGAGTAACTTCTATTCTAGCAATAAGATACGTCGCATGTCGCATACAGGCTCAGTGTCATTTACTTATCATTAAACTCAATGAAGTACATCAAAAAGTTTGATAAATTGTATTACTTTGTGCCAACATTATCGCTGTGAAAATTGTATGAGTCTATAAAGAATTGGAATCATTATCATCATTACCATTACTTATCCAAGTATATTATAAAAGCATACGCCTGTATTTTTGTCTAACTCTAGTATTATTTTTTTTGTATGGTAATGATGATATTCCAGTATTTCACGTACATACAAATATTCGTTTTAACTTCGGTACAGTTTACTGTTCATTTGTGATGGCTTGAATTTTATTAAAAACGTTGAATAACTCCTAGGGGCAGTACAGCAAACAGCATTGAAATTAAAAGTTGCTAAATGATTGCATTAAATAGGTATCTGCTTATGAAACAGAACAATTTGAAACAACTATAGTCGGCAGTGATACAGATATATTATTCCTTGATGCAAATCGACAAAATTTTTGAAGCTTTAAAATGTCTACCATACCTAACAAATAACTGACTGGACATGTAAAAGTCTGAAGTTTTGATTTCATGGACTCAGTACAATTCTGTACCACCAATGTTCGGCTGATTCACATTGGATATATTATCTCATTAGTTATACCTTAGTTATAAATTCTGTAGCTTTGGTACATTATTATTACCAAGTGCTTAGATGAATGCGACCGTTACAAAGAAGAAGTGTACAGGATAATATTAAACATAAGTATCTTTTAACAAAGTAGCAAGAAATATATCGTATGCAGCCAATCGCATTTTATCATGCCTGTTTTACATCATTCTGGTGAATATGATGCAAAAAATAAGCAAAAATATTCATGCTTCGTTATTTCCGCCAAACAGACAAAATTCAGGTCACCTCTCTGCCTTTGTCGACATTCATGAAGGCTTTTCACAATTTTATTTGGGCGAAATGCGTTAAAATTTATTCTTTTCATATCTATACTTTTATTCCCTGTACTTTTTATCAGTATCGTCTCTTTTTTTACTTCAATTACTCTACAATTTACAAAAACAATAGGTACAGGGAATTTTATCTAAATAGAATCTCATTATGCACTTGCGAGTCAATATTTATATAATAGTTATAAGAATTTATAATACGTATACTCAGTTATAGTGTATACTGCCAACCAATTGGTAATACCTACTTAACAATATTTTGAGACAGCAATATTTTCATATTGAAACAGTCAAAACATGTGATGTCGTCATTACTACTCCCACACTCTACTAAACTCCGTTGCAATCGCTCTGCATGAGTGATTCTAAAATACTCACAGCCACAGTTTAACTCTTCTATTCATCTTCGTTTCAATATGAAAGTGATGGCACGTGCACCTGTTAAAAGTCTGTCATATGTAAATAGAAACGAATGTAGATCGTAAACAAGTGTACATCTTTACTCTAGTTCTGTTTTCCATTTCAATATAAGCCAAACTGTTCAACTCAATTTAACTTCAGTTACAGTGTTACATATTTACATTAAAGATTTTGTTCATTTACAAGCAAGTCCAACGGATTAAAAATTATAAGCTAATGTCAAAACTATATAAAATAAAATATTTATCCATGATCAATAAAGGATTATGCAGTTTTCGGGAGTGATTCTCCAAGAAATGAAAATCGTTGTAAAGTTGGGAGTTCGGAAAACAGCTTTAGGTATGTTTGTCTTTAATATTTTGGATTTGCCTGTTTTTAATTTGAAAATGAATGCATACTTATAAATGGGATGTTTGCATATCTGCAAAGTAAATATTTTTTATGTTATCGCTACGATGATGTTTGCGAAAATGAATAAATCTCGTTTCACTCATTGGCTTGTTATACAAGTATAGCATTATATCTGACAAGACGTTGAGTGGGACGGAAGGAACGGAAGACATAAACCGGGTACGGGAAAGTGAGAAAGAAAAAGTGTTGGAGTTTATAGATCTAGAAACATGGAGGTATAAGAGTAAAAATAGGAGTGAGAGTTCCGGCAGTGGAAAGAAAGAGGGTAGGGTCGATCGACCAAACTGACATTCAGTGAGAAAGAAAGCGACTTGCACCGTCCAGAGTCATAAAATAGTTATAAGGCGATGGCAAATGCAAGTCAAGCATGTAATTGAAGTAGGTGGGCGAGTGAATGATACTGTAGTGCTAAAAGTGCTAAATTATACATAGCTATAGCTATACTTAATAGTGTACCAATTGCAATCGGATTTATGTGTTTAGACCTATATAATAACATCTGTGTCCGAAAATTGTAATTATATACAGACAATAGAGAGAGAGAAGCTGTTTAATATGTGATTGTACCCAGTCAGAGTACCTTCTGTGTCATATTCAAGTACTTTTATAGTGCAAGGAATGTCATTGGTAATAGTAGCAGCATTAATAAAGGACTCTTTCACCTTTCAATAACAGCATTTCAGGGCTATTTTTTATTAGAAAATAACTGTATAGCAGTATTTCTGATGCAGAGATATATGATTCATTAAAATAAGGCTAAAATTGTCTAGGATAAGGTAATTGAATTCCAATAAATACATTCCGCACATGCACCTCGAAAATTGAAGCTGAGGCAGACTAATGCTATAAATCGTGCATAAAAGTAAACTACAAGTAATTCGATAGGTCTGTGTCAAAAAAGTCAGAGGTAACAGTAAACATAACAGGAGGTTGAGTAACTCGGCCTAATCATATAAGTAATAAAACAAATGGCAGACTACATAATTTGGTTCTGGTACCTTAAATATGTCAAGATATTATTATCACTTTTGTTCAGCACAATATTGAGGAAATTCGCCATTATCCAGCTAGCGAGGAGAGGAAGTTCCGAAGCTTGTGCCGTGGCGATCCCTTCCATGTACACATTATAAGCCGTAGAATAGTGCAGAGCTCTTTTTCCCGTTCGTTTCCTAATCCTAACTAATCCATAACTATAAAAGAGACTTATTTCTCGTTGCACCGTGTCCCGAGCAATACTCACTGAAACACTCGCTCTTTAACTTGACTTTATTGCGTTTTAGTCTTAGTTATGTAGTACCTGGGGATTCTTTCTATACTATATCTCTTCTTGACTATATTTCTCTTGGAGAAAGTAACCTCCATAAATTCTGTTATTTAGAGGTGTTTATTCCCTCCACTCAGACTGTCAGCAGCTTGATTCGGTTTGGTACTCAGAGCGTATTGGTTGAATTTACATTACACTCTCCTAAGATTAATACACGTGAGAAGACATACCAAATTGTGCTACTTACAGCGTCCCTATTAACAAATTCGTATGGTTAAATCTAACACAACACAAACTCACCACGAACAAACGTTTGAAGGCAGCCTCTTGACAATTCCTGGATATTTTGCATGATAGAATTCCAGAGTATACTAATGTGTGTGCGGAGTGAGACAACTGAAGCGAATGTTCATTAGTGGCAGTGAAATGGCTGGGAACATTCATTGTCATTGTGTACATTTAGGAGAGCAGGTGCTTGAAGCTGAAATTTAATAGGTGGAAGTGTGTGGCTAGAACGGATTTATTAAGTAATGAAGATATACGCTCACACTTAGATTTTAATTATAGTAGTTATGTTTTATGTATTCCTCAAGTCCTTAGAATTTACCTAATTGTGCTAAGAGAAGCAATAATGTAAATGGCAACTGGCTCAGCTCCACTGAGGCTCACCGCAAAGCTCAAATGGCGAAGAAGAGTCAACTCATCTGAACTGACAGTCATTTACGTTCCCAGCCCAAAAGTACACAAGGAACTTGTAAGTTTACACATCTTTATATATTTATTACTACCCATTAGTTACTATATAAGCATTCGACTAGCTGAGAACATCAATAGATTATTATCATAACAGTTACATGCTTTGCTTCAGAACTTATCTCCACTAACGATAACGGAGAATGCTTTACAATTTGAGAATGGAGAAAGTTACTCCGACTTTCTCTTGTTATTGAATTTTACACTTGAAACTTTTCGGCTGCTCTATCTTCGATTATATACTTCGCACAGCTAGAGATTGCAGCTCTACTCTCCGACGAAAGGAAACTTCCGTTCGTCGAAACATGTCTTTAGGACCTAACGGAACGAAATAGATTTGTGTACCTTTACTACACAACTTTGCAAATAATGGACCAACAATAATATTCACAATCACAAGTTTAGATATACTTAACTATAATTTACTGAATTACAGCCCTGAATTTTGAAAGGCAGTGTAGAACGGAAGGAAAGAATCTCATTCTCAATTTGGATTTTGACACTGACACATGTTCTGATGCTTTGAAAATGGCTTTCACTACTACACACGTATGTGCCAAATCAAGATTGTATACATGCACCGTATATATATTCGAAATCCCTAACCATAATATATACACTCTGTTTACTATAGTTTATATTATTTGCTTCTACCGCTATAGTAATCATGATATATTATGATCATTGTATATATCGAAACCAGAAAATTTTGGTAGATGCCTTCAGTTATATGCAGAGCATGTGTAATGAAGATTGCATTGTGTATTCTTCTCAGGTCAGTAGACTTATTCATTTTTATGTTTGTGCAGTGGGTAGGAAGGAAGCAGGAGAAAGCAAGGGATTGACATGACATTACTAACCAATTTTAATACAGTCAGGAGTCAGTAGAGTCAAATTCCATTAGTTGCGAGGATAGTTTTGATGGGAAATCTTGAGACTAGGGCACGTTGTCTTTTCCCCAAACTATCAGCAGACTGGATAATATACAATACAATCTAGATAGAGTATGCTTATGTGTACAAGTTGTTAAGGAGTGAAGGCACGGCTGGTTCTCACATCTGTAAATAATCATAGAGAGGAGAAAGCAAGGACAAGAGACAGTTGACTAGACGAGAGGAATGTAAAGTTCCCTGTCACATTTGCCCCCATTGCGCACTTGTAGTCTTCAAGTCTTTGTGTTGCGCTTTCTTTTATGTCTATTGCTGACGTGTGTATTCACTTGGCTTTGATTTCCTTTCCTGCTATTACTATCAGAGATCGGAAAAGTAAGACCTATTTCCAAATAATATTGAAGAAATGTGACATGTGACACACAGCCTAGTAAATATCATATTATGGTATGTTAAAAGGCATTACCTGCTACATCAATCAAATCATACTACTGCATATCATAAAACATCATCTGCGTAGGCGGCGTCTTATTGCTTATTGTTTCCCAAAATCTCGAGTGCCCGCGGCTAAACCTCGACCCATTTACAATAGATAAAGAAGACAAAATTTAGATTTCATATCTTTATTTGTATATTACATGCCCACCAGTAGCATTTAAGTATCTAAAAAATCATATAGGATAGAGTATGCAACAAAGGATATTTAAAAATGGAGAAAAAATAATTTCGAAATAGATTGACAAATAGAAACCAAAATATTGGCAGTCAATCGATATACTTTTAAAAGTTTTACCATATGTTTTATTATTATTAAAAGTAATATGACATGTTAGTCCAAAGTCATCAGTTGTGGTTCCAATCTGTAAATGATTTTTGTATTTTTGTGCATGCCTGTCCAGACTCTGATTATTATTAAACGTAGAGATATACTGTAGTTGCATGCTGGGGCTAAGGGTCTCACTTCACAAAGCCATCTTCTATTTGCTACAAGGATCTTTCCTTCACACTTTGACACGATTGTCACACAGCTCACACAAAGTCGAACAAGTGGAAAGAGAATTAATGAAAGAGGAATAAAGCACACTGCATGTACATACTTTCAAATCCACTCTTCACGCAACTTCTGTTACTCTATGTTTTATTAGTTTACGTTTCATCCTAAAACTATATCACATTCCACTGATATACAAAACTACACAAAAAGACAGAAGCTTCTCCCAAACCAAATATAACTTTCACTTACATTTTTACAACTACTAGATCAATCCGATCTATGTTTGCTATTTTTTGGAATATATTATTTTTTGATAGACTAAATCATATTATTTGCTTGTTTTGTTTAGATACCCATGTTGTTGCCCCTGAATGATTTTCGTTCTAGTGCGCGTTTACAACATTAAAATTAGTACTGATACAGTCAACATGATGAATTACAAAAATTATATTATTAATCTCCCTTGAGAAATCAGCCTGATACGTTGTTGCATTTTGCATTACATATTGCATTGGAAGGAAATCACTAGAGTTTCTTCCAATTCCAATCTTCCTTCTACATCTCCTTCTTAAATCGATGTAATTACTTTTTCATAAGAAGCTCTGGCTATTGTGTAGAGTATTGAGTGAATAATCATCTGAATGATCTGAAATTGAATTATATACTACTGATATTGGAACTTTGTCAAACGGTAGGTATATGTGAGATTTTTGTCATTGTAATGATTGTAATGACTAAGCTTACTAAATCATAGGAATTTATAGTTATTGAAAAATAAGAAGCTGGAAATGAAGAAAGCAGCAAAAATTAAGAGTCGCATGCATATTTAACGAATTTTTATTAATCAATACTAGCAGAATTTTTATCCTGCTAGTATATCGATATAGGGTTCACTTTCCCCGTACACAATGTAGATAGGTATGTAAAGCAAGTTTTACTGTTGCAATCTAAACGTGAGATTTCACGATTTGACCCTGAAAACCTACACCTACACCTTTTCTGGAAACGGAGGACTACTACCAAAATAGAAATATTTAACTTTCCCTGTTACAAATGAAACAATGAGTAAGCATGAATTGAAGTTAACACTCACTACTCATTAAACTCACTACATGAGTTTTTGTGTCCTGACTTAAGCTTTTTAATCCTCCTCGAAGAACATAGAGTCCAGATTTTATTTCGAGACCTGAAAGTTTTAACTTTAGTGAGTATACATCCATATGGGCCTAACGAGCATGTAGTATTTACAATAGACGAGATTAGAGCTAGGGTAGCACAGATTGGACAAAAGCAGTCGTATTCTGACAGACGTATTAAGATGGGCACACAAAAGAAAACTGAACTATTAGTGCCGAGTGTAGCAGATTCATTTGGTATTGTATGACTTTGCTGAGCTCAACAAAAATCTAATGGCTACATACCAAATTGAAGTAAACATCCTGACTACTGTGCCCGGGTGGCACATTTCGAGACACATTCCTAATACTTTAAGAATTCTGTGGAAAGTCAATAAAATATTATATAGTGCCTAATGGCCTACCTTATATTGTCTTCGACTATCATTTCAATGAGTGCAGCGCAGAAACTCGTAGTAAAATCTTTAGAAGAAATTGCTTTTGCTGACGCGGGCTTAGCATGCCACAGCTTGACAATTTTCATAATGCACTAAGACTTAACCCACTCCGCTCAAGGATCGGCAGAAAATAGTAACCGTTCTAACAGCCCTACTTAGACTTACAAATATTTACATTACGTACACAGCCACTGACTTCGTAAGGAGATATTTTGAAATGGAACACTATAGTAAATATCTATCAGGTATTTACTTCTAGAATATCGTTGATTACACACGCTAAGTGAAAGCTCGTGTTTGTTCTAAACGCACAATTTTAGTTTACATTTCTTTTTCGATGAAAATTATTACTAGAATCACATCACATAGTTATAAAGCTTGTTTGAGCTACAAAATTTCGCAAACAGAAGTCTCTTATATTTCAACATCCAATCACTCATCTGTCAGCATGTAAAAAGATGCTGAATTTTCCATTAATTTCTAGCAACTGTTAGTTCAAGTCTATCAAAATTTTCTGCTGGCATTCAGCATACTTTATATTTATTTTTTTTGTTCAAATATCGGTGTTGAAACTCACGTTATCGTTATTGGACATTTTTGGTAGATTCCGTTGCATTTGTAGCCAGCAGCATAAAGAGATATTGGAACAAAGTATCACAAGTGTAATACTTTTTTCCAATATCTGCGTAGAAGTTTACAAAACTTTCTTCTGCAGAAAGTTGTAAAAACTGAAATGAGGGAATCGGCCATTATTATTAGCGACAGGATTGAAATAAGCAGTTTGCATGGATTAGAATAGTTTTCTGTGGTGTTGCTGTAATTTTGAAGGTTCGTGCTGTTCAAATAACCAACTAGGTAATATAGTAGGTGAGTGATACTATGTTTTATGTTTAGTTTGTGGGTTCTTGTTCTTAATAGAAAGTTCTTTCGCCTAACAGAAAATATTGTATTTTACTCAATCTTTTGTAAATGAAATTGGAGATTTTCAGTCAACTCTATACTCTACGATAGCTAAATGTTAAAGTATAAAATGTAGCAAACTAGCAACATAATAACCATGCATATAGTTAAGTGCATTTAATAGTTAGTAACTACTTTCGTTATCATGATCCCAGTATGTAATCCAATATCTATGCAGAGAAGTAATGCTCTAAAATCTGATGGACCCAATTCGCCACGTTAAGTGATTCGAAACAGAATCCGATCAAATGGCACGTGAATCTAAATTACTTACCGTGAATTTATTAGGAACGGTTCCAGTTCCAATCCAAAATCCAACTAATCCATTTACAACGATGAACTCTGGACGCTTACAGTGTTACACGATCCTATGTACTTAGTAACTGAGGGTGTCCGATACAGAAACGCAAATCCATGCACAAAGTATGTACATGTATTGATACAATTACTACAGGGTAATTTTTAATGAAACTTGTCACACAACTTTCACCTGTCCCTATAAAAAACTTTCTCCGCATTTTCACCAAAAACCTGATTCGTTTTCGTACTGGTGGAAACTTCTTTGATGGCTTAGGGCATCCGACGTTTTCTGAGTTGTAAAAGGATATTATTGTATTCATACATCAATTCTTTAGGATTTGCGAGATCCAAATTGTGTTTATCTGTCTTTACTTTTATTCCTATACTATTACCCCCAGATCTGGCCGAGGTCAATTATAACGTAGCTATAAATAAAATAAAAATGCTGCCTTTGTTTGCAGCTATAATAATAAATGATAAAGCTACAAAATGATTGCGTGTCAAATAAAATTGTAATTTTGCTGGATGAAAAAATCTTTTCTCAGATGTAGTAGTCCTCGTTAGTCATTGGCCCAGGCCCTGAAAGTAAAAGGGTGAAAGTGGTTATCATTGAAAATTGACCCTGTACACTGATAGGTATTGTAATTTAAGTAGAAAGTGTGAGCGAGGAGGTAATTGGTTCTTTGAGAATAATATTATGAGCATAGTGATGATATTACAGTCTCAAACGTCTGTTGAAATGGTTAACTGCATTAACATTACATGAACTGACATCAAAGAGGATTTTCGGTGATCTGAGTGAAAAGCTGAACTGAGCAGGTTATTAGCGTTAAGTTACGTTAGTAGTCGGTACTTTGGTTGGTGTTACTGACATAAAATGGAACGGGAGAGAGAATGGATATCCAACAAAAACTGATTGGCTCCTGGACTAAGTAGTTCTACTACACGGATGAGAACTTAAAACCCGGGAGAAGATTTTCAGAGACTTAAGTGGAGTACTTTTAAACGACAAGGACATTTGGGATAGAAGAAGAGTGGGCCAGCCCTGGAGAACTCTCTCACACTGGCAGAAGGGACAACGAGAAAATCAGAACGGAGATTTGCATAAGATATCACTCTTGAAGAAGATTTGCATTTGCACCATAAAAGATCTTATTTCCTTTCATCGCAGGTCTTGTTAGTTATTCCCTCATTTCTGTCACTGCTCGTTACGACAACTTTGCTTTGGTGTTTAAACTTTCTTACTAATTGGGAGTGGGTATCTAACGACTTCAGTTCTACTCCTATTGCCTATTCATGACTTACATTTATACAAACCAAAATATCTACCCACGGAAAGATAATCGTATTCAAATTGCACCTTACAACTCATCTCATGAAAAATAAAACTGCTATAAACAGTCAGCGCAGCCGTAGGGGACATTTGAGGACGACACTATAAAATATTGTCTACCGTATCTTTGATCAGAATGGCCAATAAAAGTTAGAAGTATGTTCTCTATCCTCTCTCTAGCATAAAGTTTGCATAAAATCTGCTGATTCCTACTATTCTTGTTTTCCGACCAATGCCAATACCCATCCAAAATTGTTGGTTAAACCGGCGGTTTTGGGCTCTATGTATAAAATATCCCGTTTCACAGAAATTGGATTCAATTTAAGGATGGATTGATTTTTGGGTGGAGCGGTTTGCTTTTTAAAACTCATTTGGGTAAAATGATATTAGGTACGCCGAAGCAATTTTTACTCAGCATAATATATAAGTTTAGATTACATTTAACATTATTTGATGCAATTTTTCCTACCGATGGGTGAGTTACTCCCCTGGAACAAAATAACAAAAATGACCAGATACTCCAAAATCAATCCCGAATTGCCCAAATCAATTCTGATATTGTTTGTACCCTTAAAAACTTTCACCTGGGTGGTAATTGACTTTCAAGTCTCAATTTTAATTGAGTTTTTTTGCAGCAAAGAAAAGTAAAAGGAGCGTGAGTTGCAGAAAGTTGACTCTCTAGTAATTTGGCAATCAAAAGTTTGTTACTAAATTGCCATTTCGTTTGAAACGTGACAAACAAGAACAGATAAGCTGATCGGAATAGTGTATAGACTGAATTATCCAAAAACAAAATGTTTAGTTACAGTCCTCTAAAAAAAATTGAAAGATGGTGCCATCCGCTTTGAAATAGATGAAAACAGGTTTTTAGGGTGTGTATTCTGTGTGTAGCTATAAAATGATGATGGTGAAAAGATAGGTAATTTTATAGGTTGTATAATGGTGAGCTGATGATAAAATTGCATTTCCCCTCACAGAGTGAGTGTAAGGGCTCTTCTGTTGCTCAAACGACTTTGAGAGAAAGTTGCTGAAAAGTTTTGCACTTTGGGAAATCAAAAGTAAGAGAATATAAAGAAATCAGTGGATGTATGTAGTTTGTGTAGTTGGTTGAAGAAGAGTAGTTAAGTTAGGAATGCTATTAAGATATAGTTACATTTCTAATGGTTCTAATAATACTGTCTTGATATCCTGGCAAACTAAGACTAAAAGACTAAAGAGGAGGGAAGAGGTAAATGCAGCGAAAGAGAAAATTCCTTGGAGAATTAGCCTTTATAAAAAGAATTATTCATTTTGTTCGTTTCTTTTTTCGCCCAAAAGAAGTTAATCTAAAATGGGAGAGAAGTGAGTGGGTCAAAGAGCCGTGAAAATTAAGAGATACAAAGCTTTGTGCTTTCACAGTTGTCTTACATCAGTAGAGTTTTCACTGTTTCATCTCTGTCTCTCTGCGTAGTAGTCTAGTAGTCATGAGTCATGACCTTTTGCAGTAACACAACCTCCGATGTTGTAGGAAAAGTTTTTATTTTATTATTCGAAAAGTTAAAAGAGTACTAATGAATAAAAGATGCAATTATTATAGGAACTAGTTGCATACGAAGGGATAAAAAGGGCTCCAAAAAAAGAAGCTTTGTGAAGAAGACCAAAGAGAACGCTGAGTCAACAACAAAGGCAAAAGTGGATAGAATTTCTTCAAGAAGATGTGGTTACGTGCATCATTGTATCTCTTGTTTCTTCCAAGCTATTATATTACCATCTACGTCTACACTTAAAGAATGGCCACATGAGAATAGTACATACCTATAGCTGATGCTAACAATGAATAAGGTGATTGGTGGTGTGTATTCTGTATGACTTGGCTTGGTTTGTGGTAATCACCTTGAGCTAACTCACATACTATATAGTTGTGTAGAAAAGCAGACTGACAAGGCAGGGCAGATTACATGAAGCAAGACAGACAGAGTGTAATCATACAAAGGAAATACACCTCACTCGCTATATACAAAGTATACAAAGACATACGTTACTTAAGTTTGTGTATCTGCTACTTACTTGCTATGTCTATTATATACTATATTAGGGATATATTTACTATAAGAACGTTGCAAGATACTATTACATGATGTTGCACGTAAATTAAAGGCAATTCAGTAGTGGCATGCTTTGCAATACGTTTCCCTTTCCCCCAAAAGACCACTAAACTACACTATAGATATAGATTACTATAAGTTGCAGACACTCATTGTTGGATTTTGCATAAATAGTTAAGCCGATGCTGCGTATGTACAAGGGAAATACTACTATATATAATATTCACTGTGGGAATTTTTAGGGCTGAATTCCTTCGTAATATTAACAGCAGCGCCTGCTTATTCTAGTGGTCAGGTCTATTATGCTATACAATGAATTCCATAATAAAGTGAGGCACACCAACCAAATCTAACGTAGAATGAATGAGTCTCTAATAGCCAACAAGCCATCGTGTAAGCAAAATAGGGTAGATACACACACAACCTCTCTGAACAGATTTCTAATACCTAAATATAAATAGCTAGTGGCTAAATCAGTACCTTTCCTTCGTTACTACTAATAAAACATGATAAAACTCAGAATAGGTACCTAAAGACTATGTATAACGAACCCGAATAACGCAACCTGAACGTAACATTGCAGACTAACAAAGCAAACAGGGATTCTCTAAGGTTATTTCTATCCTCTTACTTGAAATTCTTAACCACTGTACCAAATATTATTATGAACGTGCTTATACAAAAATTATTTCGATAAACCCTACATACTTACTACATATTATGCATTTATGTTGTATGTATATGTTGTTACTTTTAGTTTGTACTTATGTTTTACATTACACTTTCCAGATCTAGTAGACACGTTGAATGTTACTATGATATTATTATCAAGTTACATACACTTATATTTTGTCGAGCGGATTGTTACATCAGGATTATTAAATAGACATTATGTAGTTTTAGTGCATATAAAATTGTACGTGCATATTCTTGTTTTATATATAGATTATAAAAATATTCCCAGAATATATTCGTGTACTATATTATTGTTACATTTATCTTATCATACATTATGTATGTAGAGGTAGGTAATAATAATATGTCTTCTTAAGGTAAAAAGTTATCTTATGCTACCTATAAGTAGATATAGAAAAATGCCAACAAGTTCAGTTGAGGTATATCACAAGAAATTCGCAAAGAATGTGCAAGCATTCCTTAGACTTGGTAAATAGTTGCTACTACTTGGGATAGGGGTAAGGTTGAGGTAAAGACGCAGAATAAAATCAGAGTAGGTAAAATGATATCAAAGTGTTTGTGATTGTTGCATGGCTGCCATGAGTTTGTTGGTTGTGGGAAAAACCTAGAAGGAGTGAGTAGTGAATGGCTATTTGAATTTCTTGTTACTCGATTGTTATTATTGTCTCAGTTAAAGACAAAACAAGTACTCGAATAAAAAAATTCAGATATCGAGAGAAATATTTTTTGTGTAGGGTAGATAAAGTGTAGGGAAACATAAAACGCAGCAACGGCCCACCTCACAAATCAAGTAATACCTATAAGAGATGTATTGACTTGTGTGTTCCCAGTGTAAAAGGGTATAGGGGGAAGTAATCTGATATCTCGGACGAAAACTAAAACCAAAAAGTATGTTCACAACAAAGAGAAAAAGTATCGTATTATTTAGTTTGTTCTGTCTCTCCTTTGGAATTCTGTGCAGAATTTGCAATTAAACATTTGATCCTGGCGTGAACTGGAAGTTTTTTGTGTCCGAAACGGAGAAGCAAAAAAATTCCGTCTTGGAGAGATGATTTTTTAGAAGTTGAAATATTAGGGAGGTGAATAATGCATGAGATTGGCAGGATCTTGGTCTCGTCTCGATAATGGGTATGGAGAGTAAAGGACAAGGAGGATCAAACACCGGGAATAGATTGTTTCTGTGGAATGATCTTCTTGTTCTAGATATCTGATGCATAATGTACAAGTGAAGTAGTATATGTGAGTTATGTGTGTCCATAGCATGTTACGTGTCCTGTTTGTGTGTGACCGTCTTAAAGTTGGGTTGAGTGAGCTTGAGTCAGAATTCCAGAAGAATCTGAAGCCGAGTTTGCGTTAGCCTCCCTTGTCCTTTCTAGATGACTTTCCCAATTTCCCAGCCGCGTCTTCTCTCCATCTCATACATACAATATTTTTCTGTCTCCTCGTAAAGATCAACTGCCTTCTTTTCGCCTTCCTTTTTCATGGCTACTCGACTCATCCCATATCCAATCCACTCTGAAATGCAAAGGTACGCCTAAAAAAGCCCAGACAGCAATACTCAATTGAATTCAAGTGATCGCTCACACAAAGTATATTAAGGTGAACCTCCCAGGGATCGAAAACCGAGACAGGAGACATACAAACACGAGCTCTATCTTCCATCATTGATATTTTACTTCAATTTACTTTGTCTTCGCATTTCCATTTCAAGGAAACAGGATTCTCCAGACTTTTCCAACAGTGATGCATTAGGAAAAAAAGTTTACATTGTACATTCTTTGGGAACTGTCAACAAAATACTCAGACGAATCTCTAAATTCTTTTAGAAACTGTCAACGAATATTCAGTTTCTCAAGAAATCTATTAAATTGATATTTTGTTTGTTCTAGAAACAAATACTATTGATCTTTTGAGAATTTTTAGTATAAAATGAGAAAAGACAATGCATTATTAATAAAATATGATCTAAAAACTACCTGAGGCTTAAAAAAACAAAAGATTTTTCAACTCTGTTCTTTTGATTATGTAATAGTATATTTACTTTAGGAATTGGAGTTTGGAGATCTACTTGAATTACAATAGTGGTTGTTATTGTTCTGTTTAGCCCGGTCAGGTCTATAGTGCAGTGGTAAGGTATGGTTTTCATCTCTTGTCTATGATGTTTGGTTTGAGTTGGTGAGTTGAAGTTGAGCTAAATTCACTTGACTCATTCAACAGGTTTCACAAAGAAGAAAAAGATACTAAAATGAAACACTGTAGTATAGCTACTAGGATACAAAAACAATCTATAGCATCAATATAATATAAAGGAGGTGACCACATTGCAGTTGTACTCAAGTGTATTACATGGCAAGCAGACAGCATACTTAACATTATACACAAACGTATGGAAGAAGTGTAGTGTGTCTGAGCTGTGGAGTTACATCAGTGGAGCGAGTGGAGCTTGCTAAGTTGTGGCCAGAGGAGCAGAACAGAAGACGAGAGATTCGTTCTTGCCTTGCAATGCCACTGCCAGTTCTATTTGGCTGACGACGTCGTCAACAACTGCAGGGAAGTCGCGGAAGAACTGCAACGAAGAATCTTCGTATCACTTATGTATTTCTTGTAGTAGTGCAAGATCACTTACCTGTCCTGTATCTACTGAACAATCCAGTACAGGACAGACTCTGTCTGAACTTGCATTCATAGAGTTAGTCCTACGTTTAGTGAACCGGATTCTAGTATTTTCCTTCTTCGGTTGGATTGACTTAGTTTCCTTTGTTTTTTGTGACTACTCCAAAAACTTTCAGCCGTGCTCAATATTCTTGAACACCAAATCCTCGTTTTTTTACAAAGAAATTCTGTTCCTGAGTCTACAAACAATTTTTGCATAGGATTCAGAAGAAAAATCTTCAAATTCTTCTGTTGATTCCATTAACGATACCGGAAAATTATTTATCTGAGGTGGATTGTTATTTATTAAGAAAATCTAGGTAGGATCTTTTTGAAAGACTTTTCCTCCAACATTTCTAGCGTGGATTCGTGATGTGGAGCAGAATATGGGAAATCTCGATGAAAGAATTTCTTTCCAGTAGCTGTACACAAGTTTCCAAAGAGTCTGAAATTTTGCACGGAATTGGCAATGGGTGCTAATGATCAAGGCAGCTGTCAATGTAACTCCTATGATTATTACTTCCAAAGGAAAAATTATCAGCAGAAATACCTTTTTGACTGTTTAATGAGAGGGGATTTTATTAGCATTGTGACCGAACTCGGATTTTGTAGAATTAGCGCTAACTGTTCAATCAAGCAATATCAAAATAACGAAAGAATCGCCAAACTTTCTCCTACTCAGGTAAATAAAAATTATTTTAATGTTCATTCTTTACTTCTATATTTATTATATCAGACAGATGAGCAATTGAACCAATCCAAGTTACCTATATGAGCAGTCAAACATAAAATTTTGATGCCTGTTTATAGTACGTTTACTTTGAGTCTATTATTATAGTTACCTAGTTAGAACTATTAAGATACTCTATATAAATATATACCTATTATACATTTTGTGCAATTTCAACAAAACTATATTTAAAGAGGCATTTATACATTCTCAACCGTATAAAATAACGTAATGCACTTAGAGTTGGTTCGCATATTAATATTTGAGCACCTGTAAAGCTATGTGAAGGATTATCTAAAGCTTAAGTTCCTCTCTAAAGTAAACAATAATGGCTTTAGGTAGTAAAAACTCATTTTAATTCAATTTTAGGTAGTTTAAACGGATTAGGGTTGAAATAACTCTCATTTTTCATTTTACGAATCGCACTAAGGAAAATAAAAGTAGTTCTATCACAACCAACGGTAAACGTCCGCTTCCTGAACATTCTGAACACTAAATGAAAACTTGACACTGATACATATGAAAATCCAAGGAAGTTCTTGACTTGTATAATTTTACTCCTTGTTAGATTGCCTCCATGTAGATTTGCAACTTTATAGAGACCTTGATTGTATTTATGACGTGCTTTACTTTTACTAGATACTTATCGTATGTTTTATAACTACGTAACATTGTGTAGCCAAATCCAAGCCATTTGCATTTGATAATGCAGTTATAATGGGCTAGGATGTACGAAAAATTAATCTCAACTCTCACATGCATTATAGAGTCTCTTAAATTATAACATCATTTTCAACCCACGGATGTAATGTCATTGACAGTCTAGTATTATTACGCTAATTGTACTTGGCATTTTAAGAATATATTTATACTAACTAAGCATACGGAACATAATTTATATCAAATAACATAGTAATAAGCGAATTAAATGCATACCAGCGTGTGTCTTTGTCTTTTTTGCATGGAGTACACAAAGAACGGTAGTGAGTGATAATACAATCACAATATTGACACAATGTCAACATGCAAAGAACCTGCAAAGCTTAAGCCAACTCTAAACAAATTATACTCACACTGCCCATATCTAATGAGCATAAATTAGGAAATGGTAGTCTAGCTACAAAACCCATGCATAATTACAAAGTAAAACCTCGACATAGACTGGAGTATTAGACTAGGGAGATGGGACATTACTGAGAAATCCACCACGAGATAAGTTACGCGTTACTTAAATAATTTATCTATTTATACGGAGCTTTATGCATGCCCACTTATTAAATGCATCTAATTATGTCGTCCTTTATTCAAATGTTAACTACACTAGACTGCGACTCTGTGCAAATGCATACTTTTAAGTAATAACAACAATAATACATCTATATTTAACCATTACTAAATAGTTTTTCGTTTTCTTACAGCTGGAATCGAAAATTATGTTCATGCAATTGAATTTTAATTAAAATAGATGCATAATCAAAATTGTATTAAATTTTTTTGTTTATGGTCAATATATTTCTAAATCCTTTTGAAACAGGAATTATTAGTGCACAAAAAGATGAAAAAGAAATGAGAGGGACGGAGAGGACTGGAAGGAATGTGGGTTTCCTCGCGTCATGGAATATCGATTGTTTTGTTTGTTCATTACTTGATTAGTATAGAGCAGTAGTAGTAGTAAGTAATAAATACTAGAAGTTAGCCAGTAGTATGATTATAGGGAGTAGGGGGACATTACCATTAGAGAGAGCATTCTTTTTAGTACACTGACAAGATTGAGCAATGCAAGGAAAGGGCGGATATTGAAAACTAATCTACTAAAAACTGAATGTGTGTAGTGCAGTGGAGATGAAGAGAAAAAGAATGATATAGCCAAGTGAAGAAAAGATAGAAACATCCTTTTACTCCAGTTTCAATATCCTCGGAATAGGCAGATGTAAAATGTAATCGTCTCTCTAGTCCCGACCGTAAACATGTTTATCTATTATTAATGCGTGCTCTGTTTGTGCATCCGTATATGGAGTAGATGATCTATTTATTTCATTGTTACTAGTAAATACGCCAATTCATTTACATTCTGATCACTTTATGTCATGTCACAACTACATAATGCACTTCAATCCCTGTAAATATAATAGTAATACATAACATTACAGTATTATTGTGTAGGTTTATATCACTCCCATGTGCATCTCTGTATAGTCTTATAAAAGATCCAATTACTTTATACCTGACACAAAAGGAATAAACTATTTTTCCTTCATTTATTTAGTTCTTTAGTTTTGCAAATTCTGGGAATAACATGCACCATTTGGAATTGTATAATTGTATATGGTTTATGTCCTCCGAGCTGTGCTTTGGCTGACAGGCACAACAGCCTGCCAAATCCGCTATGGAGTCCTTTCAACTCTAATGAACAAACATGGACAGAATGGGAATATAATTGAGTGGTTGGCAAAAGAGAACACACAGCCGAAAGGGAAATAAATAGGGAGAATCTAATAAATAGAAGACTGACGATGACATTGAACTGCCAAAGAGTGTAGAACCCGAATGAAATAGAACAGAACTATTGTATTCTAATTATTATTCCACAATGCTCAGTTACAATTACGTAACTGTATAACAAGACTCTAATTAAGTATCTAAATGGAGACTCAAAATACCAAAAGGTTAATTTCCTTTTATTAACAAAGTACCTGAATCACTCTGCTACATTAACCCCACCATCTGTGTCCATTACTTCTTCTCGTTTGTAATTATCCAACTCCCTAATTATATTCTCACAGAATTAGCTCATTTATATACATATTCTGTAAATTCTGTGTAAATTCTCCACCTTTAATAAATATTTTAATAGACTGTTAATAGAAATAGAAATTCTGTTGAAAGTGTTTAAAATGTAGCAATCTGAGCATCAAGTTCTTATATTTACGTAGTATTAACATATTAGTGAATAATTTAGCTTGACTAATAAGCATGTAGTATCTACACAATCTGTTTAATTGAGCCTAAGAGCGTATATGGGTGGAATGATCTAATTAAAATGGGAGACGCGGAAAAGCTGTAGCATTTAGATTGTATAAAGAGTCCTTTCATGTCATGTAGTAAAATGTACTTAGTAGTTACATTAGGAACATTAATACTTGTCAATCGAGTAATTACACCTGTAAATCCTAGTTTAGCAACATGTGAGGTATCTCTGAATTTAAAATGCTACTAACATAACTAGAGTTTTACATATACAGTTAGTTTGCATGTGTCCAATAATGGAACTCATTTTCTATTACACAATTAACTAAAAGAATTACATGCGCAACAAAATGTCATTCACTGTATCAACATCATTAGAGCAGTTAGATAATGAGATTCCTAGGATCGGCTATGGAATTAAGTAGATTTTATGGATACGTTACACCCTTTCTTTAAATGAACACTATTGCATTTGATTACGTGTGGGAAGGGAGTGAATGTATCCGACATTCGGAAGTAATGACAATAAATCAATCAATTACTGCTATGTAAATGATTAGGATTGCACATGTCAGGTTTACATTGAGCCTGCTGCTGCTAATACATTGCTGACGTGAAAACTGGGAGACTATTATACACAGCATGTCGCAAATAGTGCATGACCATTAAGCATTTGGTTATTAATTGCATCATGTGTGGACACTTTCTCAAAAAAACATACTAAGCTTTCACAAATAGATCGATGAAAAGAATACTATGTGGTAATTGTAAACAAACATGCGGATTCTAGAAACATCACGTAACAGATCTGCAATGAGAATCTACGTTTATTGATTTCATATTTCATGTCTTGTCAGCATGTATCATGAAAATCAATTAAAATTCACACAAAAGACTGAGAATAAAAATAGTTTGTGTTGAAATTAATTATTAAGAAACCTATGGTGAAGTATTGTCTATTTCCCAAAGCATGGTGGAGTAAAGAAAAAACTGTCCCACAGTTTTCCTTTTTGGGTGGGTTGTACATTTCAACATTTAATGAGGCTGCTCTATTGGGTTTGGTTCTTACTAATCTGATTTCAGTAGTTGGACTAACACTTGACATGCTTGTTACAACTGACAATTATATATTGGATATATTATGATGTCTTTCTATAGAATGGTCCGCAGCAGTGAAAGAATGCAACATTATTTTACTAGATAAGGTTAAATTGGATTGGTTTCAACTAACTCCTTTGGCTTGGGTTTGCCCTTTTTGCTTTATTAATTTAATTACGTTCTCTTCGATCGCGTTCTATTGGCTTGCCCTAAGCTCGTTGTTAGCACCACTAATTCATGTACTATTGCATTACATTGGTTTCTTTTTGTGAAATATTGAAAAAAATACCTACAAGTTACAATGTATATTATGATGGATGGTTTTGTATGTGTTTCTGTTGTCAGATGTCAAATTGAACAAATAATTAGTTCAAAAAACGTGTACAGGTGTTATAGCTAAGATAGTAATGTAAATTAGCGTGACATAATAACGAAAAGCCATTTTCTCTTGCACCAAAATATTTTTTGATCTAGTTCTGTCTAATATTGTACAGCATATGTATAGGGAATAATAATATCTGTTACATGACATGCTACATATTTTGTATTCAAACTTTCTCAACGAGCGTTGAAAGAGGCAGAGAGACAAAAAACTCATTTCAATCCAATCCAATGGTCAACGTCCGCGTTTCATTTTTCATTTTATTCTATCAGACCCTATACAAGTTTTTCAATGGTTGCTGCTGTGACTTGTTTTGCTCTGACTATGTGCACGTATTTATTTCCACCAATCCACCTGACTGATAGATTAATTGCAATAAGCTGTCAACTAAACTCGTCTGTCTTTCCAGCTCTATCCCTAGATAACAACATCCATAATCTGCACATTGCACTTAGACAAATGGCTATTTTCACATTCTCTGCCATTTTATTGCGTAACATAAAATGAACTTACACAAAAGTAACTTAAAGGAATAAATCTGTCGTTAACTTCCTCTTAAAAGAAACACATCTTACTTAATAGTGTATTTAAATTATTTAATAGTCTTCGCTCAACTGACTTCATATTTTGCATCATAGAGAGTATGTATCTTCTGTTTGTAAATAGATGGCCGTATTTATTGGATTACGTTTTACATTCTATTTATAATGCATTCACCTGTAGAATAAAGATACAAACAAAAATACAGCCCAAGAATAGATAAACATTTATAGATTCCTAATGATGTAATATTGAATGAGTTGAGTACAGATCAGATCAAGAGTAGGCCAAAAGTAGGTTAAGAAAAGTGAGATGGTAGAAAATAGGAAGAGAAGGGTATGCCACGCCGCAATATCTCTCTCTGTCCACAATCAACTTAGGATTTAGAATCTCTGGCTGCCATAATGCATAATAATGCACTAAAGTTGCATTTATGTACAACTACAATTATTTGCTACTGATACCTTAAAGCATAATAGTATACAACTTTTTTATAGCAAGATGCAGTTTCTTCGTTAGTGCATACAAATGTATATTGTAATGCAAAGTCATTTATAGCCCACACATAATCCTTTTACATTAAGTGGTGTTGCAATAAAATGTAAAATAAAATTTTTAAATGCTATATTATGTATAAAATGGAGAAACATTGGTGTAGGTAACATTATTTACTACATGATGTGTAAAATCACAGTACGGCACACTACCACCACTCAAGTACAACGATATTGCATGCCAATTTGGATTGGTGGCCAATAAACAAAAATAATATTTTTTTTGATATGATCGCCTATGGGTAAACTGCAGGTAGGTATAGAGAGTAAGTTCATTACACACATTGAAAGGTAATGGCCAGTGCAATACAAAAAATAACTTGACAGTTACTTTTTTATTTCGTAGCTACTACCTCTAAGTTGTACTCGTGAATAAAAGAACATTAATACGTGATTCAAACGTGATTACTAGGAGAAGGTACCTATTAAATGTATCATGTGAATGGACCAAGTACCGCTACATCAACTTTATCTATCTTCACAATATTCACTCCTGATTTATTGCATTGCATCTTTACAGTTCCCTACAAAAAGCCCTGCGTGGTCGCTCACTCACTTTTTCTATCCGACAAACTCATCCTTAATAACTACCTCAACGAAAGTAAAGCTCCTAAAAACTATACTTCCTCTTGAGTACCCAACATTCATCATGATTATTGTGTTACCACTATAGCAATATGGAACATGTCGACTAGGCTTCCTCACTATATTACAATTACCAACTACTACTATATAGACATATTGTTTTAATGTTTCGTATAGGTATAATCATCTCCGTTCTTATAGGATGATATTAAATTTCTTGTAGGCTTGTTAACTTATCTTTTCTTACCTATTTAAACGTCTGATTAAAATTGTACAAGTATTTTGAGAAGTAGCTGTCGAGAATTTTAACATAGTTGGGCTAATGCGCATGTTTAAATTCTTGGAGGACAAAACACGGTGAATAATTGAAAGTCTACGTGTTTGTCATTTCTTCCTGTTTATGTTTCAATATTTACAGAATTTTAGGAGAGCCGAGAGACAATACAAAATTATGGTTGTTTCTCAAAGCGCTATGATTGGAGGTAGCATCAAGGTAAATAGTTAAATAGATATTGACCGTGTGTATGACAGGAAAGTGGGTTGTGTTAGGCTATAGGTTCCAGAAAATTGAGAATAAATAAAGTAAATGGTAGACTTCCGATAAATTAACCTTTTCTGCTCTTGCTCCCATTTTTTTCCATTTTCATATTCTATCATAAAGGGGAAAATGGAAATGTAAGTAAAAAGCGTGCACTTTCGGATTGCAAACATGGTGTGTAGTAAGTATGAGATAGTAGTGGAGTGAGACGAGACTCTAAGCTCACATGAATGCATACAGCTTGATTCAATTCTGTGAAGATATCGATTTCTTTCAAGGAATTGTGTTCTATATTCCATTATTGTAATGTGCTTTGCTCCAGAATTGCCTACTGTCTGTATAGCACTGTCTAAACTTAAACCATTGCACCGCATGCACCGAATGAAAATAAAATTCTCCCGAATTGTTGGATGTTAAACCTATACCTACTATTCTATACAATTACTAAAATTATCAAGAAACTTTTCACATTCAAAATGATTCTTGTTTACTTTGTAGTACTTATCACTTAATATTTCAATAGGGATTTGAATATCTTTTGGTAGTATTTTAGAGGATGCGAATGATAATGATACAAAGCAGAACTAAAAGGGATGTAGTTAAATGACACTGGAAAACATTTTGTGTAGCTTGCAAATTGTGAAAAGAGAAAGCTGGAAGTGAAGCTGGGTGAGCATTAACATTTTCTGTTGTGTTTACAAGATGACACGTAAAAAGCGGTGGCCTTTTCTGTTTTATCACCTCTACACTTTCCACATTGTGGAAAGATGGAAAAGTGTGGAGATTGGTAAAAACGTTTGTTTGGTGAAGACGTTTGGTGACTTGTTAAGCGTACATAGGAGGACTGTGTTGAGAAAATTCGAACCGAAATGAAATATCAAACATTTTATTGTATGCATCTGCACATTTCATAGAATGGTATGTGGGTATGCTACATTTAATGTTTTTGTTTCCCATATGACATGACTTTCTCCTGTCACTTGGTTTCACTAATGGCAAGAAAATAAAAGCAAAGAGCTTTTTCTAGTTCGTAAAAAATAGCTGTGTCTTATTACAGTAAAATAGTAATACGTCTGCAGGTACAGTTTCTTCGTCTGGAAACTTTTGGGTATCTATCCTTTGTCACACTCACGCATTGTCATGTCCCATATATTACTTTTATCATAGGAGGGCTAGAAAAGTTTCAGAGTCACACACTTACATTTTACTAGTAGTCTACCTATCCCATACATAATGCATTTAACTAGAAACTATATATCCTTTTATCTTCCAGCCATACTCCAAACTCAGCTCCGGGTAATAACATTTTCTCAACTTTCTTCTGTTTCATTTTTGAGCAAATAAGGAAGAAGAGAGGCTAGAGAGAGAGAGTGACAAACGAGAATAAAATAGTCAAATGACACAATCTCATGAATATTTCTGGCTAAAAACTTACAACGTTATAATAGGCAATGTAATATTATAAAATGCGTACCTTATAGATGTCTATAGGGATTTTATTACAAACCAAAAGTAGATTCTCATAGTTAGGTTTCTTAAGCTTTTCCTTTTGACTCCTTTTTTCTAGTTACACACTAAATAACTAAACTGGAACTAATCCCCTTAAAAGCTCTAGAGACATTTTGTAGTAGTACTTACGGTTGAAACTTAAAAACGGACCTGGAGACAAAGACACTCCAATGGCTCATCATGGCTGCCTCACAATTCTCAATTTGCAGACGTTATTTCATTTTCTGAATGGCAAATGCGTAGGCTGTTGAAAATGAGAAAAATAGAACGAGGGTGATTCGTGGATAAAATCGTGCCTTATTCTCAAAGTACTCATCTAGGATGGCTGCATTTAATATGAAATGCAAAAAGGGAGTACTTAGACTCTAACTTGGGTAATAAAATAACCGTAGTGCTTTACGAGAGACCTTACTTGCACTTTTGACTTGGAAATGTCCACGTAGGTGGTTTAGTTAGCTTTTTAGTGCGTTGTAGTATGACAGGAAGGAAGGTCGAAATGAGACGATACACGAAAAGACGACAAAGATGACACGAAAAATAATTCATAAAGTTGGAACTGGAAAATGAGAAAACGAGACGGTGGCTAAATGGTTGGTATATAGGAAAGTAGGGAAGAGTCTTGCTATTAATAGTGTTCTTTAATGATATAAATTTTAGGCGTGACGGGAGAAAAAAGAGAAAATCTTCCTTATCCGTGTGTTTCCTCAGCTTTTGTAAGAGAGAAGACATGACATGAATGTTGTAAATAGACTTATCTTTAGTAACATTGCGGGAAAAATTCCTTGAGAGACAGATTCCTCGTATCTTTATGTATTCACATCCACACTCGAGATTCCATTTAAAGTGGCTCTTTGACAGCTTAAATCCATAGTGTAAATCATCAGTGTGTAGATTAGACTAGAAGAGTGTACACTCTGCTCTTATTTTCATACCTGGATGTATGTTATTTATTGCAGAAGGAATATCATTAAACAGACATTTATTTTCCATTCTACATAATGTAAATAATATGAATATGTACAATGTGTATAAATAGAAGTTTCTAATCTGTAGAGCAAAAATAATATGTAATGTTTACGAATATTTCACCACGCTATCGATAGAGAAGAAAGTGTAAGGAAATTTAATTACGTGTTCGCCTATTTATTACCACAATAATTATTACATTTTATTGACTTACGTAGGTAACTATAACCCGTAGTGCGGAACAACATTTTTTCATCTTGCACAGCATTAAACAATCCATTACTGCGTATGAACACTACGAGTGAATAATGCATAATGGGAGTAAATGGGGTGAGGAATTTCTGACGTTTAATTAAGTTGCATAATAATTTATTCTGCGATTAGTCAGGAGCACGGACTCGATTAACAGATAGTGTCTAACAAGACAATGGCAAAGAAGAAGAATATGTGATCTATCGAAAGATTAGTTCAGCCCAAATATTCGGAATTTGTCAATCCATTGTGCTAGAAGAGGCCAGATGATCTGGGAGAGTTAGTTAAGATACACCGTTCTAAGAAAGATGTATTCGCCATGTGAAATTATTTATCACATGGGTTTAATCAGTAGGCTCTTTGTTTTTATCATTTAAAAGAGAAACCAGAGTTTTGTTGTTCTATATAAATAAATAGCCTATGGGCATATATTCTAGTAGAGAGCTCTTTTGGTGGAGATAAGGAAGCCAGCAAGGTCTTCAGAGGTGAAACTTGACTACAGCTCTAATCTAATGAATTGTGATGGCCCAGTTTACCTTAGAGAGACCGGTCGCTTATATATTGTTTTCGTTTAACTACCTACGTACTACAATTATTATGTGTAAAAGTAAACTGATAAGTCCAGTCAACTCGCTCAAATATTTAGTGAGCTTCGCAACGTTTGACTTATTGCTCGGTGGCATGTTCTCTATGTAAAATGCATTAATGAATGAATGAGCTCCGAGCAGATAGCTCACCTATTTACTTCTATCGTGACTTCTCTCTGCACGTAAAGATATATTGATACTAATGCATATACACCCTCCAATCAATATCTAAACTTCACAACTAGCTTTTACAACACACACACTTGTGATATCAATATAATGAAACTACAAGGGTACAGATTATACGCAATTTATCGATACATTTATTTCAGCAAACCTGTAGGAATTATTTGCACAATTTCTGGCTACCTATTTTTGAAAAACTAACCAACTCTGTCCCTAGGATGATTTGCACACTTTAATTAGTATTTACTCTTATAAATTAACTTTTGACGGATAAAAAATATATTTTTTAAGTAAATGCCCGCCTTCTTTGGTTGTTTACAAGTTGTGTAATATTGAGAATGTTGTATCATACAATGTATTTTAAGCAATCAGATTTAATTTATGTAAATATATCGCAGAAATAGATTTCTTCAGGCTTTTGGACACCAAAGACTGCAATTCACAACTTAATGACATATTTTTTTGAATAAATTGGCAAAGATAAAAGCATGAAAAGAATGCAGTGGTTGGGATTTAGGATAGTTATGTTTTGCTGTTGAGACAGAAATGCATTATCTAAGTTTGTTGTTGCAGTAGAATGTAAGAATTTTATAATCGATACATGCAGACGCTGTTATTACGAAGAGAATAACCTGCTAATGTAGAAACTGCGACAAATGCCAAGTTTTTCCTGATTTTTTAGCGTTTTATTGCTGAATGGAAAAATAGAGCAAGGAAGGGTATCGTGCCGAGTCGAGTGGAGTGAATTGTTATGCACGCAAGGAACCTGTCCTGTCATGTTGATTTTTCATATCATTTCTGGGTTGTTCCAAGTTATGCTTATCTGAAAATGTCTCTTTAGACAGTTGTGCGACACAAAAATTGGAGTAAAAGAGTACTTTATGACATGGAGACTTTTATCTGTAGCTATTTCTTGATGAAATAATGGATAACTCTCTGAGTGACATTGTGCCGGGCACATTACTGTTTTGTCTAGCTCTACTATAAGCATGGTTTCGAGTGGGAAATGAAAGAAGTTGGACATTTCCCATTTCCCAGTGGGAAAAGTGGGAAGCAAAAAGGCCAAGTGGGTGGGAAAATGGGAAATAGAAAAATTTAGTGGGAAATAGACCCTAATTCTGCAAGATGGCGACACTCATTTCCCACTATTTCCCAGTATTTCCCATTTCCCAAATTGGTGGGAATTCCCGGTGTCCAACCAAAATTTTCTGGGAAATGGGAATATCCGAAACTATGACTATAAGGTAATGCTAAAGAATAGCAAAAATTGGGGAATGGCTGTTGACATTTTTTATGTTTAGATGCGCTACTTATGCAGTAGTAGAGACTATATATACCTGCTATTAAATAAAGTATTAGTGCCCAATTTTCAAACGCTGCGTAAATTGTGATGAATATCATGTCGACAGCTGAAGGACATAGACATTGATAGTTTGGATACACTTTTTGAGGTTTTCGCACTGTGACATTCTTTACCAGAGTTAAACGAAATTCTTTCGGCGCTGTTGCTTACGATATTTGTCTCCCCATACTGTTGCATTTTATGGTGTAGGTATAGACTTTGACACAAAAACTCGTACAGCAATGCAGTGCAAAGACTTGAATGACATCATATAAATGACAAAGCATGCATTGTCCCATATAAAAGTGTCGTATAAGTTTCAACCGTTAGAGATTGCACATTTTTACAGTTTGTCATTGTCCATGGGGGAATCCTCCATTTATTTTGAGGTATTCTATGCAAGAGCCCAATTTGACGTAAGAGACTAGCATTACAATTTAATCTCTATTGTTGGCGTAATTGGTTGTAACATGAGTTGATACTTGTTACCTGTATAAACACACGTACTCGACATCTACTACGTATACCTAAAATAAAACTCTGACACAATGTGTTTCTAATAGTTTGTAAAATGTTGTAGGAGGTGATGTTATTTTAATCTGCTATCTAAAATACATACATAAGTGAGTGTGTTTAGCAAATGGTGCTAGCTTTCTATTTTCTACTCTTGAATCCCATTGCTCATAATAAATCATTTACAGTGGATCTAGAATGAGAATCGTTTCGTTGACTGTTTCAATTTACCTTGCGTCATGCGGCACAACATTTCTGTAGTTTACCAGGGTTTATAAGGAAATGTTTCTATTGGAAATAAATTATTTGCAAGATGAAAGAGATGAATAAGGCCGACAGCGACATACACAGCCTGCATATGGCCGTCTCTCTGCTTCCTATCTCCTAGCACCTACTTTATGTCTACTTTATATCCCCTAAATAATCTTTTTCAATGTTTCATAGCACATTCTGTTTTCTATTCACATCTAAACTCATTTTGATCCTTTTCCTCCTTGTGTCTGGTGGCTCTGGAAAATTCTAAAGGATTTTAGACAAGAAGATATTAATAATTCAACTTTATTCCTCCTACACATGACGTTGTTATGCCTAATCATGAATTTTAGTTATCAGATATTTAAGTTTCCGTGCAATGGTGACTAAAACTTGTAATTTATAAGTCTCTTTATGAAAAAGGATACTTCAAACATCTTTCCTTCAATTTGTTTTTGTAGACGAGCCCGAATGTAAAAATTACTATTCATTTCATTCTGAGAAATTCAAGAAGGGAAGAAACAGAATCTCAAATCAATAGGAACTACCTAGAAGAGCGATTCTTTATCTCCTGGGAATCTTATCTGTAACTGTGTTCAGATTTTTAATGAACTTATTCTCTATGTCGATGCATTTACCAAACAGACGGAAATTGAAATGCTAACAGAATAGTCTTTCCTTGTACAGAAGTGAACGCAATTTGGTATCTTTTATAAATATTCATGACAAGCACAATGTACAATGTAGCACAAATCTTTAGTATGACTTTTTAGGGTTTAAAAATAGTTTTTCGGTACAAGTTACTCCGTTAAAAGTAAATTGATTGAAACAGTCTGGAGAAACTGATACAAATGAAGTATAAGTGTGATAATTTGAAATTCTACAAAATATGCGCATTCTGAGATTCTTCCATAACGATCTTCAATAATTGTAGTATAGCGTGGCGAATCCCATTAAAAGATGATATTGGAACGGTTCAATCTAATTGACTAAAGTAAGATTATTCAGCTTGTATTTTACAAAAAAATATAATTCTGAAAATGATAGTAATTTTGGTGGAATTAGAATAATGATGAAACACGATAGTCGAATTCGTCACGTTCTTGGCCTGTAATACCCTACAGTAGATTTTCTCTTTGGAAGTTAGGGAGAAACTGTAAACTAGATTTTGGTAGGAGTTGCTTCCATTTTCTACGGTATTAGGATGGTAGATTTATAAATGCTAGTGTTTAACGGAGAGTTGGTGTTTGTATTACAAGGTGCACGTAGTCTTTAAGAAGAACATAACCATCAGGAGCACGAATCACGATATGTATCAGATATAAAATAGGTCTGGTACTGAGTTGTATAGCTCTGACCTCTCCAAGGCAGACCAGAGAAGCCAGACTTACTTGTTAGATAACTTAACTACTTATCAGTACGTAAATAAAAAAATAGCCCGAGTGTTCCATTTCCATTTAGAAGTTAGTCTGAATCCGTTCTTGCAACTTTGTCGGGCTTAACAATCAGAAAGTGCTTTTGCTCCTAAGCCTTTTAACTGCTCTCATCCTCCTCGGCAGGTATTTCTGAGTACTTTCTTTTTTACGCAAGATTCTCTTGCTCACGGCGACTCTTCTTCCCTATCTACTTCCTAAATGGAAATGTGTCATTGCCAGATGATGTTCCTTTCTACTCTATCAAATCCACATTCCGAATTTTCAACACCGTCCACCCAGTTACGTTGCTGTTACACATAAGAATAGAGAATAGCCCTGTTGGCATTTCGGTTGACGAACCCAGATAAAAATTTACTACCGAGTAATACTATTTACTATGACTATGACACAAGTATAGGACGAAGGAAAAAGTCATCTGATGAAATACTAACAAGAGTTCGTAAGTAGTGTTTGCTTATCGTTAGTATACTGACAATTAGAGGACTGATAGCAGAAAGTAGCTAATGTCACAGCAAATAGAAAGAAAAGTCGGAGGTTTTATGGGATGGATTTGTCTTGATTTAAATTAAACATTCGGGTAGTGTATATTTACCTTTCTTTCGGTTAGTTTGTTAGTTTCTTCGTAAATACTCTTCCCATTAAAACTTTTCCTCAGGATCTCTGAACTTGGGAGAGTTGGGAAACTAGTAAGGTGTGTCTGATAGTATATCCCCTATAGATTCACAATTGGAACATGTCATGTCATGGCCATGGAAAAGAAGATTTTCATGTCTCAGGAATTAACTGCGGAATAGCCGCTCAGAGGAAAACACGAAAGGAGCAACCAGATTAAACTCCTACTGCGACTACTGATATACAAAACTCTTATATCTCATCTGTATTAGCAGAACATACATGTCAGTGTATTAGTTCTTGAGAAATCTGTTCAGATCAGACTCACACGTCACTACCCGTCTACCTTCACAAAATTAAGTGAATCATTGGGCAAAGCCATAAATTATCTTTTGACGCTGCAGTATTTATTGGACATCTGCTATGATCCAGTCCACAGCTTCGTACACCTTTTACTGTTGCTTTATGAAAATGAACATCCGACTCCTGTATGCATCATGCATCAACTGGAAACTATATTATTGGTTGAAGTAAGGCAGTGGTTGACCATATACCTATCAATGTTACTGTTTTAATTAGGTTAGGTCCCTCCAAAGAGGGTCCTGGTATGCCCTGTGTATTTCGTGGCGCGATTTTTAAAATGTACAACAACTGCCTTACTTCAATCATATTATTTTAATATTGTAATGCAATAATGCTTAAATCTGCTCTATGGCCTCTAATAATATATTGTTACTTTACTTACTCTAAGACGCATATAATTTTTTTACGCAGAAAACCAAAATAATAAATTCTTAACTTCTTTAGGTGAAGAATTACTAGATGCGTCATGCAAGTTATTATTTTCTAACTTTTAAAACATAAATGTTTAATTTTATGCTTTTACGTAGTGTAAGAAGTAATCTGTATATGTAACCTAAGTTGATATTATCCTAACAACCTACGTTATTCAAAATTAGTACTGCTATGCAAAGATGCGTAAGTATGCGAAGATGTTCCAAGAGAAGAAAGCCTGTAATAAGTGGGCGATTATGTCTTAGCACAAAAAATGGTTAATAACTGCTAGCCTACTTCGTTATTATTATTTATGTGTAAGTAGCTACTGAAAATTGATTACTCTGGCTATGTATAGTTTAATGATTGTAATGTATATTAATTACTATTAGGGGTTTTTGCTACTATGTAGTGGATACTTAAGTATTGACATAGAAGTTAGAACAAGGATAGAGTAATGTGAAAAATGTAGTGACTTTTATAGAGTAGTTAGCGATAGATGATGCTGTTGAAATGGTTCCTCCGCTATAAAATCCAAATTGCTTTGAGAAGAAAGAGGAGTCGCTTAGTAGTTATCGTAGTGAGCAAACAACAAAATATTACAGTTAGGCCTGGCGCCAGGAAATCATCTTATCCTCGTGTAATGATCAAACAAAGAGATTCCAAGGAGTGTCTCTCATAAAAATTCAGTAAAAATCAATATCAATCCAATCAAGTTTGCACAGTTGTCAGCAAGAGATATCTACATAGAAGACTACATAATAAGCTACCTACTCTATACGCACACTCTGCGAACCCACTTTTAAGTGCAATGAGTGATTCATCGCATTATTATTATTATTATACACTACCTACATACCTATACACACAGTTCAAGGATTCAAAGATACTTTATACCTAGAACTGTTTGTTTTTTGCATTCGAGATGGACTTAATAATAATCTACGCATCAATTTGAGCTAAAATCTCACTTGAATATCCGTCTTCATTTTCTGTTGCTACAACTTGGGGCGATTTACTTTTTTGCATTTGTATTGATATTCCAGTTCTCCCCAACTCTTCCATATGCATAATACTCATTTTGGCATACAAACTCTTTTCAGGGTTAAAATATTGTCAAGTTTAATGAACGAATACAACGAATGTCAATTTTCTACGTAACTGACGTAATAAGGTAGACGTTGTAAATGAATTCTAATTGATGGTAACGCGCTATACTAATTTACTAAGTATACATGTCATAGCCAGTCGTTTTAGTTATTTATTCCTAGTATTGGGTAGGGACAGGTAGAAATTATGCCAAAGGCGCAATTGGAGCAGATGTTTTCCACTATGGTAGTATGTAAATAGGTATGAAACAGAATTGCTATGAGCATATGATTTAAATAATTCAGATGGGATTCAAAGTAAATCTCTGTCATGTAAGGAAATGTCGGATTAGTAATTCCGAGTGATTCTAGTGCATAGTGATTCGTGAAGATAGTATATGGGAGTGACTTGACACTGACAGTATCATTCCACCACATCACAATCAAGCCAAACCAAGTCGAACAGAAAATGCAGTCAAGTCAGAAATTGGAAGAACCGTTAGCTCAACTTAAGGTTTGTAGTGCCAGAGTCAGATTAGCGTGTACATTGTAAAATATGCATGCAGCACTTTACATTGAAGAGAGTATCCTACATTTTATACTGCACGTAAGTTGTAAGTAAGTAGTATGCCTCTCTAGTAGATGATAGTATCATGTGTCTCTTCACTCTGCATCCTGTCCTCATCTTCAATAGTCTTTTATAGACTACAAATAAAGACTTGTTGTTGGTCACATTAAAATGTATTGACAATCCTGTATTTTCAAAGGATTAGTAGCTTCAATTTCAATGCAACTAAGAAATGCTAGAATCATGCTCGTCTATACGTAGTAGTACTAGGTAAATAGAGCTATTCATGCACAAGGCACAATATTATGCACACTGGCCTAGACATGTGAATGTGTAAATAATGTACCAATCCAAATAAACTTTAGATTATCGTTTCCTGTTGAATGGCCCATGTCGTTTTTGTAAAGAGCTCCTGTTTTTACAACTTCTATCTACAGCCATTGCTAAATAGTCAATTTGAAGGCCGAAAGAATGTAAATATTAAATTTTGCATTACAGACACAGAACACATAAATCTTAGGCTTACCAAGGATATATAGATACAATTACGTGGAAGTAACTTGGGAACCTTTTCTTAGTCCTGCTGATTCATATCGGACTGTTTTCAACTAACATGTTTTCAGGTAGGATTTCTACCGAAGTCGGATGACCTACCTTTTCGGAAAATAGAGCAGTTTATTGCAGATTTTGCCATTAAGCTTGCAATTTTCGAAGTAGGTTAAAACGAAGACAATTGAAAAGGATTTCGTAATTACACTGGCCTATTATAGCTAGCATTAATTCTATACTATTTTTTATATACTTAAATGCACGTATTTTATTACCTTTATTTACGGCCCCATCGGCAATCGACACTGATGTGCAAATGTAAATACGTGAAAATGGCAGTTACGCAAGATTCTCGAAATGATAGCTAAAATTAGGTATCTTTATTTGCTCTATAAGCTGAGGGACGTATTATTTGCTTATTTAGGTGTGTGATTTAAGTGGGACGTGATGTAGATGTAGGGAAGATGAGCGGAGTCATTAATTTCTGGTGTGTATCTTCAGGGATAGTAATTTTAATTTGTGTGTAGTCTTTAATAATAGGTAAATATTGGAAGGTTATTTCTGTGTTTATCCTTTGATGCTGGGTTTTAGTATGTAGGGAAGACACGAAGGAAAGACAAACTCATTAGTTGTGTTGCATTGCAATTTACTGCACTAGAGTGTATTTATCTGACAAAGCATTGCGAATTCTACGGAAACTCACCAAGGACAACATTCTTTTCTCTAAGCCGATCCTCCTACAGAGACATTCAATTTACAATTACTATTGCTTAGGATTACGTATGTCTATGCAATAATGTGCAATGGGTGTATAGCATAGCGAGTGAATCCAAGTATTATAAATCTTCATTAGGTATTATTTCTTTGTTTCCACTTCAGATACAAATAGTAGTAATGTTTACTGTACATAAATAGTAGGTAGAAACAATTCGTGAGGAAATACATGGCCATAATAAGTAAATAGTAAAAAGGTGGTTGTGGTTAGTAGTGGCGAGCGATGAACGATTCTTCGAAGAGGTAAACAAGATAACAAAAAGAAGAATTTCGCATGTGGAAAATAGCTGGAGGGATGAGTTCTCATTATATTTATTATGTCGCCAGTAAAGTAAGGGTTAAAACCGACCTGGCTGCCTATTTGGCCAAGCTTGGGTCAAGGACAAGGTTGTCCATCCTCTTCCTTCATACACAAATGTCGACTGCCAGATTTCTCTAAAAGCAATCACCACCAGTAGTAAAAGGTAGTAGAGTGCCGTGATTTGCGTAGTTGTTTTTGATACATCAAAACAAGAATCTTGCTCATCCTATTCTACTTGTTTCTACTTTGTATGTAGAATGCGAGAGATAAATTAGCTAATAAGCCCTGGTGTGGCTTCATTTTTTTTCATACGTACCTTTATCTACTACATGCGTCGACTAATACTTATATAGATACAAACACCTATATAGAACTATTTACAACCTCAGAGAAACAACTTCGGATTTAATACTCCAACATGATTTTCCAATTTTTTGCGAGCATATCCTCGTAAATATCTATCTGTAATTACCTCCTATAGTGAAAAACATTGTTTTCCTCAACAGTCTTAACTTATTAGGGTATTGTTAACAAAAAACTCAAAATGGCACATTCACAACATTTTTTAGCTCATCCACTCGACAAAGTACTATTACCATTATTACCGCAAGAGAAGAAAAACTTATGTATTTCAAAGTTGTGTTCTCCAAGTTTTTCCATGAAGGGCACTAGCCTTTATTTTGGATTTGTAGGAAGAAATTCTTGGCGAGGCAGAGGAACTGAAAAAAGTTGGGAACAACATTTATCATGTACTAATCGAGTGAAAAATTCCGAGGAATCCTTTCTCTCTCCTCTTGCAACTAAAAAGCAATCTAATTTCAAAGGAAATATCGCGCAGTACAAAAAGGTACCTAGATAAATAGTTATTGATACCACTAATAGGAAGGAGTATCATTTCCTAAAAATATGTAATCAAGATGAAATAGAATGTGGAGTACCCGAAGCGTCTAATTGCAAGTCGAGTCAAATCTCTTCTGTTCTGATTCTTCAATTATTTATGTTCTTGGAGATTAGATTACAGATTTACTTTTGTGGGTATTCTCCCGCATCGCATTCCATCTCATCATCTATTTGCACAGCTTTTACTCCCGTCTATTGCTCCCGAATGGAGTCTGAAACTTCTCTCTATGAGCTTAAATGTACCTATTTGACTAATAATTTATGGGCGAGTAGTTTCTGCTCCGTCCAACCCAGCTAGTATATTAAATACATACGAGAAAGTTGCAGTCGTCGTCTACATAGTACTAAGGGAGACAATATAAACAATCTTTAGTCTGGTTTTGCCTTCATCCTCCGGCTCAGACTCAGAATGGAATGTGAATCATTCTCTTGTTGACATTCTTGACTTGACTAAAGGAGAACAATAAAACAACATAACATAGCTGAACATATCATAATCATACATAATATTATTACAACGTTCTACATAGCACATCCTGAAGCAGGTTTTATTCCCAAGAATTTAATGGACGTGTGTATATGAGAATAAGCATGCGAGATTCATACTATCTCTGCAGTAGAAAATATATTCGTTGTATCTATTCAGTAAATGTATTCATGCACAATATTTATTAATAGAACCACGGGTCGGTAAGACACGTATAAAAAATCCTTTTTTATGATTCTTAATAAATAAGATGGCTAAGGACTGTCTAGTCCACGGTCGGCCCGTGTAGACGTAATATATTTGCATACAAATAGATCTGCCTGTGATGTGAAAGTCAATAAATAAGTTAGCTCTCCTGTGCAATTGTGATATTTTTAAAACGTGTATGCAGACTATTGACTTACTGTAACTTATTTAGTTGTGTGTGCAGTCCTGTAGTAAATAAATAGTTAATAAAACAGGCTTGGCAGAATTAGGATTAGTATTATACCTGTACGTATTGTAAGTTGGTGAGTGAGGTGCCTATATATAGGTACATCCTTAAAATCTCTCTCTAGCTCTAGCTAATGTATATAGTTACTTATAAGGGAATGAAATTGTAGTCTCCACACTCCTTGGATCATATGCGCTAAACATTATCTACTGTAGTGCATCTTTGCAAAAATCCAACTTATTATCTAGTAGAATTGCCCGGTGAGTGAGGAGTAGCCTTGTGCAGAGTCGTTGGATGTGATGTACTATATTATGTATAGCTGTATAGTGTGTCTATAACAAATAGATAAGGAATCAGACGTGAAGATAAAAAGTAGAATCCCCCTCGGGTCGTGTTGTTGAACTCGAAGATCATAGAATACACATAACTTAGCATAACATAACATACGATGGAATACAATGAGCTGCATCGCATCGCACGACACGTAGACCTAATCTAACCGCAACTTGCAATCAGCCACACTATCCTCCATTACTCTACTAATATTAATCCAGGACCTCTATATACAATCTTCCTTCTTAATATCTATCTTGTATATAATTCCTAGAAATTAAATACGGTGGCATATCCTCTGGGAATTGATCCTGTATACGATTTTCTACTGCACTGTCCTTTTACTCCAAAATGAATCTAAGCAATTGACACACAAACCGCAACTGCTACAGGGAAACGTTCTCGGACATTATGCAATTTTTGCTATTATCTTCACAGGCAACGACAATGTATTGTAAAGCTAGTCTCTCTTAAACAATAAAGTAGAGAATGCAATTTCACATTTTTGTACACGATAATAATTACGTATAGTAACAGTTTGAATATTACGTGTGTAAAATATTCTTCAGGTTGCATTAGTACTAGGTTTAAGCGCGGAAACAAAGTTGGCTTGTAATTGAGAGATAAAAGTTCGTATTCCCAATTCCCACTGCCATTTCTTCGCAACAATATTTTCAAGCAATTCCAATTATATAATAAGCACTTTATAAACCTGTAAGCTAAGAGTGAAGTAATACTTTTATGTAAATATGATTACTCATCCGTAGAGTTTGATAATTTTATTATGCACATATGTTTGCAAAATGATTTAATTGCATGCAGTATTAGCACATGTGGGGAAACGTACGATAAGTGTGTAGAATTTTAAATAGACGTGTTGGTTGAGGTACTTGTAATAGTTTATGTGGATATCCTGTTAAACTGTAACTAGATAGGATGTTATAGGAAGTGAAGTACCTCTATAGTAAAACATGATCTTCCGATGTCGGATGAGGTTGTTATCGTAAACGTCAAAATTCTTTTCTGCTCTGTTGGATGAAGCAGGAATAAAAAAACAGATGAGTGCCGTGAAGTTTGAAATGATGCAATAAAATCAAACTGACATAAAGTCATTGGGAAAGCAAAGAGGGAACTAATTGTAAAGGTTAGACTAAGAGTCAGAGTCAAAATCAGGTAGCTATAGGATAAGTTGAACAATAATAATAAGACGCCCGGCACAGCCACCTGGCGCCCAGGCCAGGTCAGAGGAATAGGTAATAAAGCGTCTATATGGATTCTATAGGAATTGTCTGGAATGAGTTTAAAAATGCATGGGAAGTGAAAGGATCAAGTGCATAGTACCGATAGCTGATAGACTGGAATCTTTCCTCAAGATAGGAGAGTGTCGAACATTGAACCACAGGAAAGGAAGGCAAGTCAAAGTCATCAAAAGTACTCATCAGAGTTAGGAAGACAAGTAAGCAGTCCATGACGTGTTTACTTATCTCTGATAATATTATTGCTTTACTTTTACTTTGTGCAATTGCGTATTAGATATATTCTAGCCTTAGCTATAGCTCTTGATAGATAGGCCATTTCGTTTCCTGACTGAGACAAGACATTGCAATTTACTCGCAACACAATTCACAAACTACAGTAAAAGTAACGAGGAAAAAAGTAAAAGATGAGTGAGTTCATGCTCAATTCAACTAACAGCCACGTTTACAGCTTGAACAGACAGAATGTTGAAAAATCTTCCTGCTGTAGGAAGTCAAATATTATGTATGGACCTTTTATCGCTATAGACAGGACTGAATTTATTGTATCTTTTACACTCTTTTGTCAGCTTCACATGCAATCTTTTAGAAAAATGTGGGAGGAGAAACTCATTTTCTACTGGAAAAGAGCTTGGGGGAAATCGAGAGACAATTTAGTTACTTGTCTATATAATAATGATATACGGAAATGAGAGAGGATTACCCAAACACAAGAGTAATATAATCTCGCTGCCCTCCAAGGGAATATAAATGACTTGATTTTACCACGAATCAGGGCACTGAATCCACTTAATGAGTCTAAGTGTTATTCAACATTTATGCACAACAATTTTCATTTTTCATCATATTATTATTGTGGTGATTAGAAATCTCCCTTCTACTCACCTGAAATGCCTGACATCGTTGAGAAAATAGGAAGCTGGGACCTCAGAGTTTCCCTTTAGACTCAGCCATGATCACGACATAACAAAGGATGATTTACATCAACATGCAAATAACTTGCCAAATTGCTTTATCTTCCCTACCCAGACTCCCAACTTACTATACTATACTCAATAATTTACTGCATCCTCCTTCTCTCACAGCATCCTAATACTTTTCAACTCTAGTCATAAGCGAATGAAATTTAGGAAGATAAATCACATTCACCGCTCCAGGAAATTGTCCACAAACATCTTATACTGCAATTTGGGAAGAACGATCAAAGACTAAAGTGTTCCTAACAGAAAACTCAAAGTACATTATTATGCCCTAAAAACCTATAAATCTCATCCATCCCTCTTCTCAATTGTCTTAATGGATAATATTTCAAACACCAGATGATCATTTGATTTTGCAAAATGTATTAGTAGTAGGTACTTGAAAATTGAAATTGATATTTACAAGAACATTGAGAAATAATTTGAAATCTTGCAAATGCCAATTAGAAAATAATATTCTAAATCAACAATTCTGACTTTAACAAATACAAACAGATAGAAGCACCAAAATACCGCTGCTAGAATTAAATGAAGATGATTTCAGTGTTGGCATTTGGCATTGGTCGATTATCAAAGTTGAATTTTTACTTCTGAAGTTTATCAAACCCTATGACATCCTGGCAGTTGGATCTTCTAGGACTATAACGATAACTATAATTAAGTATGAAAACAAGGATCTACATTTGCTGAATGATATGGCTTTAAAATTTGAATGACTTTGGAAGAGGATGTAAAAAAGTGTGTTGGTCTTGGCATGATGTTTATGTCTGTGGTTATAATAGTAGACAAACATGTTTGTTTTGCTACGTTACGCACTGTATATTTTTATGCATCCCTTCGTTAAAAGTTAATTGATAATATTTCGAAATGCACTTTATGTATTTACAAAGACTCACTGAGAAATGCAATAAAATACATTAAATGCAGGCGAGTCGAGAAGAAAGGGCATTCGCTTCTCATTTCATTGTTTTCCATGCAATTACTCTGGCGAGAAGCACATGGTAATAAAACAAATGGAAAATCCTGATCTAAGTCACGTCGTTAATAGTCCTTGCCCAAGGGAGGATTACCTAATATAAAACTCATCACTTAGCAATGCAATGAATACTCAGCCTGGAATTCCTTGCGAGAGATACAGTAAAAATACTCATTTGGCATGGCATAACCAAACACCTCACCCACCTGACTAACACTACATACGACATTTTCTTACTCGCTCAACATACGAGCAATAAAATTATTACAGTTTGTCGAGAAATAGTTTTCATTTAGTCACAGAATTACCATACCAAGAGAAATTATGTAAAACATACTACGCTACACACAATTCATATTGTGCACTCATACACTTATTCTTCCTTTCGCAATTAAGCCCTAGTATTCTAAAGTACGTAACCATATTCATAAGATTTATACACGTGCAACATTATTCAACGAATTCAGGTTTTCTACTACTTACAATATTATTTACTCCCTAAAAAGTATTGCTTTGGTACACAAGAGTGCCATGCATAAGCTTGAGCATAATATTCATACCACCCTGCAGCAATGACAGAGACACAAATTGTAATAATTAAGATTACATGGTAGATTTTTAGTCGAATTCTTGGTTAATTGCTAAAAATTTGTAGTTTGTAACTCTCTTTAAGTGCATTCTTCAATTTCTGTACTAAAAACAATTCTCCGAAATGGTATTTTCAGTTGAAAATAAAAATTCCCTGCTGGCTGCCCAAGATAGCCGAGCGGAAATGGAAATTCCATCTCACATTCTACCTTTTTCATGGAGTTAAGAAATGTTTTGTGTCTCTAATGATGTTGGGTACCCATAAATGTTTGAATAATGAAGGTAGTACAAGTAGTTCCAATGTTAACTCTAGTAAGGATCAAGCTCATTGCAAATAATATTATATCTGTCATTAAAACTGCAAGTTTCATACATTAAGTCAATTTGCAATCTGCCATATTAAATACGGGATGTAAAGCTAGGAATTCTGGCAATTACACGCTGAAGTTATTTCGATACAGCTTTGTGTTGGAAGTTCGAGCTCACAGTACAGTAATTATTTTAAATGCGCCTAGGAAGTTCCGTCAGGCAAAGCCAATGAAAAAGTTAAGTACTAGTTATGCACAATGTAGTTTCATGAAGCTGCATACAGAATGTTTCATTGTCCATTGAGTATGGTACGTGCGTTGTTGCTATTTAGTAAATCCAACCTCCAAGACAAAATAAACAGAAAACTGTTTGTTTGAGTAAAGTATACAGATTAACTGAGCTTTTGGTCTTCTTTGGAAGGTTTAGCTAATGCAACTTCTGTTTAGATATCAAAAGCCCATTTTGTTCTGTGTAGCTAAAACAGTCACAATATTCTTCTAGCTAATATCTATTGAATCTCTTAGTAGTAAACAATTTCTACATAAATGTACTTTATTTAAGCTCCATTATAACTCAGATAAATTCTTCTTAAGAAACTACGTTTGAGAAAAACAATTTAATTTATCTGTAGATCTGCGTAGCTAGGTGTATGATTCCCATGATGATTCCATGAATCTAGAAATTGTAGTAAATACCTAAGCTTATCTAAGTAAATTATAATACATCCGTCTTTTTTGTTGGTAGCTTGGTCAGCTGGCTACGTAATAGTTATTTCGGTAATGCTGGATATTGGTATAAGCTACTTTGGGTAACCGAAGAGAATTTATTTTGTATTGCGTAGTTTCTCATGCAATCATCATTATGGAACCCATCTCCCCGATTGCATTGAGCAACGTGTTTTTGGAATGTCCATTAACCGCACACACGCACAAAGCCAAAGTTGTACACAATGGCATGATGGTCATGAAAAAAGTAGTATGCAAATTCATGTTTCACGTAAGATAGACAAAGTCAAGCACAGCAGAGACAAAAACACGAAATGCCTCGTAATAATCTCGTCATTAACTAGGAGCGTTTAGAGTTTTTAGATAGATCCAGTGATTCATATTTTATGATTATCATGTACCAACAAGTTGTAAACATGCACAAAGTAGACATATAGATTTGTATCGTCCATCCTCAATGTGTGGGTAGATGCATGCTTTTAAATGGGAATGATCCAATACATTAGTAATTCAAGATGTAATAGAAGACTGAAATTGAGACTGATGATCATGAAGATAAGGGAAGAAGGATGATGAAATCTCGTTATTGTAAAGAAACAATAAACTACCTCACTACGTACGTCTTAGATTTACACTATGCCTACTTAGTACAACAAACTATTATAAATACAATGGTAGTTATGTACTTTTAGCTGCCAATCACTCAGACATTGTTACCGTCCATCAGCTTGTAATGAATGGCAGCATTCTATTAAAATACTTGTGGTTTTACTCCATTGTGTACTTTAGACTTATCCCACATTCCTCTCAGCTCCCTTTCATTATTTACGTATCTGATCAGCCTTAGATTTTCTATGGCTTTTCCTCCCAAATACTACTAACCATGATCATATTCAATTATTACAATAGAGCTATAATAGCCATGATAGATGGCTCAACAGTTAACTTGACATCTGTCCATTCGTTATAGCTTTAACAAGCATGGCGGATTTGCAACTACCCTTCTCCTTAATACGCCTACACACACGTGCAACTAATACCAAGATGCGATCCTTATTAATTTCCTATTAAGTACGAGTCATGCAATTTCGTGTCATGTCAAAAAATCCCCCTGACACGACATGCAGTAGGACAATATCAATTCTTGGATTATGTGTCAATCTTGTAATCATTTCTATAGATAATGGGCAGTAAAAGAATTACATAATATCTCCACAAAATCCGTCATAATGGTATGTTATTAATTATGTCACTACATGAACTATAAACTACTTTATGGGATTTGTTTTGAGATTGTGGAGGAACCTCATGCTCTTTTGGAGGTCAAAGCCAAATACTATTATAATAGAGATGCCTTATCACTCTCTGTGTTAATGAAATTGAATGATCTACAGAATTATTCATTTATTCATGGAAAGTCTTATATTGGCCATTTCTATTGGCAATAGGAAATTCCGCGATTGAAAGGATATCTATACTATTGGTACAGACAGTAGAATATAGAGTCATGCATAAGTATAGTGGGAGATCTCGACCAAAAAACAACAGTCTAGTCAAAGCAAGGTAAAGGTGAAATTCTGTGCAAATGATGATTCAAGAGAGACAGTACAGATAATATTATAGAAGTTGCAGGCCAAAATATACGTAAGCCAAATGAGCCAGAAGCTCTGAAGGTCGTTTCTCTTGTTTATATATTCCTTGGTAATCATACCAATTACTGTTTTCAATAATAGGCAATAAGAAGGCTTGTCTCTACATTCCACCTGCTTCATTCCTTCTTGTAGGCAATTCAAAGAATAGATAAATGAGTATGTCGATCTTCGCTACTCTCTCATTGTCCCAAGAAATAAGGAGTCAGATAATCATACGAAGCAAGGATCTTAATTCCATCATTGTTTTCTATATATCCCTATATACCATTTATACTCAATTAACATACTTAGATTTATTTATTCTGTGATTTGTAGTAGAAATGCTGTTTCATACTCTATAGTTAGCATTTTACTACTTTATGACTGACTACCTTCATTGGGATCCCCGTAGGCATCACTTATTCCATACTTAAAGTAATATTCAATTCCTCAGCCAAATCACAATTAAGACAATCTCAGCAATTTATTTCTCATTTTTTGCCTATTATTTATGTTGACATCGCCTAGTGAGATGACACTGAATACATTCAATATTGTTTTGTTCTGTACATCACAATTATAATGTCTCTGTCTTCAATCCATCGCTCAGAAATCATTGACTGGAAGATTAAGTTCAGCGAGTTTCTATTTTTAACTATTCTTAAGGACATTCCGCTTGGAATTAGCTATTATTAGTTGACTTAAGCTGCGAATCGTGAGGAAAAAACTAAAAGCACCTGTGCGTGTCTTTTTTAATGTCCATGAGTAATAAGATTCGCCAAGTACGTATTTTTATAAAACATAAAGCTATAATAAAGCTACTGCATAATTTTCCCTGGTTTCATATTGATGGATTTGTGATGGACTTCTGACATTTCTTAGCCCTATTTTCACGATAAGCGATTGCTTACTATATTTGGGACAATCCCTAATTGTCAACATCCTTTTGCCAAAACTTTTTTGACAGCAGAGTTGGACAATATTAGGTTGAAATTGGAACAGGTTATATTTTTGACAAAATGAAGGCAAATCATATGTCTGTAAAAGACACTAAAATAATAACGAAAAGCATTAGAACCAAATTTGTCACTCGAAGGACATCTTACAAGTTACAAGTACTAGTGTTTGCTAATTTTGGTTTATGATATTATTAAGACCACTGGTTTTGACTGCTGTAATAACGTTGAGGAAAACTTTCATCTCAGAGATGAAAACAATTGGAAGGAAATTATATATTTTGTGGCGTAAAGTTTTAGGAGGTTCGGTTGATGATTAGAGGAATTAAACAACTTCGGTGTGATTATGCAGGTTTTTGATGTTCTATTTCCCATAAAGAAACTTTTGTGGTCTCCATCGAGCTTTTGACAGGAGATGAATATTAATTCAGCGTTGTCAGCCTGAAGTTTTAGGTCGCGGTAGCCACAGGAGTAACTTTAAGAAGTCTTAGTCTAATCTCGAAGCATTATATCCCTGAAAAACAAAACGACGAAAGTTTTACAAAGTCCTAAGAGTTAAGTCACCATGCAAAAATTACGTAAGAGTGTTCTGGGTTGAAGAAGGCTGGTCGTACACAACAAGTGTAGTTAAACAAGTGATTTTATGATTTATTTAACTGCGGCTTTGGGCCACTGTGAGATGAGCTCGTTTACATCACTAACTTTTAAAGCTTTTATTAACTCTGGTAAGCCACTTGTTCATCTTTTATTCAAGAGCAATTTGAGCAAGATGGGACTTACTAATGCATGGAGCTGTCCTAGAATTTATGTAATCAACTTACGCAATATTTCATTCACAAAAACTTCTGAACAACCACATAGCCAACATCCTTGCAACGTATACTCCAAGTAAACACAATTTAATACAACTTTTCTTTACTATCCCTTTTTTACAAAAGTAAAAGCATTATTCCCTGGGATTTGCTTTTTTATTCAAGATTAAAGTGAAACTTGCGGAGCTCCAATGTAACTTTATACTAACCAAAATGAGACCTACACATAAAGCTTTAATTATAAGTTATCATTTGTAAATATTAAATCCATCTAGTATATAGCTTATATCTGGCTTATATAGTCTGCAGCTCTAAATCTCCTTTTCACACCTACGCTTTAACTAGTCTTATTCTACTTCTTGTTGTTATCCTATGGATTGGTGAATAAACGTGACAGAGGCTATATACTAAATACAAACAGTTTTAACTACACATTTTTTTCGTAAAACTCAGATTTTCAGACAAAAAAATACTGCACACGTTAATCACATTAATAACGGAACTCGCAGTAACTGTAGTAGTATATAGTAACAGGAAATTTACATTAATAGTGATCTAATTAGCAGCTACAAAAATGTACGATAAACATTGCTACAGTTTTAGTACCATGCACCAGAAACTTTATAATTTATATATCTCATGTCATTTATACTTATACATTTCATCTCCACTTTGCTGATTACTTGCACTCCGGAAATGTGCAATTAATTCCGTCAAGTCTGACATTGAACTCAAGAAAATTGACAATGGGAGATTATAATTAATTTAACGCTCATTTAACAAACACAAAGCAAATTCTTAGACTTGTCTACCTTTGCATCTAATGTGGATAGAATAAAATTCCGTGTTGTAATTGAAATGTAGATCATACATGTACTAGTTCAAGCATATAATACTATAGCTTTTAACATTGCATTGGGTGGTGCATGTTGACATTCTTTGCAATGTCGTCTCAGTTCAAACTTAGAAATTCAAAATCATAAAACTTGAATACAAAGTTTCTGCTGTTGCAAGTTTACAAGATGTTCACCTCCATTTTATTAGCTTGGCTATGGATGCTAATGACCATGACCATCTCTAATCTCACACAATGTCCCTCCTGCTGCACATAATGCATACAATGATGTACCTAATTATATTCAAGATGGTAATTAATAGCGCACGCTTAGAATAGTGGTGGAGGCACAGTTGAGTTATCCAACTAGCATTACGCCCTCCGTCTAATAATTCTATGCAGGAGTATCAAGCATAGATTTATTTGTATCTTAAGTAACAGGAGTACATTTAATACCACTATTTATATGTAAACTTTATAATTTTAAGATCTCTAATCGATATAATATCTTAAGAATTGTATACCCAAATATCCTCCAGAGAAAAACAACCAACTCTAACAACTTGCTACTGAGAAAAATAATATGCACATAACTCTTCGCTATCAAAATGGAAGACGTATATGGTTCAAAACCTCAAGACTGGTTTAGTTTTTATTTTCCCATAGATGTACATCAAGTAGGCGCTATAGGTATTTATGTAGGTCATTTCTCTGCATATTATCTGGTACGCACAATGTGTAAAATAAGTAAAAGTGTCTTGGTACAAATGTAAAAAATACATAATATCAAAGTATTCCGAAGAATGTAATGAATTTATCCTAACACAATATAATGCAAACACAGAATCTGAACTACAGATAATTAGAAAAAATAAGCGCAAAAACTTTAGTCATCTGTTCTGAACGAGATCATTGGTTTAAATCTAACCTTCATAAATTAACTAGCATACTGATTGTAACGATATTTGCAGCATTCTTTCTGGTCATAATCACTTGGGCACCTCAGTCGGTCTCTGTACTTTTATGTATTTAAGTAATGTAAAAAGTAAAAAAAAAACAGGCATGTTTTGCCTACCTGCAGCAAAAAATATTTTATGATGCAGTACAAACTCAGAAATTAGATGCTAGGTACTATCCTGAATCAGAAAATTTGTATCCTCTGTGATTCGTAATTACAAACGTAGCAATGGTATATTATAATCGGAATAATTATTTATACAGGTCACTGTAAAAAGTAATGATCTACATATGTCTTCTAATTTTGCGAGGGTAAATGGCGTATCGCACTGAGTACTGTTAATTTTTAGTATTGTGATAGGTACTATTAGCAAAGCAAACACATTCGCTCTAAAATAGCATAGGTAGTACTATTTAATGAAAATTATAGGCTGTATAGGTATGTAAAGTAAACGTATTTAGGTACAAAAAAATATCTGGCACGAATAATATGGTAACAAGGGGGAGTAGTATGTTATAGTTAGATATGCTTGAGACTTGAGACCACTACAGTCACATATGTATGCACAAAGAAAATGATTTAACTACCCATGTGTTTATGGGTCTTATAAACTTGTACTTTTTGTGTGTAATTGTGTGTACTTGAGTCTCATACCCATGCAGCTTATGATAATATTATTATGATGAAGATAATTAGTGTCACTTACGTATAAAAGTGTCATTGATAAATCCATGCATAAGAAAAAGGTAGGAGGATGAGTAGGTAGTTGAAAAGTAAACAGTCTGAGTAATTATAATTAAGATGTTAGCAAGCATGTTAGTAAATGAAGTCTAATCTCACGATTTTTCCTTGTATTTAATTACAGATAGCTGTGTGGGGCGATTGACAAAGGTGCAACGCTAATTAGGAATTAGCTGTACAGTTAATTAATAAATTCTACCATTGAGGATTTGACTGAGGAGAAGTTGGGACGTCTCGGAGAAGACGTAAGATGGCAATGGCCAGACACTGGCTATTCCGCGTGAGTGTGGCAGCGAATTTATTCGTGTTGGTGTATTTGGCTTTGTATTCATCATCGTCCGTGTCACCAACCCCGAATTCGGTGGAACAACTGAATTTAGGAGGAAGCAGTACAACCAACGAGCACGACTTGCTTCAGCAACCCGAAGCCAGTCGACTGCAGTTACAACAGCCGTCACAATCAGACGGGCCGCCATTAAAATCAACTGATATGAATAGTAATGTAGTGGACATGATGATAACTAGTAACAATAATAATAATAATTTAAATAGTGTTAATAGAGAGCAATTAGTAGTTACTGGAGAGGAAGGAACTGGAGACTCAGAAGATTTAGTGCCAGAAGAATTTGCCGGTGGAGGAGGCCAGGAAAACCGAGTGAACAAAGACTTTTCTGTAGAATCATCTAATATGGAAGAAAATAACATCAACAAAGTGACAATAACAGGGAAAATCCCAGTTCCCGCCAAACTATTTCCCTGTGATGATTACACTCCCAGAAGTTTTTACGGGCAGCGGGGACCTTTCTGGGTTCTGTACAATTATTTGACAGCCAGTCGTAAGTTCGGTTGTGACGAGTCAATCACGTACACGACTCATGCTGACTTTACATTTTTAGAGAATTTGGTTCCTTTATTGGAGAGATGGCAAGGTCCTATCTCTTTGAGTTTATATTCTCCAGGGACGGATTTCGGAGAAACTCTTAGTAGGATTGTTTATTTGAGGGAGTGCACTTCGCCTCTTGTCAAGGAGTTTGTAAACTTCCACCTCTTCTTCGATCATAAACATATGCCTAAAGTGAAAATCCCTGTGGACCCTTCGTCCATTACGATAAATTGTAGTGGGGTAGAACCTCCGAAATTTGGAGAGGGAATTGTCACATACAAGAAAACCAAGAAATTGCCTTACCCGGTAAATGTAGCAAGAAATGTAGCTCGGGAAATGGCCTCTACGCATTACATCCTCCCTTCGGATATTGAATTGTACCCGAATCCTAATTTAATCCCGGATTTCCTTGATATGCTCCGAAGAAATGACTCTGAGATTCAACGACCAAGACCGAAACTCTTTGTTTTGTCCATTTTCGAAGTCGAGGCGAATGTGACAGCTCTTCCATATGATAAAAGAGAGCTCGTCTACATGCTACACAACAAATCTGCCATACCATTCCACAAATATGTTTGTGCCGACTGTCATCGTATCCCGAAAGCCAATGAGTGGATTTCCGCCCCTTTCCAGAGTGGCATGAGAGTCTTCCATATAGGAAAAAGACATAAACCCTATCATCATTGGGAACCTATTTACATTGGAACTAAATTCACACCGAACTTCGATGAGAGATTAACTTGGGAAGGGCGCAGTGATAAAATGACACAGGTAACATTTAAATATTTTATACATTCGGCAATGGATCGTTTTCTTACTGCTAACAACTTAATGACATTTACACGAAAATGCTGTGCCCTGCAGACTTGTAATTAGTTTAACCTTGTCAAATTTTTTTTGGCACGGCATTCAGGAGTTAAATGGAATTTTCAACAATATTTATCTGTGGATTATTGCTAGTCTCATCACAATCACACTTTTAGCGTTTATGATCATAGGCGTCGGAACGTAATTTATTCTGGGGGGACAAAATGGCTTCTTCAGAAAGGGTGGGGGGCACCAAAATAATAAAATATTGGTAAAATGAAGACATATTGCCGCGGAGCGCGAAAATTTTTTTGATTTTTAACCCTTTTTGCCAAAAAAATCGCCTTTTCTGGTGCTTATGTTATTTTAGTTTGGTTTTTGAAACATTTTTAGGGCCCTCCTGGCCTTATTCTAGGGGGGACATTGTCCCCCCTGTCCCCCCGGTTCCGACGCCTATGTTTATGATCATATTAAATTGTTTACCATTCATTTTATTCATCCCTGAAGAAATGAATAAAAAGTTAGCACTCAAACTTATATACTTCTAAAACGTATATAAACTGAAGCATACAAACCTTTCAGAGTAACTCAATCGAATAGCGAAGGATATCAGTAATATATCCATTAAAATTGTCTAAAAAATGCCTAACAGTCCGTAAATTGGATAGGGAAGTACTTTTGCTTTTCGGTGGATTCCTGACACTTTCTGTGTCTGTGTATCATTATTATAAATTGCTTGTATTACTTATTGACACTAAAAGCTAATGACAATTATAAGCAATTAATATTTATCCATATAAGGAGTATCTTCTATGCACACGTAAACGTAATATGTTTTAAAAAAGCAACCTTACCTTAAGTAGCCAATTACATCTTATTTTAATGCAATTAATTCTTGGTAATTCACAATACCCAATCTAGTATAAAGATATTTATTAACTGTAATAGTCTTTTTTGTAGTCAGCTGTCATTATCATCTTAATCTTTCACAACTATCACAAAAAGTTTAAAAGGTTTTTCATTGTAGCGGAAATGAAGTCATATATTATCATACAATACAAACCCTAAATATATATTACGTATGAATATTACCCTGCTATATGATATGCCGACACAATAATTTGTTCATTACATTCAAAGAACTATATTTTCCTACGTATCCATTGCGTTGCTACAAGTCAAGCAAGGCAATAAATAAAATTGTCTAACTGCCAAAATGAAAAAAAGACTTCAATACGAAAATGTAGTAAATTAAATGCGAACGTACTAACTACTGTCCAATTAAGTGCTTCGACTGTATTTACATGGTCCTTTAAATGTAAACAAGACAAATGAAGTCATCCTCTTGAAAGTCGTTTTAACTGATGCATGATGAATTTTTAAAAAAATCAGCAGTTTACAAATGTGCCTGTGTACGCAATTAAACGATTGTTATTTGTAGGCATTATTTTGGCAAGAGAAATGCTTAGGAATTAAGAACTTTATAGCAACATTCTCATTAATTATGCAAGAATTTCAATGTTAGTGTTGCATGCTGATTTGGTACTTTACTTTAGCAGAAAGACGTGCTTCAGAAAGAGTACCAACACACCAAAGAAAGTTTGCAATTCTTTTTGCAGTACTCATTTAAAGCCATTTGTTTTGGCAAACTTAGTTTAGGAAAATGTATTTTAAAAGTTTGGCCAGGAGCAATCTGTTTATTGTAGCAGTAGAATATTTTCGCTAAAGATTATGCTAATTTTTTCATAGAGAAAACGTTAAAAATTCAGAACCAATGAAATTAGTTAAATATTATTTTGGACCTAAGATTTAAAACATTTTTACCTGAAGGAGACTGGAGACCTAGAATTTGTGTAGCGTATAATATTATAGGAACGTAAGCAAAGCGACTAAACTTACCATCGATTAATACATCAAAGCTAACATGACTTGGTCACGTTTTCATGAGAAGTGATGAGCTTTCCGTGCTGAGGAAATTACTTTTCCAATAATTACAAGATTTTCCATACTTACTAAAAAAATTCCAACACATGTGTGCAGCCAGTATTGATGGACATATTTGTATGTAGCATTGTAATGTTGAAACGTAGGGAGAATAATTATGTAGGTTGTAGAATTCCTTGTGGTCTAACTAATTATGTATTGTTTGGTTACAGGGCTACGTGTTATGTGTTCTGGACTACGAATTTCATATTCTCGACAATGCCTTCCTCGTCCACCGACCCGGGATCAAGAGGACAAAAGTCATTCCTAAGAAGAATCCTGTGGTCGCCAAACAAAATACAGTCATCGCAAAAATCATTTTACCTGAACTCAAACTTCTTTATGGAACTAAACCTGGCTGCTATGTATAAAATAGAGTTAAATGTAATTAGTAGATATAGCATTTAGATAGGAAAACAATTTGACATTTTTTGGATTGAAATTACCAATATTGGACAAACGGAAGTTTTGTGTATTGTAGTTATTTGTAACTGTAAAAAGTAGTTATGCGCCAAGAAAGCGTGTAAATGTGTATTTAATTACATTAATTAAATGGAAAAGTGTCTAGCGTACAGTAAGATGCTTGATGCATATATTTTAGTGTGTTGAGCATTTGTTATTATTGTTGTACTGTATTCATGTATTTCATTCATCATCTTGTTCAAGTTTCCCATGTCATTCCATGACGAAGAAACATTTTTTGTAAATGATGATTGTATGATTGTATTTTTGAATTGAATGTGCCAAGTAATTGCGAGTGGATGAAAATCGCTCTCCCTATTCGTCATAAGATGTCATTAAGTAAGGATAGAATACAATATACATAAGTATACCATCTTAAATATGCCATGTAATGTTACTTATTACTAGATGTTTAAAATATTTGGCAAATTGGGAAAAAATTATGGGAAGTTTTTGCAACGGTGCACTTTTGTTGTTGTACACCGTGAGTCAGAACTATGTACACAAAGTCTAGGCCTTGTAGCTCCTAAACGGAGGCTGCTACGGAAATGAGGCGACCACCATTGGAAAGAGGGATAACCTAAAAATAAAATGAGCTATAAGAATATTTTTATTGAGTTGCATTTTGCAATTTAAAAATCAAAAAGTCGAAGGCCAAAATTCAATGTTAAATTTTCCAAATAAACATAAAACTCCTTTTAATTAACTAAATCTGTTTGACGGTTTTCGGTGATTGTTTGCAACGATTTCCAAAACGATTTGAAAGAGGAGTTCATTAAAAATCTTTTGGGGAGGAAGAAGGGAATGAAGGGTTTCCCTTGAAAAACGTCTTGAAGATTCAAGCTCGTTAAAACTGCGCATTTAAAGACGAGACAAACACGTTTTTCAAGGGAAATCCTATATTTCCTTGAAATTCGAAAACGAATTCATTTTCTCGTCAGTCTTAAAGGAATTTAAACGCTACTTTGCAGGTGACACTCGCTGTTGACTCTTTAAGTTGGTCTCTTTCGCTCCAAACGGCCAATATGGTGTTTAACTCATGAAAAGGTTAAAAATTTAGGTAAAGAAGCCACTATACTGCAAGAAAGACGCAAAAGAGTTTTAATGAATTCCTCTCGCAATTTGGCTTGCAAATCGTTTGGAAGGTGTTGCAAAAAATCACCGAAAGACGACGAACAAATTTAATAATTAAAGGGAATTTAACACAAAATTTTGGCCTTCGACTTCCTGATTTTTAATTTGCAAAACGCAGCTCAATAAAAATATTCGTATAGACCATTTTAATTTTAGGTTATCCCTCTTTCCAATGGTGGTCGTCGCATTTCCGTAGCAGCCTCCGTTGAGGAGCTATAAGGCCTAGACTTTGTGTACATAGTTCTGGCCCACCCTGTATTGTAGGTATGGATTTGTGGAGTGGAGAGTTTAATTTATTTTCGTACGAATTGCTAATTAGTTACTACAAATACGGTTAGTCATGAATCCTGATGTATTTAGACATTTTAAAAAAGAAGTTTATTTAAAAGGTGATTTATATAAGATAAATGTTTCCCAAGACGATCTGCTACGAAAGTAAGACAAATCGCTAACGCTAAAAACTTTACTTATTTTGTATATCTGACGATGTGCTCAAGTCACGTTAGAAATTAGTATAACGAATAGTTAAGTCAACGTCAACTACCTGTATAGTTACTGTTGCAGTACTGATTGACAGTATTTGTGTTCAGTGAAGAATGTTGACGTCGTAAATGACCCAAAATGTATTTATTTCTCGAGAAGAATCTCTGTAAGATGTAGTTTCTAAAGAATGAATGATATAATATGTTTAGATGGGTTTGAAAATTGTTATTTAATCATTACACGAACTACTTAAACCCTAAATGATCGCTTTTCTAAATCGTCTTATACATTCCATGTGTATTTCCAAAAGAACTGTTTTTAATTGTAGTTGAAAACTGAACATTTCCATATTATTATAAGCTGGGGATGTTGCGAACAGGATTTTTGCTGCTGAAGATGTGTTTGCGTCCCTGTTGAAGATAAGAAAACGTGACCGCCCTCTCCTGTACACTAGCTCTGTGCCTTCGGTGATAAAATATGCTATTACAAAGTACTTAGTTAAACAAATTTTTACTGTTGTTCAATGTTATTCTGTGCTCTGTCCTTTCGAAATGTACTTTTATCTACATCCTACCTCCCCGACTTTTTCTTGCTTCTAAACAGCCTACAGTTGTTGATTTTATATAGTAAGCTGTAAGTGAACTGAACTATTTATTACTGCAAAAACTCCGTCTCCAAATCCAATCACGTTCACTGTGTACCTAATAATATTATACCTAATCTGTAGAGGTACTTATGCAATTGACGTATAATAAATCTAAGTGTTTGTATACATAAGAGAAAAAAGCTTGAAATCATGCAAAAACATTGTAGTTCCGGTCAATGATATCGACTATAAGGATTAGGATATGAATGTCTTGTCATAGGATAAAATAGCTGTACCTACTTATAAATTTACTTAAATGCATTCTTTGTGTTTTATTACATATCTGTGATAACTGTAATCAAGTATTTGTAATCAATCACGTAAACGGGAATCTATCTATTTATGTCAGCCAAAAGGCAGAGCCAGAGCTAAGAACTATTATATCTATGCTATAATCCACAATGAATATTTTATATGCATACCATAGGTATATTGTGCAATATTTGTAACAGTATACTTCTCTATCCGTACTATATTATACTAGCAGATCAGATATCCATACCAGTTGTCTCAAGAAATGAAATTATCGCAAGCAACGCAGCCTAAAAAACCAATCTAAATGTATGTACTATATGTGGATATTATAATATATCAAACCGGTGAAACTAAATAAAAGGAAAATTAACCAGATAAAGCTCTTATCCAACTCCATTTTGACTTGCTATGACTTCTACTGCATTATTATTGAATATTATTACTGTACAGTTTATGTGAAGACATACTACACGGTTTCAGAGATTAAAGTATCAATATGTCTATTAATTATTATAATCGTCAATAAAAATTCTACCGTTCACAAATAGGTTGTGGTTAGATGATCACAAATAAATATTTCTTCCTAAATTCATTTAGAACAATAGACTAAAAAATCTCAGTTCGAGGAGAAATTGTAATAGTGTGAGAAATAATGAAAATAAAAACATTTAACAACACATCAACTCTTCATTTAATTGTGCAATAAAAACAAAAAATTATATTTTCTGATCTGAGAATATTATTTCCTATGTCATGTCATTTTGGATCTACTAATCAATCGCTTGATCAATGGCACTGATTACAGAATGCGTAGAATAAAATATTATAACTTAAGAACAGGTTTCCTATTATTTCTATCCACTCCCCTCGGCTTAAGTTTTAAAAATGAATAACGCATATTATTTATTTAAGTGTAAAAGACTTCTTTCCTTCCTCCTTTCCTCTTCCAGACCAATACTAGAAAGATGAAAGTTTCTTGTTACAGATGAGAAAAAGGAACATGCAGGATAATATACAGAAGCTTGCATACAGTAGTTGTGGAACTATACTCCTTGCAATAACTTAAACTGGCACCAAAACTTTCACCCGACATGTACAAACTATCTTTCACCCGAACCAAAACAAATTTTAAACTTTCACCCAACCAACAGCCAACCCAACCATAAACAACAGCAACATTCTTTCTGTGCCAACTTCAAACTATATTATAATACATCACATGTAATGAAGTAAAAGTTAGTGTGCATGATCAATATGATTAATAAAAGCAAAAATGTAAGCCATATTTCCTGGTTTGGTATTAATCATTATTATTGTCCATATGATCCAAGAAATCTAAGTACATGGAGATATTATTGTATTATTTATCGTCGTGTCATATTATTAAGTAAATATTACATCTGCTCATTACAATTCACTAATTACTTTCTTTGACTGACTAATTTTGGCTGCGTGAGCAATATAGTTGATGGAGAAGACTAAAATATCATTCCATTGCTTCCTACAAAGACAAAATGAAAGTAGGCACAACAAAGTACATAGCATATCTGCAATATATATATATATTTAAAATAGAATAACGTTGTGTTCCCACAAAGGGTATTTATACGGTTATACGTGCTCACAATACCAACAATAATTGAGACAACTACTTTAAATGTGTAGTATAACAAAAAGTGACACTCTTGAGCGATCAAGTTTAAGCATTCATTATTGTGCTTGGTAATCACATGAGTTGGGTCATAATTCACATGGATATTTACAAATAAAAGGATTTTACATTTGCGTATTTACAATTTGACGTAAGATTGAATTAAGGGCAGGAGGATGAAGGAGTATATGTAGACTAAGAATATAATATTAACTAAAGAAGGTGGTAACCGTTCTTTTTGAAACAAATGTGAATACACGAATTCAGACTTAAGGGACAATACTTTTTGTTAAAATCCATACTAAATGCAAGTGGCGATGAAGAAATAAAGATAAGAATGAAAACTGGCTTTCTAATTGTTAATTACAAATTAATTTTCATCAATATTACAATATTCCTTGAAATAAAAAATGGTGAATCAACAAATGTATTCAAGAGTAAATATACAATTCAACATTATTTAGAGGTCTCATTTAAAATCCACAATCGAAATTAGAAACAGGAAGTAGTACTATACTATATAACAGAGCATGATTTAAAAGATTGATTACGATGAAATATCTGCAAGTTTATTATGCAAACAACGCTATTATTTAGCACAAAGAACCTTTTTTTAAAACAGTTTCGATTGAAATAAAACAAAGATTTCCTCTGGTTAGCGAAGAAAGACTTTGCGTCTACTAGGTTTGACTTTTCGCTTTTGCAATGATTTCTATAACCTATTCCGCTGACGATGAGATAATTGAATGGAAATGTTTAAACGTTTACAACTTTGCAGGTGTGTTCTGAAGCGCCACGAGTTGCATATCCAGAAGAGTTTGCTGCAGTGCAATTTTAAACTGGTCTGCATGTGTTTCAGGACTAGAATTAAATGCCGAAATTCCAAAACTCATTTCGTTATTCCTTGGATTGTAACAACATCCATATCCATCAGGTACCAGAGGTCCATAACACATAAATGCTTGATTTACAGATGGTACCTACAAAATTGAAAGCCATTTACGGTTATGAGAAAAGTCAGGAGATGTGTGATAAAATACACACACACACACACAAATATATATACTACTATATTTACCTGGCTAGTTGAAAGTCGAAAATGAGTTGACTGCACAAAACCAGCATCCAAGAACAGAGCAGGCACATCCATTCCATTTTTCAGGGCGACCGTTTTCAATCCGAGTAAGTGTCTGTCTACACCCAACCCTCTGACAGCATTGGCAGCGTAGTTCTTATGACCATCAATAGCTTTCTTCATATACTTGAATTTTTCTTGTGGTGACATGGACTTGTCCAGCAAAGCTTTTGAAAAATTGAGCGCCTCCTCAGAGCATGATCGAATAGTTTCCGTCCTTCCACTTGCAAACATTCTCGTAGAAGCAGATTCATAATGAGCTCCTGGAATTCCGTGGATTCTACACAATAATCATTATTTGTTAATAAAGAAAAGAATTGACAAAAATTTAAAATCGTGAAAAAAAATCATGCTAAAAACTAAATTACTTGAAAAAGGCAGCTTGAATTGCCATCTGAATGTAACTGTCAGGACTCAATTTGCAACTTTTGATAAAATCTTTTCCATATTTCTGGAAAGTGAAGCATGCCATGTCCAAGTCGTCAATAAGTCTGCATAAAAGAAATATTAGGTTTTTACTCTTTAAAATTTACTTAAATATACAAAATATTTTAGTAGACAGTATTAATTACTGCGATTTCCTTACACATCCAAATGTTCTTTAGCTTCGGCTATAGCCTTCATTATTTTCTTGTGTTTTAGATCAAATGGTATTTGCTCAGGTATCTGTTCAAGTTTTGTAGGAGCGCTGTCACTTTTCAGGAGTGGTGCATACTTTGGAAGATTGTTAACGATGTAATCCATTAAATTAGCAATAGGAGGTCCTTCAGCTGGACTGTGTTCATATGTCAATCCAACTTCTCCTTCAGCTCCAATAATAAATTGAATGGTTTTATCAAACCAACGGTTTCCAGAGTTAGTTCGATTCCCGTGAATCATCTGGAGTGCCGCTACAGTTTGCTTCTCACTCAAAGCTGGGTCTTCCACACCAGCGGCGTCAACTCCTGGCTTAGGGAAGCTGAGTGGTCTGTTATGCCGGTCAATTGAAACGACAAAAAGAGATTCGGCGATAATTTTCATAGATGCGGCATTTACTGGATTTTTGCTCAAAATTTTGTAGACTTGTCCCCAGGTATTTCTGTTTGCTGATGTTAGTATCCCAACAGGAATACCCTGCAGACCAGATGTTTGCTCCACGACGTATTTGAGTTGCTGCAGCAGTTGTGTCGGATTCAAAATGTCTCCTTTATCGTTGTAAACGGGCACTTTGTAGAAATAAGTTTTGTAGGCGACTACAATGTAACGACTGTTGGGGTTGTAGCTGAGTTCATCTCGAATAGGGCCCGGATTTCGATTGGTTCCAAAAACTTTTCTGTATTGAGACATATCTAATTGGAGACTTCCCATCATGTCAGCTTTTATCGTTTCTTTATCAATTGACTGCTTGTAAGAAAGAGCTCCATATATCAACTTGGCTCCATAACTTAATTGCTCGTCTTTAGATTTAAAATTTTCCAATGGAAAAACAAGGCCGGGACTGGAATAGACAACAACTGGCCATCTGTACTCCAAGTAGGCAGAATTCAGCCACCATTCTGATAGCTTCATACATATTGAAAATAGCATTAATGATTTCCTATACGAAAATGTGGACAAAAAATATGTCCCAAAACTTAACAGTGCCTTCCACTTTAAAACTTACCCAATTTTCTGTCTGTGCAGCCCGCTGTTCAAGAAGCTGTTGTAATTTTGTCCCAACTCCTCCTTCAGAACCGAAGTCAATGACTAATTTAGAAGTCTTCTCGAATTCGTCGCTGGTTAGCAATGGCTTAACACTCCTACACACCAATGACATTTTATTAATTGGTATAAAATATTAACACAGTCTTTCCAAAAATGAAAAATATCTTTTTCACCTTAAATATTTGCTTAGAGTTTCGTTGAGCGGAGGAACAGGCAATTTGGGTAAAACATTCATAGAATCTTGCTGCGGCTGAAGTTTTTGTTCGGCACTCACAGTATTTCCGTAGTGTGCAGTAGATGAAATTCCTCTTGCATGATGCTTGATCACTGCAGACACTGGTGCTTTTTGAACAAATCCAGATACCATGTTTCGGCACGAGAAAAAGATGTTGCTCTTCATGCTGACAAATGCCTTCTGCGGCCAGTGGTCTTTTCAACGAAACCCCACTTGACCTCAATCTGCTATCATATCACAACATACAGTTAACTTATTCACATGTCATTCCTTCTTACATGTTATCTAAAGTTTATCATAACTAGCTGGCCTTGATTTTCTATGTGAACACCTACTTGTTTAGTTTATACGAATGATATATCAACATTGCCATTACTGTTATTTATCTATGTGGACTATTATATACTGTATACTAGGCAAAAGGACATTATTATGTAAGTCTAAATGATAAACATCATAACATAGCATAGCAATAATAGCAAATAGCATCTGAAATATTAACATTAACCGTATCAGTCACTGTGGATGGTATATAATATGCATAAGGCATATATTTACATACATATTATTATAGAGAGGTACGAGGCGAGGTAGAAGGTACGGCACAGTACACTCAGTACAATGAAGATAGATGCGAGTTGCCGCACGCACTAAAGGCTGAAAGGAAGACCCTTCACAATCTGTAATTATGCTAATAAAAGTACCTTTACCACAACAAAGAGCTACTTTTACTTTTGCATTTTTTCGGCGTAAGCCACATCACAGCTTCAAATAGCATTATGCACTGCTTTTGGTTATGTGTAGGATATAAATAGATGTTAGAAAATAAGCTCGCTACCTCGGACGGGCTAATCGAGAAAAAAAAAGATTTTTGATCAAAATCTAATTGCAACAATCGTTGTTACTTTTACTTGTTACTATTAATGATAGCAGATTCCTTTTGTGACAAAAGTATATGCGAAGAGGACTAACTTAATTCTGTTGAGTTTAGGTTAGGTCACATTATGGATCCTTTATCCTACACAAAAATAATCGAAACCTACTACCACACTACCACCAACCGAAGGAAGATCATGAAGAGAAATAAATAATATATGTATATGTCTATATATGAGCCGCTCATTGGTTTCTTTACGAAAAATTACAGTCTTCTGTTTAGTAATCATACCATTCATGAGTTAACTACTTTCTTATGTCCTATTATCTCCATTCGCGAGAGTATTGCATAGGTTATGGTAAACTCTATTTAGTTACTGCCTTTAGGATGAATATAACTATTATATTTATTAGTAGTAATACAGCTAAGAGACATCTGGCTCAAAATAACTTTTATGTTCAGTTTAGTTAAGTATAAAATCAAAAATAAGTGTTGTGTTGATGCGTTACTGCTACTGCACTTTCCAATCCCAAAACAAAAGGTATCGTTTACGTTTAGTCTGCTCTATATATACATCATATTATTATACGTACTGCATGATGTTCATAATACACTTACACTTGCTACTATACATTGTACACTTACTATTACTACTGTGATGATTTATTTAAAGCATCAAAAATAAAGGCTCCAAAAAATAAATCATTTAATTTGCACCTAAACTAAACCTTATATAATGCTGTATTGATGCAATGGCAGTTGCAAGAATTTGGCATTGTGGATTATACAGTGTATTAGCACATACCTATGACCTAAGTGATAACTGTGATCTCATCGTAATTAGGCCTTAAACTTAACCTAAAATGTACGCAAGGGAAACCAAAATTGATGAAGATCATGACAATTGGCCTGTTTAACGGAAATGATGGTTCTTTTTACAACATAACATAGAGTTAGAGATTTCATAGATTATTATATGATAGATAGATGTATGTAAAAAAGATATAGAAGATTGTAATTGGATTTAAATAACTGACCACACTTACGAAAGAAATCAATCCAATAAAGGAGTGTTCAGCCAGTATATCCACCACTTCGGAGTTTGATGTCCTCACAGATGCATTTACTTGAAATGTCCGGTTATTATGATACTACTCGTTTTGAGAACAATTAACTGATTATTGACACTGAATATTTTATTGAGTATCGTGAAGCTATATATTTTCAATGATAAAGAAATCTAACTCTATCCACCCGGACCCCTTTTACCCATGCATATCTAATTCCGGGATGGCAATTTGTGTCGATATTGGTAAATTGATAAGAATTGTAGAAAAGAATGCAAAAGTAAGTGCAAAGTGCAACTGCAAACTGCAACTCCTCGGCCTTGCTTGTATTCTTAGCTCATATGTTGTTTACCTCTCGCGTATATCGATTAAGTCTGTCTGTCTACCGAGTGAGGCAGTTTTAAACAGACGGTTTACTAAATAATAATAATTCAGTGAGTAAAGATTTCCTGAAGGAACCTAGGAACTTTCTAATTTCTCGGTTGGATTGGATATATTTATTTTAAAAGTTAAAAGATTTTAGTAGTTACCTGCGTGCATTTATGGGGTGACAGATAAGTGTTTCTTAAATTCGTGAAATAGGAAATTTGGAAGACCAACCCCTGACCTGGTAAGATTCGAAATATTTTTGTTGCTATCTGCACATCGTTAGAGCATCTACTTACTAGCAACTGTGATGATAACTGACTAATTTACTGAATTTTAGTCCTCTAGTCTCTAGGTTCTTGTTATTGATTGTAGAAATGGATCCTAAAATCGAGTTCGAGATACTGTCGGAATCTGATCAGTATGACGATGTCATCGATGAGCTAAAAACTTTTGCGGATGAAGTAATAATGATCAGTGATCTTCCTGATGAGATTTTGGAAAATATTTTTTCCAGAGTATCTCCATACGACGATTTAGAAGCGGTGAAAGCTACTTCCCGTCGATGGAATCGCGTAGCAAAGAGTATGGGAGTATATTATTGTCTATAAAAATTCTTAGACAAAATTAATAATATAACTAACCATGAAATCGTTAATTATGATTCATGATGATGGATAATGAATATCGATACTAATCTAGAGCATACATATGAGTTTATGACCATATATTTAATGATATTTAATGTTATTTTTTGAACAGAGGTGATTTCGACAAAACAAAATACTTTTGAACAATCAATTATTGATGGAAACCTTCAATGTGAATCTATTTCTGCGAAATATAACGAAAGTGGTCGGTTAGTTGACCCCTGGATAACCGAAAGGTTTGGCCACATGTGCTGCTATTATGGTAAAGTTTTCTTCGAAAATTGTGGTGTAATTACGAAATCGAAATTTGATAAATTGTAATGAATGTGAATCTAATTTTTCAGACAAAGGAATCTATGTTGTCGGCGGAACGACACATACTCCTACAACTTTTAATGATATGTGGCGGTTTGATCTTAATTCCCGAACCTGGTCACGGTGCTTAGCCTCTGGTCAATATCCTTCTCCTAAAGCTTTGGCTTCTTTTGTCCAATATAAAGATAATCTTGTTCTCTTTGGAGGATGGTCGCACCCTGCACCATATCCATTAATGCAGGTGAATATCGCACAATTTTTTCATCAATTTATTATTTCCAGTGCTATTCCACAACACCATGTTTCGTTTTCATTTCAGCCATGGCGAATATTCGATGAGTTGCATATCTACAATTTTACAACTAATCGATGGTCTCAAATTGTTACAGCGTACAGTCCCCACCCAAGTGCAGGTCATTCGGCGTCAATTCACAATGATAAAATGATAGTGTTTGGTGGAAGGACGTTCGATCAAAAGGAGCAGTCATATCCAATGTATATAGCACTTTTCTTATTTGTATGCAGTCATTATTAAACACTACTTTATTACAGTATTGAATTCTTATTGAATTCCCTTTTGATAACCTTGTCACAATTTAACGTATCTTATTTAAATTCCATGTTGTACAAATTGTTTTATTTTTTGAAATATTTAAAATTTTGCGACATATACTAAGTTTCAAACACTTTGTAGCAATATTATAATTGAAAGTAATTTGTGGTAGTATGTTTTGTATTTTGTATTATCTACCGAGGAAAGAATAGAAAGCTAGCGAGGATTTGTAGCCAAAGAAAGTTGCTTTCTCTTGCAGATCTGTACTAAGCAAAGGGAAAGTACAGTAGGAAGCTACTTTTCTTCGATATGTAAACTTGATAATAACTTAAATGATAAAGATTATAACGCAACTGTGTTCACAACTTTGGTATAATTAAAAGTTGAAATTTTCCTTTCAGTCCCTTGATGTATTTCCACTTAACCTTGTCTTTATACATCGTCAATCAATACCCTCTATTCAGTTAGTTCATAATTGATAGTTTCTATCTTTGATGATTTGATTGTGCTATTGTTTAATTAATTTAGGTATTTTGTTTATGCATTGTAAGAGACATCTTTCAACTTTTTTACAGTTCTAAGTCTGTGTGGATGTTTGACTTCTCTGACCAAGAGTGGTACTTGGTGAAGACTGGCGATGAGATTCCAGCGAGGTATGGCCAAACGCAGATTAGCATTGACGATTCTCACGTTCTCATTATAGGAGGTTGCGGGGGTAAGCAGTTATATTTTTTGAAGAATTCTTTGAAGTTAAATTATATAGGATTGTCTCATGTTTCGGAATTCACCCTTACTATTTCTAATGAACGTTTGCAGGACCTAACCAAATATTTTCTGATGTTTGGCTGCTTCACTTTTACAAAGACCGAAGAAACCAATTTTTAGGAACATGGACTGAAGTTACAATCAACAGTCTTTACAGTGCCATACCTAATGATTTTCATTATTCTGGATGCAAGGTACTCTTTTTATTTCATTTCTATCTTGGAGAAATTTACGTTTAAACAGATGTCTTATTTCTTAACACCTACGTAAATATGAATTACAGATCGGTTCAAGTGTGATATTTTTTGAGAGGTCGTCGCCCATGTCTCCATTTTTGGCTTTCCTTCAGTTTGATAGTGATTCATCACCACGAGGCGGTGGTCCCCACTCAATGGAAAATATTGTCTTTGAAGCCTCTCGATCTCAATCTCAAACCTATTTTCATTCCAGATGCTCATCTGGTCTACGGCATCAAGGAACAGCAACGATGCCAATGTATACGCTTGATATCTCTAAGGTATTTATATAGGCATAATAATAATTATAAGTTTGATCACAGTATTCAAGGTACTGGATGTGAACGCAATAAAATCAATAGTACAACAATGTATACATTTTCGGCCTAAAAAGAAATTTTTTAATTTTTGCAGGTGCTAAGTGATAATTGTGTTTCTTGGACAAAAGAAGCATCCCCACCGAAATTTCGTCGACCCAATGAGCGTCTATTGTATTCAATGGTTGTTGGTCGAGCTGAAATTGTTTTATTCGGCGGATTTTACAAAGAACATAATGTTTCCAAGTGCCGCGTCTCTAATGACGTTTTTGTGCTTAAAACTGTACACAAAAGTTATTAACGAATATCTCCAAAACTTCATCACAGTCACAACAATGACGCTATGATATATTACGCTAATTGCAGCCTACACATGTGCTTTATGATCATACTCTACATATTATGCAAGAAAATTATCTGAATGTCTATTAATGTTTTATTAAAGTCTGATGCAATTTAGCTCAATAAAATACCCACAGCCATAAAATTTTGCTCCTTTCTAAAATTAAATAAAAGCATAAATAGACTAAAAATCAAAGGCTGAATATTAGTGAAGAGAATAACTCCGAATCCATAGGACCCCTGCATGGGGTATGTTTGTCTATCCTATTATTTCAAAAGACAATTTTTGTCGATTTTTATCTCCAAAACGTATATGCGTTTGGTGTATGATTTTCTTCACATGTATGCATCTTTTTATTCTCTATAACCTCCTGGCATCCTTTTTTAAACACGATTTGGTTTGTTAGGAGCTCTGAGGGACACAAGTTCCAAAGGGATAGTGAAAGTCAATAAATATCATCAAAATTCTGTACATAGTACATGCAACACATGCACTATTGTTTTTTTCTCCTTTCCCCGGTAAGGAAAAGCTGCCTCAGACTATATCACGCGTTCTTAATACAGTACTTTCTCTTTCGTAACCCTAAAATTTTCCTCGACTTTCACTATCACACACATGACACATTGAAATCTCGTCAATGAAAACCGTTTCAATTATAATCAGAACATCTTCTGGGGCTACTCTGCTTATTACGATCGGATGATATAATTAACTGATGATAATGAATTTAGTTTAAAATTGACCAAATGCCATTTTTATTTTGAAACTCTACAATGACTTGTACCAGTCGACATCTGACCAGCAGTGTTGACTCAAGTTGACATCAATTACAATATTATAGGTACTTATCATTAGATGTATTACATAGTATAGTACATTTGAGAAGTAGGATACAGAACACAAGGACCAGAAACCCTTCAGGATATAGGATGATGATTGGGTGATGTAATTTTGGTAATAATTACATTACAGGTTAGGTATCCAACATTATAGTCAACATCAACATTCGAACTATTTCCACAAATTATCTTTCACGTCGTAGTTATAATTATATTTTATTTAGGTATTTACACGAAGATTGGAGTAGTTCAAAGTACATTATTTTACGACACATAGTTTGAGTTTACTACGAGCTCGGTGAGAAGAACGAATGGCAATTTGGCAATGTATGTACAGTACAGATACAGACGTGGAAATAAGATAAACACGAATGCCGACTTACGAGTACGAGTGATACGATTCGATTAGCGTAAAGGATTTGATAGGGTTAGGACATAATTTAATTCTTTAGCAAGTTGGACTTGATTTTAATTAATACTAATACAACTACACTACAACACTACTCCAGCGTCGAATTCTACTCTACTGCCTACCTCCTATACACACAGTAACCTGTACTCTGTACTTGTACATAAACATACATATACAGTAAATGTTGCTCTACAAATAAACTACCTATAATAATACAGCATATAATATATTTACATTAATGAATGTCTGTTGGACTTAAGTCGATTTATTAAACTAAGCTTATCTCACACTTAAATCCCAAACAAATCCCTCATTATCTACTCGCTAACTAAAAATATCTATTCTGTGCATTAAAGAACCTTGTTCGAAATAAATTGTAAACGCTCAAACTTACGTGTAAATAAATTACTTAATTAAATCAAAAGCTAATACAGTAGACAGACAGATTGTATCCCACGTTCCTTTTCAAACACTCAGACTAACATAAGAGTGATATCGCTGAATATTTCTTTTCAAAATATCAGCACAGGGGCCAAGAACACGCTCGAATCTCGCTCGGTCTAATTTAACACATTTCAACTCGCCCTGAGCAGTGACAGTGGCCGCTCTGGGTCTGTCCAGAAGTAACGCAATTTCCCCGAAGTAATCCGATTTTTCCAATTCGCCAACTTTTACTTCAGAACTGTCGATCGTTTGCGTCACAATTGCCGCTCCTTCAACAATGATGTAAAATTCATCTCCGTGGTCCCCTTGTTTAACAATAGTCGCTCCAGGCTCAAATGTAACTGGCTCCAAAGCATCCGCAATAGTTAGCCGCTCCCACTCGTCCAGATTCTCTAAATTATTCAAATAAAATATTTTCTTTTAGTATTTAACAAATTGTTTGCCAAATAAAACCCTAAAAATATAAGCCATTCGTTGTAGATAAGCTTTCTTTCATACGCTTTCAATTAAACTTGATTTTGAACACTGCAAAGTTTAAGTATTACTGTCACGAAGTTATGAAAGCTTAGCTTTACATAGTCTTCGTCATGTACGAACAAAATATATAAGAGCTCCGTTAGTACAAGTAAATAATGCATAGAGTTGCAGGAAATCAAGTATGATAAGAAGCATAATATAATAGCTTAGGCCAAAATTCTCAAGACAAGGTTCATTCATACTATGTGTAATACCTGAAACCAAACAACCGAAAAAGACTAATGGAAAACACATTTTTTCACTAAAAATTCCTACCGAGAGAGCGCATTTAATCTCAGCCGAGTCAGCCCCTCGATGCGTAAAATAGTGAAGAATCTCTTCAGCCTTTGGCACAAGGTACATAAAAGTCAATATTCATTATCGTCAACACAACTTACAACAACATTGATGCAACATAGCCATTAAAGCTACCTTATACATTTTTGGGAGGGATGTGAGTCTCTGCAACATCCCACAGCCCTCCTATTCACTCATTTTTACTAAATAACATTTCACGTCAGTAGTGCTCAGCACTGAAGCATGGATTATCGAAATGTGCTCATTAGAAGTCTCCACTATTTCTGACGTACCTTACTACAGTTGTCACAAAAGATTATAATTTATATAGCTAAGGGCATATTTCATTTTACTTCAAAAACGCAAGATATTAGCAATTTTCTGAAAATTCAGATACAACTAGTAAATTCTGCCTAGTATTTCTGAATCTTCTTTAGGCAGATTAAGTTTTAGAACTGTTAAAATAAGTTATAACGAAATGGTAATAATACGTTTAGGTATAAAACAATATTATTTGATAGATCACTGCACTATACTGGACTAGATTAGAGCTTACATATCATTTAAAACAAGGCACTACAGCTAATAAAAGTGTTTTTTTCGTGTCATTTATACACTGGTAACTGACACTTCAAAATAACCTCGCTCAAACGAAAATCGTTAATGTTTGTCAATACAGAATTTTTATTCCCAGTTGATTCGAGAGCATTGTGCAGAGCGGAGTCTGCACATGTGACAAAGTGACAACATATTATTTTTGAGCTATAGCCAAGATTTCCTCCGGCTAAAACAGTACTTGCACTAAGCATATCAGATAGGTTGGGTGAAAAAAATTAGACACGATCGAATGAACCTTCTCTTGTCTATTATGTGTCAAAAAACAGAATAATATTTTACCCAAAATGGAAACTTTTGACAACAGTTCCTGGTACATTTTCCTTTTTCTAATGGTAGATCCCATGAGAATCCGTCTATATGAATCCCGATCAATTACCCATAACTTTACGTCCGTTTTTGCCTTGACAGTTGCGGCCCTGGGCGTGCCATATATAAGGGCCAATTCTCCAAATGAACCCCCTTCGCAAATATGAGTTAAGAATTTTCCCTCTTTACTCACTTCCACTTCTCCTGAGTCTATGACATAGAAAAAGTTCCCTTCGTCGCCTTCTTTAATGATTGTTTCGGATGCAAGGAAAGTCTGCTGGAACATGGCATCAAAGACTTCTGAACGTTCCGTCTCATCCAAATGAGAAAAGAGAACATTTTTCGCAATGGCTTTTGTCAGAGACGCCATTGTTTTGTAATCCTTTGGGACCACCTGCAGAACAGAGAAAAGAATATCTGTACAAACACAGGATCGAGCATAATACGTTACAAGTACGACTTATGACTCCAATGCAACGCTACATGACAGTATCAACTTATAGCTATGACTATAACAAACGCGAATTTATTCATTACCTAAAGCACTTACTATTTTCACTCATATACATACAGAAAACCCTTATCCTTTTACTTTAGGTGAGAATTGTGACACTAAAATACATGATTACTTAGCTTGCTAACGTACTATTTTTTATGATGCACAACTGAATGATAAATTGCAAAATTCACATTTCAGCATTTTTTAAGCAGTTCTTTAAATCGGAATATTCACCATGTAACATTTAACCAAACAGAATTTAGTACAATAAAATTATAAATCATTATCACCACGAAATATGGTTTATATTCCAAAATAACCCAAGATAAGAAACAATTATGAGTGTTTGTGTAAAAACAAATAATTCATCATTTCTCTTGTATCAGTGTAATATGAATGAGTCATCTGATCAGATACTTTGTCAAATTCGACATCTTTCTGAGAGATATGATAAATATTAGTGCCACGACAAAAAATTAGGAATTGCAAACGGTTAAGTTATTGGCTGTTTTGTATGCTTAAGCCTTGAGCTTTAGCCGAGCATTCGTTCTGTCGTATATTATGTATTGATTGATATGCAATACTTTTTGAGACTAATTGAGACTATGAGAATTGATGAATACATTACAAGCAATTATAAGTAGAATGTATAATAAACAAAATAAACATCTCCAATCCAACACTAGACACTTATTCTTAGTGATATGATAACACACATAACATGGAAAACTATTTAGCTTTGTCCATATCCATATTCATATAACAAAACGACAGACGTAAGCGTTTAATGATTGGATTAATGCTCTTTCTTTGCTTTTTGGTGTAGTGGTTAGTGTTAGTGGCTGTATAGTTCATCGTTGAAAAGTTGGAAATAATTGCTTACATTGAACTCTGTTTGCACTTCCCCATTTAAAAGTCATAAAGTCAACCTCATAAACATTAAAAAACTTTTAACAAATTAATATAATATATCTCCAGTTACAGATTACAGTCAGACTAGTCAGAGAGACAAGGATAGGTAGGACAGGAATCAGGGGCAATAAGTAGTATAACTAATAAAAAGAGGGTCAGCAATTCAGCATAAAAATTAACCTACGACGCGTGGACTGGATGGAGTATGACGGTGGAAATATTTAACATAAATTATGTAATGCATGCCTAGCCTTATGGGTTCTACATCTCGAGATTATTTGCACAAGCAGTCAAGCTAATGTCTATATAGTAAAACTGCCCTCGGCGGAGCTGTGACTCTGCGAATCCTTAGACCTTACCTACCTATCTTATGACTACGACGTTACGAATTACGACTACACCTAAATACTTATCCATCCATAGACAAAATACATTATAATGATTTTATGGTTATATAAATACCAATGTATAAAAGTAATTACATCAATAAACTAATGTATGAATATTGATTATTGCTCTAGTAGTACTAGTACAACATATTATTAAGGCTATATAGCTTAGCTATATAATAAACAATTCATATCATTATAATATCATAGTTTTCAAATCAATATCTTATTCTTTAGTTACTAAATGTTACCAGTTTACCACTAAACTTTAATTCAATTTTAAGTAGCATATTCATTCTTCATTTCTTCTTATGCTTCATACAAATGATGGAAATACTCAACAACGCTTATAAGGCGAACACAGAATGATAAACTTTCAAGCCTTTAGCTGATATAATATGCAGAATATTGACTAGACAATGAGTTATTCTCAATGTTCCATCCCACCCCAGATGGTGCTTAGCGTAATTAATTATCACATTATTTGTAATTTTCGTTTTCCTAATGGCCAAACATACACAAGTATGAGTACTGACTGCCTCTGCCAATATCCAAATACAAAAACCGATCCTTACTTTTACTAGCAGTCAAGCCACGTATAAGAGCCAAAAGAGTAAATAAATAGAGTATAAGGTACGTACGCTTTTAGTGCTATTGGGGATTGTGGTAATATTCATTATCTGAGAGAGATGGTATTAGGTATCATAGCCATGCAGGTAGGGTAGGAGGTACAATAGAAATAATTAATGATATTTGTATATGTAATGTATACTGTGGTCCACGTACCAAACGAATAAGGTTTGGAAAACATAGTACTGGCACGACCAATCTCTCTAAATCTCTATAAAGTATTGCATACTCTTGGAAACATTTATCAGTGTACAGTACACGTAAGGTAGAAAGACAAATAGACAAGTGCAATCTGTAATACTATACTACACAGTTACACAGAGAATAAAGGAAAAATAAACACTTTAATTTGCACTTATTTTTCAGGTTCCTTTCAGTCGACGAGTTAAATAATTATTATTTAGTAAGAGGAGGACGTTTTTTAATCAGAGGGGTTTTGACGTAGATAGTAATGCATAATGGTAAGTGAGATCCGAACAGTAGCGCAAGGCGTAGATGCAGATTATGTAAAATAGAAAGAGTAGTACATGAATAAAGTACATTATTTAAAACTTTAACCTAGAACCTACCAGCAATTTAACTCAACTACCACGTACACAATTAGTAAATAAAAGAATACGACGATGCGATCGATAAACGTGCTAAATACCTTTTTAACGTAGCTGGTTGCATCTTCCTCGCTAACAGGCTCTGCCGAGATTCCACCTCTTCTACTTGGTTTTCCTCTGGGCAACGGCGACAAGTCTTCTGTGTCCTCTGGGGATAATTCTGGGATTACAGCTCGAGCAGTGGCTTCCTGAAAATCAAATAGAAATGATTAATTTAATGACTACCCTCGAGTAAAAAGTAAATTAGCATTATGTATTCTAAACAGACTAGTACAAAACAAATACGAGCGTTGCATAATATTATAAGTAACAAGGCAGCATCTACAGTACTGTCCCACAAGAAAAAAATGTTCTCCTTTGAGTTCGCAATTTCAAACACATGTAAATACATGTACATACGAGATGCACAAAACTAGAAACCATTCCAGTTATTGATTTCACAATAACCGCGATACTTCTCTTCTCGTTCTATATTTTTAAGGTAAATCGCAAGAATAGAAAAGCAATATAAAATTAGGTATTTTGTGGTTCCGTTTTACCATTTTTAGGTATGATGACTTTCACCAGTTTCACCATACAGATAGGCGATAACTAGAGACTGAAAAAATGCAATTTGTTGACGATTGACGATAATGAAAACCGAAAGGAAGACGTAATCCAGAATCCACTGAGTATTCTTTTAGTTTTCAACAATCACAAATAATAACTGTCAGTCGTCCTATCAGTTACTGCAAACTCAATAGAAGATGAACTCGCAAAAACTGTTTAGTTGATGTCAGTCACATTACATAGTTACAACAATAAATAAATAGTAAGACGAAAAAGCCTAAAATGTGATTATTTGGTACATGTGTTATATAAGCCAGCAGTGTGTGTGTACAGTTCCGATCCAGTCAGATTCAGAACGAACTTGCGCTACCGAATGACTACGATGAACTAAACCAAACTGACTGCAAAAGCTGGAACGCGAACGGAAAGCAAAATTCTTTCACAACACAACTCTACGTTGCAACACAAACTGATCCTGGAAGAGCAAAAGTTGGAACAAATGGGAGGGTGTGAAGAAATGAAGTCATAAATAATTCACTGACTTTAATGCTCAAACGAGCGCAGGCTCGGCCATTAGGAATATTTGAATCATATGTGGATAGTCCTGATGTTAGGCATACATTTATTTTATGTATAAAAAGGGGCATGGTATATACCTCTATTGAGGACATCTGAGCAATAAATGCAATATTATATCATAATAGATTGTGCTGTTCATATAGTGCATTCTTTTGTCATTGTGAGTAGGTAAACCCACCTTTGTTTTGTCATAATTAGAGGAATCACTACTACAATGTAAGTAGTCTCCGCATTTTGGAGGATGCTGTGCTGATGCTATTATTCTACAGGAAGTCTTTGTTTAGTAGATAAAAGATGATAAAAGTAAGTCAAACAAAGATGATTTAATAAATTATTTATTTATTGACTACCGCTAGTCTATGTAGCTGCCGTTTCCGTCTGTATCCGTCTGTGAGTTTTCCGTATTGTCGTTGTGTAATGTACTTTTGTTTGTACCCCGTTGTTCCACTTAGTTCTATTTATTTAGTAATAAATGTATGCTGTATACAGACAGTTCTTTGCAACGCAAGTAGTAATGAAAATCAAGGTATACACAATAATAAAATGTTTTGATTTTTATAATGGATTTGAGAGAGTGATAGTGTAGCTATCCCGCTACATCCATTTTTGGTTTTTAACCACTACCCTTCCCCTAGACAGGGAGATATGTGTGCCGGATTTTATCTCTAGGTGACACAGAAAGTTGGAATAATGAGTCAATCTCATTTAATCCTCCCTAAAGATTAGATTTTGTGAAAAGTAAAAGAGGCACCGCCAAAAAGAGAGATAGTAATTCCTAAACAGGCAGAGCAGCACGCTATTCTAACGAAAATGATCAGCCTCTTATATGTGCACTGTGCAGATAAAAATCCTTTTAAATACCAACACATGAACGAGCGATAATAAATAACTAATGAATAAAACAACTGATAGACCTAATCTTTCAATTATCATGTCTGACAGTGACACTCAAAAGTGTTCATCAGTGTGTTGTTTCCGACTTAGGGCATGGGGTGCTATGTTGCATTTATTATTAAAAAAATAAAACATAAAATATATAGTATATAGTACATCGTACATCCAATGTGGCATTCGCAGGAATTTTAAGCTCTTAAGCCCTTTAAAAGTTCCGAGGGCAAACAAAAGTCATTGACTAAGCATCAGCAGAGCAATAAATACGGGAACGAACGGTGCATGCAGGCAGTTAGATTACATTTTGTGCAGTTATATAATTGTGTCTTCTAAACTCATCACAATAAACGTCAATATCAAAAATTAATTATTACTAATTATAATAACCGTATATCCAAATTCCAATTAAACCTGAGAAGACGAGCGGGGAATGGGAAAGTTTTCCTCTTTAGTGAAAGTTACGAAGTTGTAAACCGTAATTCTGCGGGTTAAGGGAAACAAGGGGATACAACCTTCTCACTGGATGTATAGCTGTTTGTGTTGCTTTGCGAGTACCTGCCTGGTACATGTGGCATTTAATAGCGTCCCAGTTTTAAATTGACCTGGATGAACTGTAATATGTTCGTATACATGTATACAACATACATGTACATGCATGCCTCTTTCACTAACTTTCCCTACCTAACATAATACGATGACCAAGTCCTACCACGATTCAAGAATTTTAACAAGTATGTTAAAAAATTTAAAGAAATCTAATCTGTGACTTTCAGCCAGATAACCAAAAGGATACTTGATTTTACCATCTGACGAAAAATTTAAGTACAGTATAAGTACAACTAAGTAAATAATGGTATTGAAATTGAATTATTGACGGAATGCTTAAAAGTAAGGAAATTTGTACTTTGTACTGCTGCTGTCTGCTACCCACATGTATGACGTCATTTATAGTCATGGTCATGACTGACTCATTGATATTTAATTTTATAGAAGCATATTGAAAGAAAACAAAAGCTGAAGTTGTACTGTACAGAAAGTTGGTAAGTGGTAACTTGAAGGTGTAAATAATGTACCTTTGTGTACATGTGTAATGTGATGTAATCATTAAAACGTAACTAAAACTAAAAATTCTTGCATTCATCAATGCTAACGTGAAATCTGGGAGTTGGCTTTCACTATTTGTTGGGAAATAAGTAGTTTGGTTTAGTTGACATAGATTAACAAATTTATAAGCGCTTGGTACTTATAACTTACTACACCTTTGATGTTGCTATTAAATTTAAATCCGCTATTTTGGATTTGCAATGAAGAGCCCAGCCAAAAATCCCATACCGAAAAGTACACTTAACCGGTTCAACATAAGTATTTTAAAATAACTACTTTAATTATGAAATATAGCTACAATACAGACCTTTTCAAGCCGCTGAAAATATTCCTTTAGAAAAGTTATTGGATTTTCTGGTCTTTGAACGCAAAGCTGGACAATGCAGTCTTTGAGCAAAGACTGAATGTTATGTCTTTGGACATATGCTTCACAGTCCCGAAGAGATGTCTCCTCCGAAATGGACATTTTGAAATATGTATTTCTCTTTTCTGATTGTTTCAATGTCACCGTCACCTTATGTAAACAAGTTAAAACAGTATTCAAATTGGTTTAATTGACAGATAACAGACAGTTGACTTGTGGAAATAATTTGTTTTCTTCGCTTATAAGTGTCTGTGTGTGTTAACAAGGCAAGTTTGAAGGTGATAGTTCAAAAAAATTATGGATATCAATAATAATAAACCAGTGCACAGCTGAAGGACATTTTTATACTAGCCACACTTCAATCTTACCCCGTGGTGATACAACATCCAACAATATTAATAATAATACATAAATAATTACAATAATTTGTTATTAATGATAATGGATGATAGAAAATTAAATTGTGAAATTTTGTTCTAACTATATTTAAAATGTAAATACCAATTAATTAAACCAATCAAATTCTTTTCTGTAACGTCTTGTTCAAATTCGAAATTCAATCGATCTGCAATGCAAGGGAAGGAATAAAAATGATGAATGAAACTTGAAACTAACACTCTCTTTTTGCGTTCACAGAAGTTTTAAAAGGAAAGATGAGAGAAAGGGTAATTTGTTAAATTCCAAAAGAACTATTGACTTTCTTATCCTTCTAAAACTCAAGATGGTCGTCTGCCTTTTACCCTCAGTTGATTTGAATTAGATGTATTAAGCCCTCTTTGATAAGCCGCCCTCGTCTATTAGACGACCTAGGGAAAAATTGGTTTTATATATAAGAAAAAGGTTTTAGAAGCTAAGCTACCGTCATACATAGCAGTGCCCTTTTGTGATTAAAAAATTAACATGTAAATTATACAGACACCATAATATGCAAAAAACGTACGCCTTAGCTATAGTTCTATCAGTTCTATTCTACTAGTCCAGTGTCCAGTTCCTAAATGACCATTTATGTGCACCACAGCTGAGTTTCGAAATGGACAAAGCTGTGTTAAATATTCTTTTACATTTAGGAATAACTAAATTGACAAGGAAAAATGATTTACCTTTTACCAAACTTGCTAAATCTTTTGGGTACAATTCTCCTTTTGAGATCTTAAATGCTTGTAAAGTCAAGACTTATGCAAGAAGAATTTAGAGTATGCGTATTATAATATCACTATATTATGCACTAAAAATGACTTTTCAATAAAAAAGTATAAGGTAAATCAGTAAATGGTAACAACTGACAGTATTATTGTTATGAATAGCAGGAAAAACGTTTGTTAACGTTTATTAATTAAGTAGAGTTGTTCCTCCCCTTCACTATACCATGTACTAACATTCTCATTCGCCAGTTTCTCTGACTGTATTATTCCAAATTCATGTCATTAAAGTCATCATCAAATCATATTCAAACGGATGTACAGTCTAGTGGTTAAACTTTAATGACTACGGATAGCTATTCTAATTCCATTTTAATCACAAAATGACAGCACGGAACGACGAAAGTCACATTAAAGATGAAATGAGATAGCTCTTATTCTTTGCTGTAATTTTTTAACAATACATCCTATCGACTGTCGACTAGTCTCGTTTTGTATAGTTAATTTCCGGGCATTTTGATTCCAGTTCATAATTAATCACCTTCAACTCCTTTCCATTCTGACCATCTTAGCTTAGCATGCGAAAGTAAAGGTGTAAGTAGTACAGAAGAAAAATCTCATTTTACTGCTTCTACCACTAAAGAGTTTGATACCATTTTCAGTCCTTATGCTAATAAACCGAAATATCACCAATACAAAGTTAAAGCAAAAAAATTACCTAATTTTCATTTGCTTTCTCAGTGAAAAGCCGGGGAAAGTTGCGAAAAGGCAAAAAAATTGTATTGCTGAAAGTCTCAAATGGTGTTCGCGTTAGGAAAGAGAAAGTGGCATTGATAAAAGTTTTCTCTTCATTTAATAAACAACTACAAACTATAATATGTATAAAAATCTATCCCGAAATCCTGCTACTCTCTAAACATGCATTAAGAAACTTTCACTCGGTGAAAGTGCCAAGTTCTAAGAATAAAATCAGAGCATGATAATATTAATTAGCATATAGTACGAACTCCATCATACAGAAGTTCATAGTAAATCATAGTCCAATAGGTCTACACATGCATGGTCTTGAGTTATAACATCCAAAATCCAAAGTACTTGACTCCAAAACCAAAAAAAAATATCCTTTCCGCGCGCACAACGCATAACACAATTGTAAAACACTCACCCATTTTTTGACTTAGGAGAGAGATCCAGCCAATGGACTTAAACACAACTTTTACCACACAGACTAAATGTTATTAGCTTGAAAAGAAAGCTGTTAAGTATTGAAAGTTGGTTTGGTGAGTACATGTAATAATATAATGCATTCAAGGGAACTAACTTTATACCCATTAAAGGATGCACAGATTGACTTGGATAAATAATTAGATCAGCAGATAGGCATTCGAATTTTTTAAACATTTATTGTATGGACTAGGAACAACTTAATACTATTTTAACAAATAATTAGTGAACTAAATTATGCTTAAATCATCTAAGTGATCTACACTCTATGGATATAGTAGTGAGTATTATATCCAAGGTACTTTAAATACCATGGCGACCTAACAAGGTATGCTGATAGTGGGGATTAAAATTCACTCAGAACCACTTATGGGGGAAACGTACAGGCGTCCCCATGCCATTGAGTAATACTCTATGGCTCCTTCTCCTTTGATCCCCATTAGTGGTTCTGAGAGATTTTTTTTAAAACTATCAGCATACCTTGTTAGGTCGTCATGGTATTTATTTAAAGTACCTTGATTATATCTATGTTGAATTAACTATTAGTAATATATTAATTTAATAATGTAATTATTAAAACTTTAGTTTTATGGGATGGGGTAAGTGTACACAGTTAATATGTATAATAGTATTATCTTTTATATAAGGTCTACATTAAAGGGTTTCACGATATACAACAGGAGTCTCCGATTTCTACCATGTTATCCAAAGATCACTAATATTATACTAGCCGAATACCTTTTTTCCTGGCTTATAAAATTCCGGCAAAGAAAGGTTGAACTTGGACCCGCCTGGAACGACAGAAATCGGAGAAAGCACTTTTATATATTATAGAAGATTACCTGAATACAATTTAATACTTTAACCTACGTATTACGAACAACAAAGATATTGACATTTACTCATTATTACATTAAATAGCAATAGTATGTAAGTAGAGTTTTATTATTCTAGCGAGTAATCTAAGAATATTATCCACAACTTTTAATTAATAAATAATTTTCACTAGAAGCATAACATGAATAATAAACCTCCGATGATCCCATGTCGCGATTCTTTGACTACAGTACAATACACGTTTAACACATAAATCATTTGGGAATTAAGTCTATGAAAATTACTATATTCTTCTTACAAAATACCTGAAAACTACAGGAATAGGTTACGAACCACTAAGATATCTACAGACTTTAATACTGCCTTCTTTTATCACAGACTTGAAAACGAAAACTAGTTACAAAGTACAGGGTCGATAAGTTATTATCACTAGTAAACTACTCGTCGTAAAACAGTACGATCAACGTACAGATCGAATAATAAATACGGTGGAAAAACGCTATCTCATTGCACATGCATGGCAAACGTGAATGAATAATTCGAATTACTCGCATTCGCATTCAACTTATGCCCAGAGGGTTAGAGTTAGAGGTATCGATCAGTGAAAGTTGTCAATATAACATGGAATTTTATCCACAACGTTCACTTTTCGTTGAAACACAGTTTACTGTAGGAATCTGTATTCACATTTTAATAGGGAGGGGAGAAAGCTTTCCACGTTTTATAGATTCATTTGTCGAAACGTCAAATGATGAAAGTATTTTTCTCTTTTCAATCTTTTCAGAGCATGGTGAAATAGACATATAGGCAGATATTAAACACCTGACTAGGTGACTTACATGTTTTTATATTACATTTAAGAATACAATATTATGTCGTTTGCTGGTTCTAAAAGTATGTGAAGGCATTTCAATTCAAAATACTATTATTATCTATTATTACTGAATAATAACTCTAGTAATAAGAGCAGTCATTTTCATTCATTATTGGATAATAAGGAGTCTTTTTTACTTTTAAATTTTTGTTTGAATAGACAGGTATATTTAAGGAATTTGGTATCTGTGGTTGTACTCTACGTAGCATACACATTCACAGTATTGTTTATATGTATAAGTAACACATGCTATACTGAAATGGTCTTTCATTAAAGATTACAATTACAACATTGAAACAAACAGCTATTATTTGTATTGATCATTAGTCATTTCTTTCAATTGGAGTACTGTATTGAGTATACTAGTTAATAGACAAGTCTAAACCTCATCTAACATTTATTAAGCGGAAACCATATTTTTTTGTAACTTACGTATCTCACCAAGGATTTTTAGCCATTTAACAGTATGGCTTCTTTCGTAAACAGAAACACATACTATACTTGCAAACTAATGTCAAAACTACTGCTGCGTGGATTGAGGATTGTATTGATTTTTGCTATTGAAATGTTACATAAGGTCTTCTGCGTCCTGCGATGTTCGTTTGGTAAATATGGTTTACTTTACTTAGCTCTTGCTTGGCGTGGTGAGTGCAAAATGTGCAGATTACGTAAACGAAAGGATAAAAGAGAGATGTCAGAAACCGTTGTCAGATGACTGAGCTTTGAGCTAGTAAAATACCTCTAGACTAAACTAGAGTAAACTTTTACGAGAATACTGTTATGTACCACCCTTATCGGATACACAACGACAATAATTGCTGTTTACATTTACAAGGGATTAGGGCATTGAGCCTGGGAGTAGTTGCTGATGATCCATCGTATATCACCATTAGAGGCCAAATTCATGTGGATCACCGCCACAACGACTAGAACATGCATGATGTGATGTGAATTGATAAAAATGTCCAATTTTCCAGGAAACCATTTCTCGGGAACTCGAACCACACCAATCATTCCACCAATCACTGATACGACATCCTAAGGATAATAAAAAGAGACATTTTATTATCTATACTGTATATATGTTTAATACATGTGCATAAATATACGTATCTCATCACACAGCACTGTTTGAAACAAGAAACACAACAAGAACTGTGTACAATAGACAATATCTTATCTCTACGAATACATACATCATGCCATCCAAACATGTTTGAAGATTTCAATGAAAATCTTTACAAAAGTACAGCAGGCACGGATTCTTGTACCCAGTAACAGCCGTCTCCAAACACCTGGGCTTAGCTCAACAGTTTTATAGTTACAGGCGTAATACGCCAGTTGCTACTATTTCATTGTTTACTACACTAAAAATTACTACAAAATTTGTACTGATCTTGTTTATTTATCAGTATACATCTTTACAACCTGATTTTCAGTAAACAGAACTCAAACTAAAACCATACTACAATGAAACTTTAGAAAATCCAGCCATATTTTAGGGATATACTTTCTTAAAACAGGTCAGGGCTCAGCCTTTGCCTTCCCTTATTGGGGAGGAACACAATACGTAAAAAAAATATATTATTATTATGGTTATTAATGTTCAGAAAATAATTTAGCGACACAAGTGTACATCTATTTAGTAAAAAATACAAAAACGTTTTTACGGAATAATTCCTTAAGAATTCCAAAACTATTTTATCTATAAGACTAACCTTTCTATGTAATATATTCATCAAAAACGCTCTTAAAGAATAATAAGTACCTAAGCACGACGAGTTCTGTTAGAGCTAGAGGAGTGGACCTAAGAGAATCCTTAATATAGTTTTTTATTGGCTACAAAAGGTAATAAATATAACCATCAAACTGAACCGTTATATAACTATTATATATCATAGACAGGTCCCAGTAGTCGATTTTCTTATACAATTATCACTACAATATCGCATCTATTATACAGATCTCAATTACCTCGGCCAACCCGGAAAGTATATACAAAAATGAGTGATACCTTTACTTACTATATGTCATAATATAAAGCTATAAAGAACTACTGCGAATACGAACTTGTGTATAGAGGCAGAGTAGCAGAGAAATTCTTACCGAGACCAAGCTAAGTAATAACCCTGAGACTTACATTATAATTGAAATTATTTGAAATGACGCATAAAACGCTAACAACGTTATATAGTGCTATTCGAGTTTAAGAGAATGGCAAAAGGTAATTTAGAAATGATGACAATATGCTGAGTCAATGCAATATTAATGATGAAATCAATACTGTCCTAGTTCAGCCTTTTCCTTGTTGCTTATTATTTGCATCAAATATTAAAACGAAGTGAAGACAAGACTACTGGAAATAAGGTAAACATATTTTTGGTAGCGAAAGACTGTTGTCGGCTCCCTGCTTCAGACTTAGACTGCTACACTACTACCCTACAAAAATACTAAAGCTCAGCTATGATAGGGTAAACAAAATTAACCAAGTAAACTTCTATGCATCAACCACTTGCTTTTATGTCATTTAATATTTAGTGCCACGAGCTTTCTCAGAGTAAATTATTACATTTACTAACATACAGCGTCTCTGTAACTGTTTTTCTATTCAAATAAATAATCATTCCTCCGATTAAGAACTAAACTATACTATGTTCATACTGACTTAAACAAGGTCTCATTTCATATGTAAACTGTGTTTATACTTTCAATTAAGGTCAGCACATTTAATATTATTTACCTGCAAGATGACGTGTATTAGAATGTTGGAGTCACCGCCTCCCCATGCAGACACTCGAAGGATAAAGGCCAAGATTCGTGAGATAAATACGGGAGCGAAACACATTCGCCTTGCTAACGGAGTCCATGCAGTTAGAGCCTTTTGAAGTCCCCAGACAGCAGCCAATCCGTATGCAACCATGATGTAGTTCTGTAAATTTCGAGGCAGGCACCACGTTGCAGCCGTTAAATTGGTCAATGCACCTATGAAACATTTCAGCACATCGTATATGAGCTTTTTTATTCCCAAAAGGCAAAAAAGTATAAAAAAAGCCATATCACGGACATAGAACTTACCAAAACATTCCGTAACCCAGATTCCGAACATGTCGATTTGCAGCAGAAACTGATAAAAATGTTCACCTCTATTAAGCGACATAAAAGTATGGTAAACAACAGATCCTGTCCATGGTGCAACTGATGCGATTATATGCGACCATCCAAGAACGTTCAGGAAAGTATTCCCTTCGATATCTTGCCAGGGATACATCGATCTCCAAAATAAAACAATGTAGATGATAGGGGCCACTGAATAATAGATGGGAACATATTAATGGTAAATATATATTGACTGCTTATGTTTGTGTGCATACAGAAACGAAAATTCATTACTAACAATAAATGGCTTTAATATTAAAGAAATGTTTACTTTCACTAAAATCATACCATGAGTCAAAATGTTGACTGTTTCATTATGTATGTAGAACAAGCTGAGAAAACATCCCCACGCGTCTTGAATGTCTCTGTAGCCAGTATGAACGAACTTGTTAAATTGGAGATGCTGAAAATACCATAGTAAAATAAAAAAAAACACAATTAATGTGACCTAATTTTTTATTAGCAGAATCAACTAATGAGTTAAGAAATCAAACTAAAATATTGCAAACCGGAGGCATTTCTTCAAGTCTTAAAAGCCGTTTCGAGCCTCCACAGCAGTGAATAAATCCATCAAATCCAGAGATTGAATTTCTTTCCTCCCTTTCCCTTTCGTAGGCCTCTTGATTTGTTTTGGCACTTTCCAGTAATGCTTTTGCAATTCCCGAGAGAGCTGCATCTCGTTCGCTTTTACTGACCAACAGTCCATCTTCACTATCCTCATCAGACGGAGGCTCTCGAATTTTTGGAATATATTCATAGTCGAATTCGTTGTAGTCATAATTTCCGTATTCTTCAACGTCCTCTTGATCATCCAATACATTTGATATACTATTGTGATGACTATTATTATGACTAGCGGGTGGACTAGTTTTTTCGGTTTCAATATCCTGTTCGGTTTCTGTCACGGTTTCATTTTCAGTAGTGTCATCGTCGTCTTCCTCGTCATCTCCATCATCGTCCTCCTCGTCCTCAGAATTTTCTGGACTAACTCCGTTGGAAACTATTTTTTGGTCAGTAATTCCATTGATGGAGAGGATAGATTGATTCTTGTCCTTTTCTTCTGGACTGGTTGGCAAATGACCACTTGCTGGAGTAATTCTTTTGCGAAGACCTTCCTTTCCCACTGTACGGCTTGTTCCTTTTCCAGAAGATTCCTCTTGGTCCATTCTAACTTTGTTTGATGTGTCTCGTTGAAAGTGAGACTAACAGACTGCAACAAATAAATACCGAATTTCCAATAAATAACTACAATATTACTATAATATATTACATTACGTTTTCAATAAAACAACTGTAACTGCATATATGGCTGCTGAAATCTATACTTCACATGCTTAATGTGCCAGAACTAAAACTTAAACATAACGAATGGAAGTTGTACTACTTGATACTTTTGATACATTGCTGGTTTACATTACATCGAAGATAATACCAATTAGTGATAAGACATAATAGTACTTCAAGAGAAGTGCCGATGTACAATGTAATTCGATGTATTGTATATTGAACCTACGAATTAATCTATTCATATTCATGCTGTTAATATTCAAATCTTGTGTTATAAACGCTATTCGATACAATTACATTACTTACTGATAATCAGTTATTATATCGAGTGTCTATAAGTAAATCTTGATACAATTTTAAAGGAATGATTGAAAATGCGTTAATTGTTGTAAAATGCCAAATAGTATAAAATTGTGTAAGCTAAGGGGGTCGAAAAAAATAGGAAATTAGAGCACCTAGCTAGAGATAAGGATATAACGAAGTGGGGCATGGGGGTGGTTATTTCTTATGTAATATAAATCGGAATCAGAGTTAAATTATTAATGGGTGCAGAGAAGTAGAGTGATTGATGAAAAAAGTAAAAGTATTAATACAGGAGCACACCACACCACTATTTCGTAGACGATTTTTTCTTTCAGACTGCTACAATGTTGTTGGAAATTGAAAAAATTCAACAAACTTTGGTTTTGACTATTTTGTATATGTAGCTACGATATAGTTTTACAGGGTTAACATGCAATAATAAATCGTTTGCCTGGACGAGTAACTTTGAGAAGAGTTGCCTGCGGATTGGACAGCAGAGAAAGACTACTGTAGAAAGCTAGAGCAAGACTAATAATTCCTTATTAACCGAAAGAAAAGAAACCAGAGACTATTGACTTGCAAACTGGCAATACATACAATAGTACAATTCTGTTCTGTTCCTTTCGCCATGAACCGAATAATCCTTCGATCAATACACTCTGCGTACGCCTGTGTGAAAATGACATGAAAAAGAAATGTACACTCACTAAATACACCGGTACTTCACGGAACCTCTCTTCAACATTCAATTTCATAGTCTTAGTTCGAGTGTTCCATACACTGTCCTTTCACCTATTTAAGACACAGCATCTCTATTTCAACGAAACCATATCGGCCTGTCTATACTCTTTTTCTTTTATGATATGACATTGCATGCAAATAAATCTGATGATGCCGTATTCATACAGTATAAAAAATAGTTCTTCCTTTACCTGATATATTTCAGACAAACTGCTCTCGATATTACTTCGATTCTCCAAACTGTACACTAACTTCAAATGCGTTTTAAAGAACAACACAACATAACATCGCGATGAAGCATAGACACAAATTTTTACGGGGATTTAAATTACTATATTATCCATATTGTGACGTAACCTTAAGCAAAGTAAATAGGCACGGCTGGGGGCAAGACACTATCAAAGTTTAATTACTTTGATCAAACAAAATCTACAACCCTATGATCTCCAACTTCTTCTTCCAACCAACTTCCAAATCTTCCAACCCCAACCTGTCTGAGCAAAAACTTTATAATATTTCTAACAATGCATCTACTAACGACCTACGAGCCAACCTATGAGCATTGTGTAACAATGGGGGTCAGTCTGTTCAATTTGAGAAAGTTGGTGAAAGTGCATAGGGCATCGATTGCGCATTGGTTGCTTTGGTGCTATAATAATATACAGGTTGGTCGCGAAATACATAATAATGTCCAATTTTCAAATTGTTGTCAGATCTATTGTTACCACAGCTCAACGTCTAAGTACAGGTCAAGACAGGATCCATTATCGTCATATAAACAGTAAAATTATTGACTTTTGTCGAAGTCAGAGCTGTCCGCCGTAAGGCCTATGCTAAAGTGTAAACAACGTATGTGAGGCTGTCACAACGTCCTGCCCTGTGAGAAAGTCATTTTGGATATGATCTCTAGGCTGTTTCCATAGGGGTGTGAAAAACAGATCAAATTGGTCAATCTCCATTTAAGTTTACCAATTTTATCTGTTTTTTACACCCCTATGGAAACAGCCTAGAGATCATATCCAAAATGACTTTCTCACAGGGCAGGACGTTGTGACAGCCTCACATACATTGTTTTCAATTTAACATAGGCCTTACCGGGGACAGCTCTGACTTCGACAAAAGTCAGTAATTTTACTGTTTACATGACGATAATGGATCCTGTCTTGCCCTGTACTTAGACGTTGAGCTGTGGTAACAATACCCTGCAGGGAAAAAGATCTACCTTGGGGTAGATCTTTACATTCACCAATGCTTGTTTTTTATACCTATAATAGATATAATCAAGACTTCCTGTATTCTATTCTTATTATTTCATAATAAGAGAATCAAGAGTCGGAGTCAAATTTTTGAAAATCACCTTAGCTACTAGCTAATTTTTATTTAAAATCCCTCTCCTTCCCCTTAGCATAAAATTGTACACTGTAGGTACCAAAGGTATCAATTCGGTGTATTATCATACTTTTGTGTGCCAATTTATGCTAAGAAGATGGGGCGGGAAAAATGGAGTGAGGTGCTGGAGTGAGGTGCTAAATTCCTACTCCGACCCCAGACTATACTGATCCTGTCACTCCATGGGGACTATTTTCAAATCGAGGGGGACATGAAAATCGCTTCTCATTGGTGGATGAAATTTTTTATTGACCAATCAGAACGCAGCATTTCATTTCAAAATTTTATATGATTTTCAAAAAGCATTCCCAAGGGAAATATTTATTGCAACATTTGACTTCTGAGATTTATCTTAATTACTTGCTGTAAGGAGTAACTGTTGACTCAACTATTATTATGTTGACACGCAAAATAGACAGTAGACACACTACATAGGGTTTAGGGTAGATATTGTTACTATAAATCATCAATACTGCAAGTCACTGCATAATGATTAGTCTCCCCAAGGAGCTTGGACGGTTAATAAGGAAAGCCAAGTAGAGAATTGCCCGTAAGGGATTTTGAAGATCTATAAGGGACATTTTATTCCGAATTTATTATTATTATTATTCCTAAACTGATTGCTATGCTGTTGGAAACGTATTAAATTATCAGAGGATAGCAAGTGAGACATCAATGTTTATAGCAACTTGATAAAGACAGGAGGGGTAGGGGACGTTCTCCAAAAAACGTCCCTTATAAATCTTTAAATTCGCTTATGGTAAAATTCCCTGCTCGGGTCTCCTGATAAAGCGCTACTATACTATGGCAACGTCCATGCTCCTTGAGTCTCCCTAAAATAATACAGATACAAGCCAGTGGATTATCTTACAATTATGTATGCTAAAATACTGTGGTATGTCTTCTAGCTTAGCCTACTAGTCTTGTTACATCCGTAGAAGTTAAGTACGCAATGTGGTAAGTATATAGCTTAGAATGGTGATAATAAAATTACATGCTAAAGTGTATAATGTATAATGTCTCAGAAGTCAAATGTTGCAATAAATATTTCCCTTGGGAATGCTTTTTGAAAATCATATAAAATTTTGAAATGAAATGCTGCGTTCTGATTGGTCAATAAAAAATTTCATCCACCAATGAGAAGCGATTTTCATGTCCCCCTCGATTTGAAAATAGTCCCCATGGAGTGACAGGATCAATAATAGATATAGACATAGACAGACAGCCTGTAGGTCTTTACGTAAATAGATGAGGTTTTTGCAATATTCATGAACTAAATTACCTCCTTGGAGGGCCTTCAGAAAATCGCTTATTGTAAATACCAGGCAGTAAGAACCCAGTGCCCACTGTAGTGCCCAGCCTCGGGCAAAAACCAGATTTTCTTTCTCCCAGTCCCCTTTCTCATAAAATATAGAAAACCAATCGATGGTCGTCAATATTTCGTTTTTTCTAGTTTTCTTTTAAATATGTTGATTTTTAAATGGAACTTTTAAACGCTTATTCCTATCGCACTGTATTTTAGATATCGACTATTCTGCTAGTACTTCGAGGATCTGGTAATAATAAGTTACCTTTAAATACTGCCTGGAGGATTGCTCATTTATGATTTCGCAGCAGAAAATTCCAATGCACAATGATACTGGAATCAGGGGTTATGAGTTATAGTTAACATTGTAACATTCAATATTATTGAATATGTATCGGTTTAAAAAATCAAACAAATATTCAAATATTTCAGATTGTTCGTTTGTATAACTAAAATGAAAATAAACTCTTTTGCTGCCAAACAGCCTAAAAAAGCTAAACTCCAACCAACACGACAAACGATCCATCATCATGAAACATAACATAATATTTCACACGTAAGGTCGTTTGAAAAAAAATTTAAATGATAATTAACAATTAACGATTAACGATAGCCACTAGCATTAATACCAAAAATCAAACTAATCAAAGTAAAAAGCAAAAATTACAATTTTAATGAATTTTGACTGGCAAATCTTATTACCGTATTTTGTTGATATTCAGTTCACACTCACAGGTCACAGACAAGTGAACTCTTCAGTTGTCGGCTTTAAACAAGATAGCCAAAGTGAGTTTATAATAAATTATTGGCAATCATTTACAGTCAACTTTCGGGCTCTTGACCGGTCCTCCTGGCCCCGACTTCACACTAACGAACACCAACCAACCTCTAAACAATCAAATTAATTTTTATAAATTGAATAAACATAGATGGGAACGCACGATACGATAGGAAATTGCATCCACCACCCACGGTCGGCACGGCACTGAAGCTCACTCAGCTGTGTCTGCTCAACTTCGACATTATTTCACACGTACAGATAGCGAAGATCAACCATTTTTCAACCTGCCTGTGCTTATGCTTTCCCCGTTGCGTTTTGACCACACTTTTGCACTTCACTTCACAGTTCATGATTCACGAATATGAATGAATAGATGCTAAGCTGTAGCATAGCTATAGATCTTCCGTACTTGAACATCACTTTTGTTAGTCCTATGGTAAAGGTTGGAGAAAGTTTCAATTTTCTCTATAATCTATTCTTATGCATTCATTTCAAAATTCCAACCTCCCCTAGGATCCGCTTGGAGATTCTTGGGAGATTTGATAACAATAATAATTTTGAAATCTGTGTTTTTTTCCTTTACGGGTGGGTTCAAGAAGAATAAACTGTATTGTCATTGCGTATAGTTTATGCTTCTTGGGTAGGTTGAAAAATGATAAAAATATAGACATTTCTGAAAAAAAAAATTCTCATGAAAAACATGCATAATAATAGGATATAGTTGATTGGCAGAAATTAATTATTTCTTGGACATTTCACATTAGGCTACCAATGTTAAAATCTCTTCGATTATTTTATCAATTTACAGTCCGAATGAGAGGTGGACGAATTTCAAGTAACAAAAGATTATAAAGAAAGTATAAAGTGGAAAGAATCTCTTGTTTTACAATGTACATCGGTTTTAACGGTTTTGTTTCCAACTCCCAGACAGCCATTTGACACTGGAGGAATAAAATTTACCACTCTACCGAACCTTCAAAGTTTTAGTACATTAATTAAGTCAAATTAAATTATTTTAAAGCATAATTAGTAAAAATAAGTGCTAACGAGCAGACTGGGGAGATAAGTTTTTTTATTTACACTAGGTAATTGGTTTTGATTCACAGAAGTTTATGTCAGTAAGTGTGTCGTCGTATCGTGGTGTAAAAAAGTATGCAGTCATAAAAGTCTTATCTAAAGTCTGAAAAATGTATGCGCAAGAAATTACCTATAAATACGTTTATACCACCTTTACACGAAAAAAACAAATGTTGCAGTTGAATGAGGCTTATAAGCTTTTGGAAAGTCTGGCCTTGGTGTTCATTAGCAGTTCACTCATTAGTACACTCCTTAACCAAGTAAAGTTGTAAGAATCCCATAAGACCAGACAACTCAGATCTCAGATCTGACCAGACCACTGCACTGTACGGATAGATCGTTTAACTAAAAAGTTTTCGGTTTAGTGTTAATATTTAAGTGTCTCCCAATTGTAAGTTTTTGGAAATTACTAATCATGGAACGGGATTTAGAGAGCAAGAAAAATGAAGATGATAACTTTCCCAAGGCCACTATCATTCCGTCTTTGGGGAAATCTTTTTATGCTCCTGCAGAGCCGGATTCTATTCGATGCTCATTCAGGCCTTTGGGGCTATTCGCTAAAGCTTTAGGTCTGTTTCCGTGTTACGATCTGGGTTTCGTCGAAAAGATGGAAACTAATAAAGTTCGGCTAATTCATGTCTTAGACTACATGTACACGACATTAATGTGCCTTAGCTTGACAGGAGGAGCCTTATTATGTTCTATCAGGCCCCCTAAAATCATGAAATCCATGAAAGAAGCGTCAGAAGATGAAACGGACTACTATGTCCAGATTGTTGTGTTTTACTTGTCAATTGCTAATGGACTTATGTCAATGTTCATCTTTCCCACATCTTGGTGTCAACTTTTGAATTATGTCGAACATTTTGGGAGCATCGATAAAATTCTAACATTTGACAGAAAAATGGAGGAGAAAAAGTTCGGAGTTATGCTCCTCTTATGTGTGGTTGTCATTATGATCCTAACTTTTGTTTGCTACACGTTTATATACATTATGGAATTGCCGGAAAACGAAATATGTCTTTCTGATTATGTCATAGTCCCAGTGAGCACTTTAGCCACTGTCATTCTTCTAATTCCGACAGCTATTTTCGTCTTCTTTATAAATGCCATACGAATCAGAATAGTTCAATTGAACTGGAAAATGAAGAAATTACTTTTGCCCTACACTCCGTGTTGCTTTGCTTGTAATTCTTTTGATGACTATGCCAGTGAAATGGATAATCCGACTCTATACAAGAAATCCTGCGATTTAGTTCATGATTTGGAGAAAATGAGACTTCTTCATGAAGAGATATCTACACTAACTCTAGAGACTAGTGACATATTTGGAAGTCATTTAATTAGAGAGTGCTTGCACTCAGTTCTAGGAATTGTCTTGTACACTTATGTCTTACTCTTTGCCAACCACGATCACTTATTATACCGCTCGTTCTACATTGCTCTGGATATTTTTGTTATCTGTAAACTATTAGTCATTGCTACGTTTTGTACTTACATTACTTCAGAGGTAATTTTCTTTGGAATATTTGTAATTTAGGCAACTATAAAAAATTTCATTTACAAACATAATTAGTAAGTTTTTTTTACATTTTTCAGAGTGAAGCCTTGCGAAAAATGCTTAATAAGACTTCCATGGCACGACTTTCTCCAGAAAGCAATTTGCAAGTACAGATAGAAAAACTAATTCTTATCCTATAAATGTTTCCATATAACAAACAAGGGGTTGATAAACGTAATAATTGGATTTACTTTTAGGTTCAAGTTTTTATCAAGAAGCTTGATACCCCTATTCAGATAACTGCTGCAGGATTTTTCGTAATAAACCGACAACTCATTACTTCTGTAAGAACTAGGCTATTATGGATAATTTGTGTTCATTTTCTATACGAAAATAACAATGCAATGGTGTAAATGTACGATTAATGATACAGATTTTGGGAGCGATTACGACTTACTTCATCATTTTAATCCAGTTCAAAGTTGGTGAAAAGAAGCTTAGCGCAAATTCTACTTGTTTAATCATACCTACGGAATTAGCCCCAGCATCAACTCCTGAATCACTTCCATATCTTTATACAGCTCCGCAACAAACAATTTGAATCAATATCTTTAACTAAGTATTTCTGTAAGGAGTACTTACTACATCATATTTCAAAGACATCTGCAAAATGGATGCAAAACAATTTAAAAACGAATTTAACCTTAAGATTTTTATTCTTTGTTTTCATGATTCCATCTTAATTTATTGTATAATATATTCAAAATAGTGACATAGATAATTATATCCAATATTATCGGTATTTAAATAAATGCAATTGCATATATAATAATCTTTTGTCTTTGACTGCTGCATTATAGGTATACGGGTAAGGTACTGTTAAAAGTAATACTTCGATAGGCAAGTCTGCAGCACTAGTACATTATTTGGTGCGTGTTCTCACTCATTATTATAATATATGTTAAATACAAAGTACTTTTAGTATTTACATACTCAAAACATTTACTGATCATAGTGAAACAGAATTCAAAAGGGCTATTTAAAAGTTATGGTTAATCAAGAAACTTTAATCTCAGTTATTAAAAGATAATTTCCTCAATGTCATATTGTATTCGCCAGTCTATATTGTAATGGGCCATCTGTCGGGTTGTCGTCATCCCAAAATCACATCGCATGCATGGCAGACGAATTATTTAGTCAGATGAAGTTTACTTGTTATTGATAGTAATGAGGAAATGAAGGTATATCAAATCAAAATAACACGATTTCAGCTTCGCCTAATATCAAAAAACAAGAATTTGAAAGTAAGGTACATGCATTGTTACTTAAGTTTGATTGATTTATAATGCTAAACAAATAATGACAGACAACAGGGCAATATTATTACGTAATCACTTTAACTCTTGCCCAATAATCTGTTATTAACACTGCCGCTTAATGCAAGCGGTAGTACACGTATGTATCTTATAATAAAATTGTAGATTAGCTTAATTCGCTTTTTGTTTCACATACAAGGGTGGCTTACGACTAGACCGAACCAAAAATATAGAACTTAAAAGCCCTAGAAGAGCAGCCCATGCTCCTAATAATGCCGGTCCGTCATCTGAAAAAGTTTGAGCAACTCCTGCGGCAGCAGGAGCTAACATTCTGGATAGCGACGTGGCAGTTTGTCCTAGGCCGAGAATTGCTCCGGGATCGTCTGTATAAGTCAGTGACAAAGCTGTAATACCGACTCGCAAAAAGGGATCCACCCCACTTTGTACCATTAGAGCGATGCCAGCAAGACGAAAGGTCGGAGCGAGGTATAGGCCAACTAACGAGATCTAAAATGTCACAAAAAGTAAGATGAAATACTCAAGAATTTACATATACTAAGATTAAGCTTGGAAAAAGCATTTTTCTGCTATACAAAATCTATGAAGAATTTATAGACACTTTTACTAATAATAACCATTCAGAAACGTAGGAAGATACAAAGGAAAAGGAAACAATACGAGGAGTTATTATAGGCTAATCTACTCGAACTAAATAAATAATAATATAAATCCATAAATGCAGATGCTTACCATCTTAAGAAATCCTCCATGGATAACCATAGCTCTGTGATTTTCCTTGTAGATAACTGAAATGATGGGACCAACTGCAAAGCCAGTCAACGTGCTTACAAGTGCTTGGAGAGAATTTAAATAACCCTGAGAAATCACTGATGCTTGATATTTTTCTTCCAAAACCAAAGCCAAATTCGCTCTAGGAACCAACGTAGCAAAACTAAAGAACAATCGTAACGACAATATTGCCATAATTATAAATTTTGTAGCGTCTTTATTTGTAGTTTCAAATTTGTTTTCGTTAGCGTCTAGTTTTTGGTACGAGTCTTCTGCTTTCAAATTTGTTTCAGGAACCATTGTAACAATTAAAACTGTAAACAAAACAGGTAAATATGATAAAATTCATGGATGATGATACGATGATACAAAAGTTTTGCCATTTTGCAGTAATATAAGTTATTTTACCAATATTTATTAGAAATATTGCAGCCGCCAAGTAACAAACATCTTGAAATCCATTTTCGTATTCCACTAGATATCCACCAACTGTCGGCCCGATTATAAATCCTATACTTCCAAACGCGTTAAAATTTCCTATAACGTACGACTTTTCCTGTGGAGATAAATCAGTTACGATCGCTTTCCCTATGGTCTGGGTATGTTTAAACATTCCTACATCAAGCATCAAAACAATTATTAAAACCAAATTAATGCACGAAAACTTCATATCCATATCTAAATAAAAGGTAAAAATATAACTTTTTTGTAAAAACGTCTGAAGAAATCGAATTTAAAAATATTATTAAATTATCAGATAGCACTTAAAATGTACCTGCAATAACTCTGGCAATTATAAATACTGCCAAGTTAGCCGCACCCCCTTGTATGAGGTATGCAAAAGCTGATGCAGCAATCGCAACGATGATGACAACTTTTCTGCCATATATATCACTTCCCCAACCCTGAAGTAATATAAGTTAATTAAAGAAACTTGTAAGACTTTAAATAGCTAAAACAGTTAGAAATTATTAATAATGAAATTCTATTATAAGGTAGTAAATTTCAGTTGGAATTTTGGAAGTAATTGCCTACACTTACGATAATGGGACTTGAGAAAAGTTGAATAGCTCCATAAACGGATCCCACTAGTCCAACTAGAAAAGGTGAAGCACCCAAGTCACGGATTTGCCTACTGATCAAAGGCAAAAACAGACTGACAGCTAAAAGATCCTGCAAAAAAAATTATTAAAGTAGAAACGCCGTAATAATAATTAGGACAACTAGTAAGTGCTTATTGTCCTAATTACTCATTTTCTGAATATTAAAAGCCAAGAATGCAAGATGAGTTGTTTTATTAGTTCTTATTCTTACTAGTAAAGCTACGGCATAGCTGACATAAATTCCTCTTCTCACAGATGCATGGGTTAATTTGCCTTGCATTTTTACTCTGAACGAAACTAGGGATAATTACATTAAATAAAAAAAGTATTTTATCACAAGTACTGCATTCTTTGCGTGAAATGATTTTGTCGATCCAGCCTAAAAGTTAATGGTTCGATACGTTGGTATTAAATTATTTTAGATTAGATGCAGTATCGCCCTTCGCCCTGTTCGGTGTATATACATCTGTAAAATAATAAAACAATGGTAATTAATACAATGCTAGCTAGCAGCTAGTAACAAGAATATAACCAAAATAAGAATTTGACTTCAGTTGAAAGGCAAAATCTTTTAATATTTACTGAAATATTAAGAAGTAAGAACTTTTACAAAAAATTACAATTGTGGGTGATTGAATAAAAAATTTAACCACTGCCCCAAGGTCCAGTACTTTCAGATCACTTCCCGAGGCCCGCACAATTTTCCTGCCTACAAGATCATAAAACAAAATATTTAGGACGGAGATACTTAAAAGCTGTATAAGTGTAGACTTCTCAGACTCAAAACTAAAAGTGTCAATAAAGATATTGTGGTCAAATAAATCCGTCGTTTATGCCATTTAACTTCAACATTTGTTATCTTTTCCCGTTAAATTCGTATCGTTATTATTTGTGTGAATTTTATTGCCGTTACTTACTTGGGATTGCGACTTGTCTTGTAAAGTTTATTATAAAAAGAGTAGCCAATTGTCGGGACTCGGGAGAAGGGATTTTAAACAATTTGATAGTCTGTAAAACCCTGCGGTTAAATATTATTCACAATTTCCACCTCTGTCCTTGCAGTTGTGTTGATATTCCTGTGTATCTTCCAATTAATTTGCTCATTTTTCTGTCATCATCAAATCGTCATCTGTGCCGTGCCGTGCTTACATTACTTTACATTTACAGCTTACTTGGCTTAGCTGTTACTTGTATACTACCGCACGGTATAGCTGTAGTACAAGACATAAGAGTATAAGTAGAACGGGTAGAAGTGCCAAATACATTACAATGCAATAATTACATTTACATACAATAATTTAGAGTATGTGCTAAATGTTTTGTTTTAATACTTTTAATGCCTATGTACAATATAATATTGAACATTTTTGAACCAGTAAATGTAATAGAAGTAAAGTTAGATTTGGTGGACTCTTTGTCGTCTTTGTACGTATTCTTATTAAAGTTACAATTTGCCGTAAAGCGAAAGCTTTGTCATCAAACTCATTGGTGTAAGTCTTTTTCGATGAAATGGCCTACTACAATCAATAAGATTTTGAAAGTATTTTTGAGATTTAGAATAATAATTCTGTGAATTATTATACCGAACGAGATCATTTATTCTTGCATTGCAGCACCCTGGTATTATAAAAATGTAACTATATGATGGCAGATTGTTGTGGCATTCATGAGGAAAAATGTTTTTCTATAGAACGAGTTTAGATTCAAAAGGAAAATAGAAAGAGTGTATATGAGTGTATGTGGTATAATGGACTACTCTTAACTCAGAGGTGTTTGACGTAGAGAATTTCATAATCCGTTTTTAATTCATACTTTATCTTCGGATATTCTCTATATTAGTTCGCTTTTTAAATGTGTATGCAAATTGTAAATCGAAACTGACAGGACTTTCAGTAAATACTTTAAATACCAAGGAAAATATTATATTGAATAAGTATGACTCTGATATGAATTTTGTTTCTAAAACAAATGGCGATCTTGTAAAATGTGATGTGGAATATTCATCGTCATGTATTTAAAAAGTGTGTGCGAGTGCAGGTGACGACGTGGAAGTAGAAGGTGGTGGAGGAGGTAATGGGTACAAATTGTTTAGTTGGGATTTATAAAAGTGTGAGTGAGATTTGTAGTTCGTGTGGAGTAGAAAATGCATGTATAAATGATACAAATTTGCATGGGATTTGACTCTACACGATTCCAATGCAGATGTGTGGTGAGAGCACGCAAGATATGTAGTAGAAGTTATAGAATACTTGCATTCAGTCAGAAGTCATTTTCTGCAATGCCATGCAATTTTGCAATTCCAGTGTATGGGAAACAAATTTATCATTTTTACATATAATTTACACTCAATCATAGGTACCCTCATAGACTTTCTAAAATATTGTCCATGTGTATGAATGAAATCCAAAACGCTCAAATTATCTAACGGTTTGATGTTGTTCAATCAACAGTAAACCCAATAAATATATAAGTGTCATAAAGCTAACTTTAATAGCTATAGAACGTTATCCTGTCCCTCAAGTATCACTTTTACTATAAAAACCAAATTCCCGACAAACCGTCATCTCATCATCTCCATTAAAAATACGGGAAATGAATATCAAGCTCTAACCAATGGGGAAGATATTTAATGGCTTTTAATAAAATTAAATAAAGAGCATCAAACTTCTTTAGAACAATAATTTTCATGCCAATAAACTACCATTTAAAATCTGAATACAAAAATGAACTAAATAATTTTGAAAACCCTGTATAAAATACCCACAAAAGTATTTACAATACTTATATTGGAGAATGGAGAACATTAAAAGGACCTCTCAGTTCTTTTAATTCAGTTTCTGGGTCGTTGTCGTACATGTATGTATAGCTTGCAAACACTTTAGCTCAAATCTTTGCATATAGTAGGTATCTCTACATTGTAATAATACATAACTCCAATTCCACAGACTAGAGACACAGAATAGATAGAGAGCATCGTTTAATTTTGAGTCTTTTACTGTACAGCTAAATCCCCTCCCTCTCCTTTTAGAAAAGGATATTCTTGGCTTTTTGGCTTATTTCCAAAATCCCACAAGGGAATTTTAAACACTTCTTGCAAGGTAGACTACCATAAAGATGCTCCAACCATGCACATACTTTTTACACCACTTATACTCATCTCATCAGTACTAGTATGACTATGACACTAGTATGGGCAGGACATAGCAGCAGTACGGAAGGTTTAAACCATTTGCCGGTTTTCAGAATTTTATCGAAAATTCCAACCTAGAATTATTAAGATCATATTTAGCATTATTCAGAGACAGAATCCATTGAATTAGTCGTTATAAACGTTTCCTCTGGTGCTTTAGCTGCGAGTGACAACGATTAGAATCAGTTCGCCAGTGGACAAGTTTTCTTAATTGATTCTCTTCAAATAGTAAAGAATATTTGAAATGGAATCCATCTGTAACACTTGCCCCATTTGCAGTAAATCTTCTTCAAAATTATGTTCTGCTTGTCGCATCGTCTCATACTGTTCGGTTGAACATCAGAAACAGGATTGGAAGGAACACCGAAAGCTTTGCAGACCATTTCTAGTGAAGAAAAACGAAATTTACGGCCGCTACATTGTTGCTGCACGAGATATTCCGGCAGGCACAATAATAATGAACGAACCAGCGATCACTATCGGTCCCAAACAAAATACTCGACCCATTTGTCTCGGTTGTCACAAAAAGGTGGATGGATCATACAGGTGTTCGCAATGTTCGTTTCCAATGTGTAACAAAAATTGTGAGAAGGTAATGATCACGAATTCAAAGAAAAATTCATGTTACCTACCGTATTTATTACAAATTATATACGCGTCCCTAATTCGTCCCTGCTTTAAAAAATATATTTCCAGTGATCTTAACTGATTCCTCTTAATTGCTTTCAGGTTGATATTCATTCGAACAATGAATGCAAAATATTCAGAAAAAACAGCCACAAAATTAAGATATCAAATTTTAATGATATTCATCCAGCTTATGAATGCATTCTTACAGTCCGTTGCTTGATGTTAAAAGAGAGCGATCCAAAAAGATGGGAAAGGCTCAAAACAATGGAACCTCACAACGAAATTCGTAAACAATTGTCTGATTTATGGCACAGAAATGAAATCAATACTGTAAAATTACTTCGAGAAGTATATAAAATGGAATTTGATGAAATGACAATTCACACAGTTTTGGGCTATGCCGATGTCAACGCTTTTGAAATTAGATCTGAAGGAATCGAGTGAGTTCGATTTAAAATATTTTGTGCCTTGCGTATTTTGATATTAGATTTAGTACATTTATTACATTGAAATATTTTATATGTTTGTCAACAAATGTTTCCTATTATATTTACCAAAATTTGGAACGCCAAGAGTTGTGGATATAGCAGTCAGTTTATACATTTGGAGAGTATGGGAGTACAGAAATTCACATCAATTTTGTATAGCAATTTTATTTTAAAATTCCATGAGGGCTCTGAAAGAGTCTTTTAACCAATTTTTCTCAGAGGTGCCATCACCAGTGCCTATATTATAATTTATGTACACCGTACACCCCAAATGATTATGAATATATAACTGTATGTTTGAAGTAATAAATGCTATGATATTTTATCATTGATATATGTGTTTATTATATAATTTTCCAGAATTTGTGGGTTGTTTCCAGATGTGGCATTAATGGCACATGAATGTATTTCAAATACGCATCACTCAATTACTGATGACTACAGAATGATTGTACGCGTGACAATACCAATTAAAAAAGGGGAACTAATTACCACTACATATACCCACACTTTGGATGGTACCCTTGACCGTCGAAAATACATAAAAGAATCGAAGTTTTTTGACTGCACATGCAAAAGATGTGCTGACCCAACAGAATTGGGGACATATTTTTCAGGAATCAAGTGCACTCTGATGAGTGATTGTCCTGGGTATCTCATACCTAATGTACCATTGCAACCGACCTCGAAATGGAGCTGCACAGAATGTCACCATACTCTTTCAGTTGACCAAATTGAGGAAACTGTTGAAAAAGTAAGACAATACATTTTAGAAGCAAGAAAAAATGGAAAAGTTGCCCAGTTAATTCCGCTTTTTGAAGAAATTTTGGAAAATATTAGCGGAAAGGTTCTGCATCCCAATCATTTTTTGATCATACACATTATTCATACTTTATCCCAAGTTTATGGTCGAACCAATGGATGGATGCTGACTGAATTAGCACCAGAGTTATTGAAAAGAAAAGAAGTTTTGTGCAGAAGGCTACTAGGTGTGATAGATATAATAGAACCTGGATTATCTCGCATTAGAGGTAAAAGTATTGGTAAAATACTGGCGAATTCTCTGTAAATTATCCTTTATGATTTGAAAATTAATTGCTAACTTCTAAAACTTAAAAAACTTTTTACAGGCTTAACTCTCTATGAACTACATGCACCTATTTATATGCTCGCTCAAGAGGAATTCCAATCTAAGAAAATTACTAAAGACCAACTTTTAGAACGGCTAACTGAAGTGCTCGGTTTATTGGAAATATCACATCAAATTCTATGTTTTGATTCGGCTAGTTCTCAAGAAGGGCAAATAGCAAAATCAATACCAGAGACAATTGAGGCAGTTTGCCGTATCCGCGATCATTTTTGTTAAAAAGCTTTTGTAATAAATAAACAAAAACACATTAAGGAAAATATGAATTTAAGAGAAACTAGATAAATCAGTTTTGTCTTGTGAAAAATTGTGCATATAATATTCTAATGCTGAAGCAAAATTCAATCCATACAATTCATGCTTTCATTTTCATGCATAACAACAACTATCGTAAAATTGATTCATAATCTATTTGAGTGATTTGTAAAAGTACAAATATTACCACATTATTTACCACACTTGTACCACTTGTACACGACAAATCCATAAATAATGCATTGGAAAGACATACCGGATGCATTTAGACTATTTTGAGGAACTTTACCCCAATGCTAAATGGCATAAATATGATGGCATTATGCATCATTGACTGTTTTTATTCAGTCCATGAAATCACAGATATCAGAGATTTCCATAATACTGTATATTAGCTTTCAAACATTTATATATAAACGCAAAAGTTTTTGCAATTAGAACTATGACCGTATAATACGTACCTTACCTCTTGCTACCACTTTCACCTATAGATATCATTTGATCCGTGACCACAACCTAAAAAATTATGAAAATGCCCTTACTATATTCAACTACTCCTTATTACTCACAACTGTAGAGCAAAAATATAACTATAAATATTTGATGTAAGGTGAATTGAACCAACGTATCCTAGTTTTTACAAGTTATTTAACAATAATAACATTAAGTACATTACACACATACACACAACTACACGACGCATTCTCATCTCAATATCAGATATTTGCCCTGATGATGTTGATGATCATGATCGACGCATGCATCGTAAAATCAGTATCAGAATCAGATCATTTATATACAGATCCGGTCAGTATCATCGTAGCATTCTTTCACTCATAAGACTCATATTGATAACATAACATAACATAATAAACTTATGTGAGTGAGTGCGTTGTAGTTGTAGAGTAGACAAAGTGGAAGGTAAATTCATGCAATTGTGGCACTGTACATCTCCAGCGCGGAAAACAGAAGAGAAAGCTCACTTGTTTGTAAGTAAGTGAATAATATTGTGGTTGTGAAGTTTTTGTAATAAATTCCAGTTCCACCCAGGTTAGTCAAGTCATATCACAAATCACACTACAAGGCAATCCAATGATGCTTTCCATCTTATTTTGTCATATTATGACATGATGTTGATATTAACAGTGAACAATCCAGCGCTATTTTGCTTTTATGAATAGTACTAGTCACTAGTAGAAAGTCAAAAGTTGAAGTGCTAAATTAACACTACTGGGCTGGGTAATAAATAATATTAGATATAATATTAGAATATTAAAAATCGGGATCTGCTTTGAAGGTAATTCTAGAAATATTGCTTCACTATTTACTTCAATGTAAACATAATTTAACCCTTGAATTCCTCAAGCAAACCACTACGCACTATTGAGTATATAAATGAGCCAAGTTATAAAATTTAAAAGTTGTTTATGTACTCTTTTTACGTAACAGGCACAAAAATGAACAATTACCCAGAGGTTATTGTATTAAGCGATAGCGATGATGAATCAATCCCATATTTTTCCAAAGAAAACAACAATCAGAGTGAACCAGCAGGATTTTATGACATAAAGTGAGTAATTTTGCAATTTTCATTTGTTATTGCTAATTTATTAGACTTTTGAATATTTTATGTTCTCAATAAGACAAATTTCTCTTATAATAATAACACATTATAAGCCGAAGTAATGTGCATACTTTGATTTGTTCAGGGATGAAGAGCAGGAATTGCCTGATATAGATTCTGATTACTCAAATTACATAATTTCGGAAAAAAATAAAAAGTATACAAAGACGATGCCTAAAAACTCTAAAACTAACGGATATGATTCGTCGGATTCGTCTGGTACTGATTCCCAACCAATCAAGACTACGAAAAAGAAAAAGGCTGGTTTAAATATATCAAAAGGAATCCACGACACCTCTACTGATGAAATAGACAGCGATCAATGTTCCCCGTCGAAAAATATTAAAATTCAAGATTATTCAAATGGCAATGTTGACAGCCAACAACCGTGTTGTTCCAAAAGCTTAAGAATGGATTTTTCTCCGTTGAAAGATAGGATTCAGCCAAAATCTAGTTTTCCCACATTGTCACTAAGTTCAAGTGACGCTGGAGAAGACGATTTTGAACTTCCTGATGACATAAAAATAGTTGGTACAGTCTGTAACAGACCTGCAATCTCTAAGGAAGACAATTTTGAAGTATTGGGCCTAGTCAGGAAAGTCTATAATCCACCTGCAATCTCTGTTCCTCCAGTCGTGAATTCGAAGGATGTAAATGATATTAAAAAGGTTAAATGAAAATTAGTTTTGAGGATGTGCAGGAAGAGAGAAGGTTTTTGTATTCATAATTATCTATTCTTTTAGAAAACTGCCGAATTAAAATTAAAGAAAAAAGAAGAAGAGGCTGAAAAACGAAAGGCAACTAGAGAACAGAAAAAGATTGCTAGAGATTTAAAAAAGGCTGAACTGGAGCGGGAAAAGCTTTTAAAAAAGTCGGCAGATGAAATTCAAAGAAATTCAAAACCTGGACAAGCTTTTAAGGTATACTTGCTGCTAATCTTTTTAAACTTTTTATTGCAGTCTAATTTTTATTAGCCTAAATTAACGTCTACTTTAGTTCATCACAATCATTGTGGACCATGAAATTTCGGAACAATATGGAGCACTTATTCCTTTGTTTGAAGAAGCCGATATGAGATATGAAATTAAGTATGGTTCGGTTCTGTCTAACTCTTTTACATTTAAAAGAGAAACTATCCATCAAGCAATGGGGGATGATCTCCAGGTATCAATCACGAGTAAATGATAGTAAATACTTTTAAAATTCATATTATAATATGGCGAATAATTTTCAGCTTCACAAAGTCTCATCGTTTACGGACGAAGACCAACTTATGATATTATTAGATTCTAAAGAATCTATACCTATGATACACAATTATCTAAGAAAAAATTTAGCAGATTTTGAGTCTGATGGTATCGATATTATCACTTGGGTTGAATCCATAAAATGTAACTACGCTCTGAAGAAAATAACGCTGTTTTTCATAGGAATGGAAAATTATTACAAGTAAGTAGAAATTCGTTGTACAACAAAAACAAAGTCTTAACAATCTAACATTCACTGAGACTACTATGTGATGATTCATTTTTAGGAAAATTAAAAAAAGTACGCAGCAAGAGTTTCGTGATAGAGTATTAAATGTGGAAACCCAAGGTGAAAAGCGAAAACAAACTAGAAAAAAACAAAATCAGCTGCCAGAAGTCTCAAAGTAACCTAAAAATGTTTAATCATTAAAAATTGACTTGAGCCAAAATTGTAAGCAGAAGTATGTAACTTGTAATTTAATGGTTTCACAGGTTAGAAGTGCAAAGTTCATTAATTGATATGCAGATTCGAACTGAAGTAAACTATAGAATGGTCAAAAATGTAGCCGAACTTGGATCACTGTTGATACAGTACACAAAAGCAATTGCTGAAGCCCCTTTTAAGTGTGTTATCGTTATAGTTTCTCCGTTACTGTTACTGTGTTACTGAAAATTTATTCCCTTTGCAATAAAATTTGACACTTTTATTTAGGAGGCAAAAAATGACTGACAATGGTTTTGACTGGTACGCTGTGGCAGATTGCAGTGGTAGTGTAAGAGTTGATAAAGATGGAAATGGTCTACGAGCTTTGTGGATTCTACAATTACAGTGTTTCAGTAATGTTGGAGAAGAAACAGCTAAAGCAATCGCTGAAAAATATCCATCTCCACAAGCACTCACAAATGTAAAACTGTACTTTATATCAATTTAATTTGCTTGTATAATGTTTGAATTTTAATGCAAACGTTAAATGTTGTGCTTTTTAGGCATTTATTCGCTGTCCTACTGTTGAGGACGGCCTTGCTTTGCTAAGAGACATTCAGGTAGGTTAATTCTCTTCGTCAGTGTCTTGGAAATGTTTTGCCTAAAAATCTCTGAAGTGAAGTGATAAATAATTTAAAAATAATTTCTTGACATAATGTTTAAATAGGTCAAAGTTGGCATCGGCCCTTTGGCAAAGTACCGGAAAGTTGGACCTGAGCTCAGTAAGCGAATGTATCGATTTTTTACTTCTACGGATGGTGAAAGATTTCTAAGCTCTACGGCGGATAGGTAAAAGCTAATCGTGGCTATTTATTCATGACGGGCGAGTTTACATTCAATTAAAAAAATTGTATTCCGATTTGATTATCAATTAAGCCATTTATCTCAACTATGTGTGCGTTGCACTTTCCGTGTTCTATTTTGAATAAATATAAATAATATTGTATGTAGCTACTTAAATTTAAATGTAAGCTGTGTCTGTGTTCATTTTGCAATATTAGTGTTCTTGTTCCTGGTATTATGTTCCTCTGCTGCTGTATTTTTATGCAGAAATTTTTCCCCGAAAAACTACCCGAATTATCTTCATGTTTATCCCTTTGTAAGTAAACTTTACATGAAGGTATACTTTGGGGGTATATAAGTGAAAACTTTAATATAACGTCTAATATTTGTATCCAATCTTCTTACCCGACCCGTTAAACGACTCTCACAAAATCGAAAGAACAAAGGAATTTTAATCGAGGAGAATATCAGTTTATTCTATTATTCAACCCAAATTGAACATAAGTTACAAATTGCAAGGAATTGCAGTTTGCAGGCAGTAGTAATGTATCTACATATTTTTATATGCATGTTTTGAGGCTCATTGACTTGCACATCGCTTCATTCACTAGTCAAAAGAAAGTCATTATGTTTTAATGTATAGTCTGAGAAGGAGAAAGTCCAAAGTTTAGTAAAGGCAGTAATAAAGGTATACAGGAAACTGGTATTTCATGCCGCCGCTACCACTATCAAGAAATTAATAAGGACGCTGGAGCAGAGCAGCACCCGAAATATCTTTACCCAAGTTAATGTACTTTTTGTGGGAAATTCGAAATTGGTTGTCCTGTGTGTGGATTATACTATAGTATAGTACTCTGCTTATTCAGCTGAACATTTATTGAAAAGGACAAAGATTATTTCAATTTTATTGTGGTAAGAGGAACTCAATCATTGGTTGTCTGAACGAAGTGCAAAGCTATCAGGAAAACTGACTGTAAAACAAAATTGCTGAAAGTGCATAGTACCGTAACAAGATATTTAAAACTTAAGGTATAAATTGTAATAATATACAGTAAGGATTGATATTTTTACCGCAAAAAGTTGACATTTAAAAAATAATTTAAATGGCTTCAGCTTCAACATAAATAATAAATAGGCCTGCATTCTTTTTCCCTCTAGGATGGTAAATTTAACTCAGGCGCTATTCGTCGCCAGCCATCGTCATCCGAGAAATATAGTTAACGATGGTTATTGGAGAAGACGTCAAATTCTTATGATGTCAGCTCACTTTTATGGCCGAACTCGCAATTGCTTTTCTATGGCTATAAGAAGAGTTCAACGTGCTCTTCAAAACACGGTGAGAGGAAGAACTTTAAGAAAGATTTGGTACAGGGAAATCTGGGAAAATAGAGTCAGCGCTGGATGCCGAGAATTAGGCTACATCCCTGCCGGAGCTCCCACAATGATGGAAGGTTTAGCCAGGTGTGACATCCATTTAAACCGACAAACTTTAGCCAATTTAGCCATATGGGAACCAAGATCATTTAAATCTCTGACAAAAATTGCTGCTATAAAAGCTAAAGAAGAAAATATTGATCCATTCTTAGGACCCCCGCCAACTGGGGTTCAAGGAAAGTTTTGAATAGGTTTGTACGATGCTAAGCATTTTTCATCAACTAAGTAGTGAGTGAAAATATAAGAGATCACGCAGGCTGGGAACCGATTGTAACAGACGAAGTTGACAATTTCAGCATCTACTCTACTTTAGAATACGAGAAAACTAATTTCTCGAATTTTTTAAAAAATTTGTTGTTTTTGAGTTATGGCGGTTTTTACCCGAAAACTTTACATGGGAGTAATTTCGAAACTACTCAACCGATTTTGACGAAACCAGTGCCAAAATGATCGTATGGCTGTTCTCTACATGGGGTATTCAAAACATTTGTCAAAAATCCAAAATTTTGAAAAATTTCGAAAAAACTTCGAAAAATGTTATAATGAGTTGAAGACGACATAGAAACATTTTAAACTGCATTACAAGTCTTCATAAACTCAATGCACTATAAATTTCGAATCAAAATCATTTTTTGAAATTTTTTCGAAATATTTCAAAATTTTGGATTTTTGAAAAATGTTTTGAATACCCCATGTAGAGAACAGCCATGCAATCATTTTGGCACTGGTTTCGTCAAAATCGGTTCAGTAGTTAAGAAATTACTCCCATGTAAAGTTTTTGGGTAAAAACCGCCATAACTCAAAAACAGCGGATTTTTAAAAAAAATTCGAGAAATTAGTTTTCTCGTATTCTAAAGTAGAGTAGATGCTGAAATTGTCAACTTCGCCTGTTACAATCGGTTCCCAGCTTGCGTGATCTCTTATATTTTCACTCTAGTTCATTTGATTATAGTAAATGTTAAGGTTAATGTTCCACAATAAACTGTATTTCTTATACATACATGCAACAAAATCATTTCATCCTAATGTCATATAAATATAGTATGAGGCAAATGTGCATCTTTTTGACGAATGAATTTTTGATAGAATTCCAAATTGATGCTCTAAAAATTCTATAATTCAGCTGTGTGAAAAACGACTGAATACTGTTCTACTGAGCACTGTAGTCTGTAGTATATTATGATGTTTGAAAAACCATTAGGAACTAAGAAATAGTAGAGTACTTTCACTTCACCTTAATTTATTTTTAATTTCACCTTTTAATCAATTATATTCTAATACCTTGAAGGTGGGGGGGGGTGCCACTTAGGGGACTAAAAGTACTTGTAAGATAAGATTTTTCAGACATTATTATTTCTTTTACAACAATTCATTTTTTACGGATAAAGGCTATCAAAAAAATATTTTGTGTTCTCGTGTACGTGTTCTCATCTCAGCCAAGGGGGAGTGGCTAGTGGGCTGAGCTAAAATATGGAAATTAGCTAGTGGGCGGGGCCTGTTACACTGGAAATTTTTTCGATGCCTAGGTAAGATTCGAAGTGAAAAATTTAAAAAAAACCGCCATAAAAGGTATATTTCTCGGTATATGTAAGGTACTTTCAGTCCTCTAAGTAGCACCAGGACCCTCAGCGTGAAAGTTGTTTCCCTACCTTCAAGGTATCAGATATAGTTACATACGAGGCAATTTACTACTGATCTGAGTCCTCTGATATTAGCTCCTATTAGTGGCAGTACTTAAAATACACATAATTCAAAATTATATAATTTATATACACATTAATAGTAAAAATTTCCGTGGAGCAATTTCATGGAAGATCAATGGAAAATGCATTATTATTTTGAAACTGAAGCATTGAACAACTGCAGTAACTATCCTCTATATGATAATTAAATGCAGATCTTGAAAAACCTTATATACTTAAATTACCATAACAAACATTACAAATTAAATGTATACTATCTAGTCACAAGTATTTAAAGAACGCTTCTATGTAATCTGCTGCTAATTTTAATTACACTGAAAAAAGTAGAATATATAATACAGTCAGGAATAGCTAAATGCGATAGATAACCATTCAATCCACTGAAATCAACCAATAATTTCACTAATTTACATAAAACATTAAAAAATTGCCTTATTGCTCAATTTCAGCCAATATCATGTGCTATCGCGCTTGGCTGTCCTGCTCTACAGCAACCATCTTACAAATGTTCTATTAAAAACGATGTCCTTTACGTTGACACTGTCTAGTGATCACCTAAGAGAACTATGAACAGCTCTTTTGTAAAAAAGAATATCTGTAATAGCTCAATCAAACTCTTTTCTAGCACATATATATCTCTAGGGTATATTTTGTTACATTTGTTACATTACAAATAACATGTAAGTCCCTGATTTTCTAAATAGTTGAACCTGGATCCTGCGAGTTTAGCAGTTTTGTAAGTCTAAGGCTCTTTTGGTCTACGTTATGTTATGTTACCCAACTAAACTACAGTTTCAATTTTAACTAGAAAATAAACTAAATAACAGTTTACCCAGGATAACTTTGGAAAGACTACTCCCAAAAAAATATTGAAATAAAATATTTTATTTGGGAATATTTTGTTTTGACTGCAAAATGAATTATTCGTTTTCAATTGAACATATCTAAGATAGTTGCTTTCTACAAGTTATTTGTTTCATTGTGGAATGGGTACCGCATTATCTAGCCGTAATTTTCCATCATTTTCTGTTAGGAACATTAAGTCAGCTACAGTTTGTTCTATAATAGCATTTTCGGCTCGCTCGCACATCTGCAACAAAAAATTTTAATAATTAATACTGCTAGTTAATTAATAATTTAGAAAAGTTTTATCAGTATATGAGCCGGATTTTACCCCTCTGTATTTGTACTCTGATAGCGGCGGCGGGGTCCAGAAATCTGGACCGAAATTCATAGTAACCGTACATCCTTTGTACAAAGAGACAGCTGGGTAGTAGGTCCCTTCAAAAAGATTTGCGAAAGCTACCCCTTGACAAACCCCATTTTTGAAGCAAACGATTTTTGAGCCATGTCGAATATCTTTGGATTCCATTTCCTGTACATCGTCTTTTTCTTCATAATAGAGGTGTGATTTGAACCGCACCAAGGGCTGAAAAACATGAACCAATTCAATGTTTATGGAATTCATTATAATCCAAACTTAAAACAAGACAGACAGAGCTGGTGTACTAGACAAATCTTTTGAGGGTTAACTTTCATACTATACGAATAAGTGATATTCGTTTTCATTACGCAAAAGGTCACATAACATAAATACTGAAAATTTAATCAATACACCCATAATTAAAAACTCCGTCCCAAATTCTACATGAGTTAGTAAAAAACTACTAAATAAAACCACTGAATATAATTATTACCCTGTCTTTAAATGAGGATGGAACTAAAGGAACTTTGGCAGTATTATCTGGCAATTCAATTAAAAAACCCAAAACATCGCCAAGTGCATATCCGCCTTTTGCATAAGACACTCCTTTGGCTTCAGTGAATGCGGTGCCGTAGCGAGATCTCCAGGAGTAGCCATATCTATCGAAACCTAACGGACCTTGAAGATTTCCATAGTGCTGTGACCACCCAATTCTGGTAGCGGCTCCTTCTGGTTGATCAACTATTTTAGCTTCGTAATACCAAGAACCTCGTACCACCCCTTTTAGTAAAACAAAAAACACAACCGTAAAAACAATTTTGGCTTTAAACAGTCAGCATCAATTTTGATTGGTAAATACCGTGAGTAGCTCGTATCATGCAATATCCCTTTTCTCCAGTGACAGATAAGCGGTCCTCGGAAACTCTTAATTGAGTAGCACGATCATGCAAAGCCAAAAGAACATTACACGGGTTAAGAACTCTGTACAGCCATCCTGGAATTGGTTTTCCAGCCCAGTCACTGCTTTCATCGAATTCTTGCCGAAATGGAGCATTTGAGTCTGGTTCTGCCAAAATGTATCTATAACCATCTTTGTTGTAAGGATGATCAACTGGATAGCCATGTCCTAGTACCATTTTTGGTAAAAACGAATCTCCCCTGGTCTTTTTAGCTAGAGACGCTTGACTTCCTCCTCCTACATCTCCTGTTGTTCGACGCTTTCCTCCTCTACCACGAAGAACGGTGTTTGAACCTTTCGTTTTAAAAAATACAAATACAAATAATAACAAATGGCAAGTACAGTTCTTAATGATTTCGAAACCTCAATTATTTTCTTACTTTGGTGAACTCCTAACTCAGTCACTTTTAAATGGCCTCCTTTAATCATTGCTTCATAATTTGGTCTAATCTGAGTCAAATCCAGTGATAGTAGACCAAAATATGGACTATCAGGATCTTCAGGGTTGTCGTCTATCGTAAACGCGGTACCAACATCTTTAAACAGGGCTTTGTTGACCTTAAAGTTGTGAGCGTAATGTGTTACACAAGATTAAAGCCACATATATATAAATGTGAAAAATATCCTTTTCAATAATATACAGAAATTGAATATAACAAAATGAAACAGGGTTAAACAAAACTTACAGTGGTATGCCATGATTGAGTAACTCTTCTGGTGGTAGTCGCTAGTGCGTCCCAATGCATATCAAAGAAAGGAATTATATCTTTATCTTTAGAAAATAACTTTTTGTTTGTACCATCTTTTACGCTGGCTTGGGTTAAATTTGCTATGGCTGTTATGCACATCTGTGTGAAATCTAAGAAAATGGACCAAATGTTTAGAAAATTTTATGAAACTACTGTATTGAGTGTACCGTTTAAAAATTGTAATGGCAATTAAGTATCGTACGGGATTGGTTGCGCTTGAACAATTCAAGTCCTGAAGGAGAGCAGTTTTTGCAAATGAAGACATAGTTGGACATAAATGGAACCAATTTTCCAAGTTGGTAGCCTATACATGATTCATGGTACCAGCGATTACAAGATGCACATAGCAGTTCAACAATATTAAGGTTTCTGTCTTTTCCACTGCAAGATCAAGATAAATATAAAAATTCAATTAATACAGTTTGAATTCAGAAATTGTATAGTATTTTCACGACTAAGGGAGAAACTGACCAGTAGCAATGGCCATCTCTCTCCTGTGAAAGTCTTCTCCTAGTTATTTCCACGTAAGATTCATCCGCGTCTTCAACAGCAAATTCATCTGCAACAAGATCCCCATCGCCTATTTCCTTGTCATTTTCAGTATCAATAAATCCTAACAGAGCATTATCCCCATCTTCTTTTCCACCAATTGTTATTACTTCAGTTTCAGTCTCCAAAATATCCGGCACATCCGTAGCGTATAATGGATACGCGCTGTTACTTTCATCCGCTTCAATCACTACATCTGACTCTTCTATAATGATATCAGATTTTTCTTCCTGGTCATCCATTTTCACATCCACGTCAAGATCAATAACTTTTGTTGAATTATCCTCTGATACAATGTACAGGTCCTCATCGTCTACTTCCATTTCTTTCGGTGTGTTTCCACCTTTGTCTGCCATTATGCCTTGCTTTGTTCCGACCGATGTAATTATACCTTGTTCACAGTTGCCTAAAATTGAAAACTTTATTAAAAAGAAATATAATAGATAACAAAATATACAGTTATCAAAGCTCAAAGTTTTATTACATATATGACATAAATGTGGACGTAAAGTAAAGTATAGAAAATAATTAAAAGTACCTGTTTTTTGGAAAGAGAGGAAGTGGAATATTGTAACTACTGGTTTGAAGTTTGATTCGAATCGAACTGAACTAAAAACTATTATTTTTAAATTTATGCTAAACTTGTGTCTGATCCGATCCGATCACCAATTTTATTCTTGACTTCAGTTTACTACAGTTTACCCAGGATATCAGCGTCAGTCAACAGCGAAGCGACTACAAAAGCTGCATAATATTGTGGAATATTGTAATGAATTTGAAACCTATCGACGCTTTAAATATAGCGGCTTTATCCGGCGCCTTGGACTTCAATGCAACACAATCCAAAAAGAATCTCACTCGCTAGATCTATCATATCGGGGCAACTTACTATATTGTAGACCTTTCTCCAGTGGTCCTTTCACTTGCTTTCAATCACACTGGTTCTGTTGCTATATCGAGTGTAATAATACAACTTTCTTCTTTCACTATTATAGCTAATTTCGGATCATGAGTCTTACTGTAACAAAAAATGTTTTAAGTATTGCACAAAAATCGACAAAAAAGGGTAGTATTCGTGACACTGAACGTTTCTATTCATTTATGATGTAAAATGCTAGATGACTGTTTTAAATTAATTAGTAGTAATTATTGTCAATACGCTTTGTTAATCATCGTAATAATTTATAATATACTGAGTGTTGAATTAAATAAGAAAGTAATTGTCCTCATCTGCAAAGTAAATACAATAGTAATATGGTAATAATATGAATGGAATATTCAGTTCAAATAAAGGTACTCTTGCACAGAATAATTTTGGTGTCTTTACTTATTAGGTATTTTTGTAGATTGCATTGCAACATTGCAAGTATAATAATTTTGCAGAACGTATAGCCAAAATTCGTAAAGTTTAACTTTAATGATGAAATATATTTGAAAAATTATTGAGTATATTTATGTAACAATATTCTAATTATAAATAAGCTCTACCACAAATAGGGAACATTTATAAATACACTGGATAAATACAAAATATAAACATTAAGAGCGCAGAATGAAATTTACAATAATTTTAATTTTACTACATGATATTATAGCTGAAACGCTTACAACGAAATTGGTTAATAATGTATGGTAACTTCTATCATGCGCTTACTACAAAACTGATGATAATTAATTAATTACATAGAACTATTGTACACTAAACGGACTACTCGTATCATTTTTGTAATGTATGTAATTGTAATAGTAATGTGCCTACTCTCAATTCATACAATTGCGATAACTGGAGCGAACAGGAGAAACTACACTACAGAAAATTACATTATTATTGTAAGCACGTATTATTGCTGTGTTGTGCTTGTGATCCCATATTGGAATAATTTTTATCTAGTTTAGCTGGAATTTTACAGATCTAGAATCTAGACACTAACGGTTTAAGTAGATGTAATGGATGGCCATGAAGGTTTTATTTATTTTAGTGCTATAATAATGCAATTCTTAATGAAATTATTGTTATCACTAACATAGAGATAGACGATCTATCATAGATAATTTTAAATGCGATTTGGTATCAGGCGAATAATATTTAGGAAATTGGATGTATTTAGTATATTTTTTGTTGATTAGGAAGCGATCATACTTAATTAGTGACTGTCAAAGAAGATTCTGCATCGGACGATGAGCTATCTGCAGAGGAATCACACAATTTGGCAAAATTATCCAAGGTTTTCTTGAGCGTTATGGAAAAACCTTTGGACACAGGCAACAAAGGAAATCCAGGCTGACTCTGTCTTTCAACTGCTTGAACGTCTACTGTTTCTGTAATAACAAATCATTGTTGTTAACCTAAAACATTTACCGAAATCATTTACCAAAATTACATAAAAATAAAATAAAACAATACCTTGATTTTCAGAAGCTTCGGGTAATGCTAACCAACGATTGCACCTCTCGATCATTCTAGGAACAAATATCACGGTATTAAATACCATACTTCAGAATGAACACAAATTTCCAAATCTTTTATCATGATATCGATTTCATGTATTACCGTGGACCATGAAATCTAATGTGCTGTGAAATCTCGGCTTCCCAAGGTGAGTGTAAATTCATCATCATTCTCGACATTGACTGAACCAATTTAATGAGTACCATTTCATTATACATTCTCGAATTTTCTTGACCTTGTTGGCTTCCACGTTGCTTTTCATAACCAGCTTCATTAAAATATGGTTCAGGAACAAGGATTAATCCTGTAAACAACAATTTTTTTTAAATCGTAAAATAAATGAAGCTTTTAGTCTTATGGCTAAGGAAGTTGTTTCAGAATATTATTTTACCTTGTATCGACACCAGTAACTGAAGAAGAGAGCTAACTTCTGTCCACATCTCGGAGCCCTTCCCACTCCAAGTGCCCAACAAAGAAACACATACTTTGCCTTCTTCGTACAAATTTGGATTGAGCCTATCAGGACAGAATGATACATAATGGACCAATGGTGGAGACGATGGATAAGTCGAAGGCAGTTGAATATCAAACAAAAACAGTCCGTCTTCATATGGAGTATTTTCCGGTCCGGATATCATCACAGAAAAAAGATCCTAATCCAGTAAAAACATTGTGGAATGTTATCTTGTTTTTAGGTCAACGTTTTTATATAATAAAATATGTAAATAAGGTAACTACCATTCGATCTTCGAATCCCTTCACAAGAATGCCGTCAGGAAGATTTTCGCGAAGTAAGGCAACCTCTTTATACACTGTTTTAAGAAAGTTTCGCTGGTTTTGAGGCTGAAACGTAGTAAGTCTGTAGCGATGCGTGTCGGGTACGTTTTCAACCATAATACAATTTCTTGCCCTTGCCACCAACGGCTCTTCAATGGTCTCCTTTGGAGCTATATGAGTTTCAGGCAGATTTTCTACTTCTAATGTCTTTGGAGTCAGATCTTCTGGTGTAGAAATCTCAGAAAGGCTAGCTATACTATCTTTGGAACAAACTTCACCTACTTCCTTCTTCTCTGTTAAAACGCCGAGAACATTCCCAACGATCTCAACGGTCTGAAGTTTAGAAATCGCTTTCTCTAAATTGGATAACAATCCTTGAGCTTTGAGAAACTTGCAACCGGATTCCGTAAAGAGTCCCAAATCTACTGTAGAAATGTTTACTTGAGTGGTTTGAGATTCTTTGACTTTTTGATCACTACCTAACGGACCGAAACGACTTTCATATTCGGAATGAGCAGCCAATAACTTGTTTAATATTACAGTGCACAGCTCCGAGACAATGCTTGGATTGTTGTATCCCTCAAACATATCAGATTTTGAGGTACTTGGACTTCGGACTAACTCCGAGCCTGTCTTTTCTGATTCACCACATTTTTCATCATCATCGGATGTTACTTTAGATTTACTCAGACTTCTAGGTGGAGTTCCAGCTCCTGTAACTTTGAATGTCGCGTCGTCAAAAAGCCGGCTAACTTGATCTGTCATTCTACCGGATTTATTCGACGCACCTTCCAATTGCTTATACCAATTTTTTAAGAAGTCTTCATCAAAATGCTTAGCTCCCATTAACTTATCTAAATATCTAAAAAAAACCCCATTAAAAATTACCATATAGTACATACAATATATTGAAGAACGAATGTAAACGATTGCTGAACGTACTGGCAGTCTTTATAGATTTGCAACAACTTTTTTGTTATTCCACGACTGTCTCCTTGAGCTGCAGCAGTTGCAGAATCAACTGAAACTGGTGTTGAAGTGATTATTGCTTCCCGTGTCCTTACTAATGTTTTTTGAATACTTTCCATGAGTCTTCCGATAATTAAATACCTATTTGAATCCGTTTCATTTTCCTCTTCGGTTTCTACGCAATTATTAAAATATAATTATTTAAAAGAAATTATTTATCATTCTTGAAACTTAAAACGTTGCATTGAATTTTTATTACCGGTCACCCATGAAGAATCACTTGCAGCTTCGTCTTCTTCTTCTTCATTGTCAGAATGTCCTCCAGCATCATCCCATATTTCTCCTTCATCTGAATCATAGTCACCAAGTCTGAATAAATCTTGAGGCCAGCATGAACTGACGGCGCTATTAGCCCACCACACTCTGACCTGCACATTAATCAAATAATTTTTAAATGTAACATTAAAAAAAATAATGTATCAAAATAAAAAATAACCTTCAATTTCTGTTTTTTCTTTCAAATAATTTAATACTGTATATTTACCTGACCATCTGGAAAGCAATCCAATATTTGTCCTGCGGAATATTGATGAGGAAGCATATTGGCTACTCTAATCACAATCGTGCCTGGCCGGTAGCGAAAATCTGGATGATCTTTAATATCATACACAGACATTTCACATTCGTCTAACTCCTTGGGTTTTTGCTCTCCAGTAAACGAATATGCTTCAAACCACTTCACTGAAGCCACTCGACCTATCAAAACGCAGACGTTTTCATTTTTTCTATTGAAATTCATTTTGGTTTGTTCTATCAAAGAAATTTACCTCCATGATCCATACTTTGGATCACGCCATAAATGCGATACTCAGTAGTATCTACTCGTACGACAAAATCCCCAGGAAAAAACTCATGATCATCTAGATGATGAATGGGATAAAGGTCAATACTAGATAATCCTTCTTCATAAGTTCCATCCTAAGTTATTAAATTATTTTTATACACCTTTTTTATAAATACTATCTTTTACTATATTATGGAGAACATATTAATGTGAATAAAAAGGAATTTCAAACCTGCCACACGACATCTACAGTAGACTGTGTATGAATTGTTTCAACTACTGCTTTAGATTCTAGCACTAACGGCATGACGGGTTGCTGTCGAGCTTTTTTTAACTTCTTTTTACGTAAAGCTCTTGTGCAAACTTTTGGTAATGACTTCTTCGAGGCTTGCTGTTTAATCAAACATTATAAATTATTACCAACATTAACTAACTGCTAAAATTAGTAGCTACAAAGCCTTAACTAGCTGTCAAAGTTTAAAATGATACCAGCGTTTGTACAGATGCATCCTTATTTTCTTTATTTTCAAGCTTGTTATTGGTTTCGTTTCTTTCATTGTCAGCGTTAACATCTTTGGATTGAGTTACATCAAGGGAAGTTTGACTTTTACTTTTGAGTCTGTCGGCTTGAGGTTGAAGGACTCCAGACGCCATCATTTTTTTCCACTCATGCCTTTCTACGATAATGTCTTTAGGTGTGTGCGTGTAATAGCTGATATCGCCCAGTTGAACTGTACAACAATCAAAAATGTTGAGACACTTCACACGTTTCAAGTCTTCGCCTTTTACATTTTCATTTGGAGGATTTTTCTGCCAGCTAGGGTCATCTTTGTTAGGGTTCTCCAATGTACTATCTGGAGTTTGCCATTGCCACTGTACATTCATGGAAATAGGCTGCACATCAGTTACAAGAACCGTGACCATTTTTCTGTCTTTTGCTCTTTTTAAATCTTCAGAACGGTATGACCAATCTGCGTCTTTTAAACACTTCATTGGGCCCTTCAGCTTTTGGCCCGGATAGAATAGATCCGAAGAATTGAATCCTTCGGACCCGCGACGAGTGTCATCAAAATTTTCCATGATACCAGACGTCGATGTGTCAACAGTACAGGCAGAATTATCAGGAAATGTCACACTTAAGCGGTAGTTAATATTTCGAATGACTCCTATCCAGGAATCGAGATACACTGCAACTTCTGACTGGAATTTCTACGAAACAGTAAGCCCCGTGAAATATTTCCTTTCCAAACTAACAAGTTATTTTTAGAGTCACATTTGTATAATAGTGTACCTGCACAGGCTGTAAATCAGAAGCTAAGACATTGGTGACAACCTTCTTAGTTCCCATTATCTGAACTGCAGCCGCGACTTTTACAGAACGACAGTAGCCTCGCTGTGTGTCTTTTCCAGCAATAAGTCGCCTGACAACATCACCGGGCATCAACGACCTGTCACTAAGCTTAACCTACAAGTAAGAGAACACTGTCAAATATATGTATTTCCTTGATGAACATAGATTAATTAACGTGACACTGACACCCAATAATTTCATATTTGCTGTCAACCCATTCACAAAGTTTAACAAATAATTTTAGGAAAATCTGTTCAAACAAATCTCGTTTTTTGTTCAGGAATTATAAGCTTCAAATTTCAATTCAAATTGCATTTTAATTTGATTATTTTTTTTTCGTTTTCAGTCTATTTATATTATATAAGGTGTACCTTAGATTCTTGAATGACATCCTCCTTCCCTTTAGGATGCCATGTTACAGCTACGTGACCATGAGGTACTTTTTCCGGGTCAGTCTCTTCGTCACTGGAATACATTTCCCAGTTTTCAGTGACCATTCCAAATTCGACCTCGCCCGATTTTCCAATTCGAAAAACTTCATCTTCGTAGAAATATGAGGGACCCGCCATAGCCATATTGATCTAAATCTAAAACTGCCGCTCTGAGAAGCTTTCTCCGTCCGATAAGCAAGGCAAAGACCTCTTCACGTCTTTTCTCTTCTTCGCAAAAAACAAAAAGAGGGTACTGTTACTTGTTATACTGCATATATATCATAATATCAACATCAACTCAAATGATAAGCCTAAGCCTACAACGATAATGCACTCGTAGTCTTTCAGTCTCTGATCTCTGATATTATTATTGCAGTGCAGGCAGAGATGCAGATGTTATGATCTTACTATTACTGCATTCTGCATAGCGAAGTGACGACGACTTTAGCCTGCTTATTCGTCACTCACGCGTGTCGATCACAGTTCGTGTCGTGTTCATAGTATAGTAGTAGTCAGTAGTACTAGTCAAATTCTCAGCTCAGCCTCAACCTGTCTTCCTCTCTCTTCTACAATTAATACCGTTTTGCGATATGCGTTTAGTATTACTTGTGTTTTGTGTACAGTTTTAGTTGGGGTTTCAATGAAAATGAATGTAAGGGTAGACACGTAAACCAAATAAATTGGTTTTGCCTCTCGCTTCGCTTGGTTCTTCTACTTCCTCTGAGAGTCTGAGTTCTTTTACTGACTTTAACTGAATCAAATCACAATCAACCAGTGTTCCATTTTAGCCGGCTAAAAATGATTTTGACCAGCCAGCCGGCTAAATTGGCTGAAATGGCTAATGGCCAAAATGGCCAAAAATCATGGGTTTTCAAATTTCCCACCAAATCAAGTATGATTTTCTCAGTTCACATAGCCCCATTCAAGCATGTAAAGTCCAATACTAGGCTTAACTCAAAACTTTTAGTTCGCTGGTGTACTCTGCAGATGGAAACAGAGTGGCTACTTGCGCAGCGAAGGAACCTCCCAACGCTGCGCAAGTAGCCACTCTGTTTCCATCTCCAGAGTACACCAGCGAACTAAAAGTTTTGAGTTAAGCCTAGTATTGGACTTTACATGCTTGGCCCCATTTGACTATTTTTGGCCATTTTAGCCACTGGCTAAAAAGAATTTCAACCGGCCGGCCAATTTAGCTGGCCATTTTAGCCAGCCATTTTAACCAAACAGCCGGCTGGTCATCGAACACTGCAATCAACACAGCCAGCCGTGGCCATAATATTTATACCCAACAGGGACTGTATTGTTGGATTGGGACTGAATGTGACCATATCATACCTATTTTAAAAGCGTTCTTTCTTAACCAAACCGTGCCGGGTGCCGTGCCGTGGCTAGCTAATCTTCTGCCACGACCACAACAACACACTCACTTCTACACAGACAATATTATTAAATTAAAATGATAGATTTACAGACTACAGACACAGACAGACAGACAAGACTCTATCGAAGCTAAGGGTCTAGGAGCATCTAATGCTATTTCTGGTCAAAGTAGCAGATTGTCTACACATTAATTAACTGTTCAATCCAGCTAAAGATTAGAGACTTGACTAAACCAGAGACTAGACTGATAATGTTATAATAATCGTCAGGAGTCCCAGGATCAATAGTATTATGTTATGTAAATCATTTTTATCAAATTTTTATCAACAAATTACAAAAGTTACGCACCTGAAACTTTAAGATGACTTAGATGACCAAAACCAAATGACAAACTGCTGAGAATTTGGAACCGATTTTACTCTACGTGAACTAATCCAAAATCGGTCTAAAAAATAGTTAATAATTTTAATTTTAAGTTATGAATTTATAATGAATGACCGTTGGTTGTGTGCATCAGAATAAATTAATAATATCTATAAGAGCGAGTATAATATAGTTTACAGTCTTATATGAATCAAAATACTTTTTTATATTAAGAACATTACATTGTTTCAATAAAAAAGGTTTACATCACATGGTATGTATTATGTATATTAGTTATTTAAGTACCTGAAAGCTGGTCCAAAAAAATTCTGAACGAAAAATTTAGAGAAATACCAAGGAAAGAATAAAAATTATTGTGTTCCAAAGTTCCACGTAATAGATCTACTAAAGTAAAAATGAGAATGAGACTGAATTGGTCAAACAATGATGGTTTCATTCGTTCAATCCAATAGTAATAAATTCTTATCCTTCTTTTCTACCCTATTCTAATGCAGCTACCTGTCTGACTCATGTCGCTTGTATTTTCCTTATCGGAAAATAAACTTATAATTTCCTTTACCTTACCGTAAAGGAAATAAAATAAAACCTGTATGGGATCTTGAGATTACGATTACTTATTAGCTCGCCTGAGGAAGCGAGCTTATAGAACCGCACAGTCTGTCCGTACGTCCGTCGCCACGATAACTTTCGAAAGCAATGACGGACATTGACCAAACTTGGCAAAAACAATTCCTATGGACCACTGACGATCCCTATTGAATTGGGGGTAAATCGGCCCATTGGTTGCTGAGATACCGCGCGCTCACTTTGTCTTCATTTTGATAGTCAAATAGAAAATTTGGCTTTAAATGGACATTAAAAAGTTCAATGGCGTTTCCTATAAATTGTTAGTTAGATAGTATAAAATATTTCTATCCGCTTCTACCAAATTTGTGATTTTATAATAAAGCAAATTAAAACGGTAAATAACTATTAGACTATGGAAAAAAATCTATTTTGGACTTATATTCAATTTTATAGTCAAATTTCCATTTTTTAACTACCTTTAAATTTTGATAATCATTATTAACCGATTTTAATTTTCTGTAGATTTTAATACTCATAATCAATGATTGAATATCTGTTGATTTTCATAGTCAACATTAATCAATTTTGATTTTCGTTTGATTTTCATAGTCAACATTAATCAATTTAGATTTTCGTTTGATTTTCAAAATTCAACATTAATCAATTTTAATTTTCTGTAGATTTTAATACTCTAAATCAATGATTAAATATCTGTTAATCAATGCTAATCAATGATGCTTTTCGGTTGATTTTTATATTCAACATTAATCAATTTTGATTTTCTGTTGATTATGATAATCGATATCAATCAATTGTGATGGCCTGTTGATTTTAATACCAAAACCAAACTGCACAGTAACCACTGTTGAGCCAAAATGTGCACACGGTCCCCTTTACTCAGGCGAGCTTCTGTTACGGCTTGCTGTAGGTTTATTATCTTTTTTAGCTCGCCTGAATAAGGCAGCTTATAGAACCGCACAGTCCGTCCGTCCGTCCGTCCGTCCGTCCGTTAGTGAACACGATAACTTTAGAACGCATTAACAGATTTTGACCAAACTTGGCGAAAACAATGCCTATGGACCACTGACAACCCCTATTGAAAATAGGCCATATTGGTCCACTGGTTACCAAGATACCGCGCGCTCACTTTGTCTTCATTTTGATAGTCAAAGTAGAAAATGGGCATTAAAAATTTTAATTGCGTTTCCCATTAATTGTTAGCATATAGTATAAAACATTTCATACCGCTTCTAACGGACTTTAAATTTCATAGTAAAGCAACTACAACCGGAATGTACCGCTTAAAGGATATTTTATATTTCTTTTGATTTTTAGTGTCAGTATTAACTGATTTTGATTTCCTTTTAATTTTGATAGTCAAGATAAATCTATTTTGAATCTGTTTTGATTATTAAAATCAACAGTAACCTATTCTGATTTTGTGTTGATTTTGATAGCCAACATTAATCAATTTTGGTTTTCTGTTGATGTTGATAATCAACATTAATCTATTTTGATTTTCTGTTGATTTTGATAGCCAACATTAATCTATTTTGATTTTCTGTTGATTTTCATTGTCAACAATAATCAAATTTGATTTTCTATAGATTTTAATAGTCAATATTAATCTATTTTGATTTTCTGTTGATTTTAATAGTCAATATTAATCTGTTTTGATTTTCTATTGATTTTGATAGCCAACACTAATCTATTTTGATTTTCTATTGATTTTGATAGCCAACATTAATCTATTTTGATTTTTTATTGATTTTGATAGCCAACAATTAGTTTTATACCATTTACTCAGGCGAGCTTCTGTTACGGCTTGCTGTAGGTTTTTTTGTTGAAATGGCCTAGAGAATACAACAATACAAAATAATAATAGAAACTCGGGCAAAACGTTTACACGCGACGCGTATATTATCTGTATTCCTCCTCTAACGGGGTGGAATTTCGATGAATTTTGTCTTGACAACATAAAAATTCTGTACCTGTGCTGCTTTACTAGTATATCAATGCATTTTACTCTCAATTCTAGGTCTTTGTCAATGCCCGATCTCGATCTGCTTGACTAGCTTGACAGACATACACAGGATGTCCATGAAACTCTGATTATTCCATGAAACATGTGTTTACAACATGTTTTATTCGACTTTTGACCTAGGTCTTTCATTAGTGCAAAACTTATTACCTATGCCTATAAAATTATTACTGACTAACACTAACAGGTACATTATCAGTAATTAATAATAATAAAAATAAATTAAGGAATATAGTCTTCGTAGAGATACGAAAGAGCATGATTTAAATCAACAGTAATAATAATTTAAACTGTTTGATTTTACTGAACCTGAACATTAAATGTGTCAACTTTTATAAAACTTCAAAAATCAGACTTCGGTACTACAAATTCAGTAATGAAGTGAGCCCACTTAAACTGAAGGATGAAATTAAATGAAATCAGATAAAATCAGATGAAATTGGATGAAATCTGATGAAATCATTTGCCGGTCAAAATAGACATAAAAATTAGTTTCAATAAAGCTCTAGATAGATTTTTGCAGCTCCAAAAGTCCTACATTCAATTTTAACTTGGGAACACAATCTCTATATTATAACCACCGTTTTAGATAGAGCAATATATTTACCTGCCTATATATGTATGTAACTATGTGTGGTAGGTCGTGCTCAGGCACGTATCCAGGAATTGGGGTAAGGAGGGCCGCAAAAAATAGTTATGCCAAAAACTGAGCTGAGCAGGGTAGGGGGCCCTCTACCCTCTTCTGGGTACTGCTTGGCCCCAATATCCAATACGCATGATTACGCTGGATGCCTACCTTTCGAAATTTAGTCACATATGCTGGGGGCTACTAGTTTATTTATAAATAGGTATTCTCCCAATTTTTGTTTGACACAGTTTTCGTCTGTTCCAGTACAAGTACTACACCGGAAAGTGGTGTGGTGTTTGGTTATTAACTGAGATTTAGCACAGCACTCACTCCAATAGTCTGATTTTCAATCATATTGTATGCTCTTCCGTATCTCAGTTTTCTGTCAACGAAGACTATTCCTTTCAATTAATTGTAGTTACGGATAATGTACAACTAACTGTAGTTCGCATTTCCGTATACCATACCGACTGCATAATAATCACCATTTATAGCTATTCATGGTATTGCTTAATTAAATGTTGGCCCTTGGAATACCTCTTGGAAATCATACAAAATTTTGTCACGGAAATCTGTAATTTTATTAGCTATTGACATAAAGTTCTCACCAATGAAAATGAGTCTTGACCGAGTGACCGAGATCATAAGTCAAATTAGTGCCTCGTCAATTCGTAGTTGACAGCTGCATATGTATATAGTTGAACTTTTTGTACCCTCTATTTAGTTGGTACGGTTCTAAGCATGGAAGTATTTAAGTTTCCCATTTTTAACAATTTGCCTATATATTTAATTAATAATCTGCCTTTATGAATGAATAATAATATGAGTTATGAAATGAAACAAATCACTATATACCTTTATATATTAATGAATATTGATGATAAAAAGTAGAAGAGAACTATATGACTACGAAGTATTACCCTCAGGTCAATTCAATAACTTTTTCTTTTTCCAAAGACTCGTTTGTAGAGGCCATACAATATATCTTAAGAGCAAAATAGAATTCCATTTTAATATATTCCATTTTGCAGATTGTAGTCTTAAAGTTGAAGCTCTTAACTTTACAAAAATATAATCTAGTTAGGGAAACGACCAGTCTAACATATTATGTAACTGTCACCGAATTTTGGAGAATGAATGTGGAATATATCTGCTTTAATAAATTAATAATATATAGTAGTTGGGATTCCAATGTCTATACATTTTTTCAACGTTCAAAGACATTATTATAGGTGTTAAAAAACTCGGGTTATCAGATTCAAATGGATATTTTTATTTACATATTAATTACAAGAAAAATACAGTCTGAAAAGTTTAGTTGGAGTTGTAGAAGGCAGCCAAATTAGCAACGTTGGCGTAAACGGTAGGATATCTAAAAATAAAAATAGTAAATTAATATAGAGATTTCGTGGTAGAATAGATTTTATTAGCACACATATTAATTTGGAAGATGAACAATATACATACCTTTGCTGAGCGCAAGGTTGCATTCCCCATCTGTGGAAGAACATCATAAAATCATTAGGTATACCATTGCACACAAAAATGACGATTATAACGTAAATTATATTTTGCATGATAATTTGCAATTAAGATAGCCTCTAGCCATTGGTAGAAAGTAATTCATACAGAATTATGATGAGATATTCGAAAATTGTCTAAACTTAAAATACAAATTAAAACAGTCTTATTTTGCCCTTAATAGAATATATGGAAGTCTTACGAGGTAGCTCCGGCAAGGCATCCACCACAGTTCAATGGGCCACCAGAGTCTCCCTATATAGAAAGTAGAAATGATTCATTCAATTTTTGCCTACATAATCGCAAAAATATTTGCTAATATCTGATGTTTTTCTTACGTTGCATCCTCCTTTTCCGGCAGTTCCACCAGCGCATAACATAGCGGTGGTGATGGTGTTGACTCCGGCATAGTTGCTGGAGCAGGTAGAGCGGGGAATGATACTCAAATTGACTTGTTGAAGGGATGATGGAATGACCGTTCCTCCTGTGCTGGTTGTTCCCCATCCAGTAGCGACGCAAGTTCCGGAAGGCTCGGAACTGCACAGTCTAATGGTGGCAACTCGGTTGTTCAATTGAAGGGGAGTGCTAAGGAAGATCTTGCAGGCATCATTGTTGATTGTGTTTCTGCAAATCAAAAATCATTCTTATAATTTTCTAAAAACTAATCAAAATAAAGTATGCAAAGGGATTTTACCCGTTGTAGTTGGGATGAACAGTCAGACGGCTGACCCCAGAGACTTGTTGAGAACTCTCGGCGATTTGCATATTGTGAGCTCCAGCGACTACTCTGAGGTTACCAACATTCTGGCCAACGCAACAATGAGCGGCGCAAGCAATTTTGGTGGTGCTGAGAATGGAGCCACCACACGTGTGATATCTGCTACTGCCTTGTTGTACTTGGAGAGAAATCTGGTATGGGTATTGTCCTGGACTGGCAGATGAACCTCCGATGATTTTTGGTTCGTTGACGTGAGAGATACCAAAGCCTGGAGGGCGGAAACCACCGAAGACTAAATCTTCCCATGACTCGGAGATTTTGATAGTGCTTTCGTAGGCTGCAGAAAAGAAAAATATTTACCATTAGAACTTTAAAAAGAGATTTAAACGGCGATTTTTCAAATTATATCTAACCTGCTGCTACGGCCAAAAAGGCTAATACAATCAAGAGTTTCATTTTTAGCAAGGATTCAAAAGAACTTGGAGAAGTATACAAAGGAGAAAAATAAACTGGTAAATAATGCACTAATTATTGAGCTTTTATATACAAGTCTTATCTGAGATCTGTCAAAACGAGATCGATTTAATTTTATACTGTTTTTTAAGGTACAATTTACATCTGCACTGGATAATTACTTTGAGAATTACCGAGAGAAGTAGAGTTTGATTACTGCTGGAAAATCTCTGGGGGTTTCCAGATCCTGTTTTAATCAATTATCATATAATTGACAACAAAGAGATATGCCAACTTTTGCATAATGGTATAATCTTTATTTTTTACCCTCGTTTTGCCATTTTTTGTTAACTTGGACCATTGAACGGTTACGTTTGTCTCTCTCCGTGTCCGTACTTATCTCACAAATACTATAATATATCTCATTTGCTGGATTATACAACAAATTATGTAGTATCTAGGTACAGTTTTAGTTAGCCATAGTATAGATATGCTGAAAGTCAGTTGCTTTTTTAATGTACCAATATTATCATTAGGAAAATATAAAAATCTGTTTAGTATTTTGTATCGATTTGTGCATTTAAGGCTTTCTCGGCTGTCATTTTTCAGGTACGTGTTGTTGTGTTCGTGTTGTCAACTGTGAATATAATAAATAAAACCTGTTTGACAAATATACTAGCGAAATAGAATTATGTCCTCCCTCTTTCAGTACCGTTTTCTAGCAGGGGGTTGACGTAGAAAACCAAATGATCTCTTAAAAGAGAAGAAAGGATTTGGCAGGGCATGCATGATTGAGTTTTAGGAAAGCGTAATCGTTATATAGCTTATTAATATTCTGCCCATCGATGAGTCAGCCTTAAAGTTAGTCAATGCTCAATATTCACTGCTTCAACCTTGCAATGACACGAGGCTGACTGTTGCCTTCAAAAATCTATGACACATGGACAACCCAGTGGGTTACAGTTACAGTAGGTAATATGTTGCACGATGTTGGATGTAGATGTAAACACTCCAGTTGACTCGACAGTCGACACCGACCTTTAGCAAAACCAGTTGACAGAAGAGACTTCTTCCTTGATAACAATGTTAATGCTGCAGCATACTATGTACTCACTAATAAACGATGAGCTATGAAATATATGCTATTTAATTAAGATAAATAATTTCTTCAAGATTTCACAAAAGTTAAAAATGGTAAAGCAAAATGTGTTTGGTTAAAATTTCATACAATTGGGGTAAATTTGTACATTGGTTTCCCTCCGCATAGTTCTGGTCATGGTCTGAGTCTGAATCTGAATAGATAGCGACATGCACTATATACAGTCCAATTCCGTTCAATTCAGTCCAATTAATTGACCATGAAGGAGTTTTGCAAATTAACCATATACATTTCTCCGTTCCTCACACACATTCACACATAAACGTATGATTGATTACAGAGAAATAAATACACGTGCAGCATGCATGCATTATGATTCTAGAAATAAGACAATATTATAGTAACATGCAATTTAAATTCTACACTTCCACTTCCCCAATACGTGTAGTCAATTGTATCATATTATTCATATCCACAACTAATTTCCCATTTTGAGCACATCAGTTAATCAGTTTTTGAGCACATATCCATTAAAATAGGTATTTATTATTGGTACAATAACTGTCATTAATAATGTAACCATATGGTTCAGGTGGTTAATGGCCGTTTCTGACACTAGTTATTTATTTATTTATTTTTAATTGGCATATAAATGAACGAACGAGTGCCAATTATATTTTAACAAAACAAAGGAATACGATACCCCAAATTATTCTAAAATGTATAATTCTCAAGTCCGAAATCTTTAATCCAACCAAGTAATGTAAAATTATTATACTGTGATAATTAAAATCTCGATCAATTTGGACTTTATTGCAAACAATTATTGTTTTGTTCATCGAGGATAATATTATGTTCAAACATCCTTTTGTCCTTCATTACCAGTCTCTTTGACACATAAACCTCAATCGATAAACTGACAACTGGCAAGGTAAACAGCATTACACCATGAATCACAGATTTCTTATCTGAAAATACTCAACACTTGCACTTCCACAAGATTTTCTGTTGTCATTTATTTGCAATTTCTGCATTTCTATTCAAAGCCCTTTCTCTTCAAAGACGTCAAAGAGCCTTTCAGTGATTGCTGTAATGGTCAGTGGGAAATAGGCTGAAAAAACAAAGATTTATTCATAGTCTATTGCGTTTGTTTTTATGACCAATAGAGATAGTAAATAGTAAGAATAGAGGAGACACTCAGCACATAATTTTATCGTTTGATTTGTGAGACACTTTGTTTTATCCTTGAAAGAATTAACCATGAGGTTAAGGTAGGGCCCGCAGACGCGGGAATATGAATATTTGTGGTGCTTAAGCATTGCAGATATTCATATTCCCGCGTCTCGGGGCTCTACTTTGCAACCGACCAATGAATAAAAAATGCCTTCAAGGATAAAGTAAGGTAAATGATGGAAAAGCTTATAACACAGGCAGATAGGGCATGTCTCTTCTATCTTTTTTATAATTCTATTTTATGACCGTGTAATCAAGGGCGCGTATCTAGAATCCAAATTTAGGGGGTGCTTGAACATGTGACGAAAATTTTCTTATGCATAAAAATACTTTTTATTAAATTTTGAGAAAATATTTAGTTTATTTTGGGAAATTTAGGGGGTGCTTAAGCACCCTAGCACCCCCTAAATACGTGCTTGCGTGTAATTCCACCGTGCAATGAGTATTTTATTGAAATTGTACTTTTCATCATGAAACGACAAATTGATGGCCTGAGTATCTATATTCTAAATAGGCTTTCTTCTAAAAATCATTTTTAGTAAAATAATTTAATATTTCAGCAAACTAAGTTTGAGAAAATGGAAATTCTTCAAATAAATATAATATGTAACAAAAATAAAGTTTATGAACCATAAATAATAGGATTCTTCAAAAGCGTTATCGTGATTGGTTGAAAATAAGATAATAATATCTTAATACCAAATTAGTATTTTAGTACTTAAATAATATCCTATATTCTTTGCCTTTTGCTAGGTATTTGTTTTGTATCGTTGTTAACGTTGTTGTGTTGTATGCCATAGACAAGGTTTTAGACTTTTCCCACTTTTACCACCTCATTTGGATAGCCACTGGAAAAATTGGGAAATTTCCAGGAAATGATGAAAGGCTGCCGGCTGGAAGAAGTAATGTCATAATTAATTGACGGGTCATTTGAAGTTGAAATTATTCTTGAAATTAAAAATATATTTGACGTGAGCGAACGGACTCGGTGGGAGCATGGCTGGTTTTGAAAATCCCTTCAAAAGCAAAATTGCAAAAATAAGGAAAAAGCTTGGCTTTTGTTTGAGGATCTCGACACGGGTCCATAGTGAATAGTGATCCAGCCCTTTATATTTAACCAAATCATAGCAATTCTTCAAAACTTTGTTTCAAAAGTTTGAGGAAAAACCTCTCTAATAAAAAAAATTTAACTGTAAAAATAAATTAGCCACAAATTTGCAAATAATTTTGTTCGTGAAAATAAATTGGCCGCAAATTCACAAATAATTTTTTTCGTGAAAATAAATTGGCCGCAAATTTACAAATAATTTTTTTCGTAAAAATAAATTAACCGTAAGTTCGCAAAGAATTTTATACGTTAAAGTAAATTCATATAAATAAATAATTTTATTAACCCTTTGAGCTGGATCGGGAAATATATTTCCCAGCAAAACAAGTTGCCATGAAACGGACTGGGAAGTATATTTCCCGTAAAGGTTATATCGTTATGACGGAACGGGAAATATACTTCCCAGAATAATATTTTCGTTACTATGGGTTGGGAATTTTATTTCCCACCACAGGTCTCATCCATCCTACGGACTGGGATATAAACTTCCCAGTGAAAATTGAAATTGCATTTCGTAGTAGAAAATCATTTAATTTCAGCATCCTCACAAGATTCGGCAGTGATACTTTATTTTTAAATAGTAATTTTAATAAAAAATGTCACACAAACGCCGTATTGAGTCACGTCTGTTAGGTGAGCATTTATGAAGATTACTTTTATGAATTATTCATAAAATGGCAATATTATATCAATATATTTATGGCGATTGACTAAAATCATTGCTCACATCTGCAGATTCTGCAACGATCAACGAAATCTGTCAGATCAACTCAGAGATTCAGAAATCAATATAAATAACAATAACGAAGAGGACAATTTCCTAATACATTGGAATTGGGAGCCTGGCTGCCATTCAAATGATTTTGAAGAATTTGATGCTGAAAACTCTGGCTAAACATTTGATGCATCGGAGTTTGATAGATTGAAAACATCACGAAAAGTATTTCCTGACAAGGCAGTTGAACTTATTCTTAAAGAAACGAATTCATACGCGGAACAGACTATCAGAAACATTGCAATGCAAACGAGACGAATGCGAAAATGGTACCCACTAGACAAACAAGAATTTTGGAAATTCATAGCAATACGTCTGATTATGGGATATGACCAGAAACCGGAACAAAAGCATTGCTGGAGTAAAAATCCTTTACATGGTACGACAATCGTTCCAAAAATAATGCCTTCGGATCGCTACTTTTAAATAATGAAGTACCTAGATTTCTCCGATAATCGAAAAACTCCAGATAATGATCGATATATAAAATTAGGTCGATATGGAACATATGCGCTGAAAATTTCCAGAGTCTGTTGAAGCCATTCAGGAATATAAACATAGACGAGTCCCTTATTTTGTTTAAAGGAAGATTTTGTCTCAAGAAAATACTATGCAATCAGTAGGATCAGTTGTTTTTTGATGCCAACCTACTCGGCTTGTGGGAAAGCATTTCATCAAACGAAATTTGGGGACTAAAAACTCGACCCATGGGGCCAGGCGATGCTACCTGTGTGCTAATAAAAAATAATATGGCAGAAAAAAGGACTACGTACAGCTGTAAGACTACGAGGTTCCACTACGCCTTGTACTCTGTTTCGAAATTTATCACACTAAAAATCATTTTGATTTATTTAGTAGCTCTCTTAGATATTTCAGATATTTGTATTTCTGCAGTAATTACTTTTCTGCCATATTTAATTAGTAATCTAGATTAATATTGTATAATATATTATGTATCGAGTATTTTATTTGTCTACTGCAAACGACTATTCATTGTTGTATGGCTTCTATTATTGAATTAATTACCTTTATTTTACATATTAATAATAGATTATTTCTAAAGTAAAAAATACGCCCGCTTTGCGAATCCTAGCATTAAAAATAGTATACCGTTGTGAAGAAGGTACTGATGTATTTATTGTCCCTACGAACTTCACATAACTTATTATTGAACACCCATAGTAACGTTAAAAAAATTGTGATCTTTGTCCAGCTCAAAGGGTTACAAGTGCAATAAAATTCATAAAATTAAATGATTTATTAACAAGTGCAATAAAATTCATAAAAATAAATGATTTATTAACAACTGCAATAAAATTCATAAAAATAAATGATTTATTAACAACTGCAATAAAATTCATAAAAATAAATGATTTATTAACAAGTGCAATAAAATTCATAAAAATAAATAATTAACAAGTGCAATAAAATTCATAAAAATAAATAATTAACAAGTGCAATAAAATTCATAAAAATAAATAATTAACAAGTGCAATAAAATTCATAAAAATAAATAATTAACAAGTGCAATAAAATTCATAAAAATAAATAATTAACAAGTGCAATAAAATTCATAAAAATAAATAATTGAGCAGGCCTGTTGAAAAAGTTAAAGTTTCAGAAAACGGCTGAATTTTTCATTTATTATTATTCGCAATTGCTAACTCCAATGGACCCGACCGACCTAGCTGGGGTATATTACACCGTTGCTCTACTATTTGCACACACACTTTGCAATTTCTATAACTCAACTGTAAAACCTCCTAAGGTCATGGAAACCGATGCAAAGTGCAAATTGGTATTCAAACTTAATTTTCGTGGCCAGTTACGCTTCCAAAACTTTATCCCATTGTCCCGAGTTCCTGGACAAAATTTTTCAAAGTGCAAAATAACGGCGTAATACGCCCATTGGTCGGCTTCAGCTCAATCAATATTTCTGTTTTAACCATCTAAAGAGAAGCTAAACCAACCAGTTGAAATGTTTTGAAAAACCTTGCTTTTGGAACTGCCTTTTAGAAATGAGTGTTTTAGGGAATCAAATAAGCCTATTTTTTCAAAAGAGAGACAATGACTTGAACAATTTTTGAAAATGCAGACTTAAACTTTTTTAATTTTCGCTAATTAATACTTGCTAATTTAATTTCCAGTTTTCCCCAAATTCCCAGTTTTCCTCAAACTTCCAATTTCCCCCCATATTTACAATTTTTCCTCAAATTTCCAATTTTTCTCTAAATTTCCATGTAATCCTAAATTTTCCAGTTTTCCCTTAAATATTCATTTTCACTCAAATTTCCAGTTATTTTCAAATTTTCCCCAAATTCCCAGTTTTCCCCTAATTTCTAGTATTCCCCAAATTTTTAATTTTTCCCCTAATTTCCAGTATTCCCCAAATTTTTAATTTTCCCCCTAATATTCAGTATTCTGCAAATTTTTAATTTTTCCCCTAATTTCCAGTATTCCCCAAATTTTTAATTTTCCCCCTAATATTCAGTATTCTGCAAATTTTTAATTTTTCCCCTAATTTCCAGTATTCCCCAAATTTTTTTAAATTTTTTCCCTAATTTCCAATTATCCCTAAATTTCCAAACATTTCCAGTTTTTTGGAAGTTTCTAGTTTTTCACCAAATTGCCAGTTTTCCCCCAATTTTTAGTTTTCCCCACAATTCCCCCAAATTAGTTTTGCCGTATATTTCCAGTTTTCTGGCTTATTTCCAATTTCCCCCCCAAATTTCATGTTTTTTTCCAAATTTTCAGTTTTCCCTAAACCAAACTATTAACTAAGAGTTAGCTATAACTATAAATATATTATGCTCCACTCATACGTCATAATCATTTCCATGCTTTTCATACAAAAAACATTTTTCATGCAATTAAAAAAACTTAAATGGTCAAAAAAAGTTGCATGCCCCCACAGGGGGCATGACAACATTTCCCCTGAGCCCCAACTTCTTTCAGCTTTTAAATTTCCAATTTTCACACTCCACATTCAAATTTCCACACTAAACTCCACCCCCGTTGCAAGGTTGCAAGAAATTTTCGATGCCTGCATGTGGTTGCTATGCAGGTGCGTTGAGCGTCCTTAAGCGGTATCACAGCCATAGTGTTTTATGAAAGGTGCTTTGTTGCCATGTTGGTACGTTTCAGAGCACCTCTGACTATGTCGGTTGGCTCCAAAGGAGTGAACTATTTTTAATTGTTATTTGAATTTTCCATGACAATATTAGCAATCCATCGAAACTGTTACTTTTTCAACTGACGTGCTCAATTAACAAGTGCAATAAAATTCATAAAAATAAATAATTAACAAGTGCAATAAAATTCATAAAAATAAATAATTAATAAGTGCAATCAAATTCATAAACATAAATAATTAACAAATGCAATCAAATTCATATAAGAATAAATAATTAACAAGTGCAATAAAATTCATAAACATAAATAACTAACAAGATAACAAGTGCAATCAAATTCATAAACATAAATAACTAACAAGATAACAAGTGCAATCAAATTCATAAAAATAAATAATTAACAAGTGCAATCAAATTCATAAAAATAAATAATTAACAAGTGCAATCAAATTCATAAAAATAAATAATTAACAAGTGCAATCAAATTCATAAAAATAAATAATTAACAAGTGCAATCAAATTCATAAAAATAAATAATTAACAAGTGCAATCAAATTCATAAAAATAAATAATTAACAAGTGCAATCAAATTCATAAACATAAATAATTAACAAGTGCAATCAAATTCATATAAGAATAAATAATTAACAAGTGCAATCAAATTCATAAAAATAAATAATTAACAAGTGCAATCAAATTCATAAAAATAAATATTTAACAAGTACAATCAAATTCATAAAAATAAATAATTAACAAGTGCAATCAAATTCATAAAAATAAATATTTAACAAGTACAATCAAATTCATAAAAATAAATAATTAACAAGTGCAATCAAATTCATAAAAATAAATAATTTAACAATAAAACGTCAAATGCTGTTAAAAAGTACAGGGTGTCAAACTAGGATTCAGGCCCTATGTATCTAAAGAACCGTAAGTAGCACGACAAAACCGTTGATACCAATCGAAAGCCCGTGCAAAGTTACATTGAAACACCGGTTTTCATCAACTTATTCCTCCGCATTCGCTTACACCAGCAGTTCTCCCAAAAAATGTTGAAAATATAAATAAATTACTATCTAATTCGCGACCAAATCTGTCGCGGGGGCTGAATTTAGGCAGCGGTACTGTGTTGCCACTGTTTCCGCTGTAGCCGCCGTTGCCGCTGGGAGGTATGGGGGTGAGCGGTAACAGCATATAATAGGTATGCATGATTTGCGACATTGAAATAACATTTTGAATAAAACATAAATAACGTAACATTTTCCCAATGACCTTTGACCTTTTCGAATGACTTGACCTTAACCTGACCTAACGAATAACTTTTCGAACGAAGTATTTCATGATGTTCTACAACGTGCAGTGCAGAACTAACGTTACATCGATTTTTGTGTTTTGAACCACGCCCACAGACTTCGGTCCATTTTCAAACTTAATCCTACTTTTGAATCCTAGTTTACCTACAAAAAGTTTGAACGCATTATCTCATTCGATTCGAAAGTTATCGTTAATCGTGTTACCAGACGGACGGACAGATCCGTCATTCCTATAAAGAGTTTGCTCATAAAATTAAAATTATTAACAATCGCAAAATTGCAATGAATTTTTGTTCATGAAAATAATAATAACGACTGCAAGTTATGAAAATCAACAATAAATTCAAAATTTTTTAATGAAAATAAACAAGCGCAAATCACATTTTTTTTCACGGATGTAAAAAATTAACTGCAATAAAATTGGTGAATTTTATCAAAGGAAATTGTAAATTTAAATTCTAATCATTTTTTATTCTTCAAAAAACAAATCGCAATGAATTTTAGTTCATGAAAGTAAAAATTAAATCTATAGTTTTTAGATGGATAGTCAGACGATACAGTTAAAAACAAATTCATTGCATTATTTAAAAAAAATTCTCACCAAGATGTTAAAAAAACCAGCCCTCAGTTTCAGCAGAATATATAGCTTATTGAAAAATCATATTTCTTTTATTTTTTTCCAGTGTTTCTTATTTATTTCTATTGGAAGTGAAAACTATACTTCCTGAAGATATTACTTAATTCCTTATAATAATCTCTATATACTCACTACTCAATAATATCTCAAAGGAAGTATAACAACAAAGGGATATCTTGAAAATCAATGCAGAAAAATGTTCAAAATCAAATTAAAACCTTTTTTGTTATCCTTCCTTCCAAGGCTAGTAGAAGTAAAATAGGTTTGGAATTCCCAGGCACTTCTGAATTTTTGTGTATGTAAACCGATTTGTGACGTCACACGGCGACTTTCCTATACATTTGCATGCAGCATCACCATGGTGAAAGTGCATGTCAAAAAATTAAAAAACTTTTGTCAAAAATATTTTTCTGCCCCATGGAAATGTATAGGAAATGTCGCCGTGTGACGTCACAAATCAAATGCATTACAAAAAAATCGAATGAAGCCTGGAATGCCGCAGGTTGCCTTCCTTCGAGATTTGTATTGTAATAATAATTTATTGTATGATAGTATGCCTCATTCAGCAATATGTAAAATGTGTGTGTGGTGTAACTATGTAAAAATGCTGTAGTAAAAATAAAATACTCACGTGACGTGTATCACGTAAGCGAATAATATTATGTACCACCTACCACTGTAACGCGTGTTTATACTGAAAAATGTTTAATTTACGTAATTGTTATGCAAAGAAAATATTTAAAATTGATCATAAGTATAAATTATAAGTTTTAATGACTTAATGACACTTAATTAAACACATTAAGTAGCTAAGTAAGCATCTAGTTGAGTAGTATATTGAGGGTTATAGTTATAAAATGATACATTAAATCTCTTCCTTAACATTAGCAAACTGAAGCTCCTCATCTGACACAATCAATAAATTGTCATAGAGTTCATCGATAAACATGTCATCAACAGAAGAATTTTTGCTAGAAAACTCGTTCAATTTGTTCACATCTGAAGAATATTTCTCCTCTACTACTACATGGGAATCGACATCAAAGCGTTCCGGGTCAATTTCACCACTGTTAAGACCTAAACCTTCCTGTAAACACAAATCAGTCTTTTTGAAGTTCACTTGCTGAGATCCTTCATAACTTGACTTGTTCTCTAATGCGGTCGACTTTACATTTTCTGATTCCTAAAACCAACAAAAATGCTAATATTATATCATATATATCTTACTTAATATTAAAGCTCAGCAATAATTTTATTATATGTAAAAACACAACTTTACCGCCTTTTTAATTCCAGCAATAATAAGTAACTCTGTATCACTTTTGATAGACGATCCAACTCCATCAGAGTGAGATTCTGTAACGTGAAATTTGAAATCGGCAAAGGAATTGGAGGAAAAGGTTCGCTTATCCCGACTCACAGGTTGACAAGCACCGCAATTGTATAGGAAACGGCCCGAGTGAATTGTTCTTCGTACAACATGAATTCTCAAGTTTTCCTAATGGTAATATAATAATAAATAAAACATTAAAAACTTTAAATACTACTATTACAAATTTGGCATTTATACATTACCAATGTTTTGGATGAGAAGGTACAATGCGGGCAGTGGAAAGGTTTAACATTGTTATGCTGAAACTCGTGACGTTTTAAGCAATTGTACAGCCTTGTAGAATACGAACATAGTTTACAAGCATACTCTTTTTTAGCGTCATAGTTATTATGGTGCACTTTCTTGTGCCTTGTTAAGCAAAATTTGGTGTTTGAAGAATAACTGCATTGATCGCATGTAAATTTTTTTTCATTTCTGTGTCGAAAATTATGTGAATCAACTTCAGATTGATTTCTTCCTAAAAATTGGCACCCAGGATATTTACAAGACACAGTCTTTTTGAAATGTACTTTTCTGTGGTTCTCCAAAGCAAAACTAAAAAAATTAAAACCATTGTTAATTTTATACATTCAACTTAATATTTAATAGTCAAGAAACTAAAATATTCCATTTTCTCAGACAAGAACAAAAAAGCGTAATGTATTGCTTACATCTCGAAAAACGATGATGAGCATATATCGCACTGAAATGGTTTCTCTCTGATTTTATTGTGCTGCTTAGAATGCCGCTTTAAATCGGAAGACCTTTTAGTTGAGTAGGTGCACAAGGTACAAGTGTAAATATTTGGTTTGGTACGGTGTGCATGAGCTTTGTGACGATTTAATGACGAAATTCGATCAAAACTTCTGCTACATACACTACATGATAAATTAGCCATTTCCAATGAATTTAATTGATTCGAATTCCCGTTGGCCTCAATTGCTTGTTCAAATTTTTCTTGTTCTTGTTTTACATTTTCAAATTTAATCGACGACGATAACTCCACGTCAACAGGTGCATTGCTCAGAATATCCGAGACAATAGCACTGTGACTGTGATGGATTTTTCGGATATGGGAAGCAAGTTCACGATTGAGGACAAAAGATTTCGAACAAAATAGACAACTCCGGAGAGAAACTTTACGAAGGATTATAGGAATGGATTTACTAATAGCTGCTTCCATCTTGCAATGGCCAGGACTGGTTAAGTGACTCAACATTTCAATTTCATCATTTGCTAGTATTTCCGGACAAGACGAGCAGCTCCAACGATTCAGCATATTGCGTTTGGACCACAACTTTGCTTCTAGTTTCATGTGATATTGTTCAAAATGTTGTAGTAGTTGCTCTCTTTGGGTAAAATAATATTTACAAGGTCCACATTGAAATGGTGACTGTGATGCTATTTGTTGAATATACTCCAATATTAAACTTCTTTCGGGATTTGTTTGACGGTCCTTTCTGCTGACTTTCTGTAAAATATTTAGTATTATTAAATTAATTTAACATTACTACAAACGATATTTTCGTTTTCTTAATTTATTATACATAAGCACTACAATAATTATTAATTACAAATTATAATATAAAGCAAAAGTGCCATTAGCCAGCAATAGTGAATTTATTGATACGTAAGTGCAAAAGTACTGCATTATTAGTAGTATAACGCCACCTTACTTGACAGTGAAAATGAGATATCAAATGCTTTCCCATAAGAAGTTTATCAACTTTGGAAAAACAAGTAGGACATTGTATCGTTTGTTGACCATTTTTCCCAATCATGACAATGGGGGAATTATTTCTAATCCGTTTTTCTCTATACGTTGCTCTAGGAAATGTTGTTTCGTCAAAAAGATCATTATTTTTTCGGAGATCTCTTCCGTCGTTTTCAGCTCTTCGTTTGAAATGCAATTCTGATGCCAAATGCTTCTGTAAACTGCTGCTTTGTGCAAATCCTCTATCACAAACATCACAGTAGTACTGAGACACAGAATAATTGTTAGGTTTCATCCCAGGGATCCATTTTCCTTTAGAAGAATGAATGCCTCTTGATAACATCGACATTCTGTGATTTGTAATCTAATATAGCTTCAGTTAAAATACTGTGCGGTCTTTGGTTTCCTACTCCTGAAAAATAAAACATACATAATTCTAAAACTGTTTTATTCCTTGAAAATATGAAAAGCCTACCATAATATTAGTGAATATTTTCAAATGAAGACATGTCGTGGTGTTAGTGTACCCTATAATAGGCCCATACAGTACACGTTACGGGTCCATTGCCTTGCCTATATTGTCATGTTGCATTATGTGCCTAAAAATAGGGTATTTTTTAGATCTAAGACTTAGTAATATTACTTTACTATTACTAATTAATATTAAATAAATAAAGTCATCAACAACTCTACTCTGTATTACATTGCTTCACTATGTTCGTGGCGAAGCCGCCTAGGATTATCTTTGACTATGTTGTTGGCTCGTGAGGAAAAGCGGACTCTGAGCCAGGACCAGCGACCAGGACAAAACAGGAGGACACATGGACAATCATCTGGTCTATACAATATAGTACAGTTGACAGTAGGACCAGACCAGACCAAGCTGGGCTTTTGACTTTTTTGACTAAATTACAATATTATTATTACAACAGTCCCTGAAAACCCAAGGGTTAACTCTTGACTGTAAAAATACCTAAAATATGAAAACCAACAATAACTAAAATATTCAAATTCTATTTTTCAACACTTGTATAAGTAAAATTAAATACTAATGCAAGTGTTAATGCAAATGCATATTTTGTATTTAATTTGTAATGAACATTTCTTAGAATTGTGCAGTACGAGTGTCGCGGTCGTAGGTATTTCTGTAGTGTTGTTATTACCAGCTGACTTTGACTGACTATGATCAGCGGCGCAACCATTGATGATGAGGATTGAAGAGTCGAAGTTCTAGTTTAGTTAGAATAAAAATGTTATTATGTGTTTGTTTTGTGATTGTGACTGTGAATGTGAGTAATATGTATAGGAAAAAATCTTGCCATCGAATTTTAATTTGAGTTCTACTGTTCTACATTCACATTAACCTGAAAAAACGAATATTGTCAGCAGTGGTGATGAGTGGTGGTGAATCGCGATAAATGATAAATCAAAAATTGAAAATAATGAAGCAATGAAGAATCTACGGTTGAAAAGTTGAAATAAATTATACAGATAAAATCAAATACCTAGACTTTTTGCCAGACTGTTGCTGCTTCAGTTTAGTCAGTGCACTATATAGAATTTGTAGACAGATTTTTCTGGACGAAAAAATACAATGTCGTGGTTTTCTGAAATAGCTGGGAAGGCTGAAAATCTACTAAATAAAATAGACCAAAATGCTGCTGTGGCGCTGAACAAGTAAAATTATTTTCAGTATTTTTGACAGATTTTAACAGATATTGCAACAAATATTTAATTTAAATTTTTAAATTTTCTACTTTAGTCCCAAGGAAGAAATTTCGTCCAAGAAATATGCTAAAAATGATTCGGAACCAAATCCTTATGATGGAGTTAAAACACCTAGTGGGAAGATATCTACATCTGCCTCACATGAGTCGGTAACAAATAATGCTGTATTATTGGAAGGAAAGTCTGTTTCCAAAACTTTGAATGATGTAAAAAGTAAACGAGATGTGGAGTCAAATGGTACCTTAAGCGAACAACAAAATGGACAGCTGTTGAGAAAGCCAAATACGCTGATTACAAGACCGAAACCTCCAAGAAAAACCCCTCCTCAACCCCAGAAAGTCGGTGAAAATTTAGTATCCACCACCAGTATAGTTGATGGCACCACTACGAAAAGATCTGATGAAGAACTTTTAGCATTCCTAAATTCACCCAATCAAAGAGAAATCGACGAAACTGGTTTATTGAAAAGTGAGCTGACAACGCAGGCAAAAGAAATGGGATTATTGCTAAAAAATCACAAAAAACTTCAAAAAGGTACGTAACTTATGATTTGAATTACATTAAACAACATTTAGAAGTGTTGGACTTAAGAATGTACTGAAATAATTTGTTGTTAGAACATGATGAATTGAAAAAGAATTTACATGATGTACAAAGAAAAGCCGAAAGTAGTGAAACACAGTTAGATAATCGACTAGAAGACTCGCGGAAACAGGCTGAAAAGCTTCAGGGGGCTTTACAGGTGATTAAACCATATTCTCATAATATAATGATTAATGATTCTTCAACTTTAACATTACGTAAGGCATAACGTAATTAATAATTATGTAAAATCGCCTGATCTGATTTATTTATTTACAGGTTAAAAACGACGAAATCGACAGACTTCGAGAACGTCTGGATCAGGCTTTAGAAAAACTGCAGAACTTAGAACAGCTTCAGAATGTGCAGCATCGCTTAGAGCAAGTTGAGTTAGAGAATCGAAAGTTGACTTTCAGTAATGAAGAATTAACGCAAAATATTTCTTCCCAAGTTTCCCAGTTAGAAAATTCTGAAAAACAGGTCAATTCAATAAAAGAAGCCTTATCCAGCGTGGAAAATGAATTTCTAATATACAAAGAAAAGGCAAAGGCGATTCTAAAGAGCAAGGATGAGCTTATTGCTTCTTTTAAAGAGGGCCAAACCTCGTCAGATGGATTTGAAAATTCGCCATCGACTGAAAATCAAGTTGTTGTAGAAATCGCGTCTTTGAAGTACTGTTGCACACTATAATACCATTACGTTATTTACAATTTAAGATTAATGATGTATGTAATAATTTTAAGTCTCACTGTGAAACATTTTTAAACCTAGAAATGAACGAGAATTGTTACATGCAGAGATATCTCAAAGTCGAGCATTAGCTGATGGACTCCGAGAGGAGCACTTGAGACTGGAAGCTGAAATCGCTAATTTACGTTCATCTATTAATGATGTGAAAGAGCTGCTTTCAAATGAAAGAAGCATTAGTCATTCTATTCAAGAAGAAAATCTACAAATGTCTCAGCACATATCTGGCTTGCAACTAGAATTGGAACGCGAAGTGATAGAAAAGAAAAAACTGGAAGATAAGTACAACCAACTGAAAAATCATTTTGACAGTTTTAGTCATCGAAATAAGGCGGAAGATGATCCTTCTAACAAAAGTCAATATTCTGGAAGAAAATCTTCGATGTCTCCCACTCCTTATTGTGATAATGACGACAGTGAAAATTTAAGAACTCGGATTACCGCTCTGTCGCAGTCCCTGTTAGAAAAACAAAGTTTAATTAACAATATTAGTGCTGACAAACAGTTGCTTCAGATTCGCGTAGAGAGACTTCAAGCCCAAATTGAAGAAATGAGCGAATCACCAGAGTCTTTAAGTAATGGTGTTTTGACACAAACAGGTATGCATTTACTCATTCACCATAAAAATTACATGCACTGCATGTATATATATAATATAAGTGTACAGTATGATATTATTTTTCTTTTATTTCTAGAATAAGCAGTCTAATTTTGAAATCATGTAATAATGTAATTTCATAATTAACGATAGTTTCATAGTTAATTTTATACTATTTTTCTATTTTTACAGTAATATCCAGCCAACCATTGTACCTATCTGAGTCACCGTGGGATTCAAGAATTTCTGGCAGGGTTAAAAGGGCTTATGGAAAAGTGGATAATCTTTGCTGTCAAATTGGTCTTGCTATGAGACAAAGGCCTAACCTTCGTCTTGGATTTTGTGCGTACATTCTTTTTCTTCACTTGTGGGTATTTTTCATTTTGTTTACGTGGTCCCATCATTCCTCTGTGTCTCCTGATAAATGAAGTTGTTTTTAAACGTTAATCGTTTTTAGCGGATTCAATTCTTAGAGGATAACTGACAATACTGTCGCCAAAACATTTTCATTTTCAGTCTGGTACCGGTACCACCGTAGTTGGCAGAAATACTGCTTTGCTTTAGCTTATGCTCAGCATTTTACTGAATCAAAACAAAATCGAATATTTCTGTCTTTCGAATCTTTCAGTGCTATCGTTATCAAAACTTATATTTAATGTTGGGATCGTCAAAACAAATATTTGAAATGCTAAAAACAGAATGGCTTGATGTTAAATATCCATGATTTATTCAAAGAATTATTATTATATACACTTTTTAGCATTTTCGGGGGTATAAAAATAGTAATGCCATCTAAATTTTAAATTGGCTTATTGTGTATTGATTGAAGTAATTTTTTGCCTAGGATTATCTTTCCTACATATTTAGGATTTTTACTTTGATGTCGTAATTTAGTCTAAAGCTATTGTTCGACGTACCTGCGTTGCGTAGTGCTCATAGAATATAGCGTGGCGTGAAATACCGGGACCACAACTAGAAAACATTTTCGAGGGGGGAAAGTAGGAAATGAGAAAATTTTTGCGTTTTTTGACAAAAATTTCTTTATTATTCTGGATTTCGTGGGGGAGGGGGGGGGGCAAATTACAGCTTGCGGCTAATGAAACAATATGTGATCAGATAAAATCTTTATTCCAAATTGGTTAAGTTTATTCGATTTTTTTGTTAAAAAAGGGGATGAACTATAATGTTTAGAAAATGGAATGTAGTATACATGGCACTACAGTTAAGCAGTTTCTCTTGAATCTCGCAGTTTGTGTCAGTATGTGTTTGTAACATACTCGTTTGTAATATATGCATTGAAACTCATGATTTTAAAAATCATGTGTCTAGTTGTCATTTTTTGAACATTGTTTAATAGAATTATGCAATGACGAATATAATTCAACCTGGAGAATCGTATAAAATGATGTAGAAAATTGAATTTACTCAAATATTTATTTTGTAATCGGCAAAATTTACAAAATCTGATACTAAAATTGAGTTTTTAATGCAAAGTGCAATGTGCTGTTATATAAAACCAAGTGAATTTCAATTCAATCAATCCAACGACAAACTGTATCAGACTCCAGTCCAGCCTTCTTGTCAAATTCTTAATTTATTATAAATAATAGTAAATAGGCAATCCGAGTTCCAGAATCCAGAGTAAAATAGAGTGCCAAGTGTAATATTTATTTACGACAATGGCCCTCACCAACATTTTCGTGATGTGCCCAATTTTCATGAGTCACTAACCCTAAGAACCATTTCATAAATATTACATGTATGTGTTTGTAACAAAAGGTGAAGGTTTGCAGTTGTTTTGAAAGTTTTTGATGACTAAGTTATGTCCTGTTTTGCTTATTCTATAGTACTATATTTGTTTAGGGGCGATTAGGGTTAGGGTATATGTAGTGTATACAGTAATATCATTTATCTTGTGTACAATACAAATAAAACAATACAGGAAAAGACCTCCTCAATCTTACATTTAAATGCAGAGGTGAAAGATTTTTAGAGTCCGTAGAATAAACGATGGTTAATGGTTACCGACACAGTATCTACTATATGATTTACAGTCAATACTCTATATATTACCCTAATTTATACTATAAACACCTCTGCACGTATCCAGGAATTTGACCTAGGGGGGGGGGGCACACCAAAATATATTGGTAAAAGTATGGCATATTCGCGCGAAAACTTTTTGGATTTTTAACAATTTTTGACAAAAAAATCGCCTTTTTCTGGAAGCTTAGGGGGGGAAGGCCGGGCCCCCCCTCTGGATACGTGCTTGACCTCTCCCAATCCCATTGTATACTTGTATAATAATCGGGTTGGTGTTGGTGACTCAATTGAAAAAGGGGTAGACTTGAAATAACATTTTAATTGCACGATAGAAAAACTATATTCTTTTTCTGAATAAGCTTATGATGCATCCAAATTCAATGTATTTATTCGAGTGAATTTATGTACGATACAATAAACACACACTGGATGGATAGAAATAGAAATGTTCTGTATTTGTATCATGATCATGTTAACCAAAGTTATATTTTATGTATATTGTGTTTCAAAGTCGAATTACAAAGATGTTTACATTTGTGTAAAAACTGAAGCCCTTTCTCGTTCTCACCCCATTCCATTAATGTTGATGATTTATAGAGAGGAATATGTAGTAGAATGCTTTTATTGCATTTGACGTCTGTGCTTTCCTTTGGTATGTCTGCAGGACAAATAGCGCACGTGTGGTTTCCCCGAATTGTCCGAATCGAATAGTATATTTGCTTTAGGAAGCTATTGCAAGTAAGCCCTAGTGGCTTCAGCGGCAGCGGTTTGTATGTGTATTACAATGTCTATTACAATGTCATACACCTCGACCAACGTGTAACCAAGTGTTAATATTTCTCTTACTTTGAAGGTTAAGTTATAGTATTTGTAGTGTAAAATATACTAGAATTTACTAGATAAGCAATTACTTCATTTTCATATGTATCTGATAATAATGTAGTGTGAAAAGTGAAATTTATTACGGTTGCGGTATATTTATGTGCTAACAATTGTAATAATCATTAAGGGGACAAAATAGTGAATTCCGGCCGGCAGATGAAAAATAAACGAGAAATATTTTGAGTACTGATTGAAAAACTTTGGTTTTCTGAAAATTATTTTTTCCAACCTGAAAACAGAAATATAGCCAACGTGTTTTTATATGACGGTAACAGTACCAATAAACAGAACTGATTCATGATTCCAAAAAATATATTCTAGAAGTCTACAACCATATATGTATAACAATCAGTTTATTAAATCTTGCTCATGTATAATAATAAGTAATATAATATAACTATAATGAAAATTTAATTTTTGCCAGAATTTGAATTTTATATCTAAACTAAATAAAGTGTATAATACTCATTTCATTAGCAGGTAACTGTAATAATTAAGCATTGATTACAGAAACTGGTTTTATGGAAAAGGGAAAGACTTACCTCATAAATGGTAAAGAACTGTTTGGGTTTTCATACTACGTATTGAAAATTATTCATCTTGACTTTGACATTCATTATTGTAACAGTAATAAAATTGTAAACAAAAAAGTATCTGCACGCCTAACGGTAAGTACCATATCTGTATAAGCTATACACGTTATATTTATTACGTCCACAGAAAGCATAGACAGACAGACAGAGCTATAAAGGGGTACGAGGGGTATAAAGGATCATTTAAATGTAACGAATATCCCAAGCTACTGGCCTGCTGCCGCTTGTCGTCTCAATAAGATGTAAATCTTCTCTTTGATCCATTCTTTCGTATATGGAGCATAAGTACTTGTGCTTTTTTGATACCTATAGTTTTCCAAAACACACAAAGATATTTCATAAACATCATCTACTTCATTTCAACCCAATAATTTGTAAAGCATGACTTCCTTAAAAGCTTTACAAAAATTCAAAGTCTCTTACACCAAGCAGGACAGATCTGCTAATTGATCAATGAAGTCAAACAGCTGAGAAATGTCATATGTAATAGAAGCAGTGAGAGGATTCTGGCGCTTTAGATGCTCCTCGTAAATTTTGCAAACCCCTTCCATACATTCATTTACAGATTCAAAATCGCTGTAAGTCCGAGTTTCTGGTTTTTGCCCAGGTTGCATCAAAAGAATAGTGTGACTCTGAAATTGAAGAAAATACGGATTTAAATAAATAATCTACTGAATAACTTTGAACAGTAAGCACTAAACAGTTATAACGCGTTTCTCTGTATATAATATATTTTATTATCTTCAGGGGCTACGAAAATTTTAGAACGAAAAATAATGAATTTTAAGATTGGACGATTGGTATTGAGTATTGGTATTACAGTTTAACTCAGTTTAAGAGAACCACTGTTATTAGAATATGTGACAACTATTTGTAGCTAAAAATCACTAGTTAGCCGTGACAGTGAGTTAACTCAATTCATTATTTTTTTTACTTCACCGAACCGAACTTTTTTGTCTAGAAAGGAATAATTGATAATGAAGTCAGTGGAACCATTGTCCATTAATAGTACAGTAGAGTACAGTACAAGTTACAACATACAGGTAAACGGATCAGCGTGGGAGTGAGGTTAACAAAATAATCAATTAGCTTACCATCTTAAAAGAAATTACAACCAAAGTTACTGATTTAATTACAATTTGTAATTAGCAAATACAGCTGTCAGTCAGATTCAGATAGCGAATTTATGAACAATGAATGCTTTAAGTTTCCGGCTTCCAGGCAGCATCAATTTCTGTTGGTCGATTTGTTTTGTGTTGTCAGTTGTCTGATTTTACTATTGCTAATATTATTATTCAGCTGTCAGTCAGGTCCAGCCGTCCAGCTCTTCATTAATTCACTGGATCTTCACAAAATCTCCGATATTCAAACGAAAAATTATTGTATTACCATTTGTTATTAAGTTTTCAAAATAAATTTAAATTATTGTCTTTGGCGATTATACCTCAACCTCAACTTCAAGGAAGATAGAGATAGAGATATATAGATAGGGAACTTCAAATCAAACACTACTTTACTGCACTACCATATTATACAGCACAGCACTGACACTAGATGGCTACTTATACAACTAGACACGCAGGCTCTGCCCACTATTCCTCCTTGTCGCTGCTGCTGTACAATTTCTGACTTATAGGCCGCTAAAATTTCAATTTAGCAACGTTATGTATTCTATATTCAGTGATTTACATGTTTACACATTTACTATCCTTTCCGTTCATGTTTGTTTACATTTCCCATTATTTATTGTGCTTTGTTAGGTGTATACTTACGTTTAACGTTTACGTTTTAATTTACTTTGCGTTATAGGGTCGTGAATGTGGATGTGAGTGTGGAGAGGTGATCACTTTCGTTTCGATCGTGGTTGGCGTTTTTTGGTTTTTTGGATTTTTGGTCCGTCTTCCGTCGCTTCGTGCTCGTCATATTTTGGTTGTTGGTCATTGGTAATAATATTATATTTTTGCCATTTTTTGTTTGTTCTTTAAACCGATAACCTGTGAGCCTTTTCTTCTCTCGTCTTTGGCAATAACAAAAGGGACCAGAAATATCAACCATGGAATGGCAAGACTGGAGTCGAAGTCCGGATGTTGATATCATGTCCTGTACTGGAAGGGTTAGTTCTGCTTCTGAAAATTTCAATACCTATCCTATGAGTTGTCGTAGTGTAAATTATTATACCATTTTGGAATGGATAGGAGAAGGCACTTACGGCGAGGTATTTAAAGCCCAAGACAAAAATACTGGAGGAATATTTGCCATTAAGAAGATGAAGCTGCCTACTCGTAATAAGAAAGGGATTAAAGAATCAAATGGAATACCAGTTACCGTTATCCGAGAGGTAAAAGCTTTGATGCTAGTAAGGGGACATGAAAACATTGTCAAATTGGAAGAAGTGGTGACCAACTGCGGGTGCAAAAGTCTCGATGAACACAACTGCATCATTGACGAATCTCAAAGTGAAAGATTATGGAAGATCCCCCAGTCTTTTGATTCTGTGTTTTTGGTAATGGAATACATTGAAATGGATTTAAAACGTTATTTAGAAAATGCAAAGAAAAGTGGTGAGGTATTGCTTATAGGTGAGATAAAATGTTTATTATCCCAACTGTTAAAAGCGGTTGCCTTTTTACACGACAATGGTATTATTCACAGAGATATTAAGCCAGCTAATATTCTTTTGAGTAGAAATGGGGTGATCAAGTTGGCAGACTTTGGACTAGCTAGAGAGATTCCATGCTTCCGCAAAGGAGTATCATCATTAACTCCAACTGTTGTTACTTTGTGGTATCGAGCTCCAGAGATTCTTTTAGGATGCCATAAATATTGTACACCAATAGATGTATGGAGTGTTGGGACTGTGTTTGGAGAATTGCTGGATTTGAAACCCTTATTTTCTGGCTTTAGTGATATCAACCAACTTCAAATTATTTTACAGAACATTGAAGTTACAGAAACTGCAGGTGGTACTCTCCCTAACTTTTTAATGAATTGCAATGCAAATGATTCTTATTTACGCTTGGAATCACGGTTCTATCACAGGCTCAGCCATTCTGGTGTTGATCTATTGAAGTCACTGCTTAAGTTTGAACCAGACCAACGAATAACCGCTGAAGGAGGTCTGCTGCACTCGTACTTTAAAGAAAATCCTATTGCAGTTGATCCTAGTAGACTTCCATTCTTACCAAACTAAGAAGATATCATTTGTATCTATTGGTAGATCAATGAAATTGTAATAGATAAAAGCCTAAACGTTATATGCTCATTATTTATTATTTTTTGTACTATAGGTTAATGTCTATATTATTATTGTAGTAATTGGAATAACATGGAATATATATGGACAATTTGTAAAATTGTAATGATATAAGCACTTACATACATTATCCAGTCAATATATTTAATGTTTGTTACATGATTTTTGATTTGCTGCATTTGCAATTTTCTATAATACTGACATAATTATAATAGTTATAAATAGTCAATATATAAGTAATAAATAACAAATTGGTGCAAAATAACGCACACTATTTATTGTGCCATTGATTTTTAACAAATAACCTATAATAAAATATACTGGATATTATAATATTTTCACTGTCTACATTTAATCATAATGTAGATAATAAAATCTACAAGTCCTATTTTAAATTTTATATTAAAAAACTATTCATAGAACTATCCGTAATTGTATGTCTCGATTGTAATTTAGTTCTAAGAAATGTGTTATGGCGGTAATGAAATTAATGTAAATAACACAGATTAAAACTTATAGTCAAAAGATTGTATTGTACTATAGTTTTTTTGTTTACATTTTACATCCACTTGTAAATGGTTTTAATAATAAATAATGTCTACATTACAAAAATTACACCTGAACTTTAAAACTTTATTTTGATTTATCAGAAATTGTATATTTCGCGTAGGTTTTGTTGGGGTCGTAGGGCTCCCACCTGGATGCAGGGAAGATATGTTTATTCCTTTCATACCTAAGAAAAAGTAGAACAAAATTATTAACCTTTACGTGTTATATTGAACAAATCATGAATCTGATTCCAATCCAATCTGGAGCCCAAAGAAGATTGTGCAAAATATTTTTAGAATAATAACAATCATACAATCGCACAAAAGAAAAATTAACAATATTATATAAATATATCATCGGTAGCAGGACAGTATTACTATCACAATAAAGTAATTTAATCAAAGTTACCAATTTCTCAGTAGTACTTTCCCAGCATGCGAATCTTCTTTTTCACGAGAAGCATCGCTAGTCATCCGTATGTCGTCCCTCGCGTGGAATGCAAATAAAGGACCACTTTTTCCTCTCGCTTTAGTTACTATAAGGTCGTAGAACGTGTAGTGATGGGGCAAAATTAAATCTTCTTTAACATACATCAACTGATCTGCAGTTACTGTTCTTAGTTCACCAAATTCACTCCTCAGCGATTCAAGACAGCGTTGGAGAAATTGATAAATTGATGTTCCTAATAAGTAAAATAAGTATATCTATATTCCATGTATTCATACTGAATATTATTTAACAACTCATTGCATTGGGAGTACAACGGCACAATAATTTACTGTAATCAGCTGTTTTATTCTTATAAATTATAAATACCTTTCGTCAACTTAAGAGTTCGTCGATGACCTGATCCGTCCCAGTAGCTGTATGTAACTTCCATGCTTTCATTTTTCAGTGCTTCCTGGGCAGTAACCCATTCCTATAACGTGCCAAACAGTTTTTAATTTAAATATTCTAAATAAAATGCATAATATGGTTCTCAATGTCAACGAACTTGTCTTAATTGTTCTCTCAAGCGATTCTCTTCTTCTTCCCTTTCTCTATCTGGGAGAAAGCTTGTGTCCACATCAGGATTTTTACCAATTTTCTTTTTCTTTGGAGCTGAAGGTTTACAAAAACTTTGAAAATCTCCATCTTCCTCTTCGGACGACTCTTTGTTTTCGACAAGTTGATCTTGGTCGACATCGTCTTCTTCTTCCTCTTCTTCTCCACGGAAAGATAATGATCGAATCTGTTTCTTTTGAAGTTCTTTTTGGGCCCTTAAAGCTTCTAATTCTTCAATTTTTTTCTGCTCTTTTTCCGCTCTACGCTGAGCCAGCCTTTGTTCTCTTTCTTTAACGGCGGTATCCTGCTTTGCCTTCATCTCGTCTAATGTTACCAATCCAATTGTCGAACTCTATAAAAACGATAGTTACCTATATTGTTGTTCTTTCTGAAGGCGTCGTTTAATATAAATTTTTGGCCTATTAGTTTAAAATGTTGAAAATATGCCTTCCTAGTGTTTTTGGCATATTCGCATTATAATAGCAAGAGAATTAGTATTTACAATTCGGAATTTCTCCTAATGTTTCCGTGTACTAAATTTATTCCCTTTCTATTATAAAATTTAGTATAAAACACTGTTACCTTTAATTGTGCTTCAATTGCATCATAATGAACTTTAAACTTATTTTCCATTTTGTCCACTCTTAATTCTTCCTTGATTTTATTTTTCCGAAATTCAACCTCTTGGGCCTCTTTTTCACGTTTCTTCTGGAGCTGCATTGCTCGAGACCCTTCACTGGCGGCCCCCTTGTATTGAGCCATAATTTATCGATATCTAACAGAAATTTTTAGACGTTATTATATTATTAAATATTTTAAAATTCTTTATCCATCTGACTCTGAAATATTTTTTAAAAATTTCTTACCCTTTTACCACTTTTGACTTGGATGTTTGTTCCGAATCTACGTACTACTGACTACGTGTACGTATCTGCGCATCAAGTACTAAAATTACTTTCAATCAGTGATTTCACCAGCAGCAGCAGGCGGCAGGCGTACAGATAATAAGAATTTAGAATGAAAAGTTTTAATTTGAATTTCCTACCAATGCAAGGATGTAAATTGATTCGATTCAGATCAATCCTAACCCCTGTTTACATGGGTAAATCCAGCTAGCCGAAGCCGGAGGTCCAGGTAGCCGAAGCCGAAGGTTCAGGTAGCCGAATCCGAAGGTCCAGTCCAGCTAGCGGAAGCCGAATCTACCAGTTAGCCGAAGAATGTACCAGGTAGCCGAAATCCGAAGGTCCAGCTAGCCGAAGCCGAAGTACCAGCTAGACGACTCGAAGGTCCAGCTACCCGAAATCAGAATGTCCAGCTTGCCGCAGCCGAAGGTCCAGCTACCCGAAGCCGAAGGTCCAGCTACCCGAAATCAGACTGTCCAGCTAGCCGCAGCCGAAGGTCCAGCTACACGAAGCCGAAGATACCAGCTAGCCGAAGCCGAAGGTCCAGGTAGCCGAAGTTCAGAAGATTCGGTTACCCGACGTTCATAATTTCCACCTTAGTTATACCCATAATTAGTACATTATTTATATTTAAAAATTCGGAGTACTATTTTTAGTTTCCATAAAACGGTATCCACAAAAATAAATCCCGACAACTACATTTACAGTGGAAATACAACACAACGTAATTAGTAACACACTTAAAAATGCAATTTTCGTAGTCTGCTGAATTTAAAATTTTTAAACTATGGAAATTGAAATCCTAAGATATTTTTTAAAATCAGCGCAGCGTGGGCCACAAGTTTTAGTTATCTGTGATCATAAGAAATATCTGTAAGAAGTTTTCGTGGCCCACGCTGAGTTGATTAGCTATATTGGTTTAAAAACTTCTAAAAAAACCTGGAGAAGGTTGAGACTACATGGAGCTGATAAAATATTCTTTTTGTTGAGGGAGTGGAATGGGTGGGGAGGTGAAGACTACGTAGAGCTGATAAAAATATTCTTTTCGTTTAGAGGAGGAAAATGGGTGGGGAGGTGGAGACGTCATGAAAAAAATATATTAATGGTTAGGTGGATATGTTGGCTAGGAGTTAATGGAAAATATTCCTTTTTTGGTTTCTCGAACAATTGCTACTGGGACGAATTCACGGGTCACCGAAGGGCTGGTAGGTTATTATTTGATGCAGTTTAGTTTTATTAGCTGGTACTTCGGCTTCGGGTAGCTGGACCTTCGGCTTCGGGTAGCTGGACCTTCGACTTCGGCTACCTGGACCTTCGGATTCGGCTAGGTGGATTTACCCCTGTTTACATCACATGAGATTATAAGTCCTAAAATTCAAAAGTCTAAAATATTTTGACACGTTTGCGTGTCGACTCAGTCCACTACTGACTGTGCTGACTGTCAATTCGAATTCGAATCGGCTGTCAGTTGTTACTTTATTTATGTCGGTGGTCGGTGTATCTGGTAAATATAATTTTTGAGACTTATTTTGTCAGTAGTAGCTTTTGGATTTTTAACTTATTCATGATAGCTGTATTATTAGTATTATAGTTATATTTATTGCATTTTGCATTGCATTCCTATTCCTTGGCTGAACGATGATTTGTTAAATAAATGTATTTTTATACTTAAAGTTTCAGTTGCACCTTATCTGACGTTTTTTCCGTTTTGTTGCCCATTGTCATGATATGAGTTCCTTTGAAGAAAGCGAAGATGAACTTGAGGAAGCGATATGGAAAAAAGCGGGAGCGGGGCGAGGCAGGGGCAGAACATGTACCACCGACGATTCGGTATTTGTGACGGTATAATAGACGTGTTATACAATTGCTCTCTGGTCACCAGTTGAACTGAAACTCAGTCACCAGTTGAACTGAAACTCAGTCACCAGTTGAACTGAAACTCAGTCACCAGTTGAACTGAAACTCAGTCACCAGTTGAACTGAAACTCAGTCACCAGTTGAACTGAAACTCAGTCATCACTCATCAGTTGAACTGAAACTCAGTCATCAGTAGATGGAGGTAGAGAATTATATGCTAAAAAAGCCTGAAAATACTATGTTTCCATCTACTGACTGAGCTTCAGTTCAACTGTGGTGACCAGAAAGCAATTTTTGTTGGTTGTGGTTGTGGGACACGTCTATTACATTAATAATGAAATATTTATTATTAGTGCAAATGAATACGCAGTTGCGCATGAATTTAGCCAGATTCACCATATTCTCATTCATCATTTGATTTTCATCAAGTTAAATTAACAAAACTTTCTTTATAGAGTTTGGGAATGAGTAGTGTCCAAAAACAACCAAAAAATCTAAAGGATCAAGCACTGCATCTAACTTCATCAGATCATGATCGTCATGTTAATTTGGATACTGCTTCTTGTAGCACATCTGCAGGCCAATCACGTCCAACTGGCATTGGTGCAGTAAGTTCTCAGCGAATTGGTAGGGGAAGAGGAGTATTTAATTTGCAAAGTAGTCTGTCAAAATTAAAAGATAGAATTGGTACACCCAGCAAAGTTGCTGACGTCGGACCATTGCGACCCATTGAAGATCCTTCACCAGTTGTCCTTCCTGAAAATAAAGGAGAGGATGACTTCATTATGGCTTTTCGAAGATTACATGCAGGTCTTGGAAAAGGTACGTATTTAAGTAAGTTCAATGTACCATTATGGCTAGGGAAAGTTAGCATAATTTAAAACATATTCCAATTTCAACCATTATTGCAATGGAAAATTAATTTTGCTTCAGTTGTCAGTGTGTCATTAAGCACTTTAAGTCGAAGTTATTTTCTTTAGGTACTGGAATCGTCAAAAAACTGCAAACACTTGTTCCAGCACCTAGCGAAGATATTTTCACACCTCAAGATAGTGAAAGCTCATTTAGTAGAGTAACTGAAAACTCAACTCCAACATCATCTTTGTATGAAAAGCTATGCACTATTATCACTCCTTGTTCATTGTAATGCTGGTTAATACCTACAAAGAGACGTACCTGATTGAATTTTGTGCCTATATTTCAGTGGTACAACTGAATCTTATCATGGATCTGAGGATTACATCACTGTTGAAAAGTCTGTAATACAAATGCATGGTAAACATGGACAAAAGTAAGCATTGAACATTTTTTTCTTTTTTCCATATTACTGGGCATCGTGGCATTGAACGCATTCCTATCGTATATTCTGCAAGAAGTAAATAATCGATTCATTATTCTTCTCTTTGGCTTTGCAGAGTTACGGTTTCGCCTAATTTCATATGGCTGCGGCAGACAAAAGATTCAGGACTGTATGAATATTACGTCGATATTGAACCTGAAGTCCAATCCTTCAGGCTGAAACGTGGGATTATCAAATCTCTGGAAAGTACTATAGGAAAAACACAAAATTTTGACGGGAGTAAACTATATCTGCCATTCAAATTGCCGGAAAAGGTATACAAAAGTTTGTATTGCCTATCTACAATGATTATGGCTGAATTTAGACTTTAGACAGTGGTACTTCGTTGCCACTGTCGCCGCTGTTGCCGTTGGGTGGTATCGGGTGTTAGTGGCAGCATTAGCGATACTGCTATAACCACTAGCTTTCGAATAAATTCGAAATTACCCATGTCGCTGTCTTGCTCTTAAGAGCAGCAGTGCACTACCTAGGTTCAGCAGCAACAGAGGAGAGGAAATCAGATTAAGGTGTCTCTGTCCTCTGTTGCTGCTGGTCCGTGTTGCCGCTGTTGCCGCTAGTGGTTGTAGCTTTGTCGCCGCTGTTGCCTCTGTTATGCTGTTGCCGCTAACCCCGATACCTCCCAACGGCAACAGCGGCGTCAGTGGCAACGAAGTACCGCTGTCTAAATTCAGCTATGATTATTGTGGTTTACTATGCATCTTGCTGTTATAGTTTTAACCCTATTTCAGGTTTGGTAAGACTTTGAGACTATAGATATCAAATTAGTATTTTTTTGTGCCTGTTATTATAATATAATAGTTAAACGCATCATAATTATTGATAATATAAACACCATATTACAGTATTGCGTTTTTGAGCTCCTGTAGGTCACGGTGTTGTCAACTGTCAATCCTACCATTCAACCTCCGCAGCCTGTAGAAGTGAAGATCAAGTTCATTAAGGAATCTGCTGTTGAAGACAGTATTCATTTTTATAATGTTTTGTTTCGCCGCGTAATGGAATTTTTAGGCATGGTTGAAATGAATCGCCATTTCTTTGATTATAGAGCCATATATGATCTTCCTCAGCACAAGTAATTTTTAAAATTATAAAAATTCGTATTCAAATTGATTATAATTTAATATTTTTACGAAGATTGGAAATCTGGCCTGGTTTTGTGACTGCTGTAGATGAATATGAAGGAGGCTTAATGTTATGCTGTGATGCCTCTTTCAGAGTTTTGAGAACGGTTACTATGTTTGATGTTTGGTAAATTAAAACTCGTTTTGAACATTATTATTATATATCAAATTACCACAATATTTTATAATATACACATTTTGTGTCTATATTTCTGGATTTCCTAGGCAAAATATGAATAATTCGATTCCTCCACAACGCGTTACTAAAGAATTCCAAGAATATGCCCTGAGGAAAGTAGTTCTAACAAAATACAATAATAGAAATTACCGTATTGATGATATAGCCTGGGACCAAAACCCACTCTCTACCTTTGACTTAAAAGGACGAGAGGTTCACTTCACTTGTGCTTTTTTTATTGTGACATTATTACTATTAGTTTCAACAATTCAGAACTTTGCTATTTGATGTACTGTAGCTACTATTTGCGGCTTTTAAACTACCTTTTAAAATCGAAAAATATTTCGATAAACTATTATTAGCAACAACGGATTAAATCACATTTATGCTGTCCTAGGTTTCATTTTTGGATTACTACAAAACTCAATATGGAATTACAATAAGAGATCTTTCGCAGCCCTTGTTGATTCACCGTCCTAGGGCTAAGCAGGGACGTAATTATGCTACAAGTGTAAGCACGTAATAAAATTATTTTTTGAAGTAAAATATTATGTCATAATTGCAATTTTTACCTGTAATTATAGGGACCTGTTCAACTCATTTGCCTCATTCCCGAACTTTGCTTTGTTTCCGGATTGAGCGAAGATTTGACGTCTAATTACTCAGTTATGAAGGATATTGCTCAATTTACTAGAATTACACCTCAACAACGGCATACGTCTTTGCAAAAATTTGTCCAAAAGATCAAAGGTACTATAAATTGGTGTAAGTTGCAAACCAAACTAGGCTACCTAATGGTAGGGCAGTCTCAGTCAGTCTCAGTCTCACTGTTCTTTGCATCGTGTAAACTAGAGAATACTATGGTTATCAGCTTTACATTTTCCAGTAAGAGAAAGCTTAATAAGGGAAAAGTGCTCTTCCTTGAAGCTTAAAACGGGGAAGAACGGAAGAACCATTCGTCACAAGTAAGGTATTCTTTTTTCAAAAATCCGCCAACTGTCAATGTCAGGTTAAGTGGTATTTTGATAAGTAAAGTTAAAAATTCTGTTTGCTAATTTATTAGTAAATTAGTAGACCGCACCGATTTTTTTCTCTTTCAAGTATCCGCTAGTATTGATTTTTTTCTCTTCGTAAAAACGTTGTCCAATTTTTCTAAAAAATGACAGAGTTTAAACTATTATTTTATTGCTTTTTGTCTCGTAGAATTAAAATTTTTTTTGGTTTCTGGCGGTTTTCGGGAGATTAATCGAATTTTCATTTCTCTTGCAAATGCAGCCTTATTGGGCTAGCAAGCAGTTTTTCCTGATCCTAGTTAGGTAGCTTAATTAGCTATCGAATTTAAATCAGAAGGTACATATCGGAAATTGGGAGACTTTACAGAGATCTTTTAAATTTTCACAATTTAGCCAGCATGGTATGCAATATGGCTAGTTATTGTTTGTCAAGCTTATACTACCAAATAATGACATGATGATTAAGAATAAGCAAGTTGGTAGTTTTAAAAAAATTAATTCTGGACAGAGTGCAAAGAAGCAATGAATTTACTTGAAGGCTGGGGTTTGGAAATTGAAAATACCTCTGCTGTTTTCGAAGGAAGACTCATTAATCCACCAACGATTACTATGAACCAAAACTTTGAGTTTAAGCCTAAAAACTCTAACTTCAATAAAGAAGCTATCAGTAATTCATGTTACGATCCAGTAAGTTATCTCTACAAATAGATTTTGCATATAATGTAGCTCAGTATTAATTTTAGATTTTCTGCAGGTTATAATCCGGAATTGGTTGCTTGTGTGTACCCAGAGAGATTATGATGCTGGGTGCCGAATGGTTTCTACTTACAGATCTGTTTGTCAGCCGTTAGGAATTTTGTATGGAGGAGATGCGAAAATAGTGACAATTAGGAGAAATACTATTGACGACTTTAAAACAGCAATACTTACCAATTTAAATCCTCAAGTGCGTTCTTTTTATGTATAATATCAGTGTCAGTATCAGGGAAGTGTCTGTGGGCAACGGGCAAATTATTCTGACTATCATATTGCCTCTTAACTTTTTTTGCAGGAAAAGAATAAACTCAAAAACCAATAGACCTACAAAAAAGTTTAAATTGGGAAACAGACCCCCCACAATCCTCTGCATTCGGCTCCGAAAGAATATTTCAAACATATTGGTTCAATCTGGAGATATAAACGTTTTAGTGCGGAATTTGCAATTAATCGCAACTACAGAGAAAAGTTTAAAATATTCTTTCGGAGCCGAATGCTGTAGGTTATGGAGCATCTTTTTCCCTATTTAAACTTTCTTGTAGCTCTTTTGGTTTTTGAGTTGATTCTTTTCCTGCAAAAAAAGTTAAGAGGCAATATGATAGTCAGAATAATTTGCCGGTTGCCAACGTACGTCCTACTTAAGTACTGATAGTTTCAGTAGTCCGTGAAACCGCTATTTGGGAGTTGCACCTGGATACGCATTCTGATTGGTCGAAATTTTTTGAATCCAGCGATCTGATTGGTTATTGCAGTAATGAATATTCCAGGGTGACTCGAACGTTATAGGGTGAAGACAATAGGATGTTTTGCTCTTTTTCTGCAGCCAGTTTAGATTGGAAAACTGGGTGCAGGCCAAGGAGGGATCAGTGGCTGTATCCATGACCACGGGATTTTTCACAGCTAAAAGTCAACTGAATGCACCCAAATCTCAAACTGGCTGCAGAAAGAGAGCAAAACATTCTACTGTCTTCACCCTATAACGTTCGAGTCACCCTGGAATATTCTATAGATTCCCCAGATGGGGGAATTTTAACAACATTTTGCAATTACTACAAAATACAATACAATCCATGAATATTATGCACAATGTATACAAAGTTTAAACGTTGCAATATACAACAACGAAGTCGAATCATTATGAATCATTTACCCATAGTAATCTAAACACTCGTTTTGCAAAACACCAGCTATAAATAGAAGTACTAGTAGAAGTAGTAGAAGAAATAGAAGTTTCCAAAATTTGTATTTTGATTTCCATGGATACACAGAGTAGGTACAACATGAGTGCCCTTTGACCTTCCATGGTCAACCAGGGTCAACCTATAGATATAAATTATGTGTCATCGAATTTACTGATGTGCAGTGTTTCATATCCGTATTCAGATGTGCAGTGTTTCATATCCGTATTCAGATGTGCAGTGTTTCATATCCGTATTCAGATGTGCAGTGTTTCATATCCGTATTCAAAATTAAAATCCAAGAGAAAGTTTTCACTTCGAAAATATTTTCACAATTTTTAGCTCGCCTGAATAAGGCAGCTTATAGAACCACACAGTCTGTCCGTACGTCCGTCCGTCCCCACGATAACTTTCGAAAGCAATGACGGATATTGACCAAACTTGGCAAAAACAATGCCTATGGATCGGTGACGATTCCAATTGAGTTTGAGGCAAATCGGTCCATTGGTTGCTGAGTTACCGCGCGCTCACTTTGTCTTCATTTTGATAGTCAGCGTGAAAAATGGGCATTAAAAAGTTCAATTGTGTTTCCTATAAATTGTTATCTTAATAGTATAAAATATTTAACTCCGCTTCGACAAAATTTAAGATTTTATAATAAAGTAAATAAAGCCGGAAAATACCAATTATAGGACGGAAATAAATCTATTTCGCATTTATATTAAATTTTATAGTCAAACTTGCATTTTTCCAATTTTTATTGATTTTTGACCGATTTTGATTCTCTTTATATTTTCATAGTCAACGCTAATCAATTTTGAATTTTTAGGGTTATAAGTCTTCTAGCGGATGGGGTACTCCCTACAGATATTCCTACTACTTAGTGTCTCTGCTCTTTATAGATGCTGAACCAATGCTTTCAAGCACATGTGAATGTAGAGTCAGCTGGTCAGTTATAATACAATTCTTTGGGCTGACTCTGCACTCACATGTGCTTGAGTGCAGCGGTGCACCATCTATGAAGAGCGGCAACACTACGTAGTAAGAATATTGCTGTAGGGAGTACCCCATCCGCTAGAAGACTTATAACCCTACAAACGTCAATTTTGATTTTCTGTTGATTTTTATAGTCAACATTAAAGTACTTTGATTTTCTGTTGATTGTTATAGTCAACATTAATAAACTTTGATTTTCGGTTGGTTTTCATTGTCAACATTAATCAATTTTGATTTTCGATTAATTTTCGTGGTCAACAATCATCAATTTTGATTTTATCCTGATATTTCAAATGATATAGCTTCGTTTCCTTATAATATCAATGTCTGAATTTTTAATATGTCGTAGATACATATATAAAGACTCAATTCTGAAAGTTTGATCAAAATCCGTACGCTCGGTTTTGTGTAACGTGTGAGTACTTTTCGCTACCAAAATGTGTACACGGTAAACTTTACTCAGGCGAGCTTCTGTTACGGCTTGCTGTAGGTTTTACAACTTGTTTTTACTGCCCTTTTATCTGTGATATAGATGCAGTTCGTATTGGTTATTATGCCCAGTCAACGAGACGATTTGTATGCAGCTATCAAAAAAGTTTGCTGTGTTGATCGCCCCATCCCTAGTCAAGCTGTTTTATCCAAAACAATTCAAAACGAACGAAAATTAAGATCTGTGATGCAGAAAATTGCACTCCAAATAAATTGCAAGCTTGGCGGCGCATTATGGACTATTCGTATCCCTTTGGTGAGTTGCTTAGGTTTACTGATGAAAATCCATTGCAAACTATTATTGCCTTATTGCTGATAATATTAATCATTACTTCATTACCATTATCATTGATCATATCTAGTGTGTTGCTGCGCTTTCAATGCTTTCTTTTGTCGCTGAACACTCTATTTTTTTCTTTAGCACTTTATCTTCCACCCGTTTGTGCAAGTATTAGAAAATTTGTTTCATACGAATGAAGAGAAAATTCATAACAAAAATTCGACTTATTAAGTGACAACTAATTGTTTTCAAATCGTAGCCAGAAAAAATCATGTTCGTTGGTGTGGACGTTTATCACGACCCAAAGAGAAAATTAAACTCTGTAACTGCTCTAGTGGCTTCCTTGAATCCTCTGCATACGAAGTACTTTTCCCGTGTGATTTTTCAGCACGCTCACCTTGAAACTATGAGTGGCCTAAAGCCGGCCTTTAGTGAAGCGGTCAACTCTTTCTATGAGGTATGTAATTATGGGATAACTAGAAAAAAGCCCGTCCTACGGACGGGAAATTATCAACACTACCCACTCACAATAACACTAAATCCAATCATTTTTATCAAAAAGGAAAATCTTTTCTGCACTTGCTGTTTAAAGTTGTTTTATCACCCTCGCAGCATTTTGTTTAATTACGAAATATTGTAATTATTCTTGCGCCTGCGTAGTTACACGAAGTTCACCTTTTACATTTATACATTAAAATCACGGAAATTTTTCATTGCGCCACTCCACTTTACGATTATCCTATGGGTATGATTGCAACAACTTTGGTGAAAGTACAAAAGTTTCATTATGGAGTTGATGTAGGCACGGAGAAAGTACAATACTTTATTCACATACACACTTAATTGTTTATTTGTTGGGCATGATGTAATGAAAGGACGAGTGTTAATCTGTCTGCCGTATTCCCCTAAATCTAACCTCAACTAAAATAATCCTACCCATGTAAACAGTACCATATTTAGAAGTCGATTTCGGAGAGGGGGCAATGATGCCATATCACCATATACAGCTTTATAACATTAAATAGTTATCAGAAAAACCGTTGTCCAAAAACTCTTTATGAATGAGGAATTGTTAAATTTTATGACAATGGTTTTTGTAATAACTTTTTTATGTTCCATACTGTAGATTGATTAGGCATATTCACGAGAATTTTTGGCTTATATTGTCTAAAATGAGTAATCGTTATATAATACATTTTATTAATTATTTCCCTTTAATTTGCAGGAAAATAGAGCATGGCCAGATAGAATAGTGGTTTTCCGGGATGGCGTTTCAGATGGACAGCTACAACTGACGAGAGAAAATGAAGTAGTGCAAATGACTTCAGCTTGTGAATTTTTGTGTTCAAATTCTCCTAAGTTTACTTTTGTTGTAGTACAGAAAAGAATCAATGCCAGAATCATGCTTCAAGTATGTTACTTTTTTCGATTTAATGATTTTCTTTTACTAACTAATTGTATTACACTATCAATCAGATCAATATTGTTAGAATATCTCCATTTACACAGATAGATACTTTATTGCTTTATCTCAGACTGTGGTTATATATTAGAATAATATTGTTAATTTTGATGTTGCAGAAAGGCTTGAAACATTATGACAACCCGGAACCTGGAACGATTGTTGACCATACAATTACAAGACGATACCTATTTGACTTTTTTCTGGTGTCACAACTAGTTAGAGAAGTAAGATCACATTCAATCTTAATGTTAGGTAGAAAGATTGTAATACCTAGTTGTTAATTTTTCTTTGAAGCTTCACTTGCTGGGTAAATATGTTCTAACAAACTATAATATACTGTGCTGTGTTAGATTAAGTTAATTCGCTAAAATCAGTTGTTATTTATTTATTTAGTCTCAAAATGGAATTATAAAATTTTAATTTTCTATAGGGAACAGTGACTCCAACTCACTACATCGTACTACATGATACATCAGAGATAAGTCCAGATATGGTACAAAAGTTTGCTTACGCTACGTCTTTTATGTACTTCAATTGGACTGGAAGTATCCGTGTACCTGCTATGTGCCAGGTAATTATTCCTTAAGTATCCCATTATTTCATATGCGAGAAAAAAATTTGGCCATTTGCATGTAAATTTTAAAATTTTTCAAGTCGCAAAAATTTATTTACATGTAAATGGCAAACGTTTTAAATTTTCCGGCGCATGAAATAATGGGGCCCTTAAACCTATACATTGGAGGGTCTACACATTCTATTTTGAAGTCGATTTTTTGAAGTTATATATAATCATTGAAATTCCTATGCACCTGTAACTGTTGAGTTGAAAATTATTGATGTCTTATAATATATTTTAGTACGCACACAAACTAGCGGGACTTGCTGGCCAGTACTTGAAGGAAGAACCTTCCCATCAGCTCACAAAAAAGCTATTTTACCTCTAACTATGAAACTAACTTGGTATAATATAATATACCACAACTTCGATTTACCAATGGTAGTTTTTGTATTTATGCGCTTCGAAATGCATGGTCATTATTTGAATTTTTAGACCTTAATATTATTTGAATTGTTTTGAAAAAACATTGAAAAACGCTAAATATACCGTGTTATATAGATTTTCTAAACTAAGCTTATGACTCAGAATGTTGATAACAATTTAGGTATTTAAACAACAAAACCTGTGGCAAGCCGTAACAGAAGCTCGCCTGAGTGAAGGGGACCGTGTACACATTTTTTGGTTAAATAATAGAAACAGATATATTTTGATTAGTAAAATGACCTAGAGGTCACGTTCCCACCCCCAGGACCTCCCCCAGCGGGATCAGGGGCAAATTGAGATTCCACCTGATTTCGACGAATTTAGTCTTAAGTATATGGTCACTTTATAAGCCACCTGTCACTATTTTCGCCTTTTTTCTAACCTAACCTAATAATTTTAATAGGTTAGGTCAAAAAAGAGGTGTAAATAGTGACTGGTTTTGTAAATACTTAGAAATTTGTTGCCTGATTTTTGCATTGGGAAAAGAACTTAGAAAATTTCCGATTACTGAGTCCCGTTTGCAGCAAGCAACCCAACCCCGAGATACTGATGCCCTCGTCCAATCCAACCAATTTGCAAAACTGTGTCTATGTCGGCAATTATCATTTGATAACAGTGAATAAATCTCTCTCTATAGTATTTGTAAGTAGTAGAGGATTTTATTGTGGAAGTGTGGTACGTCAGCTAACAGCTACAATGTTGACTCAAATGATTAAAAGAGTTTTTAAAACTGGATACACTCAAAATGCACTGACATATCCTCCGCCCGCATCCACTCAATTGAGTGATTCAATATAATATGTTATCAAAAATAATGGGTAAATTGTATCCCTTCGTTGTCAATCGTTCATGGACAAGTTGGGTCAAGTGCTAAATTATTTTAGTTAAAAAAATAAGCTGCCTTATTCAGGCGAGCTAATAATCTCAATAATTTCGGTGACGGGTTGTAACTTTTAATGAATAATACTGTTTTTATGATTCTATAAATAAATTGAAATTTTATTTATTTAGTATGTCACATTTTATGCTTTGGTGTAAAACCACCCACATTGGGGTTGAGTGCATGCAATCTTGAATCTTGTTATGATATTTCTGAGCAACTTGACAAGCAAGCTTTGATTTTGATTGAATCGAAGTGGCAAAACTACAAAACGTAGGAAAAATCCTGGATTTTTACCAAACGCATTGAGAAAATTAAAGTCACTTTTAAAACAATGACGTGAGCGTGATCCTTGATAGTTGTTTTGTTGGTACACTCGCACAGTTGCAACTGTGCCGGGAGCTTATTCTACCAACTAGTTGGTAGATCCTAAGTTCTTGAATTCGCTCTTCCATGACGCACAGCAGGTGCTGCACTCTTCTCTGCAACTTTACCCAGCTCATAGATTTGAGGTTTGCTTTTAACATTTATTAAGTGGTGTGCAACACCGCTTTATAGGAATGCCTGATCTGTCTGTCTGTCTGTCCGTCCGTCTGTCTGTCTGTTAGCACGATAACTCAAAAACGGTTTGAGATAATCAATTCAAACTTTCTGTACGTAATGTAGGGATGAAAAGCGAGGTCGAGTTCGAAAATGGGTCAAATCGGACACACCCCCTGCCAGTGGGCGTGGTCCGAAAATCTAAAATTGGGGTAACTTTAGTTATTGACATTGTAGAACGTCATGAGATAACTCGTTCGAAAAGGTTATTCGTTAGGGCATGTTAAGGTCAAGTCACACGTGTCAAAAGGTCAAAGGTCATTGAAAAAATGCATTAATAACGTCGATAACTCAAGAACGGTTTGAGATAATCAATTCAAACTTTCTGTACGTAATGTAGGGACAAAAAGCAAGGTGAAGTTCGAAAATGGACAAAATCGGATACACCCCCTGCCTGTGGGCTTGGTCCAAAAATTTAAAATTGGCGTAAATTTAGTTATTGACATTGTAGAACATCATGAGATATTTCGTTCGCAAAGGTTATTCGTTAGGCCATGTCAAGGTCAAGTCACACGTGTCAAAAGGTCAAAGGTCATTGAAAAACTTCACTAAAAATGTCATGTAATGTCAGATAATCAGTTCAAACTTTCTATGCGATATCACACCACTTTTTTACATCCATTTGAACATGGTTTATTTATGACTACTGACCGTCAACGTCAACCGTAGGCAGCACTGCTGATCACATACTGATTACAAGACTGCAGATATCAGAAAATTACTGGCATTTGATAAACTGCATTCTGCTAAGTTGTCATAATCTTTCAAAATCAACTGATTACAGAGAGGAACACCGGACGGAAACCGCAATCCTGTCTCCGGATGTGGGTGTAAAAAATGCTGATACGTTGATTTTGATCTTCCCGGAACGAAAGACGTTAACCATCGATCGATCATAATCATACATAACTATTTTCCAAAATCCCATCCTTAAGTTTTTCCAACAACATGAAGGCGACAAATGTGAAACAAGAGGTTGTTTTAAAAGAGCAAGTAGATTTCAAACACGAAGCTCTGGATGTCAGTCTGAGCCACCAACTTTTGTCGTTGGTGGCGCAATGTCTTGCGGTTTGGAATCGTTGTTACGGTATGATAGTGAAAAATCAAACGCTGGCGTCAAAATCGAAATGATGACTGAAAGCAGAAAAACAGTGATTATGGTATCTATACTATATTATAATTTTCTATACTAGTATGTGTGTGTGTCCACCGCCCCCCCCCCCAATTTACCCATGAAAATTTACCCATTACCCCAATTCTAGAAGCAGTAAAAACCCTATGTTAACACTCCTAGAAGCAGTATAACCCTATGTTGACACTTCTAAAAGCAGTATAACCCTATGTCATATGTTGACATTGACACTACCTTCCAGATACATGTCGATGAAACAATTGTTTTATAGCTTTGGGTTGAATGGGTATATACGGATTCAAGGCTGTATTGAGGGGGGGGCATTGGGGGCAAATGCCCCCCCCGAAATCCAAGAAAAAGGGAAATTTTTTCTCAAAATACCAAAAAATTTCGCGCTTCGCGCGATTTTATGTGAATTTTAGGCTATTTTTGACTCATTTTAGACAAAATAAGCCAAAATTTTTGGCACTTCGCGCGATTATGCCTAATATATGATGTCCTATGATATCTTTGCCCCCTCCGAAATCGATTTCTAAATACGGTACTGTACGGATTTGCCGTGGTTGCATAGAATGTTGTATGAAAATCAGGACACTTGAGCTTGAAATTAGTCACATTTGAATCTTTAATTTTGCTGTGAGAAACAGCCCTAGGTTAACCAGCTAAATATTCCCTTCCCTATATCCATTTCCACATTGGTTTCTTTTATTGGTCCCTTAATAATTTTATTTTTGTTTTTATGTAGAGCAAAGAGTCATTTCGGTTCGGATTTTTGGTTGATGCTATCAACACCGAAGCTTTTCAAAAAACAAAAATTTTGCAGCAAACTCCTTTTGTTGCTTTTTACCCCAATGAAACTAATAGCAGCGGCTTTTTATTACGCATTCTTCATGTCAACACAAAGTACCATGTATAAATTGAATATATATATATCAAGGCAAATATAACCTAACCTTGTATATATATAGTATATATATATATATTCAATTCAAAGACACTCTAACAATATTTCCTTACTGTTACATTATTTGAGATATTATAATAATTATTATTATTAATAAATAAGTTTTTTAATAGTTCCTACTTCCAGCAGTCCTCTTGATGTCATGCAGGCAAAAGGTTCTATTGTGGTTGCTTATCATGGTAATGAATACGAATGAAATTAATATAATAATCTAAAGACACTGGGGCATTAGAAGACATTTTTTGGGAACATGGAATGTAAACCTGTTAATGACAGTGTGACGTTACTAGGAGGGAAATTGAAACAGCTAGTTAACCAAAGTAAAAGTTAGAACAGCAGGCAAGAGGAGTAAATAATATTATGGTATTTGGGTCTTGTTCTTATTACTGTCAACGTGTCAGTCAGTGTCAACCTGCCAGCATTTTGTATTTAACAACTTAAAGCAAAAAATAATGGGTAATAATGAACCCATTTGGCTAATGGATAGAGAAAACCTACAATGCAAAATTCTGTCAAATTGAATTATCACTACTTATTATTAAAAAGTTGGAACTTTGTGAGAGGCACTTTTGACTATTCATTTGACTATTTGACAATCAAAAGTAGTATTATATTATTTGTATAAAAGCGAGTAATGGAGTAATGTTTTGTAAGAGGAATGTGAAGGAAATGTACTGTGAGGTGTAAAATACAGGGTAAAAACGACACTAGATTTCTTCTATAGTCCAAGAGCCGTGAACTGTAAAAAAAATTTAGTTGAAGTTGAAGCATAATTTAGTTTAGTTCTCAATTAAGATGGATCAAGCTATAGGTCTTATATTGCTGTCGGGAGTTATGCTCATAGGCAGCTTTCTTGCGGGTATGATTCCTATAGTCATGCACATGTCGGAGGTAAGACAAGCAAAAAATATATTCTATTTAAAGAAATCCTATTATAAGCACAACAAGCAGTTTTAACTGTGAAATGGCATTTTATTTTAGCAATACAGTAATAACAAATAAGCTTTTTTAAATTAATGAACTTTAGGATAAAATACATTTCATTTCCGTTATCGGCGCTGGACTCCTAGTGGGGACAGCTTTAAGTGTCATCATTCCTGAAGGAATGCATACGCTTTATCTCGCACAACTACAAAGTAAGTTTTAAACGTATTAATTACTAATGCAGCCTTTACCAAAATGTATGAAAACAAGAATTTATATGAATAGTAAGATTATTTGAGGTTTGCTGTTTGTTTGATTTTATAGATTCTGGAAAGTCTCATTCACAACAACTGTTTAGTTTAAGCCCATCCGCTGACAACGCCGCTGTGCCTGTGGCATCCGTCGCTAGTCAGAGGCAAGATCATCTTTCGAATGAACACTCTGGAGAAGCTGAACCGTTTTCATCTGTAGGAATTGCTCTTGTTTTAGGCTTTACATTTATGTTAGTGGTCGATCAATGTAGCCGATCGAGATCCAGAGACATCGAATCTTCCCTACCTCCTAAACGAAGCGTTACAGCGACTATAGGCCTCGTTGTCCATGCAGCTGGTTGGTACCATATTTTATAATAATTATATGTTGTTTTAAACGTTTGCAATCTCTACAGTTCCTTGCAAACAAATCTACATGTACGTCTTATAGGTTGTAATTATTTTTCAACATGATGTAGCTGATGGAATAGCATTAGGAGCTGCTGCGACTACTCCCCACGCGGATGTCGAAATGATTGTTTTTATAGCAATAATGCTTCACAAAGTAAGAACTAATTTACCTCTGCCTTTGAAGTAGGAAATTAAAAAAATATTTCTTAGAAATTCAGTCATTTTTTTTTGTTATTTAGGCCCCTGCTGCATTCGGTTTGGTAACATTTCTTTTACATGAAGGTCTGGACAGGAATCGAGTAAGAAGACATTTAGCAATATTTTCGCTAGCTGCGCCAGTAATGGCAATAATAACGTATTTTGGAATTAGTCAGGTTAATACAATATAATAATTTTCATTAAAAAAGATAATATTTATTGGAAAAATTGTTCGTCGTCTGTACCAATGTGTGGACATGGGCAATTGTATGTATTTAGTTCAATTATTTGTAAACCGAGATTTAATGGCTTAATAAATTTTGTACAGGAAGGAAAGGAAAACTTATCAACGATGAATGCAACAGCGCTTGCTATGCTGTTTAGCGCTGGCACATTTTTATATGTAGCCACAGTTCATGTTCTTCCAGAAGTCACAAAAGACTCTCAGAATGGTTTCAGTCGAAAAGAACTCATTGGTTTGGTTGGCGGTGCACTACTCCCACTGTTACTCACAGCAGGTCATCATCATTAATTTTCAGGGTTGGACGTATACATTAAAAATACCATACGAAAGAACATAGTAAACCGACCGAAAACCGAAAAGAAACAAATAGATATCCTTTTTCGTCGAAATCGTTAATTATTAACTACTCTTTAATATATTGTTTTATTCTTTTCTAATCTGTTTTATGTCTAATAATGTCTACCAATTTGCAAAGGCTTTTAGGTTTGGTTTTCAAACTGTGATATATTTACCATAATATATATATGCAATATATGTGACCACAACAAAAAAGGGAGTTTCTAGATTTATAATATTATATTATTATATGTAATAATTTATTAATTTTATCAAAATGTGAAAAATACGTACATATTACTGATACTAACCTAGCTAAACTCTCTAAATGTGTCAACATTTTTATATCGGTATCACCTGTTTACTAGTACCTACACTTTCCCCAACAAAATATTCGTACTTCTGAATAGACAATTGGTCATTCTAATAATGTTTCATTACCTTTAGTCGTAGTTTCTATTTTTTGTTAGATTATTTATATATATATTATTATATACTTATAATTTGAACCGTTAAGCCTGTTACTGTGTAACAAAAGCAAACTTCCAACAACCAAAATCCTCCATAAGTTTTAAAGGATTTTATTTAAAAATCCTTTGCCTTTATCATATATTATGTGCATCTACAGAGCGAGATAGTAGATTACCCTATTAATTTGCTCTGCTCCATTCAGGGGATTGTATGCCAATGACTTAAGGAGTAATATGTTAATATGTATCAAAGTAAACATTTGTATGAGTGACCGGACAGGATGGCGTGGAAATATTATGCACAGACACAAATTCCATCATGGAAAAATGTTACTCTCTTTTCATGCGTAATGAGCTTTCATTGCTACATATACTTTACTAATAGCATTAGCATTTTGCTACATATGCATGCTATTAGTATAACATATGCAATATTATATTATTATAAATTTATAAAACATGATTTTTATTGTAAATCACAAGTAATTACAATTTTCTAACTTTAATTTGTTCTGAAGAAGACAACGATAGGTTGTCGAAAGCTTGGCACGTTTATTCTGTTCGAATAAAGCTGTATTAAACCTCGAGAGTCATGAATGCCGATTTAAATACCAATTTCAGAGGTTGGAAGAGTCTTTATAATTATCTAAAAATATTACTATCCTTAAAACACATGCAAAGGAAATCAGAGAACAAAAGTGCAAACAGCCTTATTTCCTATGCATGGTGACAGTACGTCTATGCGTCTTGGTCTTGTCTTGGTAGAAGCTTTTGGGCACAGGTTTAGCCTTACTTTCAATGTCATTTTGTTTGTAATTTAGATGGTTGTGTAGCTTTTAAAGTCACAAAACAAACGAATTAGATAATGAGTCAACTCAGTTTTAAATGTCATGCGTAATACTAGGGGACTCTAAAGTCTGATTCAAACTACCTAAGTTTATAATTTACAACATGTACGCACGTGTAAATAGTATTTATTGTTTATGTTTACTCTAATAATTATTAAGGACCTTTAATATTTTCCAGTCTCGGAAGATAAGAAAGGTAATAAATATCCTGTTACGTCTTATTTTTCCGGCCGGAATATACTAAAGCAGTGTTTTCAATGTCTAATCTAATATCAAAATCATCTAAAATTTTACCTACCTTGGTTTACACTACATAATATAATACAGCAAAATGAAACAGATGCAAAAATTCTGATCTTTTTGGCAAATTGCAATTTTATTTTCAGACTGGCTACAAATCTGTAAGATTTAGCCGGTCGGCAAGTCGGCATTGGTTCCCGGTAGCAACGTTGTTCTTTCAGCCATCGAATTTCAAGTGCCAGTTTGTTGGCAGTTTGTGTGACTGAATTTGAAATGGTACCTACTGCTAGCCTTGACAAAATGGGATGTACAGTCCAGTCGGATTCTATGTGAACTCGATGCGACATAAACGGCCGTTATGCGGTTAGTTTTCTGAGTACTATACTTTATTATTCACCATTCACCAACATAAGCATTTGAGCTGTAGTCATGGTGGTAATGAATATAGTACTCAGAAAACTAACCTTAAGACGGCCGTTTATGTCGCATCGAGTTCACATAGAATCCGACTGGACTGTAGTCAGTTGTCTGGGGTCGGAGTCGGAATTTAGCACCTCACTCCATTTTCCCCTCAACAACTTCTTAGCATAAATTGGCACACCAAAGTATGATAATACACCGAATTGATACTTTGGTACCTACATTGTACAGTTTTATGCTAAGGGGAAGGAGAGGGATTTTAAATTAAAATTAGTTAGTAGCTAAGGTGATTTTCAAAAATTTGACTCCGACTCTTGATTCTCTTATTATGAAATAATAAGAATAGAATACAGGAAGTCTTGATTAGTAGTCAGTCTGTTCAGGTAATGAATGATGTTCAGTCTGCCTATATACATAGAATAAAATTATACCCTATGCCAAACCCTATGCCATCCTTGGAATAAAATATACTTGACCATCTGGGTTGGGTACACCCGGATACGAATAATCATTTGTGTAGCGAGTAGGATTTGTGCATTCTTTAATAATTACTAACCTTTTTGTGAGCTACTTACATATTTTTTAATCTTAACTGCATGAAACCATTGATTTAAAAAATGAATCCATTTAATTAATATAAAGGCAAATAAATCCATTTCTAGTAAAACGCAAGAAACTTTCCATTTTACGGTGCTTTTGACTACTCTCAGACTTAGCACAATGGCACCTGACAAGAAAAGTAAGAAAAAAGGCCATAAACCCCATTCGCAGGCCATGGATATCACATTTAAGATTTTCGATAGTTGTACAAGGACAATGGATTCGTTTAAGCAATCACTTGACGCAATCAACGATAATTACACAGAGCAAGATAAAGTTGTAAACTTGGACGAGGATTACGTGGTGGAAGACAAAAGACTTATACATGGAATGTCATTGGGGGCAATGAATCAAGGAGTAAAAGTTTATGGAGGGACAGATCTTTTGTTTAATCCTAGTGTCCAAGTAAACTTGCTTATCAAACACCCTAAAATTCTTCTTACCATGCACGATTATTGTATGGCACAAAATTGCTTTTATGTAGTTTTGCTTTATCCCAATAAAATTAATCTAGGAATACATCCATGTTACAAAATATTACGAAGTTCATAGATACAGCTGGTCAGGAACGAAATTACCATCAGTGACAACCCCCAAGCGTTTTACCAAGCTTATTTACATGCAACAGACGGCTGTAAAGGACAAACCTGGCGAGGGCAATCGAGGAGAGAACCCAGATGCCAAAGAAGCTACCCCAGGAAAATCAAAGACAGGATATTATATCGGATATAATCCTGGAAAAAGTAGTTTTTATATTCTCAGAGAAGACTTCACTCTTCTCATGGATTCAGTGTCTGTTGTCCCAATTTCTAAAATAATTTACGGGGAGCTAAAGGCTAAAGATGAAGTTCAATTCGACTTTTTCATTATCAGCGTCCACACTCTCTATGTAACTACACTAACTATAACCCATTATATCGTTTGTGGCGAAAACTAAATTCACAATAGGACAATGATGAAAATTGAACTTTGTACAGAAATATACCTTTCATCCGGTAAATAATGTGGTTTCTTTGCAAGAAACTATAAAAGCTTCGGATATTGAAGCGGAGAAAGCGTATGTAGAACAAACATGCTTTGATAACCCAGCTGAAGATATGGGAAGCAGCAGAAAGCAGTGGATGTACTTGACTTACAAACAGCATTGTACAATTATTGATACTAATGGAAGATTTCATGGTTCCAAAAAATTCCTTCACGAGCACAAGCTCACAGCCGTTTGCGCCAGTGGGGCTTCGGACTACGTTGTAACTGGCGATGAAACAGGACTCCGTAAGTTGCTTTGCTCCAAATCAGTATACAAATGCACGAAAATAATTTCTTTCCTGTTTTCATGAGAATCGATTATAGTATAATACGAATTAAAATTTCCAGTAAAAATGTGGGGACAACGATGGACGTTTCTGACTCAGATTCGTCCTCATACAGCTCGAGTTACCCATATCATTGAACATCCAAATGGTCAAGCGGGTAAAATACATTATACTATATACATACGATAAAATACATTTATAAGATTGCAAGCAACTATAATATTTCTAGTTGATGATAATGCTTAATGGATTGATATCTGAAAGCTACTATAAAATTTAAGTAGAAGTTTGTAACATACGATTTTATTTCAGCTCTTTCGTTTTCAAGAGATTTGACTATGTTTGGCTGGAGTTTCAACAGTCGTAATAAAGTAATTAATTAATAATTTATCAGATACATTTTAACTACTAAAGTTTCTTTAAGTCCACGTACATCGTAATCTTGTTTGGAACTTTTTAGTTAGAATCTATGAAAGCTCCTGAAATAGTTGAATATATAGCAATAAATAAGATGAGGAAAAGTGTTATGGTAAATGGGCCCCGTAAACTTTGTCTTTTGAAAATGGAAGTTATTCACTATCTGCATACTCAACTAAGGTTATTATTACTTACTGAAATTGTTTAATTTTGAAATACATACAATATCTGGAATAACCCTATTGCTTTTTGTCCACAGTGCTCCCTTGACTCACATGCTGCTGACAATAAATCCTTCGTATCCTTTGCGGTCAATTTGTTCCAGTTCTGATAACACAATCAGGATTATTAACCCAGTCACTGGAAATATAGTAGACACTGCACTAATTTTACCCAAAAAGCCACCACTAGAGAGTTTCGCATACATACCCCAGAATGGTATGATATAAGCGGATTAAATTGTACTGATAAGTGCAACAAAATAAGGATAATATCTAATTTCCCAATTGTGTTAGAGCTTTTGTACTCTGTTGTAAAGACGGATGATATTGGAACTTCGGAAATACAAGTTTATGATACAACACAAAATCCAGCTAAACTTAAACACACCTGGAAGGATCATACTAGTGAATCCGCTATTACGGCTATTGCTTTATATGATTACATACCTAGTATTATTTGTGTGGAAGTAGGAATGAAATTTCAATTTGCCACTAGTATGAAATCATTTTTATTTACTCAATTCTTTGAAAAGTATAAAATACTTGTTAAGAATTTCTGATATTTTGTAATTTTACAATTTATTCAGAGGAAGTAAAAGAATTCAGCGGAAAAGCGACATTTATCATCGCTGGAACGAATGATGGTGGGGTAGCAAGAATAAATATGAATACTGGTGAAACAGAATTTTATACAATGGTAAGTTTCTTTCAAATAACTGTACTGAACGGACACTAAATAAGCTCACAAAGCTAAGGGTAAATCTAATTATTGATTATCATGTTTTTCTCCATGTTAATTAGTGTCACTTAACCCACGTACATCAAATAGTGACAAATCCAGAGCTAAACCAATTTGCCTCATGTGGAATGGATCCTTCCGTACGCATATGGTATTAATAAATTGCATTTTTTATTGCTTCTTTTACGAAACAACTTTTAGTGATTATTTGATGAATTACATTTCGCAGGAAAGTTTCTCATGCTAGTCAAGACGATATATTTGTGCCCCTTATGGACATATCCTGGAAACATCCTCTTAATCATGTTTTCATAATACGAGAATCAATTGCCTTTGCATTGACTAAAGCAGATATTGCTGTACACAAAGTTGTTATTTATGATGTACTGAAATTGGGTGCGTCAAATCATCTTTTGCTTTTCATGACTTTTCTGTTATAAAAGATTGGAGGAAGTTTATTCTCGATATTTGTTTTGAATGCTTTTAGAGAGATTTGACCATAAAACTGCCTATACGCATGAGAAAGAGATTATTTCTTTGTCTGGTAGTAGTTCATTGAATATATTTTGTTCTGCTTCCAAAGATGAAACTTTACGAATTTGGACTAATACTAATGAGCTTGTCAGGGTAAGTCATGAATTTAATAAATCATAAAAATTATTTCTAAGGGCGGGTTGTAGTGGAAAGCCATACTTTTTCAAAGTACTAAAGTAAAAAATACGGGTTACGGGTTACCCGTGTGTAAATTATTTGTAACTTCAGTCGAACGCTTATTAAAATCGACTGATGATCTCTGTATAGCTAATTTATTTAAACTGGATACCCTCGTTTGCTGGTTTCGCGACGAAACAAGGGGATTTGTTCGTTGGCATTGAAAACGATTTACATGTGGTTCCAGCAGACAAATGTGAGACAATTTAACGTTTTAAACTACTTTTCAGAGTATCGGAAAGCATGGGAAATTCAGAAAATTACAATCAACGATAATGTATTTTAAGAATACTTTTGAATATGTTATTCATGATATTATTACAGATCTTTCTGATATTTATCGTAATCGAGTGGCGATGGGGAATCTCACTGCTGGACGAAAGGAAAACGAAATTCCGTTGAATATTTCCAAAGCTGCACATGATCAGCGGATGGGCTATATGTTTGAAGAGATGGAGAGACGACAAGCTGAAAAGACAAGAGGCGATGACGAAGAGACTGAAGACAAAGGAAGCAAAATGGTCAGACGTCTAATTCCTTCCGTTGAACCTTTTCGAGAAGCTGAAGATTCACAGCGGGCAAAAGAGATAGAAAAACAGCATTTTTTGCATGATGATCTTATGCTGATCGTAGAAGGGAATCATCCTATTGATAAAACCGTTAAAGATCCCAGAACAATGACCAAAAAACAGTGGGACGACTACGGAAAATCCATTTTCAAGGATGACGGAGATGACAGAAAATATTTTGATTGTGAATCCAGATTGGCTTGCTTGCAAAATATGAAAAACATGGACAAAGATTTAAGCAGTTACGATGCAGTAATGTAAAAAATTTGTCAGCTGTACAAATAAAGCCATAAAGTGACATTGCAGTGCAACAACCGTAGATTCAGTTCAGATTCTTCATTTCATTTGCTTCATCGTATCGCACTAAGTACCAGGGAAAATAACCTTTCTTCCAAGCTATTAATCTTATGAGTTTATACTTTCTCCTTCGAAAACTCTCTCCTTTACTTTCTCTTTCTCTTTGCTCCGCAAGGAATCCTTGGAAAGGCGCTAGAAGTTCGTTAATTTAGTTTTGTATTGCTTTCCTTTCCACTCACACTGGTACTGTTGTTCCAGCCAAAATCTTCTGGTTTTGAAGTAAGTTTTATAGCTTTATGTAGAATAATAAGTAAAACAAAATAAATGATAATTCTTAATCTAATGCCGTTATTTCATATTTGTCATCATAGTCATCAATAATTAATCGAAAATTTACGTTGAATACCTATGACGTAATTTGGTTGAAATTAGTTAGTCACACAGTAGTTGGCTCTTGGCTCTCTCTGTATCTTGAATCTTGTTTTTGATGATAATGACCATTATGCCGAAGTGGGAATGGATTCCAGCCAGGTAGTTGACCAAGTTAGCATTTACCACCTTTTACAGTTGACAGTATCCTACTTCCCGGACTCCAATTCAACCTAGTGCCCAGAGGTTAACCCTAGACTACATGACATGTCCCAAATGGGATTTTTCTGACTTTGCGGTGCCCTAGCTTTGAGCAGGTTTACCGTATAACCTCGTGGATTTTTGTATGTGTCACAAATGCGTTTCTCTGCTTCTATTTTTAAATTCAAGTAATTTGGACCATAAACTAAGTTTTAAAAATATGGGACCTATTTACTATGTTAATACACCACATGTCCCAGATGGGATTGTACATTGGGCTAGATTTAGGCAGCAGGATATCGTTTGCCTCAATTGCCCCTGTTGCCTCCGTTGCCCCCTCCCCCGTTGCCCCTAGTTTAGCCACTTAACTTATTATCTTTGCCATTTGCCTCCCGTCACTATTTCTGCCGTACATTGTACACTATTTCGTAATTGGACAAATCCCATTTGGGATTTGGGACAAGTCATGTAATACGTGAAATGCAGATATAACCGTGATGGAAATATGGTAAATTACATTTGGGTCAGCATTTTTTATTTGGGTTGCTATTTGTATTTGGATCGGCCTTTACAATTGGGTCAGATTTTAAATTTTTTGGTCAGCTCTACATTTGGGTCAGCCCTTCATTTGAGTCAGCTTTTATTTTTGGGTCAGGTTTTAAATTTTTGGGTCAGGTTTTAAATGTTTCGGTCAGGTCTTATATTTGAGTCAGGTTTTAAATTTTTGGGTCAGGTTTTAAATTTTTGGGTCAGGTTTTAAATTTTTGGGTCAGGTTTTAAATGTTTCGGTCAGGTCTTATATTTGAGTCAGGTTTTAAATTTTTGGGTCAGGTTTTAAATTTTTGGGTCAGGTTTTAAATTTTTGGGTCAGGTCTTATATTTGAGTCAGGTTTTAAATTTTTGGGTCAGGTTTTAAATATTTGGGTCAGGTCTTATATTTGAGTCAGGTTTTTAATTTTTGGGTCAGGTTTTAAATATTTGGGTCTGGTTTTAAATATTTGGGTCAGGTTTTAAATTTTTGGGTCAGGTTTTAAATTTTTGGGTCAGGTTTTAAATTTTTTGGTCGGGTTTTAAATTTTTGGGTCAGGTTCTAAATTTGGACCAGGTTTTTATTTTTGGGTCAGGTTTTATCAGGGCATGAAAAACCCATGGGTTTTTGTTTTTGGTGAGGAAAAACGCAACTCAAAAACCCGGGTTTTTGGGTTTCTGCCGTTTTATACCCAAGAACCTGGGTTTTTGTGTTTTTCATGCCCTGGGTTTTATATTTGGGTCAGATTTTATATTTATATATGTCTGAATTAACATGGTCTTGACCAGTAGCACATGTCCAGTGTGACTGGACTTTGTACATGTCATGTGTTGCAGTTCATTTCGTATGTCATGTAGTCTAATGACATGACATTGATTTAAACCTGCATATGGTAAACTGTGTTACCTCCATTTTTAAAATAGTTTATGCTACGCGGTAAATCGATTAGAAACATTTTCAAATTAGTGATTCCAATATTTTCAATACTTTACATTTTTCGAAGAATTGGAACCTATAATTATTTATTTTCGTTCTATAATTTATTACAGTTTGAAAGCGAAGACTGGAAATATTGGCCGGGTTAAATATGTTTCCGGCAATTTGGGCTGTGCTGAGAGTCTATGCACCTTACATCACACTTCCTGTTGCTGCAATAGTTGGTGTCGTTGGATATAATATAGAAAATATTGTTAGCGATAAATACACTCCGTACAAACCAAGTATAGAAGAACAACGAGAGGAGCGTCAATTAAAAGAACTATCCGGAAGTGAACGCGTAACTGTCGATTCTTTGGCTGACAAAAAGTTTGTCCCTAAGTCAATTTTTGAAAAAAATATGTCCCCTCAATTAGTGAAGTAATTCTGCTCCCTGCTAGTATAAGGTAAGAATGATTTGAGTAAATCCTGTCATCCTGTATTTATTTCAAATGTACCTAGTCAAACAATAATTTTATAATATTATAGTTATTAATCCGTTTCTTTTTTTACGATTTACGGATTTCTTTTTATCACAGGTACAAGTGGATTTGAAATCGCAATTTTTAATTGTGAAAGCAAACGAAGTGATCTTGTGACTACACGTCTAATAGCTACACAAAATATTATTATGTTTCCAGACATTTTTAGCTATAGCTTATAGTTTATTAATTTATGAGCATGATTGATTAGAGTGTTCGTCCTTTCTGTAGCCATAATAAACGCTTCTTAATTTGATAATGTAATCATCCGAACAACTAATAAGTTCTTAATAACACTATCAGTGTAATAAAAACAAGCATCGGTATTCACAAAGTATGGATATGGATAAGATTCATTGTAGATATTTATCATTAGTTATGATGGCAGTGTACCGATGCCATTATAATTTAATTAATATTGTATATAAAACAGTAAAATTGTACTGAATATTTGCCTTTGAATCTGATTTTCTATTGCATTGTCATGCGTGAACATGGTCGTCCATTTTATAGGCATGGATGGATGGATGATGAATGCTTGCAAACATGAATTTCCTTAAGAGCCCGACCACCCCATTGTACAAAATATACGATATTTAAATTTTCTAGCAGATTTTGTCGTTTACAAAATTATATCGCAATAAGATATATTAATGAGTAAACATATCGTATATTTTGTACAATGGGTCTACAATATATCCAGGATTCCAAAAATGTGCCACACAAGAAAATCGGGTAAGAACTTTAAACAGAATTCCAAGAGTTTTAAAGCAATTTTTACAAGTGTTTTGATAGTCATCAGAGATTTCCAAATTTAAAGGAACTCAGTCACTTCAGTCAATGTGGACGTCATTTTGACGTCACAAAACGTGAACGTGACGATTAAACTGGAAGTATAGTCTAGGCCTTAGACCATGTACAGGGTCATCACTCATATAATTCCCCCCTCCACAGCCCAACACAGACTAGTTATCAAAATGGTCTGTATACCATCTTGTAGAGAATCTTTTTGCAAATCTAACCAACTCTAGCATCATGCAAATTGGTCAGGTAAAACCGGGTAAAATAATTTTTGAAAATAAAAAGTTGAAAATTTTCAGAAATTCTGCCCGCTTTCCAACTTTCCGAATTTCTCCAGGTCCCCAGAATTTTATTTTGGAATAATTCTGATTCCAGAATCATTATAAGAATTGCATTTGTGATTTTTCCACCTATTTTTATCAAAATCGGAGGTGATCGATTTTTTAACTTTTTTCTGGACCACCCTAATTATTATTTTTACAAATTCTCAAAAAAGTTGCTTTCAAGCACGACTAATTTTAAATTAAATGCCATAAAGGTGTGCGTACATGTCAGTTTAAGTCTAAAAGGTTGTGTGCATGATAAATGATAAATGCATCAATTATTTTCAAAGAAAACTCACAGCACAGCTAATTTACATATAGAATTCATCACATGTACTTACACCTACATTCTAAAGGGAACATGCATGGCTGCAATTTTATTTATGTGAGAGACAAGAGTTCTTTGATTCTGTGCATTCTGAATTCCTGAATACATGAACGAAAAAATGACAATTGTCCAATCTTACAGTTCTTGGCGAACTGCTCGAACTAGTCGATCAGAGAGCTATTTTATGTTTTGTTTAATATATTCCTTTTAGAGAATTTTATTTCATTATATAACAAATCGATTTCGTCTTAATCAATTAGACAAATTAAAGTATTTTAATATTCAATGCAAGTTTTGACTAGACATGCCAAACCAGATTGAAGTGAGAGAAAATGTATTTTACCTTTCTTTTAACTTGAATATTTTTTATTTTTAACACGGACAGGAGTGAATAGTCACTACTTATTACTACCAATTTCATTATATAGACATTTATGCCATAATATTATGTAACGAGCTAAAAAATTATTAGAGATTATGTTAAGGTTTTTTTTAATTTTCTAGGCTTTCTAGTACAATAGATAGCGTAACTTATTAATATTGAGACGTCTAAAGTCTCAACTTGTAAGTAATTTTTAGACAGTTGTGATGTAAAGAGTCTAAAAAGCAAAATGGTCAATTTTAATTTTATGTTCTCCTTCTATACTTAGTTACAAAAATAGAAAGAATTTCTTTTTCTTAAACTTAATCATATGCAACATTTTAACCAGTGAATATAGACAGACAGCTATGTACAAACTGACATATTCGGTAGTTTTTTTTGGGTTAAAATTAGTTTTTCAACATAATTTTACTGATTAGGAATCAAAAAGATAGACCTGCTGGAAATAGAAGTTTTGTTAGTACAAAGTACAAACAATTTATCAGGGTGATGTAGTGAAGGTGTAATGAAGGCAATTACATTTAACAAATAGACTTGCATGTAGTCAAATATTTAACCTCACACTTGTTACACGTTACACTTGTCCCTATGATTGTAGACGTCGATGGCAGATTATTAATAAGTATTAGTAGGTATTAAAATTTCATGCTGTAAAACAATATTATGGTAAACAAGTAGTAGTAGTAGTAAACTGGACATAACCGAATTATATAACGAATGATTGTCTACGTAATATTTTCAGAGATATCCATTAAAATAAGATTCAGTAGCGCAAATCAAGGAATATATACATTTAAATTCAGCCATGTTAGAACAACTTCCCATAGTCCTACTCTAACTAACATCCTATGACATACTAATTGTCCTACTTTTATAAATCCATACAATATTTACATTCAATTTTCAATAAAAATAACAATAGATATTTATTCATGAGATACATTTTGTCATATTTTAATAATTATAGTAATGTAAAGGTATTCCAACACAAATCAAAGATTAAGATCATGTCTCGTCCTTTCGTCAGTCTAGAGACTCCAAGTTCTTCCAGTGTCAATAACCTCGTTGAAAACAATGTTCATATCCCCTGAGTAAACAAGACATTTTCTTCCCAAAAGGGTTGATGAGCCAAGGTAGCGCTGAATGACCATATCAGCCTTTTGACCTTTAAAGACATTCTCTACCTTGAAGCGCATCTGCCCATCGGAGCAGCAAAACAAACTCCCATTGTCCGACTGTTCATTCACATTTTTGTTCACAACAATTTTTGGAAGCGTGTAACTCAGTCCTGTGAAATGATCTGTAAGGGTCACTCTGTATAAATCGTTTTTCATCACATTCTCTTCGACTTTAATCTCATTGTTATTCTGCTCGATAGGGATGTCCGTGGCGGAGGGAGGACTCACCCTTTCTCCATACAGACTGTAGTTTGACTCATCTTCGGTGTGAATATTCCCTTGAAACCAAGAATGATCTTCTGCGAAACAAAGATGCGCCAGTCCCTGAGCTTCTATTTGGTTCACTCTGGTACTAGAGAGATGTGCTCTCTTTCTTCGAACGATTGGCATTCTGTTGCTGGGAATTTGCTGGAATTGTGGCTGAATGGAAATGGTTGCTGTGTCCAACATGCCTTTGCAAACTAACTGTTGAGCTACCTCGTGCAATAAGTCCAAACGCAACTCAAGATTAGTAACTTAATTACCCAATCTTTCCAGACAATCCTTAACTTTTGCACCCAGAACCGTGAAGACAGAGTTGGGTCGTTACCAATTTATAGTGAAGAAATGGTTATTAAAGGTGTACAGCAGTAGAAGTCAAACGATCTATTTATGATTTTCAAGCTTTACACTCTACTTCAAACTACTTATGATGATGGTTCTGTCTAGTCTGGAATTCGGGAGGTAAATAACCTAACGAGAGAACAAGGATATTCTTATGAATATTAACCCTTTCTTTATGTCTTGTAAGTAGCCGTTCACTAAACTGTGTATGGAGTATTGGAAGATAAGCCAAGAATGTTTCTCTTGGGATGATTGTGATGTGAATGACGCTTTTCTCGCTGTAGGGCTTTGCTTGACTTACAAATATTGTGATTCAGCATAAAGCCGCCGACACATTGAACATGTGAAGTGGGGATGCAATTTTTTGAGATGATGAGATGCGATGTCTTCCTTTGGGTAGCAACAGTGGCAGACAAGTTGGAGTCAGTCAGAAGACTCAATTATACAACTTAAGTTCTTCGAGTTTTGCAGATTAATCCACAAAAACGTCCTGCTGTACAGCGAATGGCAACGGCCTTCTGTAAAATCAAAAGAGTTGTCAATTAGTACTATAGCGAATGTTAAAGCAATCTTAAAAGATTATCTATGTATATGCGATGTTGAGGTCTTAAGACTCGCTTATGGTGTACATGCGTATGCTGCGTGCTTCGATGTTCCTTTGCGTTTCACACTTGTTTACTCTCACCAATTTAGTACATATCCTGTTTTCTGTTTACCTTACACGAAACTTTGTATTTTTCCTATGCTGAGGGTCACAGCATTACACGTGGCTCAAGGATCACATCTTACTTAATTTTTCATTCTTTTCGCCCTTTTGTGCATAACCCGACATTTGTCAGTGACACAGTTTCGCCTTTGCTATGTTACTGAAACGCAAAATTCCGGAGATGTGTCCTTAAGTATAACTGCGTCTATATGAATGTCATCTGAATGGATGCCCATAATTAATACACCTAGTATGTTACTGCTATTTAGTAATATATAATTTAATAGTTAAAATAGGATAAAGTTATACAGCTGATAATTTAAGGCAGTGATAATATTGTACGTACTCGATTTATGGGGCCGCATTCAAGTCAAAGTGTATCACATTTTTTGGATTGTTACACATAATATAATAATGCGCCTAATTCATGACTAGGCATCTACATTCCCCTTAATCACTCGAAAATCGAATACTGTTTTACCTTTACGGATAGGAAAGCTAGCTTAAAATGTAAAGGTGTGTTACATTAATAGTTGTAGAATATGATACAGGTACTTAATGAGCAAGAAGATAGTACTTATACATAGCCTAATACGTCCTAAATAGCTATGAATTTCCAATCGCTCGTCTCATATACCACTACAAAACAAACAGTCCAAAGTCTCCTCCTACCAAACCTATTGCATATACTGTACTTATTTGGTATAGCTTATTTTGGAATACTACGTAAAGGGGACTTATCTAGTAATGCTTGCTGCATGTATAATTTTGTACCGTAGACCACAAAGCTGAAGAACAATTGAATCTAAGTCTAGACTTCTTATATTGTTAGTCTTAAATGCTAATGCACACAAATGTACGCGTGCCGAGGTAAAACCATTTATGTATATTATATAAATAGAATTGTAAATACAAAAGTTATATATAGACAGTCCAGGTATATAAGTAATTGATGTTAATGTAATCATCCTCCCTGTCGCTATGCAAGAAACTAATCACCATTCATAGTACAAAGTGCAATGAAGCCTTCAAAGAAAGTAAAAAGTTGTTTCTGTGCTTCCAAATACTGATACATGTTGTGATAATCCCAGCTTTGCATTGCTATTTGTTAAGCAACTATTTTTAATGAACATAAACACATTTTTGCGCATCGTGTCCCATAAATGCTTCTGTTGCAACATATTAATGTCAAGAAGACGTACCATTACGTCGTACTTGTCACACAGACGCAAATACTTCTTATTTATTAACTCAACGTTATGTGCACAAGTTACAAATAGTTGATCAGAAAGTAATTACTTGTATTTTTTGCATGGGAGATTAAGTTGCTTATTTTAATCCACAATCTAGTGATATTATAGCACTACTAATATCACTTCTGCTAGTAGCATCTTTTATTTCGGTAAACAATTTTATTCTGAGTGAAAGACAATGACAATACAAATTTAGTACAATTGATGCGAATTTCTGATTTTAGGCTTCTATCCTGTATGTAGGTTAGCTGTTAGCTACAGTAATCAATAGCTTATTCAAACTTTCGAAACTTTTATTTGCATCACAAAGTGAAAACCAAAATTTAAATGAAATGTTATGCTATTCTCCTCGTTTTATCTTAGCTATAAGCTTTTGTACGTCGCAAATCGTGCATTCCGTATAATACGTTATTTGCCATACTGTGCAGAATAAATACTTACTCTTCATTTTCTCTGGTTAAAAAGGCATATTTTGACGTAATCTCATAGATTTTATTTACTGATTGTCTAATCTCATGTGGCGATGTTGCAAAAATGGGTCAGGTCTGAGTTATTATTATTATTTATGTGTTTGATTATACAATGCAAAATGAGTACGATGGAAAGTTGTATATAGCATGGGAGTGAATGGGATAACTTTTTCATCATCTAATCTGCTTAAAGGTCATATCAGTCTCAATCTCAATGTCAGGGTTGTTTGAATGTTTAATTAGTTCAAAGTTATGTGCCTACCTATGTACTTAATGCGACTGTACGACTGTACTGTATGTACTTAATTTACTTATTTATTTATGCTACAAATACCATATTTATATACGATTAATATTCATAAGTACCTAAGTTTGTCTAGTATACTTATAGCATATCAAAATCTAATTTCGAAAGATATTGGGATTGTTGCTGTTTTAAATTGATTAATTGAAACGTGATTATGACTATTCATTATGACATAACGTCGACCGACTTATAATTTGTAGTCTTGTCATTATGAAAAAATGACCCATGTGATACGATAAATTATGTCAGTTTTACTTTTCTAATCACAGAGGAGATAAGATACATAACTTAAGAAGAAGAGCTCAGGTATGGTATAAGTATTACAAAACGTCTAAAATTAAGGTCAACTTTATTACGTACTTGTAAGGATTATTTTTAAACCTCTTTTTAAACGAACGTCTTTAATTGATGCAATTTTTAATGACCTGCCATACCTAAGATCTATGTTATTAACTATTTAAATATGGTTGCTATTTATTATCATTAGTTAGACTATGTAAAAATTATTGTCTCGAGATGTAAAATGAATTATCGGGTCCCAATGGGCTGCAGATAACCTACTATGTGAAAGTAAATAGGCAGTGTCAGAGAGAATGGATATACCTTTTATGAACAATATTAAAATGACTAGGGACTCATTTAAAATGCGACTCTCGTTTATAGGAGTGCAGACTGCATGCAAGCAGACTTGCAAACAGATGCTAATTAAACCCAAGCTTTTAAAACTAGGATTGAAGATGAGAATTATAGCTGAATAATTTTGGGTTTCTTTGTGCTCATATTAATTTAAAATGAAGAACTGGGAATTGTTCGTGAAGTAGTTTTGCATTATGGACACTTGTAGATTTAGGAGGATTAAATTACTGAATCATATTCAGTAAAATGAAATGAATGAATAAGTGTATACTTATAAGCGATGCTTATAAACTATAGATGTATTAAACTTTCTGTTATATAGTAAATACACCTACACTGAATATACTATATAGTAGATGCAGGGAATAGATTATGTAACCATTGATTTGTATACTACCTAAAGGTTAAACCACACCGAATTCAATGTACAAAACCTGTTTTATGACCTATCGCAAAATATTGCAGACAGAGTATCTTTGTCTGACGTATATGTGAATATAGGAAAATATAGCAACTCTACGGTTATAGAGAAATACGGATAGATGATGATATAGATGATATTATCTGGGCATTAATATGCATTAGAATTTATATAAAGAAATTCGATATACTTATCGTCATAAGACTTGAATTGTAAGACAGCAAGCAAAAAATCGGATATACCAGCCAACTAATTCATGTACATACATGAATTTTAATATTAGAATTCGCTTGAGCGGACAGTTATAACAATGATGTCACTATGCATTTCTAGTTTCAATCTTTCACTACTTTTAAATCTGTATATAGGCACATCATCAATTTACAGACAATATAATATAACTTAGCTGTGGTAACAATGTTTTATATTATAATCCGACTTTGCTCGCGGTACAAAGTTCGTCTTACTCTCCAACTCCTACAATCACAATTGTTGAAGAAAGTACAAAGTCCACAGAAGTGTTTTAATTTACTGACCAGTCATGCCTTAGTGGACACTACTACACAAAAAACTATATTTATTACCCTACAACATATAATACCTATAGAAAGATGTCCAAAATAGTATAGCAACGATTTTTGCATGGAATTGATGCAAATCAAATCAGTATAACAACACCCCATCCCTAGTATTACTAAGTGTTGTATACCACAGGTAGGCTATAAGGTTATAAATAGCTCGAACGTAAATTCCGTACATCGTTCCTTTTTTGCTGTTTTTGTATACCTATACATACACATACATTTACCATGATGCATGCCTTATTAAGTTATTAACCAAGTTCATAACCCAATAAGAATGTTCTCTGTACTATCTCTTCTCTATCCTCACCTATTTTTAATTTGAAAAAATTATAGAAACATTGGCTAACAGCCTTATTCTGTCTATAACATCATGGGCGAAGTGGAATTAGTGTCTAGGTAAACTTGTGAGAATGCCTAATTGTAACATTGGAGGATGCATTTTTACGTATTTATGTGAACATTTCCTTGTGTTAGTGGCTACATGATTAGCTAATTTAAAATATTATCAAAATATGAGTTTTGTTTAAACTTACTCAAAATCTGAAGCTGTGAGTTTGACGGATGAATGCGGAATGCAGACTTCACACGTGTGTGTTACTACAAAATATAGGACGAAAAGTGGAGAACGAACTATTAATACTTGTCTGTTTACTATGCAGAGATTGTAAACGAGCTTGTAACTTGTAGTAGTAAAGGCAATGGAGTGTCAATTTCTTCTGGCAATAGTATCTAGGAAGCAGTGGCTTTATCTTCAAAGAAAACAAAAGTAATTGCCAAAATTTTGTTTTTGCTACTCAAACTATTTGCTTTTCTGGCAGAATACCGAATAGAATTCGCGATTAGGATTCCTACTCGACAATGGCAATGAGCTTGCTTGTAAAATTTTCGGATCGATCTACGTTTTGTAGTAGCGGAGAAGCTCCCTAACGAAGGAGTCGATAATTGTGTATATCGAGTATATCTTGAAGATATTTCCGAGCAAGAAGGAGACCTCTGAGATTGAGCCTTTTCTGCCTGCACTTCTCTTTTGCTCTGCAGTCTTCACTATCGAACAACCCAGAACATACTGACATGAGGAGTGTGAGATGATTGTGGGTAATGCATTTGTTGAGACTCAAGCCAGAAGGTTATTTTACGTAAAGTGGTTACTGCTTTGCCACTATGCAGGTATGTATCCACTATTTAACTTTTCTAGCTATCTGGTGTGTCTACGTGTCCATCTCTTGTTTTAGATCCGATACCCAATCTAGTAATAATAAACATGAGCAGAATCCAATGTATATCTTACTAATGATAATGATAGTACAACTACAATCAACACAAATATTAATAATATCAGTCTACATGTAAAATACTATTTACCAACTTTACTTATGTAATGTACAAAGAAGATATTCCCCTTGCAACCCTAAACACTTTAAAACTAGTGTAAATGGTACTACCTAGTCTCCTTGTGTAGCTGAGACAAGCCTTTTCTCCAGAGTATAACTTTAACTACACAGGACAAGATATTCAGCATTGGTAAACCCAACAAATCATTAACACTCGTGGAAGACACACGTTTTTAATTTTTGAAATGGATATAGGAATTTAAAATTAGTCCACATATATCTACGTATATAGAAACAATTGCAAATTAAACTGGTTAGTTTAAAACAGTATAGACATCGTAACGTGACAGAATATTATACTAAGATAGGAAAGACAGTCGAATTAATTAATTGAAGACACAGTATTATTTTCCAATGGATGGTATAAGTCTAAATGGCTTTTAGATTGATATACTCAATATGAAGGAAAGGAACAAGGAGCGCAAGAGACAGGATGTCCTTCAAATGATTTTTTATGCCACATTTACTCTTAAAACTAAATATATTATAGCATTGTGGTTAATAGAGTATTATCATAATCAGTCTACGTAGGTATTACATCGTGTGTACCGAAAAAATGCATATATCTGTCTAGCGAACAATTGCCTTGAGTTTCCACTCGGCAGTCGGTCCAGCATAAGGAGGAGACGATGCATAGTTGGCACATTACATACTATATTTGTATTGTTGGATGTTGGCCTACTGATCGGACCAATAGCAGGGCATCTTTGAAATTCGATTTACCAAAGCACAAGTGTAAATCGTTTGAAAGCACACACCCCTTCTTGTCCCTATGCCAGAAAGTTAAACGTAAGTAATCACAAACAATTAAACACATAGGCAGACTCAAACTGACTTCGGTCGATGTTTACTCATTCTTCCAATATACCAAAGAAAACTGCGTCTTCCAAAGTAATACATAGTGTTGGTATCCAGTAAAAGTAATCTACTATCTGTCTGTTTGTATATTGCGTGTTAAAGTTCATTTCATGGTTGAAGCGGAGGTGTTCGGCTCCTGGGATATTAATAGCCACAGTTTTGAAAAGGCTATTGAAATACATTCAGCTACTATTAGTGCAATTTACATAATGTTTTAACCCATAATGATGATGTTTGCTTATCACTTGCAATCAGTTTGAGTTAATGGGCAATTAACTACATTCACAGTCTTGCTGAATAAAAGCGACCTAAGAATTTCAGGAAATATTTTGTCACTTGACCATGAGAATGATATTATTGACATGTCTCCTTGAAACTGAGGAAGAGCTAACGACCGGTCGAACCAATTCATCGTTATCAGATTGAGCGTATAGCTTTAGAGTAATCCATGCATTATCCTATCCCACAGTATTAGGATTAGTAATCATATTTAAATGCAATAGGAACATTCTAAATTGGTCAATCCACGTCTCTTGACCATTTCTTATCTCAACATGCAGTTTTCCTAGGTAAATAAATGGAATTCCATTTTGATGACAATAATATTGTCGTATGCATTAGGGAAGAACGATCAATATTGTCAATGGAACGTATTTTGTTTACCCTGGGTACCTTAATCGTTATTTTGTGGTTGACATTGGTAGAAGTATACAATGCGGTTTTATTGACAGTTTTAGGTAGGTACTGAGTACTTAGTCGGGAAATAACGCAAGGAGCTCTAGGAATTTAACCTACGTTGGAGGTTGGATATAAACTTAAAAATAGCTCATTACTACAAGAATTCTTAAATTAACACTTGTTTCCGATACCAAATTCAGTGGTTTTGGCTTCTTTTATAATACTTGGATGGCCTAAGTTAGATAAGGGTGCATAGTCTGGAGGAGGTGCTAGATTGTTACATTAACCACTTCATTAAATACGTATCTGCATACAAAAGTCTGAGAATGCTACTTAAATTCTATTCCGTACCGAAAATAACCACAATTCCATTTTGGTGGTTGATAAAGCCGGTATAATGCTATCAAAACTGCATAAAGGAATATAATTTATATATAATTCCGCATGTAGCAGCGGGAATGGTGCCCTTGAATTGGGATGTGACTGTGAATAGATGTTGGTTCGGGTAGCAGACAGAAGAACGCATTTAGGCACATTTGTGTGTTGTTGTAAGACTGCAGTAAACAGGATTCTCAAGGTCTTCTGCTTCACACTATTTCTGTGTCTGCTGTTCTATTATATGCTAGCTGAATTACGACCATTTGCTATTGTCAGTGGAGTATACTAGAATTTAATTTATTTAGCACATCAGAAGAGACTGACAAAGGAAGAGAATCACACGGATAAAGCTAATACTTGATATCTAATTAATACACTCTTCTGCCTACATCCGAAATACATTCCTTAATAATCTTGGTGCATCTTGTATATAGCAGATCCAGCTTTATAGATACTTTTTAATACTCAATGTGTATAGTGTCAGTATGTCAGTGTGTCTGTCTGGTTCAGTCTGGTAGAAAAGTTAATACCTAGGCTAACAAATTCTCGATGAGGTGATACAGTTTGAATGACAGAGCTCTAGTTTACTACATTTTAATGTAGATATTACTATTTCTGATTACAGTCTAACCTTCAACGAATTACGTTGGCGTCTGCATGAAATTCCGATGCCGCACTACTACTTCCTAAGCTGGTTTCAATACAAAGCTCTTTACATCATCGATAATGTGCCATTCAATATGTCATTTGATAAACTCACGAGTATGAAGAAAAGGCTGTTGATAAGAAAGTATGAATAAAGATTGATTTTGAAGATATTCACTAATGCTGGGCTTAGACCGATTGAACTGATTTTTAAGTTGGTACGTGACGAAGTAAATAAGCGTATGGGCAATTAAGAATATTAACTAGAGCAATTATCATGCTTAGTGCGACAATGCTTTTTAGAAAAACCTGCAATAAAATTGAATAGTATAATTTAATGTATCAATCTGCTCGCTTGGCGTTTTATCCAAATAATTATTGCTGCTTCTGTTTCTGGCGATTTTGATAGCAATCAAAGAAGCCAATTTGTATTTTAAAAAAGGTATACACGCATATCACATAATAATAGCTACGCTAATTAATTCAATGCACATGCATAATATCATGGGACTGTGGATTCGTCCAGCGTAGTATTTTAGTACTAATAGAAAATTAGTAGGTATGTGTGAGACTGGGAATCAATTTAGGGTACTGCGCAAATCAAAAGCATTTACGTTTCAGAAGCAATTTTTGCAATAGTTGTATATGATTAAGTGTAACATTCGTAATCTTCTAAGTCGAAGGACAAGTTCTGCTGAGCCTTAGTCAATATAAAATGCAGTTTCCACTTCTGTCTGTCAAATGATTGTAAAAATAAAAAATATTTCAAGGAAAAGTCTTCAACAAATCTCATTTCCATTTGCTGCTGTACAAAAAGCGAAATGAACTAGTCTTCCTTAATCTTAGAATGATTTTTCTTCTCGCAAGATTAGAGTTCGCTTTGGAGTGTGGTGGATGGCTGATGCAAATAGGAAAAACCTTGAATCCTTCCTTTTCGCATGCTGCTACATCTACCATTATTGGATCCATCCTGCCTCCACTTTCCAATGCTAATTTTTGTGATACGTGATTACTATACTAGACTCTTGTATTTTGCACGCTTATAACATTTGCTATGCAATTTATAATTTATACAGGCGTTTTGTTTACCTTCTCGTGTGGGTTAACTTTGAGCAAATATCAACCCTTCATTGAAAGCTGTGATTACTTCCAATAAATTGCATAGTTCTTATAGGTGCATATTTAAACTCTTAAGCTTAGCCATAAATGAAATCTAATAATGTATTTACCTATCTTCTGATTTAAAAAATGTCAAAATACATAATATCTGCCCAAAATAAACGTAAATAATTTGTAGTGGTGTATCAGAAGGGTCAATTCACTCTTATGGTGAATTAAATCGCAGATTCTAAAGAAATGACAAACAGTAAACAAATTTTATTATTGTTTTTGTTCAAAATATGATTTTCTTGGTAGTGCTAAAGCTTTTCTATTCATTCTTAAAAGTGATGACCCTTTTCATGTTTTGATTGCCACAGGAATTACATGCAAAAAAAGATGCTTTCCAACTTCATTATGTTCTGTTAAGGAATTTATCGACGCCTTTTGTGCTTCCTGATGTATGTATTACATATTTGTCATTGATATCTGCACTAGTTACTAAACATGGCCTGATCTTTATTTCTGCGTCTTATTTATAGTTATCTAATTAATTAATGCCACTGTACAATATGTAGCAGATATATTAGATAAGTTAGAGCTTTTAGAATATCCGTTTATGCATAGAGTAAGTCTTTACGCTTTTTAAAGTTGTAAATGAGAAATGGGGACCAAATAGTAAGCACATAGAAATAGATATCCTTACAAAACTAGTGCAAATTCCTAAATCTTGACGCAATCACGACAACTATGATCATCCTAGTCAAGATATAAACAGCATGGGGCAACGAGTCATATTTAAATATGTGTATGGAGTTAATTGTTCTAGACGAATAAAAAAGTTGTAGGTGCCTTGTGCCTGTAGGTTGTTCTTCTCTGGTGTATTGACCAATATCTGGTAACAGCTCATTAAACACCAATTGCTCGTATCAAAGCCAAGTAGTACACATGTATTCATTGTACTCTGAACTTCTATTTAGGTAACTGGTTTTCAAGATAGCTGAGTGAGACAGACTTTCATTGATTTTCCAATGAAATGGTGCCAATCTGGACGTTGAATTAGAAACGACAAAATAAATTATTTGGAGCAGTTAAATACCAGATGCAGATGTCTTGCTTTATGTTCGTCATGTAGAAAAATGATTTTGTGATTGTGGGCTAATGATGAGAACGAGGCTAGCAAAAAAAGGTGTTGCTTTCTATTGCATCAACTTGTATTGTATTCAATTCCAGAATTTTCTATCGATTAAACAAGACTGACGATTTCTACTAATAATTTTTATACTTCTTTATATATCACTCATTAATGTACTCTGTAATTAAGTATCTATTATTATTAATTTGTAGACTTGTCGTGTCTCAGATTGGTACCAGTTGTCGTGTCGCTTTAGGCTATAGCTGTATAATGTAGTGTACCAGACTTGTTATCATCAATCTTGTCATTACATTGTAAAGATGTAAATGCAGACATGTACTTTATTGATTTTTCTATGCTGTAGATTTAAAAAAAATAAACGAGGAAAGGTTTTAAGGGTCATTTAATAGTCGAATAACACACGGGCAATAAATCAGCGTTAATCGCACTTGGTACATATTTTATATTGTATGTATATAGTGCAAAAAATTAATCAGTTGAAATGAATGAAAATAAATTATTATCCAAGTGGTATCTCTATTCAATATTTCTTCATCGAAATAAAGAAGTTTAAAGAGGACCGAGAATTATTTGACTACTCTTGTAGTGAATAGTCTTTTTGAAGTTTTTGGATCACATTTTTTTTAAAGATTTGAAACAAATGTGTATATCTACTATTTAGTAGAATGTATCTGTATTAATACTAATACCTAACCTAACAACTAATGATAACATCAGTCCCTAGTATTGATGTGTTGTGTATGTGGTACATTACACATTACATGCAATTGTAAATGGTAAAATTAACTTCAATTAGAAGCAAGATTGATGTGTCCAGTCGTAGCGATAAGGGCTGGAGAAAAATGTACACATACGCATTTACTTGTGAAATATGGAGCTATTAAAAAGGAGAGGATACCCATCTGTCAATGTGAAACAAGTTTTTTTTTCGCTGGACAACATTATAAAAACTGAAACTCCTTGACACATTCTCAATTAATTTTTGAGCTTTAAACTCATTTTGAAGCATGTCAACTACTACAGAGACTACAGACTGACTACCACATTATGTAAACGTAAGTATTAACTATGGACAAATTAATAAATCAAAATTGAACCCAATCATATTCCCATCTCACAACATGTAAAACGTTTTGTCAAAAAATTGTATTGAGAGCAAAACACGAACCTTGAGACTTGCAATAAGATACTTAAAAACGATAAGATCATTAGTCATGCACTGAGTGTAGGTAATTATGGTGGAAAACATCATTAAAGTGCTTAGTATTTTCTGGTATAAACTACGCATATGTCATAGCATCATATATTATCCTTAAAAGATATTGGGATCAATTTTTTGACTTATATAAGTTGGACCATTTTTTAAGCTGTTAAATATGTTGTTAAAAATCAGGCAAGGAAACTTGGTATCTAGTGTAATAAATAAAGATGTAAAATGTCCAGATGATGGATTCAAACTTAAATAATAAGCACAATAAAATTGATTTAGCTTCAACTTTTTTAATTATTAGCTATTTTTGGAGTAATTTGCTTTTAAATGTCCAGTTGTCTGTCTCGAATCCAGAGCAATCGAATCCAGAACTATTTGATAGTAGACTATAGTAATTGGCAGTTAGTTACTTACTGAGAGGATGAAACTAATAAATAATCTTAACTACTATGTAAATATTGGGTTGAACAATCCCAATGAATTGTGTAATTTTGTTAAGTATGCATTATCATTTCTTTGTGTGGTCGTTCGCTGGATGACGCATTCTTGTCGGGCTGTGCAAATATTAGATGGACGTTTCTGAAGAGGTCAATCTAATTTATCTTTGTACTGTTATTAACCAACCAAGTCGATAGAATATAATAAACATAACTATAGTTTATAGAACTGTACAATATCTTGTAATAGTTTTTGTCTGGATAAATTAGTTTACAATATTACATGAAAATATAACACTATGCGTTATCTGTATCATTTTGTTGAGTCACATGAACTAAATAATTAGGCTCGTATGTAGATTGTATTGGTTAAATTACTTAATGTCCACAATCAGTTCTTGTGTACCAGAGTCTAGTGCTTCAGCTCAGTCAGTCAAGATAGCAAAGCCTTTGCGGCAATTTCGCATTTAATGGGAAGTTAATTGTAATACACAGAAGAGAGATAATACTCTGAAATAATGAATAGAGACATTTGCAATTTGAATAATGTTTTAATACAACTTAAATGATATTATAACAAACATTTAATGTTAGTAAATATACTTATGGCATGACATGGCATATTTTACTCATGTGATTTATGTATCTTGGCAAAGTTATACAAGAACAATTCTTATTTCGTGAAAGCTAGTAATTAATAATTGTAACAAACACTAGGAACAGTAATGTTATCGTGGTTATTATTTATGGGTACATTTCAATAATTAGCAAGCTTATCCAATACTTAACCTAGAGGTAATTAAATCAACTCTCAATTTGTAAAAGTATGATTTTCCTGAAAAGGTAGAAAAATTATTTGGGAAAAGCGGAACAAATGTGTTTTCTGGACAAGGAACATGAACAGGTTCTGTTTGGCATCATGTGTAATATAATCCTTAGATAATGGAAGTTATTGTTGACTAAAATTAATGACAGGGTTGTGGAATTGTTCCGCGAGACTGTAACAATAATTAATAATACTATAAACACTTTGTGAGAACATTTTCAGATTTTCAAAGAATTTGTGAAGTTAATTAACATGGAACAACATTTAATTTAAATACATCAGTTTATCGATTTACTTTGATAATCATTGCAGTAGTTTAATAATTTATGTACATAATCTTTACAATTGTAATCAAGAAATTCTTCCATGGATTATGATTTCGAGAATCACGCCCAAGCTTGAGTTGGCTTCGTGCCGTTAGGCGGCGGCTTATTTTTTTCTTCGTCTGTTTTTTCTTCTGGGTTGATTGCAGCTTTAGTAACTAAAAGAAATGTAAAAATAAGTTATGTCATAGCATAGATTCAACGTATTCAGAGTGAGAAGAAACACACTTGTATCTAGTGTTCAGAATACATAAAATTATTATTTATTCAGGGTTTCTGGGAAATCCATAAATGCCCACTCTTAAGAAGTGGTCGTAAAACGTAGGGAACTTACTGGCATCTTGAATCATGTTCACACCGTAAATTATGCTATAGATCCATCCAATGATAAAAATAAGTGTTAAAATTTGTATTAGGGCAGCAAGAACGCCGTATTTAATTCCATCCATAGTTCTCTCGTGTCGGCATTTTCCGCAACAGAGCAAACTGGCTGCTCCTAACAGAGTACCTTGAGAAAAAGACATAAATTATGTTAAACTTCCAATGCAATTGAAGTTATCTTGAGTCATGGTCATTCTTCTATATGTATCAGTGTCCTCTGAAAAACTATTAAAATGTATACCTATTCCAGGAAGCACAAAGTTTAACAAACAAAGTAGTACGGCAATGAGAATAGGAAGAGTTGGAACAGCTTTTCTGAGCATCCCCATTTTCTGACGCACTTCCACAACTTCCAACTTGGTGATCTTTCCATCCTTATCTTCTATTAAGACCTATAGGAAGAAATTCCAGAAAATTCAATTTTAGCCGCAGTTAAACAATTTCCCATTTATTTCAACCAAGCATCATTATTTTGAAATTTAGTCCAGAATTTCATTTTCAAATATATTTTAATGTGTAGAAACGTCAATAAACCATCAGTCAATTGTTAGTCATTTCCTTCTTGATTCGTTTGTCGTAATTTCTAATCTTAGATAACCTACGTGTCTATGCAATGCATGTGTACGTGTGTAAAGAAAAATAAACAATATTAAGAGCCTGAGGTACTATGCATAAGTTAAGTAGGTAAGAGGGAAATGTATTGCCCCGAAGAAATCCGTTCTTGTTGGATTAGTTGCCCAGATGGGTTGGGAAATAGGAGGACACGGTGAATGATCGCATTATTGCGTAGAAATGAGGGAGGAATCTGTGCAAAGGAAAGTCAATTGAATTGGAAGTATAATATAGGTAGGTATAGGTATAATTTCTGTTTTGCTATTCTCAAGTCAACACACAACTAGGTCTTACAAACATATGTAAACACTTGGGATGTTTATCTTCGGGTATTATAACGTTGTTGCTCCAATTGTGAAGAAACTATGTAACTAAAACCCTTCTCTGTAGAGTTAGTAGCTATTTTTCTCTCTGTTATATAAACCTACAATACAGTTACGAATATTTTTATATTTACACTGCTCCGAGTGAGGGGAACCAAATTCGAGTGAGAGCAAGAGGATTTGATTGCATACTTACTTCTGTCGCTACAGTTGGGCTATGTTATGTCATGTCATCGAAGATAAGTACCTACACCTATGTTTTACTTTGGTGCGTGTAATGCTGAAACAGAATATGCAGAGATCGTGGATGAGGAAGTAATGTAGTGATAAGAAATGCTCAATCGTCCAAAAATAGGCTCACGGAAAATCATGAATCTTGTTAGTCTCCTTTCATTAGACGCTTACACATGGGAGGAATCTGAAGCCAAGCATTGCACATTATTATTTCAAATCTTCAAAGGCATTCGTTTCGGCTTTTACCTACCATTCAAAGCATCTTTTACTAATGGTTTGTGATGAGATATGAATCTTTTGTGACATAAATCACAGCAATCACGACCAGATTGTGCGAAGGAACTTGTTAAATCCCCCTATGCACAATTATACCAAATTGTTCCGACTGGAGACAAATAACACAATTTCTAAATTTTCCATTTATCCGCACATTTAGTGAACGAGAATCTCCATTTAACCTTTTACTATGAAATCGAAAATATTTTGCTATGATAAATACGGCAATTTCTCATTCATATGTATTTACTACGAGTTTCAGGGGAATTTCTGTCCGGTCTGGATGCCATACCTATCCATGCGATGTGATTCCGAATAGAAAAGTTTAATTGATGCGAAATTCAATTTTGGAATCTTTTGGAATATTCAGAACTTCTTTTTGACCATCATCAAAATCATCATCAAAGAACCGCAAAGAAAATAAAATACTGACAGTCATCAACTTTATTCTTTCCAAGTAGACCCAAGTATGTAGATCGAGTTGCATGGAGGCTACCGTAATAGATTGCAGGAACCTTTATTGGTTTAATGCCCTTGGAAATCATCTTGGAAACAAAGAATTTTGCTTGATACAGCAAACAACGAAGACTTTTTAATCAAACCACTACAAACTACAATCTTTCGACTGATGGACTAATAATAATTTTCACTCTTGACTGTCATTTTTTTCACGATTTAAGAATTATCACGAACTATAATATAATACGTTATCTGTATCAATGCGTCCGCCCCAATAAACAAAAACGTAATTCATATATATAAACATAAAATACGATATGGTATTTACTTTTTGATTAGTAATTTTGTAATTTCATTCAAACAACTAATTTAATCATGATTACTATAATGTAGTAATAGAAAATGGCTGGAAAAGGAATCCCAGTACCCTGGGAGAAATTTTGGGAACGCCTTCGCACAATTTCAAGGGAATTCCTAGTGGAAACCGTGGATAATCTGTTGGTTGAAGAAAGTCATGATCAGTTGAAGTTATCCACATCACATTTGGTAGACTGCCTACCTTTTAAAGACTGGAGAGTTGACAAGCCAAATCTTCTGGAAGTGGTTGATCCTCATCTATTCAGCTTTGTTTCAGGAGTTACAACAAAGGAAATGCCAAGCAAATGTGATTTTGAGTTGCCCTGCGTCAAGAAACAATCTCCCGATTCTTTTTATTCAGACAAATTCCAACTTCTCCCAACTGAATTCTACGCGGATCCGAAAACTAAAAAGGTGACAACACGATCTTATATTAACAACTTGGACCCTCGTCTGTACGGAGAAGTTTACAAATCGATTGAACAAATTGTGGAAGCCTCTCTGCCCCATTTTGAGAAAGTACTTAATAATTTGGTGAAGTTGGACACAAAAAACAACCATGCAAAAATTACCCTAAGTGGACGTCCCCTCCAGATTATAGTAGGGATTAAAAACATCCACCTGACTCCAAACACTTCGCCAAAATACCCAGGCAGTCAGTGGCACACGGAGGGATTAAGGAACGAAAAGATTGTGGCATCTGGAATATATTACTACGATGTTGGCAACATCTCGGAATCCCAACTTGCATTTAGGGTCCAAACAGACAGCACTAATGACCCCAAAAATGACCGCATTGATGTGGGGCATGTCACTGCCCAGACAAATAGGCTGGTAGTCTTCCCCAACATTTACGAACATTCCGTCAAGCCATTTCAACTGGAGAACAATGCCCAATCGGGGTACCGGAAGTTTATAACACTTTTTCTTGTGGATCCTACAACAAAAATAATCTCCACTGCGAATGTATCTCCGCAACAGAAATCTTGGTACCCAATTGGAGGGATACATTCCAACAAGTTATTTCCTTCTACAGAGACTAAAGTGTTTACAACATCAGGTACGATGACCCTGGAGGCAGCGAAGCAATACCGAAATGAGGCCAGTACAGAGAGAGGAGTCAAGTTAGAAATCAAGACTTCTATCAGTTCTACCTCCAATATCAGCTATCAGCAGCAGCAGCGATTATCAAGAAAACGGGTCAAAAAATCAAGGTGGAGTGGAGCCGCCAGCCAAAAAAGAGATTGATGAACAGGGTCACTAAATCTTTTTGGCTCTTTATGAATGTACCAGTCTCGTCCTCTACGATTTTTAACAAGAATTTTATTGTTTTACGAAAAACAATTCTATCCATTTAAAATGCAAACTGAAAAACCTAGTCAGCAATACTTAATTCGATTTTACTCTGGGAATAATTAACTCACGTTCACGTTACAAAATTGTCTTATAACATTATCATGAAGTACTATTGGAAATTGGCATCGAATATATTAAGCAAAATAAAAGTTTGAAGTTCTCAAGTAAAATTTGAAGAGAAAATATTGATAACCATTGAATGAAAGCTTAATTTCATTGAATATTTGTTAATTAGACAGAAAGCTAAATCTTTATCATATCTATTGATCTTTTAGTGAAAATGTCTGTAGCTTCAGGCAGTTTGAGAATGGCAACTAGTCTCTACAAATACAAACTGATTATACCCATTGTGATGCAACGCATCGTTTTAGACTGAATGACTGAATACATAACTAATAATTAAGTTTATATATCATTCTCAGTGGACAGATGCAAAATTCATCAGATGCATGAATGAGTCTGTAAAGACATCTTTTCCACAATATTTATAATTCTAATGAGTGCTAATTTCATTTTCATTTCGGCAATAAAATCGGATTGTGCAAAGGCAGAAATAGCCAGAGCTTGAAAATTCCAGACTCTTGTAGTGTTTTGTCTTGTCCATGGATCAATGGATCTTTTCTGTCCTGCAGAGCTTTCCCTGGTGCTGAGCTGAGGGAAAGCATTAACATTATTATATAGTCTGAAATATGCATCACATTAATATTCTTATACTTATAAACATGTATCTATGAATGTACATACATATTGCATTGGTATTATGATAGCTGATAGTAATTATATTATTAACCTGGTATCTCTCGTGAAAGACAGTGAATCATCGTATGCTGTAATTCCTTTACTATATACCCACAACCGTTTCGGACACACTTTCTACGAAGTAGTAAAAGCAAAATACCTTCGGGATGCAGTGCAGCATGTATAAAGTTCGAGTCTCGAGCTAAGCAATGTATATCTCGATTGTAATAAGCAATAGTAGGTAATAGGTAATAAATTATACTATGGGAGAAATCATAGAAAATGTAAAATGTCTCTTGTCACTACTATGTCCTCATGCCCTCAATATTGGAGAAGTTGCATCACATAATAGATGACACGGAGTGCAAGACAATTCGCCTTCATAGTTTCCTTTGTTATATTATATTCCATTATGCATGTATGTTAGTGTCACTATTAATATCTATTTGTGATTCTACTTTATACTTTGTTGCTTACCTGTACCTTTTATTGTTAAGCCATAGCATGTAATAACGTATGGTAACTTTTAACTTGGTCTTAATAGCTGCTTATTTTAGTATGTAGACCAAGTTATCAGATGAACAAATTTTGTTGTATATGTTTAAATTAATCAGTACTTTCAATACGAATCGCATTCTAGATGGTATAAATATACTGCAGATAAATTTTAAGATGCGCCATTGAAATTCGGTATTTTTCCCCAAAAAAGAAACAACATTATACTACTTGTTCGTTACAATATAAATTCGTGTTTTGGCAATTCCTAAATCTATGCATGGAATGAAGTTATACTGATTTTCTCCTCTGTCTTTAGTATTTCATTTTGATAGGCAAAAGTAAATAAATAAATAATACTTCACAATTTTAGCTCGCCTGAATAAGGCAGCTTATAGAACCACACAGTCTGTTCGTACGTCCGTACGTCCGTCCGTCCGTCCGTACCCACGATAACTTTCGAAAGCAATGACGGATATTGACCAAACTTGGCAAAAACAATGCCTATGGACCACTGACGATCCCTATTGATTTTGGGGCTAATCGGTCCATTGGTTGCTGAGATACCGCGCGCTCACTTTGTCTTCATTTTGATAGTCAAAGTGAAAAATGGGCATTAAAAAGTTCAATTGCGTTTCCTATAAATTGTTAGTTGGATAGTATAAAATATTCCACTCCGCTTCTACCGAATTTAAGATTTTATAGTAAAACCAAATAAAACCCGAAAGTAACTATAAGAGGACCGAAATAAATCTATTTCGCATTTATATTCAATTTTATAGTCAAACTTGCATTATTCCAATTTCTATTTATTTTCATTATTAATATTGACCGATTTTGATTCTCTTTAGATTTTAATAGTCAACATTATTCAATTTTAATTTAATGTTGATTTTCATAGTCAAAATTATTCAATTTTGAATTTATGTTGATTTTTATGGTCAACAATTATCAATTTTGAATTTGTGTTTATTTTCATAGTCAACATTAATCAATTTTAGCTCGCCTCTGAATAAGGCAGCTTATAGAATCGCACAGTCTGTCCGTCGGTCTGTCCCCGTACCCACGATAACTTTCGAATGCAATGACGGATATTAATTAAACTTGGTAAAAACCATACCTATGGGCTGGTGACGATCTCTATTGATTTTCGGGCAAATCGCTCCATTAGTTGCTGAGATGCCGTGCGCTCACATTGTCTTCATTTTGATTATCAAAGTGAAAAATGGACAATAAAAAGTTAAATTGCGCTTCCTATAAATTGTTAGAATGATAGTATAAAATATTTCACTCCGTTTCTACCAAATTTATTTTGAATTTATGTTTCATCGATTTTGATTTTGTATTGGTTTTGATAATAAAGATTAATCAAATTTGATTTACTGTTGATTTTGATATTCAACATTAATCAGTTTTGATTTTCTGTTGATTTTCATAGTCAACAATTATCTATTTTGATTTTCTGTTGGTTTTTCAAATGATATAGTTTCGTTTCCTTATAATATCAATGTCTGAATTTTTAATATGTCGTAGCTACATATATAAAGACTCAATTCTGAAAGCTTGATCACGTTCGGTTTTGTGTTACGTGCGACTTTTCGTCTACCAAAATGTGTACACGGTAACCTTTACTCAGGCGAGCTTCTGTTACGGCTTGCTGTAGGTTTTTTAATATTACTACTAGAATACATTTTCATCTCTTTTACTGCAGTCCTATGATTGCACTTCTTATTATCATGTTACTTATAAAACATGTGAAGGGCTAACTTATTTTTAATCGCATTTGAAACACTCGCAGTGGAACTAAAAGGCCGAAATTAGAAGCTATTGATGCATGTGTGAATGAACTTCTGTTCTCATCGGTATCCGTACCATTCCCTCAACTTTCTTGTGCTGACAATAATTTTATGGCAGAATTTATTAACATTGACACACCTGACTTTACCTCAGCTATTTAATGTGCTGTAAGTGAAAGTAGTTAAGTTTCGTTGATCCATATACTGAAAATACTATGAATTAGTGTAAATTAGCTTCGGCATTGCATGCAAAGTGTGAATGTCCTCATTGTAGATACAAATACTACATGGTTAGGAATACCAAAGAGATTTCAATTCACCAAGATATGTCAACTTTATCCAAAATCGCCTACATAATTTGTTATTAGATTGAACATATTTGTAGTTTGAGTCGAAGGTGTCACCAATAATGACAATAATGAGATACAACGTACAACACATCTGAACAAACATTTTTCTTTCTGTAGACAAAATTAAATTAACAATATTTTCTCCTCGAATACTTATGTGTGTGCCCTTTAATTCCAATGTGCTTCTAATCTTCCTTTACGGCTCCATACAAAACAAAGAATGCCACACAGCTGATACTTTTTGTGTTTTCAACAGTACTTTCAACTTTTTCCTAAACATAATATTATTGTTTCATACTTGTGGTCGGTACTAGAGGGAATACAGGTACATAAATATGTAGTAGGTTCACTACTCATACACTGCCTATGGGAAAATCTCATTAGTATTAGCCATTCATTAGCCTAGGCTCACTCACTACTATTCCACAAATTTTTTAGCCTTGGCCATTGTCTCTTTGCAAATGAAATTCTAAATAAAGTGTGTAAGTTGAATGGGTTAATTGTTTCAGTGAATTACTAGAAATTAAAACTAAAACAAGTGTACACCACTCGTTGATGTCAACTAGAATTTTTTATACTTGTTCAGGTTTTCACGTTCACTTGTCTCAAAATTGTCTGGAAAATTTAACAGGTAACAAAAAATAAATAACATATAATACGAAAAGAGTCCGTGAGACGACTACACCAAGAAAATTGTTAAGTTAATGGGAACTATTGGAAGTATTGAGTCTAACATAAATGTATTATTTCCTGTTGTACATAATATTCCTTTTACTACTTATTTCCGTGCCTATTTTTATCATTAACGTAAAGGTACCTATGTATACCTATACTATGTACCCTATAAGTATGGCATTTTGATGCATATGAGACGGCCTTTTTGACTCATGACGTAAAAAGTGGTGTTAGATAATATAATCTTGTAAAAAGTACTTATGATGCTAATGCTTTTAGCTCGCCGTGCAGTGACTGAATTCTAAGTAAATAAGCCCTAAACATTGTGAACTCCTGAACTCCTACTGATGGTTCAGTTTAGTAAGTCAAATTAGAAGTATGACGAATTAATTACTGGAGCATAGAAGATTATGCATGAAAAACAGGCTTAGTTTGTTATTTAGACAATTATGACAAGAACTTGTATGATAATTCTATTCGTTGCAGCTCCATGTTATGCTTAGAATGCAATGTGTAACTGTGCAATAAAACGACAGCCACATGTGATACGTTGCGTAAGTTGTATACATAGTAGAAGAATGAAGTAGGTAATAATACTAACATCGTGGAATCCTTGTATTAAGTGTAGGTACCTGTTTATAGTTCAAGATTGGTCTTACGTCATCAAAACAGATGTCAGATTTTGGCAATTTTTCTGTGTTTGTTCTCAGAAAGTCGAATTAGTAATAAGTCAACTATTTAAATGACTTGACACTAATCTATCAATTATCAAAATGTAAAATTATTCGGAAAATGAGACGCTCACTTGATTCCCTTCTTGTAGCACTCGACCTTCTTGGTTGGAAAGTCTTCTTCGGCGTTCCAAATCAATACCTGCAGCTGCAAGTAAATGGGAGCCTCGTCGTTCTTTGTTTGCCTGACCTGGATCAAGTCTGTCTGGAGTTTTTCCTCTGTTTTCTTTGTTATGCTCCTCCTCAATATCTTCTAATTGTTGAATTGGTTCCGTCATTGTTGTGAAATCGACTTAGAGCGAAATCTCTTGAATGTATGCTAAGCTAACACAAACTGAAAAACTGGACGATAAGTTTCACTAAATAATAATAATTATTACAAACTAGACTTATTGATTTATTTTCCAACTTATTATTTTCAATGAAAGTCTTGAAAATCGTCCTACATTAAAACAGAAACTTGGTTAAAATGGTTGAGGAAAATGATTTTCTTTTGCCGTATTTGTTCACAGTGACACGAGTTCCAGATTTTCCGCGGTAAATAAGTGCTTGTGACTGAAGACAGTTAAAATAACAATAAAAATCACTCAAGTCCAATCACTTTAAGTACAATGACATTAATACTAAAGATTTTATTACCCCACTTAAACAAGTGCTTGCTCCAATCCTACAAAAGTGTATTTCCAGTCACATAGTTTTATGAGTAGAGTGTGTAGATATCTGTCTTTTATCGATTAGTCATAATCCGCAGGAGAAAGAATTGACGAGAAAGAGTCACTTGTGAAAGGTTAAAGAGTATTTTCGTTAATGAAAACAAGGAAATGCAATTAGAGATTCAGATCCGTGAGGAAAAGAACGAGAGAGAGGGAAATGCTGTTGAATCACGCTCATTGAGAATTCTCTGGGCACACACACGCTTCCATGTCCCTGATTTGATTGAGATTGAGAGTAGGCTTTCTTTCCTTTTTTGCTGCTGATGGGATTAGTCGGTGTAGACACAGAGACACCGTTGAGTTGAGTTCGGAGGAGACACTCAGTAGTAGGCTAATATAATAGTGTACAGTAATATTATAACCCACGGAAGAAAGACAGACGAAGCAAACCATGTCAAGCCCTGCCACGATACGCCAACAGCCAGGGAGACATCACATCAGACAAGAAAAGCAAACCAGAGCAGAGGAGTTCAATGCAATGTGTGTGGGTTGAGGGCTGCCTTGTTAAATCTGTGTACGCCGGAAGTGTTGACACTCTGTAAACGTTAACTCCGATTTTCATCCGTCCGTCGTCAGTTCGGGAGGGGGAATTCTGGAGCTATTTTATCTTACACAACCAACTCGCCACTATTCCCTCAGTCCACATGATACTGACTACGTACACTTAGTATATTGTCATATGTTCTTTATTCTTCGCATGCTTAAGTTATAATAAGTATATCATGCACTTTAATTTTACTTCAATACCTATACCAATGCATGCCCATAATTATTTTGGACGAAGATACATTTTCTCATTGATCAAAATAATGTCAAAAATGCCATCCCTTTTTAGATAGCATTTTTAGACAAAATTGTAATACTAGCAATGCTTTTCACAGATAAAATCAGTAATTATTAAGCTAGTATCTTAATTTAAGAATTCTGACATGATGTGACACGTAATTCAGAGCTATAGAGTCATCATCATTATCTTTATGGTGCAACCTGCTATTACAATTCGCAATGTTTAAAAGCTTAATATTTCGCACAGTTATCTTCATAGAGTAGTAGGTAGGTGCAACGTCGACTCTTATTTTGTAGGGCTTTAAATGTATATGACAAGAAACATGCTTTGATATGAACAGACATAGATGCAGGATGCAGACGGAACTGATCACACACGTATAGACACATAACCCCAGAGTTTTATTGGAGTTTAGATGCTTTAAATAATCTACGTATCTAAACAACGTCATAATTCTATAAAATATTACGCCGCTTTACCAGATTACAGAAGAGATCTGTACAGATTGATATTCTATAGTGCATTTTCTGTATCAAGTTAGTTTTGATGATGAGTAGTGAAAGGATTTTTCGCAAAACTAATTTCCTTTTACATCTGTGTCAAAGAGCTTAGTTAAGATGTATGATAATGGCATTCACACTTGTTCCATTATTCTTATTCTAGCCTACTAACGCAACAAAAGTCGGAAAATACTAGATTTTCATTTAGGCAGATCTTTTTCTGTCTTCTGGAACTACTTGTACCTAACAACATTAAAAATATTTCTTGCCTACTCTTTCTTGTTTGGATAATAACCGCAAGACTACGCAGATTTTTTTCTGAATAAATTATTTAGAATAAGATGTTAATCTGACAGGTATGTTTCATTCATTTTTAAGAAATAATCAATAATTCTCAGAATTCCATGTGAATCATGATTTGTTTAGAAATTCTTGGAAATTCGGGCAACTTGATAAAGTCTGTATCATAAATGTGGATATTCTTTGAAATATTTTCTTTGAAATTCTCAAATTGCAAAAATTCTTGGAAATTCGAAGAAATCCCTGCACATATATTTGGTGATTCTATAGAATTCTGTAAAATTGTGGAAATTTATGAGAAACTCTTGTCAACATCTTTAGAATTTTAACGTAATGCTAAAAATTGCAAGCTAAAAATATTATTTAGTGAAATGTGGTGTGACTCTGCCGTTTTCATCTGCACACAGAGTTTATATTAAGAAAGTGAGACAGATTAAAATGACCATCCTTCACTCGTGACGTTTTGTGTTTAGCTGGTTTAATAACTGTCTGCAACGTCTGCATCCTTTCGCTATATTCATTATCTTGAAGCCTATAAGCTTTCCTTTTCCTATGAATGTTTCCAAAATATTGAGGTCTTGCCTGAGTAAATTATGATGTCAGCAGAGGTTTTAGGATATTCTGAGGATTGAGTATACAAACTGTTTTTCTTGCAAGGAGTATGTTCATTTGTATACATAGTAAATAAGTAGAAAGAAGGCTGGTAGAATTACAAACTTATTTACATGCGAAATACAAACGCTGTCTTACACACTGCAGCAAATGATATTTTGTTTTAGTTAGCTATGTACTCTGTTCCTTGTGTCTGCTTCAACCGCATTATGCAGAAACTTATTTCAATCTAGTAAGAAATGGGTAAAACTCGGTAAAATCTAAATACATAGATGCATACACTCAGCTATAACTAATGACAGGTTCCCAGCCAGCAGCAGACGAGTTGTAAATCGCGTTGTAGCTATATGTACTTTACACATCCCTATTTATTACTCTGAGGTAGTTAGATGTATAAACACACAGTCATTTTATACACCATCCAACTCTCGAAAAACTTATGCGCTATGCGGTCTATTCTATTTGCACATTTAGTACCTACTTTATTTCTACAGCTAATCAGCTAACAACAAATGATGCTTTTAAGCCCTTTGAAATCTTATTTACACTTTAAATCAATTTTTTACACATTATATATTGTAGATTTTTTAGAGACCACGAGTGATCGAATGCAATGCGAATCTAGAATAAATTTTTACTTTAAATATTGAATTATATTTAGTTTTAATGTTAAAAATCAGCAGTAACATTTCATGTTATTTTACGACAGTAAAATAGTTAAAATAATCCGACTCATTGAAATGGGGCGGAGCAATGAATTTTTTTGTAGTTAATTCTTTGCTCTTGAAGATGAGCCTCTTTTCGTCTTTTTGGCTAATACGGAGAATTTGTAGTACATTTTGTGAGAGTAGACAGATCCAGGACGAAGAACGGAATCAGGGAAATGTGGCTAAATTAAAACATTGAACAAAGGAATTTAGTTCATAAGCATGTGTGAAGACGAGGTGCATTTGTGCACAAGCACAATAATTTACAGATTATGTAAATAGAACGAATGTGTGCAGCTCAGAGATAATTGTACAAGAATGTTAAGGGTTTGTTAGCAAATGATTTTTTACCACATTTATAGCATTTGGATAGTTTTGTGTCTCTGCACAGAATGCGCCATTCTTAAAATATCGGGCTCCTTCTTTGCCCAAGATGGGGTCCTGATCTTCTGCTGGTAGGAAATTTCCACTGTAAAATTGGAGTCCGGGTTGATCGGAGTAAATTTCAAGCACCCTCCCACTTTCAGCATCGTGAACTCTAAATTACAGAATATTTCAATGTTATTCCATCGCAGTGATTTAGAAATTAAATAAAAAGATTTTCTGCAGCATCCTTGATAGCAAATACCTGATCGATTTTCGAAATTCAGGAATTAGTTTATTTGTCTTACATGATCATCATGAACTGGATTAAGTGAAGAAATATTTTACCTTCCTACAAAACGAACAGGATCGTCTTCTGGATCACTGTTGATGCAGAAATTGTGATCGTAACCTTCAGGGTACTGTTGGAGCAAATCATTTAGATTTGAACTAGTCCTTAGGTCGAACATTGTCCCATCAACATCTTTTAATTCCCCTGATAAAAAATTAATAGTAAAATGCGTTTGCTTTAATGCATGTATTATTTTATCTACTGTATGTAATTATCTATTTAAAATTGGTTACAGGTGTATATAGATCAATATCTGGCTGATAGCAGTTAGAAGAAAATTATTTTCACCTGTAACAATGAGACTATCGTCCACGGGTGTATATTGGTCAGCATTGAGCAAAACATAATGCCCCATTAACTTCTTGTCTGCATTTTTCTGTAAATTATGTAACATAAATAAACCAGCCAAGAAACAATTGAAAGAGAAGGCTGAGATTTTTACTGACATGACCAGATAAGTTGAAATATGAATGATTTGTCAAGTTGATTGGAGTTGGTTTGGTTGCTGTTGCTTGATATTCAATTAACAGTCTATTGTCGTTTGTAAGCTCAAAGGATATCTGAGCTAAAAGAGCCCCAGGATAACCCTCCTGGCCATCTGGACTTAAATAGCTAAATATCACTTTGTATCCACTAATGTAAGACTCCCATATTTTCTGCAAACAAGATGTAAGAAGGAATAAGAAATTGAGAATTATTTTTAAATTGAGAGTAGAATTGATTAGTTCATTAGTTCTACCTTATCAAATCCACTAATGCCCCCATGAAGGTGATTCTCTCCATCATTAAGAGTCAGATTGTATTCTGTACCGTCTAAAGTGAACTTTCCTTTGTCAGTTCTGTTGGCTACTCTTCCAATGCATGCTCCGAAGTAGGGATTCTCCCCCAACTGCCCGAAGTATCCTTCGCATACCAAAAAGTGTGTTAAATAGAAGGACTTTTTATATTAATTACGTAGATGTGTGATTACTTAACAGGTGTGTCATATTATAAATATTCCTTACCAGCAATGTCATCGAACCCGAGGACAATATCTTCGAAAGCTCCATTCTTGTCAGGAACTTTTATTGAAGTTATAGCTGGTCCGTATGAAATCAACTTTATAAAATTGAATTCAAATTTTTGTAAAATTGATATCATTGGTAAAAATAAATGCATTGCAGGAATACCTATATACAGTTGCATATTACATCTATATAGGAATTATGCATTAAAAAGTATACATACCTGGACCGTTGTCCCCGCAGTATTGTACATAGTAAATTTTTTGATTATCCATGCTTGAGACTTATTTGTTTTATCTGGCAGGTAGCCAAAAACATCTTCTTTGATTTCCACTGACATGAGAAATACTAAAGGTAAAAGTTGGTGACCAAATATTAAATGCGTCGCAAATTTACAGTCGGCTAATGTATTTCTTGTGATGTGTTTCAGATTAAACAGTAAAGTGTTTCTGTCAGGCAAGCAGAGAATTGTGAACAATATCTTGTTTTGCTCTACTTATATTTATATACTTTACTAATGACCTTTTTATCAAATTCTGTATAGTTACACATGAATAGTATAAAGACAACGTGTAACATGACACAACTTAAATTTTAAATAAATTAAGCATGGACAGGTATTGGCAAAGCAGGCGTATTTAATTTTTTAGGCTTATCTTTCAATTAACCTCAAGTTCACCTCAGGCCGTTGTTGTTAAATGATTTATACACTTGATGGGGCGTTTTAACAAATAAACACTACATTGTGTTCTCGTTGATGTTATGGACATTAAATTAAACATAGTGCCATACATCAATAATGTCATAAAATATCGATGGAATGTGCAAAACATTAATCCAGTCGCGAGTGTGGCTCATCCTAGCCAATAGTTTCATTAAAACAGTTTTAATTAATCACTGAATACATCGCAAGTGTTTAGTGCAACGATTTAAACAAAAGGTTCTTTGAACTCTTTATATCTCTTTATGTCCATCAATTTGTTTTTAGAAAGAGGAACCCAGACTGATTACAACTGATATGATAGCGTTTCAACATTATTGTTGTCTACCAGAACGAAAGAAAATGATTTAAAGCTTGTTTGGCATTTAATAGTGTGTGATAGATAGTACTTAAATAGTTGCATTAGTCGAATGCATGCAGAAATTAGTATGAATATGAATGTAAGATATCTGGGTGGCACAATCAAGGCATGATTAAGAGCCCGATTTTCTCTTTTAGGTTCATTTAGCACAACAAATTTCGATGATCTAATTTTTTATTACCAGTTTTCATAAACTTTATTTACAATTTATAGGCGAACTTAAATTGCCATTGTTCAAGAGCTATTCACTGGTGATTGTGAATAGGGACTAGGGACTTCTTGCTTACTTTTGTGTTGTTTTTCAAGAAGAATTAGTCCCGATCACTCCCTATAATTTGGTCTTTAGTTCGGAGCATTGAAGAAGCGGTAGTATAGCTTGTGTGAATAGACAGCCCCGGGATTGACTACTGGATCAGGGAAATTTTTCTGGAAGAGAAAATCAAATTAGCAATATTCGAAAGGCTGGCGAAATTGTTTTCTGGCCAAAGACGAATTTACTTAGCTTAAAAATGACTTGAAAACTCACCATGTTGACTGCATTTGGATAGTTCTGTGTTTCCAAACAAAATGCTCCATGCTTAAAATATTTAGCTCCTTTCTTTCCTGGAATGGGTTCTTTATCAGGGAGAAAATTAGATGTATAAAACTGAACACCAGGTTGATCCGTATAAACTTCAAGAACACGGCCACTAGCAGAATCCTGGACTCTATTAACAAGCAACGATAAGCATGATTGCATATAACAATCTAAAGGTATATTGGAAATACAAATTGAAAACAAAGGATTGTTTTTTATTTACCGTCCAGCAAGGCGAACAGTTTCTCCTTTGTTCCTGTTAATGCAAAAATTATTATCGTAGCCATTTGGTCCTTCCGGAAATTGCAAAAGCAATTCATGCAAGTTTTTATTCTTTTGCAAGTCGTAAATTGTTCCCTCGACGGACTTAATTTCCCCTAATCAAAAGAAAATAAACATTTGAAAGAGTTGTAAATTACTACAATAGTAAAGTAATTAATATTTCAAATGAGGATGTTTCTCAGGTATTATATTTGAAGTACCTGTAACAATAAGCGATGAATCCACAGGAGTGAAATGACTGCAATTCAGCAGTACGTGATGTCCTTTCAACATCTTGTCAGCATTTGTCTAATCTCAAATAATATATTGGTTAGTAAAATCTACTCAAAAGTAATGTAGCAGTAATGACTCAATGATGTATAATTTTTTAAACTTACATGGCCAGATAAATTGAAGTAGGAATGATTGGTCATGTTAATAGGAGTGGGCTTAGTAGTAGTTGCTTGAAATTCCAACAAAAGCTGGTTATCTGGGGTAAGCTCAAAAGTTACTTGTGCTAAAACTTCGCCAGGATAACCTTCCTCGCCATCTCGACTTACGTAGCTGAAAGTAATTCTCTTCCCTTCTACGTGAGACTCCCATAATTTCTGTACAAAAACCGAACAATTTCTGGTCAAAAGATTCGTTTTCACCGTGCAGGAAATGCAATTTAATTTCTCGGAAATGAAATCACCTTGTCAAATCCATTTGTACCTCCATGAAGATGATTTTCTCCATTATTAATGCTCACATTGTACTCTTTTCCTTCTAAAGTGAATTTTCCCTTGGCAGTTCTATTAGCCACCCTCCCGATTGTTGCTCCGAAATATGGGTTTCTCCCATAGGCTCCCAAATACCCTACACAATAAATACTTTTGAAATATTTTTTGGCCACAGCTTGTTGAATATATTAATTTAGCATTCAGTAATGAAATAATAACGTGATACTGGTAGTAAATTATTGAACCTTAATTTTTACAGGATTTTCTTATTTGTACCTGCAATATCTTCAAATCCCAGAACTACATCTTCGACAACCCCATTTCTATCTGGAACTTTCAGGGATGTTATCGTTGCCCCGTAGTTAATGATCTGCGTAAGTAATATTATGAAATCAACACACATCTATTTCATAATTTATTAATGTCATGGATAAATTGAATCTGAAGATGATGATTTACCTGTACACTTGTTCCGGACTTGTTGGTAATAGTGAATCTTCGGATTATTTGTGCCTTACTTTTGTCCTCGGGAAATTTTTCATCTGGAAGAACTCCGAAAGTATCTTCCACAATTTCGATATCCGAAGAACTCATTTCCCTAAATCAATAATCGGACACATTACTTCAATATTCCACAGGATTCATTGCCATTCCTTACAAGCGCTAACGTTTAGCTAAATCATTTAGAATCTCAGCATTTTTGAAACAAAGAACTACAATCTAACTTTGTATACAGTGCGACAGAAGTTAAACTATTTTTGTAAGTAACACAACTCTCTTCAAGTGCCAAAGCCTATGGATTAAATGTGCTTCTCATGTTTCTTAAGTCAAGCCAGTGAATATAGGATAACATACCGACTGTGTTGTTAGACAACAGAAGCTATATAGAACACGTGTGTGTGCTTTCCTATATGACGTGTACGGGTATACTCAATAACTTCTCTTAAAGTACAGATCATTCTTCTATCTGTTGATACTTGACTTTTAGTAAAACAAATATAAATCCCTATATCATTTTATATAAAAAATTGAGATTATTTAAGTCTACATTAGAACAGACGGAGTGCAGTTTAGTGTTGTTATTACATAGGAGAATTTTATAAACTCTGTGAAGTGGCACAACTGCATTGCTTAGCGAGATAACGACATAATATTTATTATTAAACGTAAGTGTTGAACCGGCTGTATTAAAAATGACACTTCATGAGTTTTCATACACCCACAAAGATTTGACTATTGAACTCAAATCAGAGCAAACGTCTACGTTGTGTTCATCAAAAAGTGCTGCTAAAAATGAGACATCGCACTCCACTTTGTCAGATGTTAAATCCTTGGCAAACAACATTGATAAAGACAATGAACCCAAATTAAATACGAAGTTAAGTGAGGGACATGAAAACAATTTGGATGCAACTCTAAGATTCTTATGGGACGAAGCTCGCTCGAAAGGATTGTTCAGATATGCTTTGCATGAATTGCCATTTAAGATTTTGCCGGGAAAATATCAATTTATTGCTCAGGTATTTTTAATTACTTTCCTTATGCTGCTACATCTCTATCTCTGCATAATTCCTGCTAACAAGTCTTACTACTTAACTTTGAACTTAGTGCATTCTCTTACAAATATAAATCTACTTCATTTAACATAGTTAACATTAAAATATGTGCGTATTAAAATAAATACAGCGTTTTAATCTTAGAAAATTAAAATAAATTTTGCTTAAAATAGTCTAAGAGTCACCTTTTGTTACAAAACAATTTTATTGCTTTAAAATATGTGCAACTTACGTTGACCTCCAAGAAAATTTTGATGTGATTAAATGTGGCTACACTGACTTCACTCCGCAGAATATACTACTATTTCCCAATCGTCTTCAGGAGTCTGCAGTCCCGATATCTGTTTGAGAGTAACTCATAAACATGATAACTTCCAGCTTCTATCATTTAGCTGACGTCCTTACACGTATTTACATACTCTTTAAAATGTGACAGTGATATATCTGTCTGCCTGGGCATTCGTATTCCCACTTCAGTTTCACATTCATAATATCTACCCATGGTATAACCAGAATATGTTAGCCGGCTTAATTTTATTCTTGGGTACGATTAGTACGTGTGTGAGTAAAGGCACGTTTTAAATACTTGACTCCACAGAACAACCTTGAAAATATCTGTATATGATCTGCACCTATTTATGTCATGACTTCTAATTCACAGTAGTGAGGATTATTCTGATCTTACACAGAAATATTAAACTTATTTTCTGAAGTACTGTATGCAGTACAACTGAGGTGCAATGTAGATATTGTAACTTCAAATCCGTGCATACTGAACAGAATTGCCAACGAAATGCAAATTTTCACTATATGTGGCGCTTTGCAAGGACTTTTGCATAATATCCTCAGAACTCCCATGGTTGTGCTGCAGTCGTTTTTGTACCAATGCAAGTAGAAAAGCTCGACGCTTCTTCAATGCTGTTTGTCCATGCAAAAATTGACAAAACTGGCTCTACAATTGCCAATTGCTACTTTTGGCTGTTTAACATATAAATTTAGATTACTAGCAGTTAACACGATTAAATTAGAATGAAACAAATTGGTGCATGTAAATAAAGGGAGTTGTCAAGTACGCAATAATATTATTTGCAACTTTACTTTACATAAGATTTGCTAAACACAAATGAGAAAAATTGCAACCATCCGCCTGAATCTTGTATTGGGTATTAGCAATAATTTATTTATGTAGTAATTAGAGACTCATAAAACATTAAAGGATCTTAAGAGATTAAAATATCTTTCTTGAATGTTGTGCAGTTGAATCCTGACAGAGCTGCTAAACGACGAAAACCGCAAACGATTCAAAGTCCAAACCAGTCGTTTAATCCAGATGATTTTAATTTCAACAAAGCAAAGGAGGAAGAGTTTCTGATGAAGTGGAGACCGTGGTGGAATGATATTAGTTCAACTGGTGATGATATCCACTTATCTTTGAGTGATGACGTTGGCGTTGATGAGAAGACATCTGGGAAAACAGATGGGAAAGAAATTGAACATTTTGTATTGATAAATGTGAGTCCTTTAGAATACGGACATGTCTTACTGACACCTTTTCTCAAGCAGAACCAACCTCAAAAGGCAACTTTCGATGGATTACGAATGGCTGTGGAAATGGTTCTTTTGAACTCATCTAGGTTTGTGCCTTCATTTGTTTGTGCAAAACCCCAAGCGCGAAATCCCTGTATTGTTGTATCACCAATATTATTTAACACGACATCATCTGTTAATTAAATCAGGGAAGAATGCGCCTACTATGCTACTTAGTATGATGATTTACTAATCCATTTTCTACCGAAACCATAAATTTATTTCGTAGTAAATATAGTTTAAGTATGATTGATGGAATTTCCGGTGAAACTTCCTAATAGTTTTGTGGTTTTGGTTTGAAAGTAGAAAAGTGTCATCATAATACGCAATATGGTATTTACTAATTCGTCACAATTTGTTATTCAAGCACTATAGATGCATATTTTAAGTTGTCTATTAAATGTAAATGTGTTTCCTTACCAAAGATTGTAAGTTAGTTGTCAAATGAGTGTAATTTATCATGTAACCTTTAGTTGTGGTTTATTTGCAGAGATTTTCGTGTGGGATTCAATAGTTTGTGTGGATACGCTTCAGTGAACCATCACCACTATCATGCCTACTACCTAAAGCACCGATTGTTCATAGAATACGCGGTTCGTTGATTTCTCGGTTTTGCATGATTTATTAGCGTGTAGGTGGCTCATTTAGCATAAATAAGGCATAGTGTTTTATACTTGCATTTGGATGCATCTCATTATTACTTGATTCTCTTGCAAATTTATGCAACCGAACACTTTCCTCGTTATGTCGTTTGCTATGGTCTAAAATAACTTTTCCTCTTTATTGCTTTGAGACCAGAGGCAAGAGACTATGGAAAACTATACGTCATTGTATATACACAATTTTAACTAATTTATGTGTAACTGTTTTGTGTAAATTACTTAGGAACTGCATTCTGTGATGGGGCCTTGTAGAGAACTCCGAAACTTCCCAGCTCAGGGCTTTGCATTCCTATTAACAAATGTTGATATCGATTCCTTGGAGAATTTCATTAGAAATGCCTTCAAACTACTTCTATACCTACAGCAGACTAATGTCGCTCATAATATTTTCATTACAAGAGGCTCGTCTCATTGTTCCCAAAACACTTTCGACGCCCTCCGACTTTTCATCTGGGCCAGGGAGTCCAGCTTTGGTTTGTTGACCTTAATCAATTACATCTTTATTATTATTATTTCTAGATATTATTTCTAAATCTACAGACAATTTAACTCTAGATAATATTTTAAGATTTTCTTGTGCGCATCACTGTCTGTGTTGAAGAAGTAATTTTAGAATTTGATTTACGCAGGCACAAAGGAATGTGAAGCTTTTAATCCGGCCTTATGTGAATTGGGAGGTCATTTTCCTATCAAAAGTAAGTCTTTTTTATTTAGGGCACTGAATAGGTATGATCTTGGTATGAATATCCTTCTAATGGCTCTCTCTTTTCCTGTAAAAAAGTTAATTATACCTATTATCAATGAATCTAGTCTTTTTATCATTTTATAATTGAATTGCCCAAGTTCTGAGAGGGGCAATAAGTTTTATTGCATACCAGACATGCCAAAACTGAACTTCAAAATCGATAAAAACTGAGCTATTAAAGGGAATATTATCTTAATAACCTATAGCATAATATAGGCCATTGTTAAAAAACAAAATCTTTATTGCTACTTCTGGTCCATCTCTCTGAGTAAACTTTTTATGTATGTGGAAAAGAATTCTAAATTCCAGTGATGCATAAATCTAGATGAACTTTCTTACGAGACTTTGACGGAAGAGTATGTATCTCTCGAGTTGGAACGAATTTGTCAAGAAACTTTCACAAATATACGACATGCCGCACTCTCGTTATACAAAGATGATGGTGTGAGCGATTTTCCACTCCAGTCAAGTGTTAAATGACTAACATCAAGTGTAATAAATCCAAAGAATTATAACAGCTTGTATCCATTAATGTATTTATGTTATTAAAGCACTTTTGTGTTCAACTGAAATGTATTAAATCAAACTGCGCCGAGATTTAGGCTGTGTACTTGAATTTTCTCTGGTGATTCAATGTCTACTGTTGTTACTTATTAGACAGATGTTAAATATGGAGGTAAAATAAAAGATGACAACAATAACATGGATTGTATCATTCTTTGTCGCAAAGAGAAAACGAAATAGAGTTCTATTGAAAAAAGCTGGAGCGTGAAAATCTGAGCATAAAATGTAAACAAATAGGTTATAAGCCCTAGTATTATAGGTCGTAGCGGCAAATTATCATTTGATTGCTATAGTAGAGGACGATGTAATGTTCTGTCGTCTCCTTAATATGATATGATACTAACTGCAATCTCAAAATGATATGTGACATGACCAAAAACAAAGAGCAAACACATTACATAGCTAACTACATGATATCTAACATCTCTAAATCTGCCATTGTGCTAGTAGATCATAGCAGAGGATTGTATATACAATTCTTCTGCATTGGTTTGTCTTTGTCTCAACATGTTGAAGACTCGTTGAGTTGAATAGTTGGTTGAAAAAAGTTTCTTTGAGCTAGGATGCTCTTGTGCATGTGCTTCTGGGTGAAACGAACCTTTGCAAATAGATGTTTCATAAGAAGTGTATCTCTTTACCTATACGAAAACCTAAAAACTTGAAAAATAAAAGCTTAGCATGCATTAAAAAACAGTGCGGATATTTTTTGTTTCTTTTTCTGTTGCATCTAGTCTACTTTGATATCGATGGGAAACATATTATCTTGGTATTTCCACTATATATATAGTTTAGGATATATTAAGCTATTGTATTTTTGTGGTGTGACGTTGGTGTCGGTGTCTAATGGGTAATTAAGGTCTTGACTCTTCAATAGTATAAATTTAGTTTACTGAGTCGTAAGCAAAGGCACAATACAACAGACAGCTGACTAGTGTGACAAAGTAGGTTACGTGATGAATGACAAAGTACAATGGTCTCACTTTGCTGAATACACAGAAAAATACATAGATCTCCTACTTACTCTACCGTACATCGCGTATAGGTGCAGATTACTTGGTGAGGGAGTACCTGGTAGTCAACTTGTATCTTCAAGTGTATCCCACCATTCTATGTGCTATTTAGATTCAAGTAGTGTCGATACGTAAAATGGTACACTCTCGTAATGTTCTATTGAGACACTAAGTTATTTTAGTAGAAGACTTCGTTTAAGACATATTCTACGTTTTTCATTTGTCATTTCAATGTAAAGCTTTAACATGTATGAATATGAACTACCAAGTAAACGAGAAAGATGATTCCTATACAAAAGTCTTATCTTATATATATATACCTGTGAAAGAAATACAGTCTTGAATGTAGCAGTAGTAGGTTAGTTTAATTCTGTGTATTGAGAGTGTGTATTGTTAGAATGTGTCGAGCTGAGTGACGGGAATTCTGGTTAGCTGTCCTGTCCCTGTCCTGGCCCAAGTTATACATATTACCAGTATTAAAAGAACTTCACTTCGGTTTCGGGTTTCCCATTGCATTTAAACATTGTCTCACACCCGACTCCAAATCACTTCTTCTAATGTTTATAGATCAGTTCAGCTCAGTCGTTTCACTTCCTTCGACAAAAGTCTTCTCCTGACTTTGTCTCTTACCTTGGATTCTAAATCACTTAGTGATAAGTACAAGTACCTAAGAAATCCTGGTGCATATAGTGTCTCGGTTAAAGAATTTAGGCTGAGTCAATAAGCCACTCAACCGATAAATCTCATTTCCGTGTTTGACCTGACCTTTTTCTTTAAACAATTCACATTGTCAACACTTTTTATATTTTCTGCTGACAGAAAAGTGAAAATACTAACAATCGTTGTCTCTCTATGTATGTAGAGAAAAAAGTTTCATTGTGATCCTCGACACCGACCTTCATTAACAAATTACTGATCTACAAGGTTGCTTGATCACCATATTAATCTATTGTATAACCAAACAGAAAGAAACAGGAATTTTCCACGGATTTACATCATTCATAGATATGCTCTGGTAAGTTTCTATTTCCCTACTCGTGCATATCTCATACATGCAAACGCAATGCAAGCATTAAACTAATCAATACTATCGTGTACAATGTGATAGCATACAGACGAAATCGTTAGCATGTCCTAGCATCACTCATTTGCAATACTGCAGGAGGAAGACACTGTCTTCATGCTAGAATATCTCTACTTTTTCGTGATGTTGACTACTGATAGCAAGTTAATTAAATATATGCATTATTTTACCTCATCAAACTCATCATCTAGTGCAGTTAGTGGTATCAATGGTTTGCCTCATTGAATAATTTCGTGAGTCTGTAGTTACACGAAGGACACTACTGAAGTTTTCCTAAATTTTCCATAATCGCAACCGAGACCTAATCCAAATTTAATTCCCTCTTCCATTAGAATCACATTACGCTTACAACCTATAATACCTCGCATAACATCCTTCGTTACACTCGCGTGCTCTTAATCTCCTGAAAATTAAATATTCTTATGAATTATCTGCTACCAGAATAATCTAAGCTTTTAGCATATTGTTTCATGATAATCCAGGGCCAGGGTCGCCCAGTTGTCAGGAAAAGAAATAATGCTTTGTCAGCTCCAAGGTTTTTATTCTTGCGGTTTGCTTCCAATAACTCTAATTCAGTGAAAACTGAAAACCAAGTCAAAATGATTATTTTTCGCATCAAAAGTTTTGATGTGACAAAAAATACGATCAAGCTTTGTATGATATACAAATCGTTGCATGGTATTTATGACTTATGAAGAAAATAACAAGAATAGCAGATTTATTTATTTATTATATATTTATTTGTAAAGTCGGAAGTTAGCCATACTAATCATCAAAGTTTATACTGCAGAAGTTAGTTTCTATTCTGCAAATTATAAAAATGCTTTGAGTGCTCCCTAAATCCCAAAATAATTAGTTTTTCCTCAAAACATCAAAATATGTTGCGCTTCGTACAGTCACAGATGTAAATCGTAGTGTTAGGCTATTTTTGACCCATTTTCACTAAAATAGCTCTAAATATTTCGGGTTTTAACCTTTCCTTCGGACATCTCTGACCTTCTCCTTGAGACCGATTTTTAAATACAGTACAGGCTGTATGAATAATCAAGGGAACATACTAACAATTCTTGCTACACTAATTAAAGCAGATATTACTCAATGTATATCGAATGTTTACGTACATGGTCTACGATTCTAGATCCCACTTGTTTTTCTTCTTACTTGGTCTGCTTAGCAAAGTAAATGAAATAAATAGGTCGTAGTAGTTAGTATAGCAGTATTAGTCCACACAATTGTCGGGTACATCAATGTGTATTTGTTATGTACCTTAAGCAGGTAGAATTGACTGTTGTTTGTAGTGCATAAATATATCCGAAAGGCAGGTGTGTTCTCACATTTCCCAGGGGCAGTTTAATGTTTTATTACATGCAGAGAGTTGTTTATTTCTAGTGTGTATAGAGAGTGAGGGAAGGGTGGATGTGATAAGGACCCTCTCTCTACTGGACTCGTATAGATAATACAGGTAGTGTAATGTTGCATAATAAAGGATGAGGGAGGACTGCTCTGTGTCTCTACATCATTCCCGACGTGTGCACAGTCGTTTAAAGTTGCACTAAAATATACGAGCATAAAATAAATAAAATACTCTTCCAACCCTTTAAAGGCTTGCTCAATCTGTCTAGGGTGCAATAACACAAAATATAACTCATTCCGTTCCCTGCACCTTACGCAAATTGTATATCTTGTAAATATTAACCATTCTTAGTCTGAATTGCATTATTGTATGTTATTAACAGTGAATCCTTAGTTGATGACAAAATAGTAGACTATGACCTTGGGAATGACAGATGCGTTGTCATAAAAGTATAATTGCTATTATCAGTCTGCTTCGTCAACAATTAATTGTGTTAATGTCTAATGCGATTTGGTAGCCGATAAATATGTAATTAATATGTGTTGACTACTATCATGAGTCTCTACGGGACGGAAAATAATAAACGTGCATTTACAGTTGGCTACACAATTATGAACTACCTCTATAGAGCATTTATGACTGTTATAGCTGTAGAGACAGTAGGGAAGCAGTTAAAAATCGATCAAATTACACCGGCATGTACAGTAGTTAATAAACATAGTTGTCTGCAAGGTACATTTTACATCCTTTGTCAGATTACCTTCCATTACAGCTGTGTAACACGAGACTGTTAGTGTCATACTGGCATCCGTTGTTCACATGACTAGACAACGACTTAAGTGCATTAGAGTGATACCAAATCTACATTAGGAACATCACACCACTTATAAATTAATATAATATCGTCTATGGTATATACGAGTGAGATGTGTGTTCACATCCTATATAACTCAGTTTGTGTCCATTTACATTAATAACGAGCTGTTCAGCCACTGCAAGACAGTAAAACTTAAGTAGAGTCTTTATATTATGCATATAGCTCAAATCTCTTTGTGTATACATGTGTATATCATCCTTGCACTGTAATTATAAGAATCACATATTATTAGCAAATAGTCTGACATCAGAGTATTAAATAAAACATGTTAAGTCGGAGTGGAAGGCCAGGCTGGGGGTTTAGAGTTCGTCTAGCGCCAACCAGGCTGCAATTTGCTAAATAATATTATGCAACTCCACTAATGGGTTCTTCTATTATGGACTCGGATTAGCTCTTTTTACAGATTACAGGGCAGCATTTTCTTTGTTCAGTGTTTGCCATTAATCGTTTATTCACTCTTCATTTCAAATTACATGTAAAACAATGAAATCCGCTTTATTTTTCAGTGCAGAGCTAGCTACCATTTACATAAGCAATCTTAGTCCTGAAATCTGTTAATTAATACCATTTTTTTCTCTGTTAGACCATTTTGTCCCTTGTGATTGCCGAAAAGCATCATAAACAAACGAGTCCAATCCAACTATCATGCAAACACTGTTTATTTAGTCTATCGTCACAATTTCCTCATTGCTTTGTGATGTTAATTTGTGACTACCATCATCATAGGTCATTGGAGTGGCTACACATGCTTAGTTAACCATTTATTTAACAAGCAGCGAAGCAACCTCTCCTAAAGTAAACATTTACAATTTACAACGATTTAATGTTTATTAATGAGAATACTAATATAAAAATGCTATAATTGACATCATACGAGGATGTTACTACTTTACACTGACTGATGGTTTTAGTCTGCTCATGCAGTCTTACAGTCCCTACAAAAAATAACACAGATAGTTTTTCAATAGATGGTAATACTCTAAATTTTCTGTTTTTTCATTTAGTGTATAAAGCGAGGCATTTTTATCTTCTAAACAATGTTTCCATACTCTAAACTGTATTCAAGCTACGAAACCTATATTTGTAAATACTGTTAATAAATAATTAGTTTTTAGAAATCAGAGGACGCACAACTAATTCGATAATTCATTGTATTGTATTATCCTGATTGAAAAGGTGCTGCGTGAGAAAATTGCTTACATCTGTGAATAAAAGGTCCTTGGTGTAAGTGGATAATAATATAGCATGGAGACTTGAAATTTGAAAGGGAAAAAGTGAGTGAGTAAGCATAGTTTAAGAGGTGAATGGGCTGTGTGTGTGTCGGTGTGAGTTTGTGTGAGATGAAAAGGACTGGCGGTACGATGAGAGACTGAGTAGTGGAAGTTACCCGGGTAGGGAAGACGCCTGGTGCAGATGTTTGGAAGTAGTTGGTAGTGGAGTGGAGATAGGTCCCCGAAAATCCCTGGCCATGTCAACGCTAATGGCGTAGTGGTTCGGATTGGTCTGTTTGGTACAGTTCGGTGTGTTTTTTCGTCTCTTTGGTGTAGCCACTTCACTTGACTGTACTGTGACTGTGACTGGACTGGAAGGAGTACAGGAGACTCGCAGTGCACTCCTCTCTCCTTTATTTCCTCCAGTTTTCCTTTTATTGTGACTGTGTTCCTCTTTCGATTGGATTTATTTCAATTCCCGTCCCTTCATTGTCATATTCCTCAGCTGGAGGGTAACGAGACGGACAGAGCTCACCAACAAATTACGTGCTAATGTCTGCTTAGCAAAAAATTCTTACCTTTCGGTACTCTTCGTCTTTCTTCGACTCAGGTAACAATCTCATAAGTCTAATTCTTCTTTGATTTTTCCTCTCATCATTAAATCCTTTTTTTGTCCGACCTGAACTTTACATTTTTGTCCATACATACATATCTATATCATCTCGAGAAGAGAACCTCCTCACTCTTCTACCTTAAACTATATATAAAATACTCTACTACACATTACGTATACATGAAATAGTTTTCTTGCATATACATACGTGTATCCTATATAGTATTTACTTTCATGTGCATGTGTTACCTAAAATACAACTAAACTAACGTCAATAACTGCTTACTGAGGCATACTTTAGTAACTATAGGTCTGTGTTACAAAACGAATATCACGAGCTATAGCCACCTACTTGTATAAAAATAGTATTCAGCAGAATAAAGTATATAAATATAGGAAATGTTGTCTATGATGTCTCCCACGGAACGGAGTACTCAACTCCCTGGCACAACTATATACATTGCATCTACACACCACATACATAGGGATTACTTTACGTCGGTAACAAGACTCCTGCTTAGTCGGTGTGCAAAATTTAAGATGTTCCTATAATACACATTAATACTACAGACTCTACTATAGGAAATATATTCTGGATTAATACCTTATGTACGATTCACATCCGTGCACATGCATTATTTGCATCCCACAACTTACGTTGTTATATGTTTAAGTATCATTAAAGTACCTATAAGGTGATATATCCAATATTAAGACGTCTACCTACATTTTGTAGGTATATTGAGTATGAGAGATGGTATTATTCATGCAGAATGGAGTAGCAATGAAAAAAGTGGTTAGTAGAGAGGTTAAGAGCAGAATCTATAATGGTGGTATAGGGATAGATGACAAAGGAAAATGAAGGAGAGCAGAAGCACAAGGTAGTTAGGTAGATAAGACTTGCTTATTTAAATGTGGCATGTAGAAAATGGGGAAACCGTCGAAAAGGAAAAGTTAGAGCATTATGATTGTGTTTAGCTTAGCGAGCATTAGCGAAGGAGTTGATTAGCTGAGAGAGGATGATAGAAGAGTTGGGGTCTACCTACTACTATATGGAGTGTGTGGAGCATGTCTTGGTTCAGAGTGAACAGAGCAGCAGCAGACTCCGTGAGTCTTCCACTTGATCTTGTGCCGACAACACCAAAGCAGATTTGCACTGCACATCCACACTCTCCAACTCCAGAAATTACTCGCTCTATGCGAGTCTCCGAGTGAAAATTTAGAATTAGTTACGGAGACAGTGTTTCTTACATCTACATTAAGTAACTAGTTCACTCACTGCCTCCTGCATACTTACTATGGGTATTAGGGACGGCTCTGTGTTTGAGTACAATACCGACTTCTGGTACAGTAAAACATTTCTCATAATATATAAACAAATATAAATAATTCGTGCCTTCTGTGTTTTGTGGCTCCCTTAACTTTCTCAATTAATAACAAACTGACATTCAGCATTTATCAGATTGCATGCTTTCTCTCCAATTTCTTTTACCATACTAAAATTCATTAACAAGTTGATCATATTGACCAGTGACTATATACATTAGTATAACTTTAATTCAAGTGATAAAGTGTTGACTAAGTGTACTGCATTACACACTGCATAAGCTGAGAGTAGGAATAAACGCGGAATATTGAACTACGTATATCATATTACGTTATTGCAGTGAGCTACGTGTCCGTGTATGAAAATTCAGAAGGAAAAAGAGTATATGTAGGGTAGGAAGTCTAAAGTGGGGCTTTTCCTTTGTAAAAGTAGATGTGAATGTGCTGCAGCAACTTTCATTCACGTAACACAATCAACTTGTGTATTATGTATATATCCCAGGCTGGCCAATATAGTCTGTCTCTCCCTTCTCTTCTGGAATGGATCGATACTATGAGGACAGGACACAACACACATGATGCAAAGCCAACCCAAGTCACTAATACTCCACGTAGTAGTACGACCAACCACCACTAACTACTAACTACAGATCTAAACAATTCCATATGACATTCTATAAGACTTGCCTATACTTTAAGTAAATAAGAAACCACATTGAAACACACACCGCCACTTTATAAGAAGGAATAAAGTTTCAGTTACCAACTGAACTAAAGTTACATCAGAAGAGCTTTAACCTTAGTTAAATTGACTCCTCTTCTCCTTTCGCTATACAAAGCCATCGTATCCACTTTCTTCGTCGTCTTCCGTTTTCTTCTAACTAATCCCCACTTTGTACCTATTTACATACGTTTTTCCATCGTGACTCGTGTGCAATTGAACCTACTACTATATTATAAGTACCCACATGTACTAGAACTTTACTTACCTTCTACACGTAAACTTACAATTAACCAAACTGACTCAAGGAAACTAACTCATCTCACTGCGACGAAAGTTTAATAAGGCAAGCCGCTTTTGTCATAACTAATTCAATTACAACATTTTCTAACTTGCACTAACATTTTATCTACTCAAAGTATGTTATCTACTCACCACTGGTTACAAAGAAGAGACAATCGGAAGATTGTGGCTGATTACATTGTGCACTGATATATAAGATATTATTATGTAGTTTAGAACTTTCTTTGGTCGACAGAAAACCATCATAACTCCAACTGTGTGGAAAGGCCGAGAGTCTTGCATCACAATGTCCTCCTCCTTACATTATTAAAAAGGGCTGCGCTCTCCTACTGCTCTGCTTTTCTCTTTTTGCACTCGAATTCTTAGCAAAACTTATTAGGAATGTGTGCTAATATTGCAACTATTGTACTAGATACAAATGGTAGAGATGTAGATGCGTTTTATTTTCATATGCATTAAAACTTTCTACGTCCGCCCATTCTATGCAATCTAGTGCATTGTTAGAATACGCGAGTAGTTTTTATCTTGACTCAAGATAAAGGAAATGAAAATCGTTACTGCATGTATCTATGTCTGTCTGTCTTTTTCTATGTTACAATGGATTGCATTTGTTTAGAGATACATGCACTATAAAGTATAGCAGCTCTCTTCATACAGACACAATACGTAGACATTTCACAACTCTGCTTATAGAGATATGGTACATTAGCAAAAGTAAGTATAAAAAAATAATGGCAATAGTTAAGTAGAAAGTAGAACTAGTTCACTTATAATAAAAAATAAAGAATGTACTTACTTTCTCTGCTTTCTTTAGTAGTAATTCGACTTTTAAAGGAACAATGCGCATATTTATCTATAGCCACGGCTTGAACTACAATTATAGGAAATCCACTAAAAATGCATTGTAATCAGAGATAAGTCTATTTTCAAAAGGATATGGTTTAGAAGTAGGAAATAAGTGTGACAGGAAAGAGGATTCATGGCTTGGGTAAAGCTTTCCTTACTTATCGTTAAAAAGTAGCGTAATGCGGGATGTATAAATATATAAATTCCTTCCAAGTGTTTGTCTATTTATCCGTAGTGTGCTAAATTCTAATATTTTGGTATGAACTATAGTAGGAGAGTATGTAGTGCATAAGTTTTTCCTTGTACTTATGTATTATTCATAAATTCAAGAGTATCCAGGTAGTATGAAGTTGTTAGACATAAGTAGGAACTGTAAATTATATTAAATCCAAGATATCACAGCACATCAGACTAAAGGATTTGCTGTAAATCTACCGTCCGTCTCATAGAAATACTAAACAAACCTCACTTTCTCCCTTTTGTATTTATTTGGTTCGTGAGAAAAGTCATTGTCAAGCCAGAAATGGGCTTGCTCTGGATTTCCAAGATAAAGTTCTCTGTGTGCACAATCTGTGTGTTTAAGCAGATGCACAGAGAATATATTTCTTTAGCTGGTTTGTTACCTATTTTTCAATTCATTGCCCGTTTCAGTGGAAGTAGAGAGATTGCTGTAGAGTATTGAGTATTGTGCAGACGTAGAAGTAGTAGTAGTCAAACCCTAGTAGGTCGTAATGGTATTAGCAGGGCTTGACTTACAAGATTAGATAATACCGGAATTTACTCTATTGCCATTATTTCCTTTCCTCCTTTCACCTCAAAACATAATTGATTTTACTTCTGTTCTCCTGTGCACGGCCCGTGCCATTATTCAGGGTGTGGCCCCATTCCTTTGATAATGTTACCGAAACCAAAGTACACACACTAAAACTCATTACTCTTTCCTCAACTATCTTACCAGAGACAGAACGTGTTTAGAACAGCTTTTCTCTGAACAACAGAATGTCAGTAGCTTACCTATTGGTATGTTTATTTCGCAGTACTGTAACACTGTTATGGCATCTGTGGAAATGTTGAGAACAATTACACGAGAGTAAAAGCTCATTTTAGGCTTCTTTCACTCGCATCTGCAATAAAAGCACTGCTATTTTCACATTTAGCCAATTGACATCTGTTCACTCCAGGAATCTTGGCAAATTAAACAATGATCAAAGGAAATGAAACATAATTCATGGTATTTAGTACTAGCAATAAATATATAGCATTTATACTAGCATTGTTTTCCCTAAAGCTTTTGATACAATATGAATGCATCACTATTGTTCCTTTTGTAAGCTTCCTAATAACAATACCTTGAAAAAGAGCCTAGTTTTATGAGAAATGAACAAATTAACAAGGCCAACAAGAAATTGTATTGTGTAGCGATATTGCATAATGCACCATTTGGTAGGTATCAAGGTAAGAAAAGGAAATGAGTTTAATAGAACTGTTTTCTATAATGGCATTTTATTAATTGTCTAATCTAGCGTATACCTAACTGACAATTGCTTAATAATGAAAGAGCACATGGTTGACTTCACTTTGCTAATGGGATTTTAGCAACCTAAGGGAAAATTGAAAGCTTTTTTTGACTTTCTCTCCACTCTTTTCGTTTTATAAAGTCATTTTTCACCAAGGAGTTGTTTCCACAAAAATGGCAGTTCCGTTTACGAATAGTATTCGGGCAATTAGTCATTGTGTAAAAAAGCTTTTAGAAAACACATCAGTAGCAGAATCAAGTTAATTACTCGCGATCCAGCCAGCGCGCAGCGTGCAAAAAAGCAAAAGTGAACTTGAGTTTCCCACTGACATTTACGTTTTGGAAATTTAATTCATTGCACAGGAAAATACGTCACTAGAGATTTAACTCTAGTTCCAACAACCTATAAACAACGATTATTTCCCTCGATGTTGTTACAAAATCTAAAAAATATGCTTGGGAATTAGGAACTTGAATGATGTATTCCGTGTAGTGTCCTGATCATGAATAAACCTCGTGGAAAACAGAACACAATGAACTCCAGTGGATAGACAGATACGAAATCCAGGTCTATAGCAAAAGAGCAGATCAGAGAAAAGTCATTTGTGTTGAATGTTGGTGGATTGCACTGTGGGAACATTTGTTCGTGTATTTGGTTATCGGGAGAGTGAATGAAACCTGAGTTATAGTTGAGGTTGAGGTACTTTACATTTGTATTGCATTGTGCGGTGTGTGAGCAGCCAAGTGGAACCAATTCAATTGTATTGCCTATAAATGCTCTATACTTTATTTTCTCCTGTAGGACAATGTAAAATGTAACTGGCTAGGAATACGAATGAAAGTACAGATACGTATGTACATATTATGGTGGAACTTGTTTTCTTCACCTGGTTTCTATTATTTCACTGTGGATAATAGCTTGGAAATGTTTCTGGTCAGCTACTCATAATAGATACTTAGATAGATGCATAGTTACGTGCTCATGTACAAATAAACCAATCCTATTCAGGGATAGAGATAGGATGGAAGTTATTACCATAATCTTAAGCTACTACTTTCACTTCCCTCGCTGTTTCAGGTACTTTAATCTATAGATGATTTGGGTTTACTTCCATATGGCAGAAAAATCCGGGAAAATTATAGTTTTCTACCGTAGAAATGTGTTATAGCCCATTTTAACTTTATAGACTACCTGTCTTGCAGTCTAAACTAAACTCTAAACCATTAACGGAGAAAGGATAATCCAGCGTTTCAGTCAAGTACTAGATTTTATGTATACCTTGTACAGTCAAATGGGGTCTATTTGTCATTTTCTGGAGAACACTGCAAAAACCTTGAACATGCATTATAGAATCATTAACTGAATTGGAATGCTTATACAAGGATTTGTTTTGAATAAAAAGTAAAATCTTCTAAAATATTAGCTTGTCACACTATTCTAATAATGATGCCCGATGTTACTACTTTTTTGTGGGATTCTAAAATAATGTGCTTACATTTCTAATGCTATTTTGCTTTTAAGACACAAAAATTTTCACAGTATGTCAATAAATGGGGGACTGATTATTACAATTTATGGATAAGACTACCCTGGTTGGCGGTAGTTGAAATATATTGGCTTTTTCCTGATAGGAAATTAGAGCTACCTAATGCACGACGACTAAATGAATGAGAATGTGACATTCAGAGGTCACGCAACGGTATGTGTAGTTTTATTCAACTTCGGTTACTATCATATCGATAATCAATCCAGGCAGCCATAAGCCATTAAACCTAATAGGTGACTACTATGTGTAATTTGTCCCTCCTTAGAGCTGTTACCGCTAGAAAGGTATAGTTGAATAGCCGAGCCGAAGGGTGTGTTTAAGTTGCTTCGTTAAAAATTCAGTTTTGGTCTAGTCTGCTATCTTATGTGGAAATGTCTTTTTCAGACGGGAAAAGCGACAGATGAGACAATTCTACCACAGACAGAAGGATATCACGAATGCTTGCTTACGAAATTCTATTAATTATTCCTCCATCGATATGCGAGTATGTTTTACTACTTTTTGTCTACCTGCTAACGTATAATAGTGTCTGAAATTGACATTGAAACATTTTGGCAACCTTGAATAAGGTAGAAATTCCTATGCTAATTAATTATTAAGAGAAGCCACAATTTGCAAAATTTTCCCATGAACTTTCCAAGCTTTTACACTAAATAATGGACCTTATTTTCCAAACTAATTAAGAAGGCATGTTGGACCAAATGAAGTTCCATGTAACATCGAAGGCAATTTCAAAGTTTGCAAAGTTGTAGTAGAATTCTGTAGATAGTTGAACAGCAGGTATGCAATTATCGTTGTGTAATGGATGAAAGACAATTACTATGTAACACTCGTGCATAGTAGTCTAGCAAATAATAAAATTATTGTCTATTGCTTTAATAGACTACTAATTACCATAATTTATGTTTATTTTGCTGGAAAATACACAAGTTGCTTACATTACATACGATGGGAAGTATGAAGAGTACTTAGACTTGAATTATTCTGTCAAATTGTAGTTAGTGCTGTAACAACGTGTGAAGGGTGAGTAGGAGTGAAGTTTTCAATGATATTATCCATCTGGAATTAAAGTATAATTCAGACAAGGTTGTTTTGAACACGGCCTTCGTCGGAGGTTCGTTTAAAGTGAAATTTTATGTACTTTTTCATTACTAGCATTTTAAGATGTACAGATGGGCATATAAAGGGAATGGAAGCGACAGATATTTTGTAATGAAAATTGGGAAATAGGAGAAATCTCATGGTTTGGCATTAAAAACGTAAGCTAGCTCTGTCTCGCTTTTATTCTCCGTTTTGTGTAATAATATCTTGCTCTGTGTTTTCCTTTATCTTCTTTTGCATCATGCTGTTCTGTCTTTCGTGACTTTGAGTCGTAAAGATAAAGGAGCGAGGCAGAAGAGAGTTTAAGTAGAAATGAGAGCTGCACAAAGTAAAAGGAGAGAAAAGTAAGGATAGTAAAAATAAAGGACATATCTGGAGCAGAGCTGCGGCCAGCCATCCATTCACTAAGTTAGTCTGTAGAAAGTACCCAACTGCCTGGAGTTATAGTTAGCAGTCAAATATTTATACTGTTGCTCTACGTGATACATATTCTCTTTGAATCCCATATACCTTTTGAATTGTCTCCGCATGCTGAATGGACACAAAGAAACTCATTTCCTCATCGTATCAGAAGAAGAAGATTCTTATTAGCCATCTTCAGACTGGCATTGCAGTACAAATAAATAAACTACTTATCGTTAGCCAATTGCATTACACTATGGGCCAGATCAAATAATATTGATATTACTAGACATAATAACCATGATACAACAAGAATTAGGGTACTACTTTGGGATCAGATTGCTCGAATTGCACAACATACACTTTACAAAATACACTTTAGCTCAGGAACTTATTACATGCATCAGTATACACAAACCCGTTTTTTATTTGCTTATTGTGCTACTATACTGTACTAAGTGTGCAATCAGAAAGATACATATACTATTGGATACCAAAAGGGTCAGTCTCAAGGACTAAATGTAACAATAAAAAATAATGCTATTTTTATGCAGTCAGAATAGTGGCATTTCTCTCACTATTGTACTCTTTATCTGTAAATCATTTTCCAATCTTGTCTAAATATCTTTCCCATTTCATCTCTAGTCTTGCCAATTTATTCAGAGCTCTAAAGACATTTCAAGGATAAAATTATCATATTTATACAATACACACAAATATAATAGTTTTGCATATTTTAACGTTTATTCACACTTATTAATCATAATTAGGTAAAATATTATCTCATATACTGAGACAGATAGCGTGAGGGTTGATCACAATGTAATGATACCTAGGTGCTTAAATAATTTATACGTGACCGTTAAGCTGACCTGAGTTGATTCTGTAGTTACACAATATAGCATTATGTAATTTAATACTAGACACTTTTAAAGTTGGTTAGATATAGAATATTGTGTAGTATGACAAAAAGAATTGATTAGGGAGAAGACGAAGGAGAGCCAAGAGTAAAAGATGCCATGACATAAGAGTAGGTAGCTGTATAAATGACAGAACGGGACGAACTAATAATAAACTCTTTTGCGTGTGTTGGTTTTTGTTGTGGTGGTGTGGATTCCCAAAGCACACACATAATATGTCTTTAGAATGCATATTCTTTTCCACTCACACCTCTATAGGTTATTCCAAGTCTCAAGAGTAAGAGCATCTCTTTCTGTCGCCAATAATGTTAAAGCTGTGGTTGAAATGACACTGAAAACGATATATGGACGGAGCTTTAAAATTCACTAAACAAAAATAGCTTTTTGCAAACCAGTACACACAAACAGTCTAATGTCTAACAACACCTACCTAATAGCTTTGGTATATTGCATATAAGATATTTACCTATTCTCCAAAAAATGTACAACTAGAGCTCCTAATGTTTTGCTATAAGGAATAAGTACCTCCATGTGTGTAAAGTTAGGTCCTTTAATAAGGTTGTTCTATTTCTGCCTTGGCTGTAGCATCGATTTGCAGTATCTGGAGTAGAATGTATTGTTCATTAAGTCAGCTCCTATATAGCATTCCTTATGGAATATCTAATACCTGCTTTGCTGTTTCTCACCCTGATTGTTCTTTTGCTGCATGCTATTAGTATATCTGTTTGTAAACTCTAAAGTTTCTGCTTAATGACAACCATCTCATTGTCGAGTCAGAGAGTATCTTATATCCATGCGGGAGTAATTCTGACTCCGTTTATGACCCTCTCATCCTTGATTTCTACAGCCTCACAATTACTGCAAAATAAGTAGTACTCCATAACACAATGACGTGTTCAAAAGAGTCGCAATTAAATTCAGCCCAACTTAAATGCACACAACCCTTCTACAATATTTACGCCTCTGTGTCAGAGAGTGATACGAGAATTTACACTCTGACCTTTCCCTTCATGCTAACTATTATGTCTCCTATTGTGCATAATTGCAAATAATTTTGCAGTGAGAATAAAAATCCTTGACTTTCCTATTCGTAGAAAGATTTTCTTCTGCAATGATTATTAAGGGATTTCATAGATGCATGAAGGTTACTCTTGTGGACTGGAGTTACTCTTCGTGACAAAAATAAACTCGTGGGCACGGAGTAACAGACAAGGTTGATGTTGCAAATTAACCATTCCCAATTGAAACTCATTTTATTACATTTTTTTCTGCTTGTGAATTGTGGTTATGTGAGATTTTTTTCTAGGCATTTCATGTAAAATGATTCGGGAAAGCGATAGGTATGAACTACCTAACATAAATATACTTCTCGACTATGTAGAAGGTAAACATGCATTGCGTTTTCTAACCCAAGTCATGCCACAGTACATTTTTGACCAAGCGACAAGATTCTTGCGTAATTTCTCTGTGCTACTTATTTTCTCCATTTGTTTCCTTCCGCCAAACCTTCGCCTTGTCTTCTTAATTTATCAACTATGCATAAAACAATAGCTACCTCACATCCTACGATCATTTTCAGCTAGCACAAGATTCTCATCTGTGGAACAATTAGACAAGCAAGAGTAGATTAGATTTCACTACGAAGAAAATTAAATGCGACATCTTAAGGCAGACGCATCTTACATTTATACACATACGACTTGAGTTGTTATGCAATCCATGTACAAAAATGTAGCATAGAATTAGTTATTAGATACTGGAAACATATACTTCCCTTCTATATTATTTACTAAAACGCAGAGAATTCTACATACCAACTCGAATACAAACATATTTTTTACATTTCATTAACTACCTATTTTTATATCGTTAATTCTCAATGCAGTAATTCTCCATGACTGTGACCATAACTGTTAATGAATGAGTCAGACGTTATTTTTCTGCCTTTGCTTCAATAAACACAGGATAAGTTGTGTCAAATAAAAATAGAAATGCTATTTCTTGCAATCCTTTTCTTTTGGATACACTTTCGTACTATAGAAATTCGCAATTACCATCAACAGCAGAAAATATTCCATCGTAGAAGCAGTAGATGCAAATTATGTTAAGTTTTGGCTGTATTGCTAATTATTAGTTTAGTGAAACGACTTAAGGGTAATTTAAAAGTAGTTGTTCAGACACGGACTTGATCAGACACGGATTTCGTTACTTACTGTGTAACACATGATGCTGATTTCTATGCTTTCTTCCGTTTTCTAGCAATTCTTTGCCAAAAATCATATCTTTAATTTTAAGTGCGAAAATAATAACAAAACAAGATGCTTTAAAATAAGAGCTATTTAAATAGATTGACTTTCGTGATATTACTAGTCAGACTTCTCTTTGGATTTAATCTGTAATTCCTTTGTCAATGCGATTATATATTTATGTGACAGGAGAGTAGTTCTAAATTGAGCTCAATGTAAGTAGCTATCAAATCTGTTGTCTACTTACGAAGAATGACATGAGTATAGAGGTAGTGGTTGTTGTAAATTGTTAAGCGAGGGGAAAACAGCATAGTCATTTACTACTGAGAATTTTATTTTTTAGTCCCAACTTTTCCCATACGCGAAAAAAACTTTTGAAATTCAAAAACTTGATCAGGCATGCAAAAAGTCAAGGTGGAAAATATACATTATAAACAAAGGTTGGTTTTGGCATACAATATGGCGGATTTTATATTATACACTGAGTGACATTCTGTATCCCTGCCAAGTGCACACCTTTTTGTTCGGATGCATAAAACATTACTCCATGCAGCAAAATGTGCTGTAGAATTCAGAATCTGCAATTGCAAGCTTAGCTTGCAAAATTTATTGAAATTTAGATATCACTCAAGCCTCTGCTGACTTACAATAATACCGACGCTAAGCAATGAAATGCTATTTCTTGCAATCCTTTTCTTTTGGATACACTTTCGTACTATAGAAATTCGCAATTACCATCAACAGCAGAAAATATTCCATCGTAGAAGCAGTAGATGCAAATTATGTTAAGTTTTGGCTGTATTGCTAATTATTAGTTTAGTGAAACGACTTAAGGGTAATTTAAAAGTAGTTGTTTGCCTGAATGAGTAGCAATTATTAAGCAAAAGTTGGAAATTATTGTTGAAATCTACAAGTAACGAAAAGTAGTCATTACTGGAGGGCTTTGCACTGACTGAAGCATAACTTATACAGGGAGTAATAGAACAATTAACCGATTCGCTCTCTCCTGGACGAAGAGTTGTAGTAAAATAGTAATAACAGAGCAATTATTCCAGCGGCAAATCAATTTCAGAATACAGCTACAGATATTATTACCTTACGAATGTGCTCATCAATAATTGATAACGTGCATACATACAATATAAATGTAAAAATGTGCTCCATCACGAGAAATTATGTAAATAGCTGAAGATATTAAAGAGTAAATAGTGTTCTATTTTGTGCCTCAGGTAAAGAACCTTTGCAGAATAGAATATGCCCACTAAACAAACATGTATGTAGCAGGAAGTTACTCCCAGTCAGAATTTGATGGACGAGGAGAAAACAATTGAAATTGTGTTTGTTTAAACATTATTACTTACGTACGTCAAAAAAAGAGAGGCCACATACACAATTACAATTTAGAGAGGCAAAGTACATTTCTATGTCCTTAAACATATTATAGCCTATAGAAGACTATTAAATAAAATATCAGGTACAATTTGCGTACATATTTAGGTTCGGACATATTACCTTTAGCTCCCCGCAGTGGTCGTGCAGTTATGAAATGGAAAGAGAGCATTAGGTAGCAGGGAGAAAGTAGTGTTAGGTAGCTAGACGAATTCCTGGAAGGGATATGCAATAAGGAGGCAGAGCAACTGAAATATACAAGAACCGCTTTAGTTTTAGCTGAGAGAGTGAATTACGAATTTATACTTTTGTACTTGACTTGCTTTGAAGTACGTACGTTATGCTCGTTCATGGATTTCTGTTTATTTCAGTTATGCCTCTCTTGTCTGTTCACATTCCTCGCTATTCACCGACTCTAAGTAAGTAACGCAGGCAGGCAGGACAGGCCCCGGTCGATAACGATTAAATAGAGAATAGGGAGACACCGAACCGCACTCTAAGCACGAGACTCTCTTACACGATCCTACACACCACACCATGAACTCTCCTCTCCATTTTTCTACAGTCAACCTTTTTAACACTTTAATACTTTAGTGCTTAGTAATTACACTTAAATGTCTAAATTATTGTCACTTTTGTCATTGTCCAGAAGTCGACGTGGACCCAATCGACAGGAATTGTTGTACGTCTTTTTCATTTTACTTTAAAATATTTATCTCGATTCTCACTTAATTAATCTCAAATTTGCCATTCTCTTGTTACAATCTTACACACGTTCACGTTCTATCCTATAATATATTTAACTATCCTATTAATTTAAATTATAATCTTCCTGAGCAGGCTTTGGCTTAGATTGTTATCAACTTTTGTGTTTTGAACACTGTGCTTCATTTTGTGGAACGCTTTTTGTGCCTGAACCTGAAAATTCAACCCAATATTTGCAAAAAGCATTCATATGAGTAGCTAGCAAAATTATTTATCATCCTTTGTTTCCTTGACCGTTTCTGAAAAATAATTAACTCAGTTTTAATAAATAAATACCTGTCTAAATTAAAATACTGTTCATCTGAATTCGGGAAGGAAGTGGAAGTGGAGGTAGCGCAAAACGTGTGTCCACGACCCCTTCATAAAACCCTTCAGGTTTCTTGTAAAAGTGGAAGTAGGAATAGAAAGAGAGTGCAAGTGTGAGGAAATCAATATAGCCAGATACCTAACTAATGAAAGTACGACTTTAGGTAATGAAAATGCGGTTGATCGGTGTGTTTAGGTAATTTTGAAGCGTAAAAATCAATGTACTTTAATTACGTATAAAAAGTATAATTTATTTAGAGACTACTTTCACGGTTAGTGCAATAACAACATATTTTAACAGAGCTGAAGAATTATTTTAATACATTACATGCATTCATTACGGCATTTCCGGCTGCCGTAATACCAGATTAAAATTAGCTAACTTATTTGTGTTGAAAGCCCGTTTCCTACTGCCCGTAATTGTTTTCCTTTCCCCTAGTCTATTTTATTTTCGGGAGTTGCTGCCAAAAATTTGCAAAAATAGCTAAGTATGTTGTGTAACAACTGCATTCTGTTCCACCTTACGCATAATTCAAGTATATTCGCCAGAATGCTTAGTCAGTTGGTTAAGCACATGAATAAGACATTATCTGACCCACTGAAGTCTGAAATAGTTCAAAGATTATTTCTGAGTGAATGAGAAATGCGGGTAATTGGTTAAAACGTCATGGAGATCCAGGGGTCCGTGACTCTGTCTAATGCTCAATGTATTAATTTGTCCATTTTAGGAAAGGGATCCAAGAAGCCAAGCAGCATCATGATCGTGGAGCCGATGATAGCAAAAGTGTAATTACTGACGTTAATAACAATAACGACAACCGCTTTCACCACATTACGATGACTAGTGAGGATCTCTTACAGCCCGGCCATATCGTCAAGGAACGATGGAAAGTGGTGAGTCGTCATTTTTTCAATTTTCTCCGCCATTCGGCTTAACTTGGTATTAAAAGTGTACCTAAGTAGAATAAATCAATTTTAAGATACCTATTGTACTCCTATGGAGTGGCCATGCAATATCTCCGTGCAAATGTTGCAAAGTACCTATTGGAATTCAGAAAAAGGTTGTACGGTTATATATTTGAAAATGACATGACAGGACACACGGAAGGGGAAATTAGGGAATGAATGACCTGCCTTGTCCTTTAGAAAGGTCTAGGTGGTTAAGTCTAATGAAAATCTTAATATCATAGGGAGCCATTAGTTCTTGTCTTATGGCAAATGCAATGTCACGATATCAGGTACTACAACCTGCTCTTTATTTTATGCATAGACACAATAAAATAAGTTAGGTAGAGAGTGGAGGAGTGTATAGTCTACATTATTTCTCAGAAGTTGAACGTTGAACTACATGACAAAACAAACATGCTACTTGCGTGTGTTCTCTAGTTTGAGACAGAAATACAAAGCATGAGTGCAAGTGGTTCAAATGCAAGCCAGACAGAGTCTGTAATTTATTTTCTACATTTTATGTATAGTTAGTCTGGTTCGTGCATTATATAGACTATACGTGCCAGAATCTGGTGATATTTACTATTTGCTCGTTCCATTTTCCATTGTAATTACTACACAGGGCTTAATAGAGCTTGCAATTGTGAGACAATGTAAAATTGCACGCTATGGATTATTCGTGCAACAAAAGAAAACGGTGAAAGTTGTAAAACGAACAAGGTACCCGTATGGCTGCGAAAAAGGATTAAAAATCTAGGCTCTAATCGCAGCCTTACAGTTTACCCAGAAGGTTAGATTTAAAACTCAGGCTACACTTTACTTACACTCTGTGCGTTTTCAGAAATTCATTCAGATGTAGTTGTAATTAACTTTCTAACGGAGAGGTATTTACTCAACTCTTTGCGATATTTAGTTAGTTGAGTTGAGTGCATTCAGATAATTATGTTTGTTTGCAGAGTCTGTGTGCTTGGCATACTTTGCTACTGCAAACAGATTACAAATCACTACCACTAAAAGGGCTTAGCACAGTTTGGGAATTTGCTAGCAATGGGATTTCAATGACTATGTAATATCAATTAGATTCTCTCCTCGTTTGTTTATTTTCATTCTTCCCAAGGTCTAGTAGCCTACTGATTTATACCGCCCTTAGCTTTAGCCCCAGTCGTAACTTGGATCTGATGTTAATCTGGCGGGATGACAATTCTAGACAATTATTTATATGCCTATCTACATATAAATAACTTAAATCATAACCTAGGCCATAGCCTTATGCTTTCTCTGTCATTTTTCCTTTGAGCCCAAGCCGATAGAATAATTAGTCAACAACATATTTATTGAGGGCTGTCCTTGTTGAATTATTCAGTTGTTTTAAATTACCTCAAAACTTTCGCTAAGTATCTGTGAGATGAATGAGGAGCAAGTTGGGTTAGTGTATTTATTTAGAGATTACTAGAATTGACGACTTGTGCCTTCATCTCACATTTAATTGGATTCAATTATTTCCAAGTGTCATGACTATGACGTAAGTGTCAAACTACGTGGATGTCTAAAATCGGTATGACACTTTAATCATGACTGACAGCATGAAGATAGAGACTACTACCTATGTGCAGATGGACGCTATCTTTAAATTGCGTAAATTGCAATGTAAACTTAGTCAAACCTCCCTTGAGTGCAATATAACACTACGACGACCAAGAAATAATCACCACCACCATCTCTAATCATCTGCAATTACGTCTGCTAGAACTCCTTTCTGTCCTAAATATTCCTAACGTTCTGTTTAACTACCGAAATTCCGATGCATCAAAGATATTCAGGTAGTACCTACTATAAGGACAATTTATATGCAAATGCCGGTTCCATTTACAGTCTATTTTACAATATGCACTGTAGAGGAGTTGAGGAGTCGCGATTATTATTCCTCTGACAAATTCGTACATTTATTTATGTTTAGCTACGCTGATGATGTAATTCTGGTCTTGAATTATCAACATTGCCAAGTAGTACATAAATACATATGTAACAATTTGCAGATTATTCTAGTAATCATCGTCTGTAGGAATGAAAAGTGTATTTAGCAACGGGGGAACCTAGTTAGACTGGTAAAATATGTGACACAATTAATAGAAACACGTAAATGATAAAGATGTCTAACGACAGGCAGAGTAGAAATGTGATCTTGTATGTCATCCGAGTGTTTGTTGATGTCGGGGTTGATTTTCACAAATCAAGGCTCATTGTGTCAGTGAGATAGATAATAATTAAACAGGTCTCTGATTTGTGGCGTGTGTATTTGATCCAGCATGATACACAAGAAGATGTATGGATCTATATCTACGGACGGACTAGCATGTAAAAGATAGGGAATGTAATTGGAGGCATTAAATAATAGCCTTAAGTGTATACAATCTGTTTCATCTTCATCTATTTTTTCAGCACGCGGCTGACTATTACGTGATAATCGTTTCACACTCATTCATTCTTCCAAAGGCAAGGATGTCTTTTCTGTGTGCAATAAAAAGAAAATCCTGCAGTGTATGTCGAGTCTATCAAACTACACTTGTGAGATATGGCGTCAGTCTGCTACTTTTCTTTTTCTATCTGTCGAGATTCGAGATGCTTTCTACATTCTGTCTGCCAGTTCTGCAGTCTCCTCCAAGATCATCGCTCTATTGCAAATAGCTATTGAACAGAAAGAGAGACATTGTTGGCAACTTCAACCTTCCTTACCATTTACATATATCCTTCTTAAAGGAATAGCTGACGCTAGGGAATTTGCAATTGGAGATGAAACAAGAATCAGAATTCGTATCCAAACCTCACCAAATAGAAAACGTGCATTCGAGTAATTTAGCGTTTTTTTACTTGGGCAGGACAATTACAAATACATAGTTTATCTTCATTGAACTTAATTCGGAGATTTGTAAAAGTCTTTCCCTTGGAACATCTGAGTCCTACTTTTCCTTTCAATCCCAGTTCAATGTAACGTAAACAACTTTGTCTGCTATATTTGTATATATCTTTCGTGGTCGAATTTCCTAATAGATGCTTAATGCAGATAAACATCTTTGTGGTCCGTAGTCATTTAGAATGTCCTTAAGAGAGTCTCAAACTGAAAGTAACCCACAAACGCCCCCCAAAATTCTCAAAGTTGCAATTACTAACGAGCTGAATGTTGGAGAAGGGAAGCAGAAGTAAGGAGCAAGGGGACAATGGGATTCTCTGTCAAATGTTTGTCTCTCTCCCAAGGGAAATAATCTGCAGATTTGTTTTAACTGTAAATACACCGTCTTGTTAGTTTACTTGTGCGTTCAGACATAACTTTTAGGTTTATGAGGATTCCCTATTACCCGAAACAATTATACACTATTTGTCCTCCGTTCTTTCGAGATGGAAGGCAGATCGGCAGTCACATCTTCCTCAAACGGACTCTTAACTCCGTCCTAAAATTAAATCAGCCGAATTGAATTAAAGCACAATCTTCTGAATTGTGTCTTATTAGTACATAGTTTGGAAAAGAGGAAAGTTTCTGTTCTCTCGTTACATTTTATGAAATGTCCTATCTATTACCGAAGAAATGCAGCAAGAAAAAATTCGTTTAATGATAAGAATTTTATATGACTCTAAGCTTGAGATATGCTCCTCATTGGGTTCAGCTTTGGTATAGGTAGATACAGTGTTTTATGTCTATCGAAAAGTTTTTGGCATAACTGGTAGAGCTAGTTGGGAAACGTACATTGGCAGATAGTGCTAGGTTGTCTCGTCGAGATTTTCTCGTGACTTTCATATTTCTTGGCGGAAGGCAGAGAGAGAGAGAAAAGATGAAAGAAAGCAGTTTTTCTCGGAAATGAGTAAGTTTCGTGAATGAATGGCCTGTCTGGATGGAATCTGCAGAGATGTTGTGTGCGACTCAGGAGATACTTTACTTACACATGGAAAACTGCAGTTTCATCTCATCTCTGGAGGTGCTACAAGCCATGTCAGAGTTACTACACAAGATTACCACTCTTCATTTTCTGCGCAATATTGAGTCTTCTTTCCCTCTGCAGATCTCCTTCTCGCTACTATGAATTTCCATCTACCTCTTGCCCTTACCCTGTTTTATTAGCCGATAGATCATCGCCGTATTACTCAAACTTTAATATCTCCTCTCACTCCAGGATACGATACCACCAATGTCATTTATTTCTGTTAAAAATCTATCCCACAGTTGGAAAATCTAAACATGTAAACATTGACTTAATGGTATTTCAAGGAAAACCAATAATATCCTTATCTGTTCTAAACGATCTATTGTTCTTACAAATCATCCGTAATCTGTATCCTTAACTATTAAAGATATATATCATGGGTCTTTGTTTTTTAAACTTTTCAAGGAACTAATAAATTCTGCTTTCTTCGCCAGTGGCAGGAATTCCCAAAACAAACTATTTTAATGATATCCGTTCAATCAAAATATTTACTAGTGACGTCGCAAAAATTTACTTTTCTTAGGTGCATGGAAATTATAACATTTGTACGACAAACATACTGAATAAGGACATATTGATCTATTTGCAATGGATACATGTTAATTTGATTCACACGTATTTACAATCACAAACATCAAAGTAAGGCAAAAAAGAGTTTTTACACGTGTAATGTTTGCCTGTGGTAAGTAACACCGTTAATTCGGGATGTTTGCAAAATTGTAACAAGAGCAAAGTCTCCATTGCAATTTCTAGTCTGTATTACAGATGCTCCCATATTAATATGGTGGTAGAATGTGACAATAAAGCAACAAAACAAAGTTTGCTCATTAAATGTAATACAGCTGGTATTAGAGAGTCGTGGCAATATACTAATGTGTGATACCTAGAAGTAGATAGTAGGATGAGTTGATGAAGAGCACACGTTGTGAGTGACGGTGTATCTTGTAGCTACTTCTGGGTGTTAGTGGACTACATCTGTGCCTATTTATATATATGGGATATCAAAAGTTTCTCGGAACAAAAGTGAAAGCTCTTTTGTTTGTTTTCTTTCTGGGATTTTTTCCGCGACTTGGCTCAAGTTAGGCTACGAAAGTTTTCTCGTCTTAAGTTGAAATCTGTCGACAATTCGAGGCAGGTTAGAAAATAGTAGTAAACAGACGGGCGGGGTATAGAGAAAGTAATTTAATAAAAGGCTGTTACGTAATCTGATCACGGAGAGTAGAAAATTCCTTATTATTTCTTGGCCAATCGACGGTTTGAACTGTTCCAACAAGAGTTTTTGGAATTAAGTTGCCGTGCAAATAGGAAGTGGAGAAAAAAATTATCCAGCCTTTGCACTCTCATGTTGATATGATTTTTAATGTGACAGATGTTGTAGATTTATGTACACTTTTACATATTATTGTGTAAAAGTACGCTGTAGCCACCAACCTCAACTTTATTTAGTCAACATTTGTATGCACATTGTGTTTCCCGAATACTGAATCATTTTCAGCATTTGAGCTATAGCATTACAACTGCCTACTGACGTCTGCTCTCCCAAGTTGTGTTTGTGTAGCCGATGGACTATGCACATGCCAAGATAACCACCGTCGTCAGTTGACATATATCTCCGTATTTCTAGTGATCATCGACCGTAATGCAAACCCGTGCATGCTCCTTCCTTCTTTATACCATCCACTTTGAATGTATGTGCTGGAGTATTCATTTTGTTTGTATTGTCGTACCAGAACACAATGCGGAAGTACCGACATGAAATATGGAAAGAAATTCGATTTACAGCTAAGTGATTGTTGCTTTTCCTTGAATTTTTCATGTTTTCCCCAATGGAACTCACAACTCCTTCAGCATATTGATACCTACTCTTTCCCATTCCGTTTTTCATGCTCGCTCTTTTATCTCAATACGCTCATCCTCTTTTTGTTACAGGAGATGAGTATACGTAGTAAAAATCCTCCACTTAAAAAACAAATCCCAAATATAGGCCACCATTCCCATTTCGTCTAACTCCATTCTAACGAATCACTTTTTAACATATGTATATTACATTGTCAAAAATATTTACATAAAACTATGATTTTATCTGGACCAACCATGTCAATACTCTGCTACGTCAATATTAACCGAGAAAATTGTTAGAAGGTTGAATGTAAACAGGGAAAGGATTGTCGATCTAGGCAGGATATCAAATAATATAACAAAGACATGCTTCAAAATTCAGGATTATAAATTGAGTTTGGTAATGACGCAATTCTATTCATTTTGCACAGCCACAGCTTGGCTATGCAAAAATTAAATCAATTTCCGTGAGTGATATTGTATTTTGTAAGTATTTCTCCCTTCTTGGTTTTTGGTTAAGGTTTATAGTAAAAGGGAAATGAAGACGAAACCAAGTTACCTCTCTAATCTCATTGCATGAAATAAATGTTTGAAGTTCTGCATATTGATTCGTTCTCCAAATAGTCTAATTCTCTTTTCCGTGCTTTGCAATTTTCAAATCAAGGATGTACATTTGATTAGAATTCTCCTCCTTCAAAATAGTCTTAACAAAAGCGGCTACCGCAGAGTAAAATGAAAGATTTTCTTCCATCAGACGTCTCTCTTTTCTTTAGGTCCTGATAGAGTTAGCATTGGAAAGTAGATAACAAATAGTGCGTCAAATCCAGCAGGAAGTCTTAGTCGTCCCAATATTTTTGGTCATGAAAGAGACTAGTGGTAGTAATAAGGGAGAAGTCTTATTTGTCCGGGTACGTACATGGAAAGAGATAAGCAGAGTAGAACAGTAGTTTCGATGTAATTTGTATGTAAGTACTTAGTGTGGCAAGATTCGTTCTATAAACCATGTAGATGTGTTGCCCTAATCTCTATACATGATCCTTATAACTTATATACGGCCTTATAGGGTTTCCATAGGCTAAGGAAGGAGAGACAAAAAATCCTTTGGCTTCACTTCAGTTACACGCTAAGTGCACTACACTCGTCAGTTGTATCTCTTGTAGTACAAATGCCACCGAATGCATATAGATAATACATATACAAATGTATTGTAAATGGAAGTATAGGCAATATTATTCTATGGCTGTAAAGAAGAAAAGTTGAAGAGATTCCTCTTGCAATGCACGTATCTGAAAGAGAAAAGCCCAGTATCGATTCAGCAATGTTTTACTTCCAAATCGCTGAGAAAAGTTCTTCTGGCATTGGCTAGACTCCTTCGTTTCCTCACTTCTATTATGCTCTCTGTTTTTAGCAAAGAGAAAAATCATGTTGAACGGAGTCTTAGGGTAGCCAAAGCCAAGTGAAATGATGCGGGGTGTAGGAGCGATAGTGAAGAGAATTGAGACATTTCGTGTCTGCTCCAATATCTTATACGTTTACGTGTTGCAAAAGATCACTTATATAGGCACCTACACAACTACAAGGCTTTGAAAACTAAAACATGTACAAATGGCATTGAAAAAGATTTCCAGGACTCTTGTCTTTGTCAGAAGATGCATCTTCTTTCTACTGCATTATTTTCGTCTGTCTCTGACGTACCGCTAACTGCTCTATTTATTCCATACGCTGCTAATGTAATTGCCACTGACGAAAAAATTCAAACCCCGTCATTCTAAGACTAAGTTTTACCTTTCATCTGCTAATAATGATTTATTCTTCTCAGATATCTCCATAAATATCACTCTTCTCTTATTTACACTGTTTTTACAATTTTCTCTGCATTTACATTGATGAAATATTTAATGTCCTGCATCCACCAAGATTGCTCATTTATTCTGTTTAGTAAATTGCATTTTTGATACTGTCAGTTCATTCGTTTTCATTTCCAATGACATCGGCTACGTGCACACTTATAATATCAAAGAGAGTCAAACTTTGAATTTGAATTGCAGAGAGGCGTCAGTAGCACTACACTTCCATGAATATAAGGTACTCTATGAGTCATGATGAGTGTAGGCTGACAATAAATACACGTATCCCTGACCTACTAAGCTTTAAAAGCCTTTTCGGCAAAAAGGTACTGCTGGGTTTACAAAGATGCTACATCATTCGTAGTAAATAAATTGTACAGTCATGTCATACACTCTGCCACAAAGATCTCATAATCTCAACAAATGCTGACTTGAAGCATACTAATATTAGCACAGCTTTTGTGTATGCAAATATTATTAGTATTTAAGGATATGCAAACTTGATATATACACTCTTATACTTAGAGACACCACTCAATAGAATCTAAACTTTCATCTTATTTACCTCTAAAACGTATAAGCCAATAGGGGTTCGTATTAATATTATACGTCGTATTTTTTTTGTTCTTTGGAAAATGATTTCCTTCCATGGAAAGGGTTCTTAGTGTATTTACGAGGAGGAATATAGTAATAAGGCACCATGTGAATTCATATTCGTAATTCACACAGCACAAAGCAATAATTTTATATTTTAGAATGTGACAACCTGAAAACTTATGTAAACGGAGTAACCTACAGTTAGTACTTAATAGAATTATTTTGGTAGAGATTAATTTACTGATCGCTACTATACAAAGGTATGATTTAATTTTCATTTGGAATTTTTGGAACAATAATAAGTTGTATGTACTACAATCCTAAATCTGCTTAGGTACACTTTAGTATTTGAATATACTAAAATTTGCAAGAAATGCTTAATATGAAACCTCGATATCGAAACAGATCTGGATTGATAGGTAATATTATTGAAAATGGATACAGAATTATATATTCAGATATTCACAACGGATTTTTCCATGTAAGAGCTTTGTGAATTAGTAAAGGATTTTCCTGGTATATAGATACCTGCTGTGTAGGATGCACTAAAGAATAAATTGGAGCAAAAAGGACAAACACCATTAGCATTTTAGGTTTATGGAGCAGTGAATTTGCAAAGCTAGTGCTTATGGACATGGATGATATGTAAAATGGAGTATCGGTTGAGTGTCCCAAGTTGTACCTTAAGAAATCTGAATTTCCCTGAATTTTCATTATTTCTTGAGGCTTGTCGCTTTCGACTTTCGAGTAGGGATGTAAATTATCCGGGAAAAGATCCGAGTCGGAAATGTAAAGCCGTCTTTGTTTATACAGGTAAAAGTACGACGGGGAGTAGTAATACGGAGGAAGGAGGATTGGTTGGGTTGAGCCTCGTTCTTATTGAATCATCTGAGCCTGGCTCGTGTTTTATTAGCAGCTTTCGTGTAGAATATGACGTTGTGGTTTGGCCGTCTCTGGCCTAGATGATTGTGTGACATTGTGAGTTTTTCTTCCAGGAATAGGGATATTAACGCTAGCGTAAAATGTCGAGTTGAGTTTCATCTTAGTACTGCAGTCTCGGTGTCTTCACTACACAATAGACATTGTATTTCGTATGCAATGGAGTCGTCTTCTCTGTAGCTAGGACATAGGAGAGCGTAATGCATTTGTACTATACAATATAGTGATTATAACTGTATTTATTATAGTGTGATATTGGTATAGTAAATATTAGGAGAGTCATAGGAGGGGAGGAACCCAAGTGTTTGCACAAGACGAGACAAAAAGTAAAAAGTTCAGTTCACGGCCCAATGTACTATTAAACATGGCAGCAATGATAAAGTGAATGAATTTATAAAGATGAGTTGACTATGTAACTCTATAAGATATAATAAAGCCCACGCCCTTCTTTTTTATGATCTTAAATATTATAGCCATATTATTATTCTGCTCCTGTATCATCTATCCTAAATGGGTGTAGTTCAGCAAGGCGATACGAACATAAACAGTGCACGGAATAATATTATCTATTAACAGATACGACAAGCACAGCCGACTTTTTACTACACAAACTCTGATGTGACATTCTCTGTAGTTTGTCTAAGCTCAAGAGATCCGCAAACAAGTTACATACGGAGTAGATGGGAACTACTCGCAAAAATGATGTACATTTTAGCCAGAATGCAGTAAAAGTTAATATTATGTATTAGGGTTAGACATGAACCTACTACTACCATGTATGAATATACCAGTGCACATCTGTCTATCCCCTTTCAAAGTGTAAATGTTTCAGAGAGTGTGTGCTGCAGTAATCTTTCCAAAATGTCTATAATAAACCATAAATGTGTACCATAAGCTCGTCTATAAAGAACTCAATGGACTTTACTCACTACCCAGTAAGTAAATAAATAAACTATGAACCAATCCTTGAATCTCTCATCAAAACTCTTCCCATCTTTCACATACCCCATATTTATCACTGCCCACTACTTACTTAACTTCTTACAATTCTCAGACTTTCCTATACAGGAATACTATCATTATTACGAGTTGACTGACATTTTTAGATAATTCTACTTGATGTACGAACAGGTACATGACATTATTCCCTAAACTCTTCGTCATTGCTTATGGTGAAATATTGCATTACTTAATTTATAGTATCTTTCTTCTTCCCATGTCTACAGAGCAGACTCAATCTAATAAGCTGTATATTAAGTTATTAGTAACATATAATATTTGCTACTTTGCTACACAGACACATTCACATACCTAAAATGGACATTACTAGAGCACTATGATTTTGAACGAGAAAATCCCACAGCATGCACATACAACTGTATCACTTTCAATTCCGTCAATATCTCAAACTCAATACTCAATTTTGGGTAGAACTTTAGGGAAAGTTAAACATTTAAAATTGATGCCATTTACTGCACTGCTTATAATTTTTTAGTGATTAATGGTTTTATTTTATAATGTAACTTTTGGCGCGTTGGGAAAACTCCAAAGCCCCAGTGCATCTTCATTTTCATTCGTAGATAAATATCACCTAGTTCTTATTTGTAACTCCTGTTGTGGCTTATTCGTATTCATAATAGCATAGAACACATCGTATGTCCATGGTTCGTTTTCGTTTCGTTTTGTAGGTATAGTTTATAATATTGGAGAAAATGAAAGTTGTTGTGGAAAGAGTAAATTCCGTGCCATTGGCCAATGTGTGTTTTCCAATGTAAGTTCCGGAGCCTTATAAAAGGTGCGTGCAAGAAAATTATTTTGATTGATTCGAAAAAGGTACTTACGTATGCAATAATTCTGTTTTATACAGGTGAAGAAAATTGGAGGCGGTGGGTTTGGAGAGATTTACGAAGGTGTGGACTTGGTCACGAAGGAGCAAGTTGCATTGAAAGTCGAATCGGCAAAGCAGCCGAAACAGGTGCTGAAAATGGAGGTGGCTGTTCTCAAGAAATTGCAAGGTGAGCCAAATTCTTCCAGTCTAGTCAGTTTCTCTACAACAATCTAGATATTTGTATAGAAGAAATGGAACTGCATACTTTTCTTTCGAGAACGAATTATTTGTAAGACGTAAGTAGATAGGTATACTAAGAAATGTATTATAGAAATCTAAATATGTATATCTGATCGAGGTCCAGTATTTGTATATCTTTGTAATAGAAAAGAAAATGGACTTTGGTATTATACATATAGCAAATATTATAAGTAAATCCATTCAAAATGTAGGAGATGGAGATAGGGAAGGGATTGACTAGGATAGAAATGGAGCGATATATTCTACTATGTGAGGGGAGGTGAATTGGGCTGGGCCAATTGGATCTGAATTTTCTTCCGAGAAAATAGAGAGAGAAGGATAATGGAAGGGAAAAAGACGCGGAACAGAGAATCCAATAAATTCCAAGTTCCATTTCCAACTGTTTCTACGTTGAGTGCTTTCTCAGGACAGACGAAAAACGGAGATAAGTGATGTGTAGCCAAAGAAGTTGTACCACTCTAAAGTATTCATTGAACTAACTTTTCTAAAGCACTTCCTATTTTATCTGCGAGGAATGTAATTACATGGATTTGTAGGGCAGGAGTTCATTATAGGACTACTAACCCTTTTGCTAAATTGCGATTTCTATTATCTATTATCCATTAACGACATAACCAAATTATCCTGGCTACATCTACATACTAAGAGGAAAATTCTAGTTACATTTATCAGACAAGATAAAGTCTTTAGCCACATTTTAACAGATATCAGTAGGAATAGCATTATTTTGTGGAACGAGCCCCATTATTTATGGCCTACTAATAATGGCAGTATTTTCAAGTCTTTAAAAATGGTCCAACTTAAATTGAATATCCGTTGTTAGTCAAATAATATTCGATATACTATTCCATGCATGGGATAATTGGAATATAATTTGGAGATTTTCGGTTAGCCTGTCTAAATTATTTTTTTTCTACGTACGTTGGATGTGTGTACTCTTTAAGGAATCGGTCATGAAGAACAAACTTTAACCTAGGCATAACGTATTCGGAGTCATTGGTGCCTGATTATTACGTGGTAATGTTATTCAAAGTCATGAGGTGGAAGTATAAAGTTGGCCATCCTTGACATTTAAGCAGAAAATATATTTCTATCTGCAGTAATGTAAATGCAAATGTAACTAACAATATTATTAGTAAAAGAGCAACATACCAACATGATGATGTTATATGCATGGTTGATAAACACAATACCAATAGAATATTCAGTGATGTGTGTGTACACAAGAACTATGGATCTCCACTAATAGGAGGTTGGACTCCAGGCTGGGCATGTAATTAAAACAATATCATGCAGCTACGTACTACTGCAGTTCTAAAAACTTTAATTTAAACATAGCATCAGTTCAGTTTTAGGTTTTTCGTCCGAATTAATTATTTTGAGTCCTTTTCCATTTCACTTGTACGTCACATTTATGCAAGAAGGATAATGATCGCCCCAGTGGAGAATCAAAAGTTTTCTATACGAATGCTCAAGTTTGGTTTATAGTTTATACAGTCGTTGCATCCAATTAAATCCGTAAAGGATATCATTTATATAGCAATAGATGACTTCTATATAATAAGTATAGGTACTTTTGAGCAACAAAGATAAAAGTTGCCCATACATAGCACAATAGAGGATTCTTGGTATTTAGTTCATTGTCAAAAAAGCAATCTTTTTATAATAACTACATAAGAACTAAGATACCTAAGTTCTTTTGAAAAAGATACCATTAATCTCTTCCTTTACTTCTCTGTTAAGTTGCCTATGATGACTTTTTTACTTGATATTGAATTGTGGCGGAAAATGGAGAAAACTCTTGCTTCTTTTGTCTAATTCTTTATTTCCTATTCACTAAGTAAAAGAAAGTTAGAGGAAGAAAAAGTGAGATCCAGAAGGGCATGGAAGGGTAAACAATGAAGTTAAATTGGAATTCATTCCTTGAATGTCTTTGTCGTTTGCGCTCGTATTGCCGAGTTTATTTTATCATATGACCATCTTTAACGCATGGAAGTTGTTCTATTTTAGGACATTAACATTAATTCGCTATTAACTCAGTTCGTACAAAGATTATTGTTTAGGTGCATATTTATTTTTTGGAAATCGGAATTTGTGGTCCGACACATCAAATATAATAACAACATTATTCTTCATTATTCTCAGAAAATCAAGAAAAGTACAGCATAGCATATCTGTAGTGCATCATTAGAATGGGCAATAAGGGAGATCTTCCAAAAAGTAAGGAATAGCGATAATGCATTATTATGTAATAACCTGCCAAACATGCTATAAATACGATAGGATATACGAGTATTGAGCATAGCATAATAGATAGTCGAGGTTATGCATTAATAGTTACTTAAGAGATAGTACGTACAAGTTTTTCTGTGAGACTGCTTGGCACCAACTCCTGAGTATCTGCACCTATAACATAAGTTTAAAGATACTTAGCAGTAGAAAGAAACTAATAATAATCTTCAAGGCTCTTTAATTCATTTGACAATCTTCGCCTGGCTACTGATACATAGCTTCTCGAACTCGTAAGTATTTTAGCTATCGAGAAGATTCGCAGGATCATAAAGAGTCTGTTCAACTTTATCACACAAAACTACTTACTTCATCCTTCATACCCTATGACATATGTATATCAGTATTAAAATACGCTATAGCATATTCACTATACATTAGCGTAGCACAAGAAGCCCGGACTACGTTTCAAGCGAACTATAGATATTGCAAATATGGAGGTTTAAAATTTAGTCAGCGAAAAGCTTGGTGACCGGAAAAATTGACGAAATTTAATAGATTGTCATATCAGTGACAGCATAGTGACACATTGAATCGATTGAAACTGAACTGCAAATTCGTAAACATACAGGTTTTAATCTAATATCTCTAATACTAATTACTCTGTGATGTATAAGAAAGCTACACTGCTGCCAAAAACGTACATTATATGTTCTGGATTTCGTATATAACATCTGGATGTGGTTATCTAATTTTCTGTGGAGCCAACTATTCCTTACATATCAGTTCATCATATATAGGACAGAATTTTATGTTTGAAGACATATAGGCCTAAAATCTTATAGCTAATCAGCAAGTTAAAAAGTGTCCGGTGTAGCTAATTCAATCGATTTTTCTGATTTGCTTATCCAAAGATAGAAAATTCACGAGGGCAGCTTTTTAGGAGAAGAATATGTTTTGCTCTTTATTTTAGCACTACGTCAGTTAACTTTATCATTGTCAGTGTGTTTATATATGATCTGGATGACAAATACCTTTTAATAGGACAAAGTGAGTACTTTTCGAAAGAAACTCCAATGGGTCTCAATATTTTGGTCAAGTTGAAATGACCTCAGTCGATTCGTTGGAGCCAGTCGGGAATTCACGAATGAAAGAACGGACGGTCGAAAGGAGTTGTGATTCTTTCTTCCTCGGGCGTGCTATAAATATAGTGATAGATAGATATTCCTACAACTGAACCCCAAAAAGGGTTTAAGAGGCTTGTCAAATGTGAAAAGAAAGTCATTAGGGTGAAAAATTTCACTTTTAGAAAAACTTAGTACTGTAGGAAGACAATTCCCCGGGGAACTACCCCGGGAGATACGGTAGGAATAGGAAATGCAGTATTGAATGTTCATAATATGTAGGGACTATAATGGTATTAAATGAAATTATGGGGCAAAATATGATGAGTGTGGGCATAAAATAGAAAGATATTGGGAGTGTGTTTTGTGCAAGTTCAAATAATGTCTGTGAGATATTTATCCGCAGAGTGCATCTCTAGATCCGAATCGGAGTGGTTGGTGTATAACTAATAAATACAGTAAGCAAGCAGCTCAATTTTCTGTATAAAAGAAAGTTTTCTGTCGACTCGGGTTTGACTTGACTGAATTGGTTGCGGTAGTCTGGTTCTCTCCGGCTTGATCTAGGTTACGTTAAGTCTGTCGGGCTTTGCCTTTACGGATGCTCTCTCTGTCGTCCCACCAGTCACTGAACTGACGACCATCAGCATTTTATTTCTTGCCTTCAACCTACTGTGGAAACGACAGTTCCTCTTTCTACCAAAGGAACTATCGTGAACATCATTATGTGCTTTATGGCATGGACTTCTCTGAGATAAATTGTACTTTCATCATTATGAACTTACTCCAGACAGCCGAGAACTAATCAGAGATATAGATAATAAAGTCCTTGACAGATATAGACACGAGTTGTACGGATACAAATTACTTCTGGCTCTGGAATACTCTGCCATGCTTTTTCATGCTTGATGCTAATGTATATAGGTATATCCATGTGAATAGACAGACACTTCAAAGATTTGACTGTGTCAACATTACTTCCCTTCGGGACAAAGTATATAGGACATTTTATTTAATAAAAACTGGTAAATAATAGAACATGAGATTTCAAGTGGATTCTGTGCGTCATGTGTAGACCGAGTGGAAGTGTCTATGACCTTTGGTGACTTTTGAAAAACAACTTCCTACTGAATTTAATAGACATGTTGATGAATATATGTGATAATATCTCAACATTTACGGTAATAACAACTTGTCCGAAAGCAATAATAGTCATGTGTGTGTCACATTGAAATATGTCATTACAATCTGTAGACAGTTAATTGTAATATTTATGGAATAGTTCGGCTAATTTTCAAACGAATATGAACTTCAAATTTCGTGTGCAAAACAGTACTTTGTAATATTATGTGAGTTTATTTTTTATTTTGTTCTCTAAAGATCTATTAAAATTACAGATAAATAATCATGATGACCATGTTTTAATTTGTCGATTTTCCAAGAATGAATTCGGGTTGTTAGTTTTGTTGGTAGTGCCAATGTTACTTTACGATTTCTTGGATTTTGTAGTTTCAGATAATATTATTCTTGGTATTGTTGAAACAGTTAAGCCAATAGTATTTGGCACAGGCAGTCGTTATTGACTAGAGATTTTGTTGGTTTATAGGATTTCGGGTATTTTGTAGGCTCTCCTCACAGAAATCCTATTTAACTTTTTGCGGGAGTATGCAATAGGGAAGGTACTACTAGATAATGAATATCTACGACATAGCATGCATAGACTTCACTGCAGTAAATGATGGAAATGTTTTCAACGGAGACCTATTTGTTTATCTTTGGTTTATTTACGACAGTGGTATTGCGTCTAGTTGGAATTGAATGACGATGGCACTGCAGTGATTATGATATGATGGAGCATTAATGCTTTTATTGTTCAATAGCTTTTAACTAACTAAACTGCGTAAACGGGAATGTGTGCAGTTAGTTATCTCTAGTGTGCGTAATGGACGCAGTACATAAATTTGACTGCGTATAAAAACGAGCATGAATGCGAGACTGGAAATTAGACGCATGTATTTGTTTTGCTCGCTTCCCTGACTTTGCAGGTTATTCTCTTTTTGTGTTGACTTTTTTTGCTTTCCGTTTAATGAAAGTCTCATCTTTGGTTCTTGGCTACATGCAAAAGTGAAAAGGATTCGAGGAATGAGGAATTACTCACAGGCAGTAAATTCAATTCGCTCTTCCCGTTCTTCAGTATTAATGTCTGTGTATATCAGCATAACAGATACACCATTTATTATCATTGTGTCTCCGCTTCCTATATTGTGCTCATAGGATTGGCCAAAATCAAGGCTTGAGTAAAGACAGACTTGGGTGAGACAACAAAAAAAGCTCAGCTGATTTTTTATATTTAGCTACGTTGTTCTTACGATACTCATAATATCTGCACACATGCAACTACTACAAACAGTGCCGTTGAACTACTAAGACATGCTTCAGTTTCCATTTCCCTAGGACCTTTACCCTGTTATATGCACACATATTGATATTTACAATATAGAAAATCTGGTAATGCAATAAAAGCTACTACATACAAATACATGCATCTATTTACCACTGTGGGACTTCTAGCATATAGAAACTGTAAAAGTTTAGCTTTATTCCTTTCGTTGTGTACTGAAATGTAATGGAGTATGTAGTAATCACAAATAGCACACCCTAAAGGCTTTATTAAACATCTAAAAAGCGGAAAATCCAAGATCATACATTTCATACTCAGTCCAAATATTGTAAAATACACTGAAAATTAAAGAAACCTGCATTTTAAATGTATGCAGATTATTAATTGGTTGGAAAAATAATAATAAGCTGCATTATAGTTTTACTTTGATGATATTATTTGAATTTGTTTATATGCGATGTATGAATTGTTGGTGACATAAAGGGTCTACATTTAAAAAATATACAATTCAATGTACCTGATATTTGTTATAGAAAATGAATCAGATTTTTCACTGCTTTAGCGGAGATCGTTACATGCAGTAGATAGAAGTAGTATTATGTTTATGAAAAGAGCCTAGGGTGTTACTGAATAATTTACGGTACACACGGGTGTAGATTAGTTAGAGGATAATACACGCCTAGAAAATAGCACTTTGACTTTTACAACATTCTCGACTAGGACGGAAGTTGAAACCAAATAAATAGACAGGAGAGTAGACTGAGTGAATGGAGCTGACTAACTGAGGTTCTTGTCTCAAGTTGATGTTTATGCCAAAATGTGGCCGTAAAACCGAAAAGGAAGAGAAAAACGTCAGTCAAGTCAGGGCAAAAGCAGGTTACAATGTTCTTAGTAGGTTGTAGGGTACTTTTTGAAGTTGAGGTGAATGTATGCTTCAATGCAATCTGTACCACCACCACTAGTAACTTATTGTATCTTATTCCTATCTCTCCTGTGCTTCGGTTGTCTTTGTCTGCCATCAGGAAAAATCAGAGAATGAGATGAGTGTGATGGATCACAAGTTTATTGCGTGTTGCGTGGCTCGGGTTCATTTTCTCTCTGCAAAAAACGGGTTCCGCCATTTCGGATTGTCTGTCTCTATCGATAAACGTCAAATAGCTTTTAAAATTTCGGCATTTTATTCGTGAACTACTGTTGGTGAGTACAGCGAGCGTGTATTCCTTTCGTGAGGAAACATTCCTATGCTGACTCCAATTTTATTGTTATTATTATGAGTGCGAACTGTGAACTACTAACAAACATTTCTCATAGAATTGACTACAAAAGTAAAAGTATAGTTTATATTCTCCTCCTTGGTTTTCCTATTAATTTTGTACTGTAATTTAGGGATGTCCTATAGCAATGATGATGTACAATCACAAATGATGTTATGAGCTGGTTTAATCAAGTTTTGTTGTAAATATAATGCAATTAGAAAGGTACATTTCTGAGTAGTATAAATATTTACATTTACAACCTGCAAAACAATATAGGCTAAAATTCCACTTTACTGAATCATAGCTTTTGATTAGATAAGTAGCGGAGATTGAATTACTGTTTACTAAATCGAGGTATTGGAATTCGCTGTTCTAGGAATATAGGACAGTAATTTTATATCATGCAGAGATGAATTATTTGAATATTTTAGATCCAATTAGTAAAGTAGTTGAAGCTTGAATTTGGATATACTTCTGGAAATATAACTATTGTAATACGCATGCCAAATACTTATATATAGTGCAGAAACAGCTTGGGGTATCAGTTGTAGTTGTAAATAAATATAACAAGAGGATGAGAGTTACAAGTTAGAATGTTAGTTATATGAGACAGAGTTCAAGCAACGGAAGGGACCTGACTTGGGCCTAATGTGGGAAATAAAACACATTCAACGTAATGTAATGCACTCCTCGAAACATTTATGTTTCAGAATGTGTACAAATGTTATGTGAGCATAAAGTAAAAGTGCATGTATGCATTCATGCAGATAGAGACATTAGTGTACTCGACTAGGCTCTCTTTTCTCTCATTTACTTGTTTAAAGTACATCCGGCATTTACTAGTTAGATTAAACAGTATAATAGCAGAACATACAGGAACGACCGACTGAAACTGAATGGGCTGAGCAGGAACACATTTCTTGTAATTCACTGGCTGCTTGACACGACTCGACAACAGGACGGCCTTCTTCCCTCGACTCATCCGACTCTCTACTATACTTTTGCTGGAGTACTTATTAAGATAAATATGCTATTCTTCTGCTAATGCGGATTATGCTAAATTCTAGCCAGACATTATTACACACTATTTTTACTCTTAAACTTTGGTAGTCTCTGTTTGTGTAGTAAATATAGTCTCATCACAAAAGGGAAGCTGCACTGACTCATTCCGTAAATATTTATTTCATTCCAGGAGGTAACTACGGTATGTGTGTCAGTAGAGATTTCCCAAATACTCCTTCCCGAAATATCAATCAATAAATAAAGGTTCTCTTTTTCATTCGAATAGTGAAATATCGTAGTAAAAAGACACTTTAGGAGATGTGATTATGTGAAAATGTTACTATTACATAAGTTGGCAAAGAGCAAAAGCCTAAAAGAAAAACATACAAGACAAACCTTCCCATTGACGTTTGTTTTCGCGTATTGCTTTTAAGTCAGGTTCAGTTGAGCTCAATTCTCTTTTGTGCTATCAACAACAACCATGTGTCTTTGCTAGGAATTTTTTAGGGCTATGCCCTTTCACGCAGAGTTCATTGTATGTAATGTCAACCTTTATTTTCTGTGTGGGTTATGTTTTTGATATGGGTAATGATAGGAATCATAGGAATCTATTTAGTATGTGCCAGTATACGTATGTACTTGTAAATGTAGAATCTTGTATTACGGCTATAAAACACTTTTTTAAAGATGTAATGGAGACACTTCGTCCCATTGAATATATTTATGTGTTAGTTAGCAATGGAAAACAATTCAATTGAGTTGAACAACAATATTAAAGGAGAACATGGCTTTCTACTCTCCTACTTCTTCTCTGGAGTCACCAAATTCTGGACGATTTATTTTTATTTGCCACTCCTTTCAATCCGGAAGTGTTTTTGTTATCTGCGTCCAACTAGTCTAAGCAAATAGGGAGCTGCATGCGTAATTGGTTAATCTTAACATGTCAATCAACCTGAAGACAAATTGCATACCGGACCGAATCAACTCACTGGGTAAATATTTAGCTTGCCAGAACGATTGCAAGGCAGATACAAATTTCCAACTAGCGTATCTCTAAACTCTATTCAAGACTGTTACTTTTACCATGTTAGCTCAAAGCTTGATAAAACGGTACAGTCACGCTTACTTCATATGCCACGTTTCTTACCAATTTTTTTTGTCAAAATTATAAGCTTGAGTTTGGTCTAAAAATATAATTTATATCACAGAAAGACAGAAATTTCCCTTTACAATATTTTCGTTCGCTTATTGCAATTTAAATTTCATTTCACATTGTCTCCAGAGCAGAAAATAATGTCTAGTAACGTAAAGAGAAATCTACCTACCAAATTGTATCGTAAATAATCTATATCTAGCTTTCTGGAAATGAACGCTTTTTAGATTCAGTAATCTCGAAATGTCAAAAATTGGAAATAAATTATTACAGTTAGTGCCATTTCATTATTTAATTGGCTGCATTTAATGCGGCCTTTTCTTGGCATTATGGAAAAACGCAACAAATTAGCGAAGGGACCTAAGTAGGAAAGTAAACCACTTTGACAATTCACTTTCTCACAGACTTCAGGAGGTAAGAAATTGCATCGTCTAAGAATTTTATTTGGGGTAGTGTCAACTTTGTCTATTAACCTGTATTGGATTAGCAAGACAATTTACTTTCCTTCCACATTAAATTCCACAATTACATTCTTTTCCCTTCCTATGTCCCATACTCTTACTCCAGCTTGCAATCTTTTCACTGCAATTAAAAACACTAGCGAAGAAAATTTGGTTGCAGGCAGCCGACTGGCGACTTCTAGATAGAGACCGAGATAGTTGATTCTCCAGGCGATAGAAAGTAGAGCCTATGACGCAAAATACATATTAGGTAGTAGATGATACTCTGGCAGTGGTAAAATTACCATAACATTGAACTCCCTAAAAAAGCTTTTATTTATAGCGAAATACAGGCGTACTTGAAATGTGGCGTGTTTCCTGAAGTCTTCGGAGTAATCAGCTAGCTCTAGCTGTTGTCTTTACAGTTCTGTCGGAATAGGAAAGTTCCTTTGGCCAAAACATCTAATTATTTTAGTTAGACCGTGTTAGACTGTCTTTTCTCGGAATTCTCCACATTGTTCCTTATCTACTTTTCTCTTTCGTCCTAATGGTATACTCGTGTACAATTTAACAAACCTCTATGCACTGTGACAATGTTAATGTGTTTTCTTAGTCATCTTTTGCCTGTGTAGTTTGTCTGCTTATATCGTTCTTGTATTTCACAAATATTACTCTCTGATTTATTTCAAGACCTAAGAAACTGGACAATCGTGACAGCTCTACTCGTCATACACATACGATAATACATTGTTTTTAGTAGAGAGGTAGTCTTTATAATATAGACATATTTCCATTTTCCGTTGTTTGACCTGACCTACCTTTTACTACAAGACTTATGTGCAGATGAAATTGCAATTCCAGCATTGCGAGGCGGATCTTGACGCAATACAAAAGCAAGACAGGATCTAAATTAGGAAAAGTGCTTTTTGATGGGTGAGCAAGTAGATTGTTGACATATTTTGGCACATTTCTCGTATCCAATTAGTGAGATGCTCAGCATCAGATAGACAGGGTTTATTTATTCGGCTAAATCTTCCATTTTATTGAGTACGGAACTAACATTGGATTTTATCATCATGTAACTGACACAATTATTGTAAATTATAATCTCGTGTTGTAGAAACCTATCAAATAAAGGTTTGCGATAATGTTACCTAAATCCATTTATGTATATTTAAATCATAATATACAAGTTGGGTACTTCAAATTGTATTGACTAGACTGGATTTACAATTCAAACTCCAAAGTAAACAAAACATTATTTTGCAATCCAAATGAATAGTTCGGGTGAACTACTAATGCAAAGTCTGCTCAAAGACTGAATACTTCAGCTTTGAAATCCTTTCCTAACACAATGCTGACGTTTGTCTACTATTTCCGATTAAATAGTTGAAAAACAAATTTGTTAAGGCTTAACTGTATAAATGGGTCTTCGTGTTTTATCTTGTACCGTGTATTTCATTGATTCTTTTGCTTTTAATACCACCTCCTTAAAATAACAAGGTTTCGTTGTATTATGAGTCCAAAAATAGAATTCCTCCTTTCCCTTTCCACTTCTAATAATTGTAGGTAGGTGCTAATGGTAGTAAACATGTAGTGGACTACAGAAGAAGGGAGATTCTGTTTAGTGATGTATATCAGTATAGGAACTTAATTTTGTAGTACAAATAAACACACGCATCTTTTCACATAAGGGTTCTTTCACAAGTTGAAGTAGAGGAGTATTTTGGTTCTCTTTTTCTCGTACATTTGCTATAGAGATTATGTGCAGACGTGCTCATATCTTAGTTTGAGTAAGATTTTTGAAAAAAGCAACGTGCTGCTCTAAATTTAGCATGAAAGTAAACTCTTGAACAAGACGGGGCTTATTTTTAGCCAAACAGGCATCGAGTATATGTATTTATTACTAGATGTATCTATTTTGTGCTTACATAACAGTACATTGTGCAAATGCTAACAGATAGGAATATAGTATACTATCAATTAGTATAAGTATTGGAAATTATAGTTGATATCTAAAGGGTATACATAAACAAGTGGATAGGATATAGTATGTGCAAATCTTTAGTATTTAGTACAGAGTGTTTATGCTTGTGATAAAACATGAAAAGTCAGTAAACTTAAGCTTATCTTCTGTAGTAAACTTGGAGATATAAAAATGTAGAAAATGTGTATAAGTGAATGTATCTTGTATAGATATGTTGGAAAGTGTTATGTACAGTGTTATCTCATAAAGTGGGGCTGTACATAGTTGTAGTTCTTGTCCTGTGTCATGTTATCAGATAAGCTCCTAACTTTTCGGCTGGCTTGACATCTCCCGAGTCTCTGATATGCACTTAAAGCAAAAGGAAGGCAGTCAAAAAACTCTTTCTTGTGTGTACACAGAATTCTTAAGATATCTAGGCAGGAGGTGATGTTCTTCCTATAGTATTACATATGCTGTTTATCTTGGTGGCAACACAACATCTACTTATACCAAGCCAAAACCGAACTGAGCAAAGTAAATACAAAGTTAATTTTTGCAACGTATCAAATTAAATGGGCTGGAAGAGGGTTTTCCCTTTTCATATCTGAAGGATTGCGAATGAGTAATGATTCCCAGTAGAATAAACTATTCCACGACTTTCATGCACTCGGATTCAGCACAGACTCCCACTCCACATAAACAGTCACTCTACCAATAATACTACCAAATACTTTGCAAGAAAGCAGGCAAAACTAAATAAACTCCTCAAATCAACCCTATGATTTATTTCCCATTATTTTATGAAGATGCATTGATACACATGTTACATGCTCACTTAAACACTCTTTATCTATAGCATTTCAATCACATATATACACCAGATTTAGCAAAACTTTTCGTATACTACCAAATGTATCAGATATAGTTGACAACTTGATTAATGAACATCTCAATTGTACTGAAGTTTCAAAAGGTCAGGACAATTGCTAAAAAAACTACTAAATGCAAACCTTTTCAGTCACCATTGACCTATTTTATAAGGCAGGCTACCAAAATGGAAATGTGGGATTCTTATGAATGTTAACGTTTCTACGTTGTAATATGCAAATATAAAAATTGGCCGAAATGTACCTCTGTCACTCAGAAATTCCCCAGACTCCGGGAATGTTTTGGGTGATAATCATTTGCATTTTACACATGTGATGAGTCTATTAATTTCCATGAACTGACATAATAGCAGATGGTATAGCAGGCGACCAAAATAAAATAATTCAAATTAAGTAGAAATTTTAGATAGCGAAAACAGTTTGATTCAAAAAGGAGGAAAGGTTTATTTATTATTTGTGTAAAAGAAAATGATTACCCGCAAATAACTTTCTTGAGTGTTTGAGAAAGACAAGTGAAATTACTTAATTTAATTATTGATGTATTTTGGTTGCAGGGAAAGACCATGTTTGTAGATTCATCGGGTGTGGAAGAAACGAGAGGTTTAACTACGTGGTGATGCAACTTCAAGGAAGAAATTTAGCAGAATTGAGACGAGCTCAACCTCGAGGTGCTTTCTCACTCTCCACAAGTCTCCGACTCGGTTTACAAATACTCAAAGCTATTGAGAGTATCCATGAAGTGGGATTTCTCCATCGGGACATCAAGCCTGTGAGTCCATTTTCTCAAATACGTACTCAGATGCACACCTAGCTATCACACATACATACAGAGATCGTGAGTGGAGCATAAGTGCTTTTAGGAGGATGATATCCAATTATAATGGAAGATATTCGCTGAGTCGACAACCATCCGTTCCCATCCATCCTGAACTACTGCTCAGTCGAGCGACCTGTTTTACTCAATAGAATCATATTAACATTTCAGATAGGTAATCTATACCCAACGAAATTGATCTGAAAAAATAGGGAAAACATACTAACCCATAGCAATGCAGTTCAAGAGTCCAGAGCATAAGCAAATGGGAATTCCGTGAATGCACTTTTAGTGTTCGGTTCAATTTCACATCCTTTTCTTTAGCTCTAGGTATTACATCTCTCTATCTGACGTAATTTTCTATAGTATGCCATTGCCAAATGTCTATAAGAGAATCAACACTGTTAAGCAAACCAATTTATTCTGGGTTCAAGACATATAAGGGCAAATCTATCTGTAGTACCCCAACCAACGTATTGTAAGTAAATTCTAAAGTGTTGCTCCAACCACTTTTTTATATATTGGTGAAATAGGGCAGTAGTTATAGTTGCCCCCTCCCCCCATTTTCCCTTTTGATTGCTCTTAGACTTTCTCTTAAGATATTGACTGGGGAATAGATTTTATTGATATATATGAACAACACTTTTATTCATCCCAAACGCAAAACTAAAATATACCCCAAGTAACCCTTTAAGGTACTTTACGACTTGAATTTCATCTGTATAATACTTATTTTCCCATTTTGTAACTTTCCCTTGGACTCCTTTCTTCTGCCAACTTTCTCCAGCTCTTGACATTATTAGAACCATGCGAGTTACAGTTTCCTGTTCCTTATTGTAACAATTATCTGTAGTTGTGCGTCATTGCTTTTTCCCTCAAGTGATTTCTACCACAGTTTACACAGTCTAAAATACTTTCTTTTACCTACACATATTTATTTTGGACTGGTTTGAAATGAAGTCATCAAGTCGTCGTATTTAAAGATGTTTAAACTCACAATTCAAATATTGACACAAGCAAAATATATTTTTGTGCTCATTTAATATGTAAATTGCTCTTCCTCAATTGGTACCAGGGTATCATTTCCTAGGAATTTAAATGTTTTGTTTAATTTTTAACCTATTTCTTCTTTTTTCTCACATTTTAAGTTATGAAAATTATTACCTGTATATGCATGAAAATGCAAGTTTGAACTTTTTTTAAAAGTTAGCAAAAACTCTTGCAGTATGCATAATAAATAAATGTATATCTAGTGATCAGCTGCGTGTGAATAAAGAACTGGAGAAAGATGTTAACGATTACCTACCCGTAGTTTAGATAGTGGATGTATAATAACGTGATAAAATATCGTAAGGTAGTGAGGCAGTAATATTTTGTAGTTTATCTTGTTTAAATACATTATGCATGTGTGCATTAGGTCTGATGAATAGTGTAGGTTCCGCTAGTGATCCATAAAGTGTCACTTGAATGTGATATGATCCTATCAAGAGGAAACAGAGCAGAGCAGAACATTAGATGAAGAGAAAGACAAAATAATCAAATGAAAAAGGCTGGATGGATGTTAAGTGAGAGATAGAGGCTGACATGAGAAAAGCTCTTATCATCTAAATAATAGCTTGCCTTTCACTGCCAAATTTATTTAAGAATTTGTCACAGTGGTGAAGCATGCAGGCTCCACCACAATACGCTGTAGGTAGTTTAATGTACATCTAAATTGCAAATTGGAGACTTGGCAGAAAACTTTGTCTATACATGAAGATAGCGATACGACGAACGTCATAACTTCCTTAGAGATATACTAAAATCCACTCTGCGTCACAAACAGGGAAATTTATTCGTGCAGCAGCACTCAACTACATATATGCCTATCTAAGCTTAAAATATTATAAACTTTTTATGTTTTAATCAAAAATCTACACAGTTATGGAATCACATGTTCCAAGCGTGAATTATTTCAGTTGAAATTAAAGTTTTAATAATAGACGCTGTAGACATAAATACCAGATGTCAATACAATGTACGTGACTCGCTTTAGAAACTGTAGTTAAAAGACCCAATCAATCTCCTTTTCAAGACAAGATTTTTATTAGGTGTGAATGTGAAAGCATGACACGAGAAAATAATATCTATCCAAAAAGATTCGTTTTGCATGTAAACTTTGCTAATAAACTTGGTTTATATAGGGCAAGATAGAGTTACATAGACACTTTTACTTTTCCAAATGAGTTATAACTATCCAAGTATTGTAGAAAAGTATCGCAACGATTACTTGTAGAAGTAATACTAAAAGTGAAAGCTAACTCACAGCTTGTCAAATGCAATTTTACTTTAAAACCATTGCTAGTATATACCTATACATTATACGGAGATTTTCTATTATACTATTATATAGTGGGTTAGAGCAGAAGGCACATTAAATGAAACTAAATCTTAGTGTGTGAGGTTAGGCTGGGTTATCTACCTATTTACTGTAATTATTATTATTGAGGACGACGAGCCCAACTCTAATTCCCCAAAGAGCAATAACAGATAAAATGGTGCCATGAATTCAAAGGCTACCTAATGAAACGAATTCTGTTACACGATTTACTCTGTGCTCATTCACAATCTGTGGGAATTTATTTCTTGCACCATAGAACTTGTTTATAAGAGTTTCCAACAGTAAAATGTAGAAATCTGTATGAGAAAACAGGGATAATAATATGTAAGAAGGTTCTGATTAGTATTACAATGTATGTTTTGTCTTTTTCTTGTTTGGGATTTTTAGTTTGATGCACATAAATACTACTATTAGCAGAGAGATAAGTAGGTAAGGGATTTTGGATTGAATTCAGATACAGGGACATGTCTTATAATTTATTTGAATGTGAATTGAATCGGAATAGGATGATCTTCAATGTTCATTTAGTTTTGTTTTGACAATTTACTGGCAGGTCAGACTGGAAGTGAAAGATGTTTACTAATGGATATTTTTGCCTGTGCGAGTGGGCCAAGCGTGGTGGAGTATCTAAAAGATGCACCTTGTGGATTGTTGAGTGATTTGTGTAAGAAATGGGCGTCAACCTGACAAATTGACAGAGGAAATTAGACAGGAGAAGAAATTATTATTTTATGTTTTCCCTTTGGAGTCGTACATTTGCTCAGATATTTGCTGAACTAATGGAGAATTCTGAATTCACTGGCAGTACAACTCTTCTAGTGTCAGTCAGGAGAATAAAAAAGGAAATAACTCGAGTTTCACCACCTTGAATGTGTTTCTATATATCTGAGTATATTTCCTTAGTTAGGCCAGGCCATGTTCCAATGACCCAATAACAACACAACGTAGAAATACTAGAAATGAATAGATAGTACGACGTTTACACGTATTTAGAGTAGACTATCTTAGTTTGTGTTTGTTTAGTATAAATGGCAAGTTGGATGTTTTCGTAAAAATTAGTGAGCTTTCTCCCTCCTTCCTTGCATAATATTTACTTATGTAGGTGTTATAAACATAGCATCTCTTTGACACTTTCGGTACATGTCTGGATAGTGTTAGGCATTATATACCTAAATGACATTACTGTTCTATTTGTGGATGTTTTCTAAGTGTAAACAAAATAAATAGTGAGGATAATATTTAGCGAAGCAGGTACACAACGTGGAAGTAGGCTAATATAAAGTTACGCAAAAGACTTGGCCAAATCCAGTTCCTATGACGAGTAGGCAGGGAGAAGAGATAGTTATCCTAACGAAAGGGAGTGTGAGATGGCAAGTTCATTTCCACGTACTCTCTAGTAGTGACACATAAGAAAGAACGTATCATTAGCAATTGTAAAAATTCTGAATGAATGAATTGACAGTCTAGTGCACTTGCAACTCCTTGGAACTTATTGCCTACCTATTTATCTTCGGGAACAAGTAGATCCCTTGTTAGACTGAGATCTTGATCCCTTTCCCTCTCTACCAAATGCAGGTCGGATGAAAACGAGGTGACGACATAAAGTGACCTCGAAATAAATTACTTACTCTTACTATTCTCCAACTCAAAGAATATCACTTAGTACACAAACATTCTTGTTTCCTCACTGACATAATTCTACATTGCCTCACACCGGTCCAACATCAGCTTTTAAGCAATCTATTGCACAATCTTCATAAAATTACGAAATTCTCTATTCTCTCCAAAAATGAAAATATTCTTATACTAACAAATCCATTGTACAACTAAACTACGTCAATTTATTACCTGAGGATGATGGTGAAATTAAGTTACTATCTACTTCCACCCCAATTTAGGATACTAATGCACAAAAGCGAACATAGAAAAGTAGTGGTGGTAAAACATTTGAAATTCAGTTATTTATTGTAAAGATCTGAAAATCAAATTGTCCATGCACTTTAAGTACTCAAAGGTACCTATTTATAGCTAATGATATTTGTAGTCTTGTAGTAATAGCTGGAGTGCAGTAATAGATGTAATGGGTTTTATAATGTATCGAAAATGGGCCATTTGGCCTGATATCCTGTCCCCATTGCTTTTTTTGGTTGGAAATATATCCAAAACGAAATCTGACACGAATTTTGTTGACTGGTGCAGGATGGATGGATGGAAGAGTCATTTGTCAAAATAAGAACGGAAACCCAGCGACTCGACTTACACTTTTAACGCAGAAACTCTATATAAAATGTACATAATAATACAAGACTATATACATGTATGATGTATTGAGTTCAGTCTTAATGTTACAGAAATACAACCGAGTTGGTAAACAATTCGTAAATGCCACACTCGAAAATGTTCATGTATGATTGCCAATGTACTTCTACCTTTAGGAAATGCTAGATTCATATGTCATGTCATTGGAAATATTTGTGTATGTGTGAATGAAAAGTTGAAGGCTAACCTGATCCTGATTTCCCTTTCTTCTTTGTCTTGCTTGACTTTTTAATTTGAAAGGAGGGTGGAGTCTATTTAAAAAGTAGAGTAGCATTTGTCTTATATTTTAAATATTTTTGGAATACTTAGCAAATTACAGGAAAGACATGACATTCGACATTGTACATAGCACAGTAATTAGCGTGTGTATACACTGTACACAAGAATTGAAATGCCACGTCACGCAAAACGGTGGAATGGAGTGCTAAATAAGATAAGAAAAGCTAGATCAATGTTAATGATGCATATTGGGGTTTGTGGCTTGCAGTCAAATTTTTCCATGGGACGACTGCCTCATACTTGTCGAAAGGTGTACATGTTGGATTTTGGTTTGGCACGTCAATACACAACGGCAACTGGGGAAGTACGAGCTCCTAGGGCTGCTGCGGGCTTCCGGGGTACCGTCCGATATGCGTCCATTAACGCACATAAAAATAAGGTAATAATACTCTCCTACAATAACAATCCTATTATCCCTAATGATCATTACTGACTCTTCAAGACTCTTAATACATTCTCATATAGCTCTATACAATTTCCCCTTTTCTTTGTTGACATCAAGTTTTCAACTACTTTTTCGTATATCTTTTGCCAAGCAAAAAGTCAAATGTCAGCACAAAGTAGTCAAAAACTAATGCAGTTTATAAATTATCTGTATTTGTGTCAGATAGTAATAGGAGTGTGTATTGTAGTGTTCCAGTTCATTAGTGGAAAGCTAAACTCGAAAGGTCGACCAAAAGCGGTTCAATTTAGACTTGTATGTCATGTCACTCTTTCGACACCATCTAAAATCTTGTTTCTTTTATTCCACCATTTTCTACCGTATAACACTACAGCCATTTTAATTTACAGCCAAAAATTGTGCAGTAACTAACTACGTACAACCATCAAACAGTAGTAGCTAGTAGAGCAGTGCGTGAAAACCCTTGTGACTGGTGGTTAATGGGCTGTGACGAAAAACACATTTGCATTGCAACGAATTACTATAGTAAATCAAACGCACCCAGCAAAACCGAATTCATTACTTAACTTCATATTTCATGAAAACTTTGTAAATCCTTTTTGTGGTTTTAGTAATAATTGAACAGTTACTACCGAAAATACCGGCAGCTATTATTATCTATGTGCTAACTACTTACAGCCTACAACGAAGAAAATTATGCGCATTTTCAGTTTATGATGCTATTTATTCTGACGTTAGCAAAGTAGCCGATGCATATTAAAAGTAGACAACAAAATTTAATGATTAACTACCTACCACTATTCATGTAATGTAATGACTACGTACTTTTAATGCGCATTAGATATCTAACAATAATCGAAAATACTAGTTTGTAAGGATTTTAATGAACATGATAATTTAATTATTGTGTAAATCTTTGATTATAAAAGATGTAAATGAATGTGATTGTTGTACTTTTCATAGGAAATGGGTCGACACGATGATCTTTGGTCTCTGTTCTATATGCTAGTTGAATTTGTCAATGGACAACTTCCCTGGAGGAAAATTAAGGATAAAGAACAGGTAAAACTTTCATTTAACTTATCATTCCTGCTATAGTATAGTTATGTTTTGCAAACATTTATTGACATACAGCAGTTAAGCCACACAATATTTAGATTTGCCTTTATGTTTATGGGTTACTAATAGTACAGATGTGTTATATCATGATTTGTTTAACTTTTGGCATATTGATTTTGCCTGTCACGAAAACAAGTCTTAATATGTACACTCTAATTTAGTAGTGCCAAAATAATAAAAACTGCCCATTACTTTTGCCATTGCCATTGCCCAATACACATTTTATTGTGGCTTTGTTCAGATTCAAGAACAACCATGCTACATGTAAATTAATTTGAACTTTTCACCTTCGTGGAGTTAATAACAGGTTTTTATGCATGTAATAAGCAGTGAAAATACATAAAATCATTATAAAGGTGGGATAATCACCGAGGAGAAGCATGAACATTTGTGTGTATAATAAATACCATCGTTTTGCAGTTTTCTTCGAGCTATATTTACTACTAGCGCATGGGAAATGAGATAAGCGTTGAAAAGACCTTCTCTCGGCGTATTAAGGGAATTAAGACTTATTAGTGTTATTGACCAAGACTCTAAATGTTTGCAGCCTATCAAAAGTCAGACCGGGCCAGACGCTAGACTAATATTCAAGCATAGTTTTGAAATATTTCAAAAAACATTTGGGAAAGGCTGTCTAGAAATAATCGTCTGTTTACGTTTTTATGTTTACTATTTAATTCAGTATACGTTTAAGTTTAACCTACTGATGTTTTCAAATTTCAGAACAAATGAAACAAGGAAATGTAAACCGAAAACTACGTAGTAAAATATTTTATGAGTTCATTTCATCCTGAACTGACTGACATGAGAGAAAGAGAGTTTTAGCTGTAGTTTCCACAGAGTTGGTTGTCGTAAGTAAATTCATGGAAAAGAAAAGTAGGTTCTTTAAATAAACATTCTGAGCAGATACAAACAAGTGAGTCAGTTGAGTAGCATTGAATAAAGTATTTTCACGGTTGTCTTCCTTCAATTCTCAAATCTACTGAATTCGCTTGGTGTAACGGACTGATTGCAACAAATCCGATGCCCGTGAAAGAAGAAAAGCGTGCACTGTCTCCTATTCTATCACTTCTGGTTCAGAAAGAACATCTCCAATGTAAACTCTAACTACGTCGTTCGTCATAAAATTTCAGTAGTCAGCATAGTTAGAGTTAGGTAGAAAGATACACATTTCCTTTCCCCGTAGGGCCCTTTTCTACAAACATACGATTAGTAATGAATTGTTTGTAAGTTGTAAAGGCAATTTCCGCCATACAAACGAGGAAATCAAAACTTGATTACAAAAAGCTAACTTCAAGGATTTCTTCTTAATTAAAAATCTTCTTCAAAAATGCTATTCATAAATACTACTGTATATCAGTTTACAAAGAAATTCTTGAAACGACTACTGGCTATACAGGCTCTATTGTGATAAATTCGTTTCTGAAATATTATTGTAGACCTACAGGATTGAATTTTAAAAGTCTCGTCTAAATGTATCCATGTAGACAAGTCGGCTAGTCGGCAGGTTTCTTTTATGGTGTCCTGATTTGTCTCGCTGTATCCTATCATTGTCACGATGTCATGCTATGCATTCATCTCAAATCTCAACAACTAGGAAATACAAAAGAAGAAAAGACAAAAGCAGGGATCACAATAATACATGTGAGATGTGGCAGATGAAAAAAAGAAACATGACATGTGTTTAGTATTATTTTACTAGAATGAACTGGCTATATAGATTACAAATGCATTGAACTAGAAGTATATAGGTAGATTTTGATTGCGTAAGATAGCTAACCTACTAATGATGAAAATCTATTTTTATTTCTATAGGTTGGCCTAATCAAAGAGAAGTACGATCATCGTCTGTTACTCAAGCACCTTCCTTCAGATTTCAAGCAATTCCTGGACCATATACAAAGTTTGGAGTATAGTGATAAACCTGATTACGCGGTAAGCTTATTTTATCTTGTACTTTACTGCTACATAACTGACAACCATAGTATCTTGTTTTTGTCACACTGCATGTTCGTGTCATAAGCTTAGCATTTTCAAGGGCAAGGAACATCCTCCGTCCTTCTAATAGCACACTTTGCTTTATAAATCAAAGATTATGTCACGAATTTGCAGTGTGTGCACTTGACATAAGCTCATGGTGACAATTTTCTGTGCAGGGATTCGATCTTGAATTTAACTCTTCCTTAGAATTTTTGTTTTATTATGGAATTCATGACGTATACGACCATTCTCTTCAGCCACATCACTCATTATAGCACTTGTACACAAAGCAGATTGAACAGCTGAACTAAATGGAAAAGCAGCAAAGAGTATTAAAGGAAATTACAAACACATTTCAGAAGGATGACTGCATATTAGCACATAATTCACACTCCTAGCATTAGTACCTACTTATCAGTGTCAGACGTTGAACATAAACCATCACATGAGAACTCTCTGTACCAAGTTCGCATATTTTGTGCTGTCTATGAAAATCCTTTTGAGCAACTGAAATATTATAGCCATACACTGGGAAAGAAATGCATTAATACTCTATTTCGATAAGTTCATGTTGAGCTAAAAAGCGTGTTTCCCATTTATATTTGTCACTTAGAAGTACACAGCCGAGCAGAGTGTTCTGCTCAACTCAATTGAACTTTTTTACTCCAGACTAATATGTAATGTAGGTACGTATTAGAACACATTCACAGGCTATAAGCAATGAAATGGCAAAAGCAAACATGCAGAGGCAAGAAAAGTAAATGAATTCAGTAGAGTCAGAAGGAAATTGCATGTTTTCTCCGCGGAGAGTTTATTATGACATGACAGGCCACGAAAATCTAATTTCTTTGGTTACCTTTTAGCTATGTGTGCTATTTCGATATTTGCACTGCTGCAGGTAGAACAGAGACATGTGTTCTATTTCACTCATTTATTACGTGCTAACACATATATCTGCTCTTAGATAGTTAAATAAGAAAATTAAAAGCTAAGGCACGATTCCTTCCTCTGTAAGTTACGTCATTACTTATTATTATAATCTTCTTCAACTTGCACTAGAAGGGCTTTCCTTAATAATATTATTAACTGCGTCTCTCATCATAACTTAAATCGTAGAACTACAAAGTAACATTTATTACTACTGATCAAATGAACTTCATGGTGGATATAAAAAGTATAGACTAAACACTTAATAGTAAAGTAGTTATATGTGCAATATGAATTTACTTAGTTTCGGTCTAGTTTTTATATGTAATTTGATAAGTATAAATAAGTTGGTATATGATAGAGAAAGTTTGTGAGCCTTGCAATCATGTAATAATGTTTTGTGTATTGAATTAGGAGCTATTTCTCATGAATAGAATTGGTAGTGGAATGCTGTAGAAAGCGAGACAGAGTTTCAAGTTGGAAAAAGTTCTGAATTTCAAAATGACAGCGGATGTTTTTGAGAGAGTTGTCTTGGCATAACAAAAAGGCTTTTCTCCATCGTTTTATCTGCACTATTCGGTTGGGAATAGGCGTCAGACAGATAGAAATGCATATCGACATTTAGTGCTACTGCAATTTAAAGGTGAATAGTGTAGTAGTGGGATATCAAAATTCAATGGTATAGAGAGGAGACGACTAGACTACTCAGTAGTAGTCACTTGTTAATAGGTGCCTACATTGTGGCTGTGTTCGTGATCAATAGATAGGAGAGGAGGGAAGGCTAGAGACGAACACCCAGAATACTAATGGGAGCTGGTGAAAGTAGAATAAAGGTACATTTAGTTATATCTTGTCGATGCCTTTGCTTTTTCTTGTATAGAACAGCGAAACCAAGTCATGCCAAAATATAGCCACGAAGTGAAGCCAAATGTTGCTTTCTTTCACGTAGTCTCTAAAGATCTCGGGTAGATTTCGGGAAACACCGCGCACTCAGCTCAGCAAACCAATTACGAACACCAATGTACGTTAACGGCCAGAATGTACTGGTACACAAAAAGGAAAATATGAATTCTACCCAGATCAGGTTCCCAGGAAAATAAAAATGTTCATGAAAGCATGTCTGTAATAATGTGGCGGTGGCAGAAGTCTCATTTTCCATCTCAAAACAAGTATTTATGCAATTTCAATGTTGCTCCCCTGCAGTAATTTCATTTTCCAATATTTTCAATTTTCCACTTGAAAGAGAATTTGCCTCTGGATTAGATTGGAATAATAGACAATGCAATTCCACCCAACGCAGTCCCTGACAGTCTCAGACCTTCCTATAGTATTCCAATATTGCAAAGAAGTGCATTGGAGCATGCAACATTTTTAACAAAAACTCTGCTATTCCCCTTTGTTTCAAGAGCTGACTACTATACAAAGGGTGATAAGTGAGACTTTTGCCTGCCGAGACTTCTGGCAATGTAGAGCAGACACGAAATTAATATTAATGGGACAAAGTAGATTTACTGGTGTACACTAACATTGACTCCCACTCATTTTCTCTGACGTACTCTTTCAACTGTTGAAATAGAATTCTCATAATGTTATTGTTTCTCTGTAGATGTTAGCCGGAGTATTTGAGAGATGTATGAAGCGAAGAGGTGTAAAAGACTCGGATCCTTTCGACTGGGAGAAACTCGCACCTGACAATAACACTGGCGGAAATCTCACAAGTAACCCGCCGCCTGCAAGTGTCACCAAGCCATCCGGGTGAATATTTTATAACCTAAATGCCTTATGCTGCCTTAAGTCGTAATTTAAACTTTCTCCCATAACTTTTTCCGGTTCATGTTCATATTTAATGAGTTTAGTGTATAGGGAAACCAAAAAGCTATTACTACTGTTATCCTAATAACCTACTTGTACCTGTTTAGTACATCAATACCTTATATATTACGTTCATAGAAATTACAGGTGTGGGCGTCTGAACATAGGAAATCGAAAAACTTTGATATTTCCATTATGGAAAACTTTGACCATGTCATGTCACCCCATTCAATTAATATTTATGGATTAATATTTCCCATACTATATACTGTTCCCGAATTTTATCCATAACCTTGAAACGGTACAGATCAAGTATTATTATGCCTACTTTATTATGTAGAAAACGTTTCAACCTTCATTTGTAGGGAACTGAATTTGGCGTGTTCTGTTCTAGTTCCCATGCTGCATGAAAATACAAAAATCACAATATTATAGAAGGGAAATAAATATCAAAGGATATTTCCTTCAAATTCTTCCACATGATGATCCCACAAAATATATACCCTCTTGTAATGGCTGCCTGCAATGTAATGCATTTTTGCCCTTAGAATATTTTACACCCACGAACGACTTTTCCCAATTTCTATTTTTGAGATGAGGGAAAGTTTTACTTAGTCAGCACTTTCGGAATTTGGTCTACATCTTTTGTGTTGACAGAGGCAATCAATTTTTATGCTATACTCTAGGCCAACAGTCTCTGCCAATGGATATTCTCAATGTTAGTGCATTTTCACAATACTCCATAAATGAATCGGTCAGGTCAAGGCAAATTATGTTATGTCAGTTGCTAAAAATTTATTGGACCGATTATGATTATTTAATAGGATAATCACATTTGTCATTCTGTTTGGCTAGCAGCCATTACTTATGTCATCATCTACACAGAGAAACTCTCGTTTACACAGAGCTCATAAATAGAAATTAGTTTTATTACGACAACGGGATATTATGCATTAGTAGGTAGGGAATTAAAAGACTGTAATCTACTTACGAAGTTTAAATAGATCCTTAAATAAGTGAGTAGTAATCCTAAAACATTTCCTTTTGATTAGGTTAAGGTTTTGATGAATAAATAATTGATTTCAATGTTTGTGTCCTCAGGCTGCTTACTACAGAAAATGCAGACGAAAACATTTTGGCCAGTTTGGATAATAATCAAGAAAATATTGAGCCCAATGACAACAAGCATTTAATCGAGGTAAGGCACATTGTAGAAATAAAGCTAGTTAGAGTACGGCTTATCTTATCTTTATGTTAATTGGTTAGTCTTAGGTATTTTCTGATGAGAAATCGATATTTCTTTTAAAATAGGCTTAATATTGATGTTCATGATTTAGGGACGCTTGGATTACGACTCGAGAAGAAGACGGAGACGTGAAGCTTATCTGTTGGATAGCGTCGGAGGAAGTGGTGTTCAATCTGGAACACTTCCCGTTCCAAGTACTGTAAACAATCAGAGCGAATCTGCCAAAGAGAAAATTTGTCACAACAACAATATTGTGGAGTCACCTAAAAGGAAGAAGAAGGAAGACACAAATAAAATCCAAGATGACGGCAGGAAAAAAGACACCGACGAAAAGGAGGACCTTCAAGAAAGTGGGATTGAAATTGAAGGCGATAATGTCATGCAGGTCAGTTGTTTCTCCTTTCTTTCATGATAGTAAATCAATAGTAGTTGTACTGTAGTTGAAACAGGAAGCATTAGGTTGAAAGAGAAAATTCTAGCGTATGGATGTGAGAGAAATGTCATTTCAAATAAGAATGCACTGACAGAAAATACTGCATCAGACTTTTCTTTCTGAATAACGTGGAACTAAATGAGGTACATATCCAGAACATGTTCATACTTTGTATTTATCTCAGCTATATACCACAGACAAATGGTTTTGCATTACAATGAAAATGTGTCAGGCAAGATCATTTCCCATATTTCGGGAAGACGATGTGACATCCGGTATATTTCGGAAGTATCTTCGCATGTCTAGTAAGGAGTTTACTAAGTTAATGACAGGAATTCGAAGGAAGACAGAATGAAAAGGAGTTTATAGCTGCAGTATAAGTTTTTATGGTTGTGACATTGAAGGAAGGAGTATATTTAAATGTAATTGGTTGGATATAGGTGAACTTGAGCGGAGCGAAAACTCCGGAGATTGTGAAACCTACACCAACTCCACGGCAGGTGCAACAACATCGAACGAGCAGTAACAAAGGTCTTGTGAGGTTGCGATTAACATCTCAGCAGGATGATACAACGGAAGCGGATGATGGGCATCCTGACATGACTAGTCCGCGTATGAGAGAAGTGACTGACGCTAATGACTCTTATGGATACGACTACGCCAAAGGTGACTGTCGCGAAAAGATAATCATAGATATTGTTTAGTGTTGTTGGATAGAGGATTGTGATGCGGGTATTTTAATTAGGACGTGACGGAGTATCCCTACAGTCGTCCATGGATCCAGAATCAAAGGACGTTGAAGGTTTCACCGCCATCGCTAAAGACGGTCAAGGTTCTGGGGCTGGAGGACTGACTGCCACTTCTGCCAATCCTGGAGCTCCTCAGCTAGGACGCCGAATTCACGGGCACGGGCTGAGTCGCAGTCGGTCAGGAAGAGGAGCTCGTCCTTATTCTCATCCACACAGTCATCAACATAAAAGTGGAGACCACTCAATTACCCAATTTGCTGAAATCGATGATGCGAACGTGTCAGCTCTTCAACAAATCACTCGCGGGGGTGGAGGACTCACGATGGCTTCTCAGTGGAAGTCTCAGTTTGATGACTCTGAGGAAACTGACAATGAGTGGAAGGGGGCTGAGCCTTTGCAGAGTCCAGAGCACAAACTCGTCTCCATTAGTCAGGTATTAATATGAAATACGTACTAGTAATGCGCAATTTTAATCTAATCTTCTAATACACCAAATACCTTACTAAACCAGGACTTATAAATACTACTCTATTTATTAGGTACAGTATACAGGTAGCCCTGTATCTAATAATCTCCACTAATTATGTATGCAGTATTACTACTACTACTACTAACGATAAGTACAACCTACAATAATCAATCAGTCACGAATATTTTCATCAGCCCATCCCAAAACCCTCGTCAATCCAACCAAACAAAATCATTATATCCATTTTTCAAGTAAGGTTCTCTTTCGAAATTGCATATAGAAAAATCTCTTGTCAACTCTATACAATGCACTATATCAGTTTTCACAAGTATTTCAACTTTAATTTGCTTTTACACCCCAAACAACTTAAACCAACTCTCTAGTTTAGCGCACATAGTTTCCCTTTGTGCAAATACTTACATTATTGATTCATTTACATTTCTGTGACGATTTGAAGTGGATATATTACTAGTCTTATATACTTCGCTGAAGGAAGTCCATGTATATAGTACCTTTCCTCAGATGCAATTGAAAATCAAGGAATTTAGAATCTGTATATTATGTACGTATGTAGAAAATTACACTTTTTGAGCGTACGCACTTTACCTTTGGTAGAATATTCTTGTCAATGTCGTAGGCCGTAGATGTCAATGGCTCGTTCCTTCGTTTCGTTAATTACCGTTTACATTACCCGTAATTATACCAACATACCTTACTATCAAATGCACCATTTCCAAGAATCTATCGTATGCGTGTGTAAGTTGCATATAATATGGAATGATGCACATATTTCAATTTTTAAATGGAGAAAATCAAGGATTTTCATAATAGTTATTGTAATATGGTATGTGGATCATCCATATTGTTATATTTTTCGGTGATAATCAATATCCTTATTCCTGTTGAGCAAATGACCTCAAAGGTTTGGTTCCTACACGATTACTTATTTTACACGTACAAGCAGTTTTTATATCTTGTATTTGTTTTTTGTCATGTTTTTGTTCGATTTTACTTTAAAGGCACTCGGCTACACTAGAGGAAAATCATTGGAAAAGATTCCTACAACTACTTTGACTCTGACTTTGCCTTCTAGAAGAATTTGCTGGAAGAATTAATTTTGTTTATTGCAATCACCAATCTCTAGACACATTTTCCCTAAAAATAGATTAATGGCTAGTAAAAGAGAGGTAGGTGATACGTATCTTTCAAATAGTAGCTTTTATCATTTGTGTATATTGATACTGAATGACAATTTTTGATTTTTGGTCATTTCTGTACCCTTAATATAATATTTACTATAAAAATAGCCTTAAAAGTAAGAATGAAAAGAGAGAAATACTGTTCGTGCCAGGATTTGGCTGTTTTGTTGAGATGAATGTAGTTTTCAATAGTGCAAATTATTATTACAATGTCTCAATTAATATGGCACGTGCACTGATGCACAAAAGAAACGAAGAGAAGGAAAGCACAGATAAGGGAGTCAATTTTTAGCTTTCTTCAATCAATCAATGTAAATTTTTCACAAACGATCTAATGATCGCGTTTCACAAGAAAATTTGTGCTATTTAATTATAATAATCAATAAATTACTGTAGTATAAGTATTAGTACTGTTAGTTATACCTAATAGTTAGTCTAGTAGTTTTCTTGTTCAAATATTTTTCTATAGTTTCTGTCCAGTAGTATATGGAGAGTGAATATTGGTCGACACTGCCATTTCATTCTTTGGAACTATTACTATTTTTCCTGTAACGCATTTGATAAGTAGTAGAAACTTATTTAGCTTAAATGATAATATTATTATGAATTGGTTTGACTTTTACATGTAAACTATTATGTTGTAATTGTTGTTAAAACTATTATTGTGATATGTATGTGATTAAATAAGTAAGGTCGTGCCGTGACGTTGCAATGCATGAAAGTTTTGTTTATCTCGTCTTTGTCAACTATTTTATGGAAAACGCAATAAAATACCAATGAATTTACACTGCCTTTTTCTTTCTTTCTTTCATCTTGGAAATAGTGACTACCCCTTTCCGTTTCTAGTAACGTCCATTTATGCCTTCGGTTTACGACATTGATTCAGGAGTTAGGCTTTTATCTGATAGCTATTCTTGGCAATAAAATGCCAAACGGTTATATAGTGGTGTGTACGAATATTTACCATAAGAACCCACACATACGCTTTCCAGCTTGATTGTATCCTTTTCCTCCGTTTAATTGGTTCGATTGGTTAAATAGACGCAGAATGAGGGAGATGGCGGACTGCAAGACTCTGGAGAAAAAGGAACCAAAGAAGCTGAACGTGTCAGGGAAAAGGAAACCCCTCACTCCATTGATCAACAGATTTCACCGACTAAAGTGAGTCACGTCATCTCATAACCTGCCAACAACCAAATTCCTTCCGTACATTATCAAAATCCATCATCAAATAATTAGTCATAAAGTCATATGTTCAGAGAAATCGCATATGCCATGCATATTACCTATACTTAACATTACATTATCTCTTCAGCATAATATTCCTAATGCCCGTAATTACAGTTACCATCTGCTACTAGTTTACACTCCTGACTCCTGACAGAAAATCATAATGCTTATACTTTGTACGCTATCTGGCATTGAACTCGCCGACCTTGCCTTATGGGACTACAATATTTGCATACTTAACTTATTACCATGTCCGCAATAATGATATCTTATACTTGCAGGATTACCGTAATAATGCATTACCTCATTACTTAGCTGTTTTTAATCCCGTGAAATATTTTCCATCGATTTTGCAACTATATATATGCATATTAGATATATTTTAGTGATATACTATTATAATAGGGGCACAATTATTTTGTAGAATATACATGCTGTGATAATAACGCATAAAAGTCAGTCTGGAGAAATATATTATGATAGCCCGAGTCATCACAGAATTATAAGTATAACAATGTAATTGCTTTTATTAGGAAAAGTCTAAAGAGGTAGAAGGGGCCGAGGGACCTCCGAAAGAAAGTAAAGTTCGCAGCCGACCTGATATCGCGAAAGTAATTCCAACGTTGACAGTGGGAGAAAGCGGAAAAGAAGGAGAGCCGGATGGAGGAAAAGAGGGAATAACTCAGGCGAACGAAACCAAGTTTGAACTGGTGGATAAAACTAATTTAATGTCTTCGTTGAATTACTTGGATTTAGAGAATCCGTCTGGCCTTTCTGCCCTTGAACAAACTTTGCCGAAAGTTTGGAGCAACCCAGAGATCTCAGAACACATACGGTGATTATTTAAGCCCTTTCTTCCACCCCCGCTCTTAAACACTGAGTTTAAATACCTATTGAGTTCATGATTTTAAATTCCTGAATTTCAGACCTGGTTTAGAACCCCCGATAATCCAACAAGCCGCCTTCGACGAGTATACTTATGAGGTTGATGTAACAAGGAATGTTGCTTCCAAACAAAGGACTTGTGATAAGGAAAAGCTCAATGAAGGTGCTGACGAATCCAATTTTCACCGAAGCATGCCTGTGAGTTTTTCTTTTGTTTTTGTACACTTTTGAAAAAAGGATTAAAAATTGGCAGTGGCTACAACATTTTGGATTTCGCAGGCTTTAAATAGAATATACTCCGAAGAGGCTGAGACGGAAAACCCTGAGATGGTCGCTGGACGACTAGAAATCCGTGTTGTGAGTTCCCCCGTTCCTGACAAAGACACTAAGACGAATATTTCTTCACCTGTACCTCAGGAGAAAATTAGTATTGGAAAGTCAGAGCTGGAGAAAGCAGAGGAATCATTCGCTAACAAGGTAAATATTATATAACTATAAATATTGCTACAGCTGATTGTCCCGAATGCGAAGCTTGGAAATGCTGATATAAGTTCTTGGTTGTAGGAATCGGAGAATGAGAAAGTTGTAGTATTTTCTTGCTAACTAGTATTACTTTGTATTATTTTTTAGTGCGATTTATTGCAAGTAGATGAGAAACTCCCAGTGTTGACAAATGGCTCTGCGGTTGTGACAAATAATTCTTCCTCTCAGCCCAAATTGCTCAAGAGCATTTTGAAAAATAAATCCGACAGCTCTATCGGAGAGAAAGCTATTCGAATTGATACTAAATTGACTGTCCGTCGTGACTCAGGTGAGGAAGGAACTAATGACACACCTGATGTCAACGTACCCAATCCAGAGTGGCCTCCTTCGAAAGTAATCTCTTTAGCTGAAGACTTTCACTCTGCAAGAACTCAATTACCTGATAATGGGTGAGTCAGAGAAAGCGAGCTTTCTCTTTTGTCCTCGTTACTACACAATCCTAGTAATTATGTACTTAATTAAATAGTTGTATTAATATAATAACAATAAGTATTTATAGTTTGATATTTGTTGACAGCAATCGTGTAGGGGAATCTGAGCGTTTGCAATTTAGTTGCAATCCAGAAGATATGTCGGTGTATTTTGACGCAACGGCAGCCCTTCCACAGGCTAACAATGCATTAGATAATGATTCATCTGGATCTCATCCTTTAGTAGATAATCAACCATTAGCTGCTCCTCACGCAATTACTACTAGCAAGAGCAACACAAATGTAAACATCATGTTGGGCCAGGGGGATTCACCGAATGTCCCTGCACCTATCGACTCTGATCAAATTATTGCACCAAGTGTAAACTTAACTCTTACAAATAACGGATTGGCCTTCGGGGGCTGCACCCCTGGACTCCGTCGAAGACGACAAGCTAGTGAGAAATACGTTACGGATGCATCCCAATTAGGACTTAGATTTCAACGAAGACGAAGACATAATGCTGGTAGTTTTGAAAGTGCTCAGGGCGGCTTTCTAGGATGTGTTCCTCTAACTGGAGATGTGGACGTACTTACCAATGCCATTAATCATAAGTCAGTTCCCAATACTATCAATCAGTCTTTTATAAAAATATACTTAAGGATAACAATTACATTACATTTATCATTTCTCAGTGAGGAACGAGGTGTACCTAGTCATTTAATTGGAGAAAGACCATCGGGAGCTCCTGAAGACACAAGTTCGGATAGTAATGACTCGCCTCCGGCTCCTGCCCCTTGTCCACCTCCGGGTGATCCTCCTCAGCCAGAATTACCGTCACGGTTAGTGAAACGTCTTAAACTATATTTATCTACAAAGGTTTTCAGAGGTCTAACGAATTGTTTGATTTTTTAGATTCAGACGTTATGTGAATCCTGACAAGTCCGGTGGTAAAGATTAGCATTAGCTTTATACTTAAAAATAATGGAAGTTAAAAATGTTCAAAAGTTAAAAGATGCCTAGTTTTAAGCTATTTAAATTGTGGTTATCGCTCGAAACTCGGTCTTCAGAGGGCTAAAATGTAATCTAAATGAAATGGTACTAGGTTATTGTGTTTAAAACTTGTAAAATTATAAAATAGTTAAATACGGTAATCTTAAGTAAGCGATTACCTTTAAGTGTTTAACTGGCTCTAGTCAAATACTTTTACGTCATGCTGGAAGCAAAAAGCAACCCATAGAAGACATGCAACATTTTTGACCCTCTCCAAAGAGATATGTGCTGAAAAATGTCAAGACAAACGAGATAATGAGGAATCTCATGTAATCGTAATAGTCAGTATTTATTTTATTTAGCTAATAAGGAGCCTCCATTTCATAGCGTTAGGTTACCACTTGTATCGGGACCCTTATTTTATCCGAGTGAATTGTTATGGTTTGACTTATTGTTACTCTTGCTATTTGTTAGCTAGTTACTTTGTTAATTATCTTATGACTTGTGTAAAACATTGAAAAAAATTTTCGTACTAACAAAATTTGTCCTCATCTACAAATTGTCTACCTAATAGAAATAACTGAATCCGATCTTTTGAGGATGTCTTACTATGTACTATGATTTTATATGAAAACACAATTCTACAAAAAATGATTGTGTAAATATAAGTTCTTTAGTTAAAGTAGGATTGTAAAAGATGACTCACAGAACGGAGATAAAACGCAACGTAAATACTTTGTAAATAATAACAATCGTTAAACAAAGTTACTGAATAATTTAAAACGTCTCCTCCAAAAGGCTTAAGGTCCCCTTGCTTTTAAGTATACCAACTACATACAATTGCAATTTTAGGTATTTATAATATTACTAATACACTTGAGTGTAAAATGACATGGTCAAATGTGACTAGAAGGGTCGTTTATTATTAAGAATGTGATTTAATGAGGCATTTCTACACACAAGTCAAAATGATAAGTGAGATTTACATAAATGTATAAGCAGCGGTACTATAGCGGATAAAAATGTCTAGTCTTTGAATATTCTGAGCTGATATGAAGATGTGAAAATCGTGAGTTGCATAAGAAATGCAACCCTATGGACTATGTACCTATTTCTAGTAGCGTAATTAATAATTTTATTTGCTTCGTTATGATGTAGTTCCAAAGGTACATACACTAAGCCATGCGGGCTATAAGGTTGTCTATTAACATGTGTTTATAAGTATAATAACTAGTCAATAGAATAAATAATGAATGGATAGAGCCCGGGTAAATTCTGGTCAACACAGACAGTTTGCCAATCATCTTCATACTTTCTTTTTCTTTCAACTACAATAACTGTCAAGGTCATTATAGTCATTACCTTTTTAATAAATATTATACTAAAGGATTTGTAGTCTATAAGCTGGAATAATAATACTTCAACCTGCCTATTACAACTACAATTCAATAATAATCTACAAATACGTACTTAAAGTTTCACCAATTCCATTCTAATCGAATAAAATTAAGATTCGGAGATCTAATGGTAATAGCGCATATAAATATTAAACCAGCACAGATTAATCAAACACATAAGAAAACTTGTCTAGTAAATTAATAATAATTCGCATGAATCATGAAAACTATAGATTTTCATTATCTTACAATTTATGCATGGAAATCAGAGAATCATTAGGTTAAGTATAAATTAAATATGTAATTGTTTTGTAACAAATTACATACCTAATGATAATACTTGACAAAAATTCTATCTATAATAATATATGTACACAAGCTCATTAACTAAACATAATCTCATCGCCAGTTGCCAATGAATTCACCGTATTAGTTGTACTAAAGCACTATTTGTATAGTTATAACAATGCATTTTAAGACTAGTACTTACTATCTGTTGATAAACTTTTAATCAAGCTGTATGTGTAAAAATCCTACATCCACTTGATTTGATGTTACTTTTTTGCAAAACAAGCAATAGTGTAATGTAATTATCAACTCGACTGTAAGGGCCTATATTATATGCTCTAAATATTAAAAACACTATTTGCGTACAGTCGAATCGAAACACTTCCTCAATTTTTAACTGCAGCTCTAATATGCAATAACTAATTTAGGTGGATTTACACGCACGTGATGCTAATAAATGACTAGCCAAACAACGTATAATACTAATTAATGGTATGTGAGCGAAGATAAAGTAAAGTACAACTGAAAAGAATTTTATTTGGCATACTTTCTCAACTTTCTCTTATGTGTATTATTTGCTTTTGTTTCGCCATTGCCACTTTAAAATATGTTTTCATGATTTTAATTCTGATCGATTCTGTAGCTCCTATAACTTTGGGTTTGATTTTTTGAATTATAAATAGACAGTTAACTTTCTCCACTATTTATAAACAGATGGAAAGAAAAAACAACTGAATGCATATAGTGATCATAAGGAATTACGGAACTACTAAATAATTAAATGTAAAAATGTTATAATAAGTACTAGTCTTCGCCACACCCTTGTTGACCAGCGATTTTAAAATAATATACCGGTCGGGTCCGTCGTGTTTAGTATGGCGACTTTTCCAATTACGCTTCTAGTACAGTGAGAATAAGAATTACTAATAATATTTAATAGATATTGAAAATGAAGCTGTTAAACTGATTACTAAGTGTAATAATAATATTATGTACTGTGTAGATGAGTAAGAAACATTATACATGATTATACTATTACTACTTAACCTAAAAGAAATATTATACCTTTAGCTAAACTTACTAAAAAGTTAATGAGTTGGTGATTATAAAGTAATGAGTTGGCAATTATGGCCAACTGGAAGAAATCGATCGTAAATTACACAAGTACATCATAAGATTCTAAAATCACGGAAGAAATAAGTTGTAAGTACTAACTGACATTCGAAAGAATTATTGTTTAAATGATTGTGATTTATTTCCAGTGAACATTTAATAAATATGAAAATCAAGAAGATTAAATGCATTTGGTTTAGTTATTTTTTTATCGTTGAATTTAATGTATTTGGTTGAAACGGTACGCGAAAAGCACATGACTCGGGTCTCATTGATTGATGCTAGATTCCCATAAATTATTATTTCCTACATCACCTCATCATCACCATACAAGGTGTATTGCTATACAATACAGTTAAACAACACTAATATCATATTCTTCACTTAAATACATAAACATAACACTAACAAAAAACGTTAAATTACTTCCTTTCCTCGTCAAAGCACAAAATATATCAAGATTAAATACAGAACTTTTCTACAGTTAAAATAGAACTAATAGCTATCTAAATATGAATCTTTATGTGGCATTTTTGTCGAATTTACTATTACTACTACGAGCCTCTAATAAATAGATCCATACTAATAATATACAATACTAATAATATAATAATTTATGTAATACGCTCAATATTTCAAGTCTTACTACATTATTAATCATCTGTACAGAAATGAAAGTTTGCCTATTATTCATATACAGCACAAATCAACCAACTACTTTCAGTTGAAAGAAATCGGTAGGACAAAGTCCCAAAGTATAAACAAAATAATAATAATATTTACTTAGATATCGGTATTTACATCACAATTAGTTCACACTTCACTGTAATTCTATTGCCTGTATTATGCATTTAGCACTTCTGAACTTACCAAAAGTAGGAGGTATAAACATTAATAATAAAAAGACTATAAAATTATAACTCAACAGATGGACAATAAGAAATAGTAATTGCTAAATAATTTATCAAGAAATTATCTAGTATATTTGACTATGTATGAACAATCAATTGCCTAATAATTATGCCTCATTGTTTTATATCCTACTCGGAGGGATGGGAGAGTTCAAATAAAAATATTTACATTCAACTAATACAATATTACAGGCTGATAGTAGAAATAAAGACATACATCGAACGATAAGACAAACTGAATGTGGTTTATGAGAACGATAAGGATCCTATATTTTATTATTATGCTACTTACTATATATAACTTTTTTGTTAAAGGAACTGATCTATTAATAGTTGAGTTATTGTAGTAATTACATTCGTAGTCATTAAATTTCTATAATTTATAAGTAGGTACATATACTTTGTTCAGTCAAATAGTATTTCCATCGCAAACATTATATTGATAGCAAGGTTGGGAAATAATGTCTTTCCTTCTTCTCCTGTTCGCAAAATCACTTTTGCGAACAAAATCCAAGACAAGTAAGACACATGTTTAAATTTTTAAATACATTGGTTGTTTGCAATTATTTTTTTGACATATTACACTTGTCTAGTATTTATTGCGGTTATACAATTTAATTTTTTAATCTCTTCTATTAGCGGAGTAGTCAATTTAAGAACTTAGTAACAATGCATTTAATATAACAAATTATTATAATTTTCCATAATTGCTCACTCTTTAGGTTATTTTACCCCTTTCCCGTTCTTCTCATCTACTTTGAATTCCCGAATAGACTCCGATTTACTAACTGAAAAAGATCGGAAAAAATCAAATGTTTAGAACTCCTATCTGGAACAGATATTTAGCTTCTGCAGTTCTGATGCACAACTACTACAATTGCATAATTTTGTTCTACAATAACTACTTTAACAACAATTAAAACCAAATTGTTGTGATGACTAAAGAGACTTGAGAAACCCCATCAGAATTCACTAACTACTAACAACTATTGTATTTCTTATAGCTTCATGTTGGCATCGTCATTATTTATAATTTTACAACTCACACTTTCATAAAGTAAACAATTTTAAAACCTTTGCACATTGAAAATAGAAAATAAATAGATCTATAATTCATAATTTTTCGTAGAGTTGACAATATTTAGTATATAAATTAATTAACATTGTTCAAATCTTATAATGATGTCATATAGTTTACTAGAAATTATTACATTCATTATGACACCAATACAATATATTAAGATGATAAGATGATGCGAGCTGCTAACAAAGAACATGTTAGTTATTTACACACCATTAATATTTCCTCTTCTAACGTTCATACTCCTTTCGTTAAATAATTTATTGAAGACAAATCATATTGTATTAGCATTCTACAGGCACGTTTTAACAACCTAAGAATAATTCGATATTTTGTATCCGTGCGTTAAATTCCTTTCTTGTTAGCTTCTTTAATTTCCCCTGAATCACTTCGTTTAATGGCTCACAGTCGGATATTAACTTACAAAATTAATTTTGCTACAATTAGCGTAATCGTACTCTAGTTCTATACCTACATTAAAATGAAATGCATTTATTTTTGTATTTGGAATAATATAAATATTATGTAGCTACTCTGTCTCACTAGCGCGTTGTGATTCCCATAATGGATCACGGATACTCCATCCCGTTTGCTAAATGCTGTCTATCCAAACTTTTGTAACCTTTCTAGTAGCTAAACTAAACTAATTCATACTTGCGACAAATGACTTAATCAAGTAAATTGAGATTAGTAATTACGTCAAAGTGACACAAATTTCGCTGCATCTTTTCTTTACAGCAATTGATTGTGATTACTAGTTGAATTGGCATTGATGGGTTTACTTGTTTTCGGAGGTAATTTGGGAGCTGCTGCTGGAGGCTTCGGTCTTACAGGACTCTGCGGTCCTTGGTTGAAATTAAATGCAGGATGATTGTGTTCCGTGCCACAGTTGTAACTCGCTACAAAAAAGGGTAAAAATTTAAGTACGATTCAATTATTTATTTAAAATTATTATAAATATTTTGTTGGCTATTAAATTCTATTGTAAATTACCAGTTGGGGAATGAGAGGAAATCACCGAAGGTGGTCCATTTGGAGTCAGTCTTTTGGGCGATGACAAAGTATTTAAACAAGGGCTATGAAATCCAAATTCTGACGGTGTAGTCGCAGAATTACGACGTGGAATTGGTGGAATAGGTGCATTGGGCGTTCTGGGAGACACCTTTCTAGGAGGCAGTGGCGGTGGATTTCCTGATGTGTCAGCCTGTCCAAATAAAAAATTTACTTAAAGAAATAACAAAAGACAACCACATTGAGATTTGGTAAAATGTTTCAACTAAAGACGTACTCTAGGTGACAATGAATCCCCGACAGATCCGTCTCGCTTTCTCCTAGGAGGCAGGGGTGGCGGTGCTGAATGTGTTGATTGATTAATAATTGAAGGTAGACAATGGGAATGTGGTATAGAATTTTGTAATGGTGACATCGGTGGGTTTTGCACTGAATCGTAATACATTTGAGCATGAATACCAAGTAAAAATAAGCCTCAATATTTTAATGTGAAAAAGTATTAATTTAAGAAACTGTGACATAAAAATATTTAAATTTTTACCAGTTCCAATCATAACCGGGGCGAAAACAGAGAAATCCCCCTGTCTGTCCAAAGGTGAACTTGTAGATGGGATCGAAGACGGTGTCAACGTTTTTGGCGTTTGAGGAGAAGCTTCTGAGACGCTATCTAAATCAGAGTCTAGAGTCATTCGAGAAGCCGAAGACGCTAATGAAATGAGAGAACTACTGGCACTTGGAGGCATCAAAGGGTGCGGTGGGTGAGATCGTCCGGGCAAATGTCGAGGTTTAATGCCAGGTGACCTCAGATTCAAGTCAGGCCATTTCCTACTCTGTAAAAGTAAAAGTATTGTGCTACATGAAATAGAAATTCCCTTGCTTTGAACACAATACATTGTTGATAATAATCTTACAAATTTTGGCAATTGCTTAGCCCCTCTAGGTTCTATAGATAGGGACTTTTCATAAAGATAATTCGAAATCTCATTTTCAGATGTTTCGGGTTCAAAAGGCTGCAGCTTCTCAATGAATTCTCGTATTCTTGGCTCCACCGCAAAACAGTAATGAGAATATTGAAATTGCCTTATTTCACTCGTGATCTCTGCAACTTTTCTCCTCTTCCCAAAATTAATTAGCTCATTGGAATTTGGTAGAAAATCCAGATTTCCCTCTTCGATGTGCAAAATATTTGTCAGGTACATGCCTAATAACAAATACCATAAGGAAATAGAAATTATACTTTGCTCCGTTATTATATAAATTTATGACAATTAATTGACATTTATAATGCTAATGAAATAACCCTTTACCAAAAAAAGGAACACAGGGTGGATTGATGGACCTCAGTCTCTCTTGGTACTTTTTATAATGGTCATTTTGTAATTCTTGAGCCTCTTCTAAAGCTTTCAATATTTTCGGAGCTACACCCTGTAAGGTTTTAAAAAATAGCCAATGGAGACACATTAACACATAATGCAATAGATGGATTTTATGAACAATGAATTTAGTCTTTGACAAACCTGGAATGTGAAGTTTAAACGATGAACTGAAGCGGATCCCATGGCACTTACGACAGCTAGAACCCCGTTGAAATTATTCAGTTCCTGCAACACCATCATCACTTCAAGAATTCGAGATACAACGGCAACTCGTTCCTCCAGATTCTCCGTATCCACAATAGTTTTCTCAAACCATCGAGTTACCTAAACAGAAAAATCAAATATTAACACACATATTAAATAATCCCAATTTGAATTCATTATTAAGCTAATTAGAAAACCTTACATGAGTTGTATGTTTAATCATTCGCAAGAGATTTGGGGATGATTGCTCCTTATTTTTCTTTGTCCAAACGCTTCCAACCAATTCTGAAGGTTTGACCACTCGATAATAATCAAATTCAAGTAGAGTTAACTGCCTTGCTAACTCAATAGGATGTAACTGGTAAAATCAAGGACAAAATTAAAGCCTTCATTGTATTTACTCAATCATTCAAACATATGACCAAACAACTTACTGTCAACACGGTCCATTCGGTAACAGGACATTTTATATGATATTCAACAGGAGGAGGAGATCTCACCGCCGAGTATGAACGGTCTAAATCTGAGTTACTATGCTCCACCTACAAATAAATTGATTATTTATTTAAAAACTAGCTTTCAACCGCTGAAATTAATAGCTAAAAATATTGTTTAACTTACTGCTTTTCGTAAAGACTTTCTCACAGACTCAAAAATTCCGTTCTTCCCCTTACTTTCATCAGCTTTATCCAGAAAATCTTCTAGCCTACTTTGCAGCTCCGGGTCTCGCTCGAAGTCATAAAAATGATGCACTACCCACTGTTTCATCACATTTAACACCCTAAGCAATCAAAACAACATGAAAATTAAAGTTTTTGTACACGATAGAAAAGAACTAGCTCAAAATTAAGCGAAAGTTTCTGAAAACTAGAGAAAATTCGGTATCAGCCTACTGGGAAAAAGATATTCACGTACCATTGCTTACGGATTTTTTACATAAAAAATAAAATTAAGTTCCTACCGAAGCCGAATATGTCTAGAGTATTCCTTTCTGAAGCGCTTCAGCATTTCCCTTGTGTGAATTGACTCAGTTTCTGAAGCTGGAACGTCTGGGTCTGGAATATCGTATCGTTCGATCAACAAATCCAGAAACTCCTGCATTAAACAAACACAGTTTAAAATAAAATAAAATAAAATACTACACAAAACTGCATAGAAATTAAAGTCGATTACATGTGGCGTGCAAAAACTTCGGTACGTTGTGAGAAACGTATTGATAAAATTCGGATCAGAGTACTGATGATGTGTTAACCTCTCAACAAGTTTCAGTAAAGTTGCACCCTGATAGTAAGATTCAGAGAAAACATTTATATCATAACATTTAAAACATCAAGGAAAACAATGGTGTCTTAGTATGATAGGAACTATGAAGTATGAAGACTAACTTTGATTAAAAAATGATTTCCATTATTGTTATCAAAAACTATATTGGATTCCAAATCTTCTACAGCAAATCGGTATTTATCCTGTGGTGGAAGCTTTAATGGATGTTTCTTTTCTTCATCGGACAAAATGCGGTCCAACAATCGATCTAGCATACTAGATTACACGAACATTTGTATTATATATTAATGTTACGAAGAATAAACAGAATCTAAAAATACAATTGTCATTTTGATTTTCTTTACCTTTTAGTTGTAAGCATGACCAGTACAGCCATCCAACTTGACTTTTCTTCCGCCGAGCGGGTACATAATATAACAGGAGGTTGAGCTCTTGGCAAAATTTCAAATAAATTCTTACATTCTGAAAACAAATTACATCAACAGTAAATGATTTGAAGCAGGGCATTAATCCATAAATTACAACGTTACTGATGGACAATTTACCTTCCGTATCATCTTTATCACGCACTTCCACTTTGGTTAAATAGAACGATTCTTTAAGTCTATACTCGTGTTGTGGGCCACCCGTAACAACTGAAGTCCGACGATAGTTAGGCTTGCATAAAAACATAAAACCGTCGAAAAGATACCCGTATCTTTCAGATGGCTTTCTCCCAGATCCTATTTTTTGAAGCTCCCCTTCTGCATGGTGAAATAGATAAGAAACACAAATTCATTTAGTACATATTACATAAGGAATTTATAGATAGTATAAAAGAGTGACAGACTGTCTACTTTATAGCTTAACATGAATAATTCTTACCGCAGAAAAATTCGTTGAAGTATGACTGTCCCAACGAATCGTTAAAGCCTTCAACTTGGCCTTTGATATCTATCACCTTTTGTTTAGCTATTTGTTTATTGCCTTTGCCAGACAACGTAGTTCCAGACTCACTTTAACACACAAGATTATATTTTTAAACGATCAACTCTTAAAATTGTAAGTCATTTTTAAAAGAACTGGAAAATTCACAGAACTAACTAACCAGGAATATTTCTTTGGAATTTTCAAATTTTCTAGCGTTGTTTTTAACGGTGTTAACACCCCTTCCGCTTGTAATAAATCGGAGTTGTCCTTATCGGACGGTGAAAGTCTACTAAGTAACTGCAAATGAAAAAGGCGGCTGATGTTAGTTTACAGCTTTTGATTACAATATTTTTCACTTAGAAATAGAAATTACCTTTATGTAGTCGAAGTACTGCATACAATGGTAGAAAGGTTCCAGCAACAGTTTAGGGAAATAAAATTTAAGGGCCTCAACAAAACCATGTCCTGCAGTTGACACAGTTGCTTCAATGTCAGGGCGATTTAATAATTCTTCTAACATTCTTTGGCAACCTTCGTCAAATGCTTCTGAATACCGGTCATAGACATCAAATTCCCAATTCTTGAAAATAAAAAACATAATTTACATTTTATTATGTTCAATAGACGATTTTGGAGATAATTGCTTATTGACTAACCTCCGCTAATTCAAGAAAACAAATTCCGACAGCAGGTACGTGATTTGGCTCTGTCATTTCCAACGTATCCTCGACAGTACTTATTAAGGTTATTGTCAATTCTGTTATATCTTCTATTGACTGAAAAACTAACTCTAGACTCTAAAAAAGAAAGGAATCAAGTGCTGTTATACAAAACCGTACTAATTAATACACAATAATTTATATCATGACCTTTTAAATTTAATTACCTCATTTTCACTTTCTAATTTGTTGGCCAATTGTTCACGAAATACTTTGATAAGCATTTGAAGATCACGGAGGTATTGCCTCTCCGACTGTAAAACATCATCGACTACCTGTGACAGAAATAAGTTACATTATTTCGGTATTTTCAGAACGATTCACGATTAAACGGCAATGGACAATATATTATGATTATTAACGTACTTCGTTGTATGACAAAGAATTTCTTGCCACTGGTTCGTCAACTACACTAACAGAAACATTATCACCTAGCTTGAACAGATCACATAAAACCTTCAAAAAAGAAAATTGATTAAATAATAATACCAGTACTGATAATAACATAACATAAATACAATAAAAATGTACTGCTAACCTTATCGCAGCACATGGCAGCTTTGACATCTTGTGTAGATAGCTCTCCATGTCTGCTATGTTTTACGTAGTTTCCTACCAACTAAAAAATGCTTTAATTAGTTTCAGTCACAGTAAATCAATAAACAAGTTAGAAAAAATTACCAATAGAATATCCGCAGCCACATACTGTAGCACGGCACAAATATAAACAGTTACGTTATGATCCACTTTATGTTGCAATACATCCTGAGAAAATTATGCAATAATAAGTAAAAATTAGAAAATTTTTTCACAAGTCAAAATTGGTATGTAAATATTTGACAAAAATAAGTCTACCTTTTGAAGCAAAGGATGAATTTTATCAACTGGGAAATGGACGAGGTCAGTTTTCTTCTTTCCTTGTCTAATTGCACTAGCGGCTTCATCTATTGCCCACTTATCGATCGGTGGTGGAAACATTTTTTGAACACGATCCTGCACCTCTGTAACTGAGTGGGGTGCAGGTCGGCTGCATAACATACCTAACAGCTGCAGTAATAATCTTTCTAAGTAGTCTAGGGCATCCTCTTTCGCTTTCATATTCATTGAATGCCCCACCTTTTGTGACACCTGTAATTATTAACTCAAATTTACAAATCCATACATTAAAAACCCAATAATTAATGTTAAAGGGAACTAACTTTTCGAAGTCCGCTCAAGAAAAGGCCCTTCCATTTCAATTCATTTTCTTTTGCAATAAAGTCGTACTGCGTAAGATCAATACTTGAGGCTGCGGGCAACATTTTCTACAAGATAATTTAGTAATGCTCAAAGTTCGTATATAGTGTTATTTGTTTTAGTGTATCTTCGCCAGCTTTTGGCAATTCATTGACAATTAAAACAGAAACATACATTGTTGTACCAAAAACTAATCAATAGGTATCACTTCCAAAATGAAGACTACAAGGCCCTCAATTAAAACTTTACAGCATCATTGTTTTTGTAAATATAAATGTTATTTCAATTTTGAGTCGTTCACATTCACAGTTCGTTCGTCGATATCATGGAAGAAGTCATTTAGTTTTGGTATGTTACAATTTGGTCAACTGAATCGACATAGTGACTTCCTTTGCTTCATTTATTCTCCTTTTGAATTTCAAATGTTGTTGGAGAAGAACTGACAAGTGGTAAGTGTGAGGTATTAACAGAGCAGTGTAGAATAAAATGCAGCGTTACTTCAAATGTGTCAGTATCATATTCAACAATGACTTTTATAAGTTTATGCCCGATATGTTGTGATTATGAGAAATATTTGGATAGACTTTCATTGTCACTGAAGATCATTTGCTGCTGGAATATGTTATAGTAATAATACGTGGCAGGCAGTTAGTGCCAGACCCCAAGTTCTATAGCATTTTCATCGACTCTTGATTGATTTGATTACATCCTGTTCCATTTGTAAAATTCAATGTTGAATGAATTAACTTCAATTGAAGAGGACCAGCCGCCGAGAAGTAGAAACAAAACATTCATTGCAAGTCATCAAGGGTAGCAAATCCAGCAGCTCTCTAACAAATTCACAACATAGACAAAATATACATATTAAGCGATGTATATCGTTGGCTGCATTCTGTATAAATATAAACTTACACAACATATGCAAGTCAACGTGTCTATTATTGGTAGTAGTTAGTACTGACTTATACCTCTACTAAAAAAAGCAGATCGAAAATTATTCCCGGGCACATTTTAGTTAACAATAGATTTTCAGTGTTTCTTATGCAAATAAAGAAATGCTTTTATAGTAGATGGGTTTAGGTTAGATTTTTGATAAACGTCACTGCCAACTTTCGTAAAAATCCAATTACTTCTAAAGTAAAGATTAGTTCCAGCTGACGAGGCTAGTTAATTGACACTGAAGGACGACTAGAATAAAATTAGTTTGCCGCGTAAATAGTATAGTAATATAAAACTGATGAAAGCAAGATTACCTCAATGTAACTAAATCTTCACATACACAAAATTCATGCAATGCTATACAATAAATAAGTATATATAGAGAATAAAGTAACTGAACAGATTGTTCCTTACATCTGATTAGATTATTGCCAGTCACCAGTAGCAAGGTACTTAAAAGGAAGTTGACAATTTTAATTGTCACAGTCAGCTGCAAGTTACATGCCGGTCAACCACATTATTGATTCGTTTCTCATAATAATGTAATTGCCCATTTTCAATGGTAAAATGGTCTTCAGCTGGGCATTCAGTAATTTTCTTCAGACATCAGAAACGGTGAACATCTCTCATCTGTCCAACGTTCTGTCTAACTTTTAGTAGGCTAATGTATCTACTGCTATCTTGATCATAATTTCATTCTATGTGCTATATGTAATCGTGCAGATGACAGATAATTTGATACGACTTGAAACATTCAGCACTAAATTCAGTAACTTCCTTTCAGCTTCAATTTTCCTGTTTAGTTCAGCACAGCACATAGAAAAAATGCATTTCTCATTAGAACATTACAAAAATATGGCTTAATCAGGAGAAACTATTATCAGTATCATAACTTATGATAATTTATAAAATTAATAAAATTTTACTCATGATTTATAAGTAAAATTTTCCTGAACTCATAAGTATGAATCAGTAAATAGCCTAGCATGCTTACACAAATTAAGCAGGGCCGCAGGAAAAAATTTCGGAGGGGGCACCGAGATAAAATACCATAATTTTCGCGCGAAGCGGTGCCCCCCTCATTGCGGCCCTGAAATTAAGTGATTAATTAAAGATAAAACGGTAAGCCGTAAAAACAAAATATTTTCACACATTTTCCCCGTAAAATTATTGTGCATACATTTGCTATTAAAATTTGTCGATTTTCAATTTAGATTTTGTTTGTTAAACTAATCACAATCAGAGCCGCTAGACAAAGATATTTTCATTTTTGACAAATGCTGAGAATATTTTGGCAAATTGGAATTATATATTTCAATCTGTAATAATCTCGAACAACATGGAGGAAGTTCACTATTCGTGTTAATGTTAAGTAAATAAGTTGGGTTGCAGTTGGCAGTTAAACAATTTGCAAATTTAGATAACACTATCAACTATAAGACAAAATATACAGTTTTAGTATTAAAGATCCCAAGATCCCTGCGTCTGACCTCCCAAAATTTTTTCTTACCCGGGACCCCTCAGGCCCTCATTAGTTAGAAATATCACATTTATGCCACAGATGACTGATGACAGATATATTTTTGATCTTATACAATATTTTCTTTACATACTTTTTTGGCAGAATCTGGCTGAGTGATTACAGGATATAAACTATTTTTTATGTTACATTCGCTTTCCTCACAGTTGTTGAAGTTACTGACCTACCTTTCCATTTCAAAATAATATTTTACGTATTTTTTCATGTATTTCTACTTCAAACATCAAAAAATTAAAAATTAAATTATGGTAACTGAATGAAACGGTACCTGCCTGTTCTTGTAAGTGATACCCAGTTGTCAACATTTGATTACCAGATGATGTGCCAGCCAACAGAACAGAAGCAATCAGCGGTTATATTATATACTTATCCAATCCAGTCCATAGTCCAACATCCAACTGACTTGTATTGTGATATTTATTATCTTTTGAATGTAAGGGACGATTTGGGATATTTAGTACAGAAATACACAGGTGTCAAGTATTATCAGTTGATCAGTTAACTAATATTATTGCTGGTTCAATAATAAATAATTAGTAGTTGAATAGTTCACGTTCATTATCTTAGTTGTTATGTTATTAACTGTTAACAGGTATATTATATTATTATTGTACCGTACACAGCAGCAGCACAGTAATGTAATATTATTGTATTATTCAAGTATTATTAATATTATAAACATAACGTAAACTAAGTGTAGTGTAGTGTGAGTGCGATGAGAATAGATAGATTGGTAGTGTAAAGTGTAGTAAAAGTAAAGTGTAGCAGTAGTGTGTAGTCTTGTAAAATTTGTAAATCGCAAACGTATTATATTTATAACAACAACAACATAAAGGATGAAGAAAAGGGAGTACAGAACTGAAGAGCCTGAAGAGGATACAGAGTAAAGGAGATTCTTTGCTGGATGAATACGGCTGACGGCTCTCACGGATCTCGGTTTCGGCTGTGTTGCTGTCTTTGCGGCTTAAAAAGTTAAAACTCTAAATAAGTCGAGAGATGATTATTATATAGTCAGTCCGACCGGACTCCGGACTCGTCGGGCACTCACTAGACTGAAGCTACTGTCGATACACTTCTTCGGCATTCGACACGACAAGAAGACTATAAGTATAACCCAACTACAACACAATATGTATATCGTGGAATGTAAATTCTGGATATAGTCTGGCTGGCTGGAGTCGGTTTCGACTCGCGATTCGAATCGACGGGCTTCATGAGGTAGGACAAGGATCTTAATTCTTAACGTATAATGTCAAAAAATACCCCCTAGTTAATGTAATAAACTGAAAACAATTTAACCAAATAATAGTTAATAAATTGGGTCATTAAATCGCAATCTTAGCTACAGGGATGGTGGCACGAACCATAGAAGGTGCAAGTCCCATTGTTGAAAATGTGTCAAAAATGGTCTAATAAATAGTAACATTTCAAGGACGAAATTTTTCAGAATACGTGAATACAGCCTTATAAGTATTAAAACTTAATAATAACTGCTGTTGGAAGTGACTTATTCGACACTTTTCATTTCTGGGTAGATTATCTTGATCAAGGCAAATAGGCTGATTCCCCCCCTCCTCCCTCCCCTTCCCCGCATCAGGTGGGTTCAGTAGAGAAAGTCCCATAAGAGAGTTTGAACTTTTACAATATACTACCCTCTTTTTGTGTTTGTCAATTTAATATTGAACCATTATGTGCTATTGCAAGTACTCAATTATTTTATTTCAACAGCAAGGCTGTATCGAGGGGGGCCTTGTGGTCTGAAACCCTCGAAATCCCATAAAACGAATTATTTTCTCAAATTTTTCTCGCTGAACGCGATATTATATACTATTTCTTAAGACTATTTTTATTCTCACTACGCTCGAATATGGTGTAGTTTTGGCTATAATATGACGTCTCAGCTCAGTTCCCGAAATGAGTTTCAAATACAGTACTGTTCAATAGTACCTTACCGGCTATCACGCCGACAGTACGACGTAGCAATTAGAAATTGACACTTACTTCCATCAATTTTTATGTATGGGGTTGCAATTTTATGGAAAACGGCACAGATATATATACTATTATAATATGTGTGTATGTATATATAACCATCCATATAGTAATAATACTATATATGTGTCTCTGCCCTCTGCTATTGCTATACCTATACTGAATCATTATAACCATTCAACAGCAACTTCATTTAAAACAGAGGTGACTGTCACAGCATCTGCCGCCTCATCTGGCATAGGCAGTAAGTATTGCCTGGCCTGATTGATTTGAACAAGTCTTTTTATGTTCGTATCGTACTTTTGTAATATGAAATAATTATTATGATATTATAATAATTATTTTAGAAGTCAATTTTTAGGATTTTTATCAAAGAAACTAGAAAGAAATGGAGTAAAATTACTAATTATAGCAAGAAATCAGCAATCAAACCTACTATAGTACTATTTTCGCGATGAAATCAGGATTAATGAAACCAAAAATGGATTTCAACCATCCACCGATTACAGTGAGACAATGGCTGTTTTATTATAAGAAACAGTCTTTCATACCTCCTCATTTAATTAATTTAATTTAAATTGTTTTCAGCTATAAATTATCGTCCCTTCTTATTGAAACTGAAGTTTCAAGCGGCGTACAACTAATACATAACCATCTATACAGATCCACACAGTTGTAGTTGTGTATGTGGACTATTGTTTACTGTATTGAGTGTTGTATATTATTATACACATAGACTATAGTACTATATATTTCGTAGCACATTTATAAATTCTCGAACTATAGTCAATACATAAATGTGTATATATTTTGTATTATTATTATTTTTTGTATATATAATAAAATATATCGGTGTCGGTATATATGCAATATAATGTATAATATGTTCTGCTAGCCGCCGCGCGTATGACTTCAATGCTTCTCATCAGCTTGCTTTTCAGGGATCTGAGATGTTTGGTATAACCATGTATAACCGTATAGCATGTAGAAGGGAAATGCATGTAGGTATTCCTTGATTGAGTACATTAGTAGGATAGGAGGACTTATTGTTGACTGCTAGGACTTAAAGACTAGGCCGACTAGGACATAAACTCTTGTTTATCAGTTGGTTTATTCATGATTTAATACCATCAATATTTTAAAACCAAATAAGAAGATTTATGTGAACAATAATTGTGCTGAACATCTGATTGTATTAATTAACATTTTTATTGTAATTTATTATTTTGCATTTTAACCGTCCCTCATTCACCCTTTCCTCGTATTGCAGGAGACAAAGTTGGGGGACTTAATATGGTCTGAGATCTTTAAAAACACTGAATTTGTACATTTTATTCAGTTCTTCCTTCATCCTTTGGAATTACGTTGACACTGCACATAGCATTATACACTTGCTGTTCAAGAGAACTAGATTAGTCAAGTTTATAAGTGAAGTCTAACTAAACTGATCAAATATCATATTATAACTGGTTTAGTTTTGAGTTTATTAGTGAAAAGTTAAATTATGGTAACTGACTTCTCAACTTTGTGGATATAATGTTTTGATTGACAGCCCTGCCTTTGTAGTTGAGTGTAGGTTGAAGTGAATTTGTAAACGTTTAATATTGAATATATCTGCTTTTTCTCTTATACCATTTTGTTGAGACAATCGACTGCCGATTCGAGAATTCGAATTTGAAAACAATTAATTGATGATTAGGAAGGACATGTCCTGAAGAATCCAACGATCAACGTTTTGGAAAGAACTCTCCTTGCAAGAATTTGGTATTGGATATCTGGAATATCGTCACTTACAGTTACAAGTTATAAAGTTTATCGTTCTTAAGAGGAATACAAAATAGCAGTCATAAGTTGAAAGTTGGAGAAACCAATTTACTGTCAACTGATAATGGATTTGGGGCCGGATGTAATAACTGAAGTCGAAATTCAACCAGAAATGCAAGAAGTTGAAATCGAATCACTTCCGGTTGATATGAGTGGGGATGAAACAATAGAAATATCCGTGGACGATGATGTTGGGCTTGGAGATGACGACGAAGTTATGTTACAGACACAAGAGGAAGTTGTAGGGTATGAAGACCCCAGTATGGCACTTGTGTCCGAAGCTGGAATTCTAATTGACACAGATCCTGGGCCTTCACATCATTCGTACCATCATCACACAAGTAACAAAAAATTGAAAAGAATGGCGATAGCGATGAATAAGAAGCGACCAAGAGACGTTGATCCATTAAGTGGCCCTGTTAACCTTCCATCTTCACAAAATTCTAAAGCTAAGAAATGGGAACCTAAGCAGGTGCAAATTCGGACATTGGAAGGAGAGTTTTCGGTTACTATGTGGGCTTCTGGAGCTGATGATGGTAAGGAAAAGGATCTCTTTGCAATCGAATTTTAAATAGACAATGTAGTACAGAATTTACTATCTTTAAAAAGTTCCTTATTAATACTATACAATACAAGACGAAAAGGTTTAACTGTTAAATTGAAATTTACGTTAAGAAAGCAAATTAATAGATGACGGAAGGAAAAAGTAACAAAACAAGGTTAAAATTGAATTTGTTTAGTTACGTTTCATTCATTTTTAAGACTTACTTTTTGTCTAATCCATCCTACATCCTATAAAATTTTCTAATGTTTACTGACTTTTAAATATCAAAAGCCTTAACTACTTTTTGACAAGGTCAACTTAATAAAATATTTTAAAATAAATGGAACGTGCAATTTATAAATTTGCAATAAAATAGTCCTTGCTTGGTTTAGTAAATTAGTAAAATGCCTAAATGAAAAATTCTAAAAATGCTATTCATTCATCCCAATTCACATTAATTTCGCATTGAATCTCTAAGCAATATTATAAAAGCTAAATAAAAATTCTTTGCTTTGCTATTCGTGTAAAATGTTTCATATACCTACCTAAATTGTGTAAAGCTTTACAAATGAAGAACGTAGATTTTATATTCGAACATATGCAACACACAAATGTACATAGGTGTTGTAGATGTATTTGTATAGGTACCGATTTTCTAGGTATATGTATAAAGGATAGGAATATTTGGCCGTTTGGTAGGGTGAAGTTGATAGGATTGCACTATGTGACGTCACGGCGTTCTGAATCTCTTCGGTTGTAACCCAAACTTCCACTAATTTCACATCACTTTAAAATATGAAATTTTACACTTTATCGATGAAATTTGTCGAAATTGAAGAGGTTTTGCGAAAGGTTCCGGGTTAGAGCAGCCATTGAGGAAAATGGATGCTGATTATGGCGGATTTGCCTTCCATATTCTTTTGGTCGTCCATTGCTGTTTGCTATGTCCATCCATTAAAATCATTATGTCGTATCTACTCTGTCTTCTTTCTCCTCATCTCGATAAGTTTCATAGCAATTTTAAACATTATTTCGGTTTTGTGACTTAAGTGAAAGTAATAAAATGGAAGTGGTGTTACTGTTGACATTAGCAAGCATGTATAAGTAAGAATTTTTTCGATTCCTGTCTATACAATATATCTATTCTATATAAATTATCAGCTGCAGTTTCATGTTATAAATAAATTATTGTCTCTCCGTCTCATGCCTCATCATTATTAGATAGAATATTGAGTTAAATTGATAACTGTGTCACTCTGTCGTTATCATACCGTGATTAAATATATTATAATATAATATTATGTTGTAAATAAATATTATAATTTGGTTTAGTTACATATTTACATTTATAAGGTTTTATACCATTTATAATGAGGCATGCGATACAATGAAGTACTACTATAGGTACCTATATAATATATAGTTGATTTTGAAACTGAATTATTTTACACCAATTATTATCAGTATAATTTACTTGCAATCTTTTTAAAAAATTCTTGTATTAGTACTTGTATGCAAGTAAAGCCCTATAATATAGGTGTTTGTGGAACTGTTTTTGAGTATCAATTTTGTTCTAAAGTTCATTTTGACATATTCTTATTTCTATAATTCGAATAATAAATTTCAATTATTAATTGCAGAGCCTTTAATGCATGTGAAAAAAGAGATGCAGGATGAGATTACGGTGGAAGAAGTTACATCAGCGGATCAAGATCCTGATTTTACAGAATACATGACAGGACGAAAAATACCCCCGCAAGGAATTCCTGGTCTAGATTTGTCAGATCCTAAACAACTTGCAGAATTTGCCAGACTAAAACCTAAAAAAGCAGTTGATGATGTAGCTCGCACTATTGCCTGTCCACACAAGGTAAATATTTACTATATATTAGAGTTGGGAGGATGTTGTTGTGTATTGAATTAAGACCCTTCACTGTACATTTTTTTCCAATTTGTGACTTTACCTCCATCCCCTACTCTCCTGGTCCTATCCTGCTCGGGTCTAAATAGTTTATGTATGGTTTGGTCACTGATGTGATAAAATTGTGTTTTTAATTTATAGGGATGTACGAAGATGTTTCGTGACAATTCTGCAATGAGGAAACATTTACACACCCACGGTCCCCGGGTGCATGTATGTGCTGAATGCGGGAAAGCCTTTGTAGAAAGTTCAAAATTGAAGCGACATCAGTTGGTCCATACCGGAGAAAAGCCTTTCCAGGTAAATCACACATTTAAAGAATTGTAAAGATGAATTCTAAAAAATGCAATTTAGCCAAAATACAAGTATTATACGTTTGTTTATGAAATTTTAAATTGATTTTTTTGTCTGTAGTGTACCTTTGAAGGTTGCGGAAAAAGATTCTCACTTGATTTTAATTTACGAACTCACGTTCGTATTCATACTGGAGATCGGCCGTATGTGTGTCCTTTCGATGGCTGCAATAAAAAATTTGCACAATCGACAAACCTGAAATCTCACATTCTTACGCATGCAAAAGCCAAGTAAGTGTTAACATTTGCTTTTATTATGGAAACACAACCTACTATTAAAACACAATTCTAATATAATTTTTTTCAGGTCAAGAAACAATTTTATGCGTCAAATGCAGAATATGCCTAATGAAGTGATCAATGAGCCTCAATACGTGCAAGTAGAAGTTGGTGCCGACGACCAACAATTTATTGTTTATACTGACTGATGTGAATTCCTAGCTATAATAGTCTACATAGATCAAGTTATTTAACGAGTAGAATTATAAGTAAAATATTGACAGGTTAATGGCTTTATATTAATTAAAACTTTCTAGATATAAATAATTGTGACAGATCATTTTTGGGAAAGAAACTTACGGTATGTACTTTTGCAGTAAAATATTACATGTACCTTTCAGTGTTATAAATAGGGATTGTAAAATTATTGGCTTTTTGGCTCGTGAAAGTGACAACTATACAAATGAATCAAGAATTAGCTAAACTGGGTTGATTGAACTGAAAAAGCTAGAATTTATATTTCTTGTATTCTATGATATAAAAATAATAGATTTCTCACATTCAGTGTGCGATCCTTTTATAAACGCACTAAATATGCTTATAACATATAAATACTATATAATAATAACGATCAAATAGTGAACATAATCACTATTATCTCCAACACGTTTAATTTAAGCTATGTTTAGTTTAAAATTGAAGTAAATGATAGAATTGACTTATAACGGAGCCTCACAATGGTAGTATGTTAAAATTCACAGCTATGTGTATTTAAAGCGGTTAATGTGAAAAAATCAGACCAATTGGGTGAGAAGTTTTTTAGATATATGTATTCAGAGCGACATTTGTGATTCGTTATACTAACCACCTCATAATTGGTATTAAAATGGCTCAATGTTAAGTTTCGTTGAAGATCAAACGAATATTTTAATATTGTAGCATATTTTACCAAAATTGTATTGTTGATATGTACGTGTAGTTTTCTGATGTTTTCCTTATTGTTTTGTTTAATATTTTATAGAAACGTAGCTGATTTAGTGTTTTTCATTGTAAAATATCGTGTCAATTATAATCCTTTGTCATGGGTATTTTATATGCCAATATATTTAATAGTAGCTCCTAGTTTTGTCTTTACTGATCCTGCTCTTCACGAATTAAGAAGGCTAACAGTACTGATAACTAATTCGTAGACATCATGTTTACGAATTACGAATCAAAAATTTGAACTTTGCAATAATTGGATGTTTCATTTCATGAAACACATTTCTGTCTAATAAACAATTAAACTTCATAAATACACAATGCATGAATAATTTAATTATTTTATGTGGTTGTGAACATGAAGGAAATCGTGAAATGCATAATTCATTCATAGTTTATAACAAATTTTTTGATGTTTCGAAACTCGAAAGTAATTGCGTACTGATTGATTGTGATTGTGGCTTGTGGGTACTGTAGTGATTGGCTATTGTGTAGTGTAATGTACTTGCAAGAATAAAAATGAAACCTTAAGACATTAGAAGTTGATTGTCAAGTGGGTTTCAATTTTGTTCAGGTAGAACAGTTAGGCAACAATTTTTTTTGTTGTAGTTTGGCAAAACGGAAAGGATAGATAGGTACACTCCATTATTTTTATATGCAGATAGTGTATGCAACATTTAATACTTTCAGCATTTTATCTGGCTGATGTCTACGTTTCAATACCGTACAGGGTAAAAATTCACCTACTTTTGTTAAATCCTCATTAGTTGAGCGATTATTTTTTATGGTTAGCCTGATTATTGTCGAATTTCAAAGCAAATGAAGATGTAGAAGTCAAACCGGGTTCTATTTGGCACTTCAAAGAATCGACAAATCACAATACAAATCCAATTATGTCCATCTGACTGACCTTAGTCTTAATGGCATTAACCGCACTTATTGCCTATCTAGCGAAATCAGTTTTGCCAAACTGTGCCAACTGCCTTTAGAGATCCATTTTGAATCAATTTATTTTTGAGAGATCCAATCCGATCACCGGCACTATTATTCTTGAAAGCAAATTATGTTTAAATATAATTTACAGATATCAATAAGTACCAGAGATTAATAAGACCATTACCTACTTCTACTTATAATACAATATACTACAACACTACAATGTCATCAACTGGTCAATACTATTGTCGAAGGAAAAGTAAATAGAGCCCTGGGAGCCCGAATTTCCATAAGCGAATTTTGAAAGGTTTTCAGAAAAACACAAAATTTTATTGGCAAATGTCTTGGCAACTACCTCTATTATCCTAGACAACCGCAAATGTCACTGTTGAATACTGTTTATTTCCATGTTTATTTCGCATAAAACAACTTCAAAAATGATAACAATGAAATTCGCGTGCCAAATAACTTACAAAGAAATCCCAGGGCTCTATTTACTTTTCCTTTTACAGTAATAGGCCTGCGCTGCACCAGTACAGTGGCAACGGCAAATGATATTATTACCTTAGGTCCGTATTATGACAGTCCTGACAGTCGTCTTTGTTCATAAGAAGCCGATTTTGGACACTTGAGGAGCCCTCAGCACTTTAGACGAGGTTTATAATAATATATTGTTTCATTTTAAATCAAAATTTTCAAATTATTTTTAAGAAGTTTGTGTTTGTGTGTGACTTTCAGTGCCACAAGATATGTGTAAAGTAACTTTCACCATGTAAGCCTAAACTACTTATACAACTTTCATATGTAAAAGGTGAAAGCCCTTTTGACTTTCACTTCTCCATGTTACGCTCAAATGGCTTCAAAGAGATTTACGTGGAGAAAACTTTATATGAGCACTTTATTATATTCAAAATCTATTTCCAAAATGCTAAAGTTTCATTGGAGAAGGTTGTACAAAGATATCACGAGTTTATTGAATAGTTTAGTGTTAGTTGTGTCATCATTATGTGAAAATTGTTTCCTTTTCTCCTTATCATTTGCAGTCAGTATACGCAGCTAATAAGCGGTCATACATTTCGCGGCTTTTGACATCGAAACATATACCATTCATTATTAAGGAAATACTCATCTACTTATTTTAAACAGGCAAATCGTTGGTAGGCCCGAAAAGTAGATATTACGAAGTTAAAATTATTCTAAGAAATGTAATCACAGATCTTGAGGTCTATTTTATTGACTCTTTCCTTATGCAATTGCACACTTATGTAAACAGAGCTTTCACAATTACTTTCACTCAAGCTTTATCATGAGTTCATGGGTGAAAGTTAGTGAAATGTTCATAATAGTTCATATGGGTAGACTAGATGAAAGATAAAGTGTGGCATGTCAATCTCAAACAGAAACGTAGTGACCATTACCAAGCATAAATTCTGTAGTGTAGTTTGTGACTTCATAAAGTGAAAAAGTGAAAAGGTCAGCAGTAGCAATCACTTAATTGTTTACTTACAACAACATAATAACGAATAAAAGAACTTACTGTATTTATGAGAACATTATATTATATATTATAATAATTACACATTGAAATATATATAGAATCCACTGAATAAAATTTGTAAAAATCATGACGCTATTGCTTAACTATGTTTATTTTTCTACTAATTTATGCCGGGCCTTTGTCAGTGTTGTAAACTTATAATATATTTTATTAAATGTATTTTATGGAACTTTTACCTCGTCCGAGGTTCGGCGAGATTTCTGTAACGACTTGCCCCGTTTTGGAATGGCCTACTGGCAATGGCCCTACTTACCAGCTACAAAGCTAACCTGCCCCACTCTGGGATCCATAGGGCATTTTAGTCTTGCCGGTTTCGGAATCCGGATACTTGCATATTTATGTGGTAGACTAGGAGGAATGTCTCTCTCAGACTTGACTAGACTGAGGTATAAGTGCCACAAATATTGCAAAAACTTTGGTTACACTGTAACATGCCATTTTTATTTATTGCAATCATTTTTTTCTGTAATAGTTATAAATATTAAGTATATTGCACTTTTTGTATCAGTCATAATTCTCATAATTATTATTTAGTCAAGATATTTGTGGTATTTATACATTATATGTCAAATGTCATCATATATGACTATTCATACCATCCTTTACAATAGTGAGGAGAGATCTGAGTGAGGATCCCAGTCTTAAACCTCATGGCTCGGGACTGCTAGCGGTAGCAGCCTAATCTCAGAGAGACATTATGTCCGTCCTAATCTCTTATCCTTCCCAGTCACATATTATTATAATATTTATGTCTAGCTCTATCTAGCTAGTCCTCGTCTACCAAAAATGTAAAACATGAATTACATGATTGCATTGTGTGGATTGCATCTTTGTGGGTCGTCATTCACATAAAAAAAGTTTTGCGTAATAGTAGGTATATACATATAACCCGTGGTCCGTAAAATGCAATCTTTACACTCTTCGAATCACCGAAAAATTAATTTTAAAAAATCTGAGCCTATCCTTTGCCTTGTCTATATAGAATTATGAGTGTTACCAATTTTTTGGAATTGAATGTTGTAGTGTAAATTGTATAATATACGGCTGAATGGCTCTAGCCATAAAAACCCTTTCTCTCATCCGTATAGTTCTATAATTAATATTCTTCCATATATGTTCATTTCTGTTTGTTATTGTATTCATTAACTTATACTTATACATGAATTCATTAACTGCATTGCTGGATGCATTGCTGCATGCACTGCAGCTTCACTATACTGCACGCTGGTACCTTATATAGCAAGAATAGAAATGAAAATGAACCCACGCAAGCACATATGGAGAATAATGATGGTTTAGCGGCGGACTAAATGGTTTTCATGGCTATGGTCGTTACAACTGCATACTTATATATACTATAAATCTGTGGAGCTGGTCCAGTGCTCATGTGCCAAAAAGAAGATCTCCGACCTAAATCGGAAATTCTATCACATCCCGACAGTGTATGCCAGAACAGAAACAGATGATCACAGACTATAATCTACATGTCAAAGAATTTCATTGAATATATTTTCAGAAGCCCATTAAGAATCAAAAACATAATAATTAACTGTTCATTAAGTGCATAATTTACACAGGCAGGGCGAAGGAGAGAACATTCGAAGAAAGAAGCTTGAAATGGAAACTATTTTGAGAAGTAAAAATGAGGATGAGATCGACATAAGGTGAGTACCTAAACCAAAACCAGAATCAATGTATATGTGAGACCATCTATATTCTAATTCCATTGTGATATTTTGTGATGCGCATGAAATAACATTTAAAGTGATATACCTAAGTACAAATGCTTGCATGCAACAAAACAGAATGCCCAACCAACTATCCTAATCCTAAGTTAAGTGAAATTATTGGAACTTGTTTTGCAATTGAGTGTTCTTTATTCTGTAGATATACATATACTAGGTAAAACGTTTTTAGTTGGTCTCTCCATACGCATACATTCATTAAAAATTAGGATGATATCACGTATTGTACAGTATTAGCATTAACAGTGTTTCGTTTTTAGATATACTAATACGAATTGTGATACGAAAGTAGGGTATTGATACTATTGCTTAAAATAGTATATTAATGCATTTATTGTGGACATGTATGGTGCTGTATTTTGCTAAACAAATACGGAGGAATATGCCACCCTCTTTTAATCGTACACACCTTTTTTCTTTTCACCAATATTCTCAAAATCTCAAATACATTAAGGACGCTGTTTACGTTGGTTGCTAACGAAAAAAATATAATTTCCAAAATTTAACCCGTCAATTGTCACATCCGAAACCCCATAGTTAACCTACCCGGCCATTCCACTACCTCAAGGGGAAGTTTTGGCAGTGCAATATTGATAAACAAGATGCTATCAAGTCAATAACAAAATGAATTCCATGCGACATAAACGGCCGTCTTATGGTATAATATTTGTAAATCTATTGGTTAGTACTTTGGTTAGTACTATATCACTATGACTACGGCGTCAATGCTTGTACTTGATGGCCGTTTATGTCACATGGACAATAGACATCCTTGATAGTAGTTATAACAACCATGGTTATAACTTAAACTTACAAGTATGAATGCATTGAAGCAAGATGCAAACAAAAAGATTTTTGTACTAAAGTAATAACATTGCCAATGACGACAGGTGGAAATGCTACTATACAAGTCAGTATAGAAATCTTTATAATATAATACACTTCCCCGTTTCCTAGAAACTAATTTTTGGAATTGCATTGACTTATGCCCTCGGTATTCCATCATCAGCAATTCGGGTCAACCTCCATGCATTTAAAATTCATCATAATATCTTTACATCGACTGTTATAACTTCCGGAGGATCAGTCTGATTTTTATGGGACCTACATTTTTGGAACCGTGGACTATCAAGGAACAAAAGTTACCATTCGGAATTTTGATATAGTTGTTTTAAATGCATTTAAAAAAATCAAATTCCCAAAAAAATGAGTCATTTTTAGTTTTTTATAAAACGTTGATGTTTTTGGTCCATTTAAAGCAACTATATCAAAATTCCGAATGCTAACTTTTGTTCCTTGATAGTCCACGGTTCCAAAAATGTAGGTCCCATAAAAATCAGACTGATCCTCCGGAAGTTATAATAGTCGATGTAAAAGATTTTTTAACATGCATTTTGATAGTCCCCTGTGGTTGCTATGCAGGGCCAAAGTGTAACCTTAATATTATTAAGTCTATGTAGGCTTAAGGATTGCTTAGCTGAAACGCGTTTCCAATTTTTGGGCTCATTTCAAAAGATATCCTAGTTTTTGACCCTCTTGGTTGCAGACACAAATACCGAGGGCTCCGCTTTCAATTGATTCTGAAAGGAAGGGGAGGGGACAAATGAGGGAAAAAGCCCTAGACTAGATAAGTTGTACAGGGGGATTCTAATATAAAGGCGAGTGTTTTACCTCTAAAAACTTTTGAATAGCTAGGACTTAGTAGGACAATTTTAAGGAGATATAGATCATTTTGATCGTTAAATGCGCAGCTATCCCAACAAACTGTATCACGAGCTTCTCCAAAAAGTGGAGAGACGTCTCATTATTGGCTTAATTTTTGCATATTTTTGGTGTGCGACTCTGTATGTTTCTTCTGGCTAGTGGCCAGGTACAAATGGCATAATGACTTAATGGCACAAATAGCATAATGTCGATGGCACAGATGGCATAATGTCAGGCTGGCACAAATGGCGTAATGTCAGGATGGCACAAATGGCATTATTGACACAAATTTGATGATATTTAGAGTACTTTTAATGATTTTTTTTGATCATTTCTATAAAGCAGCTCCACTACTTTTTAATTCTAAAGCAGCTCTCACTTCTTAGGAGCGAAGCACGCCACTTAGAGCCACTTACATGGATGTTCCAACAATCAAAAAATAAAAAATCCTTCTAATTTTATCCAGTATTTTCTCCAGTAGCATCAGCCTTCTTAGTATATAAGAATATGATACAATGGAGTTAGTTAGAGCCATTAATTATATTACTGATTTCCTATATCTGTACAGTGCAGATCCGTGGTGACTGGATGGGATGGGGCTTGTTGATGACCTTCTCTTCTCCAAAAAAAAACTTCGATTTCGCTCATACACCAGCGCCTGGTCAATTAAATGAAGTTCCGGAAAAGATTTGTGCGCTGGCCATTTAGCAAAATGGGGAGATTTAGAAATGGCAGAAAGGCAATATATATTGTCGGTGTTATTACGTTTCTGTCGGTCCTGTTTGTGAGCAATCATATTGTTCGTATGAAGAGACAAGATGAGTTGCTCTCTGGAAAAATTATAAACCCTCCAACTTGCCTGCATCCAGATTTACCTTTAGATGATCCTAGTATCATGAAATATATGGTAAACGTAGACAGAATTGTTTGTGATACAACTCCTGATTGGGTGGAAATAAACGGTACTCATGCTTATGTCACTAGTAAAGCAAAAGCAAAATATGATGGACCAATCGTATGCAAATTCTACGGTACATTCAAAAACAAAACTATATAAACATTTCACGTTACATTAAATATCTAAGATATTTAGTTACCCAAGATTTAAATATGTTATTATAACACACGGTAAATTATAGTTAATAATTTTTCTATTTTTCAATAATATTTTCAGAGATTGAGCGCGTCAATGACGATTTAACCAAGTTAAGCGAGAAGGTTACTGAAGGCCAATGGTACAAATTCGAAGACGTTGATTTTATAGAGGTTTCATGTACAGCACGCAGAGAAAAGTATAGCAGTTTCAAATTACTAATAGCGAATTTATTAGTTTCCGATTTTTAAAAGCATATTAAATATTAACAACTAGTTACATATTGTAAAAATAATATTTACAGATGGACCTCCTTTTTCGCTTCTCCCCGAAATAATGTTTTTCGATCTACAAAGAAATTCATCAATGAATTCCAGCATCCTGTGTTGAATGTTGTGATGTTAGCCCACGATTCTCTATCTAGAAATATGTTTAAAAGGAAGCTGCCTTCAACATACGAATATCTAACGAAGACTTTACATGGCAAGGTTCTTAAGGGATATAATATCGTCGGGGATGGAACACCACAAGCTCTGATTCCTATTCTAACGGGAAAAACGGAACTCGAGTTACCAGAAACACGCAAGCGGAAAGAACCGATGGCTAACTACGTTGATATGGTATATCCTTTTGTATGGAAGGAGTATAGCAACAAAGGTTATCTAACAGGTTCGACGATGATTCTAATGTTTTCATATTCATTATTATTGCATTTTGTAGTTATGTTATGGTTTATACACTTTCACAACAGGATTTATGGAAGATGCTCCTTCCAAGACATATGATCTAGGGACATTTACTTATCGTCTTAAAGGATTTAAAGATCCGCCGACCGATTTTTACACACGGCAATATTACACGCATATTAAAGGACACCAATCGACATTTCCAAAATACTGTATAGGAAGTGTACCTTCGCATAAAAAAGTTCTGGACTATATCAAGCACATACTGACTAAACGGAAAGAAGTGCCCAAATTTTTGTTTTCACTATATAATGAACTTTCCCACGATGACGCAAACTTAATCCAGGGGGCGGAATTTGATTTGACCGAATTTCTTCGAGATTTGCACACATCAGGGATACTGAACTCAACAATTTTAGTAATTATGAGCGATCACGGCCATCGATTTGCGTCTTTTAGGTAAAATCGTCTAAAATATATCATAATATTATACATTTAAAAGAATTAGGCTGACTATTCCAGTTTTTTAGAAAAAATTGAGTAATATCTAATTTAATGACTACTACGAACGAAAAAGGAAAATTTTGACTGAAAATTACAAAATGTTTCGATGGTACAACCTAAGCGATCTACAATATATATTGGCCTTTCTCAACAAAAGGACCAAAAGTTAACCAAAACTTAAAATTCGCCCGATTATAAGATTTTTTGTCTATTTTCAGCAATAGGTTAAAATTAACGCGCTTCGCGCGATTATTTGTCTTTTATGGTTATTTTCGACAAAAATAGCTTAAAATTATCGCGCGATTATATGCCATTTTTTAAAATGTTGGGCAAAAGTATCTTAAAATTAACGCGCTTCGGGAAAATATTCCTAATATACATGGTTTAATGGCATTACCCCCGTCCCCGTCGAAATCGACTTCTAAATACAATACTGTATAGTGTCCCTTCCGTTTCCCAAATTATGGTCAGCCCAAGGAGCTTGGACGGTTAATAAGGAGAGCCAAGTAGAAAATTGCCCGTAAGGGATTTTGAAGATCTATAAGGGACATTTTGTCCCTAATTTTGTGTAAATATCTGGTTGCTATGCTGTTGGAAACGTATTAAATTATTAGAGGATAGCAAGTGAGACATGAATGTTTATAGCAGATTGATAAAGACAGGGGTAGGGGACGTTTTCCAAAAAACGTCCCTTATAAATCTTCAAATTCGCTTATGGTAACATTTCCTACTCGGCTCTCCTGATAAAGCGCTACTATACTATGACAACGTCCATGCTCCTTGGGTCAGCCTAAAAAGAATACTGCGCAAATCGTATAAAAAGGACCCTAGAGAGAGGATGAGGACTGATAAATCATTTTTATTCTTTGGTGAGTAAGTAAAAGGGATGGGGTAAAACCAAAGCTGGTAAAGCATGGTAAAGTTGGTCGTTCCGGGCATATTGAAAATGAAACACTTTTTTTCATCGTGGATCTAAATTGAACGATTTAGATCCACTATGCTTTTGACCAAGCCATGGTCAAAATTTGGTTGCTCCTAGGAACGTGATATCATCATATATCTGAGGTCATAATAGCCGTGGATCTAAATCGTTCAATTTAGATCATGAAAAAATGTGAAATTCTATTTTCAATATGCCCGGAACGACCAACTTTACCATGCCTACACCAGCTTTGGGGTAAAACGGCATGATAGGCCTTTTTAATCAGGCTCGTCACCAGAAAAAGTTTCAGGGAGGGGCAACAAATAAGGGGAAATACATACGGAAATAAGTTTTGGGGTATAAACAAAATATTTCTTTTCTTCTCGCTGCGGCTCTGTAATTTGATTCCCTTTTCCACAAATTCCGCTGTAGATTATGTGTTTACTAGTTGAATCCTAGCACACAAAGTGTGCTAGAAAATGTTGCAATCAGTAAATTTCTAGCGACTGCGCATTGGCCCGAATTTCATAGACCGTTGATTGGAGTCAGTAGTCTAGGCTTTGCTCATTTACAAAATATTACCCTTGCTCATTAGTTACAAAATATTACGGACATAGATACAAACATTTATTCAAGAATAGTGAAAGAATCCCATGCGCATGCCCCAGTTTATTTTTATGTAGAGTAAAGATTATATACTAGTCACCAATAATCATCTTATGTAAATTTCTATTATGTTTTGATGTTATAATATTTTGAAACGACTCATTTCAGGGGTTAAGAGGAAGTAGGCATGCATGCGCATGCGTATTTTGCTTTTAAGGAACGTACATATGTTACGTGTGTAGTCAGCATTGCGTTATGCATGGGGGAGGGAATTTTGCGTTACGTAATATGTGCACGTTCCCTAGATTCTCCCTACCATACATACATAGATGGTTGATTTTTTAAAGTCTGCGATTATATATTTGATTATATGTTGCAGAAAATTTATAGAAATCTTACATATGTAAAATGGTTAGGATATATGTATTTTCAAAAACCAAAAGGCTAAGTTGGTTAAAAATCAAAATTTTGATTATTGAAAAAACATATAGGTATCCTATAGGCATTTTGATTTTACCCGGTCTGTACAAATTTTCTGCAAACCCCTTTCTAAGGATTTAAAAACATTTTGAAATGTGATATGACGCAGGGCCCCAGCCAGAAGTGCAAAATTTTTGTTATTTTGGGTATTGCATTACTGTATGTAGGGGAGTAGCCATGAGGATCAAACTACTGTGACGAATATTTTATAGATTCCCCAGATGGGGGAATGTTAGCACATGAATATTATGCACAGAATGCACACAAAGATCAAAACTTCGCAACGTTCAACAACGGAATCGGCAATACCAAGGTTCAATATTACTAACAGTAGTAAAATCAAATTTCAGGGAAACGCATCAAGGAAAACTAGAAGAGAGAATGCCAATTTTTATGTTTGTGTTCCCAACATGGTTTGAAAAAGTGTACCCCTCATTGTACAAGAATTTTTTAATAAACACCGGACGATTATCCACTCCTTTTGATATCCATGCTACACTGCAAGATATTCTTAACTTAGGAAAAGTGTCAAACGGGTATTTTCAACAATCAAGTCCTAATACACAACGACAAATGAGTTTATTTCGAGAGATTCCTGCCAATAGAACTTGTGCAAGTGCCGACATTGAGCCCCACTGGTGTGCCTGCCTTCAATGGAGTATTGTCAACACTAATACAACAATTATCCAGTGGGCTGCATTAGTAAGTTAATAAGTTATGCATATTATAAATCCAAGTTTCTGTTGCTTTTTCTCCTTCCCTCCAATTTATAATATTGATAGTCAAGATAATTTCCTCCTCAAATTCTTTTTGTCAATTTATTTGTCTTTTTGCCGGCTATCAATATGCCAAACCTCGTTATATAATAATTTGACAATAAAAAAATTGTAACTACAATAAGTCTATGTAAAATCTTCAGCTCATTCAATATGACTGAATTGAGTTATAACATTTTAATAGATAAAGTATATGCTTCCTAGGAGTTTATTAGCTACATCAATGACTTGACTTCTTCGCATCGAGAATTGTGTTCAGAACTAGAATTGGGGAAAGTAATGTGGGCTGCTACTTTGCATCCAACTGACGAGCTTATGAGATTTAAACAAACCAAGGATGAAGATGGATTTAAACCTGACCTTAGTGATCATACTGGAACGGTACGGGCAGTAATCCAAATGAAAGTTGAAACACTTCCTGGAAAAGGTCACTTTGAGGTCTCAATGTTGTATGACTCAACCAGCTATAAATTCAAAATTAAAGTAAGTTGGTTAAAAAAAGCAAAATAAAGTAAATGAACAACAACATTTAACATTACTGAATTCAATATTTATGGTCTTACAGGAAACAGATATAAGCCGTATAGACAAGTACGCATCTCAAGCATTCTGTCTCACAAAAGATAGAAATCTCCAAGATTTGCGAAAGTATTGCTACTGTTTGTAGTATATGAAAACCTACTAAGATCAATGTTCATTATAACTAGAGTCAGGAATCAAGACATTCACAGAAGTTCATAGAAAAGTATTAATTACATAATATATCCACACACATACACATACAGATATATATACAGGATCCGACAAAAGTTAGTACACAAGGTTTTGGCCACCTAGCTCCCAAACGAAGGCTGCTACGAAAATAAGGTTAACACCATTGGAAAGATGACTAAGCTGGCAGCAGCATAGACTGTAAGAACAATTTTATCGAGTTTCGTTTTGGAAGTTAAAAATCAGGAAATCGGAGGCTTAACTCCCATGTTATAAATATAAAATTTGCTTTTTAATAATTAAAGGGGTCGCTGGAACCCAAACCGAAGCTGCTACGGAAATAAAAAGCCCATCATTGAAAAGTAGAGAAAATTTTCAAAAAAATAGGCTACGAAAGAATTTTTTTTATTGAATTTCATTCTGGTTTAAAATTTAGGAATGCAAAGGTCACTACACTTCGTTTCTTTTTTCGTGAATTGACCACGAAAATGGTCTTTGGAACTCGAAGACTGTAACCAAAAGCCTGAAGAACAAACTTCTGCGGCGAATCAGTATTCGAATTGGTTTCAGGCTAGGTTGAGGGTAAAAGTTCGTTGAATATAGGGTGCAGCTGAATTAGTTCAAAAATTCATCTTTTTGGCACAATTCAACCTAAGAAAGTCGTCTATAAAATATTCGTGTTATGTGTTTCAATTAGGACTAATAAAAATTTTGTTATAACTATTTCTGTTGTAAATTTCACCCTCTTTTCACTGGTGGGGACCGTTTTTTGATAGCGTGAATAGTTTCCAACTTATGACCTAATATTCTCAGTCCGAAATACATACGATTACAGGCATCTTTGAGCACACTTTCATAAAATTCTCAAATTTATAAAATGGGTTCATAAAATTTTTCTTATTGCCTATGTTGTTGCCAGCTTAGTCATCTTTCCAATGGTGTTAACCTTATTTTCGTAGCAGCCTTCGTTTGGGAGCTAGGTGGCCAAGACCTTGTGTACTAACTTTGGTCGGACCCGGTATATATACGTCATTTTTTCTAGAGCTTTTTCGCTTCGATTTGTTTTTTGCTCAATTCAATTCATATTCAATTATAATATTCTTTCTTCTTGTACTAAAGGCGAAAGGAGATTTTAAGGATCCCATTATTGCATTTATTTCATGTGCGGGAAAATTAAAATTTTGGCCATTTACTTTGAAATAATGACATTTTTCAAGTCGCAAAGGCTTTTTAACTAATAACTTAATTGAAAAAAATAAAGAAGCAAAATGTTTTTCATATTGTCATCTACAAAGTGAAGTATTTTTTTGACGATATTCCACTTCCTTCTCATTTTACAGCATTCCCAAATCTGTTGAAATTCGCGACAAGTAGTAACTAAGGGCTATCGTCTATGTTGTCGTAGTGAAACTTCTAACACTATCCTCATGTAAACCAACCTGCCGGCATTCCAGGCTTCATTCGAGTTTTTTGTAATGTATTCGATTTATGACGTCACACGGCGACATTACCTATACATTTCCATGGGGCAGAAAAATATTTTAGACAAAATTATTTTAATTTTTTGACATGCACTTTCACCATGATGCAAATGTATAGGAAAGTCGCCGTGTGACGTCACAAATCGGTTTACATACACAAAAATTCAGAAGTGCCTGGGAATTCCAAACCTATTTTACTTCTACTAGCCCTGCATGTAAACAGTAAAATTATTGACTTTTGAATTCAGGGAACCCCCTTATCACTAACTAGGTCTAGCGTTTATTTTCGAAAACAAAGTCACCTTGTTTAGCGGGATTTTAAATATCGCTAGGTCAGTCTCCTAACTACGATGACCTCTGATAACCTCCAGTTGCTACGCCCACAGCAAATATCTTTTCATGAGTATGTAAACTTAAACAATGATTTAAATTTCGCTTCCATGGTTTTCATGTAGAAAATACAATAGTATACAACAACCCGTGGCAGATCCCCATGGAAAAATGAAAAAATGAAAAGTGGGTGGGAAAGCTCGCCAATTGACGTCACTTGGCGAGTGTGTATTTAAATTGAGATCCCCAAGTGGGGGGAATTAGGGATCGGCTGTAGTCATGTAAATTTTCCACACATTTTCACTTGTTCCGAACCCCCAATAAATCGAATAATCTGCCATTCCTTTTCTATAATATTATATTCTATATTCCTTGGTATACAATATACAATAATATTGTTGTTATCCGAACCTGATGTAAAGCTAAAATATGCGATGTTACATGTAATTTGCTGTGAATATCAGGGACGATATTCTTAACCCCTTAGCAAGGGGAAATCGCAAGCAAATACTGAGTTACCACAAGAGTTATTATTGTCCATATGTGAGAGTGAAATAAAGAACAGCCCAAACTTAGTCACGTGCACCCCGCTAACATCACTCCTTTTAGTGCATCCAGTTCAGGCGCCAAAAGCTAACAAAGAAACTGAGATGTTACCGCGCTGTTAGTGACTAAGATTGGGCTGTTCTTTATTTCACTCTCACATATTCTCATCATTGTCGTAGATTTAACTTTGCTATCGTTGTCGTAGGAATAGGGAAATTCCATAGCGCTGCTACAAAACACGATTCTCATCCCATAATTTTGCCACAGCATAGCAAACATCTGTCGCAAAGTTAGCGCAAACTGAGAGCTACCGCAACTTTGCGATCACATTGTTTGAGGCACTTGGAGAATGGAGACACTTGTGATCCCTTATGGTTACTTTGACAATATCAATTGCAATTTGATAATCTCCGGTCTCGGACTCCGTAGTACGACTGTCAAGTGTCACGCATATTGAAGTGCAAGACATTAGGCAACTGTAATTTCCATGACTACTGTCACTCCTAAAGTAGTACCTCAATCAATGCCTAACACCCTTTCCACACTACTCCATTCCTTGGAGTTGGAACATCCATGCCTAACTTGGAACTTATCAAAAACTGCTACAACGTCGCAAACTTGCTAGGACGCTGCTAACTGACATGAGAATATGGATTTATTTTGAAATCGCAAGTAGACATAGCAACTCTTGCGATATCGCAACTTTACCACAAAAGATCAGAATATCGTTCCTGAAATATAGTACTCGAGAAAGTATCCGTGGCAAAAAGGTTATCAGAGGTCATCATTATCATTTAAAAAAACTCAACAGTATGTGAGACTGTCACAACGTCCTGCCCTGTGAGAAAGTCATTTTGGATATGGATATGATCTCTAGGCTGTTTCCATAGGGGTGTGAAAAACAGATCAAATTGGTCAATCTCCATTTAAGTTTACCAATTTAATCTGTTTTTTACACCCCTATGGAAACAGCCTAGAGATCATATCCAAAATGACTTTCTCACAGGGCAGGACGTTGTGACAGCCTCACATACGTTGTTTTCAATTTAAGGTTCAGGGGTGGTTCAAAATACGGGGAAATTCAATGAGGGGCAGGTAATGGGGAAGTATCTATGGCTACGATTTAAAATACACAGAGCCATAGAAATTTACTCTATGACAATACAGCAAAATGAATAGAGCATAAAAGTGACGATTTTTTTTGGGAAACTTGGATCTTACGTTGTTTGCACTTTAGCATAGGCCTTACGGGGGACAGCTCTGACTTCGACAAAAGTCAATAATTTTTTACCAAGATTCGTCTATATGGTAACAGGTTAGTCGGTCCGGGAGTCGGCAAATTAAAAGTTCACTTTTTTCACCTCCATCCATATTCACCTGCCTGTAATCACCATGGTAGTTAGCAATGGCAGTCCTTTATCCTATCCAAGCAGTGGAGGACAAATTATAGGATTTGTCTTCCAGAAGTGACAAAAGTGAATTTTTAATTTGCCAACTACCGGACCGACTAACCTGTTACCATATAGACGAATCTTGATTTTTTACTGTTTACACGACGATAATGGATCGTATCTTGCTGTGTCTGTACGTAGATATTTCACTGGGGCAACATAGCAGTACACCTACACACCGTCCTGCCCAGTCATTTTCGATATCATCTCAGGCTGTTTCCATAGGGGTCTGAAAAACAGATCAAATTGGTAAACTTAAGGTGGCTGTTCCTCTTTTATTTCGAAATTCGAAATTTTGAAATATTTCAAAATTCAAATAAAAATATGCTTCTAACGGTAGCCGAAACCCATAGCCCTACTAACCGAAAAACTAACTGGAGATAACCACACAATCGCAGTATTCGACGCTGGGCAGTATAATAGTGCAATACTTCAAAATGACAAAATGGAAAGTTCCCAAGGAAGTTCCTAATTTTGAATGGTATGTAGTTATTTAACACAGGGAGCCAATAGCAACAGCAATCTGCACTGCAAATTCATCCAATGTGCCCAAGAATTTTGTTCATGTTATGAACTGGCTACATTTGAATTTAGAGGCACATTTGCATTTCCACACATTATTATTTCGATTGCACTGCTATCCCTTGGGTGGGACATCAGTAACCATGGGATCGAATTACTACTGACTGTGATAAAGCATGAAAATTATGACACCATCAGCGTTGGCATAGAGAAAAAGCTCTATGCTCTAGCTCATGTCAAGTTGACATCAGTCCATTGCTTCAATGTCGGATATTCTATGACTTGCACATCCGGTCAAGCATCAGCTAGCTTACATTTTACACTTTTTCATTAAACTCTCTTTGCCATTTTTGATATTTTGTCCAGAGTTCTAACCAGACTTTCTTGTGTAGTACAGATTTGAAATGGCAAATTCATTGGCTTTAATTTGGATCGGGTGCATTTTTGATATTGTTCCCCGTTTGCATACATTTTAATTTCAATTTTGAAAGTTTGACAAAAAATCGGCCAAAAAGTTCAACCATTGATAATGTTAGATAACCTACTAATATCAAAAAAGCACCCGATCCAAATCCAAGCCAATGCATTTGCCATTCCAAATCTGTATTACACAAGCAAATCTAGATAGAACTCTGGACAAAATAGCAAAAATGGCAAAAAATTTTAACATGTAGTTTGATAGTCAATTGAAATTTCCAAAACTGAGTCACACGTGCCTTAAAGGGAGATGGACCAATTTGATCTGTTTTGAAACAGGCTAGATATGATATCCAAAATGACTTTCTCACAGGGCAGGACGGTGTAGGTGTAACAGCCTCACATACGTTGTTTTCACTTTAGCATAGGCCTTACGAGCGACCGCTCTGACCTGACCTCGACAAAAGTAAACAATTTTACTGTTTACATGATGATAGTGGATCATGTCCTCTCCTGTACTTAGATGTTAATTCTCTTAATTATATCAGCTTAATGGTCAACGGAAAGTAGTGGAATGGAAAGTGGTGCTGCAGGGTCAGCCATTTGCAGAAAGTGAAGTGGTAGGTAGGGGTAGTTTACATTACAGACAGCAAAAAGCTCTAATGAGAGATTGATATTATACTTGGGAGACGTTTAGAAACCTATAATAGCTGGTCTTCCTATCTTCCTTGCCTAAAACTATATTCAGATTTGTGTCAATTTATTCTAAGGGACAGGGAAGGAATTTTAAATTAAGAGTCAGTGTTATCAAATCATCAGACCTGACTAAATGACCACCAAATGACCTTGACTATCAAATTAGCCTTAAACTTTTTTTTGGCAAACTTACGTGCTGGGGGTGCAGAGTTAGTGTATCAAAGAGAATCTCACTTCCGCTTTATAAACTGACCTAACATAAATGGAAACATAGAAATCCAGTTTGAAAATATTTCAGATTTTGAAAAAAAAAATTTTGAGTTTGTTCACTATCTGAAATATTTTCAAGGTGCTGGGTCCTGGGGTGCAACGGTGCAAGGACAACCTGGCCGGATAACTACAGTTTAGCCTTCGTATTCATGTCTTTGTTTATCGAGACACTAAGGTTTCCGCTATAAATAGAGGAGTCTCACAATTGGTGGCCGGTCATCAAATTAACATGAATAGATATTGAAACGACTCCAATACATGACTGTGTTATCCTTGAATTGTGGGAAACGTCTATTCACAAATCTAGTCAAATTGATAGAATGATTTCGAAAAGACTCGAAAATGATCGAAGAATAAGAGATGCGGTAAAGATTACAGAATCTTGACAAGATTCAAAGAGGGTCAAAGAATCTCAAAAAGATTTGAAATTGATCAAAAATCGCGAAAAGATTCGGAAATGATCGAAGATTCTTAGAAGATTCGAAAATGATCGAAGATTCTTAAAAGATTCGAAAATGATCGAAGATGTTTAAAATATTCGAAAATGATCGAAGATTCTTAAAAGATTCGAAAATGATCGAAGATTCTTAAAAGATTCGAAAATGATCGAAGATTCTTAAAAGATTCGAAAATAATCGAAGATTCTTAAAAGATTCGAAAATGATCGAAGATTCTTAAAAGATTCGAAAATGATCGAAGATTCTTAAAAGATTCGAACATGATCGAAGATTCTTAAAAGATTCGAACATGATCGAAGATTCTTAAAAGATTCGAAAATGATCGAAGATTCTTAAAAGATTCGAACATGATCGAAGATTCTTAAAAGATTATTAGATTATTCCAACTTTCCGCGTGATAAGGATTACATATGGAAAACTGTGTGATTGGTGTGACATATGGAAAACCGCGTGATTGGGATGACTTATGGAAAACCGCGTGATTGGGATGACTTATGGAAAACCGCGTGACTGGGATGATTTATGTAAGAACCGCGTGACTGGGATGACTTATGTAAGAACGGCGTGACTGGGATTACCTACGGAAACGCGTGACTAGGAAGACTTAGGGAAGAACCACGCAGGCAAAACACGCGTCGTATCTCCTAATGTATAAGGAAATCTGAGGTATGTCACTGCCTTTGGCGGAAGGCCGCATACTGAACACACCCGACATACCCGACCTACCCGACATACCGGACCTACCCGACATACCCCACACACAAGATACACGTTAATCGAATACTTTCAAATATTTTCGAACTTTTTCGAACACTTGAATATTTTCGAACTTTTTCGAATATCATCGAATATTTATGAACTTTTTCGAATATTATTGAAAATTTTTAAACTTTTTCGAATGTCATCGAATATTTTCGAACTTTTTGCAATATTATCGAATGTTTTTGAGTCTTTTCGAATGTTTTCAAACTTTTACGATTAGTTTGGAATATTTTCGAACTTTTGCGAATAATGTCGAGCGTTATCAGATACTTTTGGACTTTTTCGATTATTTTCCAACTTTATCAAATATTTTCGAACTTTTTCGAATAGTTTAGAATAGTTTCGAACTTATTTGAATAGTTTACAATATTTTCGAACTTTTTCGAACATTATCGAATATTTTCGAACTTTTTGCAAAAATTTCAAATGTTTTCGAATGTCATCGAATATTTTCAAACTTTTTCGAATATCATCGAATGTTTTCGAACTTTTCGAATTTTCGAACTCGAAAACATTCGATAATATTCGAAAAAGTTCGAAAATATTCGATGATATTCGAAAATATTCGATAATATTCGAAAAAGTGCGAACTTATTCGATAATATACGAAAAGGTTCGAAAATATTCGATGACATTCGAAAAAGTTCGAAAATATTTGATGACATTCGAAAAAGTTCGAAAATATTCAAAAGTGTTCGAAACAGTTCGAAAATATTCAAAAGTGTTCAGAATGCGGCCTTCCGCCAAAGGTAGTGACATACCTCAGATTTCCTTATACATTAGGAGATACAACGCGTGTTTTGCCTGGAACCACGTGACTAGGATGACCCCTAGAACAACTGCGTGAATATGAGGACTTATGGAAGAACGGCGTGGTTAGGATGACTTCTGAAAAAACCGAGTAACTGGGATGATTTATATAAGAACCCCGTGACTGGGATGACTTATGGAAAACCGCGTGATTGGGATGGCTTATGTAAGAACCGCGTGACTGGGATGAATTATGGTAAAACCGCGTGACTGGGATGACTAATGGTAAAACCGCGTGACTGGGATGACTTATGTAAGAACCGCGTGACTGGGATGACTTAGAGAGGAACTACTTAACTAGGATGACTCTTTGAAGAAATACGTGACTAGGATGACTCCTTGAAGAAATACGTGACTAGGATGACTCCTTGAAGAAATACGTGACTAGGATGACTCCTTGAAGAAATACGTGACTAGGATGACTCCTTGAAGAAATACGTGACTAGGATGACTCCTTGAAGAAATACGTGACTAGGATGACTCCTTGAAGAAATACGTGACTAGGATGACTCCTTGAAGAAATACGTGACTAGGATGACTCCTTGAAGAAATACGTGACTAGGATGACTCCTTGAAGAAATACGTGACTAGGATGACTCCTTGAAGAAATACGTGACTAGGATGACTCCTTGAAGAAATACGTGACTAGGATGACTCCTTGAAGAAATACGTGACTAGGATGACTCCTTGAAGAAATACGTGACTAGGATGACTCCTTGAAGAAATACGTGACTAGGATGACTCCTTGAAGAAATACGTGACTAGGATGACTCCTTGAAGAAATACGTGACTAGGATGACTCCTTGAAGAAATACGTGACTAGGATGACTCCTTGAAGAAATACGTGACTAGGATGACTCCTTGAAGAAATACGTGACTAGGATGACTCCTTGAAGAAATACGTGACTAGGATGACTCCTTGAAGAAATACGTGACTAGGATGACTCCTTGAAGAAATACGTGACTAGGATGACTCCTTGAAGAAATACGTGACTAGGATGACTCCTTGAAGAAATACGTGACTAGGATGACTCCTTGAAGAAATACGTGACTAGGATGACTCCTTAAATAAATACGTGACTAGGATGACTCCTTGAAGAAATACGTGACTAGGATGACTCCTTGAAGAAATACGTGATTAGGATGACTCCTTGAAGAAATACGTGACTAGGATGACTCCTTGAAGAAATACGTGACTAGGATGACTCCTTCAAGAAATACGTGACTAGGATGACTCCTTAAATAAATACGTGACTAGGATGACTCCTTGAAGAAATACGTGACTAGGATGACTCCTTGAAGAAATACGTGATTAGGATGACTCCTTGAAGAAATACGTGACTAGGATGACTCCTTGAAGAAATACGTGACTAGGATGACTCCTTCAAGAAATACGTGACTAGGATGACTCCTTCAAGAAATACGTGACTAGGATGACTCCTAGAACAATTAGGTAAATGAGATGATATGTAAAACCTACAGCAAGCCGTAACAGAAGCTCGCCTGAGTAAAGGTTACCGTGTACACATTTTGGTAGACGAAAAGTCGAACGTAACACAAAACCGAACGTACGGATTTTGATCAAGCTTTCAGAATTGAGTCTTTATATATGTAGCTACGACGTATTAAAAATTCAGACATTGATATTATAAGGAAACGAAACTATATCATTTGAAAAATCAACAGATAATCAAAATAGATAATTGTTGACTATGAAAATCAACAGAAAATCAAAATTGATTAATGTTGAATATCAAAATCAACAGAAAATCAAATTTGATTAATCTTTACTATCAAAATCAATAGAAAATCAAAATCGATGAAACATAAATTCAAAATAAATTTAGTAGAAGCGGGGTGAAATATTTTATACCATCATTCTAACAATTTATAGGAAACGCAATTGAACTTTTTAATGCCCATTTTTCACTTTGACTATCAAAATGAAGACAAAGTGAGCGCGCGGTATCTCAGCAACCAATAAACCGATTAGCCCCAAAATCAATAGGGATCGTCAGTGGTCCATAGGCATTGTTTTTGCCAAGTTTGGTCATGATCCGTCATTGCTTTCGAAAGTTATCGTGGGGACGGACGGACGTACGGACAGACTGTGCGATTCTATAAGCTGCATTATTCAGGCGAGCTAAAACCGCGTTTTTGGGATGACTTCTTAAAGAGTTCCGTGACTAGGATGACTTCACTAATAGCCCCGATACAGTGATGATTTCTAGAAGTGATTGGGATGATTTATGGAAGAACCGCGTGACTGAGACTGCTTGATTAACAAACACGTGACTGGGTTGCCTTTTTTGAGCAAATACCTGTCAGGAATGACTTCTTGAAGAACGTGACCAAGATGACTCTTTGAACCAATACTTGACTAGAATGACTCCTTGAAGAAATACGTGACTAAAATGGCTCCTTGAAGAACTACGTTACTGGGATGACTTCTTAAAGAACTACGTTACTGGTATGACTTCGTGAATAACTACGAATAATGACACGACTGGGATGACTTCCTGAATAACGACGTGACTGGGATGCCTTCGTGAATAACGACGTGACTGGGATGACTTCGTGAATAACGACGTGATTGGGATGACTTCGTGAATAACGCCGTGACTGGGATGACTTCGTGAATAACTACGTGAATGGGGTGACTTCATGAATAACTACGTGACTGGGGTGACTTCGTTAAAAACTACGTGACAAGGATGACTTCGTGAATAACGACGTGACTGGGATGACTTCGTGAATAACTACGTGACTGGGATGCCTTCGTTAAAAACTACGTGACAAGGATGACTTCGTGAATAACAACGTGACTGGGATGACTTCGTGAATAACTACGTGACTTGGGTTACTTCGTGAATAACTACGTGACTGGGGTGACTTCGTTAAAAACTACGTGACTGGGGTGACTTCGATAAAACTGCGTGACTGGGGTGACTTCGATAAAACTACGTGACTGTGTGGACGAAGCCATAGAGGATTGTGATATTTATTATGCTTATATCAAATATCACTGAATACAGTCCCAAAGGACTCAAGAAACATGTATCTAATACACTTTTGTGGGCAAAATTTTTTATGGAGGTTTAACCCCCATTTGGGCTACCCCTCCCCCTTTTGAGGTAAGGCCCTCAAAACAATATAGCACCTGTCTCTAAGGCAGGTGAGGTTAACTACTAAGTTTTATTGCGAAATACGTAATACTTTTGGAAATATTTAATTTTAAAGCCGAAATTTTGCCGTTTTGGGACCTAGTTTGACCGCATATATCTTCCAAAAGGGGATCGATATAGGTCATTTTACATTTTTAAGACACGAACACCATATAGGTGCATCCATTTTAATTGTATTTAGAAGTAGAACAAGCCTGCATTAGGAGATATATTGTCCCATAGTTAGGGTAGTCAAGGGTACCAAAATTGTAGCGAAGCAGTAGCAAATTGGCCAAAGTATAGTAATTTTACTACTGTTTCGCTACAATTTTATTACCCATTACTACCTTAAATTTGAAGCACTATATCTCCGCATGCAGGATTGTCCTATTTCCAAATTTAATTAAAATGGATTCACCTATATGATGTTCTTGTTTTAAAAATATAAAATGACCTATATCGATCCCCTTTTGGAAGATATATGCGGTCAAACTAGGTCCCAAAACGGCAAAATTTCGGCTTTAAAATTAAATATTTCCAAAAGTATTACTTATTTCGCAATAAAACTTAGTAGTTAACCTCACCTACCTTTGAGACAGATGCTACATTACTTTGAAGGCCTTATCTCAAAAGGGGGCGGAGATACCCTAATGGGGAGTACACCCCCATAGAAAATTTTTTCCACAAAAAATGTATTAGGTACTTGTTTCTTGAGTCCTTTGGGACTGTATTCAGCGATATTTGATATAAGCATAATAAATATCACAATCCTCTATGGCTTCGTCCACAGTGCCTTCGTGACTAGGGTGACTTCTTGAAGACCTTCGTGCCTGGGATGACTTCGTGAATATCTACGTGACAAGGATGACTTCGTGACTATTTACATGACTGGGATGACTTCGTAAATAACTTCGTGACTGGGGTGACTTCGTGAATAACTACGTGACAAGGATGACTTCGTGACTATTTACATGACTGGGATGACTTCGTAAATAACTTCGTGACTGGGGTGACTTCGTGAATAACTACGTGACAAGGATGACTTCGTGACTATATACATGACTGGAATGACATCGTAAATAACTTCGTGACTGGGGTGACTTCTTGAATAACTACGTGACTGGGGTGACTTCGTGAAAAACTACGTGACTAGGATGACTCCTTGAAAACCTTCGTGACTGAGATGACTTCTTGAAGATCTTTGTGACTGGGATGACTTCTTGAAGATTTTCGTGACTGGGATGACTTCGTGAATAACGACGTGACTGGGATGACTTCTAGAAGACCTTCGTGACTGGGATGACTTCTTGAAGACCTTCGTGACTGGGATGACTTCTTGAAGACCTTCGTGACTGGGATGACTTCTTGATGAGCAACGTGACTGGGATGACTTCTTGATGGGCTACGTGATTTTGATGACTTCGTGATGAACTACGTGACTAGGATGACCCCTTTCAAGAACTACGTGACTGGGATGACCCCTTTCAAGAACTACGTGACTAGGATGACCCCTTTCAAGAACTACGTGACTAGGATGACCCCTTTCAAGAACTACGTGACTAGGATGACCCCTTTCAAGAACTACGTGACTAGGATGACCCCTTTCAAGAACTACGTGACTAGGATGACCCCTTTCAAGAACTACGTGACTAGGATGACCCCTTTCAAGAACTACGTGACTAGGATGACCCCTTTCAAGAACTACGTGACTAGGATGACCCCTTTCAAGAACTACGTGACTAGGATGACCCCTTTCAAGAACTACGTTACAGGTATGGCTTCTTAAATACTACGTGAAAGGAATGACTTTTAAACGCCACGTGACTGGGATCCTTTATTAAAAAGCTATATGTTCTGACAGCCAAACTAAAATGCAACAGATGATCATGGAACAACATATTACACAATTTATCTAATTTTCAATGTAATTGATACCATGGAAACCATGTATGTCACCTGTGAGATCTGTATACTAAAATATTTAACAAGAAAAATAAGTAATACCTATAGCAAGCCGAAACAAAAGACGTTAGATAGAAGTAGACTGGAAGTTTCGTTTGTTTACTTTTACTGGCAGAAGTACTCGCGAAAATTATTATATATTATAACACTCAGTTCTATCCCAGGTTCCTTGGCTGACTTACAAATAGTCTTATGCAATAATATGCAGTACTAGTACTTAAGTAAGTAGTAATAATCTATTATGTACTATTTATGCAGACAAATAGTCTCGGTATTACTTATGCAAGTCTATTCCTTAAAGGAATCAGAGACTACTTCTTGCAATGAGAGGCAAATCATCTCTGAGCTCCCACTGCAGGAAGTTTTCCCTTTTATACCAGAACTTGGGAGGAGACTGGCCAATCAGCGATCGTGGAAAATTCCAAACATTCCATGGAATGTTTGAAATGTTCCAAGCAACAATAAAATACTTATCACCAGGCCGACCGTCACAATGTATAAACTCTACTATCTATATGTATATTTACATCCTTTTGCGGGGATTTCCACCACACAAGTTAAACCTACGGCAAGCCGTAACAGAAGCTCGCCTGAGTATAGGGGACCGTGTACACAATTTTTGGTAGAACAATAATAGAAACAGATTTATTTTGATTAGTAAATTATTATTCAAATTAGTTCAATATTAATCTATTTTGATTTAAAGAGATTAATACTGGCTATTAAAATCAACAGAAAATCAAAATAGATTAATATTGACTATTAAAATCAACAGAAAATCAAAATAGATTAATATTGGCTATTAAAATCAACAGTAAATCAAAATAGATTAATATTGACTATTAAAATCAACAGAAAATCAAAACAGATTAATATTGAGTATCAAAATAAACAAAAAATAAAATTGACTAATATTGACTATTAAAATCAGCAGAAAATCAAAATTCATTAATGTTGATTATGAAAATCAACAGAAAATCAAAATTCATTAATGTTGATTATGAAAATCAACAGATATTCAATCTTGATTGATTATGAGTATTAAAATCTACAGAAAATTAAAATCGGTCAATAAAGATTATCAAAATTTAACGGTAATCAAAAAACCTACAGCAAGCCGTAACAGAAGCTCGCCTGAGTGAAGGTTACCGTGTACACATTTTGATAGACGAAAAGTACTCGCACGTAGCACAAAACCGAGCGTGCGGATTTTGATCAAACTTTCAGAATTGAGTCTTTATATATATATCTACGACATATTAAAAATTTAGAAATTGATATTGTAAGGAAATATGAAAACCGAAAATCAAAATTGATTAATGTTTACTATGAAAATCAACCGGAAATCAAATTTAATTATGGACTATGAAAATCAACAGAAAATCAAAATTGATTAATGTTGACTATGAAAATCAACAGAAAATCAAAATTGATTAATGTTGACTATGAAAATCAACAGAAAATCAAAACTGATTAATGTTGATTAATGTTGACTATGAGAATCAACAGATATTCAATCTTGATTGATTATGAGTATCAAAATCAACAGAAGATTAAAATCGGTAATAATGATTATTTAAATTTAAAGGAAATCAAAAAATGGAAATTTGACTATAAAATTGAATAAAAATCCAAAATAGATTTTTTCCATCGTCTAATAGTTATTTTTTGGTTTAATTTGCTTTATTATAAAATCTCAAATTTGGTAGAAGCAGATTGAAATATTTTATACTATCCCGCTAACAATTTATAGGAAACGCCATTGAACTTTTTAATGTCCATTTAATGCCAAATTTTCATTTTGACTATCAAAATGAAGATAAAGTGAGCGCGCGGTATCTCGGCAACCAATGGACCGATTTACCCCCAATTCAATAGGGATCGTCAGTGGTCCGTAGGCATTGTTTTTGCCAAGTTTGGTCAATATCCGTCATTGCTTTCGAAAGTTAGCGTGGGGACGGACGGACGGACGGACGGACGGACGGACGTACGGACGGACTGTGTGATTCTATAAGCTCGCTTTATCAGGCGAGCTAAACCTACAGCAAGCCGTAACAGAAGCTCGCCTGAGTAAAGTTTACCGTGTACACATTTTGGTAGCGAAAAGTTACACAAAACCGAGCGTACGGATTTTGATCAAACTTTCAGAATTGAGTCTTTATATATGTATCTACGACATATTAAAAATTCAGACATTGATATTATAAGGAAACGAAGCTATATCATTTCAAATATCAACATAAAATCAAAATTGATGATTGTTGACCACGAAAATCAATCGAAAATCAAAATTGATTAATGTTGATAATCAAAATCAACCGAAAATAAAAATTGATTAATGTTAACAATCAAAATCAACCAAAAATCAAAGTACATTAATGTTGACTATAAAATCAACATAAAATCAAAGTACATTAATGTTGACTATAAAATTCAACAGAAAATCAAAGTACAATAATGTTGACTATGAAAATCAACAGAAAATCAAAATTGATTAATGTTGACTATGAAAATCAACAGAAAATCAAAACTGATTAATGTTGATTAATGTTGACTATGAGAATCAACAGATATTCAATCTTGATTGATTATGAGTATCAAAATCAACAGAAGATTAAAATCGGTAATAATGATTATTTAAATTTAAAGGAAATCAAAAAATGGAAATTTGACTATAAAATTGAATAAAAATCCAAAATAGATATTATAAAATCTCAAATTTGGTAGAAGCAGATTGAAATATTTTATACTATCCCGCTAACAATTTATAGGAAACGCCATTGAACTTTTTAATGTCCATTTAATGCCAAATTTTCATTTTGACTATCAAAATGAAGATAAAGTGAGCGCGCGGTATCTCGGCAACCAATGGACCGATTTACTCCCAATTCAATAGGGATCGTCAGTGGTCCGTAGGCATTGTTTTTGCCAAGTTTGGTCAATATCCGTCATTGCTCGGACTGTGTGATTCTATAAGCTCGCTTTATCAGCTAAACCTACAGCAAGCCGTAACAGAAGCTCGCCTGAGTGAAGGTTACCGTGTACACATTTTGATAGACGAAAAGTTACACAAAACCGAGCGTGCGGATTTTGATCAAACTTTCAGAATTGAGTCTTTATATATATATCTACGACATATTAAAAATTCGAACATTGATATTATAAATCAACATAAACATTAATGTTGACTATGAAAATCAACAGAAAATCAAAATTGATTAATGTTGACTATGAAAATCAACAGAAAATCAAAATTGATTAATGTTGACTATGAAAATCAACAGAAAATCAAAACTGATTAATGTTGATTAATGTTGACTATGAGAATCAACAGATATTCAATCTTGATTGATTATGAGTATCAAAATCAACAGAAGATTAAAATCGGTAATAATGATTATTTAAATTTAAAGGAAATCAAAAAATGGAAATTTGACTATAAAATTGAATAAAAATCCAAAATAGATTTTTTCCATCGTCTAATAGTTATTTTTTGGTTTAATTTGCTTTATTATAAAATCTCAAATTTGGTAGAAGCAGATTGAAATATTTTATACTATCCCGCTAACAATTTATAGGAAACGCCATTGAACTTTTTAATGTCCATTTAATGCCAAATTTTCATTTTGACTATCAAAATGAAGATAAAGTGAGCGCGCGGTATCTCGGCAACCAATGGACCGATTTACCCCCAATTCAATAGGGATCGTCAGTGGTCCGTAGGCATTGTTTTTGCCAAGTTTGGTCAATATCCGTCATTGCTTTCGAAAGTTAGCGTGGGGACGGACGGACGGACGGACGGACGGACGGACGGACGGACGGACGGACGGACGTACGGACGTACGGACGGACTGTGTGATTCTATAAGCTCGCTTTATCAGGCGAGCTAAACCTACAGCAAGCCGTAACAGAAGCTCGCCTGAGTAAAGTTTACCGTGTACACATTTTGGTAGCGAAAAGTTACACAAAACCGAGCGTACGGATTTTGATCAAACTTTCAGAATTGAGTCTCTATATATGTATCTACGACATATTAAAAATTCAGACATTGATATTATAAGGAAACGAAGCTATATCATTTCAAATATCAACATAAAATCAAAATTGATGATTGTTGACCACGAAAATCAATCGAAAATCAAAATTGATTAATGTTGATAATCAAAATCAACCGAAAATAAAAATTGATTAATGTTAACAATCAAAATCAACCAAAAATCAAAGTACATTAATGTTGACTATAAAATCAACATAAAATCAAAGTACATTAATGTTGACTATAAAATTCAACAGAAAATCAAAGTACAATAATGTTGACTATGAAAATCAACAGAAAATCAAAATTGATTAATGTTGATTAAGAAAATCAACAGAAAATCAAAGCACATTAATGTTGACTATGAAAATCAACAGAAAATCAAAGCACATTAATGTTTACTATGAAAATCATCAGATATTCAACTTTGATTGATTATGAGTATTAAAATCAACAGAAATTTAAATTCGGTTAATAATGACTATTAAAATTAAAAAGAAATCGCCAAAAGGATATTTGACTATCAATTTGAATATAAATGCGAAATTGATTTATTTTCGTCCTATGATGTTTATTTTGCAGTTTTATTTACGTTATTATAAAATTTTAAATATGGTCGAAGCAGAGTTAAATATTTTATACTATCCCGCTAACAATTAATAGGAAACACAATTGAAATTTTTATGGCCCATTTTCTGCTTTGACTATCAAATAAAGACAAAGTGAGCGCGCGGTATCTCAGCAACTTATGGACCGATTTGAACCAAAATCAATAGGGTTCGTCACCAGTCCATAGGCATAGTTTATGCCAAGTTTGGTCAATATCCATCATTGCTTTCGAAAGTTATCGTGGGTACGGACGGACGGACGGACGGACGTACGGACAGACTGTGCGGTTCTATAAGCTGCCTTATTCAGGCGAGCTAAAATGGAACTTTGATTATAAAATTGTATAAAAATCCAAAATAGATTTTTTTCCATCGTATAATAGTTATTTTCCGGTTTAATTTGCTTTATTATAAAATCTCAAATTTGGTAGAAGCGGATTTAAATGCTTTATACTATCTCACTAACAATTTATAGGAAACCGCATTTAACTTTTTAATGCCCATTTAATGCCAAATTTTCACTTTGACTATCAAAATGAAGACAAAGTGAGCGCTCGTTATCTCAGCAACCAATGGTCCGATTTACCCCCAATTCAATAGGAATCGTCAGTGGTCCATAGGCATTGTTTTTGCCAAGTTTGGTCAATATCCGTCATTGCTTTCGAAAGTTATCGTGGCGACGGACGTACGGACGTACAGACGTACGGACAGACTGTGCGGTTCTATAAGCTCGCTTTTTCAGGCGAGCTAAAAATGACATATAGTCGCACAAAGCGCGATAATTTTAAGCTATTTTTGCCGAAAATAACCATAAAATACTATTATAATCGCGCCAAGCGCGTTAATTTTAACCTCTTATTGCTGAAAATAGACAAAAAAATCTTATAATTGCGCGAAGCTGGTTAATTTTTTAGTTTTGTTTGTTAAAAATGGTCAGCAATTTCCTCATAATCGTACGATGACAACGATGAGCGTTTATTTTCCCCAAAACGGCTTAACGTCCGGGTTCCTGGTTACGGACAGATTTTCCGACTTTCATATTCCCATTTAAATTACACATAAACTTTTTTTAGGAGAATCCCTAAGGATCTGAGACCAATGGTCTTACACCAATACTTTAAATGTAAAAAAGATTCGTCGAAACCTATTCTATGCAGGACATATTGAAAATTTTACATTTTTGTCTTATGCTTCAAGATATTATCGTTAAACCTTATATCTTGAAGTAGAAGACAAAAATGTGAAATTTTCAATATGTCCTGCATAGAATAGGTTTAGACGAATCTTTTTTACATTTAATGTATGGGTGTAGGACCAATGGTCTCAGATCCTTAGGGATTCTCCTAAAAAAAGTACGAATTTCGCATAAAATCGGAATTGCATTTACCCTCTATGAGAATTTTTGCTAGTTGCCTAGCAACATCCCCACTTGTGGCTGAGAAGGTAAAGGGTTTCAAAAAATATACCCTGACCTTAAAGTTTCCAAACAATTGTGCGAACCATGAACCAATAATAATTTTGTTACGAGCCCGTTCTCGACCCGTGACTTCGTCACGGTAGAAATTGTTCGAAAATCTTTATTCACAAAAATAGAAATTATTAAAGTTAACACGAAACCAAAAAATTAATATTATCCATTTACTTCTAACCAACATACCTACCTAACCAATTATAAATATCTTTAATGTAGTCTCCTACTTCCCAGACTATCCGCCACCCCAACAAAATAGTTTTTATTAGCTCCACTTAATCTCCACCTTCCAACGCATTGACTTCCCTAACAAAAAGTAATTTCTATTTATTAAATGATGTCTCCACTTCCTCACACAATGCCCTCCCCCAGACCAAAGTTCTGTGTATGCTCGATTTCCTACTAAGTCCTCCAATCTACAAAATACTTGTTATGAGCTCCATGCTATCTCCTTATCCATTTACCAAAGCTACTGCCAGTGCCAGCTACCAATGAATCAGTTTCATGTAGGCCCCAACTTACACCCAATTGTCACAAAGGAAATTTTTATTAGTTCGGTAAACGTGTTTATATATCCATGTTATCCCCACTTCCTAACCCTCCATAAATTAGTCAGATCAACGAATTTTTTAGCTCTCCGCTCCATTCCCTCCCCCCAAATAAAAAAATTTAACCAGCCTTATATATTTTCCATGTGATATCTGCCCTCCTATACTCCACTGAAAACAAAAAATTATATTACAGATCCGTATCGCTCTCCACAATCACTTCCCACGCACGCTTCCCATAAAATCTCTTCTCTCACCCTCCCATAAAGAAAAACCTACAGCAAGCCGTAACAGAAGCTCGCCTGAGAAAAGAGGACTTTGATAGAATAATAGAAATTGGTTCATTTTGATATTTGTTGATAAAATTGAGTATCAAAATAGATGAATGTTGACCATCCAAAAAATGGCAAATCAGAGCAGATAAACGTTGACTATGAAAATCGACAGAAAATCAAAATTGATTAATGTTGATTATCAAAATCAACAGAAAATCAAAATCGATTAATGTTGATTATCAAAATCAACAGAAAATCAAAATCGATTAATGTTGACTGTCAAAATTCCTTATTGAGGTGAGCTAAAACGCCTGTGTACAATAATGGAATAATATTGTCTACCAAATGAAATCGTCATGCTTTGTTAAACAAAAGCACATCTAAATTTTCAATTTAATCTTTCGTACCCTCGTTTTTCGACAGCTGGAAGCAGTTTTAACAAACAAAAAATCGCATTATTGTTCTTACTACTGAAAAAAGTCTAATTTAGAATCACTCAAATGTTTTTACTACCATTTTTAATTTCCACTAACAGGATCAGTTTTAAGTAGAAACGTTTATTGCGACTATAAAATTACCTATTAAAAGCAAGCAGAATAAAATGGACAATTTGTAGGTTGAATATGTTAACCAATAATTTGACATTTAATACTATATTAATCCAAGTTATATAAGGGCAGAAATTCATGTTTGACAAGCATATAGATTTATTTTGGTCTGTGTTTTATAACCATTACAAATATTTCAACAAGTTTTCAATAAAAGCGGCATTATGGCAATCAACAGTAACACCGAAGATTAAATAGCATATTTTTTCGGCTGTTATTTGCGAACCGTTGGACATATTTTGTCAACAATCAATAGGGATCGTCACAAGCCCATAGACAGCGTTTTTGCCAAGTTTGATCAAATTCCGTCAATTCCTTCGAGAGTTATCGTGGGGACAAACTTGGTGTAGTTTCATCGCGCGGACGGACAGACTGTGCGATTCTATATAGCTCGTCAGGCGAGCTAAAATAGGTTTTTTATTTGCTCAACATAATTTCCACCTCATCACCCATCCCCCCTCACAAAGCAGAAAAGTTTTTTATTAGCTCCACGTAATCTCCACTTTCTCATCCATTCTCCTCCCACAAAGAAAAAAAAGTTTTTTTTATTAGCTCCACGTAGTCTCCACTTCACCACCCATTCTCCTCCCACAAAGCAAAAAAAAATTTTTTATTAGCTCCACGTAGTCTCCACTTCACCACCCATTCTCCTCCCACAAAGCAAAAAAAAATTTTTTATTAGCTCCACGTAGTCTCCACTTTCTCACCCATTCTCCTCCCACAAAGCAAAAAAAGTTTTTTTATTAGCTCCACGTAGTCTCCACTTTCTCACCCATTCTCCTCCCACAAAGCAAAAAAAGTTTTTTTATTAGCTCCACGTAGTCTCCACTTCCCCACCCATTCTCCTCCCACAAAGCAAAAAAAGTTTTTTATTAGCTCCACGTAGTCTCCACTTCCCCACCCATTCTCCTCCCACAAAACAAAAGTTTTTTATTAGCTCCACGTAGTCTCCACTTCCCCACCCATTCTCCTCCCACAAAGCAAAAAAAGTTGTTTTATTAGCTCCACATAGTCTCCACTTCCCCACCCATTCTCCTCCCACAAAGCAAAAAAAGTTTTTTTGTTAGCTCCACATAGTCTCCACTTCCCCACCCATCCCCCTCCCACAAAGCAAAAAAAGTTTATGTTAGCTCCAAGTAGTCTCTACTTCCCCACCCATTCTCCTCCCACAATGGAAAAAGTTTTTTATTAGCTCCACGTAATCTCCACTTCCCCACCCATAACCCGCCCCATAACAAAAATAATTTTTTCATCAACCCAGTTGTACAACATTTGCGTAATTTAATATATAGAGCTTACACCTCTAACTGAGGCCTTAAGTGCACATTTCTCATGTTGTAGGAGAATATGAGATATGATACAGCTGCCATCTCTTGTTCTGTTCTGTTATTTACTCGCTCACCTCGGTGTATTCACTGCATTGCATTTCTTCCAATCTTAATAGCCTGCATCTCCCAACCTACAACCTTCCTCACTACGCACACATTGCCTGCTATATCATCAGCCCTCTCCTCCTCCAAACTCGCGCATGATCAGATGGCAAAAGGCTTCCGAAAAACCAGAATTTAATTATGTGATTTTCAGTCAAAATTTTCCTTTTTCGTTCGTACGTAGTGTAGTCACTAAATTAGATATTACTCAATTCGTAGTAGTCACTAAATTAGATATTACTCAATTTTTTCTAAAAAACGGGACGCGTTTCTGAAAACGGGACACTTTCGGGACGCCGGGACAGGTCATCAAAATCGGGACGATCCCGTTAAAAACGGGACGGATGATCATCCTACTCCTGCCAGACATAGGTAGATAGATAGATTAGTAAGTTTTTTTCCTTCTGTGTTTATTATATAGAAGATTATATGTATAAATATATATATATATATTCAGTGACCAGCCGACTGGTTGATTAAAATGGCGGGCTAAATTGGCCGGCCGGCTGGTTGAAGTTCTTTGTTAGCCAGTGGCTAAATTGGCTAAAATGGCCAAAAATAGCAAAATGGGGCTACGTGAATTGAGAAAATCATCCTTGGTTTAACGTTAACGCGACATTTAAAAATCATGATTTTTGGCCACTAGCCATTTCAACCATTTTAGCCGGCTTGCTGGTCAAAATCATTTTCAGCCGGCTAAAATGGAACACTGCAAAGGAACTCTCCCTATATAAAATTCTATGATTCTAGATAATGACAAGAGTAGCTCCGCAACCTCGTGGCTTTTGGTTCGAATGCATTGCGGGTTATGTTCGCCTTCGCTTTCAATTTGACCGTTCTTGTGGGGCGTAGAATATTTGTGCGCTGGTCCTGTGACCCAGAGAATACTAATCTCTCCGCCAGGTGGAGACCGCTGGCGTAGTTTACACGGTACTTATTCGCCTGTGACATGATGGCTGATGGCTGAGACCTAGACTAGATCTTCTCTTCGTCAAAGAAAATTCGGTTTCGCTCGGACATCACCAGTCTAATTCTAGTCAAGTTAGTGTGAAAAATCAAGGTTGGGAATTTAGGATTTTATTTAGAGTAAGTAATTACTTTTTAATAGACGTTTTCCACAAATCCAGGATAACACAAGTATATTGGAGTCATTTTGTTAATCAATGTTAATTTGGAATGAGAGCTCTAAAAATTTTTTAGAGCTGACGATACTATACCCTATAGACCCCTTTCTTTATTCCCGCATTCTACCCCAACTGCCAACTCCTCTGAAGTTAAAGAATACTTTTAATTTTTGTGGTGGGAACATTGTCTGGGAAGTCAATCAATGGACCAGTTGGCTATTCACGCAGCGCCCCATTAGCGAGACACTATAAGACATTAAAATGTTAGAAACAACAGCCTAGTTTCGGTCCGCCGCAGTGTCCAAGTCCATAAACCTTTAGGCGGTCGCCCGAAAATCGGCTACAGGTCTATCTTTTAATGTTTAGTGACTCTAGACAAGATGGTGTTGGACTTGTTGGTGACCTTCTCTTCTCCAAAGAAGCTTCGATTTCGCTCAGACATCACCGACATCAGAGTTGGTCCAGTTAGTCAATCAACGAAAGTAAAATTATAAACCCTAATCAACTCTTAATACAACTCTTATACTTATAGTGCTTCTTATTATTAGTTCTACGCTCCCTAGGTGCTGCACCACTAGTCAGGGGACTGACCTAACGATATTTAAAATCCCGCTAAACAATGTGACTTGTTTTCGAAAATAAACGTTACGTTAGATCTTGTTGGTGGTAAAGGGGGTTTCCTTTACTATTTTCGACGCAGCGCCGCAATAACGGGACAGTCGAGAACAAGTTGGAGACAAATTTTCTCTCCGGGCGACAAGATTTGGAGCACAGTCCCTTTACTGCTTCACGACGTGAAGCGAAAAGTTCGTAAGAGTATAAAAACTTTAACTATGCACCACATGCACCATTGCTCTTCTGAAAACTGGTTCTTCACATTCATATCTACTTCAGTGCAGCATCTATCAGGCACAGATAGATAATATCAATATCCACTAACTAGACACTAGAAGACTTATTGACTTATCCTATAGAGGTTTCCCACAATTTTGGTGACCGGTCACTAAATTAACATGAATAGGTATTGAAATGACTACAGTACCTGTCTGTGTTATCCTGGAACTGTGGGAAACGTCTATTATCGTCATTTAAATGAAGTTCCAGAAAAGATTTGTGCGCTGGCCATTTATCAAAATGAGAAGGTTTAGAAATCGCAGAAAAGCTATATATTTTGTCGGTGTTATTGCATTTCTATCTGTCGTTTTTGTGAGCAATCATAATCAGAAAATGAAGAGACAAGATGAGCTGCTCTCTGGAAAAATTATAAACCCTCCAACTTGCCTGCATCCAGATTTACCTTTAGATGATCCTAGTATCATGAAATATATGGTAAACGTAGACAGAATTGTTTGTGATACAACTCCTGATTGGGTGGAAATAAACGGTACTCATGCTTATGTCACTAGTAAAGCAAAAGCAAAATATGATGGACCAATCGTATGCAAATTCTACGGTACATTCAAAAACAAAACTATATAAACATTTCACGTTACATTAAATATCTAAGATATTTAGTTACCCAAGATTTAAATATGTTATTATAACACACGGTAAATTTTAGTTAATAATTTTTCTATTTTTCAATAATATTTTCAGAGATTGAGCGCGTCAATGACGATTTAACCAAGTTAAGCGAGAAGGTTACTGAAGGCCAATGGTACAAATTCGAAGACGTTGATTTTATAGAGGTTTCATGTACAGCACGCAGAGAAAAGTATAGCAGTTTCAAATTACTAATAGCGAATTTATTAGTTTCCGATTTTTAAAAGCATATTAAATATTAACAACTATAGTTACATATTGTAAAAATAATATTTACAGATGGACCTCCTTTTTCGCTTCTCCCCGAAATAATGTTTTTCGATCTACAAAGAAATTCATCGATGAATTCCAGCATCCTGTGTTGAATGTTGTGATGTTAGCCCACGATTCTCTATCTAGAAATATGTTTAAAAGGAAGCTGCCTTCAACATACGAATATCTAACGAAGACTTTACATGGCAAGGTTCTTAAGGGATATAATATCGTCGGGGATGGAACACCACAAGCTCTGATTCCTATTCTAACGGGAAAAACGGAACTCGAGTTACCAGAAACACGCAAGCGGAAAGAACCGATGGCTAACTACGTTGATATGGTATATCCTTTTGTATGGAAGGAGTATAGCAACAAAGGTTATCTAACAGGTTCGACGATGATTCTAATGTTTTCATATTCATTATTATTGCATTTTATAGTTATTTTATGGTTTATACACTTTCACAACAGGATTTATGGAAGATGCTCCTTCCAAGAGACATGATATAGGGACATTTACTTATCGTCTTAAAGGATTTAAAGATCCGCCGACCGATTTTTACACACGGCAATATTACACGCATATTAAAGGTCACCAATCGACATTTCCAAAATACTGTATAGGAAGTGTACCTTCGCATAAAAGTTCTGGACTATATCAAGCACATATTGACTAAACGGAAAGAAGTGCCCAAATTTTTGTTTTCACTATATAATGAACTTTCCCACGATGACGCAAACTTAATCCAGGGGGCGGAATTTGATTTGACCGAATTTCTTCGAGATTTGCACACATCAGGGATACTTAACTCAACAATTTTAATAGTTATGAGTGATCACGGCCATCGATTTGCGTCTTTTAGGTAAAATCGTTTAAAATATATCATATTATATATGTAAAAGAATACTGCGTAAAGCGTATAAAAGGATCCTAGAGGGAGGATCAGGACTGGACTGATAAATCATTTTTATTCTTTTGTGAGTAAGGAAAAGGGATGGGGTAAAAAGGCATGATAAGCCTTTTTATTCAGGCCTGTCACCAGAAAAAATTTCGGGGAGGGACAACAAATAAGGGGAAATACATACGGAAATAAATTTTGGGTTTTAAATAAAAATTTGTTTTCTCGCTGCAGCTCTGTTTTGGACAAAACTTTTTACAGTAAGTGAATTGAGTAATCTGATTCCCTTTTCCACAAATTCCGCTGTGTATTATGTGTTATTATAATATATTATATTATGTTACAGAAAATTTATAGAAATCTTACATATGTAAAATGGTTAGGATATATATATTTTCAAAAACCAAAAGGTTAAGTTGGTTAAAAATCAAAATTTTGATTTTTGAAAATACATATATCCTATAGGCATTTTGATTTTGTCCGGTCTGTACAAATTTTCTGCAAACCCCGATCCATAAGGATTTAAAATGTAATTTAAAATGTGATATGACGCAGGGCCACAGCCATTTTTTTGAATTCCAATTTCCAACCTTCAGATTGGATACTGCTATAACGAATGCTTTATAGATTTTTCAGATGGGGGAATTTTAGCAGCAATTTAAAATTACTGCAAAATATTATACAACACATGAATATTATACACAGAATGCACACAAAGATCAAAACTTCGCAACGTAAAACAACGGAATCGTTTTCATTCTACTACTATGAATCAATTAAAACCATGATGTCGACGTGTGAATCCATCGATCTTTGTTTTGTGGGCATCCGCTGTATCTAATATTCATGTATTGCATTGTATATTTTGTAGTAATTGTAAAATGTTTTTAAAATTCCCCTATAAATCTATAAAAGATTCGTAATAGCAGTATCCAATCTGAAGGTTGGAAATTGGAATTCAAAAATTTCAGCCAATCAGAATGCGTATCCAGGTGCAACTCCGCAATGGGCAATACTAAGGTTCAATATTAATAAGAGTAAAATCAAATTTCAGGGAAACGCATCAAGGTAAACTAGAAGAGAGAATGCCAATTTTTATGTTTGTGTTCCCAACATGGTTTGAAAAAGTGTACCCCTCATTGTACAAGAATTTTTTAATAAACACCGGACGATTATCCACTCCTTTTGATATCCATGCTACACTGCAAGATATTCTTAACTTAGGAAAAGTGTCAAACGGGTATTTTCAACAATCAAGTCCTAATACACAACGACAAATGAGTTTATTTCGAGAGATTCCTGCCAATAGAACTTGTGCAAGTGCCGACATTGAACCCCACTGGTGTGCCTGCTTTGAATGGAGCATTGTCAACACTAATACAACAATTATCCAGTGGGCTGCATTAGTAAGTTAATAAGTTATGCCTATAAATGCAAGTTTCTGTTGATTTTTATCCTTCCCTCCAATTTATAATATTGATAGTCAAGATAATTTCCTCCTCAAATTCTTTTTGTCAATTTATTTGTCTTTTTGCCAGTTATCAATATGTCAAACCTCGTTATATAATCATTTGACAATAAAAAATTGTAACTACAATTAGTCTATGTAAAATCTTCAGCTCATTCAATTTGACTGAATTAAGTTATAACATTTTAATAGATAAAGTATTTGCTTTCTAGGACTTTGTTAGCTACATCAATGACTTGACTTCTTCGCATCGAGAATTGTGTTCAGAACTAGAATTGGGGAAAGTAATGTGGGCTGCTACTTTGCATCCAACTGACGAGCTTATGAGATTTAAACAAACCAAGGATGAAGATGGATTTAAACCTGACCTTAGTGATCATACTGGAACGGTACGGGCAGTAATCCAAATGAAAGTTGAAACACTTCCTGGAAAAGGTCACTTTGAGGTCTCAATGTTGTATGACTCAACCAGCTATAAATTCAAAATTAAAGTAAGTTGGTTAAAAAAAGCAAAATAAAGTAAATGAACAACAACATTTAACATTACTGAATTCAATATTTATGGTCTTACAGGAAACAGATATAAGCCGTATAGACAAGTACGCATCTCAAGCATTCTGTCTCACAAAAGATAGAAATCTCCAAGATTTGCGAAAGTATTGCTACTGTTTGTAGTATATGAAAACCTACTAAGATCAATGTTCATTATAACTAGAGTCAGGAATCAAGACATTCACAGAAGTTCATAGAAAAGTATTAATTACATAATATATCCACACACATACACATACAGATATATATACAGGATCCGACAAAAGTTAGTACACAAGGTTTTGGCCACCTAGCTCCCAAACGAAGGCTGCTACGAAAATAAGGTTAACACCATTGGAAAGATGACTAAGCTGGCAGCAGCATAGACTGTAAGAACAATTTTATCGAGTTTCGTTTTGGAAGTTAAAAATCAGGAAATCGGAGGCTTAACTCCCATGTTATAAATATAAAATTTGCTTTTTAATAATTAAAGGGGTCGCTGGAACCCAAACCGAAGCTGCTACGGAAATAAAAAGCCCATCATTGAAAAGTAGAGAAAATTTTCAAAAAAATAGGCTACGAAAGAATTTTTTTTATTGAATTTCATTCTGGTTTAAAATTTAGGAATGCAAAGGTCACTACACTTCGTTTCTTTTTTCGTGAATTGACCACGAAAATGGTCTTTGGAACTCGAAGACTGTAACCAAAAGCCTGAAGAACAAACTTCTGCGGCGAATCAGTATTCGAATTGGTTTCCAGGCTAGGTTGAGGGTAAAAGTTCGTTGAATATAGGGTGCAGCTGAATTAGTTCAAAAATTCATCTTTTTGGCACAATTCAACCTAAGAAAGTCGTCTATAAAATATTCGTGTTATGTGTTTCAATTAGGACTAATAAAAATTTTGTTATAACTATTTCTGTTGTAAATTTCACCCTCTTTTCACTGGTGGGGACCGTTTTTTGATAGCGTGAATAGTTTCCAACTTATGACCTAATATTCTCAGTCCGAAATACATACGATTACAGGCATCTTTGAGCACACTTTCATAAAATTCTCAAATTTATAAAATGGGTTCATAAAATTTTTCTTATTGCCTATGTTGTTGCCAGCTTAGTCATCTTTCCAATGGTGTTAACCTTATTTTCGTAGCAGCCTTCGTTTGGGAGCTAGGTGGCCAAGACCTTGTGTACTAACTTTGGTCGGACCCGGTATATATACGTCATTTTTTCTAGAGCTTTTTCGCTTCGATTTGTTTTTTGCTCAATTCAATTCATATTCAATTATAATATTCTTTCTTCTTGTACTAAAGGCGAAAGGAGATTTTAAGGATCCCATTATTGCATTTATTTCATGTGCGGGAAAATTAAAATTTTGGCCATTTACTTTGAAATAATGACATTTTTCAAGTCGCAAAGGCTTTTTAACTAATAACTTAATTGAAAAAAATAAAGAAGCAAAATGTTTTTCATATTGTCATCTACAAAGTGAAGTATTTTTTTGACGATATTCCACTTCCTTCTCATTTTACAGCATTCCCAAATCTGTTGAAATTCGCGACAAGTAGTAACTAAGGGCTATCGTCTATGTTGTCGTAGTGAAACTTCTAACACTATCCTCATGTAAACCAACCTGCCGGCATTCCAGGCTTCATTCGAGTTTTTTGTAATGTATTCGATTTATGACGTCACACGGCGACATTACCTATACATTTCCATGGGGCAGAAAAATATTTTAGACAAAATTATTTTAATTTTTTGACATGCACTTTCACCATGATGCAAATGTATAGGAAAGTCGCCGTGTGACGTCACAAATCGGTTTACATACACAAAAATTCAGAAGTGCCTGGGAATTCCAAACCTATTTTACTTCTACTAGCCCTGCATGTAAACAGTAAAATTATTGACTTTTGAATTCAGGGAACCCCTTATCACTAACTAGGTCTAGCGTTTATTTTCGAAAACAAAGTCACCTTGTTTAGCGGGATTTTAAATATCGCTAGGTCAGTCTCCTAACTACGATGACCTCTGATAACCTCCAGTTGCTACGCCCACAGCAAATATCTTTTCATGAGTATGTAAACTTAAACAATGATTTAAATTTCGCTTCCATGGTTTTCATGTAGAAAATACAATAGTATACAACAACCCGTGGCAGATCCCCATGGAAAAATGAAAAATGAAAAGTGGGTGGAAAGCTCGCCAAGTGACGTCACTTGGCGAGTGTGTATTTAAATTGAGATCCCCAAGTGGGGGGAATTAGGGATCGGCTGTAGTCATGTAAATTTTCCACACATTTTCACTTGTTCCGAACCCCCAATAAATCGAATAATCTGCCATTCCTTTTCTATAATATTATATTCTATATTCCTTGGTATACAATATACAATAATATTGTTGTTATCCGAACCTGATGTAAAGCTAAAATATGCGATGTTACATGTAATTTGCTGTGAATATCAGGGACGATATTCTTAACCCCTTAGCAAGGGGAAATCGCAAGCAAATACTGAGTTACCACAAGAGTTATTATTGTCCATATGTGAGAGTGAAATAAAGAACAGCCCAAACTTAGTCACGTGCACCCCGCTAACATCACTCCTTTTAGTGCATCCAGTTCAGGCGCCAAAAAGCTAACAAAGAAACTGAGATGTTACCGCGCTGTTAGTGACTAAGATTGGGCTGTTCTTTATTTCACTCTCACATATTCTCATCATTGTCGTAGATTTAACTTTGCTATCGTTGTCGTAGGAATAGGGAAATTCCATAGCGCTGCTACAAAACACGATTCTCATCCCATAATTTTGCCACAGCATAGCAAACATCTGTCGCAAAGTTAGCGCAAACTGAGAGCTACCGCAACTTTGCGATCACATTGTTTGAGGCACTTGGAGAATGGAGACACTTGTGATCCCTTATGGTTACTTTGACAATATCAATTGCAATTTGATAATCTCCGGTCTCGGACTCCGTAGTACGACTGTCAAGTGTCACGCATATTGAAGTGCAAGACATTAGGCAACTGTAATTTCCATGACTACTGTCACTCCTAAAGTAGTACCTCAATCAATGCCTAACACCCTTTCCACACTACTCCATTCCTTGGAGTTGGAACATCCATGCCTAACTTGGAACTTATCAAAAACTGCTACAACGTCGCAAACTTGCTAGGACGCTGCTAACTGACATGAGAATATGGATTTATTTTGAAATCGCAAGTAGACATAGCAACTCTTGCGATATCGCAACTTTACCACAAAAGATCAGAATATCGTTCCTGAAATATAGTACTCGAGAAAGTATCCGTGGCAAAAAGGTTATCAGAGGTCATCATTATCATTTAAAAAAACTCAACAGTATGTGAGACTGTCACAACGTCCTGCCCTGTGAGAAAGTCATTTTGGATATGGATATGATCTCTAGGCTGTTTCCATAGGGGTGTGAAAAACAGATCAAATTGGTCAATCTCCATTTAAGTTTACCAATTTAATCTGTTTTTTACACCCCTATGGAAACAGCCTAGAGATCATATCCAAAATGACTTTCTCACAGGGCAGGACGTTGTGACAGCCTCACATACGTTGTTTTCAATTTAAGGTTCAGGGGTGGTTCAAAATACGGGGAAATTCAATGAGGGGCAGGTAATGGGGAAGTATCTATGGCTACGATTTAAAATACACAGAGCCATAGAAATTTACTCTATGACAATACAGCAAAATGAATAGAGCATAAAAGTGACGATTTTTTTTGGGAAACTTGGATCTTACGTTGTTTGCACTTTAGCATAGGCCTTACGGGGGACAGCTCTGACTTCGACAAAAGTCAATAATTTTTTACCAAGATTCGTCTATATGGTAACAGGTTAGTCGGTCCGGGAGTCGGCAAATTAAAAGTTCACTTTTTTCACCTCCATCCATATTCACCTGCCTGTAATCACCATGGTAGTTAGCAATGGCAGTCCTTTATCCTATCCAAGCAGTGGAGGACAAATTATAGGATTTGTCTTCCAGAAGTGACAAAAGTGAATTTTTAATTTGCCAACTACCGGACCGACTAACCTGTTACCATATAGACGAATCTTGATTTTTTACTGTTTACACGACGATAATGGATCGTATCTTGCTGTGTCTGTACGTAGATATTTCACTGGGGCAACATAGCAGTACACCTACACACCGTCCTGCCCAGTCATTTTCGATATCATCTCAGGCTGTTTCCATAGGGGTCTGAAAAACAGATCAAATTGGTAAACTTAAGGTGGCTGTTCCTCTTTTATTTCGAAATTCGAAATTTTGAAATATTTCAAAATTCAAATAAAAATATGCTTCTAACGGTAGCCGAAACCCATAGCCCTACTAACCGAAAAACTAACTGGAGATAACCACACAATCGCAGTATTCGACGCTGGGCAGTATAATAGTGCAATACTTCAAAATGACAAAATGGAAAGTTCCCAAGGAAGTTCCTAATTTTGAATGGTATGTAGTTATTTAACACAGGGAGCCAATAGCAACAGCAATCTGCACTGCAAATTCATCCAATGTGCCCAAGAATTTTGTTCATGTTATGAACTGGCTACATTTGAATTTAGAGGCACATTTGCATTTCCACACATTATTATTTCGATTGCACTGCTATCCCTTGGGTGGGACATCAGTAACCATGGGATCGAATTACTACTGACTGTGATAAAGCATGAAAATTATGACACCATCAGCGTTGGCATAGAGAAAAAGCTCTATGCTCTAGCTCATGTCAAGTTGACATCAGTCCATTGCTTCAATGTCGGATATTCTATGACTTGCACATCCGGTCAAGCATCAGCTAGCTTACATTTTACACTTTTTCATTAAACTCTCTTTGCCATTTTTGATATTTTGTCCAGAGTTCTAACCAGACTTTCTTGTGTAGTACAGATTTGAAATGGCAAATTCATTGGCTTTAATTTGGATCGGGTGCATTTTTGATATTGTTCCCCGTTTGCATACATTTTAATTTCAATTTTGAAAGTTTGACAAAAAATCGGCCAAAAAGTTCAACCATTGATAATGTTAGATAACCTACTAATATCAAAAAAGCACCCGATCCAAATCCAAGCCAATGCATTTGCCATTCCAAATCTGTATTACACAAGCAAATCTAGATAGAACTCTGGACAAAATAGCAAAAATGGCAAAAAATTTTAACATGTAGTTTGATAGTCAATTGAAATTTCCAAAACTGAGTCACACGTGCCTTAAAGGGAGATGGACCAATTTGATCTGTTTTGAAACAGGCTAGATATGATATCCAAAATGACTTTCTCACAGGGCAGGACGGTGTAGGTGTAACAGCCTCACATACGTTGTTTTCACTTTAGCATAGGCCTTACGAGCGACCGCTCTGACCTGACCTCGACAAAAGTAAACAATTTTACTGTTTACATGATGATAGTGGATCATGTCCTCTCCTGTACTTAGATGTTAATTCTCTTAATTATATCAGCTTAATGGTCAACGGAAAGTAGTGGAATGGAAAGTGGTGCTGCAGGGTCAGCCATTTGCAGAAAGTGAAGTGGTAGGTAGGGGTAGTTTACAGACAGCAAAAAGCTCTAATGAGAGATTGATATTATACTTGGGAGACGTTTAGAAACCTATAATAGCTGGTCTTCCTATCTTCCTTGCCTAAAACTATATTCAGATTTGTGTCAATTTATTCTAAGGGACAGGGAAGGAATTTTAAATTAAGAGTCAGTGTTATCAAATCATCAGACCTGACTAAATGACCACCAAATGACCTTGACTATCAAATTAGCCTTAAACTTTTTTTTGGCAAACTTACGTGCTGGGGGTGCAGAGTTAGTGTATCAAAGAGAATCTCACTTCCGCTTTATAAACTGACCTAACATAAATGGAAACATAGAAATCCAGTTTGAAAATATTTCAGATTTTGAAAAAAAAAATTTTGAGTTTGTTCACTATCTGAAATATTTTCAAGGTGCTGGGTCCTGGGGTGCAACGGTGCAAGGACAACCTGGCCGGATAACTACAGTTTAGCCTTCGTATTCATGTCTTTGTTTATCGAGACACTAAGGTTTCCGCTATAAATAGAGGAGTCTCACAATTGGTGGCCGGTCATCAAATTAACATGAATAGATATTGAAACGACTCCAATACATGACTGTGTTATCCTTGAATTGTGGGAAACGTCTATTCACAAATCTAGTCAAATTGATAGAATGATTTCGAAAAGACTCGAAAATGATCGAAGAATAAGAGATGCGGTAAAGATTACAGAATCTTGACAAGATTCAAAGAGGGTCAAAGAATCTCAAAAAGATTTGAAATTGATCAAAAATCGCGAAAAGATTCGGAAATGATCGAAGATTCTTAGAAGATTCGAAAATGATCGAAGATTCTTAAAAGATTCGAAAATGATCGAAGATGTTTAAAATATTCGAAAATGATCGAAGATTCTTAAAAGATTCGAAAATGATCGAAGATTCTTAAAAGATTCGAAAATGATCGAAGATTCTTAAAAGATTCGAAAATAATCGAAGATTCTTAAAAGATTCGAAAATAATCGAAGATTCTTAAAAGATTCGAAAATGATCGAAGATTCTTAAAAGATTCGAAAATGATCGAAGATTCTTAAAAGATTCGAACATGATCGAAGATTCTTAAAAGATTCGAACATGATCGAAGATTCTTAAAAGATTCGAAAATGATCGAAGATTCTTAAAAGATTCGAACATGATCGAAGATTCTTAAAAGATTATTAGATTATTCCAACTTTCCGCGTGATAAGGATTACATATGGAAAACTGTGTGATTGGTGTGACATATGGAAAACCGCGTGATTGGGATGACTTATGGAAAACCGCGTGATTGGGATGACTTATGGAAAACCGCGTGACTGGGATGATTTATGTAAGAACCGCGTGACTGGGATGACTTATGTAAGAACGGCGTGACTGGGATTACCTACGGAAACGCGTGACTAGGAAGACTTAGGGAAGAACCACGCAGGCAAAACACGCGTCGTATCTCCTAATGTATAAGGAAATCTGAGGTATGTCACTGCCTTTGGCGGAAGGCCGCATACTGAACACACCCGACATACCCGACCTACCCGACATACCGGACCTACCCGACATACCCCACACACAAGATACACGTTAATCGAATACTTTCAAATATTTTCGAACTTTTTCGAACACTTGAATATTTTCGAACTTTTTCGAATATCATCGAATATTTATGAACTTTTTCGAATATTATTGAAAATTTTTAAACTTTTTCGAATGTCATCGAATATTTTCGAACTTTTTGCAATATTATCGAATGTTTTTGAGTCTTTTCGAATGTTTTCAAACTTTTACGATTAGTTTGGAATATTTTCGAACTTTTGCGAATAATGTCGAGCGTTATCAGATACTTTTGGACTTTTTCGATTATTTTCCAACTTTATCAAATATTTTCGAACTTTTTCGAATAGTTTAGAATAGTTTCGAACTTATTTGAATAGTTTACAATATTTTCGAACTTTTTCGAACATTATCGAATATTTTCGAACTTTTTGCAAAAATTTCAAATGTTTTCGAATGTCATCGAATATTTTCAAACTTTTTCGAATACTTTCAAACTTTTTCGAATATCATCGAATGTTTTCGAACTTTTCGAATTTTCGAACTCGAAAACATTCGATAATATTCGAAAAAGTTCGAAAATATTCGATGATATTCGAAAATATTCGAAAAAGTGCGAACTTATTCGATAATATACGAAAAGGTTCGAAAATATTCGATGACATTCGAAAAAGTTCGAAAATATTTGATGACATTCGAAAAAGTTCGAAAATATTCAAAAGTGTTCGAAACAGTTCGAAAATATTCAAAAGTGTTCAGTATGCGGCCTTCCGCCAAAGGTAGTGACATACCTCAGATTTCCTTATACATTAGGAGATACAACGCGTGTTTTGCCTGGAACCACGTGACTAGGATGACCCCTAGAACAACTGCGTGAATATGAGGACTTATGGAAGAACGGCGTGGTTAGGATGACTTCTGAAAAAACCGAGTAACTGGGATGATTTATATAAGAACCCCGTGACTGGGATGACTTATGGAAAACCGCGTGATTGGGATGGCTTATGTAAGAACCGCGTGACTGGGATGAATTATGGTAAAACCGCGTGACTGGGATGACTAATGGTAAAACCGCGTGACTGGGATGACTTATGTAAGAACCGCGTGACTGGGATGACTTAGAGAGGAACTACTTAACTAGGATGACTCTTTGAAGAAATACGTGACTAGGATGACTCCTTGAAGAAATACGTGACTAGGATGACTCCTTGAAGAAATACGTGACTAGGATGACTCCTTGAAGAAATACGTGACTAGGATGACTCCTTGAAGAAATACGTGACTAGGATGACTCCTTTGGGCTACCCCTCCCCCTTTTGAGGTAAGGCCCTCAAAACAATATAGCACCTGTCTCTAAGGCAGGTGAGGTTAACTACTAAGTTTTATTGCGAAATACGTAATACTTTTGGAAATATTTAATTTTAAAGCCGAAATTTTGCCGTTTTGGGACCTAGTTTGACCGCATATGTGGGATTCTACAAGAAAACCGGCGCAGCGAAAAAAATACGAAAACTGTTTTAATCCATCAAAAAGTAGAACCGTTTTCTGTCTAAAAAATGGCACTTGTCCCATATTTTTACAACAATCGTACGAATTTTAAAAAATATTGAAAGTCAACGCAGTCCTATGATTGGCTTTAAATCCATTTTCTAGCTAACTAAGTCTAGTAGGCTGCGCCGGTTTTCTTGTAGAATCCCACATATATCTTCCAAAAGGGGATCGATATAGGTCATTTTACATTTTTAAGACACGAACACCATATAGGTGCATCCATTTTAATTGTATTTAGAAGTAGAACAAGCCTGCATTAGGAGATATATTGTCCCATAGTTAGGGTAGTCAAGGGTACCAAAATTGTAGCGAAGCAGTAGCAAATTGGCCAAAGTATAGTAATTTTACTACTGTTTCGCTACAATTTTATTACCCATTACTACCTTAAATTTGAAGCACTATATCTCCGCATGCAGGATTGTCCTATTTCCAAATTTAATTAAAATGGATTCACCTATATGATGTTCTTGTTTTAAAAATATAAAATGACCTATATCGATCCCCTTTTGGAAGATATATGCGGTCAAACTAGGTCCCAAAACGGCAAAATTTCGGCTTTAAAATTAAATATTTCCAAAAGTATTACTTATTTCGCAATAAAACTTAGTAGTTAACCTCACCTACCTTTGAGACAGATGCTACATTACTTTGAAGGCCTTATCTCAAAAGGGGGCGGAGATACCCCTAATGGGGAGTACACCCCCATAGAAAATTTTTTCCACAAAAAATGTATTAGGTACTTGTTTCTTGAGTCCTTTGGGACTGTATTCAGCGATATTTGATATAAGCATAATAAATATCACAATCCTCTATGGCTTCGTCCACAGTGCCTTCGTGACTAGGGTGACTTCTTGAAGACCTTCGTGCCTGGGATGACTTCGTGAATATCTACGTGACAAGGATGACTTCGTGACTATTTACATGACTGGGATGACTTCGTAAATAACTTCGTGACTGGGGTGACTTCGTGAATAACTACGTGACAAGGATGACTTCGTGACTATTTACATGACTGGGATGACTTCGTAAATAACTTCGTGACTGGGGTGACTTCGTGAATAACTACGTGACAAGGATGACTTCGTGACTATATACATGACTGGAATGACATCGTAAATAACTTCGTGACTGGGGTGACTTCTTGAATAACTACGTGACTGGGGTGACTTCGTGAAAAACTACGTGACTAGGATGACTCCTTGAAAACCTTCGTGACTGAGATGACTTCTTGAAGATCTTTGTGACTGGGATGACTTCTTGAAGATTTTCGTGACTGGGATGACTTCGTGAATAACGACGTGACTGGGATGACTTCTAGAAGACCTTCGTGACTGGGATGACTTCTTGAAGACCTTCGTGACTGGGATGACTTCTTGAAGACCTTCGTGACTGGGATGACTTCTTGATGAGCAACGTGACTGGGATGACTTCTTGATGGGCTACGTGATTTTGATGACTTCGTGATGAACTACGTGACTAGGATGACCCCTTTCAAGAACTACGTGACTGGGATGACCCCTTTCAAGAACTACGTGACTAGGATGACCCCTTTCAAGAACTACGTGACTAGGATGACCCCTTTCAAGAACTACGTGACTAGGATGACCCCTTTCAAGAACTACGTGACTAGGATGACCCCTTTCAAGAACTACGTGACTAGGATGACCCCTTTCAAGAACTACGTGACTAGGATGACCCCTTTCAAGAACTACGTGACTAGGATGACCCCTTTCAAGAACTACGTGACTAGGATGACCCCTTTCAAGAACTACGTGACTAGGATGACTCCTTGAAGAAATACGTGACTAGGATGACTCCTTGAAGAAATACGTGACTAGGATGACTCCTTGAAGAAATACGTGACTAGGATGACTCCTTTAAGAAATACGTGACTAGGATGACTCCTTTAAGAAATACGTGACTAGGATGACTCCTTGAAGAAATACGTGACTAGGATGACTCCTTGAAGAAATACGTGTATAGGATGACTCCTTGAAGAAATACGTGACTAGGATGACTCCTTGAAGAAATACGTGTATAGGATGACTCCTTGAAGAAATACGTGACTAGGATGACTCCTTGAAGAAATACGTGACTAGGATGACTCCTTGAAGAAATACGTGACTAGGATGACTCCTTAAATAAATACGTGACTAGGATGACTCCTTGAAGAAATACGTGACTAGGATGACTCCTTGAAGAAATACGTGATTAGGATGACTCCTTGAAGAAATACGTGACTAGGATGACTCCTTGAAGAAATACGTGACTAGGATGACTCCTTCAAGAAATACGTGACTAGGATGACTCCTTGAAGAAATACGTGATTAGGATGACTCCTTGAAGAAATACGTGACTAGGATGACTCCTTGAAGAAATACGTGACTAGGATGACTCCTTCAAGAAATACGTGACTAGGATGACTCCTTAAATAAATACGTGACTAGGATGACTCCTTGAAGAAATACGTGACTAGGATGACTCCTTGAAGAAATACGTGATTAGGATGACTCCTTGAAGAAATACGTGACTAGGATGACTCCTTGAAGAAATACGTGACTAGGATGACTCCTTCAAGAAATACGTGACTAGGATGACTCCTTCAAGAAATACGTGACTAGGATGACTCCTAGAACAATTAGGTAAATGAGATGATATGTAAAACCTACAGCAAGCCGTAACAGAAGCTCGCCTGAGTAAAGGTTACCGTGTACACATTTTGGTAGACGAAAAGTCGAACGTAACACAAAACCGAACGTACGGATTTTGATCAAGCTTTCAGAATTGAGTCTTTATATATGTAGCTACGACGTATTAAAAATTCAGACATTGATATTATAAGGAAACGAAACTATATCATTTGAAAAATCAACAGATAATCAAAATAGATAATTGTTGACTATGAAAATCAACAGAAAATCAAAATTGATTAATGTTGAATATCAAAATCAACAGAAAATCAAATTTGATTAATCTTTACTATCAAAATCAATAGAAAATCAAAATCGATGAAACATAAATTCAAAATAAATTTAGTAGAAGCGGGGTGAAATATTTTATACCATCATTCTAACAATTTATAGGAAACGCAATTGAACTTTTTAATGCCCATTTTTCACTTTGACTATCAAAATGAAGACAAAGTGAGCGCGCGGTATCTCAGCAACCAATAAACCGATTAGCCCCAAAATCAATAGGGATCGTCAGTGGTCCATAGGCATTGTTTTTGCCAAGTTTGGTCATGATCCGTCATTGTTTTCGAAAGTTATCGTGGGGACGGACGGACGTACGGACAGACTGTGCGATTCTATAAGCTGCATTATTCAGGCGAGCTAAAACCGCGTTTTTGGGATGACTTCTTAAAGAGTTCCGTGACTAGGATGACTTCACTAATAGCCCCGATACAGTGATGATTTCTAGAAGTGATTGGGATGATTTATGGAAGAACCGCGTGACTGAGACTGCTTGATTAACAAACACGTGACTGGGTTGCCTTTTTTGAGCAAATACCTGTCAGGAATGACTTCTTGAAGAACGTGACCAAGATGACTCTTTGAACCAATACTTGACTAGAATGACTCCTTGAAGAAATACGTGACTAAAATGGCTCCTTGAAGAACTACGTTACTGGGATGACTTCTTAAAGAACTACGTTACTGGTATGACTTCGTGAATAACTACGAATAATGACACGACTGGGATGACTTCCTGAATAACGACGTGACTGGGATGCCTTCGTGAATAACGACGTGACTGGGATGACTTCGTGAATAACGACGTGATTGGGATGACTTCGTGAATAACGCCGTGACTGGGATGACTTCGTGAATAACTACGTGAATGGGGTGACTTCATGAATAACTACGTGACTGGGGTGACTTCGTTAAAAACTACGTGACAAGGATGACTTCGTGAATAACGACGTGACTGGGATGACTTCGTGAATAACTACGTGACTGGGATGCCTTCGTTAAAAACTACGTGACAAGGATGACTTCGTGAATAACAACGTGACTGGGATGACTTCGTGAATAACTACGTGACTTGGGTTACTTCGTGAATAACTACGTGACTGGGGTGACTTCGTTAAAAACTACGTGACTGGGGTGACTTCGATAAAACTGCGTGACTGGGGTGACTTCGATAAAACTACGTGACTGTGTGGACGAAGCCATAGAGGATTGTGATATTTATTATGCTTATATCAAATATCACTGAATACAGTCCCAAAGGACTCAAGAAACATGTATCTAATACACTTTTGTGGGCAAAATTTTTTATGGAGGTTTAACCCCCATTTGGGCTACCCCTCCCCCTTTTGAGGTAAGGCCCTCAAAACAATATAGCACCTGTCTCTAAGGCAGGTGAGGTTAACTACTAAGTTTTATTGCGAAATACGTAATACTTTTGGAAATATTTAATTTTAAAGCCGAAATTTTGCCGTTTTGGGACCTAGTTTGACCGCATATGTGGGATTCTACAAGAAAACCGGCGCAGCGAAAAAAATACGAAAACTGTTTTAATCCATCAAAAAGTAGAACCGTTTTCTGTCTAAAAAATGGCACTTGTCCCATATTTTTACAACAATCGTACGAATTTTAAAAAATATTGAAAGTCAACGCAGTCCTATGATTGGCTTTAAATCCATTTTCTAGCTAACTAAGTCTAGTAGGCTGCGCCGGTTTTCTTGTAGAATCCCACATATATCTTCCAAAAGGGGATCGATATAGGTCATTTTACATTTTTAAGACACGAACACCATATAGGTGCATCCATTTTAATTGTATTTAGAAGTAGAACAAGCCTGCATTAGGAGATATATTGTCCCATAGTTAGGGTAGTCAAGGGTACCAAAATTGTAGCGAAGCAGTAGCAAATTGGCCAAAGTATAGTAATTTTACTACTGTTTCGCTACAATTTTATTACCCATTACTACCTTAAATTTGAAGCACTATATCTCCGCATGCAGGATTGTCCTATTTCCAAATTTAATTAAAATGGATTCACCTATATGATGTTCTTGTTTTAAAAATATAAAATGACCTATATCGATCCCCTTTTGGAAGATATATGCGGTCAAACTAGGTCCCAAAACGGCAAAATTTCGGCTTTAAAATTAAATATTTCCAAAAGTATTACTTATTTCGCAATAAAACTTAGTAGTTAACCTCACCTACCTTTGAGACAGATGCTACATTACTTTGAAGGCCTTATCTCAAAAGGGGGCGGAGATACCCCTAATGGGGAGTACACCCCCATAGAAAATTTTTTCCACAAAAAATGTATTAGGTACTTGTTTCTTGAGTCCTTTGGGACTGTATTCAGCGATATTTGATATAAGCATAATAAATATCACAATCCTCTATGGCTTCGTCCACAGTGCCTTCGTGACTAGGGTGACTTCTTGAAGACCTTCGTGCCTGGGATGACTTCGTGAATATCTACGTGACAAGGATGACTTCGTGACTATTTACATGACTGGGATGACTTCGTAAATAACTTCGTGACTGGGGTGACTTCGTGAATAACTACGTGACAAGGATGACTTCGTGACTATTTACATGACTGGGATGACTTCGTAAATAACTTCGTGACTGGGGTGACTTCGTGAATAACTACGTGACAAGGATGACTTCGTGACTATATACATGACTGGAATGACATCGTAAATAACTTCGTGACTGGGGTGACTTCTTGAATAACTACGTGACTGGGGTGACTTCGTGAAAAACTACGTGACTAGGATGACTCCTTGAAAACCTTCGTGACTGAGATGACTTCTTGAAGATCTTTGTGACTGGGATGACTTCTTGAAGATTTTCGTGACTGGGATGACTTCGTGAATAACGACGTGACTGGGATGACTTCTAGAAGACCTTCGTGACTGGGATGACTTCTTGAAGACCTTCGTGACTGGGATGACTTCTTGAAGACCTTCGTGACTGGGATGACTTCTTGATGAGCAACGTGACTGGGATGACTTCTTGATGGGCTACGTGATTTTGATGACTTCGTGATGAACTACGTGACTAGGATGACCCCTTTCAAGAACTACGTGACTGGGATGACCCCTTTCAAGAACTACGTGACTAGGATGACCCCTTTCAAGAACTACGTGACTAGGATGACCCCTTTCAAGAACTACGTGACTAGGATGACCCCTTTCAAGAACTACGTGACTAGGATGACCCCTTTCAAGAACTACGTGACTAGGATGACCCCTTTCAAGAACTACGTGACTAGGATGACCCCTTTCAAGAACTACGTGACTAGGATGACCCCTTTCAAGAACTACGTGACTAGGATGACCCCTTTCAAGAACTACGTGACTAGGATGACCCCTTTCAAGAACTACGTGACTAGGATGACCCCTTTCAAGAACTACGTGACTAGGATGACCCCTTTCAAGAACTACGTGACTAGGATGACCCCTTTCAAGAACTACGTGACTAGGATGACCCCTTTCAAGAACTACGTTACAGGTATGGCTTCTTAAATACTACGTGAAAGGAATGACTTTTAAACGCCACGTGACTGGGATCCTTTATTAAAAAGCTATATGTTCTGACAGCCAAACTAAAATGCAACAGATGATCATGGAACAACATATTACACAATTTATCTAATTTTCAATGTAATTGATACCATGGAAACCATGTATGTCACCTGTGAGATCTGTATACTAAAATATTTAACAAGAAAAATAAGTAATACCTATAGCAAGCCGAAACAAAAGACGTTAGATAGAAGTAGACTGGAAGTTTCGTTTGTTTACTTTTACTGGCAGAAGTACTCGCGAAAATTATTATATATTATAACACTCAGTTCTATCCCAGGTTCCTTGGCTGACTTACAAATAGTCTTATGCAATAATATGCAGTACTAGTACTTAAGTAAGTAGTAATAATCTATTATGTACTATTTATGCAGACAAATAGTCTCGGTATTACTTATGCAAGTCTATTCCTTAAAGGAATCAGAGACTACTTCTTGCAATGAGAGGCAAATCATCTCTGAGCTCCCACTGCAGGAAGTTTTCCCTTTTATACCAGAACTTGGGAGGAGACTGGCCAATCAGCGATCGTGGAAAATTCCAAACATTCCATGGAATGTTTGAAATGTTCCAAGCAACAATAAAATACTTATCACCAGGCCGACCGTCACAAAGTATAAACTCTACTATCTATATGTATATTTACATCCTTTTGCGGGGATTTCCACCACACAAGTTAAACCTACGGCAAGCCGTAACAGAAGCTCGCCTGAGTATAGGGGACCGTGTACACAATTTTTGGTAGAACAATAATAGAAACAGATTTATTTTGATTAGTAAATTATTATTCAAATTAGTTCAATATTAATCTATTTTGATTTAAAGAGATTAATACTTGCTATTAAAATCAACAGAAAATCAAAATAGATTAATATTGACTATTAAAATCAACAGAAAATCAAAATAGATTAATATTGGCTATTAAAATCAACAGTAAATCAAAATAGATTAATATTGACTATTAAAATCAACAGAAAATCAAAACAGATTAATATTGAGTATCAAAATAAACAAAAAATAAAATTGACTAATATTGACTATTAAAATCAGCAGAAAATCAAAATTCATTAATGTTGATTATGAAAATCAACAGAAAATCAAAATTCATTAATGTTGATTATGAAAATCAACAGATATTCAATCTTGATTGATTATGAGTATTAAAATCTACAGAAAATTAAAATCGGTCAATAAAGATTATCAAAATTTAACGGTAATCAAAAAACCTACAGCAAGCCGTAACAGAAGCTCGCCTGAGTGAAGGTTACCGTGTACACATTTTGATAGACGAAAAGTACTCGCACGTAGCACAAAACCGAGCGTGCGGATTTTGATCAAACTTTCAGAATTGAGTCTTTATATATATATCTACGACATATTAAAAATTTAGAAATTGATATTGTAAGGAAATATGAAAACCGAAAATCAAAATTGATTAATGTTTACTATGAAAATCAACCGGAAATCAAATTTAATTATGGACTATGAAAATCAACAGAAAATCAAAATTGATTAATGTTGACTATGAAAATCAACAGAAAATCAAAATTGATTAATGTTGACTATGAAAATCAACAGAAAATCAAAACTGATTAATGTTGATTAATGTTGACTATGAGAATCAACAGATATTCAATCTTGATTGATTATGAGTATCAAAATCAACAGAAGATTAAAATCGGTAATAATGATTATTTAAATTTAAAGGAAATCAAAAAATGGAAATTTGACTATAAAATTGAATAAAAATCCAAAATAGATTTTTTCCATCGTCTAATAGTTATTTTTTGGTTTAATTTGCTTTATTATAAAATCTCAAATTTGGTAGAAGCAGATTGAAATATTTTATACTATCCCGCTAACAATTTATAGGAAACGCCATTGAACTTTTTAATGTCCATTTAATGCCAAATTTTCATTTTGACTATCAAAATGAAGATAAAGTGAGCGCGCGGTATCTCGGCAACCAATGGACCGATTTACCCCCAATTCAATAGGGATCGTCAGTGGTCCGTAGGCATTGTTTTTGCCAAGTTTGGTCAATATCCGTCATTGCTTTCGAAAGTTAGCGTGGGGACGGACGGACGGACGGACGGACGGACGGACGTACGGACGTACGGACGGACTGTGTGATTCTATAAGCTCGCTTTATCAGGCGAGCTAAACCTACAGCAAGCCGTAACAGAAGCTCGCCTGAGTAAAGTTTACCGTGTACACATTTTGGTAGCGAAAAGTTACACAAAACCGAGCGTACGGATTTTGATCAAACTTTCAGAATTGAGTCTTTATATATGTATCTACGACATATTAAAAATTCAGACATTGATATTATAAGGAAACGAAGCTATATCATTTCAAATATCAACATAAAATCAAAATTGATGATTGTTGACCACGAAAATCAATCGAAAATCAAAATTGATTAATGTTGATAATCAAAATCAACCGAAAATAAAAATTGATTAATGTTAACAATCAAAATCAACCAAAAATCAAAGTACATTAATGTTGACTATAAAATCAACATAAAATCAAAGTACATTAATGTTGACTATAAAATTCAACAGAAAATCAAAGTACAATAATGTTGACTATGAAAATCAACAGAAAATCAAAATTGATTAATGTTGATTAAGAAAATCAACAGAAAATCAAAGCACATTAATGTTGACTATGAAAATCAACAGAAAATCAAAGCACATTAATGTTTACTATGAAAATCATCAGATATTCAACTTTGATTGATTATGAGTATTAAAATCAACAGAAATTTAAATTCGGTTAATAATGACTATTAAAATTAAAAAGAAATCGCAAAATGGATATTTGACTATCAATTTGAATATAAATGCGAAATTGATTTATTTTCGTCCTATGATGTTTATTTTGCAGTTTTATTTACGTTATTATAAAATTTTAAATATGGTCGAAGCAGAGTTAAATATTTTATACTATCACGCTAACAATTAATAGGAAACACAATTGAAATTTTTATGGCCCATTTTCTGCTTTGACTATCAAATAAAGACAAAGTGAGCGCGCGGTATCTCAGCAACTTATGGACCGATTTGAACCAAAATCAATAGGGTTCGTCACCAGTCCATAGGCATAGTTTATGCCAAGTTTGGTCAATATCCATCATTGCTTTCGAAAGTTATCGTGGGTACGGACGGACGGACGGACGGACGTACGGACAGACTGTGCGGTTCTATAAGCTGCCTTATTCAGGCGAGCTAAAATGGAACTTTGATTATAAAATTGTATAAAAATCCAAAATAGATTTTTTTCCATCGTATAATAGTTATTTTCCGGTTTAATTTGCTTTATTATAAAATCTCAAATTTGGTAGAAGCGGATTTAAATGCTTTATACTATCTCACTAACAATTTATAGGAAACCGCATTTAACTTTTTAATGCCCATTTAATGCCAAATTTTCACTTTGACTATCAAAATGAAGACAAAGTGAGCGCTCGTTATCTCAGCAACCAATGGTCCGATTTACCCCCAATTCAATAGGAATCGTCAGTGGTCCATAGGCATTGTTTTTGCCAAGTTTGGTCAATATCCGTCATTGCTTTCGAAAGTTATCGTGGCGACGGACGTACGGACGTACAGACGTACGGACAGACTGTGCGGTTCTATAAGCTCGCTTTTTCAGGCGAGCTAAAAATGACATATAGTCGCACAAAGCGCGATAATTTTAAGCTATTTTTGCCGAAAATAACCATAAAATACTATTATAATCGCGCCAAGCGCGTTAATTTTAACCTCTTATTGCTGAAAATAGACAAAAAAATCTTATAATTGCGCGAAGCTGGTTAATTTTTTAGTTTTGTTTGTTAAAAATGGTCAGCAATTTCCTCATAATCGTACGATGACAACGATGAGCGTTTATTTTCCCCAAAACGGCTTAACGTCCGGGTTCCTGGTTACGGACAGATTTTCCGACTTTCATATTCCCATTTAAATTACACATAAACTTTTTTTAGGAGAATCCCTAAGGATCTGAGACCAATGGTCTTACACCAATACTTTAAATGTAAAAAAGATTCGTCGAAACCTATTCTATGCAGGACATATTGAAAATTTTACATTTTTGTCTTATGCTTCAAGATATTATCGTTAAACCTTATATCTTGAAGTAGAAGACAAAAATGTGAAATTTTCAATATGTCCTGCATAGAATAGGTTTAGACGAATCTTTTTTACATTTAATGTATGGGTGTAGGACCAATGGTCTCAGATCCTTAGGGATTCTCCTAAAAAAGTACGAATTTCGCATAAAATCGGAATTGCATTTACCCTCTATGAGAATTTTTGCTAGTTGCCTAGCAACATCCCCACTTGTGGCTGAGAAGGTAAAGGGTTTCAAAAAATATACCCTGACCTTAAAGTTTCCAAACAATTGTGCGAACCATGAACCAATAATAATTTTGTTACGAGCCCGTTCTCGACCCGTGACTTCGTCACGGTAGAAATTGTTCGAAAATCTTTATTCACAAAAATAGAAATTAAGATTAAAGTTAACACGAAACCAAAAAATTAATATTATCCATTTACTTCTAACCAACATACCTACCTAACCAATTATAAATATCTTTAATGTAGTCTCCTACTTCCCAGACTATCCGCCACCCCAACAAAATAGTTTTTATTAGCTCCACTTAATCTCCACCTTCCAACGCATTGACTTCCCTAACAAAAAGTAATTTCTATTTATTAAATGATGTCTCCACTTCCTCACACAATGCCCTCCCCCAGACCAAAGTTCTGTGTATGCTCGATTTCCTACTAAGTCCTCCAATCTACAAAATACTTGTTATGAGCTCCATGCTATCTCCTTATCCATTTACCAAAGCTACTGCCAGTGCCAGCTACCAATGAATCAGTTTCATGTAGGCCCCAACTTACACCCAATTGTCACAAAGGAAATTTTTATTAGTTCGGTAAACGTGTTTATATATCCATGTTATCCCCACTTCCTAACCCTCCATAAATTAGTCAGATCAACGAATTTTTTAGCTCTCCGCTCCATTCCCTCCCCCCAAATAAAAAAATTTAACCAGCCTTATATATTTTCCATGTGATATCTGCCCTCCTATACTCCACTGAAAACAAAAAATTATATTACAGATCCGTATCGCTCTCCACAATCACTTCCCACGCACGCTTCCCATAAAATCTCTTCTCTCACCCCCTCCCATAAAGAAAAACCTACAGCAAGCCGTAACAGAAGCTCGCCTGAGAAAAGGGGACCGTGCCTTTGATAGAATAATAGAAATTGGTTCATTTTGATATTTATTGATAACATTGAGTATCAAAATAGATGAATGTTGACCATCCAAAAAAATGGTAAATCAAAGTAGATAAACGTTGATTATGAAAATCGACAGAAAATCAAAATTGATTAATGTTGATTATCAAAATCAACAGAAAATCAAAATCGATTAATGTTGATTATCAAAATCAACAGAAAATCAAAATCGATTAATGTTGACTGTCAAAATTCCTTATTGAGGTGAGCTAAAACGCCTGTGTACAATAATGGAATAATATTGTCTACCAAATGAAATCGTCATGCTTTGTTAAACAAAAGCACATCTAAATTTTCAATTTAATCTTTCGTACCCTCGTTTTTCGACAGCTGGAAGCAGTTTTAACAAACAAAAAATCGCATTATTGTTCTTACTATTGAAAAAAGTCTAATTTAGAATCACTCAAATGTTTTTACTACCATTTTTAATTTCCACTAACAGGATCAGTTTTAAGTAGAAACGTTTATTGCGACTATAAAATTACCTATTAAAAGCAAGCAGAATAAAATGGACAATTTGTAGGTTGAATATGTTAACCAATAATTTGACATTTAATACTATATTAATCCAAGTTATATAAGGGCAGAAATTCATGTTTGACAAGCATATAGATTTATTTTGGTCTGTGTTTTATAACCATTACAAATATTTCAACAAGTTTTCAATAAAAGCGGCATTATGGCAATCAACAGTAACACCGAAGATTAAATAGCATATTTTTTCGGCTGTTATTTGCGAACCGTTGGACATATTTTGTCAACAATCAATAGGGATCGTCACAAGCCCATAGACAGCGTTTTTGCCAAGTTTGATCAAATTCCGTCAATTCCTTCGAGAGTTATCGTGGGGACAAACTTGGTGTAGTTTCATCGCGCGGACGGACAGACTGTGCGATTCTATATAGCTCGTCAGGCGAGCTAAAATAGGTTTTTTATTTGCTCAACATAATTTCCACCTCATCACCCATCCCCCCTCACAAAGCAGAAAAGTTTTTTATTAGCTCCACGTAATCTCCACTTTCTCATCCATTCTCCTCCCACAAAGAAAAAAAAGTTTTTTTTATTAGCTCCACGTAGTCTCCACTTCACCACCCATTCTCCTCCCACAAAGCAAAAAAAAATTTTTTATTAGCTCCACGTAGTCTCCACTTTCTCACCCATTCTCCTCCCACAAAGCAAAAAAAGTTTTTTTATTAGCTCCACGTAGTCTCCACTTTCTCACCCATTCTCCTCCCACAAAGCAAAAAAAGTTTTTTTATTAGCTCCACGTAGTCTCCACTTCCCCACCCATTCTCCTCCCACAAAGCAAAAAAAGTTTTTTATTAGCTCCACGTAGTCTCCACTTCCCCACCCATTCTCCTCCCACAAAACAAAAGTTTTTTATTAGCTCCACGTAGTCTCCACTTCCCCACCCATTCTCCTCCCACAAAGCAAAAAAAGTTGTTTTATTAGCTCCACATAGTCTCCACTTCCCCACCCATTCTCCTCCCACAAAGCAAAAAAAGTTTTTTTGTTAGCTCCACATAGTCTCCACTTCCCCACCCATCCCCCTCCCACAAAGCAAAAAAAGTTTATGTTAGCTCCAAGTAGTCTCTACTTCCCCACCCATTCTCCTCCCACAATGGAAAAAGTTTTTTATTAGCTCCACGTAATCTCCACTTCCCCACCCATAACCCGCCCCATAACAAAAATAATTTTTTCATCAACCCAGTTGTACAACATTTGCGTAATTTAATATATAGAGCTTACACCTCTAACTGAGGCCTTAAGTGCACATTTCTCATGTTGTAGGAGAATATGAGATATGATACAGCTGCCATCTCTTGTTCTGTTCTGTTATTTACTCGCTCACCTCGGTGTATTCACTGCATTGCATTTCTTCCAATCTTAATAGCCTGCATCTCCCAACCTACAACCTTCCTCACTACGCACACATTGCCTGCTATATCATCAGCCCTCTCCTCCTCCAAACTCGCGCATGATCAGATGGCAAAAGGCTTCCGAAAAACCAGAATTTAATTATGTGATTTTCAGTCAAAATTTTCCTTTTTCGTTCGTACGTAGTGTAGTCACTAAATTAGATATTACTCAATTCGTAGTAGTCACTAAATTAGATATTACTCAATTTTTTCTAAAAAACGGGACGCGTTTCTGAAAACGGGACACTTTCGGGACGCCGGGACAGGTCATCAAAATCGGGACGATCCCGTTAAAAACGGGACGGATGATCATCCTACTCCTGCCAGACATAGGTAGATAGATAGATTAGTAAGTTTTTTTCCTTCTGTGTTTATTATATAGAAGATTATATGTATAAATATATATATATATTCAGTGACCAGCCGACTGGTTGATTAAAATGGCGGGCTAAATTGGCCGGCCGGCTGGTTGAAGTTCTTTGTTAGCCAGTGGCTAAATTGGCTAAAATGGCCAAAAATAGCAAAATGGGGCTACGTGAATTGAGAAAATCATCCTTGGTTTAACGTTAACGCGACATTTAAAAATCATGATTTTTGGCCACTAGCCATTTCAACCATTTTAGCCGGCTTGCTGGTCAAAATCATTTTCAGCCGGCTAAAATGGAACACTGCAAAGGAACTCTCCCTATATAAAATTCTATGATTCTAGATAATGACAAGAGTAGCTCCGCAACCTCGTGGCTTTTGGTTCGAATGCATTGCGGGTTATGTTCGCCTTCGCTTTCAATTTGACCGTTCTTGTGGGGCGTAGAATATTTGTGCGCTGGTCCTGTGACCCAGAGAATACTAATCTCTCCGCCAGGTGGAGACCGCTGGCGTAGTTTACACGGTACTTATTCGCCTGTGACATGATGGCTGATGGCTGAGACCTAGACTAGATCTTCTCTTCGTCAAAGAAAATTCGGTTTCGCTCGGACATCACCAGTCTAATTCTAGTCAAGTTAGTGTGAAAAATCAAGGTTGGGAATTTAGGATTTTATTTAGAGTAAGTAATTACTTTTTAATAGACGTTTTCCACAAATCCAGGATAACACAAGTATATTGGAGTCATTTTGTTAATCAATGTTAATTTGGAATGAGAGCTCTAAAAAATTTTTTAGAGCTGACGATACTATACCCTATAGACCCCTTTCTTTATTCCCGCATTCTACCCCAACTGCCAACTCCTCTGAAGTTAAAGAATACTTTTAATTTTTGTGGTGGGAACATTGTCTGGGAAGTCAATCAATGGACCAGTTGGCTATTCACGCAGCGCCCCATTAGCGAGACACTATAAGACATTAAAATGTTAGAAACAACAGCCTAGTTTCGGTCCGCCGCAGTGTCCAAGTCCATAAACCTTTAGGCGGTCGCCCGAAAATCGGCTACAGGTCTATCTTTTTAATGTTTAGTGACTCTAGACAAGATGGTGTTGGACTTGTTGGTGACCTTCTCTTCTCCAAAGAAGCTTCGATTTCGCTCAGACATCACCGACATCAGAGTTGGTCCAGTTAGTCAATCAACGAAAGTAAAATTATAAACCCTAATCAACTCTTAATACAACTCTTATACTTATAGTGCTTCTTATTATTAGTTCTACGCTCCCTAGGTGCTGCACCACTAGTCAGGGGACTGACCTAACGATATTTAAAATCCCGCTAAACAATGTGACTTGTTTTCGAAAATAAACGTTACGTTAGATCTTGTTGGTGGTAAAGGGGGTTTCCTTTACTATTTTCGACGCAGCGCCGCAATAACGGGACAGTCGAGAACAAGTTGGAGACAAATTTTCTCTCCGGGCGACAAGATTTGGAGCACAGTCCCTTTACTGCTTCACGACGTGAAGCGAAAAGTTCGTAAGAGTATAAAAACTTTAACTATGCACCACATGCACCATTGCTCTTCTGAAAACTGGTTCTTCACATTCATATCTACTTCAGTGCAGCATCTATCAGGCACAGATAGATAATATCAATATCCACTAACTAGACACTAGAAGACTTATTGACTTATCCTATAGAGGTTTCCCACAATTTTGGTGACCGGTCACTAAATTAACATGAATAGGTATTGAAATGACTACAGTACCTGTCTGTGTTATCCTGGAACTGTGGGAAACGTCTATTATCGTCATTTAAATGAAGTTCCAGAAAAGATTTGTGCGCTGGCCATTTATCAAAATGAGAAGGTTTAGAAATCGCAGAAAAGCTATATATTTTGTCGGTGTTATTGCATTTCTATCTGTCGTTTTTGTGAGCAATCATAATCAGAAAATGAAGAGGCAAGATGAGCTGCTCTCTGGAAAAATTATAAACCCTCCAACTTGCCTGCATCCAGATTTACCTTTAGATGATCCTAGTATCATGAAATATATGGTAAACGTAGACAGAATTGTTTGTGATACAACTCCTGATTGGGTGGAAATAAACGGTACTCATGCTTATGTCACTAGTAAAGCAAAAGCAAAATATGATGGACCAATCGTATGCAAATTCTACGGTACATTCAAAAACAAAACTATATAAACATTTCACGTTACATTAAATATCTAAGATATTTAGTTACCCAAGATTTAAATATGTTATTATAACACACGGTAAATTTTAGTTAATAATTTTTCTATTTTTCAATAATATTTTCAGAGATTGAGCGCGTCAATGACGATTTAACCAAGTTAAGCGAGAAGGTTACTGAAGGCCAATGGTACAAATTCGAAGACGTTGATTTTATAGAGGTTTCATGTACAGCACGCAGAGAAAAGTATAGCAGTTTCAAATTACTAATAGCGAATTTATTAGTTTCCGATTTTTAAAAGCATATTAAATATTAACAACTATAGTTACATATTGTAAAAATAATATTTACAGATGGACCTCCTTTTTCGCTTCTCCCCGAAATAATGTTTTTCGATCTACAAAGAAATTCATCGATGAATTCCAGCATCCTGTGTTGAATGTTGTGATGTTAGCCCACGATTCTCTATCTAGAAATATGTTTAAAAGGAAGCTGCCTTCAACATACGAATATCTAACGAAGACTTTACATGGCAAGGTTCTTAAGGGATATAATATCGTCGGGGATGGAACACCACAAGCTCTGATTCCTATTCTAACGGGAAAAACGGAACTCGAGTTACCAGAAACACGCAAGCGGAAAGAATCGATGGCTAACTACGTTGATATGGTATATCCTTTTGTATGGAAGGAGTATAGCAACAAAGGTTATCTAACAGGTTCGACGATGATTCTAATGTTTTCATATTCATTATTATTGCATTTTATAGTTATTTTATGGTTTATACACTTTCACAACAGGATTTATGGAAGATGCTCCTTCCAAGAGACATGATATAGGGACATTTACTTATCGTCTTAAAGGATTTAAAGATCCGCCGACCGATTTTTACACACGGCAATATTACACGCATATTAAAGGTCACCAATCGACATTTCCAAAATACTGTATAGGAAGTGTACCTTCGCATAAAAAAGTTCTGGACTATATCAAGCACATATTGACTAAACGGAAAGAAGTGCCCAAATTTTTGTTTTCACTATATAATGAACTTTCCCACGATGACGCAAACTTAATCCAGGGGGCGGAATTTGATTTGACCGAATTTCTTCGAGATTTGCACACATCAGGGATACTTAACTCAACAATTTTAATAGTTATGAGTGATCACGGCCATCGATTTGCGTCTTTTAGGTAAAATCGTTTAAAATATATCATATTATATATGTAAAAGAATACTGCGTAAAGCGTATAAAAGGATCCTAGAGGGAGGATCAGGACTGGACTGATAAATCATTTTTATTCTTTTGTGAGTAAGGAAAAGGGATGGGGTAAAAAGGCATGATAAGCCTTTTTATTCAGGCCTGTCACCAGAAAAAATTTCGGGGAGGGACAACAAATAAGGGGAAATACATACGGAAATAAATTTTGGGTTTTAAATAAAAATTTGTTTTCTCGCTGCAGCTCTGTTTTGGACAAAACTTTTTACAGTAAGTGAATTGAGTAATCTGATTCCCTTTTCCACAAATTCCGCTGTGTATTATGTGTTATTATAATATATTATATTATGTTACAGAAAATTTATAGAAATCTTACATATGTAAAATGGTTAGGATATATATATTTTCAAAAACCAAAAGGTTAAGTTGGTTAAAAATCAAAATTTTGATTTTTGAAAATACATATATCCTATAGGCATTTTGATTTTGTCCGGTCTGTACAAATTTTCTGCAAACCCCGATCCATAAGAATTTAAAATGTAATTTAAAATGTGATATGACGCAGGGCCACAGCCATTTTTTTGAATTCCAATTTCCAACCTTCAGATTGGATACTGCTATAACGAATGCTTTATAGATTTTTCAGATGGGGGAATTTTAGCAGCAATTTAAAATTACTGCAAAATATTATACAACACATGAATATTATACACAGAATGCACACAAAGATCAAAACTTCGCAACGTAAAACAACGGAATCGTTTTCATTCTACTACTATGAATCAATTAAAACCATGATGTCGACGTGTGAATCCATCGATCTTTGTTTTGTGGGCATCCGCTGTATCTAATATTCATGTATTGCATTGTATATTTTGTAGTAATTGTAAAATGTTTTTAAAATTCCCCTATAAATCTATAAAAGATTCGTAATAGCAGTATCCAATCTGAAGGTTGGAAATTGGAATTCAAAAAATTTCAGCCAATCAGAATGCGTATCCAGGTGCAACTCCGCAATGGGCAATACTAAGGTTCAATATTAATAAGAGTAAAATCAAATTTCAGGGAAACGCATCAAGGTAAACTAGAAGAGAGAATGCCAATTTTTATGTTTGTGTTCCCAACATGGTTTGAAAAAGTGTACCCCTCATTGTACAAGAATTTTTTAATAAACACCGGACGATTATCCACTCCTTTTGATATCCATGCTACACTGCAAGATATTCTTAACTTAGGAAAAGTGTCAAACGGGTATTTTCAACAATCAAGTCCTAATACACAACGACAAATGAGTTTATTTCGAGAGATTCCTGCCAATAGAACTTGTGCAAGTGCCGACATTGAACCCCACTGGTGTGCCTGCCTTGAATGGAGCATTGTCAACACTAATACAACAATTATCCAGTGGGCTGCATTAGTAAGTTAATAAGTTATGCCTATAAATGCAAGTTTCTGTTGATTTTTATCCTTCCCTCCAATTTATAATATTGATAGTCAAGATAATTTCCTCCTCAAATTCTTTTTGTCAATTTATTTGTCTTTTTGCCAGTTATCAATATGTCAAACCTCGTTATATAATCATTTGACAATAAAAAATTGTAACTACAATTAGTCTATGTAAAATCTTCAGCTCATTCAATTTGACTGAATTAAGTTATAACATTTTAATAGATAAAGTATTTGCTTTCTAGGACTTTGTTAGCTACATCAATGACTTGACTTCTTCGCATCGAGAATTGTGTTCAGAACTAGAATTGGGGAAAGTAATGTGGGCTGCTACTTTGCATCCAACTGACGAACTTATGAGATTTAAACAAACCAAGGATGAAGATGGATTTAAACCTGACCTTAGTGTCCATACTGGAACGGTACGGGCAGTAATCCAAATGAAAGTTGAAACACTTCCTGGAAAAGGTCACTTTGAGGTCTCAATGATGTATGACTCAACCAGCTATAAATTCAAAATTAAAGTAAGTTGGTGAAAAAAGCAAAATAAAGTAAATTAAGTAAATGAACAAAACATTACTTACCGAATCCAATATTTATGGTTTTACAGGAAACAGATATAAGCCGTATAGACAAGTACGCATCTCAAGCATTCTGTCTCACAAAAGATAGAAATCTCCAACATTTGCGAAAATATTGCTACTGTTTGTAGTAAATGAAAACCTAAAATCATTGTTCGTTATACCTAGAGTCAGGATTTAAGACATTCACAGAAGTTCATAGATTACATAATATATACACGTACAGATGTATATACGTCATTTTTTGCACACTTGATTCCTTCGTTGTTCGTAATTGCTCTCTTGTACTAAAGGAGATTTATGAAGACGAAATATAAAATAAATTACTAATAAATTCGCTGAACTTTATTTTTAACTACTAGGTATTTCGAATCGAATTCAAATCCAAATGATTAATAAAAGGTGTGAATATGCAATGGCGTTTTTGTAATATTTGAAACAAGGCATTTTAATTGTTTTGTGTTATCTATCTATCAAAAATTGTGTAATTTTGAATAATAATCATTTGTTTGTAAAATTAAAATCAAAATGATGCAAACACAAAATAAAGTTTTCTTATGTTATGCTAAAAGCAAAACAATCTATATAAGGATTAATATTGTAGCAAAACTAAGAATTCCAAGATTCCAACCAACAATTGACAATGAGCAAGTTTTGCAGGTTTTATAACAAAAGTGGCAAAGATAAAGTTATGATACAATTTAATATTTAAAAAGTTGGGGATTCACTCCGTTGCATTGAATGTCCCTTTATAATATTTAAAAGATATAGTCCATTATTACTTTTGTAGTTAGAATTAGTATGCCTTTTATTGTGAGACAGAAATAAAATGAAAAGTTGATCTTGTATAACTTGCAATTTCTGCTTGATGATCCAATTTAGCATGGATTACCTAATATTTATTTACCAATGACATCACCACGAAAGTCGAACAGAACTTAAGGATGTTAGCAATTAATAACACAGGTTAACATTATTTTTCATTATATTTGTGTTAATAGCTTATACTATTAAGGCCAAAATAATATTGTACATATACGTGCCTTAAAGAGCATAGTTTCCTTATCATTATGCATGTATTCACATACAGGTTGTATAAAACTATAATAATTATGTTAAAAATACCTCATCAGTACATTTCCAATTATACAAATACAACATTCACTCAATAAATTGAATAGTATATGATACAAAGATTACACATACATAATACTACAGAACAAGGTAAAACTATAAAGAACCAATAGTGACAGAATGTGATGCGACTATTGTGTAGTGTTGTGTTGCTGTGCTGTTATCGTAAAAATGCAGTCTAACTCATACACTTTTATTGCTTACATAAATCTATTTATTGTTTAAATGCATAGTTTATTTATGAGATTGTTTTATGAGTTCTAGTGTCATACTCATACACTGCACATGATAGATGTACATTATTCACTTCATAATATGCTGACAGGTGTACTTGTACTATACATTATATTATTACTTTTATAATTGAAATACTTCAGTTCATTCTCAGAATATTAACTCATAATATGGTGCATGTACCTACAAATAGAGATATTAGGCATTTATGCATGCAGCCATACTACATTTATGAATAGGCTATGTATGTGTATTATTGCTTTAATAGGAATTGCAAATGCATGCGACCTATATTGAGTAGGGTAGGTAGGGTTAGGTACGCTTTATAAAAAAGTTAATAGACTAGGGAAGTTTTTATCTATCATAGTATAATGAAGTATTGTTATCACAAACTTTATGATTTAGCGTGATGCTTAATTATTTTATTATCAATTAAAATAGTCGGACCTATGTGTACGGGACGTAATCGTAAAACTAGTCCTATAAATTCGTTTCACAACTGATACAAGTAGTAAACAGTATTGAGAAGGCAACAGGCAACCTCCAGTTGTGATGTAACAATAAACTATGAACCATCCCGGTAGTAATTATTGCGTATAATACACCGTGTAGCATCGTAACTATTTCTACGTACTAACTAGAAATACTACTTAATTATCATTACGTCGTAGTCTCTGGTTTATTACACTAGGTACTATAAAGTACGGTTACGGTTAATATGTTCAGATATTAGGTGACTATATAACATGTCTTAATATTATAACAAAAAGAGTGTATATGAACACCAATTATCTGATTTACACCGATAAGATTGGTTTGTACCTTTTATTTTTACAAACGAAAACCAACCAAATATTATTTCTATAAATTCATTATAATTATTAGCATAATATATGTAGTATATAGATCAATCAAATGATATTTTTACATAGTTCCAACGAGTAAATGCAAAATAATTCAGTTCAAAACCGTCCACCCCTTCTCGAAAAGCCACGAGCGGGACTGGAATTGGGGAAACGACCCCGAGGGCCACCACGGGGCGAGTTGTTGTAATTAAATTGATTGTAATCTTTGACTGAATCCTTCTGCCCGTTCATGCCCCCGCCGTCCCTCCCGCTATTGAACTTTCCAGGATAACCTAGTCTCGGACCATCCATTCTTGATCCCGGCCGACCTTGAAATTTTCCACGAACGCCTCTTGGTGGCCTAGGTGTGTTACCTCTTGGAGAATTGTTGTATGGGTGGTAGTTGAAGCGAGGAGATACTCGGTGATCCTGTAGGTGAGGGCTCGAGTCGTAATTAGAGTTAGACTGACTTTGGTTATTTTGCTGAAGTCTATCATAGGGTGGTGACGCTTGCTGCATATGGTCAAATGGTTGCTGGTTTTGCTGGTGTAACTCAAACGGCATTTGATTTTGCTGGTGGAATACTGAAGAATTTTGGTCGTGAGATTGCTGGACAGGAGTGTTATTGACTGGGGCTTGATGGTTGTCGAAAAGTGATGAAGGATTATTTTCAAACATCCCTTGTTGATTTTCAAATACTCCAGAAGGATTACTATTGTCAAAGTTCATGTTAGCTGTCGACATGTTCACATTATCAAATCCGGCTATGGCGTTGTTGGAACTTTCAAATAGTCCACTATTTTCAAAAGACCGTCCTCCGGAACTATTATTTATGCTTTCAAAAATCCCAGTGGAGCTATTCATGTTGTCAAAAACCCCGGAAGTGTTCGTCAGGTTATCAAAGACACCGGGTGCATTGTTCATACTATCAAAGACACCTGGTGCGTTGTTTATATTATCAAAGACTGAAGGACCATTGTTTTCAAAATTTCCAGGATTTTCAAACAACGGGGGTAAAGGCGGTGGTTGAAAATTGCTACTGTCGGAAGGAAGTGGCGGAGGAGGTGGTAAAGGTATTGAACCAACATCGTGAGTGTTTAACGGAACGGCAGGCTGAAAATTGTCAAACGTCGAATACTGATTCCCAGATGCGTAGGTTTGAAAAAGTTCTGTCATTGCTGCAGGCCAAGAGTTGTTTACCACTGGAGATATCACTGGAGCCGGCATGACATCTGGAAAATTTTCTGGGGAGGGGGCTGCCGCTGGTGGAGATGGTAGAGGACTGATATCCCTCTCCATTTCATCGAACGCTTGAATTTTTTCATCAACCTTTTGTTTTGTATTACAAACCCTGTTTGTAAAATTTTTATATGCTGAATTGACGATCTTGGCTTCCCCACGGACATTTTCATAAAAAACAATTGCTATTTCAGCTGTTTCTACAATTTTTCTCCTTTCCTCTACTTCTGTCTGCAATTTCATTTCTGACGTCCTGCATTGATCTAGAAGCTGACCGATTTCATGAATAACCTCACTTCCATGATTTCGATCCTTAATAGACAACTTTAGCTGTTCTAAGTCCATATTAACAAATTGTTTGCTGCGAAATGTAACACCTAGATGAGATTTTAGTCGGTAGGCTAATTTGAATTTTTGAATCAAATCTGAGGGTTGGAAAGCGGATACTTTGTCGGCACTTGCTGTGTACGTTTCAGGTTTTTTCTTTTCTTGTTTTTCTTTCGATGAAACATTATTGAGTAATGCAAGAAGATCAGCGACGGCATCTTTAGAATAAACGCTCCTTTCCTCCCAAATTTTAAATATTCTAGCAATTGCCGACGAAACGGACGAAGGTGTTCTGACATGAGGTGTGGCCTTTTGTACTGCAAACGCCCATTGGTTAACAACGACCATATCTCCTTTTCTTTTAGCATGCTGAACAACATCATTGGCTAGATAAAACATTGTAAGACGCTTCTCAACTGGGCTCTTCCTAAGAATTCTAAGCCAAGTGTCGATAATGTTAGTAGAATGTTTCTTATTTGCTTGACACCACAGTGATAATCCTTGAACGCTTTCCTGAGTATCACGTAATCCTTCCAGTCTTTTCTCCAAAAGAACAACATCTATGCCATCAGCCCCGTCAGTTTTCTCAGCTGCTGCTTCACCTGCTTTCAACATCGCAGTTAACAAATTCCAGCGGGTCAATTGCTGCGTTTCTGTAGATTAAGGAGCTGCAACTGAAGTTCTCCGTTTTGCAGTTTGCAGAATTGGTGATAAATCTCTGCAGAAAATTTAATAAGAAAACTTTAGCCTTTAGAGCTTAAATCATTTACAAAAACTTTCTCCTTTTGTCTTTATCACCAGCAATAATTATGATCTGATCTGAAATTAGGAATTTATAGTTACATTAATATGTTATGAAAATTATATCCATTATAATATGTTCATTATTCAACTATAATATTTATGTTTATCCATTCATGTTAATAAAACTGCATACAAAATCATAAAACCACAAAAAGAGTTTATATTAACTGGTAGCGCATAATAACTATTTTATATTGTCCAAATTGCAAAATTTCTGCCGTGTGCCGTGCAGAACACTTTTTTGTTTCCTTTTGCAAGATCCAACCAAACCCGTTGTGCGATTTGAATTATAAACCATTTTTGATACAATAATACCTTATTATTACTTTGGCTTTCCATTCCTGGTCAATTCAAACTGAATTAAATCTAGTAGTTAAAAAATATTGATTAATTACCTTTAACTCAAATTCGATGTCCCTTACAATTTCAAATGCGGGGCAAAACAAAAACACGTTTAACTTGTTATTCTACATTAGTAAAGTGTATTAATATTTAATTGTGCTTATTTTTATTAATAAAGTGACTTTTCGGGTTCTTTATTTTTACAAATCATAATATTAAAGAAAGCACAATTTTACAATTTACAAGCAAGTTTATTTTGTGTGCATTATTTGTCCATTCCCACCGCACAGGCGGCAGCTTTTCCCTGCGAATGGTAAACCCTCTTTATCAAGGATGTAGTTGGACTGAGCGGATTGTGGTATTACCTTCGCCCAATTTCGTCTTACATTATGAAATTTCGTCACAAAAATGGCGAAAGTAATAAAATTAATGCCCGGATTTGCATGGATTTATAGAAATTAGAAATTGGTTAGTGGGTTAAGAAATGAGTTAAATAAATGTACAGATGTACAGTCCGCTAGGGATAGTTAACTCCAAAATTTTCACCAGCCATCCGGTCGAAATGACTATTGGCCAAAATGGCCTAACAATATGATTTTTATTTACATTGACCTCCAAATCACAAGAGCAATTTTTTGAGCTTTCTCAGTCCATAATTTTACATTACTTCACATGGCAATTTAGCCACTTCATACGACCTATAATGCAATTTATGTCACAGAGATGACTTGATGAGATAAGACTTCAGCAGCTAAAAGTTTTTCACTCCATCAGTCATCATCATCATCAGTCATTGAAAATCCGATGTAGTCTTCAGGGACTGAAGACTACATCGGATTTTATTGCATTATGCTTTATAATTTAAATAAATTAAATAATAATAATAATAAAAGAGCGAATTTAAATATAAGCTTGACTTGTATTTCTGAGGTTTTATTATTATGAATTTACATTTCACAATACATGCATTTACAATTTTATGGCATTGCTTACCAAGCACGTATCCAGTAGGGGCGGAGACGGGGGCGCAGCGCCCCCCTAAATCTGAGAAAAAGAGAGGATTTTTTCCACATAAAGGCCAAAAATTGCAAAAATTTTTCATTTTTGGTTGCGCCCCCCCCCCCTTGACCAAATTTCTGGATAAGTGCCTGTTGCTCACAGTGCATTAAGTTTATGAAACCCTAAAACATTTGTTAGTACAATAATTGCATTAATAAAACATTTACAGTTAGATGATTAAGCAATCTAAATAAACAGACTATGTATGGGCAAAAGTTCTACAGACTCTTGCCTTTTTAAATTAGCCGTAATCCGCTATTCCATTAATATTCTTCATTAAATGGATATTCTGGATGAGAATCAAAGGATTTAAAGGTGTTTGAAAAAATGAACGTCCTTCCAGCATTACCTTTATCTAAACTGTTGATTTCCTCCATTTCTTCCAGAGACAACTGAAAATCTAAAACCTAATATGCATACAATTTTAAAATCATGAATGGAAAGCATTAAAATTATTTTTATGGTAATACGTACATCAAAATTTTGTCTAATCCGGTCAGGATTTGAACTTTTGGGGATGACAGCTATATCATTTTGCACTAAATGCCGTAAGAGAACTTGCGCAGTCGATTTTCTATGTCTCTTTGCAATTTTTTCCACTAATGGTTCACTCATTACATCCGGCAAGAAAAAGTTGTCCCTGAAAATAAAAATAAATATTAATTGCCGCTTAATTCATGGGTAAATTTACATCAGTAAGGAATGAATAATATTACTCATCATCAAGCACGTATCCAGTAGCGGGGGGGGCGCAGCGCCCACCCCCCCCTAAATCTGAGAAAAAAGAGAGGATTTTTTCCAAAAAAGGCCAAAAATTACAAAATTTTTTCGCAATTCGTGCGAATATATCAAATTTTGAACATTATTTCTGGTTACGCCCCCCCTCTTGACCAAATTCCTGGATACGTACCTGCTCATCATTAATTACTGAGTTCACAATAATTTAAAATATACTTGAGTAATTTTCTAGACTCGTAGAACGCCTTCCTTCCCATCGACCCCATCGGAGCATACGCGCAAATTGCAATGCTATACTGTCGACAAAATTCTCTCAATTTCTTTTGTTGAAAATTTGCATTGCACTCCACCTTCATTAAGAGGAAATCATTATCATTATTATGCATGTACATTTATATATCATTTTTCTTATTGATAAATTCCAAATAATCCCAATACATTCCTATAAATTCCAAATAATTCAAATTCCAAATAAATAAAATAAATTCTTAATAATTCAAATTCTGATAACATTCCAAATGATTCAAATTCCAATAAATTCCAATAAATTCCAAATAAATTCCAGTAAATGGAAGGGAGGAAATCGGAAACTCTTTGTGAATGCGCGTTGGTTTTTTGGCTGGTGAAAATATACCCATGCACAAATATTATTTATTTATTTGTACGGCTAAGTTTACCACAATTAAATAAAAAAAATATAAAAATATTTTTATTTAAAGTAGAATGCAGAAGAAACGAATTTTCAAATAATGTTGATGACTAAACTACTACCATGGATAGATAATTGAAATAAAGAGAAAAGGTGCCACAAATAAATATTTATACGTACTTGAAGACATGCAGGCTTGATTTCTGTTTGGTTCAAAATTCGTTTTATTTGACGAGCATTAAAATTGGATAAACCAATTGATCGTATTTTTCCTTTATCCACCTGTTCTTCCAATGCTTTCCATATCTCTACATGGTTAGTGGTAGTATCAAGCTGTATTTCCCCATTGACCATTGGGAACAGAGACTCGTCTTCACGATACAAAAATCCAACAGGAGTATGTATCAAATATAAATCCAAATATTCCAACTGCAAATTCCTCAGTGATCGATCAACAAAGTCCTCAACCCTTTAATAGCAACTTAGAAAGTATTTATATAATGTTACTTCATAAATGTGTATTACATAAAAATTGGATTTAAGTTGACATTAAATATATTTTGTCATATCAAACCTTGATTTATCCATTGCTATCATTGGTAGCTACAATGATAAGTACGAATCTCATAAATATCCACAAATAGTAAAATTGTGTATAAAATGCCCTTTTATAGATGTAAAATAATTCCACATACCTTTGTAACAATAAACAATTCTTCCCGCAGAACTTTTTCAGAGTCTAGCCATCTCTTCAGTACATTTCCAATTGCCTGTTCATTTCCGTAGTTATAAGCAGTATCAAAATGACGATATCCAGCTTGCAGTGCTACATCCACTGCAACTTCAGTTTCTCCTGGTTTTCCTTGCCAAGTTCCTATTAAATTAATGATTCATTTGTGTTTTTGCACTTGACAAACGTTGATTTTAAGGTGAGTAGTGAGAAAATACCCAGGCCAATAATAGGCATTCTGTATCCATTGAATAACTCGATGCTCTTCACTGGCATTTTGAAATTCCACGGTTGCACGGTATTATCGGATAACCTTATAAGTTTAAAAAAACACAAAACTGAATTTTTATAACTGTTATTGTCAAGCACGTATTTAGTAAGGGGCGGGGGGCGCAGCGCCCCCCTTAATCTGACAAAAAGAGAATTTTTTTCTCAAAAATGGCCTAAAATTGCAAAATTTTTTCGCATTTTAGGTATAATTTTTGCTTCCGCCCCCCCTTAAACAAATTTCTAGATACGTGCCTGGTTATTGTATTATGTCGGACAAAATGAATTATGTGAATAATAAAGGAGTAAAAATTGGTTACACTGACAATTATTACCTTGTGAAAGATTTCAATTTTCTGGCGATGCTTACAAGGACCCCTATGGTTGTTAAAGTATATTATTGACTTTTATAAACCTCAAAAAATATTTGATAATTACGATTTGTTTTTCTGTGGATAAACTAATCCTAAATTGAAGTGGAACTATTAGAATTAAAATGTTATTAGCATGAAAATCTCAACTATTGTCTTATTTGTTGCAGATATGTATGCTTTTATGGACATTGATAATTTTGTTCCTCCAAGTGTAAAGGTAGGGCTGCAAATAATACTGATGGGCATTCATACAGTCATCTCGTCAAACGTTTTTGTGTATTAAGCTGAAGCCGATGATTGAAGGATTTCGACATTGATAGCAAAAGTGGATTAACTAAGTAAGTGGTAAACATGTACTTCCCTCAAGTATAAATAAACACGTAATACATTTTAGCGATTTGTAGTTGCAGTTTTAACAAGGGAATAGGGTTCGGATTGGACCGGTCTGAACGTTTTGAATGAGTCTCATTTGACGATCAAAAACTAATCGGGAAAACTTTTTACATTAAATTATCTAGTTTCCAAAGATTAGTAAAAGCATTTAACTAAATTGTCTTACCTGTGTGTGAAATATTCTCTGCCGAAAACAATACATATACAGCAATGTTTCTCATGTTGTTTAGTATGTAATTTATATTATTGTTACTTATTTAGAAACTGCTGCAACATTTTAAATTACTGGAAACTAATTAAAAATGCAAAAAAAGCTATGCAAATTTACGATTGTTTCGGAAATTATTTTTCCACCTATTTTGAAATTCTAAACAAAGTCAAGTAGAAAATTCACTAAACTATTCAAATCCAAAACATCGTGTAAAAATGAAATCAAAATTAAAACGAAAAGTCCGTCTTTTGAATTGAAACGATCCGACCTTTAAAAGATGATGGATGAGCAAATAGTGATCAATTATTTATTGGGTATACAAGCCTCTCTGTCTGAGGCGAATTGCTATCACTTTTCTTACCTATTTTTCGTTTTTGTCTATATATACATATATCGTCTATAGATGAATATATTTGCTTTTATATATTCATCGATTTCTCAGAGGCTTGAATACAAGCAGATTGTTAGATTCTCATAGATAAACAGAACAGACCTTATTGACAGTATGGTAAAATTTACTTTGCCAAACAGACACGATGACACTGGAACTAAGTGTGGTCCAACCTACTTGAATTTTATTAAGCTTATACATTTTTGTATATAATTGTCAACTTTTGAATAGTCTTTTTTTATTTTCCATGAATATGATGCGGTGATTACTATATAATAATATACTTTATAGTTATCATGATACTGCTGTCTTGGCAGTTTGACCATTTGCATTTGAGTAACAGATGAATTTATCATTACATATTCATGAATCGAGTAAAAAGGTTATTTTCAATAGATATATGTTATTTTTTGTCTACACGTACACACACAGCTAGTGTCATTAGAACTATTTCTCCCTTATACTATACAGTTAAATAGTTTACGTATTTAAGGTTTCTTGATATCTATAGTTAGTTTATCGTTATATCCATTAGAAGTTTAATAATTCATTCAAGTAAATACTTAAAACGACACATTAGCCTTAGCCACTTTCGAATTACTTAGCTTCAGATTAATAAATTAAAAATGTAATAAATTATTTAGAAAGCTCTCGGAAGCAATAATTTCTTTATTACTATGATGCAAAATTAATAGTTTAATTTCGCGAATATAATTTTTGGGTGTGTTGAGAGTGTGAATAAAAGAAACGAACACAAGTGCGGTCAGACAATTTAATACACGATAATAATATATATTATATATTCATAAAGTCATTCGTTAAAAATATCTCCAAACAATTTCATGCATGCAATAGCGAAACACATTCTGGATTTGGCACTTTTATTAATTGACTTTAAATGTTTATTTATAAGGAAGACCCATATTCGAACAACTTTAGGTCCACATCATTTTTGGCAATTTTAGTCGGCGAAGCTGTCTTGTATTAGCTGGGTGACTTGTTGCTTATGAATTTGACCAACGCCAACAGCTGGGGTGGCCAAAGTTCCTCGGCCCACATAACGTAGCTGACCATAAAAAAGGTGCATTTAAAATTTACTCAGAAAAATTACATCTTTTCATAAAGGGTTTCCTGGTTTACAAATCTAGCTTTGCTATTTGCTATTTAAATGCTAACCAAAATCAATAACCTACCTTTAGACCAATAAAATTTTCAAAACGTGGTTTAATAAATGTCCAAGCTCCCATATTTTGATGTTCTTCTTGACTCCAAATAAATGCTGCAGTAAAAAATGTACTTTAGGTAACGACTATACCAAATTAAAGCTAAATTGTATGTATAGGGCAATAGGGCTTTACATTTAGCGTTTTTATATTTAGCTACTTCTTCCTGTATATCTTTTACTGGAAACGGGCACAACGATTCTATTCTGATTATGGCAACATCATTTCTTTTGAGTTCATCTCTCTTCTCAACTAAAGTGTAAAAATGTCTCCCGCTAACAAAAATGATTTTTTTGACATCTGAAGGGTTGACAGTAGGATCACCTTAAAAATGTACCAGTCACAATTTTTTATAAACCGTGTTTGATTTTAGTAAAGATCTAAGTCTAAGAGAAATAGTTACCTAAAATAGGCTTGAAAGAAGTGCCTGGTTCCAGATCTTCTAGCTGCGACGTGGCCGCTGATAAGCGCAATAAAACTTTCGGGGCAATCACCACTAAAGGTTTTCTGAATGGTCTAAGCATCTAAAATGAAGAAATAATCATTAATAGATACAATTCAAGATCATAATTCGTATGATGTTTTATTGTCGGACTGACTTGTCTTCTAAGCAAATGGAAGTATTGGGCCGGAGTTGTTGGATTGACGACATCAAAGTTATTATAGTCACCATCAACCTTCCCATTCTCATTGGAGTCAGTAATTTGTAAGAATCGTTCTATTCTGCAGGAAGAGTGTTCAGGACCAGCCCCATCCATTCCATGAGGCAAAAGCATGACCAATCCACTCTGGAGCATCCATTTGGCTTTGTATTTCAAAATTGTTACAAATAAGAAACTCGTAACCTAATTTTACAATTTTGAGAGAGAAATTGCTTTTAAATCTTACTTTCTCCTGAAGCGATCATAGTGTCGATAATAATCTGAGCTCCGTTGAAAAAGTCCCCGAACTGGGCTTCCCAAATCACCAAATTATTTGGATTGTCAATGCTGAAGCCATATTCAAAAGCTAAGACAGCCTCTTCAGACAAAGTACTGTTGGCCACTTCCAGGAATTCGGCTTGATTTTCAGTGAGAGAGTTCAGGGGGATGGCCATCTCTCCATTCTGCTGATCAACCAGCATCACATGCCTGTGGGAAAATGTACCACGACCAACATCTTCTCCACTCAGTCTCAAACCAAAACCTATAATTTATTTACTAATTAATTCACCATTTCTTCTACCATTTAACAGATTTAGATTTAATTTTTGCGACAGAACTTTACTGCAGGAGATAATTATATACTGACCTTGATACAGGAGAGAGCCTAAAGCTAACGTTTCTGCCGTAGCCCAATCAATACCGGTTCCAGAAGTTACTTTGGAAATTCTAGATTTTATATAGGTTTTCAGAAGATGAGGGTGGACATTCTAAGACAGTGATTATTAGCAATTAGTCAATAATATTGATCATTACCCCATTATGTATTCAAATTTCAAATTCAAAGATGATCTTACAAAATTTTCGGGGAATTCTACGGATTTAATCCCTATGTATTTTAAAACTGGAATGTCAATGCCCGTGTCCCACGTTGAAATGACTTGATCTGCTTGAGAAACATTGGCCCATTGTTTCTCAAAGTATGTTTTCGGTGGTATGTAAGTTTCGGCCTCTTTAAAGCTATTCGATAACTCTTCATTGTGACTATCTACAGTTTGTTTGAGCAAATTTTCTGTTAAAACTCCCTCCGATATTAACTTCTTGTTGTATGTATCTGGAATCGACCTACGTAAATTAAAACCTTACAGCTTGGGATTTAAAAAATAGTTGAAACATTTCTCATTTTTTCATGGGAATAAATCAAGCACGAATTTAAGCAAATTCTACCTACCCCCTATTATGGATTAGTTTGTATAGCTGCGGATTTGTAAACGTAGGATCGTCCATTTCATTGTGACCCCATCTTCGAAAGCACTGAAGGTCGATGAAAATATCCTTATGAAATTTCTGCCTGTATTTCACAGCCAACTTTGTTCCTCGCACAACTTCCTGATAATCGTTCGCATCTTGTTAATTTTTAATAAATTTTGCATCTTCAAATTCAACAAAAGTATTTCATACCTCTGGATGATCTCCATTGATGTGGATGACGGGGGCTCCAATCATTTTGGCCACATCCGTAGTATATCTAGAAGATCTCCCTCTTTCTTGAGGTGTCGTAAAACCAACTTGATTATTGATGACAAGATGAATTGAACCGGATGTTCTAAAATGGGGCACATTTGCGAATCCTAATGTTTCTTGATTTATTCCTTGTCCTGCTAGAGCTGCATCGCCATGTATCTGTTTATTCATAAAAATGATTATTGTAACTAAAAAAAATAGATTGTAGATGTAATAAATGTCCTTTTGAAACCGTTCACCTGAAGGCACATTGCTCGTGATGCTTTAGTCACAGGCGAATTGGAGTAATCATAGTCCTGAAAGATCCTCATTTTAGACCGAACTTTTCCTGCGGCCATTGGATTAACTGCCTGATTTTTGTAGCAAGGATAATACAATTACAACCACATAAATATATTTTCGTTCAGAGATAAAAATTGTTAATTAGAGTTGTAGATACAAAAATTTTAAAAACCTCTAAATGAGATGGGTTTGGCAAAATGCTGAAATGAATATTTTTTCCATTAATATCCAAATCCACTGAAGTGTCTGTTAAAATTAAAAGGATTATTACCACTTTTTAATTTTTTTTAATTTAGGCTTCAAAAAACGACAGATTATTTACACAAATGAGACAGAACATCCCCAGACGCTCTTGCGTCAGGAGGAAATTCAGGCATTCCTTTCATTTTCTGGAACATCCTGGCTTGTGGAAATTTTAAAATCCCACTCAGCAAATTGAGTCTTCCACGATGTGCCATACCCAGAACAATATGATCTACTCCTGAATTTGCTGAAAAAAAATAAATTCTGCTGGATTCAGAATGTAAATTCAGATTTCATGAAAATTGATTTTCTTCTTTGTCTATTATTTACAGCAGGACTGAAGTAGTTCCAAGAAAAATGGCACAACCGTTTCGCATCCTTCGCCGCCATACCGTTTCACATTAGGGAATTTATTAGCAAGAAAGTGGTCAAAATTCTGATATTTTGCCATTTCAAGTCCAATTTGTAAGGCATATTCATTTTGCAGTTTCTCTGTAGACAATTCTTCAATTGTGTTAGCAAACCACTCTCTTTCTTCTTCACTCTGTTCAAAGGCAATTCATTTTATTTCTATTTACCGAAGGCACATCTAAATTTCGCTTTTTGTCAAAATAGTCTTTTCTTTAAAAATCTGTACAAAACAAACCTCAATATACGAGAACTCATATCCGATTTTATTTGCGTAAGTATTCCGAAGAAATTCAATAGCTTCTTTAATTGATAGCTCATTTTTATTCAACAAATTTATTGCATTTAATAAGCCTTGCGGATTAAAATTTTGAGATTCTTCAAGGTGGTATCTCTCTAAAACTATTTCGGAAACTTCATTTCTGTAAATTAAAACTTTTCAATAAAATATATTATGGCAGTTTTGACAGATTAAATATGTAAAAATATTTTACCCATTAGGTTTGTGGAGAGGATTTAGAGGATTTACATGGGCAATCCGATGACCATGGTCGCGAAATGCATTGACTAGCCTGAACAAGTTTGCGTTTGCACAACGGTTTTTGTCAACATCTGAAGGAACTGCTCATGACAAAGTTCAATGAATATTTAAAGTAATTAAAATATTACAGATGCCAACATTTTTATAAAGCTGCACTTGTGATGAGTAAATAGAAACGTACCAGAAAAACCTTCCGCAGTCTGAGACAGCAATTGGTGTCCGTATACCCCTTTACCACTATGATAGAAATACCGACCGGCTAGCACGGCTGATTTTTTTGGTGAGATAGCTATGCGTGTAGCAGCAAAGAGAGCCATAGTAAAGAAAAGTTCTATAAAAATAAAATCTTTTGCTGCAGATGCACTAAAATTCAGCACCAAGAAACCATTGCAATTTTACAACTGTATAAGTGTCAGCTGGGTCTTGAAACTTGGCAAAGTCATCGTCACTTGTGGGGAAAGAGAACACGTGAAGCAGTGGATGAAGTTTTATCCTGTACTCTCTATACCTATGCATATAATGTTATGTATGTTACTCAATTTTACTCCATTCAAATCTGACTGCTGGAGAGAGAGGCAGTCAGATAGCCGGCAAAGACCTTGACTCTTTGACAGTCCCACACTAACATGAACCAATTCTCCAGCTCCAGTCAGATTCTCTTCTTCATAATGTTATATTTATATTTGTAGTAACAGTATGCTTTACTTGAAATTGTTAATCTCGGTCTGAGAGCATTATGCAAGCATTTCCATTCACTTTGTGTTGTGTTCGGCCTCTTGTGCAATACTATTCCAGAACAAAAAAATGGTATTCATCATGAACTGCAAATGACAAGATTTGATCTTAGCTCTTAGCTTAGTACATTTAGAATAATTAACATTGATCAGATAAACAATTATTGTAAACCGACCAAAAAGATAAATTTTCTACAATTTTCATAATTTTTGCAAGATGTTTGTTTTATAAATCCAAACTTGTGATAATAAATTGCAACTATCACGATAGGTTAAAAAAAGTTGCATTTTTGTATCAATGCATTTCTGAATTTTCCAAATACAGTCAATGCAAAATATTTAAATTAAAAAAATGGTGAGGTTTTCTGTGATTTCTGAGGTAAAACAGGTTTTTTAGGCGAAAAAAGTAAAAAGATATTTGCCGTCAGCCAGAAAGCGAAAGAAGAGCCAAACAAACTGTACATGTAATTATGTTATGTATGCCAGATACATTGGCTGACTGAAGAATAGCATAGTGTCAACTAATGTATTAAAATGTCTCTGGATTCCCGAAATGGAAAGGAAGTGGATAAATGAAATCTAGAGGAGCAAAAAGACTTCAGGGGGCATCGAGATTTGAACTCGAGACCTATCGATCTGCAGTCGATTGCTCTACCACTGAGCTATACCCCCATCGATGGAGTTGCTGAGGAAAATTATCGCCTAAGAATCCAAGGAGATATCCATACATGTTCGTTTGCGTGGTTGAGTTCAGTTTTTGTTCTCTTCATCCTGTCCGTCAAATCCGCCCAATTGTACAGAATAGATAATAACTTCATCTTCCTGCATTTATCAGGCATTGTGCAAAAAATACATTCTTCAGCCTTCATTCTTCATGATGATTTTACAATGCAATTGTATTTTTATAACACGCGCTGGCTGATCATTTTTACCTACTTTTACTACACTATTGAATTGAATGTAATCAAATGTGATGTAAATGTAAAGGTTTAATAAATTGGGGAATAAAAATATTTCCAGCAGAAAATAATTTTCTGATTTTCAAGAAATCAGTAATTACTAAAATGTACTTCAAATGTCTTCTTTCTGATCGGTATATTTATTTTATTATTACTAAAGCAGAATAAGAATTTAAGAAAACTTGTAAATTATTTGTATTTTTGATTTGTATTTTGTAAATGAAACATAGAATCGCACTGGAAAATATTGGCATTAACAGGAAACAAAACTTTCAATGAATTTGAATTTTTTTGTCATAAAAAGTAATCAAGAAAGCAAAGGCAAAGTTGCAAATTATGTCAATCTACTCAAGCAAGATTTCAATTTTCAGAGTTATGCGATATCTAAAATATGACGACCTATAGCTATGCCTTTGCCACTGTGTAGGGTACTTAGTACTTACATTTGAATAAAGTGTAGAGGTACCGCACACATACCGTACATGAAAATAAAAAAGTGTGCTATGTGGAATTATTCCATTTAGATTAATATTTTATCATTCCTCTGTTTGTGGTGTTTACTATTTCGATTTTTCTAATGACTTTTATTCTAAAGTGTTATTGTAAGTATGCAATGCAGAGTACGTAGTATGGATTAAGAAAATGATAATTGGGTGTGTAAACTATTTTATTTTTTAAATTAGTTTTGCATTTTGCATGCCTGTGTGTAGTAGATAGTCTAGATAGTACTTATAGAAGTTGTGCACAAAATAAATTCAATGTTATGGTACAATTTAATATTACAGTTGGTACTTTAAGATTATTACAATGGTAAAATTAATAATACTGAAATATGACAACCATAGGATATTACAAAATTCTAATTTCTAATACCTACTGTGAATTAAGCAGGTAGCATTTTTGATTTTGTGTATACCAATAAAATTTTGGAATACTTGATGAAAAATGGCTACTTTACTTATGCTGTGATGTTGGGAAGGAAAAGGTAACAGGAGCAAAAGCAGAAGAGGATGTCCCACATAGGATTCTATTCAAATGGGCAGCAGTGTTGTTAGCGTAAGAAAGGGAAAAATCATTGGCAGACATGGATGCTAAATAGGGTAGAGGAATAGAGTTGAAAGACATCGCAGAAGACAAATTATTTGAATTGGCATTATTTGATCTCGTCGAAATATTTGTTTTACTCGAAGATAGTGACAAGGGATTGTTCTGGTACTGGTTTTTGATTTGCAAAGAGAGGTAGTTAGGTATGAGTAGCTTTCTTTTGTTTACATTTCCATTAGTTGAGTGGGTTGCTGTGATATTGCGATGAGGGTTGAGTGCACTTTTATTTCTGGGAGAAATCGTCGGGACAAAATTAGCTTTGGTAAGATTCCCTGATGTGCCATGAATCGGGAGGGAATTGAGTTTAATATTGGCATCAGGCGATACTGTATCGGGAGATTCCCTCTCCCTTCGGAATCTAGCACGGCGATTTTGAAACCATATTTTCACCTGTTTAAATATTCAAAAGAATGCTTTTAGCATTTGCAATCATTGATTAAAGAGGAGTAAATGCAAGAGAGGGTGAAGTATCAAATTATTTTTCAGGATTAAAGCTTTTCGATACCCGATGAAGATAAATTACAGATTTTCATCTATCAAATTACATTGCCCCATTTTCCATTTAATTTTTATACTTCATACTCATAAACTTGGAAAACAATTGATTGTGATTTCTACAAACGTCATTAGATGACCTTTAGTTGGACTTACTCGAGTTTCCGTCAAATTTAGTGATTTGGCTAAATGATGTATGCATTCACTGCTCAAGTATTGCGAACTGGTAAATGTGTTTTCCAGAACAGCTATCTGTTGAGGTGCGAATGGTATTCGTGGTCCTCTGCCATATCGCTTACAACCCACCCGTTTCCTGGAGCCTGGGTAAAAGAATTCAATATTTTATAATAGAAACAATTAGGTATTCATGCAATACTCACATTACTTAATAAATAAATATAGCTGATTAATCTCAAATCGGTCGTAATTATCTAATTCTTGGTAATTGTTTTATAATGAATTACGATGACTTCATTTTTTAGTATCTGAACCGAGCAGCCAGAAATGCGTAATAACATTGTATCATATCTCTAATTTTTATGTGTACTACTATTAGTAAACAGATTACATTGAATGTATGTTCATAGACCATGTACAAACAATAATGCTGGAAAATCCACGTTATTGTGGCAGACCTCAGTCATTATCAGTTTCATAAATATTTCTCTGCTTTATTTCTTTGTAACAAAAAATGCGAAGTAATAGCAAAAATGTGTACTCTGCATGATACATTAACTTACAATTGAATCAAGCAATCACTACTACTGTCAGCAGAGTCATGAATGAGAAAAAGCTTTCCATTGATGCCCCATCCAAAAATTGAGACTGAAAATGCAAGGGCCTTGCTAAATTAATCATTTTTCCAGAACTGATTTAATAAAAATGCTTGTATATACTTTCCGGGTAATCATTTTTACAGCTTTGATCAGGATAATTTTCTATTTCTACCTTTAACCTACTTATCTTAACTCAGAAGAGAACTTGAGCGAGACTGAGACAACGAAACAATATGTATGTGTGGGCAGGGAAATGTATTTGTATAATTACTCAATGACAATAATGGGTAATCCTATCGTTTTTCCTGTTATGGTATCACTGCTATCAAGTGCATATTTTAACCCGTAATTGGCATTTTTGCACTTTGAACTCTAGAAAATATTTTACTGCATGCATGATTTTTGTGATGGCGTAGTTTCTTTCAGTACATTACATAATTGGTACTGAATCAAAAGCCACAAGCAATTTCCCACATCGATTACCAATTAGTCATTCGTAAATAAATATGGTTAGTTCTAAAATTAAACGAATAATGAAACTTAAACTGAACTAACGAATCAACTTATTCTAAAATAGGAAATGTGTCCTTACGGGGTATTTTAGGAGGCTTGAATCTTGTACAGTTGAGCCAGTTAAATGTTGTTTCACTCGTCTTTTCGTCTGTAGATATCGGCGAAATTTGCTCGCATGAGTTTTGCAACAATGCAAAAGAATCATTCTTAAAATTGTTTTTTATAACTTGCTTTTCTGAAGTTTCTTTCCTGAGTAAATTGTCAATGCTGAAATCGAAAGTGGGTTTAGGTTGTATTGGGCTGCTTTTCTCCAGGCAGAACATGTTAGATCTGATAACGAGGGATCTTGTCTTCGTGGTTGTAACTGATCGGTGTTATCGGCACAACTAATCTTGTTCCAAAAATTTACAACTGTAAATAAATGTAAACCGTTGACATTAGTAGATAGATGTGTATGTTTACATAGTAGAAACAAAGTAGTAGAGGCAAAGGCTCAACATGTAAGAAAGCGAGCATGTTATTGCTTATGAAGATTTAATTTATGAATTTAGGGATGACACTGGATAATCCTGAGGTTTTTGATTGGATCCCTAGTTTTTCACGTTATTTGTTAAGAACAACCTTCTTTCTTCTTTTAGAAGATCGGATTACACGGTTGAATACGGATAGTGGGTAGCAGCATGAAATAGGGACGGCTACAAAGTTCCTGTAGTATTAGCTAGTATGCAGTGTATTTGTGTATCAGGTTACCTCTTCAGGATGTTTGAGAAATGAAAATTCACTTTTTTCATTTGTGGATCTAAATTGGACGATTTAGATCCACAGCCAAATCTGCACTCAAAGCTATATAGCTGTATGTACCCAATGGCAACCAACCTTTGGGTCATAGTATTCATAAGTCAAAACTGAGAGCTGATTTGGCTGTGGATCTAAATCGTCCAATTTAGATCCACAAATGAAAAAAGTGAATTTTCATTTTTCAAACATTCTGACCTCTTCAGGATGTTTGAGAAATGAAAATTCACTTTTTTCATTTGTGGATCTAAATTGGACGATTTAGATCCACAGCCAAATCTGCACTCAAAGCTATATAGCTGTATGTACCCAATGGCAACCAACCTTTGGGTCATAGTATTCATAAGTCAAAACTGAGAGCTGATTTGGCTGTGGATCTAAATCGTCCAATTTAGATCCACAAATGAAAAAAGTGAATTTTCATTTTTCAAACATTCTGAAGAGGTAACCTGATACTCAAATCACTATAGCTATAGCAACTTTGGGACGGCTATGCATATTCTTTTAAAGCATTATTATATCCGACCTTTAATATTCTTCCCCTACTTAATGCAACGAATATTATTAGTTTCCAGATGCATGAAGTATCTACTTATTGTTACCTATACTATGATGATTGAAGCTATCAGCGTTTAGAGGAGCATCCTATTCATAAAATAATCCCTTGTTCTTTTCCAAGTCTCTGTGGTGTGGTCGAGTGCTCAGTCGTCGTAACCCTAATCGAGGCATTTATATAATGTATCAACAACTTATGTCATAGAAAGCTTTTCAGCAGCTTAAGTACGCTACACTGGGTTAACGTACATATTTAATCGGCTTTTTCAAATATAATTTAAAGCCAGTAGTTGGTCCATACTACCAATAAACCTTAAATAAACAATAAGAGATGCTATGAAACTTGAAATACATCGAGATACAAATAAAAGCTTACAAGGGCAGTTTTTGCTGTAGTACATACGCTAAAGAAATAATAGTACATCCAATATGGATGAAATATTGCCAGAGTATTAATAGTTATATAGGTATACTATAAATGTGATTGTTTCTGAATGTGGAAATGATATTATACGTTAATGATGTAACTGGCAAATGGAAATCTGTCATTCTTTTAAGTTTGTATCATCTTGTTCTGTACATTTTAATTGAAGTCAGAAACATTATTTACTATACTAAATATATTCCAAGATTTACTGAGAGTATTTTAATAAAAGAAAAGTCTGCATGTTTAGGAGGCTTATAATAGTGAGAAAGTATTTTATAATTAGCATTGTATAAAGAGTCTACTCAATTACGATATTTATTCAAATAATGCCTGCCATTCTTCTGCAAACTTCCCAACTTCTTACTTGACAGCTTTTGTTATTTTATTAGTCAATGTTACTGAAATAGAAAAATTATGACGAGAAAGAATGAAAGATTTTACTGACAGGTATTATTCAACTCTCCTAAAATGTAAGAGTTTTGGTAATCATTAGCTTCCCCTTTCAGTTTTCTTTCAAAGGATTGAGAATATACTTTTTCCTTGTGTATTTCGAGATAATAAAGTTGTAACAACTATAGTCTGTCTTTGATATATTAGGTTTTTAAATAATAATAGAAAACATCCCAAGTTACAATCTCATACATATAACAAAGTATTTTATTTTTTAATGAGAAGGGTAAAATCATAGTTTGTCTGTAAATGATGTCTGATGGATTCCTTACGCAAAAAAGGTTATAAATAGGGCTATCTATCGTATTGAATGGTTATTCGTATTCCTCTCGTTATTTAAGTCATGCACTAATGATATAGGAAAGACTAACTATTTCCCTCTTGGAAAACAAATCTAGTCGAAAATTAGCCTCAATGCCCCCATTTTGCCACGAAAATCATATCATTAGCCATCGTAAATGGTAAGTTTGGCACATAATTTCTTTGGACTTGCCAATAAGAAACTAAAAGTAATTAAATATTGCAAAATAGTCGGTTTCCCCTAATATTATTATACTTATTGACTTATTTCCTCACGTCACGTTGAGGTGACTGGTTTAATTTAGACATTGTAATTATTTATGAAGCGTATGACAAACCTACATCTGAATAACTGCCATAATTTGTTTTCTATTAGTAATTTGTATTTACTAACTATATGGCCTGCTGCGTGCGATAAGTAAACTCATGATAGACTAGCTGAACCCTTTTCCCTATTAATTAGGTAATATGAACAGCATTATGAAGCAAATGTTTCCATAACTGTGTCACTTCATGTCTTTTGTCTGTGTAGGATATCTCTCCCTTTTGAATGCTCGAATTTCAAAGGTATTCAGCAGTAGAGAAAGGGTTACATCAAGTAAACAATGCATGTCAATTTTTCTATTCCTATACATCCACCAACAGTATTTCAATTGTGTCATTTGATGCCCCAATACGCTCATCAGCATCGTAACTAAAATGGGATGATATAAAATGCCTACTAATTACTGTAATTACTTCATCTGCATAAACTTTATAGATGAAGAAATGTTGAAGGTTGTTTTACAAATTGAAAATCCAATCAAATAGATAATTCTATACCGCATACCATTTTGTTTAGTTTCCAAAGTACCTTCGTGATTGAGATGCGATTCAAGACTGATAAAAAGTATACCGAAACAGATTGGATAACACAGTTTTGTTTTATTGGGTTGACTTAGAGCTTTGGGTTACTTATTCTTGAGTTATTAAATACTTTCTGTAGTCCCTATTCGCTCCACTGCCTTTGAGGTGACACAAGTCAGCGGAGGAAAGGCAAAGGCCTAAGGACACTGCGTGACTGATTTTGAATTTGTGAGTCAATACTACTAGGAAGGTGTGACAAGTAGCCTTTATAAAAGTATTATGTTACCATTTTGAGCTACGACTTACAATTATCAACATTTCGAGTAGCGAGTGAAATGTCTACATGACTTAGAGTAGTGCCTACAACTTTTACCATCTACAAAAAGAGTAAAGCATCTTCATTTTTCATCACATCATGTCATCTCTGAGGTAGATCATTAAAAAATCTTTTGATGAACACAAATATTTTTATTTACATGATGGGATTGCATTTCACGGAGCCTATGCTATTTAAGAAACAAGCTGCGGTCTCAGATGGGTTTACTACCAAATGAGCTCTGCATAAATGTAGATATTTAAAAAATCAACCAGCAAGCAAGTAAGTAAGAACTGTTAGAGCTGATTTAAATTATAGCTGATAAAGAGTAGAAACATTGATTCTGCCGAGGCCCAACCGGTCGGTGTTCTTTTTTGGAAGATGACATTTTACACAAATATAGTTACCTACTACATATGTTTAGTTCTGCAGTAAGTAACAAGATACGTCACTGCAGTCGGTCGTTGTCGGTAGCCCAATAATTTGTCTACCCTATTAGGTATATCATATTTAGGATACTATACAATTAGTAGCATGCAATGCCCGTATCAAATTCTATGTCTAGGAAAAGTGATAAAACTAACACTTGACGAACATTTGAGTAGCTTTGTGGTGAGACAGTTTTAATACATACCAATCTGAAGATCCTACTAAAGTAATGTTTTAAAATGTGGATTGTGTTAAAAGAAGCAGCATTTACAAGCGTCAGCCGTCAATGTAGCTGTAGAAATTACATGCTTGGGTAGTATTTCTAGGAAAACTAATTTTTAGTTTAGAAAAGATTTCAGAACTGTCTTAAAATGGTCTTAGAAAGTGTAAAATTGTCATTCAATCAAACCGTGGTATAGATTTACAACGATTTTACAAGAATTTTTATGGGATAATCTGTCATTAATTGGAGCAATTGCCAAAATGTCTATGTCCATAACGTCTTAAGTTACTAGGTATACTTTCATCATAGATGCCCCATCTTAAATTAAGGTTCTTAGCGTATTTTTGCCCTAAATAATCCTCGTTAAGTACATTTCTGCATTCCACCGTTCAAAATATAGTCTTAAACAATAAAAGAAGTATTTATAAATTGTAAGCTATGAAATTAGGATATTGCCGATATATGTAAGTAAACTAATTTGTGGACTTACTTCTTTAGGTCTTGTTGGCAACAATAAACGTCCAGTGATATGATAACGATCTTATTGACGATAATTTATCAAGACATGCGAACTGGAGAAATGAATAACCAGGATTGTCTTCAGCGTTGATAATTATGCAAAATGTTGTATCTGTTCTATTCTGGATTCATTTAGCGAGTTCATAAGTACCATTTTATTACTTTTTGTTTCCTCAACCACAAAAACCAAGAAAACCACAAAAGAATATATAAAGTTAAAGTATGTAAGCAATAATGTTATTCATGATGAAGATTGGCATCGCAAACGAAGAGGTTAAGCTATAAATGGTACAAAGTACAAATTTGTTTGCTTTACCTATTCATATTAATTTCATATCTAATTCAACCCAAAAATTGTAGAAACATTAGTTAGGTCAGAGGGTTTTAGTTTGAGTCATTGTTAAAGGATGGGATGACCTGGAATACCAATGCCAACTTGTATTCATTTCAAGTGTTTCTCAGAAAGGAAAATAACATTTTCATGAAGAAGCATCTTCACTACACGAATAAGACTCTTCCCATTTGCCTATTAACCAACAACGACCACAAACACGCTCACGGCTCTCTCATGGACAATCCTATACTCTATACACACAAATCTCAAAGAAATTAAGTAACTCGGCGTAGTAAAAATATATATATTTGCGTCCAGTTTTTGCATTCATAAATAATGGTAATCATTCCATGTTATCGTTTACTACGATTTAGCAGCATTAAACAATAAGTTGACACATTCAATCCAAATTAATAAGCATTGGTAATAAAAACACGAAAACCTCAACAAAGCTTTAAAATAAGGAAATAAGTACATAAATGTATTTACTATAGATCAAAATAACTCCATAAAAAACTATCTCAAGGCAATTATACAAGTAAAGTAAGGCAAAATTTCATCCCATAAAATTATAGGAATTCAACCACTTCCGCTCTCAATTACATTTTTACCCGTACGAGGAATTTCTATATTAATAACACCTTCAGTAGGATACTAAACATTTTATTATGACATTAATTTGGCGAAAAATTATTTTTCCCGTTATATCGACAAGACCATAAGGCTATTTACTTACTTGTGCGATAAACATAAAGTAGGTACATGAAAGAACTTTTCCTACTATATCATTGGGAATTATCTCAATGAAATGGAAAATTATAGCTCACACATGTAGCCAATTTGTTATCAAGCAAGAATTCAGAATACATTTTCTTTAGGCTCGCTCCACTGCGGATTTATATCTGCGACCACCAAATTATTTTCATCCATTAGGACAGGCATTGATTTAACATTCCATGATCACCTTATACCTGTAAGTAACTACAGTACTTATGATCCTAGCACAAGCCAGAAGTAGTTAGTCTAAGCATAGCTATTAACAATATAGCCTAAATTACCTGTATTACCTGTATTACATTAAAGTAATGTAATGCTATTACTTACAATCACAGTCCATAATGTTAACATCTGCCTGTTAAATGAAATGACTAAGATGAAAGGTAAGCATGAATAATAACCTAGAAAGTAGTAACACAATTTTGTGTACGTACTTAAGTCGCATGTAGTGAACTCAACGTTGTTCCTGATGTAAATACTACGTACTGGTAACAAATATGAATAGAGATGTTCATTTGAATTTTCTTTGAAGTATTGTGAATGTGCAGACAGATTTACTTCTCAACGAGGGTCCGGTTAAGCGAGTCAGACTTATCCTTATAGCTTGCTTACTAACAATGAGATGGATCTGTCAAAGCCACTCAGCTCTGGGCTAGAGACACGAGTCATGCGGAAAATCATCCTTTGGGAAATAACTATCGAATTACATGAATGCATTCACTTCTGATATTTACCCACTCGGACTGCCATAATATTTCCGTTTTGACATTTTTCACCATTTAGCTTATATAATCACTCTGAATTCTGAGTGCAGTGTATCCATATAATAATAACGAAGATTAGATACAAAAGTGTACTTACGTCTACTACAAACCCTAATGTACAGAACAAACTTGTGTTTTCCTTACATGTTTCAATATATTCTGTACAGAGACAAGTAACAATGAAACATCTCTTTCATAGTCTATACAGATTAATTTCATTAAATAGATATTGTGCTTAATAGTACCCTTGCAGAGACGGACGTGGTGGTTTTTGCTTTGCTTTGTATCATATAGGATAGATATTTTACATTGTATTATGTTGTGGCACGGGACATCAACCGATGTCAATAATTCAGCATAGATGTTCTTTTGAAGGAGGTGAGTTTATGGTGCTATAAGTATCATAATATGTACATAAATGTTAGAGTTTCCAATTCTGGGAGTATGTATGCTATGCTTTACTCAGAATAATATAAGGTATCATAAAAGAACTGCCGTATATAGTAGAGTATTTATATTATGAATTGGGAATATATTAAAAATGTAGTCTTTTGGTAATAATGGATTTACACCAACCCATAAAGGTATTATATACATACAGGGATAGGTCCGCCTGCAGTCTAAATTGTCTTTATAGGAGTAATTACATAATATTCGAAATACACCAAAACATTGAGCACGTAATAGTAAATGTACACGAAAACTTTACGTGGTCAGAGTAGATAGTGTGTTCGCAGGTCAGTAATAATGAGATAAAGGACGATACTAGCCAGGTGAAGGTAAAAGTACTACTACCTCTCACAAGTTTAAGAAACGCGGTAATTGAGAGATAAGTAGATGCGTGCATAGTCTGTTTGCTCACTTTTATGAGCAGGCATTGTTACTTAATTGTTAAGCTGTCATCCTATTACTTACATTTGTTTACTTTCCAGAGATGAGTTTGAATATCATGTTGCTCTTTTGTTGTGAGTTGTTGTAGGAGGTTATCATATCTGCTGTTGCTGACCCACGTTATCATAGAACTCACCCTCTCGCTCCATTACAACTTACAATAGATACATTGATGATACATCTGCTCATAGTCTCCATGCATATAGTACGGTCTTAACATACAGGTCGGCACATTAGGATTTGGTACAATTCATTCATTAAGCTTCTTTTGAAGGTTCGTTCTTTTATTTAGGTGCTATTGCTACCCACTTTACTACCGATAGTATAGACGAAAGCCTGATCTGATTTAATAAGGTAAACCACAGGGCCAGGCCATCAAAGTAAAATAAACACGAGTGCTAGATGTTATTGTATACCAGTCACCACTATCTATTATGTCTCATAATGGGAAATGGATTAGGCAGCGATTATTTCTCCATTCACAGAATCATTCAACTAAAATCATAACTAATACCCATCTCAAAACTTTCACTTAAGGGGTCGCACTACCTCTACTTAATGTACTTATACATGCCTCATACTGTGTTGCATCTACATTACGTATAAATATGTCAACCTATAATGTCTTACAGTCAAAAGATATTACATTTGAGTCTGAATCCTTTTTCACTCATTGTTTTAACAAATGTTTACTGTTTTCCATACCATGCAGTTTGACACAGCATTAGCATCATGTACATGAAATAAGTTAAACAAGCTAATCCAATTCTGCTAAATAAAAGCAGATCTAATGTACCCATTTCATGTAAGTATTATCTACATATACGTACTACATTTCGATTATGGAATACTAGTTGAATCCTAGCACATAAAGTGTGCTAGAAAAATGTTGAAATAAGTAAACTTCTAACCACTGCGCATTGGCCCGAATTTCATAGACTGTTGATTATTTAGTACACCAATTTTTGATGCCTAAGAGTGTTGAAATGTAGAAAAATCTCAGTACTGATAGACTAGTCCTTACTCACTAATTACAAAATATTACGGACATACACACAAACCTTTATACACTAATAGTGACAGAATTCCATGCACATGTCCCACTCCACAATTATGTATAATGGCGATCTGCTACTCAGTAGTTAATAATAGAATGCTCTTACAAGATCATAAAATCCGGCTGTGAAGTACAATAAATATCATTATGATGTATAATCATCATTTTCTCTTCTTTCTTGGGACAAATGTTTAAATTATTCTACCTTCTACTACAGGTGCATGTACAAATTACCACGCTTGTGACCTGTGACACAATATATGACATATACAATGTTTGGTTCAAATTCACTACGATTTATAATGGATAATGGTAAGGGATTGTTTAATGTAATCGATGCAGTAGATAGCAAGTGTAATGAAATAAATTGTAATGAGGTATTTTATATTATTACTTTTACTTTATTTGTATGTATATTATATGTTGTATATTATACAAAGATGAGTTCATTCAATTTCATGTAAAAATTAAAACCAAAGCTGCAAATTTCCGTTTGTTTACATTATATTCAGCTATGTATTTGTTATTTGTGTATAATGTTAGGATCATGGGGTACCTCTGAATGAAGGTACATTATTACATACTCATAAATAACACGTTGATAACATATGAGTTTCTATAATACGCTGAAGTTGGAGTAAATGTGTTGAATAGGATCTAGTTCCTTACAGACTAACTCCTATCCATACAATACATAATAGTATTTAGTAGTAGACCTTTCTGACGCTACTCGTCACTCTTCCTACATTTAACCATCATTATTAGCATTTTCTGCTTAAAAAACGTACAAATAAGTAGCATCAACAGTTCCAATATATACCGTAACCCAACCATACTGTACAGAACGAGATATTGTAATTATTATGCTTAACGTATAAGGTCACCCAACCAATAATATGGTACATGAACACGAGCTATATTCACCCAACAGAGTAACTCTCCAACCGATTCACTTAATCTTCACTCGCCGGCATCGCATAGTATACTTTGATTTTCATTGGGCATTATTATAGTACAAACTTTATACAAATTGATTGAATATACTTTTATAATACATATACAACCTTCACGTTGCCTTCCCTCACATTCTCAACTCTCAACTTAAGGGAAAAAATTTCTTGGAGTAAATCAAAGTCGGTTTTGGAATAAGTTAAGCTAGTTAGGTACATCAAAGGAAGTCTGAAGATGATGCACACGCATCTCCTGACAGTAAATTAAAAGTGGTTGACAACAATAATTATATCGTTCCGAATTTCGACTACCTCCACTCTGCTGGCAGTCTGATAATATACAATTAAAAAATTTTATAATTAGGTTAGGTTACAAATGGCAAAAAGACTAACATTGAAGTAGATACATAAACAGGATAACAATAAAAAATATCAATATTAAAGAAAATGTCGGATACTGTGAAAGAATTTGAGCAAAATTGTTATTTCATGTCCATTTATCAAAGGTGTGTATATAAAATCAGGTAAATAAAAAGGATAAACAATTATTGTAGAAAAATGAATTTCTAAAAGTACAGTCATAATATGAAGGTATATCTTATAGTTTGACGAGAAGAAAATGCAGAAAATGCACAGATAAACATATTTTAACAAGCATCGTGTCTATACTTAGTAAAATTACGCATACAAATTTTCTAGGTGATAATCTGACGAAAATTGATTTTTCAGCCCACAGAACTCAATACCTGAGGATTTAAAGCGAAAACTCGCTATATTCTCACTTATATGCTAAAATTTCATTTTCATTGTTAAGTGAAAGAAAAGCACAATTCATTTCATTTCTGAAAACGTATAATTGAAAGCTACGCAATTACGTAACTATTAATAACCCAGAAATGATTTGAAAGTTCTGACTGAGGCTATAAAAAATCAATTCTGTATGGTAAGCAAATGATTTGCAATTTGAATCTAGTTCTAGTACTAGTACGTAAAGTCAACAAAACACGACATACATGGCACTAACGTGATAACGATAACATTGATAAGAAAACAACATTTAAGGAGATTGTGATGGCATGTGTAAATAGTGCCCTACCAAACTAAGGTAATTAAATACTTAAATTAAGAAACGGGTACGATAAACTATTTCGGAGCTACAAAACACTTTCTACCTTGCTGATGGTATATAATACCTATTTCTAGTAACGTATTATTAACTTTTCGGCAGCGCAGCGTAATTAACATTAAATGTGTAAGGTTATTTACAGAATTAAACTTAAAATTATTATTACAATAGATAATAGATTTCTAACTAAACTACATACTACATAATAATAAAGATAAGACTGAAACAAACAGTCGAATCGAAATGCAATTTCCAGGTGGGAACATCAGGCAGGTCATAAATAATAATAAACCACCCAAGTCAGTATCAAACGATGATACATTTATAGAGTATATTTCATCAGTTGGTTGGTCAGGCATGGCACTGGACGTATAAAGCCGTAAATAAAGTGTTAGTTATTCGAATAGTGCCCGAGCCCAATCATCACCATACCACACTATGACACTACCCATCAAGTAGGTCAGGTCAAACAAATCATAAATACATGCACAGACAGAATAATAAAGAATCACTCTCAAAATCACAGTTCACTCTCTCTCACCACAACACGACCATAAATGATAACGATTCTTTAGAACTAAATTTATGCATTGATACTGTTGAGAGGTATAATGCATGTATAGATGGGTTAAATAGCAACAAAACTCATTTGAGGCTAATACAGTGCAGAGTACACCTACCTACACAAAACCTATGCCCTTACTACTTGCGTTTTTCTAAAAGCTTTCCGTCATTTTTGCTAAGCTACACCTACCCATTTACTATCTACTCTACTAGTCTAGAGTCAACTAAAACGGAACTTTTTGCTATTTTTATTCTGCTACATACATACCGATACCACACCACCACAAATAAAATTATGGACATTATTACTACATCTACAGTATATCATATCTCTTCAAATGGACAAAACCTAACGTGCAGTAGGCAATGTATCAAATGCTACAACATTTTGCTAAAACTAACATGGTAATACATATACACATACTAACACGAAATTAGTCGGGGATAATGCTCACAGATTCTAGTAATTTGTTAGTACAAAGACAACAGAAACCAACAATAACAATGTTATTAGATTAGACAAACATCAATATCAAAATAAAAACCTGAGTAAATAGCTGATTAAATTCTTTGATATTCAAATGTTTAGAAATCTAAATTGCAATGCAAATAATTATAATGCTATGAAAAGTGTAAGGTAACCTACAAAAGTTCAGTTGAGTTGAGGCCATTTTTCATTATTGTTAGGTACTTGTAATGTAAATATCGAGTACCTTCTTTTAATTACGATATCTTAAATTTTGTTAAAGAATCCGTATTTGCTGTCATCGTCATATTGTATTTAAAATTGGCAATATTGGCAATCGATATATCGATGGATTATGTTTAACGTATTTACATTACTATTTCATTTTAACAGATTTGTTTATTTATATTAACCACTTATACGTCTAAACTTTAAGGTAAGTGTACCTAATAGCTTATAGTATTTATCTCTTCATTAATCTGATTGTAGTCAATCTAACTGTCGTTATCATATAGTAATGTTAACATTAAGGAACAAGCACTCTTACACAAAGTATCCAACTTCTAAAAACAATGAAATAACAGAATTCTTAGGTTATCTATGTCATAGTCACTTAGATCTCAGTCCCTCTGCACAACACAAATGTGTTTCCTCCCAAAGCTGAGCCTTCCCCTTTCCGCTAAACGTAAAATTGGAATTTTTAATCTCTTTTTCTCTTTTGCTACAATATTTTTTCGATTCTGCATTGCTAATACTGGATGTTATAGTTAAAATTACAAAAACACCGATTTTGTTTCACAAAACGCATTTTTGAGTTAATTCACTGTCTGGCTTTGATTGGGTGACACCTTCGTGGATTTACATAAACGTATCATCTTTCTCCTACATCAAAGATTTTCATTTACCTTTCTCCATTTTGTTTTTACAACTACCTATTCAATGCATAAATAAGTTGCTATATATGCTTCCAATAAACCTCCTATTCAGTACGTTAATCTCTAAAGTGGTTATTCCTAGATATTTAATATCAAACGCCTCTGTTCGCTAAATGCAATCTATTGACGAATTGTTAGTTAATATATTATCGTATTATTGGTTAAACAGGCAAAATTAACAAAAGATAAAGGCGTATCTTACTCGTAATCATCATTATAGAAAATGAGGGCAAATTATTGATAAATTAGATATTAAGCACATTGAGTAATAAAACCAATTTTTTGGAAACGTTAAGTTGCATTCTTAAAGAAATCTATACACCTACAGCGGAACTTTTAGTAATTATAAAGCCTATGTAGCTCTGCATTCAATTGACCATTAAAGTATGAGATTCAATAGGAGGGGATGAATCGTATAACGTGTCTGTGTCTTGCGTAGGTTCCCCTTGTAATTGGCACTGATTGCTCAACGTTCCAGCTCCACAGTCGCAGAAGAATCTATTAATTATTTTACATGTATTAATTACACATATCGTATCGTATTAAAACAGTGTCTCAGAATGCAAAATTACCGATCGTGACGAATGAATTCAATGTCATGGCCAGCGTGGCAAGTCTTAATACAATTAACACAAATCGCATTACGATCAGTTGTGTTACACGTTCGACACCGGTAAAAGTCATGCATGGGAAAGCTAGTGTACGACGATATCTTGTATAAACACTGTCCATTTGCCACAGCCTTTTCTACCGCATCTTGATTGTTAAATATTTTATTTCCTGTAAAAATAAAAAATATCATGAAATAAAAGGATTGTGTTTAAATAATAAGTGAAGGTGATCTATAGTAATTGTATCAGAAAATATCCTGGTACCTCTACATATAGGATGAACACCGCTTGCTAAACAGAGGCCGCCAAACCGATTATTAAATATTTGATTGTGTTCCAATGTAGCCGTTGCATTATTCGTAATTTCAACCCCAGCTGCTAAACCATCGAAAATCCTATTCCTTCTTAAAATTGGATGACTTTGTGTAGAGATCAACACACCAGCTTGAGCATTACGACATATATCATTTTCTTCCAGAATTCCTTTTCCTCCGTTAAATATGCATATCCCACCATCTCTTCCATCGTATATTTTATTTCGTCTTAAAGTGGGGTTTGAGTCTGTTTTGATCCAGACACCAGCCATTGCATTGTCGAAAATTTCATTATTTTCTAACAATCCGAGTCCTCCATTGTACACTAAAACGCCTCCGTTCTGACCGCCCCATATTTTATTCCCTCGGATAACTGGATTGCTACCCGTCCTGAGGTAAAGCAATAAAGAAATTATTAGAGAAGCAAACGATAGCAAAAAATATTAAAAATACTGAAAATGTCAGTAATGGCAATTATTGCATTAGTATCAATACCTTATTTGTACACCTGAGTACAAATGGTTGAAGATGTCATTGTCTTCAAGTCTTCCATGTCCATTGTCGTAGAAATACACGCCAACTTGCTTACCAGAGTGAATACGATTTCTCCTCAGAACAGGAGTGGAACCTGTAGTGATCCAAACACCAGCCAACGAATTCGCGTAAACTTCATTTTCTTCAATTAGACCTTGTCCTTTTTCATGTACATAGATGCCTCCATGTTGACCATGATGAATCTTATTATGTCTTACAATCGGATCACTGTTGGTACGAATTTGGATACCCGCCAGAGCATTACCTAAGACACCACGAATTACATAAATGAACCTGTCTAGACAAGCATGCTATTAAATTAAACACTAGAAATGTATTATACCATAAATGTTATTATGCTCGATCAGACCGCGACCTTCTCCGAAGATATAGACGCCCCCTTGATGACCATTATATATTTCATTGCGACGTATCGTTGGATTACTGTTGGACGTTATCCAAACACCAGCAAAATTATTTGAGTGAATTTTATTCTCAATGAACTGTCCCTGGCCATTTTCATGCACGTAAATTCCACCAGTCTGCCCATGATGAATCTCACAGTGAACGACAGTCGGGTTAGCGCCAGCTTTCACTTCGAAACCAGCAATGCGATTGTTATGAATGTCATTTGCTTCAAAATATCCCTGTATGAAAGAAACCATGGATTAGATTAGTTGTTTCATTGGCATTACGCAACTTAAATATTCAAAACTTTAAACGCATATTTACCAGGCCATTATCAAAGGTAAATATTCCGACGTCTCTTCCGTGGTGAATGTGATTGCGTCTCATGATGGGGTTGGCAAAATTCTTCACCCAAATTCCTGCAAGTGCATTTCTGCTAATTTCATTGTCCTCGTATGTTCCGTGAGCATAGTCAGTTACATATAAGCCCACATTTTCACAGTCACTAATGTCGCAAAATCTTATGTACGGTTCTGCTCCTGTTCCATTTACACAAACAGCTGCTCCCACTACATCAAAAATTACGAAATCGTTAAATTTCATAAACTGATTGCCACCTAACAACGCTTATACGAATTTACAACAAAACCGCAATGTTAAGAAAATATAAAAAAAGCAGACCTGCAGAAAGACTGCGGATGATACAATGGTCAACGGTCGGGGCACTACTATCTTTGACTTCTAGACAGTAATGCTTGTGGTGTGGGGCACTGGAAGCACCCACATCTGGGGCAAATTTTAACGTAACATAGCCTAAATAGGCATGCTGAGCTCCTTCAACAAACATTACAGTGGATTCTCGATCTGTTTCAAGGATGACATTTTCTGCTACCGTACCGGGTGCTGCGCCAATAATCTGGAAACAATTTAAGTCCAAATAAATTAGTTTATTATACATTATTACGTCATTGCTTGGATATTATTTTTAAATGGATGTAAATACCTCTGCATTGCTGTCAATGATTAATAGTTCGCCAATGTATTTTCCAGAGTGAACAAATATAAGAGGATTATCGCCTCCCATACTAATAGCAGTCTGAATTGTATCTACACAAAGAATGTTCCTTCCGGAAAGATTGTCGGTGTACATGTCTTGACAGCCTTGTCGTACGTGAACGCCCCGATAAAGTTGTTTAAATGATTCTTTCCATGGATTATCGTAGTCACATTCATCACATGGAACCATCTCAAACTTTGCTGCACTTTGTTTGAACAAAGGGAGATCGTACTCAAACAGCCGTTGATAAAGAGTTTTCCTGAATAGTCACAACGAACATTTTTAATATAATTTGTAAGTGTCAAATGATACAGATATGCAACAATTTTCAAAAAAAAAATTATAAGTTTTACCATAGTTTACAGTCATTTGCTATGCTATGGAAGCGCTTGCATACTTGAGCTATGCGACATAAGTCTTTCTCCTTTAAATAACCGAATATTGTTAGAAGGACCTCATCTGGTAGTTCACATTGTAAATAATGAGCTGCACAATTGTTTGATCCATCTGAAACCACAATAGTTTTACCTATTTTATGTGACTTATAAGGTCAAAATAAAATGTATAAATTAAATAATATAAATAACATACTTTCTGATGAAGAAAATGTGGAGCGACGAGGCCTTTTTCGAGCAGGAAGCATAGATGATGCATAGTTACCACCACTGGGGCCCGGATTACCAGGGAAAGGAGAAGTAGCACTTCCACCGGAATATGAGGAGGAAGAGGACGAGGAAGAAGATGACGATGAAGTAGGCGACGAAGACGTTGCTGTCGTTAAATTAGATACAAATGGAGCTCCTCCAGAGGAGGGGCAACAATGGGTACTACTATTAGAATTACTGTCTGTATGCTGCGGGGATTTTCTTCGTAAATCATACGGAGGTTGGTGACAACAACTATTCGAAGCACTATTACTTAAAGTAGACGTTGCAACAGCTACCACAGCCGGGGGTGTTGTCGCAGAGGTACTAGTACCAGATACAGATGTGCCAGTTGACGTTGACCCAGACGTTGTAGAAGAACATGGATTATTACTAGCGAGTAGTGGAAGCGGTATTGATGGTGCTTGGACACATCCTAGCGATTCATCTGATACTTCTGCAAATTATTATAAGCAGTTAGATAATCCCCATTAAATATGAATTAATAAAGCCACATAATAAAGAGATGTAAAGTATGTATTTGTTAGTTTTTTCCAAAATTGCTTCTATTTATATATTAATATTCTTTTGCGCGTAGGTGCTACGAAACGATTAGTAAACGGCGATTACGTAACTTTTGGTTTTGGCAAGTTATAAATAATATAAATAAAGAGAAAGTTAGTTTTTTCCGAAAAATTTAAACTACACAATACAAATTTAAGATCAAAGTTAGTAAACACATCACACATAAATAAAAGTATTAAGTTTATTCTCATTATTCATGATTTCTGTATAGATATTGAGTATAAAGTTAAGATTAATAATTTTCACTTTTTAATCGTATCAATAACAAAGCATCTGTGACTATTTACGCTAGCCGAATATAAATTATAATATACAGAAATAATACGAAACAGGATATCAATAATTAATTACCGGGGTTAGAATTGGATGGTATAGATCTGGAAGAAATTCCTGTCCGCCGAATGATTCTTCTCTTGGATCTCCGAGATCTATTTGAGGTCACAGAGGCACTCGGCATATTGCCTCACGTACCAACACAGCTTCCGATTTTTAAAATTTATGAGCTAAAGGCGAATACACAAAACTTAATTCATACAGCCACAGACACTTTTCCTTTCGTCTTGGATATGTTAATAAAATCTACATTTAGAACATCAAACAATAAAACAAAAGGAGAAATCTACTTTTCCTTTAAACCTACAATACAAACATATCAAAATCTTACTAAGCACAAAACTTTTCTTCATTAAATTGACGAAAACATCATCGGAAAGCGAGAGGAAATATAAACTGTGTTGAATTAATTTAATTTTAACTCGTGAAGATACAAAGATCGAGATTTACATAAAATGCACTGTAAATGATGGATATTTAGTGGACAACATTTAAAAGTTCAGTACACTATCAATCAAACTATGTTACTTTACAATCATAATATAATACAATAGAATACCTCTCTTACTTCTTACGAGACAATAACAATGAGATTTCCCTTGAGCCGAGCAGCCATTTGCCAAGTTGACCATCCTCGGAAACAACGCAGCTGCAGTGAATGCATTTGTCAGCTGCTGGATAGGCCTACCCTATGTAAATCTATACTTCATTCATATCCAATCCAAGTACCTATTAGATGGTATATTATAGACATGGCACTAGCTGAACTATAACACACACACTATACTATACTACTACTGCACTGCTAAACCTATACGACTTAATAGCTTTGTGTTTTGTGTATGCCGTGTATATTGTGCTGCTTGTTCTTTTGCTCAGCTATGCAATGCAAGATGTATTGGTAATGTATCTTTTGTATTTGTACCTTATTATTTTGTATCTGTTCTGTGTATTATTATTACAGTTTACTATATTATGAGGGTTAGGTATTCACGCTAACGATTAAAATCCAAAAAATTAGATTGTTTAGAAAATCATTTTCGTGTAAAATTAAAATCTCATGATTAAATCACGTAAAATAAAAACCACCTGGATTATTTCATGTTAATTTTATAATCAGATTTTCTCTTTGAGACTGAGCACTTGCTGCACTGCGGGAAAAGTAAAAATAAATGACTTGTGACATGAAATTCTTTGGGTACTCACGCTGTCCCCATTTTTATTCATGTGTGATTAAAATCCAAAGCGTAAATAATCGAACATGTGAATACCTTTATTATGTATTGAAATCCATTTTTGTTTTATAAATATTGCATGCAGTGTGTTTTAAAACAAACGGATTTTCAGTTCCCTGCCTGATGGTGTGTATTCAATTCATATCATGATTCTCAAATGCCTATAAAGCCAAGACAGAGGTAGAGGTCACATTGACAAACTTTGTTAAAAAATTGTGGAAAGAAACTAATTTGATATTAAATTCAACCTGTAGAATTTAGAAATAATCCTTTATCTGCAATTTTATCAATAAGACTCAAATCATCTTTTGTATATAAAAAGACCATTTGTATCAATATACCCCTGACTGACTGGACTGATAGCATTAACCATTGATTAGTTTCATTTTATGTGCATTTTATAATGTATTTCGAAAATGTTAATCATGTTAGTTCGATGCGTATTTACAGCGATAATAAAAATGAATTTTTCAAGCCTTTAAATTAATAATCGATTCGTTATGCTTAAATTACTATTTTTATAGTTATTATTAATTTCGATTAATTATTGCATACTCTCTAATCAAACACATTCAATAAGTAGATAAATTATTAGTTAACATTTTCACACAAGTTATCAAATAACAAGTTTAATTTACTCATTTCAGTACGGAGGTCTTTTGGGAGGTATACACATAATTATTATGTTTATTTGATATATACTTATTATTATAAAACTGATATGATTTATGCTGCTATTAAAAATGTCACAAAGCATGACTTTAAATAATGTCCATAATGTTTAATACATAGCATATTAATCTATACCATTTACTATGCAAATATCTTTTCTTCGCGTCTCTTTTTTGTAACAACTGTTCCTGGTTTATGCTGAGCTTCTGGATGATTAGCTAGCTCAGGAGAGCAAGTCGATACAGGACTATTAATCAGAATCTGCTTAAGGTCATAAAATAACGGGGAATCTTCTTTCGTGAGGAAAGTAATTGCAACACCATGCTTTCCAGCACGTCCTGTTCGGCCAATACGATGGGTATAATCTAAAATTTAAATTCAAAACGGTTAGAAATGCCATACAATTGAATACTACTGAGTATACTTAAACGCAATGTGTAAAATATAAACATACCTTCAATACTCTTGGCCATGTCGTAATTAAGAACCAACGATACATCTTTGATATCAATACCACGACCTGCAACGTCGGTTGCAACCAGAATGTCTTTAGATCCACTTTTAAGACTTTGTAAGGCATAGTCACGTTGTTCTTGTCCTTTTCCTCCGTGAAGAGTACAAGCGCTATACTGTGATGTAAAAACAAAAAATTTGTGATTAAAATGATATACGTTTGCTTTTTAAGATATGCAGAAAAACAAATGACATTATTATGATTACTTACACCAAGTTTCTCAAGTCCTTTAGCCAGGACGTCTGCTCCTTTCTTTTGATTGACAAAAATAATAATTGGAGGTTCCAATCCCCGCTCCAAAATTTCCAAAAGCTTTTTCCTCTTTTCGGCTTCTGAAACGATATACACAAGCTGCTCAACCCTTTCGACGGGTTTTCCCACAGATCCAATATATACAACAGCAGGTCTTCGTAAATAATTTCTGGCGAGTCTTTCAACGGCAGGAGGCATAGTTGCAGTAAACATGACAGTCTATAAAGCAAAATTACATATTTAAAATTTAGAAATCACCTAGATTTAGTTTAGTTTTGAATATGAAATGCATGAAATAATTTATAATATACATACTTGGCGAAATTTGTTTTTAGAAAAGAAATTTCTCATGAGAACTTGTTCATCTTCAGCTTCTTCAGTATCGGGTTTTTGATTAGTAACTGGCATATACTCTAAAATTTTCTGAACATCTGGTTCAAATCCCATGTCAATCATTCTGTCAGCTTCATCAAGTACTATATATGTACATTGATTCAAAACCAAATAACGATTTTCTAGGACATCAATCAATCTTCCGGGAGTTGCAATGACGATCTGTACATAAAGACAATTATTTTATGTACTAAAGAGCTACAAAAATCATTTTAACCATTTGGGTGATTGAATATAAAGTGAAAAAGTAAACATACTTCACAGCCCATTCGTAATCTAAATCCTTGCTCTTCTCTTGACAGACCTCCAATAACAGCCACGGTACGAATTCCTAACGGATTTCCAAAGGTGGCCGTTTCTTCCTCAATTTGTTGAGCCAATTCTCTTGTAGGGGCTAAAATTATGGCGTAAGGACCTTGGTCTTGGTCAGCTGCGGCAGCGACTTCTACTTTAGGCAGAGATCCAATCCATACCAACAGGGGAATTAAGAAGGCTAATGTCTTACCGCTACCGGTTTCCGCAACACCGATGATGTCACGATTCTATTAAATTTTAAAAACCGTATGTAGAAACCCAAGCATTTTTTGATATTCGATATGAATGCAGTAATTTAGTAATAATAATAATAGTCGTAAAATACATACAAGGAGACCAATAGGAATTGCTTGTCGCTGAATTGGTGTTGGTTCCATGTATCCAACTTTTTCGATAAGATCCAAAATGTTTTGTGGTATGGTGGAATCTTTCCAACTTCGAATAGGATTGGGAATTCTGCCACCTTTGATGGTAATGTTATAATCTTCACGAAAGATACGCCAGTCACGTTCATTCATCTCCTCCATTTTCTTTTCACTCCAATGACGATCATCCCATTTTTGTTTTTCTTCCTTCTTTTTCTCTTTTTTTAACCGAACCCTTTAAATTAGTAAAGAAGTGTATATTATCATATATTATTATATACTGACTATTAAAATTTAATTGCGCCTTATTTGTGTTAAAACAACACAAAATATCAAGCTAGAGATTAAGTTATTGAAAATACTCGAATATATTCAATCAAAACACTAACTTTTCTTGTTCCTTTTCGGCCTCCGTTCTTCTTTTTTCCAAGAGATCGCCATAAAATTTTGACTGGTCTTTTTTCTGAGCTTTAATATCAATACCAGCTATGTGCCCCCTCCCATAAAACTGAACTTGATGTCGCTCTTTGTACAGAGGGTTGTAGTCCACAGAAGTATCTTCGGTTGCATCCCAGTCAAACACGAACTTTCTTTCGTTTAATCTCCTCATTCGTCGTTTCCTTTTAATAACACCAAGGTATCTGTCTTTAATGGCATCCAATTCCTTTTCACGATCTTTTTCATTTGTCTCAACGAGGGATTCAATCTGCAAAATTACATTACTTTAATTCAAAACCTATTTATTTTCATACGAATTCTAAACATATATGAGTCCAAAGCTAGTAGTTACTTCTTTCGGAGCCGATGGTTCTCCTTTTTCATTATTTTTTTCTCTTTCTTTTTCTCTTTCACGCTCTCGTTCCCTTTCTCTTTCTCTTCTTCGGGCTTCTCGATCTCTTTCTCGATCAGATCGACGAGATTCTTCTGCTTCACGTTGAAAAGTGATTCGGTTATTTCGTTCTTCTTCCATCTTTTTTCTAATTCCATCTACTTCCTCTTGTCGTCTACGCATCGCTTCTTGGGCCCTTTCTTCTTTGGTCAAAAACTTAGGCTGTAAACAAAAATAAATGTGAAACAAATGATGGTTTTAATAACACATTATTTGTAAAAAAATATTTAAAACTGTGAACCCCTCATACTTTGCTTCTAGCAGCTTCTTCTGCTTTCTTTTTCGCCAAAAGTTCTTCCAAAGATAAAGGCTCTTTCTTTGTTTTTGCATCTGGTTTTTTGAAATCAAATTCATCCTCTTGTTCCACTTTCAGTTCTTTTTTAACGATTGCTTCATAATTAGGCTTGTTGTCCTTTTTTCGGTCATCTCTATCCCTGTCTCTATCTCTCTTGTTATCCCTCTCCCTAGATTTTGACCGCGAACGTCGACCAGACAGGGAATGCTTACTTTCCCTATCCCTATCATTGTTGCTTCTTCGTTTTAAAGTTGGAGACTTTGATCTTGATCTGGATCTCTTACGACTATCTGGACGCCTCTCCCGTTCTTTGTGATTCTTTTCTTCTTTTATGCTCACTTTTTCATCCTTAACAATCCTTTTTACATCCTTTTCTTTTGTTATTATCTGTACATCGTTTCCAGATATTTTATCCTTACTGTCTTCAAACATGTTGACTGTAAAAACAGCAGATCGAAGCAGATGATTTAGCAGTTAACCTGCAAGAATGAAGAAATGAATGAAATATCCTTCTTATAGTTTAATAATTTATTTACACTTAAATTCAAAATTCTGCATCATATAATAATTGCCTTACTTCTACCGCAATCTAAATAAGACTCAATAGAATCTTCACGCGGTTTTTTCTTGGCATTTCATTTGCAACACAGCTAAATATTGCATATTTCTATTGTCTACTGACAATGCTACTAATAAAATGCACTTACCCGTTGACTGTCGACGTTGACACATTAAGAAAAGTAAAAGCCGCAAAGTTGCCAATAAGGAAAGGAACTTCACAGCATAAAAGTACCAAACAAAACAGTCACCTACAGTCGAAATCGAACTTCGAAGTACGGAAATGTTCATAGCTTGCGCCTTTTCTGTTCACAGATAGTGGTAACAGTGATAAGTGAGAACAGTGGCAAATAGAAAACATTCAACTAGAAATTCGTTGATGAACCAGGTAGTTCCGTTCCAGTTTTTATCAAGAGTTGTTTCGTTTTTTATTGTCACAGTTTACTAATCTTTATGGCATTTGATCCTTTATCCCAATGTCCCAAATCTCAAAAGTATTTTTATTCATCTAAATAGAATGTATGTTTTTCGGTGTCCAGAAAACACTCAAAACTGATTGTAAAAAGTAACTGTGCGGTAACGAAGGATTTACTCACACACAGGACTGACATTGGGTTGTGATTCTTGTTATGCCAACATTGATGATATGACATCAACTGAGAAAGATTAAACCGGAAGTGATGAGTTTAGGCAACCAGCTAATTTGTTCTGTTAACTTTCCGATCTCAGGTCAACTTTCAGTGCTGTCACTTTCTGATTCGAGTGAAAGTTGATATTGTTATTGTAAGTTTTTAAAGGATTGTGGATTTAGTTAAAGGGGATGGCACCAGTCTTATGGAGTTCATGGACCGACAGATCTGAATAGGATTAATATATGTTGTAGCCCTATTTTTTCTGACCAAAAGTCATTATTGTCAAAATTCAATATGGGCTACCGTTTTCGAAATATCTGTGGTCAAAAACTGCCTTTTTAACGTTAGGGGAGCAATCCGGAAGCCTAAACCCGCAGATTTATTACCTGCCAACCATAGTTATTATAACAATAATCTGCGGGTTTCGGCTGCCGGATTGCTCCCCTAACGTTAAAAAGGCAGTTTTTGACCACAGATATCTCGAAAACGGTAGCCCATATTGAATTTCGACAATAATGACTTTTGGTCAGAAAAAATAGGGCTACAACATATTTTAATCCTATTCAGATCTGTCGGTCCATGAACTCCATAAGACTGGTGCCATCCCCTTAGCATGAAACAACATGTACATGTATGTATGTGACATGAAATGTAAGGATATCAGAAGTATATTTTTCGATATATTCCAGGGGGAGTGTAGCAGGAATTATGAATCGCATTTGTTTCGAATAGTCAACATACCTGAATCGAATAGTACCTGTCACATAGTGCGGAGTACTACGGCGTGCTCACGAGATCACAGTCACGAATTCACGATCCAAGACGAAGAAAAAATATTTTAGAATCGTTTCAAATTTAACCCTACTTAATATGCAGTAGTAGAATCATTCTGGTGGGATGGAAGAAGTACTTACATTTATATCTAAACCAGTCTCCTTTTCGAGTTGCTGTCTCTCTTACGGAGCGTGCTTTCTCCTGGCTGCAATCTACGTCAGCAGTCTTTATATTTGGAAGACTAAAGAAGCCAGGTACGTATACTAACTGTAATCTGGTATCCTGGAGTTTCAATTATCACTTGTAGTTGATTTATACAGTAGTTAATGCAATTCCCAACACATTACATTATGTATGTAGAACTTTCCGGTGAGAGTGAAAGTTTTAATGAAGAGAATTTGCGATTCTACGCGAAATTATGCTGAAACTAATATTTTGATGGAGAAAAGAAAGCCTAATAAATGTTTTTGTATTAGCTAAAAAACTTTCGCAGTATTGTAGAATTTTATGGTGAAAGGTTTTTGCATGCTTTTTGCACGTAAATCAATTATGGTACTTATCTTAAAGTATTATTGTATTCATTGCTTTGTTACAGCATACATCCGTCTACAATCAAGAGACGATTTATAAGCGTTTTTGTGGTCTCTTTGGTGTCGCCTTATTATGTATCGTACTTTATAAACCAAGACCTGCTGCAGGTAACATATATTTTCTCTCATTTCTCTGAAAATTGCACTTTCTTCCACACTCACAGCTTTCTCTAAGTGAAAGTTTCGTATAAAGTTAACGAATTAACGATATGAGAAAGTGTTGTGCTTGGCGAAAGTATTCCACATAGTATGTGAGGCATTACATAAACGGTAAAATGTAAGTATAACTAAAAGTATAGTACTGAGAATGGTCACTAGTCATTTAGTTTTTAACCGTATTTGAGTAGTGTGCAATTCATTATAGTCATTCCTTGAAATAATAAATTATTGATGAATTTATGGAAGCTGTAAAATAGAGTGAAAGGATTAAATTAGTTTGCAAAAATGTTCTATATTTGAAATGCTGATTTGTAATTTTAAAACATTTTATATAGAACCACTCATTGTGGCGACTATTTGGATTGAGACTGGATGGTTTACTACCAGCATGTACTTTACCTGTTTTGTTAACAGCTATATTATTTCTTGGCCCATTAAGTATGGAAGCCTTCAGTGGGATTTGGAGACTTTATTTGGGTAATATTTAAGTATGAATTTTAAGTAGTGAATAGAAATGTTCAATTTCAACTTATAAGTGGCATTTGCTTTCGGATTTGTCTTTAGAACCGATGTATTGGCTTGATTACATGAAAGAATGGCTTTCAATCCGGAACTACATTGTGGCTCCTATTTCGGAAGAATTCACTTTCCGGGCATGCATGCTGCCGTTAATTATTCATTGCACCGATCCGAAAAGAGCCATTTTTATTTGCCCCATATTTTTTGGAGCTGCCCATCTACATCACATGTATGAACAAATTCGTTTTGGAACCAAATGGAAAGTTGCTATTGCAGTTTCAAGTAAGTCATTTAGTTTTAGTTACAATTAATTTCACTTAATGTTCAATTTGTAGATCAAAATAAACATAATTGACACTTTTTACAGGCTTCCAGTTTTTATATACTTCTATTTTTGGGGCTTACTCAGCATATTTATATCTACGAACTGGTAATATTATATTAACGTTTATCAAAATTATATATAACCATATCTTATAGTTTTGTGATAGGTAAGTAAAATGTCTTATCATATTGCAGGACATCTTATCGCTCCTATTTTGGTCCACTCTTACTGTAACCACATGGGATTTCCTGACTTTGGGGCCTTGGCACAAATGCCACAACCGAAAAAGACAATATCAATTGTTTGCTATCTTTCTGGCGTAATCTTATGGGTACTGCTGGTAAAACCTTTGACGGAACCTTCTTTATATGCAAATGATTTGCCGTGGAGTACTCGGATTTGACATTATGAAACTTAACAAAAGGTTCAACTTACATAGCGTGTTGTCTTTACATGTACGGTGTAACTCGTGAGATATAATGATATAATTGCTATATCTTTGTAACTAACTTTGTCGTGTGTTGGTGTATGTATTTATTATCTTGATGTTAATCAACGGAAACAATTCAATGTGATATGACGTACTGTAGCGTTTATTAATTCCTGTGCTTCTTATAATATCATTCAATTATAATGTGGGAGAGTTTAGGCTTGGATAAATTAATTAGTCCCATAACATTGCTGTTACTAAATTTAAATCTTTCGAATCGAAACTTTAAAACGTCTAATCTCTCTCTAGTCACTATTAACCAACTGTACTGCGCCAGAAGACAGTTAAAATATTATTTACTCATTCATGATCACACACATTATAATATATTAAATTCAATGCGAAATAATTGTATTTGATAATAAAGTGACTTAACAACTTTAACAGTACAAAAACTAAACTTTAGTAATTCCACTCCCCAAAACATTATTGCTCCCAGTGTCAGGAGAGCCTTGTAATGTGTCACTGCTTCCTGATGACTCAGCTAACTGTTGCTGCTGCGATAAAAAGGCAAGATTTGAGGCTTTGAGACGATGTGGTGAAATTCCTGACGCGACGACTAGAGATGGGCACGGCGATGGGCAAGGAGTAGAAGCGTGAGAAGTACTCAGGTCACATTGATCGAGCAAACGAAGAAGTTCTTCTGGAGTTGGTCCTCCACTCCTTTGAGTAGCTAGAAAGTTTTAACAACAAATATGGTTGTATTTTCTAATTTATTTACAATAAATTGCATTTGGGCAGTGTATTTTTATTAGATATCTAAAGTAATGTTAATGACGTCGGCTTGCTATTAAATAATACTTACATGGTTCTCCTTTTCCGGCTAAGTCCAGAGCAGTTGTCAAGTCCCACATTTGAATAGCACCACCCGAGTGTCCAGTAAATATAAATCTCCTAGGTCGAGACCCCATACGACTAGAGCCTTCGCATTCATGAACGCAAAATGAAGTGATTGTTGTCGCATCCACAGATCTAATAGTACATATCCTGGAAAGATATGAAACTCAAATTAGGAAGCAATTCTTAAAGAGATGAAATTAAGCTTTGTAAAAGAAGTTAACCTTTTCCCGTTTGACGCATGACGAACATATATCTGATCAGTTTCTGGAACAACTTTCTGAATGAACACTTGTTCATCGTCCTGTTCACCGTAAGGTCCTAAAATTTAAATTGACCGTTTGAATTTGAATAGTGAAGAAATTAAACAAAATGATTACGGGGGTTGATATAAGTAAAAGTTTGTTGGGTATTGTGTAATATGTAAATGTAAGTAATTGTCGTACCACAATCGTTTCCGGCTCCAGTTGTACTGGTTTCCATTTCTTCTAGTGCTACAATTTTAAATGACGAAAGTGGGGTTGAACCAGGATGAGTTGAGATCATTCCACGGAATCGGGTCATAGTCCAACTACGAACATGATTGTATTCACTACATACAGATACGAGGTATTTTTCACTCAATTTCACTTTGGTTACAGGACTTCTGTGTACGGTGAAAGTTTGGAATAACTGTGGACCATGTCCCACTGTTTCGGGGTGCTGGACAATAACACGCACCATCCCATTCATTGTGCCATACGCTATTTCAATCCAATTTCCAGAAATACCTGTAATTGAGAAAGTTAAAGTTATAAAACAGTTATTTAATGTACATTATATTATTGGATAATGACAGCTATTCTTACTAGTTTTTGGAGTTAAGTAAACAGAAATAGCAGTAATTGGTTCATTAGATGGATCCCGGTACAGCTCTGTCACCTAATACAAATGAAAATTGTTTTTTGTACACAGCTCATTATTGATAGCATTCATTGGGCCATAACAAATGCTCAATCTTACCAGTAAATCGTTATCCTTCATGCGCAAGGGGAACTTTTGCATGTCTAGAAAATTGAATGAGAAAATTGTAATGATATGGCAAACATTTTTGTTGTGTATTTGGATGATCCAATTTACCTATATATGAAATTGCTCCGCTACTACAGCCTAAGAGAAGAAATGAGCCTGCCGTGTCAAATGACATAATTGGAACTATGTCTTGTACAAGAACATGCTGTGTCATAGAATGCCAAACTCCAATTTTTCCACTTTGAGATAGGGCCACGAGCTGAGACCCAATAAAAAATAAAAATTCGACCGGGACTGGTAGAGAGAATCGGCCTACATTTCAGAACAGAATAAACATTTAATAGTTGGTAATAGTTCAATTGGTATTCCAAACAAGAGCGAAGTCAAACCAAAATAACGTACCAATATCCGTACGGCTACCATCATCAGTTACACCCCACATGAAAACAACTGATCCAGCGGATATAGCCACCATTTTTGCACATGTTTCATTGCCTGAATTATTAGCAGCCTGACCGGAAGAGAGCTTAGCATTGATTGCAAGTCGATCTATCATGTTATCCACTCGTGGACTCGTAAAAATCAATTGCCATCCAGACGAATCCTTTAGTCTACAAAACACGCACACATTCCAGTATCAAAAATAAGCCATGGCATGGCTTACTCACTCAATGTACAGAGTTAGCAATAAGTAATTGTTTATTAGTCTAACATTTACCTGTAGCAAGTAACAAAGTGAGCATAGGCAACAGCGATCCAATTTTGATGTGCTTTAACAATTCTGACACGCATAGGATCGATCCAATTTCCTTGTGACAGTATTGACAGCTCCGTGCGAAAATATTTATTCAAATCTGCTGATGAGTTACGTGAATGTCGAGCATCAAATGAGGGATTTCGTGAGTGCCTAGTAGAAAGCAAACTCAGTAAGACCACTCATCGTTTAGAAAATGTAAAAAGTTGCATGCTGGACAAATATTTAGCCTTCACGGAAATAATGACTTACTGGACAGAGGATGCTCTTGAATGACCACCATTTCTGGAACCGTTCCATGAATAACCATTTCCAGTACTTCCGCTACCATTTGTACTTCCATTGGAACTTCCACTTCTGGAATGATGACCAGGCCGTCCATTTGGTCCACCAGTTACTATTGATGCAGTAGTATGAGTTTCTGGAACTCTGACTATGGAGCCTGGAGTCGGCTTTGAGTCACTGGTACGAGATGAATTGCTTGATCCAGGAGTTTCTTCGGTCGTCTTTGATATCGGGGGACTGGATGAATTTTTGTTTACATTTGCCTCAGTGTGAATTGGTATCGCTATAATTATTACAGAATGAAGATCATAAACAAAATATTCATCTTTTATGCTATAGTTAGATTGATGAGTGATAATGAAACATTACGAGCTGGAGGTAGGTAGCCATAGAATAAAACATCCCCACAAGAGGAGTAATTTAAATCCTCACAAAGAGCCAATCTCTTCATTAAAGGTATAATTCCATAAAACTCTGCTTCATTTCTGAGTGCTCTCATATCCACAGATCGGAGATCAACATCTCTACTACGGAGATAATTTAAAATCACAGAAAATAAAGTTGGGTCTCGGTCAATGAAGAAAGCTCCTGAATCATCTTTCAAAGAAGAAATTCTTCCACTTAACAGGGCGGTAAAAAAAGAGTCGGGAACCCATGTCAAGGTTTGCCAAGATGTACTGAATCTAGTAACAGTAGCAATTGAAATATTAAAATCACAATCAGTATACCACAGTGAAAGTTGATAATGGTCATATATAAAAAATTAAAGCAGTTGACTAACTTTGTTCCTCCCACATTTAAGTTGACTATTTCACTACCGTACATTGTGAGTATTTTATCGGTCGTCCTACAATACATAAAACGGTTCAATTAAATAAAGTACAATAAATTATTCACATTCCACATGGGTACATACTTAAATTGCTGAAAATGTGGGTTGTTTACCCTTCCAAACTATTCAGATTTCCTATTTTTCCACCTACTCTCAATTAATTTTGTGACAAAATCGAGACTTTTCTGACATGGACATGAACAAGTGAGCAGTCAAGTCAAGTCAAAACTACTCTCTCCTTCGTTAACACCTTAAAAAAGAACATAAAAGTGTAATAGATAACTATACTAATAATACATTTCCACATTATCAAGACTGTTAAAATACAATTTACAATTTATATAAAAAAGTACATACCACTTGTGGAAAGCCCTAAGCCCAGTCCTTAACCGATATCCAAAAACCAGTCTTCAATCTGTTTACAAAAACGCAATCTGCATTAATTCTTAACAATTACAAACGGAGACACGTCACACGTACATTAAATCCAAGTTTACAATAATTAATGTACGTATAATGGTTAACTAGATGTGATTCACACTTTTGTACTATAAACTGGCACTGAAAAGTAAAAAGTAGATACTATGTACACTATAATTAAAGAGTGACCTGAATTGCAAGAACGCAAGAATTGAGCGATGATTGTGACCGATAGGAAGCAAGGAATTGACAGACACTAAACTTATGTTTTGCTTAGACAGCTGCTGAGGTGCTGTGTGTGAAGCAAATACAACGCAGCAGTTATACTAAGCAGAAGCACATAATATGTACTATAAAGCCTTCAAAGGACAGCAAATATTTTATGAGTTTGCGAGAGTCAATGTTATTTGTTATGATTCATGATGTAAGCAAGCACTAAGCACGTATCGTTTAAAGGTATAAATTATTTGTGTATGTAAACTGGAGAGTCAAAGTATAGTACTTATTAGTACATAATGCTATATTACAGAACATGTAAGTAAATGATAAAAATTCGTAAATCCTAAATAAAGTGAGACAATAGAGGTTTCCCACAATTGGTGACCGGTCACTAAATTAACATGAATAGGTATTGAAATGACTACAGTACCTGCCTGTGTTATCCTGGAATTGTGGGAAACGTCTATTAAGAAAACTAATACAAATAAGTCAGAATACTAGGGCCTATAAAAGGTCAGGAATCTGACTTAACCGAACAAAGTGAGACTGTGGGGCCCATTTACTGGACACTAGACACTTGCATAGCGATATTATTAATTAATTAATTATTACTATTGAACACTTGTGTAAGGTTGTGTATACTACATAGTTACATAGTAAATAGTAGACCTGCTTTTTGTCGGTATTAATAGATACAGTAAACACAGATTGCATGCATACGATGTCTGGAGGAAAGCGGGTCGTAGTTTTTGGAGTAATAATACCTTGACCATGCAAATTAAACTCATTTACCTTAGAGAGAAAAAGGTTTTGTGTCCAAGCTAATAAATAACTAAAAGTTTAGACTCATACCATACTATGGTTCATGTACTTTAAACAGCAATTGTTTGGCATTGCGATTTATAATTGCTGACCTATATAAATAGGACACTTTAATAAAGTATGGCGGATAGGATTAGTCTCCGGTAAAAATACATCAAAATGGGTTTTATTTTTAACACTGATTAAGCATAGCTTTAGCACTGGAGAATTGATGTGTTTTTGGCGCTAAGGAAGTAGGAGGTTATTATGTTAGCGTTTTTAGAAGCTATTTTGCTTTTTTACCCTATGCAAAGTGTAAAATAATGGAACACTAAGTACGAAATTATAGGTACTTACGGACTAATAGTTAGGGCCACAGCCCATCAGTAACGCTCTTGTTGGACAGTAGTTCGTTAATTCATGAAGATTGGTTAGTTAGTTCACTCAAGTTCTTAACTATTACATGTTCTGTTTGGAAGAGCTGTAATTTTATACTTGAAACTAGGATAATAACATGATTATGCTATAGCAGTGGATTGCAAGTGTAAAAAACAGAAATAGAAATAAATTGCATGAGAAATACTAAACAAAATTTAATGTTCTCGCAATAGTTATTCTTGTATGCCTAAATAACATGTGCGTGTATAACAATGTTGTATAGACAGTAAAATACTTGATTATAGATGCTGTCAGTAGTCCAATTTATCAATTTACTATTTAAATTGTCAATGTAATCACACTACTTAAACCAATTGCTTACTTCAATTTTACAGTTGAGTTGAGAAGAGTTTAGTGTTAATGTATTGTATACATTGTAGTTGTAGCCACTTGCACTACTAATTCAGTTCACCATGTATGGACAGAATGAGATTGCTTCAACGAACTATTGCTAACTAGCAAAGGATTCCTCTGGAGTTCGTAGTATAACTGTCTACAGGATTGTAAGGTGTGAATAATAAATGTTTCCCAGCAACCACTGCACCAAACAGAGCAAAAACTCTTCTGGAGTGTCTGGACTGGAGTCTAGTTCCAAGCTGGATGGCTATGGCCTACGTTAAAAAGAATAATTTATATCGGACAATCGAGTTTATAGACGGCTCAATATTGTACATACAATACAAGCACGTAAAATTGTAAATAGGTCATAGCCATGTATTTCTTACTTACGGCTATTACATACCTAAGGAAAGGAATCATGTTTAATCCATAATATCGAATAGGTACTGAAGAAATTTATGGAGAAAGGTCGCAAAAAGTAGTCAAGAGTTTACACAACGAAAAGATCTGCGTGGGTTTTCTTGTACATCCTAATGTAGTTACCACTGCAATTAAACAATCCTAAAGTGTATAACAAGTTCTAATTGGCCCCCATGTAAAGAAATGACAATCATATCAAGTTCAGAGATAAGAGAAGGTGATTTCACCAAAATCATTTACAATCTGGTAAGTTTAAGTAAAAGTTGTAAATAGTTTAACTTATCTTTATGGTATTGATTAATTTTCCCAATTTTGTTCATAGATAAAAGAACAACAATACAGAGAAGCCATCACAGTGTTGGAAGATCAGCTAGAATTACATCCTAATGTGAATAGTTTTCTCAATGGGTTCTTTCTGAAATTAACAGTATTCAATTTCTCATAGCTATACATTTATTTAGAGAGTAATAGTTGACATTTGAACTTTCAGAGTCGAGCAGCCTTATCACTTTTGGGTTACTGCTATTTCTACTCTCAAGATTTCACTAATGCATCCTTAGCTTACGAAAGATTAGTCTATTTATTTCCTGCTATTGAGGAATATCGATTGTATTATGCACAAGCACTTTATCATGCTTGCATGTATAATGAAGCAATGGATGCTACTTGTCAAATTGAAAGCCCCGAATTTCAAGGAAAGGTATGCACTGAACTCTGAACTGTTTAATGACGCTACAAGAAACACGTTGATTTAAATGGCCTTCATAGTTGGAGATGCTTATTCTGGATCATATGCTCTATTTACAGATTTTAAAACTACAAGCAGCAATAAAGTACGGAGCAGATGAGCTACCGGATGCAAAATCTTTAGTTGACAAATGCCCTAAAGATGATGCAGATACAGAAGTAAACAGAGGCTGTCTTCTGTACAAAGTAACAACTTTTAATGCGAAGAGATACAAAATTGAATGTGAAGATGCGTTAAGACGTGTATTGTTATTTAATTATTTTTTGATTGTTGTTCAGGAAGGGAGATATGAAGAAGCTTTACAAAGATTTGCACTAGCATCCCAAATCATCGGCTATGATCCTCATCTATCGTATAATATTGCTCTGTCGTACTACAGGTTACAAAATATACCAATGGCAGCCAAACACATTGGTAAGTCTTTGTTCCAGAAGACATCATTAATAATCTACAAGGATGTACTAAACGTAAGTGGGACTTTGTAATTGCAGCGGATATCATTCAGAACGAAGTGAGTCAGCATCCTGAAATGGGCGTTGGGGTTACAACTGAAGGAATAGATTTGCCAAGTGTTGGAAATACTTTGACACTTCATGAGACAGCGTTCATTGAAGCATTCAATCTCAAAGCTGCTTTTGAATTCGACATACAAAATCGTAATTTCAACAAATATCTTTACTGATTATGAGAAGTGGTTATTTATTCCATATTAGAAGTAACAGAAATAACGCAACTTCGTTTAATTCATTTAGCAAAGGGTGCTCGAGAGGCTCTTACTGATATGCCACCCAGGAATGAAGAAGAGCTAGATGCAATCACATTACACAATCAAGCAATCTTAAACATGGAGAATAATCCTAGTGAAGGATTTGAAAAATTACAATTTCTATTGACACAAATCCCATTCCCTCCAGAGACTTTCGGCAATCTCTTACTGCTGTACTGCAAATATGAATGCTATGACTTAGCAGCCGATGTATTAGCCGACTATGCACATCTCACATACAAACATTTGACTCCCGTAAGTTTGACAGTGCTACTGTTATTAACATAATATTTGCAGACAAGCAAAAACTCTGTAGCCAATAAATATCTCTTATCACTTTCTGAATAGATGGGTATATAGATGGACAAATAATAAGATTAATCTAAAAATGTTTATTTGGATATTCTTGTAGTTTATGTACGACTTTTTTGATGCCTTAATCACCCAGCAGACTTCCCCTGAGGAAGCGTACAGAAAATTTGATGAATTAGCAAACCGAACAGCTGAAGCTTTGAGAAAATTAACAAAACAGGTATGGAAAAGCCCACTTGTTTAGGTTCGTTTAAAGCTGGGATATCCAAAAAGGGATTTTATTGGAGAATTAACATTGGTCTGTCTGTAATACACTGTTTAGGTAACAGAGGCTAAATCAATGGGCCAAGACGCTCAAGCTAGCAAGCTGTGTACAGAATATGATGAAATGCTAGCAAGGTAAATAAATGAGCACAATTTTCACTACACCCAAATTTTAATAAGAAGCCTACATTTGTGCCTACAGTAAATGCAATTTTTTATCATTACATAATTCTTTTGAATTTAGCAAATACATCCCAGTTCTAATGGCGCAAGCTAAAATATTTTGGGAGAAAGAGAACTACCCGCAGGTTGAGAAAATATTTAGGAAATCCGTCGAATTTTGCAACGAAGTGGATATATGGAAACTCAATGTAGCGCATGTGATTTTTATGCAAGAAAATAAATTTCGGGAAGCTGCCAGTTTCTATGAAGCTATTGTCAAGAAAAGCTATAATCATGTTAGTAAAATCCTCTGTAATCTTTAAACGAAAATACTAGAGTGGGTTGCGTAATTATATGATAGTAAGTATGCTTGAATAACATCTTATACTTCTTTAAAGAAAATTTCGTTTTTTACCATAAGGTTATTGACGTAAGCGCAATTGTTTTGGCTAACTTGTGCGTTTCGTACATAATGACGGGTCAAAATGAAGAAGCAGAGGAATTGATGAGAAAAATCGAACGTGAAGAAGAGCAAGTGTCTTTCGAAAATCCAGATCAAAAATTATTTCACTTGTGCATTGTCAATATGGTGATTGGGACTCTTTACTGTGCGAAAGGGAACTACGATTTTGGCATCTCAAGAATTATTAAAAGTTTAGAGCCTTACAACAAGAAGCTGGGAACAGATACTTGGTAATCATCAACTAAAATTAGAAATAAGAAAGAAACGTTGAACTAGATTTCTTATTAAGAGTCAGGAAAAGTTCCAAGTTGAAAACTTAAGATTATTGAAAGCTGGAATGGAATGGTGATAACTTTTTCTGCTTTATAGGTTTTATGCAAAACGGTGCTTTATTTCGATGATCGAAAAGGGTGCCAAGCATACGACTCAAGTAAGAGATAACGTGCATGCGGACTGCATACAGTTCTTGGAACATTGTGAAAGTATATTAATTCCAAAGATATATTTATGTTCATTTAAGTTACTTATTTGAAACCTAAGTGGTCCTAACTAGCTACTCTTTTCTCTTAGTGTATGGCCGTAATGTGAAAACCGTAATCGAGTCCCCACTGGAGTCTTCAACTATTCATTTAGGGAAGAATACAGTCACCTACGAAGCAAGGAGTCTGAAAGCATTATTATTAAAGATTTTAGACCAGTAATGTAGTTATGTTTAATTTGTTACTGATAATAATAAGTATGTTAATGATAAGTTCAGAAAAATTACTACACTACTAAAAAATGCTAATAAATGTCCAGTATGACAGCGAAATAAAAAATTATTTTCTTTTCAGAGAATAAAAATCGGAATCGATCCATATATTTGATCTAAGTTGAGTTGAATCCAGAAAACAATATTATTATTATGCATTCATAATTTTCATAACTGTGTAAAGTAGTGTAGAATAGAATCCTTGTGTACAGATTTAACGAGACATTAATTATTGCAATTTAGTAGAACGACCCATTTCCAAAGCTGTTTTGTGTAAGGATAAGATAAATTATAATCTGCACGTACAACGCTAAACAGTTTTAATTCGAATAGATAGTTGCACTAGCTTTAAATGGTTATTACAGAATAAATAAGCATGTGCGAAAACAGAAGTGTTGTGGCACTTGTATTGACAGAGAGGGTTAGTGGATTAAGTGGATTGCTATCTTTATCTAAAAATGTGTAACACTTTAGTTAGCTATATAATCTATGTGGAATAAATTACCAAGTACCGAAGTCAGATTGGGTTGCAAATGATGAATTAATAATCATGATCAACTTTTATAATTTTAAAAACACCTTCCCTGATTACATATCAAACAAAAGGCATGAACCATAATATTATTTTCATGTCATTCATATAAATGAACAAGTATCACTCATTAGCGTTGGTTGGAGTATCCAATGATGGGTTGGAACCGAAGTCCTTTCTCCATGTGCATGTCTCGAGAGCTTGCTTTTGATTTATTACCTGTCATAGATAGTTTAGAAGGGGAAAATGTTTGCATATGAGGTGTGACAAATAAAACGAAGTTAAATGTCACAAACAGTAGGTTATCTACATTAATTACAAATTACAAGTTTGCTCGAATAAATGTGTAGCACAGCAGATGTAACTTCCATAATGTACATCGGGCTTCTCATTATCTATGACATAACACTTTAGACTAAATGGTATGATAAGTTCAGTAAAATGAAAACTGTAGCATTGCATAAATCTATCAATTCATGATATACTATATATTCCTTTTAAAAGTAACACTTTCCTTCTCAAGATTATTATTTAGTTTGTCATACCGCTTCTATATTGCATGGAAGCAATAATTGCTTGAATTTGGATTAAACTACATTTATCAAAGGCAGGACGACACAATGGGGGCCAACATTTTTATAACGATATTAATTTTCATAGCTGTGTCTCATGTAAATGGGCAAGAAACCAATTTTGTGAATAAAGACAGCAAATTGGGGAATTTCTTTGAACCGCAATGGTTTAAAGACAATATTCCATTTCTCGAAGTTCCTGACAGGGAAATCGAAGAGGTATACTACTACCGATGGTCATCCCTGAAGCGTCATTTACGCTACACCGTTCCAGGAGCTGGGTACATTGTCACCGAATTTGTACATAAAGTTGGTTATTCTCAGAAGTTTGATACAATCAATGCAGCAGCTGGACATCACATTTACGAAGCGAGATGGCTGAGAAATACAAGATATGTTCAGGTTAGTCAACTTAACACGATTTTTCTTCAATTCACTTGCAGAGATTTGAATGTATTTACCATTTAGGATTATATCAACTTTTGGTCAAGAGAAGGAGGAGCTGCCCAACAATACTCCGAATGGATAGCGGATGCTGCATATAAAGCTTTTCTTGTTAATGGTGACTTGGATTTCATCAAATCTCAACAGCCAGGTCTCGTAAACAACTTTAATGGGTGGAACGATCGCTTTGAACCCGAGTTGGGAATGTACTTCATCTCTCCTCACGACGATGCAATGGAACATTCTGCAAGTTCGGAACAGACTGACGATCCCTACCATGGAGGACTAGGATACAGACCAAGTTTCAATTCTGAAATGTATGCAAATGCTGTAGCTATTTCTGAAATCGCCAAACTTAACGGAGATGCTGCGACAGCGGAGGAATTCCTCCGAAGAGCAAACGCTTTGAGAAGTTCCATTCTTACTCATCTTTGGGATAACGATAGAAAATTCTTCTACCATATGTACAGGTAGTCATCCTAAATTATAATCTAAACTGTTACTACGAAATTACCAATTTAAAGTCGAGGAAACAGATTTTTCATTGGGATTAATATATTAAACAAAAATATTTCGTTTAGGTGATATTACTCGTTGTAATTTCCGTTTACATTTAAACGTTTCAGAGAGTATGATTTTATTTCTCAGCAGTACCGTATTTAGAAGTCGATTTCGGAGGGGGCAATGATATCATAGGACAATATATATTAGGCATAATCGCGCGAAGCGCGAAAAATTTTTGCTTATTTTGTCTAAAATGAGTCAAAAATACCCTAAAAATTACATAAAATCGCGCGAAGCGCGAAATTTTTTGGTATTTTGAGAAAAAATTTCCCCTTTTCTTGGATTTCGGGGGGGCATTTGCCCCCAATGCCCCCCCCTCAATACAGCCTTGTTTCTCAGGGAGGATAACCCAAATAATGATCTTTTGGACACCCGTGAGGAAGTCGGATTTGTTCCATGGAGATACGGAGTTCCAGATGGAGACAGAAAGTATGAAGAAGCGTGGCAAGAACTTTTTGAAAACGAAGGGTTCGGTACCTCGTATGGACCTACAACATGTGAAGTAAGAAGTCCTTGGTACGACGGAAATCAGACAGCTCAATGTTGCTGGTGGTAAGTTTCCTCTAAGTAATACAACTACTATTTGTTGAAATTGAAAGAAAGTAATCCCTTGTACAATTTTTAAGAAGATTGTCTTGAAAGATATATCATATAGTAAATACATAGAGTGTATGGGTGGTGCACTGGTGCAATTCAATGAATTTCATAAAAGTGTGTATCCTTTGCAGGAATGGAAACTCTTGGCCTTACTCTACAGGATTCACTCTCAATTCATTAGCTAGCCAAGTCAGGGATTACGGAATAACAGCTTTTGCAAATGTTCAGAGCTTTGTTGGGCTTTTGCATAAATACGCTGAAACACAGTACAAAAATGGAAAACCATACGTCGCAGAATGCCATTCTCCCAATAGAAAGTTATGGGTTTGTGACGGCTTGTAAGCACATGCCTAATTATTTTCTAAAAGGGAAAACAATAATTCATTTTTGTTGGTCGTTATAAATTTCATCACACCATGAATCCTTAAGCATTGAATTTTCTACTTCTCACCTTGCCTCGTACCTTGAGTTAACTATTACACTAGTTAAAACCTCGTTGAGGTAAAACCACATAATAAACTTTCTATTTCTTTAAATAGTTCTTTCCATCAATGAAATTTTAGGTGGTAAACGTTGTGGTGAAAGTTAGGGATTGATAAGGTATAATTAATTCAAGGTTATTCAGAACCTTACGCAATGCAGGAAAAGTTAAGCTCACTCATAATATGTACTATGTACGTCCACTGAAGGTGAAAGGAATGTGATTGCTAATAGGCTAAAAATTATGTTTATTTTAGCAACCATTCTGAACACTACGCGCACTCAACTTACACCGATAACGTTCTTGGGGATCTCATTGGGATTGAGCCTCAGTCAGAAGATGTTTTCCGAGTTAATCCGATTGTATTGCCAAATTGGAATTATTTTATTGCTGAAAACATTCCTTACCACGGACACAATGTGACAGTACTCTATGACCGCGATGGAAGTCGTTATCAAGCTGGCAGCGGAATGCAAATCTTTGTTAATGGTCAATCTGTTGCACGACAAGACGAAGTTGGTCCAATGCAAGTAGCAGTTCCAAGTCCAATCAAGTATCCAAATTACGATGGAGCAAATAAAATGGAAAATTACGCTGCGAATGTCAACGGGTTTGGATATCCTATGGTGGATGCAAGTTTCACCAGCATCGATGCAAGTGTTTGGCACGTCGTTGATGGAAGAATATTTTATGACCATATTCCCACTAACCGATGGACTAATTTCGACTCTCGGAACCCTACGGATTGGTTCTCAGTAGATTTTGGACCTGGAAGATCTAGAACTGTCAGTCAAATGAAACTCTATGTCTATTCTGATGTTGCCACTGGAGAAGGCCAAGTTGGTACGTCGGCATTAAATTAATCCTTTCATTAATCCTTTATAACTTATTTCTATAATAATATCTGTTAAAAATTGAAATCGCTAGATTGTTTCAAGTCGATTGTGGTCGAAGTGGAAAGTGGAGGAAACTGGGTGCCTGTTCAGAATCAAATTTCCAAACCTGCGGCATGTATTCCCAATGACATCAACATTGTCGAATTCACCCCAGTCAGAACACAAAAGTTACGAATTGTGTTCACCAGGGATGAAGCCAACAACCATTTCATTGGCCTTACAGAATTAGAGATATGGGCTCCTTGGCCTCAAATCGAAAGTGGTAACTATGAAGCTGAAGATGGATTCCTGCGAGATGCCAATATCAGGGAAACGGGTTCAGCCTCTGGTGAATCCTATGTCGGCCAAATTGACAACGACGGAGCTTTTGTTGAGTTCACTGGAGTTTGGGCAGAAAGTGCTGGAGAATACGAAATTAGAGTGTATTATGCCAATGGAGGAAACAGCGATGCGACTATGAGTGTGAAAGTCAACAACATCAATTCGTTGACCCCTTCTTTTCCTGTTACTGGAAACTGGGGTCAGTTTAGTCCCGACAATTACGTCACTATTAGAGCTCCACTTCTAAGAGGAAATAATGTACTTATCTTCCAGCATGCCAACAACTTTGTTGAGATGGATAAAATTACTATCATTAGCTAATTCATTAAAAAACCAAGCATGATGTACACATAATATAAATGAATACTGAAGATAAGAGTGAATTAAATAGAAACAGATTATTTTCTCAAAATCTTGAAGAAACACATACTATAATTTTATTAATTTTGATAAATTATTTAAATTGCACTTTATGTACAAAAATGTTTAATATTACGTACGTTAGCTATTGTATAAGATCCGCCAATGTTAGTTACAACATAATGCATTAATTATGAAGATTGTTTAAAGGTAAAGTCCTTCGGGAGTTCCCTCTTTCTTCCGGTATAACACATTTTCCTTAGATTTCTTAAAATCTTCGTCAGTAACTTTCATACGACGCTCTCGCAGAGCCATTAGACCCGCTTCAGTGCAAATTGCCTGTGTATGGAAAATATAAGGTATAAATTATAAATGACATGAATATTTTGCAAAATTGACAAGAATTAAAGGGTATATTTTTATTATTTAAACGTTACCTTAATGTCAGCTCCGGAGAGATCATCTTTTGACATAACCAGTTCATCGAGTTGGACGTCAGGGGCTAGGGTCATTCGAGCTGTATGAATGGTGAAAATTCGACGCTTGGTCTTCTCATCAGGTAGAGGAAATTCGATTTTTCTGTCGATACGGCCAGGACGAATGAGAGCAGGATCAAGAGTCTCAATACGATTTGTGGCCATAATAACCTACAAAAGTTACAAATATGCTTGATTATTTTGTTACTAAAATATAACTGACAAAACCGTAGTTTAAGTTATCCAAAAGAATTAATTGTATATTGTTTACCTTAACATCGCCCCGAGAATCAAATCCATCGAGCTGATTTAACAATTCTAACATTGTTCTCTGGATTTCTCTCTCTCCACCGGAGTTTGAATCATATCTGCATCCAGCAAAAAATTATAACATTTATTAATGACGAGTGTGAGAATTTAACCAACATTTAGGATGACAATCGTTTTTAATCCTTACCGTTTGGTTCCAACGGCATCGATTTCATCAATGAAAACAATAGAAGGAGCATGTTCTTCAGCAACACGGAAAAGCTCTCTTACAAGCTTAGGACCGTCACCCTAGATTTAATTAATAAATAAGATTTCTTTTTAATCAGTTAAAAATTATAATCGTGTAGTAGTATGCTGTCAGGACTATAGATAACTTACCAAATATTTCTGAATCAATTCAGACCCTACTACACGTAAAAATGTGGCAGACGTTTGATTTGCAACTGCTTTCGCTAAAAGAGTTTTACCAGTGCCAGGAGGTCCATACCTGTAAAATGAGTAGATATGCTATATATGAATTTTATCTAACTTATTCAAAACAGTCATTTTCATATATAAATTGTCACTACTACTTACAATATGACTCCTTTGGGAGGTCTTATGCCCATCTCTTCATAATACTCAGGATGGGTTAAGGGTAATTCAACGGATTCTTTAATTTCTTGAATTTGGGTGTCCAAACCTATAATTATTGTAAATATTTTTACAAATTGCTTTTGGTATTAAAACTTATATTTGTAGCCATATATCAGTTGGGCAAAATAAATCAAAACCTCCAATATCTGCATAAGTTTCCTGTGGGGCCTTTTCCAGCTTCATAACTGTAACCATTGGGTCCGTATCATCAGAGAGAACTCCAACAACCGCGTGAACTTTGTGATTTAACAAAACAGCACACCCGGGCTCTAACTGATCCTTATCGACGAAAGACAAAATTGACACATAATGTTCCGATCCCACAGAAGTCGAAACAATGGCGTGGTTGTCATCAATAATTTCTTCCAAACTACCTACGGACATAGGAGTTCCACGAAGATCGTCGACCTATTTCCAACAAGGCTGAATTTAGGCAGCGGTACCTCGTTGCCGGTGTTGCCGTTGTTGCCGGTGTTGCCGGTACACATTGTTGCCAAATAACTTTCTTAACGGCGACACCGGCGACACCGGCAACAACGGCGACACCGGCAACACATTCCACATACCCATCTGATTGCCTTTATGACTTATATTATGTAGTATAATATATAATAAATTAATATAGATCTAGCCGTCCATATAATGCGGATATAATAAACCTAACCTAAATGAATTAAACAAATAAGGAGGGATCTGGGGAAAATTGACATTCTATCAGATTTGAATATAACGAACATAACATAATAATTTTTTACTCATAATGATAACTGTCGAATTTGTTTATTTCATTTATGTTATGTTTCATGTTTGTTATATCCGGAATATATGGACCGCTTGTTCAATTTTATTATATATTAAACTATAAGTGATAAAGGCAATCAGATGGGCATGTGGAATGTGTTGCCGGTGTCGCCGTTGTTGCCGTTGTTGGCGGTGTCACCGGTGTTGCCGGTGTCGCCGGTAAGAAAGTTATTTGGCAACAATGTGTACCGGCAACAACGGCAACACCGGCAACGAGGTACCGCTGCCTAAATTCAGCCTTCCAACAATATGCAAATGTAAACATTATACATGTAAATAAAACATCATAAGTGACATCCATAAATTACGTATCCAAAAGTACTAAAATCACACCTTAGAACGTTCTTCTTCATTTTTCTCATCCTGTGGCTTTAGACGCTCCTGGTTTTTGATAAACTCTTCCTCCATCAGCAGATAATCCTTAATTCGTTCCAGTTTCAACATCTTTAAACGACATCGAGCATGGGGAGTAACAGCAGGAAGTTTTTGAGCTGCATCTGGTCCCTTGACCTTCTTCCTACGCTTTCCAACTCGAGTAGGAACTGGAGGCTCATATTTCTTCTTCTTTTCCTCTCCTTTTCGATCGTTTCCCGATCCACCAGGTGCCCCTGATTGGTTTTGACCCTGAAAATTGACATAATTTCTACAATTATGCAAAAAATTATCCCTGACTTTCTTTTTTTACTCATACACTATGATAGCCCCCTCCTTGATTACCTCTTCACTACTAACTACTTCCCCTTCTCTCCCCCCTTTCACCTTCAACCTTTTTTTCTCATCCTTTTCTTTTGACATCCACTAACATTAACACTCAAATTCTGTTAAATACATTCAACATTATTTCTTAGAATTGATTGACCATTTGCCCAACTGATGATGCAGCTTCATATTTTGTAGTGGAGAGTGGATAAAGGATAACTAAAAAGGGGTAGGAAAGGAATTCCAAGTTTTTTCCATCACATCATGAAATGACGAAGACGAATGGTATATATTATTTATAGTAGTATAAACATAATAACGGTGAAAACTTAGCCTTACAAACCCTAAATGAAAGCAGTTTTAATTATATTTTAGTTTTAACAACTTACCATTTTTTTATACCAAGATAAAACACTACGCGTATGTCAACGTAAAAGTGTCGAATGTCCAACAATTATTGCCTGTTTAAACAAGACCAGCTCGAGCTGCAGCTAAATTGGTTGAGAAAAGGATATCAAAATAAATTAACAAATTAATTATTGTTCCAAACTGAAATTGAATTTTACAGACAGATATACGATACGACTTTGACTCTGCAAATTGTGCAAATGAACTGCACAGAGAGCCAGACCTGACACAGCGGTAAATGACTTGCAGTTTGTTGTAAAGCGAATGATGAATAAGAATTCCAATGCACATTTGAACCATCGAGCGTCCAATCCTGTTTTTAGACTGACTATGTTTTTTATAAAACGCTTGTTGCTGTTGTACAGGGCCACAGGAAAATCTTGTCTTTAGCAGAAACGAATGCATAATAAATAATAATAATAATAATAATAATCAAATATAATTTTAATTTTACAACCCAACCATTTTATAACATCTTGAGTGGTTCGTAGTCGCGATTTGAGAGCAGGCGAAAATTTCATTAATGAGAAGAAGTTGCTTTATAAAGAACCAAAACTAACAAAAACGGGTAATGCATTTACATAGGCATTTTTAGACACGAGCAAACTTTTTGGATTGAAATCTGAATGCCTCTAGTGGCATACGTTGATAATGGTTCTTATAAAGTAGTATGACATTGCTTCTAAAGTAATATATTTCTAAATAATTGAATTATTGGAAAAAATAAAAAAGTTTACCTATATGTCTTTAGCTGTGATTTTATACGAAATACCCTGTATAATAATAAGAGCTTAATGTGGGAAAATATAATTTTAACAGATTGTGTCATTCATGTGCATTTCTGTTTAAATCATGTGCACTCTGCACTCTGCTCTGCACTACACAAAATCACTTTTGTCACCTTAATCGATTTTGTCGTAGATCACTCAAAATAGCATTGATATTTTGCGGCTGTGAATCAGCAATTTTCACCTCCATTTTCACTCCCCTTCTGTTGCTTTCTTCAGCTAACTAAAACATAAACAGTTGCAGAAAAAAAGTAAAGAAAGAAAAACAATCTCTCTGCTTGTGAGAAGAAATGAAAAATGCCTCAATGTAATAGTGTACTTGTCATTGTCAATTCATGCTAAATACCGTCATTTTACGACGGTAAAAGAAGAAGTGAAAGTTACTTTCTCTATTGTACATACCTTAAACATATAAAATCAGCTACATTTACATATCTTAAGGACATTCTTAGCACTTATGGTTTATACAGTTTAATTAAAGTTGTTTTGAAATCCGAGCATTTTACATTTTAGGACAATACAATGAAACTCTCTTAGGTACTAAGCTACTCCCCTTGGTCATTTACTTTCACCGAGAACCAAAATTTTTATGGGCGAGAATGGAGAAACTCAAAGTTCATCAAGTATGTTTTCATGATTATGAGACAAGATAAGCTGAAAATATTCAATATCTTGTAAGGCAGACATTATATCAGTCCTTTTATGAATTACAGGATGTGTTGGAAGCAGCTGTCCGAGAATTCGTTGATCTCTTTATTGATGAAGAAATATTTTATATTGGAAGAGAAGTAGGAAGACAGTTAAGGTGGGGAGAGCTGGAAGCTTTAGGAGTTTTTGCTGATGTCACTGTAACACCGGAATTTCAGATTGTTGATGCTCCTGGTGTTGATATATTCGGACAGCCACTTACCAAAAAATACAATTTCGAATGTGAATGTCCAAAATGTAACAGAACTTTAGCAGCTGTTCGCTTTGCACCGCATTTGGAAAAATGTATGGGTATGGGTCGGAATAGTTCCAGGATTGCCAGTAGACGATTAGCAGCTTCTAGCACAAGCAACAACTCAGGCTCTTTTGATGGAAATAAGGGATCTGGACAAAATGCGAGTTCTAGTTCTCAGGTATTTATGTAAACATTTTAGATTTAGCCCACCATTTAGCAAAGTTCTTTAGTACATATAACACTATCATTTTGAATAAATTCAGATAAATGGTGATTTGGGATCTGAAGAAGAAACATTTGAAGATGACGAAGATGACGAAGAATGGACGATGGATAGGAAGAAGAAAACTAAAAAAACAGAAAAAGCTGCCCCAAAAAAGTAAGTGCGACTGTGTTAGTTTAGCATTTATGTAATAAGTTGTCCTACTAATATGTATGTGTATTCAAAGATGCATATATCGTTTTGCAACGATATTTTGTAACGATTCCTAAAAAGGAGCTCCAAAAAGAGACACATTTATAGGAACAAGGACCCTAAAAGTAGATCCTATATCCAAATTGAGCTCACAAAACCCAAACTAAATGTAAAATCCTTTTAGGAGTATGATTCCCACAATTTCCGCTTCTTATGTTCCACGTAAAAGTTGCCATTAAGAAAAATTATTTCTCTATTTCAGAAAAAGTGCTCTGCAGAGACTTAAAGCCGAGGCTGCGGTACGAACTAAACGAGGGGCATCACCTTCTGTCTCAGAACTACCGACATTTTCATTAATTGATATGCCAATTATAATGGAAGGGGATGATGTCTCATCATCGCAGTAGCCGAAATTCTTGAAAGTTTATAAGTGACTATAGGTTTGTCATCATGCGTGAACATTTTGGCATATAGTTCGCTTCGTATAGTCCTATCTAACCTACCTATAAGCCTACATGCTGGCAAAATACTCATTTTAATGTAATCTTAGTACCATTATTGTTGGTGAACATTCCCAATAAATTATTCAGAGTTTCTAATAAAAGCCGGAGAAGTAAATTCTCAGCAAGTTTTAATTCCTTATATTTTGTACAGTTTTGGCTTTTCTGTCGGAGTTGCATTTCTTATTGTGACGATAGCATTGGCCAAATTTTTGTAGTAGTACTTTCCGTAACTACTGTGTCACTATGTGATGTAGCTTCTCTTGAAACCCGACAGTACTGTGGCTTCAGCTTTCCTAATACAGTTTGCAACTTGCATAGGATAATTTACACTTAAATAGTATAAATATATATACCATTTACTATATATACATTTCATACTATTTAGTATACCGTACCCGTACCATCTTTTTGCATTGCATCTTTCATCTAAATCTTAAATCTATAGCACATAAACCGGCGTATGATGAAGGCAGCTGTCTATCTAGACTTCAAATTGTAGAGCGGGAGATCTCCAAGTTGTCTTTCACATAGGTATCCAAGAACTATCCGTGAAACAAACAAACGACACATTTTGCACCTGTCTCCTTGTCTCACTGTCTGTGTCGTTTAATAAATGCACCTAAATAAACAGAATAAACCTACCACACCACTACCTATTTATGTTGCGTAATTTATCTGGTTTAAGTACATTCAGCGGTACATAAGAGTGAATAGAATAATGTAAGTAATCTAAGTATAGTTGTTATAAATAGGCACTTACGCTTACGCTGAACTTACACTTATACTAGTATACAGTTACACATCTACTGAAAACGTGAACGTGAAGAACATCGTTGTAATTTCTTAAAGATTTCTTATTTCAAGTACACTTATTAAATGAAATTTGACTAAATATTTTCTCGAAAAAACTGAAATATTGGACGAATCGCAAATTTTAAGGGATTTTACGTACGAATTATGGTGAAAGTGTACACTCAGAAAACTGTTGAGTCAAGAAGTCCAATTAAAGCCAAATCATTTAGGTAACATTTGTACCTACGTACGACTAATAAATATCGTTTAAAAGTCTCAAGTTTCAATAAGGCAAGCGTTTACTAAGCGTGAAAAGTTAGTTAACTACAAAATCTAATTTTTTAAATTCGGGAACAATATAGTTTGCTTTTGGTTATTTTGCGTGTACCTGTTACGTGAAATCCTGAACAATGTCCTTAACTACCCCTACTGAATCGTGGACTGATACTAAGACTTTGGCCTAACTTCCATATCATTGTTTTTCAAAAGTGCAGACAAAAATAATTGGAACAATACTTATTTAAGCTGATGATGATAATTGTCAGATAACGATAATGATAATATCAAAATAAGCTTCAAAGGTAAGTTGTACTTGATATCTTTGTTTCTTTATTTCCGGCAAAAAGCAACATTATATGCGGTTTACATTTGATGGCATTTTCTAAATGTAAATGGCCAAGGAAAATGCAAATGTTATAATACTTAAAAGTAGCAATAATATACTCCACAAGATATAATGTTATTTGTTTAGTTTGTTAAGAATGTTAAGTTTCAGAAGACAAGACAACTGGCAATGTTAAGTAAGCTAAACACATATCTAAAACTAACGTTTTAACAAATTACACCTTCCGAAACTACCTAAGACTTTTACAAGTCATAATCAGTACATTCATGTTCTGGTACGTAATGGTAATTAATTATTTTTCACTCTGTATCTATATGTAAACTATTAATTATACGCATATAGAGCTAGTCTAGAAACAAGTAGATTAGTTAATAATATGAAAATGTAATTATTATTTTAATATTGGTATAATTAGTCTTTTGTACTCTACATGTGTCACACATCATTTAAAGAAGCACATTAAAAACAGTTAATGCCTAAAACTATTGTTGACTTGAATACGTAGCCCATAAATTATTGGCTTTTGGCTGTTGTACACTGCTTCAAATGGTCATTTGAGCAATATATCAGCATTTCTAAAACCTTTAGCTCATTTTTCAGGAGCTGTAACAACATTTTAGCACCTCTTGAAAGATGATCATGGCTTAAATCTGTACCGTTGGAGTAAATGGTTTTCAAAGCGGCATTTGTTGAGTTTTCAGTGAATTTGTGAAGTATTGAAAAGCGGGTTGCGAGAAATTTCCACGTTTCTTCGTTTGGCGTACTTAAAAATTCCAAATCCTCCAGATTTTCTTCAATTTCAATTTTGTCGAGAACATCTATTAAAAATGTTTACAAATTGCATCAAAATACGACTACAAAATTTAATGACATCCTTGTGTTTTAAAATGCATATACAATATTGTCTTACCTTTGTCTGCTTGAAATACTCGTAAAAAAGTAAACAGATTCTTGACACACATCAACCGATCGGGTTTTACGTTAAAAGTGGACTGACACTGAAGGCCAAGATGAGAAAGTATGGCTTTCTTTCGAAAGTAATTGGGATCATTAATACTGACACCAAGTTCCAGACAGTAGGAATCATCTTTGTAGCTTTCAGGAACAAATCCATTATGAACAAGAAAATCTACTGATGACCGACGCCCATAGTAAATTTTGAATTCGGTATCTTCATCAAAATCGTGGCTAGCATAGCAAGTTAAAACATTATCTTCTTCATTGTAATCCGTTGACAATTCTGAGTTTTCTTCATGATTGCTTAGGTCCCACAGTGGTATTAGACTAAGAACTCTCCCCTCGTCTTCTTCATTATCACTTAAGCTTGGCAAATGATTAATCCTTGTTGTAACTGCAGATACTCCCCAACTATGCAAATATTAAGTGAAGAATTAGACCTTCGTCAATCAGACCAAATATTATCAAAGACTTTTAGATTTCCAAATTAAGAAAACTACTTACACATATCTACTGTATGTAAAACAAGTTCTTAAAAGTCTACTGGCAGAGTCGGTAGCTTTCTAAAGAGAAATTAGATATTATTTTTAAAATGCATTCCCGAATTGTCTGGTTTACAGCGTAAAAGAATATGTTTAACAATGAAAATATTGTTACCCTGAATTTAGTATGAAAATATGCATATTGACGCGCAACATGACGATACATCCTGAGTGACTCACCTATTAGAAGTAACCATTGACAAGTTTAGTGACAAATTATTATATTTCCTTCAAAATTACGGTGAAAGCAAAAGCAAGAAGCAGTATTTTACAAATAAAAAACAAAGCCAAGTGTTTACATCGTTTACATTCTGAACTCTGACACATTAACCGTAGGTAAATTAACACAGTTAAGCTCACAATTAGCAATTTTGTGTTCACATTTTTAATCGAAAGGATACACAGAATCTCGGGCAAAATTGTTAATTAACATTACATAGAACCCGCCCACAAAAGGAAGGGAAAGCGAAAATCATTTAAAAGAATTGATTAGCCAGCTAAAGAAAAGGGCTAAAGTAAATTAGTGTATATATGCCATGCATTCACGATTTCACAAAATTCAGTCAGATACAGCTAAAGATAGCACGATGACGAAGGCATATTCAATTCATTCGTAAGGTACTCACGAAAGGCTTTTGGAGACTGTTTCAAAAGCGTAATTTCTTCCTTTGTGAAATATAGAATGGTGTCAAAGGTAGAGGGAAGGACTGAGAGGTAATGCTTCCAAAAAGAATTATCAAAATTAACAAATCTTTCATAAACGAGAAAAATTGCGAGCAATACATTTTCCATTACACTCAGGAGTGGGTCCTTTTCAACAAGGAGTTCTGTAAGTAAACATGCACGATTAAGAATTGAGGTTTTTCTATTATGAATATGTGTGTGGAAAAGATATTATTTCATAGGTCTTTGGAAAGTTGTTTGTAGGGTCACTCACTAATTTTAGACTCCCGGGCTTTCTCGGATGTAAGGATAATACTTTTAGGTACTGTAAAAACTAGTTCACCCGCTTTTAAAGGTACATTCGTTTTCAAACCAAACCCTGTTATTCCGGTGTTCGTAATATTCACTTTCTTTAGCTCGGCCCCGTTGTCTTCTAACCATTTTATAAAAGCTGGACAGTTTTTTGATCTTCTCTGTTGCTCCTCTTCATCTGTTCCTACATCAGAACCGTCACGACCCGATTCCTTTTCTCGGATTTTACTTAGTATATCATAAATTCTATTGTAATGGTCCCATTCCCATTTTAATCCAACGGTCTCCTGGAATTCTTGACTAGCCTCTGCAAAATATGCAAATATTTAAATTGCATTTAATGAAAGCTGGAAAAAACAATGACTAACTAAATAAAAACATTTTTAATATATTACCTTGCAAAAGTGAATCAATAAGAGAATCGAGAGAAATTTTGGGACTCATGGCTGAAATATCCAGGCTTCCGCAATTCAAAAGTATAGTTTCCTTGCGAATCTTCTACCGATGATTAATATCTTCCCGAGTTATCTTAACTTTCCGGCATTGGTGTTTATTGGTTGTTCGCGCTAATCCTATTTCAATCTCGCAAATATGTGTGACTAATGCCAAAAATTATTAATAATATCGCCTCTACTTTATCTATTACATAATACTGCGGTTGAGGTGCACTCTTCCCATGTCGCCTCTTCAGATCTGCTGGAATGTAGCCAAAAATTTGGCTGGATTGAAATGGAAATAGCGATGAAGAAAATGAAGTAACCTAAGCCAGTGGATTAGTTTTTGCTTGCACTCACGGAACACTGAGTAATTAAGATAACTAAAGTATCCTCCTATAATTAGGTTCTACCTCTACGGTCTCTGTTATTTACTTGTTATTTTGATACTGTAGGAAAGTATTTAAAATGGGATTAACCTAGAGTTAGGCTTTAGGCTGGCCCTTTACTTAATCGGTACGTTTATATTGTGTAAATGTTATTTCTATGTAGCACTGGAAATATTCAGAATGCATTAAATAAACCTCCTTCCTAACTGGACTTAATACTTAAATTCTTAATTTATGTGCCTTGATTACTGTGTACTTTAGTGAGCAATGTAGTATTTATTTTGGTGTTAAGAATCTATAGTAAGGAGTTTCGCTGGACGAGCAGCAGGTATTTGTAAATATTTGCACCGGCTATTGCATCGTCTATTGCACGTGAATGTACCAAGAAACAAACTTTCGTTCTCTAATGCACTTTTCTGCTGCTGAGTGTCTCACGTCGACTTTCTCTCCGTCACGCACTTCCAATAGAAATGGAAATGGTTTCATTTTCTGTCTAATAAATTCAATTGAAACGTTGGAAAAAAGTTCTTGAATTTCCGATTTAAACAAATCTATTTATTGTAAAAAAGAAAGCATTAACTGCCAATATGTTTTCCTCTGCATTTAGCATATAAAAGTAGTGTAAGAAAAAGTAATTTAATTACTTCTGTGGATGTGGTATAAGTAATATTTGCTGAAAAGCTAATAATTTTACGTTATTACAAAAAATATCATAAAACGTTTTATCCATTTGGCAAAATCCATTAGCCCTGGTGTTTTGAAAAAGCTTGCCTGTTAAAATGGAATCTTACAATCTCTGACTTTTACTTTTAGTATCTTGACTTTGTGAAAGTAAAAAAATCTATTTTATTACAAGCGTAATAAACCTTGAGTTTAAAAACTTTGTGTTGTTTTCGACCTTTACAGGAGCAATAAAGCATGGATGAAGGAGCATTTAGTAATAGGCCTCGGTATATTATAATAGCAGTTCATATGATCACGTGTATGATTTATGTATTTTGGATTAAGTAATTCTTAAATCACACAATGTACCATGAGAAATGAAAAATTATCACGGAATCGCAACGATGTGTATGCAAGATTGACATCGCCAACGTAGGTTTATAATGTAGGTGTGTGTGAGTACTATGACGAAACCACATAATGATTAAAAGTTAGTAGTTTTCAATCGTATTTAAATTATTAATAGCAAAGTGTCAAGCAATTCTGTCATTTACTTTCAGGTTTAAATTAGCTTTGTTCATGTTTGGCGAATGAGGGAATGAAAATGACTATTGACATGACATGACACGTTACATATAGCGAGAATATATGGCTAGAGATATAGCCTCGGATACTTTGTGTACGTAGACCTTGCATTTATTTGCATTTGTCGTGCCATTCCGTCATTTGCCCATTTGTTTTCCTTCCCTCGATGTACTTGCGAGTTTTCGACTCTCTTGTACTATACCACAGTGACTTTTCTGTAATGTCATTAGGCTCTTTCTGAATAATTTTAGTTGGTTACCCGATTTACCCTAATAGCTACGACCTACCTTTTCCTAATGCTCACTCTTGAGTGTTGTAAGAAATGTGGCATGAAGTAAATATAGTGAATGAGACCTGAAATCTACCATGTAAATCTCTACGTTGTAACAAACAGAGCCAAAAGGAAGGAGCAAGATTAGTTTCTTTCGCTAAGTCACCTACACTCAACCAGCTCTATTTCCAATGCCAATGTACAATAATATCTTCCTGCTGTACATTTTCTTCCCAAGCATACATGACGCTTCTCCTCGGCATTTAATTTTAGACAGTTGTTGGCACAAGACCCTTTCTTGTTTGTGTTCGTAGTTTTATCTTTAAGCTTTGTGACTTCACATCTTCTTTGAAACGTTTGAGATGCGAAACCCATAGACATTTAAACACAAACGAACACAAACCATGTGCTACCAAAAGAACTGGAGGCAATTAAAGACAGATTAAGATTATCGATGATCTGGAGAACATCTGACTTTCTTAAGCCTTACAGCTTTAGGCTATTATTGTACTGACTTTTGGCTCGTCAATGCAATTAAGTCTATGCAAATATACATTAACCCTATACTATCCCGTATGCTACTAACCTTTTTACAACTTTTGCTACTTTATGGGAATAACAAATATTTGAGAATTTATGAAATGATTCTGCATGTTTGTTTATATGGACACAGTATACAGTAAATCGTAGATCACAGTAGCAAATAGCGTATTTTCGAACTACGTAATATTGTTAATAATTAACTAATGCAATGTAAAATAGAATTTAAATGTCAGTAGGTAGATGTAAAGCAGTACACAAGCACAGTTTGAAGTTTTATTCATTAAGTTGTATACCAACTTTTACTATTGCACAAACGTTCAGTGTAAATAATAAGGTGAAGGCAGGTTGGACTTGTAATTCACAAAGCCATGCACAAACATTTCAAGCTAAGGTTACTCTATTATAGGCAATTAGTATAATTAAATGATTAACAGTTAATGATGATAGTTCATTTAGTTTGCGGTGGTTTACATATGACATGACAGAGTTAAGATTGTCCTGTCTACTTGCATTGGTTTTAATTATGATTGCAGAGGTTGCAATGGTGGTACTCAAGGAAAATGGCAAAATAGTTTAACTATATTCGCATTATAATTATAATAATACATCGCTATATCCCCACGCTGGATTGAACCACTTACTGATGCTCTGATTGTCAATTATTTAGTCAGTACCCACTTAAATCATGAAGAGTTTGTTGTGGCAGCTTCGCTAAAATGATTTGCATGATATCTTGTTTATCGTCACTGCTACAACTATTTTTATTATCGAGAATTATTCCAAAAAACCAGCAAGTAATCGTAGAATGGCACTTATGGAAGATTAAATCTCTTGATTACAATTTGTTGATTTTATTACGTACAACTGTAATTTTCCATTCCATATGTTTATCTCAAACTCCGAATATGGTAATGAAACTCGGATTTTAGTGACTATGTATAATAGGATAGCAAGTAGTGTAATTCTATTATTATGCAACCAATTAATAGACTTTTTATAACTTTTTATCATATCTTCCCACAGCCACATATAATTATAATTGATAAGTGTATTCAGTGGGCTAAATTGTTTTTATTATAGCAGTAACTTTTATCATAAACAATTCTGTAATCTATTTGAGAAGAGTAAAACGATAGTGCATGGTAATATGTATTTTGTCTAATAATTAGGGACTTGTAATTTGTGTCAAACTTGTGATTTTCAACAAGGGTATAATTAATAGTTATCCTAAATATTATTCACCTTTTGATATGCATGATGCATTTGAAGAACTGTAGATTAAATAGAACTGATAACTCACTATTTACAATTCAGCACAAAATTGTTATCATATAAAAACAGTGATTAAACATTTGCGTCATGAGAGGAGATAAAAAAGATAATGCAAATTGTCAGTCAGTTCCTATTCCACCTATGACCTCTGACAGATCCCCTAAATCTCGTAATATTCTGTAATTTCCTTTGAATCATCCAACCATGTCGGTAAAATCGTAAAATGAAGCCAGAACATTGAGGATGAACTCCTAATCAGTTTCTCCTTTAACATCTGCCACTTCATGTATAATCTGCACTTATACTTCCATGGATGATTATAATTATACTCCATACTGATAAATAGTGACAAAATTAAGTGTAGTCAGGTGTGTCGTATTATCCAAGTATAGCTTCCTAACAAAAATATTTGTAAGCAATATGGACTTGGGCCCATCTATTCTTCCTATGTATGAAAAACGTTTTCATGTTTAGTGAACTGGTATTTTCTGGTTGTTGTATTTTGTTAATCGATAGATTGCTAATAAGTACTTGAAAATTGATAAGACTCTGAAAATAGTAGATACTAAATAAGTATTAACCAGATACCAGCCCATAGTCAGTAAGCTTAATTATATCTTTGTGATTATTCGTGTAAAATTTCATCAAATTCAAAGTGGTATAAATAAATTTTTTTAAGTAGTTCAGCTAGTCTAGGTATTCTTGCTTTGGAAGGGCTTTTACTATACATGCATGTAAAAATTATGTACATACATACATATAATTCTATTTTTAACTAATGCATTCCTCTTTCAGTCTACCTTGGGTCTAACCATGCTCATTATTTCAGTTTATAGATACTTTTTCCTTTTTTGATCAAAATATGCATTGTAATTTGTAAATATCTTTCCCATTGTAAAAACATACACTTTTTGGTGAAAATTAGGGCTTAGGGATTTCTAAACGACATTGGACCTGCAATGGCAAGATTAAAATAAAAATCGAAGAGCATTTTATTTTATTTAACGGAATTTGAAAATATGTATTTATCTTAAAAATTGAAGGAATGATATGACGAATCTAATGGAATCAACGATGATGAAGAGTGTTTTTAATGTGTCTGTGTCTGCGGCGCTAGTGCAATTTTTCTTGTTGAAGATGCACATTTGTATTTCGTTCAGTGTTTGATTAGTAGGGGTTTTTATCTGTATAATGAATCACGAAGTAAGTATGTGACGAGGTACATGGGTAGACTCTTGAGAGGTTGTAGTAGTTGAAGATAGCCAAGAGGGAAGATGTGGTTACTAACATTACATATATAATAATAATATATTTTAATAGGAGTGCATAATCTAGATGCAGTGCATCGTCTCGCATGATCCGTTCTGTGGATTCGATCTTCCGTCTCTTCATCTTCATCGATGATGATTTGAAAGTGGGGAACAAGTCATCTCATCGTACGAGGAAAGGCAGAGCTGGAAATGAATGTTCGTTCCAATCCAACTCAGGATTGAAATGAACGTGCTTGCTCCTGGCTGTTCTTATAAAATACCAAGTTCTAGATTCTGTGAGGATGCGGGAACTATATTTACTACAGATGAGGAGATGCTGTTTAGTAATCTTGAGACGTTTCTCTCTCGCCTTAGAGCGTCTAACTAGGAAATCGACCCACTCCTCTTCTTCGTCTCTCCGCTTTGCTTGCTCATTCTCTCGACACTTTCTATCTGTCTCTTCTAGCCTAATACCCTCTCCGTATACATGCCACGACGTTACTATACATAATATACGTACGTAGGAGTAGAATAAGGAAAGATCACGTCTAGCATTCAACTTGAGATACAATAGTACTTTCGTTGAATGACTATTATCACATCTCTGTATGAGTAGAATAAAGAGTAGAGAGGGAAGGAAAAATGTAGAAAAGTGAATCTACTTTTGCCCGTCCTTTGTCTCATAGTAAAACAGTATAGTACAGTTGTACACACACGTTCTTCTACTCACTAGTTTCCGGCTCTTTTTCTCTTCCTATGTATATTAATAATGTTCTTAATTTAAAGTGTACATTTTTATTGCTGGACAGACAACTCTAAAATTCCTGGAGCATATTTTTGTACACGGACACAAAAATATTATTTCTTCCTGAAAGAAAAATAAGTGGAAGTAGCTTGAGATTTCTGGGTAAAAGTTTTGTCTTTAACATTTAGTTGAGGAGAAGAGGTAAGGAGCGTTGTAGGACTTTACTACTTAACAGTATATTTATCTCCAGTACACTCTTGGCGTGAAAATGTTCAGTGAGATGCATGGCTCAGTAAGCCAGGCTAGATAAATCTGCAGACATATAGATATCTGTACCAGTGGAGTACATGTCTGTCTGTAGTACGAGCCTTATGGTGGTTCATGTGTTCGGATCTTTATTGCACTTTGCCAAGTGCGAGTCGTCGTAGCCGTTGAGCTAGGCATGTCAGGCATTGAGGATTTTCTTTATATCTAAATGTTAGCCGCCCATATCTCCCCAGACTCCCCACTCACTCATTTTCACTCACGTATCCGAGTTGTAAGGTTGACTGTGAGTGTGGTAAGTAAGTAAAAGTAAAGTTGTAGTAGAAATATAGGTGGCTACCTCTACATAGACATTATTTTATCGATTTTGTCTGCAGTTACTATAAGACTATGTTTGTGTGTGTGTAACGATTTCTTGTGTACTTATATGTAGGGAGGTGTAGACGACAATTTTATGTATATATATATAGAATGTAGTAATAGTATGTATAAAATTAATAATAAGGTGTATTCTGGAGACTACATAATCTTATTATGTCTTTACTTATGTAAGGAAGAACATGGGTATGGTTGGTAGTAGAAATAGTATCGACTAGAGTAGAGTAGGTCTGTGCATGCACAAAATTCGCTTCTTCTTCTTCCTCTAGACTCCTGTTTGTATAAAGTCCGTTCAATAGTACATAGTTTGTGGATTGGGTTTGGATTGGATGGACGGATGCGATGGGATGCGATGAGCCACTTTATGGGGGGAGGAAGGTTGCTGGAGTCTACACGATTTGAGATGTTTACAAGGACCTGACACAGCACTCGACGCAGTCTTTCCACTACGTCATCCTTATATAAATAACAGAACCGGATTGCAGTATCATGACATACCCTGTAAGAACTCAATGGTACAAGTACCACTAAACGACAACAAAACATCATCAGAAAAAACTAATCTTATGTACTTTTACTATCTTCTCTATACATTCATATAATCATCACATCTGGGTTCTTCTTCGACTACGTACTACTACCAACTCACGTCTCGTACTCACTCATTGTCACAGAATCCATGTATAAAGGATGCCAACAAGAGCAAGGCTCAACCAAAACGAAACGCTAACTACCAAAACTTGATGCACACACAAATACGTGCATGTTACAATATAGTTCACTATTTCTATGTCTAATTTTTTAGCGGATTGTGTTACTCGTCACACCCGACTACCTCCAAAACCTATAAGATGGTGTATAGAATCAGCGTGTCCTTTCCAATCTGATAGCGAAATGATTTTTTAAGCATAATCTAATTCTGCATAGGTTAGAGCTGTGTTTTAATGTTTAGTATGTAGGTAGATTTTATGCAGTGATAATTAGAAAATGCTACAAAAATGTTGTTTGTTCAGGCTTTAGGTATTTTCATGTGTGTACATAAATATAATGTCCATATTTGCGCTGATTTAGTTGACGTGACGTTTCTGCTGCTGACGTTGGCTGACGAAAAGTCGAGTCCTTCACAGATATTTTAGTATCTATCAGTGTGGTGTGATCCTGCTATGCTGATTAAGCGTATCTTTGAAATTCTTTTAGGTAGGAGAGGAGTTGCCTAAAATGTGCATCTAAAATGCTGCATGGTTTAGGTGCTTCCACTAAGAAGATAGTAACAATGTAAAGCAGAGGTGGTTCTGAAATTCTCATCAGTTGATTGTGGTATGCCCAGGGCCGGGGAATTGGGGGGGCAACCGGGGCGACCGCACCGGGCATCAGGCTCTTGGGGGCAGCAAAATGCACGAGAAAAATAATTTGCTGGCATGCCCCCCTCAATACAACCTTAGAAAAGTAACATTTTTTCTCAAAATACCAAAAAAATTCGCGCTTCGCGCATTTTAGGCGATTTTTAGGCTATTTTTGAATTAATTATTTAAAAAAATAAGCCAAAATTTTTCGCGCTACGCGCGAATATGCCTTATACATGTGAGTATATGAAGTCATTGCCCCCTCTGAAATCGACTCCTAAATATCTCTAAAATACCGTCTCACTCAACCCAAACGGCTTTCAAACCTTTTCCATCCAAACCTTGTTAAAAACCCAAACCGTGTTAAATCAAAACAGTCTTAATCCAACCCGTTTTAATCAAAACAATCTCAATCCAAACCGTGTTAAATCAAAACAGTCTCAATCCAACCCGTTTTAATCAAAACAATCTCAATCCAACCCGTTTTAACCAAAACTGTCTCAATCCAACCCGTTTTAATCAAAATTGTCTCAATCCAACCCGTTTTAACCAAAACTGTCTCAATCCAACTCGTTTTAATCAAAATTGTCTCAATCCAACCCGTTATAATCAAATCCGTCTCAATCCAACCCGTTTTAATCTAAACCCGTCTCAACTCTACGTGTCAATCCAAACTGTTTCCAAACAGTCTCACCCCAAACAGTCTAAACATTAGGGTCTTAACGTATTGTGTCACCTTTAAAATTGGCTTTCTATTGCTACCCTATTTTAACATAATTTTGTGCAACAAAAAATTCTGTTCTTAAAATCTGAAATGACATTAAAGTTAGTAAAAGGGGGCATCAAAATAACGTTTGCCCGGGCATCATGAAAACCTTACCGGCCCTGGGTATGCCTTCTTGCATACTTGGCTTTATTACTACGTGTTCGTAGCAGCATGATTATAAATTGCTGCATGTCTGGGGAAGGTAGGTAAAGGTACTTGGTTGCATTGCATGTACAAATATTTTCATGTAGGTAGAGGATAGTAAATGAATAGGCCTGGCTAGGGCTTGGCGATATAGTAAACAGGTAAGTAAAGGTAGAATAGACTCTCTCAGAGATTTATTATTATGAATAAGAATCTCCTTTTTTTAGATTACCTACCAACCTACCTGGTTATTCGTTTGTATGACTATGCATACATCTAGATGCAATCCTTATGCATCCTTCTTCGTGATGAAAAAAATTCCTGAGCTCTTGTCTCTTCTCTTGCTCACCTTCTTCATTATATACTGCACAAGTACCTTTCGATTCAAAGAAAAATATTTCGTGCTGGACCTGTAATACGTGATTCTTAAGGTTAACATATTTGTCTTGGCTAGCCTGTTTTTCAGATGTTGATGTTGGCTCAATATGTACTGTAAGAATCAACGTGCACATGACATGACACACAGGTACGTAATATCATCTGTGCCTACATTTCAAGTCTTCTATTTTTTTACATCCCATACTTTATTAGTCTTTGTCCAACAGTCTACATTGACTAAAGCTACCTCGCTCTTTAATGTCCGACTTTATACGTGTGAAGTATGGACGTTATGTATTCACTATCCACTATACGATACTTATACATGGAATTATGTATGTATTTTAGTGGGTTGAAGAGATTTGTATTCATACCCAACAATAAGATGAGAAGGAGTCTAATAACGTGGTTTTCTTTTCATGACTTCTTTTATGTCGACGCGTAGTACTAATGGCTTGAGATAATGTAAGAGTACGGCTAGGGAATTATTCATATTACTCCAAGAGACATTCCCTGTGAAATGCGTACAGCATAATACTCTAGGTAAGTAAAGAACTATAATGCTTTATGGATTATGGTCACGAGATCAGATATTTAAAAAAAAGAACCTTAACAGAAAGGCAAGCAGCCTCTTTTGATATTGGACTAAAGAACGAAACCAGTTACAACACATTTTTTTCATCTCTTGAGATTCAATTGTTGTCTTTCTCACATTTTACCACCATTTATGCACACGAAAGTATTCATTTTGCAGCTATTATGACAATTAGCAACGCTAATGCCACATGTGGATAGACAATGTCCAGAAACAGATGATTTTTAATATCATCTCTAAATGTATTTCATACGCTACTTGTACTCATACGAAACAATCGTTACTATTTGTTGATAAGGATTTATTGAATCTACTTTTTAATATCGTTACGTAAAATAATGCAATGGATTTTCTTTTTTCCTTGGTATTCATTTTTATCAATTACAAAATTTATATAGATTCACATTTAGATTTAGATTAAGGACGCTGTTTACGTTGGTTGCTAACGAAAAAAATATAATTTCCAAAATTTAACCCGTCAATTGTCACATCCGAAACCCCATAGTTAACCTACCCGGCCATTCCACTACCTCAAGGGGAAGTTTTGGCAGTGCAATATTGATAAACAAGATGCTATCAAGTCAATAACAAAATGAATTCCATGCGGCATAAACGGCCGTCTTATGGTATAATATTTGTAAATCTATTGGTTAGTACTTTGGTTAGTACTATATCACTATGACTACGGTGTCAATGCTTGTACTTGATGGCCGTTTATGTCATGCATGGACAATAGACATCTTTTTGATAGTAGTTATAACAAACTGCTATGGTTATAACTTAAACTTACAAGTATGAATGCATTGAAGCAAGATGCAAACAAAAAAGATTTTGTACTAAAGTATTTGTAATAACATTGCCAATGACGACAGGTGGAAATGCTACTATACAAAAGTCAGTATAGAAATCTTTATAATATAATACAATTTCCCCGTTTCCTAGAAACTAATTTTTTGGAATTGCATTGACTTATGCCTCTCGGTATTCCATCATCAGCAATTCGGGTCAACCTCCATGCATTTAAAATTCATCATAATATCTTTACATCGACTGTTATAACTTCCGGAGGATCAGTCCGATCGGACTCATATTTTGGAACTGTGGACTATCAAGGAACAAAAGTTACCATTCGGAATTTTGATATAGTTGTTTTAAATGCATTTAAAAAAATCAAATTCCCAAAAAAATGAGTCATTTTTAGTTTTTTATAAAACGTTGATGTTTTTGGTCCATTTAAAGCAACTATATCAAAATTCCGAATGGTAACTTTTGTTCCTTGATAGTCCACGGTTCCAAAAATGTAGGTCCCATAAAAATCAGACTGATCCTCCGGAAGTTATAATAGTCGATGTAAAAGATTTTTTAACATGCATTTTGATAGTCCCCTGTGGTTGCTATGCAGGGCCAAAGTGTAACCTTAACTTTAAATTACAGTTTAAAGTATATACCAAAGGCAGCCATAGTATAAATATTTGATTGTAAAGAAATACGGATGAAGGTGCCTTTCAAATCTTACGTGGAATTTATATTTTCTAACGAAAAGTTTCGAATTTGAGATCATAATTTGACTTTGTTTCAAACTTTGTTTCCGCACCTGTCTGATGTGAGAATGCTACAGTTTTATTCCCACAACCGACGCGACGACTACTTTTTTTGGCCTCATGGACCTGATAGTAATTGTCAACTTGTGGTAAATGTTTTATAGGGATCCATACAAACAGGGATTAGTTTTAGTGCAACTTTATTTGGAAATTAGTGCTCTAAATACAGAGGAGACTAGACTCTGGGCAATGGTCCTTGTCGATAGTGGTAGGGGATAGGTAGTATAAAACAATTAGGAAGTTTAGCTAGTGCCATAAAATGATAGGTAGTAGAGAGAGTCGGGATGTTGGCTGATGAGAAGAAGGATATTATTACGGAGGATGAGTCATTGGATAGAGAGCGACAGGCATAAGTTAGTAGAAGTAATGAGTTAGTGGCAAGTGTAGCTATTACTAAATCGCAGATATGTGATAGCTAGGTTGGTGTGCAATAAATGACGTTTTGACCGTGGTAACAGCAGCAATGTCATCATGAACACATCCATCCCTATCTGATTTAAGTACTTCACACTTTCCTTTCGTTCTGTCTATCTGAAATGAATGAATGAGAGGATGAGGTTGGCAGATTGACAAGGCTTCTTCCAGAAATAATCAGATTGCTATTAATAAATTATCGTGAACATGCATAGTGGAGTAGTTATGTGGAAACACAAGTATGTGAAACAAAAGCTGCCATCGGCTCCTGGCGTCATCGTCACACATGTATATTTACATGAGAGTGAAATACTTGGCATCGGTTTGCTTGGAAGACGAGAAAGTTCAATGCATATGGTGCTACCTTTAAGATTTGCCTAGGAAAGAGGGAAAATGCGGAAAACTAAGCTCAACTATTGATTTTCCAATGATAAGCCTCTGGCAATAATGTAACAGAAGCCAAGATTTCGTATGACAGCATTTTCATGACTATAGAAAACAGAGCAGACTGTTGGGGCAAAAGGAATTTGCGATTGGCTAGGGGCTTTGTAGTTTTCGGGTCGATTCAATGCATCTGTCTCCTTCATTTTTGGTCCGTATCACCTTTGTCTTGTCTTGACTCAAGTACACGCTAATACCAATAAGTGCGATTACCCTCTGTTGACTGACGGACCCCGAGCTATGAGCCGTGCTTAGCTTTTTATGAGATGATAGCCTATCTAACTGCCTAAAATGATTCGCTGATCAATACAGAAATATTGCACACATGCTTACATGCTTTTCCTATATAACTGAGGCAATTAAAATCCTGTGACTTATTCACGAGTTGTGAATGTAGTGTATGACTGTGCATGAAATGAAAACATGAATGCGGTAGGTAGGATTGAATCGATAGTAAAACTGCCTACACTGACAAAGCACAAGTGGAATCAGTCCCAGTGGAACATAATGGCTAATAACTTTTCACCTGTTCTCCTCAGTCCAAGATCTATTTTCTGCTCTCCCATAAGTCAAACTCTTTTGTATAAATACTCCAGTCTAACCAAACAAACGTTCAACTCTTCTAAAGCATGTGCAAATCAGATGCATACCTCAAAATACATGCGAGAATAATCTAACGATTTATGTTGCATGTATATTTAGATTGGCACACATGGTGCAGAACTCAGCAGCATGAATTAAATTAAGCAATTAAAATACATCAGACCAACACCCAATATTTATGCCTTACACATACATTACACATTTACCTATCCCCAGCACGTTACATGCAAATTATTATAATAAAATTGAACAAACACGAAATTGGATATAATTTTAATTATTATTTTGCAATTGGAAATTTTGATCCTGGCATTAAAAGTTTTAGTATTTAAATACACTCAGATTTAAATAAGCATTCAACACACCTGTCTGCACTTAGCAGGAGTAATTTATATATGCACAGTGTGACTGTCAAAGGGAATTTATCTATTTACAATTAGTGATGCTACTTAAGTGCATAGGTAGGAGTAGGTTGTGGATGTATTAGTTAAAATTCACTGAGTGTCGGTAGTTTGATAGTTTTTCAATAGTTGATAAGGAAGTATAGAGGGATGAGTGTGATCAGATCATGGAAGAAGTATCATTTATCGCTTAAGCCTCAGCGATAACAAATTAGAAAAAGAAGGCGTGATGTGAGTGTGATGAAAACAAAAATGTTAGCAGTTTGTTATGCAAGTACATGTAAGTAGGAGAGACTCTCCTTGATATCATAATCAGCGAGGAGAGATGCATGTGCTTGGTAGAATATTTAATTCTGAATTGATTTCTATATTTTGTGCTGCGCATACGATTAAGCACTTATTACTTGTGATCGTGTTGCCTCATAAGAAGTCTTAGTGTATCTTTATTTATTTACACAGTTGCTTGCTCCTCTTGCACACGTACAATGTTGATATTCTTTAAGAAGGAAATAAGCAGTAGGAGTGTTGGCATAAATATTTTACCTTTTATTGTATTAAATGAGGCAGGGTGTAGAGTATGCATTGGAGTGATTTAAATACATAATAGTGTGTTCGGCATGTCAACAAGAAGATCACTCTGTGCACACATGCATACGCATAGCATAACTATGTTAATTGTAAACATTAACTATTACACAGGCACATCTGCACTAAGCATCGATAAGATTCCAGATTGTGAGCATGCATTATGATTAGGATTAGGTATCAATGGTTTATTAGGTCGATTTCCCGAATGCTTTCCATTTATTCAATCCATCTGCCTCCTCGTACATACTTATCATATTGCGTTGTTTTTCCAGACTCCTATAACTGAACTTATGACATACCGTATACTTACTAGTAAGTTACAAATACCTACATATTTTCAGACGATCGTTATTTGGTGTATAGCCTTCATGGGTGCTTTACTATGCAGTACAGCTGTGTATAGCATGGGAGATGTAATAGTACTATGCTGGAAGAGTAGTAAAGTAACAATGGATTTATTGTGGAGTTACACGGAGAGATTCAAGTGCTGCGTCGAGTCATTTTCTTGGCTCTTCTTTTTATCCAAAAACTGTGAACTGAATCTTTTTATTGTTAGTTCGGTTCGGTTTCCCTCCCTTCAGTTTGCCAGGCTTCGTACAACATTTGGCCTGGCCCGGTCTGCTTTCCTTTGGCAGGTTTTCCTTCTGCGCCGGCTGTGCTGTAGCTGAGGCCGTGTAATAGCATACATGATGACATCGACCGAGACTCAAGCAGAAACTTTTCCTAACACCCCTGAAAATCAAATTCAGGATACCTAAAACTGTCACTTAGAAGTACCTATGCCCATTTATCGCGGATGGGAGTTTTTTTTTGTTGATTATACAAAACAATTAAAGGGATTCATTAAATTCTTTTGTTAGGGAAGGCATGGCACTGTGTGTGACGCAGAATGCACGAACAATAGGAGACCTTCACTAGTAGAAAACAAACAAGCCAAGAAAAATCGGATATTAATACCTCATGCCAATTCGGACTAAGTGTAACATATTTTCAGTGGGACTAGTGAAATACAATAGGGAAATTAGAAAAGCATAGCGAGTCTTAAGAATGAAATCTAGGTTTATGTATTAGCATTTAGCTAGTAAATTCTAGTTACAATAGGGCATAAGTATATAGTTAACATTACTTATATATAGTCCAGTAGTACTAATAGTTTAGATTACGTAGACACGAAGGAAGGGATAGTAGTACGCTGTTTTCCCTACATCACGACTTTGTTGGCAATGGCAAGTTTGCATGACATGGTGCATTGCATGTTCACTACTACAGTATCGTAGAAAAGAGCCTTTTAGTAAACTCCGGTTTGGCATCGCATCGCATGACATTCGATTCGATCCCGTGTGCATGCAACTCTCTCTCGTCATGTCTCACTTGGGTTTGGCCAGTCACAGTCACTCCACTATTTCTCCGTCTATGAATGTTTCCTTCTCTCTTGCGTGTTACTTCTCTATCCCTATATACAGTTGGGTCAACTTTCCTCGATGTACCCGACATCCCACCCGGCTTCCCCTGAACAAATATTTCCCCGCCGCCTCCGCCTTTTCATCCGATCCCTCTCGCCAACTCTCAAATGCAATCTTGATGCAGTAAGACAAGTTTCATCCCGGCAGCTTCCTCATTTTCTATACAGTCAGCCCATGGAGGATGTTTATGGCTAGATCCGCAAACTCTTTAAATACTGCATACACTATATTCATAATATGAATCATGGCTTTTTATTACGCAACCGGAAAATTAAAGATTTACTCCAAGGTACTCTCGAAATGTGTAGCTGTCCTAGAAAAGTACTACCTACAGTGTTACATGAAAATGCGAGTGCGAGATGAAGTTTTCTCATCTTTCGGAATTTCGGGTATAGGAAGCAGCTATAGTTTCTATATGAGTTTGTGGTCTATCTGTATGTATAGGTATGTTATGTAATATAGGAGGAAGGACTCAGGGCTGTGTTTGTCTGACTGATTCTGTTGTGGCTGTTGTGACTGGATGCACGAGTAACGAACAAAATCGAGCAGCATAGCGGAATGGAGAAGCAAGTACCTGATTCTTCTGCAGTACGCGTTACACTGTGGATTACACAACAACATCGCATCACACGGCATGGCACATGCTGCATCCTCGGATCAGATGCTAGCCAAACTTGAATGACTAGCTAATAGCAGTTCTTCCTTTATTATGCAATGAGTAGTGAGTTGAGTAGTCGAGGAGGGAACTGGCAATGGGAAGGAAAAAGAGGCATGGCAAGGTCCCTCCCGAAATTCCTAGAAATACTCATCATTTGCATAAAACTCCATCCAACTCCCTTCCCCATCCATCTACCTACTCCACATTTTTAACTACTTTACTACTTTTTCTCCTATACTCCGCCAACCATCTATCTGCCACATGTGATTCACTTTAGGTACCGTCGTCATACAGTTTTAAGGTATCTTACATTCCTTAGGTACTTAAGTACAATCTTGCTTTATGCTCTCAGGCTCATACGATACTTATTGGAAATCTTGTCAGCATTATTTCCAACACTCCCTTTTTGTTAGTTGGCAGTTGGAAATAGTTCATTCTAACCTATAACGCACAAGGAACAATATTCTTACGTTCTGTTCATGTGGCACAAAAAGCAATAAATTATTTCCCAATTTTATGTACATTAAGACCAAAAAGGATATGCTACATCAAGTTACAATTTTCATGGCGGATATGCAATCTTTCTGATACTTTATACTGACGTCTACAAACTAGTACATTCCGTACCTAGATCGCTGAAATAGAAAATACAGGAATCACTAATCTTTAATTAATTGATTGAATTGAGATTGATTTAGTGATCTACTTAATATTAATGTACATAAGTAATGTAAAAGCAGTAGACCAGAAGTAATAGTATGACACGGTTATTAACAGAATTATCTGAAGAGAAATAGATTGAAATAATTCTACATAGCTAGTTTGATTGAACATTGGAATAAAAAGTTTACATATTTGTATTCCTTGTACCTCAATAGTTGCACAAAAAGTTTAGTCGTTTCTGACAGCTATGGTTGTGAACTGCGGAGACTTTTAGAGCGTATTTCCCAAAAGTGTATTTTTGTTCGTTTTAGTTTCAGGGGACAAGATGAAAGTATTTATAGTTGGCTTAAGTTTTGATAAGTGCTGACCTGGGTTTGTCTTACATTATTTGACGACACTAAAAGGAAGCGGGACCCTTCTATATGGAAGGCCAGGGGCAAACCAAAATAGAATTTATTTGGTTCTAGAATTTCCCGTCCAGGTATGTTGTATTTCAAATGAATGCGATTAGCCATCTGTATTCCATTATTTGTGAATTCTTCGAAAATACTAATCTAAATGACCCTATACCTACGTTTGCGATTGAGGGCCTTCCCAGAGAATGAATCCCTACCTGATTTTTCTACCGCGCCACTATAGCGCACTATCGATACGGCAGTTGTACGGTACGTCAATAGACAAAGTTGAATATACTTATATATAAAAGTTTATTTATATTTAATCAACCACAGTAGTAGAGTGAGTGTTAATGCAGTATGCATGTTGTGAATACACAGATACAAAACCTCTGTCCCTGTACACACAAAATATATTATGAATGAACTAATGTTATGTATGACAGGGTAAAACCTTTGTGGTCCGGTTCAATGGAAAATTTTCTATTTCAAGTTCGTTACTTAACAATAAATGAGGCCAATAACAATAGTAGTAATCAAAAGTAAAATCGAATCGGATTTGATTTAGATTCAGATTGAAGAAAATGGATCAAATCCAACATAGCTTTTGAGTGCTCTGATTAAAATAATTTGACAACTATGACGATTCAATAACAAAAGTAACGATATTCTACAGCTTAGCCAAGGTGAGTGAAATTGTCATGGTAATTGTCCCCATAACAATTTCACTCACCTTGAGTTTAGCTAAAAAGTGTTAGGCTGATTTCGCACTTTAACACTACAACCTGCGATTTTCCAACCAAAATCTTTCTAATCCGAATCTAAATCGTCCCAGGAGACGATTCGAAAAATTCCGATGAGAACGATACGATTTTCTTGTTCGCGCATGAGCAGACGCAATTTTGATGCAAAAAAGTAAATCAAATCGGATTCGATTCTACTTTTGATTACTACTAATATGTATGATCTACAACTACAGCATACTACTAGAGTCATTCCAGTTCATAGAATTTTGGTTTGTGCACAGCATTATTATTCTTGGTATTTATTATTTATCCCTATAGTTTACACACTGCACTAGAAATGTTTCAAGTTCAGATAGTACTACTACTTCCAAGTTCATACAAAATCAATTCTAAAGTAATTGGTCAGATATAATGACGACGTAGCAAAATATACAATGTCTAACAACTTAACAATCTCAGTATCTATGTTAACTACCTACATAATTCTACAAATGGAATCTATGCTATTTTTACAGACTCCACATTTATTGTCAGTTTACATTTACTACCTTGTTTTAATTCAATACAAGATCCATGATACATGTAAGACATGTCACTTAGTTAGCCTAGGTAAGTACTAACAATTTTTCTACGTTTTAGGCAAGGAAGATAGATATAGGTAATAGGTTAATCTGGAAGAGTAATAGTGTGGATGGGACGACGATAGTATGGAGATGCAACAGCGACATTTCCAAATACATTTAAAACCTACCGTTGAGCTTTTGAATTAATTGGCGCCTCCTACTACATAATATATGTTGGGTTGGGACGAATAGGGAATTAACTCGTTCGTAATGTATTAATCAGTTGCTATGAATTCAAAAATTGGAATAATTTAGTGATTTTCATGGTTTCGTATTTTGGAAAAATATTGCAGGGCAAAAGACACTACTTTTGAAAATAGTTATCAGGCCATGTTTACTTTTTAGCTCGCCTGAGGAAGCGAGCTTATAGAACCAAACAGTACGTACGTCTGCCCGCCAACCCTGTAACTTTTCAATGTATTAACAGAAATTGATCAAACTCGTGACAAACGTTGCTAATTGACCTGTGACGTTATAGTGATGGTCCCATTCATTCAATACGTTGCAGAGATACCATGAGCTCACTTAGTCTTCATTTTGATAGTCAAAGTGAAAAATGGTCCAAAACAAAGTTTAAACGTGTTCACAGTAAATTGTTAATTATAAAGTTTAAAATTTTGCATGTCGCTTCTAACACATTCTAACCGAAATTTCTACAAAAATAAAATTTCGAATTTTTAGTATATGTGATAGTCAAAATTACACTTTTTAAATCCCTGTCGATTTTAATGGTCAATATTAAAGGTAACCCATGCACGGCCCTTCACAAGGGATTTTGCTTAAGTCATGGTATGAGTGCTAACGAAAGCATTATGCATTAGTTTGCGTACTTCCACATTCTGTGCTGTACTCTGCCGAAGCGCTCTGCCTCCTATGACAGACTAGTACAGCGCGCGACTCTGCGCTGAGTGGTTCTTCGCAGTTTTTGCCTGTACTTCCCATGCAAATTCGAAAATTTCAAACGTTCATTGATTTATTATTATTATTGATTTATATCAATAAATACTTTATGTAAAAAAATTTGTTGGCATTTTTGGAAACTTTGATTTAATACAAAGGACTTGTGTCTCCAATTCCAATATTATTATTTGTCTCTCGTCAAAATTGTTAGTCAAGGAACCGTGCCACTTTTCTGGCAACTACTTTTTTGAAACAATAATTTCTCCTAAACTACGAACCTTTATGAAAATATTGGTCACACAAGTCCTAGTTATTAGAACAGAGTTTCCAAAAATCCCCACCAAAGAATTTTTATAAGGTATTTATTGAGTTATTTATGATCATTTAGAGCACAAAAATACATGAGAACGCTTATTAAGGGGCATTGTACAGGTTACCCTTAATCTAATTTTAATAACCAATATTAATCAACTTTAATTTCTGTTGGTTCTAATGCTCAATATTAATCAACTTTAATTATCTGTTGATTTTAATACTTAATATTAATCAACTTTAATTATCTGTTGATTTAATACTCAATTTTAATCAATTTATATTTTCTGTTGGTTTTAATGGCCAATATTTTTGATTTTCTGTTGATTTTAATGGTCAATATTTTTTGATTTTCTGTTGATTTTAATCGTTAATATTTTTTGATTTTCTGTTGATTTTAATGGTCAATATTTTTTGATTTTCTGTTGATTTTAATGGTCAATATTTTTTGATTTTCTGTTGATTTTAATCGTTAATATTTTTTGATTTTTTGTTGATTTTAATGGTCAATATTTTTTGATTTTCTGTTGATTTTAATCGTTAATATTTTTTGATTTTTTGTTGATTTTAATGTTAGCATAAAAGCATTTTAATGTTAGAATAAAGCAGCAACAGAAGCGAGCTTCTGTTGCTGCTTAAGTTGAGGTTACCTGCTAGTATAGTTAGCTTCTGCAACGCATTTACCGTAATCTTATGCCCATGATACCCTGTCCACGAAGCAAAAGGAACGGAATGAGTAATTTGGAACTGTTTTGACTGTACCAAGGTGAAGAGATAACATTTTATAAGATGCACTCAATAAAATCGAGACGCACGATTTTATTCCGCAATAATTTATTACCAAAACGAAACCATGTTGAAATTTTCCTGAAAAATGCCCCTTAGTTACGAAATTAAAATATTACGAACGAGTTAATTCCCTTTTAGCCCAAACGGTTCATATGTCTCATTGAATCACATTACCAATACCCAATTTATGTTTAAAATATGTTAACTCCCGCCCAACCAAAGTCATCATAACGTTGTTTCCACTAAGTTCATAGCTCTTACATTGTATACCTGTGGGCTGGTTTTAGGGTACATTTTACATACAAGGTTTAGCAAAATTTAATTTTCTTTCGAATAATTCTGATTTGAACATTACTAAAGTTGAAGTCCTTAATAATGTGCTTACGGTCATTTTTTGGAATCAACATGTTCAATAGTCATTCAATAGATTAATATGGCTTGTTTTGCTTATACACTTCTTTCTGTGTATTTACGATAAATGTATTGCTATAGAAATTAAGCCCACCTTGGCTTATAGTCATTTTTTGGAAGCTACAATGTTTTTTTCCACATTTATAGGTGCAGTAAGTATATAATAGATATTATAGTGCAAGAAGCAAAGCAAGTTATAATATTTAGGTGCGTGAACAAAATTTTTGTTTTCATATGCTACAATACTGCATTATAATTTTATGCAAAGTTGGTAGAGTCACCTTAATTAGACATTAGTAGCCTGTAGGCTTATCTGTTCCTTCTGTCTAAAGTTTTCATTCATTTTGTCTGAATAAATTCTGTAGTAATCTTCTTAGTATCGGAACAAGGCTGATAAAGAGAAGTGATAAAAGAACCAAGTTGGTTTACCTTCATAGGACACGTACGTCTACATGGTTAGAATAGCTAAGCAAATTACTAGGTTTACGTATGAATTTGAAGTGAAGCACAAAGAAGGAGCCGGAAGATAAGAACAACTTATTTATGATTTACAAAACGGACGGATGAGCTAAGGTCATTGTTTTATCATTAAATCGATCAGTTAGGTCAAGTCACCACGCCACTGTAGTGCAGTACTAACTTGTAGTTGTTCTGATGAAACTCTTGTGCCAGCGTCTACCACCTGACTGCAGTTTTTTCCAATTTCCTTTACATATGGGTACTAGGCCCTATCAAGATAACAAAAACACCCTTTCATCCCCTTCCCTCGAGTCCCTTAAAACTGCACGATTAAAAGGTACTACTCCTTGTGTGTGTGACCATTAGGTATCCACCTATATAAAAGAGTAGTAATTCTTTAGAGATATTTTTGTAGAGTATAGTAAAGTTAGAGAAAAGAATATCGTTTTACTGGCGAGTGGAACAGCAGGAGGAAAAAGATATAAAATAAAGGTAGCTAACAATAGGAATGTTATTATGCTGGATGTATTTTTTCGTGTCTGTTCTATTCTAGTTTCCCCTTTACACTTTTAGCCCTGCTCTGATGCAATGTGGAATGTAGCCCCTCTCCTATTTACTTACACAATACACGCACCAAAATTTCCTCACTTGCCATCCTCATAGTATAAAGAAAGTTTGATCCGCAGTGCAGTGTAGGTACTTATTGTAAGAGATGTAAATGGAAGGTACCCACAATGTAGTTGAACGTAGTAGATATTCCTAGAAGTATTACTATTACTACAGAAGTACCTAATGCAATATGATAAGTCCTAAAAGTAGGTTTCCTTTTGTCGTATTTTTAAAAGAGGTACTTTTGATTTAACTAGAACGGTATAGTTAAAAAGCTATGTTTACTACTACTAAGACAAGTAACTCTAACATGAAAGGTCTGTATACAAAAGGTGTTCATTTACTTTACTCTCCAGATCTGTAATAATAGCTCATTACTGTTACATATAAAGTTCTAAATAGAAACGAGAGCATTTATACAACACACGTCTATTGTGTATATAAACAGTTATGTCGTAGAGAGACTCCTCTCTCGTGTGTACATTTGTTGAAAGGATAGAGTATAGCAGTAGTGACGATATATAGTAAAGTTGGACATAAAAGTGCAAAGGTATGTAATGAAATGCAATTGTAACGTAATAACATAATCAAAGAGCACGTTACATTGACGTGAAGTAATAAAGGAAGAAAAGCAGCTTTAGTACAGACTTACTGTGCACATGGTAGAGTAGTAGGTACCTCTTTAGATAGTCAAGCAATGATAGTGCATTTAGAATTTAATCTTGTACACGTTTATATATTTATAGCGAGTACGTGTGTACAGAGCATTTGTATTCCTCCATGTAATTATGTAACAGGAGTGTATGAAGTGTATAGGCATCCTTTTTCAATGTAGTTCAGTAGCAGTAAAACAATGTGTCTAGGCATTGGAAGAGCTCAAACCGTCTGTCTCTCTCTCTCTCTCTGTCTGTCTATGCAGTTTAACTTAAATGCAACGTAGGCAAATGCAAAGAGTTTTAATAGGGAACTAACGAGTCGCTACGTGATTTGGTTTATCTGTGTCTACTCTATACTATTCTATACTAGTAAGACTAAGACATGTGAGATGTAAAACTTGGGATTGTTGTGCACGTTTACATAAAGTGGCTATAGGATGGAAAAATGTTGTGTGTGTAGTAGTACGTATTTTGGTGTGTGAATGTGGGTATGGTGGAATTGGTTGGGTACTACTATTACAACTTTCGTCTCGTCATCTCCTCTGCCTGACCTGCCTGCTTCCATACTATCGCTTTTGTATTTCGGAGTAATAGTATACACACATGTATAGAGTAGTAAGGTTTAAGTTGTTGGTTGGGTTGACTTGACTGAGTCTCGTTTGGTTCGTTTGGCTCTTCTCCTTTCCACTCCTGCACACATTGACGAACTCGACTCTTCTACTCTCTATCTACAAATTTGTTTGAGTAGATTGAGCAAGAAGCTCCTACTTCTGCGAGTGCATTCTCTATGCTCTCGTCGTTCTGCTCACTGCCTAACAAGTCTCACTCACACTCTCTACTTATGTATTACACAACACACTAACTCACATTCAGTCAACTCCAGCGTACTACAGTTATAATTATTATAATACACGTTAAATGTGACTCTGTTTCTAACAGCCACAACTTTCAGTTTATTAACAGAAAATGGTAATGGACATGACTCATTACGGTTGAGTTTTGCTAATCTAATAAGTTGGGAAACAAATTGCATATTTAATTAGTTTCCGCAAAATAAGTATACTACGTAATATTATACTACAACAGTTAGGTATATTTTACTCTATTTACTACGAGAGTTTAGTACATTTTTGTGCGTTAGCCTGTTCCACATGATTTCACTTGGAAATAATATACGCATAGCTTTTGTGTATATTTAACTCCTGTCGTTTTTATCATCTGTGCAGTGACGTAGCGAAAGTCAATAGTTGTTCTGCAGCGGGACAAAATCTGCAGTTTGGTTCCATCGAGTGACAAAGTGACATAAAAATTATTTGCCGTGGCTACCCAATCACATTCACGTCGAGTGAAAGAGAAATTGAAAGGAGATAGCAAGATGTCGATGGCCAAGAGACAGCATTGCTATTTGTGTGACTTGCCACGGATGCCATGGGCAATGCTCCATGACTTCAGTGAGCCGGTGTGTCGGGGCTGTGTCAACTATGAAGGAGCTGATAGAATTGACGTAGTGCTGGAAACTGCCCGCCAAATGAAACGGGCACATCATTCTGCCTTCCCTGAAGCGGCTAGTCCCAGTCCCAGGTCCGCTCCTCAAAAGAATGGCGGTATCTTCCACTTACCCCCGCCCCATCATCCTCCACCGCCTGTTCATCCGATGACCCATTCCCACCACAGTCACCGAATTAATAGCACCAGTATCAGCAGTATTGGAGGTGCTTCCAATAATATCAACATTCCACCGGCCACATCCGTCCCTACGTCTCACATCACAACGACGACGAGTAAGTCCAATCCGTTTATCAACTTCCGTCATTTTACTCTCCGTATTCGTCACCAACTACTCAATAACTAATCGATAAAAGCACCAATAAATAAAACACACCGCAATTTTCCTATTTCAATACTAAATAAACCGCTACTCGTCCTCGTCGATAGAAACTACAGAAGAGAAACGATAGGCTATTATTATTTTATGCATTTTTCACATAGTTTTGGTTGGGTTGCTGCAAACGGGACGCAGTAACCGAAATTTTTCTAAGTTTTTTTCTCAATGCAAAAATCAGACAACAAATTTCTAAGTATTTTCAAAACTAGTCACTATTTGCCTCTTTTTTGACCTAACCTAATAAAATTGAAACAACCAAACATTTATTATTCATTTTTATTAGGTTAGGTTATAAAAAAGGCAAAAGTAGTGACGGGTGGCTTAAAAAGTGATTATACACTGAAGACTAAATTCGTCTTTCTTACATTGCGAAAAGAACTTAGAAAAATTTGGGTACGATTTTCCATTGGGAAAAAAACTTAGAAAATTTTTGCTTACTGCGTCCCGTTTGCAGCAACCCAACCCATAGTTTTCTACATCGTGTTATTAACATAATCCCCAGTAACTCGTAAAATCATAACCATAACCCTAAATAAGAACATTTACATTAACCATTCTCAATAAAATTATCAGACAAGCACAACTGAATATTTTCTCAACAACAATGCGGTATTGATTTGCTTAGGAATCCATCCTGGTATTTGCCTTTAGAATAAGCAAATATCAAATCTTATAAGAAATATAGATAAATATATTTTGCATGTGGGCTATCAATTTATTATCCATAGGAAAATAGATATTTATAAAGAATTCAAAATTGTATGCAATGGAAACAAATGCAAACTACGATATGAGCTACTTATTTCAGTCCCATATTCATTTAGGCTTGTGAGATTTTCTGTTCAGATAGCCAATTTGAATAATTCTGCTTTATGAGACATAGTATTAATAATTTTATGTAAAATGTTTGTGCATGCATAAATTTAAATGAAATTAAGTAGTAGTTATTAGGTATGCATATATTATTATTATTGTGCTACTGCCCTGTCCTTTTTATCTTTGATTTCTGTGTAGGCTTATCAGCTTGACTGTGGTAGTCTCATGTGGGCATGGCATGGTATGTGAGATTAGATTAGGAAGGAGCTAAAACGAAATGGAATGGACGAAGACGATGATGGCACTTAAACTGCTTATCACGAATCACTCGCACTCTTCATGGTCCTCTCCAATTTATTATTAAATGAAATAATAGTACCATTTATAGATGTTAGTGAAACAAACAAGTACCTAATAAATGTGACGATTTGAGATACTTTGTATATGGTAGTCTGCAATGCTAGTACAGTAAATGTCAATCGGGAATTCAATGAAATGCAGACAAGAAGAGTATTAACAAGTTTTATAAGCACATTATAATAAAATGCATGATTTTATTATAGAATGTGTAACTTGTATGGTCTTCTTGGGTGTAGTAAGTAATAATTATATATATAATGAGCTTATCTACTATTGGATTGAAACAGAGTAGTTCCGTTTTGATGACGAGTAAGTTTGTTATCATTATCACGGTCTGGAGTGGACTTTTGATATAGGATATAAAGAGTATAAATTATTGTAGGTTATTTTATGGAGATGTTAATACCCAAGATAAGGGTGACATCGTTCAGCGTGGACGATTTTTTCCATAGAGCCTTCTGATAATTGTGACTAATTTGTTTCTTATCTGGATAGGCTCGACTTGTTATGTATTTAAATATAAATTGATATCCAACAGTAGAGTCCAGTTCAGGCCATCCAAGTTGACTCGAGTTCAGCTCAGCTCAGTACATAGTACAATTACAAAGTTAAAAACATCGGACGACGACGACGGCTTGAGATTTGGAGCTGTTGAGCCTGCACAGTTATTATAGTCATAATAAATGACTGATACGATACAGAGAATTATTTACTTGGAAATGTGTAATGATAATGATAGCGGCTGGATCAGATCAGACACACCAGGTCACCTCTCTCAAATCGCAACTAGTGGCCACTACTTGGAACAAAATGCATGCTATATGATAAGCAAAACTTTTATAGTAGTCTTTCTATCTCTCATACTTGTATCGATCAATAGGAAAAGAAGAAAATTGTTCATCCATATCAGTTAAATATGTGTACTTTGCATAACCCACTAAAATATGATAACTACCTGGATTGTAGATATCAAGATATCGACTTTGAGGATTTATTTTACAAGAGATAACCACTCTGATAAGCACAGAGTACAGCGAGATAAATTTATATCCTTATTTCTGGTACAGGATTGACAAAACTGTATAAAATAGAATTTGAAACGATAGATAAAAATAGTCAGATTGCATTTTACAGTATTCATCTGCATCCAATTTTGTAATTCGACATTGCAATGTTCTTTGTTCATTGATGATATTATGATTTTCCATTTTTGGGGTTCGTTGGTTTCCTTTCTAGATGCGTGTGTGGATGTGCATCATTATTTTCTGTTATGCCATGCACACAAATGCAGTATCTCTCTCAATAGTAACATGCAGTAGTCTCATGTGCCAATTATAAATCTCTATCACATTTTAGTTTTCCCAGTTTAAAAAATTGGTTTGTGTTTTAAGGAGGATGTTCTTGGATTTACTTATTTACCAGTTAGTTTATAGATATCTAGAGTGGTGGTTAGAGGTGGAGAGTGATTGGAGTTAATAAATTATAAAGCTATACCTATACAATGTTTGCTTATATGTGAAATTCAGTCAGTGTTATTGTACTATTTTGGATAGTGATTAGAATTGCGTTGCGTGCGAATGAAATGAAGTTGCGTTATTGCGTGATGTAAATGGAAATAGTGTGTTGAGCGTTGAATTGTATTCTAGCTGTCAGTTTCATTAGTTTACGTATATAATATTAGTAGGTAGGCAGGTTGATATCACAACATATGATAAGCCATTCGATGAGAAAAGGGAGCATGAGACATGCCATCGTGTTTTGCTTTCTTCAGTCCTCTGGCCCTAGTCTATGTTTGGCCAGTTTATTTATTCCAAACCATGTGTAATGGCATGCCATGCCATGCCTGGTTAGGTCATGCGATTTCTGATGCCATGGCCAACTATACAGAGTCAGTTTAGACAGTCTGTTCAAAACGATTCAGAGTTGGGTTCATTAGATTCACAAAAACATTAGGCAGTTCACTGAGTACAACAAGAAACGCATCGCTTATTACATTTACTTTAATTTCTCCTCCTTCTGACTCTTAACTGTCAGCTTTTGATGATTTTCGTTTTAAAACATGACATTAAATTTTTTAGTCCGCATGGGTCAATTCTCACTTTTAGTCTAAATGATTCTATACATTCATAATTGGACCGGTATAAGGAAGTACAGATATACGAACAAAAATCAATTTATAAGATACATAAATCAGATTTACATGTGCCTGAGCTGCGAAAAGGTTTCTTACACTTTTTGTATACCTACCTATAATAATGCTTAGATTTATCATGTTTTAAGTTTTTAGCACATGACGAGAATCATTATATAATTACTTCACATATAAGAAGGCAATTATTGTTTCTTAAGGTTTGAAGTAACTATTAGGTGTGTAACAAAAAGGTTCAGAACTAAATACATAAATTACTATTTCAATGAAATACATAAGTTATCCAATAAGCTTTAGTGAAAGGAGATAAGATCGGATGCAGTTAAAATGATTTATTTATAGCTTTATTGTTTATAATTGGCAGTTATGACTAATTGGTTGATTATTAAGCATAGAATTCTACTACTACAGTTTTAATTACCGTTTCTCTCCAAATCCTGGTTCTTAAAAGTGCATTGAAATTGAAACAAAACTGTTATCAATAGTGCGATCAAAGTGCGATTAAGATAAATCGTATTTTCTAATGCTTTTCATAAATGATTAGGAAATGCTAGTGTATCAATATTTACACGAGTCAAATAGTAATCAATCCGGCTGTATTTTCTTACTGTTTATTTTTAGTGTGTATTATTGCAAAGTAGGATCTACATGTTTACTTGGTGGTTCTATAATTAGTGGTCGTGTGTTTTGTTATGGTGTTTTATTGGTTGGCAAATAAAAGAGTAGAGGTGTGTGTTTGTCTTGGGGTATTGATTAGGAAGTGAAAGGGCAATTATGTAATGTTGTTGTTGTAATTCAGCAGAAGGAAGCACCCAATTGTTATTTCCTCCAATGCGTTCGGGAGCGGGATTGATGGCAGTAATACCTCAACAACAGGTGCATCAAAGTCAGAGCCAGTCACAAGGTCAGCAGCCACAACAGCAAACACAGCAACAGTCCTCACACGGTCGTCCCAACTCTCTGCCTCCGACTCCCATCACACTTGGACTCAAAAGGCTCTCTGAAGAAGATCCCGATCAAAATGGGACGGAGACAAAACGGTTAGTGCTGGAATCTATATAAGTCCAAGAATAAGTAGTCTTGTCTGCCTTGCCCTTGCCTTGCCTTAAGATATATAGATAGTCATCTGCACTTCAACAATCACCATCATGGCAATTTTTTGCATTTTGCAAAATCGTAAATAAATTGTGCGTAGTATCTCCTATACGGCACACTTTAATTGGTAGACAGAGAAATGCACTGACGTACCTATTCGTTAGACTAGAACTCACCATATGTAATTTAAATAACTTGTGATATGGTATAAGATCTGCCCACATTCTCCTTTGATGTGTATATGTAAAAAGTAAAAAACCTTGAGAAGAATGGAAGAGTCAAAGTTAAAGTTAAATGAAGATCAAGCTTACGTAATGGTAGTATGTACCTATGTAAAGTGGTCAGGTTAGAAACAAGTAGACCAAGTCAATTCAAGTCATGTAAAGTGAGTTAGTGAGAGTGAGTCTGATAAAAGCCAAAGGAAGCAGAATTGCAGTCTGATGTAGTTAAAGGTAGTTTGCTCTATCTTGTGTAACATTATTCCATTGGCAACATAACAGGGCAAAGTGAGTTAACTAGCTTTGCAGGTTTTGTTTGTTGTGTTTTGGACTAGCACATCTCACCATAACAGAATCAGACCCAAAACAACGGAGGACAACAACAAAAACATGCGATGATAATGTGTACTAACTACAACTGCTATATAGGTGGGTAATTGTCCATACATATCTCTAAAATCGTAAGGAGTAATTTATTTTGCTCGTGTCCCCAACCTTCAGAGACACTATAATATTGTATTGCTGCAATTATTATGCTAATAGATTATGTACACATTGCAAATGAGTCCTTATCATAGGCAGAAATTCGTTAATTATATTGCACATCATTCTCATATGACTATGTTAATGAGATTTGTTTGTCTTTTGTGCACATAGAATGTAGCGTAGTAATGTTGTCGTAGGAAAATCAGTTTAGGAAATACTATTTTGTGCACAACAGGTTAAATCAAGGCTTCATGTAGTATAAGTAAGACAGTGTGTGCGTAGTAAGGTTGGCTCACTTGGGTGTTTGGAAAATGAAAATTCAATTTTTTGTCAATACTCAAAGCTATGACCCACCAAGACATACGTATCCAATGGCAACCATCCTTGGTCATTGAAAGACAGATTTGGCTGTGGATCCAAATTGTCCAATTTGGATCCACAAATGAAAAAACTGAATTTTCATTTTCCAAACACCCAAGTGAGCCAACCTAATACGCAATCACTATGACTACAGCCAATCTTGAGGTTAGATTAGATATAAGTAGAACAATAATGACTACGTTCACATCGTATTTAGGTACAAATTAATAGGCAAAGTTGCGTAATGCGAATATGCAGTAAAATCGTGAGAATCAAAACAACTAACTGATACAGAGATACAGATATGATTTGTGGAGCTCTTATACAATCATCTTGCAGCTGCCATTTACATGAAGGAAAATATGTTATTTTGTGTGAGTGTGTTGAGTTGGCAGTTAAATATGTCATTCGATATTATCATGTGCATCGTAATCATAATGCAAACATCTACGTAAGTAAAATTATGTTTTATGTGTGGTAATGAATTTGCGATGGTTGATGGTGATTTGATGACGTTGCAAATGGCATTAAAAAGTGTCTATAGCGCAGAATTTGTTAAGCCAGACGTGAAATGTGATATGATTTGTCTTTTATGCATTGTGCAGGGTTGTGCTTGAAGAGCAACCGGTTGTCGGCCGCCCACCATTGTCACGGGGAGACAGTCTTCCAGCTGGTGCTGAAGGTGGATTAAGTGCTGGCAAAGATAAGCCATTAAGAACGACATCATTCGATACGTCTACACTTTATGCTAAACAAGGAAGCATAACCACAACCAATGGTAAGCGAAGACTAATAGATTGTACTTTATTATGAGTCTAGCTTATGTGATGATATTACAAAATAACGAGAGAGTTTCATAAACATGATGTTTATGAAGTCGAGGCAGTGTAAAATGATGTTAGTGGAAGTGGAGCTAAGGATTTGATGATATAGAAAATGTATTTTGAATTGGCAGTAAAGCTTGTTCAGAATTATGACATCATTAAAAGGAGATTGAGTTGCTCTTTGCGGATTTTATTGATGTAGGAAGAATATTATGACCTCTTTCTCGCTATGTAGAATGGAATGAGATTATTTTCAAATGATTCGTTTATTTTAATGGAGTGTAGCAAGGATGTCAGTATGTAAATGTTATTTTAAGTGATGATGGATGGATATTTTATTAATTAGTGCTATTTGAATTAACAGTGAGCCGTAGGCCATCGGGCTCTTCCTCTCGTCATGGAAGTACTCCACCAACAGCGGAGGGGGCTGACGCGGCAGCAAATGCATTGAAATGTACTTTGTGTCAAGAGAGATTGGAGGATACTCATTTTGTACAGTGTCCCTCTGTTCCAAATCATAAATTCTGCTTCCCATGCTCTAGACAGTCTATTAAACGCCAAGGAGCTGGCACCGAGGTCAGTTGAACTCTTGACACTTGTATATATCTAATTGGCATAATGCCTAATGAATAGTATCTTTGATGGCTTTTGAAGATCTGTACTTGTTCACGTGAAATTTGCACTTTGATTCAGTACACTCACCTATTTAAAGTTTAAATAACGCTGATTATACAATTTGTACAATTACGTAAGATTTGGGATTAAGTCATGCAGAAATTGTGTAATGATATTTTTTTTGTTCTATAGGTATATTGTCCAAGCGGAGAGAAATGTCCTCTGGCCGGGTCGACCGTTCCATGGGCTTTTATGCAAAATGAAATAGCAACAATATTAGGTGAAGAGACTAGCAGTAACAGTAATAAGGTGAAGAAAGAACGGGAAGCCTGAGGGTTGCCTCTGCTGGTAATAATCCAGTGATGAGGAAACGAATTGAATGCAGATTGAGAAGACTTTGTTTTTTATGTACAAAATTAGACACTTGTTTGTTTTTTCATGGCATTTTTCAATGGGACAGTGAAATTGAGTGAACTACTAATAAGTGACGGGAATGTAGTTAAATGAAAATGCAAGGGGAATGAATCGCCGAAATCAAGTAGAAGAAAATTTACTTGCGCATGGTAGAAGAGTAAAGTAAAGGATTTACTAGTCTGACAGGCAACACTACAAGTTTAATACTTAATGTGCCATAAATCAAACTAAATACTAATTAAATGTGTATTTGTACTGTACATTGTAGCAATCCATCGAGTTATTTGTTGTTCATCATTATCATCATCATCTCGCAGAAATATTGACTAAATAATTATTATTGACTTGACTGGGCATAATAATTTAGGTTAATAATTATATCGACGATGTTTACAGGATTTTTGATTGTAATTTAAGTAGTAGAGGTTCTTATTTCAAGGATTTTCCAAACCAATAATAATTGTATTTAGAATCCGTGCAAATCCTTTGTTTGTCGATGCTTTCTTCGGGTGTAGTAATGCAAAGGGTTTCAAGGAAAGTTTTCTCGTTTTGTTCTCTAAGAGATTTGCAAGATCATTTACATGTTGATTATATATTCGTACCACAATAAATGTGTCTAAAAATTCCACAGACTGCTTTTCTGAAAAAGAGGCTCGAAAATTCTTCAGCTTATAATGTAAATAAGGCTATTGAATACGGATAATTATTTACAATTACCTATGCACTTACGACAACTAATAAAAGTAGGTCTAGTAAAGAGAAGGCTTTATTTGTGAAATACATATTATTAGTTATCTAAACTATATCACACCAACCTAAACATCACAATAAGTAAATAACTCGTCAACAAATGCAAACAGTGTATTGAGAAAACTTTGTCTAAGGAATAAAGGTAATTAAGAAAATTAGAAGTTTTTTGTTAGGTTTAGTAATAGCTGTAGAAAATGAGATGATTTAATAACAATTTAATTAGTGCATTTCGGTTAGACGATAAGGGGTACTGATTGATGTATATCCTTCTGGTTTAAAAGTACAATGACCGTTCAAGTTGATATTTACAGTTTATCATAACAATTATATACTTATTCCTTATATATATCTGTACCATACCCACACCCACATATATAGTTAATCCAAATGGTCAATGTGGTTAAGAAAAGATGTAACTATAATCATTAATTAAATTAGATAAGTTAAGATTTCAATTTATATAAGAACCTTGTCTTCTGGCCATTTTGGTTGCTTTGGCTTTGATATTATTCTAATGTATCAACTGGATGCATTTACATGTAGAAATAGTGACAGTTAGTTCGTAGTCATCAGGGGTTCAGAAGATTTATTTGTTCTATATACATACGAAATAAACTATATTATGTGCTACTGAGAGTATCATTTTGTAATATTGCTCCGGCAAAACTGTAGTAACTAAACCAAAAGATTACGGTTAATATGAGCAGTAAGGTGATGTAACAAAATTGTAAAAGGTTGTCTATGTCAAAAAGTATCAGGAAATTGGTAGGAGTACCTTAGTATTTTCATTTGTGCACACAGTGTTCGACTAATGTTATAATATTGTCAATTAAATAAGCAATACTACTACAATATTGTTTTTTCGTATTGTTATACTTAAAATACAGACGAAAGTTTCTTATGACGTGACTCCCTCTTTACAGAATAAATGCAGTAGTCAATTACTACCATCATTAATAAATACTTTGTTCTCATTTTTCATACGGTCGCTCCTGAAAACCGGATGCCATTATTATATGAAATAGGAAATGTAAACCGCATAATTGCTTTGCTTTTCCGATTGTCTTTTGCTCCGTTTTCTTATTTTTCAGGATGTTGTTAGTTTGACGTTTTCATTTGGTTTGTCATAGGTAGAAGTAAATTTAACAGAAGATGGCTTCTATCCAGTTGAATACCTTTCTGAGGTCGGCGATTGCAGAAGATCCGTTTTCCTTAGGAGATATAGGCCCAGAAGATGTGCTGAGGATTGAATCCGAGTTTCCTGCACTATTCGGTGAGGTAGAAAATACGGTTAGTGAAATTAAAAGGGAGGAAATCAAATCGCAAAATACTTTGCCGCTGAAACACGACTGCCTTGGTAGAAATGTTGCTCCGAAACCAACTTCAAACAGAGGAAAATCTAACCTCATTATGCAAGGAAACGTAAATAAAACTCTCCAAGTTCCCACTTCGTCTGCTAGAAAACTTCAAGAGAAAATAAATGAAACGGAAGCCGCCAGAAATGCAGTTAGTCATGGCAAAGTGGGCTCTCTCCCTGTCACGGAACCGAGATCAACTTTATCAGATATTCTTAGACGCTTTGAGCAAGATTTTCCACAAGAAATCAAAAAGGGCTACAGAGCCAGGGAAAGCAGAGTTAATTCAATTGGTAACAAAATGGTAAAGCATAAATCAAATGTTCAACTGTTGCATATCAAAAAGGTTGAGACGAACAGACCTGAAATTACACGAAAAAAGCTTTCGTCTGATGTTCAATGTACATCTACATCTAATAGTTTGCCAAATGTAATTTTTGGAAAGAGGAAAGCAGTTAACAACCCAAAAACACCCAAAGGCAACTTTGCGTCTCAGGGAAATATCTCCGAATATGGTAGTTCGAGAAAAGCTGTTCTAAATGATAGAGATGATGCTCCGCGAAAACACAATGCAATTGCTACATCGCGAAATATTGCAACGGGAACTAAATCTGCCCCTGGATTTCTGCGAAATGCTATTTTTAATCTTCCCAAACCTAAACCAGGATCATCCGCTTCACATGGCAAAAGGAATATTGTTCCACGAAAGCAATCTGTCGAAAACAAATCCTCTTCCCCGCAAAGAAAAACTGAGAACAACAAAGGTAATGATTTTAATAGGATTTTTGCTGAGAAGAAACAACTGCCTCAAAACTTGTCAGAGTCTTCCGATAGTTTATCAGAGTCTTTGCTAGAAAATAACCCTCTGAGACAAAAGGATACTATAGCTAATGCTCCACAGACTACAACTACAGGCCAAATTCACATTAAAAAACCAATTGTAGACACGAATGATGAAATTATAGTTCCAGAGAAAATGCCAACGGAATCTGTGACTAGGTAAGTTTCCTAATTATGAGTATATAGCATAACGGAAAGAGAAAGCAAGGGAAAGTTTAATTCCAAAGTAAATTCAATCCATTGGTTTTTAGGTTTGAACAGCTCTTGCTAGCTAGGACACTTGCATCTCAATATGAGCGACAAGGGAGATTTCACAAACATCACAATTTGACTACCCCCAAGAAGTCCGTAGAAAAAGAACCGGAATTGCCTGATCCCATGAGGAACATACTGTCACCGAATTTCTTGCGCGATTTTCAGGCAAATACTCCCGGTTGTAAAGAAGTACTTGAGAAAATTGCTGAAGAGTTAATTTACGTTGAGGTACTCAAGTATTTAGATACAGAGCAACAAGCAAAGCCAAAAACTAAGAAAAGTTCTAATCCAGAACAAAAAGCAGAGCCTGATGCCAAGCAAAGGTCAACTACAGAGCATAAATCTAATAGGCAGTCTAACGAAATTGGCTGTAATTTAGTAGAAAAAGAGTCGGAAGAAGAGAATCAAAACAATTCTGAAATCTCCTCGGGAAGAAGTAATACTACTGGATTGAGTACAATAAACGAAGAAAGCGAAATCGAACTTGTAACTCCAGATTTGACCCCACCCCAATCTCTCGTACACTCAGCCAGCAAGGAAAATGAAACAGATAAATCCTCATTTTTAACTCCTGCCTCAAGCGAAGATGAATCTACTGTTTTGGAAACACCGGAATTAACTCCTGTTGCAAAGCATTCTCCTGCATCACAAAGTTCAACTCTTGGTAAAGTCATCGATAAAACAAAGAACGATATTCCTCTGAATCATGCAACAAATGAAACAACAGATTGCAGCGAATTATCGGATTTTCTCTTCACCGATGTTAAGATTGATAGCGAGATCAAATCGAAATCTTCTGAAAAGTTGGTTACGCCAATTTTGTCTGTGGAACAACCATCTGAATCGATGGCTGAGAAAGAATTGCCAAAAGATTCTCCGGTCTCATTTCAAAGTGGAGGAATAGAAACTCCAAAATCCTCGATTGACGACGAAAGTTCTCATGAAAACAAGCCAAGTGGAGAAAGTTCACCAAGTAAGAAAAAAGCTGAAATTCTTGAAGAAGATTCAGAAAACAGCAATAAGGTAAATGTCACATTCAAAAGTCCTCCCGAAGTTGGATTTCGTTTACCAAAGAAAAAAGCTTCAACAAAACAATTTTCGAAGAAAAGCCAATCGGTTTTGAGTGGTAAGTCGGTGAAAAAGTCCGAATCTTCCTTTGGAGATGCCCTTGTGTCAGAAACAGGAGGAAGTGTTAGCATGGGATCATACTACACGGGGCGGACAGAAGCTTCCGTGACAGAAAATTTGTCAGAAGGCGAGTTGGTGGTAAAACGTTACCAGAGCCCTGGAGAATTGAGTGCGTCATTTTATCTGTCCCCTGGCATTTGCCCATTTAGTTATCCTGAAGTTAACTCAAGTGATGATTCCGAGGATGGTTACGCCCTGTCTGAAGGGGTAAGTGAGAGATTACATATTCCGGACTTCTCCTCATTTCTCAAATCAATATTATGTAGTTTTTATCTGGGAACGTAATCTGATTAGTCGAGGATTTATTCGCTAACAATGAGTTGTAATACTATTTACAGGCAGCCATTACTGAGCTATCTCTTGGGGAAGTCGTCGCAAGCCGCCGAAGTAGTCATCTTTAATTACAATCGTATAAAAATATCTACTGGCCTTGCAGAAAATGTCTTGTATAGATTACAGGTTGAGATTAATTTTTCCTTTCATCCCACTAATGCAGCTCCAGAGTGTATTTGTGAAGCCTTGACATATTTTATCAATTCTGCTATCGTTAATGAAGATTAGTGTACTTTATTGATCCAACATATTGTTATCATATATTTTAGCCCTAATTTTAGATCCACTTATTTGATTAACTTTTACTTCTTTGTCTTTACTTATCCCCTCTAACCCATCGTTAAAAGCTCTACATTTCCACTGCATTACGTGATACTCTAATAGCATCTGTCAATTAGCTTTTCGGTGAAACTATCCTATTTCACTTCTACGTATAAAATCTTTACATCTAGTTCCCAATTGCTTCTATACCCGAGAGATGTTATAATTATATTATTAGCCTCTGTGTAATTCAATGTACTTTACTATACTCCTACTGTTTTACAATATTAATACTGTAATATTGCGGAGTAGCAGGTTGAAGTTTACATTTTCTATTCACGCGAAAACTGAATTCAGATAAGTTAGAGACTCTTCAAATAAAATGTTGTTCCTAGAATGTAACGGTCGTTTTGGGGTGAAGTAAAACTTTTTCTTTTCAGCAATGTATGTATTAGCGTCTAACATTTTCTCTTAAGCGAAGACCAGACTTACGACTTATTTCTCAAGTATTATTAAAGAACTGCAACAACTATTGCTATTATTACAACTATTATTTTATTGCAACAACTATTAGAGAACAAGATCATTTATTGTATTGTTATTTATTTAATTATAACTTCTTGCAGAAGTTTTTCAAAAATATCTACGATTCCTAAGAATATATGAATTGTTCAGAACATAACATGTCCAGCTTTTTTACATTGAGTGTATATCATATCATGTATCAATATATTCCTTGCTGTTTACAATTACAAAATGCATAGAATTACATAAAAAAAACCTAAATGATAATTGTGGTAACATTTGCACTTACAGAAATAAAGGAAAGTTGTATAAAATGTGAATTATTGTAATGTTGTAAATCATTCCGGTTAGTGCAGGAAATATTTAGCGTTTAGCACGCGCATGGTGGTAAGGGTTTGTGAAAATGCGGATGAAATAAGGTCAGTAATTAGGATGAAAAGTTGAAAGGAGGAGGGGAGCGTGAAAGGAAGTGAATTTGTAGTAAATGGTAATTGGAATGTGGAGAGGAGTGACGTAACACCACTGCAAGATTATTCCGGGTATTCTGGCGTTTTCCTTGGAAGAGGAATTTCAGTTTATTACCTTCAAGGACTTTATTGCATTATCGTCGTCACGTGTCCTATATACTTATAAATACGGAAAGAAAGTGGTATACATTATCACGTTACGCGTTGCACTGCACCGGATATAGTAAGATAAAACATAGGATTATAGCCTAGATAAGTACGTGACCGAATGTATCGATCGAGGAAGCCTCCTCTTCTCCCCAGTCGAAATCCGAGACCGCACTAGACTTGCTCCAGACCAGAAGAAATCGAAGGAGAGCAAAGGCAAGTGTCGAGGATGGAGAGTTGGTTACACATTGTACACATTGGAACACATAACGATCTCTAACCTATGTCAACGCTCCAACGATCTCCAACTACTACGTTTTTACATTAGTTCTCATTCTATTGATTTCTGTCGGCTACCTACAAAGATTCCTTTGACGCTTTCCACGCGACGACTTTCCCTCAACTTTCCTTCGATTTTTCTGCTGTAATGCGATACCTCGTTATAAATAAGTGCCTCTTACATAAAGTATGAAACTCTATGTTTGTATCTAGTGGGCAAATATTGTTACTCCAGCTACTTTACTATCCTTCGGGGCTTTTATGTAATAGCCTGACTAGCGTAATTCTATATGAGATGACCTTTAAGAACATTATACAGCAATGTCGTTTTTGTAGATCCACGGTGATTTCCAATTTACGACTTTGTACTTCGTTTTCTTAACACTTACAAGTTCTTTAGGACATATTCACCGCATTACGACAGATTAAAATGCATGAAAATCCCTAACAAATCATTTTGTCTGCTTTTGTGCTTGGTTCGACACTTAAATCATCGCTTACTCTTTTAGTACATGTTTGCTCGCTTTTCCTACTCTTCCTAGCTCAAAAATATAGATTGCTCCTATATCATACAGGAACTAGAGAAGATTGATCCGATTTTCGGGGAGAATGATCTAAGATGCGGGATCGTTTGAAATTCTACACAATCCGGAAATAAGACTGAAGAGAATAAAGGGCAGTGGTTCTGGTTTGGAGACCTTAAATTAATATTATAGATTGCTAATTAACAGTAGCACAATGTATACTTTCACCATGAGTTATTTGTAATATATTTTCTACGAAACTACCTGAATTAACTTCAAGTATACGAAAGAATAGTTAATCAATACAACATGAACTCTTATTAATATTAAGTTAGTTGTCAATTACGTTTACCATTTCATCAAAATGAAATCTGGAAGAAATACAAGTGGAGTCATATCAAAAAGTATTTGTATAATAATATGCTTTACAACTTTCCTGCAAGTTTCTCATGGCCAGAATGAAGTGGTTTATCAACAAAAAGTAGTAGTTAACTCTTCCGAGTTATGTATCATACCAATTACACCTAGACATTTTAGTTGGGAGAAGCAGCCAGGTAAAAATTCTCTTGGAAATTCATCTTACTTTAATTATTCTGATTTTACAAAGTTGTATTTAAATCTTTGTTTATTGATTGGATAGGTTCTGTTAATGAAATCGAATACAGCGCAAAACTCTCAAATTCTCCCGATCTTCCCGAATGGCTTTCTTACACTTATGATGGGAGTGCTTCAATTGGGTATTTATACGGAGTTCCCCCAGTCAGAATTATATCAATAAATCTTGATGTCATTGGCTGGAATCGTTATGAAAACTACGAAGTTCGAAAACTCATTATTTCAATGGACATTATGAGGAAAGATATCCTGGATTATATCGTCGAAGTGAAAATCGACAACTTGAACGTTCGAGATTTGTCCATTCCAAAACGAATGCACGATCTGATAAACATCTTCACTGATCAGTTCGACTGGATTATGAATAATGGTGGAAACGTACTTCCAGTTTACTTAGCTTCTGCAGTGGAACTGGGAGAAAATCGCGTTCCTCTTCGACCCAACCAAGCTGAAGGGTAAATTTACATTTACTAATGATTTTCGGAGAAAGTACTGTGAAAACATTTTGCACTGATTCATTCTGAAAAGAGAAAGTAGTGTAAACCGCATGTATACAGAAAACTGTGAGTTTTAGGTATTACATAAAAAAATTAATATTTATTTTTGAATTTCAAGTGTTGTCGTCCATTTGGCATCGAATAAAGATTTCAGTTCTACCTTAAAGAAATTGCAAGTTGAAATTTCACCATTGTGGAAACTCCGACCTTGCCCTCGTGACATGAAGAGAACTTCTATGGAAAGACATTTTCGCCGTTACAATTTTCTGATCGATTGGTGTTCGTTCAGATTGACGACTTTAGGTGGTTCCGATCAATCCTCTTCTACATCACCGGGTAAAGGATTCGGAAAAGAAGAAATTGAAGGTGTTGGAGAACCGGATCAGAGCAATAATAACGACAATCAAAAACCGAAACCAGTAGAAGAACCAAATATTTTCACATTTCGCACCGGAATTCCTGAAAGAAGCTATGGAATGGAAATCCTTTTGGCTACAGTAATTCCCGGCTCAATTGGAGGTCTTGTTGGATTTGTTCTAATCGCTTTACTCTGGGTTGACCGAGAAGAGGATGCTCCAATGTAAGATATTGTACTTTTCATATCATCACGAGAGTAAAGAATCTAAAATACACACAATACTTTGAGTCGAAATATAGCATAAAGAGTCGAACGGGGTTGATTTGTGAGTTGCATAAACTCTGACAAAAATGATTTTAATTTTAGTGATGAAGACACCTTATTTTTTGAGGAAGCGTTCCGAACCCTGTTTTCATTGTTGAGGTTAACTTTCCAGTTTCATATGAATTTTTTCCTGCATTATAAATTAACGTATTGAAGGCAATGTTATATACTATCATATGCTAATATCTCTAACTTGCTCAAGAAACCTTAAAAAACTAAAACAGATTAATAAAGAATACTTAATTTCTGTGTAGAATGAGACTTACAGACAATCCATACTCACGGCTTAACGTGTGCAATTCTAACAAAAAGCACGCACTAAGTCAAGTCACTAATTCCGTTGATAATAATTACTCTGTCGTATCTATTTTAATACTCTTGGGTTTCATGATCATGTAAAATTACATTATTCAACAGATACAAAAACGGCAATGGAGGTGATCGTCAATTTATTTACCAGCAATCTCAGCCTCAGCAGGAGGGAATCATCATATTAGCACGAGACAGTAAGGAAAAAGATGAACCTGAAGACGAAAGAGATTTAATGAGCACACCACTTCCGCCCCAATATGGAGAAACTCATCCAAAGTAAATTTTTATCCTTTCTGGAATCTGTATTGACGTATAATCCACTTTAAAAAAATATAATATTTTTTTCTGTAATAGTGGAGCTCCAGCATTAACATATGCCGTGTAATCAACAGAATCGGACTGATTCTTCGACAAATTAAGAACTGCCATCCGAAGATAAAAGTAATGTAGATTCAAAGAAACGATCAAGATGAAAATACTACGAAAATAATGTAATATACCACAGGAATGTGTCCTGAAATAACGATAATGCAATAACAGGTGTAGTCATCCAAATAGCAATACTAATAAGTACTAATAAATAGAGATTAGACTTCGGAAAGATATATGTACATTTTTACGCACTAACATTTTTTCACTGTAACAAAAACAGCCACAAGCTAAATCGAAAACATTGTAAATATCTTCCGTAATAATGTCTGATAAAAAGTTTACTTTGAATATTTAGTAATGTCCAATGTCAAATGTTTCTAACTTCATTGAACCGATGGTTGTTAATTGCAATATGTACGTTAAATAAAATCAAGTCAAGCCATTTTAAACACAAATGTACTGATTGACATAGTTTCGAGGAATTTATTGCATTTTTATTTACTGGCATATTCCCTAAGTACAATAACACTATAGGCATAAGCTTAGTATTTTCGATTATTAAACTCTCTAAATAAAATTATTTCAAAAAAATAAGCAAACGAACTAAAGTATTTGATTTCGAAGACTCGTCAATGAAAGTACATTATAATTTATAATAACACATAAATTATTTTTTGGATGAACTGAATTCAACAAAGATTTAATATCATATTATTAGCATCGTTATTCAAATTGATGATTTGCTTTAAACTATCTACAATACTACAATTATAAAATTGTACTAGATACCCTTACAATGTTAATTAACCTCTATCACTTATTTGGTTTCCATTAAGTAAAGGTACAACAGCACAGTACATTGGTTACCTATTTCGTCACATTAAGTTATTAGGGTAATAATTCCTCATGGGTACAATAGTTTAAATTCAGTATTAGTATTTCAGCACAACATTCTATTTCATTTGCAAACTATTTAACCTTTAATTTACCGAAAAATCTCATTAAAGACAACAGCTTTGCTATTTTAAGTACTTTTTTAGGAATATTACACACAACAATAATGTTCCATTAATGTTTCAACTTCGATAACTTTAGTAAATATCGTATTGTACAATGGAAAAAGTAAATCAAAAAGTGAGTTTAATTGAGGCAATAATATATTATCGAAATGCTGACAATAATTGTGAATAGTGAGTAGTAATGTAGAAGAGATGTTTTCAGGCGGACCTTAATTTTACTTTGCATTTTAAATGCGTAAATTATTATCAAGTCAACATTTCACTAGCAAACTTATACAGACAAAGACAGTACTGTCAGCACTGTCTTTTACTAATATTAAAAATATTCAATACTGATAAACTATTACTTACTTGTAGTGAGCATCTACTCATTTGCAATGTCATCCAATATTGAATTTGACACATTATGCAGCAACCCTCTAATAAACAATTTTGTGACATTTGGTTTGGAAATCTGAACTGTTTCTCTGGATGTATTTAGTCTAGGGATTCTGTCTCCAGTAATTTATCAGAATCTGCTGATTCTTGAATAAACTGTTCGAATATTCTATCTTCTTCCGGGTCAACAACGCTCATCAGGAGACTTTCTAATTTGCTTGTCGATGGAGTATTTGCATTAATAGTAGAAGTGCTTCCATTGCTTCCACTTGGTCCTGCCGTAGCCTCTTTTGTCTGGACTGGAGGAGATTGTCCACCAGTTTCATCGTCTGATTGGGAAGGGCATTCGAAATGAACGCAATGAAAAACCTAAACAAACCGAATATTTAATTTCTCAAATAATTTTGAGTACATTTTTATTTCGTGCTATTACTCGTACCTCATTTGCCGTATTATCTGTCCCTACTATTCGTACATAGACAACTGGTATCGGTTCAAATCTTAAAGTCTGCCATGATTTACACTTCTCTCTTGACTTATTTGAAATCATCTCCCAGTTCCGTTGATTGGTAGACACCTCTACGTAAAAACTATAACTTCGGTCATCACAGTCCCATAATAAAAGTCTCATTGAGGAAATCACATACGGCTGGGCCAATTGTATGACAATTGCCCCAGATCCCAGCTGATGACAAGTATAACCGCTATCCCAATCGTAGCCTCTGGTTTCGCCTGTACCATTCGATAAAATCTTAGCTAAAGAAAAAATCAGTCATTCAGAATATTTGTTAGCCTTAACTGTATCATTAGCCAAATATTATACCATTGATAAGTGCATTGCGACTACGAGAAACTCCCTCGATAACACAGGCGCTCAGCTCAATTGTTGCGACATTTTCCTTTGGCACTATAATAATACACATAATTACGACAATAAATCCAAATACTGCATTTGAAAACCAAAGACGAAATTGTTCACGAACCAAGCAGTCCCCATTTAGGATCGATATTAAATTCCTTATTGGTGTAATACGCCTGTACAGCAACCACATGAAACATCCGGTTAACCGTATTATGCGTACCCACGATTTTGATATACCTGAAAAAATAATGCATAAATCAATATAATAACTATACTGCTGACCAACTAACTTTTTTACCATCTATTCAGAATTCATACTTACTTGACAACACGCTGAGGAAAAAATATGTTCTGCCACGATCTGCAGTGGTATCTTGTATGGTCAACTATTCGAACCCAATCATCCTGGTCCATTGAAACTTCAATATAATACGAATACGATCTGTAACACGGTAGATAATATTATAAAACATGCAGACTTTCAGGGTAATTGACTTTTAGAAGTTTGGTGTATGAAATTAATTCTACCTGAGATCTCTGTCCCACAGTAGCATGCGAATATGATTCAGGATGCACTGTTGCCGCAGGCGAATAACGATTCCACCCCCACCATCTCCAGCTTCGTCAATTATGTGCCGTGTAAAGCCTAAACAGCATTGCAAATCTATTACTATAAACTCCACAACAAAGTCTTCTGAGTACCATTTAAAATCAATACCTCTTTCTACGTCGTAATTCTGAAAATCTCCATCCAAAATAGCTTGTCTCATCTCTCCTTTTAATACTGTAGCTCCATGTTTAACGTGAGCAACATTCTCTTCCGGTACTATACCAATTTAGACACATTTGAAAAGTCATACATTGCCATTCCAGTCAATACTCAATAATAAATACAATTATTGAAGTAAATACCTAAGTAGCCCCTGTAGTGCAATTCCGTATCACGAGATTTATTTTGCGCTTGAATTGCATCAAGTATCAAATCAGGTGAGACAAGATCAGTGGGTCTTACGGTCTCTAATAAAACATTCAGACTCATTAAAGGAAGACGCACTCCAGACAGAACCGTAGTGGCATCACTATGAATTTCTTGATTAGCCCGAACCCAGTTACAAACGGATTCAAATATCTTCTCTTCTGCGGCACAAAACGAGTCTCGGGAAATCAATTCAGAAACGCCAGACTGCATTTATCAAAAAGTCTTATTTTAGAACAGCAACAACTTCAACAGATATGCATATGCATAAACAGTTACTTTACATGATTTGTAACGTTGGAAAAGTATACCAACGTAGTTAATATTTAACAGATTATATTATTCGTCATTTGCTAAACAACACTTGGTAAACAAAAATGGCCAATTAGCATTAGATGACGATAAGCATAATTTTGCAATAATTTAGGGGTCATTGGCTCTGACTTTGAACTTCATTGTATACATTTGGCACGATAGATAGAATGTTATGAACATACTGGGGACAACAGTAGAAAAGATGGATGGTCCAGCAAAGTACCAGCATTTGCATCAGCAAATATAGCACAAGTGTTGACTAAAGGATGGAGACCAAAGGCAAGAGCTGTGTCTAATACGGCACAAACGTTGCCAACATGAAGAGCTGCCTGGAGAAAATCGCAAATACTGGATTCCAATTCTTCAAAACCCCATTGATGTGATAATCTGAACCATCAAGAATAAAACATGGAATTAATCCCAATATAGTTAATACAGAACCTTTAATGCTTTAGTTTTTGTACCATTCAGGACAGTAAATAGGAAATGGCATTAATGGCTAGAAAAAATGGTCTTCCTAACGTAACTATTTTGTCTTGCATATTTTATTTAAATTGTGAGTTCAAATTTGAGTTCAAATTCATTAAATTCATAAAATATTCTTCTTTCTACCTCATCTATGCCATGAATTACTTATTTTTTAATACTAAAACCACTTTACATGTACATTATATCTCATGTTCAAGCAAGCACGATTCCCTAGAGTTTTTAGCAGCCTTTACGGTGCACTGCATGAATCTGAGTATGAGTGTGTGATGATTGTCCACAGAGCATAGAGCACACTCAGCACACTACTCCACTGGCTGAAACACACGTTGTGGCAAAGTAAATATAGAACAAGCTTTAAGCCTTGAAGTTAGCAGAAATAAACTGCTTTTACTTTAGATCCAAAAAAATGTGGTTATAATAATATAGTGGAGTGGTGCAATGGGGCATTCACCCAAACATTGGCTTTGATATTTACTCAAACGAATTAAGATATTTACTTATACATCCTTAGTACTACTGTTGGTACTATATGATTTCGACGCTACTGCAAATACCACATACCTAACACTGCCACATATAAATTCATAAGGCCTTTTTTATTACATCGTAACATCATATCGACATGATGATACAAGGAATGACTACGACAAAAGTACCTCGCTTTTTATACCTACTTAGTTGTAACAGTTACATTGAAATAAGAGATATTTACCCTAAAACATCCAGGATAACGTCTTCTTTAAGTTCAGCCAATGACATTCTTCCAGTGTAAACATATTTGAGAAGAACTTTGAAAGATGCAGTTGTAGCACCTTTCAATTCAATTTCTTCTTGGCTACTTTCTCGCATGCCACCAAAAAGAAGGGCTCTGAAATAATTTGATCGTGCTGCAAGGATGATTTTATGTGCCGGAAAGCTGACTCCTTCCACTTTCAAGTGAACGTCAGCATATTCCGAGTTGAGGAAGAGACAGCTTTTGATATTTTCCGACAGCGTGTAAACGTGATCTACATCACCAACTTCGGAATTTGATGGGTTTCGGGTTTCACAACCATTAGAGCTCATTTCGATTGAAGAGTCAGAGATTCCCAAATTAGACACGGACACAATTTTTAGATTGCTGTCCGGGTCTTAGCAGGCATCGGCAGACTTTCTGAGTTCACTTCACTTGTTTCTATTATCTGCAAATATAGAAATTTACATCAAAAATAGTGAGTCAAATATATAGTCCAAAGTCCAATCAGCAGGTACGTATGACGTATACCTAGGTACTTATAAGAGCAATATTTAATTATGTATTTTTTGAGAAGTATGAGTTCATAGCAACTTATTTTAAAGAACCTCATAATACTTAAACTTCACTTACCAAATAGAAAAAAGAAGACGAGCTGAAACTGAATACTCGACTGACTAATATCCGTATTTGTGTGACACTGAAATCATGCCAAGATTGCCAAGACTGTCCTACGCTAAGAAAGGAGAATCTGCTTTGCGACTACTCCCACTTCTGCATAGTATTATTCCCTAACGTTAGTATTCGCTATAGAATTCCAACCTACTCCTAAGTCAACTTGTTATCATTGCACTAATATATTACAGAGTGTATGTCCCTGACTCAATATGTAAAGCCAGCCTGGACCTTTACCGATAGAAGTAGAAGTTATCATTATTAATGCCCAAAATATCCCCATTAGCTTTGGCAGTTTTACAAGTCATATTATACGGTAAAGGGTAATTATACATTACCTAATACTACATGTAACGTATCTATCATATAGCAATAGTAATTATCTATATAAGCAGGTACCATTACCATAAATATTTATTGGTGCAAACTCTCTAAAGTACACATAGTCATATCAAAATGCATTCGTTTCACATAATGAAATATACCTTTCATTATCCAAAAATACTAACTGTCTGTGCTATATACTCTATAATATCTACTACGGCGAAACTGACTAAAACAGTTAAATTACATTATTTATTATTTACTATTTACGTGAACATTCATTCAACCGGTACGCACTAGATCAATGAAAACTTACGCACTGTATAACGAATAACGAGGACAGGAAAATAGTTTCTTGGAGCATATCCATATTTTACATTGCCCAATAATGTAATAATAATTATTTAGGTATGTATACTAAAGGATGAGAAAAGAACTGAAACCTAGGCCCACATTAAAACATACGTTTAAAGAATTACATCGGTAAGTTATTAAATTATTTGGTAAATCCCATTTACTCTCCCAAAAACTACATATTAGGTTGTACAAGTATAATCATTGCAAATGGGGACTATTACAATAATATCATTAGTCTAAATAAGGGGACACCCAGTGTACAAAATACCATTTACCACTTACCAGTGGTAAGTGGTTTTTAATGGTATTTAACGTTAAATACCACTACCTAAAAAGTAGTGGTAAGTGGCATAGTTGTAAAACTTATATTTTAGTAAGTCTGTTGTGCATCTTTACTAATCTGTCTAATGTATCGCTAAAATTTACCAATTTTACCATTAAATGCATTTTTACCAATAAGTGCATTTTTCCCACTGTGATGGTAAAAAAGCCTAAAAAGTGGTAAATTTTGTACACTGGGGACACCAAATGACTGCTTTTCTGGGATCTTGTGTAAATCGTGTTTACGACATAGATCCTGGAAGGCAGTTACAAAAATAAAAAAAAAGAGATTACTTGTAAATCGAATAGATCTTCAAACGATATTTTGATTTTTATGCCCAAACGACAAAAATCAGTTTGAAAGATTTAAGAAGTCTTAGATATGGGTCTAAATCGTTATAAAAAGGCCAAAGTGGATCTCGATTTTTCAGTATGATTTTCAGAAATCACAAGCTGCGTAACCAGTAAAATTAATTCAGCGGCTGAATTGTTTAGGTGTAAAAATGTTTTTTGAACGAATGTTTGTTTTTGTACAGCCACCATTCACAAATTCACAATAACCTATAAAACTGCCTGACAACATAGCTGACTCTATTGTCATCTGCGTATCACATTTTCTCCTTTGTACAGTGAATTTAATTCTAACGTTAACTTTATACTAAATAAATAAAAATTACCTGTTTGTATGTCGTCTGTTCGATTTATTTATGTAAACGTTATTCCGTTAACTGCAAATAAGCCACGGTTGCATTTAATCAGCTGAACTGGAGAACAATGGCCCACGTTCAAACAACAAATAGTAACAGTCCAGTCTCTCCCACTCGTTACATTATTCTGATATACATGAACAATTTAATTATACCTTAGGGTGAAAACGAACTGAAGGCCAAAAAATACGAAATAATTAAGAGTGACAAGTCACAGCTGTATACTTATTTACATGGGAGATACTTACCAAATATTAATGCGCTTAAAGAGTCCAGCCAGTATACGTTATCTGCTTGGTTATGCTGTAGATTTATTCATTGGCGAAGGATCTGATTCTGATTATTCTGTTTTTTAGGTTAGGTTATGATTGAGGCTTTAGGTCTGTCAGACAGGGGCAGGACACACATTCAACTACCAAGAGTTTATATATTTATAATATGAAGGAGTATCAAACAACACAATACCATATCTGTAATCATCTTATAGTGGAAACAGCAGAAACGAATTCAACTTCAATGTCCAACAGCACAAAAATTCTTATTCGTAAATTGTGTTAAGCAATACTTTATGTTAAAAGTACGCAACAACAACGCAAGCTAAGAATTATGATCATGAAGTACGTACATGGCACATACAAAGATTGTTGAAGAACAACAAACAAGAAGTGGAACTCTTAAATAGGTATAGGTGAGTTTAGTATTTTTTATGGCCAAGCAAGTATACATAGGTAAGTTAATTTGACTTCCTGATACTCATGCGTCCTTCTGCTGCTGTTCTATCTATCTCTTGCTGCGGCTGTTCGTTTAGATTCAGCTTAGCGAATATGCGAATTTTGAGTCTGCTGAACATGGTCTGAGTCTGGGTTCAATGAAGGCTGAGAATGTTGAGTTGAGATTGAGACGCGTTTGTTGTTGAAGAGATTGTAAATATACTTGCATCCTGTTTTACTGCATTTATTGTCTGAGCCAAGGGATCAGTCGAGTCTACGACCAGAACAAGTCTTACTTTTATGATCATCCAAAACTGCATTAAAACGATGTTGGTTCAAATCTAGGTAACCAGTTAAAAAACGCAAATTATGATTATACTTCACTTTTCACATAAGCCACATTGTTATTTTTGTTACGATTTATATAATATTATATGCTTATAATGTTACAAGATGATAAAAATTGAGAAGATAACTGTCATGTACATAATATAATAAAAATATTCCGAAAAAATTGATTGCCCTATATACCGGACACGGAATCTGCATACCTCCGAATACGAAGGAATACATAATTTTTTTAACAGTGGTGTTACAAAACATTTTTTGTCGATTTTCTACAGTGCATGCATTTTGAGTATACAATTGATTAAAGCAAAACCGTAAACCAAAACAAAATTAATACTTACTTCCATCTTTTTATTTAAAAAAGGCTTTGCTGTATAGGCCATTGCTTGATTGATCTTCATCAGAGAATCAGAGATCATCAGAGTATGTATCTCTCTGGGTTCGGTTGTGAATTGCAATAGGCAACAACTTGCGAAGGAGAAAGCAAAGCAAGGCGGATTGTATGAAAGATAGTGAAAGCTGCATACAGAGAAAGTATTTGGCCAGAATCTACACCTAAAAATTAATTGCAATGGATTAAATCATGTAAGAGATACCTACTAATAATAATTCCACAGTTTACTTGATTTTTTCATACACTTTTTTATCAACTAACAAGGTTAATAAGAGTTGAGAATCTTTTGTTTCAGTGAAATTGAAGTAATTGCTGAATGTAAACCGAAAGCAGAACCTAAGTGCTAGTGCATTTCACATTTAGATTTAAAATAAACGAGTTTTAAGACTACCGTATTTTGTACTGATGGTGATAAATAAAAGGTAATAATATGTGATAGAATAAAGATGAACTGAAAACTTGTTGACAGACAATGGCCACTGTTCCAAAAGCGGCGTTTTCCGTCGACAGAATAGTTTCTGATCTTTCAGTGTTTGTTGACTCTTCTGATTTGAATTCTCTTCGGGAATTGTGGAGTTATTTGGAAGGGAAATTTTTCTCCAGATTAGCACCGTCACATACTGCTGTGGTTAAAAAATATGAATTTGGACTGTACAAATTTTACCTCGTTGAAGCTCTTCGCGCAAATCGTCGAGAGAAAGTTGCCGAGTTTTTTGAGAAAATGTCCTCGGAATTAAATCTCTATCCTGAATGGAAAGAATGGTTTCTTTTGACGCACATCAAAAATGCTGAAGATCACAGTCCTTATTCTACATATATTAATCGTAGTTACCGAGAAGCGTTTTTCGTATCAATAAGGAACTTCTTAAATGTCATTTACCATAGAACGTGGGCTGTCTACGAAGTTTGTCCCAAAAATCAATACGCTGTCGAAATTATGGACGATTTCTTCTCCATTGCTCAGCCAAAGTAAAACAAACGCTAATCTACGATTTGCAATTTTCAACAGAAATTGAAATTTTGAGAAGTGCAATAGTTTATCAGTTTTACTTCTGTCCTTGAATTGTGTACTTCCCCTTTGATGTATAAGTTTTGGTACTACTTTAATAATATTTGTTGAAGCGAGTACGTATTTCTATTCTGAGTGGCGTGGCGAGAATAGACTAATCAATGAAAATTGGTTGACTAAAAATAATCTTAGTCTAACACTATACATATACGAATTACGGATTGAAATGTTTTATTGTACCCAGTCGGAATATATGAAAGTGATATTCTCTTTTCGGTTCGGGCAAGAATTTTAGATCACATTTTAAACAGGGTGTTACAGAAATAGTTGTCAACAATGAAGATCACGAAGGCAGTTAATGCTTTGACCGAAGCCAAACGAGACTTGTTGTACTCAGCGGAAACACTTTTTATTATGCCATTCCTGTGCTACTTCGTTTGTCGAAATGGAAATCCACTGAAAGAAGTTTTGGAAAAGGAAGAATTGCCATACGATCTTATATTCTTAATTGGAATCACCGAATCTGCAAAACTTTTGGTGGTTTTTCTATTTTATCCGTTTCCACACCTTCCTGAACTTGGACGCTCTTACGACGGAGGTAAATCCCACCGTTTACCCTATTCAAAACGGGACAGTTCATCCAAAAATGTCAACCAGGCGGCTTTATTTAGAGTAAGGTCTTCGTTAATATAAATATTTTCGCAAATATTTGTCTAAATTAATGCATTTTTCTAGGTCTTTTTAACCGAAAAGGTCTGTAATTTGTATGTACATGTTTGATTATATTTGTTTTTGCAGCCCATGGAATTGATGAAAGGGGCAATTAATTTTGTCGCCGCATTTGTATTGTGTCATGTCATGCTTGTTCTATTTGGAGCTCCTTTTATTAAGTAAGCCATAACGATATTGTTCTTACCAAGAGGTTCTAATCTGTGGTTAGGGTTTAACTTTCAAACGTTTAGTGTTAAAAAAAATAAAATGTTGATTCTTATTCTTTCAGAGACTACAATCTTACATTCCAGTTTAGCATGATACTGGTCTTCTGGTTGTTGTTTCCATTGTGCATGGTTATTCGTCCCAGCGTGCTTTTGTCTGAACTGATTTACATCAGGTAAGATACCTAATATATTAACATTTAGATAAAATTGATGGAAAACATGTCGTCTTGATAGGAAGACGAAAGCCGACCTCACATGTACCCATGTACACTTCTTATATGTTAAATAAAATATAATATGCGATGTATTTAAGCAATCAAAGACTTATCATTATAATGCGCTACTATGGGATAGGGCTTAAACCTAACTTTCGAAAAGGGCTACTAGTAAATATTTGCACTTTTTTGGAGAAGTGATAAATAGAAATTTTACTTGTCCCTTGTACCTAACTATACTATAACTATAATGCTGACGATTTATTAATGTTGGGAAGTTATGCAAAATGTGACTTATTTACTTTCTTAAAAACTAAATCTGCTACATGCTACTGTATAAATAGGAAAATGAAATTATCTTGTAGTTTGTAGGTTACTCTGTAATTTGTCAATTGCAACAAAATAATAATGTTTCCCATCATAAGTCTAAATCTTGTATTTTGAAATTGGCTAGTGCTTGGAGCGGAGATAATAAAGCTTTGTCTCGTGGAAAATGGAGATTTCTCGTGCTGATTCTGGGAACATGGATGGGTGCAGTGGTAATGCCATTGGACTGGGATCGACCCTGGCAGAAATGGCCTATTCCTTGTCTTATGTCTGCAACTTTGACATATACATTGGTCAATTTGTTGTATTTCCTATACCTTTTCGTCAGTTTGTATAATCCAGAGCTGATAAAAATGTTCTCATCCAAAAGTTCCCATTCCAGCAAAATAAAGTGTTATTAAACTAATATTTTGTAGAAATGTAGTCAGTTACTGTAAAACATTTTCCTTAGTTATGAAATATGTAGGCCTAATACCTAATAAGCACTAAATGTGTGCTTTGAATGTTTACCATTATAATAGTACTATATAAAACTTATAAATCTGCTAATGTCACCTACATAATTCCTTTTCCCGTGCTACACAATTTTTGTAAAATTACAAGATGTACCAATAACGCATAAGAAAAATATTGTTTTTCTACTTATTTACGCACTAATTATAATTGTAATACAAACCATTGTAATAGTTAATACTGTTTCCTTGTATTTAATGATAGGAAGTGAATGGTAATAAATGCAATAGCAAATAATTGTTCCAAGAAAAGCAGAAGCCTTAGAACATTATTAGTTTGACATTTTATTTCAATTCTCATGAGAGTTGTACGGCTTACGTAATTATAATATTATATTAATGTTCGAATCTGGCATATGTAATGTATAATTAATTGTATTCACTGGGAAATATATCGAATAAGACACGAGAATGAAACAAATTAAATACAAATATATTATGCTGTATGGTATACCTACGTACATTCGTACATAGATTTATAAATGATACATGGCTTTTTTGGAATGTGATATCCATTTTTAGATGTTAGTTACGTTATGCGATGATACTTTACAAATACCCATTCACTAAAAGACATTAAAGATTAGCTGTGCAATATAATGAAACTCGGTCTGATCTTGATTGAAGCCTAAAGCCAAAGTATTCACTACTCCTGTCTGTCAAGTGAGAATAAATTATCAACCCTCATTAATTTCATTATTTAACTCACTCCATCGATTGTCTCCTTCCTATCGGACTACATAGTTTCCAGCACAAATACTCACAGCAATCAGTTGTGGCATTTAGCCTTCCCCCTTCCTTCCCTACTAAATACATAATCCTTGCAGACTAATAAACTATAGGAAAGAAAATATCCTTATTTTACAATTACCATTTCTGCATGTTACATCACACTGAATTGAAGGGGGAATCCGTAATCCGGTCATGCTCACCTAACGTAAGTCCTATTCCTTAGTTGTAATTGTAAGCTACAGTATTTAAGAAGATTTATATATTGCAATGTAAATGTACAAGTACCTACATGTAAGAATTGAATGAAATGAGATATTTTCAAAATATTATTAGCAGCTTATTTTTTACGAATGAAAATACGAAACTCGGAAAACGGAAATTCCGAATCAAAATGTTTTTTTAGTTATACTGTACTTTAGATACCTTACTCACATCATTCTAATGTTTGTAACAGTACACAATATTTTCAGTATAGTATTGGTTGAAAAATCCGATACATAAATTACCTTATAATCTATTTTTTCCACTCAATCTTTCAATCCAGCACACATAACACTAACTCATCTAATGTTATGACAGACTTATATTTTACAGTTTATAGTACAGAACAGACACAGTACGATACAGTATAAGCATGCATAAGCGTTTCCGCAGTACTTTGTATGTAACAATAATAATATTCAGTTAGTAGATTTTCTATCCCCATCCAAAATGACAAGTGTACATTTTGATGTACATGGATCTATAATAGTTCTGAGTAACTATTGATAATCGCAACAACTCAAATCAATTATCTAACATTTTGTGGACTTTGTAAAGGTTTGTAGTTTTAGTGTAGAGTACTTAGTATGCACTTCAATTACGTGATCTAAGGAAATTAAGCTACTTTTATCAACACATAATATTATTATTACACATTACATTTAAAGTAGTATCCTTCAACTTATTTATATTTACCTGATTTACTAAACTAATGATAACATTGAAGACAATTCAAAATGAACAAAAAAGCATAAAATGGAACAGCTACACGTACACGGACAATATATTTGTTGCTATTCTAAAACTAGAATATATTAACATAGTATTTAAACATTTAAAGTAGTATGTATGTATTTTAGTCTGTAGTCTGTACTCTTTGACCAGATTCATTTCCCCTCTTCGCTTTCAGATGAGAAGAAAATTATTGTGTCCTACCCTATTAAATATTTTTACTAAAGAAGTTAACCCAACCTTTCTTTTCCTCTCTTCAAACTCGAAATAATTACGCTCCTTTCCTTGTTTCCCCAACTTTTAGTAGCTTTTCGAAGATCCCTAATTAACCTAATAAAAATTTCTTGGCACCAATTGAAATGGAGAATTCCGGCAGAGAAATTAATTACAAACTGTATCATTAACCAATGAACGAATATCGACCACTACAATTTCAACCTAGGAAATAATATTATGCACTAATTGATCATGCAATTCTAGATTTGAACATTGAAATGAAAAATGAATTGAACTGAATTCAGGAAAACAAACTAATATATCTTTTGACTACCCTCAACCTCATCAGACAAAACGACTTGCTTTTGCACATCTTACTCCCATATCATAATTTTACTCCCTCCATACTATGTACATTATTTAACCATAGTATTCTTTTGTATCAGTTTCTACATAACCCTTTATTACGTTACGCCGTATCGTAATAACATTAAGGTAGTAATCATTATTATTATTAGTCATACATAATAATATTCACGAGCTTGCATTACATCACATATTATCTGGGCGTATTTTAAACCTTAGGCTTTTTGAAATAACATTTTTATGACAATACAATGCGAGCTCGGCACGCGATTTCAAAAATGACAATGCCTGCATTCTATTGTATGTAGTATAGTATATAGTAACACAATACAATAAGATGTGTACTTCTATGTAGAGTCGTACACACACTATCTTTATATATTATGTATTATCAAAACGAAGAACAACCATATCAGCCAGCTATTTTAGTTAACTTGAACATTCGACAACCGACAACTAACATTATACTATATATTAGCACTTGTTTACGTCCGGTGGAGTTGACAAAAATTCATCCGCTCGTTTGTGATCGTTCAGTGCTTTTAGCGTGTATGTATCGTGAGGCAGTTCTGATTTGCGTCTCAGCAACGGCTTTTCCTTGTTCTTCGGCTTTGGCACCGGCTGAAATGTAACAAAAAAATCATATTGCAAAAACTGTTGAACTTTTTATTAATCTTCTCTAAGCTAGATAAAAAACACTGTACTAAAACTAAGTCAATTATAAGTAACAAGGACACATTCATCATAAGTAAAAAAGTTCTTTGGTTGTTACTAGTATTTTGTAATGTACATTCTAGAATTATCATCACACTCTCACACTCGTCTGATCTTAAGTAAGTTGTCTTCTTTACTTTTGCTTTCTCCTCCCAAACACACAAGATAAAGTGGACGAGGAAACCACTTTATTTACTTCAGAACAACAACGTAAGAAGCAACTCAAAGAAACCCATTAATTTTGAGAAGTGTATTACTGGGTAACTACAAACCTCAAATAACGATTACACTCTGTTGCCTTTACGTCTTCCTAAATTGCTTTCATACACTCTTAGCCAACTTTCACCAAGATTTTACTTTCACTTAACACATTTTTGTGGCTCTAGTGAAAATAATCTTCTCACTATTACCACAAGTATGGGCATATTGCAAGATAGAATAAACTTTTCTGCGATATTACATCCATTTCCAACTTTGAGCTTACATCTTTTCCAATGACTAATCGTAAGAAAGACTGGCGTAAAAACGCGAGTGCCATTTAGCAATTACATTTGAGCACCACTGGAGAAAAATTATGTGAAAACTACTAACAACCAAATAACTTTTACTGAAATCTTCAAATAATTACAGGAAAACACTTCACCTCCTGTGCACCGGATTCAAGACGCTCATACGTCATGATATCAACGATATCGTCATCACCACCGGGAGGCGATTCACATTGCGAGTCGTCGGACCGTGGCACCCTAGCATAATATGGATTCGTGGAAGCCAATTCTTCTATCTTGGACCACATACTGTCTCTTTTGTTTATAAACTCCTTCTCCTTCTGACGTTGCAATTTGTAATTTTGTGTGCACTCGTCAAAGAGTTTCTGGTTGATCTCCATAAATAATTTCAAGGCATTGTAGATCAACCCATGTATCGTCCTGTAATGTAAACATATGCAAATTGTATTAAACTCGTTAAATTAAACATTTCAAATCCCATGCTACGGTACATTATACAAAAGTACGACACAATAGCTGAAAGTAATTTGATGACATACTTGTTCCAATGAGTTTTTGAATTACGATATAAAGACGGAAACATTATAGGAAGTATGTCAGCTGCGTTATCACTGATCAGAGACATGATGTATTCATTATTCCAGTAATATAACGCTCTCTCAGCAACCTGAAACCAAGCACAACAGGCTAGTATTAAGACTCCTCTGAGGAAGATGGTGATATTTCAGACCCATTTGTCTTTGATAGTTCTAGACTGGTGAGTAAACAAGTTTGAATGGGAATAGAAAATAATACTTGAAAATGAGGCGAGGAGACACATCTGGCCAACTGTTTGAACAACGGTTTCATCACTTTACGAAACTCTGCTGGCTCAATCACATCAAGGATCTCTTCCAACTCGTTCAGGAACATAACCTGAAAAAGTATCACCACCATAAGTGAATTTTCAAGTACAGAAAAGAAAGCTTACTACACCAGCATCAATAAATAGAAATGTTAGGAGCTCGCAAACAATATTTGTTCAGACTTAGCGGGTTTTTTACTTTAATTTACCTCTTTGGGCGAATGTGTCTTAGGCCAGAACTTCAGAAGGGCCATAATGACAGGCTCAGTGAGGGAAGGGTCTTTTTCCAAAAACTGTACTACGCAATAGGCCAACTGAGGATGATACACTGACAAACTTTTCACTTTGTGCAGTGGCAGTAAAACCTTCAGCAAAAAAGTCTTGTGTTCCTCTTTCAACGGCAATGCAAAACCATTAATTATACTGCAAAAAAATAAATTGAAGCTTTAAACATCTTTCCAACAATAATTCAAATAGACTTTGTAGACAGTTTTCAACTATTTAACACACAAATTCAATACATCACAAAACCAAGTAAACAGTCAGACAAATACAAACGATGTCCAAAATTATTTCTTTTGGAAGCCAAACATTTGCGAATTGCAAAACTTTATCAATAGTGCGATGCTGATATATTATCATTTCTATTGGCAGGAGAGTTGAAGGAACTACGTTTCTACTAGATTTCTTAACTAAAGGATAAATTGTTAGCAACACTTTTCCCCTTTTTCTGGTTTCAATTACAATAGTCACAAAAAGATAACTGTCCACGGTTTAGCTAATGGCAACTACGAGCATCATGTCACCAATTTGGAAAATCGATTTTTAGAATATTCTTTACTAAGGCACGGATAAAATAAACTTCATTTTTACCTTCCTAATATTTCCAGTAACTCAGCTATTCCATTATGATGTTCAGTTTCATATATGAACCGGTAAAAAATGTTGTTGATCTGCTTTCTAATGTAGGCTCGGAGATTAAGAAATTTTCCATAAATACGATGGAGGGTTGTTTTCAAAAAATCTCTTTCTCTCGGATCTTCCGAATCGAACAGCTCCAAAAGCTAAAAAAATTCAAACATATTAAAAACCATTAAAATACTTAAATTTTAAACAAAAACCTATATAAATCCACAAATACTACAGCGAATTACATTACTACTTTCAAAATTATTTACAACAAATTAGCTTATATTATATAATCAAAAAATGACTTATCACAACTTTACCTGGAGAACAAATTTTTGGTCGATGTACTTTTTGGCAATACTTGGTTGAAAATCTGGAGACTCAAGAAATCTAAAAAAGAATAAAATAAGAATAGTATTATTATTTTATAAAGTGCTTACGCAATAGAATCATCAGTTAGCACTTTAAAGTGTATGCATAAAACGACATTCTCTTATAACACTAGATAACTTCCTTAAGAAAATATTGATATAAAAATGTCTTTTCAGTAACTTGATAGATAGATATAATAGGTCCGGTTACACGTACGTACGTAATACGTAACTACAGACGCACGAATACACAGAATAAATAAATAATGATGCCATAAATAAATAACACGTACTTTTATGACTATAATTTGAGTAACATATATCTTCTCCACATAAAGATATAGATCATATCTTTTGTATATAGAGTGCGGAGGAAGATGTAATGTAATACGAAATGCAAACATAAAAGAGTTATTATTATGATCAATAAACGCAAGCAAGGTACCTTAGAAAGAAGTCGTAGACTAATTGCAAATGAGGCCATGCAGCTTCTAACGTGGGCTCATCCTCCTCCGGATCAAATTCAGCTCCGTTGGGATTAGATGATGGTGGAAGCGTTCGGAATAAGTTGATGGAGAACTGAAAAGAATACAAAACAATTGCTTAAGCATACAAAATACACAACGAATCCGAAAATAATCTACTTATGTAAGAGGAATGAGTCACATTTGTTATTTCAATAATAAAATGTCACGTTTTTAGTGCAGAAAAAGCAGCTGCTTGCGTAATCCTTTTTATTAAGAAGGCTATGTTCTCCTTGTAAAATATTTCCGGGTACATACAAATACTCATGCCCGGATTTTGGTAGCTTCAATAACAATTTGCAAAATTGACAAGGGGCAAATTGCAAAAGGATAAAAAATAGTTTTTATATTAATCCTTCTAACCAAAGTGACTTGACTTCATCCATAGCATTAAATATTTCAATTTGAAAATGCTATTCCCCTTGTCTTTAACTTAGAGAAGGGAAAAGGAGATCATTCACTGTAAGTATAAGTATTATCCTAGATTTGCATTATGTAAGTACAGATCATACCATTGCAACTGCTTCGGGATAAATGGGCTCTGTAAGGACTCCTCGTTGAGTCGTAATGAACTCCACCATTTCGTGTAATGCACATCGTTTAACTTCTTTATATTTGATGTCTGACAACGGGTCTGCCACGAAGTCGAAGAGCACACCACATTGTCGGAGCTTTTGTACGAAAAGCTCTTCCCTTTCCGCCGCCGCCGCATCTGCAATTCATACAAAATTTTTCTCTCATTAGATTTGACATTTATGTTACATTCCGTCATTAATGAGATGACAAATGGCCTAATATAATGTGCTCTACAGTAAAAACAAAGAATCCCTAATTGTTAGCAACTGAATGCGAATCTAACATACAGAAGCTAATCAAAACAGAATTACATACGTGCCCTGTCTGACTTTCCCCTTTTACATCTCTTTAATTAGGAGATAAAGAGAAATTGTATTTGAATAATTACTTATGAACACACCCATCGCCAACATGGGCCAAAATACCCCACAGAAAATACTTAAGATGAATTCACTGCTATAAAAACATTCTTTTCCCTTTCAACAGTCTCGAAGAAGAGCGAAAAGAAAATGACTAGACAAGAGAATGACCTATAATAAAACAGCATGCTCAGACCAAGAGTAGAAATAGGAAAATGTCGAGTAAAGTACCTAAATAAACGTTCCTAATTGCAAACGCTTTGTCAACTTCTTCTTTTGGCCTTTGAACTTGACGAGAGATTGGAGTGGAATGCGAATGCTCTCGATTAAATCCCTTTGTACTTTCCCCAGTTTTACTACAACTACTACTACTCATACTGTTACGTTTCTTACTACTTTTATTATTACGTTCTGTAGTAACATCACTAGTAGTAGTAGCACTTCTATCTTTAGAAGTTGAATTAGACGAACAACTCAAATTTTCATTCTGATTCTTTACACTCCGTTCCTGTTGCTCTTTTTTGTGACAACTATAATCTTCTTTGACTCCTTTTATTTTACTGTCTATGGCTACATTCCCATTGGTATCAATATCGGTATCACTCTTACTGTTAGTGCCACTATTAGCAGTAGTTGTATTTGTTTTATATAGGACAGACATTTCGCCAAGATAAAAGTCATTCATGGAACCATTGTAGCAATTTGGCACAAATATCGGAGTCCACTGTGCATATTGCCAACAAGTCTCTGGCAGTAAGTTGGAGTTCTCGTGTAAGCCCATTCCTAAATTCAAGGCAACATCCTTCTCCTTCTCACTCTCCACACAATACATCCTTCCTCCTTTCCTCACTCACACAGCCATGTAAAATGTAAACTACACAATATTTATATATCTATTGTGTAACTCAGAATCATTCTTTGGAACGAAGAAACAACTTGTTACCACAATAGTAAAAAGTCAATCTTTGCAATAGTATATAATAACAAGTTAATAATACACCAAGACCAGCCAACTGCTGTTTTATTATAGGATTGTATTACATTACACAACCTTATGAACATGGAGCACAGCCACAATTCATTTTACTAGCTGCACAAACTCACAACAACCCTATTAACAATCTAATTATATTATTTATACTGTAGTACACTCGATTAGAGAACATACAATTATCGATACATTACACGATTATAAAAAACAACTTTTGCTTCCTTTTCTTCGCACAATGAAGAGCCTGTAGCGTAGTATACTTGACTTACTACATTATTATTATCCATGCTAAAAAACTTCACAGACCTAACTCTCACTTTGTTTTTGTGCTATGTGTAGGTCAACCAGGTACTTTAATCAGACCAGCATATCAGGTTATGTTAGACTAGGCCAGGCCACAGACCACCCCCAATAAATTTATATCAAAATCCTTCCGACACCGCCGATTCTTATCACAAACACATTCATCTCGCCAAATCGAGAGAGACAAGACAAAAATTATATATGCAGATGAATGGCACCATTAATGCTTAACGTGCTCATCTAAACTTGTCTTGTTCTGTCCTCTGTGTCTGCACTATATGTACATGTACCTTTAAAAGACCAAAATCTAAAATAAAATGTCTCTTAGTTCACTTGTCTTGCAATCACTCCACAAAAAATGCGAGTGTCGACTCTTCTTTGGTGTCAACTAGACTCGACTTATTAATTCCCTTCACAAACAATAACCTCCCATCATCCTATATTCTTTTTCATTATGCTCATCTTTAGTCTTTCTACAAACAATATACAAAGTAAACACTAATGGCACTAACTGGTACATGTACAATAATAGTAAGCTTCAACAAGTAACACAGTAACACGACGTAATGAAACAAAACGCCTTCATTAACTTTTCTGTAGTAAGCAGCACACACGCAGTCATCATTATAATACCATCATTGCATGCACAGTCTCTGACCGGCTGGCAGCTACACTTGTGCTTCTGATCACTCGATGGATTCTACACAACTTCTTTATCTTCAAATTACACACTCACGCTATATCTACATTATAAGCTTATACAGTTAGCTAAAGAACACTTGTTATTACGCTTTTTGCTATCTTTTAGCCAGTTCTACAATATTTTATTTGCGTGCCACGTAGAGTACATGAGCATGGGAGGCACGGTCATAAAGATTATCAACTATTGAACTCTGTCACTGCATCACGATATATTATATTCTAACTCACTTATATACTTACAGCCTACAGAGACGATAATTTTGTCACTTTTTGTCATTGAATATAATGTATTACTCTCATCAATCAGTAATTCTGCACGAAGATGCTATACTACCAAGAATATACTTAGTCACTATATTTCTTTACGTAAGAAAAATCCTTTCTTTGACGCAAACTGTCTTGTCACGTTATCATGAACGATATAAAACTAAATATTTGCAGAATTTTCCTTATTAATCGGACCATTTCAAATTAGATTTTGATCAATATTGACACTGAAAAAGGTACTTTGATCACATTTCACAACCACCAAACGTCAAAGTATGTTTACAACTTGACTTACCTAAGTGTACTGCACATACTTTTCAAAACTTATATTATCCATTCCGTAGACATTTATAAACTGAGTTTATGGACGTTGTCGTATCTAACTTTAAACGAACTAAAATATTTCTCCAGCACGTAGTATATCCTTAATTTAGAATAGCCAGATGGAATAATTCACGTACATCTTCTGTTCTCAATTGAGTAAACACAGCATGTCAGGCTAAACGAAAACTGCTTCTGGCCTGGCCAAAACCATCAATATCAATAGTGTAAACGTGACATGTTCAGAGGTACTGTAGCAAAATACCCATTTGCAAAGCATATTATTGCAAATTCTCTCAGACTAAATGTGATAGTTTCTTTCATTTGCATGCACACATACACACACATTATTATTTACGTCCTAATCCATTACTAATAATGAATGGTCAGTCTCAGCTATAACAAACAGCAATGTCAATGGCAAAATGGGCTCATTCTACAGAATAAAGAATAGCATCTCTGTTCTTGGTATTCGTTATTTATCGTTGGAAAAACTGACTGACATACATAATTATGAAATAAAATGACGTGAGTAGTTAGTGAGTACGTTTCATTATATCCTGATTATTCCACATCATGATGTTCAAGGAAACTCTTTTCAAAAATAGTTAAGTAAACTAGTACTGTACAGCTATTCACCAAATCTGCAAGTCATAAATAATAGATTAATAACCCACACGAGTATATCATTTCTATTCCTGCCACGTTTAACATTATAATAAAGTCATAAGGCTAGAATTCACAGAATGGATTAACTACTAGTTAATAATTCAGTCAGCAATTTGAAAATACTAATATGCTTAAGGTAAAGTTGCCTAATAATAAAAATGAACGTATACCTAGTATCGTATATAGGAGACCCGATGGTGGTGGGTTCATGTCATGTCATTGCGATTAGTTAGCATGATTATTCAATTTTCTATTCATTAGTTCATATAGTTCGTAATATGACATGACTATACGTTAATAGTTAATGATGTGGAGTTCACTTTTGCCTTCGTGTATATTTCTAGCTAAAAACGAACAAGCAACGCATCTCGCGGTGTCATGCTACACATAATCATAATAATAATACTATTCCTCCATGAATATGCTAACAAGAGAAACAATTTTTAACATTAACACGAATGTTTGCTAAGCAGTCGACAAATTGAACACAATGCAACTACCAGTTTACACGCAACTATTTATACACCTCTATATGACGTGTGAAGTTACGTTATGAACTCAACACCAACATTGTGCTAGCTAAACTAACATTCTATTGAAAAAGTACTGACATTTTATACACAGGTATCAGACGAGACTGACGAGAGAGCGTCAGATACAACCTGACAACCGTTTTGTATATCCATAGTATTATATAAATAAGTTGCAATATTGACATAATGCACTTTGTCTATAAATACAATTCTATCACTAGCTAAGTTCAATTTCAGTTAAACATGCAACATGTTCTAGACAAGTTATTCCAAACACCAACTATCATCACGCCATAAGGCATTTGACATAGTACATTGACTATTCAGTAAATCAACCTAACTCCCATATTTGTAATTCATGAGAAAATTTTCATGATAACAACTCAGCTATGCTGAATTATTTACATCACAATAATATTATAAATTATAATAATACGTAGTAAACGAACAATACAACGAAACAAAGAATTGGAACACAGTAGACCGTGATATAATATGCAGAATACACGGATACTCTTATGGACGACTTCATTATTGCAATAGACATTAACTGAGGTACATAATACATAAAAGCAATTAGCCACAAGCCGTTACGAGGCATGGCATCAATGGCATGATGCTTATATTTATTGCTGTGAGAATCCAATACCAAATGCTGTTCAACAATTACGTATTACTTTCTGTGAGAGACAATCTATTAATCCCCTCCCCATATTTCTCTTACTTCATTGCTGAAATTAACAGAAAAAAGCAGCTGACCAACACTAATAACTAGTAACTGCATGCAACTACATAAATCTTTAATGTAGCGAAAACAGGTAGCATTATTTTTATTGTGAAATATGGAGAAATGCTAATTTCTTCAACTCAATAAATATCCTTATCGCCTATCGACATATTTACAGTGGAAATGAATACATAAAGCAAAAAAAACTCCTGTTACGGAATAAATAATTTTACAGTAGTGAATAGTAATGATTCACAAATCATAGGAAGTAGGAAAGGAATGGTGAATCTACATTTAAACATTTATCATGAAAAACAAACTTAATTATATACAAAAAGAGGAAAATTAGAATTCGATGAAAATAGCAGAGTATTAACCTTTCAAAGATTACAATAACATTACAAGCTTCCAGCCTAGGAAGGTTGAAATGTGCTACCCAGTTTATTATTCGTACTCCACTCATTGAACCAACATTCAATCTTTTAAGACAATAACAAAAATCTACAAACGCTATATTATTCACTTCGACATTATTAATACTGACAAAATACACATCGACAGTTGTGATTTATATATGTTAGTAAAAACTTGTCATTTACCTATTACGACATTTTACATTTTATTGACTACAAAGTTTTGAACAAGCTATTGTTAGCTTCTAGATATAAATACCTCCAATTTCCATCTACTGCAATTTAACTAATTACTGATTAGAATACAATTTGTCATCTTATTACAAACTACTACATATTTATTTACATTCTACAATCTGAATTGAGAATTGGTTCTAGTTTCAATTCACTGCAACGTTAAAAACTACATATTTTAATAATGCATTGAATATCCAACGAATGCAATTAACCACATCACAAATCCCAATGCTTGGTCAATACAAGACTTCATCACGAAAAAGAAAATGACTAATAAAATATATAGCATATACTGACAGTAATGTAGCCGAATTACAAACTGTTAACACAAAAAAAGACAGCATGAGAATTAATAAGCATTTACTAAGTAGTTCGTTCCACTCTTTTCTCACAAGCTGAGGGCACAAAAATGACTCCATTGATATTGCTTTGCTTTGGATAATTGGATTGAGAAGTGAGCCGAGTACAGCCAAAAATCATGCGTAAACAATGTAGAGAAGAAGAAACGAGGTAGCTTAGCTATTAGCTATCTATTAGTAATGTCTACAATCTACAAGTCCGCACCTCAAAACTACACACAACTTACTGAACTTACTGTTGTTAAACAGTTGGCGATTATCTTATTAGTCCCCACTACCGAAACTAAAGTATATTCAAGGTACCAATCAGCCTAGAGCTTCTATTGTATTACTATTAATGCCATTGGCACTAGTTATAAGGTTACTGCTAGTATCACATCACAATGGATATAAGTGAATAAGCAGTTTTGGTCGAATGCTAAAAGCCCATCAGTATCAGTAATGTAACGCTTGAAAAACATCAGATAATCCATTAGCCACTCTCGCTATCACAATGCCACATTAAATGGCACAAGCCACATAAGACGTGTATAAATAACTTTTACTTTACAATCACAAAAAACTCTCACAGTATTTCTGCAATATTATTTGCATTGCCTACATTATATAGTAAATACATTTATAACTCCATCCGGTCGGCCATATAATAATTATTATGCCTGACATTTATGGTTTTCTTTCCCCATCATGAACCATTTACATGGTATAAAATTATATTACATGCACCATTATTTCATCAACCAATTAATAATAACAAATCATCGTGACTAAAAACTAAAACATTCTATCCAATTTCAAAAAATTTACATTTCCATACTATGCCAAATAATGAAATGCGAAATAAAATGCCAATTATTTGCCTGCATCAACCCAGACGTAACTCACAAGTGAAAAAGTTAACAAAATCGACTTCGCTAGGAAATTGCTTTTCGACAAATTCATAATTTCCTTTCTTACCATAGTTTTGTGTTCTGTCGACTTTAATTTTGAGAATAACTTTCACATTTAAGTAGACAGAAACTAGAAACAGTCTAACCAAATAATCTCTTTTTGCCACATACAGTATAATAGGCAATCTCCTATAAATGATTGAATTTTATTATAGGAATACGTTTTATTTTGCAATTTGGAATAGTAAGACTGCAATTTGGCGATATACATAACAGAAAGCGACTGGAAATTAACACAAAACAACGGTAACGGTCTTCTTTAACGGTGCTGTAGCTTATAATTTACGTAATGCTATAGTGTATGTGTGTCTCTAATCTGGTAAACTTGGTATCGAAGAATAGGCTGACAAATTATACATATAGGTGGTGATGTTGTTAAAAGATCATAAGAACAAAGGCTTAGTAATAAAGGAACAAAGTACCTGTTTCAAGCTCCATTTAGCATTATAATACTCTCCGGTCATTGAACATGGGTTCAAAATATCCTTTATAGGTGATAAGCAGACACAACAAAGATTTTTAGCACATAGTGTTATAAATGAAAACACAATACGTAGTCTCGTAGAAGTAAGTTAAACGAGACCACAAAACGTCCACTTCCACTAGAAAACAGAAAGAGTCCGTCCTCAGACATCCAGTCAAAAAGAGATAACACACACACACAGTTACAGAAAAGTGAGACAGGCAACCTACAAAGACCACTTTGTCACCGAGAGTAATGCAATACAATTTTAACGATGGATACTATCACCACTTACTCCTACCTCTCTTTACACTACAACGTGAATGAATAATTTAATAAATTGCAACAAGCAAGCTGTAAAAAATAAAATAGGAGAGAAACGAGTAGACAAGACGACGATGCATACAAACCTACCTACCTACCTACCCACAATCGATACTCACACTATATTCTTCTAGTACAAATCATACAAACTCCTTCCTAGGTACTTCTACCACTTCTTCCCTTTATGTTGTTAGCATTACACTAATACATACTCAGTCCACTCAACTCAAGCAACCAAACAAACTGACCAACATAACACTTCATATTGTTACCACTCGAATCCCTGTCCAAGAAAACGGAGACGTTGAATTACTAGTGGCAGCTCATTGTCAGTATATATGTATGACTACGTCTAACCATAAAGTAACAAAGCACGTAGAAATTATTAGCAAATCAAATCATACCAAACGAAACCAGACCACATAGACCACATCTACTAACTATAACATTTATATACATAAATACACATTTTCCGTAATAGTTATATCCACTGTGAGAAACGTGATATTTAGTGATATAGTGTGACAATTAAGATAAGCTCTTAAGGTACGTTTCTTAGCCTTATGTACGTACATGAAATATTTATTATAACATTATCCTCTCGTCCATACTTCCATAACTATATAAATATAATAAGAAGCCTTCAGATTTGCATTTACATTAAACGACATTGTCATAGTCATAATCCAACTAATCGCAAGCATCAACATTGAAGAATACCTACATTTGCCATTTTCTAAAGTGCACTAACTAACTATAGGAGATTCTGGCGCATTAACTTCTTTTAGTATATACGTTTATTTTCTACTGGTATCACTTCATCTACTTACATGATACATATCATGGCCCAGTAGTAGTACCACCTTCCTAGAACTTGAATTATGTAGTTTGCTCTCCTGGGTTTGTGCTCAATCAGTTCACTTGCAATACCTACGCTATATAATTATTCTCTGTGCCTTGTCAGTCTTTTCGCACTGAAATCAACTGCACTGCCTTCTTGACTTATTATTACTAACTTGATTTGTTTCTAGGTCTAGTCCATGTCCACGTCCGTCCATTTCCAATGCAACTCAACTAGATCTAGGGTACTTCGTTACATATATCCCTTATTATTATCACATATAAAGAAAGATAACTCATTATTGTTAGAGACAGGGTACATAACCATTAAGCACACACTAATATTATGCAAATTGCTGCTCTGATGCCGTGCCCTATTCTACAAAATGAAATCTACTGAAAATATCCCTACACACTTGCATGTGTTAGTATTGACTAATTGCACATCCTTCTCTACTACATTCTAAACTGTAATGTAAAATGTAAACTACATTTTGTTTGTTACATTTTGCACAAACAATGTCAGATTTGTTTACCATTGTAGATTGACAGAGATAGATAAGCCCAAACCTCAACATTCACATTTGTACAGGAAGATCCATTCAACAATGCTTTATCTCCCTCATGCTACATAAATACAACTAAAGTGATTCAGTCAGATTTCAAATGTACCTTTCACTTATCGTTAGTTTACCTTTACATTATACACATCTATAGTATCGCCAGTTGAACGTAGGCTAGCAGGACCTATGATTTAATGTGACCATGAAGGATGAATGATGAATATTTTGGTGAATCGATAGCGAATGGAACGGATATAATATGGCCATTCAAGAAAATTGATATTCAATTTTTTTACTCGTAACTAACGTTAAAAACATCTCTCTGACTTCAAGTCCATATATAACACATGCCTTACGGTACCCACAAAAACGTAACTCTTGCAGTATGGTGTAACCAGCAAATCATTATTGATTTGTGTGAAGTTGTACTACATATATAATGTCAATAATATGCTTTGGAGGTTAAAGTACCTCAAGAACTGCCACATCTGCTGACTTAAATCTGCAGACCTGTACAGTACTTCACAATTATTAAACTCCATGAATAAAAAGACAAAAACTATGGCTTTTAAATACATACCTACTGCATCGTCTAGGGCATATCGCATGTATGTTCCTTCCAATGCGTCGTCCTATACTATGATTTATATGGTCCAATACATTCAGCTGCTGCAAAAAACTGTACTATTAAACACTTTAACCTCAACCTCACGAGCCGAGCCTCACCTATATTAGAATGCCGTCGCGCGACTGTATAAAACCATATTAGTTTTTGGTAATCTTCCTTCACAGTGATGATTTCTGATCTGATAACTAAGTCGACCGGCCACAAAAAGCTAAATTAATTCAAAAATTAATTTCTTTGTCCATGAATGAATACTTCGCTACATTGACTTCGTAAATTATTTACATAATATTTATACCAATAGGTACTCTCACAACAACACAATGTCGAAGTTTAGTTTTAAGGGAAGCGTGCGTATATTTAATTTGAGATGGCAATGTAGATTGTACTTAATATTTAATAGATACTAACTTTTTCTGAACAGAACCAATGCAGATGACAATGATATACATATAAATCTCGAAAGATAAAAGTAGACAAAAGGTATCTACAAAAATATTATTTTCACAGTTGAACTTAATTTTTCTTTGAAATTCAATTACTATTAGTAAGTGTCTAGAATTGAATACGTACGATACAAAACCCGTGGAATTAGGAGGGCGACATTTTTTTCCTTTGACAGAATTGTGTTGGCATTACATAAATGAGCCATGTGAATGCATTACACGTAAATATCATTTATTTACCATACAAATCCAATATCTACCCTTTAACTGCTTCAGATCCAGTAGTGTCTCCAATATTTCACATAATCTAAATATATCATGTAATAAATAGTGCATTCAAGAAGTTCTAACATAATAATATACTATTCCAGCTCATTGAGCACATAGTGCCAGCTAATTACGAATGAAACCCAGGGATGTAAGTAAACATATAGTGTAAATTATTACGACAGTAATTCGTTTTATGAGAACATGGGGGTTACATTTGTATCTAATTTATTTGAAGCCGAAGTGACAGTCAAAGTCCCTTTAGATGTGGTCTGTCGGCCAACTACTGCTCTTTCCTGCTGGTGTTGACTATTAATGAAGTAGAATGGAATGCCCCGTTCTAAAATAATGAACATGATATTGAATTCACAATCATTGTTTTGCATACATTTAAAAGTCCATATTTGTAAATACGTGATCCTCTCGTAGTTATTGAACATTTGTAACTTCGAGAGTGTACATATGACTTTCATGGAATAAATTGAGAAACACTGAACGTGATTATTTGCAACACTCCGAAATCCATTTTCATTCCGTGATGATAATGATTCATTCATCCTAACTATACCCTTGTCATATCACTTCGAGTGAAAAAGTATATCAATCTCTATATCCCGCCAGGTAAATGTACTACAAATAAAAAACGATTACTATGTTGTGCATTACGTTTTACATTTTACCTTCCTGATTTCATCATTGGAAAATTATTATAATTATTTATTATGGTTATGGTTGTTTACTATGTTATGTTCATCGTTTGTTATGTACACATTAAATATGTATCTTGTATACACGCGAGACAAAAAAATTCGTTTACCTATCTTGATTTGATTTTGGCTTGACCTTGCAATTCTCACCTCACACTTCAGTTCAGAATACAATTCGCATAATACAAAATCTGCCTTGTTGCCAACTATATATTATGCTCTTTTATTTTTCACACAAACAAATACGAAATATTATGATGTCTACTACATAAACGAAAAACAATAAACTAAGCGAAATAACAGACCGGCATACATAATAATGTCAGATATTGTTATTACTATACTACTACTACCAAGCATTGGCAATTACATTGGCTTTCTTAAATACATGAGACCAATAATATCCATTATTGCATAAAATATGTAATTAATGTAATTTTGCACCTTTGTTAGTTTTGCACTGCAATCATTTCAAAAGAAACACAATTTAACAACCTAACTGAAAGTTGGTACATAACTTTTAAAAACGATTTATTAAGACAAATCGGCGCAATAGCGATAATAATAAAAAAAACCAACCGAATTTTTTACCGCATGTAGATTATATGCTAAGCGAAACTATTACTTCTATAACGTCTCAAAGCTAAGAATGGTTATAATGTAATATTATCACGACATACGTTTGTAGCAGAGAGTAGTGGGTATTTTATACTTCAACGCTTTGTTAAATCAGGCACTGCGCTGCGGCTGACATATGACAATATCTCCTTTTCCTATCTAACTAACTTCTAAACTTGCTCCATTCCATTCCAGTTAGAAAACTCTACTCTAATATATTGGCCATGGGTAAGATAAAAGATACGTCCGCCTTCTAAAAATAGTCCACCGCTTTTAGAAACAGTGCTACGTGTATCATCTGTGTTACAAATAAGCCAGAAAATAAATAATAGTAATCGGGCGCTACACGTACAGTAGCTCAGTAGTCACACCAATAATATTATTATAGGCGATTGCACTGCATCAGTCAACTGTATAAACGAGAACTTAATATACATACATAGACTACGAATAGAACAAAAGAACTACCATCAGACTAGCCGAGAACTAGAAATTTATTCTATCGAGGCTATATTATACTTACACAAGTGAGTTTCTAGAAGTAGAGATGCTATACATATGGGTAGAATGTGGTCTCGTCAACTCAACTCGCTTTCGAATAACAGAAGGCATATATCTTAATGCACTTTTGGATTCCTTCTAACAATCTAACATTTACGATTACGACAAGATATCTGTGCAAGGCGATGCTCCTGTACGGGGAAAATTGGCTATTTAATTTTATTGCACCTCATGTCACGATGAACGAGTTCGCTGTTGCAAAAGTACTGACTATTGACAGGCAAGGATTTCAGTTCAAATATTATACGTACCTTTAAATATCCTATTCCATAGGTATACATTCTCTTCTTTGCAATTCACTTTGTCTATGCTTCATAATAGCACATTTGCATTCATGAATTAAACTACAGAAAGAACTTAAAAACAACCTACAGCTCAACCTCCTCCTAAAGGCAAAATTGATACCTGGTCTGCACCACACTCATACTGTACAGCAGTAGGTAGTTAAGGTAGTAGTAAAGTGCAGTCTAAGCAAACCAGAGATTTATTATAATTTATAATTCTTCTCCTATGCCCTAAACAGAAAAGAAAACATATTGGCTTCAGTTGTAAAACCATACAATTTTGTACTATTGTGCAGCACATCATTCAACATTACAGCTCGCGGATAATGATAATAAACGAAAGCATTAATTATTTCAGGTCAGTTCACCAATTACATACACTATCAATATCAACGGTTAGGGTACTCGGCAGTAATATCTGTAGAGTTCTACTGTATAACACTATACAAAAAGAAAGTCGATATGAATTTTCATCGACCCATAACATTTCTCATAATTATGTCATGCATATTTAAAGATAAAATAATCTGAAAAATGGATACCAGAGGAATGCTGAATACTAAAGGCATTTACCAACAACAAGGGCAAATCCTTGTCTATTTCAAGCCAAACAAAACCAGAGAGAACAAAAGACATAAACTAATACACAGGCACTCCGAATCCGACCGAACACACCGACTGGAGTAGATTATGTAGAAAACAGAATACAATCTACTTCTATAGTTTGCATTGCACTGTCAAATTGTTTGTTCCCTAGTTTCAACTTTACTGGGAGATTTTGTGTGCTTTGTCTCAATACTTTTACCAATTTTTTGTTTTCCTGCTTGCCATCCGAATAACTCTTACAAAGTAGCAAATTGTAGCAAATGAGACTAACCTAATGTCATTGAAATCCTAACTGTCTTCCAGATGTGAGGCCGAAATTATTACATCGGGCAAGGGCTACCGTAAATTTTGCTTAAATGCCCCACCATAAGTTGTTGAATATACAAATTAACACAATAAGTATATAGATGTATACAGGTAAAAATTTTGTCTACACAAACTGTCGTTTCAGTCAATAATAATTTACTATCTGATTTCAATTATAAGTATCAAAGTCCAACAGCACAGAGAGTCAGAGTTTACTGACGAAGATAGCTTTTAACAGAACAATGCCATAACATTATTGTATTATGATTAAGGCCAGTGAGATTGAGCAAGTATGGAATTAAAAATACTGCACGGTCTCAAGGTTCGGAGTTTCAGTTTCAGGTGAGAATGGAAACCATACTACCTACATGCTTATTTTGCATACACGTATAGACCATTTTTCTAGTCCAATCAAATACAATACTTATTCTAATATTCAGTCGTAAGAGTCGTACTCTAGTATTATCAGTACAAATCGTACTATACTCTAGTCCGACGTATCAGAACAAAAACTAAGGTAATCTTTTCTTATTTTAATAAATGTTGGAGCAAAAGAAGATAGTACATAACTGAATTGACCTGCATAATACGCTTATATTAATATCTCCACGCTTTAGCACGACTCCAATTCCACGAGCCCCATTTGTGAACTCTAACTACCCAATTCAATATTAAATGCTCTAACTTTTTATGGCTGTGGAGCATATATCTGAACTGTGCCAATAATTGCAATAATTGCACAATGACATTGAATTAAATGCAGAGTAAATGTCATTTCAGCTACTAGTATCTTAGTACCTACGGCAATTAAAGACACGCAGAGCAATACCTGCAATAGCTATCCAGCAATATTACCTTTGAATCCATTCAAAGGTAATTGGGTTTTCGTTGTAATCTCAAGAGGATAATTCGTATTTGAATTTACATCTGTAAACCAATAAACCTTGCTAAACAATTTAAACAAAAGTTAATGAAGTATCACAGCATAGTACCTATACAAGCGTCTGTAGTGCCAATTAATATTTCTAGGTGGGTTGGAAAGGTACCCACTTATTTTTTTCTTTCATGTCTTCATTCCCCTTCCATTTGGTTCCAACATGCAAATGAGTAAAATGGATTTCATAGTAAAGTGGATTATAGCCCTTTGCACTCGAGTTTAGTATGCATGTATATAACTCAATACATATCATGACCATCCCCCTATTTCTTAAATAAAACGAAAGACACGATTTTACGATACAAACTACAAATCCAACAGAAATTGAATGAAGTTATTAAGCAACTATTAAACACTAAATCCTAACATAAGCTGTGAATTATACTGACATAACTGTAAGTGTAGCTATTGGCTTATACCGTTCAAGCTGCTAATTTTTAGCAACACTTTTATAATGCACCTAACCTGTCTGTGGTCTCCATCGCATACTTTAATTAGAAACATCAGCCTAAATATTACGCCTTCATCCAATCAACATGTATGACATTTCGTATCGTTTGTCCCATCATATAATAACATTTTAAAGCATTTTGCTAAACAGAACCTTTCAAACTTTTGATATTTTATTTTATAGCCAGCCAGCCAGTTCTTCCTCACACTCAGTAATGGCAGTCGTGTGAAAATAATTTTATTGTTTCGACGAAGGAACGAATGAAGGTTATGGAGTTATGTTCGTTATTCACAGAAAAGGAAATTAAATTACCAACTACAGATGAAAGTACCTACATGACTAACGACCTAGTTGATTGGCTATGAATGGAACTCTGCATTGCAAATGGTTTTCCATAACTTCTTTAAGATATTTCTTTGAAGTGGAATTATTAAAAAATAACTTAATAAAGCCAATTCTCATTTTATGGTCTACAGACAGACACTTGACTCATTAACCTTTACGACTGTTGTAGACATTTTAAAGCTATTTTCTGCACACAATTAAACCCACCATCACAAAATTAGTTTAAATTATTCATACCAAAGTATTAGGGATTCTATCTTGTCAAACCTGTCTTATGTCTTAAGTACAAGGAATAAGATGGTAAGAAGTAATGTTTAATAATTATTTTTACACGATTACATAGCACATTTCTCCAATTAAAAGAAACATTTTGAAAATTGCCGAAGTTTTGTTTACTAGCTAGTATTATTAAATTTGTAGTAGATTCTAACCAGTAAACTCTACATGCTACAAGGTTACAACTGCCTGCGATAACAACTCTTATTTGTAAATTTCTTCAACCACATCATCCCGCTATGACTGTTAGAAATAATATCCTTATTTCACTTTGTGTGTTTGTACTATTCATCGTCTAAGTAAATCTGCCTGCAAGAGTAAAGCAGTATGCCATTTCATACATCGTTACATTCTTACAATCTAAGTAACGTAGTTAATATTTACTTTTCTAGCAGGCAACATTAAGATTCAAGGAAAGACATAACAGAAGTTTCAAGTCTGCAGCATATTCTAAGGAGTAGGTTTTAAATTGAATTTCTACAGTAAATTATGTAACACAAATGAAAGAAGACGAAAAATGAAATATATATGGAATCTTAGGCATGGCCATACTATTCCTTAAAACTACAAGTCTGTAATATTATCCAAGCTTATCCTGTACCCTCCTACTAGTACTCTCATTGCATAATACTTGTCGCAAGTATGCATGGGGTCTATAATTGAAGTAAATCTTGACGTTACACAAAAAATGAGGTCGCTCGCAGTCTCTACAGAACAAAAGATATCTTTGATACGACTTAAACTAAAACGGCTCTTTCGCCATTTTATGAAAGTTTCAGGCGGACTGTGACTTGTATTATTGTAATTTTAAGTAGATAGGCTAGTAGGTACGTAGATAGATACTGACGAGTTCAAGAAAGTTTAAAGTTTCCATGAGTAATGCGTTATTATAATGTCTGAAGTAAAATTTTCAACCGGGTCACGAGACGGGACAACGAGACAATTATTAGCAGTTGCAAGTTGAACCCATTGAAAAACTAAGCACAATTTTTAGCTAAATCATTACCCACAGCAATACCTGCCTTTAAAAGTCTTTGAAACATAAAACTACTGGAAACTTGAGTAAATATTAAGAAATACTTAAGAAATTTAAATTTCTTACCTTTGAGGAGTGGGAGTGACTTCAGCTCTCGATTTTTCGACACGTTGAACCTTGAAGAGCTCTGTCGCTTATCTTTCTTTAGGTACGGAGGTCCCGAATATTTTAGTTTATTGATAGGAGTCGGAGGTGGAGCTTTGTTTGAGACATCCTCGTTATTATTCTTGTTATTTCCCCCCTGCAGATGACAACAATCAATATTAATTTTCATTTGATAACAACATGCCAAGACAATCAAATGGTTAAATAAGTAACTAAATAAAATGTTATGCAGACTACAAACATCGAAAACTAGGTATACTAGGTCATCCAAAACGCAACGCTCTTGTAGTACATACTGGGTAGATACACAATCTAATTAGCAATCTTTCAGTAGGTACTAGGTACAATAATAAACGTCAAACGTGCAAGTAAGAGTTAACATTAACCACATTCAAATCGGGCAAAACTGTGTACAAAAAGTAGGCTATCTCTACATATACGTATATATACCATTGAAAAAAATACTTTCTGTCAACTTTGGTACTTTGCACTAGTATTTATGTCGCTTACCAAGGTAGTATGAACTAGTCAAAAACTTGTCACTAAAAATTTGCCATAAAACAATGACTACTCACTACTCTGTGAAAGTGTAACCTTTCTGAACTTGGTAAATAAGGTAGCAGCAACATTTTGCGACATATAGAACAAAGAAAGAGAAAATGAATTCAAGTACTTTACTTGAGGGAATGTATACCTTGAACATTGACTAGCAAAACCATAATCAGCCTGACCGAAATACAATCATAAGCGGTAATTACGTTTCTAGTATTTCTCAAATTCCAATCGTTAGCCAAAGTGTTACTACCATTCGTTCCATTCACCACTAGAATATTTCGATTTCCTCAACTTTAAACTACAAAACCCAATTCTCCAAGCTGGAAGAGGAAGAGAAAACCAAAATTGCAAGCTTTAATTTCCGTCCCGAGTTTTACGATTACGACCACACAGTAATATAAATGCAGTAATACTTAAACAGTAATAGTAGCGAAAGGAAAATCCTACACGAAATCTCACAAAAGTACAACAAACAGATAGGGCACACTGACACTGACACGACCGATCATTAAATGAAACAGTACTAAAGGTACTTAAGTAATCAGTTCAAAAGGGCAATAGGTTTCCTCCCGTTCACATTGATTTGATTCCCTGATTACGTTCTCGTACACAAAGCACCTTCACTGCCTGTCATTCAATTATTATACTCCACAACGAAGGATCTGCTATATAGGCTTATGTTTTATTATGCTATGTTAGGTACTGCTTTTGTAATAACTCTTTGAATCTGCACTCTGCAGCGCTACCTCAGCTACAAATATTGGACATGGATAGCCATTCACAACTTAACTTCACTTCATTTATTTCTCTTTTCTGCTCACTCCGTCAGTTTGAGTCCTATCATCATCGTCAGGTCAATACATAAGAAAACCATTCGAGTGTTGCGGATAAAAGTGGAGACGTGAACTAAACCACTGAGCGTGAGTAAACTGACTTTGGCTTTGCATTGACTTAGACTATATACTACGGACGTTAGTCTTCGTCTAACATGTATGCTCCTATCTATACATACAGAATACATACATACATCAGAGTATTTAATCTAATCGTAAATAAGTCTACTTCTATTCATGCATTATACGTTTCATTTCACTTTCCTTTATATTAATTTTTCTTTTCATCCCAGTCAAAACAAGCACAGAGCCAGTTAGCTTGCACAAAGATGCATGTTCAACTAACTTTACTATGTATACATACTCCACAACTATACATACATAATGCATTATAAATTTGAGCCAAGGGCTAAATAAACCTAAGCTCTGACTTCAATTCAACTCTCACAGAAACTACAAAAAAATCTACATCAACTTCAACTCGGCGATTTTCAATCAAATCTGGATTTCATGAAGGATTAACTAGGATCCAGAACAAGTCACAGACAAAGAATAGATCAGCTCAAACTCAGCTCACTCCCTGCATTTCCCTTCTGAATATTTATGTTATACTATAGTACACAATGCACGTTAACATGTAAGTCATGCATTCACGTACCTATCCTATGATGACCTAACCATTCATCCTATCCAGGCCACACAGTCAAACCAAGGCAGTGAGTGCAATGTTCACTAACTTCCAATATATATCACATTATACATACACATGTACTCCTCTAAAATGCATACATAAATAAAACAGACAGACACAGTCTTCCGACACTTGCTTCCACAGCCAATCCCAGTCACAAAAATCACAGTTAGCCGGAGCCCTGTTCCATTTACCTATCAATCTCCGTTTCCAATTCCCATTCTTTGAACAGCCACAGCCTAGCATGATTGCAAGCAGTGCTAGGTAATGCTAACCGGTAAAACCAACCCAGCCATAATATAATGCTACCTTACAAAAATTAAGCTACGCTACCCACTCCCAAATCTATAGTCTAAAAACATACTTATACCGCAAATGCATATCTTTAAAAGGCTAACGATAACGATAAGCAAACTTTCTTCGATCCAAATAGATCCAATTCTTTTTCTTTTCAAGTATTTTTTTTCTTTAGTTCTGTTATCGTAATAATGTACTCTCTGCTATTCAGCTCCTTCTGTATCTCTTTTTTACAATGTTGAATATCCTATACAATGTTAGTCCTATATCTCCATCTTGAATACACACAAAATTGCATATATTTAACATGCATTTCCACTTATGTACTTATATAAACTACCTAGAAGGTCTCTGTGACTGTTGTACACTTAGAAGTATTAGTTAGTATTTTGCAAGGACCTATAGAATGCAGTTGCCACTTGTACTGCTACTGACTGCCTTATATTACTCTGTTCAATTCACTCTCCCAACCATAAACCCAAACCTAGAGACAAGGAGATAGTGCAACCAGCCGGTTCAGTTCAGTTGTTTCTGACAAGACAACCTCCCAAACCAAGAAAATAGAACCAAAACCAGAATATACTCTACACTCCGGATTGGTTGCTGTTGCTGCAGAATAGGATAGCAGACAGGTCAGATAAGAAAACTTGCGACTCTGCTTTCCTTTCCTTCTCTTTCTCCAACCATGCACAATTCTGACTAACAATAAGAGAGCTGCTCAACATTTAACGTCAAGCCTTGACTTATTTAATAAAAGAAACCTTTCCTTGTTTCCTTTCGCACACTGCACTACTGCGAACATTTACATATAAATAATAAAACTTATTACACCAATAAATAAAACATGCAAAAAGGACATGGGTACTTAGGTACCGTTTTCACAGCGCCTAACAACTACACCTACGTTAACTCTACATCAAATGTAGAACAGAACACAGCATATCAAATCACTCACTCAGTAGCACAGTATGCAATGCCTTTTTATGTTGTATGATCCATTCAGAACTTCCTCCTCACATTACTCTTTGCTATGGTATTATCCTGAGTTACTTGGGTCGCCTAGCTGTAAAGGGCAAAAGACGATACTCTAATGTCTAATAAGATAGTTAGTAGCATAACAACTACATTACTACTCTGAATATCATATCGATCCAGGCCACAACACCTAATCGAATTGCCTCATATATCCTTTCTCCACTCTGCCACGACCATCAAAAGTTTGAAAGACCAGACAAGACTTTGCAAAGCGATGAGACTCGTCTCCTAGTGCATATCGCTGTAGTTTGTCCTCAAACTTACTTACTTCCCATTATAATGCTTCTTGTACAATTTTAAACTACCTTCTTCATTTTGTCACTATATATCACTGAAACATCGAAAAAGTCTAAATCGATTTTTGGCAAACCCGGCACGGCACAACAACCAAAAGAATTGAAAAATAAATTGGCTGCTAATGACATTCGTATTACATTACCTAAAGTTATGCATATTGCATATCTACCATATGCATTAACTACTAATTATGTTATCTTTACATAAATGCTTGACGTATCCCAATTCCCAATCTAAATGCAAATGTATTTTCGATGTGAATAACTGAAAGCACTAAGGAAACATGCTGCACAGTAAGGATAGTAAGGAATGTGACTTGACTGTTTGATAAAAACTTGGATTCCCTTTTAACTTATCTACAAGCACACGTTTTCCTCTTTCCTTATTAAATTTTTATAATCAAACTATCAATTATTTATGCCCCTTCAATATTCATACTATAAACATAGCATTTAACCTATATTATGAATTTACGTATATCTATCAATATTAAAAGGCACAAGCAATACTCATTACTCAGAACAGTAAGTATACAAGTCAGGATTTCATTTCGGTTACGTGATAGATAAAACTTCATTGCAACCTCAACCTCAAATTATATCTTCTCTTATAAAATACAGTAATGTCATCTGAACTTTGAGTACTGTATATCTCTAACCATGTTGTGCAATTTGCAATAGACTTAAATTTGATAAAAAGAATAGTAGAATGGAGGATAGCTATATGCTAATATTATTGACATAAACGCAGGACATTGCGCATGCATGGGCACGGATAGAAAATTGCCAACTATAAAGAGCTTATCATGTTACAATACAATTATTAGTCTGGTCTGTCTAATAATATTATGAACACAGGCTTATGTAACTAAGAACCCACATTATTATGTACATCATTATCATTAATCATTACAGCTATTGAAGGATCTACGGACTCTACACTCTACTCAAACAGCCCCACTTCTTGTACTCTTCGACTTGCATCATCGTCATCGACTAATCGACTTACTGCTGAAACAAAATTTAATGGAACTAAATCAATGGAATAAAATCCTATTCTCTTCCCCACAAGTCAAGTCACAATAGCAAGACAAGTAGACAAGACCCGTAGGCCCTAAGCAGAGAGCTTACTTGCGATTAAGCAAACCTAATTTTTATCTAGATCAACTTGTGTCTGTTTTCTGTACATTGTAACACAATAGACTCTTCTCTCTAGATCTACCATGTACCTGTAAGAATGTGCCTTTGAAGATGAAACATTAGTTTTGTTATAATGAACATCCTACAGTCAAATATTGATTGTAATATATCACCCTGCCGTGCAACTTACACCATCGCATGCAATGATGATGTGATCAAATTATAAGCTGTGTACAAAGTTACATTACCAATAACTATCTGACAACATTAATAAGCATATACACTCAGGATACAGCCATACATCTGATTCGTCAATCACTCCTCCTTCGTACACATCTTTTACAGCAAGTACGCTTACGAACATGAAATGAACCAACATTCACATCCAATACTCATCTGCATTTTATTGTAATTGTTATTAATTAATCTAATTTATTCAAACTTGCTACCTTCATCATTTGTACGCTGATTATATTGATGATACTATTACGTCAATTTCCTAATGCTTCTATGATTCAAACACGTGGAAACACATAATTACTATATTCTCAACCCAAAGCAACAATAATTTTTTATGTACGAAAAATCATGGTTGCTTGAAGTCTTGTACTTCAATGTGCACCTTTTAGAACAAGAGAGTACTATTTCCAATGCGTAGTATATAAATAAATAAAATTGACTTGAAATAGTACTTTCTTATCTCAATCAATCACATTTTACGGAAGTGGGTGAAAATATCGCTTTGTAATTACGCGATATTGGTGTAAAACTTAGCAATTAACTCAATTAAGGTTAGATTTAGGCAATAAAAAGTAAAAAAGTAACGAAGCTCAGAGCAGTTCAACTTACGCTGTTATCTTTCCCGTTTTCATTTTCATTCTCCATTTTTACGTGCAAGTTAGTTGTGTGATATTTATATAGGGCTCTAAAACATTTCCTTTACAAACAGTAGCTACGATCAGGGTCTCTAAATTGGATTGAACAATTTTAAGGGAGACTTGCTAGGTACTAACAGGGAAACCACAATACAAATCTAATGTAATATTATTTAACAACAATCAATCCAACAATATACATGGCAGGTTATATTTTTACATTATAATATCTACACAAATCGTCTTTGGATATTTATCACCTAAAAAGCATGGAATGACACACAGCCATGGAGAAAGCATATCTAATGAAGGGTAGTAGTAGTATCACATTACTATTTCACTACAGAAGGGCTGGTTTAGGTTTACGTATATTAGTCTGAAGTTGAATTACGTCAAAGTCAACTCCAAATGGTCTAAAAAGACGACAACAGGCTACAAATTACAATATTGCACAACGAACTGGTATTGTGCGCTCAGTGCTTGATAAGCAAATTAACTCAATTATTTATACATCAGATAGAGAGTCACTGACGGTATAGAAAACATGTACAATAGAATATAACTTAGTTAGATTCATATACTATGCATATTCCATCTATATTTTAGGAAAATACTACAATGGTTAAACAAAAATAAATGCTGTATACAGACTAAGACTAGTCGCGACACAGGAGGTATAACTTTACTGAATGAATGTGTATACTAAATGATCGTTAGAGTAGATTATCTACAAAATACACTATAATTAGCTAGCATGACGTCAGTCAGAATCACATTCGATATTTCTACACACGAACACTAGCACTACAGAGTCGAGCAATACAAGTTCACGTTTAACACATCTAATTCTAATTGTAAGAGTAACGCTAGGAAACAATGGGCTTAATTTGAAAATCCTTCGACTTGCTTTACTTCTATGTGAATTTATTTCACGTTGTTTCTACAAATACAACTACGACTTTGTGACTCTATGTACACCGTACTTTAGCATCTTGTTTTATTTTTAGCACCCATTCATTCCATCTCTTATTTAATTGAGTTAGCGGAGTAGCTGAGCACTTAAAGTCAATCTTAAAAGGTACAGAATAGAGCACCAATAATTTCCTTCTTACTTCTTGTGCACAACAATTACTAGAACTCTCTATTACATCTATGTATAGTGGTACTAACTAAATCTACATAAAGGTACAGGGCTAGACAACACCAAACACAAACACAGCAGATGATATGTTCATTTGCTACCGAGTAAAGTGTAACCTGGAACTTGGAACGTTCGTTTTTGATTTGCTGTCTTCTTCCTCTTCCCTTCTAAACGACAAGTTAGTTAGCGATCCAACCAAGGACCCCTGAAGAGTTCAACTGAATCTGCCTCGCCAACAATTAAAGTTATTGGCACACTCTATACAAATAGAATGAGCACAACAAAATTCAGTCTTCAGTATCCGATTAGTTTAATTAATTCAACTATAACTGCACACTTTCACAGTACAGTATTGTTGAGATGAGACTTATGGAGACCCTTGGATGTATTGTAGATAATTAAATCGCAAGAACAAACAGTATTAGTTCTTCATTTAGTCAGTGACAGTTGTTAAGAAAAACCATCTATTATTAGAGTTTAAGGTGTTCGTTCCTATTGCGTTAAGTAAATGTACAACGATTGTTAGCACAGAAAATATATACGAACCCACACAGCAGACTTTCAAACAGTGCAACGGGTTATACACAAGAAAATCCAATATCCGACGATCACGATACTATATGCATAATATATCGGGAACACAAAGCACGCTACTAACGTCTGTCTGAATCATGGAAATAGTTACAATGAAATCAAACCTTTCAACGTTTGTAATTCAACTGTGAATCACTTTATTTTAAGGATGGTTTATCAGCACGTATCATTTTATGCCTAATCACTAGTATATTGAATTGAAGCGTCCCCCTTTGCCACACTGAAGATGTATTATGCACACGTATAGAGGTACAAGCTCGGATTGTTAAGATAGTTTGTTCTCGAGCACACTGCTGCAAATTTAGCTTCCGACAACAAAACGCAAATACAAAAGTTGGAACCGAACTGATCTTGAATGTCTTTTAGCACAGTTGCTAACTGCCTTTCTATTTGGCTTGTGCAGGGGTATTATATGAAACGACGCGTACAGCTCATTAATAGAACAATTTATTAACAGTTTAATACACTATTTGCATTATATTACTGTAATTCCCCGTCCCCCTATATATTATCTTGGTACTAGTAAATAGAACAACCACCTTCTTCCACTATATACCGGCCGTAAAATAAAACCTTTATACCCTCTCCTTAATACAACAGAGTGCGAAGGAACGAGAGTCAATTGAAGAACGGAACTGCTGGAATGAATAAGTGGAATGAAATTGGTTGTTTCAATTTTGACAAGAACTCAACTACTTAACAGTAGTAAGTAGATATATGAAGAAACACAACGTGAGTGTGCACAACAACGAAACTTAAGTCATACATAAAAGGGAAGGCAGGAAAAATAAAGAAACGTCTTCACTTGGCTTTGTTTGATTAGTTGCTCCTAGTTTGAAGGAGTCGACGAGTCAAGTAAGTAACTGGTGTATAAAGCACGCTGCTGCTGTTCTAAGAACAAATACCACATACTAGTACACTACAATAGTAATTCATGTAGCAACCGAACCAACGCAGATATCTTTCAAAAGTTAAAATAGCTAAACCAGCAGCACAGAGTCAAGTAAGTAGTTCTCGAATAGTACACGAGCGAGTATGCAAGTGTGTAATGCAGACTTATAAGTAGTAGTAAGGTAATATCAAGCAACCAGCAGAAAATACCAGATCAGACTGCCAGCCACACTCACACTAGTGTAAAAATAAAGTTCCGTAGTAGTACTCTAGTATCGTAGTATTTGCAGATGTGTGTCTCCCAAGTAGGAATCAGTCTAACCAGAGAGTACAAGAGAAAATAATGGAAATACAGAACTAGTCAGACAAGATAGAAAGTAGCCGCCGCACTTTTCAACGGCAGGTACAACTGAGAAAGTGGGAAAAGAGGACTGAATGGCTTGGTGTGTTGAGTCGGTCGGCTGCTGGAACTTTTCTGGACACAGCTGTGCTCTCACTGCGCCGTTTCCTTTTTGCTTCCTTCGGTTCGTTTCGTCTCTTTTTCCCTATGCTCAGGCTTTGAAATGACTCAGGCCGGGCCTTGCCTGCCTTGTCTGCCAGACTTGGAAGAACACTACTACTACAGTTTTCTAGGCTAACCTATAGTCACTCACAGAGGAGGTAGCCACGTTTCCTATCTCTACTTATAACAATATAAGAAATATCTGTCTATTTAGTGTAGGTATATAGGTAGTATATGTCTGTAGACCGTAAGAGATCCAAGTCACAAAAGAAGAACAAACCAACGGCACAATCGAAAAACGAAGTATGTTAGTATAATAAAGAAGAAACAGAAACGCTAACCATTAGGCATACATTTACTATACCACCAAACCTCTCGCATATAAAACAAACATAACGTTTGCTGGTTATACACTAAGAATACACAATCACTACTATTATGTTCTTACTTACGCTGTTACTTAAATACCATAGCACACAAACACATATGTACCAAAATACCACCTAACTAAAAGTACATAGCATAGCACATTCACAGAAAATGCAAAATGTACCAGAGCTACAGTTTCAGTTTGTGAAACTTGGAATTCAATGTCGGCTAACAGTACACATAATATGTAGAGAGTATGAGTATGAGTACCTATGTGCGTTGACGTTGAATATAATGCCAAGTACTACAGAAAAGCATGCCATTATCATTTGTATGCTTGCATGTATGGATATTAGAACATGGATACGCGTATTATGTAGTATGTACTAGTATATGTACACCTTTAGAGCTTTCTAGGTCTTTATTACAAAAATTACATAGGCTTGCACAATACTACCCTACTACTGCCAGGGAACAGAAACAGAACAGGGAGTATATATCGATTTGTTAACCCGCTCTGCTTTCCCCGATTCAACTTCTACATTATGCGCTGCACTATGTACACTAAACTAAGAAGAAGTAAATAGTACGAAGTAGCAACGGGAAACCGTCAAACACGCTCTCATCTACTAACTACTACTACTATCTCTACTAAAGAATACTATAGCAGAGCAGTTTCATATCATTAAACGTTAACTGCTGGTTTGTACCAATTTTTGCGAACTATTCTTTCTTTACTATAGATTATAATAGTAGGTAGGTAGGTAGAGTCAGTGGCAGAAGGTACTTGTAATGATGTTAAAGTAAGTATATTTCCAATTACTACATTATTATTAGCAAAACTGAGTGAGCTGAACTAAAATCTACTGATAACAAGAAGAATCGAGGGAAGTTCGCAGAAACTAAAGGCAAGACTGAGAGCGACCGACCCATATCCCACATTTTATCGAAGTGGTCCACACCATCCATCCAATGCAATCCGGAGAACGAAGAAAGAAGCGGACTAAACGAAAAGCAACCAAAAGCCAACTGATATTTGACACAGAGCAGATAGCATGGCCTAGTCTTCCTTCCTAACTTATTCCTCTCGTCCCAACTGCAAATACAAATACACTTTGCTCCGTTTCTTAACCACTCGAGTCGTCGTTACGTCAACTCAAGACACATTCTTCTATCCTATCCTACATGGACTACATTCAATCCCATATTCCCATCCCTTTTACTCTTCTGTCTACAAACTCACGATTATTTTCTGTGACTTGACTTTTTAAGAAGACGAAACTTTTGTCAGATGCCGTATGCCACCACGGGACAAAGCATTCCATCCATCCTCCACAATCCACAGTACAAATAAGTGTCAAGATATGTATTGCACACTTCGCTAACAATCGGGCCGGCGGGCAGGAATCAACTACTTGCTTGATTCCATTTTTTGGTTCAACTTTTCTATTATTACATCTATATCCCAGTCGACTTCGTCTAATTATTAACTCACCTCACCCATTCACCCAATTCCACTTTTCGTCATTATTTCACTATATAGACCTTCCCAACACAGACGACTAACACATTTTCCACGCCTGGCACATGAGCAAACATAAAAAACCAAAAGACTCCGACTGCAACTTAAGCGATACATTATTTATCTATCCCATCCTTTAACCAAACTCATATATCTCCATCAATTTACCCTCTGACAAGACCAGCCACAGCCACACTAAGCTCAATGGCTGGGATTGCATCCACTCCAGTCACCACTACTCTTCCCTATACACAATAAAATTCAACCACGCAGTTGTACTCCAATTTTCATTACTGTACAAGGCAGACCAGAATTTCTATTCCATCTAATCCGCAACATATTAACGATATTCCACATATTCATTACATTTTATATCTACTATCAATGCTATACTATAATATAACAACGATTAGCAATACAGTATAGATGTAGCTACCAAGCTATTACTAGAGTTCTACTTTTATAGAGAACTACTATATTATTATTGTGCATATAAACATAAATTACTATTTTCGAATCTGGAAGATAGGTATGTATTTTATACGCAACCTACGTGAATTTATGTATCCGACTTTTACTCTTAGTCTTAGTAGCTATACAGTTAGAGTGTATGTATAGAATAGCCACTCAATTTGACACTTTAAGTACATTGCTTTGTCAGAATAGTTTGCGTCTGCCGAGTTTTGGTCAAGTCTAGTATGCTTTTGCTGATATAAGTTCGTGTTTTGTGTGCTCGAGCAGAGCCGAAGTTGAAGTAGGGATTTCTTTTTAGCCAAGATAAGTCCCTGGGTACTCAGCAATTCATTTTCACTAAAAGCTCACGTGGGAACAATCACAGCAATAGCAGAACTGAATCCTCAATTCATTGCATTTTATATATACAATGAACTCAAGTGTTTTACAATAATGTATACAGTACATTAGTTGAGTACATTAAAGGCAACCCAACAGAAAAGTCAAGTCAATTCAAAACATAGAAGAACTTATTGCTCAGCTTTTATCGGTGTCTCTATCGGCAGATATTCCTACCTATGTAGAGTCTTTCAATGTTATACCGAAACATTTGCCTTTGAGCTCTGTACACAATTTAATAAATACATTTCACTAGTTCGCAGATTCGTAATTCATATACTACCACACGTCTATACTACAATTGATTCTTTTGATATTGATAGTACACGTATTTCGTATGCAAATTGCAAATCCTAACAATCTGTAGTCTGTTGAGCTTGTTCTGGAAGTAACCATACTATATTTGTAGATCGTGTGCTGATGCTGTTGATTCCTCACGTTTGCGTTTGCTTGACTAAAATATACTTTAAATAGAGAGGAGAGGACAGCCAACAAAATTAAGCTCTTCTTTTCCCAGTGAAGCACATAGTATTATAGAAACACTTGTTGTCCTTGTGAGCATGTAGCTGTAAATCACATTTCAGCCATCCAGACAGTCATCAACATCACACACACGTATACAAAAGTTGCACACAATATAACAATTTCCTTTGCTTCCTTCACTCTCCCTTCACATAATACAAAGTACCTCTCTGCGTCTCCCTCATTTAATGTACCATGAATGCCTGCTTTTCTTATTTCGTTTGACTCTGCCGAATCTCACCAGTAAAACTTCCGGTGTTTAATCATTAAAGCTAAATAACTAACTTAACAAATAGTACTTACTGCTCTGCTCACTCACATTTAGAGGCCAACTTATACCAGAGCACTGAAGTGTCATAATGTGTCATATAGACTTTACAAACTCAATTACAACATACTGAGTCAATTTTTAAATCCTTCCCTACAATAAATTGCAATAATGCTAAACCTGGGAGAATGTGAAACTGTATCTTGTATTTTAACAACTATGTCCACACAAACAACAAACAAACAGCTATGTTTGGACAAATACGATAAGAGCTGTGCCATCCACTTAATACAATAAATGTATACTACAGAAACGAACTATTCACAATTTTCTTTATGACAATCCACAATACACAATACTTGCGGTCTTGTGGTCTGTTGTATACCAAATACTACTAACCAATACTACACTTACCACTGCAGCCGATATTGTTATGCTGGAATTCAATAGAATAGAAGAGATTGAGATGTGTGTACATCTACTATCTGTAACTAATTATCTTCCTATTGCATACACACTGAATGGATAACTATAAGTAGGTACCTTTTTGTGCTTATAAACTAGCTTTATTAACACGCAGGAGAACAAATACTAAACTATATACATAGAAAGTGCATTATTTAACTTTTATCTACGTTTATGGACTATGAACTACGATATTACGAGTACTGTACGCTAATTCTACATTCCACAAAAATTCTATGAACAAAAAAATCTGATTTATGAAATACTAACACACGTGTATTATAGTTATATTGCAACAGAACACTAACTATGAAACTAATTGCTATCAATGTAACTACAACAAGCTTAATAAATCAAGTCCCTGAAATTACAACAATCACTGTTCCGTACTATATTAACAAATTACTCACTTCAAATATAAAAAGCTGTTATTCAGAATTCATAGATGATTTCCATATTTACAGCTTGCTGGCTGAAATGAGAAAAAAAATAAATGTTCACCTTAGATTTGTTGACCAAACTGGCCAATTTATGCATTATCCCCTGCAGTATTAGAGAGTAAGATTACCCTCTTACAATGCTGTAGAGAAAAAATAATTGTTTGTAGTAAGTTGCACGTAGCACCGAATAACACTTTACGTCACTTCACTTCCGACCAGACATCACTAGTTATGTTATGTAGTGACTGTGTACCATCAGTAGTGAATTCCGGATCGAGACAAAACACAAACCATGCCAATAATACCACGAAACGAAGCAACAACGCCAACACCAACCAAATCAAGGTTCCTTCAATTGAATCACGCAGTTTAGTAGCTGCATCAACTGCACCGCACTACATACGGACCAAAGTAGTAGTATGTGATGTACATATACTTAAATACACACAACACTACATAGTACAAACACCAAAAAAACAACCTCTGGATATAATAGCAGATTCAGCACTGACTCTGTGTGTGACTAAGACTACTGACTACACTACTACTACAAAGATAATCTATATACGTATTTGTAGATATGTACTTGTTCAGATATACACAACTTGTTTTGTTTCTCACTTGTCGATTTGCAGCACTAGGTTTACGATTATGTACTAGTGTTAGTGCAGAAGAAGAGAAGACGTAGGTAGATATGTAGATGTAATTCATGTAATGTAATGTAAGCAGTAAGTAGGGAGACGCAACTTTCCGTCTGCATAGCATTCATGAGAATGCATATTATGGTATGGAGTTTTTATTTTAGTACTTTTGTTTCGTAATACTAAAAGTATGTAATGGACGGAGGAATAGAAATAGAAGACACATCTATCTACAGATACCTACTACTGCCTACTGTTTATTTAGTTTATTACCTTCTTTTAATACCTAAAAGTAATGTATTGCTCCGTCCCTATTCACTCACAAGCTGCATAATGTGCTAGAGAACTTAAGAAAACGTAATATTATCTATAGTAAAGTAATACAATATTATGCCACAGAAAATCCTGGTACTTTACGTACGTTACGTTAGATTACATAGTCTAGTCTATCTGAGAATAGCAGACAGACGAGCCACAGGTTGTAAATAGACAAGAAAAGACACAAGAAGAGCTGGATGGAGCTACTAAAAGTGTTCTCAACAGCTTCACTGCTCCTCCCTAGTGTTAAGTTTACGTTAATCTCACCAAGTCACATTCATTGTGTATGTATGTAGGATTATGTATCTATTCCTCCTCAATTCAATTCAACTGTGCTGCTTTAAGAGCTTCTTCTGCCTTTGATGACTTGACTGACTCAGTTAAGTTGCTGCACTATAACAAACTTCCCTGGCTTTTATACACATACACTTCACTTACTACATACAATCTGTTCTGTTATTCTCTATGTTCCGTATTGCTGCAGCTGTACTTCTACTGTGCCAGTTGACTCGAACTAGACTACTGACTGATTGTTTGAATAACTGATTATTCTCTCAATGAGAAACAGTGAGAGAATGGAAATTCACCAGGTTGGCTAACTTTGTAGGCAGGGTTTAATTCTGTTACATAGTAATAATAATATTAACTACTATTTACAAGTACGTAGCTTTAGTTATAATATTATGTCCATTTGACTTCAATCAGGTCCATTTTGATAATAATGTGTAGATATAGCATACACAGACAATTATATGTTATGTATATGTATGCATTGCATGGCATGATTATACATGGCAAGTAAAGTACTTAACTCTATATTTACATTAGTTACATAAAATGAAGTAATATATCTACAATTAGCGATGTAGTTTACTAGAATTTTATCTCTTCTGATATTAGTTACGTCGTGTTTTGTTTCAATAATGCAATCTCCCAACTTAACTCTCTCACAAACACTATTTTATTGGCTGCATACCTACACATATCATACAAAATAATACATTGCACAGGAAAATACCGACTAACTACTAAACTTATCTCGCATACCTTCACTCACTCAATCCTCGTTTGTATTTACTTCGTCCTATAATAGTACGTGGTATAATATAAAACAGTTGTTTGCCTGTTATATATAAGTGCTGAATTCCAATTCTTTACACATGCAACAAAAATACGTTTTTTTCGTGATAATACTAATGTTCTCACTTCCATCAGTCACTCATATTTAACTTTCAACCTATGAATTATTGCAATTTAATACATAACACAAACAACACAAATACACCCCTAACAGACATTATGCTTTACAAATTTATTTAGACATGTAAATAAATTCGATTTATCTCTAATCTGGTTCAGCACAGGGAAGTTTCATCCTAACTAATTTCGCTCTTCTAAATCCTATGTATATACATACTCACACACTGTTGTATTATTTCAGCAGTTTAGTTTAGACATGACAATCTCTCGCAACGGGTTATTCAATTCACAAATGATAACATGTATTGTATTTTAATGCAGTCGTTTACATTACAATACCTATGTAGTATGTACTTACGTCAATTTACTGAATGTGCATTGTTACATGTGGATTTTATTATGATCTTTACTTCTGCTAATGTAAGTGTTGTACATTAATTAATTGCAATACAGGAAGGATACTGAGTGTGTACTCCACTTACGGTTAAAATGTATAAAACAAATGCAAGTTGAGCTTGTAAGGCTCCAACATTATACTTTACGATTACATATTACATCACATATAAATCTACGCTCAACACGTTTATAAGATACGATAAATTTATTGCAGAACAATCTGAGTAGTTAAAACGTGAAGTGTAAGCCAGTTTAATTTTTAAACTAAACTACACAGACATAAATTCAACTATTTTTTCTATCCTACAGCTGCTGCTTCTCACTTGATAAAAAGTAAAACACTTGGCTATCTATATCAATCACGAATCGGAATGCTCTCTCTAGCTATCACTATCACTCCACAAAACAAGCAAATTAAACCGATTTGGTGTAGTATTAAGGTCTAGTACAACTTTTAAGGCTGTCTGAGAGTCTGAGACTAACAAGCCACATCCCAAAAATGTAACACTTTAATACAGAAAGGGTGTGAACACTGGGGAACAATGTGGCTGAGGAGGAAATTATTAAGGCTTCTCTAAAATACACATGGAAAGGATAGGAACAGATCTATGGACTAACTCCTTCCAAAATCAAATGTAAAATACGCCTCTATTCCCTATACATAACAGTAAAATTCATTAAATCTTTGTACTACTACACCACACTCAACTTTGTGACTTCCAGTCGTTTGTGTCATACAAATACGAAAAACATACGAAATACCCAAGTAAAAAGAACCAGTAAGCCCGCAGACAAAGAATATCATAATAAACATACGTTAATAAGTTAGCTGAATACATTTCAGAGTATTTCAGAATATTATGGTTACATTACAATCCCAATATTATAATGATCATGGCTTTAGTAGAAAATGACAACAAAACATAACTTAGAATATCCCACATAGACTATACTATAGAACCAATATGAACTACCTACTACTACTAACTACCAAAAATATACTTGGGACGCCAATACTCTAAACAAATTCTCATCAGCTTACATCAGTGAACAGTATTTTCCAGCTTTAACTTATATGTTATCTATAACTTCTGAGACTGAAAGTCAATTCAAAAGTAAAACTTGGTAAAGGCAGCATGTAATAGGAACGAAGTGTATTTATTAATATTGGAGTAATAAGTAATTTGTGAAGTTGACAGCGATGTCACTTGTTTTGTTGTTTGTAAGCTTAATTTTAACGCATTGATATCGAAAACACGTTCTGTCAGTGCTGTACACAGCACGAATAGTTCCACAACAACATAGTGAAGATATGGAATAATGTTGTAAGTGAGCAACATCGTCAAAACTTAACGACACATCCAGGTTCTATACAATGTAAAGCCCGATGTAATATATCAAAGGTTACATTATGAACATTATGGCCTGATCATAATTATCATGTCATAGTCATAGTGTGATTGTGTATTCAATCCAATAGACATCGTCATAATAATTGTATATGCAATACGTATATAGGTACTATGATAACTACTGTGCTTAGTTTACTGATAGTCTGATATATTTATTTACTTCTTGCTGATATGAAGTCCAACTCTCTCCAAAACTCATACATGAACGAAGTGTATTCATAGGTTTTCTGGTATTTAATTAAATCTTTTCATTACTTCAGCTACATACAGAATGCAGACTTTAACAGTATTCCGTTAAAACAAGATGCCATATAGGGCTTCTAAGCAAGTTCTTATACCTACAAAATGTAAACCTACATAACGAGCTCTAAATACTTAAAAAGCCTAAATAATAATACCTAATTAATCTTCCTAACTGTTAATATATTTTATGCATGACAAGCACTTCTACCCTGTCATGGTCAAACCTCTTTCAGGATTATGCAACGTTTAACTGTGGTTGTCGGTTTTATGGTTGGTTATCTATCTATTAACTAAGTTTTTTATTTCATCCTTATCAGCAAACTAACTTAACATTTTACTCCCATGAAGATTATCAATCTATTCATACAAATTCCAGACAAAGTGTTCATTTGTTTGTACATATTAAAGTCAAATATATAGGTATACCAGCATAAACATGAATATATTGCGGATTAAGCGTTAATCCATTAAAAAATATCATAACCACACATGAATTGTTTATTGACAACTGCGGCAATTAATTTGGTCCCATTAATGCTAGTTAAGTTAACACTGTTAATTGAGAACACATGTGTTTAAATTCAACTTAATAAAATCGAAATAGCAATTTTCTTTGCTTTTCAATAATACTGACATATTGACTTATTTATCTACTCTTTGCATTAAGAATAGTAATTTTTGATTTTTAAACTTGTACTTACACAGGCTTATAGTTTACAATGTGGGTAAGTCCCTAAAATTGTACCTATGATGATTTTCTGTCAAATGTTGATTTTGAATTTAGCTCAGCATGAAAATAAAAGGTACGCTATTATCTAAAGGGTAGTTATTTTGTTATTTGTCAAACTGAGTAATTGCAATATCAAGAAAGGTATAGGTATAAAAACATATTATTGGAACAGACGAAAGCGTCTTATCATGCCAAACCCTTAATTTCATTTCTCATAATTACAAACACGACAGGAAATGAAAATTTGCTTGCTTACAGATGTACTGGCATTCAAACTTCAAAATTCAAGCGTCTTTTTTCCAAAGATGCCCTCTTAACAGGATATGTCAAAAGTAGAAGATGAGTAGCTACGGAATAAGAATAAATGATGCCAGTTTCATTCAACAGTGAATCCTATTAGTACAATCGTGAAGGAATAGAAGAACAATAAACAGTTATCAAAACTCCAATACCCAATAAAGCATTGATATACATTTTTCACTTTGCAATCTGCTACACTTTGTTCCGAATCAATGGTAAAAAGATTCAGAAAGAAAAAAATATATCCCTTAGCAGTCATCATAAATATTATACATTACTTCTGACGCACAGCTGTGCAACGTCAATTTCTTCTGTTCAATAATTACCGCATCACTGAACCGAAACCAGTTCAATGCAAGGACAATAGTATACATTAGTTAAACTTCATCGTATAATTGATTTTAATGATTCTAGATACATGATTATTAGATTTAAAATTCCATACGTATAATTGGTACCCCAAATCCCCTCATTTAATTATTTAGTGATACACCACAAAATTCAATGTGAATGAACTCCGTTCTGTGGTCTTAATATACTACCTCTAAATTCTGTACTCTAAACTCTAAATTATCAAGTAAATGAAGTAAATAAATAGTAATATATTTGACTAAAATTTACTTACCACCATCATCAAGATACTAGGCAATGACAACTTGACAATTACAAATCTGAGATGCAGTGACAATGACGCTGAACGCTGCAAGTACCAAAGGAAATGTAAAATTAGGATTTTGGAAGATGAAGATCCAACTTGCCACTTCTAGACAGTAGTTTCCAGTTGACCGGGGGGATCCGCTGCTCAATCTGACATCTGGTAATTTAAGTAACTTCAAATAATTTTGATTTTTGACCTTCAATTTTTGACTTTATAAACAAGGAAACAATAAAAAGCAAAAATTATGAAATTGCCTATACTATGGACATAGAGTGATTAATATAGGTAAACCAATCTTCCTAATTCCGCGCCGTGTTCAGTACACAGAGTGCACACACAACAGCCGAGAAGAGTAGAAAAGAGGCGAGGTGCATGTCACCTGACAGAGTGGAATAACAACAGAAGAGTATTGCAGAAGAACGGCGAAGGAAGAACCACTCGAGGTAAGATGTCTCTGTATTTAGATTTTCTCTCCCTACTGTAATCATTCACGACAAGAACAGTCAGTCCAAGGAGAAAACCGTTCTTCATGGTAAAAGTCATAAAATTCAGGAGAAAGTTTTAGCTTTCTGCAGTTTTAATTAGTAGAGCGATTCTTTCATTGGATATCCATCCAGACTTTCAAAATGGACTGGGAAATGGTCCATTCTATGGACGTATATTAAAATGGGCTTTTGGGGCTAAATCCTACCTATCTCGGAATTCAAGAAAGGTAGTTTTGTTCAAAATGCTAGAAAAAAATTCATTGTCGGAAAAAATTAAAAATTGAAGCTTTTAGAAGTAGAAGTCTAACTTTCAATTTTATTTTCGTTGCTATATGAAATTAAATAATTTTAAAAAACAAAATTGCCGAATTCTAAGATAGAAGGCAGCCGACACCTGACAATGAGGATACATAAAATTCTTTACAATAGCATTGTATAATGGTAACCAATGCGAGTTGACATGACTCCCCTCCCTCTTCCCTCATACAACGTGGCGTCATTCACCGATATAAAAAAACAGTTGAATTTTGTCACACGCTTTTTTGGCGAATTTTCTTTAGGATTTCGGGTCGATTGCTACGGATGTCATGAAAATCAACTGTATTGTCCACATGAGTGGGATTAAATCAAGTTTTTTGTTAATGTGGGCAAATTTCGCCAAGTTGTAAGGGGTCATTTCAACGCGCGCTGGAGAAAACCATAGCAAAATGAGGTCAGCAGTTTTAATTAGTCTTAATGAACTCGCCAGGTTTTACCCGATATATTACATATTCCGTGGCCTTACGGGACAACTAACAATAGTCATAATACAGCCTGAGGGTATCATTTCTATTCGAATTCAGAAAAAATATGAATGTTATAAAGAGTACATTATTAATCCATAAATTAAAATTATTCTGATGATAGTAATTTCAAGTCGCTTCGCTTATATTGGTCTAAAAATCATAATTTCGAATTTATAATTTACAGTAGCACAAAAAGATGCGACCATTTAAATGGAGTTTAAATTTTTACTTAACACGAAAGTTTCAGCTTTTTTAAATATGACGGGTCAGAAAATTGAATTTTATTTTAAAATGATTGGTTATAAACCTCGAAAGTCCAACTAGTAATGTTTTTTATTAAATGTTTTAAGGTTACGTTGAGATCATTATCTTATTTTCATAATAAGTCGTGAATATAATTCACACGTGTTGTGAACATCTTGAATAGACTTATAAAACGGGACTCAAAATAGTTACATAGTGTTATAAACTTTTTTTCTATGAAACTCGAAATTTAAGTAAGCTAACATTCCCAATCTTGATAACTCTTTCTGTATGAAGTTATCCAATAGCAAAATATTGATGGCGGACATCGGAAATCGCCAAGAAAATGCCTGCAGGATGTTCTAATGGTTTTTGGTTTAATGATTTGGTTTACTGGTTTTTTATGCCGAAGTAACCCAGATTAAATATTCAAAATTAATTATTAAATTAATTATTCAAAAATATTTTAAACTTTGACTACGGTCTAGCCTTTTGTATTGAAAAATCATTTGGGTTTTTAACAACGTACCCAGGCTATTCACCAGGGTCACATTTTTGAATCAAGGCATTGGAATCCGTTACTATGACTGACTCACCATTTTACATACTGCAAGTTTACCGCGGGTCCGTTTAGTCGAGTCCGCTGACCTTAATTTACTATGGTAATTCTTTATATTCCCATTGCAATGGAGGGTTTCCGTAATGACTTAGTCAGGTGTCAGCTACCTTATAACTAAGAATTCGGCTATTTTGTATTTCAAAATTATTTAATTTTCGTTGTCAACGAAAATAAAATTGAAAGTTAAACTTCTACATCTAACAGCTTCAATTGTTGAGGTCCTAAGGATGCAAAAAAATTGATTTCAGTTAGATTTTAGTCAATTTCCAGAAAAAAAGAAAGTTTGCCCCTCCAGAAACGGAACGAAAATACTCCCTTGGTTCATACTGGTATATGGCAAGTTTTGAGATGGTTGTCACGTAAATGGAGTCTGTAACTGTTTAGTCGATAATATGATGAGATAGGCGTAAAAGAAAAGTTGGAGTTGCATGGCCAGTTGTGGGATTATATTGGAGTAGAAGCTATAAACTGAAGAAAGCAAAGAGAAAGTTAAAACCTAATCACTATTTCGTAGCAGTTTCTGTCACTATTATTTTGCTACGACTGTTATAATTACAAGAGAATCATTGCATCATGGTAAGATTTACACAAGTTCCAGTGTTATGTGGTAAGTTTGAAATAATTGATTGTGTAACGGATATTTTGTACCAAAGGCACAACCAGGTCAACCGATCAGAAAAATTGGATTGAAGGAAGCTATCAAAATGTGGGAAGAGAAAGGAAATAAAGCTGGTGAGGCTACTGATGTCAAATTGAATGGATGGACTCCTCCCATTGAGAAAATGGATGGATCTACCTCCATGCTCGTTAAATGCGAGTAAGTTTAGTTTCCCGAATAAAACCTTCATTTTTAAGATGGACATTACTATCTAAGACATCTGGCTGTATAAGTTGTCTAATTGATATGCAGGAAGTTGTCTTTGTCTACAAACATGATTGAAAGATTAAGCAATCTGAATTCGTTGAAGTGCATCAAAATTCTCTCTGTTGGCAGAAACTATTTGAAAAGCTTGGCAGGAGTTGTAAGAAGCTGTCACTCTATTAAATATTAATGTCAAATTTTCTTTTCGGTTTCACCTATTTATACCAACTGCGAGAAATGTTATTTATTTTCCGTTCATGGTATTAGTGTATGGTTTGTATTGCATGTTGTACGTTGTACTATCCCTACATGCACAATGCACGCGGTGTTGTGCTTATGTAATCACAGAAAATTCTACTTTCCCCTGTATAAACATTTCTACTTTCTCCTTTCACTCCAGTAAACCGAAAATATTCTTCTTCAAAATTTCTCATTTCCTGCGATTAATATGATAGGGATGAGTATTTATTAATATGCAGAGAAATTTGTTGTTTTTCATATTTACTAATTTGTAGTACCTATAAATAATAAATTTTCATAAATATAGTGTAACTCATAAATGTATAGGGTTGTGATTTTAATTTGACTTTAAATGCCAATTTATGAAATTTAGGAATCATGCGCAGATACCCTTGAAGAAATTTGGGCTTCGTATAACACGATTGAAAAGCCATCCAAAGGAGTTACGGCATGTAAAAAGCTGCGGGTTCTCTATCTGGCCAATAATTGGATTCGTGAATGGGGAGAAGTTACTCGTCTTAATGATTGTCCAAAATTAGAAGAGCTGGTTCTAGTCGGTCAGTGACCTAGATTCTAGTTTCTTATAACAATAGTAATATATAGCAATTTACAATCTATTCATGACAAATGTGCTCTTTTTCAAACGTAAAGGCAACCCTTTGGAGGAACGATTTATGACTACTAACAGTGCATCAGGAAATGCCGTTGCAGATTGGCAAAAAGAGGTGTCCAAGAAAATCCTCCATTTGAAAAAACTTGATGGGAACAATATCCTCCGTACTGATGATGCGGATTGACTAACTCAGCTTTTCCAATTTTGCATAAAATGGTCTGTGAAGCTAACTCTACTCTACAGTAGTTGCATATTTCCTAAATACATAGCAATTGTAATTTGCATGCAATGCAGCTTTGATAATTAAATCGTATTTTGTATTCCTCGTTCCCATAATACTTTTACCTTCTGATGTCCGAATTTTGATATATCTTGCGTGCGTGATAACAAGCTATACCAATTGATATGCAATTCGAAAATCATTTTCGAAAGTTGTAAAAAACAAAAGAATTCGTGAAAAGAACTCTCCGAGGTACGTACCTTATATTTTGGTTTTCTGAGGTTATCGAATATGGTAATATGTCAATGGCAATAAAATTGGTTGAAGTGACAATCGGAGAGATCGTTTTCATACTTTATTAACTGTGATAATGTATTATGTATTACACGAGTGGTATTGTAATGTAAAACTGACAATAAATTTAGGTATCGTCTCCCCATACATTTTTATTTTATCTGTACATACATATATCTGTAAATAGGTATTTTGTAACATTAAACTTAAGACTCACATCACATCATAGCATTCTTGTCCGTAGCATTAAATAGAACTAAAAGATTTACAATAGAAGGACATGTGCATTTCTTTCTATTTGGCATGGCCGTGGGAATGTAACACCTAATATGTTAATAGTAGGTGTAGGTATAGGCGGGTTATGTAATTATGTACATATAAATAAATTTTAAAGCTTACAGGTATGTGGTAGAAGCCAAGTACTTTGGTACCACAATATTATTCCATTCTTCACTGCCCACACATTCAAAAATATTTCGATTTCACATTTTGCTCAAATCTTTCTTTTCTCATAGAATTTCACAATAATAAACGATAATAATTACATTATGCTGCAATGTGGCTTGTGAATTGAATTAGCAATTAGCAGTTTAGTAATTCTGTAGAATGGGCTAATGCTAAATGTAACTTGTACATGACCGTGTGTGTATGTAGTTATTCTGTCAGATCATATTATTGTTATAAGATTCAAAAATAGCAGATGTAAATGTAACTCTAGCGTACAGTATGAGTACACAAATGTACTTGTAGCATGTACGCAACATTAATTGATATTTAAATTCTTCCCTGTTTTAGGTTCTGTATCATTTACATGACAGTCAAATCACGACGAAAGCGTTGGCCATTCAATATTGAAATTAAAACTACATTGGCTGATCATGATTTTCATCGCACCTTAAATGCTCCTGCAAGGTTTAGCTCTTTTTCTTTTAGGTCACTCAAAAAGAAGAAATAGAAGCTGTTACAAGTTAATATTAAAATATTTGTGGCAATTTGAGGTTCTCCCAATAATAGTATACTTAAGATGAGTATTGATTTCCTGCAAGTTGTAAGGCTGAAACAATTTGCATGTGGTACGCATAATTTCATGACAGTTTTTTTGGGCCTAAACTATTTAAGTACTCTCTCTAGGATGTGCTAACTATTTTATTTAAAGAATAGAAACATTTGAATGAAGCTGAATTTATTAGAATAAACTTTCTCCACAAAGATAGTTACTAGTCAGAGGTCATAGTACAATAACCCTTAAAGTAGCATATCTACTCATTGAATGAAAGTATAATGGAATGGAAGGGAAATCCAGGGTTCATTATTACCATCACTTCACTCTAGTACATTAAAAATAAAATCTATTGCAATATAGGATTATTTATCGTGTGTGTATAACATAATTATTCGCAAATGTAGCGGAAAACATAATATAGAAGATAGCATGTCATGTATCATGTACAATGTCCCATGATGGGAACTCTTCTGCATAAGTATTACAGCTTTACTTGAACGTGGCCACCTTTTATGTCTCTATTAGAGCCAACAGATTTTCCTACATGAACTACTTACCTAATCCTACGTTACGTTATTGCTTTTTCTCATCCTTGTTGCTCGTGATAAATAATTAAAATAGTGTTCCTCCTTAATGTACAATACCTATAGTTAAGTATGACTGTCTGGATCTGGACTGGATTAGAGAAAACTAAATTGCAACATGGACAACATTTGGCAAACTCTAGAATAATTATTATTACAGAGTACATCTACAATAATTCCTCTGTATCTTTAGAGAGCTACCTACTAAGCTCCCCTACTTATTTTTATTTGAAACATTTAAACCTAAGTCTACACAACCAAACTCGAATAAGTCAATTACAGCAACACGAATGAGTATAAAATTCAATGGCTAAAGGCTTATCTACCATAAGGGATCACAGAATGCCTACAACTTTGCATGAGACACTATTCTGTACAGTACTCCTAATTCGTATTTAATTAATAACTCAAAACACTCGCCTAATACTTAATTCATTACATAACATATTGAACACCTAACGCTCGCAAACGTCAAACAATTGCCTTCCATATACAGATATTAGTCACGCCAAATCACACAAACTACAGAAAACCATGCACACCTTGTGATTTGGGAATTGAAGCAATGACAATTCATTTCTACTTATTTTCTGTATAAGTAGATAAATAATACGTGAGCCTTCAAGAACTTTGTCTCACGCACATGTCTCTGTCTTCATGGAGCTATTCACTATTTATATTATTAGAACCGACTAGAGATGAGCTTCTCAATTAATATCTATTTGTTAGCTATTGTAAATACCTGAAGAAGAACAGCTCAAAAAATAGCACTACTCAAACTAATTATAACTGAAACAAAACAATCAATGTCATACAGAGATGATTGCATGACGTTTTCTCTACTTATAGAACCCAACTCAAACTTCATCTACTTTCAATGACTTAAAATGACTAACACTAAATAAATCATAAATGTATTATACTGCAGTGCATACATTAATTCTTTGCACTGATTGTTAATCCGATGTATTCATCCTTATAATAAAGCTGTAACGGAAAACTTTGACAGTACCTATACCTATGAAAATTTCAAATAGCGAGAGAACAAAAGTGTCATGTCAGGAGTTAGTAAGTCCCAACAATTGTGATTATAGTCATTCATTCAATCCTCAAACAATTTTCATATAATAATAAATACTCCCACGCTGGCGAACGAGTTAACAAAGTCAAAACAAACAATCATCTAAAGTAATATTCCCATTCAATCCATTCTCTATAAAAGTTTTCTTAGCTTGTAAGAATAAATAACCTTAACCAAACAATTCAAGCCCCGCCATAAGTTTATATCCTACCAATAGTACCCATATAAATTCCTAAATGACTACTATCCTTAAAGAATTAATATAAATACACTTACAATTACAATCTTGGGAAAATCAATGCATTTTCTTAAATGTGATATTAGGTATTATATCTGTATACCTTTGCGATGATTGTCTTTCTTTTTATAACATGTGTACTAGTGTTTATATAGTTGTGTTTGTAGTTTATTACCCTTTTCTACAGAGAGACAATAAATTGTTATTAATTATATTATATAGCAATAGTATTTACAAACCACTATCGTTAAATTATCTACAAGCTACGTTTGTCATATTAATTATTTTAACTTTAGCTTCGAAGCATATTGATGAAAGTCTATTGAAACTATTGCCCTTAGCAGATATCTCCCATGAATAATGATCTATGCTATAACAATATAACATAAACATAGTACTTAGCTAATAACAGCAAAATTCATCTCTAAGTATAACCCTTCACTTTCTATAAGTAATTGTACATTGTAATATTATGCAGTGCTATTTAGTACAACTACTATAACATTATTTCATTACATTATAATTACGACAAATAGTTCGGAGAGATTTAATAGTTAACTACCCTATTAGATCTTCTAATAATAGGATTTTTAATGGACACCTACCGGATGACTTCATTTGAGATTTACTATCTCTACATTAATTTAATAGTTTTTTTCTTTTCACTGTATATTCGGCGCATATTTCTCTTGGTAAAGAAATTAAAGGTGTCAAGTAATTAATCAAGTTAAGAAATAATACAGATATTATATAAATGACAATAATAACAAGAACTTAAATGCTATTAGCTAGCTATATAGATATTCTTGATAACAATTATAATAATAAGAATAACACATAATTGTAAAAGTGTCTTCTGACAAACTTGTGGAGTTTGGCATCTAATGAAATCATGAGTTACAATGATTAGTATCTCCCTTATTTTCCTTTGTCACTTTCCTCTATTACACTTTGTTTCACTCACAGTTTAGCTATAAAAAGTGTGTAAGAAACCTTGCATATTACACAGGTTCACTTCATCATATTATTTAGTTCATAACATCCTTTTCTGACGTCTAGTCTGGTTTTCTTTTCATATATATCTTTTTTAAATAATGTTTTGGAGTTTTATTTTATGTTTACGTATTATCGTAAAATAGAATAATTTCATTTTAATATAAGTTCTAACGACTGAGAAGGGAACAGCATAATATAGAAAACTTTTGATATTTTCCTTAGCACAAGTTGAGAACTTTCACTTTGCATTAAATATTTATAGTATTTAATATGTTTTGTGTTAGTAGATAGGTAGTAATAATGGTTCAGTTGAAACATAATAATAGCCGAGTACTAGCTCTTTGTCTTTACTTATTTACTATAAAGTTGTCGGTGTTTTTCATGCATGATGAGTGCTTGAGATCAGATTCATTATTGATAAGAAATCCACGATTTCGTTATTACTAATCCATGACTCTCATTTTAATTAGGATGTCCAGTCCTGCTCTGGTCTATTCAGTTCAGGACTGAATTAAGGAAAAACATAGAAGGTAGGGTTTACCTTATAAGTAGTTTCCTGTTATAGTTAGATATATAATATGTATAGGTTATAGTATATAATAAGGAATAATTTGTATTTAAATATGTAATAAACGAAATATTGTGTAGCTCTATTAATATAAAGAGAGTTTTGATATAATTATTATATTCTTAGTATCTGTTTAAATCATAATAGCTTAAGGTATCACCCCTTACTCTGCCTATGTAATTACACGCTACGAACAGATACTTAAATACTTAAACAGATAATTGACACATTTTCATTATCCTACTGCTTCATTGTCTTTGTCTACAAGACTCGATATACACACTACATTGTTTTAACCGAGTAATGGACACTGCACTAAAAATTACTGAATGCGAATGACTTTATTTTCTTCTCAACTGGAGAAAGTTGTACTACGTTTCAAAGATGGTGAAAGGAAATTTTCCGTTGAAAAATAGCATCCGCTATCAAGTGTCCTTCTTGATTGCAGCTTTTTTAGGTATAGGATTGTTACGTACAGGACTAGGAGGACAATTAAAAAATCCAAAACTGCCGGAAGTTGGAATACCTAGAATTTTGTTTTTCTTAGTTATTTCACAGGGTTCTGGCGGTCGGTGAGATTTCATGTGAGCACTGCGACTTTTCACTTTGTTAAAAATCCTGGAAAAGTAATCATTAGAATCGCATTAAAACTCACACAATAATTTACATTAAGGTAACATATAGAATTTTGAATACTGTTGCAAATGATAATACATATAACAATCTCGGTAGCATAACAAATGACAAGTAAAATAATGTGCTGTGACGTGTAATGCAAAGTGCAAACACAATGTGTTTCGAATGAGCTAGCACACTCAAGCAAAACTTTTTAGCACACTTAATCATTATTTGACACTCAAAGGCTCAAAAGGGCAAATAGCAATAATAGCTATGCAAAAACCCTGACTAATGATAAACATACAATAAATGTATAGAGATCATGCTAAATAAAGATGCCAAAACGGGTGGAAGTAAATAAATAAACGAAATAAAAGGACAACCACACAAAAACAAACAGATACGCCAAAAATAATAATTTACCTTAAGTAAAACTGAAACAATATGTATGATATTTGAGATTCTTCTAGCCATTTTTAAGAGTAAATCAAAAGTCCGGCAAATCATTGCTACACACAAATAAATCCGTACTGAAACTGAAGCCCTAAATAAAATAAAATAAATTAAAATAGACATTCACTTACTTCCCGCACACTTTACATGGGAACTCCTCATTAGAAGCATGACCACTTGTAATATCACTAATTGGACTGGAGGTATCAGGGACTCTTGAATTTACCTAACAATTTATAACGAAGCTCATTACACAAATGAATGAGTAGATTACATACATTGTGAAGAAGGTTGGAAGCTTAATACAACTTAGTACATTACTTTACACAGTACAAATTCAATACAATCAACTCATCTCATCAAATCCAACAATAATAATAATTGTGTGTGTAGGTTGTGTCAAGTGTGTATAGTTAGTGAGATATAGACAGATAGTAAGGCACAGTAGGTAAGTAAGTAAAGGTGTAGTAATACGTGTACAGTATATGTAGAAGAGTACGGCACAGTCCATTTAGTACTATACATTAAGATTATGTAATAAACGCTTTTGTCTTGGCATGGGGTGGAGTGTTATTATTATTATCGTGGACAAGTGAAGTGGAGTGGAGAGCTCTATAATAAGCACAGTCCCCTAATGACTGTTCTACAAATAACGTCAACGTAAAGGGGGAAAGTTAACAAACCTTGTTGCGTTTTGGTTCGGTGATGTCCAAACTTGGAGTTGTCTGTGTAGACACCACTCGGGCATTTGGTTGTGGCGGAGGCACATTTTTCAGCAAATCTATAGTGAAAGCAGCATCTCGTTTCTTCCACACGTTTCGAACTCGCTCATACTCATTAGCACAGACTTTCTTCCAGAGCTGATAGAAAATTACACACTCTTCACTATTCTTGCTGCGAACTTCTTTGGCCACTTGAATAAAATCCTTGCCGTGTCGAAGTAAAGCGTCTTGGAAAGCGTGAATTTCCACTCGGGACCATTTTTCTTTCTCTTGGTACTTGTACCGCTTGAGAAACAATGGGAGCGGCGGCTCTCGATTCATCAACAGGATTATCGCCGACTAAATTAAGCACGTAATACATATTCATTATTCCATCATTTTCCTTTTCTTCGCTTTTACATACATTTTTCATGCACGATGAGAATCTACACTCATAAATATAGTACACTATCTACACATACACACATATACTTGAGTACCTATACACAAAAACATGCTTTATCTCACAGATTTTATACAGCCTCGTAAATAACCGATACGATTTTGTTACATGTAATTGCCATAATACACATATAATGGAATAAAAAATTACTGCGAATAAAAAAGACAAAATTATATTAGCTACAGTCACAGTAACTGTTCCAACATGTATAACTTCAGTATCAAATCAACTCGCAGTAGCATAAAACGAAATTGAAATTGTATTGGAACAACAGAGTAGAACGACCAAGTAAAGATTGCTATAGGAAAGCATGCGAGTTAAACGAGTTCATATCTATTTTATTTAGATACTACTAAAATTGTGTATAGGCACATAATATAGATATACCTACTCTTATGACATGACTTGCATTGAATATTGAAACATGCTATAAGGCTGTTCAATTTCAGTTCAGTTAGGTACTTACATTAATATCACCGTGACAAAGGCTAAGGAGATGAAGGGCATATTCTTTATTCCTCCCACCACCGGGTATGGCAGAGCAGCACGCGAACTCCAGATATTTATCAACTGAAACCATCAAATGAAACAACCTTTTTATGAAACAATCTGTTTCGGCTCAGTAAACTACAATAATGCAACATAGCACACATTTTTGAAAATGGCCTACATCAAACTTACAACTGTTTGTTGTAGGCACTCCTACTACCGAATTTAATTCATATCTTTCATGAGCTATTATATTTTGTATTATACATACTTGTTCTACATGAAGTTTTGTACAATGAAAGCTTTGAATCCTTTATATCGTTATATATACAATACTTTTCATAAAACACCTACCTACTACCTACGTATTGCAAAAATGAACAATGACGACTGCCATGCCACGTCATTTTCTGTAGCACAGTAATGGTAGTAAATACATACATGCAAGCGAATAATGTTTTAGTAACTTTGTCATACTTTGCAATTACAATATTCTTGAAAGACTTCATGTTCTGTAACAGTCTGTCCAGTTGTTCATGTCAAACTATAAAATTGCATTTTATGTATTAAGATAAAGATAGTTCAGCTACAAATAGTTTCCCTTAACCTAATTTTGATCCTAAGTAGAAGTCTAATATACGATGGAAAGGAAAGTCAGAATGTGATCCATAGTTCAATTTGATTACAGCTGTATATTATTTGGTACCTTCTTCAGATGTACAAAAGTCCATAACTCCAGGCTCCCACAATCGGTCTTCTCGCTCTGTTTCGGTGACTTTATTGCCTTTGTCACTACTCCTGCACGTTGGCAGTGAAGCTTGAAAATTTAGACCAATGTTAATTCTAGGTTGCTCTTTTTTCGTGTCGTCCACATGTGACAATTTTGGAGAGAAGGTCCAGTACAATCCTGGAGCTGAGCGCACCGGGCTGAGAATCGGGTACGGGGTGAACTGAGAATTGCTGGAGGAAGAATGCGTCGTCTGAGGTCTTAAATTTGAAGCGAAAGTGTTTCGGAGTTGTTTTCTCTTTGTCAATTTAATACACGGACTGCTCGGGACACTACAAAAGAAAAAATGCCTGAAGATAATGTAATCCACTGCCTGTACTGTAATACGTAATCTTATTACATAGCAGAGCCAGTATTCCATTACTCTGCAAAATTGCATTGCTTGGATTTCAGCTCCTATCACATTACACACATCAAATTATATAAAATGCCTACTTTGATCGTTCTTTCTTTTCATTTGACCAGGATTTCCCTTCTACTGCTCATAGTGCACTTCAGTGGCAATAATAACAAAGTTGTTCAATAAAGGTTAAGCCATGCTTAATAATACAGTCTGTTATGTACTCCATTCTCTCTCTCTCTCTCTCTCTCTCTCTCTCTCTCTACGAACGAAAGACTATTATATGTAGTTATTATACTAACTACGAACAAAAGTGATATACAAACTCTGAGTGAGATAGTCGGTATTTATTCAAGGAGAGAATGCAGGAGAGAGAGAGCACCTTTATAGTTTGGCTATAAGTTAGGTTCAATCTACAATAAGTCCATGATAGGAAGGAAGAGATGGGGAAACAAAAGAGGAAGGAACAATAGATAGAGGTAGGTAGAGTTGGGATGTTTCGACTTGGTCTCTTACCTGTTAGGACTAAGAAAAACATCCTCCTCGACTGAAGAACAATCCATTCGAGATGGCTCATTAACTTTCAATTCTTTCATGGACTGTAGTGAATCTTCTGCGCTTGAACTGCCAAGGCTAGGTGAGCTGGATGGGGTCAGGATATTCAAGTCTGAAGAACTTCCTCCGCTATGATTCCTCGCCTTGACACTTCCGAAATGGCCAATATTCGCATTTGAAGTTGTGTTTGATATGGGATTGGGAGTCGTTATCGTCGTAGTCAAAGTACCAGAACCATTACAGCCCAGAGACAAGTTTGGATTCACTAAGATGTTCAATTTATTGCTGAGAATGGTATTTGCATTGCTGCTGCCATTACTGGTAAGCGTAGTAGAGCTCGTAGTTGCAATTGAAGGAGAGGCCGAAGAAGAAGACGCCGTGGAACTCGTCGAATTCGTGTCCACAGCTTCCGCACTGCTTAAATTTGTACCAGAACAGGTCATCAAAGTATTTGCCACATTGGCCGTAGTGTGAGTTTCAAAAGGAAATACGACATTTGTTGCAGGAGCCGTTGGGAATGGGAAAAGTGGAGATTGGAGAGCGTTATGGCTTTCTAAGCTGGCTGGAGGTGTTGGGTAGATGAAAGATGGCGAGTCTTGAGAATTCAGAGTAGGAGACTGGGGTGTTGGGGAAGTATAGAAAACGGGATCCAACGGCGGTCTGCAATCCCATTCATTAAACAAAAAGTAAAACATGGTCAATAAAGGTCACACGTAAGCCATTCCCAATAACAAATGATCTCAAAACAAGTTAGCTCCTTACAACGGGGTGAATGGGTTGCCACCATTTGAAGAGGTCGACGAAGCCTTGCTGAAATTATCCGAATTAGAATTCGTACTGAAGAGGGAATTAAGCCTGGAGTTAACAGAGTCAACTCCAGCGCTTGTCGCTGCCCAACTCCACTCAGGTGCCAGTTGCTCATTCTCGGATCCAGTCGTTCCACTTAGAATAGACTCGTCGATCCCATTGAAAAAAGAATCAGGACAAATGCTCGAAACCTGTAAAGTCACAAACAGAAAGACTCATGACAATATGACAACGATTATGATATGATCCTCCATTCCATTTCCTCTTCCTGTCGAAATTCTCTTTTCATTTCATCTCTATACTCTCTCTCTACGCACACAAAAAGAGATAACTCAGCAGTCACATCACAAAAAGGAAAGTCTTCTTTCTATCCGCCTAAGTACTTTTCTCCGTTTCGTCCAGGTTTTGAACTACAAAAGCATCTTTCATCCTCTACATATGTGCATTTACCTAGGTATGCATTGTGTATCGGGCTAGAATGAATAACTTGATATACATCGTCACTCACCTTATTGAAAACTTCTTCCTCCATAAGCAGATAGTCTGTGTTATCTTCCCCATAGACGAATTGAAATGTTTGAGGGGCTGTTTGAGCATTATTCTGACTTTGGGAAGTGGTGAATGTAGGACTCAAGCTCACTGCCAATGGATTACCCTGTTGTAGGTTGATGCTCAGACTATCCTGAGTTTGAACCTCCGCTTGGCTTTCCAAAAATCCGTTTTGGCTTTCAGACGATGCTACTTGATTTCCAGAGCTGACGACACTCTTCTCTACCCCTCCTCCTTCAACAACACAAACATAAACATTTGACAATTCTCAATCATACACACAATCCCCCCAAATGGAAATATTGTTTCATCATTGGATCACCTCTTTGCACTACAATGCACACTCCAAATCCAACTTCAAACCCTATTTATCTTTCCAAATACAGCCAACCTACATTTCATTCTATCACCATACCTTACGTAGGTATATTTGTAAATATTCACTGAACACATCTCTGCTTCACTTTACTTTGTGCAATTCACCGTTACTATACTACTCATACCCATATTACCCACGCAAATAATGTAACTACTCAACTAGCATCATCGTTTTATCCTGGGGAATGAGTAACACAAATAAATAATTTGCAGTGTTACCTCAACTGAATTCATTCATGAATTTTCAAACTGCACTGGTGAAAACTGGTTTATCTATAGGCGTGTCTTACATATATTGTGCATATATTTATAAATACAGTATAGACAGAAAAAACAATTTCTCCGCATGGTCTGTAATATGTAGCATGTAACATTTATGTCAGGTAACTCACCTTGTATATTTATGGTATTACGTTTTTGAATAATTTTTTCTTCGATAAGAGCTCTCACGCTGACACTAGCTGTTTGCAACGGCGTGCTGGAAGATTCTTTGCTAGATTGATCCTTCTTCTTTCCGTCAGCATCCTATAATTTACAAAATCAGCATTATGTATACAATACAATTCAGAACACAAGAGTTTACACATGAACAGACTTCAGCCTAGATGAACTCACCTATGAAATTGCATGCACTGCATGTAGATACACTACTACTACTCGAATTATCCCATAAATATTAGCTACAACGGACTGAATAGAGTAAATATATATATTTATACAATATACAAGTACAGTAATGTGGTATCTGTCGACAAGCAATCTGCGTGCCGTTCTGCTTTGAACATACAAAGAATGGTCTAGATTGAGAGGAGAGGGAGTCATTGATTGATTGCACACTGATTGACTGACCTTCTTGAAATATCCTCCATGGAGCCTCATGTGTCCATTTAGTGCAGGAGTGTTCTTAAAGCGACGACAGCAAATGGTGCATTCGACAGGCTTTTCCTCACTCCCAGATTTACTACCATCTTCTCCTGCCGGTTCAAATTTTACGGTCAGAGTGGCAGATGCGGCTGCAGCATTCGAACCGCTTTTGGATTTCTTGCTGGAAACTTTCGTCGAAGACTTGGTCGCAGTTGAGCTACTTTCTTCCTGGGCTTGCTGTATAATCTGATGAATCAATTCAAGCTGTTCTTTCAACAGAGTTGGGGTTGGAGAGGATGAGATTGCAGTGATTATTGGACTTGATGGACATTTTCCACCTCCAGCAGCCACTACGGAGACTGATTCACTATTTCCACCGGTCGCCACACACTTGCTCATCTACAAAGTAATTCAATCACCATACAATAAGTCCACTTTCTCAAACCCTCCACATTTATTCCACTTAAGACAGCATCAAAAATTGTCCATTGTTACTCAAGATTCCAGTCTCTTTCCCCCTCTAATATCAATTCTCGGACACGGGCGCAAAATTTCAATACAGACACAATATTAACTCTTATAAAACTAATCCTATGTCAAAAAACAATATTTTCTAGTTATTGAATGATTTTCGGAATTGAAAGTTTGTTCTGGAAGCTAATGTCTTCTTTACCTGAGTTTTCTCTGAAGAATAACATAGGGAACAAACAGAGAGTTAACTTGGGCCATCGACAACTTTATTATTCCCACGTAAGAACACCTTGAATTGAAGGATACATCCTTAGCCTACGTAGACAGTCGGACAAGTCAACCAAACTACCTCAATCCTCTTAACGAATAGAAATAAAGAAAATTGTCCAGTCGGTCATGTGCGGCTGACTCCGACTTGTCTTCGACAGACCAGAGGACCAGTCCACTCCAAGTCGACTGGAATTTCCTTTACTTACATGGCATACTGAACAAATGTCTCTTCATACACAAATCAGGTTGAACCAAACGAGAAAACGACCTAGTGTGGAGCTGTCTATTCATTTCTACCTATTTATATGTCCAGTCCCAGTATATAGTCGATATAGATAATATAGGTCATGAAATACTTATTATTATGTTCCTAACTGATTGCGGACTTGTGGAGGTTACCTCTTCACTTGGTTAATAAGAAATGGATGTATTAACTGAAATAACCCACGTTCTATGTACATGTAAAAGCATTGCATAACATGCAATCGACGAAATGCTATACGTAGCATTCAGTCTAAAATTGACAGTCAGTCGTCCAATTCCATTCACGACGACACATTTATTATCTGTAACATTAAATTAACGGGGGAAACTGTAGTTTACGAAGGTATTTAACATTCAGATTTCTCATTCTAATAGCTAGTAAGTACGCAGCAGTGGAGATAAAACCCACATCTTATTGAATTATATTTATGGGCTAATGATAGTTAAAGAGTAGGCATACTTCTAACCTAATGGCTATATTTACAGGCAACGCAATCCAATCTTAGTATTTTACACCATTCAGTCTGAATTAAAGTTGTAACTGATCATGATCTGACTTCTGGTTTTCCCAAGATATCTTCACCCGTCTCTCTATTTGATTGCCTTAAGGCCAAAGTCAATACACTTCATCTCAAAGATATAAATCAACCAACACCACCAGGAGGATTATGAATAGCAAACTAAACTAAGCAAACTCTGACTTTCCCCTATCTAATCTCCACCGAACAGTCAACATCCAATCCTCTAAGACAACTTTAAAGCAAGGTCGTCTAATCTATAATGCTCTGCTAATATAGACAGTTTTGCGGACTCCAGACTATTAAGATTAAATGTGGATAAGTAAACAAGGCCGTATTGAGGAAAGCTCTTTGGGGATTTTTACTCGCATATTTTCAAATTAAGATAGAAGGGATCTAAAGGGGATGGGCACAAACTCAACTGTCTACAAATATTATGACAAAGCTACGATTTACTATCCTTAATGGACACAGGATACACCTTGCCTTCGGGGAACTTATTTAATGGAAACTCAATACTGGTAAATAACAGTCTTGCATAAAATATTATGCAAAAATAGAGTTTCGTATCTAAAGCAGATATTATTGTATAAATAACGTATAATGACTATCTATCTCTGTGTACGTTATTATTTATCTACGCTATTATTACTATGTACCTATGTTTGCAAATCAACCAAATCAAACACATTTAAACGCTTGGAACTATATACAGCAGCCAACAACCGTGAATTAACTCTAAATTCGCCATTATCCTACTTAAACAAATAGACCCATTCGACTAATAACATTTTGTTGTTCTATAATCAATCTATAAATATTCATGAAAAACATTTCTACTATTCCTAACCAAAACCCTTGCATTCAGACTTTAGACTAGACGGTTTATATTTCAAACAACTTTGAACAAACGAACGAAACTGTTGCATATTGCATCAAAGCACAATATAATTTCGACAATTCCATTAAAATATTGCCTGGCACAACTATCTGTAAACGTTTAGCTTTCGTATGCCTATTAAAATATCTGGCAATCTGTTTTTAATGGGTTTTCATTTTTTTGATGATATATAGATTCTATACATCCTTTCAACTCTCATCGTCTCAACCTCCAATTTATCGTGTATAGTGATATTTAGCTATTTGGCTAGGACGAACAATTTCCAAACAATTTAACTGGGAACTAATAATATAAAATGGTTCTTTGCAAAATGGACGTCTCATATAAAATGCATGTACGTAATTTTGTACATGGAAAATCATTTTGCTCTAATTGTGTTGCTAGTACTGTATAGACACTTCACCTAGTTAATACAAAAAGTTTCCCTATTTAGTACCCATTCAATTTAACGACATGCTCAATTTCAAAATCAATATGGAGCAGTGTCACCCACACTAGCAATTAACTTGAACAGTAGGTAATAGGGTAACTATTACACAAGGAACGGTTTCCTATCGATTCGGATATGCAGACACTTACAATAATAACAGGAATACAATAGAAAACACAAGCTCCAAGTTTCAAAACTGTTATTATAGGAGTATGACACATGCTTATAGCTATACCTAGTTTTATATAATTGGTTAGGCAGTTTATTTTATGAGGTCTGTGTACAAACAAGAAATTGTATAGAGTGTAAGAATGTTTTTATGGTATAGAAAGAGTATGGCAGGATCAACAACTTTTTAAAAGATTATAATTTCCCGTGTTAAAGAGTAAATGTGATATAACACGGTTTTTGATCCATAATATAAAAATAAGTAGTCCAGATGGAAGGGGAAACATAAAATGTAGCCACAGTTGAATGGATGTCAAAATCAGGAAACATACCTCGCTTTCATTAGTTGCCCAGTTGGAACCATAAGAGTTTGCCGATCCACTTTGATGGCGTTTATTGACAGCACCAGGGGTCAGAGTCACAACGGCATTACCAGCGTTTGAAGCCCGCTGAGTCAACAGTTGATGAAGTTGACTTTGACTGGCTGAGCGTATGTGTACTTGTGCATTGTTCAATTTCAAATCTTCTTTTGGACTAGAAATAACAGCAGTGGTGCTACCAATCATGTTATTCCCGTCACCAGCATCCTCAATCTCAACCTTAATCTGGTGCTTTTCTTCCAGGGAGGCCCCTTCGATTTCAACTTCCATTTGCAAAGGTGTTCCAAAACTAGTGTCCAACAGATTTGTGTCAATGCCAAGAACGCTGCTGCAACTTACGACATCTCCTTCCAAAATGCTTTCTCCATTCACGACAATATTTTCGGCAACGAGAGGAAGAGTCACACCAGAAGTTGCAACCGGAGGGAGAGATAAAGACGACGTCTGAATCTGAACAGTGTGACTGTGAGGTTGATTGCGAGCTTGTACTTGTGTATGGACTTGTCCCACATGAGTGCCCGCTAATGAGGAAACAGTTACAGACGCATCTGAAGGAGTTGGAGCAATTGTCAGTGTCGCCAATGCTTCATGGCCATGCCTACTCTCAATATGACGTCTCAGAGAACGGGCGTCACAATAAGATTTCCCGCATCCTTTCGCTGTGCACTCAAAAGGCTTTTTATTCCGATGAGTCAACATGTGACCATTTAAATGATCTTGTCTTTTGAATGCCTTTCCACACATTGAACACGCGTGCTTTCTCTCGTCACTGTGTGTCAACTTGTGTTTTGTTAACGCCGAGGCGTTGCTGAATATTTTCCCACAGATCTGAAACACAAATCAATTTATTTTCATATCTCATTTAATTTATGTCACTTCATGCTCTAACACTCTCGTACTACATACAATTTGACACTACAAATGTTTGCTATATTATATAGTCAGTACAAGAGGAATATACTTTATCAATTTGCAATTTGCAACCAAAATAAATCTCATAGGGATTTTATTTAAATTTCTTGCACCACAAATAAATCGTCCTTCACAGTTAAGTAGTCGAAATCAAAATCATCAATCTCGAAAAAAGAGAAAGCAGAGAGAGCTGAAGTGAATCTTGGAAATAAGATAATTTGAGACATTTCGAATAATACGAGGAAACTTTCAACATACTTATCCAAAGTTTCTCTCTCCCTCTATAACACTTTCAAGCTTGAAAAGACATCTTTGTCCTATAGACTGAATGAAAACTTTCTCCTCATTTTAATCAAATTAAACTCTCTCCACTTCAAAGGAGTTCTCTCGACAAGTTACGTCCTTATTTTGCATCTAAACTAACTAATACTTTCTTTATGACTAAGTAACCTATCAGATGGATCTATCTACAGCTACATCCATCTCCACTTACACCCTGTTCTCCTCTTTCACATTCTGTTTAGTATGATTAAAACTATTTCTATACATACATAATGCTCTCCTTTCTCTTCAAATATGTTAAACTATTTTCCTAACTTATTGTCAACCTTTCACTAGACACAAAACCACGACCACAGTCCTTATATCAACTTTACCCTTTCCGTTTTTACTAGTGTAACTTTTTAAATCAAAGTCCAATTACAAACATATATCTGTAACTAAGTACTCCCCAAATATTCCAAACGTCAATCCTTTCTCTTATTATTCACTCACTAAAAGAAGTAATTACTCTTCAAGACATCCACCTTTCCCAATTACGTCCACCTTCAACTTACAATCCACCAATAAACTAATCCTTAATTCTAAAGTTGGAAAATAATTGGCCCAATTATTTAAATTCCATACCCAACGACTATATCGCTTGTTTTACTGCAATCTTCCCGAGGGGCTTCCACTCCCCAATCCATACATTTAAAACAGGAAATCGATTTGTTCCAAACTTTACTTGTAACTACTTATCACTTTAAATAAGCCTAAAAATCATAATGGCTCTTAATTGTGATGATTAGCAATTTTCAGGACTTAAGAAATACAGAAAACAGAAATACTTAATATAATTAATAGGGATTAAAAGAAAACTTTTATAATCACATCGAGTTCATGCTTCCATGTTGTTAATTATTTCGACTTAACATTTAATGTTCTCAGCGACAGTATTATAAGTAAACTTCAACGTGTACCCTGCAGACTGTAACTAGCACTATAAAAACTTAAACTAACACATCTATTTGAATTTAGTACATCAAGTCATCCGATTATATACAATGGTTGACTGATTGTGAGCAACTCGTGGCTAATAAGTTAATAAGATACTCAAAACGTCTGAAAATAAAGTTTCTGTGTACTCTTTTAAGTCTATACATAATTATATAACTAACACGCAGAACATAGTAAACTATAAACTGTTGAAAAGCAAAGGCAAGTTAAGCCAATGCAAATGGCTTCATTCACTTTTCTCCCCTAGTCTGTCATCATGCATGCATTTGTTGTCATTTCATTGCATTCGCAGCTTCCAATAAAAGTGTACCAACATGTAATCTCAATATTGCACCTTATAGTAGGATTAGAATCATATTATGACTATAAAACACTTATACAACAGCATTACAAGTAAGTCAAATTTCCCTTATAGGTAGACGACGTATGAATATTTTCATCGTTAGTATACTCAGACGACTGTACTTGTTTATAAATTGTATGACTTGGAATATCTCATAAAAATGCATCAAACAGAAAGGCCTATAAGCAATAATATAAACTCATCATGATGATCTATAAAAATAAGTCTCTTATCACTCACAGCACACCGTTGCGGTCCTTGGCGATTTGGGGATGCATTTTTCGGTCGATGTTTCTTCTGCGGGGAATCAATACTGTTAGGTTGCGTCTTGCTGTTCGTCGTCGTCGTTGTTGTCGAAGTAGAAGTCGTCGCCGTTGTTGTTGATGTCGTATTTCCTATAGTAATGTTGTTGAGACCATTAGGACTGGTTGTCTCGTCGCTGGAGAAGACCCCTGAGCAAAGAAAGAAATAAGCAAATCATTCTCGTTATACGAATTCTCAATTCAGATGAAATTATTATTAACGATCTAAATTACTCTAGTTCCCGAGGCGGAGAAGAGAATGTTCAATTTCACAGGAAATTACAGAACGGAAAAAGGGACAGAATGAAAGTGGGAGTGTGAGAAAGAAGCAAGGCTCGTTTAACAATTTTTACGTTTTGGTTGAGACTTGGAATGGAACGAACGAAAATCGAGATGATGGAAATAAAACGCACGCACAAAACTACTCATTACTACTTAATGCCTTACTATACATACCTAAAATACTTTTCATAGTTAGTTGATTGATAGCGAATAACCTGCAGTACTAATGCTGATTGCTGAATAATATCCTCAACTCTGAACTATAAATAAAATACATATAAGAACAAAAAAACACATTTACATACGAAGAAAATTACAATCTATGTTGCTGAATGATATTAATTCAAAATGGAAAACAGGCCAACAAATGTTGCAAGATTCATGTTAAACATAAACATTAGTATAAAATGAATAAATGGTTTGCTCCGTAAAAGCAGCTCTCGTTTTAATTGCAAACTGTGTGAAATCGCAAATGTGTCGGAACAAAGTATAAATACAATATATTTGTACGGATATGTATAGTATAAAAAATAGATGAATAGAAAGGACAGATTTAATTATAGCGTAAAAGCGTCTGTATATAACAACGCACTTAATTTAGGCAGATTTCAAGGAAAAGACTTGACATGAAACGAGTTATCGCGTACATGTAAAAGAAACTATAGATATACCAATTGATAAATATTTCGCTAGTTTTCTGTGCTACATGGGTAACAATTGACTTTAAATCTATTAATAACTAGACGCAATTTGCTTGAAAGCTATGTACTACACCCAATATGCTATCTGTAACGTTATCTACGACTACCACTAAACGAAAGATAAGTAGTCTTTCTACTTTATAAATAATAAGAGTGTGACAATGACTGAACTGAGAGAATGTTTTCAGATCTGGGTGCCTATTATGCCATGTGTCTATATGCATATCTTTACTAGTGGCTTTCCTACACAAAAAAGTTAGCCTTGGCTCAGACGTTCAAACAGTCTTTATTCTTGACAAGAAGACAAGTAAAGTAAACCAAACCAAACCTGCATTGGTTTAAAATTTCATTAAATTTTCCTAACCAATCGTTCGTGAAAAGATCAAAGTTCGGGAATTCCATTTCAAAGTCCTTATCCAACAGCGGCTCACTGAATTTATAGTTCTATTCATCGTCATTGCATATATCAAAAGGCAACTCCTAGATAAAGTACCTCACGGTAACTTAAGTTCACTATTTTTACGACAGGTTATACCTTTATACTATATTTATTCACATACTTATGAGCCTCAGAAAAGTAGAACATCTAAAAATCATACTTAGATGGTACTTTGATTTCCCTTAGATGAAAGTTACATTTTCTTTGATTTCTTCATGACTTTCGGCAAATGTAACCACAAGAAGCAGAAAACTGTATACACCCGTTGTAAGTATGTAGTATATCAGTATATAACTAGCCCAATAGTAGCAAATGGGTTGAAATTATAATTAAATCCATTAGGAAAAGATGTAAACCACCTCTAACTAGATTGGCACATTTTATTTTTGTTGAACCTTACACGAGTAATTAAGACCAGATGCAATGCAACCCATAAATTCCTACTTCTACATACGCAATGATACCACGTAATGTCAATTACGTCATTTATGTTAATCTATCAAAGTCGCTCTGTCAAAAATACTCTCGTCACGAGGCACGAAAATAAGTTTCTTGAAACTTTTAAATCCCTTTGGTAATGCATCTAGATGCACTAGTTGACCCTATATAATTAAAAAGAATTGCGGCAAGGATAGGGAAAGGAATGTGTAAATTACATTACATCTGCAAAAAAATAACAAAACCACATTCTCTAAAAAAATATTATATCTGGGTAGAAGTGCAGAGCTATCTATAGCAATAGGAATGTGTATGGTACATGAAATTGCACTTTCAATTAGTTTGCTCATGTATTGAGATGGTACATTGGACAATTGTTTTCAACCGCAGCACTCTGAACTATATCATCTTGAAAAACTTTTAAAACTGCATTCTGAAAAGTTGACAATGTACACAAATAGTTTGTAAAAATGATAAAGTTTGTTAAAAGTGAGTCCACTCTATGGACCTTGACTACTGGACTGTTCTAGGAAAAGCAACAATACGAAAAGTATGTTTCTGTATTTACTTGACTCGTACTATAATGTAGTAAGTAAGCCGTATTGTGTGTATGTACTATTGGTAAGAATACATTCATCTGTCGACCAAAAGCAAACGAATTCAACAGCAGGCCACAGAAAAGTTGCAGAAATTGTATAGATGGTTGTATAGGCAAGGATTTTGTAGAGCAGTATGAGACAAAGGGAGATACTGGTGTAGTTGAGGAGAGTAGTACATCACAGATATTATACGAGAAAAGCAACTGCTGACTCCAAAGAAAAACATCACGTTTACTTTAGTTGAGTCGAAGATAGAATTGCACGACAAGCACGTTCCCCAATTCCCAAAACAGAGGAAATCGGGAAATGGAGAAAAATGGGTTATGCTATGTATGTATTTCTATATCTGTGTGATGTGATGGTTGAAAAGCTCCCACAAGAATTTTATTAAGTCCAACCAGGCCAGCCGAAACCGTAACCAAAAGAGTAGGAAACCAAGTAAGATATTTTTATATTGAATCTTTTGAGAAGGTCTATGGCATTAGTTGATATAGCGAGAGAAGGAAGACAAGTCAATGGCTCAACTTGTTTTTCCCGTAAGGAATTGACTTGCTCGCTTTCTCCTTACTACATTATAGTATTTCTTCAAATAATGTTTTTCCTTCACTTTGTTATGTAATGTCATGCTTCCTTACGTTATGCTACATTTCCTTACATTACATTACATATTCTTCTGTCATTATTTATTACGACAAAGACCAGATGAAACGAGACGAGAAACTATTCACTCATGGAGCAAGAGAGAGAGAGAGAAAGAAAGCAGAGAAAAATGTAGACATTCTTAAAGTCTTTTTATTTTCAATATTTCTATGAGAATTCTCTTGTCTTGTCTCATATTATTACTTTTACATTGCTCATACTTACATACACCTACTACCTACACTTCAGTGAAGCCTTATACTTATATACTAGCATGGAATGGCATGACTAGTGTTCTCTGTAGTTTTGTCTCAACTTAGCTCTTTCTCGTCACGTCACGTCACCTTACGTCAGTTCATGTCACAAAAACTTTTAAGCAAAAGTTCGGGTAATAAAAAATGCAAAAAACCTATCTCCCAAGAAATTCTGACAAAAACAAAGAAACTGTACATCCCCTTTTCATTTCAGCTGGGTTTCATTCCTCAGGCTTAAAGCGTTAGATTGGACGACATTCCATAGTTGAAAAGCATTTCAAAAGAGAGTGACCCCTTTGAAATTGGGGTGAGCAAAGAATGTATGTAACTATGTACATACGAAATTCCCATTATACAGTAGATGCGATGCAAATTCTGTAATTGTAACATGGGAGTTGAGTTCGATTGGAGTTCGTGCACTCCGACAACAAAAAGAGCATTGTTCTTGTTTTAAAATCAAAGAATAGAAACAGCACTCTGTCGCCATCACCCAAGCCAACCAAATAAATTTTATCATCAGTAAAGAACTCTTAAACAGCCATCCGGCCTTAACTCTAATTTACCTACTAGATAATTCTCTTAGCTAAATACTCTTATTAACGTCTATAGTCTTTCCTTGTCTAAAATCTTTTATTTTGCCGTCTAATCTGTAATGCATTAAAAATACATACATATTTACGTGGCAAATACATAAATATATATATTTAGTTGAAGTAGTAATTTCATTTTAGGTAAACTGAATTTACTTTGCGTTTACATGCTTTCGTGCAGATGCATAGCATTCTGCCATCACATCACTACTTATAAAGTGATTACAGTCTTTCTATATGCATAATATCTCTACTTTTCAAAACCAAGCACAACAACCTACACGCACTGAGAAGTTGAGTAGATTACACTGACACAGCAAGTACAGCACTTGAAATGTATTGTAGGAAACCCAACATTACAAGGTGCTCTTGTGTTCTGCTGCAGAGCAGCACAGACGAAAAATTCTTTTCTGAAAAAAATTTGGCAAACATTTGGCAGAGCAACTACGGCTGTAGCCTTCTGTTTTCCACTTGCTACGGATTTGATTGCTTTAGTGTGAGTTACATTGCATTTTACATTACATTAGAGCAAAGGAAAATAAAGTAAGGACTTGGTCGAAGGAAGCCCACGATATAAAACCATTAGGCACCCTACGACTTACTACAGACACTACCAACCAACACTAACAACAAGTCAGCTCATATGCCTATACAAAACGTCTTCAAGTGAGCCAACCACAAGACAATGACAAAACACTTTAATCACCGCCATGCCATCCCGGTCCCATACTCTCTCATTCCTCAACACCATTTCCTTTCCACTCCATTCTTACTTTTCTTACAGGGTGACTTTTTCAACCACTACGTACTACTAAACACTCTCCTCCATTCATAATCATAATCAAACCTATGATACTACATCCACATTAACATAAACACAACCTCAAATTTACATGTAAAAACCTATTTATTATATATCATAAAAATATTGTAACAAACTATAACTAATGTAAAGACATTTAAATAATGCATGATAATAATCTAAAATCACTATTTTATTATGATTTCGACAGATAGCTTTATAAAAAGATTAATATACAAATACTCAGCACTATAAAAGTATTGAAGTATCGTGTATGCTTTCTAGTGTGATTTGAATTATAATGTCATTTACAACGTTATATTAGTATTACGGACTATAAAATGAAGATATTTTCAAGAATCACACTGTACTTGAATTCTACAACAGATTTGTTATCGTATGTCTTATTACTTTTACGCGATTTGATCCTCAACTCTTATTAGTGTTACTACATGTCTGTAGTATTCATAAGTATATGCACATGAGTAACATGTGATTGCATTCTACAAGATCATCTCTATACATTGTAATGAGTAGGATTCGCACTGTAGTATAATTTGTATAAAAGTAAGTAGATGCATATGATTATATAGTATCCATAATTTAATTACGAGTAGTATTGTATGAAATGCGAAATGTTAAGAATAGTATATGTAAGTAGAAATCATGTGTGTGAGTATGTAAGGTAGGTTTGTAATAACAGAGACATTCTGTTTTTATTCTTTAGTGTTTATGGGGCGCATAAGGTACATAGTGGATACATAGTGTGTAAGTACATTAAGTAGTAAGTATGTAGCCGGAAAGCGCGACGGGAGTAGATAACACAGTAGAGTAGGAATAAAGTCAAAGCAAACCAAAGTCATTCTATTACACTCAAGTGAAGCAAACCGACTTAAAAATACCGACAGAGTGCCAAATCAGTACAACCTTGACACCAAAATGATCTTACATTGTGATTCTGTAGAAAACGGATATTTTCTATTCTTTTCGTCTCGTCTACTCTATTATCTATAAGTCTATTAGGAGATTAGTGCTACGGTTCCGCTCCTTAGACATAAGTACACTGCACACCAAAATACGACATTACCTTTAAACCTACAATTAGCTACATAGTCCATATATCCCCATCACATCCGCCATCCGCTCACAAATTTTGGACACACTGTCAAATTTTTTCGGCTTGAGTTAAGACATTCGCATTCATTTCATTTATTCCCCTTTTTTCATATCCACTCGTATAGATAAATAGTTCACTGAAACAATTAATATCCTCTATAGTGCATTACGAAAGCATACATGAGAAAAGAAGCAAATCTTCCGTATGCAAGTACTATATAATATGGTCTATGGTATTTACAAGTAACGTTTATTGTTCGTATTTAAGATTCTTTCACGCACCTACCTATTCTTATCTTTTGAAATATTACACCACAGCCATAAAACAGCATAGCATCGTACTCCTTGCATTTCAGGAGAGATAATGCAAAGTTGTTGTCTTATCTTGTGAAAAGTCTGCTCTACTTTGAGACAATACATTGTCATAGAGTCATACAATGCATTGCACGGTAGAGCAGAAGAGAAGACAATATATAATTTCTTCTATAGCCTCCCTATAATCGATCTTGACTAACAACACCATATCTTTGACAATTCTCGGCTTAGGACGACTGACTGTGAGAAGAGAGTCGCTAACAAAGCTCCTTTCAACCGAACCATCCCATCATCATCATGACTCAACCTTTGTCATTTTTCTAATGCGTCACTCAAATATGTAATAATATCCATAAATAAAGACTTTGCCTTCTTTCAAATTTAACTAGCTCGCCCACTCGAATCATCTGTCTCTCAAGAAGAGTCAGATATACATGTCTATAATTCCATTCATACAACTGCATACCTTCTTCCTAAACAGAGTCATAAACATACATACGAACCAAGTCAACATCCACATTTCATTTATTAAAATACTGCTTTAGCTAGTAGCACTGAATTAAACTAATAATAATATGCTGAGACAATCATAAATATACACTTGATACACCTAATAGAGAAACTACTACCACACACTGTTCATGTTCTCAAGATGACACTCTCACTCCGGTATGTTGGAATCCACATTATGAAGGAACCATTATTCTCCACTGCCACAACTCAACATATATAATAAGTAGTAATCTTTTGTGTGCATACGCTCTTTCATATCAGAGCAAACCATGATAATCTCATCTCTAAACTATTTCATCTCGTCTCATCGCATCTCATCCTAACTATGAATTCCAGAGAGAAGTGTGTTTATTTGATAGGAATCTTTATGAGAGTCCTGCCCTGCCTCCCGTTTCCCTTGCCCTTCCGTCTATCTTGGTTTTACTTCATTGCACTACTTTTTCCACTCTCTCTGCCGACTACTAACTCCTGCTTCAACAGAAGAGAAAACTTCCAATCACATTATCACATATTGCACTCACTCTATGTACATGTGCTACGAGTCTATAAGTGTGCGTGCACCTATGTTATACACACTCATCCTATAAGGACATAATAAAATATATAGAAAGAATCTATCTATCTACTTTTATGTAACTAACGAGAAAGTGCCAAAAGGATTATACAGCCCATATGTGCGTCAACGATAATGCCTTCTCTATTTTCTCATCAAAACACAACACACAACTGCTCGGCACTTCACAACGAAATTAAAGCTCAACATAAAACGAATAAAAGTAAGAACAGAGTAACTGATGGGATCTGATACCAAAAAGCACTAGACATGTGAACCTTTCTTTCTTATTAGTTTCATTCCCCCATTAGACAATGCACCGTATAAGAAAGTTACAAAGGTACAATCTAACAAATTCACTACATTATAATACTTCCTACATATTACACACTTCTTAAGTAAAACAAAGCACATTCAAACCTTTATCTACCTTTCCCTATATCTTAAACCTAATCTTTTCTTTTACAAATACACCCTCCCCATGCTTCCGAAGGTAACATTCACACTTTACTGCTTTTCCTACGACGTAGCGCTGTATAACAATACAAAGTACAATAATTACATTCACAACTGCCAACTATTCCTTTTGTACATAATATCTATAGTGCATTTCCACTATTAAGTGCCTACTGCACTATTGTTCTGCCAGATGCTTCTTGCCTTTTAAGAAATTAGCAAAAAATATCCTGCTCCACATTTCTAACTCATTCTCACATCTACATAAGCTAACATAATCCACATACAAAACATTATTCTTAACAACCACATTACAGAATGAATTAAATTACTTTTAACAGAGCTCTGTTAGCTCTGTCATTACAACTACAACCAATTCTCTAATGTATTCGTGAAGTAAATTGAAAACATATTTAATCCTCCTAAACTTCACTCACAATCACGTTCCTCATTAATGAAGAAACTTAATTGAATCAATTCCGACTTGAAAGCAAACTAGCAAACTATGACTGTGCAAATATAATGAGCACATTAATTGCATTTCGCATTATTTGACCGATAACTGTGTCATCCCGTCAGTTTGTATGACAAATAGAGGCTTCACATAAAACGGATTGCCATTTACTGCGTAATAGGCTCAAGGACATATTGTTTCTTATTTCAAAATTGTCAAAACTCCGTTCATTAGTTCGCAATTTCTCCTATAAATTTAATGTACTTGTATTAGCAATGTTATATAGTGGGTCTCAAGAGGAGACTAAAATCTTACATTCGGTGAAAATATTTTTCTTATGATATCGTTGCTGATTCAAATTGTGAAATTACTAATGGGTATTTTCCAATTTCTATTCCTGCTTCAATAGACATTGTAAGACATGCATATGAATGCAGATAAAGACACCAATGGAAAGGGTGGCCAAGAAAATAACAAAAGCAAAAGTATAAAATGCACAGGTAGGTACATGTCATGTAACTGTTATTCTTTGTATGTCACGCGATAAAAAAAAGTTTTCCCTTTCCCCACCCCATATCTATCATTGTAGAAAATGTTATCCATTTGGATTAATTTCGTTTTGAAATATCATGATTACGATTATTCACCTCCCCAATTGCTGGTGGCCCTATTGTGTTGATTAAATGGCTAGTTTTACTTATCTCGGGTATTATAAGAAATAAAGTGTGAGATGAATAGATGTAGTCAGCCTCGGCGTTGGTGCACTAAAACTCTTTTCTATTCATTGGGTGAACAATAAGACAAGACAGGAAAGGCAGAGTTTCTTTAATAAGTAAATGAATGAAGTAGGAGGTAAGCATATTTATATTTCCCTTGTCTGCAATGAAAATAGAAGTACCTTGTCATAATAAAAGGTATATGCTATAGGGAATGGGATATCTGAAATTATGTTATGCAAAGCCTCGGTTTGTCTATTTCCTTCCCTTTGAGTAATACCCACTTAATGCTATCTGTAGTAACACAGTATCAATCTATGAATGCATAAACAGAAAACAGGAGCAACAAACGAAGTCTGAGTCTGAACGCTGAGTGAAAGAAACGCGTCACTCAATTTCTTTTGACTTTTCCGTTTCTTGGCATTATCTCTAATCTCGGATTTACTTTCTTGACTTTATCACCCAATTCCAGAAGTCGTAAGAAGATATCCCCAAAGAAATAACGAAGAATAACACAGTGTGTACTTACTATTTTACTGCAGATATATACATAGTAATCCTGTAAGTACACCCTAAGAATATCCCAATCTTTTATGTGATGTTATAGCCCGTTCAGCTCAAAATCTGTCAGTTATGTTTCTATACGACAACACTACAAATACAGAATCTATTTAGAAACCAAACCACCTAACCTACACTATAATACAGATAGACAAGTGGGATAAAAGTAACTATACTAGCACCATGCAATTTTACATAGTGACATATATTTCCCCTTTTCTCTCTGCCTAGTTGAGACTAAGTGAAGAAGACAGGGCTTTACAACATCAGAAATAAAACAGAAATACAGTAGCGAACATTAAACACAGAATTGTGTTTCTTTTACCTTTTGTCACCATTTGTAATACAAGTGAAACTAGAATGAAACGAATGACACATCGCAAATATATTTCATTCCACATCCACTGCAATATAATACAATGTAACACAAGTTTCACTTAGAATAGTGAGAAGAAAAGAAACGAACCTACTTTAGCCTGTTCCCTATCAATCTGATTTGATCTGAACTGACGCTTTCTCCGTGTGATTTTATACTTTCACCTAATCTCTCTTTAATAGTTTTTACATTCTTGTCTTTTCAAACGGGATAAAATAAAGTGCTCACTCTAACATCCTAATATTCAATACTGTACTCGAGTTAACTGTTAACAACGACTTAAAATATCTTTGTCGCTCCTACAAATACGACAGTCTAAAACTGAAAAACTCTCAGCTAACAATATACTTTCTCTCGTAATACAATATTATACAAAGTTACATTACATTACACCTTTATTTCTTTTCAGGGCTATTTTCCAAGCGATTAGTTGAGAAAAGTCTCTTTATTTCATACTTCTTTTCTCAGTCTGTCGAAACGACTTTGAATGGTTCTACTAGAACTAGAGACAACGCTGGCATACGATATATATAATATAATGGTGTTTTTATTTCGTTGTAACACATACTACTTATGTACTATAAGGGAAAATACTCCTTTTTTAGATAACCCAACCAAAATAATGTCAAGTGAAGTAAAGAAAAGCGAAACTCAGTGAGTTGAGATGACTGAGTTAAGTTTCATCTTAAGATTCTTAGCCAACCCATCACATCACATCCACAAGGGCTGAAAAAGTCTATTATGAACTCCGTTCAGCACATAGTCATCTTTATCGAAATGAGTTCTTTCTTCTTTCACTACTTTCTTCAGACTTTCTTTTTGTATTCAATGTAATGCATTGGAATAAAGTAGAATAGAATGTGGGGAAAAAACTCTTTAACTTGATTATTTCGTTCTATCACTATCTCAATGCTATTGACAACTCCCAGACCATTATCCCACTAGTTCCGATTCGTATAAATACAAGTGCCACACAACACAATGAATATATACGAAAATAAATAGGATGGTCTCCATTGTCAATGGGATAAATAGTGACTTAGCTATTAAAAACAGTACACTCTTACATACTAAGCATCCTTCCTTAACTTTCTTGTCCTATTTTCGAAATTAACACTTTTCTTTTCTAGTTCACAGAGTATTTTGACTACTTCCTTCCATAGATAACCGATATAAGTAAGTTACTTTCCAAGCTATTAAATAAATGAAGTTAGGTAAAATGATATAAGCAGGTAAGACCTTTGCTAATCTTTGAATACCCGCCTATAGCTACACTTTCACAAAACCAAAGTCATGAAAAACAACGTTTCATCATAATATTAGCGAGATACAATCAGGAGTCTAAAGTTCGCACAGCTTGATAAGTATAATGTAGCTCACAAAGTGTTGCATGGCAGGGGTTTATAAAAATAAAAGCAAAGTCTGTATTACACGGGAGAACATGAGAACACAACAAAGCTAATCTTACTTTCCTGTAAGTTCACTTCAAAGTGTGTAGTGTGCAATGCACTCAATTAAAATGAACTTTTAATTCGACTCATTTGTGCTCTCATTTGCTCACAAGATTTTCTACATGACTGATTCATTAGTTCATCAACATCGGAGCAATTACGACTTTATCGCAAATGGCCTAGTAAGTGCCCATGCAGCTGTACAAGACTCTCTAGCTCCCAGCTCAGCTCACACCAACCATAGTCTTCTTAATGGATGCAAAAAGTAAACCTCTCTAATCTAGTTTTGCATAAGAACAACTTCAAACTTTGAATCTCAACGCACTCAACTGTTTCAGCATTATATATAACAGCACGAGCTCGCTCTAGGTATTATTACTAAATAGTAGAGGTATACACAAAAGCTGTCCATAGTGTCCAATAATCAACCTAAATATGCATCTACTATTAAGGAACCAACTTAGCTATAGTGTATCATTACTACCAACCATATTTGAAGCATAGTGCTACTAAAATAAATCTAAGAACCTATATACCCGTGTCGCTCTTATAATAAACATTAAACAGCTATAGCCCCATAGATACATTCTACCCTACGGATACACTATTCATTACTTACTTTGCCATTCATGCTCAAAATGTGCTTTCACGACTCTAAAAGTCTCAACTAAGTTTTACCACACGACTCCGCTGTGTATTGAATAGCAATATGTGAAATGAATAGATAGAAAGATACAGATAAAGAATATCCTGTCTCTACTCCTATCCTAATCCCTACCACTTCCCATCACTATTTATTATACAGACTCCAGACACAGAGTCAAAGACGGCCAAACTTGTACTATTGCCGTATTGAGATAACTTTCGCTGTCCTCCTCTTCTCCACTCTGTGCTCCGCTCTATTTCTCCATATGTACGCATTCGTTTTCTTTTTAACTTTTCTCAATCCTCCTACCTCTCCTCAAGGATTTTCCTCCTAACAAATTCCAATCTTACGATTCACTTCCAAATCCTCTGCCCACCACTTTACACTTCCAATTGCATCTTACTTAATAAAATCATCAAGTCACCAAATCACAATTGACCCAATTTTAGCTGAATGAATTCAACCAAAGGAAAAAAGAACCTACTTATTGTGTACGTAACAAATAATTCTTGAGTTGTAATACAAAGTATGTGGTAGAGAAATGAGCAAATTTAAGTTAAACCCTAGGTTGCACACTATTTACCTAAGAGTCAAAGTGCACGGTTGGCAAATTCATTTGTAAAATAAACTCGAAAATTAAAATATAATGTTCAAGTCTGTATTGGCGAAATTTCGTGGAGCAAGTTGGGAGACCGCATTTTGTGGGGTAGTGCGAGGAAGAAGAACAAGATAAGAATAATGCATAATGTATGGATAGATACTAGAGAACGACAGTCAAAGTTATCCTAATAGAGTTATACGGTTGCTACCTAACCTAAAGCAATAGAGATATGATCAGAATCTTTATATACCGGGGAGATACGACGTTCCAAAAACCAGAAAGGCATAAAGTACAAAACTAACTGAGCCTTCACTTTTTGAACGAATCGACTTAACTAACTTAACAACGAGAGTCGGAGAGAAGCACGTCTCCCTCATCAACTCACCCCAAAATCCGAGCATTTCGCACGAAAGCACGAGATTCACGAGACGGGAAGGGAAACCTCGGGAAAATCCTTAACTAGTATACATAATATTCTTAGTTCATGGAAAAGACCACAAATGCTTTTATAATTAACGAAGGGAAAGGAACAGAATCGTTCCTTTCGGCTTTCTAGTTGCCAGCCAACCAAACCCGTCAGCAGCATCATCACCTGCTGCCAACCGAAACCAAAGAAGCGTTTGACCTATATTTTTCTTGCCTCTTCCATTCCACCTATCGTTGTCTACATACATAATCTTTACATGCATGTACATACTCGCTAACTGCTCTGTGCACCTAATTGTAAATAGTTTCCGCTGCCCACGATAACTCTGCTTACGTAGACACGTTGAACCTTAGCCCTTATGTCATGTCTGTCTAGTTGAGCACAAGTGCAAGTAGATAAGTATTAATACTATATTAGCATGACATCATAACACTTAGAAAGCAAAGCTTCCAACTTGGGAATCCACATGTCTAACATTCTTTTGACTATATGTAGGGATATGCATTTAAATACGACTAAAAATATTTGCAGAAGTAATTCTATCTATGTTGGCTGTGTTTGTATGTCAAACACTGGATAATAGTAATCTAATCAAGTCAAAACATGATGTATTTCAGTGCATAGTATAATCAGGCTATACGAAAGAAGGGAGGCGTATTTCAAACTTTAAACTTGAGACAAAAGTTAGCATGTCTATTTTATGTACACAGACTACTACTTATATGTATTAATGCATAACGAAACTGTTTTATGTGTATAAACGTGTTCATGTAATTCGTGCAGGCAGAAAGGAAAAGAAGTTCGTCATCAACTTGACTTGACTAAACTTCCTTCTGCACTTTCATTCATTCATGTCTCGAAGAGAGAGAGATACACATCGGAAATCATGTTATGCTACTTTTACATGTGCTAACTGAACTGCTGCTGTACACATGCAGCTACTTAAATGTAGTCTATACTGAGTATAATAATACTGACGTACATCTGTACACTGGCTGTTGCAGAGAGTGAACTTCGTTAGTTTAGTTCCTCCCAATTGGAATGGTTGATGGGAAGATCCACTCCATTAGTCGTTAGTAAAAAACAAGGCGAAATAATTTTTTGGCCATTAAACCATTTAACGCAAAACTTTTTACAAGAAAAGAATAGACCAAGAAAAAAAGATCCCTATTATTTTTTTCACACTAATGGAAAAATCAATACAGATAGAACTAAGTAAAATACATCTACTACTACCACCTTTGCAACTTTCTGTCTATATACGACAACTGTCTTCTATATATTACACACCAATGCAATACACAGTTCTGTCCTACTTGAATGAAAACCTAAATACCTACATAGGTGCACTATTTCTGTATTATGTCTTATAGGAGAGTGTAGGAAACATTGCACAGATATAGTAGTAGGATCGAGGAAGAGATAGATGAGTGAGGGGAATAGGAAGAATTGAAGTAACGTTATTGTAGAACGGATTTTGCCTCATTCACAAGCTCATGCAACTGGAAAAAAGCTCTGAATAGAATCACGAAAACGAATGCACTGAATACTGCAGATAAACTATAGTTGTAATATAAGTATGTAGTAGAGCCATATACTAACAATGCAGAAGAAGTAGAGTTGAACTCGCGCGGAGACTAAAATAAAGTACTACAGTGACAGAAAGACATACAGACAGTCATCTTACCTAACTTAACTCACGAAATGGAAAAGTAACGAAGAATGGAACAGAATACGAAAAAGATGCAATAATGCAATGCATAACTGAGAGATTGCTATTCAAATTTAATAGTTAATGTGAACGAAAAGTATTATGTACTCCTGGTCTTGTGTGCTGATCTGAAAAGTTTTTGTGCTCTAAGGAACTCGTAACTAACCATTTTCTATATAAGACTCTATAGCTACTGTAGCATTAGTCTGGCCAAGCAAGTAATTTAATGCACGAATAAGAAATTTTCTATCAATTTAATCTACAAGATGAGTAGCCCAGATTGCTACTCTACTCTCCTGGAGAAATTGCAATAATTTTCATTTCCTGGCATGACATAAGGTACCTTTCAAGGTAACATACCATGCCTTGCCCATACCGATCTGGAATCAATTTAATATATAACTGCCTACTTACTTCCCAAATCTTTTCATCCAAAATAAAATGCTTTCTCCTTCTCTGCATAAATTAATGCGCAACACAGCACGCTTTCCATAATGCCTCTTCATACACATTCAGACTGACTCCTTTTAACCATAACTACCCAAACTGCGTAATACTGCATATATATACCTAACAATAGTTTGTGACTAACTCTCTATGACACAATGCAATCCAACATACGCAAGGCTCCACTAATAACTCATTCATTAAAAAGAAATGACAGGAAGGAACCTAGAAAATAAAATCATTTGTCACGAATTCTTCATGAATTCTCTTCGTGATACACCAGTTTACTAAACTTGCGTTTGAACCATTTCTTTATCCACTTACGTCAAAATAGGTATATCACATAAGAAGTCTACTACTATCTAAAGATACTCTTAATACAGTAGCACGTATTATGTCGTTTCTACATGCCGAAATGAGTTTGATAGTAAAAAGACGCCGTATCATATAGCAGCCAAATTCAAGTCAACAAAATTTCAGTTTAAAGCACTAACTTACATTCAAATAGTGTCAGACAAGCCAACCCATGCCATTCATTTGCTTTGCCCTCCATACTTTTCCACTACGGCAAACATAAACAGAGTAGTAAAGTAAAGTATACAGAGTGTCGTATAGAAAACAGACAAAATGTTATGTTACATACATTACTATGTCGTCAACTGCTACTACATACAGCAACCCTCCTGTGTAGTAATACATTGCACATAGTAAGTACATTCTACATACACAGAGTCCCACATTTCTGAATGGTTTCCAATAGACATTCGGTTCACTTGACGTGACGTTCTCTTTCAAAGGCTATGTATCATAGATTACAGCCAGGACAACAGCTGACATGACAAGTAACCTTTTGTTCATAATCAAAATATTTTAATGAGGAAATGGAAATATGACAGCACAAGACAAGGGAGTCGGATTGATTGTAAGCCATCTCGATTCCACTGCATTCGGCCCTTTTATTTATCACCATCAGATATAGTGCATTTACATATGATGTGTTAGTTACTAGTATTAATATCAAGACCGTCGACCCTGTCTCATTCTTCTACACTTTACTGAGCAAAATAGTTTTACCCTAATACACAATACATGTTACAGATCAGCCTAGTATAAATAAAAATGCAATCGTGAGAGAGACATCACGACGCGGAGGATATAGATACTCACTGCATGTTTCTCTAATCGTCAGTTGGTTGAATTCCCCACTATAGGTATACCCAGACATGCAAATTACAAAGGTTCATCTGAAATAAGAGGAACTGGGAGAGAAACAGATAAGATAGCATCTATGTATGTATGTAGAATGTAAGTACATAATGTACTAGTACAGATAAGCCAAATCGAAATTCTCATTCACACAAATCACAATCACCCAGAACAGAGATTGAGTTACAAGCATTTCAAGATATGAAATATATTTCACAACATTTCACTTGCCACATCCAAGATTCATTCCTGCTTCGCTTTTCACACTCACCGGTATCCCTAACCTTATGATATAACCTACAGTCTACCAACTGACATTTCTATATTACATTCTCCTACTTGATTGTAATATGCAGTCCTTGTCGCTCAATCTCCTCTATTTTATCCTTAAGGGAAGTGAACTTATTAAACGCAAACGCATCATGACTTTCATGAGTTGACGAACTAATTTTAGCCGTGGAAAAGTAATGTAGGTGAAATATTCCATTTTCCGTCACGACGGAATTGAGTCCCATAAAAATGACACAATCTCATCAACATAATAAATCGGCCGTGACCTCCCTTTACTTTTCACTTTTACGTTCTCTAACAGGAACAGCAGGGATTGTAGGAAATGTAATAAAATATTTTACTATCGCTAATCCTATTCGTACACCATATAACTATAAACCCCTTACCACTACCATTTTCTATATAATATAGCTAATTTATATGTTTAACAATAGCCGTATTATTACAGTGACAAGATTAGCGATGTTATAAGAATAAAAACAATTTGATCCTATACACAGGTGCATCTTTTTTACAATCTATATCATTTAATAGGAGTTTTTGAGTAGATTCTTATGATTTGTACTTGAAGAGCAGACATTATCAACCAGACTGTTGTAAACTGACTATTTTCAAAGTAGTAGAGCTAAAGGAGTTCAAGTTCTTGACTAAAATAAAGTCACCTAAGTAAGCACGAAGAGCTAACGAAAAAGATGCATTTATGAAATACTTGGTTTATTGAGTATATTGACACTGAAAAGTGGTCTAGTGGTCTCTTGGGTGGTAGAATAGATAAATATGATATGGTATAATATAAAGCTGTACAGAGTGTATCTAGAGGAGTTGGGTAAATTGAGTCAAGTCAGGTTGAAGGGTCCACTTGAGTGACACAGCAGACCAGTTTGTGTACTTTGTTTGAAGGCACTTCCTCTCTGACAAGAGGATTCGTTCAACCCGTCCTCTTGAAAGCCAACCAAGTCTCTCCTTTCCATTCTTGTTTAAACACTTTACTTTTCCTTTATTTTACTTCACTTTACTATGTTAAGTGAACCTTATCAGCATTCTCTATCTCATCATCATTATTAGCATCCCTTTCCTTGTCTTTTCTATTTATTCCCCTTCTTTCTCTATTTCCCTATTCAAACTCGACTCAGACTTAAGTAAAGTGAATTACAATGGCCTTGTCTCTCTTTCAGTCTACACTACACAATCCTCCGCTCTAATCTCAATTACTTTCTCAAGATCAAATATAAATTAAAATGCTTCCCAACTCATAATATTGTCACTGTACTAGACCTATATTTATTTAATCTTGCCCCTAACAATAGTGTCTATACATACTATGATACGCTTGTTACATTTGATAGTAATAAAACATTGTCGCAATAATTGTAATAGTACATACACTATAAGCACAAGAGTTCCTAGTTTCTTCAGAGTGAATGAGATCTAGCCGTGCGAATTGAAATGCAAATAGATTGCATAGCTGATAATAGCATACCACAGAAAGAATGACATACAAATAAGAGAGAAAGCAAAAACTATTATGCATTTATATCTACCTACGTACAGTACTAAAGAAATAAATATACCTTGTTTGTAATATGCTCTATATAAATAAATAGCTATAATATAAACAGTTTTGTTGCCAGCAGTTAGTTTATTTGTCAGTGTAAGTAGGGAAAAATCTTTTGAAGGAGTTTATGGCTGTAGTAGAGTCTTTACTGTGAAGAGCTGTCCGTCTCGTCTCTAATCCCAATCTTAATTAAAATGAACCATTAATCACCAACTGTTTGGCATTTTACGTACCTAGGAGCAAATTCCTCCACGGTTGTTCACAAACAAACATACTTGTACTCTCTTGTCCCATGTTAAAGTTTATAATGTCTTTTCCGTCTTTGTGTGCAGTTGTCTGCCACGACCTCGTAGTCTATGACGTGACGTGGCGTGCAGCGCGATTACTTTTTCATTGGCATTAGTCTATTTTTATTATATGGCCTATTAGTAGGAGTAGGTATGCGCTTACTTTAATCTCTAGAAAACTTTTTAAGACTCGCTATTGTTGTAAATAAGTTCTTTTTGTCAGTCAGTGGTGTACATTTCTATATCGAATCGCGTCATAAGTACAATCTTTTCTTACGTGTGTATACTTTGTTCTATTCTCCACTAACAATAAGAAAAGTAAATCCAAGAGTTAACTTTCCACTTTCATCTTCCACTGTACATTATTATACTAGAGAGTAATAGGTGAGTCAGTTTGGCTTTGCTCTGACTCCCGTTCTTCTTTTTCTTCTAGTTTACTTGTTTTGCTACACTTACGATTACGATAACTTACATAAGAAAACCTACGATCACTACAGAAATACATACATACTCCCAATTTTCGACTTACTTAGCTCAAGGCCATTCTCTTCTCGGAGCATTACATAGAGCAAGGGTAAACTCAAATCAACACAAAACAACACAAGTAATAGACCTCTTCACAACCTGAAGATAAACACATCCACTGTACAGAATATTACATTCCTTGCACATATACTCAGGCAATGAGCGTACACCAAAGAAAAGTTTTGTTTTAAACCCTACAGATATATTCTACTTTAACATTATTTCTACCATTTATCACTTTGCGAATGTATATCCAACAAACTTTTCAAAGTCATGTATTAAAGATATAACGTGAAAGAAACACTACAATAAATATTACTGTATTCACTGTTTAAACATCCCAGTCTCAATCTCAAATTTAATGTGCAGACAGACTATACGAACAAAATTCTTACCCTCGTCTCATGGCATAGGCAAGCTGTTTTATATACATTATGCTAACTATTTAGTATGCCCTAATTTATGTAAATCGAAACAAAATGACAATGTTTCTCTTCACGATCTAAAGTCCTGTGTTTATACACAAATATCTGTTTTCATCAATGCCATTTGGTTTGGTTCACACTCACATTACCTTGTGACTAAACAAATTCTATGCTATTCATTTTTTTCACGTTTCCCCTTTCCCTACTCAGGGATCTCTTCATGCCCCCAAAGGAAACATAACTAATCACTAATTGCACATCTGTGTGCGCCTCTGTGCCTTCATTACAGCTTCAAGCACTATTATTTTATGTTCCTAATATTCTAGAACCCAAGCGCACACTCGACCTATGCTTTCACAATTTTTTCTAACTGTTAAAAGTTTAATGTTTTTATGAGTCACAATATCCCAAATTCTGCATACTGGATTTTGTTACGAATTTAAATTACAATGTTTCAAGTATGTTTATGATCCAATATGACGAGGAAGGAAAAGAGAATTTCCTACTGCTTTGCTATAAATAAAATATTATAGTGCGATATTACATGCTTTCAGTGTAGTTGTACTAGATATTTGTTCGCTGATTAAAATTAAATTGCATTAGACAAAGTAGTAACAACATCTATCACAGTATGTATTTCATAAACATTAAAACACAACTGCAAACACAACAAATGTGCGATTCTCTTTGTTTAAGAGGCAGTAAGAATGCAGGCGAAGCTAATGTCTAATATTCGTTTTGCATTCAAAGCAAACTTGACGCTTAATGCATATAGAATAATGCATGAAACAAAACATAACACTTACGACACTATACTCTCTGCTATGTACTTAAGTGTGTATAGTAGACAAGTGCACGTTGCTAATGATAAACGATAAGAAATGACTTAGGAGAACCAACTGAAACTGAAAAGCTTGGTCTACTCTTTGGCCTACCTATTATAATAGTTTAATATCCATTTTGAGCAATAACCATTCCTTTCCTGTAGTTCCAGCACCACTTCAGTTTGAGTTTGTTCCCCTTAAAACTGAAACATTACGTGTACAGGACGTATGTAAATATTACAAAATAGCTACGGCAAAGATAAGCATATTTATGTTAGGAGAACAAAGCTCACTTTCTCAACTTCCTACTAACGAAAGTTAATTTGAAAGCCGTAGGTAACTAAAGAGAAAGAGTTATTGGATTGCATTACTGCGCTAATATTTGGTTAGTTTAATAATAACGTTTGCAATTTGCAAATATTTTTATACGCTCATACAAAACATAATTATCCCAAGCATGTTTTCTAAAACTTCAATTCCTAATGAAACAAGAAGTACACTTATACTAATGAAATAGATATTTGTTTATTTGAGCGAGTTACACGAAAGCTCTTCCAACAAACGAGAAGATCATACATTATTGTAATAAAGTAATTTCAACGTAACACAAACTATTCAAATACCAAGTATATTACTTGTGAATGGGAGAATTTCTAGTAGTACTGAATTATGAATATAACAAGTATTGTAATTGTATTAACTTCATTCGACTAAATAGTACAAAGTGGGGGGAAAGCAAGTATTGTTGTTCACCATGCTGAGAATGGATATCATCAGACAATAAAATGAAGGTTGAAAAGTATGCAGAAGGTTCATTTGATTACGTATCCTCCCCTCTAGTTGATTTTACATTTATGTAATAATGGAGAAGATATTAAAGTCTGAAATCATTTGAACAATTTGACTGGAGGCTCTGTACAATGATAGAATGATGAGAGAGGATGAGACTGCTGAGACAGAAATGAACATTTGTAACATAATATCAAGTCATAAATGTCTATATATATAACTCTGGCATATACTAGCCAACCTTTCTACAAAGATAAATTAAACACATTTTCTCATATAGAAAGTCCAAATGATATAGTCAATGCTTGGAAGATTGTACTTAGTGATTTCGTTACTTAATAATGAGCTTACACATATGCATGATTTAATAAAATGAATAATATACGTATTAAGGAAAGTACAAGTTTACATGAAAATGTACTTAAAGAACGGTATTTAAATAGTGAGTGTTGTATTTCGTATTACTCGCAGGACATATTACACTTCGACTTTTCCTCTTTCTCACACACATTCAAGTCACTCTGTTAGTTTGGCTTAATTTCATCTCTATACAAGCTTAGATGAAGAGTTGGATGCAATGCAATAATAACGCAATACAATAGACTCTAATGTTATAATGCAATGTAATGTAGTGAAGAGACGAAAATAACACAAAAGATTGTATGCAGGAGATTGGAGAATAAGTACATTATAGTGGAACTCGCTTTACATACTTTATATATAAGAACAGTAAGTCTCTTACGGTTTTCTATTTTACATGCAAGTGTACCTATACTTAGAAAATTCACTCGTCATTGCCTAATACTATGTATACGCATTAGAGTTAGTAACATATTAAACTATGTAAGTATATGCAGCACTCCACCTTTCTTGTGTATAGATATATCTGTATTTAAAGAGCATATAGCAATAAGTATAAATATATATAAAATGGATGAACTAAGTACAAATGCATGTATAAAAGAAGGAACTACAAAACATATATTACATAGGAGTAGTAGTAGCAGTAAATAGTAGAAGTAGTGAGTAGTAGAGTAGAACTGCCGAGTGAATAAAGGATGGTTAAGTTAGAGTCTATTATTCAACTCCCCCACCTCCATTTCGATGTCCCACCCGAGGAGAGAAATGTAGCTGGGAAAGGATGCTGTAAGAAACTGAGCCGAGAGCTCAACTCCCCCAAAGGGGATGTAAGAGGAAGGAAGAATAATATATGGAGATCTCACGTCTGATAAAGCTTCACTGTAAAAAATGCTCACCAGAGTCGTTTCGTCCTAATGTCGAATGAATAGAGGAAGAGATCTCATCCGTCCCATCCAGCGACGTGCCAAGTCCTTCGTCCAAAAGGTTTGTAATACTTTCTCGGGATGAACCTCCGTTCTCACCTACAAAACCACCAAATGAAACAAACTCGGTCATTATACAATCTATACCTAAATTATTGTTTATTTACAACAGAGCACATACAAATACTATTGACACTGTCATAGACTACATATTCAAGTACCTTTAGAGTATGTACTATTTTTGTCATCCTATTCTTCTTTTTTACAATGTAATGCACTACATTCACTTAATAATATCTGTTACGTTACAGTAGCATAGTGCAGGGAAGTTACTAGTTCGGAAGTCGACTTTAGCTGCACTTTAGTTGATGCATTCACTCTTCACCTCATGAATTCATAATCAAGTCCACTTTTATAAGGGAACGAAGGAAGTCGAATCCTCTTCTACTCACTCTACTCTGCTTCGTTTTGTTATGATGCATTATTACGCTACATGTAGGTACATACGAGTTAAGTTCTCCTTTACTTACTCTCCCTGGTCATGCCATCATGTAATCTCTTTACACATTATTATACACATTGCATACAAATACACATAAATATGCAATGTCATAACTCTCGGGATTTAATAGCGACTTTCGTTGGAGCTAACGACGTTTCCTTTGTGAATTCTCTCCTGTGCAGAAAGAGGCTCACGTATTACACATATGTACATACTTGAACACTCATTACTTCACTACCATAAACATGGTAAACTTTACAAAACCTACTTTAATATTTATAATTAAAAATAATAGTTAAGGAATAGTGTTTCCAGCAAAAGGCGATTAAATTAAACAACAGATGCATAATATTATAATTTAATGCAAGAAAATACAAATCCCTTCGACCTCCTCGTTAATTTTAGTCTTCATCAGCTGAAGAGTATGACGGGAAGAGATTATGATAACTACCCACTAGAAAGTGCATATCACTGTTCCCGTATTTGTTGCGTAGCGTTGGTATGCAATAGGGATGTAAAATACTACATTTGCATCCCAACCCACATTATACATTTACCTAATTCCCTACTATAATGTACAAATCTACTTAAGGCAACCCCCGCGCTTGCAATATCTATTATAATATTACTTTCCAAGTTCATACATATACACATGTATTATGGTAGAGTATAATAATTGCTATACATATGCATGCATGGATACGTTGGATTTTATAGTATTTTAAGAGAGTTAGTTAGTCAAGTCACACACAATCAGTTCGTCAGAAGTGCACCAACCAGCAGCAGTCCAGTCAAGTCAGTTTCTGTTAGTTTTACTACTAAAAGAAAATTACGGAGTAAGGTATAGCTGTACACTATATAATATCAACATGCATGGAGCTACTACTGTTACTGTTAAGGATACGCAATTTGGGGATATAGATACACACGTATAGGATATTCATATGTGGTTTACTCTAAAACTGACTGAATCCTTCTTTACATAACTTTAACATTACATGAAGGCCTGACTCGACTTGGACTTGAATAATACCTTTTCGAAATGACTGCAATTTATTACGAATGAGCTCCACGCATGCAATTTCCTCATTTGAAACATGCACACACCGATAATTTCTAGCACTCAGATTAAACCATTTATACACTGCGGAAATGACACTTGAAAAATATCCTAAGGGAAAACGTAAACATAGCATTACACTGGAACGGAACTACGTAGAATGAAAACATACGACTTTTAAAGTTAAAAGCATATAGTCCTGCTATTAACTAACCCTATGTATCTCAACTCTCAACTACAAGATTTCTGTTATTGAGAAAACCAGACTACATTTAACACTTACATTAGCAATATTGCTTACAGCCCAAAACTGGATTTTTTGCTGACCTTTGCACTTTCCTCTGAAAATTTTACTGCACAACTCACTTGCATACTTATACATTGGTTTGTACTAGCTTAGTGTTTATGTAGGCATAAAAATATGTAGGTAAGGTTAGGCACTCTTTCCTTTTACTCTACTTACGTTGCTGCTGAAGCAGAGTTAATAGTTAGATATGGAAATAAAGATACAGTTTATAGTCCACCCAAGCCTCCAACTTTCAACCAAACTCTGCCCACTTAAATTTAGTTCACTTCAGTTCGTTGCAATGAAGCTTGGGTCTCTTGACATGACTGGAGCAATCTTACATTAATTTATTGCAGCATAACAGTTCAGCTTCAACCTTCATTCCGCTACATGCCTTATCATCTATCTTACTTTCATTTGTTTATAATCTCCACATTTATGGCACATTATAATCATTACCAGGAATTGCAATACTACCACAAGAAATATAACCCGTATAATACCCTAATAAATAAGAATAACAAACTAATAAATACACACTCCATATACTCCCAACACACATACGATACGTCTACATTAAAAAATAATATTTTGCTAACTAAACTTACCATCACCATCCAAGAGAAAGTCCATCGTGGCATTGCCTTGGTTGTGGTACAGGATCAAGTCATCCGGATTTTCCGTCGACACAGAATACGCAAAAATGTTACCTTCTGCCTTCAGCTGTGCCAAAGCTCCAATATGGTGTAATGTCACGGTATTCTGTAAATCAAACAAAGGAAACAAATTAAAGACCTCGGTTTCAATTTTTAACTGCAAACAATGAAAATTCATACATTTTTTCTGTTTTTGTATTTCAAGGAAACAATAGAAGTATTTACATAAATACAAAGAATCATAGGGACTATAGGACAAAGGATCATCACAGCATAGATTTAAAAATCCTAACAATCTCAATATCATCTCGTTCTGACAATAAAGCATTGCAAATTGCAATAGCATTTATTACTCGAGAGCGGCTCAACTTCTTGAGTATAAATCACTATCATTAAAACTGGAACAATGATATCTCGTCGGTAAAATGTAGTGTCACCCACCAAACCCAAGAAACTTGCATTAAACTGAAAAGAACAACTCTAATCAGTGAAGTAATACTACAAACGTAGACTCTGGAAAGTCACAAGAACTTGTACCAAAAACATTATTCTTAATGTTGAACAAGATATAGGTAGGTATATAAATGTATATAAGGATAGGTCTAATTGTGAAGAAGTTTGGTATAGTGCGAGACTGTAGTAGAAAGGGAGATAGATTCATAGACCATTACGGAGAGTTTGTAGTTGAGTTAAAATAAGTTAAGACTATTAAATATATTCTTTGCTTCCATTAGACTGCCGTCTTTGCCTCGTTCTGCTATGCACCACAGTACACTACAAATAAACTTGCATTAGCATTGCATTGCTTACTTACGATTAGTATGGCTCATTCCACATCTACCAAGCGAAATTCTCTTCTATTAGCTTTTCGGTCATTTACTTTACTTATGTTGGAATAGTTGTTGTATGTTCGCTTGTACGTCTGCTGTCAAGCACAGGCAATATTTCAAAGCCTTCTCTCTCTCGTCTCCATCTCCACCTTCACCATTTATTTATATAGCTTGGAAATTCGAATCTTTATTTCCTTCTTTTTCCCTGTCTCTCTCCACACATACATAACAACCACATACATATAACTCTCAGTGCAAAATGAAATGTACAGTCTTAATTCCCTAATTTATGTACTAAGGTGCCTACAACTTCTCCGAAAGAACTATTATTACATAGTAAGCATTGCTATCTCTATATGAGTCGGGAAGGTAAGTAAGTAGGTTTCGTGATGAGTTGTCTTGTATAATAGCGTCCTTGTGCAATCTATCCCACCGAATTCCTCACTAACAAACTCAACCTAACGTAAACTAGTAGGATATGGAAACGTTAGACAATGTATTATCCAAGGGAAAATAAAGACTGCCTTTAACAGGCCGAGCCAGGAGTCATTTTCCTGTCTTTTTCAAACATTATTTTGTTTGTGCCGCACCCTGACATGACACTTTGCTTATTATTCGGGATATTAGTATGTTGGGACACAAATGGCCCCATATATATGAACCAAGTAAATAAATTCACTTATTATTTATATTCTCTCATTCTTACGCCAGAACAGAATGCCAATATTTCACCAAACGAATGCGAAATCATAATGAAGCAAGGTTACTCCATTAGTACCTACTATGTAACAGTCACTTCACAACAACACAACGACTCTAATTTCATGTAACGTATACCCTTATGTATACAATATAGACAAATAACTAGCAAATATACCTTCAAAGAGAGACATATCAATTTAGTCTACCTTCTGGGTTTAAAGTCTAATTTCACTTCATCCGCAGACATTCATTCCCCATGAAAGGTACTTTAGCATTCAGTTACCACTAGTGAGCACACAATAGCAGGGAAATGCTATTTTCAATGACATTGGCATACATAATGGCTCCACTATATGCGAAAGGTTGATGAGGGTACGTTTTGTTGTGTTTATTATTACATCCCTATATATCATTCTACACATAAGTTATATATAGTATTCTTCCAATGTAACACACTAATGCAATTCCCTATTGCTATACTTCGTATGTAGTTACTACGTACGTATGTACTCATACTATTGTCTACACTCCCGTATCGTGTGACTTTCGTTAAAGTATTACATATGCAGTGCATACAGAAAGAAAGTCTATACCTATCGTGTCTTCAGCTAATATATAATGGAAAGGCAGACTGGCAGTCAGGATACAGTAATACAATTCGGAATGGAAGATGCACAGGCACACACGCGAAGTTCGTAGTATTTAATAATAAGTGACATAATCTACTCTTGATAGGGATGGTGACAGAACAGAGACGTTGAATGGATGAATAGGTGAGCTGCATACATACATAGTCTACAAGGGATATATCCCCAATAATAGCGACACACAGCATGAGCATAATCACGAGGGGTGAACCAAATAATGGAAAGCGACAGAAACATAATCTGTCTCTCAGGTCCTTATTAAAAATAGTCAGTTCTTTTGCATCATCAGACAAATAAATTGAATCACCATACTACCTTGGTACTCGTTCCGCCGAATTTTACCATATTTTATTTTCACCACACATATATTTTAAGCTCCTCTAATCACTAACCAGCCTTACTGTACTATATTGTTCATGATGTTACTTGTATATTGTGTACTCCTATTTCCATTCTATACTCTTGTGTGAATGTGTCTAACTATGTCTAATACTCTTTAACTCTGCTTGACAAACAAGGATCAACCAATCTGCTACATCACATACAAATCTGTTCTTATATGCACCACTGCATTTCTGACGAATACTCTGTATATATTTACAATTAGTTACATACAGTTTTGGATGCACTGCCACTATCTTTAATCTATGTCAGTCAGTCTGCAGTCTGCATCCACGTCTAGAATAGAATCTTCCTCTGCTATACATTATCCTACCATATACCTCTTTTATATACATTCAGAATCATATGAACAAGACACCCCCTGTCCTCTGCTGTCCTGGATGAAAAGGGATCCCCAAGGGATTTCTAAATCTTTTTTACCTCTCCTACGTTCGATCACACGTGTACAACAATAACAAAAACCTGAGATGAGTCGAGTCAGTTCAGTCAAACCAAGTACACTTGATTTGACTTACGTTAAATAAATTCAGTGTAGCCACACATTTCTTATTACAATCCTACCCAACCAGCTTCTAAACCGAATATTAAACTCAAAATATCGTCTAATATAGCTGCGATTTACTTCGTGCACTACTCTTCTGTGGTAGTATATATTTAGAGAATTGCATCATATTACATACCACTACATAGGAAATATAATCACCATGCATTTGTATACAAGAAGGCACTACTATGTGAGCTAGGGAGAAATAAGATCCGAAGAAGAACATACCTTCCTTCTACCTGGGTATTATAAATAAGCCCAATGTATAAAGAACTTCATCCAGTAATACTAGTATGGAGCAATGTACTAGGAATAGACACAGTTAATATTAAAAGAACCTTTTACTTACATGTACCTATATGGTAATATGGTTAGTTTAATATTTGTGCTATTGAATTGCATTATTGCATTGATATTACATTGCTTTCTTTCATGCTCTTGTTCCTTTTGTTATGCGATACCCTGCTTTAGATATTCCATTACCATTGAGTAATTTACTGTGGGCAGGTACGTAGAGTAAGCCATTCATAAGCAACACGCATTGTAGCCGCAGCCTATTGCCTTTAGCTAGTAGAATAACAAATCTGAATTTATAGGCTTTCCTGTAACAAAACACGGTACAATCAACAGAGAAGTCTTACAAGAGACAAGTATTACAAATGACTTTACTTTACTACACCTACAAGGTAAACTGTCAGCCGTTTTGATTTCCAATCAGTCCCTTCTACCTGAACAGTCAATTCTACATAATACACGTAACTAATACGAGTTCTTGATTATGTAATTTGTTTTCCTTCCCTTTATTCACGAGATGTATACATTGAATGCACGTGTTCTAAATACGAAACATAATCACAATAATGATGATTAACCCAATGAACGCTCATTCACTGCTGTTGCTTTTAAAATTTGCAAATTACTCCCACCTACATTATATATGCGTGCGTGCATGTGCCAAAATGAAGTAACGCAGTGAATACCGCATAGCTGAATTATAATTGGAATCTATAAGGCAGGAATAATAATAGTTGTCGCAAATTGTATGTATGTACCTTGTATGTACGATGAACATCATGGCAATTACTTTACAAAAGAGCAGGGGAAACTTAAAGTTAAACTTTTACTACAAAGGACAACAAATTCCAGTACACAAACAGATAGCACTGCAACAGCTGCTTGACATTCGTATTTGCATTTCACAACATTCTACTTTCAGTCTCTGTCATTCGTATCCGCTCTTTGAGTAAATAGTAAGTACTACCTCCCAACCTACATCTGATCCAATTCAGTTTAACCAAAGTACATGCATATTCACTTTATCTACAATCTACTGTACATACGTATGTGAACACAGGGAAACCAACCAAGCACACAGATAAAGGAGCAGTTTTCAAAATTCCAAAAACTATCTAGTAGCTATGCAATATGCTTTGCTAAACTGACTATGAGTGCAGTTATATTATTACGCCCTCTAATGTTACATCAGCGTTCCCATTTCTGTAACAATTACTCACTATCAAAGACGACAGGAGTTTTCCAAGGAAAGGAGTATTTAAGGTACTGTACACGTTTTAGACAGGTGCATAGATTTAGAAGATAGTATTGCTGTACCAGTGCTGAATGTTCTGCTTTCTTATTTATTTCAGCCAAAAGGTTATACACTCATCGTTATGCTATTTACAATTTGGAAAGAATGCATAACAAAGTACAAACTTTATCCATAACTGTATGTCACGTCGCTAAGTTGTCCCCGAATCTTTTCTTTACTTCCTTACTTATTACGTCAATTGACAAGTTCAAACATACTTCACTAGTCTAACTGCTAACTACTTGGTAGTTAGTACGTGGAATCTGATAGCAAATCTTTATACAGAATTGAACTCGTTAGTCTATGAGGAACATTTAAAACTTCATGCTAGCTATTGTACGGTGAAAATACAAAAGTTACCAAACTATACGTGTATAGAGATGCATATACAAAAAAAAATAAAGATTGCTAGGGGATGTACTTATTGTACATGCATACCAAAGTTACTATAGACATAAAAGATCTAGAGTATAAAGTATGGATGTAGTTAACATGATAAAGAGTAAGTAGACTTTCCATTGGATCTGCACACGTTAGCAGTTAGGGGAAAATTGAAGTGGTTGATAATAGAGTATGTAATATTAGTAATATGAAGTCTGAAGGTATTAGAACGGTCCTACCCTCTTCCTCCCGTCTAATATTTCCTCCTTGATTTGACTGTACTGAACTCGACTCAAGTTCCAGAGGGAGGAAAAGAAAAGTAAGTCGTAAGTGAAATCGTAGGAAAGAACCAAACAAGAACAGATTCCGTCCATGGACTGCCATATTATTAGTGTATTAAATAAGTGGGGTCTTTTCGTAGAGAAGTGGTTCCGGCAGGCGGAATTTTACTAGGATGTTTGCTTTCTCCAGCAAATTGAAGATGAATTTCTGTCCTGATCGTGTATATACTATATGAAGTATGAATGCCTAGTATAGATACTTATGTACATTTATGGTCTAATATTTGCACTTTAGTTTATCTGGTGGACATTTATACATATATTTAGGCTGACGTGCGACAGTTACTTGAGTTATATGCATGTATCCAGTCATATTGTCTTGTCTGGAGCACAAAGCACATTTGTAAGTAATGAAAGTTGAAGTTACGTAGTGTCACTAGCTTTGCTTTCACTTTGACAACGTCTCTCCAAACAAACGATGAATTATTTACCATACCTAAATATTACACGAAAGTAAAGCACACTGTCACGTAACCAACCACGTAGGGAAACAGGAGAAACACACTCTGTCTAAGTGTAAGTGTATCTTGGTGCGTAATAACGCGGCACAACTAAATTCAACTCTTAGCAAATAATGCACCAACTTAAACTAGAAATAAAACACAATTCGAGGAGCTACCCTTAAAATTTCTCATAGCTTAATGCTATTCTGAAAACAAGAAGGCGAGCAAGACCTTTCTGTTTATTTGTTGTGTTGCGAAAAGGAGACTTGATAGTAGTAAATAATCTACAGTTGCGTATAATAGAAGGAGACACAAGAATTCATCTAATATTAAACTGTATTATTACAAACATGGCAAAGTTTCAAACATATAATATAAATCCCATAATAAATTGTGCAGGTGAGTTGAATTCTTGTTTTACTTAGCGTGGCAGTAACATTAGTGGAAATAGAAAACGCCCAACTAGCGTCACTCATCCTATTCACTATTATTTATCTTCATTGCTGTCTCACGAACCCAACTCAACTGAACTTGGCTTAAACAACCCAAAGCAATATGCTTGCTCATACAATGAAACTTTCACAAAACAACATAATAACAAATACCAACTCTCAACTGTAATAATAAACGAAAAGAAAGAAAAGCCGACTAGCAACTGCCAGCCTGCCGATTTATTGTACCTGATATAATAACTATAGGTGCAGCAAACATAACATCGTTTTATAAGATGTTACTGCTTGCTAGCATCACGTAACACAAGTGCACAAAACGAAAACGAGTTGCGAAAGTCAAAACGAAATTGAACACAGTTTCAAATATTGCTGTACATGTAAAATCTCTACATCGTGACACTACTATATCTGTCCAAGTTTCAAACTGCTCTAAGCGCATTACATTTCCCATACATGTCCATTTACCCGTATAAATAAACATTTTTGCACTCTACAGCAACCATACTCTTATCTCTACACAAATTCAGGTTCTTGTCGGACAAGATGCATAAATGCATATTTACTGCTAGCATTTTAACAAAGAATAATAAATGCTACGTGCCTATTACGAAACTTAAACCATAAACAAAAGGAGCCATAAAACTCAGTCTTGCACTTTGGATTTTATTACCAATGCATAATAATTTGCAATCACAGACAACAATCATCCTATACCAGTGCAGTACATAAATAATATCTTGTCCTCACAGAAAAATGCGTGTAACTATTATTGTAGGAAAATAAATGTGTGTCTACCAGTATCCCAACCCTGTTGGTTATCTATTACACCGTTTGTAGGAAGTAAGTGCTTAGTAAATGTATATAGAACCACTAAAGATAAACGTAGTGGGGATATAGAAAACAATCAGATATACGTCCACACAGGTAATTTCGGTAGTGAGTAGAAAGCATGTGAAAAAAGACTTGCCGCGTTGTTATGCTTTCACCCTAAGTAGCAAGACGAGTCAGAAGGAAAACACCTGCCAAGCTCTGCCAGAGCTTCAAATCCACCAACATGGAAAACAAGATACATTCTAAGAGCTTCAAAATGGGAAATTCACGAGGGAAGAAAGGTTTTCGCAAAGCTGAAAAACATCTAATGATTTATTCATGTAGAAAGTGCAAGTTCGCGTTTTCCATTACGATCCTGTCCTGTCTTGTCTCCTGTCCTATTCCATTTTTAACATTTTAACTATTAGCTGACTATGCAGGTCTAAATCCCTTGGGAAAATCTAGATTGATACATTTAGCACACTAACTAACTTAGTCAAGCGGAAGTTATATAGATACACAAAAAGCCTTAGCTTATTTTCTATAATGTACTAAGTTGAAGTACGCTTGATAACACCTAGCAGAGATACTCCTCAGTACTCATCCATAAAAAATGTTTTATCTCCTTATTATACCAGTAAATAGCAAATAATAGCTTTTTTCAAAGAAAATGCAGCCGTTAAAAAGCATTGTACATGTGGCTAATGCTCTATTCAAATACCTTGGTTATTACCAGGGATCTTGGAGGAAATGCAATGAAAGCCCAACATACTTATACATTTCCGTTGAAACTTTCCATCACATCTCTTCGTACAGATTTTTAATCGTAATCTTCACTTGTGTCCTGGACTTAATTTATCACTTCCATTCATAAATGCCGCATAACCTAATAATTTTAGTCGCTTCTGCGATTCTTGCGAAAATGGAACAGAAAACAATCATCATCTGTAATAAGTTTACAGATAATTGAGAGAAACATTGTTTTTATACTATTAATAGACACTCTCTAAGATAGCATGGGGCATTGTATTATATATCACACAGACAGTCATAGTCGAATTCGTGCTAGGCAGGCGTGTGTTCCTTTCGTTTTTTTTCTTCTTTTCTATTCTGACGATGAGAGCAATTCAATCTAGAGAACTATAGTTCCTATAATATATAGTGCGTACCTAAGTTGTACACAGAACGAGTGACTACAAAACTAGACAACTTAGCACAAGGGCAAGAGACCACGTACGTTCGCTGCCTAACTGTCTTTCTTATCTTTGGCTAGCATATTACTTACATCAGAATAATATTATTTCTGAAGTTATAGTGTACACACCAAAATGCTTGCAAGTCATGTACTAGTTGGTACCCGAAAAGGTAAAGGAAAGTACAGGAGGGAAATTGGTATATTAACAAGATATTTATGTTTCCTATACGTGGATATATCTTGGCATAAGCACAATAGAAGGAATACAATGTAAAACGCTAATGGTACCTAATACAAATAGGCAATGTATTATAATCTTGCGTGTGTAGCATATCATATAGAGGTGAGGCACAGCTCAGCTGCAGTGCACTGTACTACAACAACAACAATTTACAGTAATACCATAATCTACATTTCTGAGGACTTAAGCTATAACGTACTTTGCATTGGTAAACTGGAAGAGAAACTATAGGGATTGAGTAAGTATGTATATGGAGTATGAGAAGTCCAAGTGAAGCCACAACCAAGTTGGTCGTAAAGTGGGGGTGGAAGGAAGGAAAAGAGTTTACAAAAAGTGTGTTAATTTCCATCCCATGAATTTTTTGTCAATAAAACTTTTTGTTGTCTCATCTCTAGTGTTTTTACAGCTGTTAATCTCCGTTGTCGTGATTTGCCCTGGAGGAATACACTTTAAAGTAAAGGATGAACAAAAGACCATCTATCTCAACTACTATTCTCTGATGTACGCCACATCAACCTAACCAACCATATTACAAGAAGACCCTATACATGAAAATGAAACTTTCTACCTACTCATTAAAGTTTTGTTGGTCTCAGTCAAATGAAATATACAAAGAGGAGGGATGCTATTATATCCTACGTGCATTTAAAGGTACAGAGAGCGAACGCAATATTATTTCAATGCCTACCCAGTTGAGACTTAAGCAGACTCAGACGAACAAAGTTTCTGAAGGGGTGAATCGGAACTTGAATCCTAACGAGTCTACGATAGAACTAGTATAAGAAGGTGTAGTATAGAATAGCTAGATTTATATAAATATACAGACTCGCTCTCTCTCTCCTGAGCTTGGATCTTATTTACGTTGGTTTTATTATATCTGTAGATCTTCTTTCTCTTTGTTGAAAGGGTTGCTTTTCCCACGCAGCCGTTGAAAAAACAAGCCCTTAAGGACGGAGTGAGTGAGTTAAGAAAAGAGAACAGGTCATCATGTCTATGCAAGTCAATAGATTGTTATGTGATGCAATGTAATAGCAGAGAAGGTTCATTATGCCACGTTTCATTACATTTCCTTCTACCCTGCATCTAGCCCATTTATCATTCAAGTGTAAATCGTACCAGATGTACATTGCCTTTTCCTCCACTGCTTACTCTGTAGAAGGGAAACTAAGAAAGTACCTACCTACTTACACACACATTTTTACACGTAGATAGGTACTGCGTCTACTTATAAGGTAAATGGCTTCGTTTCTATCTTTTTATTACCACATGCCTATCTGGTCCATGTGTGCTCACTAAAATATACTCCTATCCATTTAATTCGACGAGAAACAATTTGAAAGCCATCAGATTTCGATTTTTGCTTACCTAGCTCGTATAATTTTAGTCTAGGTTTGTATACCACATTATTTTAACCTCTTATATAAAGCAGTCATCTATGTACATAACAACTGTACTTATATCAATAAAGAAGCTAAAGTAGCCTTGAGCTATCCAATCATCCTGTCTTATGAATCGACACCAATAACCAAGGCAAAGATGAAAAATCCTTCTGACTTGTGTTGACTCTGATTGTGAGTTAGCTGAGTTGGCTTCGCTTGAAAGAAATCTCCTCTATAGACATCTCCACATAGACAAATAGTTCATACTAGCATACTACTTACTATATGGCTCGTAAAGTACTTTTACTTCCGGTGGATTTCATCTTAAATCTATCCTTCGCTCCACTGTGCACTCCATTCCACTCTTTTCATACATCTAATAGGTAGCTAATGTGCACATGAATGTCATCTCCTACCCTATTCATTCACCCAATGGAAAATTTCAATTGCACTTCTTTCTCTATAAGGTCGTCACATACGTCAATAAACCAGCAGAAATCCTTCCATTGATTCATACCCAGATACCACTGGCACATACAAATAAAGAGCAAGCAAAAGCAAACCATATGAACATGAACACATTTACTTTGCTATTATTTGAAACCTAATATTTCTAATATATTCCTTTATATTACTTATGTATGCACGAGAAAGCTCTTCTAAACTTTTCCTATAAAACTCGAAATGCAAAGAGAACAAAAAAGCGAGAAACCAGAAATCTTTTCACATTACAGTAAACATAGATACATACACAAGTACATACTACACTCATACTGTATCTTACAAAACCAAAAGGCAATTCACTAACTTTCGTCTCCTCCAAAATCTCAACACAACAAATTCTTTCTTTGGCATTTATAACTATTACATAACGCTGCTTCTTCCCTATGCTAAAAGGAATCTTCATTTAGGAAACCCAATTCACTAGAATGTACTTACCCCATCCTATAAAGGATTCTTCCTTTCCCCTTTTCATATATTTGTCATTGCAGAATCCAATTCAGCATGTGCACAAACGACACACGCATACCTTTGCATCTTACTCACACTCTCGATTATTGTTATATACACGTGTCTATGTAACTAAACCATCATCCTTGTTTGTCCTTATAAAATGCCGACATTGTATTCACTATACTCTATACTTGTGTACATATTTAGTTAGATAGCTAGACAAACCAACTGAAGGATATTGTGCCTGTGTACACTGTACACATACGAGTGGAATGAGTCAGTGCCAAGATAGAATAACATTTCCTTACTTATCCTAAGTACTTAATATTATTACTGCTAACCAAGGAAGAAGAGAGGAATCCTAATGGCAATAAAAGACTTCATATTTTATGAAATTCCAACGTCACTGATGCTGAAACGAGAGGTCATGTCGGGTTATAAATTTCTATAGACATGAACTCCAACCGACCGTGCCACTCGTAGCATTTCAACGAAAAATGAATTAGGTACTTACATTGTTACTTCAGTCTTTTGACATTATCAGTTTCAAATAGATGCCCGGCCATCAACTCAATTCGCATATTTACAGCCCTAATAGCAAAATTATTGCTGGCATGACTGATACGTCTTTCAAGAGTAGTGCTATTTCTACTTAGAAACATACTCAGGTATATCTATATCACGCATATTATATATATTCACTATGAGTTTAAATTTATGCTTAAGAACATATGAAAACATAAATACCTTATTCAGCTAAATTCATGTCTTTACAGTCTTTAGTGTCTTCAAACCAAATTATAAGGATACCTAAGCATGATATTACACAGATTCATAGACGACGCTTTATAATGCTGAAAATTCACAAGTTTCTCCAAATTCCATATAACGCTCAAGCATAATAAATATTCAAACTTGTGTAGTTTGCAGAAGGTCATCATAATAGGTCGTTAGAACAATTATATGTCGACATGACATGCCATGGCGTAGCGTAAGCTTATATACCAAGAAAAGAACTCAGTGGTAGTCAATAAGGAACTTTTTTCTATAAAAAGATAGTTTTTGACTGTAACTAAAAGGAAAAGCCTTGTTATATGTTTTCAGTGTGTGGTTATATTGTAAAATTCAGACAATAGGCAATAACAAAGTGCCTAATTTCGCGAGTGCCACTATGGCCTTTAACTATATAGACAATAATATATTATTAGGGCAACCTTGGTGCGTACTTAACTAAAAGTGAGTACCTGCCGCATAGTCACTGTACAGATCTTTGCAGTCTCCCCAAAGCTTTTCTCCGTAGTCCATTCTAATATCCCACTTACAAACTCTAGAAAGAAAGTACACAGTAGCGTCTCTTCTTTGAGGGTGTACTTATTTCACAGAAAAGTTTCTACCTTGTCCTAGTGAACCGTTCTACGTATAAAGTAGCAGTATGAGAGTATGCGTCATGTAAAGGTACAAGGTAAGGAAGAAACTAAAAAAGCCGGCTCAGCATCTTAAAAGAGAGGACACAAGAGGGGACTCATTCTACTAAGCTAAACGTACAAAGTTTGACCCAAATACACAAAGATTGGACAGTATTTTGAAGAGCGAGCAAACAAACATTACTTTAACTAGCTCTATCGTACACTAAGGTAGGGAATAGCAAAGAAGTAGTGTACTAGTTCGAGTAAAGGTAAAATTCTCTCAAGTGGAACTCTATTTACGTGTCTTTAGATTATATACGAATATATATTTATTGTTAGCGTTAGACCTTTTACCTTAGTTCCCACGTGACGTAAGAATTGACGTCCCATGTACATCTATCTACACAAAATACACAAAGATAGTGCAACTCACTATTGCCAATAGTCCTATCAAGAATAATGCTAAATGCTAACCATGCACAACCCAAAAAATAAAACGTGTACACTTCTAAAGATATTCGTACTGCTGGATACAGCATGCCCATTTCTATATCAGCATAAAAAAGGGTACTAAACTATGGATCAAAAAATATATACATAGATTATATAAAAGTAGCAACTATGTATAGCAACATTGCATCTTCCCACATCCAATTCTCCGTGTTTACATCTTATCCCAAGACTCCCATATCCATATTATTAGCCATCCCATCCACAACAACAAGGCACACTAAACTAAAGATATGTGGATACACCACCCAAACAACTTCAAGACAGATATATGCTTTGCTACAACAACCTTTAGGCAGTTTTTGCATTAGCCGTGTAATAAAAGTCATAAAACTCCCCATAGAACACAATAGTCTCCAAATCACCAGTGAAAAAAGTCTGAAACTGCCATCAGCCATGAAAAACTCCGACTGGTCTACAGGAAAACGAAGAAAATGGTCAATCATATAATAAAACATGTTTCGGGAGATGGTGAGTGAAGAAAAGTTTAGGATTGGAAACTCTTTCTCCAGAATCTAAGCACCTACAATGTAGATACTCACTTAGATATACCTTTATATCTAAGCACTTTCAGATATTGTATTGGATCGTGGCATCTACTATCCCTCCATTTACAATTCGTATGTGGATTTTATTTGCTTACTTCGTTTGCTCACCTAGTTAGCCTAGACATACATAGAAGAACAAGAAGTTGTTACATAACATCCACTAGGTACTTTAATCTCGGGGAAATTGGTAGCTAAAATATATTCCTTATCGCCCTATAAGCAAGTAAATATGTTTGTGAATAGGAAATGTGCTATACGTAAGCAAATAGGCACTAAACCACCTATGCTTTTCATTTGAGTTGTGTTTGTCTTAGCGTTAGCTAATGTATAAACTAACATAACATAAATAACATAAAATGAAACGACTGTGCCCCACCATCCAGAGAAGATCAATCCAATTGAAATTCATAAGCAAACTCTAGTAAACTGCTGGCGATGTTCTCTCACCAGTGCTACTGGCTGTGGCTACTGTACTGCATTAGCAGCTGCATCTGTACATTGTATGTGTGTGTGTGTTGATCTTCTTACTGTTGGCGATACTTGTGATTAGCTTCCTTTACGTGGCTGTTTAGGTTATGTTGCTTCCAATTTACTCTTTCACTCACTTTACTTTACTCTTCTGCCTCTTTGCTCATGAAACTAGTCAAACACTTGACTGATTCTACTGAACCGAAGGAAACTCAACTCTTCGCTTATCTTCTCTATTATAGAACATACGGAAGGTAGTTTAGTACACTTAACTCCATACACAACACCCTATCCTATCATCAGGAGGACCAGCACTTCTCACTACGATCTCTCTCTATCTGTATCCATTCCATTCAACTACTCTTTCATCCCAAAAGGAAAAAATCCAACCAACCCAACTAAACTAAACGAATCAAATGATGGAATAGCTTAATTTACGTTGACTGAAGTGAATTTCATCGGATTCCTTCCATCGCCTATCGTCCCGTACGTGAAACTAGTGAGACTGCTGAAACTAGTCGCGTGCAATAATTTGTCAGTATGTATGTCTGAAATTCACATGGACACAACGATCGATCAAATACACTTGGTTCCTCTCACCAAATCCAAGGTTACGTTACTTTGCCGTACACTATCCAGTACCCACTCTTCTATTACATTGCAGATTGCATTATGCTTTATATTGCACAGACCATCCATGTAATCTTATTTTTTATTACAGCCTTAGTTTTAACTCACAACTGATGTGAATCTACTCGACTCCCTCTGCATCCCATTCCAAACTAACTAGGTAGCTCCCTATCTCATTTTATTTTAAACCTTCTTCTCCGCCACACCCAATGCAATATCTTAAAAGATACGGAGATAAATGCACTAGAAAATAAAGAGTAAGGTAGGTAGAACAGACACAAATCAAGTCTCCAAATGCTAACATCATTCACCAAAGTAAAAAAAATATCTAATATCTACCTACTTACTACACTTTATACTTCAAGGAGGCTTTTGTATCCTATCAGGCTACAACCGATGGGAGGACTAGATTTACGGCTAGCATTACTTCTTATTTAACAATGCACCACTATAGAATTTTCATGTCAACTGCTTTAGTATTCATGTCAAAAACATACAATCACAATTAACTCTAAACACAGATAACTTTAGATTATCCCATCTACATAATAGTTCAATTTGAAAAGTTAATCCATTATGATTTAAGTAATTACATCTACTTTAATTCTCCAAATCAGATCAATTAAATTACATTCATCATCATCTTTACAGATTGCACTACTACTATATTACAAAATATTTAAACTTTGAAACAACACACTTTTTGAATTCTCAGATATTTGTAGAATGAAGACAAAAGACATTCTCGTATGCATTTTTTTTAAATTTTCGTTTACCAGAAGATAATACCTCCAGCTTTGCATTTTGTAATACTCGTGCCGTTGTTCCCTATCATTTTACATTACAATATCTAACTAAGCATGATATAAAAACTGTAAGCATGGAGGTAGTGAAGGAAGAGTGTTTGAATTCTACTGCGGAGTAACAAGCGTCTTTTGATAACATTCATTTCCATTTAACTACAAGCTATTGTTACATGTATTGGTACTTATTCTTTTCTTTATGGGGAGAGAGTTAGTGTGGAATAGTGCTAAGTACTACTTCTGTGAATATTCCAAACAAAAGGCAATGTATTTTGCATAGCATCAGTTGTATTATAATGTAGAGTGCATTGTCTACAGTTCAAACAGGGAACATGATGCATGCATACTGCACACACTGTGCATCCCATTCAATACAATTTATTCGACATCTAACAGAATAAATCATCGAAGCGTGGAATAAATCTTTTAAAAGCAAAAGAATAAAGAATAAGCTTAAAGCGCCTGAAAGTAAAAAAAGGCTGAAACCCGAGAAAGGAAGCTTTTCTCCAAATCCATCAAAAAATCTGATTTTACTTTCTATAGTTCTTTTCTCAATATTTTTAGTACCAAAATTAACGCTTGGCTGAACAAAACAGGTTTTATCTGTTTCAATAATACAAATGCGAGATAGTTCCAGTAGCATCACTGCGTAAAATAATAATTCTCCATTTGCATTTTGCATAGCCACAGAGAGTTGTATGTAGAGTTTATCACTTTGATATAAAATTAATGGAAAGTGGTAAAAAAAGACAAACTCGGCAGAATGGTAGTAATGTAACAATTCTAAGGACTTATTAGTTTGGTAATAACTGTCTCTATTCAGTATTATTAATATCAGTAATGAATACAAAATAGCTGAATTTAAGAGCTAATAATACTACTAGTTATAGCACTTTTGGTTGTTCATTGTTATCGCTCAATAAGTACCGGTAATATTATGTTTCTTTCAATAGTTTTCATTTCTAGACTACTTTATGCAACTGGGTAGTTTGGATTAGCTATGCGATAGAGGAAAAACATTTCAGCGGAACGAGCTCGGCCCTTTTTCTGTTATTAGAAAACTTTCAAAGTATATCACACGACATGTATTTATTATTCACTACTTTATTTTACTGCATTGACGATGAGGACTGCGAGTATATCTATTCCTGCTGTGCTTCTGCTTTTGCTCTCCTTTCTTGTTTACAAACAAAAGTTTGTTTATTTATGGGATGTAATATTGTAAATGTAAAAGTAGGAGTGTAAAGCTTTTGTGTAAAATATAATTCATAAGTCCGTAGCTTCAGGAATAAAATAAGAAACTTTCCCTGAACATAAAGTAATCACATCTGTACAATAGAAAGCCATTATGATTTGTGATTGTCATTGCCTTTATTACCGAGCTTCATCTCCTGTCATCACTATCACTCATTCTCCTTCTTCTTGTTAATTAACACTCTTACCATCTTCTTTTGGAGGATTCCATTAAAGCATTGTCATTGTCTCCAGATGCAGTGCACTAAAACAAAACTTTAATTCCTATTGTTCCACATCAATCAAATTAGTAGAGTACTAAAGGTGAAGCCTGACAAGCTTTTTGGATTCTGCATTTCATCCTGCTAGTTTGAAGAGTCAAACAAAGCATGGCAACTTTAGCATTTCAATTTCATCCTTCTATTATTCAACAAAACACCTATCATCCATTTAAAACTACTTGATGAGTATTTCACGCGTTGTAATTAATATGCACGGTTTATTATGTATTAATTTTGTTTATGGAGTCTAGTAACAGGAGAATTAGATCGTACTGAGAATTTCAAAATGACAAATGACATTTATTGACCGTAACTCTGCAGGTGAGTGTAGGTGTACTCGTTTGTAATTAAAAGTTACGTTGAGTTCTAAGTAAAACGTATGTCCCAATTAAAACTTGTGTCTATCTATGGAGGTTGAAAGGAAAAGGAGATCAGTGCTAGAGATTTGCATAATAAGGTAGGGGGAGAAGATAGCAATCAGAACAGAACTCTACCTGGTGATGAATATCACCATGGTTGATCGTACTCGTGGCCATCACTTTTAATTAGTCCAGTTCCAGTCAGTTTTGTCCAACTGAGGATTTGGATAGACTTTAGTAGTATAGTAGTCGTGCCAGTACTGCCGGACAAACGCAACTTGAATTCAATGTCCAGCACATACGTTTGCAAACAAGAGCAGGAGATCCTCCTTCGTGTCCATTTCCACTGCAAAATTCAAAAGGACATTGACTCATATTACCGTGAATTATTTAGCAAAGAGTAAATTGGGCTGTGCTGCCTAAGTTCACGTTTACTCCTACTCTACTATATTCTTTACTCAGCAACTGCACTACCCCTAATACCCTTCTATGTACATAAGTAAATACACAATGTACAGAACATGTACCTATTCTCCTACTATTTACGTACACCATAAACGCAATAGCACTCATGTCAATTCATTTCATTGGTTAATGGCTCCGAATACACAACTTTCCCCATTTATAATACATTACTTATTACAGACTCAAATGTACACAGTCCGACTTTGTACACATATATATTAGTTTAATGGACACACAAGTAAACACGTCCTATATTGATTTACTTCACTCAACTTTATTTGTTACGCATTATTGTGTGTATCTACGTACATATCATTCTTAATATTGCTTTGTATGCATACAGTACAACCCAAGTCTAATAAATGTTACTTTTCTTATATTAAATTCAATATATACTATAGACCAGTTAATAAACTTGTAGTAAATTGCAGGTAAATTATAAATATAACTATTTTATTACTACAATAGTTAATATAGAATGGGAATATAGTAAGTTTCGTAGGAAGTAAATTCATATGTAAATAGAACTACGTCGGCTCGTAGACAATAAAATAAGCAATAATATTAAGTACGAACATAAACACAACTTTGTTTACGTTAGCTCTACTAGGAAACCTTATTACAAGTTTAATGCAATAGAAATAAACCTTCGATTTCAATTACAATGCTCATCCATTGAACCCTTATAAGACCCAGTTATTTACAAATAGGTACAATTCTTTATTTTCCACTTTGAGATTTTATGTTAACCAAGTGCTACAAAAAGCTTTCTTTTCCTTTCTCCAATATCCATCAAAATAAGGATTCCTTTAAGAGAAATTGTACATAGAGTGCACAAAACTACAAAAATGGTGGCAGAAGTAAGTTGAGTGTCATTGTACCCAAGTATACAATAGAGAGTGTACAATGGACATAGCATAGGTGAGGTATAGCAAGAACTCATGTTGATAATAATAAGAAATAGTACACGGTAGCATTTTACAAAAGTTGAATTGTATACCTGTCTATCTAAACTCATTCTGCTGAAAGGAGATCTTTGAATGATTTGATCTTTTAACAAAGTCGCATGTTTGTGCTGCAGGAATTAAAAAGGTTCCCCTTGGTATTATAGCGAGTATAATCTTGAGCATTCAAATATGCACTGCGACTGTACACCATTGTGCTGTAGATAGAATAAGTTCAAAGAAAGAACTGCAGGTAGTTGTTGTAAAAAGATTAGTAGGCTATTTGAATAGTAAAGAAATGTACGATTACGTGTGCGTATTAGGGAGCATTAGGAAAAGTAATCCTCTATCAATAGTAAATCTCCTCTAACAAGGGACAAACAAACAAAAACAGTTTTCATCTTGAATTTGTAGTGAATAATTTGGTTGTGAGCTAGCTGGGGGTATCTGTACGTGTATAGAAAATAAATTTAGAAGTATTAATTCTTTTTTATACCACCTACTTACTTCTACTGAGTTATAAAATGGCAAGGGTAACGGGTAACGGTTGACCTAAAACCGAAACCATCGAGAGTTATTATTGCAACATACGCTAGACGTTGCGTTCGTTCCGCAAATAAAGACAATATATGGTGGCTATATGGTGAATGTGAATGATCATCGTTCTCTCTTCGGATTTTCGGATCATAACCCTTACAAAGGACATGCCCAGCATAGCAGAAGAAAAGACAGTCGTGTCCTATCATTTGTGCTTGAGAAAATAGTCAAAAGAAGACACATAGTCTAACTCCTTCCCTTTTACTAATATAGTTATGCCATGCGTATGGAATGTCTTATATTTTATTACAACTGCATGCCTTTAGCTTATCACTCTGTCTATTCTAGTCCTCCCACTGCTTATGCAGATCATATAGGCACTTTACTCAGAACGTGTACTATACACGCTAGAAAAATAATATTAAACTTACGTTCCACAACCGTTATGAATATGGAATCCACATTTTCCACATCTATACAACCATATCCATATCATACACAGTTGCTTCTTCATTCTTATCTCCTACATAATATTACGCGTTCACAAAATTTCTTTTTTTGTTCTATCTATTTAGCATTTGTTACGATATTGCATCTCATTCTTTTTACGCTAACCTATATCATCCTAGTTGTGTATAGTGGGTCATATAACTATTTTATGTTGCCTTTTTACAATCTGAGAGTATTAAAATCTTTAGGAATTAAATTTTAATATGAAATTTGTGCTTATGTACCCATGAACGATGATTACACGCAAGTTCTCTTGCCGTTTCATTTTATTTCAAGCTGTTCCTGTCAGCTGTCTGGCACTTGTACAACCACACTTTTTCATTTATAGATACATTCACTAGTGATACATACTTACTTTCTATGCTCGAACGTAAACCTAACCTTAGTGTCTTTCATGCCATAATTTTTATTATATTTAGACACAACACAACACCCTACCTACGCTTTACTCTCCGCATCACGAACGACAACTGCATATAAAATGAAATTAAACAGTACACACTCTGTGTACAGGACACATCTGCAAAAGTAAGTATCCTTACACATTGCAGAATCCCTATAGAAAAATGCACATCACACACGGTAGTGATATGTTGATACTTTGTAAAACTGTAAAAAGTGCGACAAATGTTACACGGATGCAGATTTTCTGTTTGTAAAGTGGTTATTTAATAATTCTACATATTAATATCACATGTTTTCTCCACTACTAACAAGGACAATCTTATGAGGATACCATCCTTGTACGCATTATTTTCAGAGGGAGAGTAGAGTGGTGTATCTTGTAAGCTAAATCAGCTTTCGCATTCTATCTCTGAGTTTTTGAAGGAATTAGCAGAGACGGACGCCTACAATGGGATTATTTAGATAGGAAGAATCTTCATTTGAAAATGACTTTAATTGAAAAACTCCTTCGCACCCTTTCACGCTATAGTCCTGAACTATTTTGACGCCATAGCTTTCATGTTACTTTATATAATCCAACATCTATTAAGCCTAGACGGATAAATTCCTCTACTATATTTGTATCTTCCATTAATCCTTAAGTTTATATAAATACCTAATGTAAAGAATGTATTTATGGTCTTTTCTTTTTAGAAACTAATGCTATTTAGCAAACAGTCTTATAAGTAGTAGTATAAATGCTCCGATAATGGTTTAAAGGTTTACAATTTACACTTCCGTTATAGTTACAAGAGAGATAATGTAATATACTTAAGAGTTAAGATAATGAAAGACAATAAGTACTTATGTGTATTGTGTTAGAGTATGATGAGTCTTGAGTGTAAGGAGAGTATAGTACTTATAGTGTGTGCAGAGTGGATGATGATCCGGTTTTGTTCAGTTGGGTATAGTGTGGCTGGTGATAGTGAGACCGATTCGCGAGCATCTCAAGAATTTTTATCCAACACCCAGATCTAATTTATTTAAACAATAAGTCCATGCATACGTGTCTGCATTACATTACATTTAAGATTCAGAAATTAGAACTGGGAGTGGAGTAGAACGAGACGGCATATTTGCATACTATCTATTTTGTTCAGTTCAGTCACAGAGAGAATGAGTGACTCTTTAACTTGGTCTTTCCTTTTCCCCACTCTTTCAATATTAAGTAGAAGGTAATACTGTACATAACATCCTATCACAACATAACTACCCACCACTAATAACAACCGATACCAACTAAAAAGTTTCTTTTTAACGACGAAAACAAGGAGTTTAAGGTTCTTGATGAATATGTATTATGCTGCTTGTATTGTGAATGTGAATGCACGTAGGGAAGCCTGTCCTATCCTCTCCTGCTTATTTATCCTTTATTCTAAAATCTTGTGCCTTGTCTCTTCTTTCCTCTTCTGCCTCTCCATGACTCAAAGATGCGTAGTTATCCCGACGTGGTTGCCAAGATTTTTTTTCATTAATTTTATAGGATTTCTGATGCCGTAGATGTACTTGGATATTAAATCCTCTATTGCTATTCGAAACCTACAAAAATTCAAATAGAAATATTCTCAACAGGCAGAAAAAACTTTTCCTTGCAACTTTTACCACGAAAATACATGCATTCAACTTGAAACACAACTGCTAGCTATGCAGTACATAAATATAACTATGCTTCAATGAATTTCCGTCACAGCACAATTAGAAAAATGCACAAAATAAAAGTATGTAGCGTACCTAACCGAACTACATCCCCAATTTCCTTCTGAATTTAAGCAAATACTAAATACACACAAAAGAAATTACTATTTGCTTACATCTATCATCAATAGAAGACTTAGTACTTATAGTTATATACAATAAGCAGGCATGATGTGTGACTAAAATATTAAGGTCCCTACTGAATAGAAACTTTGAAACTAGCTTTAGAAAAGTTTCTTTATATTAAGTATAACCACCCCTATCTACTTTGTAGTCGTAATAAAACACACAGATAGTACACGATACAAGTGGCAGAGTGGCACAGATCTTTATAAATTCATATAGATAGATAGATACCTAGTATATAATACGCAAGCAGGGTGAAGCAGATGATCATCTATTGAATAGAGTATTCCAGATCTAAGGGATTTCAATCACCAAGTAACTAATACACCAAGCAGTACACCAAAGGACAGCTTTATTAGAAAATCCTGAAATGAATTTTTCATGTTTGTGGTCCTTGGAAAGTTGTATCTTGTTCCGTTGTGCTGAGTCTTATCGTTAGTTGGCTATTCTACTCTTTTCTTTCTGGCAAGACTGTAAAGAAGGGAAAAGATGGGGAATACTCGTTATACATCTAATGTTACGCTACAGTAATCTTTATAGATGGTCCTTTACAGTTTACTCTAAACACTACTATATAGAAATACATTCTGTAATACATACACACAGCCATATACCAGAATGTGTGGTAGAACAATACATAGGTATACCTACCAGAGGAGTATTATGCACTTGTTAGTTGAAGCCAGTCCAAATAAGCCGAGCTAGTTTACAATATTCTATTTAGTACTACTACTAGGTACTACACTGGTGGTGTGGCGTGCTAAGGTATCTAGAATGTAAGTCGAAGCCTTCAACTTTCAACATCAGTTATCATCTTTTATATTACGTCTGTCCTTATGTACTATTTGAAGAGAAACTTCAAAGAAAATCTCGTAACATGAGACTCATAAGTAGAAAGAACTAGTCAAGTCAAACTCACTCACTTCATGCATAAACTGTTAAGTAAAGATAGACTTTTCAAATAGTTTACTCTATTACACAATGCACACACATTGCACATAAAGGTCCACAAGAAAAAATGGAACCTATCCATACTCACAAATCCCCCTTATAACCATTACAATCTATAAGCAATTTGATGAGAAAGTTGTTCTGTTCAATGCTGTCAAACTGAGTTGGATTTGCTCAGAGTCATCAATATACTAGGGAAATATGGCAGAGGGAAAGTTACACCAATGAATACGTAAATATAACCGGAAGAGTACATCTCTGTTACCTATATCTTAAAATCTCAGGAGAGCGAGAAACAGAATGGATTCGGTTCAGTTCAGCTCAATGTACATATGTTATATAACTAAGGAAGTATAGCACTAGAAAATGTAAAAAACGAATAGAGTGATTTATAGGTGCAGATGCAGGCAAAACTTTCATTCTTCCTACAAAGTCTGCTACGCGTATGAAACGGCAAGAGATATGGTCGACAAATTTGACAAATGGATAGTGACGGTGTTTTCTCCTATAGTTTCCCCTTATATAATAGAATTTGGTTTAAGTACCCTTCCACATATATGTGTAATAAGTACATACACAAAAATGAGTGCTTGATACTTGTAGAGTAGCACTATAATTCTACATTGTTATTATTAATATGTAAGAACTCTGCGATTCAGGTATGCGATTCTTATTAAATGACATCTTCCCTTGTAATATTTTTTCTGTGAACATAGAGGACATTATAGTGTTATATGGCATAGCATCTGATATGAATTTTGTATTGCATAGCTAATAAATATTACGTAGATATGGAGTATAATAATAAGGAACAATAATGTCGACAAGACTGTCGTTGTAATAACTATAAGCTATAGTACTTAGATTAAATGTTCTGCTATTGTAGATTGCAGTCTGTGGTATGTGCTGGAGTAGTAATCATCTCCTCACAATCACAATCAGCTCTTTCTCTCCTCGGTCTCTCTTCTATTCTCATTAGAAATTTGCAACAAACATTCCACAACTAAGTATGCACCCCAACCCATCCTGGTTCAGTTTGGTTTGACTCAGTTCGGATGGATCTAGTCGAGTAATTTCCTCTTACAAATATGGTATTCTCAGATAATTAATCTCGCAACCGACCAAACCCCAAGCAAAGAGACGAGACCAAACCACCCTAGCAGAATCCAATGAAGTCTAACTTAAGCCAAGGCACGTTGCGACTGGTCTACCATGTTCCATTCTTACAATATTATAACCATAATGTACAGAAAAACAGTTGTGCTCCTCTGGCTACCCATTCCAAGTCCTACGAACAACAGTCTTCCCTTGGTGTGTGTGATTTGTATTTTGTGTGTACACTGTATAAGCATAAGTGTAGAGCGTAGATAATGAATGTATGTGGTGTGAGGAACTATTATAAGTATATAGCGTGTATATATAGTAGCATGATCATCATCATGAAGACGGGTCTAACAAAACCAAGGACAAACCGTGGGGAGGAAGGAAGTTAAACCCTAATCCGTGTAATTTATGGGAGGATGGGAAAGAAAAACAATAGGAAAGTACCCATACTCACAACACTAATCTTCCTCCATGCCCAACCAAGCCTTAATTTCCATACCGAAGTGAACTGACTTGAGTGACGGAGTGTGTGTTATTTGAAACACTGAGAAACAGATAGAAAGAATGGGAATTGCAAAAGTCTAATGCAAACATCTAGTACTATCTGTAGTACATAAGTACAAACCAGGAAACTCAACCCATGCACACACCAACCAGACCAACACCTACAGTACCCTACCAAACCCACTCAACTGCTAACACTAGCACTCAGAAACAAAACTGCATCAACAAAACTAAACTGCCAAAATAAAGTAAAGAATCCTACTTGTCTCAAACTGTCTTTTCACTCTCATCCTTGTACCATTATATGGAATTGAAATCAAGTTACCAACTCTAACCCAAGTACTTATTTACTGTAAATACATTGCAATAATGTATTAACCTACCCAGCAGTAACCAGGCAAGAAGAGATCGCAATGCAAGTTTGTCCCTTTTATAAGTGCATCATTGTATATATAATGTTATATTTTTAGTACACTACTGCATTTCTTTAGAGTCTTTTGCTTGTGTATCCTAAGACCTAGGAGATAGTACAGTAAATATACAAAGTTTATATAAATCCGTATACAATAGATAAGTATATGGTATCGTAATGTAAAGTCTGTTCAGACTATAAACAAAACATCCAATTTTGTCTGAAATCGCTTTCCACTCATTTCATTGCTTTACGTGCTCGACAATAAAGACTCGGGTTTCATTTCCGAGACCGATGTTGAAAGCTTTGTTCTTCTTCGTCTTCAATTTATGTACATTGTAGTGAACGAAGCATAAGGAAGAGAAAAGGAACAGATAGTTAAAACCAACACAATACATAGTATCTCTTATAGTAGAGGAGGAGAATGGCTTGCGGATACGGATACGGATAGAAGAGAGGCAAATTAGAGATAGACAAGGAATATCTGCGGAGATGCATGCCGAACGTGGCATAGCTCGACATCGACATCAACCATGTGTGGATATTTATAACCTTTATAATGGGGTCGTTGTTTCGGTCACCGATATAGAGCACGTGGTGCTTTAAACTTTAGGAAACTTCAATCTGACAAGTATATATGTCAATTTCAGGAGGAAGTACCTTCTCGGAGACACAGAGCAGAAGTACACAACAAAACACCAAAGGAATGAAAAGAAAAACAATACAAACACATTTTCTACCAATTACTAGTACAATGGCGACAAAGAAGCATTCAAATTAGGAGTACCTACATGTTTTTGTGTTGATAGCATTATACTTTTCTTACTACGAAGTGTACAAAGATCAGATACTGTATACAAGGAAAAACATCAATTATGCGACTTATACTCAGTCTCATCTAATAACTCCTCTATTAACAACGCAACTACAACGCACCCCAAGCCAACCACTTTATAGACAGTAGGCTGACTCAACAAAACTTTCCCAACTCAAACTTTTATCTTTGCAAGTAATTTAAAATGTAATGTACCATACATACTAACTAAGCAATGCGATGTTTTGTATTCCGTTGTGAAACTGCAAAGTAAAGAAAGGAGTCTGTAGACACATTCGGCACTCGAAAGTCAAAAAGAGTTAAGCTGCTCTGTTGTGTCCTGCAAGTAATGCTTTCTGTATGCAATGCAATCTGTCTGATATTTAAGTATCTAACTAACAACATCCTTCTTTAAGCCATCCTTATGGCATCATCAACATCAAGAACAGTTTATCTGTGAGAAAGCTGAGAATGTGTTGTATAAGTACTTGTGTTGTCGCACAGAGCGGAACAGAACACTGTCGAGGACAAACATTTTAAAATTTAATTTCGCATAACTGTGTGTGAGTACAGATAAAAAACTCTTGCTTGCAAGCCTGAAGAGAGGAAAGAAAAGAGTAACTAACGAATTCTATGGGAATCATAAGAAATTCATTAGAGAAGAAAGAATCTGAAACAATACATTCCCCTGCTTGTCATTACATACTATACTACTGCTATATGGTTTATTGTCTGTCTCTTTTTTAGAACTGATCTTTGCACAAAAGTATGTAATTGTAGGAATATTATGGACGTTTTATAATGTGCTTTAATGCAGATGCCACAGAGCATAACTAATTATAAATGTTTCATATCTGTGTTTATGCAAGAATGTTATGTACAACAGGGCATAAATAACCAGATTCATTTTCATATCGAATAGTTAATGAAAATATATAATAGGAGCTCTTCACAGAATTTCCCATCAAAATTACATAACACTTAATGGACATTATACTAGTCGAGTCATCAGGAACTTAGCCTAGGGAATGGAAAAGTATGGCACGAGCTCCATTAAATGAACCTACTCTTTTAGTGTAGGTAATCAAATCAGTAATAGTCGAGTTACACTAGAATCGGATCGGAGTAGGGAAAACTATGCAAAGAACTCGTGTTACTAATACTTTGTGCACACTCCCCCCCCCCAAACTGCGTCTTCTAACAGACCAAACCACATCAGCACTTCTACTGTATGATGCAAAAGCTTCCTAAAAACATTAAATAATTTCTCGAAACTCTTTATCAATCAATAACAGTCAAGTTGCCTAACTCGATTCTTTCTCTCCTTCCCATCCCAATGAAGACAGAAAAGGGACAGAGATAGAGAGTCGACAGAAATACTAAAAAATTCATCGACCCAATCGAAAAAACTTCATGTCATTTATAAATGGACTTTGCGATTTGTGAATGGCAGAGAAAGCAATTAAATTAAACCACAACTACTTACATTATGCAACATTACGTAACGGAATCGTTTATACTCTTCTCTACTGTCGGCCATTACACCAGGATAATTGTGACACTGATTATGAAACTGGATAAAGTACTTCAGCTAATCATAGCCCATTCAACCCACCACACGGTCTTCAATGCCTCACTTTCCTGTATACTACAAGCACAATATCCGAACTCTAATTTTCATCTCAAAGTACTTTAACTACCGTAAACATGTGTTGGGAAAACAGGAGAAAACTTTAATTTTGCACTGCACATTTCCTTTACAATTTACAATTAGTAGTGTTACTACTTGAAAGCAGAATTCATTTTGGCATCCTTAAAAACTAAATGTGGTAACAACTTACCTACGCAGTGACCGTGAAAATGCAAATACTACATAAAATATACACTATAATGAATAAAATAACACAAAGCAACCAACCACTACATATTTTAAATATGCCATAGTTCGTAAAAAAAGCTATAGTAGATATTGGTAGGATTGACTCGACTGGAACTGGAGAGTCAAAAGAACATTAAAAATACAAAAGCATTGCATGCTACTAAAGTAAACATTATTGCATTCTGGAAATAAAGGAGTAATGAGGTAATGCAATATAGAATAGCACTATATAGGTTCATTAATTCACAACTATAGTGTTTTCTATTCTATGTGATATTGTCGAGTTAATGGGAAGCACATCACTCGCATTCTACTCTACAATGCAGTCAGATGAAATCGTCTGTCGTTTATTACTCTCCGAGGAAAGACAAACCGCGGGACAGATAGATGAATTTCATTCGGGTTCGTTTCTCTGTTTGCCTACATTAGAGTTTGGCATTTGCACGAACAAACTGCATTTCCAACTTGACTCTTCTGTTTATGTTTCCGTATTCCTCAAATGAATCTATGTATCTCTAATATTAGTTCACTTATCCAATCTTTCATCTCCTCTCTATCTAACAACTATGCAATCCACTCGTTACACATAATATACACTTACATTCTTCACTATCCAATTCAATACTCTGCTATTTAATAAGAGATTTCACTTGAGATATACGTAAGTAGGTAAGAAATACTTCTATTCACAATTCACTTACCAAGTTCCTTACTACTCCTCTAAAATATAACTATCATACATGCATGAGCACATAAATAGCTACTATGCCTAAGTAGACATTCACACTTTAAAATGTATTTAGGCATCTTGTTAGTAGTATATCAGAGTAGAGATGCCGAATGAATGAATCTGCTCATTATTCACATACCAGTCTTAAAGAATCAAATGAAGCCAAAGTGGAAACAGAATCTTTTACATATCTAATATTGCATAAACATTCACGCATGTACACCCGAAAAGAAAATGTAGTGGATAATATAATTTGGAAAGTTCACTAGCAGTATCACTAGCACATATTTATTACTGCTACTTGCGTTCATAAACACGCTAATTATTTCAGCAATTATCCATAAGACGAGATAGGCATTCCTAGTAATACATTCTAAACATTTTCGCTCCATATGTTTTTGAAGCTGAAACGAAATTACGTTTTTGAAATATGTTTGCATGCCATTACTTTATACCTAGCAATATTTTACAGAATTTCTATAAGTAATATGTTTCAAATCATAATAAAAATTAATGAACAAAAAGTAAATTACAGTGTGGTATGATTCAATACAGTTAAATTACACATGCTTAGAAAATGTGGACTATTATTGAATTTTGTTGTGGGAATATGTGTAATGTCATGTTGTTTGGAGTCCCGCTAACACAGACATAAAATATGCATGGTATGTGCATGATATCAAAGCTGTGATCTGCTCGCACGATTGAATTTCTCCTGTTTGTGAAATGATTGAAATAAAAAATGATTTCGAAAGAGAGCCCGACCCTGTTAGTTTACGTTTGCTTGTTATAGTAATCGGGTCTGTTGAACTGGCAGGCAGGCATGTCTGCTCTTAAAAGGGAGAATTAAAATGAACGCACACTGGCACACTACACACATGTGTGTACAGATAATAAAGAAAAGAATCGGGCGGACCCTTTCACACAGTGAAATAAAAATCCATATGCACGTAGGTACTTTATACATAATAGAATGAAATGAACCTATTTAGATCTCTTGTGCTGTGTCACACAGCATAAAATAAAGGTATGTCATTTAATTCTATAGCCAAACGATACGGTAGTGCACTATTACACAACACAATACGGTTACGCTCTTTGAAGTATGAATACGACATTACGTAAACAGAATACAGATTCGTCTGTCTAATTCTAATTGTTAGAGAAAGTTTAATTCAATGTGCATAGTAGAATCTATTTACTTCACTCTCTCCATTCTTAGCGACTTGGCTAGACGTTATAATTTGCGGTGCATGTCATGTCATATTAGCATCGGGCAGGGAAGCCGAGCCAATCGCACTAACACCACCTTATTGTATCGTTAGTCCAAAACAGAGACACTGTATTTCATTGATATTTAAACTAACTATATATATCTTACGATACATTTATTATGGATAAGTTGAAGCAGTCAACCAAAGACAGATAAGATATATCCCGTACATAAAAATCACATATCTGCATTCATGTTTACACTACAGTGCTTAAGCTGAAGGGGGTGTTAGGTTTATATAACGGACGATTATAATATATTTGCATAACTATAGGTAAAACTTTACATATCGGTGGTTGTTTGGCTAGTGGGGTTTGAATTTGAATTATATATTATATTGCAATACGGGTACTTTCCACTAGTACAATTAGCGTGGTTGCAGATGTATGCAATGGAAGTTGAGTGAAATGATATAATGTATGTAACGTAACGACAACGGTAAATAATGCATAGCGCCGGCTGGCATACTTTGCTACTGTATTTATGTATCTTATCTTATAGTACATAAATATAGTAGAAGAAAGTAAAACACAAAGCATAGCTGTGAGCAGGAGTAGAACTTATTGTAAGTTTAATTTGAAATGGACTTGTAAGTATTGTGGAATATGTAAAATAGTTTACTGGTAGGTATAGTGGTGTATTTATCTTAGGGATCTTGGTATGTTTAATACATTAATTCAGAAAGAGTGTTTTAAAGGGTAGGAGTAGTGGAGCTAAAAAGCAGTATTTGGTTGTAGTAGAAAAGTATTAGAAATTAGAATAGGAGGGGAGAGTGCATCATCTGAAAGACAAAGAAAAAAACGCTAAAGTAAAAGCATGCAAAAACTCTTAGGACAAATAATTACTCTCATCTGGAGTGAGTGTGTGCCATATTACTCGACTGTTGTGCCTACACTTGCACATACAGATCATCTTAGACTGTTTTTTCTCTATAAATGCAGCCACACGGGTTATATCTATTCAAGCAAGCATGAGTATCACATTATACAAGAAAGTAGATTACTTGTTTGTATGTATTTAGGTACTTGTTGTATTAGAAGGAAAAAAGTGTGTATATCTACAGAGTTGTAATAGGCATTTGAGACTGTTTTTACCAAGTAGAACACCTTTACTTATAGCATTTTATAGCTTTTACACTTTACATGAGTCAAGTAGTGTCTCTAGTTTATAACGAAAAATAGACATGAGTGGTAATACAAAAGTCTATTATATGCAGTCTCTCCTCGACTTGAGTAAGTGTACCTAGAGTAGAGATTTTGGACTGACTCCAAAACAATTTGGACATTCAGCTTGTGACATATTTCGCAGAAAAAAAAATCTAACTCGACTAAAGACTAAGTTGAAGAGTGAACAGAACTAACACAACATATAACATAACAAAGTTGCAGAGAGAAGAGTAACACTCGTCTATACACACACTCACTACTCTAGGAGATATAAATATAGCCACAGGAGATATATAAGTACTAACAATAAGTATTATATGTACTCTCCGAGAGATAAGACATGCCTTGCCATCCCACTATGAATGCCTTCTTATCAACCGAACTGAAGAACGCAGCTAAATAAAATTATACAGCAATATTAGTACAAAAGAGTAGAAATGTAGCAAGGAGCAACATCACATAAAGTATTATTATAGGAATGCAATGCTAGCACTTGCAATTCTGTACAGATAGTACTGTACGGAGTATAAATAGTGAATTGGATTGGATTGAAGTGAGGAATAAAGAGTTGAAATGACTCAAGCAAGTCGAACGACAAGTAATAGAATAGACACATAGGGGAAGGCCAGGGCATCCAAACATGACACCGAACCGAAGGAAAAAGCACGAATTGGGCCAAAAGAACTTTTACTTTACTTTACTTTACGCCTATACGTCACTTTATTCACGAAACGAAAAAAAAATCTACCTCCCAGAACACAGAACAACAAAGACAAAACAAAACCACAACTTTTTCTTTTGATGCGAAAATATTATCTCTACATTTATCCTTTTCTCTGTGTGATTGGATTCAATTCCACCGCATCACATCACAAGACGACATCTCATCTCCTCTTTCTTCCAACTCGCAACAAAACCAGCCACATCTATTTCAAATACATTTTCCACAATGGATTATTGTTTTTCGCCACAGTCAACCTGATGTACATGACGAGACCTATCTAGGGACATCTACTCAAATATGACGATACTCAACCACACAACCGAACCATCAACTAAATAACTCAGCCTCCAGGTACTTCCACTTTCTGCCCTCGATATAACTCAAACCATTCTGACTCAAGTTGTACTAAAACAAAGAATTCATCTTTCTTTACTCATCTTGTGGCAAAAAGTTGTGAATAGGAATTACTAATTTAAAACTTTCTATTTATATCTATTGCCTTGTCTATATGTATAGTATTTGCTATGCATTTTTGAAAAACGAGTTTTCTCCTGATGCATCCTTGTTGCACTGACTTTGGTTTGAGTTTCATTTTCTATTCTAGTGACACATCTTTTTTCTTCCAAGTCCAAAGCAACTAGCAAAGTGTAGAACAGACAAGTGTCTATTATTCAGGGCCTGTTTTCATTTTGTGTCAACTCTTTTATCGATCGTGTTTCCACCCTGTAGTGTGATATCTGCTACAGTCCCCATCATCTCATCTCTTTCCATTTAAATTCCCCTTTTCTACCTCCGGCCTTCCTCATCATCCTCTTTATTTCCCCTCCATCTCTTAAGTAATACATTTAGGAGATGAAAGTGTGCTCACCTCCATTAAGGTAGACCGTTCCGTCAAGCAACTGTGGCTTTAGCTCCCTTGGTCTGCCCTGCCTGGCTTCCCAGTTACTTACATCAAGTCAAACAATTCCATTTTGTTTTAACTTCCATTTATATATCTCTGTCTCTTGTCTACGTAAAACATTCCCAGTTACTTGAAATATCTATGCTGCAACTAAATCTACAATGATATAAATACGTAGACAAGATGGTATAAGGTTAGTCCACTATAGTAGTATTATAGGGTGTGAAGTACCAAATACCAACCATATGCGACTATATGGTATATGCAGAGACAGTTTTTCCCTAGATAGTGTAGATGATATAAACGTAAGCACTTAAAGTGTGCGCATTAACAACGGAAGAACAACTAAAGATACACTTTGACTAACGACTCAGCTTAGTGCATGCTATCTAAAGCTAACAATATTTTTCAATTCATTATCTCTTGTTAATTGGCTTAATATAAGTCTAGGGCAAGTTTCGACGACTTTGGCGGAGCATGCCTCTTCAATTATTCCGAAAGTTACCTTACTTTACTATAAAGCATGGATTGTGAATCTTGCTACGCAAACCAAACTCAGTTTCTCTCTCAATAGAAATTGCGTAGAAAAGTGAGAGATTCTCATCTCCAGCTGTAACAAATAGTAAAATCCAGACAAGAAGCGACAGATATAAATAGTGTTCATACTTCGTTGGGAATACAAAATACTGTACTGTGTAAACAATATAACAACCAATATTACTACAGAACAGAACAGATGCCTACGAGTAGGTACGCATCCTTTCCTTTTGGATTACCTAATAGCATAAACTTATTCACTTGGAGGCTCAACTTAAACTCAGATGTTCGAATCTCTGACTAACAGTAGAAACTTTCGAGAGAAGAGATAGCATAAGGTACCTACTATGTACGTTCTATCAATATTTGACTACCTAACAGTCACAGTTTAGTAAGACCAACACTGGAATGAAAAGAAAACCTACTCAACTCTTTCTCTCTTTAAGTCTTAATGGTTTATCTCATAAACTTTTCATTCACTTTCAGTATTCAGTCAGATACCTTGGGACAAATTCCCACATATATTGTTGCATATATACCAAACATATATTTAGTCTTGATATTCATCTTTTAAGGTACCACATACCACATACACATCAAGATTTCAAACTATACTTGCGAGCACTCTATATTTACCTATCTAGCTTAAAATGGAAACATTTCTCAGAAGACAAACTTTTTATCTTACCATTTTATTTCCTTTCTTTGGAATGATATATCAGAAAACCAGAATTCCTATTTGTTACTCCAAAATCCCAGCATATGTAATACTAGTACCTATCAGTTTAAAAGTTAAGTTCTGACAAAACTTTGCTCATTGGCAATGGACAATTGTCCAAACGAAACAACTTGGGATGTACCAATGAAAAACTTTAAACCCTGATACATACATAAGCAATGTAATAAATGACTAATAATTCAACGGAAACGTTTCTCCTTCTTTCGACCGCATTATCTCTTAATGACTCACAGGCAATGTTCATTTAATACGCATTAATACTTATCATTAACTTTAATGAGTATATATTTCATGCCAATGTCAATCAGCTTATAAAATCAGACATTATTTTATTCTGTGAAATATTAAGCCCTTGACTTTGACTAGTATTTGTATATACTAAGCTGTGCTGCACTTGTGTCTATGAGAAAGAAAGTTGGCCTTTGATCTTCAAATGTGTAGTAATAAACCAAAGATAAATAGCATTACATAACACTCCTGTCGTTATTACGCAATACACGGTACTTTAGTGAAAAGACTCAAGTTGAACTTGTGTGTGAAGAAAAAATTGACTTTTAAGGCAGGCCTTTGCAGTCAAGGCAGTTAATGCACTAACATGTACTTGGGTATCTTATTTAAGTATCTAGCAATTGTCTGATAGGGTAATAAAGCGGTGTAAGATGGCCCAGTTTGCTCCTGCAACGAGGTCTAATATATTTTTGTGCACAACAACTACAGGAAGGACGACTGTTTGCACTTGTACATGCTGCACATCTTGTTACACTTATCCGGATTAAATCCTCCAGTCTTCGGAAAGACATCGCCACCCAAGGAATGGGGAAAGATGATTCGAAAAAATACTCCACTCGAGTTACGGATGATGACTAGTCACTATCTATGTACCAATAGTATCTATACCTGACTGGCATCCCATCGCCTACGCACTAACTTTTTAAGAGGATGTTCTCCGGATACGAATGAGCTTATTTTAGTCACATAAGTCAGCTAAATAGAATTTATGCGTAATAACACTTAACGGAGGCTTTTAAGAGGCAATATGATAAAACTATGTGCATTTAATACAACATTCTGCGACGTATTACAATTTCGAAAGGGAAAAGTAAGCTTATTAGTTTCAAGCGTTTGCAATTTGGGTAAAAGGATACCTGTAGATACTTCAGGAAAAATACTATCGCATCATGTAAATGTATTAATGCTACTTAAACAGGAAACTTTATACAGATTTACCATTCTTAACGTGAAACTAGTACTTACAGACTGTAGACGTATCTACTTACACAAAGAGACGATGAGTGAGCTACCGATATATGATAATGTAAGAATTTGTTGGTAAAGTAGCTGTGTATAAACGCTAATTCCCAATTAAAAGAGCGAAAAAGAGTATTTTGCAGTGCCTAGCTACTATCCTGTTTGGATACTCCTGTGTAGAAACTAACGAGAGAGAATTAGAGGGTTTAGTAGCTAATGTTGTGTAAGATGGGTAGTTTACATAAGCACACAACTGTTGTACGTAACAGTAACTTAGTAGCAATAGAAAAGAGGAAAAGGGACTACTATGTACGTAAGGGGATCAAATAACAAAAAGTACCTTATTAACTAGAAAAGAATCTGAAGCACAAGACACTTAACGTTCGGCTATATATAAATAAATACCCAACTGATCCCTATGTCTCTTTGAATTATTTCAACTGAGTTGAGTAGCTATAGAGGTAAGTAATGCCATTATACCATATAACGTGAGTTTAATCATGGCTTTATGCTTAAAGTTGGAAACGGATCTTCCTTGAAATCCGATTTAGACTTCTAATTTAGATAGGATGGCCAACAACAGAGTAGACAGAACGTAAAAACAATATATATCTATTATATACTACCTTCCTTATCTATACTTGAGATAGTATTACCTTGTACTACTGTACACCAGGACAACTAACCTCAAATAGAAAACAAAAAGGATGTTGTACTTGATGTATACTTTCTCAATTACAGTTTCTCATTGTACAATGGATACACTTTTTGTGCTTTGTCTTTCTTCTCGAGAACAGGAATGAGCCAAAGTTTATGGAATGCATTGATAAAGCTTTTATTATCCTTATCTATTTGTAACAATGCTCAATGTACCAAGGATAAAACAAAATTAAAGTTACAGCCTCAATGCTCCGTAATCTTGATAATGAAACTCTACAACTAACTACTGAACTGAAAAGGACAAAAGTATGAAACATTAAAACATTAAAAGGAATCATTCCCGACCGTCGGATTTATAAATCCTCTCCAGTAATTGAATTGCTTATCTTCTGATCCACAACTTCAATATTTGTGAAACGTGCGAATTCCGTAATGTATTTACGAGTTTTTCAACTTCTACTATTTGTACTCATTCACGCAGTTTGGAAATGTATTTACAAAGCGAAGACAACCAACATACGAAAATCTCGCATTTTCAATATTTTCCTTGTCCAAAGTCTAACTATACACTTTTCCCGTTTTCTAAGAAAGAAAATATTATCTCGTGTGTATTCCTTGTTTATACTTATGTATTACCAGGAAATAGAATTGACAAACAATTTTCCAATTTCCGTCATATAATACAATGCACAAGAAGATAAATAAAATATTTAACTCGAGCACACAAGCTAAGTAAACATACAACAATGTCCCCACTGGCCAAGGGTTGCCTTAAGCTGTTCAATATTTAAGATACACACAAATAGGAAAACGCCCTGGCATTCGGACCATAATATAATCAGGGAAACCACAGATCCGAAGAGTAACTTCTCTTCAAACAAAATTCCCTTTGTGTAACTAATAGTCAAAAGCAAACTTTGAATTGCCCAATCACATTTTTCTTTTCGTTTTCTAAACTGGAAACCCGTCTCAGAAAAAATCTCACGCAGAGCAACGATAGATTAATGACACTTGGTGACCTCAATAGGGTCACGCACATGAAAGCAAAACTTGAAGTCAAAAGGAAGGAAAATGCCCTTGTGATGTAAAAGATGGAATAGCGACTTAAGCACTTCAGCCTCGAATCCCTTTCAAATGGACAAAACTCATTCCATACCAAATTGTTTTAAGTCAACCTTAAATCAGGATACATTTCAAAGTACGTTCAGCATACTGTGACCTTTAATATAAATTACTTTGGAACTATTTAAGTACGTCCTACAAGAAAGTAGTCAATCAAATATAATCTTTCCTTAGGATAGGATTCAAGTTGCATAAGTGTCGCGGTATATATAGATTCGCCTCATTTCAATTGTTACTGGAAGGGAATCAGACTTTTTTGCTTCATTAAAAAATACTTTATGTGTGTTTTTGGGAATGCTCCTCAGAAACGATTCCATTCAGTCATTAAATTCTAATGGGGCTTTTCTGTTCTACTTGTTCAATATGTGTACCTTCGTGTGTGTAGCTATAGAACATTGACTACGGTTACATAGCTTCATGGAATTGCATACTTTCAGAGATACTGATGCTGTATCCCTATCACCGTAGAGAACATAATCTTCACCCTAAATAGATAAAAGAGAAAAACAAGCGTTACAGACACCCATACACATTAGAAAGAGGAGATATTATTATTGACAAGATATTTACTGTGGGACGGAGAGAAGTATTCCCGTAAAAGTGTAATACCCAAAGTCAACTGAGCTGACGACTGACTCTGAGCCACCCAAACTAGAAAACTCACTAAAACTCAACGCATAAGTGAGTTAAACTGAAAACTAAACCAAGTCATGCATGATAGCAATGCAATAAACAAGAAAGACAGAAAGAGCATATGCTCCGCTCCGATTGGATTCTACTCACATTACCATTAGGAAAGGAAAAGCACTCACTCACATTTACACACATTACGCACACATGTGTCTTTGATTTAATATCCATCCATGATACTACTACGCTATACTCTTCATACCCAACATAAACAGATATTACAGTCTATATTACAGCAGCTAGGGAAATCTTTACAGTCTCGTCTCATCCTTGCGTGGAAACATAAATGCACTCTATAGTATACTAACTACTCCTATTACATCATATTTTTATTTTCCTTTATAATGCATCACGACTTGTGTAGTGGGATCATAGAAATCCTTTTAACTTTGCTTTTACTGCCTTTAATAATGACATAAGTTTCTACTGGATGGGAAATCAAGAGTGAAAGAAGAAATAAAACAAACTTTAAAACATTAAAAACAGAAAACAGGCATGTTCCCTGTGTCTGTATCATTCATGCAAAGATGCATACATACAGGTTATTGTTAAAATACGGAAAACTGAATGGGAGCATTTTTAAACCTTTTCATAACCAAAAATGGAACTCCGATGTGCAAAAATTTCTTCACAGTAATCTTCGATGTTTACCTTGTATCTGATGTTAATATTTACAATGTACTAATACCGATAGAAGTGGTTTTCACTACTTAGGTAAAGGATAAAATAAACATTTTACGTTAGAGCGCAACCGTGGTAAAGGTAAGCTCTTGTCACAAAGGGACACATAAGAGAATTATTCCGTACTAATTATAAGCATATCGCACCGCATACCCCAATTGCATTTATATTGTAAATTTTCCCCGAACAATAATGTCAGGATAAATTACACAAATCTTTATTCCATCAGCTATTGAGGATTAAATCCAGATATTAAATGTACACATTGAAGTGAGTCATTCTATTCATGAAAAGAGCATACGCCTGCAGAACTCTATTGTATGTAGGCAACTTTTTTGTTTTATTAGTAATCAACAACATACTGTGAATTCGCATTTTGGCCATTAGTCTTTATTATGAGATAATATGTTAAAGAGATCAATATGGAGATATCAATATAGTGGAAAGCATAATATAATATAATATCAGTGTGAACGGTATAGGGAAGGATATTGTCGTTCTACACAGAGAATACATAATATTAGGTCTGCTATTGTAATAAAGGGGAATGGAAATGCTTATAATGGGGGAAATGAATCATAGATCCGGTGCATTTCTCCTTTGCCAAGTTCAACTCAACTGAACTGACTTCCATTCCACGTAAGTATTATTCGGCCAACCCAATCTGCTGAACGCAACAACGAGCGACAACGGCAAATTCAATTGAATGCAATGCAATATAAATGCAGTAAAGTCCACTCAAACAGAACCTTATAGCATAACATAACAAATGGATAGTAAAAAACTATAGGAAAATGTATATAAAACCGCAATAAATATAAAATCCCACAATGTACACATATAAAGCGTATTTTCCCTGTCTCATTTTTCGTAATCGTAAGGTACCTTTACTCCCGTACTATCCGTACACGAGGAATGTATTTTTGGTTATTGTTGGCTAGCATAGTATTATTTCATCGTGAACACACCTACTGGATTTTAACCCATTGCATAAACACATCCTTCCTATTTCCTCCAAAAAATTCTCGAAATGATTTTCTTTATGGTTCCCCAATCCATCTGAATATTTTTGGTGGAATGATTATGCACCTTATAAATGGAATTGGTATGTCATTGTTGATATTGGTTAGCTATTATTATTCTGTAATATTCCGTTCTTTTTACGATTAGTCAGAGAGTTATAAAAAGCATGTAGCCAGTAGGGGAAACCCCGAAATACAGTATGAAATGCAGTTATAGCTCCATCATAAATACTTTTGTGTCGGTAGTGGGTATTTGTTTTGAAAGTACGTAATAAGTAATAATGTGTCCAAGATAAATGAGGCAGTAGCGGAGAAACTTATATAGACAGAAAGTAGAGAAGGAAACCACTTGAGTCAAATGATTTTCGTCCTTCGTCTCCACTCACTACACATATACCAAAAAGTATATACTAGTCAATGTTGCCGTCAATTCGACCATCCATCTAGCTATCCATCTGTAATAATTTGTAACAGTCGGGCATTAGTTGTAGCCAAAGCAGTGCAGTTCGACCAAAGGTCCGAGAAAGTTACTTTATGGAGAAAATATTCTTAAAGATTACAACGCTGTAATGCACAAACCTTAGTATAAACTTATAAGACGAACCATCAACTATCTACTAATGGCACTAGCAGTTTAAACGTTTCTAGGAAAGATATTAATCAAAATATCGGGTGCGAGGGGAGCAAAACGTCTCAAGAAAAATCGATACCATTTATCATTCTTGTTCTAGGCTTCCGTGTGAAAAAAACTTGCTTTTCTATCTCTGTCTACTATGTACATGCACTGAAGTTACACTTTTATTTGTGCACCTACACTATATAAAAATATAGCAAAGTACATTAGCTATATAGTGCTAAGCATTATTTTCGCTATTAAAAAACTTTTCATTAGACAAGAGTTTATCAAAATGCTTTCTATCTTCTTTTCTGTACTGTCTTGATATAACTAAATACACTCGTAAATATAATGTATTGTGCTGTCGCTTTAAACCCCAAGAACCTCTTAGGAATAAAAGCTTTGACTTAATTTACTACCTATACATATAGGCAGAGTAATAACTTGTATACTTATGCTACAACTTGTTTTATACAAGTTATCACGCGTTACAACCACTAAACGGTAGCAATGAGAAACTACTACCTATCCCATTAATTGCAATGACGAACGATGTTCAAATGGTAGGCAGAGGCAGGAGGCACTTTAGTAAATACTTAACAAACAGCATCTGCACTTTAATTTTACTATTCCATTTCCCTCTCTGTACTAAATACATTCGTTAAATTATACTCAACATAATAAAAATGCATCCAATCTGCGATATAAATAATGGAATCAGAACGCTCGCTAATGATTTATATCTCAAGCAATTACCAAAATGTTATTATGAACAAAACTGCTAGTAAAAAGTTTCATTGTTATTGAACTTTTAACATGAATGGTCAATATTAGCCAATTTTATCTATTTATCAAATAAAATGTATCTAGTATATTTCGTGAGTGCATGTAATGGGCAACTGCTTTACTTTCATGTTTTATTGGCTTTGAATAATCACCCAAAAAATTATTAAGCATTAAAGTTAATTGTTAAGCAAGATAAGATGAATTGATTCAAGTTTTTTAAAGAGGCTGCCTTCCCTCCCCCGTAGCTAACAATTCCTTATTGTACCAGAATGCAGAATAGTTTGTAATAACACAAACTACCATTAGTTATACTTATCTCCAATGAACAGAGCTAAAGGTAGCACTCTCCTAAAAGTTTTTGCTAAGATTTACTTTATATCTATCAAAGTCTGTAAAAGCTGACAAGTTTTTTACAACCATTAACTTTACGTTACATTACGTTATGTACGATTACATAGCATTTCATTATCTGTTTTCTATGTATGTTCTACTACTCAAGACAGGACAATGAAAAGGAAATAATAACATTATAGATAGAGCGGACAAAAAGAACACAACACATACGTACGAACACAACAAAACAGCACAAGAAAAAGTACCTGCCCATTATAGCTTACCTTATCCCACAAAAACTTCGTATACACAATGCAATGCATACAACAAGCGCATGCTGATGAACCGGTTTCGTAAAAAATCGGTCCTTGAAACTTTCAAGGCTAAAACTTTAAGAAATAAAAATTTACCTTATGATAATAGAGGCTTCTACCTTATCTTAAATGTCTCTGTGTATTTCATCTTGTACACCACATTATAGGAGAAGGGTTGTAATACCCTAATGTAGTATTATGTATTATACCACGACTAACATAACCAGTAATAATATAATGATAGTAGTTCAGATAAAATAATATCCCATCAAGCTGGGAGAGGACAGCTCATTAGATCAGATGATAGCTTTAAAGAACAGAGTGTATACACAGACAACGTATTATAAATAGTTGCAAGTCCACATATCTGGTCGAGAGTAACTTTTTTTAGACAGGTCAGTTCAGTTTTCGTTTTAGCTATTGCGTGCACTACAACTATCAGCTATTGCCTCCTAATACTCGTAAACAACTAATACTATGCATACTAAAATAAAACTTCCACTATCATTACCTTACATCTCTGTAGCATAAACAGGTAGGTATATAAATCCTTAGCTATTAGCTACACAAATACATTTCAGCTAAACTCACGGATATAATTTTAGATTTCTTCCAGCGAAATATTCTTTGCACAAATCATAATGAAGTAATTCCAAACGTCATGCATATGTAAAGCAATAAAATTAAAGCTAATGATGAGACAATGCCTAGGTGTAACTTTGTCATTCTCGAGACATTAAAAGGCAGGTAAATGTAAAGCTACAACATTAAAAGTTCTTATCTCCCTTCGTATATGTTTTCTCAATGTAGTTGATTTCCGTCTTACACGTTTTCTGTAACCGTTTTTGTACATGACCATTTCTTAACAATCGCTATATTTTTATTACTAACAAACCTTATCTATTTCATTGGCTTAGAACTAAGATGAAAAGCAATTAGCTTTTAGCGGAACTTAGTGCTCAGTGGATTTTACAGAAAAACATTTGGAAAGGAGTTCTTTGGTTCTATAAACACGAGGAAAGAAAAGCCTGACAACAAGCTGAGTGAATCTAGGAAAGTACATAGACAAACACATGGTGGAGGGGGAGAGACAGTTATACAGAAAGATAAGCTTTGCCTTCATAATAGCAAGGCAGAATTAATGTTGAAGTGTCTTGTCAAGTTATAAAACTTGTCAAATTCTATCCTGCCTCCTCCAGTCTCCACCGTTTGCGTTTGTTTGTGTATATTACTCATGCATCTATCCACTTTATTCATTTCATCATCACACACATGTTCATGTGGACGCTCTGTCTGGCTCTTCTTGTCCATTTTTAACTAGGAAACAATATTCACTCTATTTACATGTGTGCATCTATAATAATATTCATACGCATATATACTATCAGATAAAGCTCTACCGGTAAAACTCATCTTCTTTGGTATAGAAGATTTAACTACTACAATATAGTATAGAGTGATGTGATGTAACTTAAATAATATTCTTCTAACTTGAATACAAATAGAGGCAATCCCATATGTACCTATACAAACCCTCTGTCAACTCCTTGATAAGGTTTCCTATATTTGTTTAGTATTCGCGTCATACCCTCTTCGTTGACATTACTTTACAGGAAGGAATCCTCCATCCATCCCATTTATTTATGGTTGGAATATTTTACCATTTTACGTTCCTACCTACGATGGATATATCAAACGAAAAGTTTCAAAATATATTACCTGCATCACAAACTCTGACTATCTCTATTCACGCAGATATATATTTGTCCTATCAGACCAGATACTAAATATATATTTTGTGTACCTAGTGTCGACAAATAATCCTGGAGCACATAGTGCTAGCGCAGCGTGCAATTTTATCCCGATCCCATGTGTCTATCTTGCCTAGTAATGAATAAATAAATTGAAATTGCCCGAGTCTCTATTCAGCCCTATATCTACAGACACAATATATGATCCAATTATCATAACGAGACTGACGATGCTGATTGAACGAATGAATAATCTTATATTTCATGCTCTAAATACTGAGAATTCAGAATTTATTGACATAGATCTCCAGAGTCTATTACGTTATTTAATTTTACTTTGAATGTTTACTTATTCATATTATGAAAACTGAACGTGGAGTGAGCTCTATCGAATTGGTGGAAGGATGCAGTTTCTATGCGTATAATAATAGCAATAATGACAATTAATGACATATACCATTCACCTATAGCTATAACAAATCTCTTCTCTCAATTGCAACTCTTCTGTCTTGTGCAAGACCATTATAATATCTACCATAAGGTATTATTATGCTATAGGAAAATTAATATTCTTATCAATTAAACCTCCTCTGCTCTATTTATGCAATAATAATCTGCAGATACTACTGCTCCCTCATAATAAATTGTTATCAGAAAATGGTCTCACATTTAAAAACGTAAAAAAGTAATGAGTCATGTTATTCTATAGCTTTATATCAGTAGTCTGCTTTTCATGTTCAGCATTCATACGCTCAAATACACTGCTTTTCTACACCCTGTCAGCAGGAAATAGACATAAAAGAGTTAAATTAAGTACCTACGTATATACATTGCTTTATTTCGCATTATAATAACTACAATGATAATTCTTCATATGCCATAATAATAATCTACTGTATACCTATTTAATAATCCTCAAGCACTTAAATGAAATCTACATGCAAACTGTTTTGTAAGCATGAACAAGAAATTTTTATTCATCCAGTTGCCGTTGCTGCAAATTAAATTATTGATTATAGTCATTTTCTGATTTTTTACACAGTACACGGTAGTAATAAACATCAGTCCGTAATAAAATTACTAAAAAATTCGAATCAGAATGAGATTACATGTTCATCTACATCATGTGCAATAAATAAATATGTAGCGACTAATTCTCAGATATGTAAGGATCTTAGTATACACACAATGTAAGATTCCAACCTGTTTCTAACTACCTACCTTTATGTGTAATACTTTTACAATAGCTAAATGAAAAATCAATCACTTCCACGAAGTGTTTTATGGACACTTTTAGTATTTCGCTAAATACGCATCTATATAGATACCATAAATTAAAAATAAATCTTATACTGTCCTGCTATTAATGAGTGATACATCTCAACTTATTTGATCATGAGAAATATAGCGTAATGATAATATATAAATGTTGTATAAAATATTTAACGCATAGGAATGTACAGTAGTAAATAGTAGGGGGTAGGGGTAACTAGATAGCATGCTATATTTTTAAAAAGATTTTAGATTAGCTTTGGCATACTCTGTGACTGCCCTAGGAATGCATAATAAGATATTTATCAGAAAGAACCGATCCAGAGGTCTGAACATAAAATAAATATCAACATGTTTACCAAAGTAACAACTCATTGTCATTGTCAGTCTCACGTTTCATACCTCGTTGGTTAACACAACGGGCAAGAAGAGTAGAAGTTTTATAAATACTGTATTTATGTGAATGCATTAGAACTACCTAGGCCTTCTTTGATATAATGCTGTAATGATAGTCAAGTTCAGCAAGAGGACTATACGACAATGAATGCTATACATATAGTTCATTTTTATTAGCAGAAAAGTAATGTATTAATAATAATCTGTAATCTGTACTATAGTGAACATGTCACGGATACTGGACTGGATAGCTAGTAAATAATCAAAGCTTTACTATTATACCAACACCGGACCAATTTAGTCAAATACTGAAGATATCGAGTCGACTAGCTTTATTATATTGCATTCTCTCCGACCTCACTATTCTGTATTCTATGCCACACCTGTCTCAGACCCTTTATACCGAATAGAGTTACCTTAAGTTACTTTTCTAGAATAAGTTTATGCTATTCCCCAAACACCGTGACTCTCGTCATTATTACCTAACTAAAATCGATCAAACGGACCAAAGTTTACTCTCGCCTATAGAAAATCCACACAAACAGTTTTACTACTTGCGATAGCTCCCAACGATTTACTAATATTAGTTTTCCTTCCTTTCCACTAACGTTTCCACTATAATATTATTACTGCTTCCGTAATTTGGGATAAGAAAAAGGTCAAGGTTGTCCATAATAGCGGTTTAAATTGTTTTTATGTCATAAATTAATTTTCTAGTTAGCAACTCATATCCTTGAATCGTAATTAATGACACACGTTACACATTTACCATCGGTTAACAAGTTTTCTTAATATGCATACACAATACAAAACCGAGATAATACTAATTATTATATAGATTACAATAACAAGACTGCCATTCCAGCGATCACTGCATGATAAGAACTTATACTGTATATTTTGTCAGCAGTTTAAAAGATCCATTGTAAATTCCGTTTAGGGTATAACTAATGAAAAACAGGACCATAAAAATGCTAACTACACCTACGCAACAGCACAAAATGACAAGTAATAAAACGAGGTCGTTATGCAGTTTCCTTATAAGCAACAGAAAAAAATGCTTTAAAATTGGCAGATAGATCATATTAATCAGGCTTATAACGGTGCTAATTGCCAATAACATAGCAAGTAAAAACTCTTAAGCTTAGTAATAGAAATTAATTACTACGCTTTCAATTACAATGCTTCCCTTGAAATATGAAAAACGATAACTGCAGTTTCAAAGATAATGTCATAGGGAGTAGTATTGCATTATATTATGCTGAATGAGCGTATAGTATTAACATGGCAGGATAGAATACACAAGGAAATTGCACGTCATTCTGTTAACTGTTAAACAGCTATGCAGCTTTTCAAAATATAAGATCCTCTGGGTAATTGGTAATATTAGTTGCTGCAATTTCAATTCAAGTCAGTAGAAATGAAAATTATAATAAGATGCAATATAAACATGATAAAGATATTCCGTAGTCATAATGTGATGTGGAAACTACTTTACATAAATTAATTTATGCTTTGATTGCGCGATGAAATAAGAGCTCGGAGAAAAACAGTTACACATCAACTCCTAATGTCAGAATGCTCAATAATTGGCTCCTGTCGTTCACCAGTAGCTATCGCAGCAAGAATCGTAATTGTAAGAGTAGTTTTCTTCAGTCCAGTGCAACATTATTATGGTAAATGCGGTGGGTATTTTATCGTAGCATCTAAGTACGCACACATTAAAAACAGTTGCTTATGGCTAACAAAAAGGCATTTCATAGCAATCATACTTACAGAGTAATTACACTGATATGTGATGCAGGTGTGTGGTTTTGATTTCGCTAGCCATCAACCTAGAACACTGATTATAATGATACTTTGAAAAATGAATAATTAATATCATTCTAAGCACACTACCACTTTAATATAATTTACCAACATGAGCAAGGTTGGGTATTTCCCACTTCCCATCCCCACCACAAAGTTAGGATACCCGGAAAGTTTGAAACGATAAAAAATTTATGTATGTACAAAAATATGGTAAATACGTCCAAACCCTGGGAAATTTTTCGAAAGTTATTTGCACCTTATTTTCTGTACACGGTGAACATAAACTGTACACACATTTTAAGGTCCTAGTGTTACGCATAATTTCATGTGTTAAAAAGCTTACCATTATGATGTATTAAGATGTTCATTTATTTTAGCTATCATGTCATCAATTTTTAATCTTGGTACACAATCAACCAAGAATTGGCATACCGTATTATTTTAATTCATAACTTATTATACCCGGATCTCCTATTACCCCCCAAAAATATCCGAAACGGGAAATTGGAAAAGGTTTCACACTGTGGGCGTTACCCACCCGAAACCGTGAACATGAGCTTGCATATATGTAGAGGAATATACGTCCTTATAATAAGATTCCATGACGGGGCATATTTATTATTTTATAGGTAGCAAAGAGCAAAGTAAATACATTAGGAGCTCCCCTTTGCCCTAAAGTAGTTCCTTTTCATAGATAAACTTATTACTCAGTCATAGCATGTAAAATTAATTAGTATCATTGCATTGGTGGAGTTTCCATACCATATTTACTAAGGATCTTGAAATTATTATGAACTACATAGTATAGCTTTCCATATTTGTCTTGAATATTGTTGTCTATATCATCATTTCAGTGCTTACAGACGGGAAACTATTTTAATTATTAAACAAGAATGTAAATTACATAATTAATGCACAACAAAAATACATCGCAGAACTTTTGAAGTACTAGATATGTAAGAACTCCTAAATCCACTTACACTATACAATTAATTTAAAAGACCAATAATGAAACTATGATGCGGGGATTTCTGCTGACTAGAATGTATAGATACTACTGAAACTAGATACGATTATTAACGAACCTGTTTTAGTTTTTAATTTCGCGAATATTATTACTAATGACTATTTGGCAATCTTCATGTTTCAAAATCATAGCAGCTTAAATTGCAAATTAAAATTAATTTATTGATTCTATGAGTAATTTCCCTATACGTGAATTCCAGATTTATTCGAGACACTCCAACCATTTTATTAATACTTTTCAATTACCAAAGTTTCTTCGAAGTTCTACTCTACAGTAGGAGCGCGTCTAAAGCTAGATATTCAACGTTTGTAGGGAATTCTCATACATAGTCCATAGAAAGCTAAATCAATAACCGAAACGAAATTACAAAATTGTTTTCTCAGTTATATAGAATCATATATTAGGTTCTTGCACTTAAGTACATGTTATTTATTGTTGCAAATTGCAAAGTAAGGCTTCCATGATAAAATATTCAGTCGTTTTAAGTAATGCTGAAACTACAGACACAAAAATAGGAAGATAGGAATCTGAATAGCTGACCTACATCTATATTAGCTTAAAAGCAATTTTTCTGTCAGTAACCTTCTAATATGCGACGAGGACAATATTTTCATTCTAGGCATGGAATGCAACATTTATTATTAAGCAAACCTATAATGGTACCGAGTATTGCGAATAATGTTTAAGTCAGCACTATAAGAATGCGGTAGGATTTTTCATCACTAAAACAGTTATGATTTGAAATGGTTATTTGTACCAAACATAGTAGGATAATATTTGAGATAAAAAATTAGAAAATTAAAGCCAATTGAATATATATAAGCTAATCCAACGGCAATATTTAATGCATAACTTTTACACATAGTTATTTTATTTATTAAATTATAGTCAATATACTTCTGACTCTGAGCCTGTGTGAACTGTTTAATCCCTAAGCTTAGCATGCAAGCTAGTTCATTCAATAAGTATACTTCAGGGCATATGAGACTAGTGTGAGAGAAATCGACAATTTCCGTATTCAATTTTCAATTACTGGCAGATAGTCTCTATCAAAATTTTAATAGAAAATCTTGAAACCTTTCACGAGAAAGATCGATATCATTCTCTCGCTTTTCAATCTACTTTTTATAATACTGTTTCCCACATAGTGCATGAAACTGACGCAAAATACAGAGCACTATAGTATTAAAGGCAAGGGTGCGTGTATTCGCAAACAGGTTCAAGACTTGGAGACTATTACAGTAATAAATATGGTGTCTACGAATATGTACCTTTGCAATGAACATAATAATTTGTCGAAATATTTATTGTTTGTAAAAGGAAGTAATAATATAAAGCAGCGGGGCAGCATTCTTTTGAGCTAGCAACTGTGCTAGAATCTAAACATAAACAGAAACTTTTGAATAATGTTCATACTTACTCCTGAATACATTCCAGAAGTACAAATCTGGAAGACTAATATATAACTCGATGTTTACTATACAGTATACACCTATTTATGATACCTATTGCAAGTAGAATGCCAAACTAAATATCAGATATCCGAACTACTGTTAATTAAAAATTCACAAAGTAAACAAAATCAAAAATATGATGATTAAAGCCGATTTGTCAAAAATTCGGCATATAAAACCTTAATATTGGCATGTAAAGCTAAGGATGATTTTAATCTGAAACCAGATAAAAATCTCAAGAAAACAGACACATAACGCAACAAAAATGTTCTAAAGTGTTATTTCATTTCATAAGCCATAGTCTGTAATGACTATAATTATTATGTCTATGATAAAAGAGAAAAAATAATTGTAATCTTAATTATATTCTGACAGAAACATTACCAGAATAAGGGGCAAAAAAAGATAAATGTACTCATTACTACCCACATAAGATGTGGATATCAATAGGTAAATATATTTTGCACAAATTTTGGACTAGGAAACTCAATAAATCATAAAGATATATTACACATGGAAAAATAAGCAAAAAGCTTAATGAATGTTAACAAAGAAAAATTTTAGCGATAACCAGATAAGTTAAAACGATATATTTATGTATGATTAGTATATATGTATTGCATATAATAAATGCAGTGAAGAGAAAAGCAGATCCCACGTATGAAATAATCTAGTCGACTAAATAGTTATTTAGATATGGATAACTAACGCACCACTACTTTTGGCTGACTATCTACATAGTACATTACTTTGAATGTCTGAACTTAATATATTACAGTGAGAAAACGCATATCACACATATAGGTAGATATGTATACTACACATAGGTACTGAGATTACATTGCATAAAATTCAATTAAGTATAGTTCTACACAGAAAATTCATCATTACATTGTGTACAGATAACAGTAACAGTACTTATCAAAATACACAGCTACTGTGGGTTTGCTCTCTGACATGCATATACTTGTCGTATTGACAAAAACACACAGTACTAATAATAGCTCATGTTATTAAAAGTAAGCATGTAAATGGCGACTATAATATAACACAAGAGAGCAGTGCAGTGTATAGTGGAGAGCATCTCTGATAAGCACTTAAGAGTTGTGCATAAATAAGTGTCATAAAACATCATCGTTGTCGTAAGCCCTCAGTCAATATAACTATCTCTTGGCAATCTTTCAATAATATTTATTTATTCTACCTCTGCCTCTGCTTCTCTTCTCAAATGCAAATAACAAACTATATCGGATAACATTCATAAATAAGAATGCTATATAAACTCAGCATCTTACCATATACTACAGTTATATACGAAGCTATAGTGCAATACTCACATCGAAACATTTAGCAAGTAATCGCGAAGTTGGTAGCTATAAAAAATGTAGTGCATACACATATGCAAAAGACAGTAAACACGTTAATACATATCTGCCTTAAGTACTTTTCTCATCTAATCATCTAACCTCGTCTGTAATTTAATGTTTAAAAGGTTTGCCATTCCGTTAAGTTTGTTGGGAATATTTAGTGACAGTACAGACAGACAGTAGCAAGTAGCACTCAAACTTAGTTGCTTCACATAGATGCAAAACCGGAGGAAGAATCCTAATCAGCATCTTAATGTGTGATGTCATTTCATTTATAAATGTTCTCTGCCAATAATACATAATAATGAAAAGCTATCTGATGTATTACGGCATAAACCATATTATATAGATAGCGGTACTCTCACATCTCATTATGTAACTTTTCGTCACTTTTCTTATAGATTATCATTTTTGTAGATAGGTATATATCCACTGCCATTCTGGTATACCATGCCAGGTACTTTGACATAATATTACTTTGTTCAACTCTAATTTATATAATGGTATTGCTTATTACCATTTCATTATATTACGGTAATATACATTCTAATTTTATAGCATTTTGTTTACATTTCCTTGTACGCTGACATTTGTTTCTGATTTCCTCTATTAATCAAACGCTTTAATTTTCTCAATGTAATATTATGTTGTGAATGGCAAGGCGTATGGGGCTATCCAAATACCTTATGTATCCAAACAGAACAAACAAATTAAAATGTGGTGAACTCGGTGAACTACACAACACAAGAAAAGCTATTAATATTGTTATTAATATTCTAATGTTAAATGTACAGAGATAGGTATCTACATTTATTTGGTTATGTAACTGAAGAATGTAATTAAAATGCACTATTTTTACTCTTTTGACTTTATAGTGTGGAAACGCTCTCAAAGTATCCTCAGCCTATAGCTTAAACCTTCTTCACTTTCTTATTAAAAACAAAACATGGATATTTCCAATCTCTTCTCTACTATATTTGCATTTGAGGGATTTGGGTATCATTGTGTACTCAGTAATTTATTATTACATCAATTATTAACCCAAGTTATTTGTGAAGTACCAATATGCAACTGCACAGAAATTTTCATTTTGAGAACGAATGTACAGATTTTTCGAATAGTATTTATTAACGACGATGATTTGTATTAAACTCATGTTAACTAAATTAGTACATTCATGCTAAAATCCTAAGGTACTATATTATGTCCTTGTACCGTGAATTCTGAATTGTAGTAGTCTTAATCTTTACAGTCATAAACATTCTGCATAAAAGAACAGTATAAATAAACTAGGTCTTAGTATCTTAAGAATTTAAGATTTAAAACTTTCAATCGTAAAAAATATGAATACTCACTGCATAGAAAAGCAGAGCTGGAGTTACACTTTCCACGAGATATCCAAGAACAAAAATGCAGGACTCATTGACGCATAAAAGCAATCAGTGTCACCACATGAAACAATTATCCAGATAACAATAAATCTGGTAGGTACTCACTTCTGTATCTCGATACTTTATGGCTTCCGCTTACAAGTGCTTCTTTGTGAATATTTCTACAGCGAACAACAGAAGATTCATTGTACATGCGGCACAATTATACACAAAAGACGTGGTCACATCACACAGAGTACGCTTTGAGAATTTTCTTGTTATACTTCTTTCAGCAACACAGAGATGAATTTCTGCTTCTCTGAAGTTTGCTACAACTATGATTTTATCACTGTTCAAATATGAATATAGAGCAAAAAGGATAACTGTGGACAGTGATTTTCAATATTTCACTTGGTTAATGTAAGAAACTAAACTGTATGTTCAGAAGATTGAGATAAGTTATTGACCAATGTAGTCACACACACAACAGATTTTCATCCTATAGTGAACCTTATAATGTAGATTACAATGTTCTGTAGACATACTCACACAAGAAAACACAAAATGAAAATGTTCTTCCAAATAATGAATGAATATGTAAACAATGTCAATTGAATCAAAGAGAAGAACGGGTTAAATGATATTTTGGATAGGTACTTTTGAGAACACGAATGCAGCACAAATATAATGCAGGAACAACAACGTGCGAATGGAACGAGAAAATTTCTTCCGACGAGAGCACGTTCGGTTCTTTACAACACTGAAGCAAATTGCCCAATGCCAAGAGCTAAGTTTCCAGCAATACTTTTCTGTTCCCAAGTTCCTCTGTGCCGAGTTCGCAAGCCCCCGAACCAACATACAACTTGAATGCAGCAAACCTTTGTCAGAGCAGGTCTGAGCGAATACGTTATCCCGAATGTTACTCCTCTGTTCTTACAGAAGAGCTGTTCTTCGATGGTGAAGGTATACGAGAATTTAAAGAGTATCGTAGTTTCAAGCTAGGGCTGTTGTGTGTAAAAGATATTATGATCTTGGTCTTACACACAGTAGTCGTTCAAATATTTTCAACAAGGCACAGCTGACATCTACTCACAGTTGCTTCAAGCCAAGTCTCTATCCAATGATAAGGGAAGGGAGTAAATATTTACATTTATTTTTTTAATAATTTGTAACAAATTGGGGGAACAAGGGACTTAATTAACTACTTAGGTTAGCTTGCATTTACACCTATACAGTTTGTGTTTTAGAAACAATTAATTTTCCTGTTTATTCGTATTTTCCAAATATCCTGTTTTCTTCTCGGATAGGAACATTTGACAAACATTCACTTCGCATTTGACATTTGAATGGAAAATAGTGGACAACGGTAATTGAAATTGAGCATTTGACTACACTATTTACCTAATATTACTTAGTCTTAGTATAGTGTATTACTTAGCATTTCTTTATTGTGTAAATGAGTGTTGTATTTGTATGGTTTTATAAATGTAAGTTGTCTTAAGATCTCAATTATGCGAATATTCTAAAAATGAATGTATGTATATCATTTTGTACAGGTGCCAAATTGAAAAATGACTAACTACTCAACTGAAAATCAAATTACCTACATTATTCAATGGTTTCGGACTTGGAGTGATTTTCAAAAAGACGACTTTGTACATATACTCGCTCAGAAAATATCTCCAGGACAGTTCATTAATGGCATTGTAAATGGAATGCAGAATATGGACACTTCTGGACGACCGCCGTCATTATTTTCTTGTCAGGTGAGCTTTATTGTGTTTAAATTGGATCACCTACATTTCTTTTTGTCGTAATTTGTATAAAAAAGGTTTACGTTTATTGGTAGTATAAATTCTTAAAATCGCCTTAACTTTAGGTAAAGTTATTCAAAGAGTGGTGGGACACTTGGAGTGAATCCGATCGTGAAAATCTAACCAGTCAACTGAAGGATAGTGATGCAAAATTCTGGACAGAAGTAGAAAAGGAACTAAGTGGTACACGAGCAAAACCCGAGGATGACTTTTTTACTGTAACAATTACTGCAGCTACCGCTACTGCAGATGGTATTGAAGATGAGGTTGATCAGGTTGTTGAAGTTTCTGAATCCGACGACAAACAACTGAATGGGGTTGAAAAAGTTGAAGTCAACATTGTTGGAGAAGAAGCTGTGGTCTGAAAAGAGCTACGTGATGAAACGGTAGCTATAGTATAGTTCGCCTAGAAATTGTTACTGGAAAATAATTCTAGTACATGGTTTACGTAAGTAAAGAAACAAATAATATGAATGAGCTAATGTATTCATAAGCAATAACAATTTTGCGTTGCTGATTACTTGTAAGTACATCAGTATCTGTTAGATAAGAAAGTTACCTATATTGTAATCAAATTGTGTGCTCCATGGAGCTGGTATCATATTCCTATTACAAACTACGAACCTATCCTAATCTATCTAGCACCCACACGAATAATATTTTGCGACAGAATATCTTATCTTTATATTTACTAATAGTATTACTTACACGGATAATAGCATTTATACCCCATTATATACCTAATAATATTATTATATCAGTAATAACATAGTTTTAGTATGCCCATTTTTGTGGAAGACCTATAAGAATATAATTGTTGTACAAGTTATTTATTACCTATTTAAAATCACACATGAAAGACAGTTAGATAGAAACTTTTACTAAACTTTCACATTATTACTAACATTAAGTTTGTTAGGAACAATAAGAATTGATCATCTTATATGATTTATGTGGATTTATGCGATAGTTTCTGACACTACTAATTCCGATTTCTGTTATCCTTTGTTTTGCTTCTATTCTAGCAGCACTACACACTAAGTAGAACACTATAAGACATAAGAAGACTGAATTATTAAAAGTAGCTGCTAAACCCAGATAATAATCTAGTTAAGTTAGTTAATTTCAGGACCTGAAGTCTTAAGTCTGTTGTGACATGAATCAATGACTCTTATTACAAAGGGTATATTTGAAAACCGAAACGAAACATTCCTGTTGAAAGGTTCCAATTAATTTTTATTAGTTGTACCGTTAGTTTACTACCTAGTTAAGTATCGCATGTGATGCATTAAGCTGTACCTATATCATTATAGTCCACAGACTAACCATTTAAAAGTATGTTAACTGTATATTAATGATGTTAAAACTATATTATAAGTATATTCTACACGGTTTGGTTTTACTAGCGTTAAAATAAATAATAATAATATGCTCTTGATAATAGTACTAGTTCTAAATACTAATAATATGTTTTTACTTTACCATAAGTGAACGTAATATTAAACCACCTATATGAAACACCAATTACTAACTACTCGTGTATTACGATTCCGCTATTGAATCGAATTATTGTATTACTCTCAATGATTTCCCCCCTCTGTCATAACGTATAAAAATCAAAATAAACTTAAAATGAGTTGCCAAAATTTAATGTTTGTGTAGTAGTAAGTACAGTAGTCCCGATACCAACTGACACTGTAAATCAATTGGATTTATTTCCTATACAAAAGGACTTTTAATTTCACTACTCCTGTGGCAGTGTAGGGAGTAAGCATATAAGTGTAATTCATTCATTTCATATCATAATTTTATAATAATTATTAGTAGTATATTATAGAATATGGATTTTACATTTTTAAGGATGCACGGAAGCTAAAAACATAGTTTAAAGCTTTATGATTCATTTTAATTTTAATAGGCAACACTCACTCACAGGATTTGAATTGCATAATCGCTTATAGAATTGTGTGCTGTTAACTGAATGTTGAAAATTCAAATTCTTCCTAATGCCTTTAATCGTGAAATCAACTCGTCTACGTCGGCCACTGTAGCACCAGCCTCACGTGTCGGAGGGTCTTCGACTGATACGATCTAATCCAATTTATACATTTTTCATGTCTTATATTTTTCATCAACATTATTAATTGAAAAATGGATGTTTTATTTGCTGCATACACAAATAACAATAATTTAATGTACCTCTATTCTGGGTGTGATATCAACGCCTAAATCCTGTGGGGTTTTCTTTTCCAATGGCTTCTTTTTGGCTTTCATTATATTGGGCAATGTAGCATACCTTGGTTCATTTAACCTCAAATCAGCGGAAATTACAGCTGGAAGCTTGACTTTAATAGTTTCCATTCCTCCATCAACCTCCCTCATGACAGTAACATTGTCTCCATCCTTTTCAACCTGTAAAAAATAAAAACAAGCTTTAAAAAAAGCTTCACCCAATTTACAGAAAGGACAACCATAATATTATAGTGGAAATGACCTTGGACGCAAATACAGCTTGTGGCCAGTCGAGGAAAGCAGCGGTCATTTGTGCCGTTTGATTACAGTCGTCATCAATTGCCTGTTAATGGTACAACGATTTATGAAAAATATAAAGACATGCATAGGTTTGTCGTTTGAATGTAAACAAAGACTCCAAATAACAATTTTTTATATTAGTTGTTAGTAATATTTTACCTGCTTCCCCAAGATTATTAAATTAACTTTTTGATCCGTAGCAATCTTAGCTAGCATTTTTGCAACATGGATCGGTTGAACACCAGCGTATTGTGCAGCAGGGATGTCAACGTGAATAGCTTTGTCAACACCCATAGCCAAAGCCGTTCGTAGAGTTTCTTGGCACTGTGTAGGTCCACAAGAAACTGCAATGATTTCGGAAACAACGCTTTTTTCTTTTAGTCTTACAGCTTCTTCGACAGCAATTTCGTCAAACGGATTCATCGAGTGTTTCACTCCATCTATTACAACCCCTGTTTTATCTGGCTTCACACGTACCTAAAATATACAACCAAAACCCAAATGAGTCATGAATAAGGACCCTGCGAAAGAAATCCAACATCAATAATAAACGATTAATATAAATATTTGAAAGTAAAGGAAAAAAATAATATATTTATATATTAAATACCTTTACTGCATAATCAATAACCCTTTTACAGCCAACAAGAGCACGGAGAGCCATAGTTGAAATTGCACAAGTGTATAGCTGGCTGGAAGAATTGCGTTTACTTGGTTAAAATCTAAATGCAAACAAGTTCCACTTGTTGGGTTGGCTGTTGATGGATGTTGACTCGACCAGTTCGTAAACCTTTTCTTTGACTTTAAGTATCTATTATAGAACTGACAGATGTCCGGCGGATTTCGCAGTAAAATGAACAAAAATAGAGGTTAATTAGCTTCGTATATTTTGCAGAATAGTTGATAGTAAATACAGTCAGTGTAGGTGTAGGTACGTACAGAATGAGCAAAACCCAATAACTAAAAAAACCTTGTTTACCTTATCACTATCACCAAAAAATTATAAAGTACAAAGGTTAACTTACTACTGAAGTGACGTTGCGTTGATTATATACACACACGTGAGCACATCATTTAGGACTAAGCGGAATAAACACAAATTACAAATTCTCGCGGTAGACTTGTCAATAGTTTTATTTCCATTGATATATTTGCTTTCAGATTTTAGCCTTTCTTTAAGTTCGTTTGTAGGTTATAAATGTTGTAATGTAATGTAAAGTATAATGAATGCTGACTTTGCTGACTGAATGGTACAAGTTGTACAAGTACAACCAAAAAGTCCCAATTATTGTACGATTCTTTGTAGTCCATGTAAAACTGTTTATGCAAGATAAGCTGCAAAACTGCTAAAGGATTAACTGGACGAAATTCTCGTCTCAAATCTAGCCAGTAGGCAATATCCAGTACATATAGTGGAGTCACTGGCCACTGGAGTGTAGTCCTAACCCCAACCTAATCTAGTACTCATCCAGTACATCATCATTATAAAGCATAAAGTCCTCTTCTGGACTCCAGATTCTATATAGATACTTTATTATTATTATATTATTATTATTATATTGGTCAAATAAAAAATATAAAAGTACTACTCAAACTGTGACAATGACTAATTGCCTGACTGCTTCACTGATCTCGTTTCGTTCAATATGAGTATATCAGTCATATAATCTAAGGTTTCGTTATCACAATAGAAATACCTACTTTAGTAATAGGCTATTGACTACGCACTATACGCACTATGCATTAATTATACACTATGCTCGTAAATGGGATTTTCATTCGCATGTTTCATTTCAATTTGTTAACTCGCCAATTTTATGTGACTTGAAGACGATAGAAGATATGTATTGTAAAATTGTAATACATTTTAGGTCGGCAGTCAAGCACTTTTAGCTGCCATTCTAACTCTTATGATGATGATAATAGATACCATAATATTACTTATTTGGCTATTATTATGTACAAACTGTATATTTAGCTTATTGCCTTAAAAATGTCAGACTTTTACAGATAGTGTATTGATTAATATTCATTAACGATGTATAAAAATCATCAAATCCAGCTAACTTATTACGCAACCGACAATTCTAAAATAACGTGCATGTGCATCTTAGTCCACACTTCAGTGTGTATATTATAGTGTGTACTAATAACACACTGACACAGCATACCTATAATGTTCGCACTTTCATGAAATTGCTGGGATGTTGTTGGAGGCTTTTGGAGGTATAATATTATGCTATTTAAATACAGTCATTGTAACTATCATAAATTATAACCATTACTACATTGCTTTCATTTTATATTATACTTTTGTTATAATGGTAACCAAAGTATAATAAGCGAAAACAAGGCATTACACTGCAAACCTGCTGGAAGGGTGTATCATACAATACAATACTCCTCTCATCCAGCCAACCATCTGAGTTATGGTCAGTATATCATAGATTTAGAAAGAGGATTTAGATAACGCATAACAAAATAACAGGATATGTAACAGGATATTGTAAACAGGCAAAAAGCTTCCATTCTCCACACTTTTTACACACGTTTCCCGGTCTTGGCCTTTCGTACAACAAACGCTTCCATATAAATTAATACATTGTGAGATAGGGAAATGTTTCTTCTAGTACGGTGTGTTAGTGTGTTTCTAATTCTATGCAGTATATAGGAACAGAAATTATACATTCGGTCGTCCTGACCTCTACATCAATTCTAACAATGTAGTGTCCTGTGTTTCCGGCTGTCGTCTCCACAATCTTTAAAGAGAAAACAATCACACACCACATCCACTCACGCCGCGCCATTTCAGTCATTCCTTTTGTTTTGTGGCTGTCGATAACATCCAAATTGTCCTTTGCGACAAATAATTCGGTTTTCCGAAATTTTTCTCCCGAAATACTTACGATTTCTGTTATATTTAATCGCAGAAAATATTGTGCTTTTCAAAGTACACAATTTTGCAAAATTTTGATTCGTTTCAAGGTAAAATTTAAGGTTAATATTGGTAACCGTCGATAACGTAATTTATCATTCGTACCATAATGTAATTATTGAACCAATCATTTAATATTTATCAAGTACATTACAGAAAATGACTTCGAGTTCGTCATCATCATCATCATCCGGGAAGAAGTTGAAACATCATAATCGGAAGAGGAAAAAGTCCAGTCGAACATCCAATAGAATCTCCAAATTGGAGAAAAAATTGAATTCCCTATACGAATTAATGAGACCCAGGCATCCTCACGGTTGGCCAGAGAGGTCAATTTCTCGGGAACGGTCGCGTTCGCTCCGCAGAAATACATCTAGATCCCCGTCTCGATCTAAATCGCATTCACCATCGAAGGAGAAATTAAATCGGAAAATGCGTTCAAAGTCTCGCTCGGTGGAGTTTATTGTAAACCCCAATGATAACAAGGAAAAGGTAAGCGAAGATGAAAAAGATCTTTTGGAAATATCAGTTCTCGATGAGGAGACAAAACAACTCCTAGGCGCTATACCAGGATCTCTGGATAAATTAGGACCGGATTTTCACCCGGAAGTTGCTAATAGATGGGCGCCAATTGCACAAACTGGGCTAAACAAAGAAGACAGAGACAAAATTAAAAAGTGCTATGTTCCACCGGGAAATTGTCAGTTTTCAGGTCCCAACTTAAATCCTGAAATAAACAGCATCTTATCTCTCAACTGTAGAGAAAAAGATAACGAACTTAAACGAGTTCAAGACAACATTGCTGTGACTCTGACAGCATTAGGGTCTCTAACATCATCTCTCCTAGATGGGAAAGCTGTTGTTCCTCAAAATCAAATAATTAGTACCCTCAGCGATGCCAGTCGTTACCTCCTAGGTACTCAATATTCACTGTCTATTTTCCGCAGAAAGCAGATAAGACCTAGTGTCAAACACACTGCCATGCAAGATGTGCTCTTTAAATCTCCGATTTATCCAATGCTTTATGGAGAAGATTTAAGTAATCAGGTGAAAGTTGCAACCAACTTAAAGAAAGTAAGTCAGGAAATTGCGAAGCCGAAACCTGATCCTCCAAGATATTCTAGCTACTCTAATAAGCCAAGGTCAAGTACGCAAACCTCAAATTACTCTAAAGGCAATCATACAAGAGGCTCTGCACCCTATGCAAAAAAGGATAGAGATCCTTTAAACTACCAACGCCCGACTCCGACATACAAGAAAAATCATTGGCACAATCGGAGCGGGCAATCTTACAACCGAAAATAAATATCGACAACGTTACTACCAAGGTAAGTTTTGCAGGTCAATTACAACTATTTGAAAAACAATGGAAAGAACTGAATGTTCCTAAATCTGTTATTAATATAATTAAAGGCTACAAATTGCCATTTATTTGCAAGCCAATTCAGCACAATGTGCCGCAAGTTAGAAAAATGCCTGAGTTTTCACAAAAGCAAATGACTGAATCTATCAGAAAATTGCTTGAAATGGGAGCAGTCTCTGTATGCAAATCTATGAAGGATCAATTCATATCGAGCATTTTTCTAGTCCCAAAACCCGATCAATCTCAACGCTTCATATTTAATCTGAAAAAATTAAACAAATTCCTTCCTAAAGTTAAATTTAAAATGGAAGATCTGCGCACAGCAGTTCGCTTAGTCGAACCAAATTGTTATATGGCTACCTTGGATTTAAAAGATGCTTATTTTTTAGTGCCAATTCATAAGGCACATAGAAAATACTTACGCTTTGTTTGGCATAAAAAGCTTTACGAATTTAATTGCTTGCCATTTGGGCTATCTACTGCCCCTCGTGTATTTACAAAACTAATGAAACCTGTTATGCAGTTTTTAAGATCAAGGGGTTTCCTTTCCGTCATTTATTTGGATGACATATTTTTCATTGGAAGGACATTTGACGAATGCATGATTAATGTGAAGACAACGATTGCTACATTAAAATCGTTAGGTTTTGTTGTCAATTACGAAAAGTCAAACTTAATACCAAGTAAAGAGGTTCGGTTTCTGGGGTTTATTATTAATTCAGAAAAGATGAGTGTCACTTTACCAGAGAAGAAGCAGTCACATATTAAAGCAAAATGTGAAAAAATAAAAAGGAAAAATAGAATTACCATAGAGGAATTGGCTGAACTCATTGGTACATTCATATCTGCTCTTCCAGCGATTCCTTATGGTCTTCTTTATACAAAGAGACTTGAGAGAAGAAAATTTTTAGAATTAGATTCTAGCAAAGGCGACTATAGCTTAAAATTAGTATTATCAGATTTGGAATTAGAAGATATTGATTGGTGCGAAAGCAATGTGACTTCTTCTACTTATATTAATTTTGACCATTATGATATGGAACTTTATTCGGACGCGTCTCTCTCTGGTTGGGGAGCTTATAATTCAAGCTCATCCACTGGTGGCATTTGGTCTAAAACGGAAGCGAAAAATCACATTAACTATTTAGAATTACTAGCTTGTTATTACGCATTACGATCGTTTGCTTATTACAGCAAAAACATTATTATCTTACTCCGGATTGACAACACAACGGCAGTAAGCTACATAAATCGAATGGGTAGTATTAGATATCCACATCTTTACGATATTACTCGTAAAATTTGGCAATTTTGCGAAAAGAGGAAAATAAAACTTTTTGCTTCATATATAAAATCGAAGGAAAATACTATAGCGGATATGGAGTCTAGAAATATTCCATTAGAAACTGAATGGTCATTAAGTCCAGAAATGTATAAGATAATTACTTTGAAGTATAGTGAACCGGAAATAGACCTCTTTGCTTCCAAAGTAAATACTAAGTGTAAGGTTTATGCTTCTTGGAGACCTGATCCATATTCGTCATTCATAGATGCCTTTACTATATCATGGAAAGGAAAGTTCTTTTACGCTTTCCCTCCATTTAATTTGATCGCTCGTGTTCTTTCAAAAATAAAGAACGAACAAGCAAGAGGTATAGTTGTTGTCCCATATTGGGAAGCACAACCATGGTTCCGTCTCTTTATGTCAATGCTAGATGGAAATCCAATAATTTTTAACCCACAAATTAATTCTCTGTCTTGTGGAAACAGGCTGCACCCGTTAGCGAGTTCTCTTTCATTGATGGCCGGCATCTTGTCATGGAATCTTACTCCAAACGAGGACTAACTCAGCAATCGTTGGAACTTATTATTGGATCGCTATCAGCTAATACTTGGAAGCAATATGAACAAGTCTACAAAAATTGGTGTCTTTTTGTGAATGAGAAACACAAATCTCCTTTTGATTCAAATGTTAGCATTGTATCAGAATTTCTTACTCAAAACTTTAATAATGGAAAAGGTTACAGTAGTCTCAATACTTACAGATCTGCCCTTTCTTTATTGTTACCTAATATTGATAATTATTTAATTGGATCTCACCCAATTATATGTCGACTTATGAAAGGAGCTGGTCGGTTACGTCCACCAACTCCAAAATATGATACTACCTGGGATACAACTGCAGTAACAGACTATATTAAAACACTATGGCCCCTAAGCAATCTTTCATTGAAAGAATTAACTATGAAATGTATTCTGTCACTAGCCTTATGTACTGGACATAGAGTTCAAACATTTTCTAAATTAAAAATTGACAATATCAAATTTTCTAACGATAAAGTAGAAATTTTTGTTCCAGATTTATTAAAAACTAGTGCCCCCAATAAGGCTCAGCCTTGCTTATTCATCCCAAAGTTTGAAAATAATCCAGAATGGTGTCTAGTGTTAACCTTGCAGCAGTATTTATTAAAAACCGAATCTATCCGCCCCTCGGGTTGCGATTCACTATTTTTAAGTATATCGAAACCATATAAAGCGGTTTGTTCACAAACGATAAGTCGATGGATTAAAAGTGGTCTAAAACTGTGTGGTGTTGATATTAACATCTACTCCGCTCATAGCTGTAGACACGCCTCTACTTCAGAGGCTTTTCGGAAAGGTTTACCAATTGATCAAATTCTTAGTCGAGCTGGATGGTCTACTAATTCTAATGTGTTTTCAAAGTTTTATAACAGACCTATATCGAATAAGGGAAATTTTGCCAAGACAGTTTTTGGTGTTGAATAATTTGTATTAATTTAAACTATGTAAGCATACTATTGCTGTGAATTAATTTTCTAAAAAGGCTGCCTAAACATAAATCTAGGTTAATAAAATTGCTATTTATAAAATTGTCGCAAGTGTGTCAGTTTTTTAATGCCTCTTTGAACAACTACATTGTTAGAATTGATGTAGAGGTCAGGACGACCGAATGTATAATTACAAATTGGACGAACCTACCTTGGTGAAGTCCGGTAGTAATTATACGAGGGAGTCCTGACCGAATACTTCACACCCATCCCAACTTTAATTTGAAAAATTAACTGGTTAATTTTTATATGCTAATTATTAGCTTAAAACCCGCCCAGTGATGTATCTAATTAAAAAACTTCTTTGAAAGAATGACTGAAATGGCGCGGCGTGAGTGGATGTGGTGTGTGATTGTTTTCTCTTTAAAGATTGTGGAGACGACAGCCGGAAACACAGGACACTACATTGTTAGAATTGATGTATTCGGTCAGGACTCCCTCGTATAATTACTACCGGACTTCACCAAGGTAGGTTCGTCCAATTTGTAAATGAAGGGATAGAATATAATTGTTAAGTAAAAATTTCCTTATATTGTGTTGAACATATTTTTTGTTTTCATTTAATGTAGATAGCATGAGTTTCGTCGAGATAAAATTGTGAAGTTCTGGTAATTTTAACCTTGAGTTTGCCTTGATTCCTGATTTACTCACCACGCATTTACACGTACCCAATAGCACACATATGTATGGGATCTATAGATATCTACATAGCATCGTCGTGGAGTTAATGTGCAGCAGAGCACATAGCATGAGATCCTGGACATAAGATCATGTAGTTAGTTACCACATTCATTTACTTACTCATCTTATTACATAAATATTATACAAAAATCGAAAATAATAAAATAATTAAATTATATTAAGACTTAAGTAACTATATAGCCAATTTATTCTATACCAAAAGCATAGTTCAGATATTATTGAAAAGGTGATAAAATATGGCTTTGCCAAGTATCGAACGTTGGGTGAACCGGGTTGGACTGGTAACTGGAGGGAGTATTGGGATAGGAGCCGCTGTCTGTAAGACACTTGTCAAACATGGAATGATAATAATCGGATGTGCCAGGAACGAGGATAAGATAAAAGTAAGTAAAATAAATTAAATCCGAATGTTCAACTTGGTGTTTTCCGTTTCCTCCTCTCGACATTAAAAGGAGAGACAGTTGCAGAGAAGCAGCCAAAACATTTTGCACTGTCTTTGTGTCATCTTGAGTGAGGATTTGTTTTTGTTATTTTATATTATGGGGCCATTTAGATTACTCTTGTCTTTCGACGCAACTTTTGCTTTCATGCATAATTTACAAAGTTGCATTGTCTTTAATTGACGCATAGAAATATACACTGTATAAATACACAGTGAGTTGGGGACAATTGCCAAGAATCTAATGAATTAAATAATTTATTATTGTATCTCTTTTGTAGCTTAGACTGCTATTAAAAAGCCTCGAACTATGATTATGTTCCTTTTTTCAATATAGATTTTAGTCTACCACATTATTGCACTCTTTAAATAGCTGTATTTATGCTGCGTATAACGACTGTAGACTGTAAACGTAGACCTAGTCTGTCTGACAGTCTGTATTACTATTAGTTGAACCAACATAATGTTTTATATCTAAGTCTAATTTTGGTTGTGTACTTTGTCGTGGCCCTCCTTCTATATGTACTAAAATTAAATAGTGTTAGCTTAAGAATGTCAGTCTAACAATAAGTGGAGTGGAAAGATTTTCAGTGTGGAACATTTTCCATTTGCATTTCAGGCAATCGCAGAGGAATGTCGTAAATTGGGATATAAAGGACAACTTCACTCGTATAAATGTGATGTATCTAAAGAAGATGAGATCGAAGCTATGTTCGCCTGGATCAAGTCCAACCACGGAGGCGTGGATCTGTGTGTCAACAATGCGGGATTCAGCAATGATGAGACACTTCTTGGTTACGAATCTTTCTTATCTTGGCATTTCTTTGACTTAGCTGCAATTGAAGATTAGTTGAAAGCTGAAATTGATGGAATATCTTCCCCTCACCCACCTTCCCTTTCTAAAAAAACCGTGCAGTATAATATATTTATTTTCAGCCTACCGAGACGAAAATCTTGCCAGTTTTAGTTGTTCGAACATACTAGATGCAAATTCTGACAATGTGTAACCTTAGTCTTGTCTTAACCCTTCCTATTCTTAAACGCATTCTCATCCCTAGAAGAATAGTAGCTTGTTAGCTGTTTTGTTGTATAGTGAGTGCTTGTATATTGGATATGGTATTTGTCTGTCATCACATATGGCAATTGGAAATGTATCATGTTCTGTTCTGAGTGTAACATTGGCATATACAGATAGGCAATATTTCTTTGTATCATTGTATATAGGCCCACGTAAGGATGATTCGAACTAGTCGCAGAGATCTATTGTTTAGGAAAGGAAGCAATGATAATTATTATCCCATTTTATTTAAGTCTTGTACTCTAAGAACAAATGCTATGTTCGTTACATAATGCCTGTTTTCATGTCGGTAAATTAACCTTTTCTCCTCTATGGTAAAAATTTACAGAATGTACAGCAAAAAACATGCGAGATATGCTGGATGTTAATGTCGTTGGTTTGGCTCTGTGTACAAAGTTTGCTGTCAAATCTATGAAGGAAAGGGGTGTCAATGATGGCCACATTTTTAATCTTAACAGGTTTGCAGAATTTTTAATTATTACTGTACTTACATATTATCTATTATAGTTTATAAATGTGTGCCAATATAGTATGTCAGGACATCGGTTGACAGGAATGCTTAACTTTTATGCTGCAACCAAGTTCGCTGTTACAGCCTTAACCGAAGGTTTTCGTAGAGAATTGGTTGTGGACACCGATATTCGTATTACGGTAAGCACCATTGATTTCTAATAAATATGAGGCCATATTATGAGTATGTATGAATAACATTTAATTTTGGGTAAGAGGAAATCTATATGCAATGCAAATTGAAATTGAAGTAAAATGTAAATAATACCTACTTATGCCTACTGCATTTATAGTCAATTAGCCCTGGACTTACAGAAACTGAGTTTTTGGAACGAGCATTCGACAAAGATAAATCTAAGCAGATTTATTCCAGTGTGAGGGTAATGAAGGCTCAAGATATCGCTGATATTATTTTGTTCGCCTTGTCTGCTCCCGCAAACGTGCAGGTAATGATAGTTTTGGGCCGTAGTCGAATACCCATTTACCAAATATTAAACTGATCTAGTTACACCCCTAAGAAATGAAATTGTTAACACTAACTCACAAACAGATGAATTCTGATGAATCTATATTTCCAATTTTTAGATACACGATGTACTCGTAAGGCCAGTAGGGGAGCTAAAATAAAAAATAAAACTATATAACACCCACCCAGTAGTTTTATTTCATATGATGAATAATGACCATGCCCTGAATGATGAATTGTCAATAAATAAATTTATGACAAACTTAATTGAAGTTAATATCAATAATCATTTACCATCTTTAAATAATAGGCATACAGGTCTGTCTAGTGGCCTAATCAGCCGCTTCTCAGGCTGAGGTCTGGAGTTCGAATCTCTGGAGCGCCTCAGGTCTAAACGGTAGTAGTCTGGAGCTGGGAGAAGTTGTCATTGCCGTATATTCGTTATTAGCATTGATTTGCCTATCTTAGTGACAATAATAATATGATTATCTATCAATGCCCTGTCTGTAGTGTATGGATTGTTCTGTTGGTCTGTATACGTGCTCCGAGTTGTACCCAGCACAAGTCTGGACAATGGGATGTACATGAGGTGATAAGGTGGGTTGAAGTAGACTGCCATAAGTGATTTGAAGGTGGTCACTGCAGTGCACTGGTGGTCGGCTTACATGTCCGGCCCCTCTCTGCCTGCTCACCAGATCGAGTTGCGGGACAGTGTTGAGTCGTTCCGTCTCATGGTTCAGTATTCTTCACTAAGTCTCTTCGTGTAAGTCTGTACACTTAGTAAAGTTGTTCCGGGAGTCACTGCAAGTAACACCTCGCGGCTTGAGCGGTAGCATTGCTCTACTAATCAATAGTAGTAGCCGTGCTCTCCCCCTAACACACACATCTTTAAATAATAGGCTTTTAGTTTAAGTGCTTCATTCTTATCAGTCATTTAGCAATTTGTTTCGTATATTCTGTGTATTTATGTTATGTCACTGGGTTGGGTGTTGGAAAGTTGGAATAACTTGACTACATTACAGAGACATCGATACAGAATACAGATGTATCATCCCGGAAACACTGAATGGGAATCTCCTGATCTGTGTAGGAACACCATTCCCAGATTATCCACCCATCACCCAAATACTGACAGAATTCTATCAGCATGTCCCAGTTCGCGTTTATCTAATAGTCGTAGTAAAGATCCAAGTAGGGTAGTTTGATGTATGATCCAAGTATGTAAATAGTACTCTACTCTGTAAAGCGATTGATGAGAACAGTGGAAAGTATGGGAACTTTGCAAAACTTGAGACTTGACTTGAGACGTTGAGACGAAAGAAATAAAAATCTACAAGTACCACGAAAGATACAATAAGCGAAACTGTTATGGCGCGAAATTAAAACACAGCCATTTTACCAATTCCCTCCAGTTTCGTACCAAAACAGAAGAGAAAGTAGATTAATTTTAAAATTAAACTTCGTCAAGTTTTTCAAGGCTAAAAATAACGTTGTTTGCGGGCACCAGTACAAGTGTCAAAAAATCAAAAAACTGCATATGACAGGTAAAAATTACCCCAAAATTTTAATGCTTATGACATTCAAATTAGGTTGGTCAATCTAGGTTGTAAGTTAACGATTTCGAAGATTTTTTTGTCTTAAATGTTGACTGAATTCTTATTTCACTGATCCGTAGATTGCCAAAATTATGGCACACCGTTTGGAATCAAAATCTTCAAAAAAATGCTCAAAGCACGAGACTGACAAGATGGAATTGTTTGACGAAAAGAAAACCGTTTACAACACGAAGCAGGCCACCGTGGAGGTGACGGTTAAATTAAAGAGGCACAAGTCGAGTGGGGCAAAACTCTCCGAACCTCGTTTACCATACCGAAAAGGTTAATTTTGCACTCATTGTCATTTAATTTTATAAAAAGCACCATCTACCACATAATGTAATAATAAAAAAGCAGATACCTAAGAAAAGTATTTCACTTAATGTCGTTTTTGTACAGGGTCGTGGGGAGATTTGCTGTCTCAAAATAGAGCAGTAGAGTTCCAAAACGCTGAAAAGGATAACTCTCCGGATAGTGTAAAAAAGAAGCAGTCAAAATGCACATTTCCCGAAGTATGTCACAGTTCAAAATCCAACTGCTTGAAAATACCTATTACGGAAGAATTGTATTTGGAAACGCACACACACTTAGGAGGGCAAAAGCCTCAAGAGTTAAAGAAGCCCAGAGTACCTTCTGCTAAAATTACACTTATTCAAGAAAACGAATTTCTTAGGACGGAAATAGCTGATTTACGAAGAGAAGTGGACAAGATAAAATCTCGAAAAAAGCTTGATAGACAAGAGAAGATGCCCGTCGTTTTAGAAGAGAAATCTTTACCTGAGCATCAACAATCTGTTTTTCCCTCGATAAAAAGCTCTTCTAAAAAGATTGCAGAAACCCAAACTGATGGTCGGCCATCCGTCAAGTTAGTTGACCCAAAGCAACCTAATGTATTGGACAAATCTCTTGAGATGGAAAATGCGGCACTGAGGAGAGAAGCGATGATGCTCGTCACAGAAATGAATAAGGCAAAGCAAGAACAACAGGATTATGTCACAACCATCAAAGAACTTTATCAGCTTGCCGAGATTTTAAAAAATGAAAATCAGTTGTTGGTTGTCAGCCATGAGGAAAAACAGAAAATTCATGAAAGACTTGTGGAGGCTTTGAATGAAAACCAAATGCTTAAGCAACATATGGACGTTTTAATGGTGAAGCGGGATGAAAATGAAATGGCTCCTAGTAATGACAGAGTATCAAAAATACGAAACGTTATTAGGTAATTGAATATATTGATTTTTTGATTTTAAAAAGAAATTAGGTAAAATAATGGGTTGGAGTAAGGCAGTGGTTGCACAAATACCTATCAATGTTATTGTTTTAATTAGGTTAGGTTAGGTTTCTCAAAAGCGGGTCCTGGCATGCCCTGTGTATTTCATGGCGCGATATTTTAAATTTGCAACTACTGTCTTACTTCAACCTAATAATGATATTGATATGATAACTGATTTTTGTGGCAACAGAGATGTGAAGAGCACCATTGCTGACGAAATTAATGGATTAGAAAAATTGCGAAGATCCAGTGTTGGTAATAAGCGTGATTCCTCTAAATTTGACTTCAATGTTGGCGAAGATGTGTCCGCTTTGCTCAATGATACCCACAGTAGTGAAATTCAAAGAATTCTTAATGCTAAAGATGTACCACCGCCTCCTACTGTGCCCTTTTCAGAAGATCGAAGCTCTACGCAATATTATGGAGTACCAAACTCTTCTCCCAAAGCAAGGTATTGTTGAATAGAAAGTAAACTGTATTTCTAACGTGTATATGTATATCCCCTATGGGGCTTATAAATTTTTCCATGTGTTAGTCGATACAGACCCTCTCCCCATGACATGGAGTTTTCTCCAAGAGTTTCAACTCCTGTGTTTACTGTACCACCAACGAAAGGATCTGCGGAAATGAGACTTGGGACTGGAGATATAGGTGGTAAGCTACGATTGGAAACTGGCCAGGAACAAGTGTCTCCAGGAGACAGACAATTAAGAAGTGAACAAGACCTGTACAGAATAGACAGCTGCCAATCATTCATGCCACTTCAAGTAGATATGATTCATGATGATGACGATCCTATTTCCACATCGGACTATCGTTCAACCACATCCAGTCGATCCAGTCCTAACCGCTTACCCCCGTATTAGTATTGTATTATTTACCAGAGTAGCTAGTATATCCTTAAGTTAAGGACTTAACTGTATATAAGTATACTTTACCTGTATACTCAAACTGTGCAATCTCAATTATTAATTCAATTAATATAATGACATTAAAAACTACTCAATAATTTACGCATACTTATTATAGTCTTGTATTCCCAAACTCCATGTAATATTTTCAGTTTTTTAGTATGTTTTATAATCATGAAAATGTCCAAAATATTAATGAATCTTTGACACGGTAATAATAGCGCAACTCATTTCTAAAAAAAGATAATTGCAAATATCTGTATTTAATTTATTTTAACACGTTTTATCATCTCATTACCTAAATTAGTATCCATCATACGGGAAAGTGTCCGTCAAAATAGAGCATAACAAAAACTAAGCCTTAAAACATAAAATTGCACGTCATTAGAATTGGACTTTTCCATTGGTGAAAATTATGTTAGAAAGGTGAAAGTTTCATGCGGGGAAAGCGAGAAAATTATAGTAACCTAACAAGGCATTTCACTTTTCACTTACATAGTATAGAAAAGAGATAGTTGTACAAGATATTATATAATATTATGGCGGATACTGGAACTGGAACATTCAATACAGTTATCAAAAAAACACTTTTAAGTATCGTATTGGTAAACTATGTGTCCATTGGTTCCTCCCAAGTTTCTTCTTCTTCCTTCGAACTTTGAGCTTTACTTTTTTGTTTCGGTTGCCAAAGTTCGTGTCTAACCATACGATGAGCTGCACCTTGATCAATTCTTGGCATTTTCTCTTTGTCTGTGATCTCTTTGACGCGAAGCATTTGCTGCTTAATTCTGTCGAGCTCATGTTTAATTCCGTGAGTTTTTGGATCTTCTCCCAGGCTTCTCATATACACTTAAAATAATACAAAACTTTATAAATGACATATCAAACTCAATTTTGGTTAAGAATAGATGATTAAGATTTATAAAGGTGGGCAGCTTGGCTACTTACTCCAAAATAGCGAATTAATTGCGTACAGTACAGTCAAGTCATATTTAGCTCGATCTAATGCAGGCATCTAATTGACAAACAAATTGAATACAATTGCTATAATACAAGTTTTGAAATGATGAATACAGTATTAATTTCTTTCGAATACCTTGCTAACGACTTCATCATATTCTAAAGAACCCAGCTTACGAAACAATTCGTCGACTTCGAATAAATTTTCATCTACAAACGCCAGCTGTTCGACAGTTTCTTTACTTATTTTGGACATAATGGTTTGGTATAGGTATATGATGATTTATAAAAACTGGCTATGAGACCACCAGCACCACGGCGAGATTCTGTCTGGAAGGCATAGAACAAACTTGATTTAAGCATAAGACATAAGATAGATAGATACTAACTGATGTTTTAATGGCATGGATGAATTTGTGAATATGGAAATGTAAAAGTGGATGTTAAAGTTAAAAATGATCTTAAAACAGTTTGACTGACCTATTATTACGTAACAAGTCTTCTATAACTATGCTGGGCTGGACTTCCGGTAGTGAATAAATTCGCTTAGACTTCCGAGGGCAGAGGAGGGGAATCAGGGGAATAGCTGGGCTCGGCTGACTTACTTGTATTGTACTTAGGCCCGTATTTTTAATGAGAGGAGCTATTTCCACTCTCAGTCTGATTTTAAAGAGTGAGAGTGAGAGAACGAAATCTCCACTCAGAGTATCCATATTTTTAAATTGATACGGTATTCACTCTTCAAAGCCTGAGTGGAGTGGGGAATGAGAGGGAGATAAACTCAACAAAGGACACGTTGCCAAGGCACGCTTTAAAATATTTGATATTGTTCCTTGGGTTAGCACATTACAATCGCCGACAACAATTTGAAATGAACATGTAGCGTAGAATCTGAGAGCGGTTAGAAGTTGGTACATCGGAGGTAATAGACGTTTCCCACAATTCCAGGATAACACAGGCAGGTACTGTAGTCATTTCAATACCTATTCATGTTAATTTAGTGACCGGTCATCAATTGTGGGAAACCTCTATTGGCAGCCACTCCAGCAATAATATCATCTTTTATTAGCGTTAAAATAAAAGATGCCGTATCTTTAGAAAAACGATATCGAATTTGGAAGCTGTGCTCATTTAAATCCTCCATAGGGTTAGATCTGTGTCTGTGGCGGAGTCGATTAACTTTAAATGAATTCACTCTCTGTACTCTTTGCACGAAATTTTCATAGGCCTGTAGCGCCATTTTTGTCGAATGTTATAACCTATAACCTAATATTGTTGCAATCAAATGTTTTTGAACGAAATGAAAATAATTTTTTACCAGAAAATATCTGAAAGGTAGCTCAGTAGTTGTCTTTCAAAATGAGAGATTACTCTGATGGGGAGGGAGAGTGAAGTGAAAACAATTTCATTTAAAATGTCAGTGAAGAGTTGCCACTCTCATTTACATCAAAAACTGGACTCTCACTCTTCAAAATTTCATCTCTCAAAAGTTTACCTTTCTCCGTTTAAAAATATGAAATATGAGTGAAAGCATGAGTGAAAGGAAGAGTTTTCGGAAATTTCTTATTTAAAAATACGGGCCTTAGTACTGATAGTTTCAGTAGTCCGTGAAACCGCTATTTGGGAGTTGCACCTGGATACGCATTCTGATTGGTCGAAATTTTTTGAATCCAGCGATGTGATTGGTTATTGCAGTAATGAATATTCTATAGATTTCCCAGATGGGGGAATTTTAACAACATTTTGCAATTACTACAAAATACAATACAATCCATGAATATTATACACAATGTATACAATGTATGTATGTTGTATGTTATATGGGGTGTACTGCCTCACTACAAAGTGATAGTACTGGGCGCAGGCCTCAATTACGGGCCTATTGCCAACTCCCTCAACACTGGTATTGTTGTTAATTAATACCCGAGAAGCCTAAGGCTGTCATTTACGAGTCACTGTTGTGGGACTGTTATCGGAAGTCTACTAGCCCAACAAAGACAGGTTATCCAAAGCTACTCTACGTACACTCACAATATACGAGGTATCAATAGGACGGCCCTTGAAATTGCGGGTTCGGGCTTAACCTTTGTCTTAATTCCACATTTACAACTCAAACACTCGCCTTTAAACAGCCCTCGGCCATTTCACCCAGCCAAAGAATCGAACTGGCAGTGGAAGCACACATTGATTAGTCAGACGACTGAGTACTCCACCCACCCAACGTGGCTGGGTTGCAATGTATACAAAGTTTAAACGTTGCTATATACAACAACGAAGTCGAATCATTATGAATCATTTACCCATAGTAATATAAACACTCGTTTTGCAAAACACCAGCTATAAACAGAAGTACAAATCGATGTTATATGAACATTAATTTAAAACCTTGTTGTTGAAATGCGAATTCAATATAATTTTACTACATTTGGTTACGAATGATCACATACGTTTACTAAATTGATAACATAACAATCCCAATAACATCAGACAGAACTCTGTAGAACTCTTCGGCTGAATTTAGGCAGCGGTACTTCGTCCCCGCTGTTGCCGCTAACCCCCGATACCTCCCAACGGCAACGGCGGCAACGAAGTACTGCTGCCTAATTTCAGCCGAACTCTTCCTCTGTTCTGATGTTGTTGTAAGCTGTTATTGCTATTTTGCTATTATCAGTTTAGTAAATGTATGTGATCAGTTGTAACCAAATGAAGTAAAGTATTATTGAATTCGCAGTTCAACATCAACGTTTTTTAGCCCATCACATCGATTTGTGCTTCTGTTTATAGCTGGTGTTTTGCAAAACGAATGTTTATATTACTATGGGTAAATGATTCATAATGATTCGACTTCGTTGTTGCATATTGCAACGTTTAAACTTTGTGTACATTGTGTATAATATTTATGGATTGTATTGTATTTTGTAGTAATTGCAAAATGTTGTTAAAATTCCCCCATCTGGGGAGTCTATAGAATATTCATTACTGCAAGAACCAATCAGATCGCTGGATTCAAAAAATTTCGACCAATCAGAATGCGTATCCAGGTGCAACTCCCAAATAGCGGTTTCACGGACTACTGAAACTATCAGTACTTATAAACTATTGACTATACACAGATTGCAATTGATTGCATGCTGCTGAATGCTGAATTAATCCAGTCCGTATCGTATTATTATTATTTCTTCCCGCTAGTGAATTACTTAAATTACACCATCCCGGAATATTTGAAAACGTCGCTCTTTCATCTACCTTTCACAGCAGAGGCCCTGGCCGACCGACGGAATATCTGACCGAACCGAATCCACAAACACATACGCACGTTGAGTTGACATCGTGAATCGTAACATCCAGATGTGGGCCTAGCATCATAGCATCCAGCCAAACTTCGATATTAGGTAATCCAACCGAATAATCGTAAGAAAGAATAAGTGACAAGAAGAAATCACAGGAAAAAGCTTTAACCGGCGATCAAACAAAATCTTTATATTATTCATCATCCAATTCTTCCATCTTCAAGAAGAGCCTCACTTTCAGTGGTAAAGATGTTTGTTACATTATCAGGTTTATATCGCGTAACTGACATTTAATTAACACTATCTAGTACTCAAGTAGCCAAGCAATCTACACAATCATAATCCAAAGTATATAGTATATGCTGCTCTTATGTTAAATAGCTAGTCGCTTACTAACAACTAAAAATTGGGTACATTTTACTTTCTTTTCCAGATTACTGTCAAATATGTCTGCAGTTCCGGAAAGTGACAGAAAGGAAGTTGTTCAAGCACTTCAAATCATTGGGTGTTGTAATTTATGTATTTTAAGATACATTGGTATTACAGATCCACACGTGTACCGGGATGATATAGCAGTAAAAACTGTAATTATCAAATACCTTTCGAAACCGTAATATGCGATGAAGAAAAAAACGTTTTAATAATTTTTTTTTGAAAAAGATCGTCAATGGTGAAGAGGAAGATGAACACCTAACCAACCTGTCGGAAAAACTAGAAGCTCAACCTGTAAAGTGTCGTAAGAGCAATACATGTGTTGCTTGCCTTGGACTTCTACAAGAAGGAATAAAGGAATCTTGTCTTGACGAGGTACTATAAATAATATATAATTATAATAAATAATAATATATTATAAATCATCAATAATGAAAAAGAATAAAATTATCAACTTTAATTTACATAGCCTAATTCTGATTGTGTTGAATTTCGTACAGATAGCATCCCAAATTAAGTCTGCGGACATCGAATCATTATCTTTTAATCCAGTGTTGTCAATGCCCCTCTCTATTCAAATTCGAGCATACTCGATTTGGAATCACTTGGAAAAGGTTTAGCCACCAATAATATCAGGGATTCGTACATAGTAATTTGTTCATGCAACAATTGCTAAATTTTATTAAATTCTTTACTTTTAATAGATAATTTTTACCTCAATAGAAATTCCCAAAACTATTTAGTTCTACCAGCTGTTTTAAACCTGAAGGGATGGCATTAAAAAGTGTATGGAAGTGGATTTGCTCTGGAACTCTCCAACACAAAGTAAATCCGGCATCTGATTGGAGCCTTAATGGTACTCTTGCTGTACAGCTGCAGCCCGTTTACGCAGAAGAGGAAAAAGAATGCGAAGCGTTGTAAGTCACCTTTGTTATTAACTTTCAACTGATTATTTTTTATTTTAAACCTACATAATCTCTGTAACACTATACTCAATATGTTTGTGTCCAGGAACAAATTTTTAGCTGTTGGTGGGTTTGGTAGAAGGAAATTTGTGGTATCTAGAGGCTCTGTAGAGTCCGCGTTATCAAGATTAAACCCTGAAAATTTTGAAAAACATTTTCCTTGTCCACCAACTGTTCCTGATAATAGTATGAAAATGGGGGATGTAACATGTACTCATGATCCTGTATACATTGCAGGTATTGTAAATAATAATATCTTTCAATCGAATTTAGGTAGCTCACATTCTTCCCATTGATATGTTTTGTAAAAAAGAAAAATGGTTTTGAATTAAACATCGTATTACAGGACGTTACTGCAAATATTCCAGAAAACTCAGTCAAACGCCATGGTTCGTTGATGGAGCTAGAAAAACGGAAACATCCGTTGAAGAATTAATAACGAGCCAGGTACTTCCTATGTGTGGTAGTGACTCGGCCACCTTTTCTTCGTCTGGCCGAGAAGACGTCGATGTAAGGTATGCATTAATAAACGACTCACATATAAAACATTTTGCAAAAAGGAGCAATCCTTAACCCAAAAGACTAAAAGTTTATAAATATTAAATAAATAATCAAAGTTCTATTTCTTGTAATTTTATTATTTATGCTTTTTAGAATGCTAGGAAAGGGTAGACCTTTTGTGATTGAAGTAACGAATCCCAGAAAAACAATTTTTACCAAAGAAAGAATGAAACAGCTACAGGAAGCAATCAATAATAATACGAAATTTATATCCGTGTGTGATGTTCAGATTGTCGAAAAGTAAGAACTTCCAATCCTCTTAATATATATAAAATCAGGCCACTGCCAATATGAAATGTTGTAATGTTGTGTCGCTTTTTTCAATAATAGGAAGGAGTTGACGGTACTAAAACAAGGAGAAGAAAGCAAAACTAAAACCTATTGTGCTCTGTGTATTACACCTGGAAATATTGTATCAGAAGAAATGCTAAACAAGTTAAACAATACATATATGCCATTGGTTTTGCAACAGAAGACTCCTGTCCGAGTTATTCATCGCCGATCTGTGGCCTGTAGGGAAAGGTCGATTATAGAAATGAAGGCAGTTTCTATTCCTTCATCTCCTCATATGTTCAAGTTGTACGTGAAAACTCAGGCCGGTACTTATGTCAAAGAATTTGTCCATGGAGATCTGGGAAGAACAACTCCTAATGTTTCAGCTCTGTTAGGTTGTGAGGCAGATATTATTGGATTAGACGTTGAGGTAATTTTTCATGATGCACATTCATAACATTATGTATATATATTTTTGTATGCGATTACTAATATTGACCATTGTATGATGTTTTTAGTCTGTTGACGTGGATTGGCCTCCTGAAACAAACGGCGTATCAAATTCGACATGAAATAATATACAACTTTTGTAATTAGATTTGGTACATTGACTTTTTTATTTGGTTTTTTGGCATTATGTCTAACAACCTTGAGTAGTTTATATTTTATATCACAACAACAATAATATCAACAAACAATATTCTACTTTAGGATACCAGTTGGTGTAAACAACTGTTCTATCCGTAAAGAGTTAATAAAAACAAAATATATTCTATTAGAAAAAAGCTGCTCTCAAAATCAAACATTATAGCTATAAACTAATGTAATATTATGCATAACATCTAGAGATATATCTTAATTATTAAATAAATAATGTACATAATTAGTATTTAGGTAAGTACTTTTGTATAAGTAGTACATGTGCTATGTGTATTCATAAAATGACAAAAAATCTATGTAGTTTGTAGTACCTACGCCTATGTTTCATTTTCCCAACTCGTGTATCATTTTACTATATAAAGAATGTTTCTACATTTATCAACATGTTTATGGATTACTGAAATAGAGTTTGTATAGTCTGTCTGTACAATGCAATTAAAAATTCTGTACACTTTCAGGAATTTGTTTGTGTTTACTACTCTATATTCTATTAGAAAAATCATTGAACCACCGCTATTTCTTCCAGATCATGATAAATTCTATCGTTAGCTGTTTGAGTATTCTAATCTATGGACTATTAACAATTAAAGTAAAATTAAAAAATGGAAAATGTAATACATATAATGACGTATACACTTTATACTGAATAGTACTCTTCCTTGATAGATGTATTAAATGTAAACTAATTAACTGTACTAAATAATTTGTATAGATAGGTTAGTAGGTAATTCTTTCGAGTAAATATTTGCTACTCTATCTAGCATATCACAATGGTTTTGAGGTCGTGGATTAGGGTTAAACAGTGAACGTTAAAATCCAGTTCGATATTATGATTTGTTTTCAATATTAGGTTGTTTTGATTGGGTTACTTCATAGTATGTTAAGTAATTAGTATTTGTTAATGTTATTCTAAATGCAAATACCATCAGAATGAATGTCAACTCGGAAGAATTTGTTTAGGTAGGTGGTTAGGTATCTCTCAGGCTTGGCTATTATATGTATTTTAGTCTTTTCATCTAATCTAAGCATATTATTTGAATAAAATTAGTCCACTAGTTTAGTGTACTTTTTTGTCATTACTGGCATGGTTTTGAAGAATATGATCTCTTTTATCAATTTCAGGTTTATCGAATTTTCGAAATAGATCAATCTCAAATTGCTGAACCCCATCGGTAAAATAAGAGACTAGAACGAAGCCCACTGTACAAAACAATGCCCAATAAAATGCAATCGTATTTGTGAAGGAAAGGTAGATTGTCCAGAAGGTGAACGCTGTCCATACAACCAGGCAGAAATGCATTGCATTCCAAGGTTGTTCACACCTCGGATTGGAAGTGAACTCTCTTGTACCCTTTGTCGTGTAGAACTTCTCCAGGGATTTCTCTTTGTCAGCCCAACGATCTTCGCACCAAGTTTTAACATCATTTTCATCTTTCGGGAGAGTTGAGAGATCATGTCTGGAAATATAATATTATCTCCTTTTAGTATTGCGTATGATGTATCAGATGAAATATAGCGAGAAAATTGTGTCTTACCGTGTAATATGAAAATGAACTTCTTCGGGAATCTTTCCAAGAAGAATGTCAGTCTCACTAGTTGGAAGTGTCTTAGGATAGCCAATTGTCAAGTCGTACACAGCATCCAATTGAGAATCTAACATAAATCGAACAAAGAACAGGGCAATCAGCCAAACTTTTATTGGACTACGAATGCATGGGGAAGGAAAATTGACCAGGGAATAGACAAGGATGGAAAAGGCTACAAGATAACCAAAATATAACATTCTCAAAATGCACTAGGCAGAGCTGAACAACCAAAACTACACTAATACAAAATCAATTTGAACGTTTGTTCAAGAGCCCGTGTTCCGTTAAGACTCTTAGATATAAAATGCATTTGGCATGTGGAATTCTTCCAGACCGACAATACTCCAACAAAAAAGAGTCAAAGGTGAAATGTCTCACAATGAAATATCTTAACTTTTACCATCCACTTACTTTTTCTCATGTGGTTGACCAGAAACGTAAAGCCAGTAGTTCTTGGATGTAAAACGTAATCGTATGGCTTCATCCCGTTTTTCGCCGCGAAAGCATTACTTTTCGCTTTCGTGGATTCACTCAAGTTGGTGCCTTCGGGGAAAATCAATATCTACAAAGAAACAAAGTAATGTGAGTTTTGTATGAAGATAAAACAAATATTTCTAAAGAAAAATTTAATTAAGTTTAACAGTAAACAATAAATGATATTATATCCTTAGAAAACATCTGCAATTTACAACCCTCAAGGCAGGTCTATAAACATTATAATTTGGATGTTATAAGTACCTGGTATTTGTTGCCCAAATCCCGGAAATAATCCAGGGAGCGTTTAAGGAGCTCCTGGTCTTTCTGCCAGTTCCGGTGAATGTAGAGAAAGCCTGCTAATTGGAGTCCCCATCCAATGCCAGGAATGTTACGCACGTCGGATTTCAGTACGAATTTACTTCGGTGACATGGGGGCTTACAACCGTGAAGTAACCTGTTCAAACAAAATCATTAAATTAATCAGATTTACCGCTTCCATCTGCTGAATGGATAAATCAAAAAAGGTTAGGAGTTACTTACGCTGCCCATAAAAAGAACCAGTCCAGTCTGTTTCGATGATTCATAATTATGATGGCATTGTCATCTGGATTTATGTTGTCTCCTGAGATGAAGACTCTGCAACCCATAAGAACTTCTAGCAGGGCCTGTTAAATTGTCACAAAGTTGGCATTAGGATTTTTATAGGATTATAGGGCAAATTGACACTATATTATGTAACTTCTTCCGAAAACATACGCTAATGCTCTCTGACTCACTTTCTGCTATAAATCTACAGACTCCAACAAATCACGGAGACACGTTTATCCACAAAACACCTCAAGAATTACCTATTCCTATCGATGGAAAAACGTACTCCAAATGAATTCATATGATCGATCGATACCAAATCCTCGAAACCCACAAAATGAAAATATATACTAGAATATATATCACAAATACATTTTGCTTGTTCCTACTTTCAGACAATACTCCGACAACACTTTTATTTTTGAAAAAGGAAAACAAGGCAAATTTAAACATTATTTTACTGGGATTTAGGCCGGGACGAATGGTGGGCCTAAGATATTACAGCTACCCGTATAGTACAGTATTAGAGATATTATTGTCTCTGACTGGTTGACTTGAAAACAGTAATTTATTCCTACGGTTCAATCGGTTCTCTGTAACGTAACTGCGTCGCAAGACCATTTGCATACCAATTACCTATGTCACTCAATATGGTTTGAGGTCGTTTTGTCGACAATTTAAACGAGCTATACTCAAATAAACTTTTGTACAATATCAACTTAGGTAAAGAAAGGAACTATGATCAAGTTGCTGCATACACGGAGAGAAAAATTAATGGCATATATATCTTTGTGGTCCCTACACCCACACAAATCACATCTCTTTGTGCTTCTGCTAATGACATCCGCAGGGACCTCACTGACGACGATGTGATTATAAAGAAGTACAACAAACAAGTGTGTAATTATAGTGCTTATTCCTCCATTATGTTACGAGGCTGGGACTACCGATGGCTATAATTGAAATATTATTACCTTCATAATATTCATAAACATAAAGCAAGAGTTATGGTTCTTCAGTACTACTGATTTACATGCTTGTGAGATATAATTAACGTAACTGCGTCACACGTATAATTTACAAGATTTGCTCGAATAATCTCACTAAATTTTAGATTTTGTAGAAATGCGGATAGGTTGAAAGGAAAGTTTTGTGTTTAGTTTTCAATTAAAATAAATAGTACGATTACGACCATGACATACTTATAGACAGCGTCCCACAGACGACATAAAGTCTACCACTAAATTTTAATTACTTTTCCATCATGGATTACATATGCATTTCTATGGCATGATCTTCTAGCGGAACAAATCTATATTTCATGACTTTATGTTCAAATGCGCTGGTGTCCCAAATTCATGTAGGAAGCAAAACTTCACAAACTGAATATTATTACCTATACCTATATTATGCAAACACAATACCAAATTCTAGTATGCTCTCACATTCACATCCTTGTAATTAAATATCTAAACAAACACAGTGGAAGTATGGTACGTAATATACAGTGAACTATTTTGACACGGTTACATTTATCCTACATACTTCTAAACTATTTTACTTGTCCCAAGTTTTAAGAGCTGGATTCATAACATACTTAATTAATGATATATCGCTACGTAGTTATACATACATAATATTATACCAGTGTATACTATCTCACAACTATCTATGGCTATGTGAGTAGGTAGTTGGTATTATAGTTATGTAAGTCATTTAAAAATTACAACAACTTATGTAGTACAAAACGCTAATACTCCATCCTTGTTTTGAATTACATGTGTAGTAACTGAGCTTTGTTATTTTCAAACTAATTTTTCGAAAAGTGTTTATCTAGATGGGACTTATGTAATAACGCATTGATAATAATGTAATAATAGTTTATCATTATTATTTGGAATTTGGAAATTGAAAAAAGATTTGGTCAAACCAAGCCAAAAAACAAATTGATGAAATGTTTAGAAAATTTCCTAAAGTATTATTATTATAAGTACATTTACTATTCTACGACAAGTATGAAAAGCTGTGGTCAATTAATTTCAACTTTCATATGATACAGTGCGGCAATTGCTGCATGTCTACTTCTAACTCGATTGGCATTAGTTCCTCATGGACAGGTATGAACTATTTATAGATGAGACTTCACCAGCATCCTAAGTAGGAGAATGGTAAGTAGATAGTAGTAAGCAAGAAGCAAGTGCATGATGCAAAATTGAAAATTACACGGATTTATTAACATGGGAGACTTCAAAAGGTAAAGTGGAGAGGAAATTAATAGGCAGAGAGCTTAAGATTGTGAAGATACGGTGGTCATGAAATTGATAATTACGTGTTGACGTAACGATAGCCATAGAGCCTAAACGAGGCATGATTAAAATAGGAGATAAGAGATTTAGGGGTACCTACGAGGAAAATGGTATTAAATATGAAGAAATCGCAGGGGAAATTGTCTTCCATTGAAACGTCGTTCAAATTCAATCTGCAGATTGGCAATTTCTACTCTTGAATGATTCTCCAGTTTTTAGAAGTTTAAAAATGAGAATTTAATTACGACGGGGCCTATGGAGTAGGTTGGTAATAATGGATTTCTGTTGGAGTGTTGGATCATTCTTGCTAATAATTAATCTCCATGCAGCAATTTTGCACATGAGATCTCAATTACGTTATTGCATTAGAGGTGATTATTATTTTGGAAGACTTGATTCTCCAAAGTGTTCAGTAGAAAATGGAATGTGTAGTCTGGAAAAGTGAATTAAGGCAGGAGCAGAAAGCGATTGGATATAATTACACGTTACACGTAAGGGTTGCCGAGAATAATAAGGCACTGGTTTAGTGTCTACGTTAATTATTTCGCTTATCGTTAGTATGTATGAATGAATATCTTTGGAACTGAGCTAATTGCTCTGGGATTGGAATAGAGGTCCATGAGAATGGGACTTTGAGATGACTTTGTTTTCCAACAACCATTCTCATGCATTATTCAGCTAAATGTTTAACTTAGCAGAGTACCAAGTTGTGTGAGTCTCATTTGGAATGAATTTTATTCTATTACTGCACAATTTCATTGCATTCACGTAATGAAGTAATGTCCTTCGATTATTTCTCTGACAAATTAAAGTCCTAGTTCACAACAGTCTGTCCATAACATGCACATGTATATACACCCAGCTATGATAAATTGTGTACTCACCAAATAATCCAATTTAAAAGCTGCATTTACCCTGTCGCGTTATTTATTTGTTTATTTAGCGTATCTGTATTTGTTCGTGGTTATTTAAATACTACTGACCTATTTACTCAAAGTTTGACCAACTCAGTGCGTCAGAACGTTTTGTCCAAAGTAAATATACACTTTTATGTTTAGTACACAAAACGATAACAAAACAACCAAGCAAGCAGTTGATTACTGCCATTAAAATGCATTATAATGCTGAAGGCAAGACTTTTTTCCAAAGTGCTTCTAAAAATGACAGAAAAAACCTTCGAAATTTGCAAGTCCTCCAATAGTTATCGAGTGTATGTAGGAGGAGAGTATGTAATTTTTTTTATATCCTAGCTACTTCGGAATGAAGTCTGATTTAAAGAACACCTGTGGGATTTAATCGGGAAAGTAAGCAAAAGCTATATGACCTGGTCGTACTGTGCATGAGATGTTAGAAAGATAAAATGGAAAACAGCAGGCGTTCTGCCAACTTGTGTAATATCTAAACGATTTATATTTGTGGATGAAACAGAGAAGCCGCTATATAAATTACTCGATATGTCTATAGTTAGAACATAAATTCCTTGCCGAAGAGATTGAGTTGACATCAAATTCGGTAGTTGCCCGTTATTGCCACTACACTTTCCCAAGTCTCATTCAAATGACTTACGACCATTTTAATTGCGTAGCATTAGCAATTCAAAGTTGAGGTGCTAATAAGCTAATACCATCTAACTAATTAGTGAGATCTGTAAAATGAAATTTATTTCCTAGTCCTATGCCTTTTTAATGAGCTCTTTGAGAGTTGCACTAAAATTCGTCCATAAGGTCCTAGCACTTACTTTGAACAACTAAAGATGAAACAGTAATGCACTTATTACTAGTCATAACTAGTGAATGTTTGGAGCTACTATTAGCAGTAACAGTAAAAATACCATTAACTCAAGTTTAATGGGGTATTCCAATTTGAACCAAGGATTTTATATCGAGCATGCACAGTGTGCAAAAACATATATTTCAACCAATGCCATTCACCATTAGATCCATCAACAAAAAGAAATATAAAGTTACTCACCGCAGGATACATCTCCCAAGTTGCCAATATGATATCCGTGGCTTTCCGAAACCATCTTCGGTTGATGAAGAGTAAAAATATGAGTGGGCAGTAAACGTAGAAGACACTCCAAATAATACTCGTGTACCACAGAAAGACGAAAGTTAGTCCACGCCAAGTTGCCATCCTTTTAATTCTCCTTCACCAACCGCACCGATTCTTAACACCAAAATTGCACACTTCAGATATTTGCACTGAAAATGAGTTCTTCTGACAGAAAAGCAATAATTTCTTTTAGCACGCTCGTAAAAATATTATCGTTAAACACATCCTGACATTTCAGACCAGACTAAATTCGAAGTACAGGAATTACTAACATGAATACAACTAGAGATGAACACGATACTACACGTACAGACTTGAAATTTCACGGATGAATTTCATAAAGTGATCCTGTCCATTCGTGTAAAATTATGAGATGTATACCAGTATAATGGCATTGACAATTGAACTTAATAATTATCTATACTGTTGATGAACTGGCAAAGTTCACAAAAAGTGTTTGCATGTTAATTGCTACTATATTTTGTATGCTATGTTGACTCTGGGATTATTGTACACAAACACGAACTATAAATATGTTAGAATGTTTCATTAACGACTGTCAGTCGACAAGAGCTATTGCTTACTGATGCCTTTGGAAGATAGGTTGACTTTACAATGTTCCGACTCAATAGGTTTACTTAATTTCAGAAATAGACAATTTATAGTTTCAGGAATTCACATTTTAATCCTTTGGGTCCCATAATCCTCCATATTTCCACTTAAAGCTTAACTCTTATGAAAATTCAATTCGGAAAATTATAGCTTCAAGCTTTCCGTACGAAAAGGATTAAATCTTTACCTATGCATAAGATAATCCTTAAAATTTTTCTGTTTGGAATAAATATAACACAACGTACTCTACTAGTATCTACCTGCCACTTAACACAAACCACGTTTGCTTCTAGTGCAGCTGGGATGTTCACGTACACTTTGAAGAAAAGGGTATTAAGCCGAAGGCAGATGGACACAAAAGTTGAAATCAGGTACCTACACTAAGTATCTTAGGTTTGCATGTGTTTTGTGCAAGGATAAAATCAGAAGTATAATATTACCTACAGGTAAATTCTACGTAGTCGCCCTTCGTTCCATTATAATGGAATGGTATTAGCATGATGCACAATGTCAGTCGAATAAACTTATGCAACTAGATGTATAGTATGTGTGAGTATGTAACAACAGCTGGATCTAACTGACACTGACAGTCAGGGATGAGAATAAAAGGACATTGTAGTAGGAATGATTCGTCTTGGTATAAAACAATATATATGAAGGTAGCAAAATCCTGTAGAATTGTTTCAGGTACCCTATGAGTACAATGTAGACGCCAAGCAAAAGAGAGTACCTGTACCATGTATAATATAGATACCATTACGTAAGTTGGCATTTGTTAGAAATGTGTGTGCAATGGAAATGTGTATCCGAGTATGGATGTATGTTATGTCTCAACGAAGAGTGTCTAGGGAAAACTCTGTAAAGCAAAACGAATCCCACTGGCCCACTGATATGAAAGCGACGGGTTTTTTGTGCAGAACCAGCTTTGTTGTTCATGAGCCTGTTCACATTTTCACATCATTCTGTGTATGGAGGAGAGAAGAGATTCTTGAGGGATGAGGAGATACCTTGTTAGGATCGCGACAGTATAAAGTAGTCTATATACAGGTATATCTTAATAGTGTCTATATAATACATTAGTATCTCTCTCTCTCTCCTCTCTCGTGACTATTGTATTTGGCAATGAAAGCAGAACGAGAGCGAAAGAGAAACAGTGATCGTAATATGGGCAGAAAGTCACCTAGTCTTTGGGCAACCAATTTTCCTTGTCGAGTGTGTATACAGGGAATTGTTTGTTATGCTTTGAAGGATGGTGCTCCTCCATCCCTCCCCACTACTACTACTACCACATAGAGTATACTACAATTTACAAAATGTACTTCACCTCTGACATAAAACTAAGTCTATAATAGAGCAGAGTGGGTTATTCTAATAATATAGGATTAGCAGAGAAAGAGTATCTACTACTCCCATTGCTATACAGATAATGGATTAAAGTAACCCAATTTTATTGGTTTTTGTATTGTGTGTTTTATAGCTTTCTGTTAAAGATCTTGTAGCAAGGAGAGAGAATGGCGATACCTGACCTGTGTACTGACTTTACTTTATCATCTATTAGCCATTCTATATGTAACAAACATCTGCTAGATCTCTATACCTAGTAGAATTGTTACCAAGATGCACTTTTATTTTAATGTTTCTTTCTTTCTCCGTGTTTCTCTTTCGCCTTCCTTGTCTACTCAACTCTACTCAATATACACTGAAGTTAACTGTCTGTTTGTGTTTTATGGTAGGAGTTTGAATGTAAGTACTCTCCAACCACTTTCGGAAGAAAGTAGATAGGCGCCTGACCTCCACTCACACTCCACGCGAATGTATCTAAGACTAAAACAATATATATGTCGTAGACTGGGAGGGAAAGGTGACTGGGAGGGATATAATGTCCCTCTCCGACTAGACTGGGTGAGATAGCTCTGTACCGCTAGCGGTACCGAACCATGAGGTTTCCGACTGGGAGGGATAGGTTGTAAAGGATTGATATGAATGATTCTATGTGTATAAGTGCCACAACTATCGCAGATTTTAGGTTACTCTTACATGTTTTATTCATTGTAATCATTATTTTCTATAATATTCACAAAGGTTAAGTATATTGCACAGTTTACTATCAGTCATAATTAAATCATAAATTATTATTATCGCAGATTTTAGGTTACTCTTACATTTTTTATTCACTGCAATCATTATTTTCTATAATATTTGTAAATATTAAGTATATTGCCCTTTTTGTATCAGTCATAATTAAATCATAAATTATTAAGTCAAGATTGACAGTCAAGTAGTTAAGTATTTATTAATTTATTAATTAAGTAGCTATTATATTTATTAATGGTTTTTTTCCGAAGCTAGGAGTTACCACTACTTACTAAGCATACATTCAATGTGCCAAGGGGATCATTGAATGTATGGTAAGTGAAGTAAATGTCGGTCGATGGACCGCTGAAATCGACACAATTGTATGGCCGAAGTACATAACTGCATTGCTATCTGTAACATCATACACCTCTCAATCCATTTGCAAGTGCAAGGGTAACTGTCCAAGTTAAAATGTCCCTGTAAAAAGAATAATATTCACTGTGGTACTAAATACCACAACGGCAGCAGCAGTTCCTGCAAAAATTTAGATAATTGAACTCCTAGCTACAGGGACATTTTTTACTTGGATATTATAGAAAATAATGATTACAATGAATAAAACATGTTTGAGTAACCTAAAATCTGCGATAGTTGTGGCACTTATACACATAGGATCATTCATATCAATCCTTTACAACCTATCCCTCCCAGTCGGAAACCTCATGGTTCGGTACCGCTAGCGGTACAGAGCTATCTCACCCAGTCTAGTCGGAGAGGGACATTATATCCCTCCCAGTCACCTTTCCCTCCCAGTCTACGACATATACATGTCTCTCGTTAGAAATGGAGAGTCAAAAGATAAAATTGAGTGAAAAACTACCTTGAAGATATGTTTATGCGATATGAATACTTGTACTAGTAGTTGGCTTTGATCTATTTTATGAATAAAGTTACAGAAATCTTAGGTATTATTTAGTACCGAAGTTTGATGTTCCCAAGATATACGTTCATTTTGCTTAGTATTGCATGTTGCACGATGGAACTTGACTTTTCTCCATTTTCTAAATGAACTCTCTCAACTTTTATTGATATTACTCTCACTTTTCTCGTCTCGACTAGTCTCGAGCCACTCGTAAAGAACTAAAGATACTGTTTAGAAAAACTCTGCACTTTACAGTAAACAAAATCTAAATATGAATACCCAATACACAGACGTTTACTAAAATACTACTGACTTACTTAGAGTCACGAGGAAATAAGGATCGTAGTAATAGACAAGATATACTAAATAGGTATATCGAGTATGTATCTACAAATGGGATAGAATATTTAATACGGTAGAGTATTAAATACACACCAGACGAAGAATCCTTCTGTAATTTCCTTTCGGTTCCATACCCTCTGGTTCTGACTTGTGTGACGTATTTTTGGCACGACAAGTTACATTTAATTTGACTTTTACTGTGCATATAACATTTATAAATGAGTCCTGTAAGTAATTTTGGCCTTCAGTTCAACATCATTGTCAGTCTGACGAGTTAAGTCAATTCAAACGCGGTTCCAAGACCAAAGCCACAAATGCTTCCTACGACATATCCTGTTAAATATATTAGATTGAGACACATTTACCTTGTTTAGCACACCACTACATCTGCTTCTTCAATTTCTACATCTTCTCCTTGTTTGCACCCTTTTAAACAGACTCACTTTTGTGAATAAGCATATTTAGTACGTAATAAGTTATAGGTTTTTCTCCGTCCTACTTTAACTTAATGCTTAAGTTATAAAATATATCTAAATGTTAAAGTTTAACTTAGCTCCTTAAATAATCTGTAATAAGTAGGTATATGCTAATGCTATGTGCAAGGAGAGCGGACGTGTATTAATAGCTTCATTACTATACACCAGAAGGAAACAGCAAAGAGATTCTCAGCAAAAGAGGTTGGCTGTTGGCAAGTTCAGCCAGTTTATTAAATAGACAAGCCACTCTGAGATTAGCCAAAAGAAATGTCGACATGTATGTAATGCTACACTTATGTAGTACAACCAGATATACACTATTATGCAACTTTACTTATAACTTATAACTAGGCTACGACATGCAATGCAACTTGAGATAGATTTACTTCCATGACTTAACTGACGCTAATACGAGGGAGATTACCAAAGAACAACTACCAACCAGATAAAACTTATAATAATATGACATTGACTAAAGACACAATAGAAGCAATCGACTGAAATGAAACGCTACATCACAATAAACTAAACTTGCTCTCAACCATACATTACAGCCCCGAATAAGTTTCTCATCTGATTCCTTACACTCTAAACTACTACCGTTATATAATATTTCCTAATCACGTGAACTTTTGGTTATGCTTAGCTTGCACTGCTGGTTAAAATACATTATGTACAATGAAGCAATGTTTTCCCACAAAAATATCCAATGCTAATAATTATTTAGATCGATCTAAATAAGGAATAAAGCTAGTAGATATAGCAAATCAAAAATTATCTTATATTTGTAAGATAATTTTCAAAATTCTCAACTGTTTTCAACTTCACTGGCTCTTCCGGCAAATTGAATCAAGGGAGAGTAAATTTAATGGCAGACTTTATAAAATGTGCTGTCATTCATGAAATTATATACTTCGATACCCATAAAGTAACATCGAAATCTATCAAAATTCATCTATTATATAACCGTAGATGTTGATTGCTATAAAATGTTTTCATAGAATTAAAATAAATTTCCTTTGTACATAATCTTAATACTGTTAGCCGTTGTTGCTGAAAGCTCTCAGCTGTCTAACACAGTAATATGGTGTCAACGTTTACATTTGCGAAGTGAGAAAAGGTTCAGGTTTTATTTTCAGAATTGATTTCCCTTACCTTTAAGAGCAAAGGGAGGTAATAATTGGATTTTATTCAATAAAATGTGAAAGGGGATGCAATTCATCCAAATTCCGGTATTGTGCACTATAATTGTCACTTTTTAAATATAGTGTTGAGTAAATACACTGTGCTACATGTTTAAATGGAAACACGAACAGACAACAATGTCGTAGATCACTAGGTCTATAATAATAATCAACAGAAAATGTATTATTGGAATACAGTTCACTTTATTTTGTGTATAGAAACTCTGGCGTGAGACTGTGAATGAATAGAAATGAATAGCCGTGTTTTGTAGTGTAGTTTGTTAGACAAAAGCTCCAAGGGCTTTACCAGACTATCTCATTTGAATAGCGTTTTTAAGTGAATCGAGTGCAACTTTCCAACTGTGTTTATCTCGACTGAATCATTCGCTATCATATCAGCAAAATTGTCCATTGAGCAGTTATAGGATTTCTACGGACATATTATACGAACCAATTACCTATATTGACTAACTTCTAGTATTGCTAGATTGTCGGTACATCAGCACCAATGCTGTAATGTAAACTTGAAATGTATGTGATGCAACTGAAATATTGATATGATTTAGAAGGGTTATATTAACACTTACAAAGAATGACATACACTCCTATATAGTAATGTTGGCACGAATCAAGCAATTCAAAGTGGATGACTTAATTCATAGAATAGAATCTGTTGTCATAAAATAAACAATCTCAGGGTAATTTAATACTTCTCCTACACATTTACAAGGGTGGGTGGCAGGAATAAAAATACTACTTGCACTACATCGTGCATGACATTTGGAGTTGAACCCCAAGTACATCATGTAAAATATAATTAACTGCAAATTCTTTAACTGTTGCCAGCTACATTAGTCCGAGTTATGTGTCCTTGTAACTGTTTATCAGGTTCCTAATTGCATTGTATATTAACAATTTTCATACAGATACAAATACTTAAAATAACATGACATACCACAACATAAGAATAATATTAACTCGAAAAAATTATTTTGCAAGATCTTTGCTTGAATTTGAGCTGAACCGACATCTGTAGTAACTGAACACAACACTACAAGTTGAAAACGGGCTTAGTAAATAAATCTAAATAATTGTGAACAGTATATTAGGAGAAAAATAAATTTTAAATTGTTGTCTCCTAAATGTATTTTGACATTCAATGGTAGCACTATGTGGTTTGTAGTTAAAGTTAGCATTGCAGTAATGCAACATGTGTGGAAAGTATGGTTTTGTAATAGTATTCCTCCAACGTCCTCTCATACGGCATGTTTCATGTATCTAATGAGCTCGGATTAGCAAGCGCTAAGAGAATTGTCTACGTGATATACACATGCGAGATGTGAGGCAAAGATTGCTGGATTAATTATTTACTGGAAATAGAAGCCAATTACACAAAGTGTTTTACAGTTCATTTGAGGAGTGAAAAACTGCCTATCATATCTAATGACACTTTCATGTTACTTGGCAGAATTATTCTCATTATAGTGTCACGCATGGATAGAATTAAACAAATGGATTACATTAAAAATAATTGTACCCAAAGGATTTGTGATTATAGATTCTATTACCATTTCTCCTGTTTTTACATCCCGAAACAATGCATCGTTTGCTTAATATTGACATAAGATCATCTGATATCAGAATGTTCCCGCATGTACTTAATCTTACACTTGTATCATGGTCTGGTAGCAATTTACTTCTTGTTCTTCTATATTTATCGTCGTAGTGGCAGTGTTTACTAGTATAGTACATATAAGTATCAATTATAAGCAGTTCTTGTTTGTTGGCTGTCTGATAAATGCTTAAGTTATAATGTAGGCAAAACAGAATGCAAAAACAGAAAATTTGGGCGAAATTGGTACTCTTACCACAATTGGTGCTAACATGCAATAATTTTCTTGTGTATTAAGGCAAATGGACATTTTTTGTCCTATTTCTGATACACTGGAGTAGGAACACAAAATATTAACTGGCAAGATTAATTTATTATTTGTTTAATTTGCTTTGATTTCTATTTTCTTAATCGAATAGTAATCCGAAGAGATCAGAAGCTATCTGCTCCTTTTGCTTAAAGATTTATGACATGTATCTAACCAATGCATTTCGGTATCGGTTCGAGTGACTAGCATGGATAAGATTCTTGCTACCTCAGCTAACATGCTCCACAAATCTCGTTCTCTGGCTCTGTTACAAGATTTGCCTCGATCTTGCGATCGAAGCCGACTTGTTGGTTAGTATATATTTTATGTACATACACATAAATATAATGGTATATCCAAGTTATTTATATAATTTTTGGTAGCCCTAGTTTACTTCGAAAGACGGACAGAAAGAATTTCAACAGTATCTCACGACACATAATAGGAATTCTTTCATTTTCCTGCTCGAATAGTTTTTCTTAGCCAGGTTTCTTCTAATTCTGCCAAGTAAATAATATTTAGAGACTTAATTCCTAAAATAAAAACATGCCAGACTATTATCAGACATGTCCGATGGGATTTATTTAGTAAAAGGTCAATAATTACAGCAAGCAAGGTTTTAGACTCTTTCTCACAATTTTTAGAGAGTTTTTCTTTGGCCTTTATTGCCCAGAAGGAGCAAAGTACATTCATACATGTCGCATTTGTCAAGCGATTACTGCCGAACTGATACTAGACATGTGACACAATTGGATATAAAACTAGTATATAGGGGAAAGTGTAACTAGAAACTGAAAAGTCTAAAACAAGAACCCGAGAGGCCCGAGAGTATTGGAAGAGAAATGTTATGGTGTAGAAAATGAGTAAAAGCTTTCAAGCTAAGTGTGTGAAAATGTTAATACCCGGGTAGATCAAGATAAATTGGACGCGGGTGTATCTACTGCAAGGAGATAGTACCCAAAGGCTGGCTTTCTCTCGACTCTCATTTCATTGAATGAATGAAAGCAGGTTGATTCGGAAACGAAATGCATATGTAATGGAATTTATCGACTAGAAGTAAGATCAATGCTAAATCAATTCAACTCAGTACATATAGTAGTCAATAGTACATGTTGAGACTTGTAAAAATCTATTGTATCGTGAAATTCTCATGCATCTCCGACGACTACTTTTTCATTCTCACAAAGCACCTATCTACACTCCCGTTTCTTTTACTTTCTTGGAAATACTCTAAGAATAGGGAATACTAATCCATTTGGCTTTTCTACCCTCCAAATAATATCACTGGAAACCAACTCAGACGGTTAGTTACTCTCTTACTTCGCAAACATTATTTTTCACCAGCTGTGCCCATTTCTTACCTTATTAAAGCACCTTACGGGAGTTCCCAAAGAATTCTGCTCATAATTTCATGCAGCCATTGCCATTCATTCACTATACACTTTGTTTCACCTATACCGTTTATACAGATACTAAATATTCAGGAAATACATGAAATCTTTGATTTAATAAGTATTGCATGAATAAAATCTAGAAAATTATTTCAAATGATAGTCCTAGTTGTCTATTGTCGGGATAAATTATATCATAGGCTAATTCAAAAATAATTACGTGCAAACACATACGACATAATTTAGGATATTCTAGTTCTGAGTGCTGCCCTTTTTCTATAAATTATGTATAAGCTAAGCTAGTCTAGATTTACATGCAGTAGGATCGTAATTATTTTGTCAGAAAAGAACGTGCATGATAATTCAGCAGCCGCAAAAAAGCGCTGTGAATGACAGAGGTTGTGTGTAAAAGTCACATCAGCTGGCGGAGTCACTTACTTTGAGTAGAAAATAATGGGGCATCTCATCAGCAGACTTCTTTTCGCATTTGGAGAGTAATAAGGAAGAAATTGCGTCTGAGTGTGAAGAGACAATGTGAGAATCGTACAAGTCTTTAATTTGCCTAAGAACTCACACAAGTGCAAGAAGCACTTTGGAAGAGTGAAGGGAGCGTGAAAAGTCTGACGTAGACTAATTGTGAGTTGTTGTGCTAGACAGAATAGAAAAGAGTGCACCGTATTGATATTGGCAGGTCGTCGATTATACAACTTGATTTGGCCTTGTTTAAATACTTTGATTTTCTCCGTTCATGTAAGTACATGAATTAGCACAACAGACGATTTATTAAGCCCGTGAGATATTTGAACTGTGTGATGACCATCTGTGAGTGTTTCGTGTAGCGAGATGTGGAAAATATATATAACACAGAGTATTATTGTAAGCAAAGGAACGAAGGAGTAAGAACAGGAATAAGTGCTGCTAACGACGAAAAGTTTCGGCTGCTTATGTCAAGAAGCCCGAAAGAGAACTGAACAGATTTCGGGTTCGGATGCGTGTAGTCGCAAAGAAAGCTTGGAAATGCAAGTAGTAAGCAGAAGCACAGAGTCCTAAAGAAAGCAGTAGGAACTACACACTCGGAGACTGAGGAGAGACTTTATTATATATTATATCTGGAGATATGTCTGTCTCTACATAAAGATGTAAATATACGAGAGGACAAAGCAAAGGAGCTAGACCAGAACCAGACTCTCGTAGTTACATACTTAAATGCATATCCCTATCGATATACTTTATAGAATCTGCTCGCAATTTGTGTACGCTCCGACTCAGAATGATACACACACATCAGGAGCATAACGTAGGAAAAGTGGCTTTCGCAACGTTTGCTTTGCCTCTACCCCTGTCTGTCTGTCTCTAGTAAGAAGTAGTCTGCTCCTGGCGTTCGGTTTTCGGTTTGGTTGGCCAACCTCTCTTTCGTTCTCTTTCGTTCCTCGTATTACGGAAAGTCTGTTTTAGTCTCCCGGTATCTTTTCCCTCTTTCTCTCGTAAAATAAGCGAGAACTCCAACTCTTACCTTTTCCTTCCGAGTGGTTTATTCCATTTCACACAGATCCCAACTTACTCCAACGGACTGTGGCACCCAACAAAAGGTTCCACTCCTCCTTAATACACTGCATTTTTCTCTTCAAACGTATTATGATCCCACATAGGTATCCTCGTAAGTCTCCGACATTCCCCTGTATAGATTAATCTTTCATTGAAAACCTCTTTAAATAAGTACAGACTTAAAAATCCTATTCTCAGATATACACTCGTCTCCATTTCACAAATGGTAAATAATAGGATTGGAAAAGCGGGGACAATAACCAACAAAACTAAAAAGCAGGGACCGCTGGATATAGATGTAGTATGTATGTAGGTATGCATTATACTTATATAGGTACAATTTAGTAGGTAGTTCGGTTTGAGTGAGTAGTCGAAGGAAGGAGAAGGAGCATGCTTGTGGAAGATACAAAGGAACCAAAGATCCGATCCTGGAGCAAAGTATTGATCCTGGTTTCCATCTCCTTGCTATATCCCATCTCTTTCTCCCCTACGAACGGAGCGTGGAAAGGAACCCGAATGAACAGATCGGAGTGGGTACCACAGCTACTCATACTTCGAGGTACTTATAAACTCAGAATGTATAAATGTATATGTCCCTCTTCTACTAACAATAACTCCCTATTATCCTTACTCCATCCACATCTATCCAGCCAGAATATATATATTTGATAGAAGCCTCCCAGCAGTCGCTGCACTACATCTCTCTCCTTGCTTCACTGACTCGGGTGATTACATCTTATGCACATACATACTTTCACATCGTCTATATATAAATTAAGTCCTGTCTGCTCTCTATTCCTATCCCACAACTTATGGCTCAAAGTAACGAAAGAAATCACTTTCAGGCACTACTGCCATGAGATATGAACGAATTCTCTAAAAACAATGCAAAGATGCAATAAATCCTCCACACCAGTTTAATATCACTACATTTAAAATACATTACAAACTTCATTACATTCTTACACCCCACAAACTCTATATACTTTCAAAAATCAAAGTGTACAGCTTACTGCTTTAAACTTATATTACAAATTACAGCTTACTCCTCCAAGTAACAAATCATCACCATCTTCATGTACAGACTTGGAAAAATTTAAAATTTTCAGATTTACATGTTTTCACATTAAAAATGAAATCTTTATCGATTGTAGCACTAATATCATAGTTTTACTATCATGACACTGATTTCTAGGATATGCATTCCCCAGACATTGCAAACATTTTATTATACTTAGGTACAACCGTATAGTACAGAAAAGCACAGTAACACTTTGAAAAGGGTAAATACAATTTATCATGTGTAATATTACCGAAGGCTATTACTACTTAAATGTGAAGGGGAATTCACATGAAAATATGCACGTAAATTAGATATTGGTATATGTATTATTTCACAGAAATATAGAAGCAATTTTAAAATAGAATGGTTAAAGACATCACGGAATTTCACAAGTAAAGTTAGCAAGAAATAAGTCAACTTAGAAAATGCTAACATCCTTTGTGAATATATTTTATTTTAATTGCAAGACATAAAGGTGACTGATTTTTGAATTGGAGCCTCCCCCCATGCGAAATAATTTTATGCCTGCTGTCTTAGAATGGATAGGTTCGTTACCTTTTATAGGTATAGATAGATGAAATGAAGGACCATGATGTAGATTTCGTTTATACATGCAAGCATTGATAGTTGTCATGAAATGAGCACACAGGAAAATGTAAATGCATGGTTGTTATTCTGGAAGGTTGTGTATAAATGAGCAGTTATTTATGTGGATATATTACAGGAATTGGTCTTTTTTGTGACGTTTCTGGCTTTGGCTGTGCTATGCACTGTCGATAGGAAATAGGATGGCACCCCGAAGTAAGAATGTCATGTAGCTTAGTGTAATCTAATAAGAGCTGTCTACGAAAAGGAGTGAATGTAGGTAGACGCTTTTGCATGTGCTTCCTATACATTTTCTGAAGTTTTATTTTTTATGACTTTCCTGTAGACTTGGGTATGTAATGTTATGTGGATGATAAAAACGCTAGTGGGACGATCAATTTATCCAGTCTAGAATGCATTAGCAGTGAGGCTAAACTTTTAATTTGTTTCTCGGCTGACTTTCTATGGAGGCACTGGCACCGTTAGGCATTATGCCTATTTCCATCGACGCAGAAATCAAAAAAGGGGAGTGTCCTGTTCGTAGATACCCCAGCCAGGAGTGCTACACAATTTTATGATGTTTGCGACACATTTGACTAAGTTATTGAACACTCTAAGCAAACTTATATTTTATAGCCTTCAGGAACGATTGGAAGTGGCTACAAATTAAATTGGATATTTTATGCTCAGAATAGTTACTTGGAAATGTGTTTTTAGAGAATGTGTTTTATTCTGACACGTTATGAGTTGCAGTAACAATTCTTCAAATATATTTACTTTTCTTATGAATATACAGTTGATATAATTTTTCGATCATCATATAATATATTTACAATTACAATAAAATCATCTAAAACTTAATTGTATACGTATTAAACAGTAGTGGACAAAATGCCAGTGCTTGTTGTATACTTCCCTTCCTGTGAACCAGTCCATGATATAGTATTTAAATTATAGTTATAGTATATTTTATTTTAGGTTCTTTGGTTCATAATATTCATAATTTTAGCGACAAAATCTTGGAAACCACGACTGTGTTCATAATAATCAGCTTAAAATACGAAACGGCGGGATAAACTAGTAGCTAGGTACGCTATAACTATATTATACATCTTTTAGCATGTCATATCTTTATAGGGATCGTGTCAAAGTATATTCAGGTATTAAACTATCTAAAGCTGACTAGCAGCATTTTTCCTATCCCGTTGCTCAAGTCATTACTAAGATCGAAAATTCTAAACTGTAGATACAGACATTTTATTTAATAAATTAATAGTTTATAGGATTGACATTCGAGCTTAAATTCTTTGGTTTATAATGATTTTTCTGTGACTAACAATGAGTATATTTTTATTGGGAACTAAACACATATTAAATAGTTGTTCTATTGCATGAGTTTAAAGTTTAAATAGTAGATGTAAAACATGCAGTAAGATTATTTTCCTGCAAATAGTAAGTAAAAGATGTAAAAATTGGATATGAAGTGAAGTGGAAAAGATAAATAACACATGGGGACATAATATCCCAATATATGATTATATGATATCTTGGACATCAAGGAAACATATACCTGCAGTTGTTTGTACGAAAGCGTCTAGTTACATGTAAGTGTGAATTAATAAATTGCAGCGAACCCGAATAATTGTCAAGAATTTCAGTCATTATGTTTAGCAATTTTCCATGCAAATCAATACATTACTTTTTCAGCTTCACAATTTGGTCATGGGCAGTTTTATCCTGAAACGAGAATGCATTAACTATTATTATATTTATATAAAAATGTGTTTTGCAGATAGTTTTAAAAATTTTAACAGACTTACACTTGCTGAAATTACAGGCATTTTAAAACCATTTTCTAGCCATTGAGCAGCCGATTTAGAATCACTCATTTGAAGATAGCATTTAGCTATAAAAAGTCTATTTTCTTTAAAAGGTTTTCCAAGTTTTTCGGCCTTAAGAAAATGACCCAGTGCTTCTGGTACTGTGGCGGTTGGAGGGGAGGAAAATAACGTAGATGCTACTTTACGTTCAATCCATGAAAGCTGTGATACCTATATTCACAATTTACCAATCATTAAATTATGTAACTTACGTCTAAACTAGCATATATATATTATCCAGATTAGGACGAGTGAATCAAACCTGGGCTCACAATAACCACTTTCAACGCGTATATTATGAAAAAATTATTAATTAAAACAATTACTTCAAAGCAAAATCTTCCAAGAAGATGGTGAAGAGCTGAATCCAGTGGATTTAATTTAACCGCACGGTCCACATGCTCTTTAAAAATGAACCCATTTTTGATCTTTTCATTTATTCCAAGAAACTCTCCTTTACTTCCAAGTGTAATGGCATACCATTTATGAGCATCTGAAGACGAGTCATTCAATACTAGGGCTTTTTCTGCGTAGGTAAATGCTAGATAGTTAGAAAAACATCAATAAAAACTGACCGTTTTAGACAATTCTATAATCAATATTTTAACTTGGAGAAAATCGATTATTTACCAGCAAATGACAAACTTTTCTTTAATTCTGTGTCTCTATTATTTCCTGCTTGGTTTGATTCATAATTTGTGGATTTGGCAAAACGCCACCAAAATTCATAAGAACTAGCTAGCTAAAAATTTAAAAAAATTATTATATGTAGTTAACTTAAAATTAAAAACTTTATTGCTAATCTAACTGAGAGTGTAACAAACATGTCAGCACTTTACTTTGTCTTGATTAGATTTGAGCAACAGGAAGGCTTCTCGTTGAGTCGTGGAATTCCCCTCCAAGAGTTCGTCTATTTTGTTTAGAAAATTCCTTTGGGGGTCGTCTTCAGAAGCGTCCAAATCTATACCATGTCTAGTTATGTAGTAGGTAATTTTTATTAGCCAAGAAACAATAATAATTGACAATCTACAGGGTACTGTTTAGTCATCACTTCAACTGCATATTTGGTTGGACTTTGGATGCTACGAAATATGGATTAACTTACTTATCACTATCTCGCTTCTTAGCCGAATAATCATCGTTTTCTTCTCCGGAAGAGGCTGATACATATACTTCATCATCACCGGTTTCGTAACCATCATTAAAACGAACTCTTCTGACTTCGCTCGAAGTCCGCTTCCCAGAAGATAAGCTTCTCTTTCGTGACACTTCTGAATGATTGCTTTCATCTGCTACTACGGAACTTTTCAGAAGATCGACATCGTTTTTCAATTGATTAAGCTGAGAGGTAACGGTTGACTGAATTTGAAAGTGTTCTTCGATCTTCCTCTTTATATAAAAGAAATACACCGAGCCAGCACCAACAAGAGCACCAAATCCTACCAGCCCGAATGCAGTGAGTATCACACTACGTCGCTCCCATATTTCTACTGCAACTCCAGCCGAATTAGGTAGAATAGGCACTTCCTTTAAAGTCATATTACTTGATTATATTTTTCAGTACTGTGGTTCTATCGACAATTCTTTTTTCAGCGGCCAAATTCTAGCACAAACAGTCTACATCCACAATGAGAACATCGTGAATCGTGACATAGTGAGTTTTATTTGGATTTCCAGAATATTTCTTATATTAATGGCGTTTTCTTGCTCATCAGTTCATCGCATCTCCCAGATCATTTGTAGATATTCTAGAATATAATATAAACAAAACAAAGTTTCTGAGTTTCAAGCAGATATAAAAGTATTAATCAACGCAAAATATACACCAAAAAACCTTTTATTTCAAAAAATCTCGAATCGCGAATGAAAAAGTGACCGAACGACAAGTAACTGGTAACAGGTGTCTATTTATACTGTCCACTACATCTGTCGACTTACTGCAGGACCCATACAATTCAGCAAAAATAGTTTGAAATTTATAATCTCTGATCTCTGGAGAAATTTCGAGAAAATTCCTTTCTACATTTCTACAATTACGGTAAGTACCATATATTTTTACGCTTTGATTTTGATACTACTTACAATTCTTTAGTTACTGACTTTGGTAGGGCTTCTGTCGTCTGCTTCTCTACTTTTCAGTTGTAGAACAGTATTTTATTGAACTTCATTTTGTCGGAATGATAAGCAATTTCTTAGGTATCGATCTAATTATAATTTTTTTGTGCTGTAAAACTTGCAAAATTGAGTGTGTGTGTGCCGTGCAAAGAGTTTATTTATTTACCTGCACTCAATCAAATTAATCTAATTGTTTACCTTCTGCCGTGTGATTATTGCCTCGTTGGCAGCAGTTCAACTATCAACTCTGTTGCTCACTTGAAACTTTCACCATTTCACTCAAAGTCGTAGGAGAAAGCAAATGTCTATTTTCATACTCAGTAGATGCCACTGGCATTTTATTTTCAAATCTGTTGTGCAGTATTCATTCTCTTTCGTCTCAGTCTCATCCTTAATCTCCTCGTATGTTTCATCTTCTCATTCATAATGTTTTTGGAGTTAGTGGGTATTTTGAGATGCTAATTACACGATGGACTAATTAATAATTACTACTTGTACTGTACTAGTACTTAGCTTTAATTTATTGTCACGAATCACAACCGAGACTATCAGACTATGGGTTCCATGTATTACTACTATTATATTCACTCAACAATTTTTGTAAAGATTCTATAATTCAAGGAGTGAAGACTGTAGACGTAGACTGAAGTTATAAGCGAAAATATTCCATTGCAATGATAACAATTACTAAATATGCTAAAAATTTTGGGTTGGTTTAGGTGGTTGAGGTGTTGAAAAAGTATGTAATGCGTACAAACTTTTAGTGTCAATATCAATGGACCTAAATAAAAATGTTCTGGTTTGTAGTTCGAGTTTTAAAGAACAAAATATGGATGGTATATTTGTTTATCTGCTTTTACTTACTTAGCATTAGTAAAGTACCATTTAAACAATAGAAAATAGTATGTTAATGTTTCTTACACCACCATTATGGAATGACCATTTGTAAAGGAAGCAACAGCGGTTTGGTCTTAGTTACTGTTTTGGTAGGTCAAGTTTAAGCGTTGAAGTTATGAATTTTACTTGTTATACATGTATATTCGTGTGTTTACACCTTTTTCCTTTCAATTAACGAATAATTTTCAAAATTGCAAGGTTTCTTTGCATTTATCCGCATTTCAAGCTTATATTGCTCAAGGTTTTATATTGCTGCAGCTAATAGTAAACTGAACTATTTCCAGTTACTAGTAATCTGGTGAAAGCAATTTTTGAGACAGAATAAAATTATTTAGGATTTAAGTTCTAGTATGTTATTCATGTAAGAACAATAATAAGACCGGTGTTGGTGGCGCATTCCCTGAGGCTGAATCTATCTTAATAACCCATAGCAGGAAATAAATAGCAGTAATTGCAAAATACTTTGTATTTACTGAATAATTGTTTATTTCTAGTTATGCCAGCATGTTATGTTAAAACATTATAAATACCCAAATCCACAAATCTAAATTTATCCTAAGCATAGAAAACACGCGACTCACAATCAGACATTGTTGTTTAGTTTACTAAGACATTTGTATACTTAAAGCTAGTTAAGGGACAGTTTTAATCCAGCTCTATTTCATCACCACTTCAAATGTACAGAATAAATTAGATGAACAATCAATCTAAACCTAAAGTTATTTTAGTAGGTAGTGGCAATCAAAGTCTGGTATGCTTCTTTCTTAAATCTAGGATTGTTTCGTAACGATAAGTTCTTCCTGTACAAAATCATTCTTTACATTTACTTACAATGTGACATTCACTAAAAAATTAACAAAAATACGATAGATATATACAATTTATTTTTTATAGTATTTGGCAGAATTGAACTCATCAAAAAAGTCCCGAAATCCATCCCTATTTCACAATCACTTGGTATTATATGCAAAACAGTTGTGAACGAAGTCAAAATCTTGTTTCAACAGTCGATTGGTCATTTCAGAGTGTGTTGTAATAGAATGACATTTCTAGCTACAATATAATTTAATTCACACTCACTTCATATGCGTTTCTTATCTTCCGCACTAGACACACTGTTAGCAAACTGAGTTATATCACTAGCAAAGGAAAGGAGATTTGCTGTTTTTAGGTCATCTTCAGAAATTATAGGCGGTTTTCCGTTCACTAGCACACATGAACTAATGTTTGTTTCACCAGAGTCGATTTCTGTTGCAGTGCACCTAAATTTTCGTATTATGAATTTAATACATTGATACTGTAGATAAGTTACTGTCACGAGAAGGAGCACTATGAAGGCTAGAGTGTCTAAACAAAAATATTGTATAAAGTTGAGATGTCGACTTCCCAATTTCAAGTGTTCAGCTCCTTTGTGGCGAACCATGTATTCGGTAAATTCAATTACTCTCTCCAAAGGAGTTTCTTTCACATCTCTCATAAGTACTGAGAGTTTGTCAATATTTCGTTTGTATTTAGGATTGCTCAAAACCTCTTTGAGACATTGGTATATTTCTTCGGCAGTAGCTGTATCTTTGTTGAATCCGACAGCAATTTCCTTTTCCTTCATTTTGATTAAAGCATCTCCTTGGTCGATGAAAATAGGCATGCCCACCATAGGAACTCCGTAGTAAACTGCTTCCATCACTCCGTGAAGACCGCAGTGGGTTAAAAAGGCTTTAGTCTTAGGATGAGCTATTCAATTATCAAAAGAATAACGATAAATGTAAATCAAGTTATTATCAATAGACTTATCTTTGAAATATTAAATTATTACCTAGAACATCTTGTTGTGGAACCCACTCCAATACTTTGACGTTGGGTGGGATATGATCAATAGCTCCTTCGAACTTGACTAAAAACTTCTGAGGTAACCGGCTAAAAGCCTCCATAAAGGCATTGACTAGTTTCTTCGGCACAACTTTCGGATTGAAGATAAATCCCATTGTGAATAAAACCACTCCATGATCTCCGGAGCTTTCCACCCATTCATCAATTTCCTGAAATAAAATTATTTAGATACAATTACTATGTAGGTAGATATCTGGCTATTAATGGCACTTAGAACTTGTATAATGAATAGACATTAAATCATAGACACTGTTGTAAAGTATTACTTTTGGTAGTGGTTTTGGAGTACGAATTTGCATTCCTCCAACATTAATAAATGTCGGGGGAAGAAGTCTGGGATAGTCCATTGCGTAATCGGTGTTAATGAGCATCCCGTTCATATTCTTCAACAAATCAGATGGATGAGGTGTTCCAGGGTAATATTTTTGCACTGCACGGTTGACAATGTAGCAATGAAGAAGCATGCAAGCATGGCTTCCTAACTTCATGAAAACATTGAATGTTCTTTCGAAAAAGTTCATTTCATCCCCAAGTTTTGACATAAAGGCAGGAATATGAGATGCCGGTAGAAATGCAGTCGTGTAGTCAGCTTCTCCAGATGAAAATGGGAATGCCCAGTATCCAATAGCAGGTATCTTCAACTGATGTAGAAGGGCCAATCCACACTCATTGTACAGAATGTCAATGATAGCTAGATCAAACTTTTCTTTACGCAATGTCCTGTACAATTGCTTATTTGCTAGCAAGGTTTCGCATTGACTTCCTAGAAGAGGAAAAGCTTCTCCTCCTGCTTCCAAGACAGACTTAAATGTCAGTCCTGAATTCCAAAGTATTTCAAATGGCATCTGAAAACAAAACAAAAAAAACGATTAGATAATCCAAGTAAATACATTCATATGTCAAGTGTATCTCTATTAAATCTTAATTCAGTTACATAAAATAGAAATGAAAACTTCAAAGTACCATAAATGCGGCATGTTTTTCTTTCGTTAAGAAATTCCATCGCCCGTGACTGTTATCCATTGCTAAGGTGGTGACGGAAATATTTACATTGCTTGTTGCAGGAAAGCTGTGTTGATCTTTCCATCTGACAATGTGAATTTGATGGCCACGTTGTGATAAAGATTCCGCTACGGAGCGTAATGTTAAGACATGTGATCCTGAATAGATTGGGTGAAGAATCAAAATCTTTGCCCCTAATGATACCCCGTAACAATAAAATAAGGAAAACAATCTGAGAAATATCCGTAGCTCCATTGTTGACTCTTATATGTTGGTATATTCAAATAAAATGGTATTTTGGTATGTGGCACGTTGGGATTGTGATGCAATGGATGAAGGATTCCTGCAAAAATAAAATGAAAGAGAAATTGAGTTAGTATATCTTTTTGAATTGCATGTCAGACACAACATGCCAGTAAGGTAAACACGTAAGTGCTGCTGTATAGTAAATTGGTACACATAATTCATAGGATTGATGCATTGTAATAAGTAAATGAATAGACACAGTGCTATACTATTACTCCATTTTCGTGGAATGGTATCTTAGAGTACAAACCTTTGATTAGAGCATGATTCATTATAGGGTGATATCATAAAGAAAATTATTCCTTAGACTAGGTAAGTTATTACATGCACCTATGTAAATAAATAGCAGTACCTTTAACTACCTACATCTTTGTTTGCTCGCGTGTAGGTACAATATTCATTCATTGGCAAAAGATAAAGTCAGTGTTCTCTGTTCTGCATCTTAAGTCTAACAGATATCTATCAAGTTCAGCTTTATTATACCATAGACATAGAATACCTATCGTTAGTAGTTAGAAACTCTCACTTTCATAGTAGCTTTCTCACAAAAGTCAATTTTATTAGTATTATATACCATGTAAGTATATTTATACTTGTAAAATACAGAAGAATGCACAGAGCTATGGCCACTGCTCATTTATGCACTAGTATAGCTGAAATTGCATATTTAAAGCTTTAGATAACTAAATAACTGTTATTACAAATTGTACAACAATATTATGAATTAAATAGAAAAAGTACAATAAAAAGGGTTGTACTTGCACTGTATGTGCACATACGCAGCAACATAGTGCAGAATAGACAATTAATTATAGCTTACTTTACATTGCATGTGTTTGTATAGCGAGAATGTACGTAGAGTAGGTAAATAAGATATCTCTGTGTCTGTGAGTGAGTTAAAGTGCAATAACATCATTTTGGGTTAGATTCGTAGCGTACAGTTCAGTTCAGGTTCAGGATTCGCTCTTAATTTCAATTCATTGCATTTGTTCCACATCCGCACCTGCCTTTACCTTCTTGTTTTGAGGTTTCACATAATACTATTACCTACACAAACTTATGTCCTTTAACAATACATAGTTTCCCTCTTTCATGACATGTAAAGATGATGATATATTATACTTGTACTGTTCTAACAACAAAAACATACCTCAAACACATTCGTTGGCCAAGGAAATTAATAATTCTGAACTGTTGTTACCGTAAAGAAAGTCAAAGTAATGGTCAGCGTGTTAGTAGAGGAATACCAAATGAGCTAAATGGAATGCGTAACAAAACCGGTATATGAACTCAGTTCTTTCTATATACCTTTTCGTTAGTTGAGATCCGTGCACATTTATTTACCTCCACGCATCTATGATATTGAAATATTTATCTTTATGCTGTTGTCTTACACGATATCGCAAAATTATTTTCTAAATGAAGTTATGCCTATTTGTAGATTTATGTGATTTGACAATTCGCAATGTCTATGTAAGTGTAGCTAAATAGTTATAGGTAGGTACTCAATGGTACAATGTGCTATTAATTTGCTATATTTTTGATAAAGGTTCACAATAAATAACATGTAGCAGATTGATTAGATTAACATTTAATTGCCATGTTAGTAAATTAATAATAAATTATTATACCTAATTCTGGGTACCGACTAAAAATCTATAAGATAATATATAACTACATAATCATTAGTTGATATATTTTTTGCTAGTCGAACATTTGCTTTTACTGCTTTTTTATAGAGACGCCTATTAATGTATCTTACTGATATAAATTGAGTATTTAAATCTAATTTAGTATAATTTTTGATGAGATTGTATTTGGATTGTTGTATTATTGGTTTAGCAGGTTTAGATTTTTAATATAATCACAATCTCCCGGAAACTGTAGTGCTACTGATAAGATGTTGCTGTTATGTCTTAGTTAATAATCTAAAAATAGATCACTACCTACTAGTGGTTTATTATACATTATTTCATTTAATTGTTTCTGCTATTTATAGTTAAATATGTAATTTATTGCTCATTCACGATTCGCTTTAGTTTAATACATGTACCTACAGTTTTAAGTATTGTTTGTTCGTTGCACATGTACCAAGATCTGTTTGGGATAATTGTGCTGCACTGCATGATTGTTGTGCTTTGTGCTGTACATGAATTACTTGCAGGTATAACAATGGAAATATAGGAATTACTGCCGGTCACAGAGAGGTAATTATTCTCTCTAATGGTTTTGTGTGGTGCAGAAAAATACGATAATTAATATGTTGTTAGTAGGAGTTAGATGAAATTAATATGTAATAAGTGCAATACATAACTTCCCTAAACTATTACGTTTTAAACACTTTGCGTTAGTAGGTACATATCTGCATTTTTCTTAGCAATAACTCTGTGTTAACTCACTCACAGCCATAGACATCACGAAATGCTACCCTCCTATTCTTACCAAATCAATTTACAACTTTATAATTAATAGATAATGTGAAGGTACAGACACTACTTAACAATCCAACAATTTAATTGTTTGATATTTTGATGAAGTATCCGTTTAGACTTTCGGAGAAGGAACCGCGATTAAAGATAGTCTTGATTGTTGATAATTTAGAGTCCCTCAGCTTTTGATACATCAAATATAGTTTCAATATTTTGTCACTATCTTTCTTGACACACAAACACAGAAAACCAAATCAAACAAAAGGACAACTATTTCTGAAGCCTATATGTAAATGTTCGCAATATTCACCGAATTTACTCTCAGTGCAAACTGAAGGATTGTAATGTAAATTGTAATACAAATCCGAATAAGTGCCAAAAATTTCAATACTTAATAGAACTGGTTCTTTCCAACTGGTAACTTAACTGTAGTATGTTTTCTGTTACATCACTGGTAGGCACTACCACAATTTTAAATGGTACAGTTCTTAAAGATGAATTGAATCTCTTGAGCGGAGCTCCTTTTCTCCGACAAGTACAGAAACAACGTTCTTGTAATATTACTAGCCATTTAATTAAGATTATGTTTTCATGTTGTTTTGAGTCACTCACTCTGTCACTCTCGGTGACTGTAATATTGCCAACTGACACTGCGTACTTTGCGTAAGTTAAATGAAACTGAAACATTTCGTCTCCCTCTCCCCTACTAATTCTCCTGCATATTACATGTTATTTGGCACATTTTTTGTGTAGAGATTTTGTCTGTTTAATTTGAATTTCGATGCATATGTTCTCACAAATTGCTGTGATTACTTTTGGCATTGAGAAAGAAGATTAAATGGAAAAACTGTTTTTAATAGTTGCTCAATTCTTATTTCAAGATGCTTCTACTTGACATCATTCGCATTACATTTATGGTTATCTAATTCAAGCGAATACATAATGGTTCTTACGCTACTTTACTTACTCTTGCATTATTATTGTTGTACAGGGTGGGCCTGAATGAACCGGAATTTTAACTTTAAATCTCAATAATTCTGGAATAGGTAACGTTATTGAGACTAAAATAGTAGCATCTGAAAGAGCATGCGTTTTTTAGTCAGAATTAAAATTTTGAACACAATAGTAACACAAGAACCGACTAAAGACGGGCGCGAAAAAATTAAAAACTACAAAATCTTGTAAAATTTACATTTTGTAAAATTAAATTGCCACATTTCATGTTTGAAATGAATATGGCGAAATTGACGAAAGAGCCAAAAATGTAAGCAATAAATAGGTAAAAAAAGTTCAAATTGAGTTTCAGCAAAAGTTTAACTTTTTTCCCAAGTTTGACAAGTTTCCAAGTCTTTCCCTTTGGATGTGGGCTGGCATTTGGTCAGGAGGCACCTTAGGGTCATCTTCAAGTTGAATCATAGTCTTCGACTTTCTAGCATATGTTCTATCCTTCATCAAACCCCATACTGAAAACTCTATAGGGCTCAAATCAGGGGAACGCGGGGGCCATGAAATTGGACCAACTCTACCTACCTATCCACTTACCCAGGAAATGTTCATCCGCATCCATGCCCGGACATTCAGTCTGAAGTGGGAAGGATAGAAGGTCCTGCATTACTATAAAGTTTTCATAGTTTGGTAACGTTTAAAATGGTGGCCAGATTTTGTTGTTTAACATGAGAAAGTTTAACAAAAGAAAAACGGACCTAAGATGCCCACACACAAAAGGAACGACTTGGGAACGTGTCAAACTTGGGAACTAAGTTAAACTTTTGCTGAAACTCAATTTGAACTTTTTTTACCTCTTTATTCCTTACACTTTCCGCTCTTTCGTCAATTTCGCCGTATTCGTTTCAAACATGAAATGTGATAATTTAATTTTACAAAATGTAACTTTTACAAGATTTTGTTGTTTTTAATTTTTTCGCGCCCGTCTTTAGTCGGTTCTTGTGTTACAATTGTGTTCAAAATTTTAATTCTGACTAAAAAACGCATGCTCTTTCAGATGCTACTATTTTAGTCTCAATAAAGTTACCTGTTTCACAATTATTGAGAGTTAAAGTTAAAATTCCGGTTCATTCAGGCCCACCCTGTACAATGCATTTTTTTGCTGTCTTGGATAAGGTACTTCACTTAAAGTAAAAAACCTTCAATAACAATACGGTAAAAGCTGAGCTCGGCTTAAAATGCTAAGTAAATTCGGCAATGTAACTGTAATCTTGTAATAGTTTGAGTATTAATTTGACTACCCATCTATCTATATGTACGCAATCTTATGTCTACTGACTGACGTACATACATCTAATGTTTACTGCTATTGCATTGAATTCAATTGCTATACTACACGCCTTATTTATCTTTTAGGGCATCTGCACTGTGTTTAAAGATGTGGTAGTAGTTTTATGTCGCTTGTATCTCAACGACTCAAGTCTCAGTTAGTCTCAGTGTACTCACGTACTATAAATCTTTGAATGGTCCCAGGACATCATTGTGCAAGTTTTGTGTAATGCTCATCTATTGTCCGTGACAGTTGGGAAGCAATGGACGAATGCATAATAGCTTTGCCTTCTTATTTTATACCAGTAGCTAAGCTATCTATATAATACTCTTGCGGATCAAATTAATGATCTGTACTTACATAGACATAAGTACTATACACTAGGACATCCTAAATAAGCTGGTGCGTATTATGACGGTAGTATTTTATATCTGCATGTCTATAGAATTAATTTTTCTTAGCTCCTTTTCTGTTACTATTGACTAATGTGTAAGTGCTCACGGTACTTTACTTGGCACTGTGAATGATTGTGCGGGAGAATGAATTATTACCTCAAGGTAAGTAGACGAATCATTTAGAAAAAGCGTCTTGAGAATGAAGGTCCATATTTAGAATGCATGGAACTATGAATCTCGTATGTAGTACGAAAGCAAAAGAAAATGTGGCACAGCGATAATATCCTTTTGCTTCAGGCCTTTTCCTCGGCTGACTTTTTTGTTACTGTTCATTCAGCGTGTACGAAGTCACAGCAGTCTCAAGCTCACAAATGTCACAGTCACATTCACATCATTGACATAGAATTGAGTTGATATTCCATCCATTTTGATCCACTTCCGATTTGATCAGGGAACAGTTTGTTCTACTCTCCTTAGGCAATTCTATTTTTACCAACTTCTTGAAACTTAATTTTAGTAGGTATGGAACAATTTATTGAACTGTACTAACTTAGAAATCGTCTTTCTGTACGATCCTAGATGTACATCGTTTAAAAATGCTGTACCACTGTATTAATTATCATAATTACAGTCAGCATTTCTCTTGTCACGTAAACAAAAATTATATCGTCATTGAATGATTATGTTTTAGAAGATGACAACAGTCTCACTATGTCATCATGACAGTTCTAATGGTAATAGTAGACTCTGTATTGAATTTTCCACACTCTTACACAGATGTAGGCACCTAGTAACAAAAATCACTTCCCTTGCACCTTCTTGGCTAGTAGTTGCACTAATTAATCTATTAAAAGTTCACACCGGAACGAAATCGAAAACTACACTTCGCGTGCACATAAGTAAGTTGACTCCATATTCATCACATTGGTATCTGTTCCTGAAGTTGGCAAGCAGAGGGAGATGTCAGATACATAGCAGTATAGTATGTTTAATGTTTCTGTCTAGTATGAGGTTAGAGATGCACGAACTACATTCTTGTTGTTGGCACAGTCTTGGATGTCTTCAGATGAAGATGCAGAAAACTGAACTTTATCAGACAACTCGCAATCAGAAAATGCAAGAGGTTGGCGCTTGATGCTTGTGGGGAATCAGGTTTCTCTAGTGAGGTGAGATGATAATTCAGACAAACCCAACTTCAAAACTCAAAACCCTAATGCAAAAAAATCAACTTCACTGCCTAACAATTACAATTTAACTACTAGATGCACAAAAAGATTTAGCATATACTTGGTAGATTAGTATAGGTACTAACTGAATGTACCTACTAATGTATAGGATAGGTAACTACTCTAATGCACAAAGGACAACGTTAATTTATACAGATTTGATATATCATGCAGTAAGTATCACACAATCACAATTGCTCCGTGTTAAAACTAACCAAACGTTCTGATTGTTTAGTATACACGCATAGTGTCTTTACTATTGGCTTTCTGTCTTCAAGAGATACTTGACTCGACAGTCAGTGAAGCTGCTAATCTTTCTGTTATGTGTATGATACTAACTATACAATCCTATATATACTACTTATAGTATCACTGTATCACATGTGGCTATGATGCAAAAAAGGTTGCTAATAATTGTATTTATATGCACGGTAAGTAGGAAGGTATCTATCAAACTTTTATAGTATGTATACATTTACACACTTCATAGATATCAGGTCGTATAATAGTAATACTATTTGTTTAATAACGGTAACGGTGCACTTGGGGAGATTTCTTTAGTGTAGGTAGGTACTCCCTACTAATTGTTATGTCAATAAAATTCCAAAATATTTTCAAAGAAAGAGCAACTGCAATTAATATCAATTATGTAGAAAATCTTTACCCAAATGTAAATTTTCACACAAACTGAGGATACTAGGGAAAATCTCAAAATTGGCACAAATCATCACTAAACATCATTAAGCTTTGAATACACTAATCCTTAATTGGTAAATATGTAAAAATGAATAGATACAGTTTCAGACGATTATGGTAGATTTCGTTAATGCAGTGTAATGTACATTTTATACAACGTTACAAGCACATTGAATGTTATACAAGACACTAAAAATGATTTAATGCCACCGCCACAATAACATCCTTCTTTTTGGTATTCAATTCTTGTAGATAATCTCTTGCTTTCTCGAATATATTAAAGTAGCAATTTAAAATTTACAAGTGAAAATGCAAGATGCTTTGAGTTGTGTCTTTGAGAATGAACGACAACTGGTAAACAATATAATATCGTAATGAAAATAAACAAACTGTCTAGCACTTTTTATCCTCTTGAACTTCAGAACAGCCACGACTTTTCTGTCAAAGAAAATGTGCAAAAATTATAAGACAAAACTTTTTCTATCATTGCCTATTATATTTCTATACGCTATGTGCACTCTGCACAGGTAATGCAAGTTGCAAGAAAAGGAGCACGATCACATTATACTCTTCATGTTTCAATTTCTCTTTGGCGAATACAACGTTATTCCTAGTTGTATCTACTGACTTTTTTTACTCCCTCCTCTCCTCCTTATAAGTATTTGTGCACTTTGTGTACTACAGATGTAGTCTGGTACAAATTCTTCTAGCATTTAGAAATGTTATTGATGTAGTACTTGTCTTATAATATAATATGTTTTGATTTAAAACTAGAAGTTGTAGTTTTAGGGTATTAGTGTTAGTAAACTATTATATACATAGCTGCCCTGCAAATACAACTTGGCTGCTTCTATGTGAAGATAATATTAAACTGGATTGATGTAGAGTATTTGTTGATATATATTATATACCTAAATACTCATAAAATTAATATACTTCTGTAAAGTATATATCTTTAGAGTTGGTAGGTTACTGTGCAGGTTTATGACAGCATTTCTATACTTGTGCTGAATAATGTAGTGAGATTGGCGAAGTTGATACTGATCTTTAGCTGAAGTGCTTAGCCTACTACTACGTGGCCTAATATTTAACATGCACAAGGATAGCACGATGGGTGTATTTCATGTGTATCTTGTATACCTGTGTATAGACATAGACACTGACATTTAGTGAAAGTTGAGTTCAGTTGAGACAAGAATTTTTGCTGTAGCTTTAGATAATCGTTATAGTATACTTATCTTCTAGTTAATTATGTATATGCTTGTATCAAATCTCTTAAGGAGGTACCTACCTTGCTGTAGATAAGTAGATGAATTGTATTTGGGTGTGAGTGTGAATTCTAGGAATGGGGATGAGAGGAGAGTGTTTCCTATTCAGTTTGTATTCAAAATATAGGCATATATGTATATTTATTTTGTATAATGTGTGTAAGAGTATCTGGAGCTGACCCAAACAGAGCAGGTCACCTCCACCCTCCACCTCCTGGTTCCATGAAATTGTCACAAGGTCCGAGAGGTCTCTCTCCTATCCAGGTTGATGGAATGGACAAGGACACATCATCGTTTCATATTTCACATAATACACTTTTCAACACTATTCACTTAATAATTAAAAAGCATCATATTCAAATCGGTTCAGCCATTTAGCTCGAATTTTTCGAATTTTTACGCTTTTCTGGATCGGGTCTTTCCATTTTTAAAAGACAAGTTCGATTACGACAAAGGTACGTAACGGTTCGTACTTATACGTAACGGGTAACGGTTCGGTTGATTAAACATAAGTAGCCAATACATTATGCCAATTTGAACTGTACATACTACTAGAAATATAGGAAATGCATTATTTTATGAATATGACTTAACGATTATACGGAAACAGGTTACCTAAAATTACCCCTGTACTAGCGTTCACTGAGTGACATTATGCAAAAAAATTATTTAAATTATGCATTACATTTATAATAAATTTCGGTATGCTCTTTTTCTTAATTTCATTACTCGGCATTCAGTATATTTTATGCGTTTTCGGTTTTACAATTCATATCGAATTAATAGAGTAAGACCTTATTATATTATGGTATATATAGTCCGCTTATTTTTGGAGACTAGTTCATTCGTTGATAGTTCTAGTAAACAAGAAATAGGTAGGAAAGGGAATTTAATCTCTCTGCTGAAGTAGTATAAATTGTGTTTTCCCTATATAGCTATAAGTTTTAGAGATCAAAGAGTCGGAACGCCGGAAGCCAGGGCCAGGATATGAGTAAAACCAATTTTGCGACTTGAAGAGGGAAGAGTAAAAGCGACGGTGTTGTTTGTTGTGTTGTTTCGCCTGAGAGAAATGCTCTACCAGAATAGCACTTTGTTTTGTAGTATTTCGTATTCCTTTTTCCATTCATCTCGCTACACAGAGCAGGTAGGGAGACCAAATTCATGTCTGATGAAGCAGTATGGAACAGCCACGGAACAGCCTAGTCCAGCAATGGCTGGCAAGAAGTTGGTTATTTGTTCCGCTTCTTTACAAGAACGGCCGTGTGGCGTAATGGAAACGCGTCGGACTTCGGATCCGAAGATTGCAGGTTCGAGTCCTGTCACGGTCGAAAAATTTTTTGCACTTTTTATATTACTTTTTCACGTCAAATTACATGTACAATATTTTAATTACTAAAGAGTACTTAAATAAATATAGAGTTGCATAAATAATACTATTATAGTGGTCATTTTTGTCGTTTTCGAAAACAGCACTCAACAAGAGAACGCGTTAAAATTCAGTGTATGGAATTAATTTTTAGTTATGATTTATGATTAAACCACATTCCTGACCCTATGAGAATTTCTAGCTGTCGCATTCGCATAGTCGCATTGATACTTCATGTTTATATTATATCATTTTCAGATATTGTAAACGCATTCGTTTGTGATGGACAACGTTGCAAGTCAAATGGGGAGTTTACTACTAAAGGGGTACCGAATGTTGGCAACATCTTGTGAAATTTGCAATGTAAGTTTGTTGTAGTACATATTATAGGTCAAAGGAATAATATAAAATATTTATGTTTTGTTATGTATTAATATTTCATATCTTATGTAAATATCTAATTCAGTGCACTGTTTCCATCCTAAAATTACATATTTTTAAATAGACGGTGCTGATGCAAGATAAACAGGGTCGTATCTTTTGCATTCTATGCGAAGAAAAAAAGAAAAACGAGCCAGTGAATGATGGTGGTTCCCAGTCACAGGCTGGCCGAGCTGGTAAGAAAGAAGCGATATTCATAATAAATAAATTATCATTCCCTATTAGAGGGTCTTCGTCTCGGAGAGTAGGGTACTACTATTACTATTTTACGCTGTTTTAATAGTTAATACCGATTGCCGATTAATATTACTAATTGATACCCAGACCAAAACGTTTTAATTCAAAATATTCATAAAATCACAGGCGTAGCTAAGCCAAATAGACTGGTGGAAAATGTTTCAAATGGAAATCTCTACAGAGTTTTGTCCTTCAGTCAAGATGTCCTGCAGGACCAAATGAAGTTTACTGCAGATACATTGGAGTCTGGGCGTGAGACTATGGATATTCAATCAAAAATTCTGCACGTTAAATTCATTCAGCAATGTGCCGAAACTATTGCGTTCATTCAAAAGATGGATGCTTAAGAGAAACTGCTACTCACTAAGCTTAGAATTTTAACCAATAATTGCCTAATCTAATGCTTTGTGTACTTATACCAATGATAATTTTCAAATCTAAAAATACCTAGAAAAAAACTTTTTAATTTGTTAAATCGGTTAAATATTTAACAGAAATAATGCTTAACCTATCTGCTTAAGAAGGTTTGATTGGATTTATTATTATTATTATTAAATAAAATGAGTTTATATCCTTATTCCAGATTACAATTCGTACAATGAACTTTTCAATATAACATCGAAACTCATTCGTTTTCCATTTTTTTGAAAAAATAACTATTTGGAATTTGGACGCATAAATGCACTTGCTATACGATTTACCGAGTACGTCTTGTAGTGACCAAGTCAGTAAATATATAGACATAAGTTACAATACAACTAAGAATACTTTCTTATTCCATAAAACAAAGGAAATAAGTATATATTAATGAAACGAAGTATTAAATAAATTAAGATAAATTACATAATATTATACTAGATATAGGTACCAGTACCACGACCACAGTTGATTTTTGGTAATGATAGATAACTCTATAATGTGACATTGATTAAATTAAATACATACTAATTTTGGAACTAACTAATTATCTTTAAAATTACTGCATGCATTAGCAATTTAAAGTATACTAGTCACTGACTTCTCCATCACTTATTTCAATGGTTTCATCTTTACTTTCAATGGTTTCAACTTCGGTGCGCACATGCTCTTTTTCAGTTTTAGCCTCTCCTTCAGTTGGAAAGGAAATGTCTTCTTCAATTTCAACGTCCAAAAGGACGTCAAGTTCTTGAGTCGGTAGGCGGACGAGAAGTTGTTTTTCAGTCATTAAATCAATCATTTCTTGCATCATATCCGGGAAGTATGTAACTCCGTCAAGATATATCACTTTGAGGGACGGACAGTGACGAATAGCATCGTACAATACAGATCGAGCACGTTGCACATCTTTTCCCTGCTTAGTACGCATAGCCAGCAGCTTTAAATGTATTCTCCAAACTAAAGGACAATTTCTTGTAGATATATTAGCTTCTGCAGCACAAAGCAACGAATCCAACTTATAAAATATCGTGTCCAAAGGAACAGCAGGACCCCCTGTACAAAGTATTTCAATGACCTTTCAGTGTTGGAAATAAATTTTAAGCTCTCTTTTAAACACAGTTGGATAAATTACCAAGTCCAAAAGTGTCCAATCCTATTTCCTCGTCGCGTTCTATTTCTTCAATCCGCTTTGCCAGCCCAAATCCCATAAATAGTGGCGCCCATCGAATTGACACATTGTGTGATTCTTGCTTAACAATCGACACCATTAACCTCCACAACTTTCCAGCAATACTACTTTGTTTCTAAAAAGAAAAGAATTTTATAATTTTGGTGTAAAGGTAAAAACCACCCACCAAAACGACACTTATAGGTTTCAGAGACATCAAATAATATTATTTAATGTATATATGTAAGCTAGTATAATACTTATCTATAAATATATTTAATGTATACAAACAGAAACAGAAGTATCGAAAAAGTTTAATTTGAAACTGAACAACCTTACACCCATTTATAAAAAAAACTATTTGACAACTCATGTCTACTTTGTTTTCAGTTTTTAATCTATGCATAAACGATGCACTTCACTGACTATTCACTAACTAATTGTTTCTAGCTATACATACTTACTTAATCTTAATTATTTTCAGATTCATATTGTATGATTGAACTACAGTTAAGACCAAGAAAAAAATGTTTAATCTAAAATAATTATTACTGAAGTAATTTGTACCTCGACATCAGTAAAGAGAAGCAAAAGGGGCGGACTTGATGGAAATTCTTCAAGAGCTTGACCAAGAACTTGACGAAATTTCGAGTTTATCATCAAATTTTTTGACAGGGCACGGGCACCTATTTTGCACCATGTAATGTAGATTTGTTCCCTAATGTAGTGAAGGCTGCAATAAAATTCCGATATTTACGATATATATTATATACCCTAAAACTACTAAAATAACATCCTGCCCGTCCGTATATACATACATTTTATTGGCTCATTTTTCCTTAAAATCATCTACCGATTGAAATAAATCTTCATTTACTGATAGTAAGTATTATTATTGCAACTTACTTGACAACATCAGGAATATACTTTGTACTCCGACTTAATGGTTCTCCCTTTGGGAAATTACTTAATACTGTGGTGAAAATCTGTCCTGCTGTTTCAAAGTCGTGTAGAAGGAATTCAAACAAACCATAGGCACATGTCCATTCAACAATAAAATTAGCTTTCTGGAGTAGAAATTCGATACATTTGTCTCCATCATATTTGCTTTGTAGCGTAGATTCCTCTTCATCAACGGAAAGTAATTTATTGATTATTTTTTCAAACTTTCGTTTAGCCTTCATCAAAAAGTTTCGATGCGGTTTTGAGTCTTCTTCATCCTTGCCCAATTCTTCAAGATTAATTGATTTAAAATTGTTCCCAATTGAGGCCAAAATATTTAGTGCCAAGTTTTCATTTTCTATTACATAAAATTCTGCTAATTGCCTGTACAACCGTGTCAGCTCCATTGAATGCTGCCAGTTAGCTTCAATGTCCATTTCTTCATCTGTAAACGCCTTATTTGTCGTATTTATGGTTTTAACCAGAAGATCGGTACACTTGGATTTGTTTCCATTAAAATATTCCATTAAAGCCATTTCTTGATAAAGCGAAGGTGAATTTCTTAACTTATCCTTTTTCAACAAATGTTTTGCGAATTTCATCTGAGTTTTATGATCTTTTGCATTATTTCTACTTGACTTTTGTCGAAAACGAAAGAACATTTCTACTAGTAATACAGCGAAAGGTTGGTCAAGACTATTTACACTCTTTTCAATAACGTTCTGAATTATGTCGTTATAATTTGAACAATTTTCAGACAATATTTCATCCTTTGACTTTTCTACGTCTTCTGCAAAGCGAATGGACTCCAAAATCAATTTTTTGCTGGCTGTACTATTATGATGAGTAGGAATTGTAAGTTCTGGTAATATAAATCCTTCGGGTATTGTGCTCTCCAAATCCGAACTTGAACAATGATACAAATCTAAATGCCTTTGCCAGTAAAATACTTCGTCAAACAAACTCTGACAATTGGACATTGAAATTGACACAAAAGAGGGTAATATCGATTCTAATGAATGTGTCGATGGTAAAAAGTCTTCTCTGAGCAACAGCAAGAAATTGATTACATGGCGAAAATAGGCTGATTGCATTTCAAATGACGAAATAGAAGATGAAGGAACTGCATACAGAAATGGAATCAAATCTTCTACAAGAACAATTCTATGAGGATCATCACAATCATTTACATCCGAACAGGAATCTCTCCATGGAATCCAATACAGTTTCGATCGACATGATTCAATATACAACCAATTATCAACTTTGGACGCTTCAGACTCGTTGATATTTTCAAAAAACTGGTCCTCAAAACTGTCAACTGAAAAATAAGTAAATAAATAATTGTCTTTTCTACACCACATCTAACATCAATGATGAAAATCACAGTATTTTCCAACATACCTTTGTTATCAGGTATTCCTACTTGTGTTGGCGGATTGGATTTAGTTTTAACCCAAGTTGACCATCCCAAAGCTCCTTGCTCTCCAAATCTTAATGTCCCCGCATTCCAAAATAATTCAAAAAGATCGGCAATTTCTTTCCAATCATGCTTTGATTTGTCCTTCAATAATTCCATAGGACAATTAAAATCAATTTCTAGTTTGGCTTGATGCAGTGCTATTGCCCTTTCAGTATAACCAGAGTTTTTCAATATCAATGTTATTGAGAGAAAGATGTCGGACATAAGGAGCAAGAACTTCTCTGGCCTTTGAAAATCAGAATAGTTGGGACTTAACATCTGTTTAAATTTTTGAAAACATTTGCTGAACACATCCACAATGGATTCGTATGAAAATAGCTGCAATTGCGTTGAAGCAAATCTCAAATATTCCATCCAAAATGATGAAATTTGTTGATATGTGGTCACCAATTTCTTCCATTCAGTCAATACAAATCTAGGTTTATAAATCTCACAAAGATATCCCATCTTATCCATGTGAAGTTCCAGTGATTTAGGATTAACATCTGTTAAAAAATTTGGAATGTAAAAGTTTAATCGGGAAAAGGAATCAACACATCTCTTCTCAACAATTATTCATAAGTATTCTTATTTTTACCAATTGCTTTCTCCAATATTGCAATCTTCTTTTCTATCAGTGCCTTTCTGTTTCGTTTTTTGCCTCCCTTTTTAGAGCTGGAAGCAGAATCTGTTTCAAAGATTTGCTCCGACTCTTCGAAAACCTTATCTTGAAACTGGACAAAGTCTCTCCATAATTGAATGTTTTGCGGTTCTTTTCTAACTTGAGAATTATAAAATTCCACTCGATCCTTTATACCCATGTCCCCTTCCTTCCGTGAAAAACTATAACTTTCAAAGTCGTGGCTTATATTGAACCTGCTGCTCGGGTTAGAATTGTCCATCGAAGGTTTTGGTTTAGAAAATGAGAAAAACTCCACCGTAGTTGCGTTTTCTGCCGAATTCTTTTTTTGTCTTTTAGACTTAGACCCACCGTCTTCAGATCTTGTTAGTGAACTATCACCGTCGTCGGCTATACCAGTCGGTGGAATACATCGGAATTTTGGTTGAAAGCGGTAAATTTTGTTAAGGTCGTCCGAAGTAGCTCCTAAAACATTTCCACGCTCTGGATAATAACGAGGTGTTTGATACATACTGAGACTACGGAACGTTAGATTGCTATGGGTAGCATTCGTGTCCACCCTGAAGGCAAATTCAGGCTGCAATTCTACTTCCTCTAAAAATACTTTTTTAGGAAACTGTTGGGAAACTCGAAGCCTAGAATGGCAATAAACATATCAACTTTATTTCCAAATTTTACAATCCAACAAACCACAAAAAAAGAACTGTCATGACTGTCAGAAGTTATTTTCTGTGTTCCATACTGTAAAATATTACTATTAAATATTGTACCTGTGTTCTTCTTGAGGGTTGGAGTTGCTACGATGATTATTTCTCCATCTATCTCGACCGTGGTCTCGTTCTCGATCTCGACCTCCTCTGTTGTATCTATCATATTCATGCCTGTCTTCATACCCGCCTCTATCTTGTCTGCTTTGTTGACCAAAGTGACCTCGCCTGGAGCTACCTTGTCGATCATAGTCGTAATCATTATATGATCTGTGTCTATCATTGCTTCTACTGCGGCTTCGTTTCCTTCCTTTGTCAGACCGCCGTCTGTGTTCGTGCGATCTTTTACTTTTATGTTTTCTTTGGGGTATTTCACCTAACTCCTGTTCTTCTCCACTTTCCACGTCATTGCAGTCATCACTGGACTCGATTGTTACCAAATAGTCTTCTTTGGTTCCTGTTTTGTCGATGGAAAAATGGGGTTTGTGGCCCCCGTCAGTTTCTCCTACATATAATGACAGTATTAGTATGCATACTTAGTTTAGTGCATGCAGTTGATGAATCAATTTACTCCCATCGCAATTAAAATAGGTGACATGTGACAGAGTTACAGAATGTAAGACTGTTAAATGAATACTTACTCACCTTCTTCAGAATTTACATTATCTTCCTTAGCGTCCCTTTTAATTTTCTTGGCAAAATTACCACCACGGGATGAGCCACCCCGCCCATATGCAGGAAACATAATCACCTACTTGGCCTTCTTGATAAAAATGGATTTGAGTTAATATACTTTGGGGTACATAAATGAAAACATCATTGGTTTTTAAAATGTCCTACTTATTACATGCAGCAAAATCACAAATTACCTGTCAATTCAAATAATAATTATTCAAAACCCGTTTGACGACAGATCTTACAGTCGAATTCTACATCGCTACTCAGACTTCAATCGGAACTTCACTTGCTCTTCAAGTCCCAAGTCGTATTCAGGATTCACTTGAGTAATGACTTGAAGTCAAGTTCTAAGGTACCCCCAGACCTACCTTGGCACTTGACTTGAGCTTGATAAATTTTTGAAACTCCCGCTCAAATTTCAATACAAAATAATTTTGAGGTCTCACTTCGTCAAGTGGGCTTCATGAATACCACCCCTACTTGGACTTCAACTTGACTTGAATCAACCCTTACTAAAGTTAGACTTGAAGTGAAGTCTGAGTAGCGATGTAGAATTTGACTGTTAGACCTTGAGTAAATAGTACATAGGTCTATGGCTGACTAATTACTAAAATATTTACTATCGTGGAAATTCAAATTGTCAACAAACATAAGCCTTACCTAATTATCTACACCTAATCCTAGCAGCCCAGCCGTTGTTGGCCGTACACCTTTCAGTTGCCGCTTTATGATTGATTGATGACCCTATTTGTAAGTCGGTTGAAGTCCGTCAAACCGTATTACAAATTACGTAATTAATTACAGCAAAATTACTAAATAGATCTACTATTGAAATTTTTTTACTGAAGTAAAACCCAACTATAATAATAGTGTCCCCAACCCCAACATAACATTCCCAATTTTCCAATGCAGATTTTATGGACTTCACTGGCTGCTAACCAAAATCAAACATAAGTTACCCGACGCAATGTATCAAAAGTATCCGACAAATGGATGGCTTCAAAATATGTAAGCAGTAATCAGTATGCCAGATGCTAAATTATTACACTTCTGCAATAAGTTATATTTTTCGTTTTAGAATTTGAAAAAAAAATCCATTTCTTTTGAAACAGATTTGTCCAAAATATCTTTAGTATTCTAGGATAAGTATTGTGGACATGAATTCTACAATAGAATAACTTTCAATAGCAGAAGAGCTGGACTATTACAAACATAATGGTACCCTTAAAAACCTAACAGAAGCTTAAAAACCTAGCCGTAACAGAAGCTCGCCTGAAAAAAGGGGACCGTGATAGAATAATAGAAATTGGTTTATTTTGATATTTATTGACTAACATTGAGTATCAAAATAGATGAATGCTGACCATCAAAAAAAATGAAAAATCAAAGTAGATAAACGTTGATTATGAAAATCGACAGAAAATAAAAAAATTAATGTTGACTATCGAAATTTTTGTGGCCCATTTTCTGCTTTATGACTATCAAATAAAAACAAACTGAGCGCGCCGGTATCTCAGCAACTTATGGACCGATTTGAACCAAAATCAATAGGATTCGTCACCAGTCCATAGTCATTGTTTATGCCTAATTTGGTCAACTTCGGTCAATGCGTTCGAAAGTTATCATGGATCCGGACGGACAGACTGTGCGGTTCTATAAGCTCGTTTCCTCAGGCGAGCTAAATCTTGTTACGAAATTTTAGCCCTCCCCGAAACTCGATTCTCGGTTGAAGTAAGACAGAGGTTGCACATTTAAAACCTACAGCAAGCCTTAACAGAAGCTGGCCTGAATAAAGGGGACCGTGCTTGGTAATCTTTAGTAGAATAATAGAAATAGGCTTATATTGATCTTTATTGATTAACATTGAGTATCAAAATAGATGAATGTTGACCATCATAAAAATAGAAAATCATAGTAGGTAAACGTTGATTATGAAAATCGACAGAAAATTAAAAAAATATTGCTGACTATCAAAATCATCAGAAAACCAAAATTGATTAATGCTGACTATCAAAATCAACAGAAAATCAAAATTGTTTAATGTTGACTATCAATATTAACAGAAAATCTAAATTGATTAATGTTGATTATCAAAATCAACAGAAAATCAAAATCGATTAATGTTGACTATCAAAATCAACAGAAAGTCAAAATTGATTAATGTTGACTATTAAAATTCCTTATTGAGGCGAGGTAAAAATTGATTAATGTTGACTATCAAAATTCCTTATTGAGGCGAGGTAAAACGCCAGTGTACAATAATGGATTAATTCTACCAAATGAAATCGTCATGCTTTGTTAAACAAAAGCACATCTAAATTTTCAATTTAATCTTTTCTACCCTCGTTTTTCGACAGCTGGAAGCAGTTTTAACAAACAAAAAATCGCATTATTGTTCTTGCTATTGAAAAAAGTCTAATTTAGAAACACACAAATGTTTTTATTACCATTTTTAATTTCCACTAACAGGATCAGTTTTAAGTAGAAACGCTTATTGTGACTATAAAATTACCTATTAAAAGCAAGCAGAATAAAATGGGCAATTTTTAGATTGAATATGTTAACCAATAATTTGGCAATTAATACTATATTAATCCAAGTTATATAAGAGCAGAAATTCATATTTGACAAGCATACAGATTTATTTTGGTCTGTGTTTTACAACCGTTAAAAAATGTTTCAACAAGTTTTCAATAAAAGAGGCATTATGGCAATCAACAGTAACACCGAAGATTAAATAACATATTTTTTCGGCTGTTATTAGCGAACCGTTATATATATTTTGTCAACAATCAATAGGGATCGTCACAAGCTCATAGACAACGTTTTTGCCAAGTTTGGTCAAATTCCGTCAATTCTTCGGGAGTTATCGTGGGGACAAACTTGGTGTAGTTTCATCGCGCGGACGGACAGACTGTGCGATTCTATATAGCTCGTCAGGCGAGCTAGCAAAAATGAATAGAAATTAAAGCCTAAAGCAAGCCGTAACAGAAGCTCGTCTGAGTAAAAGGGAGCGTGTACACATTTTTGGTAGAATAATAGTAGAAATAAGTTTTATTTTGATTACTAAAATGAACAGTAGTTCAAATTAGATCAATATTGATCATAAATCAAAATAAACAAAAATTAAAAACATCAATATTAACTACCAAAATCAAAAAAGAATTGAAATATGATATATTTGATTATCAAACCAATATAAAATAAAAATAGATTAATGTTGACTATGAAAATAAACAGAAATTCAAATTTGATTAACTGTGAGTAGTAAACTCAAACTATATCAAAATCGGTTAATTATGACTATCTATGACTACTAAAATGAAAAGGAATTCGAAAAATGTAAATCTGACTATCAAATTGAATATAAATCCAAAATACATTTATTTCCGTCCTCTAATGGTTATTTTCCGGTTTCATTTGCTTTATTATAGAATCTTAAATTTGGTAGAAATGAAATATTTTATGCTACCATACTAACAATTTATATAGGAAACCCAATCGAACTTTTTAATGCCCATTTTCTACTTTGACTATCAAAATGAAGACAAAGTAAGAGCGCGGTATATCAGCAACTAATGGACCGATTTATCCCAGAATCAATAGGATCGTCAAGTCGTCAGTGGTCCATAGGCATTATTAGCTCGCCTGACGAGCTATATAGAATCACACAGTCTGTCCGTCCGCGCGATGAAACTACACCAAGCTTGTCCCCACGATAATTCCCGAAGGAATTAACGGAAGTTGACCAAACTTGGCAAAAACGTTGTTTATGGGTTTGTGACGATCCCTATTGATTGTTAACAAAATATGTCCAACGGTTCGCAAATAACAGCCGAAAAAATATGTTATTTAATCTTCGGTGTTACTGTTGATTGCCATAATGCCGCTTTTATTGAAAACTTGTTGAAATATTTGTAATGGTTGTAAAACACAGACCAAAATAAATCTGCGTGCTTGTCAAATATGAATTTCTGCTCTTAAATAACTTGAATTAATATAGTATTAATTGCCAAATTATTGGTTAACATATTCAACCTACAAATTATCCATTTTATTCTGATTGCTTTTAATAGGTAATTTTATAGTCGCAATAAACGTTTCTACTTAAAACTGATCCTGTTAGTGGAAATTACAAATGGTAATAAAAACATTTGAGTGTTTCTAAGTTAGACTTTTTTCAATAGTAAGAACAATAATGCGATTTTTTGTTTGTTAAAACTGCTTCCAGCTGTCGAAAAACGAGGGTACGAAAGATTAAATTGAAAATTTAGATGTGCTTTTGTTTAACAAAGCATGACGATTTCATTTGATGACAATATTAATCCATTATTGTACACAGGCGTTTTAGCTCGCCTCAATAAGGAATTTTGATAATCAACATTAATCAATTTTGATTTTCTGTTGATTTTGATAATCAACATTAATCAATTTTGATTTTCTGTTAATTTTGATAGTCAACATAAATTTTTTTATTTTCTGTCGATTTTCATAATCAACGTTTATCTACTTTGATTTTCCATTTTTTTGGATGGTCAATATTCATCTATTTTGATACTCAATGTTATCAATAATATCAAAATAAACCAATTTCTATTATTCAAAAAACGGGCCCTTTTCTCAGGCGAGCTTCTGTTGCGGCTTGCTGTAGGTTTTTTTTCCAAGTTTGGCTAATATGTGTCATTATGTTCAAAAGTTATTGTACGGACGGACTGTGCGGTTCTATAAGCTCGAAGGCTAACCTAACCTATTATAATTAAAACAATATATAACATTAATTTTATTGGTATTTGTGCAATCTCAGCCTTACTTCAACCCGATTCTCTGTATACAACTAGGGGCCCACTTTACACTTCCTCGACATTGTATATTGTATTAACTGGGAAAGGAGAAATACCGAGCAAGAGACGAAAATTTTTAGAAATTTTTATCACAATTAGTCATTAATAGTGATAGTATTGGGCAATTACATAATTTACTCTAAAGGTCAAATTAGTGACTATGATGGTAACTTTTTTACGAAATTGCATTTGTTTTAAACCCATGCAGAAGTTCATTGCTCTAAAATTTTCATCTCAAGTTTGAATTGGAATATTATCTAATATCTCAATATACAATGATACATGATATAAATGATAAAATGTCTGATAGCTTTGGTTTCAGATGTTGGGTACGTTTATACCTGACAGACTGTTTTGTTTTTATTTTCAAGTGATGCGGTACATGAGGGTCACGTGAGCAAAGGGAAGAAGAAAGTACTGTGGAACTTAGTGCAAAAATTGTATCCGTATCCATACCCGGTATGTAGCCACTAGCCATCTCCCTCTACTCTCTTTGTGAGTCAAGTTTTGACAGCTGACAGCAGCAGCCAACGTAGCATAATAATTTCTGTTCTGTGAAATGTGAACATCAATTTGTCGAGTTGTTTTATAAAACAATATGTGTCATATTATATGTAATACGTGTCATTGATAATTATTATTACAGTCATTGACCATAGTCTGATCTGATGTTCTGATCTCTCTTTTATCATCATCTCATCTACATCTCATCACATACTGGCAAAGAAAGGAAGATTTTCGCAAAAGATTCTTCCAGGGTTGAGGGTAAGTCGACTTTTCATTTTTCAAGGTTGACAGTTGAAAGTCAGTGGTGACAGTTGACATTGACAGTTTGGACTCTTGAACCTAGAAATAATACACTGTACAGTTGTACACATTGGTAGAAAGTTGGTAAGTTGCAAATTCCATCTAAGGATATAAAAGATTCGTCATTCGTTTCGTATCTGTCCCACTGTGTCTTGCTCACCGTTGTTGTAGTTAGATGTAGAGGCAGAAAATTGGCTAGAACCAGAACTTATCCCGTCACCCGTGTCGAGGCTAGCCCGTGTATAGCAAGCTGCTCACAACGGGTCCGGGATAGGTTCTAGACAAGCTAGAAGTTAGAAGGTTCGAATACACTTCCAACTGTTCCAATGTCCAACTTCGTGTATAATACAATCATTAATTCGTAATAAAATTATAATTTACCATAAAATTTGATGACTTAAACATGGACGGGCACTAATTTGTTATTTGCGTTGTTCCATTATAGATAATTAACTTAGTAATTGAAAATGCCGAAGCAGAAGAAACAAGCAAAATCTGCGGTATACTTTTTCATGCAGGAGCGTAAAAAGCAGCTGGAAAGAGAGGGACACCGATTTCCTGGAGGAATTAACGACGTTTTTCAGGCATGCTGTCCGGAGTGGAAGGTAGGAAAGAAAATAATATGATATTAACCAGAGTTTAAGTTAGGGCCTGGGTCATTCAATTTCTAAAAAAAATAAATGTACATATATTGTAGTAATGGTATATAGAGTAAATATTAGGCTTTTAATGATTTTATTTTCGTCCTATTTCCCATTTATCAAATTAATCACACAACAAACACGTTACATACATGTGTATGTGTATTGCCAGGCATTACCCAAGGAAGCTAAAGTAAAGTATGAAGTTTTAGCTAAGGAAGAAAAAGAAAAGGAAAAGACCAACCTTCATAATAAGTTTACCTGCACCGGAGAAACGTAATTTTTTTTATCTACCTGCAAAACTAAGTAGCAGACCTTTCAATAGAAACTTTATTTTGTTCATTCAGTTATGCACAGGTCCAGGCCAGGATGGAAAGGGAACAAGAAAAAGCAGCTAGGCTAAATAATCTGATTGAAAAATTGGCTTGCGACGATAGCAATGGTCGTCGTCCCGAAGATCGGGTGTATATTATCATTAAATGCCTGAATTCCGTGGAGGAAATTCAGTCTAATGGCGAAGGCAAAGTATATTGGCCTGCAGAAATAGCCCTAGCAGCCTTTTCTCTGTCTGTTGGACTGAAAGGGGTACATTGGACTTTGGTTGATACAGGTAAATTAGAAAAATTGCAGGTGGTGTAATAAAGTAGACTTAGTAAAGTATTTCTTTGATTTATTTCCTGTTATCCGATTGCGAATTGTGAAGCTACAAATTAATATTAAAATTATTTTGTTATAATTATAGTCTTGTTAGTATCTGTTGTCTTTTATGAGGAGTTCCCATTCCATTCCCAGCGTTCAATTTAATAATGTTTAGCTATTAATGGCATGAAAACCCCCGGAATTTTATAATTGTGTATAACATTATACATTTATTATAAAATTTTTGTTTGTTTCTTTGAACCTAATAGAACGTTTTTTTGCACAATTTTAATTCATTGTGTCCATTTTTCCTACACCATTGTAAGATTTTTAAGTGCAATTTCAGCCATGTCAGCCAATTATTTAATATTTCAACACAGTACAGTCAAGTAGAGTATATTAAATGTTCGAATTCCTAATTAAATTTTTTTTGATTTCTTCGGCAGTGAATCATCCACGTGGGTATGCCAGTGATGCCAAGGAATCATCTCAAGAATATGGAATACCATTGCCTGGAAGTGAACAATTTGGAGATGAGGATCGGAATTATGATAAAATATTTGAAAAAATTCAAAAGTTTACAGAAAATGTAATTTTGGTTTGGTCGAATTATCAATTATTTAATTTTAGGCCATTTTTTGCTCATTTTCGTCAAAAAATGCCAAACATTTTTACGATGCGCACATAGTAGAAATGAAAATGTCTATTTTTAGCCCTCCCCTAAAATCAATGAAATGCGCGCTTGAAATTTGCATTTTAATACGCGACCATGTTTACTTTATTTCAGTTAGCTCTAGCTGTGATGTGACGGATTAGTTTATGTCTTTAAATTTTTATATGATATCAAGGTCAACTAGTATATGTGCGCACATGATCGAGATGTCTTCTTTAAACTAAGACTAAGACATACCTAATAAATATACCCGCGGTAAAATAGTCTAAATTTTTTTTATCTCGTAATTTTAATTTTATCACGTGCGTACTATCATCCTTGCCCATTAAATTAAATATCATATGGTTTAAGCAAGTTATTACAATTTAACCCATGACCCATCTAAGTATCTACTTTTTTAAATGTATTTATTATAAAATTATTTTATAATGAATATAGTCGCTCCGTGATTATGGAGATGATGAAGGCTACACTTTTTTTTGCATGCCTGGTGAGATAGAACCTGCACGGCAATCATTAAATTGGCTGATTCAAAACATTAAAGGTACTAATTCTATTAGAAATAGTATTAACAATAAAATAATATTGCTATCTCTTAAGTGATTATATGACATTTGTGGTTGTTATGTCTTACAGCACAAAATCACGAAGCAAAGGAATTTTGGTCCAATTTGGAATTCTGTGATTTGGCCAAATTGATGGTCAAAATGGCTGAGTATGGAAAGAAAATTAATCCAAGTCATCCAAGTCAACTTGCAGATTATAAGTTAGAGCTGGCTGCCTGTAAGGGAACCATCATTTAAAGCTAAATGTTAAGAAATGCATTTAATCAGTTAATTCGTGATATGTACAGTTTTCTGTCTGATGTAGGTAATATATTGAAGATCGGTTCATTTGACTATAAAAGTGAAATCACTTGCCTCCATCACCGCCAGGTATTGTGAATTATACCTTGTATCATATAATATTATTATAATATATGCACAATTAAAAATAATATGTACACTAAAAATTTCAAAATCTGGAATTGAATATTTTACTCAGGGCGAGGCAGCACAAAAAATGAATTGGTGCTGCAAAAATGTTGTGATGAGACGAGTGTTTTTAATTTTTAAAGAATTTCTCCCTCAGTATAAAATTGTAGAAACTAATAGACATGATATTGAACAGCTGCCAAAACTACCGCCACCCCAACCATCCATGAAGACCTGTGTAAGTTGGACGAGTTGCTTTTTGCTATAACGTTTAGTAACTTTTAAGTTGGGTTCTGTGGATTTTAATTTTAATGTTAATTTTTAATTTTGATTGAATAACCAATCAGCCCAAACGTTACAAGTTACAACTATGTCAAACCTTAAATCTATTAGTTACTTTTTGCAAAAGCAATATGGATTCTAGTTTCATTTAGTCAAAGTCAAAATGGAGCTACAATTTAATTATTGTAATTTATTTTTTATGATAGAATTTTATTTCAATTTGACCAGTCAAAAATTGTATCAGAACATATACTACAGTTACATAAATTCAACGTTTTATAATTTAGGCGTCTTCCATGCGGGGTTCACCGCCTAGAAGCTCTTTTGACGAATGGGACAAAAAGACAGGATCGGGTTCTTACTATGGTAGTGAGAAACATGCAGCCAAGAAATGCAAAAGTGAAATGGATGTGAGTAATATTTAAGGATAATCTATTTAATGATTGGATTTTTTAAAATTGTTGGCGTTGTTTTAGGTGATATTTTAACGTACCTATACACAAAGCGTAATCGTAATGTGATAATAATTATTATTGCAAATTGATAAATGTTTTTAAGCAATTCCAATGCCAAAACTTGTGAAACAATCTGTAACAGTAATTCAGTTAGGCCTGATTCTTTTTATGCATAAGATTCTTGAGAAGTTGGAAACTGAGGAAAGTCTTTCTATTTTAGTTCTGTTTCAGTATGTAACATTAAGATTGGATTAACTATATTAATAAATGATCAAAATATTTGGTAATTCTTTTCTCTTTTAGGAAGCTTCCTCATCGTCATCAAAATTTTACCCATCCCCAAATACATCGGTTTTTGATAATGGCGAACATCAAGACAAGGGCTCATTTTACTGGAATGATGATTTTCCCAACTAAATTCGTTTTGCTGAAAAAATTAAGATAATCAAATAATCACTGATGTCTCGAATTTTGGGATTGTTGTTGTGTAATGCGTGTCTTCTAGCTATGCTAGTGAGCTTCTTTTTGTGTGACCCCCATATTTGCTATTTTGAATTTGAGTTTGCGTTCCTTGAGTTATGTTGAAATATCTTACGAAAATGAAAAATCGGATAAAAAGCTTAAGCTATTTCGGAATTTCAGATGTCAAACAGAATCTTAAAATGTTTGTCTATAATAATTTGATTTTTGATATTAACTTTAAATGAAATGTGTGTATAATATGAATGAAGTAGAATGCAATAAAAAGTTGTGATCTACTTTAACTTATTAAAAGTACCATTATTTTTCATATAATATTATATTATTAGTCGGTCACAGAGCCCCAACCCTGTAATAAAAAAGCTATAGTGAGTTAACGAAGAAAATTATTTATCTATTACAACCAGTGAACAAAAATGACACTGGTAAAAAAGGATAAAGTGGTAAAATTGCACTAAGCTGTCAATAGGTAGCAAAAATAAGTGTGACTGTGATGGTAAAAAAGCTTACAATGTGGTAAATTTAGTACACTGATTACTGATTACAAAGCATTCAAAGTAATGCTACACTCTGTCAACAGTAAAAAATTGTTGAATGAAACTCCTTGCGCCTGCACCATCTAGAAAATGTATTTACAAAACAAATAAACCCCACTCAAATCGGTCTATTAGTTTATAAGTAAAACTGGGATGAAAAATAATACCCACTACCCGTCATGAAATAACGCTGTTCATATCCAGCTCATTCAGCTGTCACAACACTTTCCCAAGCCTGTAGGGGTTGTATTTTGTTCGGACGAAACTATTACTATACAGGATGAAATTAGTTTTGTCGACATTTTATCCAGGGCAAAACTAGTTCCGCCCAGAGAAAATCACTTTTGTGCACATCTTCCTATGCGGACACCGCAACCGGGTTTACTAGTATGTTTGCTTCATTTAATTTGCCATCCCTTCCCTAATGTGTCCAGGATGTTTTTTAGTAAATGGAAATAATGGTATATTTTTTGGACGCATTGTAATTTATATTTATAAGGCATATAAATGTTTATTTTGCAATACAGTAGTAGATATATTTTGTATGTTATTATAACGCTTATCATTATCATTCTAGAAAGTTTTAGCCACACCTTAACGGGGTACATTTATTTTGCCGGGAGTTCTTTCCGTTAGAATTTTAATTTTTTGGCTCCGCCTGCTAAAGAAATAGAGGATAAGGAGGAAGTTGCTGAATTAGGGGATGTAGAATTTAAATGAGGTTCTCCATCTGAATTATCTGATTCTGACGGTCTTTGTTTCATGGGTTTAAGGTTTTTAATATCTACACTGTTACTCGTCGTCACTGTGGAGTTGGAAGTGCGTATGCCCCCAGTAAGTCTAGCTCTTTCCAGTGCCCGTACTGCGTAGCAAATGAAAATGAGTGTGAGTAAACAATTAATATTTAAAATATATTTACGTAGATGTGTGAAATAGCAACGCACTCTGATTTTCAAGAATGTGATTTTGTCTCTTGAGATCCTCAATATCATGCTGATGAGCTGAGTTTTTTCTTCTCATAAATTGAATATATTCAGCCGCCTTTTTAAGAATTTGAGCTCGACTTGACTAAATGATAATAAATTCATGCATCCTGTTTAATTAATAATATAGCTTTGTAATGAATAAATGTTTATGATAGTGGTATGCAGTATTACAATACGCTTTGAAACCTTTTCTCCGTGAAGAGAAGGTACGGAATCCCGAAGGCTTGTAAAGCTGTCTTTGATGTGATCTCTGCGTTTTCGCTCTAAGGCATTATGGTGGGCTCTCTTCTCAGCCTGAAAAAAATGATCATAATAACAATGAAAGTCAAAATCTTTCAACAAAGTATTTCTTACAATATCTATTTAACATTTCATGTTTTATACCTGAGTCATAGGCTTTGAAGACGTTGAGGTTAAACTTTTATCATTTAGATCATCATCCCCCATCTCATCATCCTAAATGTAAGTAAACATTTGATTGGAATTGCTGATGTTAGGAATGCCTCATTATATATCAAAAAAATATTTTAACGATTAAAAAAACTAACCTCGCTTTCAATATCTACATCTCTTTCATCGTCCGTCATTTTGAGACCAGATAAATTGGTATATCTGTTTAATAGATTTTAGTTATATACAGAGGATCCAAGTTCAATATAGCAGACTACAGACAGGTACAAATCGCTTCAAATACAAGTTTAGATAGACAAGGGATTTTTATATCTTCATGCAATCTATAAACAGACAAACATGAACCAAATATTTTAGTTAGTATATTAATCGAAGCGAATAATTAATTATGATTATAACATACAACATAATATTGATATTAATAAAATTGCATTGAATGTTGAAATTCAATTTTAACTGTACCCTGCCTTTAACCACAATTAAAACTGTTGTATCCTGTATTACTGGATCTGTTGTCTGTATTTAGTATTTACTATAATTTGCAATTGTAATTTGTAATGCTAGATCACGGATTGATGTGAAATCGGAAGACGCAACCAGATACGAAAAGATTAAATAACAAATTCAAAATTACACTATAGTTATTTACAATGGAATGAATAGTTCATTTGATAGTGATCACCTATTTCATGTTCATATTTGCGTCCATACAGAAATTAAATGTATAGTATGTCAAAATAAAATCTACAATTCCAAGTTCAAACTGACGAAAAAACTCTTGTTTAATAAAACCGAACTTAAATTTCAAATCTATTTATATATGATATAGATTCGAATTCTGATGTCTGAGAACTTAAAACACGAAACAAAACAGATAGAATTTATGCTATATCATGCTACTGCACTGATTCCTTTTTTCATTAAATCCATCACTAAAAATACATGTTTTGCATACTTAAAAAAACTTTTCAAAACACCTTATCTAATAACACCTTTTGTAATTTGAATATCTTTGTTATGATAATACGTGATTGAATGCAAAAAATTATAAATCGTCAGACGCCTAATACAAGTTACTATAAGCCATCTGCGTTTCACGTTGGAGTTAAGAGTTGGAGGCTTAAAATTGGCTGAGGACCCTGCCTATTTACAATTCAGGATTTATATGCAGCAAGGATGCACAAAATACACGTAATAAAAATAAAAGCTAGCAATGCCGATATGTCTATTGGTACATCATATTCAACTATAAGCCTTGTCTTGTAAACAATGTTTTCTAGGAACACCAATCAAAGGCTCCACACCATTTCCAAAGTGTACATATGAAAGCGGAATATAGTCGCTTCCAACCAATTCACAAAATTCTCCGGAGATTCTTATGACTCATTCAACACGTGAAATAGATATAAACATCACGTGATTTATACTTGTTAATTTAGGCGCTCCTCTTCCCTTTGACACCTTTATTCAGAGGAGTTTACTCCGATGTATGCGTTTACACTTTCTGTCTGTCTGTCTGTCTGTCCGTCCGTCCGTCCGTCCGTCCGTCCATCCGTCCGTCCGGTCCGTCCTTATCCGCAATAACTTTCGAACGGTTTAAGTTAGACAATTCAAATTTTCAGGATACATCATTAAGGTAAAATGTAGGTCTGAGTTTGTATATGAGCAGGATCGGTCACATCCCCTGATTGGGGGAAAGGGTTGAATATTTCAATTGGCGATAACTTTGGAACGGTTATACCTAAACTGCTCAAATTTTCAGAGCACAATATTGAGGTAAAATGTAGGTCTGAGTTTGTATATGAGCAGGATCGGTCACATCCCCTGATTGGGGGAAAGGGTTGAAAATTTCAATCGGCGATAACTTTGCAACGGTTATACCTAAACTAATCAAATTTTCAGAAAGCAATATTGAGGTGAAAAGTAAGACCTAGTTCGTATGTGAGCAAGATCGGTCACACCCCCTGACCGGGGGTGGGGTTTGAAATAAACACGCAAACATTACCAATGCATTTTACAAGTGTCTGACAGTATATTACTACTATAAAGCTAAGCGGCATGTATGCCTGTATGCTAATTTCTGCGCTGTAAGCCACGCAGCAACAAACGCGCAAACATTACCAATGCATTTTACTAGTGTCTGACAGTATAAAGTTGTAGTGTGTACTCTATTGACATCCGGCACATTCTGCGTGTAACTGGCAATATTGTTCGTTAGACGACATATGACCAAACAGTATTTTTGATTATATATGACCAAACAGTATTTTTGGTTATTTACAGTTGACCAATGTGAGTTGTAGATTGAAATACAACAAATTCAAAATTCTTGTACTGTTATATTTGCTCTGTCTGTACAGATGTTTAAATTGACAAACGACATATTCAAAATTGTTGATCTACTGTGTTTACTAAGTAATAGGCAAGGAGATATTGACAAAATTTTTATTATTACAGTTTACGTACATTCAAAATTAACTTTCTGGTCCATAATAAGTAACGAAATATGACCAAACAGTATTTAAACTATTTTGACTGTTAACAGTTGAACGGTGCGAGTTGAACGTTGAAATATATCTCTGTTTGTACATCTGTTTACATTGACATACAACAAATTAAAAATTAACGACCTACTGCACCTACTATTTAATAGGTAACGAAATACAGATGATTTTCATAATTTACGTAAATTCAAAATTAAATTTCTGTTCCATAATATGAACGACATATTACCAAACAGTATAAAATCAATTGTATAATCTTTCCAGACAGTTTACATTTTACAGCCACCAGTACTGTTAAAATTTACGTAAATTGAAAATGCCAAGACTTAGAAAGAAAAGTGTCGAACAAAAAAGGCAAGAAATGCGAATGAGGGCAGAAAGTAAGAGGAGCGATCCAAATACAAGAGAAAAAATTCAAAATTCAAACACACAATCTCATCAAAAAGCCAGACAAGACCCCGATCATCGTCAATCGGAACAAATTTTAAATACTGACGCCCACAGGAAAGCAAGAAAAAACCCTCATTTTCACCAATCTGAACAAGTTGCTAATACTAAGGCCCACAGGGAAGCAAGGAAAGACCCCGGTCGTCGCATATCTGAACAAATTGCTAATACTAAGGCCCACAAGGAAGCAAGGAAAGACCCCGGTCGTCGCATATCTGAACAAATTGCTAATACTAAGGCCCACAGGGAAGCAAGAAAAAACCCCCATTTTCGCCAATCTGAACAAGTTGCTAATACTAAGGCCCACAGGGAAGCAAGGAAAGACCCCGGTCGTCGCATATCTGAACAAATTTCTAATACTAAGGCCCACAAGGAAGCAAGGAAAGACCCCGGTCGTCGCATATCTGAACAAATTGCTAATACTAAGGCCCACAGGGAAGCAAGGGAAGACCCCGGTCGTCGCCAATCTGAACAAGTTGCTAATAATAAGGCCCACAGGGAAGCAAGGGAAGACCCCGGTTGTCGCCAATCTGAACAAATTGCAAATATTGAAGCCCACAGGAAAATGTAGGTCTGAGTTTGTATATGAGCAGGATCGGTCACATCCCCTGATTGGGGGAAAGGGTTGAATATTTCAATTGGCGATAACTTTGGAACGGTTATACCTAAACTACTCAAATTTTCAGAGCACAATATTGAGGTAAAATGTACGTCTGAGTTTGTATATGAGCAGAATCGGTCACATCCCCTCATTGGGGGAAAGTGTTGAAAATTTTAATTGGCGATAACTTTGGAACGGTTAAATAAATTTCAATTGGTGATACTCTTTGTTATTAGTAGGGAGTTAGTAGTTAGTTATAGATACGTATAGATAGATACTGTCATAAGAATTTTATTCAGAGGAGTTTACTCCGATTTATGCGTTTACCCTTTCTGTCTGTCTGTCTGTCCGTCCGTCCGTCCGTCCCTATACGTTATAACTTTAGAACGGTTACACCTACATTACTCAAATTTTCAGGAAACAGTCTTGGGGTAAAATGTAGGTCTGAGTTCGTATATCAGCACAATCGGCCACATCCCCTGATTGGGGGAAAGGTTTGAAAATTTCAATCGGCGATAACTTTGCAACGGTTATACCTAAACTACTCAAATTTTCAGAGCACAATATTGAGGTAATATGTAGGTCTGAGTTTGTATATGAGCAGGATCGGTCACATCCCCTGATTGGGGGAAAGGGTTGAAAATTTCAATTGGCAATAACTTTGGAACGGTTATACCTAAACTACTAAAATAAATTTCAATTGGTGATACTTTGGAACGCGAAACTCCTCTGCTGTTATACCCCGTTTTGCAACGGTTTATTATTACGTGTGTGAATCTGTGAATGTGAAGAACATGAATGAACTTGCATGAACTTCGTTCTCGTGATTACGTTCTCGCTAATCGTTCTCGCATGATCATCTCATCAAAAATATTTTGAAAAAATACCGATTTATCGTTTCAGGAGTCTTATTTACCCTGCTACATCTTTCTGTGTACATGCAAATTCAGACACGACAGTACACAACACAGTACATATTAGTAGTAATAAATAAATTATTATTCAATTCAAAGTAGTAAATATTCAAAGAAGGAATCCGTTACAGTAAAGATATTGCCACCTACAGGAGGGGCAACAATGGTCGTTGTTGTGGACGTGCAGCTGAATCGTTACAGCAAAGTTTATCATGAAAATGTAAGATTGCAATTTTGAATTTCGTCAGCAATGTTTTTAGTATGGTTGATGTTGGATGTTGATAAGAAATTAACTAGAGGAAAATAGGCATATTCTTATTACCATGATTTACGATTTTATTTTTCTTATTATCAATTATAGGAACTTGTTCGTGGGGTGGCAATAATACAATGTAAAAATGAGCTAAAACACGATGGAATTGTTTTGTTAATGGAAGGACAAGTTAACCTACAGGTTAGTTAAGCAATTTTAAAAGATTGATCGATTGAAATATTTCCGGTGTTCCATTGCTTTTATTGATTATGATCTAAGTGGAAGAACTTTTGTTTATAATACGTAGCGTGTAGTTAATAAATGAACTAATAAACCGATAATAAAATAAGCAATAAGTAGGATTCTCGATTTAAAGCATTTATAGCTGCCTCATTTGCTTGTGCTCCTTTAAACCCTTCAAATATTGTTCTGTTTATTCTACCCTACTCTAGCTTAGCTCCAAGACAGTTGGAATTTTTGAAGCATTCTACCAATCTGTTAAAGTATGACACTAATTATATTATTATAAAATGGAATATTCAATTTGGAATGTGAAATCGGTTTTTAACTCTGAATGTGTGCCATAATTTATAGCCAATACAAATGCTATCCTACCAAATAGAATTAGCTAAAGCTGGGAAGCTTTCACCCGGCAGAACTGAACTTCCTTTCGAATTTCCTCTGAGAGCTAGACACAATCGTACTTTGTATGAAACTTACCATGGTGTCTTCATCAACATTCAGTACAGTCTTAAATGCGAAGTAAAACGTTCTTTCCTCATCGGCACATCCATGGCCAAAACTACGGAATTTATTGTGGAATATGGAAGCAGTGCTGGGGTTCCAGCAACTGCTCCCACTTCCCTCAGTCCTGCCCAAAATGAGTTTACGGTTCCTGCAGAAATGAAACGAGTTGATTTCGAAATAGTTAGTGAAGCTGGAAGCAAACTTGGATTTTTCAAAGCACATGGTCATCTAGATTCTGTCAATTGTCCTATCACAAAGCCTTTCACGGGAGAAATAATCATAGACAAATCTGAATTTCCAATTAAATCAATTGAAGTTCAACTAGTTCGGGTTGAAACTTGCGGTGCTAGTGAAGGGTTTTCTCTTGATGGTCAGTGTTTTACTGCTGTTATATTATAACAACTTTGCTTATCTATGATATGAAGGAAAACTGATTTATTTTATGAAGGGATATTAACTAGTTCTTTTGTTACCGCAGCTTCAGAAATTCAAACTATACAAATAGGAGAAGGAAACGTTTGCAAAGGGTTGCCTATACCAATTTACATGGTTTTTCCAAGATTGTTTTCTTGTCCGACTGTATTGTCGACGAACTTCAAAATAGGTATGTAGTGAACATTGTGAAAATATTACGATTATTTTATATCCCACGGCTAAGACTGAATTCTGAATCTGATTATGTTGTTTAATTAATTATGTACATGAACAGAGTTTGAGGTAAATGTCGTGATAATTCTGGCTAACGATTTCTTCAAAACGGAAAATTTTCCTATCAAACTGACACGTTTCTAAAATAAATTGATGATGCAAATGCTCCACCGAAAACTATCCTCTGCTCTGCAGTTTTCAATCTTGCTTTTTAGCAAAAGACGAAATAATGGCATCATAAACAATTCGAAATTATTTACAACTTATTCTATCTATATATGTTTTAGTAATATACGTAACATGAAATAATTGTATTTAAAAACTACATGCATTGGATGCAAGATAGGTTTATTAATTTTTTAAAGATTGCAACTTTTTACAAATACTAATACTGTTTGTGTACACCTTCCATAATATCCCCAAGTTCTATTTCACATTTTATGTATAAATCTGATAAATATATTGCGTAACTAAACAGAAATGGTGTTAAATTATTTTCAGAATGAGTCTATTTGATATCACATAGTAAAGCTACACCGCGAATAGTCCAGTGCTCAGGTGGTCTGTTGCTTCTTAGCCAGACTGGTGTTATGAAATTTAGAAGTGTGCGTCCAGGTTTCTTGTAGACGGGACACTAAAATTAGAGGTCAATTAATATGTTTGGCAATTTAAAAAGTGAAGAAATGAAGCAAATATTTCTTCCTGAGATTTGAAAAGGATACATAAAAACAGTGTTCCATTTTAGCCGACTAAAAATGATTTTGACCAGCCAGCCGGCTAAATTGGCTGAAATGGCTAGTGGCCAAAAATCATGGGTTTTCAAATTTACCGCCAAATCAAGGATGATTTTCTCAGTTCACATAGCCCCATTTGACTATTTTTGGCCATTTTAGCCACTGGCTAAAAAGAATTTCAACCAGCCGGCCGGCCATTTTAGCCAGCCATTTTAACCAACCAGCCGGCCATCTTAGCCAGCCATTTTAACCAACCAGCCGGCCATCTTAGCCAGCCATTTTAACCAACCATCACTAGGTCATCGAACACTGCATAAAAACTAATTGGGGCTATTTAAATACTTAAAGAGTATCAATGTACCATTTATTTATTTATTGTGTAGCATTTTAACGAAAATTATGATTTACTTACCTCATAGAGTGCAGATTCTTTGGGTTTAATGTTGTCGGTGGCATAAATGTGCACGACGGGCATTAGTGCAAACAGAACTTTTGGGTTTGACTCCACTATTTTCACCTGATTTTTATCCCATCCAGCCCCTTCCAGATACAGGCCATATACATAGACTCCTTCTTGTGGAGCAGCATTTCCAAGTTCTTCTTTAGTTTGTTTTAAAACATCATTATGCAAAGCTACGCAGTCAAGTGCCCATCCTTTGTGGGCTCGGGTAACTTCCTGTCTCATCGCTGTTAAAAATCCTTGCGGGTTGAAAAATCCCGTCATCCAAAATGCATTAGGACGTCCTTTAGTGATCCATTTAGAAAATTGCATATTTCTTTCTAGAAGTTCAGTAAACCAGAATCCTAAAGTTGTGGATTGCCAAGAATATCTTCGCCATAAACCTGGAACTTTGGCATCATACATGCTGTCCAAAGAATCCCTCAAGCTCTACATTTAGCAAACATTATTTACAATAAAGTATATCTTTGTAATGGAGCTATGGAAAATGTGATTGACATGTTTTTATTTTTAAAATCCATATATAATATACTTACGTCATTCATGATGATAGTTCCGTCAATGGCTAACTTTAGATCAATTAATGTTGCACGCACAATTTTTAAGACTTTTTGCATCCGATCGATCTCCTGGCGCAGGAAAATGTTCATAGGAGTTAATCCTCCCATTTCAGTAATTCTAAAAATATATAATTTGAATCATAAATTATAATTCTATAATATGGCTCTAGTCTCTACGCTAAATAAATTAACCCACTGACCTTTCTTTGACCTTGTACGGGACATAATTAGGAGGTAATTTCTCCAAGAGTTCAGCAGCAAGTCGATATACTACGGCTTCTCGAGTTTCTCCCTCTCCCCCTCCAGAATCTTTCGGTTGAATACTCATAATTTCATCCAGCATATTCTTGGCAGTATTACTCTGGTACCTTTAGACGAACACGCATTTTAAAGATAGAAATTATATACAGTGAGGATTTGAGCATTGACAATGTATGGTGTCATTAAATGTCATACGTGATTCCTGCATTGCGATGTAGTCCATAAACTCCAGGATCCTCATTTGACGGAAGATCTTCAATGAATTTGACATAGTCGTCCAAAAGTTTGGCTTTAGGTATAAAGTAACCTTCGTTGAACTGAAAGCCATCTTGTAAGATTCCATCACTCAGCCACAATTTGCAAAATGTGAGCAAGAGCCTTTTGTCGTAGTCGTCAGTAACTCGGCCTCCATAGTGGACTTCTCCCACCATGTAGCGAACAGTGACCCAACTTACACCTTTTTTAGGATCCATTTCATCCAAGTGATTTTGGAAGAATTGAACAGAGGCTGCCCAATCAGCCCAGTTGAACTCATAAGGGATATTCCAGCCCAAAGCACCAAACTTTCGACGCTCTTGTACGACAGAATGCAGGAAAGATACAGCGTAAAGCATAGGTCTCCATTGATATGCGTTGGTGTAGTCCAATGTGTCGGGTGGTAAGGATGTGTAGGTTCTTTTGAGGCCTGCTTTGATTCCTTGTGGAGGATCGTTAGTGAACTTAATGCAAATCTGAAGAAGAGAAATGGGGAATTTCGGATGCACTTCTGTGGTGATCCAGCATCTGAAGGCTGAGTGTGGATTATCAGCGTCCAAAATGGTGTCGAGAAGTTCATTCATGAAATCTAGGCCTAAATGACAATTTTGCAAAAGAGCCCACCCACCTTCAGCCATGAATTGGGAGAGTAATGCCCGAGCGTGAATTTCTTGACCCTGTCCCATGGAAATGGCCTTAAAATTTATACGGAGTCTCTTAGCAAGAGATTCGATCTGAGACGTTGGATCTGATCCCATGCTTAAAAAGCAACACAATGGTGTCTTTTGTCGAGATTCATGGAACATGGACTCCAAGTTGAGTATTACTGCAGAAGCAAATCGTTTTCCCAGAGATTCGGCCACATATTTCTTGGCCTGATAAATGACTCGGTCAGGGCACCATGCGCGAATGAGGAGGAGACGTCTGAATGCGTCCAAAAGCGAGGTGTATCCGTCTGGGATATTTTCTTCTTCTGGAGACTCTTTTTCAAACCACATTCTCCAGAAACGGTCATTTTTCGTGACTTGGTTGAGAATGTTTTGGAACTGGGGAAGTTTAGATAGCTCCACTAAATTCAACCAGCTCATGTCCGTGATCCATGAAGAAGGTTTGGGCTGAACTGCATTTAGATCCAGAGCGGCACCTCCTTTGATAAATGTTAAGAACTCTTGGTGTTTCACATTTCCACGGTTCAGATCAATTTTTAGGGCTGTGAGGAGAGTGAACATGAATTTATGTTCTTCGTAAAGACCTCGACATGTGTATCGGAATGTTTCAAACGTAAGGTAGTCTGTGATGAAACCGATTCTCTTCTGTGTGTGAGGTGTCTTCTCGGATCTCGCCATTGAATTGTCAAACAATTCCAGAAACTGGTTGAGAGAAGTTTGATACATGCAATTCACCATCGTCATTTCACAAATTAAAAAGTACAGAATTGATCCTCGAGTTGCAATCGGTCTAAACTCTTCTCGGGCGATGTTAATTTTCTTTTCCGTCTCGGCTCCCACAAACAACTTTTCTTTGACGTCAATGGACGTTGTTTTCGTCGTATTCAATACTTCAACTAAACTCTCATCATCCAATAAACTCCCTTGAATACTGCTTAATTTGTAGAGCAAGTTGTCTTCAAGTTCTTGCATTTTTTTCCTATTAGCCGTCACACCTTCCATAAGAGCGATTCTCTCCGATTCCAACTCTTCTTTTTCGGTTTTGATTACTCTACCCAGTAGCTGGTCTTCTAATCCCCTCATCGTCACAGTGAAGTCTATAATAGACGTTCTAGCAGTTATCTCCGGTGTATAAACGGGATTTGGCAATTTTGTAGTTAGGAAAAGACGGAAGCCTTGACCAACTTCAACTTCCGTGTCCCCAAGTTTCACTTTCAACAAGGACCCTGCTTTTATGAAATTCTTTTCCAGCACATTGTCGAGCATTGGGTCCAGCTCTTCTTGAATATCTTCGATTAATAGCGGTTTCCCTTGGGATAAACATTCTTCCAGATGATTTCTGAAGTATTTGTGATTCTGAGTGGTAATTTTCATGTCATTTTCCCTCTCCAAACTTTTAATCCATGATTTTCCTTGAATTTGAGGGTCAATCATCAGTGGATAGCGAGAAGCTTTGGTCACAATAATCCCATTCTGTACTGATAAGTCATCATTGGGTAATCCATGCAAATTCCACTCACCAATCTGAAATTTTCAAAGAAATTACTCATACTTTAAATGCAATTAATTTGCTGAGTATGATAAATTTCGAGATGGTCTAATTTTTATACCGTATGGGATTCAACAAGCATATTGGCAACGCTGACTTCAGCCGATGTAGGAATGCGACGTTTCTTCAGTTCCATTTTCCAACTATTTAGCAATGTCTGTCGATATTCTTGATTAAAAGGTCCTGTATAGCTGAGAAATCCAGTCAAGAGTATTACATCACCAGTAAGTCGAATAATCTGAGATTTAAATCCTTTAGATTGCTCCGTCCATCGTTCTCTTTCTCCGCCCAAGCCATTAATAAGATCAGAAGCTAGGTTCATTTTTCGTTTACAACGATTAGCTTCATCTACGAGAACTTGTCGTTTTGTCATAGCAGAGTCGTAAATCTTCCGCACCTCTTGCAGACTCCCCTCTTTCTCTTGTAGTGTCACTTGAGCGTTTTCTAGTTTTTTGTTAGCTTTTGACAACTTCCCTTCAGACACAGCCAAATTCATTTTCAATGGCAATACTTCCTTATTGATCCCATAGTAGACGCATAGTGCTTTGGTCCAGGACAGTAACCCGGCGACATTGCCACATACTTTTAGCGCTTGATCTTTTGTATAATCCTCCATACAAGTAATTGGTTCCATTAACTCTAAGTGTTCTCCATTAATTGTGTCCAGAGGAAACTTTTGAAGCATTTCCAAGAAACGAATGTTGTTCAACAACTTCATGGCTTCTCCCCAAGACGGCTTCGGACATCTTTTCTCAGGATCAACTGTGTATATATCTAATTTTCTGTAGCATAGAAGAAGCACACAGTCCATAATTCGCTGAATTAGATGAGGTGGTTTTCCTATAAAATTTTTAAATATATTTAATATTAAACTAGACTAATTCATGTTTACTCTGGTAAAAGTGAAAGGAAAAGTGAAAGTTTCGTATACTGGGAAAGGTATGAAAATTTATTTATGTGAAGAAAATCACAGTGGACTCCTGATAAAAGAATAAATAGTTATTACTAACCAAGTTTACGGACAGTAGATATGTCTGCTGAGGTAATAACCTAAAATAAAGTATTAATATTAGTATCTGTTACTTATGACATTAAACGGATGTTTTACAACAGGAAATTGTAAAACCTTTAAAGATTCTTCAGCCTCAACAAGGGCAGGCTTAGCGGCAGCAAGTTGGGTTTCAGCTTTTGATTTCTCCGATGAAATGATTTTCACAAGCTCTTCTGCACTTTGTTTTACTACCATAACTTCATCTTTAACCTATAAAGGAAATCATGACAAGAATTAGGATTTTTTATTTTTATTTTTTTCTCCGTTTCTTATAATTTAACCTTTTGAGCAGCTTCAGCAACGACCGTCACTTCCGACAACACAGCCTCGGCTTCAGCAGAAGCAACTGACAAATTCTTTTCCATATACTCCAATTCTTTGCTCAAAACGGCAACTTGAGAGCCTGCATCTTGTAATTTCAATAACCCAGAGTCCATTCGTTTAGATAACATTTCAAAATGCTTTCGTCTGTCACGGTAAACACTTTTGTAGCCTCCAAGGAAAGATAAATAAGATTTAGGAGTGACGTAAGTTTGTCTTCGGAAGCGTTCGAAATACTCTATGCAAATTGCGGACACTTGATCATGAATACTTCCCATTAGTTCAATTACTTGCAACTTGGTTTCTCCAGGACATACAATGGGGAAAGGTGCAATGAAATGCCTAGACACGGCGATTAGGGCTTCTCTTGGCCAACGGAAAAACCAATCGATTGTGCAACCGGAAACTAACCCAGGGAATTTCAGAGATCGATTTCTAAATTTTTCTCCCACCTGTAATAGATTTTATAATATAATCCACAATTCATAGCAATTAACTTCAAAATGGTTTTACTGTCCGTACCGGCGAGAAACAAAGTACAACATGAAGATTTTTCCGGACTCTACTGATGAAGTACTCATAGAGATTATCCATAGTTGGTTGTCTCTTCGGATATTCTTTCTTCATTGGCATGATTAAATCGTTGCAAATTTCATCAATTTCTTCTCTCGGCAATAAATTGGCCACTTCGCCAGAACTCAAAATATTGTTAAAATATTCGAGGAATCCTTCCTCTTTGATATCGTTGTCAGTAAATATAAAAGAGACGCCATGTCCCTTTTGACCCGAAAGTTTGTAAAGGTGTTTTAAGTCTTCCATGAGATTATTTGCATTATATGCTCTGGTAAGGATTATCTGGAAAATGTCGTAGCCTCCAAGAAAGGAAGATAATTTTGTCAGAGATTGTTTTCCAGAGCCACCAACGCCAACCAACATTGCACATCCTCGATCTGTACGGATAATACGACTGATTCTTAAAATATGGATGACTGCATCTCGGAAGAACACCAAATCGATCTTTCCCCCTCGAACTAATTCGTTATATTGTTCTACGAACATTCCAAGACGTTCTTTCACAGCATCAAGGCTAATAGTACAAGAGATTATGTTACTGTTTCATCAAGTAAATTGGATTTTCTAATCTAGGCTTAACTTAACACATGATGAATTTAAAATGATGTGAAATATATTTACCTTATTACTGGTTCATAAACATTGGGGTAATCCGGAACATCATCATCATCGCCCATTCCAGCTTCAATCATATCTTCAGGATCTTTCATAAAACTGACGAACAAAGGTTCAGGGGGCAGAATCTGCTCATAGTCTTCGCCAAGTTCTTCGAATACAGTATTATGAATATGCTTGTCAAACCACTCTCCATCCTCCACTGTGATAAACCTAGAAAGAGTTTAAGAAAATATAGTTAATTGTACACTAATTTTTCTTTTCAAATATACATGACAGTTTAATTTACCTGTCAGAAATTACTCTGGCACATTCATGTTTCCACAGAGCCATAATAGTTCGGACATCATTACATTCTTGTCTTCTTACTCGTAGCATCCCCTCCCAAATTCGAGACAAATCGCGAAGATTGAAAATGTAATGAAATTTGGCTGGTGTCGGGAGCATTTTCACTTTCGTTCCCTGCCACAATATCCGGGTAAGTGGAACTATTAGTGGGATTAGTTGGACTACGTCCGCAGAAAATCTCTGGATACAGAAATATCCAGAACCAATCACTTGGAAAATTTTGTCCATAGATGAGTTGGAAGGCAAGGTACAGTTGAAAACACAGAACTGCCTTTTTAAACGATGTGGGATGTCATTCCTACCACCTCCAGGATCTATAGCAATAATCAAAAAGCGTGTTGTAAAACATGTACCTCACTCATCTCTATTAAATCATCATTTTCATAAGTATTCACGAATCATAGCTGCAGTGAACTGAATGTCCACGATGAAATTGAATTCTCCTGGCTTGTCCAATGAGTAGAATCCTCTCATTTCTATCAGTTGGCGCACGATTTCATTCGTAATTTGATCTCCCCACTCGTTAATCACAGGCATATTGATGTCATCAATGAAGACTGTCATCTTCCTTCCTCTCGGAGGTCCATATGTCGTTCCCATTCTTTTATCTACGTAACCTTCCATAATGCGCTGTAACAAGAGAGAAGAGCAATATGATAATTTTTATATGTGTATGTTATTAATATTATGAATGATATTTCATGTCAATGTACTTGGAACTGGTTTGGAGTTGTTGCCGAAGAAAAGTTGACAGTTTTGCTAATCTGCACATCAGGATTATAACTGGCCAGATATTTTTGAATCATCACAGTCTTGGCAGTTCCCTGTTCTCCGATAAGCAGTACTCCTTTTTCTTGTTTGCAAATTAGTTGAATTAAGTAGTTGGTACGAACATTATCTACGTTGGGAACTAAAATATCGGCGAAAAGAGGGACAGAGTCAGTTGGGTAAGTATACTCTTCAACATACTTAGACCAATGTTCCCACTGTCCGTTGACACTGACTGTGTATTCGAAAATAGTTTCATCAAGTTTAGCTTGAGGCCAATCCATACCACTTTCGTGTTTTAAAACAAAATCTTCCATTTTAGATCGGTCTTCAAGTTCTAATAGGGCTCCCACGCTCCACATTAATGAGAAAAGAAATAAACGCTCCAAATGATTATTAGAAAGCGATTTCATAGTCTCTTGTTTCCCCGTTGAAGTGGTTGATCCTGGAGTTGTCTCTTTAGACGGAATCAAGCCAACTAATAAATCCGTTGCTTGGCGTATGTAGACACACTCCATTAAATTCATTTTTGGAGAAACGTTAATTTTCAAGAATGTCATTAAATCCGAGAAAATTCTATTGAAAAGAATAGCAAAAACATCCGCTTCCTGTTTAGGTCTTTTCAGTAACCAACTTTGGCAGATAGGAAGCCATGGCAAAACAGATGCACTCATGAACACCATTCCTACTCGAGAGATCTAAAAAACGAAAAAGTAAAGAAACGTTTAGAACATAATTTATTGATCTCCAACCTTTTTTAGTTGGTACAATAAAAATTTACCGTAGCAGGGCTAGCATTGTCAACATTATCCGGTTCAAACACTAGTTTACAATTAGAAGCCATTACAATTCGGTCTCCGTTGGCCAAAGTCAAAGTTTTATTGTCATCAAGAACGGAATTTAAATTTTCGATCCAAATTGCGTCTACCGGACCTGTGGAGGAGTTTTCCCAAAAAATTAACAAATTGCCTCTTAAGGTTCTTAATTGTTCCACAAGCTTTACTTACCATCAAGAACTATCCACAGATTTTCAGTTTTCTTTACTTTCAAAGCCTTTCTCCACAGAGTGGAGAAAATTCCATCCGTCCAATCATTCGTAGCTACGTCCAATCGTCCAAACATCTGTGATGCCGTAATGGCCTTAGGATTCATTCGAACTTCTTTGTGGGGTATTCCCATTGCTGTTAAAGCTTTCATTAGAATAGTCATCATGGAAGTCTTTCCAGCACCTTAAAGAATTACGCAAGTTGTTTATTACCCTCAGTAATAATTCCGTATATAATACACTTTGTATGAAAAACTAACCTGTAGGTCCCAGTGTCATTAATCCGTGACGCACTAATGAAGTTTCATAAAACTGAAAATAAATTAAGTAAATCATTATTATGCTCATCAATCATGGCATTTCTTACCGCACGTAAATGATGAAGAAATCAATATATAAATAAATTAGATGAAGAACAAATGAGCCTACCTGAATAAGTTTTAAGTTCCATGCTGAGTAATTGATAAGTTTGGCTTTCTCCACTTCGTCTGCTATACAGTTGAGGAGTTGATCATGAGTGACACTGTCCAACGTAACTCCAGGGAACAAATCTTTAATCAGGGAAATGAATAAACCTTCGTCTTCATCCACAAGCTTGGACAAATTCATATCTCTCAAGACGGCCATAACTACAGTTTCTTCGGCATCACTGGGCCGAGATCTTTTCTGGAAACCTAAAGTTCTCAAGACGGACAGAATATTTCTCAGTCCGAAATCATAGTGAACTTGTTTACTCAACTGCTCTTCGCACAGCCGATACAGCATAAAAAATTTTCGGGCCAGAATTATATTATCGAGAAAACCGCAAGAAGCTAATTTTACTCGAATAATAATTTGCTTGTCTGGAACGATCATAGCAATACTGCGGAGTTATAAGTTAATGACATAGGTTAGGGCATGAAAAATAAAATAAACAAAAAAAGTGATATTTGATTTGAAAAAAACCTTCGGAATTGCACTTTTAGATTCTCAGGTAATTCCTGTAAAATAAATGTGATTCATTAGCGATAATCATTTGGTAGTCTTTCTGGGGTAGTTTGATAAGCTACAGTTACTAACTTGACGTCCAGCATATCCAGGATTCATAGTGATAATGAGACCCACTTCCTTGCTAATTTCGACAGTATCTCCATCACTAAAAACAAACGTTTCTTTTCCTTCTTTACGGGCGTGAAGAACTAAATGGATTTGCTGTGCGGCTACAGAAAGTACTGGCAATTCAATTCGATTAAATCTAAGTATAAAAACAAAATCTGTGTAGATGCAGAAAAACAGACGATATGCATGAGAAACTATATAAGCAGTTAAAAATACAATTCCCATACTCATCAAAACAGCCCCAACTTCCACTTTGAGCCAGACCCTTAAAGATTCTAAAAGGCAACACAAAGCAATTTATAATTTCAGATTTAAGGTAAATACTTTTGTGGTCACTTCGATAATTAATAAATTAATGATATTACCTGCCAAGTCCTCGGAAATCCATCTGGTCACTAAAAATGCATTATACATCATTAGAACATTTGCCCATTAAAAGTATTTATTAATTACTATATGAAGAAGATTGAAGAACTAACCTGCAATTGAACACTACGCAGTATTTCCCTGTTGACGAATTCCAAAATTGTTGAAAAGAGAGTTTAGCAAAATTTAGAAATACAAAATCGTGCATGAAAAATGACAATATGTAAAAAATAAATAACATACCTAACGCCTTAGCCATATCTTTAGAAGTCTCCGTTTTGCCTTTAAAAGAAAGGTTATTTAGCTATATAAATAGTAAATTTGAAAAGTTAGAAAGGTTAATTTTTATATCTTGCAAGTAACCTGTTCCTGCAGGTCCAGCCGGAGCCGCGCCTGTATAATAATTTTAATAAAATCAGTGAATTGATAAAGTCATAGTAAAATATATATTCTGTAATTTAACACTTTTCATACCCAAAGAATTTCCTACGGCTTGTGCGATAGTAATGTAGCATCTGTCGGTTAATGGGGTAATGACCTAAATCAGTTTAAAACATACAAGACAATTTAGTTTAATAAAATTGAAAGTAGTTAGCAAATCTTCAAAAGGAGGATTTTATAATTACCAATCGATCTGTACAGCCAAGAAATTCATTTTGATACTCAAATGTCACATTGGTGATCTTGACCTGAAAAGTTTAAAAGTTAATTTGTTTAACAGGTAATGATAGTTTTGTGAGAAAACCGAGATGTTATATTTACAAATGATGTAATTACAAATTACAATTGTCTTATCCTGTTCAAAATTGAAAAAGAATCTGGCTTGCTTTAGCCATTCAAAATCAGTCACAGATTTGATGTTTGATTTTAAAAGGTCTTCAAAAATGTCTCTCTGGTGGACGTGAATAGTAATTAACGTTTCGAATTTGATTCGTTCATATTTAGATAAGTCTTTTGTTGTTTGTTCGATTAGGGTGTTGAGAAGTTGAATAAATTTTTCGTTAGTGCTTCTCATGATTTTCCGGTCGCGTCTTGCCGTTGACAATGCATGTTCCGCATCTCTGGTCCATAGCATTTGAATACCCAGAAGACCCACTTGTGCTATGTATGTTGCGAGAAATTCCAACAACTCAAAATCAGTTGCACTTAAAGCGTAGGCAGCGTCTCGAATGATGTTATGTAGGGATTTTCTTTGTTCGTTAAGAAGACTCCCAAGCCTGAATTTTAAAAAAATGAATGTAAATCTAAAAATGTTGACGTATTTCATGGTTAGAACCAATAATGAATGTTTTAAAAGGTGACTACCAAGCTTCGACGTTTCCTTCAGCGACAACAACTTCGCCCAAAGGAATTCTTTCATTCTCTCTGGAAAGAACACCTAACATCTTGTTGTACTCCTTGGAATGGAAATCAAGATCGTTAATGTTCTCAAAGATGGAGAGCAAGTGAGGCTGAATGGTATGGGAATCCGACGCCTGTCCCAAAATTTCCAGCAGTACAGGATCAGAAACGAAAAAGAAACGAGGAAAGATTTTCCGTTTTGATTCTAAATAGCCACTGAGGGATTTTTGACAGAGTTCCAATTGTTCAAGTAAATGAGGTAAAAGTTGTCCCATTGTTTCATCACCCACACAGCAGGGAATGACCAAAGGATTTTCCCTGGCTCGATTCATAATCTTGACCCATGCCCTATCAATATTTTGAAATCTTTTAGCTTCCAAAGGCATTTGTCGGGCAATATCTCCTCCAACGAAAACAGCTTCGAGGTAAATCCATAAATTCTGAACAGCAAGCCAATTGTCCAAAATTTGTGACGTATTGCTAAAATCGGTGAGATGAGCTTGAATTTCTCTTCGGTATAAAGTACTGTATCGATTGTTCAAAAGGTAATTGAGAATCATGAGGGAATCTTCCAGTTGCGTCATGATCTCAGAAGTTTCTTGACCTTTTAGCAACATTTCACCTCGATTTTTGAAATGTGTGAAAGACAAACTAACTATGCTCCAGTCTAGTACAATCTGCTTCATTTTTGCTTCAATGTCTTTTTCTTTGACTGCTCCTACACAAATATCTTCAACTTCATCCTTGTATTTAAGTAAAGGAGCTTCCATGACGTGCTTCAAACTGAAATTCTCATTCTCTAAGTCAAATTTGTGTCCTGTAGCGTTTCCGATCATTTCCCAATGCCTGTCCTTCATAGATTTATTTGTCATCAGTTCTAACAGCGGACAAGTTTCGTTGAAGTCGTCGATTTTCTTTTTTAACTCTTGAAAAGCAGGCCAATCTTTCAGGGCTTTGGGCAATCTTCTGCAGCGTGTTTGAAATTCTTGCAACTCTGAGTTGATCTTGATGATGTCCAAATCGGACCACTTAATATCAAAATATCCATTCACCGAACGCATCACATCATTGTAGAGTCCATAGAGTTTTTGTAACAATGCTAGTTCTCGTTGAAGTCTGTTTAACTCTGGATATTCTTTTGGAGGTAATCCAAATAGTTTCTCTCCAGCATTGCACATAGAATAACGTTCAAACAATTCATCAAACTCGTCTTGGAATGTGACAAGACGGTCGGAAGCATCTTGAGCTGCTAGGCCTTCCACCATTGGCCCTCCTAGAGTGTACCTTTCAACGTACTTCTTCAAGTCGATCTGGAATTTGTTCACCGATTCTTGTAACTTCTTTTTGTTCACTTCCTGAACACTGCAAATTTTTTCTTGGATGTCTAGAGCCTATAAGTACAAAGAAAGCACAAGTAGTATTTACATCATTAACTGTTCACATAAGTAAGCAGAAAATTGTTTACCAACCTTCGTTTGCAATTTACTGAAGTTGTATCGAAGTGTATCCGCTCGATTACTTTCATCCTCCGGTACTTTGAACTTCTGAGCGTGCAGGAAAGAATAGCATTCTTCGATAGGAGTTAACATTCTTTCATGATTCACAAAATTTTGTCTTATCTTCTCCATAATTGTCATTACAAATCGAATATCATTCATGTCTTTAATTGGAGTCTGTAAGTCTTTGTTACATTCTTCGATAAACTTGGAGATTTCCAAAGCCTTTTGTTTATACTTGTCACTCATTTGACGACAAAGAGACGTCTTCCATTGTTGAACCTCCACCAAGAATCCCATTTTCATGTCAGCCGTTGTCACCTCCATTGGTCCAACTCGATGAGATGGAACAATATTTTCAATATCCTCTTCTAATTCTCTGTAACGCCGCATTATCGCTTCGATTTCGGTAATCACAGGCTCTTCGTCTACTACAGCCCGAAGGTCGTCATCACGAGTATCTTTCCACAAGTAGTTATATTGCATGTATTGCTGGATCAAATAGTGAATTTTGTTTTTGCATGACAAAACTGCTGTTTGCATCATTAGAACCATTTTACTTATGTCCTTGTAGTCCATTACTGGCTTGAAACAGTTCTTTAACTTCACATTGAGATTTTCCACTTGTATTGATGCTCTCACTAATTGTGAATTCAATGCAAACAAGCAATTTTGAAAACCAAATGGATACGTAATACAGAATTTAAAAATATAACAGACTTACCTAATTGTTCTTGAGCCTGTAAACGATTGTAAGCAGCTGGTTCAGTTTCTTTCATTTCTGTCAAAGGATCTCTATAGTAAGGGTCCGTTTGAGTGTTGTCGAAAGAAGAACGGCGGGTTTGACCCCAAATAACTACTCGTTTCAAAATTTCCACGACCATTGTAACACTTTTACTGAGAATTGCTTGCATTTCTTCCAAAGGAGGCTTGATTTGTATCGTTGGGATTACAACTTGTAGTCCTATGACAAACAGTGGGATTCGGTTGAAAACTTTCTCCACTTGGCGTTTCGATAACTGGGGTTCCTCTGTCCTTTTCCTCAGAATGTCCAGAGAAATTCTTGTTGTTTTTTGCAACGACTCGATGCATTTTTGACTACATTTAAACATAAACAGTTATTTTTGGCTTTTTCTTTACAGTATACATATGTACACACAATAAATAATTTTAGCAGTACCTGTAGAATCCAAAACAATGCCTTGCTTCTTCATCTGAAATAAAACAAGTTTTTCATTTTAATAAAAATTGAGACAAACCGTGAAAATAATGACCATATTTTTTGTAATTATACGCAAGTGAATGAGTTCCTCTTGCACAGATTGAGGAATTCCTGCAAGAATTGCAGCAGCTCCAGCTCCTTTCCGGCCTCCCTGATCTAAAATTAATATATGTATTATAATATGTAACTATTATACAATAATAATGATTCTATAACTAATTCTTTAATCAAAGTATTTTAAAATGCGATACATTGATTGCACTTTTATTATTATTCACATTACAAATATTTCCCTATACCTCTATTTAGTAGATTTGGATTCATCCAGCTAAAGAGAATTTCATCTGGTACACTAATGTCACATCCGGACAAAAGTGTATTGATTAGTTCAATTACAGCGGATTCACAAGATCTTGATTTGTACTCCAATTCTTTGGCCACGAGGATTCCATACTTTCGAATTCTGTCCATGTACTCCTGTACAGTCATTGGTCGGTCTTCTGGGAAATCAATCATCATCGTGTGTGAGATATCGAACAGGCATTGAGTGATGCGGACATTTATTATGTCCAGAATTTTTTCAACTACATGTTCCAGTTCTGTCAAATGAGCCGAAATGTATTGAAAATACTCATCAGTTTTGAAGGATGTCCAATTAATACTGGCTACACCAGGCATGAAAGACTTTTCTACTTTCTTCAGCAAAGGCCTTATAAGTACAAGCAGGTCAGCAGGAATTCTAGCTTTCGTAGCCAAAAACCGCTCCAAAAGACCCTTTACATTTTCATAGGTTGCAAATAGTTTGTCTTGCTTGTAGTACACAATCAATGCAACATCTGGGATTTCCAAGTCCATTTTTCGGAAAATTTCCGTCTCTTCAATAATTTGTCTAAAGAACGGGTCGAAATTCAGAACAAGTTCTTGTCGGATATTACCCCTCAAAGTTAGCACTGGAGCTTCCAATGCATCGTAAATAGAAGTCGATTGCTTAAGCCAAGCATCATGAAATAGAATCTCATAGAAAATTAGTTTCTTTGCAAGACTGTTGTAAAGTTTAATTGTTGGCTTCGCTTCGTCTCTTTCCAGGATTTTCGTTTTCTCTTCGAAATACTTCATGGGACGCTCCAAACGTCTGCCCATTTTTCACAATTGTAAACTCAAGCAAACCAACAAAAGGAAACGACAATGCGTTATTTGAGATAAGTAAAAAATATCGTACCTGTACAAATGTCTTGCCCACGCAATTTTCCCTGCAAACGGAGGAAAGCCTCTTGGTGCGGGAGTTTCATTTTTTTCTTGTTCGTAAATGCTCCTGAGCAACTGAATTTCATTATAGAAGAATTGGAAGAGGTACCATTGCTTTCCGTCAACATCCAAACATCTATTCCGTAAATTTTGAAATCGCTCAAGAAGCTTTAGACCATGCATAGCTGTTGAACAATTTTCAATCGATTTATCCATGAAGTTTTCCAGAGTTTTCTGAATATCGTCGATTGCGTTTCGAATTGTAACGTAATCAGTGTCAAAGTCTGGTTTTCGAAATTCTAACGGGTCATAAGTCTTCTTTAATATATTCTTTTGCAAATTTATAAGGCGAGCGGATATCAATTCTAGTCCATCTATACGTGACTTGTGAACAAATTCGTACATGTCGAAAATTTCCACTACTTCTATTATCTGATTGCGAAAAGATTGACAAAACCAAGATTAGTTTGTGAAATGGATATGATAACTTATAAATTAATAAAATTGTTAAAATTGTGAAAAACCTTTTTAAGGCGCTCGCAGAATTTGTCAAACCGGCCAAATATGTGATTGACAGAAAAGTTAAATCTTTTCCCTTCCGGATTACTTTCTAGTTCTTGTTTTGTGGTTTCGTAGCAGCCACGGTACGTTTCATACAGCTCAATACATTTCTAAGCGAAAGCAAGACAAAAATAAAGATAATTTCTCAGTCTCAGTTCTATTTTCACTGCTACATATTTCTTAAACAGTCACCTTTAATTTGTCTACCATAGTCCGTTTGTCCTGACTCCAAATTGTTTCCTTTCCATCTTTAGTTAGATACTGGCGACAAGCTGATACCATTTGATTGCTTATCTATATATTATTTGATGAAAAAATTGATAATATGCATCTTTAGCTAGAAAAGTAAATTAATGTTAACCATATGAGATAATTGCATCAAAATACCTTAACCATCAGAGCGGTGACTTTCTCACATGAATTATAATATCTTGAAGTTGTATGAATCGTCCTGATAGTGTACATCATACTGTTTATGTGTTCGATCATTCCAGGAGGATCGAATTGATACAGAGGTTGACAAAACTTCTCCAGAGCATACATATAGCGAACATTGTCTTTGGCCTCGTGAAAATCATCTGTCACCCTTAAATCTACATCTTTCCAACGCTGGGAACAATAAATCATATCCATTACATAATGTTTTGGATGCGCTTATTTCAAAGTGACCTAAATATTTTCATGAATCAAATAAATAAGACGACTTACTCGCAAAACTCTGGACTTGGAATGAGCTAAAACTTGAATAAAGTTGACAAAATTCCAATGCTGAACTTGCTGGATTATGTAACACATTTTCGCCATTAGATTCCTCCAATAAGCCAATTCGGCTAGCGGTCCCATTGTGTCGGTTTCTTTTCTCATTTGTTTGGACAAGGCTAAAACTCTCTCAATGTTTTTGCACCAAAGAATAACTGTGTGCTCCACCTTCGAGACGATATCCGGTTTTTTGGAAGCCTCCACTACATCTTCGGCAGTTTTCAAATAAGCTTCAAAAACTTCATCCATGTTAGATATTTCGCGGAGATCCAAACGGCTAGAAATATCCTTCTTTGAATCTTTAAAAAAATTTAAAATTTGATTAGTCTCTCTCGTAAACAATATGAAATTTGTCTTCCGGCTATCTACCTGATAGAAATTCTGCGTAGTGGTCGATAGATGTAAGAAACTTATGACGAACAGAACTGGCCATTTCCGGATCGGGAATCGACACCCAAGAATTGTTGGACTTGAGAGATTTAATATAAATTGTCTGAAGGGAATTGTACACAGTTTCCAAAACAATCCCAGGTTCATCTTGATTACGAATATCAAGCGTTCCAAAATAGGTTTCGGTTTGTATGTTTTTGATTCCAATTTTATTCTCATTGTTCAGCCTCATGAAGTACATGCAAGTCCCTTTCATTGGGACATCACTTCCATTAGTTACAAGAACTCGTTTCATTTTTTCTTTTTTAGCAGCTGCAGTTACTGCTGGTCTTCCGGACTCTGAAACAATGAGTTAGTTAAATGAAAATACAGAGATAGTTACACCATCAATATTTGAAATCAGCAACTATTTAGAATTTTACCAGGTCCAGGTTGATCTGCATCTTGGTAGGTAAATATTATGCACTTTGCTCCTTTTTTGTCAAAAAACGATTCAATCAGTTCAGTAAATAATGGCGAATCGATGATGAACTCTTCTACTTCTTTTGGCTTTAAATCGATATTTGTGGCAATAGTTTCTATAAGATAATGATGCTGAGCATCCAATTCAGCGCGTCTCGCCTCTCTATCTTGTTTAGCTTTGATGATCTTCTGCTTATTAATTTCCGCTTGCAGATGGGCGGCAATTGAATGCTTTCGTTTACTCTTCTCTTTAACAGTCTCAGACTCTTTGGGTGAAAGAGTAGTTGTTGAGTCCTTATCATGCTTAATCCCTTCTTCATCTTCATCACTACCCTGTTGAAATTAAAAATAATATTCATATATGTTACTTGCAAAAATCATAAGAAATTGCGCTCTAGATTGACAAGGCCAATTTTCACTATGCTAACCTGAGTTTTATCCGAAGTCTTTCTTTCTTTCTCTTGTTTTTCTTTATTTTTCGTATTCGAACCTCTCCTTTTCTTAATTGAGCTATCCTTTTGAGTAGGAGGAGCAACTACGTCCATCGCTTCCCCTTGGGGATCCTGCATTTCCTCTGTCGGAGGAGCATTCTCTGTGGCCGCAAGATCGACTTCAGCAACCGGTTCTGGATTTTCATCTTCGCCACCAGTCGCTGGAGGTGGTGTCTCTTCCTCATCTGACATTATTCACTAATGCAAAGCTGCGTTGATACTTTAACTCCTATTAAAATTAAAATTCTTTTCGTTTTCCAAAAATGCTGTCAAAAACCTATTGGTGTAAACTTCTGTGTTCAAAATGTGAAATTGCAACTGAAAATAAGGAATGTCATTACTTTTTTCCTTGTCAATAAAATTTTCCTTCCAACCCCACAATCCGACGCATAAAACGACAAGGCTATTTCCGGAGCGTGATAACTGTATAGAACTGTTAGATGCGGCAGGTGTAAAAGTAAAAGTCGGCAAGCTGCATTATTATTGCCAGTTGCCATGATATTTTTCAAATTTTTAATAATTGACTTGGATTTTTTGATTTTATGGCGAAGTAGCAAGGCTATTGAAGTAAAAAGTAAAATAGGTTTGATTTGGTAATAGACCGCGTGTCAAAGCGTGAGAAAGTGGTTTTCTCTAACAACGTCGTATTCCAATATACAACTTTCACTAAAGTGAAAAAGATTTTCTCTAAATGTTTCGATTTTGAAGTACTTTTATTTTTTTTTCATAGGAACTTTAAAAGCTATGGCGGAGGAGGATATTAAGAAACTTTTACCAACAAAACCAACGGAACCATTAGATTCGGACTGCTGTGGAACGGGATGCGCTCTATGTGTGTTTGACATTTACAAGGCACAGGTTCAAAGGTGGGAAAAGCAATGTGAAGATATCAATGGTGACAATTCCCTCCACGACCATGATCATGAGCTTTTAGATGTTCCAGTTATTATCACACCATTTGAATTTAAGTTATTCAAACTAGTCAACATAATTGTAGACACTAACGATTCCAAAATCTACTCTTTTAATTGTACAGATAGTGAAAATAGGGTTATTACTAATGCGGGAAAGTCATTTCCGGTTAAAATAGGCCAACACGTTGTATTGAAAATAGGCGACTTGTCCAGACAGTATACCGTTTTGAGAGTAAATGATGACACATTCGATGTTCTTATAAAAATATATTCAGATGGGAAACTTACCCCATTATTAGGTAAGACTGTTGTAGGTGACCTTATTGAATTCCGAGGACCCTTCGGTACTGAATTGCCTTATAAGCCGAATACTTATAGCAATATATTAATTCTAGCGGCAGGAACGGGGATAGCGCCTATGTTTAGGGTTATTGAAACCATTTTAAATAACGAAGAAGATGAAACTAGAATAAAGTTACTGTTTTCTTGTAAAAGAATCGAAGAGGTATTGCTCAAAAGTTACTTGAAAACATGGTCTGGTTTTTGGAATTTCCAAGTACAGTACTTTGTATCTTATAAAGAAAAATCCATTCCATACGGATGGAAAGTAGAGTTCAAAAGGATTTGCTACCAAACTGTAGAAAATGTAATCAAGAACAAACCGTTTTTGAATAATACTAATTTATTTCTTATTTGTGGTACTAAATCTTTCGAGAAAGACATTTTAAATTATTTACATCGTTTAGAAGTATCGGACGAATTTATACGAGTATTCTGAACAGCGTCACCAATTACTTTGTTGTAATGTTGTTATCTTGATTTCCTAAAATAAAATATTGAAATCAATTTAGCAATTAAAGCCAAAATTACTCAATATTCAGTCAAAATCAGTCAGTTAAAGTCAATAATCGTCTTCATTAAATCATGTATGAGGAAATCCGTTATCCTACCGCATCACAAACAGGACAGTCAACACAACGGCGTAATCCTGCCTTTTTTGAACACTCATTGAGAAAAAGTTCATACAAGCATGATGCATGAAATGCCGATCCGCAATCACAAGTCGTATCTGGAATTTCATCTTCAAGATTATAAACGTAACATATTGTACACGTTACTTCGTCTGCATTTCCATCTGCCCCTAAAACCATATCCTCTTTTGGAATAAAGTCGCAACACAAAATAGATTGTAAATTCTCGATTACAGAGAAATTGTCACTCCAGTTCTTAAAATAAAAACAAAGAACACCTTTGTAATCTCATAGTGTGCATGATTTTCTCAAATTGTAGCAAACGGGAAAAGTTTTACTAGTAGGCTTACAACATAATTTTTATCGACTAAGTTTGTAAATTCTTCCATGTCCGGTCCGGAAAACACGAATTCTGGCATGCCTCTAGGCTTTAATGGATTTAAAACAATATGCAGTATATTTTTTTCATTAATTAATATTCTTCTGTGTGTATGGCTTAAATTGGGTTGTTGAGGATCGATAACTCGAACTTTTTCGTCAATATCTTCCATTTCCGCCCAAAAATGTATGTATTGCTCAACCATCGTTGTAAAATGAGTATAAGCATCATTGATTCTCTGAAAAAATTGCAATAAACCCAAGACTTACATATAAGTTGTACTAATGTACTTACCACGGGTACTTCAGAATTATCGTAAGCTATTTTGATTACCGTACCAAAGGCCATATAATTGTATCCGTACTGGTGGAAGGTAATTCATCTACAACTTTAACATTGCTATGTGGGTACCGACTGGATAACATAAACTTAAGAATGTGCTTTCTTCCTGTAGAGTCAAAATGTTTGGTATGTACTTCACGGAAATCAGCAGCAACGTGTTCAATCTACATAGAATTTTTTTCCAATTTGAATCTACCCTATGGTATTCGGACAATTCATCAAAAACATTTTCGTAAAAATGACAAGCATTTTTATAAACACACATAATATGCATTTTCGTAAACCGACAAATGAATTTTTGTGTAAGTGACAAGTACTATAATAAAAAGCCAAGGTAATTATTATGCCAAACTTACATTCTGCAGACCAATCAACTCTAGTTCAGATAAAAGGTTTGTGTAAAAGAGGGAATCGAAAGCTGCTTTTGGTTCATCTTTACTTTCTTCTATCTCCATATCCAACTGAAATGCAAAATACGGATTAGCACAAGTTAAAGAATATTTACAACTGACTCATTTATCTTTACTGATTATCTCGTACAATGATTTGAAGCTTCTTCAGCAGGTCACAAACAGATCCTTTGCAATCCAATGCCTACTTAAAACATCATTCTGAATTTTAATTCCATTACGCTTAGACCATATTGTAAAACATGAGTTATACCCAAGTAAACTGTACTTTTGCAGGCCATTTATATACGCATTACTAAATCTCACCGTTTGAATATCACTTGATTTTGCAGCAAATAATAACTGTGAATCTTCATCCCCTTTTATAGAAGCACCATCGGAGAAGGGGAAATTAGGAACTTCCATAGCCACACGAATCAGAACTCCCTTTTTCCCAGATATAATGATTTTTAAGATTGAAAGAGTGTCCAAACGGTATATTATTACTTATGGAATGTACCTATGTATATAAAGTACAAACAAAATACTGCAAAACAAAAATTCAAATGTAAACCTGATATACCTTAACCACAAGAAATCCAGACCAATATTTGCAGTTTTTCCATGATGCCATTAAAGGAAAGTTCTGCATAATCTGCATAGTAATGTGTCCTTCATCCAAAACATCGCTCATTTTGCAAATTCTATTATAGAAGTCCAAAAAGTCCAAAACCAGAAAAAAATTACTTATTATACACTTTTGAAGCAACAATGTTGCTGTTTTTACTCTGATTCTTTTGAACAAAAAAATTACCGCTACTGCCAAGGACAGCTATGATTCTTTATTGTCGAACAGTACACAAAATATTATGCAAAATTTAATCGTTGCATCGATAAAGAATAGCCAATTTTGATGTAAATACCTGTAGCTTTATTTAATGACCACACTAAAAGGCCCCTTATAACGCTTGCCTGTACCTGTATAGTTAGAATGCGTTTCCAATTTTTTGGGCTCATTTCAAAAGACATCATTTGGTCTTCAAGCATCGGTTCCTGAAATTTGTACCGAGGGAATGTAATGTAGGAATTATTTTTTTTTGAAATATCAAACATTAAAAGCCGTCCCGAGTTGTGTGTATTGTGTATGTATTATGTATGGGATATAGAAAACAGCAATTGATTGCTGGTTAGATGACGTGATCAAGCAAGACCATAAAAATAAGTTCGTGTACCTCCAAAGTTCCTGTAGTATTAGCTACATGAACTATAGCTACAGCAACTTTGGTGTACCTCAAATGAGACTGAGACCGGTCGGTCGTCGTCCGAATTATAATCATTATTATAGAGCAGACAGTTTATCTCATGTGTCAATATTCATGAACTGCCAGCCACATTGTTTAAAAGGAGTTGCTTTGGTCGTAAATGATTCTGCTGTGTATTTTATGAGAAAGTTAGTTGTTTATTTATATGCAGATATGATACGATGGAGGAACATGAAAAGAAGAAAAGAATGACACGGGCGTAAACATGAGTTTCGGGGAGGAAGAGCAAGCAATAGAGAATTAGAACGGATGGAATGACAAACCATAATATACAGAACGTTCGTACTTCACAGAGAAGTTGGCAAATGCAAGTATCAATACAATAATAATACTACCCATTGCTAATGTGCTGCGAAAATAATAACATTCTATATGGCAGTGTGGAGTCTGGAGCATCGTTGCTCCGAGTGGTGAGTTGATTCATGGGGGAATAGTAATTTTAATATGTTTTTATTCCAGAAGTATAATAGTAGTGTAATACAGTGGAGGGGGACTATATAAGAGAGTGTGCTCCCTGTATGTAAATTGACAATGAGTCTTAGTGAAAGTACTAACCATACAATTTCGACATCACACCATTAGAAAGTTGATGAGAGAGCTGACGAACATATCCGAACTGAAAGGAACCGATGATGTTTTTCGTCCAATGCCCTGTCCCCTTGTCGGACCTCGTCTATGTGACAAGGTGGTTAGCCGAGTTTTTGGCATTTCTACTTTACATTGCATATTATTAGCTTTATGCAGGATGGAGTGTTTAGGTGGGTAGTGGTTGGTACGTCATCGGTATGGCTATAATATAAAAGTTGGTAGCAGACTTCTGGATAAGCTGGATCAATGGATTCTCCTTGGAGATTCTGTGTGTTGGTTTATCGCAATACTTTCTCCAGTAAGTCCAATCAAGTGAGGTAAACTAACAATAAGGCGATTCTTCAATAGCCATAAAGTAGTCGAGGAATCGCCTACGCTCCGAATACCCACCAGTAGTCATCCGAAGTACTAGTATATATAGTAGTATGTTTTGTACAACGAAATATTATGCTGAGCTTTTTCTATTAGTTCTAACAGTCAGTACAAGAGTGTCGGAATTGAATGGTAGTTGGTATGGATGGAATGTGTGTCTTGGGAATAGTCAAGTAGTTGGAATGGAGTTGGAGTGTGTTAAAGCTTAAGGTGAAACAGAACAAACGGCTATCGTTATGTACTCCCAACATTATGTACTTCAGTTCTATTACACCTAGTTTTTTTCTGCACTTCAGCTATTTGTGTAGAACAACCTGCGCCACTAGGTTCCATCCATCAATATTGGCTCTTTGTTAAGTAAGTGCATTCATGGAGGATAGAAAATACAAACGATATGTATTCCTAGTTTGTAGTAACGAATAAAATACACATTCGTGTCAAGAAAAGAAATCAAGGCAAAGCAACTACACAAAGACGAGGTGTGCAAGTGCAATAATACACAGTCATTAATTTGCAAGAATGTTTGACAAAGATGGAGAATCGGTATAAATAGTAAGGAAATACTAAGAAGCGATATACAATTTATACTATGTATCTGTGCGTGTTACATAGTATTTTGCAATTATTGTAGTACATAAGTAGTGCAATGGTTTCAGTTACAGCAATAAGTGGGTCTCTGCGAATCAAGTGAAAGCAGTCGCTATGTGAAAGCGAAGAGAAGAAAATCTTTGCGAATTCTCTCATGCTTAGATTCTTACCTTGGTTATTCTTAGTTGTACAACATTTCTCCTGATATATACCTACGAAACAGAAAATTATGGTTTGTTTGCCTTGGCACATTTTCTGAGATCAAAGATAAATACGATACCGGTGTGGTTCTGTTGATTTCGTTTTTGTAATGTAGGTAAGCTGTGTCGTTTCGTGTCTGGTGAAAATCCATTTGAGTGAAAGGGAAACCGGAAACCAGAAAGTTTGCCTTGCTTATTTATTTTTGTGTGCAAAAACTTGTGATTTTCTGCGATAAGTTTCTGGCTAAGTGCTACTGTTTTTTAATAACGTGAATAAGTACTGGCGAGTACCCGTACCAAGTTGTGCGCAAAACTTTCGGATGTTTGAATCATGGGCTGTGGGGCGTCAAAAAATGATGTTATAAATTCAGGCAAGGGAAATGAGCCCACGAGTAAAAGTAAACCTACAATGAACGGTAATTCAGAGCACGGCCCTGAAGACGAGAACGTAAATTCGAAGGATTCCATGAACTCCTCTGTCGTTTCTGAAGGCAGTACGATTCCAGCCTCCGAGATGTATCAAAATGGAAATAGTAGTGGCAATGGTAGTGGTCCTCTAAGAGCTCCGAAATTTTTACCCCCTTTAAAACCTCCACGTTCATCTAAAGTTGGCTTCATTGATCAGAATACTAATGAATCTGGCGAAGTTGACTTAAATCGTCCGACTGGTAAATACTAATATTAAATTAGCACCAATTTCATGAACAGTCTCTGCAAAATCTATTAAATCTTAATATCCTATACTTCTTTCTAACAATATATAATTCTAATACATCCTAGAAATGCCTATCGCTTTTGAAGTGCCTGCTGACGACGACGGTTCCCTCATAAAGAAACATCCTCCGAGAAGACTGCGACAATTGGAGGAACGACCTCCGGAGCTAGTTAATTTGACACAAGAATCTTTAGAGGAAAAAGTCCAATTGGCTAATCAAAGGAGATCACAAGTAATTTTAAACCTGTTTACTAGATTCGTAATTAATCCTAGTTTATCATACCCCGTTGGGTATATACATTTTTAACAAAGCGTGTGGGTACATCAATAAGAAGATCAGGTTGGTGTGAATTATAATAATTCATAAAGGTCGAAAGTTTGTTCCACTCTAGTGATAAAATAAGCTTTAAGGGCACACATTAACATTGCAATAATATCTTTCCACCTGCCACATTCATAAATATTATCAAAGCGGAATAAAAGCTTGTTTTCTAGATACTTTCCTTTTATGTATGTTTGCATTACTTATACGTGATACCTTAATGTACTGTTGCTATCTGTGTGTGGTGACGTCTCTAGCATGTAGGTACATTTGTACATTTAGTAATTGTAAAAGAATCAATAGAATTTCGTATTTTGTCCATGCATTAACTTTCTCTTAATTTGATTAGGTCTTAAGTCAACGAGTTGCAAGCGCAAGGCAAAAGTCCGCAAGAACGACGAGGATGAAAAAGCCTCTGTTTGATTCCGGCCAATTTCCGGTACGTAGCTAAATAAACGTTACTTTGTAGTGATACATTTGGTACATGGAAATGGGGACATAACAATGAAAAGCCAAATTAAATTACACTGAGAAGACATGAAATGTGGTTTGGTCTGGTTTTCTAGACTGAATACGGCGGTGAAATCGAGACTGGAGAAAAGGAAGAACAAGGGGCAAATGAGTTCATGTAAAATGATACTTACGATATGGTCTTCTGATAAATATTACATTCAATTCACGTACCTATTCAATTAGTACATCGTAAGGTTCTTTTCTACCTCGATACTTTCGTCTTTTCCTTTACTCTACAAGTTCAATTGAAAGTCAATTTTAAGATTACATTCCCTCTCGAGTGCCAGATAGTGATAATGCAAAAGGGCAACATTTACAATGCGACAATTTTAAACCTTGCTATCAGAAATTGCCACTCCCATTCCAGCTGCATGCAAAGTTGAAAAAGAAAGCCAACAAAGTAGTTTATTTAATTACACACAACCCAACGAAGTTCCCTGGTAAAAAGGCTACATTTATCTACCATAATAACTAACTAACGCTTTCTATTTGTTACACCAACGCGATTCAGTATTAAGAGCTATTTTCCCTACTTTCTCGTGGAAATTCTCACCCGTAAATTATCAGGTATTCCTAGTATTTACTTGGTCGTGTTTTAGTAACTTACTCAGACAACATAAATCATTATATGCATTATACCATCAAATGTTTATCCATAGGAAATAATTAATTACGATAGCTTCCCCATTTCTATTAATACACCTAAGTGCTAAGTGGGTTTACGTAATATTCTCTGTTTAAGTTTAATTGGCCACATTTGTAAAAGTCTCATCCATTAATATAATTAAAATTCAAGTAGAGAAGTCAGATTATTACTCTGTATCAACGTGCTTTGTAAAGTAAAACAGTTTCTCTCGCATTTGTAAAGGTATACGTTAGTACCTGATGGAATCATTTTTCTGTATCGCAGCTTTCCGCAAAAATATTCAGCTTTCTATTTCGTATCGTGTCTAATTTGACATAAAATAAATTTTATTGTTATTATTGGTATCATAAGCAGCTTTATATTTGTATAAGTACGTATAAGAATCCCTTAGTATTTTATGGATTGTACAGTATCAATATGCGTTGTTTATCTGTGTGTATACTACTATACAACTGTTACTCTGAAATCAGAACACAACTGCAGTTCTGACATTAGTGGTAAATTATCGGTTGACAGCACTATATTTTATTACACGACATTTTCTCGTTTGATATCTCCAACTCCAAATCGATAGATTTATTTTCCACTAGATTACATGCTCTTTAGGAAAACATGTTTTTGTTTAGTGTTTTGAATCATTCACAAAGTCAAAGTAGAAAAACAAACATTTTGATTTGGTGTACAAACATAACTACACTGCTGATTTATGTCATTATACAGTATTTCCAATTTCCAATCATCTTTCTGTATTTGCAGTTTTATGTATGTAACGTGAAACTGTAAAACGATAAAACTATGAGCCCAGAAAGATATACAGTAGATATAGATGCGTTCCAGTAATGGGGAAACTATTTGTTTTGATTCAAATAATTGACCAGACATTGGAAAATTGAATTTATTCACATAACCGAAATCGTTATCTAATCTAACGATCGATTTCATTAGTAGGTTACATCACACTACGTTTATTTGCAGGTATCGATTCTGTAAATTCTACAAAAATGAAAACAACGCATTTGGAAGATTGGAAGTAAATAGAAAAGAAGGTTAAGTATACAATGTATTTACTCATAGTACTATTTCTGAATTTTTAGATTTTCCTGAATAGTAATACGTATTAGTATGAAATCCTTCGTAGGAATTGTGTTTTCCATTTCCAGGGCTGCCCTAAATGCTAATGCATTGATTGTTGCAATACCGGATGAGTGTAGTAAATATTTATGTACATCATTGATTCATTGATCCGTCGTCGGTTTTGTAGGTAATTATATATTTTCACTGAATTAACGAGTATCGATGTAACTTATAGGCTTGTATTGTACTATGCATTCTCTTTGTGTAACCTTTAATGTCTACAATGTATTCTTGTTTGAAAATTCTGACGTGGGGTTGAATAAAAAGGGTATCAATTTTTAAATTACACTTCGGCAGTAGTTTAGTATCTACCTAGCAGTTAATTGACACAGCATGTCGTATAGGTGCATAAAGTATGCAGCTCTTCTGAGAATCAATGAGAAACAAAAGTTTCATTTTGGCGAAGGGTAAAGCGAGCAAAGTGACGATATTGAATTTATTGTTCTTAAGGGTGAGGCAATACTTGTTTGTTATTTGATGACATGAGAATTCCACTAACTGCTAACTAATAAGTATAGGTAACCTATAAGTAATCAAAACAACACAACTAGATATAAAGTATATTATAGGGAAATAAATATCTAAATCACTAGGCAGTTAAAGTACTTCTACTAAGTAGTATAGAATTGTGACAATCATGGCATATTAACTAACTACGCACTAACAAGTAAATAATATGTAACAGATTAGGTACACATAGGTAAATAGCAAATATTAATAATGAAGTTACAGAGTTACAGGTTTAGTTAATACAGATACATCTCTCAGTTCACGACCACAGCTTTATTGTTGGAAATCTTGGTCTTCTGCTCTTGTCTTATGCTAAATGCTCTTTACACATATCACTTCACTATAAAACCATTCAATCATATACAATCCTTCAAGATCTACACTTGTACACTACCTACACGCTACACAGCACTAACAATTCATTCACTACACTAACACACTCATTAACATTAAGTATTATGTAATTAAATTATCATGACATGACATGTAACACTAATAACACCATCATTTTACGCGAATAACTCTGTGTCTGTTCAATGTTGTTTCAATCACTTAATTATTAGTTTAAGTGAGAATCGAAGCGAATGGGTTCTTTCCATTTCGAGGTCCATTCGATATTCTCACTGGTCTCTTTGATGTCGTCGTTTCTGAAGATTTATTTGCACCGAGACAATCCAGCCATTCATTCTGGGTTATTTTCTTGTCTTGATTAACATCACAATGTCGTGGCAATTTCTTTCCACATCTTTTCAGCTTTTTATCCGCTGACGTTTCATTGCGCAGAGTTTTCCATTCTTTTCTGTCCAAAAGCTGAAATGATTTCATAATTTTAGTATTCCATTACACTATCATATACTTGAAATATAATGTTCTATGGATATTTCTATGCTTACCCCATTATGATTTTCATCCAGCTGTTCAAAATACCAACGCGCTGCTTGCTCTTCTTTTGTCCCATTGCGACTATCTCCTTGCAGTCTAAAAATGATAGAAGAAATCATCAAAAAATTATAAACATATATATCAATCTAAAAATCTATTATAATGTTAGTAAAAAGGTTACCTTATAGTATCTCTACTTGATGCCATCCTCTTGGTTAAGATGTCTATCAAATCAGTCAAAAACTTTTGCTTTTTAGGTCCGACACAACCTGCCATAAAGGTAATCGGTCAAACTTTCACCTATTTTATAATGCAGTAGTTTCCCTTTCCATTAACCTTTACTTCCCATTATGCGAAGTTCAATGATGGCTAATGTATTGTGTTGTAAATGACTTCTGTCTCAATTTAAGTACTTATAAACTGACTTTTATTCTGTAATGAAATGGATTGAACTGTACCTCTCATAGGTTTACTCTTTTTGTCACAGTCGGGTGTAGCGTTGAAAACAACAGTTGAAATTTTTACTCCAGTTTCTTCTTCGACGCACCAGCAGTAGGCTTTACCTGCTTACGGAGAATCATAATATTTTATTTATACTTCTGACAATCGGAACTCATTTTCAATTTGCCATTAGCAGCAAACCAATAGTATTCACAAATTCATCTGGACATTACAGGCATCTCCAAATTATTAATTGAAGGCATAGTAGTTAACTCACCTTGGGCACATTGTATTTTCTTATAAGAGCCCGTCGGGTTACATTCCGGGACAATAATTGACTCATTTTGTTTTTGACTGGCAAGAGCTGACTGTCTATCTGTCAGGCAGTTGGACACTTCAACAGTTTCTGATCCTTTCGGACTTAACGGTTGTGCGTGGTCTGATCCTCCTGTAGATAGGGAGCCAGCTACATTAGACAATAAGAGGGTAGAAAAGCATGCTATTATTGTCTCATTTGAAAATCTTCAAATGGTCGATTAAAATATTAATATTCCCGAAAACCCAAAGGAGAGTAAAGTAAAGTCTGTCTATAGCCTAGAAAATTGCCATCAAATCATTAGAAAAGTATAAAATAGTGCTGTGGACTACTTGCTACTACTTGTAAGTATAAATGCCACTTCTAAAGTACCAAAAGGTATTTGGGGGTGACGTAAGCAAATCAAGCCAAAGCAACCCATCACTTCAGTTAGTTAATTAGACAGAAACATAGCGTGATAAATACTATATACAATAAACAAATTAGATTTTAGTAAATTCTACAGTCAAATTAGTGCAAGTGGATCAGTATGTCCCATAGCCGGATAATAGTTGTGTAGTAAAATCAAGCTTGAAAATAAGACAGAAAAAAATTAAGAACACAAAGACCTATAAAAGGACTTACAAAGTAATATTTTACCATCGATTTATCTGAATCGAATACTTAATACGATATTAATGACATTTCTTTGCCGCATGCTTGCTTTCTATCTTTCCATGTACATAATTAACTCAGCCATATAATTTATGTTCTTTAATCATTTAAATCCTAAAACGTGCTCTTTAGAAAAATCGTTTCTTTATTACAGTCGTTCATGTTGACATTTAAAACTTTCGCATTACTTTATAGAGTTGCATTTACTTTTGAATATTTCATAAGGATATACATATTCACGTGTTTGAAAGACAAAATGGCTTGTTTAACTTTAGGAAAATACTTTCGGTACTTTTGCATAAGGTATGTACATAAATTGACTTTTATAGAACAATAAACTGCAAGAGAGAGAAGAACGTTGAATAAGAAAAAAGAGATTGATATAAGACATGAGAAGAGATATAGAAGCAATTGGCAATGGCGTGTGATGTGACTGAATTACCTGGTCTGAGGAGTTGGGAAGGATGCATACCTCTGGACGAGCCTGAATCCACCAAGGAATTGAATGTATCAAACGGCACTAAAAAGTGCAAAGAAGCTATTGCATTCGCAAATGTATGTTGTAAGTAAGATAAAAATAGGATACAAACAAACAAATAAATTAACAAAACTATCGTCTATAATTAATACAATCAAAAGGAGGTGCATTGTTAAGATTTGGTCTGTGTTGCTCTAAGAGTATTTGCAACCAATCTACTAGATAACTATAAAGTGGTGTAACGTGAGAAATTGCTGTGCTAGTGCAAATCAGCCAAGTGCACACACTACATGCAGTGGTGATACTACATAATTATTTACTGCGTTAGTGACATTTGGATAGAGATACGTCTTCTTCAATTATGAGCAGGAACGACAATAATTTTTGTAAACTCAATAATTATTAAATTACTTAGCATATGTAAATTTAGATTTGCTATTAAATTCTTTGGTCTTGACTAATCTAATTAAGGCTCTTTGCTCTTTAGAGGAAATTAAGAAATGATTTAATGATTGAAAAATTCTACCTGGATCAGGTAATTTAGAAAGAAATTGGATTTCGTGATACTTTAATTCACTATTATGGACTTAAGAGCTGTATTGTTAAATCTTTGAATCAGAAATTTGTCTATCAGATACCTATCATAAAAGTATTGTGGGTATTCTAAGACTATCAAATTATCATCTAGAAAAATTTAGTATAGAATGTCATCAGATAAAGGGGGAAAACTTACGATTGTCAATAGTGGATGTTCTAAGGCACTCCAGCCATTCCTTTCTAGTAATTTTCTTATCATTTTTAGCGCAAAATGTAATGAAAGTTTTGGCACACTGCCTAGGTTGAATTTGCTGCTTGACCAAGTTTTTCAAAATACTTGTTTCGTTTCTTTGCAAAATGCTGTCTTTGTTGCGATCCAAATGATCAAATTTCCATGATAAAACAGTATCATCAGTAATTGAATCTAAATCTGCAAATCCAGAAATGATAGGTAGGTATATGATGTACCATTATGAGTAAGCATTATAATGCTAAAATATTTTATTACGATTTACAAAAATTTGTGATGGAAAAAATGTTCGCATAAAAAAATTTGATAATAAATTCATTAGAATTTGAAAAATAGATAAGAATGAGTGTGAAATAAATACCACTATTTGAAAGAGATGAAGATATAGACCTATGTCGATTATATTCGGAGCGGAAGGTCTTGATTAGTGCTACATTGAAACGGGATCTGTCTGGGTGATTACAAACTGAAAGAAAAGACATGAAATTAGTCATCAGTTTTTCGGGAATTGAAATTTTTAGAAATTACATTTTCTATTTTTCTTTGCTTGAGAAGAGCGTCTTTTGGTGGCGGACTTGGCTCTTCTGTGATACTTAGCACAATTAGGTTTGCTGGTGGTTGTTCCAGTGGACAATACGGAGCTACCAGAAATAGGCCGTCCACTTTCGGTGACACACCAGCAAGACCTTGTGGACGGATGACATTGAACAGAAGCATAAGAGCCGTCTTTGCGGCATATGGGAATGTACTCTGTAGAGCGTGTGAGCTTAGCAATACGACGACGTTCTTCTCTCTCCAAGGCACAATTCGTAGGCCTCTCCTCCTCCTCCTGCGACAAGCAGTCTGGACAGTCTGAACTCGAGGAACTCTGCAAGAAACAAAACAACAATAGGCACATATAATAAATACGATTTTCAATTTCAACGGTTTATATCCCTATAGGATGTAAAATGTACATTCATAAACATTCTCGAATATAAAGGACTTTCATGGTTAGCTTTCATTTCTTTTGGTAATAAATGGGAAGACCCCATCAGGTGCGTTTTTGTTACACACCTTAGAGTGGGTAACTCCATAGAGCTATAATAACTACATTTCCTCCTATATACTAGATACACTATTCGGCATAAAAAACTATTTCCCACTTTGTATTTGTAATTTAAGCCCGTGTAAGAGGAGAGACTACGAGACGTGCTTGGATAATGCCGTGCCACGTTCATTTCCTTTTAAGAATACCAATTGAAGAAACATAATAAGGAGCACAATGCAATTTAAAATTCAATGGATACCTTACCTACTTAGAAAAAGGGAGAAAACATGTGCAACTGGGTGTGAATAGAATACACAATAATAACTACTTGTTCGTTTGGACAGAGATAGTCTTATAATACATTTTTAATAGGGAAACTGACAAAAACGACGTTTTCACACAGAAAACCTAAAATTCTTGAAGAATAACTAGATAATAACACCCTAAATAACTCCAGAGGACCAAGGTTCACATTTTCTTGACATAAGAAGGAATTTTCTATTTATTGGAATTTTCACCTCTAAGTTAATACCCGGATTAAATCTAAAATTGATTCAGTTAACGTTTACTATAGTCCAGGTGTGTTTAATTGGTGTATTCTTTGATCTCCTAACTGTAAATACACTATCCAAATTAAACTAGAGTCATAGTTGACGCATTTGAATTGACAAGGAATCTAAAGTGATGGATCTAACGTGTAGTAAATAGTTTTAGGATACTGAATCATAGTTGGAAGGATGCTCCAGGCTAGTAATGTAATTACGGTGATGTTTCTCCCATAAATAAGCTACCCCAATATATTTAACGTTACAAAGTGAAGGCACAGGGATAGATTGGATGCTACACAACACCGCACTAAATAATATTAGGCATGACGATATGGACGGAGTAAAATATTAGTAATGTTGCGTTTGCCTTGAGTAACCAACATACTCAGGTGTTAATTTCACAAGGGAGAGCTGGGCCCACGTGTGCATGGCTCTTGTAGAGAACCAGCGTGGAGTATTCATCACCGCAGCATGAGACCTTAACCTATACACTTCCTATTCTCCCATTTTATTTAGTTTCAGCAGACAAAGAACATAAGTCAAGCGACTGCACCAGCCCATATGAGGTTAAATGCTATTCCACTATCTCTACTATCTCTATGAAAGTAATATCTTAGAAAAAAATTACAATTATCATCCCATATCATCGCTATTATTTTTACAATGTAACACAATACTGACAATTGCAGCAAAACTAGGATATAAACAATGTCTTGATGCAAATAAAAATACAATGCATGATGCACAGTCGTCATAATAGTGTCCTTATGCATTGCATTGCACATCTGGACAACTTTTTCTACATTTACATAAGTACAGACAGGTGACTTTTCTCTTTGTGATAAATATACACACATACACGTAGACAGGGAGAGAAAGGGACGAGCATTTGGTACTTATCTCCACTTCAGATCTCATATTTCAGAAATATTACCACAAGTCTGACTTGAGTAGAAATGATGGAAGCTGGCTAAAATAAAACAAGTCTGTCTCATTCTTTACTTTTTAAGTGCAGGCACGTCAGTCCACTCCCGGACTCTCTTTCTCCATGTCACGTCATGTCAGGCTGGAATATTTTAAAGTATTACACTCTCCTACCTCTTTGACAACCAACATTTACTATATTTCCTACAGATGGTTACCTACATGCACAGAATTCACTTAAATCAGCATACATAATACTTTGTAATTGTAATGCAGAGATCTTCTTTCGATTGATGTTACTTTGTTAGGTCATTTTACAGGTACAATTGGCTCAACGTGGTTGTTATATAAGGCCTAATGTCTAGGTAGACGAGTCTACTAGAACGATTTAGTACATTTTTCTCTAGTAACACAACTACAGTGTTACAAAGCATACATGCAAAACTAGATCTGCATTTTTAGAGACAGTTGAATGTATCTTGTATTTATTCTTGTTTTACCTTTTGCAAATAATGCGTGCGTTTGTAGGCAAAAATATTGAGCTTTCCATTGCATGTAGGGCACTAAAGCAAGAAGAATAACTTATTCAACCCAACAAATGGCATGATAAAAAATGTTTCCTTTCCAGCATCCACGAAACGCATTCTCTCTGTACCGTAGCCATATAATATTAGATGCATACTTATCTTTTTATCTAGATAAATGAGGTAGAAAGTTTACATTCTAAATTGTGGGGAGTGAACAAAATGACAAAAGTTGGAAATGAAACTGAAATGAATGCCAGTATGGAATAAGCATACATAAAATATTGTGCTTGGTGAGCATCTGTGTTTAAAACATGAGCATACCTATAGCCAATATAATATACTATAGCTATACATCCCTGAGTATTACTATACCATTTCAAAAGTTGAAAACGTTTACATACATGTATAACGGAGTTAATAGCACAATATTTTATCTATCTGTTATTTTACACACACAATCACTTCAACTTTATAAAACCTAATGCATAATTAGCAATGATAATTAAATGATTAAAGGAGCCTTACCCAAGGCGATATTTGATCATAATTCTTCGAGGATGACTCATCCGAGGGATTACATGATATTACAAAGTAGTACCTGTATTATGTAGCACTTAGTTCAAAGTAAAAAACATTTCCCGCCAAGCCCCTAACCCCGCACACCATCACCAAGTGAGGCGTCATTAATTTTAAAGATGATCTAGTTCCAATTGGGGAAAAAGATTTTCTTTGGGGAAGGGAGGGTGTAATCCCTCGGATGAGTCATCCTCGAAGAATTATGATCAAATATCGCCTTGGGTAAGGCTCCTTTAATCATTTAATTCTTCTTCGGATGACTCATCCTCTGGATTACATGATATTACAAAGTAGTTGTTCAAAGTTTTGTGAACTAGATGGGCGGTGGGAGGGTATACCATTATAATTCATTCAGCGTAATTCGTTTTCCCAGTAAAACATGATTAAAAACATTTCATTAATTGATAAACACAATTAGCTTATAACTTTATAAATCGAGAATTTATAGTTACTTTACGCAAACATATCTAATGTAAGCATGTTAACTATAAAGAAATCAACTCAATAAAGATTGTGCAAACGAGCATTGATTGTCAACGGGTCGGTGGTAAAACTGAGCAAAAACATTTGAGGAAGCATTCCAACCAGCCGTTTTCCTAATCGTTTCAATATCAATGCCCTTCTGCATAGCATAAGACGTAGACGAATGTCTAGTGCTATGTGCGGAATAGACAAAAAATATCTATTCCACTTGATTTCAATGCAAGTTTCATCCAATTTGCAATTGTTTGAGACGAGACACTTTTATGTGGTTCTACCGTACTAATAAAGAGCTTATCAGTATTCCCACGTAGTGGCTTCGTAACTTCTAGATAATGCAACAAAGTTGTAGCAACACAGATCTTTTTATTGCTGGTGAAAAAAAGGCAAAACTAAGAGCGGTCCAGGAGCTGAGGTTCTAATTAAATCCACAATATTCATTTCAATAGATCATTATATTTATGAATATTTGAAACGCACTAAGGACAGAGTCTGTACTCTGAGCAGTTGCTAGAGCCAGCTTTAATGTTATGGCCTTTAGCGACAACTCTTCTAATGGTGACAGGTTTTCCAAAATATTTTAAAACTGTCTCAGGGCTCCATGTTGATTTATATTTTGAAAAAATTAGTCTTGTGCGGTAGCAGGCCTTGAGAGAACGTTTTATTTGCAAATCTTCTCCTATTGGCAATGCTTCCGGTCTATAAATTATAAGAGAAAGTGCAGCTCTAGCGGTGTTTAGCGTTGAGTATGAGCTGCCCTCATCATATCTTGTTTTAAGATATTTGAATATTTGTTAAGGTCTTGAAGTAAATGTTGAACATCCATTTTACTTGCAAAAACTGCCACCAAGATTTAAGTAACGATGAGTATTGCTTTACAGTGCTATTTGATAGAGATGACATAGTGTGATCCAGAGCCTCTAAAGGTATTCCTTTTGTTAGGAAAGCTTCACGGATAATTTGAACACAACCGAGGAAAGCGTCTTCCACAAAGGATGAGGTCCCCTAGAAGAGCAGAGCAAATTGTAACTTGGATCAAATATTATGTGGTTGTCGGTTGTCATTGAAGTAAGGACAGGATACCATGGCTGTGTAGGCCAGTTTGGTACAACAATGATGCCTAATCCACCTTCATTTCTGACTTTCCTTATTACTCTGTTTATCAAAGCAAACGGAGGGTAAAATATATAATTACTCCAATCTAACGTAAATGCATCTACCGCGTAAGCTTCTGGATCAGGGAAACGTGAAACAAATTTATTGCATTTAGCATTATTTTTATTTGCAAATAAATCTACATTGGGTTTCCCAAACAATACTAGTATTTTTACGAAATGCCTCTGAGAATAATACTCGCTGTTGCTCTCTAAGCGCCTGGATTCGATATCTGCATCAGTATTTTCCGCTGAAGGAATATACGAAGCAAAAAAACCAGATTTGACTGTTATAAACCACTGCCATATTTCTTGTGAGAGATTTGCACGCTTTGGAAACCTAATTCCACCCATTTTGTTTATGTATGCAATGGCGGTAGTATTATCAATACGAAGCAGTATCTGTACATTACGTAAATCATTAGCAAAACATTTCAACCTATAAAAAACTGCTAACAGTTCAAGGTAATTTATGTGTTCACTCTTTTGTTCTATGGTCCACCAGCCATGAGTAGTCATTTTGCCACATTTAACCCACCAACCCTTTGTAGAAGCGTCTGAAAATATCATGTCATATTTATCTACACGGATTGGGCTCATACAATTAAGTATATTTTTATACCACCAATTGCAATCGGATTTAGCATTCTCAGGAATATGCATGACTATCATAGTTTTCCATGAATTTTTTAAGGGCTAAATACTTGGTACGCTCAAGAATCTTTGTGTACAACAAGCCATAGGGGGCAGCGTACCGAACCGAAATTAATATTCCGATTAAACCCGTAAATTCTCTGATTGAACAACAAGTTTTGTGATTCATAGCCCGTAAATTCAATAATAACGCTAATTTCTTCTTCTCACTAATTTCAACAGTTAATGATACACTGTTGTAAATAAATCCTAGGTATGACACCCATTGGCTGGGGTACATTTGAGATTTAAGAGGGTTAATTATTAATCCGAGATATTCTAGTAAACTAGATATTGCCTTTACATCTGATTGACCCGAACTTAAGAATTGGTTCAGAGTGAGTATATCATCAAGACAAATGATACCCACTATGCCTTGATTTCTTAAATGTCGTATTACCGGTTTCATTAACTTGGTAAACACGTAAGGAGCTATATTTAAACCACAAGGAAGGCAGACGAATTGATATAAAATGCCTTTCCAAGAAACTCGCAAATATTTTATGTTGCGATGTTGTTCTTTGCAAATGGAAATTAAGTAGTAGGCATCTTTTAAATCAATTGTCGCCATATAATCATTGCGATTATTTAGGTAAAGTACCGATCTGGTGTCTCCCATTTTAAAATGGGGCGCTTGAATAAATTGGTTCAATTTTTTCAAATTCAGAATAAAACGATAACTTCCGTCTGGCTTGGGAACCAGAATAAACTGGAGAGAGAAATTCTCCGGATATACTTTTACATCTTTCTATGGCACCCACTTCCTCAAGCTTTGAAACGGAATTTGTAACCGCTTCTTCTTCTTTAGTGGAAAATTGGCTAGCTTGAGGTGGTATTGTTTGATATGGACATTGCGTAAATGGTATCTTAAAACCTTTTACGCAATTTAATACCCGTTTATCAGATGTAAAAATGAGCCAGTTATCGAAATAATCTTGTAATCTTCCTGCAACACATACCCTGCTTACTGACAGGTTTTCTTGTTATAGGACGTTCTCTGCCCGCTTGACCGGTTCTGTTTGAACTGTGATCGAAGCGGGCGATTAGAGTCTAAAGAATAAATCTTTTCCTTGACTCCTTCCTGTTGAGAACAACGAGTTGTCACTTTTTCATCCTTCTTTTCAGTTTTTCTCATCGCCTTTTGCTTTCAGTTCTGAAGCCACTTTCTCAAATTCTTTAGCTCCTTTAATTCGAGAAGATAATTCCTCGCCGAATAGGAACTCTCCGATTTGAGAAATATCGGTTGCCTTCTGCATTGTGGCTGATGCAATTGTTGGTTTAATTAACATGCGACGAGAATTGACATTGAATGATGCCAGTCTGTGAGTAACTTACCAGAATTATTTAAGTTCTCAATGACAGAAAGTTCACAAGATTTGCTAGTAAAAAGCATTGTTATAGCTTTTCCAAAGGCAGTTACACCACTAGCCAATTGCCGTTGCTGGCGAAGAATAGAGAAGTCTTTCTTCCGAGCTGTCTCGCTTAAACTTACCTCAATTTCAGCATTAAGCTTAGGAGGCAAAAGACCAGGGCAATTCTTAGGCGGTGAGTACTTTTCTAAAATCTCTCATGTGGTGAGTCCCATCAAAGAGATATGCCCCCATCGGGTAGCCAAATCTTGATGGATTTCTGCACTCAGCTGAGCAATTTGTGTTGGTTGTTCACCAAGAATAGCCATAATATTTTACTGAGTGGCACCTTTTAAATCCAAAATGTCTTCCTGCCCATCAATATTTGTTGTCGGTTCCGGCTTATTTCCAGCAGATCCTTTTTCAACTTCTATGATTTTATCCTTTCCCGATTTTGAGAATTCATTAGAAGAGCTGGATCTAGCTGGTGGCGGTGACTCAGATTTGCTTCCCCTTTACGGTGTTTAACTCTTTGGTTAACATGCCGTAGGGTGGTCTGGCTGCGGCACTACTGGCCGGCTCAAAAGACCTTTCTGAGCGATCAGATTGACTGCGAACCTGACGTTCCAGATACTGTAGGCGCTCCAGATTTTCTCTTTGGACCCGTTTATCACTGGTTTCCTGTCTGGGGCCACGGTAAGAATGATCAGATCGAGATCTTGATCTTTCCCGTTTACGTCGGTTCGAGTCATAGTGGGCAGATCGTCGATCTTCGGGTGACGATGAGCGATGACGTTTTCTACTTGTCATTCTGCAATAAAAAATAAACTAACCAAAAAAATTATTTTTATGGTTGTTGAAAGTATATGGATAATCGACGGAACTCCGCTCAACCTTATTGGGCCTTTATAAATTGTAAAATTTTGCTATAATAGACAAATTTTTTAAATAAAAAACTACCCAAATAGGAATGTTACCCAATCCAAGTCGCTATGACTTATTTCAGTCAAAATTTTGACACAAATTTGCAGAAAAAACAGGATCTTTTTCCAGCTGAATGATAGACGTGTGAACGCAGTGCACAAAATTCAGTAATAACGCCTCACTTGGTGATGGTGTGCGGGGTTAGGGGCTTGGCGGGAAATGTTTTTTACTTTGAACTAAGTGCTACATAATACAGGTACTACTTTGTAATATCATGTAATCCAGAGGATGAGTCATCCGAAGAAGAAATATAATTTTCATGTATCTTTTTGTGAGTGAACGCATTACTTTTAAATATACGGTTAATTTTAAATGAGCAATTGCTAATTGTAAGGTACATTGCAAACTTCTAATAATAATGTTATCATTGTAAGTTTTTTGTAATTTAGTAAGTAGCTAAATTAGTGATTGGATGGATAAATGGATAGTAAGCTGCTGTTATTAGGTTGTCGTAATTAGAGTACAATGCTGTGTCCAAAATTAGTACAAAAACCAGTTACAAGTGGTTAACAATATAATTTGAGTATGACTATAATAATATGGTTACATAATTGAGATGAACATATCACATTACATAGAGAGTCCATAAGAATAGCTCTGAATAGTGCATAGCTAGTAGAATATTGAAGTTGGTACTGTTGAGTGAGTTGGAGTTTAGCGGAAATGCGGTTTTATCAACAGGAAATTCATCCAGAGTCCCAGAGTAGAGAAATTAGGGCTGAATGTTGTGGTGACGGACGGTGACTTGGTCTAACTAACTACCAAGAATGAACTCGAGTATTTTCATGACCAGCTGGAGAAATGGCTATTTTTGTATACGGACTCTAATAGTCTATATTGATGCAGGTATAGGTAGGAATAAAATAGGACATAGTTCGGAGGGTCGTTCATTTGAACTGTCTCTTGGTTTGCCCCAGTCCGGTGAGAGTCAGACTTGTGACGTGACAAGCAAGGCTCGGCTGCTGGGAAGAATTTTAGTATGTACAGGCTGTCTGATAAATACTTGAAAGTGTTCTAAGCCCTGTAACTCCTGAACAGAGGCTGCTATGAAAATGAGATAACCACCATAGGAAAGACAATCGTATTTTCAACAAAATGGCCTATAATAATAATTTTTTAAAACCTTCGTTACACACATTAAAAATGGGAAAGTCAAAGGCCAATTTCCCTTGTTAAAAATCTCAAATAAACACAAAATTACTTATTTAATTCGCTTCCGTCTTCTGTGATTTTGGTAACGATTTTTCAACCGAATTGCGATTGAATAAAATGCAGATTGAAGCCATTAAAAACCTGTTGAAATGACATTCTTGGGTTTCAAAGACCACCATTTAGACTAAGTTGTTGAGTAAAAGTTTGTTAAAGTCACTTGACAAAGCAACAATAATAACTGCACAAATTTTAACAAAGCTGTAAAAACTACTAAAAGTGCTGGGCCGTTCCAGTCGTTCCTCTAGACACTAGTCCATCGTTTAGGATTCTGATTTACAGTTAAAATTATTTGTCTTGAAGGGCAGCTCTCAGACCAAGTGTTCTTTTTTCAGAAAATTCTGCATCTCTTAAATGTTGCATTAGTTCATTACCTTTAAATAATGATCATTGGAACCCAATCGGGCTAGCTCAGAAAAATCCAAAAGGAAATTCATTCTGCATCAGCTACAGACTGATGTAAACAATTTATTAAAGACCTGAGACGTTTGGTTTCCTTCGGACGATAAAATGTCTTTAATTTCGCTCTTTCAATATGCCAATGTGGTGTTTAAAGTCTTAATTTTTTCTAAACGTCTAATGTCTAAACCAAGAGGGGTAAAATAGTTTTATAACTATTTTCGTACTCTTTTGAATGTTATCTATCACTTTTCATTATCATCGGAAGCTTAAGTTACTATTCCTAAAAGTGTCACCGTTCCAATTATGTCAAGTATACACACAATTATAGGCTATTTTGATATTTTTTTGTCGAAATGCTGACCCTGTAATAAGAGTCACCAAAATTATTATTATAACCCATTTTGTTGAAAATACGATTGTCTTTTCAATGGTGGTTATCTCATTTTCATAGCAGCCTCTGTTCAGGAGTTATAGGACTTAGAACACTTTCATGTAATTATCAGACACCCGGTAAGTATGATGTGCGGGTTATAATAGGAGTAACTCTTTGAGTGTGGATATAACATGTACTTATGGCTATTTCTTTTGTGACAAAAAACACAATTTTGTTCATTTCATGTCCTAATAATAATGGTCAAGTGGTAGGTAAAAGTAGATCCAGAGTCTAGTCGACTTAGAGAAAAATCTACGGACTCTAGCCGTCTAGTCTGTCTGTTTGTAGCTTGAGCTCTGTCGGTCCTTCCGCAGATTAAGAGGAAAACGTTGATAAAACAACAGAAAAAGTCGTCTGCCCTCTAATACACTTTTAGATTGGACTTAACTCGCTCGGCTAGATTCCTTGGATACTCTCGAGGTACTGTACTTATCTATGTGTATCTAATTGTAGATCGTATTAGGTAGACCGACACGGCACACCTACCCACTTATGAATGACTACCCTACACAATAAGTACTTATTGCTAACCACTTTTTCGTATTGCATTATTGCACTCACAGCGCCCGTCTGGTTTTCTCTGTCTTTTACCTCTGCCTATCGTCTCGATTTAATGCATTTAAGAGTAGGAGCACGACAAAATCGAAGACAAGAAATCCCAATACATCTCATCATCTCATTAGTATAGTAGTAGTAGTACATTAGCATTAATATAGGAAAAATAAGGTAACAAGGCCATTAGCTAGGCATACTCAAAGACTCATGTTTATCCTACACTAAACTGATACAAATAGGTAGGCATATCTTTCAGTATGTGGGATTTTTCTCAAATACTTATTAATGTCTACGCAGTATGTACTCTTAATCTCATTCTACATAATATTCTGTCTTTTCGTTCGTCTACCTCCACCGTGGTTTATGGAGGCACGTTAAACACTCCTACTCCATCCAACTATACTACTAACAAAACCCATTATAATCCAAACAGTTCAAATGCTACAAATACCTACACACATTATGCATTAGCAATATAATTCTTAAACTTCCCATTGTTTCTCTATCACAGAAAACAACAGATACCGGTTACTTACTTTGCTATTTTCTCGCCTACTTAGCCATTTACAATGCAATACATTAGAAAATAACGATAAGAAGTTAATCACATAAGTCGCATTCAAGTTCCATGCAAGTCAAATCATTGCACAGTGCCCACGAGAATACCAGAAATGGATTTTTCTAAACTACATAATGCAAATTACAAATACCGAAACAAAAGGGTTTTAGAAAATAAATTAACTACACCAACATTTACAGTCTGTAGTTAAAAGCTATATTATTCTTATGTGGAGTAAATAAGGATGTACTCTATAAAGATTCATTATGCTTTTTATGTCATTCTTATTACCCTTTAAATTGCAATTGCACCCTTGCCATTGACACAGTTCCGTTTTATTTATCATTGCCTACTTAGCACTCCTTATCATATAAAACTCATTAAAATTGTCTGCAATACCAAACTTGAAGACACATCTGCCAGTCTCAATTATCATAATGTAGCTAGAGCAGGATGTCAACATTAAGAAGTCTGTCTAGTTAATTTCACACACTTCGATACTTCAATACAAGCTCGACATATTCTTCATAACATGCTAGGATTGATTTTAGTATCTGATGTAAATCAAATTCACAGAAACATTTACATCCTTCATGTCCCATTGTTATTGCCACAGTCCAATGTCACAATACGCGTATCTAGACAAAATAGACATATGAAGCTACGTATATCAACTCAAAATCCAATTTGTATAATTGTCCATCTATACTACTACAACAATGTTACTAATAAATTATTCTATGCATTAATTTGAACCATTTTACCTATGTTTGGTTGTAAGTTGTGCATTTAAATGTAGGCGAATTAGTAGTGTGTATGAGTACGGTGTAGGTTTGCATACGAGATAAGATAGGGCATAACAAGTAGGAGATGTATGCATTCTTAGAAGATGTAGTAGAGAAGATTCTCTCGCATCTGTTGTTGTAGTGTATAGTAAGTAACGTAATCGTAGTAGTAGAGTAGAGTGTATGTGAAATTATTGAGATTCCCAGGTGGAGGCTGAGGTGTCATGTTTGATATTAGTAATGGTCATTCCTAGTCGTAGGTGTCGCAGATAAGAAGAGGAGGATGGATGAAGTCAAGTCTGAACTGTCTTGTCTTGAGAAAGAAATGAAAGAAATATATTGAAAAGGCCGGAGGGGAAACAGGTGTTTCGGGTCGCACAGGTGTCGGGAATTCACCGACATTCAAATCTGAGGGGGGCCCAGGCCTCTCTCTGTCTCTCACAACCAAACCCAGAGAGTTCTTCGTCTTCCTTCCTACTCACAGATTCCTCGTACAAAGACTCACTGTCTTGCAAATGTTCTCTCTTGTCTTCTCTTGTCAGATCCTATCGCTAACCTTACCTCTAACTTTTACATCAATGAAATTATTGTTAACAAGGAAAATCTTGTTTTCATCCTTTTTACACAACAAGAGATTCTCGTGGGCGTTCACCATTCACAGATTGTGCTTAATGCATTTGCCTTTGCTAGACTCTATTTTACATTTTCCATCACCTAGAGCTTCATACGGCTACTTTATTACTTACGTGCACACTCACTCACACAAGTGTAGAAGCCCCTTCATTAAAAATTTATTTTTAATTAAGGTCTACCTATACATAAATTAGCATATAATTAAACATACTTCTTATCGCCATCCACAACGTACGTGTACCTCATGTCTACATTACCCATGACATGACACTACGATATGCAGAAACCTATTTCCAGTAGGTAGCCGTAGGAGGAAATATCACTTGTGATTAATTTACATTCGTAATTACTATTTATATACTTACGTTAAATTTATGCTTACCCACTTGCTCATAAAAATCCATACAACGATTATACTTACACAACTTCTCTTTTTATTATTTTATCCTACAGGGTAACACGTAATCTTATACGGCCATTCTTTAACTCCAGTAATGGAGAAGCTTTAGCTTATAGATTAACGTTATATTATGAAAATTTTTATCAACAGAATTTTGTCAATTATTATGTCCCTCGTAAACAACAACTACAACTTTTGCTATCAAATCAGTAAATAACTTAACAAGAATATGTAGGTTGTGAACACAATAATTATTACATGTATTAATTGAGATATGATCCGCAATTAAATGTATGGGAGGCTTTCTAAGGTAGCATAGCATTTAACGAAGCTAAAGTTAAACTATTATTTGTCTCTAGAGGTTATTAATTACGGTACAAAATTCTAATTGGTCAAAAAAGTTTTGTAATTATTAGAGAGCCTCGAATATTTTTTTTACTAATTAATCATTTTAATCATCATCGTGTTTTCATAAGTAGCTGATTATAAGTATACCCTTAAAATTCGTTTGGACTTTACTCCGTCAAAAATTAAGAAATGGGCTGTGTCCACATTAAGATATTTAAAATCAGTTAGTTTTGCACCACCCTATATAAAGTAATTAAAAGTGCACGAAAAGTTGCACAATTCGTCGAGGCTTATAAAAAGCAGAAGACTTTATGAAACTACGTAGCTGCGAAGTGTTATTTCTATTTTTCAGTGCGAATCTGGTGGAATGAGGGATTAGATACCTACAGCGTATTTAATGAGAAGTCAGACGCATGATGATTAATTGCCATTGTATCGTAGACACATTTGTGTGTCCCTAGGTGTGTAATGGGAACAAGTAAATACTTATTAAACATTGTTATGCAGAGTGTAAAATGTATATTTGCAGTGTCCTAATGTGTTTTGCAGTGCAGACTATGCAAATACTACATGTTAATCTTGAAGCTTGATGTTTGGTCGTTTATTTTATCAAAAGTACACTTGCCATTAGTTAGAAAAAATGTTGGCAAATTACAAATGAGATTGGACACAAAACTAGAGATGACATTGAGAACTGTTGCCTTTTTACAATCGGGTTCCTGCTTAAAAACATTTAGAGATCTTCCGAAAGAACATTTGAGTCAACAGATAAAAATCACCCATGAAAAATTGAAATGCTTAATCATGTAATATTACTGTATTCATTAAATGAACATAATTTTATAAACGATCAAGTAAAATGATATGTGTACAAATGATAGCAAAAAGTGCATACAGCTGTCAGCCTGCGAGCATTACATTCAAAAGATAATGAGGATGAGTATTATAAAGAATCAAATGATTATTATTACTAGAATATTTAATGGTTGGGCAGAAACATCCGTGAGTGCAAGATTTGCATAATATTATATATCTGCATTGTGTACAGTATAGATAATTGCACAATTTCCAATTAACAAATTTTTATTTGCCATGCCTAATTGCATAGCTGCATAAAGAACCGTTATTGAAATTGAGGAGGGCAGGTGAGGAGTATTTGCATAACGTTTTATCACCCTATTTAATATTTGCTTTTAATTGTACATTATTCCAATACACACATGTGCATTGATCTTCACTACATGAATTTACATAAGAAGTAGAAAGCGTGTCACATTATCAAAGTTCCAAGTTGAGATATTCAAAGCTGTAGATAGAGAAGATTCTCGACAACTCAATCCAAAAGTATAAAAATGGTATTCAAATTCTCACTTGTTTACCTACTTGTAAAACTACATTTAAATATATAGCACTTATATGTCAGGTTACACTAGGTTAATGGGAAGCTTGAAGACTTAATTATAATAATCTTGATCAGATAAGCTTGATTATTGGATGCAGATAATGAAATTATGAAAATAGATACAGGTGTATAATAAAATCAATATATAACTTACTCTGCGATGTCTGAGTGACCGAATCCAAGACTGTCTTTCACTATAAGGTATCGATAGACCCAAACACTCCATTGCAAAAAAAGTGGATAAAAGAAGTGACACCAAGTTCATGTTAAGATAAGCTCTGGCTTAACGGCTATAATACCATCCAACTGCCCATATAATCCTCTCACTCATGGATTTATGTGAATGTGGACATTTAATCATCCACAGACTTGCGTTTCCACTTGCACTCAAAACGTCCACTTGCACTTAGGAAATAGTAAATAACTAAAACAATGTTAATTGACTTTCTTCTTGTGATGTATAGTTAATTAGAATGCTACCGCACAGTGCTGCAGTTAGCATATCCTTTTAAAACAAAATCCATTGTATATTAAGTTGGTTGAAAATGAATAATTTTTAAAGCTTGAAAAGGCTCAGTAGAAGAATGTCTGTTTTCTCAAAGTTTGTACTTCAGTGGTGGAGGAAAACTGACTTGGTGGAGACATTTGGTGTACCCACACGAATAAAAATCCGTCATGTTTTGGTGTTGGTCCGTAGGAAGTGGACATAAACTAACTGTAGTGTGTTTTTGTTGTGTAATTCCAAAAGGAGAATGACAATGAGACAGTAAAATAAAGTGCAAATATTATCGTATAAAGTCAATGAGTTTAGGATGTCTTTGTAAGGATTTCCTTGATATAATAGCGGAGCTAGTAGCTCGAGTGTGTAAGTCGTTTAGTCAGCAGAGTTGTCGAAGCAATGAACTGTCATCACAAACTAACGAGAAAAACTAGGAGGCAGGAAAGGGAATTGATTGGGAGCAGAACAAATGGAATGGGACTTATTTATTGCCTATTACTACTACATTACAGAACGTCCGTCTGATTTAATTCTATAATAAACCACTTATATAGTAATTGCACTCTAGTATAGGACGACACTGCATAACACTGTCATGTCACATCAAAACAGATAGACACTAGGAGAGAAATTTTATTTTTCTGGCTTTCAGAGTTCAACTCCTCGATGGATAAAATATTTCCATTTATTGCTTTTATTACAGGTGTATATATTGTGTTTTATTGTCCCACCACCGGTATGCTTACAGCTTATGGATTAGTGTTCTCTATTCTTCCCTTCTCCAAGTGTTAAACTGTTGTAAATGTAGAAGGTATTTCACAACTAGCTCACAACTCACCTCACCGGTCATTCATGACTTACTTCAGTCCAACTTCCAACCCACCTACTACAGACACAATGCACAGAAACGAGGAAAACTCATTCTCACTATCTCTACTCACTATATTTCCCTTTTAGAACTCTCTACGTCATTCTGATCATCATCCTTAAGATCAGATTCCACTTTGACGTATCTATCAGATTATCCTTTACGTAGTAGTCTCCTCAATTAATTCATACGACATACTAAACAACTTTAGTTCCCCAACACAGCAGCAAAAACGTTTTTCAGTGTATTCCCGTGAGGATGCCCACTGTGACTGCACTTGAAATGAACTGACAGCAAAACAAAACAGAAGGAAGGAGTATATCTGTATGGAGGAAAGTAAGTAACACAAGAGTGCAATTGATTTCCTCTGGAAATCTGGTTTGACTATTTATCGTTAGTTACCGGACAAGAAGAGACTGGAGGTAGGTACACTTTATGCATGCACTTAGTTACGTTGAGTTCTGTTTCCACTTAGGTACTCTCTCTCTCTCTCTCTCTCTGGCTAGGCAGGCTTCGTTTGGTTGAGTTGGCCCGTCTCAATTGCACATGTAGATAGGAGGAACGTTTATGCTTGTAAGTCTGTAGTTTAATAGGAGGCTGACGAGAGAGACGAAACAGCCAGAGCTGGAGGAGAGTATAGGATTGAGTTAGGATAGTCAGTTTAGTTCAGTTCAGTAGGTACGGATGTGATTCTTTCCACGCCTACACCACAACAATGCAATGCATGCACTCGTATATAGCTTGTCTATGTATTATATAGTGACTACCCCTCCGACAGTCCGAAACCATTTATTTCATTATATTTGAGAACCCTACAATAATGTATCCATTCTGTTTTAACTGACTTGTTTATATCTCTTTCTACCCTATACATTTATTTATAGTTATATGTATGTGTGCATTCTGCTTGGAATTCGAATGATTCTCAACTTTGGTTTGAAGTTCAGTCTCAGTCTGCTCGCCAGACCAGACCATGCCATGCCAGAGCCAGTCTCTGACTCCTGCTCCTCATGCATTACAGAATTATAGCTTAAAAGACCATGGAAATCCTTCTGTGTATAATACTATGTAATAATAACTTGACTTCACTTGCCTAGCCTGTCTGATTCCTAGTTCAATTCCCCATACACCACGATCCAAATGTAAATATGATGTTCGAGGATATTCCTGGGAATTCAGACATGTCATGTCAAGTTCAGTCTTTCCAAACTCAATTTTCCCTTGAATCACTTGCTCTTACAAATATGGTGTGCCAACTTGGACGAATTCGTCTCTCTGCCATAACAGAAACTCATAATTCTCAGTAGTGAAGCTATCTTCCTTTTTTAGTGCAGTAGGAATAGAATAACCAGAACAGAATGAGACAATAGATTACTAAATGTTCATCATGTGCTATTACATAAATAATATGTACAACTCACTGCTTTTATGACTTTTGGGTAACTACCGAATTTTTTATGCACTTATGCAACTTATCATTAATAATTATCTCCATAAAATGAAAATGTAAACATTTTCACATCGCTTGCATTATGTTTAAGTCTAAAGTTCACGTTCATTCACAACATTAAAACGCTCTTTGTGTCTCGTATTTCATACCGATGTGTTTACAGCCAACTGTTATGACATGAGAGTGTGTACTTGATACTTCATTGGATTTCACCTGGCAGGGTGTCTTGTTTAGTAACCTAGTTAAACAGAGACCACTACTTTTGGCTCATTACCAGTAATAAAAGGCGATAAATAATAATATACATAAGGTAGATTATGTACATTTACTTTTGTTATGAATGAAATAAAAAGATAGTGTTTGGAAAATCCTAACCTACACATCCCCATTAAATAGGCCATACCATGCGCTATATAATGATATGTGCTGCTTCCACACAGGATTATCGACAGGATGTGCTTTTTCTATCAATTGTCAAACTCCGCTTTGATCCAGTCTCATGGCATGTCATGTGAAAATAGTAAAACGTGGATGTGGCAATCTTTTAGAGGAAGGGTAAGCCAATGGACTTAATAGTGTCAAAGTTGGTGAATTACAATGACAGATTTAATGCTAATGTACAAATTAACGAGCATAGTATGGTGTTAATCTGTTTTATCTTTATTGGTAGTGGACGCCATGGAGTCCACTGATGTCATTAGGGAGAGGAGACTGAAATAGCCAACTAACGACGTACATTCTTGTAGTTTCATTCATTCTGAAAATAGTTTTTTTGAGAAGACAGATTTGCATTTTATATTTACATAAACGGACTCTGCCAACTTATGATTGCAATTTATGTATTTTAGTATCGCAAGACGCCAATTTGACGCCTGATAAGACAACAACAACTATCGCATGGCCTAGCATAATTATCATATGTGTATATAATGTACAGAAGCCCTCGCATCACTTCAGCCGCGTCCGTCCGTATTAACATTATTACTCGCAGATATGATAAAACTCTATGTACTACTCTAGCTCTAGCCTCTACCCTACCTTCTAACGCCAAGTACGCATAATAGTCAATATTTATTTGAAATACATACCTAATGCAGATTAGAGGACTCCTGGCGTGGTGGCTGAGGCTGCAAGGCGAGGCCCATTCTGTACTTACAAATACACTCTTTATATTTTCCCTAATTTTCAGCTATAAATACAGTGCAGATTGGTAAAGTCATCATTATAATTAATCTACGAAATACACTTTCGAATTTTGAATGCAACATGTAAAAATGGAGATAATGGTGCAGTGCACACATAAATATCTAAAACACACTGCCCTACACTACGTGCTCTGACGTATGTCTTGTGTACACATATCTGTCTATACATTTATCTATCTCTATGAAACTATAGCGTAACATTTTATCAGTGTAAAGAGGTACTTACAAATAATTTAGTTGATTTTATATTATTGTAGGTTCATTGTGTGCGGGCCACTCTCTTTAGTCTTCAGCTCAGTCTCGTCGGCATCTTTATTCTTTATCTCTCTACCTGTCTATGCTAAACTATACTTATGTTACAAATAGCTCGGCCAGGCTCCGCTAACAATCAAACACACGAACGGACGCAAATTGCGGATTCATTCCTATGCAATTGAAGGATGTAAACGTGATGCTTCTCAGTTGCATGTCATATCATTTCAATCATTTTTCTCCTCTGCCTCCACCATCACATCTGCAAAAGAAAAGGAAAACTGCAATTCCCCATTTAAAAAATTCTAAATAGTTATAGGTCACTAGTGAACATTTCTACTGTTCGCAAATTTGCGTACCATTTTTTTCACCGGTTCCGACACTGCTTTCGTTTTCTAATATCATCTACACATACCATGATCACATATCAAAATTACAGAATATCAAAAGATCAAAACCTAACTATTTAGTGATATACGAATTAATTCCAATTGCACAATATCATGCATCGGCATTCAAAACAAAATGTAAATTGGTATTTTGTCTTTTGCTTTGGGTTATGCATTGAGTTTTATAGCATTATTGAGAAAGTGACGGTTGGATATAATGCGAGTGACATTCTTCTGATATTTAAGATTGGTTATGGGAAAAGAATTTCTTTTGATGTAGAGGGATATTATCGAGGTATGGAAATAAAGATCAACATAGATAAAGAAGAGTTCATTTGTTTGCTGTTTTGATCTTTTCATTCGGCACTGCTGGTCGACCTTCAATGAGGCATCGCATCTTTTTCCACCTAAAGAGCAAGAAGAAGAGCAGAAAGCGAGAAAGAATAGAATGGGATGAATAATGGGAGAGCAAGACTCAGCTCGCTCCACTGCGTTTTCTGTGTTGGGAAAGAAAGAAATAAAGAGGAATGTCGATTTGGTTCATCATCACATAGTACAAACAGCATCAACATTGCAATCCACTATCCGACCATCTCTCCCTTCTCGTCTCATCTTTCTGCTCATTATAATTACATTACATCATAGCAGACTCACTGCCACTGCTCTTCTTCTAATAACATATCATAGGCACTGACTCAACTGCATACACATTACATAAACCTACGAACAGCCTTTCATCATTATATTATATTATGTGGTATATTATAATACTTATAATAATATCTGTACTTACCTATGTGTGCTTATGCACAAGGCTCTACCTTCTCCCCTTTAAATATAATAATAATAAGATAATTTTCTCAGCTATAGAGAAATGGTTGATGTTGATGGTTCTGAATTTTAAACGGACTGTAGTTCAAGTCTCAATCTGAAAAATAATTTTTCAAATATTTGACTGTTGACTGATTCATCGTCATCCCGTCCCATCACCATCCATCCATCCCGTCTCACTTTGCTCAGAGCTAAAAAGTAAGTCTCACCCTGTCGAATCAAAAGATACATAATACAACAGGTTTCAATTTCAGTCCCTCCTATTCCACACTTGTTTATTCGTTATTTTATTCTCCAGAGTGTTACTTTTGCCTCTTCATCATCAGCATAATCATAATCATAGTGCTTTCCCTGCCTGTAATTGATTGACGGGATGGGGCTTCACCTTATTCTACTTCTTCTACCTCAACTACATCACGACTTCTTTCTGCTTCTGGACCATATTCATAATCATCACTACATCATTATAATAATGTTTTATTATGCTGGTCCTGGATTTTATTTCTTTTCGCATTTGCTAACTTGTAAACTAGCAAAATCCTACATCCCTCCTGGTGGTTATTTTATTCATTGACAATACTTATACATTGGCTACTATAGTGTGTTGTAATCTCCAGCATCATTTTACATCATCCATCAGGAGAAGGTGATGAATATTATAATTCAAAAATTATTCAATGCACTTGTTTGCATACTTGATGATGCTTTTACCCTAAAAAATTGATTAGGCATTGTAACAATGAGTTTTATTTGCAAATTAAGTCAGATCACATCACTACTGGAACTAACATTGCTACGCCTCAAGCTAAAATAATAAAGTCAAGTTTCAGCATTTTTATCTAGTTGAAAATTTATACACTCTAAGTGATGACATTGACACTACACTTTACATTATACCTAAATGTGACATCAGCTATATTTTACCTTTTCGTATACGTCATGTTCATGTGCGCGGAAAAGGATATTTGATTGCCAGTAAATTAAAATTGCTCCACAAGACATATTTTAATACACTAGTAAATAGTAGGTATTCAAAAGCTTACATAGTTTAAAGATAAGAAAAGCATTTATATCTAGTTTGAACAGTATAAAATTGTGATTAAATTAGTGTACAGTAGTAGTAACTACACGTACCACAAAATATGAAAAGTCAATTTTATGGTATCGTTTTTGCGAACCAAATATAATTTATGTCTCAGAAAACGATGCTATTGCTACTGTTTACATATAATTGCATGTTTAGAGGAAATGGCAAAAAATCGGTTATTTATCACTGTGTGTGTATGAATAAATTGTAGTGGCTTGTGGAAGGACTACGTTGATTGAATTTCAATGTATTTTATGAGTAGAGAAATGCAATGGATAGTTTATTGTTTGTATAGAAGGTATGAGAGATTGGAAGGAGAAAACAGAAAAGCATAAATCTTATCAGGAGAGAAATGTTTATGTATTAAAAATGGCAAGGCTCTTATTGTTAACCTCTGAAATTGATTGTTTAAACATGGGTTTCTGCATTTTAGCCTCTGTCAAATTATACTGCTCACGAGAACGAGACTGAAAGAGGAGGGGTCGAATTTCAGCAAATTATGTATGCAAGTTATTCATGTGAAAAAATGCAGAATGGTATGAATGCGTTATTTATGAAGATATTATGTAATTAAATGAAATCTGGTTTGATTGATATAAGTAGAAATATTTTAGAGTCTGATGGTATGTCTGTAAGTCAACATAGCCCTGCGATGCTCTCTATCACAGATTTGATTGAAATCTTTTGACTGATTATGTATGTACAGTAGGATGAGTAGAGGATATGTTAATATGATGGCATTCTTTTTCTGTCTGTTAAATCAAAATCTCAAATCTGCTCCACAGACACAACTTACTATGCAGATCATATGCAGTTCAAGTTTCCCCTTTTGCAATTAACACTGTTAAATAGTAGACTAAACAAGAACAATGGCACCAGTCAGGTCAGTACAGTGCCGTGTCATGCTAACCTATAAGCTAATCAATCCAACCTGTTCCGTGAAATAGGGCTACCTGTTCATGTATACTTAGCAAAAGATGCAAATCCTCAAAAATGCACAAACAAAATGCTATAAAAATCTGCCCTTTTATTTGCATCAACGTTTTCTTCACATCTACTCGTTTTTCTACTTTTATATCCGCAGTAGTCTCAGTCTCATTTGCTCAATATAAATAGACACATTATTATATTGATATATACCTACTATACTTATACCCTGCCCAGGTATGACGGGCTAATGACGACTTTAGACTTTTAAATTGGGTTATTACTTACGTAAAAATCTATTACCAATACTTATTCCCTCAAACATAATTTTCCTGAAAAAACTATTCTAAAAAATTCCATTTCTTACCCACTTCTCAGATGCTGCGCCTGTATTTGATGTGATGCATAGTAATTATCGTGCATGCACCATGCGTAGCGTACTTTTCTTTATGGGGAACGGTACTAACTCTACATATAACTACCAATAAGAACAATTATTATGCTGTTTGGGTTTGCTTTTTTGTCTTATATTTTAATTTGTGTACAACCACTGCCAACACAAATGTCCGGGAGCTACTGCATCTTTGATTGACAATGGTAAGTTTAATCTATGAAAGCGGCAATCTAAAGACAGAATATATAAAGAATTATTTGGAATTGGAAACATTTGCCCACATATGGGGTCATAATGTAAACATTTTAATTCCCGAAGTGTAAAGATTAAATACACACACAGGATATACCATTGTAAATATGAAATATAAATTGTAGCATGTACCTAACTGCCTTCAATTGGAAAGGAGCATACCAAGACATGGAAACTGCAATAAAGGTAAAGTAAACTAGGTTTGTATGATAAAGCAAAAAAGTTAATATTGCAAGAGTTTACGATGATAAATGAAATGAGTTGAATGGTAGTAAAACACTATCACTATCTACTATTATCTACGTCTTTAAAATCCACTTAATGAGTGTCAAGATCAGAACAAGGCATCGGATGTAGGCCATTTTGGACAATATTGTTTACTTTGATTGTTTAAAGGCGATACAAACTGGAAAACTTAATTAATTTATTTTCCATCAAAACCAGTCTCACCAAATTAACATCTGACATTAGTGTATTTTTATCACAATGCACAGTTTCGTAAATTAGGAATGATGTCGACAATGACGAACCCTTCTTTTTGATAGGAATGTCGAAGCTGGTCCTAAAATATAAAGTGCGTTAAAAATTGACTTTGCCGAAATGTCAGACAGTTTGGTATTCTACATGTTAATTATTATTATGGCACGTACTGAAAGATCTGCATTGAGTAAGAGTCCCACAACCGCTCCACCAGAGCCAGGTAACTTGACGGCACATCCAAACTCTCTTCCGATTTCAACCATCCTTAAGGTTTTGACACCCAGAGCTTCGTCCCCATAAATTTGTCGTCGTAAGTCGAAATTTTTATTCATAAGTTCACTGAGAGAGATCCAATCTTTTTGCTGTATGGCAATTTTAGCCTCATCAGTCAAATTGGCAAATTGCTGCATAGCTTCCAGTACAATAGGATCCCCTTTGTGCCAACGTAGGCTAACATCATTATGAATAGTGCCAGAATCACTCGGGTCTCCTATGTATGCCAAGTAAAAATTGGGAAGATAGTTGACAGTCATGACTTCATAATTCCCATGACCTTGTTCTTCCATTATGTTTTTGCTTAGATCCATGTACACAAGTCCTTCATAAACCTACGGACAAAGATAATTATACAACAATACATCTGTTCTTCTGATTGCTGACGTCTGGCTAAAAAATGACATTTTTCGTACACATTTTTATAAGTAATGCAAAAGGTTGACTGGATAATGCATACCTGGACCACTCGATCTTGTAAACCCGCGTTGATGAACAATTCATCTTTTTCAACATTAAGAATGAATTGTGGTTGAATTTCTTTTGGCATGTCGTGTTCCGACAAGTTGAAGAACTGCATAAGGCACTTTAATGCTGCAGTAACAATAGCGCTGCTCCCAGCCAAACCGACTTGTCGTGGTATGTTTGTATCATATTTCAGAGTGAAATTCCTCTTGGCCAATGCAATCCTTTATAGTTAAAAACATATTAAGCATGTAATTAGTTTCTAGTTGGTACCTAAAACTGTGGAGCAATGCAGGTACAGAACAAATACTTGCATAGAACACTCGCGAAAAAATGGAGCTTTTTATACTGTACTAAGAATTACATTACCCTCTTTGTGAACAGTATGAATAAAACATTTTGCACGTAGCTTGCAAAAGTCTGAGACCACCCAAATAACCATCCTTCATACTGATCCCATGTAAATCTCCAAGACTTCCAAATTCTGTTGGGTCGTTAAGAGGATGAGGAAGCAAACATAATTTAGAACTTTCACATATTGTGACTTCAGCCCAGAAATTTGCAACAGATAGTGCAATAGTTTTTCCGAAGAAGCCATCAGAAGGATTGCCAATTAGCCCAACTCTGGCGTAAGCTCGTTTTGTGATTCTATCTTTTGTACTTGATAGTCTTGCTTGCTCTTCAAAATATGTAAGCCATTGCTCATAGTCTTTTAGACCAACTTTCCCTAATAATTGAAATCCAGAAGGTAGCTTCATCCCGTACACTGGGAAATTTTTTGAATTTATTAGCCAAGCCAAATATCGACTCCAAGAAATTGTTTTCGGTCCATTTGTATGACACTCCTTTAAAAATGATTGTATAGTTCCCAGAGTCTCATTTCGAAACCCATAGAAGAGGACACTGGCTTTACGAGATGATGTCATAGATCTATCCGGTTTCGAGAGGTATTTCTTTATTCTACACGTGCAAAACATAATTATTACGTAAACATGTATTTGTACGGCATTGTGGAATTTGTGGAATTTGTAATCTCATTTTCTTACCTATTTGTCTTATCACAAACTTCTACTATTCGCTTTGTAGCCGTATTTTCAGACGGGTGCATTTCGTAGTATATAGCTAAATCACCTAACTCTTTCTTCAGCCGGAAGTAGTTCAATACTTGAGCAAAATCGAATTTGTGATCCTACATACACGTAGAATATAATAATATTTATGTAAGAATTCGAGTTTATAAAAGTACCTTAGTACCTTGTTTTTGCATTACAGTATTTTTTAATGATGCAATTGATTACCACCTGAAACAACATGTCACCAGCAATCACGAACAGGTCATCAGTTATATTTTTCGTTCGATACACCAATTCAAGGTCTCTAACGGTTCCCATTCTATTTTGATAGTTTGTGGAGCCATCATTCACAATATTCTCCACAGGAAAGTCCGATGCTGTTGCCCATCGCTCAAAATGCTTGTATCTAAAACACGAAAGCAAAAAATAAAAGAACATTAGCGCTTTATCCATCAGTTACATCCTATATTTATTAGAGTCACCTCCGCTTCTGTCAACCTACACGTGAATAATTGCAACTGCAATTACTGCATGTACATTCCCAGCTAGTTCAATTATTTCTGTCTGTGCTCCTACCTACAACAGCATTGGCGTCTCTGTTTGCACATTTTTACTGACAGAACAAAACGAACAATTACTTTTTCCTGGCACCTTGATTAATGGAAATTATCTATCTACCTTGATTACTGGGACGAACTGACAAACACTGATACTAAATGTTAGAAGGAGGTGTTATTACAACACGCTGCTACTCTACTCAACACTCAACAGTGAAAAAACAAGAATACGTACATGATGATGATAGAATTGCCGTCCTAAAAAGTTAAACCTAATGCAATACCTATTCATAAAAATATTAACAAATCTTATTATTAGTAAATATAAACATAAATTGCGTAAGTAGTTTTTATGTTTTTCCTCTGAAATAATGCGCATTAAATTAACATCTGCAACATACTTTTCACTTGCGTCATTAGTGATTACTAAGAATGTAAGAATCAAGATAAGCAGTACAAAATCTAATAATAAGCTTTCACTGCCAGTACGACCACCGTACTACGGTGTACAAGAACAGGAAGTAGCAAAGTGATTCACCCTAGCCTAAAAGGTAAAAATGTCATTTCAATAAAAGTACGAATAATAAAGTATTTTCAGAACATCATTCACATGCACAGGATATAAGGACTATACGTAGTATTATGCAATTTTGTACTAATGAAAAGATATTTCCACATGCACCTGTCTGATTCTTGACATGATAATATGATCTACATTCTGAGGAACTAAAGTAGAAGTAAAATGATTCAATATTACGATGACTAAACACAGATTAAACGAAGTTATTCAACGTAGTTATAAATATAGAAACCGTACTTATCTGCATTGGTGACCAAATAAACTTCATTGAAAAGTTGTCTCCTGCAATAAGAATTAGACAATTAGAAGACATTAGAATATGGTGAATCTCTTCTGTGTCATTCCTTTGTTCCTTCTTCACAAAGCTAGACAACATGCACGTGAAAACTTTCCCACATGATTAATGAGTAGTTTTCTATTTTTAGTTGGTGCTAATTGTGATTGTAATGCAAATGCAAACTATTAAATATAATATTAATATTGTAATTTTCATAACTCACGTTTTTATTACATCCCACCAAAAGTCTAAAATACGCTTTCCACCAACACCAGGTAGTAGGGCTTTAGGAACACCTTCTAAATATTGATACTTAGCAGAACTCTGGAAATATAAAAAAATCACATAATTATATCTCCACAATCAAAAACAATGATCATAATATATATTACTATATATTACAAAAGATTAACAAAGATTGCAAATTGTACCTCAATTTCTTTTTCCAAGATTTTACCATGTCCGGCTACTAAAAGAATGCAACTCGTCATTTTAACAAATCCAAACGTTATACATATACGCGAATTTTGTCAGATCATCCAAGCTCAAGAGTGTTTATTATTAGTCTTGCCTAATCGATTGATCTGCGAATTACGAAAGACTACAAAAATCACCACAAACAAAAATTAGATAATAAATAATAAATAATTAATACATAATCGGTAAACGAAAGGAGAAAATTCTCTTTACCTATATGTAATAAATTATGACAACAGTTAAAATTTTTTTAAAGATAATCAATAGATGCTTAAAGTTTTTCTTATATTTTTGATAAAATAATACCGAGCGTGTAGAGAAAAGCGGCTGATTGTCTAAATCTGGAGTAGAAGTACACCTTTCTACCGATCGACTTATTGCAGGTGGGGACTTACAATATTTACGTTAGAAATGTTAGAATTGAAATGGAAGGTAGAACGGCAGATAGACAAGGGCCAAGGGCCTTTGCCACGTGATATTTACTATGTAACCTAGTGCAAACACCACAGAGCTAGAGAAGATTGAGAAGGTACTTATCGCTACTTAACCTTCCTGCATGTATAATATTATGATAATTATTAATGAGTACACATTATTAAAATATCTTCCTTGTAATAATTGCGATATGCATTTGATAAAGCTTGTTAACAAATAAAGACCGCCTCCGCTAACTTAATCGTCCCTTAGACCAGAGCATTCCTGTTTATGTTCATAATAACTTCAGACATTTCATTCTATACTTTAAATACAAGAAAAATAATAATTCAGATAATTCATAGTTTATTTGTTTTCGTACAGTCAAGACATAGTTAAAGCTACCTAGACTCTCCGACGTCAAGCTAGGAACAATAGTCAATAATCATAAGCTTAATTATTATTCTTAATGTCTCAGCAAATAACAAAGGAAGACATAAATAAGGAATTATTGTAACTTCTTAAGTATTAAATAGATATTATTTTTTCATATTACGTATGACATGACTAAATGTTACAAATATTCCTTAAAATAACTAGAAAAGTGATTTTGTGTATAGGTATTCATTTTTTATATATACAAGATGAAATTCGAAGCAGAAAAGACGTAATTTAGAAACAACAATGCTCAAGCGAAAGTTGTTGCACTTATAATTGGATTCAAAGGAACAATATCAATAATAATGCTCATAAGATTAGAATTCCCGTTTAAGGAACTGCACAATGAATGCATACAACGCCTACCTTTTTGTAGTATGTAAGAAATTTTCAAACATAAAAAGTGGATACCTATGCACTTAATTATATAGCACTACCTTACCTGCTATTACATAATATTACAACATATAATTTGTAATGAATGTTAGATTAGTATTCAATGTGCAACAGCAAAGCCTCTTTAATCCAATACTAATTATCACCATCATTACACCACATGATAAGCTAGAGAGAACCATATTTAGCTCAGGTGCAAATTGAATTTATTTTGGTTTGTTGTCGATTGAATCAAAAAGTCTTTTTTTCCAGGTATCTTCATCCACCTCTTTAGCCCACGGTGGGATGGATGCTGCCGGAAGAGCAAATCCTTTCATCACATTCTTAATAGTGTCCACTTTATCCTGAGTTAGCTGAATTTCCCTTTTCTCCACTGGAGCTTCCTTAGTTGTACTTGCATCCTACAACAAATTATTATGTCAAACTTACAGTTAAGAGTAATTGAATTAAGAAACATACAAACACACAAATATAAGAAATAGTTAGAAGTAGGTGTATGGTTGAACATTTCTTTCATACTTGCATTCATCTAAGAACATATTTTTACCTCATCTTGAGCTACATCAATACTGGAATTCGAACTAGCAACAACAGGAAGATTATCTTCGATTTGTAACGATGAATCTGCATTGTTTTCACTGCTTGCTTCTGAAGCTGGGAATGGAATCAGGAGTTGATAATACGCCCTGGTTCTGTGCGGTAAAGGTGCTCCGTCGTCATTTGTTCTTGTGATATCATTATCATCAATATCAGATCCAAATTCAGAGTCTTCTTGACTAGAAAAGTCTAATTCATGTGGTCCATCATGTACAAAAATTATGCCGTCATCCTCATCTTCAAATCTTACTTGATTGAACGACAGATCACGATTTCCTTCTGCTTCGCGATTGGAATCCTCTCTTGGAGGGTCTGGAGACATCATTCCAAGTCAATTTGTACCTTTAATGAGAAATTGAAATGATTATTACACACGAAAATGCCTTTCAGCACACTTAAATTGCAATAATGATCATAAACTGACTAACCACCAACATTGCCACCGTGTAATCAGAAAGTGTTCTAATGTAAGCTACCTAAATTGTCGGGAATATAGCGTTAATGTTTTGTTATAATCTGTGTATCAATCTATTTCTTAAAAATAAAATCATGTCCCATGTTACTTTACTTTACGTGCATGTTATGGACAGAAAGAAACATATTTAATATTAGTTATGTAATAGAAAATCAATGATTTTTAAGCATTTTTAAGCAAAAGAAAGCTGTGATTGATATTTTCTTACAAATATACTTATACCTATGTATACACACTACACTTACACTATACGCTAACATAATTTTATTTAGGGGTACTTTGAGACAAGCGTATTATTTTTTGTAAATAAAGTTGTTTCGCACACTGGACATGAATCGAAAATGCATGCAGGTCATTCTTTCATTGAGAGGGTAATATATGTAACCGTAAGTCGTATTCAGTACAAATATTACGATATAAAATGTATTAATAATTAGGAATTGAGAAGTAGAATGGAAATGGATCCAGTATTCAAGCTTGAACCTAAAACGGTACCTAGACTTTAGTTGACTTCGATGATAAGAGAACTCAGTTCAGCTGACACTGACATTGCCGTGGGGTGGGGTCATGGGGTGTACAACGTCACACACATTCACATTTCTGTAGTATTTCTTTGATTGTTCGCACTCGCATAGTAGAAAGTAGATTTATGTAATGTGGTAATTATAGAGGTGGTTACACAGCTTTCTTTCTTACCTGGTTTACTTTTCTTTGCAGTATTGTGTCCTTTACTCAATCCAATAGATCGATTCGTCAGCGTATGAGAATTTTCTACGACATGCATATAAAGCTGGAGCTGAAAGAAAACATCACATTCACAGCTTATTAACTTAAAAACCAAGACTAAAACGTTTCCAACAGAACTCATCTTTCATCTATTACCAGATATCTGGCCCATAAGTACTATGCGATAAATTAGGTACGTAAAATTCCGTAAAATTAGCTATAACTTCTACATAGTTGATAGTTACCATTTCCTTCTTTTCTAAAAATGTACTATCCTTAAATCTAAATTAATTGTAATTGTAAACCCGCCAGTCTTAATTAGCTCTACTTTCAACCTTATATTTTTATGGATAAATACCGTCCTGATGAAGTAAATATCACAGTAAATCTTGACAATCCAGAGTCAAAGTCACAGGCGACACGTTCAGCAGGACAAAACAGCAGATACTCATTAATTAAGATGAGCTGGCGAACAGCTAGAACTTAAATTAATTGATGAATTGGTAGTCAGTAGTCAGTAGTTGAGGTCTTGAGAAGGAGGAATCATGAAACTAAAAAATTATACTACTGGAAACAAATCGTATTAAGCGGGTGTGGTAATAAGGATATGTATCGCAAAACTTATCTCCCTTTTGTACGTGTATGTACAAATACACTGGCACATACTGCATAAGAGAAAAGTGAAGTATACTAACTATGTGCATTTCACTGATTTCACAGAATTTTTGCTTTTACATAATTTTGTCAACATTTTTATGTTATTCAGTCATTCTGACTCTTTCAGACTTTTCAAGTAAAAAATAAATCACTAATAAATGTGCCCAAAGTGCCCATCTGCTTAGATACTTCAGTCATTTCAATGCATTTCAGGGCAGTTGCATGCATATATGCCAAGATATTTTTTATGTAGTAGTGAACAATGATCATTCATTTCCAGTAATGTTCAATGTTCCAATCGCGGAATGGATGACTAGTAAATAAATGATGTTATTGTTAATTGGTTAACTTAGCACCAAAAAATAAGTATGTTATAATCTCGAAAGAAGCAATTTAATGACAAAACTAACCTGCAAATGAAGTGACATAGCGGATGATTCTAGGTATAGGTTAGGTAAGCATGAAAACAACTTCATGTAGCAATTAAGTGTGTTGATGCATCAAGATTTTTATAGCTATTGCAACAGTATAATATTTAGTTTTCAAAAAGGGACATTATACCCATTGCATAGTACAAGGGCATTTCTCACCGTCTGTCTTACTCATCAATGTCTAAGTTAATTAATTTGGTAGATCAGCCATACCTGCACAAATCGACTTAATTTTTAAAGAAAATAACAACCTGTCAATGCTAACATTAATTGTGTTGTGCCATTATCGATAAAACCATAAAAAGCCAGCTCTCAACTTTTGATAATTTACTAAAGGAGACATTTACCTTAACTCCAAAATATTGCGCAGTAATATATTACTGACTCAAAGCTGCTTAATTCCTTTTGACATGTAAAATTTTCGAAATTGCCTACTAAAATACGACTTATAAATATGAATCCGTGTGTATAGATACTTATGGGATTCGTGATGGGGAGGAGGTTATTTAATTGAAATGATATTAATGTAGCTTTACTGTGTATTTAACTTATCAATTCAAACGTGTCTGACTTGTCTGTCATTATCTCGCTACAATTGCGCCATTATCAATTATATTGATTTGTAGTTTTCAGAAGTTTGAAAACTTGAACAGACAATGTATGTTTCCTTAAAGCTTGTAGCCAAAAGTAAATACATTTTAAGTGGTGAATGCCAATTGTATTTGATCTTAAGCTACAAGTAACAAGTAGATAATTGTCAGCATAAGGTCTACCTGCGTTGTCTTAAAGATGTGCTGAAATTCCCGCAACTGCTCTAATAGTCTTTTCATTTAGTATTTTATCTTGAAGTGGAAAATGACATGTAAAAACGTTTCTGAACATTTAGTATCATGCATCGTAGCAGCCATCATTATTAGCCCACTCTAAAAAAGAAATATAAAATTCTTTGTATTTAATTTAATATCTATATAAATTAATCATCACATTATGTTTATGTTCTATATAGATCTCCTACACTAACAAACTCTTTTTAAAACGACATAAATAATATTAGGTCACAATGTACATAGCTTCTGTATGTCAGTTTCTCTAAGTGACCGTCCTTGTAAGCTGTGTGCGAAGCTGCTGATTTTCTTGTCTTGTTTATAGTGCCAGAGTTAGTGTGATGTAAGGTCAAATCAAAATCTTGTCTCGTTTCTACAGATGTACACAAGTAACAGTACTAACATATCATCAGGCGATCAGCCTTTGAGATGTTATTTGCATTTACCATCTACATGCTATACGGACATATTATTTATTTGACTCTGTAGTACTGTTTGTACCTTCTATGCATTATAGTAGCTAATATATTGCTTTTATTTTCCAAGTATTTAATATATAGTTGGCACTAATTACTAAACTAACAGCTTAAACTCATTCAAAAAGTCACATACGTAAAAGATTTTCATTTAAGATGCAAATTCATATTTACAGCCATATCTGTATATGTAAATGTAGGATGAGATGAGATATTATACACTGAGTGCACATAAGCAGCCTTCTTTTTATCTATTGTGCTTTTACACTTAATTATGACGAATCACAAGGCAGCGCATGAATAATAACATTCTCTATTCGAGTTGCCTACTTTTTATTTATTTTACGGTGACTTATGTAAGAAGTATTGTGTCACGGTGCCAGTGGTCTGGAATTCATGCTATAGTGTGTTGTTTGATTGACAGTTGACAACAAATGTCAATAAAGCTCATGATATGATACTTTACTGCTATAAAGAACGAATAAACGTGTGTGGTGACTATAGGCATTTGTATTAAATAGTGTTTCAAACTTTGAGCCAAATAAATTTGTTAGTCGAGTTCACTCTCTTAGAGATTATCACTTCATCTGTATGTACTTAGCTTACTTGACATGATTTACTAAGGGAGACAGGACGAGGATTTTTGTTAACATGACCAAATGTACAACAAGATCTTAAGGACAAATTTTAACTGACATTCACTTAGAGAATTTGTTATCTTTCCAAGAATCTCTGTGTTTGTAGCGTTTTATAGAAACTCTACTAAACTGTAACAAGACTTGTCATCCACCCGGATCACTAATATCCTTGCAAAGAACTATCGATGACGTTATTTGCATGGTGTTGTTCATTTTGAATGTGGTCCATATCCTTATTGTATGTGAATGAAGCCTAATTACTAATAAATGATATAAGTGGGCTTCAATTCTATATGTAGTTAGTATTACCCACGTAATCTGTTTATCCGCACTATTTTAATAACGGAGTGCACAATGTGTACATTCAATTTTGGTTGTCCACATAATTACTGAACTACATGTAGACATATATGTACTGCTTATAATAATGTTCAAGAACTCTGAACTTTCATATTATTACATTTGACTTTGCATTCCCTTCCATTCCACTCCTGATTACAATCTTACAAGTACACACTAATAAAGGAAGTGCCTTTCCTATGTAAATTTATTGTGCTACACAAATATTTGACAGAACACAAGTAGAATCACTATTAAACAAACTTCATATTTATACATGAAGAAAAGCAAGTAGATTAACAAGACCAACAAGTATAACTGTGAGTCAAACGGCCAATATACAGTACTTTTTGTTTAAGTACCTATAACGGAGACGATACCTACAAATGTCTATGTTTATAGCCATGATCATTGATCATGAATTCTAAAGCATAGTCCATCAGTCACTTTGCTCCGAAGGGCTCGTTTACCTTTTTTACCTATCTACCTAGACCATCCAGTCTTTACTATACTTATAGTTTTGGAAATAAAAATGTTACATATTCCACTGTATTTTTATGTTTTAATGTTCCAAAAATGTATAGGAGGTTAGTTATCTTGGTAGAACGAACGCATGTATAACTACTTTATAAGTATTCTATTGGCAATATTAAGTCAAAGATTGTTGCTGTTCTAGTATGTTAATATGCATGTCAAACAATAAGTAATGATGAGATAAATGTAAACACGCGTAAGGCTTACAAGTTTGATGATAATTATTTGACGTCAGTTTGCAGTCCAGTAGCAATTATATAAGCTCTTAATCTGTAGTGACGACACGGCAGAATCAAAACTGATGACCTTCGAGCAAAGCTTTGCTATGTCGAATGATGTATTGAATGGTTGTTACTAAATTCATGTGCTATATTTAGTTCATCAATCAATATGTGATATTATTTAATTTACAGTCTGCGTGTACACAGAAGACAGAAGATCTGAAAAGAATACATTCTTTACAAAATTATCTTTTTTTAAGATGTTTGTCTTTGTGTATGGAACGTTGAAAACGGACGAACCAAATTACCATTGGCTCACTAACGAACAAAATGGAAAATCGAATTTGGTTTGCACTGGAAAGACATCACAAACATTTCCTCTGGTTATTGCATCCAAGTATAACATTCCTTTTCTTTGCGATAAGCCCGGCACGGGAAAGGTACGACTGATTAAATCAAATAGATATCTTTAATTAAAATATTAATTAAAAGTATGTATCAGCATGTTGTATATACCTAACACACCTTAGTTCTACTGCAATTTAAATTATCTAAAAATTATCAGTTATTGCCCCTAGCCTAATGCATTGTAAAATGTACAAGTTGTAGTAGCTGTTAGAGCTGCACCCAACTAGATGAATGAATTACATTGGCAAACATTATATAATACTAACGTTATTTGTTACATAATTGTTTTGGCGTTTTATAGAATATAGAAGGGGAGGTGTATGAAATAGATGAAAAAATGCTTGCTAATCTCGATGTACTGGAGGAATATCCTAAACTATACATCCGCAGACTTGAGAAAATTGTGGTTATGCAGCCTAAAGCAGATTCAAACGGTGTCGGCAATTCTTCAATTAAAACAGGAGATGTAATCGAAGCTTTGGTATACCTTCTGAAGGATTTTCAGCCCAAAATGCTAGAACTGCCTCATCTTGAATGCTATTCTTCAAACGGCCCTCATAATTTGCCTTACAGTGCAAGGTATATTGAAGACGAAGCCAAGGCTGCATTGAAGGTTCTATTTTCGGGATGAAGGTTCAAGAGCTGTCCAGAATTTTCAATTCTTTCCATAATGTCAATGCTAAGAAATAAATTAAGTATGCCATGGTTCCTCTCTTGCTCCTTGCATTTCGAAACTAAAATCTTTATTACAGCCCTGAAAATCATTTTCAAAGACTTGTATTTTATGTTTTACTACAAGGGTGTTGGTGTTGGAAGTGATTTATTAAACTTGATTGAGTGCAGACGTCTATAATGTAATTACATGCATTATTGTAAATATTTCAGTATGAAAAAACTGTGAAAAATACAATTAAGGGCGAAATTGATTAGGGAAACATAACTGGATAGGGAAAGAATTCAAAAAACACAATAGTAAAAAGATGTTTTCATTATCTATCTCTCTGCTCGCATTGTTTCACATTTTTGTCCACTCCACTACCTAGATTTTGATGGGATGTTCTACTGTAAGGCTTTTCCGCTAGCGAAGTACCTATAGGAGGCCCATTACGCAACTAAATACAAAAATGTAATAATAATTAGCAGGAGTGATGCGTGTGTTCATATCGGTAAAGATAGTGTGCACTTTGGCATAGGCATGAACTTGCCCTCATTATCTACTAATGTACATTAGGAAAGACAACTCTGTCAAAACATATCAGAGATTATTCTTCCCAATAAGATTTACAGTCTGAAACAAAACCACATTACAATATAATCATAAAAATCCACTCAGGGTCAGTTCGCAAACAAAGCGACTGTAATTAACCGTGTGGTTTGCACATCAAGAAAAATAGAACGATGCTTGATATCCTGTAGCTTTAATATTCTTCTCTGTTGATTTAGTGGCAATAAAACGGTAGTCTGTTCCCTATCGGGCAAAAATTCTGAAATTATCTAAACATGTAGCTTAGAAGTATCTATTTGCTGTCAATACACCGATAATTTATTACGTCGTAAGTCCTTTCCACGAAAAAAATTCACATAGATTATACTAACACTTTCGGTTTTGCAGTTTTTTGCTGATTTACTTTATGTGCAATTTTTAATAGGATTATAGTTGTTCTTTGGCCACCTGTCTAAAATATAACAGGGTTAAAAAGAAGGGATTTTTATATGGTTGATTTTCTGTGTAATTCAAAACGTCAATTATCTATTGTATGCTCTTGAAATGGTAGAACATCTGACCCATTTATGATACTTTATCTGCTTAGATTCGATTTAAATACATTAAAAGTGTTGCTGTGTGGGTAAATTACAAATGAGAGGCTTCAGACTTCAGACAGGTGATTAACGACAGGCATCTTTATGTATTCAGTGTAGAATACTTAACTAAACGAGCATCTAAATTATTACGTCGACATGCGTTTCTGCTTTAATCTAGTGTCTCTTTTATGACAATTACACACTTTCTACACGAGCCGGTCCTCAAATCGATTTAATATGCAAAGTTATGACATTTGAATTTCATTGATTCTCTTACTAATAAACTAATGAGTAGTTTGGTTAACTAGACCTGAATACCTGTGTACATTGCACCAGCTAATCAGTCTAAATAATATATTATAGCTCCTTACATCAAAGAATAAACAATAAACCACTCCATTATGAGTTCTATTAATTAGGTATGCTGTAGTAACTCGTGTAATTGTGATACTATTGCACTGCAGTTGCATAGAATCACAAGAACAACTCTAAATTCATTAAAGCTTGCACATAGCTGCAGGACAATATTATTTGCTTTTTTATTAAACAACATGCCTATACTAAAACAGATATGGTGTTAAGTAAATGTTGAAAATATAACAATTTTTGTGGTTTGATTTGGTCAGTGATGATGACTTGGCGGATGCTACGGACATCTGAATGAAATCTGCAAATACGTAAATGAAGACAATTTATTACTGATGTCTATTTATCTCATCATCTCTATCCTTATGGTATTATTTATTTCAATTTTCTACTATTCTTATACGAAGGAGATATACATTACTAACGAGTGCAAGTGAATCGCAAGATTTGCAATCACAAGGCAGTGAATACAAATAAGAGCAAAGTCAAACAACTCTCATCTTGAATGTTATTTCGATGCAACTATAACAAAAGCAGTTGCAAAGAGATTTAGGAGACACCTTGACTTGGCACAGCTCGTTGTTTTTGTTTGATCTGATGTTATATGTCTGTAAACTGCCTGTGGATGTCTGGCCGACAAAATGAAACACCTACACTGATTTTTTAAGTCCTTTACTTTTAACCTTTAGATGTGAGATATTTACACTAAATCAATCCTCTTTATCCCGTTTATTATGGTTGCAATGTTCTATTCATCAGTAAGTTTATTGATTGTATCAATAATCTGTACCGCCCACATTTCTAACTAATGTACATTGTTTACAGTATTATTGTTTCAAAATGAAGTTGAAGTGGATTATATGTCGTAGGTACTTTATGTTTACCATTTAAAAATTAAAATGCTCCTGTCACTAAGTTCGTTCCATTTATAAATAAAGATTAATGATGTAGTCTCTCAATTGTCTACGTTATTTAGCATCTGTTTAACAAACAATTAAGAACTTGGTCAGGAGTCTCAAAAGGGTAGACTGCTAATTGTGCTTACTGTAAGGAGTATAGATTACACGGAGGTACCATTTGGATAATTAGACCCTCAAACAATACCATTCTTGAATTATTAAGTACTTTTGATACTAAGGCTGACATAATTGGTACACACACGACTGGCAACGCACAGCCATCATGCGTCATTGCTTACGTTCACAACTTGTTAAATTCTACATTTAAATGCTAAACCATTGTATTATAAGCTTCTATACTCTAATTCACATATTATTTAGTTCATTTGCGTAAATTGAAATCGGGACACTTTCAGCTACAAAATGTTGACCAAATAATTGCGTTTTTCAATCCGGAGATTATAAGATAAGCAGAAGGTATTGAAAAAAGGCTTTCGACAGGTTATTACAAATGCTTCGCTTGCTAGATATGGTAAATATTTAAGGAGATTAGTAAATACAGATAGCAAGAAACGCAACAAGGTAATTTTTTAGTGTCTTGTTTGCGTATCGTGTTGTTGTCCTGTGTGCTTGTTAAATGACAATAAAGTTGAAACGTGGCATTTTTCATCTTAAAAGTGACGTGAAGTTAATTGAGTTGAAATTGGAGAGCCAGCGGTGAAGCACAGACAATTCATATTGGCAGTACACTCTAAGTTTTATAATCATTTCTATAATCACATCGTTTTTAGCCCTGCCAATTTTGAAGCATCAGAAGAAACAGTTTATTGGTTAATGGCAATTGCAATAAAAGTAAAAATATAACAAAATGTTAATGTTTGTCCGTAAAAAATGTGCACTTTGTTATTCTGAGAGGCTAAATTGCTAAAAAAATGTCACTTTGATAGCTAAGCTACCTGTTAGTAGCAGTTATTTTACAGTTTCTATAGCAAATTCAATTACTAGCAAATTACAGTTTAGAAATCAGTACACGTAAATTTACAAAAACAGTGCACATTTTTTATGGACAAACATTAGTATTGATGAATAAATACGCAGACGCAAAAACAACAACTTCATAAACCTGAAATGTGTAATTTACATTTGATGTGGAATGCTATTACATCTTACAGGGAAATGATTTTGCACATGTAATACAGATAAATACTAAAAATAAAAAATACAGCAAAAATGTTAATGAGTACGCATCTAAAGTACTAACGTGAAAGTTTATGCAATTGAACATGCAGAATTCGCGATTTGGGCTAAAGTTACATCTTACAGGGAAATGATTTCGCACATGTAGAGATATGGAATTGCCAAAAGAAATGTAAATATTTTTATAGTCTCGCTCTTTATCAAAACACTTCCCTTTTAGTATTTATGTCTTGTTCGGCAATTTGCTATCAGTTAAGTAGGAGACACACCATAAAATGCATCTTGAATGTATTTAGTGTCACTGTGTGCATAATAATTGACGAATTTGCATTTGTTTTGATGTTAGTTTAAAGATTAGGATTAGCTAATAGGAGATGCACATGTTAAAGAGATGAGCCAATTGAAGCAGACATAATATTGCATTTGCTCCATCGCTGAAGAACGCAATAAGATGTTCATGTCTACAAAAGAGGTTTTTGTTCTTGGCTGTTTCATCGCCGTTATCTCCTGCATCACCTGCTGAGTATTACTACATATATGTAGTAGAATAATGTCCTTTGAGATTATATTATGATTATTATTGGGAGAGACTGCTCTCCACAGCTCAGCACACTGCACTAATATGAGCAAATGTCTTTATAAGAAAATCCCACCCAAAGTCAACTGATTAGCATAGAATTTTGTTCTGAGAGGATTTTGTGAGAGTTACGCAAGTAGAATGAGGATAGGCATTCAGTCATATAATGTCACTGGGTGACATTTATCCTGTGTTGTTAGTAGTTCGCAAGTTGCTCTTGCTGTCAAACTCGCTCTCCTTACATGTTCCTTCTTGCATATTTTGATAGTATTGTGTACTGGACTAGACTGGATTGAATTCCTTCAACATAGCTTACCCAATATAAATTTCGTCTCTCTACAAAATACAAGATCAAAATTGGCCCAGTGACAAATGGATATTCGTCCATATCATGGTAACATTCATATTAGCATAACTCACATGCTAATAAAAGTTCCAAGTAGGTAGCATTATATTAACAATCAATACAACTATCTTCGAGGTAATTAGTTTTATGTTGGTAGTAAAATAAATAAAATATCTATAATCAGACAGGTTTTGTTTTTGTTTCCATCCAATTTAGCTATGTATAAATATACACATAATATTATGACGCTAAGTGCTCTGTTAAGGAAGTTCATTGAGTACTCATGGTGGTTGCAATAAACTGCAATGCAGAAATGATTTGTGAATCCGGTAATTGTCCAGTCAAGAGAAGCTAGTTATATCTTATTTTCTAAATAAACTTTGACGATTTACTGAATTGCATTGGGCCGTGCTCCTGGGCTGCCAAGTATAGATCGAAAATAATTACATAGTATTCTGCATTCACACTACATGCAAGCACTTGAGCTGTTCAGAGTTATGTTATACTTGCTAACTTGATATAATTATGCTAACAATAAGTATCTCACTGCATGTACTCTACCTGTGAATAATATTTATACTGGTTGAGCACCTTGAAATTGAATTGAGCAATGGACATTGAAAATTCACAAGAAATAATAACACTTTATTACGTAGGCACAGAGTCTGATAATAAATGGGCACGTACTTAGGTACTAATGTATTCATAGAGTACTCCTATAGATAGAGCTTGTTCAGCTTGACATTTTCATTGTATCACACTTAATAAAAAATGAGGTATATCCGACAGAGCAAGCTATAGCTGAGCCAAAAAGCGGAGAATCAAAGCCAAACCCAAACAAATTGCATTTGCTAATAGAATTTAATAATCAATACTATTAGTACACGTTCGAATAGGAAATCTTGAATATCTGTTGTTGCAAATTGAAATTAAAATAATGGCTTCGCTTATGGATTGACTTGACCTGTCTTGTAGAGCTGTATGCATGCAATCCATCAATTGTTTCCAGTATCTTCGGCATGAATCAATCAATATTCAGCATCTACGTTATAATTAAGAAATCAGTGATGAACAGATTAGGATTTGCACACAGTACATGACGAATTGTAATTTAATAGCACGGAGAGGACAAAGGACAAATCAACGCGAATCCAAATCCCTAACAGCATTTCTCTGTCTACCTTATATTTATTTAACCTCCTATAATTTGTTAGTCATTGAATGTATCACCTGAAGAACTCCTCCTTGCCCAAAAACCATTAAATTTGTTAATGACTATAGCTGTATGAACTGTGTACATTCATTATTTACTTATTAGGAGCAAAACAACTTTAGTTGTATATTGCATTTAAAATTCAGAGCGCATCCCATTCAATCCACTGCATACATTACTATTACTACAAATACGTACGTTCTACTGTCTATATATTTACGGACAATATGCAGTTTACCTAGCAGAAAGCATTTTAACAAAGTAATCTCAAGCCAAATGGCACTATTATCACATAGGTAGAAAAAATGCTTAAAGGACAACTAGAATTAAGTACTCATCTGCTTAGACTTTAATTTGGTTTGGTTTTTGTCCTCTATTGGAAATCAGTTTCATGTAACAATGAATCTGTGTAGTGTTTGACAATAAAGCTATTACAATTACAAAAAAAAAAAAAAAAAAAAAATTAGACTACTGCCAAATGTAGAAATGTGTCTATGAGTGTAATTTTTAACGAATCATCACATATTTATTTTGCATGCACGTAAAATGTGAATTATTAACTCAAATATTTTTTCACATCCAGTTTAGTATGCTAAGTATACATGAGCTCATTTTTCTAGCAATAATATCGATTATTTTCTATAGCAAGATTTATATAGTGCAAGTGGTATTTTTTGATTGCAATGCTTTGATAGCGGAGGATGATGACTATGTAGAAGAGGTGGAACGTTGTACTTATAACACTGCATTATAACACTACATAAGTAAAGCTTGTAAATGTGTGCCACGTTACACGAAAGATGGTAACTGCTTATTATGTACCTAACTCAACATCATATACCTAAATAGATATAGGAATAGGTAGTAGATAGGTAGGATAATTAAGTCAGCAACTGCTATTAGGTAATTATTGTAATCGACAACAATCACATAGTAATGCAGTGACCAGTCCACTTTCTCTGTCATTCATCAGCTAAGTTGTGTTAGTGCAGTGCAATTGCACACATGCTGACTTCTCGGACTCTGGCTGTGAAGATAACGAGAGAAATATGCAAGGCTCAACACGAGATCCTATTGTTAATCTGCATGGTTGCATTTTAATGTATTCCTACGTGCGTTGTTACCAATTAGCATCCAATGCGTTCTTCTATTTCTAAGAATACCAAATCATGACTAAGATAAATCAGTCTGGAATCCAATACAAAGAAAGAATTCAAACTCGGCTGGGAACAACTAGGATTACAAGATGATGATGCTGGGTTGCTGGAGGTGAACTAATATAGTCGTAGCTGCTGACCTGACATTTGCTACCTGACAGTAAATAGATTCCTTATTGCTTATACAGACGAAAGTGTAAAAGGTTACTTGACAATTGAAAATATGCATGAAAATCCATAAAGCTGGGCGGGGTCAATAAAATAGGGCAGCCGAGGTCACCATCCAACTCAAAACAATGAAAACATTTGTATAAACAGTCCATAATTTCTTTCAGATGCTCTCTATCATTTAAGGAAAAAATACAAGGCAGTCTTCATTCCTTATGGCTATAGTGTCAATTCCATCACAAGTTCACTTACATTTTAATAGAGTCGAAAAATATGGAAATGCTTAGTATACATGCACACGATAGAAATTAGCAGGACAGAATCTGCAGACTTTTATATCTAATTACTACGTGCAGCTATAGGTGTATGAATATATGAATATATTACCTATACGAACATGCAAAATTCAAATGGACGGTATAAATAAATATAGTCTTCTACCATACTTTAATAGCAAATTACAATGCGAATATAATTCTTGAACACCTAGCTACACCGTGTACAATGCAAGCATAATTAGTAATCAAAATTATTAATTCATACGGAGAGAGATACGATCAAATGATATATGGCTAATAATTTCACAGAAAAGGCTCGTTTGAATAAATTGATAATAAGGGAAGGGCTATTGGCTATCTCTAACACTTTTTTGCTTATTAGTATTTATTAGATTTGGCCCAGGGCTCTTCCTTCCCTTCCTCCAGATACAAATCAATCCTCCTATCAATCTCCAAGCGTCTCATTTAATTGAGACAGATGCAAAACATAAACACAACGCTATCACATTTGGTGCCTATATAATGTGATCTTTGATGCATAGTCTATTAGATAAGGCTTATTTAACTCGTACTTACATTACCAATTGCTTCCCTATACTTTTACATTGTTGATTGCTATATGCCATGTCATACTATGTACCTACATACACATTCATGTTAATAGCGAAATAAAAAGACACAAGACAACAACAAGGCAGGGCACAAATTACTAAAATGAACATAGATGAACGGGACAGATACGGGTCCTATTCAATTGAATCAAACAGAGTAGATCGAAATGCTTTATAATAAATTATGTAAATGAGACTCAGACGAGGGACATGACATGATAAGAAAGATATGATAGACAGGGATTCTGCATTAACTTACGTCATTTGACTGACTTACATACGGATACAATGTATAATGATAAATGCCACTACTTAAAAGGTACTTTATGTGCCCTGCTATCAATTCCGAATTTTTAAAACCTGATTTTCACTACCTGCTAAGTACTACTTGGAAATTGGCAATTCCAGCTAATATAAAAATGCATTTGTGATAATTTTATTAAAAACCAGGTTTTTTGGTAGGTTTTTTACATAAATGGGCCATTATTAATGATTCATTAAATTCTGGTGGTTTAGGGAGTTTGTTTATTATAGTACCTATAACTATACTGTCAAAATGAGTAGATGACTGTCAGGCGCCTAGCAAATGGACAATAGGAGAGATTCTATCAATTTGAAATGACTGATGGTGAGGTGAGTTAGTAAATGAGCGGAGGTCAACGTCAACCCTCAGTGTCTTGTCTACAAACATGCAAGATGAGAGAGTTCTCCAATACCCCTTTTACTATCGATGAGAGTCGCATAGGAAATTGGTGGTGGGCACCACCGTGGTGGAGTAGTCCACTGCGTATAGGCAGAAAATACTCTTTGGCCAAATGAACGAATCTGATTGACAGAATTGGAAGGGGATGGAAATTGTGTGGTCCCACCTAACGATAAGCAAAGGTGTCTCTTTGGATTTTTGATGATCAAACTCATTCGAGTCGAATGCTGTAATGCATAACAGTGAGTATTTGCAGACTGACTGCAGACCAGAAGAATTCTTTGTGAGATGACTGCATTAAGCTAGGCGATCTGATATCAGTTTTCTTATGAATAAACTAGATCGACTATAAAAGCATTGCGTGTAGGCACTTTAGTCATCATTCTTCTCTTGTGCTTTGTTCACTGTGTTTCCAACTCCTTCTGTCTTTACAAGGCCATGCTTTCTAAGGTAGGTACCTATATCTCTACTATTTGAATAAACTAGTTTTAAAATTCACTGAAAATCAATTTTGATTTTCAGACTGTGATTTTCCTGGCACTAGCCTCTTCGGCGGTTTCAGTTTTACAACCCGCACTGTATAAAAATGTAGTGGGAGTGAGAGCTGAGCCTGTGGATGTGAATCCACACTACACTTATTCCTACTCCATCAACGATGCTGAACATGGTGACATCAAGACTCAGGAAGAATCTAGAAGTGGCGATGAGGTTACTGGACAGTACAGCATTGTGGAACCCGATGGCACTCTCAGAACTGTAAGATACACTGCTGGAAAAGCTGGATTCAATGCAGTTGTAGACCGAACTGTTGGATACGCCGCTCCAGCTCCAGTTATTGTAAAGAAGGTTGCCCAGCCTGTTGTGGCTGCCAGGGCTTTCCAGCCTGTTGTAGCTGCCAGGGCTTTCCAGCCTGTTGTAGCTGCTCGGGCTTTTGCCTACGCTTCTCCTTCCATCCAACATCAAACTGTTTTGCCTGTTCAACAAACCCTTGTTCAACAACCACAACAAGTGCAATTCAGACCTGTCCAGTTCAGACCTCAAGTTCAACCCGTCCAGTTTAGACCACAAGTTCAACCTGTCCATTTCCAACCACAAATTCAAGTCCAACAACTTCAAATTCGTCCACAACAAATCCAACCTGTTCAAGTCACCATTCCTCAACAAATCCATCACCAGCAAATTCAGTTCCAACCTGCCCCTCAACCCATTTTCCAACAACCCATTCAACAACAACCCCAACAACCCATTCAACAACAACCCCAACAACCTGAACCCCAACCCAGTGAGCCCCAACCGCAACCACAACCAATTATTCCAGAGCCTCAGCCAATTATTCCACAACAACCCCAGCCACAACCCCAGCCTCAACCCCAACCACAGCCCATTATTCCACAGCCCCAACCACAACCTCAACCCCAACCACAGCCCCAACCCCAACCACAGCCCCAACCCCAACCACAGCCCCAACCCCAGCCTCAGCCACAACCTCAACCACAACCCGATGCTGACGAAGTAGCTTCGGATGATGATGCTGTGATTATCGGACGCAGAGCAGATAGTAACAGAGGACAAGGATCTTCTTTCACATTCTCGAGTAGAGGAAAGCAATATGATTTTAACGTTGCTTATTAAACTCCAGGTAGTTTTCCAGAATACCAATATTTTTGTATTGCATAATATTATGTGTGAGTTAACATCAAAGCCAATTTTTATGTAGAAATGTAACTTAGAGAGGATTTAATTGCCATCTGTCTTTCTAATGTACTGTACTGCGCTCCTTGTGTTTTTTATGTTTTCTGTTCTGTTATTTCTGTACGGTTGTACAAATATATACCTATAAAAGTACCTTTGCCTTGTGAATGGAAAAAGCGTTTGAGTTGTAATTAATTGTACTTATTTAAGTCGCATTTGATTTCTCAAAGATTTATTTGAGCAGATCAGCATCTTAGCATACAAATAATCTTTCGTTACACAATACTATAAAATATCACGTACCTAAGCCGTAAACAGTAGTAAGACTAGCATACTTTAATGCAGTAAATATGTCAGTGCATTTGATAAAGATAAATTATTGCATTATGTTGTTCTTGGTGTATTATATTAACTAGGCATTGATAGGTGTATGTTTGTACGCGATTGAAAGTGTTACATGATACTAAGGAACTTATTAGGTCGAGTTTAAGGTGTTTTCATTTCATACTCACAAAAATGTCGTGTAGGCAGGCAGACTTTATTTATATCATTTGATCTGTCATGTACCTACTTGGAATTTGCCATTCTCTCTTGGTTTCCTCCTATAGAAAGTGTCTTATCTGTGTACACAACATTTTATTATGTGTGTACAGGTAGACAAGTTATTAGCTAGTCCTAAAAGTATTTAAATGCAATAATAGGTGAGCACTTCATGTAAATATAATTCATTGATGTGTAAAAATCGATCGTGTTTCTTTTCTGGGAAATCCTAGAAAGATTTATGAACTTCAGACGTCACTCCTTTCGATATCATAGTAGGAGAAATAGTTTTTGAATTTAGCAAGCAGAATACATTTTAATTTTGATAGGAAATATAGCACTTTGTAGGACTCGAGTGACAGGATTACTGTGAGTAGTCTTGTATCGTTCCTGAGAATAGAACTGGATTGGCATAAATGTATCTATCTACAGTAGTAATAGAGTAGCTTATAGTTTGGTGTTGTAGATAGAATAGAAAAGACTCAATTTGGGTTAGGATGGATTTGCCTACGAAAATGTGATCGTATTTATTGATTGTTTGTCCACTTTGAGTTTCTCCTTCACTTCACTGCAGTTGTCCGCCTGCCTATATTGTGGATATCCAAGTACAGTCTACTATGTATCAATGATATGCTTGAGCAAATTGACTAAGATGTGACATAACATTTCCATTTTTACAATAGTTGTCTGATATAATAAAATGTAGCATATTTTATATTAACACATTTACCTTCTCGTTGGTGCAAACAAATAATATTATGTGCAAGGTAATGTATAATATGGATGTAAGATTGTAAGTAGTCTTGCCAGAAAAGATTAGGAGTAAACTGCATCAGAGGCGAGAGAAACGATGCAGAATGCAAAATGAGAATCCTAATTGTGTGTAGGTCATTCGACATTTCTACTCGCTGCACGCAAGATATTGTTGTTTGGGCGATTTGTAAATGTTGTACAGTCAAATGATACTGATACTTCGTCAGAATGTAACTTCATTAGTGTGTTATTTCATTTCGACTAAGTGCATTATGCAAATTTTCGGAAATGCCTTTTCGTAATTTGATTATGCTCTAGTATGCGTGACAATAAATACAACCTGGAGTCAGCACTGGCTGCCTTAATAAGACTACTTTATTTAATGTTTTGTAAATGCATTCAGACGTCATGAGTATAATTACACGTTAATGGTAAATGCTAGCGGAGAAACATTGCATGACTCTTTCTAAGGCCCTACTCGCTCCACTATTACAACTCCCACAAATCAATATCGGGGAATCCCATGCAATTTTTTTTGCATAACCGCGTTTTCTATTATGTACTACTACAATAACAGGAACCTAGGGAGGTAATACCTACTCCCGTCAGCAACTAATAATTAAATTAAGGCCAAGTCGAATTTTTCTAATTGTATGGAAACCAATGTGATAACTATTCTAATAAATCATTCACTAAAGGCCAATATACATTTATGCTACAGAATTCTAACTTTTGCTACCGCCTAAGACTATTCTTGTACATTCCGTTTCGTTTATGTGTCGATTTTATACTTTGAAGCCGGCACAACAGAAGACATTGGGATCGTTCCGTTGGGAAACCAACTACCTGCTTCGCAGATATTTATCCTTCCACAGAGTTCATCCGAAATCCAATAGATAGAACGAACATATACAGCCTTTTGCCAAATGATAACACATAGAAGACAATTCTCCTATTCAAGTATTCTCTCCAATTCAAGTAAATCTGTACTTGAAAGTAATTCATGGTATTTGATACTAATGCAGTCGAAAATTTTATCTTATCCTAACTTTAATATTTTTTAATCTATGAAAAATTTACATAATTTCAGCTACAAGCTACTACATTAACATGGGTTACATCATCTCAAGGATTATATCTAATACAAAGTTTTGAAACTTTGAATTTCAAGCTACCAATAAAGTAGTACCTATTTCAACCGTAGTAAAAATAAAAGTATACTATATTGAGATGTTTCCTTCACAGATTTTTATGCCATAATGTGTCAACAGTTTCAAGGACGAGATGTCAGGTACACCTTCTAACGGTAAGTACTGTTGTTTACTAGTGAATAACAGAAAGGAAGATGCTAAAAGCATGAGCATTTTTCTGACTTTGATTTGAACAAATATTGATGTGTATATTTACATGCAAAAAGAATTAGGCATAGATATTTACAAAGAACGGTATAAGAAAAGAATCCCAATAGCTACTATTATTGGCGCATCACAATAGTATAAAGAATGTATTAACAGACATCTTTTGAGATGTTGCTATTCTCATATTTGCGACAACAATAATCCTAATAGTACTCCATCTCTTCTTCCTTGCCAATTTTAATAATGTATCCATGTCTTCCAATTTCATAATTGTTGACATTTTTTACTGTTCTGTTTGATGGGCGGATTTTAAATGTATAAATAGATGCTACTCAACTACTTACATATTACAGCATATTACGTTGATGGGTTAACATAGGTAAGTACCTGTATGAAATATAAATAGGTGGGTGTGTACGCTTTCTCGGAAAAATATAATACCCGTTCCTTCCCCATAGGGGTGTGGCCAACATTATTGCTACATGTACTGCTTTAGAATTCCTACAATCTAACAAAATAAGCTGCAACTTGAGTTCAGAAGCACGCTACATGTTCGGAGAAGAGATTGCTTCACACTAACTTAAACTAAACAAGTGAATGTAAATACATTTTGCTTATAGACTCATCCGTGTGTGTACCGAAAGAAAACTTATAAAGCGAAAAAAGAGATTTCTGTTTTCGTCAATCGATTTCGCCATTCTACTCTTCTTCTCTTTTAAACTTTAAACTATACAGGTAGGTATGTCCTCACTCTATTCGCTCATCTTATCTCAGCTTTGTTGAAAACTACTTACTACGACCTGGGATATTTTTCTCAGAACTACATATCTAACTTCGAGGACATGGATTCTACATCAGAAACACCATAGCTCTTTATACTTGGTATTTACTTAACTACAGATAAAACCATGCAAATACTTTATGTATCATGGTACCCATTGCAATACAACATTCCAAATCCAAATAGAGTAGCTCTGTCCTCTGAAGAATAAATAGATCTCAAATATCACATTTTCTTCTAGCCTGCCATTCATCAATATAAGAAATATTTCAGCCTTTTTGGAACTTCTACATGATTTCTTGACAAAATTCCCTCTTCCAATTGTATTTTAGCGTATCTAAGATCCAAACATCCGTTGTCCATGTCTTGTTCTACATTTCATTACCACATGTGGTGATATGAAGACATTTCTTAAGGTCACTACTTAACATACATCTACATACTTAATTATTATTCTTATAGTACAAACGAGGTGGACAAATTAAGCACAGCAGGTATGCTACTATACCATGTCACTGCCACTTAACATATTCCTTACATGAACAACTATTGGCATCGTTATAGTCAATGGTATTGTGCCAGGAAATAAAAATCAACCTTCAAAACAAGTCCCTTTGGTAATGTGAATCGAATCCTGCAAACACTTATTTGCATCGCAGTGACCATCGAAAATAAACGTACTTAATTTGAAAAGAGTCTAGAAATCTAATTTTGTATAAATAAATATCTAATTGAATACCAACTAAGTATCTGTTAGATGATTAGGTACATTAAATGAAGCATAACTTAGTTGAAGAGATCATCCTTACTAAGGTACTATTTGCAGTGTTCTATTATGGTTAGATGATCTTCAGCAATAAAGAGAGCTCCGATTGTATATTTATTTATGTGTGCAGAATAGTATTATAATATCGGATGTGTATATTTATAGAGTAGGTTATTGACTAGGGTTGGTTGCTTGTAGTTTCCAATGATTGTATGGATTCTGAGAAAGGATGATGAGTTGCGTTGGTTCTTGGCGGTTACAATAGAGATACATCACAATATAGTGAGGTAGCAAAACAGTTGAAGATAGAATTCTGTGTTAAAGGAGAAGAAAGTGAGACAGGGACTAGTATGAATCTCCATCTCATTTCCCTATACATTCTCTCTCCTACTTTCCTTCCAATTTTCTTTTTCCGTCTTTCTTCACTTTATGCCGGTTGACTTGTCCTGACATGACTTGACTTATTCTGGCTTGGATTGGCTTGACTTTGACTCGACTTGGTTTAGTGTACGTATAGTTTGGCTGTGTGTAGAGTGAGTAGCCAAAAACTCTACCTCCACTACAAAATAATACAGTGTACTCCACTCTGACTCTTCTTCTTCAACTTTCCTCCTTGCTTTTAGTAGCAATAAGTATATAGATACATAATATGTACGGCTGTAGGTATGTAAGTGATGTGATTCTAACTTAACAACTTAAAAAGTTTCTGCTAGACTGCAATGTCTTCTCCTCCGACTTTCTCCATCCTTTTCTTTCTCAGAGTAAAACAGTAAACACACTTTTCCCATTCCACACCCAAAATCTCTCCTCTCTCTCTGCGTGTGAGAGTTCAATCTTCAATCTTTATGATGGGTCACTCCAATAGGACACACTTCAACTTTTATTAAATTGCAACTCACTGGACGTTTTTGTTCTACACCAACTCATTCTACAGGCTCTGACGTAATTTGACAATCATCCATCCATCAAACACTAGCAAAAACTTTTGGAAATGTACACTCCCAGCATTATTAAACATCAATCATATTGCAATAAGTCATAGGAAGATTAAAAATGATATAAGCTATAGAAATGGTCGCACCTCAAGACAAGAACAGTTATTCACTTCCACGAAGAATTTAATCTGTAAATTAATGTCAATTACAAATTGTTTGCTTTTAACAACATTTGCCTAATGGCCATTTTTCATGAATAGAAAAAAATTGGATTTGGTATTTATTTAGTGTATTTTAAAAAACCAGATTCAGTACAAACCGTAACATTGCATTATAAAAGATTAAAAAGGAAAGCTATAGTACAGAAACATCCGCATCTCTTTCTAAGAACAGTTTACAAGCACACGTTCAAAAAAAAGTACCTGATATATAATACTTAATGAATATTGATTACATTTGATCACATTTGACAAATGGCCGTTTGATATGAATTTTATGAGTTATTCACTAGATTTTAAAACAAACCGAGTCTCAACTAAAAATGGAGAAGTATAAGCTGACTGCATTTAGCAAATACTCTCTAAAAGCTTGGTAAGTAAATATTTGATGTAGAAAGGAATTGCCTTTGTCTACTTACAACAATACGTTTTCATTTCGCCTTAATTTGCCCCGTCCGTCAAAGAAATATTAGCTGACTGACTGAACTACTATATTTGTGTATATTGATTGTATTTCTGTTATCATTTCGTATTGCTGTATACATTTGCTTGGAGAGCTTTACTAGAGCTTCTCTGATCTTACGACTGGATTGGCATGGCAGGATGAGTAAACTGAATTTTTCATAACTTTCCTGTGTTTGCTAATGCATCTTTCCGTTCAAATCCACTGTTTGAATAATGGCTCTTAATCGAATCTCAATGAAACTTTGATGGCCTCCTTATCCTACTATTATTTTCAGTGCTTATCTAAGGCTTATGCTTATGTACAGGCTTAGTGTTCTGGAAAGTGCTCCTTATTCTTTTATTCTGTACTTAAGAATACATGTTTTATAAGTAAAATGTACAATTTCCAAGATTGTTAGTGATAGTATTGATTCTACATTTTTTGTTTCTGAATTTGGCTTCATGAACGACCAAAATTGGATTTAGCAAGTATCTACTTGCAGAGAACATACATGAAATTACAATGACGGACGACAATAGTTTACTACTCCAATCCCAGAACCTAAAATTGATTCTATTAACCGTAAATTCATTCGAAGGTATAGTTGTAACACGGCATTGTTTCTATTCTATATTATAATCAAAATAATAGGATTTACATTCCCATTCCCGCTTGCATAAAACTATTTGATAAATGTTTTCAATACAGTCCAGATAAACGCGAAACGTACAGCAATCCATTCTCATGGCACAGGAGAGAAAAACAATCACGTTTACCTGATTTGAAGATAGTGAAAGATGTAACCTTCCAGTGGCGAAAATTAGTAGGATTTTTGGGTTTAGATAATCTTATTCCAATGAGCAGATGTACATATTAGGAATCTTCTGATTGAATTAAGCAGTTTAGTAAATCAGTAGGCTGCATATTCTTAATCTTAAATATGCGTATGCAGCTATTGTTAAAGATATTTACAAGGTACTAACAAGTTTTAATGAATTATGTATGAAGCTTGTAGTTGCATGGTGTGTAGCCCAAAGTGGATCAGTAGAGAATATTAAAACAACAAGATGCCGATAATCTATAGTGCAGTAGTGCAAACATAGGCTATGATATCACTATTCATGAATGCACATCAGAGCTACTAAATCGTTTCAAGCCATTTTGTTTGCATTAGCACACTAACGATTTGCTGGTGGGATTCGAGTCAAGTGTTGATTCTGAATAATGTCCTCTCTTTCCTTTGCATGCTCTGTCTTCCGAGGAACTCATCCAACCAGAATATTTACTGTGCATTATCAGTAGCTGAAAAATGATCCATCATTTTTCGTTTCAAGGACAATTTGTTATTTGCCAATGCCAATTTACCATCCTAGCATTATCATCACCACAACTCGTCCACACAATGTTTCCCATCAAATGCTTACCTGCACTAGGATAGTTCAAAGTCAACTTCAACAGTTATTTAAACAGTGATAACAATTTCAACTCTTTAGCACGCACATTACACGAGACTCGCTCAATGCTGCCTATTAACTCCATCAACATTACAAGACTCAATCTAAATTCTTTCAAATTTTCATGATTTTGTTTATTTTGTCAGAGCAAGCCCTACCTACATCTCAATAGCAGTTTACTATGTAAATTCTCACACCTAAATGGGAGTGACATATGACTTCTGTGATATGGTGCATACTAAGCCTTTAATGCTTGTCATAATTTATGTATAGCCATATTACATTGAACTGTAACATTATGCAAACTGAAATAATTAAAGATAAATCTGTAAATGCAGAGTCTGTAGGGTGTGTGAATTAGAATACAACCTTTGACTACCTGCTGATTGAATTACATGTGATTTAATGATATTAAAATTAAATTGGTGATCACTGGCTGATGCTATTAATGATTATGTAGGCAACCATGTTATGTCATTGTAGTTTTACAATTCTAGCTATACAGATATGTTGATATATTGAGCAGTTGGATGTACGGTACTGAATGGTGAGATGTGGAGAGCTTGGTCATCCACATCGAATTCCAATGCCTAATGATCACCTCACGCAATTACAAACAAGACCATTCATCATATTAATATGCTAGCGTATGCATACCATATTGCCTGCAATTAGAGCTAATCAACGAAAAGGTTTCCATCATAAAAGACAAATAACAAATGATATGTATATTAGTGAATTTATTTATGTAAGCCGTATTATGCATTTCCATCTGCGTAGTTATTTGTGATGTAGTACAACTATTGTCTTTCATGCAAATGCCAATCCGTAATCCCACCTCTGAACAATGTTAATTGCCCCCAGTAAATGAGACATTAACGAGACTTATTCATGCCTAATGAAGCTTATTGTGCCTTTTTATTTTCCTTTTATACTCCACCCAATAGTGTGCTACATCAAAAATTCAATGCAGCAACGAGCTCAATTTGATTACATCATAAAATATGTGGATAGCACTCCTGACGCTGATGTTCACCTTAAGTAATAGCCTCAAGTACTATTTTATTCTAATGCACAGGGAAATGTCCATACCAAAGGATATAAGCTACATAGTAAACAGTAATATATGCAGAGTAGTTTGCTTTTATTACTACAACTGGAGAGCTAGTCAGCCCTAATAACTGTCAATCAATTCTTCAAGTATTCTCAAGAATTCAACAAAAGCTTTTAGCTTTTAATTAAAGGATGTACATTTATGAAAATCAATAATTAATAGATACAATGAATGACACAACAGTTGTATTTAAGTAATTTTAGCCGCATTATTATTTGTTTGTTAATGCAGCCTCGAGTTTTAATTAATTTTTCAGTAAAAGTTAGAAATTGAGACGCTTTCGTTCCACTGGAACATTTTATGACATGTAAAATTAGATCATTACAATTACAGTTAGGTTAAAACGGAAGTACCCATTTTTGTCAAAACCCTATTGTCAACAAATTATTTTTGAGATCCCTTTTTGACAACACGTAACTCGCTTTTTGTCAACAAAATGTCTATGCATATATAATGTAGCCCAACTTCCAATTTAAGTTGTACATTGTGAGACAAGATAGTTTTAACTAAGCTACTCACTACCCTTGCCACTCGGCCTAGCAGATGCAAGTTTATGGAGTAAAGTTCAACACTTTTCCTAACAAAAATAATCTTGAAACTCCACAGTATTTTTCAAAAATGTTAAAAAAGATTATTTAAAACTGATCTAAAATGTCCTTCTCTGTATGGATCTTAACGGGACTTAAAAAAAGACACTGCCATCCCCCTTACATTTAGCCAATGTTAGGGTATGTACAAGACAGTACGTTCTTACAGTCTTGCTATTATCTCATTTGCTTATTTAACTATTTATTTAGATCATTCCAAGTGCTTATCTGATGTATTACCTCATACTTATTTGACTCCTTATTTCATATGCCAGAAATAAACCTCTATAGATTTGGTGTTGACAAAAAGGGAGATTGCTGTTGACAAAAAAGAAAGTGGTGTTGACAAAAAAGAAAGCGGTGTTGACAAAAAGGTTTTTTTTCTTTCTGTTGACATTTTAGTGTTGACAAAAAGGGGGTGAATCATTAAAACAGGTCTTAGAATAGGTTCGTCTTTTTGGATATAACAAAAATTGTGTTTTATTTTTCTCTAAATCTACATATGCAATGTGAAAATGACAATGATGTATTTTAAACTGATGTAGTGAATAATTTGTAAGTACGACCAGATGAGTCATAAACTCAATTTTTTGAGGTAAATTAATTAAAAATATGAATAAACTTTTTTTATTATGTGTGAATAAACGTGTAAAAAATTTAGATGAACTTGTCATGTAAAAATGACAAGACAATGGAACCAATAGTATGTACAGGAGCAGCATTTGCTTAAATAAAGTCCGAGGTCGGGGAGGTTGCAAGGAAGATGATACTTAGTGTACTTGTGAATAATTATATCTTGTGCCACGACAGTGACGTGAAGGATACTCTTTGTTTTGGTTTTGTTTAGCAAAGGATGTCGAAAATGAGTTTGGGCAACCATGAGATGTTATAAGTTATAATAGGTGTGCATGTCAGTATTTACATGTACTTCTACCTATCTTTATGAAGGTCCACAATGTTACGTAACACATTTACCTCCCCACCAGATAGATTTGTGCTGAGTTTCGGGTGGACTGTGCCGGAAATAAGCTCCAGTGCCCACTGTGTCTATCTCCGCTACATTACAATGAACAAAGTCCAGGAATTAAAGTGGATAGTTAACTACTTTTCATGATCATCCTGCAGGACAAGCTTCACTGGGCTCGGCTTAGTTTCCAACTGAATCTTGGTTGGCTTTCGATAAAATTAGATAGCAGCAATTTCTAGACTTTTCTAATGTCTAATTGTTGCAATATATTATATATTTACTTTTCTGTGGAATACTTTGCTAAATGCACTATCAATTTAATGATCTGACTGGTAATTATTTCTCCATTTTTAATTAACTTTACCATGTTAGTACATACTGAACTAATTAGTGTACAATAGGTACAGCTATAGTAATAATGATAAACTCATTTAGACAAATTGTACACTAGGAGGAAAATGACTCATCCGCGTGGTAGCCAGATACTGGAAACTTTACATTGATGACGTGAATAGATGCATTTGATCAGCATAGAGTAAATCCGGTTAGATACAAGTTCAACTAAAAATCTAACCATACCATGTATTAAGAAGGTTAAACGGCAGCGATAACATGCTCTATCATATCAGTTCTTAATTTGTTTTGACTAAATTCTATTCTTCAAGAATCCTGGATATAAAATTACAAGGTTAGCCTCTATAAAAACACACAAAATCCTGTTTTACAATTTGTGGGTGCAATATTTGACCTATTCATCTTTTTCTTTGAGATATTAAGCGCTTTTCGCCGAAAACTCTGGTTTGCCCATGTTAATCGTTACAATGTTTCATTAGTAATAACGTAAAGGCCCTAAAATTACAGAAGAAGGTGTTCGTGACAATTTTCTAGAGAAAATAGAACGAGAAAAGTCTTTTCAAATTAAATATTGAGAATTGGAGATAGGAATTTCCGCGTGTGTGCAGATACCTATCTTTCTAATAATGGATAGTGCTTTCAGATAATTCATTAACTGAATTTGTTCGAGGATTTGGTTGTAAGTACATAAACACCAAATGTGGGTTTGTGGATTGAATTGAAATCGACCCGTTTGACATTGCCATTCTATGCCAAGGCAAGAATTCCCACTCTGCTATCATCATTACTTTATTGTGCATTCTATCTAGTTTGTCTACATCATACCTTGCTCATATAAACTGTTTTCATGTATTTTCACTATTCCATTTCACTGTGCACTATTTTGGTTAATGCATTCTATCAATATCCTTGAGAAAGCTCAGACTTTAAGCTTAAATATACATTACATGCTGCATTTTCGTTTCAGAGTGGCATGTCATGTGGCAGAAAAGGTAAATAGTTGTCATCCTTATACCTACCTATTCTCTAGAGTCTAGATTTCGATTAATTAACTGAAAATACTATGATAGATAAATACCAAGGCTTATTAACAAACAGACGAAATATTAATTTTGTTTAATGAAAATATGAATTCCCTAATGCTACTAGAATATGATTTTATTAGAAACAAAAGAATAAACGTTTTAAAATCCCAACATCCTTCGCTGGCCTTCCCATTCTAAAGCAGATTTTCGAAACTTACAGTTATCCCATTATGTACTTGTGGTTTGGACAGGGAATATAATTCTTCCCAGTAGGCGTCACACCAATTAAAAACAGTGTCCCATTCAAGACTTAAAAAAACAAGGACAAGACTCAAAGGAAAGTAATTGTAGAGCGGGAAGTCGTTAAAAATCCATAAACGTTTCCAGATTTACTATTTCACTAGAATTTGTGGTGTTAAGATTTCGAATGTTTAGATATTTCAAACGCTTGAACTTAGCTTAGCTTGAGAATATTACACATTTAGCAAAATATTGACTTTGAGTAAAGTAAACCGGAGATTTCCAAGGCAAGTGACTTGAGGTTTGGGTAATTTGCAAAAATTAAACAGTCCAGATTTTGGCCATAAGAAAGGCCAATAAAATCTTTAAGGTTTGGTGGATTTTGAACAATAATTTGCTGTAAGTGAATTCGTGAAAAATAAAGCTGTTTTTACCTTTACCAAAGACAAAACTACGAAGAGTTGTCAAGTTTTTGATACAAATTACAGAATAATGTGTTTCTCATCTGTATCTTTGGTGTACAGTAAGTCCATTCTCAGATCTAGAGGGAATATTACGGGATATGCTAGAATTTCTTTAAGAAATCCATACTGAACTCGATCTTTGAGAAAATGTTGTAATTGCATCTCATTGTCTTCTAACTGCGAGCATGAAATCTCCAAATTTTCTAAACGCGCAAGTTTGATTATCTCTTTTAATTAGGGAGGACTCCAAGGATCATCAATTGGGATATCAATGACTACATTTGAAAACTTAACTGATTAATCGATTGGATTCCTGAAGGAAAATAATCAGATTGTATGTCACGACTATGTTTCCTTTTAACAATTGTAGACGAGCTGCAAAAACTATATTTCCTTTCGAACAAAGTACAAAGTTCTACTTCAATAGCATCTTCACATATCTGTATCAAATCACTCGATAAGTTGTGGACCCCCTTTATTTTCAAGCCGAAATATTCATTTATTAAGTGTCTCCAGTCTTTGCATACTTCTCTAATTATCTGTCTCTTCTCCAACGATAAATAGAAGATTTTCATCCAGTTTCGGAATACTCGGAATTCATGGCATTCATTCTCTGATAGAAATCGAAAGAACTTGATCAGTTTTTAAAAACCAATAATAATGGCGAATTTAATCTGAACAACAGAATAGGATTCGCACTCCGGTACAAAAATGCATTTAGTGCACGAGATAAACAAGAAGAAATCGTAAACCATGTGGAAATACCGTAAATAACAAATAAAATCTTGATACCAGCGACAAGTACCTATACCTTACTTATTTTTGACCTTCGTTTATACTGAATCGTTTTATTCTCCAGTAAAAGCCTTATGCTAATTATAGTTTATAGTAGCGCGTGCACACCTGCAGCAAGTATCAAGGTCGACTCAAATTACATAATGCTCTGACAAAGCTATCCCAAAGCCCTAAGAATATATTTAGAATGAAGGTCATGAAATAACTATGATGTTAGCAGTTGCCATGTATAGTAGTAGGGCGGGTCAGTAACTAAATATTTCCTTCTAGAGAAAGCTAGCTTTCGTTACTTTCTCCAAACCGCTGAAAAATTGCACAATGCAATGCAAATTGATTGTATAGCAGCCTTTGCTACATTTAGTAAAGCTACAGTTATCCGGAAAGCTACAGTTAGTGAAACCCACTGAGATCCCATTTTAATATTTAATATACTGTTTTAACTACTGTCCTGTTTCGTTAAGTATCTTACGTCACCGCACTTGGTAGGATAGTATTCTAGTTACGGTTTGCTTGTTAAAGGGCAACTGTACACACAATACAAACGGATATACAGAAAAAGAAACAGCGTTCCCCAGAAAAAATTGCATGAATAATTTATTTCAATTTTTGGAGCTCACCCATGGAGCTATTCCATTGTTCACTTAGTACTCACTAAAAGGGTCTCAATTGAAAAGAAAAGCTGGAATAGATTTCTAAAGATAAACTTATTTGCTCTCGTACGTGTACATATAGCAACTCATAGGCAGAGGTGGCAAGAAATGCCACGGTTGGTTGTTCTCGAAGAAAAACAATGAATATTTGATAGAAATGTTAGCTCCTTACAACTTTTCCTCCTCAAAATACACACTCGAATAAAATTGTGTTTGTGTGCAATGTGTAGTATTTTTGCGTGGCTTGTATATTTCAGTTTCTGCACGGGTAATAGCATTAGTTTCACGTGATTACTTCTTTCTCTCGTAAAATCTCTTGGCTTAGGACTTCGTTTAAATAAAAGTGAATATAGCTATATTTATTAAGTCGTCAATTGTCACCTGCGGCTTTCTGCGTATATGTCCCAAATACATAACATTAGTATAATATACTTCGCTAAAGATTATAGGTAGTATTTCTTTACACATTCCATGCATCAAATGCATTCAATTCTTAATTGGATTGTGAAATGACAGAATAAGCATTTATATTAATGCATAGAAAACCAATCTATTAGTATGAGCTTGTATAACTACCTGTCTGCAGTAGGACAGTATTACACGAAGAAAAATAAAATAATTGTTCTATTACTAAATGATAGTTTCTCTATCCATTCTTATAAAGCAAGCTTTCCATTATGAAAAATAAATTCTTCTATGTGTAGATAGGGAGGTGTGCGAGGTACTTCTATAATATGACACAAAATCGAAACTACCTCGACAGTAACTATTCATGCATTTATCAACAACATTGGAAATATAGGCCAAATACATAACTACAGAAAATATATGTTTACAAATGTGAATTCTATATAGCCATGTATAAATGCCCACTCTGCGTAATAAGTGTTTGCATTCAAGTCTGAGACTTGAAGGCCTACGCAAAAATAAGGACAAAAGCTATGTAAGAACTTTGAGAAATTAAGAGTAGCGCTCTATGGTTGTAGCCCAGCATGGTTTATGTATTGTGAGATAGGAAGTAGATAGCAAATAGCCTAATGTATTTAGATAGACCACGACCATAAATCAAAATAAATTATAAATACTATTGCACTGGCAGAATCTCGCTGCTATAATATCTCGAATCTCCACCGTAGCACAATTGTATAATGAACAAAACCACAGCTACAAGACTCGAGAGATCTCAATGGATCGAATTCATGCAACTATTTTGCTGCATTGCTTGCCCACATGGTTTACAATCTCTCAATATTCTATTCAATGTATTATATCATACAGATTAAATTTCATTGTATCAGGTTTCCATTCAAACACATGTAATTCTAGCCCTACTATTTGTAAATTAGTGTTGATTGATGGTTTCATACTTTACAATGATGGTCAGATCAATTTCATTTAATGAAATTCCTAATTATCATAAAATCAACCATTGTTATGCTTTGATATCTATTTAAGAATGAGATAAACAAAATCAGAATTGTAGTTATAATGATTAGTGGCGTCCATTTTCATTAGCATATTTGGGAATTGCAATAAATTAATCATTTAATGGTGGGATAGGTAGATAAAGGGAGAATGTGTAGGGATAGAATAATCTTGGTGAAAGCACTAAGTAAGGGCAGTGTAGCATAAGAAGGTGAAATCTTTGACATCCGATTAGTGGAGGGATTGCATGACTAGGTTATTAAGTTTCCAAGTCTGAGTGGAGAAGTTAAATCTGTAGTTGTAAAGGAAGGTGAAGAATAGTGGAAGGAGATTAGACGGAAATAGATGGACGTGGACAAGAGTAGGATCTAAAGAGGAAGTGAAGGAAGAAAGTATCGGCAGATGAAAGGTCTGCTGATGATTGGACTTGGGCCATTTGGGATTGCTAGTTTTGACTGCACAGATATGTATCTTTGAGTTGAGTAAAGACGACCTTGGCATTTTCGGCAACAGCTCGGTCTGTTTTGGGTCTCCTTTGCCTCGTCGTATGTTTGCACTCCGTGCTTTCCCTCCATCCTGATTTCACTACACACAGTAGACCATGCACTTAATACTAACTACACCAACGCACTACTTACTTACTACATCCTCGGCTATTACTGGAAATCGATTTATAAAGCAAAAACTCTTTCTCACTCCACTCTATTTTCTCCGCTTTAAATGATTCCGACGGCCGATATGATTGGGAAATCTACAAAATAAACTGCAAGAGACTCCTCACTCCATAATGCGACATTCAAGAAATACTCGTGAATGGACAACTTGCCCGTGGAGTCACTTCCCTACCAAAACTGAATTAGTGACTACCTAAGCGTGACCTGCACATCTAAGTATAACAAAACATGTCTATAAATACAACCAAACATACAAACCATTGCGCAATTCCAGTATTTTGGGAATACATTGCAGTAAACCAATTCTACTACACTCTAATGGAATAATGTAAAACACATATACCAGTAAATGTATATACCTAAGGCAGAAAACCGAATTACATGTATACATTGAATGTTGAGAATAACTGTAAAATTCTATCATTCCTCTAGCGAATGTTATTATTTCCTGTTTACTTCGTATCCTGTCTATGCTCTGCACGAATATAACTATTATTATTGACCTTAGGAGAAAACTATTATCTTGTTTTGATTCTTAATACTGTCAATGTTATGTTTCATATGTTTACGAATGTAATCCGACCCAGTAATTTTTGAAAATGTATTATTAACTAGGATTCGAATAAAAAACAACCTATTCCGTAACGTTAGGTTGAAATATTTATTATTCTTAAAAAATTTGTTTTAGTGTATATGTCAACAATTTTACTTGTTAGAGAAAGTATTAATTTTCATCCATACTTGCTTTTAGTGTAGTTTTGCTCGATAGGACTGAAAGGAGAATTTGACCCCATTGGTTTAACGAGACCAAGTATTATTTACAGTAAAAGAATTCATACAAGCATTTGTCTTTTAGATATAAATGGGTTTTATTTGCTAATCTCCCTTCTAAAGAGACAAATTAACCTGAACTGGCTAAATAATTGAATGGGAAAATTGATTTTAGCTAGAATGTAGAAAACATCACTCCTTCATGAATTTTCACTAGTTTCTCGGGGCCCATAAAAACGCATTGCAGCTTTCACTAAGACTCTCGGTCGTCACGTGCCCTGAAATTCTGATATTCCACAATAAATTACTACTCTCTTCAAATGACCATCGAAATCTTTCGTGCTTTATTGCACATGCAATATGTAAATGCTTTTGCTTTCTCACTTGGGTTTGCTGGGCAGTCTCAGAACCATGCAATGCCATTTACCGCGAATATAGGTCAGAATACATGCACATGCAATTAGCACTTTTCTTCTATCGGCTTAGACTGCAACGAAACATGCACAGATATTTATTCCCCAAAATATCCACTCGCAGTCAGATTTATAGATTATACAGACGCTACCTACAAAAGTATAAAACTTATATCATCAACGTTTATTTCCTTGGTGCATATAAATGTGTCTATTAGTTTTCAGTATTAATATTTTGAAAATATCACGTATAGCATTACCTTTTGGTTTTAATAGTACTGAATGAACATTGGTAGTCATTGTTAGTAGTGGTTACGGTTCATAGGTCTACAATAAGACAATAATGTACAAATGCACAAATCGCATGCAATTCATCAATATGAAATATTTCCTTACAGCTGCGTCCTTTGGTGCGTAATTTTTCTTTTACGTTGTCCTATTCGGGGCATACTTGAAAGAGTGAGGGAGCGAGAGCCAAGTACCTAACGTATGTGACATGAATGTCTATTTGCCCATTATTCATTTTCGGGAGGGAATGTAGGTTGAAGTAGGTATTTAGTATTGAAGAAAACAACTTCCTTGTAAGGCAATTCCGTCCTGTCTCGACTGTCTATGAATTCGCAATAGCTAAAAGTCTACCATACTTAAGTTGTTTTTAGTAGTTCTCGGCAAATTCTAAATGAAGTATTCTTACATGCATACAAGGCAGGACTACATTAATATTTGTTGCTAATTTTGCATATTTTGTTATATAATTTTCATGATTCAACGAGCCTGTGCACAAGAATCATCAATAAAATTATTCTAAATTATGCTAATGCATGAAAATAAGCCGAATTTTATTCTCATCACACAACGAAACTTATGACAATCATATTCTCTATAGACAGGACATTTGTCTTCGTTCCCTATTAGAATCCTTCACATACTCCATAGGTCTTACTACAAGGCAGGAATTCATTACTACGTACATACTCTTAGTTACTTTTATATTTGCATACAATTGCTAATACTATTCGATTATTGCTATTTACAGAATAAGTATCTTCGTTCATTTCAGTGGGATAACAAGATTGATAGTACCTGCTACTATTAACACGGAATGCATTATTACTGAATCATCAAGCTATAAGGTACTTATCATATGCTGATTATGATTAATGTTATTTCATTTGATGCTAAGTTAAATACTTGCTAAGTGCTAATAATTTAAGTCGGAATCCATTAAGTATCTGGTAGGTAATGCTAATAGGTTGTCATTGTTCTGCAATTTGCACATTTGAAGTTGTTTAAATTCTGTCGTTTTAATATTCAGGAATATTCCGATGTGAACTGTTATAGCATTGTCAGTGCCTAAAGACTAAATTATAGCATAGAAAATAGTTGGGATATCTTGTGTGCTTCCATTTATGTGAACTTGAGTATAATTTATTTATCATCATTAGTTAATTCTAAGAAAAAAGATGCATCTGCCTGGGAAGAAGTGGTAAAAGATCTCTGTAGAGTGCAGTAAAATCTTTGAATAGTTTCTTTGTTATAATGACTAGAGATGATACATAGGGAAGAGTATAGACAAATGGAAAAATACAATGTTCTCAGGACACATTACCAAGCTAATCGCGTTACGTAACGCGTTTTTGCAATAGAGGGCCATTTATATTTATTTATACACAGAAAAGTCTGGAGGAGAACAGTCAGGTATTTGTGTTGGCAATATTATCATTATGCATTCTATAGTAGTTCATATTATTACTAGCTAGGAGTAAAAAACTTGAGTATATTGTAGTATAAATACGCATCTGTAGACAGACAGATTAAAAAGCTAATAAGTTACCTCTCGAGATGAAATAAAATAGGAGCTTCATGAAACTCAGGCTGTGGAGAATAAGGATGGCAATTCACTTGGGAAGGATGAGCACACATAGAGGCACTTTTGCTAGTGACTTTAGCCAAACTTGCATAAGGTAAAGAATGAACATAAAACATGTACCTCTGCATGGGATATCTCCAGAACAATATTATACTCAAGTATACTAATAAGAATTTAAAAGTTTAAGGTAGAGAATAAAATGGAGAGAGCGGTGGAGAATACAGGCGGATGGTTGTAATTGCACTGTAATATATGCACTAGTACAGTATAGTATGCAATAGAAGTTTCATACACATAATAGCCCCACTTACTCCTATGTTATTATTGTTATTATCATTAAAGTCAAGAGTCAAAGCCAAAGCCCCTTTGCCAACTTAACTTACCTACAAGTAAAATGCTGGGAGCACAAAAGACAAGAGAAACATTTAAGTGCAGACATCATAATAAGCAAACCTATGTTAGCATTATCTTTGCTGTTCTCTCGGTGTTTTTTGATGTTGGCATACTCTGGTAGTGTAAGGACGGCAACAAGCAAACAATCTTAGTGACGACTGAGTGAGTATATAAGTATAGTACATTAAGAGCATAGTGGATATTAGCATCAGTCACTTATGTGAAACTTATGTCTATTGTAGGATAATGTACTTGAGCTATAAATGGGAAATGTGTAACAATACCATGCTTTACACACTGCATTTATTGTATGCATACAATGCAATGGCCACCTATATAAATACTTACATTGTTAGCTGAGTGAAGAGTGAGTAGCACTACCAAGTAAACCTAATGGTAATGGCATAGGGAACCACCGTTGAATGCTAATGCTATCTCTACTAACCAGTTCCATGGTCCTGTTTTTTCTAAAATTCACCCTACAGCTATAACAACTCTTTTCATTTTCATAAAAATCCTTTTCATTGCTAAAACTACCTACTAACAATACGTTATGTTGTTCTACCTATGACTAACCATTGCATTTTTATACTTTATATACTCGCTAGTATTATCTCTATACTCGGTAGGACACGGAGACTTACACTGTTTAATTATACGTAAACTACAACTACCGATGCTCAGATACCAATGCGAATACGCTTATAATAGAGATCTCTATCTACTCCGTACGTAGACGCAGGCTATTAAGCATTCCGGTACCTACTTGTCATTTATGTAGGTATATAGGCAGCATTTTATATATGTGCTACCACTATCTATGTCCATTGCAAATTGTACTTGAACAACGTGTCCATCCTAACATCCTTCTCAACTACATCCTTCTCTTACCAACTCTAGCCATTATATTATTTGATATTTACTGACTATGACTATAGCTCTTTTTTCCTTTCAAGTTAAAACAATTTGGATTTGCTTAAAATTGCATCGTTTGTATAGATGTAGTACTTGTGCTTATTTTATCACAGATACACGTCCTTTACGCTAAGGTCAACATTTCCTTAAAACCTGAAAATTGAAATGTGCAGATGCGTTTGTAAAACTTTTGATCAGCTATTAGTTTGGTATTGAAATAACATAGTTGTTAATCGAGTAAAGCAATTTGAGTCTTTGAAAATTTAAAAATGTTAATTATATTTAACTTGCCGGTAGTTTATAAACGTCCTTATAGTCAATAGCTTAAAACTAATTTAAACTGTAGTAACCATGAAATACTTTTGTATATTGTAACTGTTGTCATAAAACCATGTACCAGAATAGGACTATTATATAAGGCAACCATAGCAGATGAATTATATACAATAAAATTACAATGAATCGCGATTGGACAGGTTAACTGTGTATTAAAGCATGAAACCGATAAGCGATACTGCTTGTTGTTGGCTGCTGTGGTATAATAAAGCATTAGTTTAAACACATAAAATACTATTTCTCCAATTGAGGGATTTGTATTACAAATGAGTTAAATAGCCGATAATGTTTCCATGAAATGAAATTTAATCTGCCAGCACCCATTTGAAAGAAGATATTTTGGTTAATCCTGACCAATAATGTGTTAGGATGAGACAATGAAAAAATGAATTTTGCATACAAAGCAATAAGTATAGAGATGCATGTAATTATAAGTTGCATACAAAGAGCCTTGAGTGCATATTAGCAATTACCTTTTGTTAGAAAATATGCAAAAGTGGAAATAGAATGTATATAAAAATGATATTTTGGTGCAGGGAAAGGATGAAATATAGTGAATGTTTAATGTGTGTATAGTGTGATGTTTACATAAGAGTTTGAGGTGGTGCACCTGTCTGTTGGAGAGAGAGTGTATGTATAGGTTAGAGAAGTACTGGTCAGACGGAGTGGGGAGTGTAGCGGAGAGAATTCTCGAATCTTTTTTAGCAGGCCTGCAACAGAGAGGTTGGTGGTGGAGTGTGTTAAAGAAAAGTGTTATGTGAGCAGGTGGAGGAAAGGTGTATGTGTGCTAAAGGCGTGGGACTGCGAGTTGCGGGAGTGCGGAGACTCGTCCTTTGCGACTGGCTGGGGACTGCGGCTGGGTGGCGGTGAGGCAGACGGAGAAGGCAAAGTCGTTGGAAGAGAGTCAGGGGCTGGGCTCGGCGTATTCAGACATTCTCTCTACATCAACTTCCACTTTGGCTTATTTCCACGTGTGGAGCAAAGTGGGCTTGTGCGGGTTGTTGGGATAGCAGCGGAAATGGCGTCGAAGGATTACAGGTCAGAAAAATTACCCTTTTTTCACTATTTTTAACTGTTTTCCAAGCTTTTCCCAAGGGATCTTTCTCCCTTGACTACTCCCTGCCATAGACAAATCAACTTCATCATTGACATTTGGGTCTGGGCAGCATTTTTGCATTCATTTCATTGACACAGAGAGAGTGGGACCCGTATCCCTTACTTTAGTCAAGTCAACTGTTCAGTCTTAAAGCATACAATTGCCTTACTTTACATTACTTACTTCCTTACATACACACTTCGCTCTTTATAAACACATACATAATATAACAGAGCTAAGTAACTATATTATAATAGGGCATGTACACATCTCTCTCCATCCTGTACATGTACGTACAGATACTGCTTAGGCACGGCATGAACTATTATTATCTCCATTGCTACTTACTTACTCTATGTACACTTATTACCACTATTAACTTGACACTAGTTAGCCCTCTTATCTATTACTAATACCAATAATACCACTATATATAACATTGTTTCAAATACCCAATATTATCGGCTGATGATGATGATACTATGTAAATCAGCCATGTACATACACCGTGTATGTACATTAATATACTATTAGAAGTTAATAATATTCTATAGGTATGTACAAGTATACCACCAGGATAATTATATTATTACAATTTCCGCACACTTGACTACTTTCAAATGAGTCAAACCCATTCTGTAATTGTATTACCACTAGTTATCTCTCTAGTTATGAATGTGTAATCAATGTTCATTTCATTAGCTACTAATTCTCTAATCTTTCCCTCTACCGTCATTTTTCTAACATTCTATGCGTGTAAACAGTAGGATAGTAAAAAGATTTTATTGTTGTGTGTCTACAGATAAAATTGGCAATATTTTCATAAAAATAAGGTTGTATTTATATATTGTATTGTATGTGGGAATGGAGTTTTTTAGGTTATCTTGAAAAGTGATATTGAATACGTAAGTGTAGACTACATAAATTTAGTAATAGAGATATTTTTACATTTCTAATGCCAAAGGTCGTTCTTTTATATTCTGTATTAGTCAGTGCTGTGCTGTGACTGTATGCACCGTAGCAATAAATGAGGAGAGAGAAAGAGATAAGAGTTAATCTAGAGCATTACAGATACAGATTACTTTAGTTTTCTACAAATACATTTAGTGAGGAGCAGAGTTATTCTATATCCCATTTGAACTTACTACATTGACTCAAATGATCTATATTTATATATAGCGTATATAGTATTACATAAACATAGAATGTAAATGCACTCTCAGCGGTATTTTTATAGTTGGCTCGCCGTAGCATCTGTTTCTATTCTCTCTCCACATATTCTTTTTCTCAATGTTTACTAAGGAAGGATTTTTATTACAGATGTAAATATCTCTCCAACGTAGTAAGTCAGACAGGGAAATAATATCGACCCAAATACCTGTACCTAAGAATACGACGTTTACTATGCTCCTGGCTACTTCCAAATTACCCAAATCGTCAAAATAGATATTTTATTAACTGTGTACATTAACATAGACGTATCAGGTAGGAGAATATTCAGTCTATGTAGATGACACTCCGCACTTTATTATGGGAAAACAAATGTAGCAAAAAAAGTTTAGCCTTTGGCCTTCCTTTTGATTCGAGTCACATAGTTTACCCTGCAGCTTAATAAATAAGAAAGGAGACAGTACGCAGTGTTTATCATAATACGTGTGTTTGGCAATGCTGTTGGTTATCTGTTTCTATCAAAGTATCAACCTGACTGCCATATTACATGGGGGTTGCTCTCTCTCTCTTTGGCTATGCTCTGCCAAAGGCTTTTGTTGTGTTATGGAGCTATGGTTTGGGTTAGGGGTTCTTCATTGTGAGAATTGAGTTCAATTGCCGAGCAGATGAGCTGACTGCATTAATTCAATAGTGGTTTATTATTATGTACTTGAGCTCACGCGTAATGCTTACGGCGATTCAATTGTAATTTGAACTACCACTACTGCACTACTCAACACTTTTGACTTCTTTCTCTACCAGTTTCTATATTATTTTACACTATTATCCCACTCTACGCATCCATGCAGGCGCCAGCCAACTACTTTTCCATTTCTCGAATATTCCCATACACCCAGACTTGGCTGTATAAACAAATTCGCACGAAATTTACTTCCATCCACTTACTTCCATAATACTACCTTTAGTATTCACTACCCTGTCTGTCTATACATGCCAATCAATAGTAGCAGCATGGATATTAGTATACGCAAATGTTTTTGCAGATGTGCGTAAATATTAATCTTAGCAGACAGTAAATTTTCCATTATAATTATGTCCAGCCATCCTTTTATTCTCCTGATTTCCATCTATTTATTACCATGTAGCTACATTGTACTACATTCTGAATAATCATCCTCCTAAAATATATTCTGTTACATTTTATGTACCAGTTTATCTAAAGATACACAAATTATATGTACCATTTTTATCTGTAGGTAATTTTAGTATGGACAAGTTAAATTAGTATCACTTACCTAATAGACAATTCCATGCACTAAATATTCCTGAATGCAAAGTATAATTTCGATATTTTTTTATTTGCAATTTAATATGCAGTATGCAATAGGTATTGTTTATAACAAGTTCTAGGGAATGACTTATGGAAAGCTGTTACAGATTGTCTACCTTAGCGAAATTGCGATTCAATTAGAAACAGCGTCTGGTTGTACATCTCACTCTACAGTGTAATGGTGATTCTATGTCTAGGAGAAATGGAATATTATAATAGTAGTGTAGCAGTGGTGTAAGTAAAGTTGAGTAAAGTTAGATTCTATTAGAGTGTGATGCAGAGCGTAACTTGTCGGTGGAAATAGTTCATGATTTAATGATGGAGTGACATTATATTAATGTATAGGTAAATGGTATGCAGGTATATTAGTATAAGGTGTAGGTAGGGTCTTGGAGAGAAGTGCACTTGGAGACTGAGCGGATGCGAGATAGACGAAGAGGTCATCATCATCAGTATCAGATCATAATAGTTGATTGATGGTGTGTGATAGTCACATAATTACATTGTAACATTCTCGGAGAGTCGGGGCACATACTTGTACTATCTGCATGTGTATGCATATAAGACTCCATTATATATCTGAATTCTGCAGTAAAATAACACTTTGTCATGTTGGTAGGTAGGTATAGAGGCAGCTCGTGTTTAAGTGCTCTTCTGTCCTAATAGAATGAAACTGAGTTCTACTATCTGCTATTTATCTGCTAATCTAGTATTCTATAGTGTTGGATCATAACATATTTCATATAGGGAGCTATTATTGTATGTTTTTCTGGTTTGGTCTGGTCTGCAAGTTGAAGTTGCACTCATAACTATTTATGTATAGCGATAGTAGAACAATAGAGGATGCCGATGTAGAGCGGCATGGTAGAAGTATATCAAAAAGTTGTTGTTATAGGATGCTATAATAAATCAGTATAAGAGAGAAAGGAGTGTCGTTCCCATTGCTAGTGTTTAATAAGTAATAGTGTGACACTTTGTTCGGTGCGTGCTTCTACTCCTGTGACGACTAATCCCGAACGGAGTGTTCTCTGTTTGTTTGGACAATTTTCCAGTGTCCTGTATCTCTCTATATGTATGTGCTAGAGTGAGTGATGTGATGTGAGACTCATCGAAAGGCTTTGTAATGGAATTGAGAATCTATCGAGTGTTTTCTAGGTGGAAAGTACACAGAAAACTCACTAGACGCTCCTAGCCTGAATTATAGATGTATTTACCAATTTAATATAAGTATATAGTGGTAATAGTTTGGAAAAGTTAGTTTCTTATATCTGCTATATTATTAGGCATGGATAATCATAACTAATGAAATACTTACTAGGAATGCAATGCTAGGGAAATTGAAGATACACACGAAGTACTAAACCATTCTTCCCTCAAGATAAAGAGTAGTGTAATAGATTAAGCTATAAGAGAATCAAAGCAGAAGCTTTTCGTTCTGGTTTCGCTACTAATCGTAAGTTTGATGCATGTTCTCCTACTACTTAACTCAGCTAAACTTATCTTTTCACTATATAGATATTACCATGCAGCTGTGGTAGATCCCATTTCTCTAATACTCGAGATGGCGATGGCTTAGTTTCAAAAGAGATTTTCAGTTCAACAGTAACTAGAACTAACAATAAGACTGTCACTACAAATATAATATTGGAGGAGGAGGGAGGAGGACAGAACTATACGCTTTAATATATACTTATGTATATGGACGATGAAGGTCCCACGTTTTTCTAACTCCTTAGGGAATAATGGCCACACTTATCGATTGTACTGTACAGTTCAGCAAAATTATATCTCTTTTCGGACGTTCTTTCAAACCCGGCGTAAAATATTGCTATCGCATTGTAACTTTGTCTATTTATAGTCTCTAAAGATCTAGATCTGATTCTCAATGATATATAAATGATGCAAATCAAAGAATGAAAAGACTAATGCTTTCTTCCATTCATTCCAAATTGATACAATTTTATGTACATATTTATAGCGTGTGTTTTTAACACTTTTTCGTGCTCGTTCAAATGGAGTTTCTACACTTTTTTGATTTTGCTCCCAACTAAGCATTGGATACTCAAAAGATCCCTTTTGGTCTTGGCCTACTCTTTTGACACTATATAAGCTAACGTGGCTGGGCAGAGTGCCCACTTGAATTTATTGCTGCGGAGAATAGAGACAAGCAAACGAAATGAAAGTTGAGTCGAGAGAAAGCTTTTCTCCACTTCTACACTTCAACAATCAACATCAACGTTTACTTATGTTTTACTGCCCTAGTGGCAATTGTGTGTTAATAATTCTGTGTTTGTACTGCTACAATTTTCTCTTCTATTTAAAGATTAATCACTTCCGGGAAATTGACCAGTATATTATCTACATCTTTTATGCGATATACTCTTAAATTCATTACAATCATTACATTTTTAAAAGGCTTTTAGTCTCCCATGTGAAAATAGACTGAAAATTGCATTATTGTGATTCACTCTAGTCAAACGCCGGTCCATGCACGTTAAGGAAACGTGGACAATGGATTAGAGGATGGTTCTGTTAAATGGTGTCCAAGTAGATACTTCAGGATTCTTGTTTCAACAAGATAAAATAAAAGGGGAATAATTTTTCCATGTTACCTCACATGAATATAATACATGTGTGTAAAAAACGGTCTTCTCGTAATAAAATAAGCTTTTTGACTCAAGTACTTATAGTAAAGTGTTATCTGTCAATGCAATTTATCGGCTTTTCTGTGTCATGAGTGCATTAATTCATTCATGCTTTTATGGCATGCTTCAACATTTAACTCACTTTATTTGTCATAAAATAAATGTTACCTTCATTTACTTGTTATTATCTTTTAATGTTCTGTCCACCAGACTTGTGGTAAATCCAAATATTATACTTTTACAGCCATCCCAATAGCTCTCATTCCTGCATGTAATTTGTAAGCAAACCTTTAATTTTTTAAACCTATTAATGTGTTCCCATCACATATTATTATGGATAACCATCGATTTGCATGAACCAACCAGCAGAAAGGTCACTACTATCATTATCAATTATCTATTGGTTTTCTGGATGTTTTCTCTTATGGGTTAGTAGGTTACTACATTACGGACGATTCTGCACTTGTAATTCACTTTTCAAATATTCATGTGTTGTCTGTCCTTTACCCTTGCAACTTTATCGCATTTACGTAGATTATGCTTCCATGAATGGATTTTATTACTCGAGAATTATCATTACATAATTGCATGTAATTGAAAAATTCCAGTCATCTAAATATATCGTCCATAATTACCTGTAAGAAGGAAAAGACAAAATCTATTTCGACTGACGCAAGTCAAAATTATCATGTGCTTTAAATACCTCGTATTTTTCAAATGAAAAATACTTCATGTTAATAAATACGATTATTAAAGTGATTACACCAAGCAAGCTATAGAATAAAGGTAGTTTCTGTTCTGTATGTATATTTTAGTAAAAATGTAAGAAGCAACAAAAAATAGTATCAGCAATTTGCAATTATCGCTTAAATCTGATATTATCCAGATGTAGTAGAATTAATTGAATTTCCAATATCTAAAACTTGGCTTTTAAATTCCTACTTATTTAACCACAAGGGAATTTGTACTGATAGAAAATCAAACTTGTAATTTTGAATTGTGGAAAAGTTGGGAAGTAGAGAAAGCTGACACCAGTTAGATGCAGTAGTATAATGTTCGGTGCCTTGGAAAATAGAAAAGCAAATCAAAAGAGGAGCGTAATGTCAAGAATATGTGTTTGGTCCGTCGGTTGCACTACTATCTGTTAATGTGTGTTTTATGTTTCTTTTATTTATGTATTTTGGCAGGATGTTCAGTTGAGGCAACCAATGCCAAACAAACAGCCCAATGAAGTTACATTGAATTGCATTGCATCACATTTCATTAGAGATATAGAGGGATGTTGCATAGGGAAGTAGGAAAAAAAGAATATTGATCTTTCATGGGGAGATGAGTTTAGGAATACTTCCCATAGTGCAAGTATTTGCTCGATCAATAAGTACAGAGAATATTACGACTGTAACATGTAATAAAAATTAAGGTAAGATAGAAAAATATTTTATCTATTGGTGAGGATTCTGTGTGGGCCAAGCTGTGAGAAACAGCAGATCGGATATCTTCTGCATTAAATCTCAAGGAAGAGATAAGGAATCGAAAGAAATTCGTGTCTTGAACTGCTCAGCTGTTGGAGGAAAACTATAATTACGTAGTTATTTAACAACTCCATTAAATTGTACTAGTATCGAGACCCTTTGGAAATTGTTACTTTCTAGTCCATGTGGGATGATTGCTTATTGTTTACAAACAATAAACTGAAATAATTTATTAGCAGTAATGGAATAATGTCTTTCTATATACGGACACATTGTAAGTTAAAATGGCTACACAATCTTTCTTTTGTAAGTACCTTTACATTAGTCTTGTCGTACCTGACATAAATCGTTTTATGCCTGCACATTTAATTGCTATTAACAAAAGAGGCGCTGCCATTTCAATGAATTTTGTGCAGTAGGCGTAGAGCTATAAATCATTTCAATTCATAAATTTTAAGAAAGCGATAATAAAACCGCCGAGGTCTCTAAAGTTTATTCGCTCCTGTTGGCCTATTCAATATCTTTGATTGAGGCAGCTCAGAATTGCAATAATTATGCAAGATGTCTTGATTTAATAGCTAAAACTGTCTATTAATGAATTTATACGATAATGAATCATGCATGACTTGAGATTAATGTTTAGTATGCTAGAGTCAAATGAGTAGTTACTTTTTTATTAGTTTTTACAATTTAAAACAGAGGCAATGGCATTTTTGGCGTAGTAGGAGCAAGTATTTTTATTATTGGTGTTTGTTATTCATGAATACATTTGCCTCTTCCTCGGCTAAACAATAAAAATAGACTCCCATTGTCAGTTATTATTGAGTAGATATTTATCAGCTTGCGCTGCACTTCAAGATCCACGCCAAGTTTCTTCTCTTTTCCACAAACACTCGATAAAAAATTAACATGGCTTTTCTTTGCGTTTACAAAATATTCTCGAGATATTTCGGAAAAGTATGCATGTATATGTTATACTTAAACCAATAGAAGGCTGTTAATTTGATAGTTAGAGAATGCTCTATATAGCCATACAATGAGATATTACTAAAAGATATTTCAACTTGAAAGGATATTTAAATAGAGAGGGCTATGCAAAGGTTACTCATATGGGATAGATAAGCAACAATAGAAATAGCTAAAAAGGACTTGGCTATAGCTGTCACCTGTGTAACATCAATTTATCTTATTGTGAAGCTGAAGTACTGAAGTTAAGCTCTTCACTCCTCTCCAGCTCCACTTCACTTCAGTCTCGTCCACTTATTGTTAGACATCTGAAAGATAAATGCTCTTGTTTTCTTCTTATTACATGCAAATATCTGAACTGACTAAAATAAACGTTTCTATTTTATATGCAAACAGAATAGTCCCTATCACTCTTCTTAGACACATACGAATACTCATCACGAATATACATTTAAAGACATAGTACTAGTTAACCTTTACGCATTAGCACCCAAATGAATGAAATATAGGAAGATATGTTTTCTTCTTCCTCCACTGCACTTCTTACAATTTATTTCCACACAGATGACAGCAGTTGCTTCGGCTTTTCAGCATCTCTGCCTTATAATTTCATTAGTCTACAAAGATTCCTAGTTTTACCAATTTAATTAGTTTTGCAACTTCTCTGTCAGTTCAAATCAATTGCTAAGACTGTGGAAATATCTATTTACAAAGTCATTGAATTGTAACCATTATTGCAATATCCACCTGAACCCACATTAAAACATGCGTGGGATTGGACGAAAACGATGCCTTATAGCCGAATGTGTTTTTAGAACCTAACCTAAATTCTATGGGAAGTTATTGATACATTCAACTTGTAGCAGAATCTCGAATTTAGAATATTATCAACTGTTCAGTTGTGTCTAGAAAAATTGATTCGAATGAAAAGTAATAACACGTGACAATTTGGAAAGTAGCAATGCTATGTTCTTAGACTACATTTTGAAATCATTTTGATTATCATTTTGGTCCTAGTCATTTTATCCTTCTAGCATGACATGGAAGTAATTTACGCAAATGTGGAATATCCTAACACATTAGCACTAAATTGAAAAAGGTAGGTGCATGCATTCCTCTACAAATATTCTCTAAGCTTATGTAATTACTTCTGTCATGAATGCTTATTTAAATTAATGACTATACATATGACACAGTAGCTACTGCGATAATAGCATTCGTGTGTGACCTTTGTGAAATAGAGGTTTATGCACGTTTGTAATACTTTCCCCGGCATTTGTCACTGCTATCTACTTATGATTAGTTTACCAGGAGTCGGGAGAGTACATGTGCGACGATGTCGATGTGACGATTATTCTCTACGTGTTCTCCATTGAAATGCTACGACGAAAATGCAGGGCATTGAAAAGGGAAGGTCGTAAGTCAACTTGGAAAACACAAACAGAATGAATTTATAATCAAATAACTATTCAGCAAAACAGACTATTTTTGGCAACAGATTGCATGTTTTTATCCTAAATTGTAGAATTTTTAATTGAAAATACACATTAATGTAGGCATGATACATGAAAAGCGTTCTTCATCTGTAAATATAGTATCCACTTAAAAAATAAGGTATGATTATTTTACCCAAAGGCACTGATTTACATTACATTACATTTAAATACAAAGACAGATTACTGATTTGGAGTATAATAATTTGTTTTTAAATTCAATTAGCAGGGATTTTCTTTTATGTGTATTTAAAATCAGTGTGAAACTATTGAAAAGGTTAGTCATGCATATTTCATGCGTGGAACAATAGGTTCATTGTCAGTGGATGTTATTTCCCAACTGCAAAAAAGATGTAGTTGTCCCGAAATAGAAGTGATATTGATTAGAAACACTTGCACGAAATTGCAAATAATGTTTCTAAATTTAGAGTTGAAAATGTTTAGTGTAAAGAGGTTTTCGTGTATAAATACACACAGAAGTTCGGGACGATGTAAGTTGTAACCTTTGCAGTTTTGCTTCTCGGCTCAGCTTGTCTATGTTTGGGTTAGCAGACATTTAGCGTATGAATTGCGAAACATCAGTGACAAAAAGTGAAGCTAAATATAAAACTTTGTCCTTTAACTCAGTCTATTGCGAATGCAAAGGTTGATGTGTTGTTCATGTCAAAAGTGTGATCTTTTCATTAGCACTTTGTATATCCTTAATAACTAGTTCTCCTATTGATATTATTCAACGTGTGTATTGTCATTTCCCTGAACTTAATTCAGTACACGTGTAGGGCTCAATAATTTAGTAGGTAGTTCCAGTTCCAGTAACTCCATAGTGCACTACACAAACTTCTTTTAGAACCTGTAGGTACTTTTTTTCTCATAATAACCTTTTATTCTGTATTTTCCTCGTTTTCTTAACAGTTGTCATAAAATCAGACTCCTCTTTCGTTTAAATGACACAAAAAAACTCACGGAAAGAGTACTGTGCTGTAGACACTAATAGAAACGTGTAAATATGCGTAAGCAACGTAAATAAATTCCGTCATAACATGGGCAAGTGAAATAAGGTGCCGATTGCGGTGTAGTATTTACATAGGAATATTCTTCTGTCTCTGCCCGATGTTGTTAAATATGCAGGAATCATGGAAGTGTTTACGGGAGTAGAAAGAAGCCGCAGCAAGTGTGGCAAGTAGGAATGCTAAGTACATTTGTAACTCGGAGTATTTGTACTCTCTTCACGAGAGCACTATTATTATTAGGTAGGTATTATTTATGAACGCTTGGTCTATTTTGTATTTGTATCCTCATCTAATGAATAGACATTATATCACTTGACTGTGTTTCCTCGTGCTTTGTTTTACATAGTCTTTGATAGAGTGTCTCTACACAGAATATTCTTTGCCATGCAGATTGCCGTAAATAGCTTTACATTACATTAGCTGTTATTGGGCTTCTGAGAATTAGCACTTAAGAACTCTTAGTATCTTTCGGCTACTCACATGCGTACTCACGGCTTAAATAGATACCTATATCTCTGATATATAAATATACTTATGCATATTTATAAGAAAAGCTAACCTTGCTCTATGTGCTAAATATCAAAAGCATATCGTTATTATGCAATGCTGTAGCACAATGGACAGCCTCGTCAAAAATGAAATGAACTATTTTCAGACTTGCCATTTTGCTTAAAACTAAAAGGAAATTCAGTGGGAAATAGCAGTATTGTTTAATGTTGGGATGTGATGGGAAGTTGGTAGGAGTCGAGTGTCTGTCTAGTGGCTTCACTGTTATGTTCCGTAGTCTAGTGGTCGTCAAGAGCTCCACAAAAACAGTACAATGAAATGAGACTCCTTCTCTCTGTCATGTCATGTCGCTCCACTCCTACTACTAAATAATACTCTATACCATCCTAAATTATCTCTACTAACTCCATGCATTTTACATCCCAAATGTGGATCTCAATTTAAATGCAACTCTCAACTGTTTTCTTCTCAGCACTTTGTTTTCAACTCTCTTGTCAGCACTTGTAATTTTTTTCATGAGTTTTTCTATTTCAATTCTTGTCATTTCATGCTGTATATGCCAAATCTAGTCAACTACTCACCATAAGTAGACAATAGATTTATTCATTTTCTCCGAGATTCACATTTCAATGTCCGAAGATATAAATTTTGTCTCTAGCTCCCTATAGTATCGTATTTATATCTATTTGACACGTATTGTACGTATCTATAGTAATTATTTATGTGCAACAATTTTTTGAATAGATAGTGTTAAATTATTGCTGATAAAGTTTGCAATGAAGAAGACAAGCTGTTGGGTACTAGTTTAGTTATGCGATGAGTGTTGTATAATTTATTATGCTTATTAGTGTAGGAACTTGCTACACTAGTTATAAGTGTATAATAATAGATAAAAGAGCTAATTGTGTAAATTAACAGGATTAATGTAGATGTTAAGCATGACAATGGGGAAGGTACACATGTAGTGGGCAGGTAAAAGAGCTGAGGTACGCAAGTAAGTCAGAGACAGTTGGTTTTACAAATACAACGTGCTAATGAAAGAATGAGGCTTATTATTATCATGGAAAGAGTCAGCCAGTGGCATCGTGGTGTTTCTCTCCCTTCATTTCCTTTGCTTGCATTGCAAATTTTTTCTTCAGGCCACTTAACTTCAAGTTTGTTTGCTTTAGTTCACGATGAGCTTTGTAATAGGATCCTGACTGAAAGCATTTTACCCACACAGTGCACACATGAAATGAAAACCAAACCATGAAGCATATTCTGTCTTGTCTGTTAATATTATTATGTATTTAGTTATGTCATGGATAAAACAGTTTGTAATTTGAGAGCATCATTATTTCATACGTCTCCTTATCATACTACAGACTATAACTCAATTGTCGTACTGGTCTACTTTGCAAAAACCAAGACTAAATTATTTGCTCTTCCCATCTGCGGACAGGACAGTCTGACTTTTAGTATATCAATTCTTTAACCTTGATATAAGTCAATGGAGACTAGCACGGTTAATATTTTATGCAAACCTTTTGTATGTACTCATGTATGTATTATGTATTTACGCTCGTCATTCACTGCCAGTTTTTGTTTGGCTCTAATTTAATAGCTATTTCAAGCCAACCCAACCAAGGTACATAGTACTGCATGGCATAGCGTCTCTTCTACTCTTGCTATATGCATCTCCAAGTCTACTTTATAGGTATATCAGCTTTCAGAACTAAGTTGCTCTTATATTCCATCATTTTCTCTTTCCTTCTTCATTTATTACACTTCTGAGCTCTGATTGTAAGTTTCTGTCGTGAGTACCCATTTCAAAATTCTTGCATCACACTTCATTTAAGGCTGCTATTCCACTTTTCCATTCCAACTCACAAACAGCTAAGGCCTGTCTAGTCCTCAAGGGAAAACTTATGTAGATCACCCTCCGTCTTGCTACTCTTATTTAATAACTGCCACACTGCTTGACTTCTTGACTATGACTACTGAAGGCAATGATCGGAGAACGAGTTTCAAGTACCTAGTACAAACTCCAAACACCTTTGAAATAAGTTAAGGCTACTTCGCCTGAACAAATACAAGTTACTCCTTCAATAATGGATTGAAGCAGCAAACAAAAATGTAACATAATAAATACCTGGGAGTGGCAACTAGAAATGTTTGCACTTGAGCATTACTAAGAAGTGTCTATATACAATGTTCAAATAATCAACAGTTCGTAATTGAACCAATGCCTATACTACAAAATATTCTGGCATATCGACTAGGGAGAAGCTTTTTCGAATGCAACTACTCATTTTAAAATTAAACACTTTTTCAACATTGGAATATGATATCAGTCCATGTAATATTGATACCGGCTAAAATGTAGATTACATTTTTTACGATATTTACAAGTAATATTATCTACCGATGCACTACCTAGTGACATTAAAGCATGTTAAGTCAGATCGGCAGTCTTCAAACAAAACCAAATTGAAAGGAATGACCAGCATGTCAAAATTCACAAATAAATACACATGTGAATGATAAGGAAGTAGAACAATTGGAATAGATAAAATGCATCGACGTTAGTAAATGCGGGCGGGTGACGATTCATTGAAAAGTGCAATTTGCAAGTGGACTACTGTACCTAGTTATTACATGATAGGACTTTGTAATATTCTCGAATGTATTTGGCATCGTTCTTGCAATTATCCAATGCAAAAGCAGTTTCTGAAATACTTGCCGATTTTGAAAACGCAAGTAGAAATATTAATAGTTCACACTTGGACTGTTCTGTTGTACATAAACAATGGCAGCTCCATTCAATCAGAATCTAGTCTATTCAATTTCAATCAAGCAGAACATGATGGAAACGTAGAGAAGGAAAAGTGAAGTCTCATAATGGTAGATATGGAAAATATCGGAAATTAGACTGATATACAGATAAATAATATTGAATTGCCATTTGGGTGAGGAGAATGATGAAAACGTGCATTTAGCTTCCAGAATAACCCAACAGTTGAGCTTCAGAATTGAATTTGGTTACTTATCAATAATTGCGTAGTGATTTGAGTAGCAGGAGTAAATTTAGGAAGCAGAGAGGTTTTGGCCTACATTTCCATGACTTATTATTTGGTGGGTGGCTCTAACCACTGCGGTGTTAGCATTGGCAAATATTTATCAGTCGAAAAGTATGTGTAGTATTTAATAGCTTTCGTTTTAATTTAAATAGCAGACTAGACTACATGCGACTGAAGAGTCGTGTAGGGAAATAACTTTGCATTTGATGAGCTTTCCTACTAGGTTAGCAATATCATAATGAATGTGATTATTATTCGTAGTTCGATTAACACTTGTGCATCGGGAATTATGTGGTCCCGTTCTATTGCGTAAGCTGAACACTTTTCTGGCTTCTCCCTCACCATCACATGAGTTTCAAATTGCTCTCGGAAATTATTTTGTAATCGTCGTCTGTTCGTGTCTCATGCTCCACTACCTCAAAACATTGGACAGTCACAACCATAACGTAGACATAGTACTACATGAATCGATGAGTGCATGACTCTTACAGCAGTAGCGGTGTCATAATATGCAAGTAGGCTTATCCCATGTAATACATTACCGAAATACTGGTGCAAAACTCTGTATTATTACCTAGGAGCACTAGTGAAAAGTGAGTTGAATATTTTATGCTAGGACACTCCCTAAAGTTCCTGCAGAATATACCTTTCCTTTAACACAGAACCTTCTCCTTGTCAACTCACTAAAGGTAACGATAAATCCAGCTATCGCATACAATTTACCACATTATAAATACAGTAGTATAATTAATTTCAGAAACAATTCTATTTAGATATAGCGCATCCAAATACATGATTACTATGTACTTGTATATCTGGGAATAATATAACTAGCTGCACTAGTTTAATACATGGTATAATGCATATAGGCACTTATCATATCGCAATTACTCTGAGTGCAATTATGATAGATTGGAGAATAGGGGATTTTCCCTTTGCCGAGCCTTTTCTGCGGTTGCAGTAGTTGCATTAGTATATTATTATATGAATTGGTTGACAAAACGGATATTTTGTAGGAACGACACAAACCAGGTTAGCGAGCCATGTCTCCAGAGTAGTAGAATTTATCGATAGGCAATACCAAATTGGTGGAATGGATCGGAATGGAAGTGGGAATAATGCTAGGATTTATTAGATTCCTTTCCCTTGGTTTCTCGTTTCTCTAGCCAAAACGTGTAGAATAATATTATGATTGAAAGTGGGTTACCTGCACATGATTACTTATGCTCATGATTTGATACATGTCTCTAATACTACTATCTTGATCCCAAAAGCGAAATATGGTATAGTATATTAAGTCTTGTGACATTTGTAGTAGTAAACACGAGCTCGAACTACTCTCCTTAGCTCTGGTGCATATTGGTGTGAATAATGAGCTCTGGTATATATCTATACTCAAAATTAATATGTATTTATACAAATATAATTCATAAAGTTCTTTAGAGTATGTCATATAACATGTGTGTACTACTATATGATAACTGTCAATAAGGGAAATCTGAGTCAAGGTTTATATTTCGGATCTGTGTTAGAATTTCACTCTTACTGTTTTACAAAGGAATAAAATCTAAATGGTAGTATTTCCAAAGGTGTCAACGTAAACTGAATTCCGTTCAAGTGTGGCCTGGCAAGTGAGGCAGAAGAAAGAAAATGGCATATCTTGAAAAGTATATAGAGAAAGATATATGTAGTACCCCTAGGAAAAGTATTTTAGCATGTACGGGCTGTATAGTGAAGTCTGATGGTCTTTTTGGTGTGATGCGGTGTGGAGTGTGGGTGAAAAGGGGAAAGTGTTTGAAACGTGTTTTATAGCTCCTATAGAGTGTTGCAAGTTAAAAAGGTAACTGATTCAGATTGTGTGAGTAAAAGGACTAGAAACGGGATCCAGGCGGAGCACTCCAGCAAAAGAGCCGGCAAATGGAAAGAATCCACCTTGGATACATAACACTTTTCTAGCCATATACATAAATCGCTGGATAGATACATAAGAAACTGATAAGGTAGAATGGGGAAGTCACCGATACCATTGTTGAGGGTAGTTCATATAATACGGGATGAAAAGAAACCGATTTGCACATTATGTCAGGTTTAGCTATTTCTTTCCAACAGGGATAGTTGCAACAATAGCAGTATATTTTTAGAAGGTCATTTGTGTGATGTGGATGTTGATGGGTGAGGCGGGTAGAATATGCACATTTTGATATCTTATTGTTATGCATGTTATTTACGGAGACACGTGATAGTTAGTGATTGCTGGACTTGTAATACAGAGTAGAAAATGAGAAATTCCCTTTTGACGGCACTGCACACTTGTCATATATCTCCCGAATGCATTTGTGTATTTGTTCTTCTGTGACTGACGTGAATTTGCAGAACCTTTCGTCGCTGTATAGCAATAACAATAGCAGAATTCGAATGCCTCTCTCTATAGCATTTGAATGGGAATTTTCGGGTTTCATTTCGGTATAGTTTAACATGGTTATGTAGCGTGTAGCGTAGTGTAAGCATAGCATATCTCGGGTTTACTAGCGCATGGCTGACTGTCCTAAATGTTTCAGTTGGCAAAGTGTTGAGCAGAGCAGATGCCTTAGTTACACGATTAGTATAGCCATAGAGAGTTGGACTTGTTCTCTGAGAAATGCACGAGTCTCCTTGCCTTTTGCATCATCAACATCGACCCATGACGTCAATGATCTGCTTTTATTTCGCCAACTAGGTGATGACGTCGTAGTTCTCCTTAGCCTTGTCCTCAGCAGGGGAATCCCTATCTATCCATCCCTACCTACTTCCCTCATTCTTATCTACATAGATATCGCTTATTTCCTGTGTGCATGTCTACAGCCCACAATAGACTTGTCCTTCCTTCTCTGTCCTTCAACGTCCACACTAACAACCATTCCACTATTAATCTTTTTTTTAAACTCAATTTACCTTTCCCACTCTTTCACTCTGCTTTTCCTACTAATTCCACTTTCTCTCCTAACCTTTCAAATCTCTACTCAAAAGTCAAAAACTTAAGATACTGCGGCACATTCCCGAACATGTCCCACTCTTGCTATATAAATTCCTTCCATGATATAATACTATCCTATATACTAATCCTTCGTTCATCATATTATACTACTACTTTATAAAGAAACTATAGCATCTCCTAACTTTAACTATAGACACCGAATTTCACTAATCTCCAGTCACAATCTAACTTTGGTAAAAACTTTCAACATCCGGTGCTACAGCTTCGGACGTTTCTATTCCATTGGGATCTATGCTAAACAAAACCATTCTTATTTCAAATTCAATTTCTCCCTTTGTCCAATACGATGTTACTTTACTTAATAGCTAACTTTGAGTTTTGTGTAATTAGAGTATAATAGCTCAAAAATGGTAAGAAAATCTATTTGAATTTAGATACTGATATTTTACGCGCATACTATTCAATAATTATTGGCTGCTACTCATTGCTATTAATATTGAAATACAATTGTATTTGACACTTGCAATGCATAGTGTGTATTGATATCTAATAATAGTGAAAATGTTTTATGATTAAGGGGTTATGTATGTTTGGTATTGACAGATAGACCTTGCTTCTACTTAAATTTATCCAGTTTAGTATTTAGTTTCGTCCTGATGTCGTTTAATACGTATTAGTAATGCCACACGCTCTTAGAGATTGTATTGCAATGAAGTTGTGCATAGACTTGGTTGTTTTCCTCTTCCTTGATTGCTCGCCTCTGGTTGAGTAGTTTCTATTTCTTGGAGTAGACTAGCCATGACTTGATAGAAGTGTTATGACGCTACAATCAGTTTAGTCCACCCAAAAACTTGGAAGTTCTAGGAGAATCTGTGAATGCGAGAGAGGAATAACTGAAATAAGAAGTGGAGTGAGTGAAGCAGATAAGAAAGTCGTCGCACAGCAGCGTAGAACAAAACAGACGGAGGGGACGGGAAAGTAAAGGTTGAACTACTTTTCCGAACTGCATATAATAATATAGACGACCAGACTTTTCCTTTCCTCCTATTTCCAATCGAGTGAAATGGAAGGAGAGGACCAAGACAGTCAAACTTGAAAAATGACAAATCTTTATTAGTTATATTCATCTTGATTTCTGTCGTGTAAGGAAACATGCCAAATGAATGAGTCTAACTAATTTCATTAGATAATGTAATTCCATTGGAATCGCTGAAACTTTCAGCCGGGAACGGAACTGGCTTGGGTGTTGTATTTGGTCCTCTCTAGTAGTATATAGTGTCACTTGTTAAATTGCTCCATAGCAGAAGTAAGAAAGGAAATTAGATTATCTTCCACTCGACTAATGACGATAAGATAAGCAATTGGACCTTCTTTCCCTCCTGCACTAATTATTGGCCTCAGTCTCATCAATAAATTCATTCCGAACTATTTCTCTCCCATTTGCAATGCTACATTGCTCTTCGTGATCAAAATGAACGTTTTTAGTGTATGTATATCTACATGTCATTTGTGTACATTGATTTAGAATCCATTAAGACATAATTAATGTATATGCATATAATATCTATCTATTAATACTGCAGGTTATAGTGTCAAATGTGTTTGAAGTCTATGTGAAATTAGGGCAGATGTATATCTATGTAATTTTTCTGGATTAAGGAGCAAACGAACAATTTTGTAAACTACAAAGCAATAATGAGTAATAATACATAGAATGGTATAACTTTTTAGCTACTATGTACAACAAAGGGAATATGGGGCATATTTTTTGCGATATGGATTATTATAGGATGGAGGCTATTATTAGTAGTTATATGACTGGTATGTGTTGCAGGATTATTGTAATGCAAGTAAAGTTGTGCATCATCTGAGCGAAGGGCTGGAGAGCGAATTGAAGTGGTAAAAGGAAATGTGCAATGTTGTGGCATTTGACATTTAAAAGTTGGGATTGGTATGGAGTAGAGACAGTAAGTGGATGGTATGCATAATAAAAGGACTTTCTTCGAATGCAACATTTTATTAGAGACGGAGAAAGAGCTGAATAAGTAGCTAGAGCTTATGATAATATAATATCGGATTGTGAAATGCAGTAAGTAGGTATGGGCCTGGTGGAGAGCTGATTTAGAGGGCTACTACCCACGCCAGGCAGAAGAGCTACTGTTGTGTTGCAAGATAAAATGATGACTGAGGACACAGGATAGGAATATCATGAATGTGTAAGACTGTCTAATTTTTGTGAAGTAGTAGTGCCAAGCGGAGATTTCGTGGTAAATATCGGAGGAATGAAATAATGGGAATACATACATAAGATAATGTTCTGCATATAGATAACTTAGTTATAGTGTTATGAATAAATCTTCCGAGATAGAGAAAGTATCACATGACTCTGTTCAACACACTTTACATGCGTAGACATACTTAAATTACAAGTATAGCTTTAATTTACATTTCAACGTAGTAGCGTAGGCATCATCTAATGATACACTTTGGCATTCCGCACTTAACTAAATTATTACTAAAGTTACAAAGTTCTACGAATGTAAATACAAAGTAAATAGAGATATCTACAAGGGAGAGTCTATATGTATTGTAAGAGAAGACAGGTGTTGTGTGAAGAGAGTGCCGTGGTTTGGTCTGGATCTGTTCCTTTCTTTTCCTACAGATGTGTCTGAAAATAGATTGGCACGGTTTTAAAAATAAGTCAGACTTAAAAATAACGACGAGGGAAAATATTTCATTGGAAGCTGAAAGATATGGCAGGGCATGGCAGTCAATCTGTTATAATATTATGCTAGTCATAGTCATGGATGTTTTCAAGAGGGGCATCTCCATGCATATGGCTACCTTATTTTAAAAAAATCATAATTCTTCAATACTCAATGAGTTTCATTGCAAAGATTTTATTCTCTTCCAGAATGATTTTGTTTTTCATTAGAATTGGGCAGAGCAGTGTATTATTTGACTTTGTCGTTTCTTTCTCAGTAGCCTTGCGGGGGTCTTTCCGACAATATAAATACAGACAGATAGAAGAAATAGGTGAGTACGTGGTTGCATTATTACTCTATTCTTGTGTACATTGGGTGTGTGGTGACGGAGTTCATTCGGAGCTGAGCTTTGTTCACCAAAGCCGAATTATTTCCATGATATTACTAATGCTGTAGGCGGACGTGCACTTTTGACAATTTCCCTTTCTTATCCACTGTGTAACTAGGGCTAGGTAATTCGAAGATTCTCTATGAGGCATCGTTATACATTTATGAAGTAGAGGGATATACTCCGTGATTCAATATACGAGTATGCAAAGCCATTTACCAGCTTGGCTTCTTTCCGTACTCTCTCTAATGTTTGCATTTGCCAATTCTGTTGTGTAGTAGCTAGGCTCTTTCTTTTCATGGGATATTCCAATGAGTATCATTCCAATCCAGTAAGACAGTCTCAAGATAGTTTTCTTGACTTGGCACAACCTCCCTTCTTTATTCTATCTAGCTAGACATGTGTACATGTGTGTGTGTATGTGTGTGTGGTTTCATTTCAGATACCCATTGCATACATTATCCACGCATTATGTCACGACTATACCCCTATTACGCTATATTACAAGATTCCTTAGTAATATACAGCTTCTATTACATTTTATGTACACGGAGGTACTCTGTATGTCCACAGCAAAGGATTTTACATTTTATTATGCTACCATCTCATAAATATGCGAAGGTATTGTAATCTAGTAATGAAATGTAATGGACTATGTTGTGTATATATATAGGTGTGAAAACATGTACTGTCTAATGGTAGGAGATGAAAAGGTTTATTCTGTACAGACTAGTGGTAATTTCCTACTACTTGTGACTTATGATTGTATTATAGCAGGAATATCATTACTGGGTGAGTCAAAATGATTCAGGCGGACTTGCAACGTAGAATGCATATTGCTATAGACACTTAGATAAAGGAGTCATGCAGAAGAGGCACAATCAGAATAATAGAAGTCATCTTAGAGATGTTGTTGTCTCACAATGATCTAGCGGAGAAGTGCACGGTAGAAAGGAGATATGAAAAGAAACGGAAATAGTCTCGCTGAACTCAGTCCCTTTCCTCACTGGCTCTCTCTCTCGCACTCTGTTTTCTTTTTCTTGTCTCCCATCCAACATTTCAATTTTGAATGGTTGTCTCACTCTTCTCACATTTGTGGTTGTGGTGACAGAGAGTGAGGCGAGCTATTGCACGTTTCCCTGCAAAACCAAAACTCTTTCATCTCCACTTACGGACACAGTCCCTATATCTACATTATTATTTATACTTCTGTTTATATTTACAGTCCTAGTATCTAACAAAACATGTGTACTTTTACTACATGCTTACTCACCATTTTTCTTTCCTTCCCGTCAGTTTTCTGGGCATGTGTAATGTTTGTCTGTTGCAGTTTCCTCCTCAAGCGACATAGATACTAGTAATAGCATTAGAATATTAATACCAACTTTTCTGTTGTTTGAACATTATAAGCTGGCTATTCAATGAATATCTATTTAAAGACCATAAACACAAAGAGAAAATGACTCAACCATCGTTTTATAGCTCTACTTAAGGGAGATTTGCTTTGTTCTTTAATAAGTCATTTGATATACGGCCTGTCTAATCCATTTATGCTAAATTTTATTGTTGTTCCAATGTAGCGTTACCTTTTATTAGCATCATTCCTACTTTTTACTACTTTATCTCTTGCGAAATGAATGAGGTGGAATCTAATGCAATATATACCAGATAATCTCATATAAGATGCAAGTGTCAAACACAACTTACAATAACTCAGACCACAGGCAAGAAAACCACATGGTTCAGATTAAACTACTTCTAAATCTAAGGATATTCACAACTTGTATTTCTGGAGTAGTAAATTGTGACAATATGGCATCACCGTGTATATTCTGCATTATTACTCACCCATGTATACCTCCTCAATTTACTTGGTGACAATTCTACGTATTAGGAGTAATAGAGCATTTAGTTAAGCCATCAATAGAGCGATAATAATTTGAATGCTAAGTAAGTAGTTAATGGAGTACCTACTGGAAAATAGATTAATACTCTAGAGATTTTTCAAGAGCGTAGATTAGATCCTGTCAGTTTGACAACTCTTAAGATTAGCTTCTCAATAACATGCAGATGATTCTTTATCAATCAATCTGAGATATCTGGCTATGAGATTACTAGAAGATGAGGGCTTTAATCACGTACCTTTTATAAACGAGAAGGTGGTTTTAAGAAGAAAATCCCAGTTTTATCTTTATTCATCTGTAGATTTAGTCGAAAGTCTTCCTTTTCTTTGGCTGGAATTAGAAAAAGAGAGAAAAGCAATTATTATAATGCCCTTTAGTTGCAGTCTGGTTGCATTTGTGCTGGTATAGAGTTCTTTCTACCTAATATACGTTATTTAGTAGAGTATCAAACAACTGTGCCAAAAAACTGGAATAAAAGACAGGAAGAAGGAAGAGATAAATGACGAGAGAGTAGGATGAAATGTATAATATCGGATATTATTATTAAAAAGAGGATGCCTACATAGGTACAATAAATAGTTCCTCTCATCCTGACCTAACTGCTCTGGCCTTTGGATTGAACCTCCTTTAATCTGTTATATAAAGTCTACTTGAATAGTCTTAATATGCTAATCTTCATTTGGCATTTTTATAAAGTAGTATAGGTGTCTCTGTAGAGGAGAGTGTATGAATGCAATCTTTTGTGCTGAGGTATATCAGATAGATGCAAAGTAGGTCTACTTACTCCAGACATAATAGAAGAATAGTTAGACTAGTTGAGAAACTACTTACATTTGCACTACTTTATGTTAGATATAAAATGAATGCATGCATGAGTGCATGCTTGCGTGAATCTTCTAATAAGCTCTCTGGTGGATTTCCTAATTTATTGTTCGGAGAAAGAAAAAGTGGCTAATGTATAGCATGCATTTTTTACTCGTTCTTTCCTTTCCAATTTAATCCTTTTTCAGTATTCACTCACTTCAATTCAATAGTGGTTTTCGTCTATAGTCACCTCTATCTATATAAATTGCATAAGATGGATGAGATACTACTAAATATGTTTCTCTCTATCACGACGGTCATAGACATACGATTCTTTATTCAAGCTATGAAGTGGAAAATCATATATTTCCTATGTGTAGATATACAGATTTAAAGCTTAGGATGCAGAGATATTGTCTGTTTAGTTCGTCCCACAAGCCTTTGCCTCCAGACATTATTTTCACTTGAAATGTTCCCCTAAGTATTCTTACGGTAGAAAACAAAGACAAAGACTGTCCCAAATAAAGTGAAGGCAAGACAAAGCAATAAGCAAGTCAACTTGATATTTCCTCAGGGAATCAAACAAAATATGTAAGTAAAGGAAAAATGGGAAAAGTTGGGAATTTCCTTTTCGTTTTCTTTACTCTTCGTAAAATGAGCTACATTTAAACTTTTAATATTATATTACTTTCTCAGGTACTTACGACTCCATCAGTTTTCTAGTTGCATTAAGCAGCTTACGAATGCTACCACATTTATCTAATCCCTCCTTCCTGGGAGCACCTAAAGCAGAATTAGTCATATAGGGATTTTACTTCTCTACACTTACCTAATCTATTAAATATTGATGCTAAAAGTTGTAAATGCTGCATATTAAATCTTCGATCTGCACCTTACTGATTTACGCTTGACATAAATAAAATTTTACACCGAATCCAAACCCAAGTCCTTCATCTGCGTAGATCATAAATGAAAATGTAATTTTAGGCATGTGCCATGAAGAATGTTTTAAGTAGCATGGGCCATGCCTGGTCAGGTGATCGAGGTGAGAAGAACAAGCTGGCATGGCAGTCATTAAATTTTATGCAAGGTTTTGTTTTGTCCTCCCAGAAACTACTAAACTTAATATTAGTAAATATTTTACGAGCGGGAGATTATTAAAGAGACGGCTCAGGCTCAACTTGCAGCACAGAAAACGTTAATTACTTCGTTGTGTAATGTCCGTGGCTAAGTCAAGTCTCCGTGTATTTTTGTCATCTCACTATTTATTTTAGTGAAGTACAGGCTAGGACATGTATTATTTACACATCTCAGTTAGCTGACTAGATGCGGCAACAGAAAAGAGCCACAGCTTCACAAAGGAAATGAGATTAATGGATGCAAAGACTTAATTACAAATGCCGTAACATTTTTATTATACGTTTCATTCATTGCCAAGATTTATATGAGCATTTATAACACAAACTATGATATTATAATAATACCACTAAGGATAAAGTGGCCGAGGTTCACTTTATTCTATGATAGGCAGTAAATGCCATTCCTATTCAATAGTAAAAGGAAATCTAGCACCTAAAATAGATATTAATAATTTCCCATGTAATATTATGTGCATGTGCAGTGAGATTCAAGTTTTTATCTTTAAATTTTATTGTGCTTCACAGCTGCTTCGGAGAATAATGAGCTAAATCAGCATTTTATGTCGACATTTACTACTACAGCATAATTCTTTTTATAGAATACACGATATAATACCTATAATCCTGAGTTTCATTCTTATAACCAGTTTATACCAGTTTCGATTAGAGATATAAGTATATCTTTATTGTCGTCAGTGCCCATCATATCTGTCTATTTATGTTCATGGAATATTTAGCGAGATATTTTGGGGGATATTCCATTCCTTGCCAATTTGATATTATTATAGATCACTTAGCCATTTTAGTTTCAGTATGATTGAGAATTTGGATAGTACAAGTTGTAGTGCTAGTGGCATTCCAGTTCCTTTTTATTTTTGAGTATTTCTGTTGTGTTCGTCTGGCCTGACAGCTCATTCGCAGAGAAAAGGTAATTAGGAAAAGTAAGTAAAGACTCAAGTTGAAATAAATTACGTTGCAATTGACAGATTGCCGCAATTCACGGTAGATTCTGCTCTGGTTTCCCTTCCTGCATATTTCTTCCGTTTGTTTGCTCCAGAAATATAGTTAAGATAAGACAAGGGAACATATAATAAACTTATAAGCACAATACTGCATAATATATTTATACTATATAATTTATACATCCATATTCTCCTTCGCCAAGCTGTCTACTTATATACAAACTATTATATATGTATATGCTGGTGAGTCTTAAATGCAGTAAAGTGTATATAGCTTTATTAAGTAGTAAGCAGAGAACAAAAATGTCTACACTGCATTACTCTACTGTATAGAGATATAGACAGCTACTTACATAATACGTATAATATCCCGCTTAGGTACAATCATATATCAGTCTGAGGAAAGTCTAGAGAAAATCGACGACTTCAGTTGAGTAGAGGTACTCGAGGAGCTTAGCAATGCTCTTCTACTTTCTTTTACTTCCCAGAAATTCCTGGTGGTAGACAGGCACGTCTGGCTCTTTGCTTCACTCTAGTCAACCAAACTGCCGAAAAGGGTCTCTGAATCTTATGCAGTCAACATAACAGTAGAATGACATTGTAACATTCATTCTGCCTAGACATTATTGTCATCATATACTAAAATCAAAGTTTATAAGGCAAAATGAACACAACATCTTTAATATACCTCTAACATTATACTCCTATAGCCACTAAACATCCAATTTATTATACCTACGTTTCTGTGTCCGAAAATACATGTGCTAACTACAGTGTTAAATATTGAACATTTTAAGAGAGCGATTCTTGTTTAGTACTGTGCCTGCGTACTAAATTGCATCATCTTTTCTCTTATGGATTATTTGCGTATCTTGTACTATGAAAAAGTGTATTTTTCTTCTTTTCATCTTATAAGTGCCTAATAGTTATACTTTTACTACTATTACGTGGTAGGTATAGTAAAAATGTAGTAGCTATTATTATTAAGGTAGACAATGGCATTAAGGGGTCTAGTACATAATATTTGTATAATGTAGGTAGTATTTCTGTGACCTACATAAACATGTACTATTAGTCTCTATCTAATTTGAGTATGAGTTATAACTCGCATTGAAGTTTGAGGGAATGGGAAATTCTCAAATTGATATTGTTGTATATTGCTGTCAGACTTGTGTTCTTTTCTACTTTAGTCTGCTCTGCCCTCATGTTGTTCGTTTGTTCTTTCTTATATTTCAATGTTAGTCTGCTCGTCATTACAGAAAGTATACAGTAGTGGCATGGCACGCGATTTTATTCATTGCAATAAATAAGCCCGTGTGGTTTTTAGTTTTCTTTGCCATGCTGCATGCTGGCTCCTGCTACTACTCTCTGCTGGCTCTGAAGCAGTAGAACCGCAACCCTCTTGTAGTCTGATATGTTGTATATACCATTGTCAAAGGAAATCATTTTGCATATTGTAGTCTAACTGATGTTACCTTCTCTATAACCCATTTGGCTTGTAGTAAATGCACAGACTATTTTGCATTACAATGCAGAACTATTTTAAGGAGTATATTTATTTTTATTATGGATGCTTAATGTTAGTGATTGTTTTGTGTAAGTAGTACATGTGTATAAAATTCATTAGTCCTTCAGATATTATCAAATTATCCTTGTTTTCATAAATTTTCATTCCCTTGTGATGGGCTTCCGTACTCTGCCTCTCCTATTTGTATTTTTCTAATAAAATGCTCTTCGTGTTAATGTGAGTTCATTTATTGGGCGTCTAACGAACTTACCTGTGCTGTGTGAGTAGTGGTGGCAGTAGCAGAGCAAATTTTATGTCCTACATATTTTAGCTATTCCGATGTGCCAGTAGCACAATAATTCAGGTATAGCTGATGGGACATATGAACATGCATAGTAAGTAGAAAAAAGGAGTCGTATAGGTAGTAAAACTCACTGGTTCGGCTACCTCCTTTTCTCATGGACTACTTCTAACTTGTGTTTTGATCAAGCAATAGAAATAGAAAGAGTTTTAGCGCTTCGGGAACGAGAGCTAATTTCAACTAGCGACGTTCGATTTCCCGACTTGACTGCATGACACGGTGGAATCGCATCGGCTACGGCTCTTTTCTCCAGTTGTAGGTATTCCAATAAAACCTGGAAAATAGTTAGGCACTGCACTGACGGAGAATTACTACTATTTTCCTTCACTCGCTCTCCCATAATATAACTACAGGCTATTTTACAAATAACCATAGGAAATAAATACTTTCATCTCCCCCATACACGATATTATAGTATACACGTAGCGAAATTCTTAATATTGTGTAGAATCAGGACCTAAGCATTGGCGAACATGCATTTTCAGATAATAGTACCGAGTCAATTCCTTTTAGACTCAATCTAGTTTACATGACATTGTATACGACAAAGATCAATACGTACTTTCACATTAGTACATTCAAACAATTTCAAACCAAAATTCCAAATACCTTACAAAAGAATCCTATACTGATTTACTAAATAAATTACATAACTAAAATTTTCACTCGAATTTCTCATCTTTGCTCCAATGCACTCAAATACTGATGAACAATGCGCATTAGTACATGAATAGTTACATTGTTCAGTAGAAATGTGATACAGTATCGATCGTTGTAACATATCATGCTGAGTTACATTATAATTATAACTTCTGAGTATAGTTTCAAATTATTGTGCGAAAAAAACCATTTTGTAAAAGTTCTTATCGTATAAGTACTGGAACCACTTGAAGGTGGTTTAAGGATAGATATAGGATGTTGTTTAAAAGTGCTGGGAAGAAATTAAATTCTGTCTGACAATGACTCCTTCCCAATTCATCCAATATTCATAAGACACTTTAATAATAAATACTTCTGAGTTCTATCGGATGGGTGGCTTAAATTCACTTGACTCAATAAGACTTTATTAAATATGCATAATTACTTATTCGTCACAACTAGTTTCATTTTCATTTCACTATAGGTTCCTTGTAGACCTGTTTATTTTCACAGGTAGGAATTCTGGGGCTATACAAGCAATTTATGCTATGCTCAATGTGAGGTCTATTAACAGTTAGTAAAAGATACACATTTAATCGTATGGCTATGGCTGAGACCTATACAGAGTTAATATTCGCAGATACTCTAGTCACGAGGCATTATTTTATTTATAATAATTGATCAACAATGTGGAAATTTTCACAGGGCTAATAAAGGAACAGCATCCTAGCCTGTATGTAATATTTCATTAAATTTCCGTATAATTCCGCCAATAATATCCACCACTTTCTCTCTTCCCTTTCTGCTCGGTCGACTCTACTCTTGTAACTATTTTAAATTATGGTAAATGACATTGACAGCTGACTGAGTGAACTACAGAATTATATCCCACTTACATGCGTATTACAATGCCTATGTGCATTGTACATATAGATAGTACAGAGCACTACTCTTATATTAATATTAATGCAATCTGTCTCAAACCTATTATAGTATAACCCAGTGCGGTGTAATGTTTAAGTATGACATGCACTTATCCTATGTAAAATAGATAACAATGTCACTCGTTCACATAACTCGTCAATTAAATCCGTGCGTCATAAAATTCCTCCACTCTTTCGCTTTCATACATAGCTCATCGTATGTAAACGGCAAAAATCCTTTTAATCTTAGTAGCCAAATCAGTTTTGAGTTCATTACGACAGAATACTATCTGTAGCAACCATTAGGTTAATTACATGTTTACTAATTTTGTAGTAGGCAATTTAACGAAAGTAGTAGTACTGGGTGTTTACATCTTAATGTATCTTCTGCTATTTACATTATGGTACTTTGTTTAAACTATTTTTCTATATTTATAAAAATCCTTTGGACACGACAGTTGAAACTTGATATCGCTTAACATAGCATAGCATAACATACTTGCAGATAATATATGCAAGAAGAATATTTGATAAAAAAAAGGGGAAAATCCTTGTGTTTTGTTCTGAGTATATAATTAACTTGAATCGCTCATTTTTGTATCACGTTCTTGATTATTAACAAGGCGATATTTGCAATTGGTTAACAGAAGTTTTCTAATAACTGGTATTTTAGTAGTTCTACTTTACTAGAGATGTGATTGGAGAAGGCGGGGCAGAGACTGTTAAGACGATAATTAAAGAGTAGTCTGCGGTATTGAAAGTTGGGGCAAACAGTGAGACAGACATCTGAAGTGTAGTTGAAGTGAAGCATTCTAATTGACAAAGTGAGCAAAGCAGTGTTATAAAGGTTAGATAATTTCCGTTAACTGTACATTTTGGTTCATTTGGCAATGAATCCACCTGTAGTAGTAGTAGTAATAGTAAAAGTAAGAGTAATACTTTGGTTTGAGGAGACAAAAACGAGAGAGTGACAACACAGAAGGCATACAAATGTTTAGGAAGACAAGAAGAGTTTTGAGGAGGAATTTGAGGCAATTCTAGTCACAGGTAAAATTGCCTCCTTCCTTTATTGAAATAGTTGACTGTGGATTCTGTCTGCATATCAATATATTATGTAATAGTTATAGGGAGAGATGTATAAGGAGAGAAGAGAGTGTAAGGAAACAGAAGTGAGAGAAATACAGAAAACTTTCTAGTTTTCTTTGTAGAGGGTGATTTTTGGCAAAAGGATCCATTAGGAGAGAATACGTAATGAGAGTGGGACAGAGAAGGAAGTTGAGTGAGAGTGAGAACATATCTAGTATGTGTGTAAGTAAGTACATTTGTATATTCCTACCACTAATGCATGTATATATAACTTCATGGTAGATTAGAAAATGGTTGTAGTAGAGTTGGGATAAATTGGCAGTCGTGGCAGAGTAGTAGGAACAGTGTAGAAATGTTATCTCTACGATATTGTAAATTCTAGAAGCTCTGGTTGTCTTTTCTCTCTGCCGGTTCGTTTAGTAGAATTGCTAACTTGTGGTCGCGTGTATGCGAGGGACAATTGCATTGGAGACAATGCAATGAAGGATATCCATATCATTCTGGTGAGTTCTGCTAGAGATATTAGAGAGCAGGTAGGGCTTTAACAATGAGGCTTTAGGTTAAGTTAAGCTAGCAGAGAGAGTTGCTTAGTAGTAGTCTGGTTTGCTCTGTCTCCGATTGCCAGGGCTGAAATGATGCAGAGGAAGGATAGGGATGCCTACATTAGATGTACTTAGGCCGATCAGTGACTGTGAGGGAAAGCCTTAAGGAAGAGGAAGCCATAGGAAAAGAAGAAAGTAAAGAAAGTCGGGAGAGAGAGAGACTTAAGGCAAAGAAGCCTCATCTCCTAAGTTAAGTCAAGTCAGTCAGTCAAATAATGCAATGAAAAAGTAATATTTATAGAGAAAGTACATAATATAAGTACTTTACATGATATATATAGAGGGACTTATACTATTATCCCATATAGTAGTAAGAAGTGTATCAGAAGAAAGATCTGTGAGTGCAAACCTGAACTTTTCACTACGTACATAAGTAGTGAGGAGATAAGCTGTAGAAATATGTAGCATTGTCTGTGTGGGGAGCTATGCACCTACTTATTTTCATCACGTATGTATCTAGCACTACTTTACTATTGCTGTTAAGTTGGATTCATATAATATAGACAGATAGATAGTGAGTACTTTTACTTTACTCTAGTTGAGTTTGACTCTTTTCTTTGTGCTAATGTAGGTTTTCAATGTGTAAATGTGGCTGCGGCTGAGTTTCGCGCAACGGATGTTGGCGCAGATTGATTTTAGGAGAAAATTCTGGCAGAAATATCCGAGTGGTTGGTTGGTGTGTTCTCGTGCTCCAGTTCGTGGGGAAAGGGGGAAATGTTGTCCTCCCGTTTTGTTACGTTTCCATTTCACTCTTTCTCTATGCACTGTCCGTAGTAGCTACGTTCCCTTCGGTTTCCTTTCGTCTGCCAAGGCTCGGCTGCTGTCTTCCTTCATATTAGAGCCACCGAGAGGGACGAGTACTACTACTATAGTTTATTTGCTATAGTAGTAGTTGTAGTAATAGTAGTAGTAGTGACTGAGTACCTATTACTACAGTAGTAAGGATGTACGGGACTACCCGAATATCTGTATGTATGTATGTACATGTGACTTGACTGTCTGTAGAAATAGAGCTCGTTGTTGCCGTTGCCGCTCCCTGCCTCGTTTCGTTTCCTTCGGTTTTCTCTTGATTCTGCTCTGGCTGCATGGTGTGGTCTGGTCTGGTTTCGTTGGTCTGCTCTGACTCGGGTTCTCTCTCCTCGTCGTAGTTCTTCTCTCTGCCCTTATTATTCAGACTGCCTTGCCTTGCCTGCCTGCTCCTCTCGTCAACCAACCAGTCCTTCCTTTTTGAAATTCTTCCGACAACTCCACTAAATACGTATATCAACTCACTTTTCACCTAAGAAAATAAATCAAAATGAGTCTCAGAAGAAAGTGAAAGGGCGCCAGTCAATACAATTACATTTTATTTTAATTTCTGTTTAATCAGCGGAAGAGAAAACCATTTCCGGAAAATCCTCCGTTTTCTCACCGGCTAATTTTCTCCTCTTTATCAATCAACAACAAGGTAATGTCATGCTGACTACAAGCTGAATTTCTCTCACCTCGTCGTCATCTTCGAAATCACAGTGTAACCTTCATCAACTCTTTCCTGTGTCGATTTGGAATGCTCAATTTGTGAAAGTTGGCTCCGAGTTGTCTTCTTTTCAAAAGCCTGGCCTAGTTTGGCCTAGCTTTGGCTAAGGCTCCAATCCAAACCCTCCACATCTACTTTGCGTTTTCTTTATCTCATTTCCCTTACAAATCAACACGATTTTCTTAGCACACGAGCAATATTGTTGGAAAATCAATTTTCTTCAATTGAATCCACGCAATTCATTCGTCTCCAGTCTGATTCTTATTCTGTTTGTGATTTCGGTTTGGCTTTGTCCATCTCAGCCTTCGTCTCCATTAAGTGAGCTTAAGGTGTCTTTAAATTGACAATATTAAAATTCTAAATTAGAATTTACAACATTTGGAGCTTCTTTCCTCACTCTGTCCTACTTAAATTGTCTGCAGAGGAGAAAGGAAATTGAAAAATTATTTCTCCGCGCTCCGTTGTCGAGACATGATTCAATGGACAAGTCATTAGCAAATCTTTCGTTACTTACGTCATAATTGAAAGTCAGAGCCAGCAACTACTCACTCAAGTGTCGGGTTTCCTTCTCTCCGAAAAAGCACAAGTCAAACGGTGGTTTCGTTTAGTTTCCATTTTCACATCGCATCAGTGTGGATTGATTGATTGATCCTTCCTTACGCTTCGGATCGATTCTTCCAGTTCATTTTATTTCTTTACTCTTACTTACCGGCTTTCGGGATTTCAGCCGGTGAGGTGAGTTTAAGTGTCAGGAAAGCCTAGCCAATCCTATCCTATTGATTACTTACTCACGACTACTTTACTTACATTTATACCGTTCAATCAAACCAAGGAAAAAAGGGGAGTTCCAACAAGGAATTTGTGTTTGTGCAGTTTTCCGTGTCTCTTGTTCTTTCTTGTCAATTCAAGTTGACGAAGACTGTCTCTCGTGTCGTGTCAACCAAAATCCCAGAATCTACTTTTTATCTTTAATACCAAGAAATAGTACACCCCACTATTACTACTACCTATACAGAGTACAGACAGCAGACCTTACTGCATTTACCTTTATTACATACATAATATTTCCTAGCCATTCGTCGAATCGTGTCTTGTCACTCCTTGTCGGGTCACACAGATACAGAACTTGTACACTAAACCACCTCACATCACAGGCTAAACACGATATTATAAAACTTGGTCGAGATCATCGATTTTTCTATCGAAAATCATCGACTGATTATATTATTGTGAACTCCTTCCCGTTTCATACGACCAGTAATTCTACGTGAAAACATACATTAGTCGGAGACCAAACTCTCCCTCAATTACATACATACACAGAGTATAAAGTCACTTCCATAAATAATAGCTTTCGTTCTGACTCATATGTCATAGTGCAAACAAAACATATTTAATACGTCAAATCGATTGCAAAGAAAATTATTTAAATTACGAAGATAAATTACTTATATAATACGATACATAGTACACTGCCGTGTGTGTCCTTACTTATACTATATTTGGAAATTGGAGTAGCCACCATTTCTTCTGACTGAATCTACTGTACGGACTGCCACCTTCAAATTCTATTGTGAGTAATTTCTCATGTCCTATATCTATCCTGTATACCACATCTATAGAACCAATATTATTTGGTAAAATATATTTATTTTACATGTAGAACCTTTCTCCTATGCTAAGTGCTATGCAATCAAAAACCTAAAATGCATACTATTTACCCATCCATATTTAGAATAGCAAAAAAAGCATATTTTTGTTTGTCAACCTAACCATATTTGCAATGCTCCCTATATAATTTCCGTTGGGACTAGATAATTATAGAAAATTGTGAAATTAACAAGGTAGAGGTAGTAAAAGTAGATTATTCAATTTTCCTACAGAAGGAAACTGCTTCGGGGGCAATTTTAGATCAAATTATTCACTACACACACATGCATGGGATAATTATTATCAACATGCAACCTTAGATAGAGAATGTCCAGTCGGTGACAGTTTATCTAAATTTCATCTGGGTAATTGAGAAAGGGATACAATACAACCCAATTTTTCAACAATCTACAAGAAGTTTATACCTAAGTAACTAGTGTAAGTGATTATTTGATTGTCTGTGCAGTTTTGGGTATTGAATCACTTATTGTTGGTTTTGACGGGAGAATAGCAAACTAGGTGGGTTATTCTAAGTAGTAAAAGAGCCATAAAGCCATAGAGAGTCAGACATATTTCATATATAAGTAATAGTTAGTTTATTTTAGGTTATGGGGGCTATTAGTACTTACTACTGGTACGGATATCTTAATGCTGGGTCGTATTAGGTGTTGATAGTAATCCTGAGTTGCCTTGATGTCTGTTATGTAATAGCAGAGCGATGCAGGCCAGGACGGCAAAGCACATTAAGTAAGCGGTTCAAGACTTTTCTCTTCCACTGTGTATGTATGTGCAATGAAATGAAATGGACGTGTAGAGCTGCTGGAATCGAATTGGAATTCCCCAGTGAAGTCCAGTCCAGCCAGTAGTCCAGTCCACTGCAGTCCGACCAAGGAAACACTCGTTTATAATTTAATTCGGAATATGGTCAAAGCTAAAGCAATACATATGCAGTGTTATGTCCTGTTCTCCTTTTTTATTCACTCTACCTACTTCCACCATATAGTAAGCACTTGTGTCATGTACATGTACCTTCCCTATGTAGTAGCATTAGGTAGGTCTTGCCCTGTCTGCCTATGTATACATTACATTCGGAATATCAATACAACCTTCGTTGTATGTTGTAGCCACGTCTCCAACTACTGTGGGATCTGATCTGATGTGATCTAGTGTACACATGGGTATATTGTAAATAAATCCTAACTACATTATACGTATGTATGTACGTGTATGTAAACTGAATATAAATACACAATATACTGTTATATGTCAAACAACTGAGAATCAAAGTCCTAACCACAACCAGTCCAATCCAACCTAATGGAATATTTTCCATAAATATGTATGTACAACATACGGAGATAGGAAATACATCTTCTATCAATAAAGAAGGCGGTGACGGCAACTAAAGCATGACAACTTGACTTACCGACTGGAGATAGCATTACAATAAGACGCATTACTTTCATAAATTACATGTCTCTAGGAAGAACCACCTAGGAGGATATAATGTATCTTCACAATGTACAATTTTCTTTGAAAAATTGGAATTAATTTTGAGCATGAAGGAGGCTGGGGAAGGAATCTCGGATTGCTTAATTTTTAAGCAAGTTTTATTTCAAAATAACATTTGAATTAATCTTGGAGGCAATAAGTATAATTATACTACATTAAGGTAGTAAAATAGTGTAGTGATGTGTAAAAGGGTATAAATGAAAGGGAGTGTTGTGAATAGGGAAAGTCGAGAGCAAGACATTCGGTCTGTTAGTCCAATTCCAGTCCAGTTTTCCACTAGTATATAGAAAAGTTTTCCTTTCCATTTTATTCTGTGAGAAGAAGTCTAACCGGAGGAGTCAGATGAGTCGATTCGAGGTGTACAAAGTGTAGAAAGAGTGTGTCTTGTCTTGTCTTTATATATTCGGTGATGTGAACCACTTTCGGACCTATATAGTCCTAGAATAGATAATAATAAGTATCTCTCGTAGGTATACCAATGTTATGTACATGAACAAATGTTATGTAGACAGTAGTTGTAGGGAAGAGAGACAGAGACGGAGTGCATAGCTGTGAGTATGTATTAATACTACATAAGTATTCGCAGAGTATAGGGAAGAAGTCGTCGAGTGGCAAATGTAAGAGAGGAAGTAGAGTAGAGAGTGCTATGCTTTAGCCTTGATACTGTCAGGAGTATAGCAGAATAAATCCATATAGATAGTTACTTAACTTTCGTGTGTAGTATGCATTGTATCTGTCTAGTCTCTACAGGAGTAGCAGTCAAAGCGGTAGTAGTAAGTAGTAGTAGTAGTATCTGTAAGCCATATAGTAGTATAGTAGAATTCTCCGGCTGGCTCGTCCTTTTCGGGTGTCCTAGTTTCAAAATTCTGTGTGCGAGAGGAATAGCGGCAGAATAGGGCAAAGCAAAGAAAGAGCGATGCCATAGCAAGCCAGACGAAATCGTAGCCATATTCATTATATATTGTATGTAGTAGTGGAGCAGTAGCCAAGCTGAGTAAGTAAGTGAAGTAGGCACAGTAGATTTTCTGTCGGGGAAAGCAGAGCACAGTGGAAGAGACCCTGGCCTGCGTTCTCGTCTCATATTGATTGCGATCCACACCCGCTTTTTCCGTGGACTTGCCGGTTTTGCCAAAATTTAATAACACGAACGTGCATGCACATACCTAGTACATAATGGTACATACTACTCCTATTACTATGTATAATGTACACACATCCATAATATGTCTTCGGTGTGTACCTACCGAGTAGATATGTAAGTCATTTGGGCATGCTTAGTCCTCTGTCCTGTCTCTGTACTATAATAATGCATGTAATATGAGACGAGTTTCTGTGTATTATTGTACTTTGGCCTGACTTGACGTTGTCCTGTCTGTCTCCCTTGTCACTCCTTCCTATCATAACGATATAAAAGTCTCCAATGCTTTCTTTGTCTCTTCTCTCCTGCACAGACGGAGAAAGCAAAGGTAGCAGTTTCACTTAAAAGTGTTTTATGTACTGATGTTAGTTTTCTATTAGTATATAGGTGAAGTATTTCTCGGTTCACATAACAGGGCAGACTATAATATGGCCTTAGACCAGATTGGAATTATTGGACATATGTAGCTTAGCAGCATTTTCTTACTTTTGGGCTTCCACTCCTATTATTATCATATCATTATTATTATCTCTGTATATTTTTATTATAGCTTTAGTTCAAGAGTATCCATATGTCTGACTCAGACTGCTCAAACTTATACATTAACATCATGACTTATCCTTAGTTCCCCCACTACCTCCACTCATTTTATTCACGAATGTATCGTACTAAACTGACTGGTGACATGCATAATGTAGATTCACAGTTCTATATCAGTGGATGTGACATGTAGAGGTACCTAGGACCCAAACTATGAAGGACAGCACAGGACAACTCCTACTCTGTCTCCAAACCATTTCTCTCCTTTTCAAGACTTTTATTTAGTTAGGACAACGGAAACTTTTCTACATAGTCCTCTCTCTCTCTTATATCAAAGAATATTATTGAAACGTCAACGTGCATTCTACCGAGTTGCAGATTTTACCAAAAGCTAGTTGTCTCTCTACTATTTTGTATCGTATTCTGTCTAGTAGTGGCAAACTTAAGTTCACTCCTGTGATTTCTCTGATTTTCTTTTAAGCAGTTGTCGCTTCAGCCGTTTATATCTTTGGACCATCATCTCACAAACTACAAAAGTATAAATATACCTGTCACTATCAGTAGGGAAATTAATATCGAAAAGTAAACATGCCCCATCGTCGTTTTAATTAACATTAATAATTACTTTGCAATATGATGACTCGACTGATACAAATTGGTTGATAATTGCAGGCTCATTAAATAATTTTGAGTCAATGCAGAAATATTGTATATTTTTGTGTTCACAAGGGGGGAAGTTTACAATTGTTACAAATTATTAGATCTGTATGTGTTTTACACGCTTAGAAAATTTGATTATCGTTCTTTAGTGCATTAATTTGAATATGTTAATGTGGTCGTAAAGGTCTCTTTGTAGTGCCGACTGCCGCCTAGTTTCGGAACATTCTATTGTTTATAAAATATTGTTTAGCGATGAGTACCGTTGTTTAATTGTGCCTGATTGTTCGACAAGAAGTTGCATCTTGAATTTCTGTTGGTTGAGTTTCACTTGCGTAGTAATTCTCCCAGACTTGTTCCATAATTGAGTTAAAAAGGAGAAAGTGGCGCCTTTGTAGGCTCTTCTAACCTATTTACTTCTTTGCCTTGAGTATTAGCGCGGTTTGACTATGTCGGTATGTCCTTTACATTTAGCTTTAATAGACGTATTGTAACTTATAAAATAGTATAGAGATGACTATAAATGAGTCTCACTTTGCAAGGACTATAGATATGTAAATTATGTGTCATTATTAAGTTACGCTTTCGTTACAGTTATGCCTGATATGACTTCCACTATCATTTGAATGAGCCTTGTCTTGAGTGGAAAATTTGTTGTTTGACTTGACTTGACATATCTGTATAAATTAAGTGGGCAGAATGCTTGGAGCATAAATAAAGCACTGAAAATTCTTTGAACGTAATCTTAAGTTTCCGTCTTCTGAGTCGAATGAACTTATATTTGTTAATGTAAGCCACCAGACAAGAATTAAGGCACAATAACTCTTTTCGTATAAGATCTTCTTCTATAATCGTATAATACACAAACTAAGTAGCATTATATAATTGTTTTTTCTCCATCTGTAATATTCCAAATGAGATACTCTACTTGAGTGCTTAATTCAGAGCAAACTGAGTGAGAAGCATAGAATTAGTTGTACGAGATGATAACGATAGTCAAGTCAAGAAATTTTCCGGCCTGGGAGTTAGAGAAGTTTTATGACTTATTGTCACTAACATTCATACAAAGTACTAGATAGGTAGCATGATAAGGAAGACAAAGTCTTTTTATGGTGGAGGCTAGTCGAACAGATTCGAACCTGAGCAGAGCGAGAATGAAGTGAGAACTAAAGAATTGAACCGCAGCGTCAGGAATACCATGGGAATTTCTGTATTGAAGTGGATTGCTCTAGTTTGCACAAAATAAGTCGAAAGGTACAAATCTATATATAACTCTTACATACGTGGTCTATTTCAACTTCAACTCGATTTCATATACTCATTACTCATCCAATCTGCTTAGGCAGTTACTCATCCTTTCCTTCTAGAAATTTTTTCTCTATAATTTACTTGTTAATATATCTGCACTTATTGGCTCGATTTGGACCTGCATAAATGTTGTAAAGCATAATTTCAGGTAAACCTAAATAAACTAAAGTACGGAATTTCAGATAAAAATTATCTAATGTCAGAATTAATTTTTTCGGTGATTAATAATTTATAGTTGTGGTGATCATTTTTCAAAACTCAACCTTAACAGGTATTGAAATCAAGATAAGTTACCACCTTAAAGAGACTTTTCACCAACGTAATTATACATAGCAATTGTAATACAAACTACAACAATGGCTGCGAAAAATAATGGGATACCTTATTACTTACATCGAACCAACAATTAGTTTACAGATAGAAGGTCGTCCTAGACGCAGAAAGAGAAATGCAAAAATAACATCAGAAAGAAAGCAATTGTTGTTATCGTCTTTAAATTGCGTTCAGTTCGGTTGAAATGACATTCAAACAGAGTTGCTGGAAGCAAAATTCAAGATAGCTAGTCTTTTCATTTTTGTAGGTAAAAGTCTTTTGTTTTATTGGACAATTTTATAGATAGGTAGATGGAAATGCAATATTCGGAAATTGTTAGGATTATTATGATATTCTTGAACCTTTTTGATTCTGAGTCAACTGGTCGTGTTAGAATAGCGATTTAGTCTTTTTGTAGGTACATATTTGCCAAGTAATAATATCTTTACATAGAAATTGTTGTATATTGGGTAAGGCATTACTAGATCAGTGCGATACAATAAAAGATACATTACCAGTATTTTGAAATACAATGTGAGTAAATGTATTATATTATAGGGGAGAGTGAACAGAATAAATACAAGGCCACTATTTTTCTTTATTGTGCTAAGTCAGCAAGTCAAGTGAAGGAGGTATGTCCATGTCCAGCCGAATTCCGACAGACTGTAGACGTTGAAAAGTATTCCCTTTCTTGTGCAAAGAAAAAATATGAAAGATAGAGAAGAAAGTGGGAAGAGTTTTCTGGACTTCTTGAGAATTGTTTCTATTATATTACCGTTTCTAACGTATAAGCATATCTAACGGTAAGCATAAAAACAGATTCCGACAAGCTAGATCAGTACGAAAAGGTATACTGGTAGTCCTGTAACAATACATAGAAAGAGTGTATGGTAGGAATGTATTTATGTTATGTATAGTTTACGTATATGTATACACACGATCGATTCTATTCCGCATTTCTCAAGGATATTTCCTATTTTGTTAAGTGAGATTCGTTTCTCACCACAATTCACTGGATTTATGACTGCCATTTTTCCAAGGTGTCTCTACTTTTTAGGGAGTGAAGTGACGTTTGTAAACCAATCTAAAAATAGGAGGGCCTTTTTCGCTACCTAATGCATAAAACTTCCACTTAACCTCATTTGTTTGAATTATTAGTTGTATACATGTGTATATATGAATATATGTAGTTCAACTCACGTTAGTTGACTTTGTTTTTATCGGTCGTATCTGTCTTGAGTAGAGAAGAGAGCTTTTTTACAAGATTACTTCGTTTCGTGTAAGTTCGGTAAAGTAATTTATGTTGGTGTGTGTATTGATTGAAACCCATCTACTAAGTAGATGTGGTTGTATTTATCGAGAACGTATATATTTGTTGTATATAGCAGTATTCACGTAGTTCAGTTCAAACTCTACTCTAGTTTAGTAAATATTTATAATGTTATTTAGAGATGGGGTAGAGAAATGAAATTGAGAGACTGAATATGAGTACGTGCATAGATAGGCACAAGTCTGAGTACTTAAAAAGCTAGGTAAAACATAAAAACGTCATAGAGCTACGAAGTATATTAAATTCATGAGGATGTGAATTGAGTATCTAGAAAACAAAAGCAATAGTTGGAATCCGAGTGGAGCCGAGGCATCTTTTGCGGTTTGATTCTGTAGGCGTATAAGAGTTACTTTGTTGTTACGTTATTAAATCTCCTGAGAAGATAAAATATAGATAAAGCAAGATGACATTGACTTGTCCGGGAGAGAGAGAGTGATACATTACGTCCAATATTTGTTCCTAAGTCTACCTTATCTAGGAATACTTAAAGAGATACAACCTTATGTTATGCAATCTATGCAAATGTATCTGCCTGACAATAGAGACTTTTACTAAAGGCAAGTGATCTGTTTATGCATGCATGAGTCTGGCTTGGCATGAGATGGATATGGACATAATATACAGTATATCTGTTACAGTTATGACATTTTGTACAGGCACTAAAGCTCCTCTGCTCTGGACAATGTCTTATACGTACGACATGAGAACACTTTGATGAGCACATTAGTGTATTAGTATTCTTGCAAAATATTTTATAGCGCCATATGAAACTTTAATGGGATGCTATATTCTCTTTTGTTAACCTATGCCGGTTTGGCTAGACTGGAGTTAGCACGGCCCGTTTCATTCTATGATGGCGATTGAGCTGGATGGATAAGGATCCTTCACTAGGATTTCTGTCAACTTCGATTTTCCACTCTATGACCAAAAGCATTGCTTACGACGCCTTAAGCTAAGTGAGCAATCAACCCAGACCATGCAAAATCAATAGGCCATAGACCAAGCAGTTAGAGCCTTTAGCAAATCTCTTTTTCTTCAACCTGAAATCTTCGACTTTCTATCAATTCTGAATATCTAATAAATATAACCATCTGCTTCACGACTTACGACATAATCCACCTCTCTCTTCTCTTAATGGTCCTACACAGACAAATATAACTCCCTCTTGCATTCAAAGCCAACAGATTATATGCAAATACTATTTGCTTGCTTGTTAGCATGTAACATCGGGTGGTGTGATTTGCGTTTGTGGGCCAATTTAATGTTTATAGAGAGCAATAAGGACCTAGTGGAAAGGTGTATCTTTCTTATTGCATAGTTAATTGGCGATAGTAAATATACACTGAGGCTAAACAAAAGACTTCCAAGAGTTAAAGACGTAGCTAGCCATGAAATTAAAATAAATAGATGCACAAATTCATGGTGATTCCATTGTGTTTGCTTTTAACAGATGACATGAGTATTAAGTATTAACCACATTATTTGGGAGTTTTCATTATGGACGTTTAATATGTATGTGTAATTAGTTGGTGGATTTTTAATTACCAGTGCACAGGAATAGAAGCTTGAATTTTAATAACTTAAATCTTTTAGAGCAGACATTGTAATGGAGTCTTAGTTAGTGCACATATTACTGATGGAGTGGTTTTGTGATCTGGCCAGAATTAATTACAGTTTGGAGACTAAGCATTAAGTTTCTGACATGAATGACAAAAACAATAGTTTGTCTTAGTTTGGTTTTACTTATAGCATGTACAAGTAAAATTATAGCTTTGGTTTAACACTAACCATAAGCAACTTCAGTTCAGCTTACAGGGTTGACAATAAACCTTGCATTTAGACAGTTTACATATGATTTCATAAAAATGCATCACATCAGCCAGGATAGTTCTTAAAAATTGACTTATTTATAAAGTTTTATTAAGTTTGTGGATTTCGGCTCAGAGTTTTTATATTCTTTTCCTTGCAGAATTATACATTGTATGCTAAAAATTGTTAGTAATGAACTTGTGAATTATAAAACATGTGGATAGAGTAATTTGCTATTTTGAAACCCTGTATATCCTTAGAATAATTACCTAAAGGACGCATAACATGTTTAGCACCTATTTATTACATGAAACGCTGGTGGTTTGGAATTCAGAGTACTACCTAGTGGTGTTCGGAGTTTAGATCATGTGGACGTGGAGACGTATTTTACACTAGAATAGTTATTCAGTTACGTAAGTAGAAGGAGACAAAGTAAATAGAAGTTATTCTACTGGCCTACAGAAAAATTACATTTGTAAACACTGGAAAATTTCCGAGTTGTTTATTCTTTAGTAGAGAATGTTGTAGCGTGTAGCATCTACATATCTCATGCTCATTTACGTGAGTTGTATAATATATGTAGTAGGTAGCTATTTTCACTTGAATTGGTTATTCCTTTACACTCGAATTATGTACAGTCGCAATTCCAAGTCCTGTTCTGAATATCTATCATCTTTAAAATACATGAGTTAGAATGAGCAGACAGTATGTACAGATAGACAGACTACAAAGTCTGCAGAGTGGAGGTGGTGGGTATTAAAAATCATACTGCGAACTTATTAACTTCATTATCAGACGAGGCTACGCTACAACAGACGAGTGCAAATCGTTTAAAATAAACAGGTACATTTTGCTTTATGTACTTACATGCACAAAGACAAACATACGAGTTAAATATGTGCCTACGTAAAAAGTAGCACACATAATATTATTACTCTGCCGTTTGCTAATAAATTCTGTACCTACCTATTTGTTTAAAGGTAAGTCTGAGTAGGTTCTTTATCAGTACATATTATACTGGAAATGCTGAAATCAAATCAGAATGCCAAGAGGTGATTTTTATCTACCATGTTCAAGTACCTTGTCATCATATCTGCATGGGTTCAATATCAACCGGCCCCAGCCGGCAGTGATGAAACTTAGTTATACGTAGACAATTGAATTATTGTGCAATATGAGCTTACATTACAGTCTCTTCATTTTACGATTTCGTTCAAAAGCTGTAACATTATGTTTGTTTGTTATTTTCTCAGTATTTTATACGAATATTCTATTTTTAGAATATTGTTCTTTTAAACTGCAGTACTGACGTACATTTTAAATCAACGTTGTTATTTTAATTAACCAATTAAATTGGAAGTCAATAAAACTAGAGCTCAATTTACAATAGAAGCCTAATTTTTTGGCAAATGTAAACCGAGAAGAGACAAGTGGCAAGTAAAATTCCATTACTGCTAATATAGCGGAAGTCTAATTTTTATTGCTGCTCCGACATAAAATTATGACTACTATCGAAACAATGTACCTAAATGGAAGCTACGTAATAGAAGACTATAAATTATGTGTATCTGGCTGTATCAACGAATACTGGATTGCTAAATTGTAAATGTCCAGAAAATCTCATGCTGGCAAAGACCTTCGCAAAATGTGTACAATTGTATTAGTATTATCATGTAAATTAATCTTGGATTGCACTTTGTACACCGAATTCTGAGCAGACATACATTATTCCATGGGTAATGGTATGAAGGATGGCTACATAAATAGCATATGCTGATATTCTGCGGACAATTAAAATTTAAGTGTAATATAATGTTGGAATAAATTCTACAGAAAAAATCTGTGTCTGGGATACTTAATGCACTTAATACTAGTTAGCATTAGCATCAGAGTTTGCCTGGTGGGTTTCGAGTGTATACTCTTTGTCCTCGTCATTGGGGAAATTGATATGCATTATTTAGCATAAAACTACCTACATGAGCGTCTACAATCTTTGACATGTTTAACCAGTATGTAATGGACGGTTATGACGAGAAATAATTTGTCTATTTTAAATCAGTACATACAATTAACGTGTTTAAAAGGTGTAAGTTAATTGCAAAAGATAATGTATTAAAGCGTCTGAAACAAGCGAAGCATCAAAGAATTATTGGAAGGATATCTAAATATTTATTATAGTATATTGTAAATATATAGATATTATATAGTTTAGAGTGGTGTATCTGCAATGCATATTTTTGTGCGGCAAGTTGGCAATTTGGTATATGGTATTTTGTGTGTATAGTGAAGAAGAATATAGATAAGTGGTAACTAAAGATACTTAGTGAGTAAGTAGTACATGCGAGTAATATAATATGTAGTTGCATAAGCAGTAGAGTGAAGTCAAGTCAGGAGATAGGAATGGAAATGATAATTAATGCAAAAGCACGTCTATTACGTAGATACAATATTTGGTGCATGTAATAATGTAGTCACCTAATCAAAACTGAAGAGACCCAGTTGAAACCGGTGCGGTTGGTGAGCTAAGCTGAGCAACTAAGCTTTAGCCACATCAACTACAGATAGCAAAGGAAGAGATAGACCTGTATCTAATTCACTAATAGTACGAAGAAGCATAAGAGATAATAATATACATAGGAAGCGTTGGTTCGTTCGTTAGTAGTGTAAGTAGCATGCAGGGAGCGATATTATTGTGTCTGACTTAGAAGGATATGTAAAGTAATGCATGAGCGTAACGGAGAGATATCTACATATATATGCATACTTTCAACGTATTTACTACTTGCATAGGTATACACACTTACGTAATACAACTAGAGAAATCTCCCTATAGACTCTTTCTGGAGCGTCTTCTTGTCCCTACCAACTACAACTAACTACTACTACTACATACTCTACTAGCTAACTAACCTATAATGTATTTAAGTACGTAGTGGCAAGTAATAACGTGCCACAGTTAGAAATATCTACACTAACATGCACAGGAGAGCTATAGGGAGAGGGAGAGGTAGTTGTTCATGGAGGTACAAGTAGTAGAACTAGTAAATGTAATGAAATGCAATGCTAAGCGAAGTAAGTAACTCTGATGCGGTTAGCAAAGCAAGGCAGTTGAGTTGAACTCCTGTTTAGAATGATCTCATGCAAAATTTTTAGTAGATGGGTGCTGGAGTTTGAGCTGGAAGGAGCCACAGCCAAGCCATCGTTCGACGAGCCTTTCCTTAAGTTTCTTTCGCAAAAAAAGTTGAAACTGGTTAGGTTACGAGAGGAGATTTAGCTTTATATTCTTACCGACTTAGTCGCGTTTCGTTCGTTTCAGCAGCCAACTTCTTTTTGCTCTCTCCTTCAGTTTACTGCATGGTCTGGCCTGGCTTGTTTTCTTTAGTCTGTTCAGTTCGTCTGGTTGGCCTACCATCAGTTTCAGTTCAGTCTCCTTACTTTTAGCTTTCGTGTCATTTCGTATTACTTAAACGTGTGTGTGCTTCTCTCAACTGAATAACTAAACTGACTGCATTAAAAGAGACGCTTCTTGTACATACATTCCTTTCTTTTATTCGAACGTGCAAATACATTCAGTGAGTACGTGTGCACATTTTAAATATTATTTTCATGTGCTAAGTGTTGATTTTTCAATTTCTATATTGTTCTGTACAAGTTCAAATTACATATTACCTACTTTGTGTTTTAAGCAAACCCATTAAAATTTTCAAGGTAAGCTTCTACCTGCTAACTGTTGACTACCACTTTAGTAAATTGCTATGCAAATAATATACATGTAAATATCCTCCTCTATCAGGTTTAACAGACAACGGCATTATATATTCTAACCTCATCAAATATTATTTTAGACCACTGTGTCACAGTCTATAGTATTATTTACATGTTCACATTGCAATGCGTCTATTTATCTGTTTTTCAATTTTTCTTTCATATGCTTATCTTCAAACTTTTTCATACATTTTTTTCAGATATTATTTCATTTATGTATTTGCCGGCTTATGTTGAATGACAATGTGGATATAAGTATCATCATCACTTTCATCACTCACTTCACTAGGTCGTACGATATAAATATATAAACTCAAAGTACATTCTACGCAATTAAACTACTATGCATATAAGAGAACTCATATGAATGAGCCAAAAGCATTCTGAAGTTATCTACTGATAAGAAAAGGCATTTGAGTTTGCGGCAGACATTATATCCATTTCGTTTGGATGTTGTACTTTATCAAAATTCTTTCTGTAGCATACACTTTCAATTCAGTATGCGTTGTTACGTTATATTCACCAGTCAAGTTTTGCAAATGTTTGTCATTCAGTTGACCTAACCTTTGAGTTTTAGTTTTTCTTTTGAGTATACATAACTAACGACTGTCTGTTTATATACATTGCATGAATATATATGAATTATATAGGTACTTTTATGTAGTCACTTCTAATGACTTTCATTTTCAACTCATTATTTCTGTGTTAAGGGAAATTGTGTCTCGTTCACTCTCTGACTATGTACTACATGGAAAGTATATTTATTTTTGAAAATGTATTTGAGATGGAAATATTGTACGTATGCAAGTGCAACTGTTCATATAGCCACACTAAATTATGCACATGCGTTAAACTGGTTATCAATAGAACGCATTGGCTTAGCGGTTAGTTGGAGTTTACTATGTTAAGAAATACTTGCCATACGTATTAAAATACTTAGCTACACATAGTGTTTTGCAACGTAAGTAGTAATAGGGCTTAATATATAAACAAGTACAAGTTAATGATGAAAGATGATTTAAGACAGATTTAAGACTTAAAAATTGCCTGCCTCCCATTTCACGTTTCTACTTGCACGGATGGGTTAGAATTACTACTTGTACTCAAGTAGGTACCATATGTATGGATAACATATACTCAACTGCAGACGCAAGTTTTTCTAGACAGGATACTATAGCACATACTCAGGAGTCAAATGTTTATTGACGCAATTACTATATAATATGCAACGGATGAATAAAACTTGGAGCTACAGCACGACTAGATAAGGGAGTCGTTTGCAAAGTCGATTTTGCTGAGGCAGATAATTACATTTCCACCGGCAAAGATATCTACTATTTGAGGATTTGCATCGCTTACAGGATTATCACAGCTTCATTGCTTTCGAAGCATTTGTCATTTAAATATAATTTTATTGCAATGCAAAACGTGTTTAAAAGAATACACACACATTGTAAATCTGTACATAATAAGGACATACAATAATGTGGTACATGTGTGATCGTATTGTGCAAATACCAAGTACACAACAATAAATGCCTGTTCTGTGTGAGTTGGCAATCTGGGAACACAGAAGCAGGGGGGATTTTGTACTTACTACATTTAACCGATGCGATGCAAATATAATACACTTGGTTTTTCTGTTGAAAATAAATCGTGTTAAGTAGGGTGATAGTACTACGTGTAATATAAAATTGTAAGGCAAATAAACTCATTCATGTATACTGTCGTAATTGTACGGAGCAAATAAACGGTCTATTGCTAGTTGTTATGTAGTAATCAGTTAACTTAGCAAAAAAATGTACAATGAAGCTTAGTTGGAGTTTTTATCCTACGAATGCATTTCCCGTTTTTTGTGGCACAATGTCTAAGAGGAGCAGAGAGCCCAATGGAGTTTAAACCAGTTTTATTCAGTTAGTTCCAGATTTTCCACTTTCATCAAAGCTAGTTAGAGTTTTGTTATTTAGTCGGGGTCAACAGTTAACCACTGACACTCTAAAGCTGTAAAGACTTAAATGTAATAAAATGGTTGGTACAGATAGATAATGTGGTTAGCCGGAGGATTGAGTAGAATAAAATTATGTCTGATTTATTATGCTTTGGATGACTAGTTGGATTTTTGTCAGTTGTAATTGTAGTGTCTGGGGCGGTGGCTTGCTTTTCCCTGTATCTAACTGTAAATGAAACAATGGCGAACGAGACATGAGATGGTGCATAATCAGTTTATTGGATAATAGCAGGTGTCTTAAGCTGGGAGATGTGCCGATCCAAAATAGACCAAAGAGGGCAATGATGATAGTAGCTCCCTTGTTAAATGCTATCATTGTGGTAGCCCTGTATGTAGCATGCATGTCTGAATCGCTTAATACTCTCATTATCTCGATTGCTATAGAGCATAGAAATTAAAGGTGATCATCATCTAGTCTTTTTGTAAAGCTCCTCATTCTTTCTTTCACTCAAGTTTCAACTAATTAAATATTCATAAACGTTAGTTTTCTCTACACGTGCGAGTTTTTCTGTTTAAGATTCCAGTAGTTATGTCTTAAACCTTGAAGTTTTACAACATTGGCTCTGGGCTAATTGTTTTGAGTATTTAATGAAGTTTAACATTATCTCCTGGGGGTGGGCTTAAGAATGAAAATACATTTTTAGTATCTCTTCCAGGTTTTCAAAGTGATGTAGGCTAAAAAATATTAAAAGTCTACTGTACATGAGAATGGGCATGACCTACATATTTAGTACCTAACTAACAATGGACTTACCAATCAATAAAAAGATTCTACCATAGGGAAACATTTGGGTTATAATGTTGATGGTGTATGCATAGTCGCTAGCAGAAGTAAAATTAAATGTGAAAGGGAGAAAATCCATAAGTAAGAAAATCTGTAGTCATCAAAATGACATTACCCAACTTTTCTTAGTAAATAGCGCAGAGGAGGACGGGAAATTATTATAAGGATGATAGCTATAGTTTTAGAAAAACATTTTCGATGAAGTGGGATCCTTTCTGTGGTAATCGAATTAGCAATTATGTTGACTTGGTTTGGCTGACTATCAAAAATGAACTTTGATCGATAATGTCAATGATGTGTTGATCAAGAAATTTCTCTTAACCTATTTTCGTGTTTCATCAACTGGGTTTTACAATTTAACTGCTTCCTTTAATTGTATTAGTCACTAGCAAGTATCACTTTTTCCTTACTGTCCTTCCTGGGATTACGTCTGCCTTTTATCCTAGCTATATCTATCTGTTTGTTGTGTACTTACTTTGAGAAGACAACTGAATGTTGCTTTATTTCTGTCTGCAGTAAACTCCGGCAAAGGGCTTGATTTGGTGATCTTTGAGGGAATCTGTCGTTCTCGTTGGGCTATCTCTTCTGTTGCAAGACATCCGCTACTGCTACTCTTGTGATTTGATTGATACCGCAATGAAGTTTACCTAATTCTAGTCATAATTTTCATTGTGGAATTTCATAGTGTTCAATGATCAGAAGATATTGAAGAAGTGAGTGCCTGACCTGTCAGCTGGACTGTCGACCACACCGACAAAGTTAACTGGTGCACAGTCAAATACTGCCAACAATAGGAGGAGGACAATTCAATAATTCGCAGCACATACATCTCAATACTTCAAGATTGCTCTAATAACTCAAAACTGCCATTTCCATAATACAGAATAATAGATGTTTATCGACCTATTAAGTACAGTATAATTATTACATTTAGTTGTGAACAATCATCATCCAACTGTGTTTCAGTATTATTTAAAGAGTTTAACAAACCCGGTGAATGTGGTGAAAAACTTCTTCCATATTTGTGAGTGGAGTGACTGTGGGAGTCCCTTTACCTCTCAATTGCACAAATACCTGTACTCTCGAGTGACGTGACAGACTTCTTGAAAAAGACCATTTTCTTGTGCCACATTCAAAACTCTCAGGGATAGCAATATGTCGTCTCAGGTAAGGAATAAAGTACTCATCCACAATTTTATTACCTAATTTTATAACATTTTTCCAACTCCGCCCCAGAGAACATCCAATAGTAAGTCTTTTTTATTCGACCTTTCGAGTTAAATATCCCCACTTACCCAAAGTTCAATTCAGTCTTGTCAATCAATATTACTGACGTTGCTACTAAATGCAACATTTTTTCCATTATGACAATATGTACATATTTTTCTGATGAACTCGACTAGCATTTATTCTTGTTATTCTGATGAACTTTTCCCTATCCTTTTATTATGACATATACAACATGCGAGATACCTAATCAAATTCTATCTACACCCTCTTCATTAGAATTATGATTCATAATATCCAGTCTTATCAATCTGGATTTTTAACTACTTGGAACCTGACTCCATCTCGTCGCATAATAAAAATCAGTTATCTGCAGTTACCCTTTCAGCCTATTCATACTTACATTTGCTTCAATACATACGTAGTATACACATAGAAAATTTAACATGAAATGCGCGTACCTAAGGAAAAGACGTCTCCATTACAGAATATTTTTTCCTTTGCATTTAATAATATTGAGTTCATGCACCATGACTTGGTTGTTATTATTTATCATTAGGATGATATCACAGTATTTGTCATTTACTTCCTATTAAATTGTAAGATTAGTGCCAATATAATCACTTAGATTTTGAATTCTACAGAATTTAAAAAGTTGGCCATTGTGCCGTAATTTTTATTTCGCAATGAGAATTATTTTGCTGATTTAATTTTTGTAGATTTAACCGTTGTTTTTTCAAATTATTGATAGTAGACGTATGTTGTACTTAGGTAGTCACTTCAAGTGAGTCATTTTCTTTAGCCACTAATTCACGTCATATAATATTACACGTGGTTGGTCAATACCAGAAAATTTTCCTATCAACCATCACAGCATTCTATGCAATGTAAACACATTTCCCTGTTTACTTAATAGAGATAGGATGTTAATGTGGTAGAAAGGAAAATGCAGTAAAGTATTCAACTAATGTTGCATAATCTTTGCTTTCCTTTGCAGTACTTGAAATTAATTCTAAGGAAATTTACACATTATTATTTAGCGCTATTACATCTGGACCTGCATCATTGTTTCCGTCTTGCAGAGGTCAAAGCATGACTTACTCAGTATGTGTCATTGCAAGTATATACTTTGTATTTAATCGAAGTAAATATTAGTTGATACACAGAAAGAGCCTGCAGTTTCGTACTTAAAAAATAATCTTGGCAAACAAAGAAACAATGATAAGAAAGTCGAAAAAGCTAGATTTGTACACAACAGGCTATAAAGTTATATATGCGGATATATCGTGTCATATTTTATATCGTAATGTATATCTGTAATAGCTACAGCTGTATAATCTTCATTAAATACACACAATACCATTCATTCATATTATATTCATATCAATTACAGATATAAGTTGTGGACAATATGGCTCTATCTAGGCTATCTCTTGGATGTAATTTATTTAACCTAAGCTACATACAGATTCACTGACACATGGCAGCCTACGTCTGTTGCAAATAAATACTAATGTAATAGATATTATTTAGCTAGCTATTTCACTCCATTTCTCGTCGACTCAACGCACACACTTCTACTCACATGATAATAATGATAACATAATCATCATGCTGCTTCTTAAACCAAGTTGCGTAATATTTTAGGTCATTGCTTTAAATTGGCTAGTTAGTATGCATTATATAAGTTCAAGAACTGAGTATATCAAGAATCAAGACTGACTGACATCCACCAGTACATAAGAAAGTACTACAACTACATGTAAGTAAGCTTGTTTATAATCGAGATCCCATGATATGCTTTCAAATTTCTTGAGCTGATTTCACTGATAGGAAAATGTACGCACGTGCTCTCTTCTTCATTGGAATCGAGGCTTTCTACTATCAATTGCTAACGAAAATTATCCTACACAGATAAAAATGTTAGGTAACAGAATATTGCGTGAATAAGAAACATTACGTAATCTCCCTCACTATATAGGATGTAATTATTGAGTCTATTATATTCAACTGATGTCACAATTAGCTGTACATTTAGTCCTATTCAGTTTTTTCCGTTTTAAATTATTTTCCTCTCAGACCACCTAAAATGCTTTTCATGTACTGCATTCATTATAAATTGATGGAGGGGTGAAAGAAAACATCCTCTAGGAAGAATCATCTATAGAGTAGCTTTCAAAAACAACATGAAAGAATTTATTATAACAGATATATGAAATTGATATCTATATTAACGTATATTTAGTATTTAGATATACAGATGTAATTAAGAGGAGGGGCTGGGAAGACTGACTTATTAATCAATTGTAGATTTGTGACGTGCTGAATTTCATTTTAGAAGAACTTACTATATAGATTACACAAGCAGAGATAATTGACCCAGTTTTATTAGTAAGTGCTAACTATAGTTCTAATGAAACCTTGAGACTGTTTAATACTTGTAACTCGAGTTTTTTCCTATACATTTGTAGCATTTTTATAAAGACGCAAAAGCTTAAGTGCGTTTATACTGCAGGCAAAAAGAAACTGAATTTTTATAATGTCCAATTCGAAAGTAAATGATCCAATTTTTTTAGCAAATGTCATTTTGTGTCCATGAATTATTTTAGTTAGGGTATAAAAGTGTTATCTCTGTTATTAGGCACACTTAGCACCTTCAAGGATGTTTATGATATATGGAGGAATTAGTTATCTGTGTAGGATGGAGGATGCCTTTTTGACTTGTGCTATGGATGTGACTATGCATTAATACCTTTATGATAGCCTCCTCAATAAATGTAAATGTAACTTGTCTTCTGAGACTGGGATGATGAGTATTTTATATGGAGCGAGTCTAGCTGAGGGATTTAATTCGTTCAGAGTTCTAAATTAAATAAGCTTAGGGTCACCCTGCCGTGAATGAAATGATTTGTGTGTGGAGATGATTCTCTTTCTATTCGGAGTAGCGTCTTTGCTTGCCTTCAAGTATAATATATGCTATTTATTAATCATACGTAAGCTAAATGGCCATGGATGATAATATCCCTATCCTGATGATACGAATTCTTCTTCATTGTTGATCTGAAAATCTCTATTCACATATCAGAGAATTTGTCGTATAAGCTATATAAAATATTCTTTCATGTACTACGTAAAGTATATAAAACATTAAGAATAGTAAATAGTTTATTTACCATTTAACCAACAGTAGGTGGTGCAATCTAATCCTGTAATGTTAGTTTAGTAAGGAGCAATATAGTGTAATGGGTTTTCGCAAATGAAAGTACTAGAGTGTAAAAAAGAAATGTATACTTTGAGCACAGATAAATGAATGCGTCAAGCTCGCGAGTTAAAAAGTACAATTTGAATGAAGGTTTTATTAGTTCGGGACAATGCACTAAGGGATATGAAAAGAAAGGGCCAATTTTAGCACCACCATCACCAGATTTTCAGTAATTAAGATTTATTGGCACAGCAATTCTTTGCATATGGATGTCATGTGCTCTAAACATGACTCTCTCCAGTAAGCAAATGTACTTACTATCTTGTCTTGGGATATATTCTTTCGCTTTTGGCTTCAATGTTGCTATATTAGCAAAACCTTGACTAGAATTTATATCACTAGTGCTCTATAAATGTAATCCAGTATATCAGTTATATACCTACGTGATATTTAGAAGGTTACATTTGCTCTGTGTATAAAATAGATGTATTCGTATATAAATGGGTTGCACTGCGGAGCGATTAAATGAAGATGATACAATAGCGTTGCAAAAAGTCGAGTACATACTATTAGACGTAGACAGCATACATACTTATTTTACATTTCAGTGCATAGCACTAGCTCACAATCAGTGAGAGTAAGTAGGGGAAAGAAAAATGTATTCAAGAGGCACACTCTTGCTCCCAAGCCAAGGAAGACTGCCTCTTGCAGATATTCTAAAATGAATAGACGTGGAGTCTCGGGTTAACGTATCCACTCCTACTATAACTTTTATTTCCTCAAAACTGCGTATACTATTTAACTCCTGTATATTCCGCCTTTGTACAACTTATAATACACCGAGATAAACATTTTTTCCCTTTCATTCCAATCTCACGTATTAAATAAATAGCACCGGATTTTTAGAATGTGTCTAACTCATGAACGAATTAATTTTTTCTCTTATTCCTTTGAACAACTTGTCGTAATTGTGAATTAGAGTTAAACAAGCTTGCTAAAAATAAAACTGCCGAATTCAAAGAAAACGAATGCAAAAAGAATCTATAGCATCTATTAAGAAATTGCTTACGAAAGACAGATTGACACATTTTTTGTCATTTCATGCATACGCTAGTAAATTCTTTTTTTGTTCCAGAGGATGAGAGGATGTTCGGTTTATGTTCCCCATGGTGCATACGAACTCAAGGATATTTTATTTCACATAGATACAAAAACAACTGGTTAAGGATTTCATTTGTGTACAAAATAATCTCTATACTATTTGTCAATGAAGATAGCATCTTCACAAGATAGGGATTCTATCTTTTCATGCTTTAATTCGTCGTTTTAAAATCATTAACGCCCTAGAGCTGTTGTGTAATTATGATTTGGAGCTGCTCTATAAAGATAACGAAACTCGTAAATGAAAAGTTTTCACCTTTTTTTATTACTGAGGACATTAAGATAAACGAAGTTTAATTGAGAATTCTAAAAATGAACACTGAAACACATTTTTTTGAAAATTTTGTGTGTTGACTGTCAAATGGGCTTTATTGAATATTCTGACAGGGTTATATATTTTCTAGACAAATCTGTGTTACTTCCTTAGCATACTTAATGCTATTACTTAGTACCTATGTATCATGCCTTGGTTTAGATGTTGATAAACATATTTTTTACAAATATTTACGGAATTTTGGAACATTATTATTTCATAAATAAATTCCACCTCTCTAGTTTGAAAAAAATGTATTTTCTAGACAATTGTTTTGAGAAAATTCAAAATTATTATTTATTTAGGTCAGATTCTGAGGAATAAATAACTATTTATTAAAAATAAGGCATCTTTTTTATGAGTTTCTTGACACAAGGAAGTGTAAAGATTGAAAAAACAAGATAATAATAATATTCCATACAATTTGTTGTTTTAACTAGTACAGCAGAAATGAATTTAGTTTCGTTCGTATTGTTTCGTGCAGTAATAAATACTCCAGTTGCTCTACCGAATCGTGGTAGTTGATTACATTAGAAAAGGGCTTTGTGAAGAAGCACAAGAATAGAAAATGGATGTAATGTGTCTGGGATATATTACGGGAGGAAAGCTATGACGTCAAACAAAGAAGGGCATGTAGTCAATTGCTTGGGTTGTATGTATTGTATAAATACAATTTGTAAAGTATAGCCACAGAGTTGAAAAAGTCGACTGCATTGCAACATACTAGGCTTTGTAGATAGTGGAATGGAACATTTTTGTTAGCGTATCGAAAGCAAAATGCGACTACCTTTTCTTCGGTTATGCTATCTTAGTGGTTACCACATCTAAAATCAAATAAGTGTCAAATTATCCTTTGAAATACGCTCATTAATATAAATTAGCCAATGAATAATGCAACTTGCGTCAAAGTTCCAATAGATAATTTACTGTTAAAACCCACAATTTCTAATGAATTACGAAACACTTTTTACATTCTAATAATGTTACGTTATTATTATTATCTTGTAAAATAAATAACTACCTACATAGTTAGGCAGTAGAGATTAGTCTATGGAGTATTTTTCCTTCAAAGTAAACTTGGGCAATATCTTCCCCCTTGAATGTTAAGCTCCCTATACATTCTCCAGCATTTGTTCCAGATTTTTTGTCCTGATTGTTACTTTAGTTGTTCATTCCTTAATAAATAGAGTTGTTTCTCTGAAGCAGGAGATAATTTTAAGGCAAAGCACAAAATGCGTACATCAATGAAGATTTGCTGTGTTTTGTGAACTTTCCCTCGTTAATATTCCATTTCATTTGTTTTTCTTCTACTTATTTCAACAAGCTTGTTTCTACGTTGAGAAAGTTTCCAATTGACGTAAGTAAGCATATCCTATTTCACCGTGTAGCTCATTATTTCCTTGATAAAATACAAATTGTGCTGCTTGGTAAATTGGATAGGTAGTGCCCTTATTTAACCTTTGAATACGTAAGAAGTTCTTTTGTCTGTTTTGTATTCTGTTTTAATGACAGATTGAAGTCTGCTAAATGAGGAACGTAAGTTGTGTAATTTTAAACTACGTAAACTAGTTGATTATTCGACAAAGTATAGTGTACAAAGTTTAATGAAAGTTCATCACAAGAGTTATAGTATAGGCAGTTAAAGCATTATTCATAGACAATTCTAAATTAGAAGAAAAGGAGGGGCATTACGAATTAAAGTACGTACACGTTTGCTCTAACATTACATAGAAATAGGATCTCCTTTGGCTATTTACTTTTCAGGCTCTGTTCATTGAAGCCTCATAGCCAGCTCTGTCATAAATAGAAAATATGACGCGTATGAAGAGTGACGCGATAAAACAAGTAAGATTCGAAATCTAGTATAACCTGTCAGACTATGTTCACTGTGACTGAAGTTTGTGTATACTTATTGTCAGAAAGCTCCTAGCTACAGAAATACTTATAACATGTCTGTATATTCATCTTCTTGAATTCTAAATCTCCATCTGAGTAATTGTAGGTCTAACTGGAGTATGTATTTCAGTATTTAGGAGATAGTTGAATTCATGCGGTAGATAAAGCAGCAAGTCAGGTCAGACATTGACATAACACACTTACTGTAGTAGGATGAATGACAGATGGGCATATGGGATTTATGATCCTGGTGTTTACTCTAGGTTGGTTTGATGCTTATGATCTACTGTCGTCTCTCTCGGTTGACTCATATAACAAACCATGTCTATATTTACTGTACCATAGTAAATAATCTATTGCATATGACGTGGACATTATATAATGTGGTTTAGTTTCTTACTTTATGTCTCAACTTGACTAAACTTGCGTGTTATTATTTACATTGGTCGATATACCGTACAAGAGTCAACGTCTAGTGCATACACTGCAGCTGTAGCTACAAAACAAACATCATACAAATTACAACAGACACAGTTAGCTATTTAGTCTTTAGCAGCCAACTTTCAAGCATTATGTACACTCATCTTAGGATATGCAATTATTTACTAATTATACTACTACTTCCTTCACCCACACACTCATGCCCCACAAGAGTAGATCTGCAACATATTGGAAATGACATCATCCAACTTATATCCGTACACAAAACCCAACTTATATTTAGTTTTCTAGTATAATACAAACATTATGTCACATAACGAACTCAAGTCGGGCAAATGTAAACTTCTAATTCATGTAGGTTCCAAATTATTGTAAATCTATGTCACACGTTAAAAAATATTCATTTTACAGATAATTATTTACAATTTCAAGTTGGAACAGATTACTATTTAAAGAATAATATAAAAAACGACCTGAACTAAGCTAAATAGTTAATAGATTTAGACGAATAAAAGTATAAGCCGTAAATGTCATAAGATAGAAGAATCGAATTTTAAAGTGTATGGTTTACACAAAATAGGTAGAGAAAATAAAAAGTGAATTAAAATAATCCTACCATTACACAATAGTTAAGTATGTCTAATCTTAAAGACTTGTAACAATGGTAAGGAGCTAAAGAAAGGTATGAGTGGAAGTCTTCACTTTGGTGCAGTGCATTTGTAGGTATATATAGTATATTTATATATATTGGATTGAAGTAGGTATAGGATAGACAAAGGTATAGACAGAACATTATACTATATCATAAAGTATCTTAGAGCAGAGAAACTTATTTGATATTAAAGTAGTAAAGAGGGTTAGAGATGTATTAGTTATATAAGTCGTAGAGAGTTGTACCTACTCATAACGTAAAGAGATTTGTAGTTAACTGTAGTCAAGGGAAGTCAAGACCAAGAAGATGACTAGGATTTGGGATGAAAAAGAGAAAGAGAAAAGGAGCAGCAGCAGGAGCGGGGCAACGGCAAGTCAATACTTAAAAGTACTCGGTCTGTGTATGTAGCAGTAGTAGAAGGAGACGGAGAAGAACACTCGGTAAAAGTACATACTCATCTATGTAGCGAGGGATGTGAGTAAGAAACTTGAAGGAGACTAGGAGTACGCAAGTTTATAGCGTGGCTAGAGATAGATTGTGTGTATAACATGATATAGATATGATGGAATAAGATAAGGATATCTGTGTATAGAGAGTGAGTGTGTGGAAGAGAAAGACTGCAGGAGCAAGGAAGAAGAAGGGAGCGAAGCCAAAGCAAAAGGAGCCAAGTTAGCCAATTCAAAGCGAAAGCCAGGAAAACGAATCCGTGTAGAAAGAGGCAGACTCGGGATCTGCCTTCGGTTTCCTATGCGAAGCTTGGCTTGGTTGTCTCGGCTTATAAATGCATGGCTAGCTTCGGTTTAGTTTGTCTGTCTCTTCCCTTGCTCCAATGGACTCCTACGGAATCAAGGAAAATAGAGTTTCGGGATAGAAATAGCTTGCTCGTGCCGTTGCCTTCCTCTGGCTTGATGAGAAGGTGAAAGGTGAAGTGTATTCTGGTCGGAGAGACGAGGTCGGCGACGACTTTCTTCTCTAATCCCATCGTCCCTCCAACCGACACTCGCCTACATACATACACTACTTACTCCACTATTAGTACGACTACACTCGCTACACATAACTGTCTTGTAACCAGTTCATTTCTGGCATTTCTATTTCTGCAGACACATGCATTGCATGCAGTCCTAAATGTTATGTAAAAATAAAGCTCGGTGACGTCCTTTGCAGTATATCCTTCATGTCATATCTTCCATTTCATCCAACACACTAACTCACTTTTCTTTTGTTGTACCAACATAGGATTAACTACTCTAGCGTCCTTACCTCCATTTTATTGCAACTCTCAACCACCATTAAAAAACTACAACTATTCCTAGACTTCACTCAAATACACATTTTTCAGCTTATGAACTTTTACATCATACGCAAGAGATGAGAGAGACCAATTCTCCAGACACCTCTAAATGCTTTCTTTCCAGACCTTTTTCTTCTTTTTACAGCGGAATAATGCGGAATACAGCCAACAAAACAACTCGTCTGAGGATAAAATATGCAGCATATTAAAAAAAAACTTTGAAAATCTGACTGACTGAATTGAACTTGATTCACCTGCTTTCTTTAAAGCAGTATTTCCCCATGCTAAAACAAGCATCGATTTTCTGTTTACTAATGCTAATTATTTCATGTTCCACGGACTCACGAACCAGTGCGGAAAATTTAGGTCAAGTTGTAACTAAATGATTTAATGTCTGATTTTAGGGGATGACGCGGAAGCAGAAGGCGGCGAAGAAGGAGCAAAATTTAGATAACCTTAAACAGGAATTAGAAATCGATGACCATAAAATTCCTTTTGAAGAACTCTATAGGAGGTTACAATCGAATCCTGATACCGTAAGTGACCATTAAAACTATTTTTATATTGTTTTCTTACCTTTTGCCAAAGTAATCCTAACAGAAAAAATGGCAACCTGTCTATCTCTATTATATAGTCCATTTTAATTATCTATAGTGAATCTTAGTTATAGTCACTATAATGAGAAACGACCTTACTGCAAAGACCATGCAATGCCTCAGTTAAGAATTATCTATTGGGAAATGTGGAACGGATACGAATCTATCCATTTTAGTAGTTGAAATAAAAATGCTTTTAGATTTTGTTTTTCTTGCCACAATTGGTAATTGCACTGAATTACTGTAGCAAAGCCATCTAAACGAAATTGTGAAAACATTGAAGAAGAAAAGAAAGGTGAAAGAGGGAAGGGTAGAAGATGTAGTAGGTATTTTTAAAGGATGTTTACTTTGTCTACATTCGTTCATACAGAATAATAATATAATGGATGAAGGGAAAGTTAATGGAAATCGGAATAGGAAGCCAAGTTATAAGTGAAGTCAGGAAGTTAAGTGATATGTATTACCTATATTATATAGCCAGAAGAATCCAGAAAGAAAAGTTGATACTTGACTTGGGTTGTGGGAAAAGACTCATACAGTTGCCAGTATACTAGTACAGGAACGTAAGGAAAAAAATAGTGTGGGAGGAGCTTGAGACAACTTATAAGTAATTAAAAACATATTTACAATAATTATAGTCCCTGAAGTCCTTATAGTCCTTAGTATTTTCCTCTTTCGTCTACCTTGTAGATGGGATGGGGTGCAATTGCACTGGACCACCAACCACCACATAAATACGGCATTTGGAGGGGAATATAGAAGAGCTGAGCTTGTAAGTTGGGAGTAGTGCCGTTGTAATAATTACCAGTCAGGGCATGTAGAGCTCTTTCCTTGTCTAATCAGAGTGATCGTGACTTGCAATTAGTTAGTTTGAGACCTTTAGTGCTAGTGCAGTTGTAGAAAGTAAGTACCCTAATTTTCTTTTTAAGCCGAGCTCAAGTATAAGCCTTCGTCATTCTTACCAAAGGTCATTCCTACATCCATGTTAATTTCTCCTATAGTGGACCACTCTGGGATTTTTACAATCTTCTCTATATATGGCAGTGGCTTACACTTGCGAACTTTTGATGTCAGTTAGCAACCCTTTAATACCCTGAATTACTAAGACCAAAAATTGCAATACACATTGTGGGGAAAGCAATACCAACTTCGTCTTCCCATACTAACGAACAAATTCAGAAAAAAAGAGAAACAGAGTTTTAGGTTAAAAACTTCTATCCCTATCTATATTTACTTTTATTAAAACAGTGCATTTTGTTGTTTCTTGAATACTTAAACTTCAGCACCATTACATTATAACTTCAATTTTCAAGTTTTACAATATCTATAGATAATAGATTTTTGGAAGGCATAATATAGCATTTAGTTAATAGATATGACACATGTTTCCTTACAATCAACATCTTTCCCTGGCGATAAGTAGTCGTCGGAAATTGTAAACCTTTGATAATCAACCTTTTGATGTGACTGTTGTTTGCGGAGTATTGAAGGTAGGAGAAGGTAATCTAATTATGTTTTGTGGTTAATGGAAAGGAAATGGCATGTTACGGAATTGCGTAGCGTTTAGAAAAGGCCGAAATAGAGTGGAATGATAATAGTAAATGCGTTATAATTCTCTAAGTATTGTAGTCAGGTACATGAAACAATTTGTGTTGTGGTTTGTTTAATAATGTTATGAGTAGTGGCATAAGATTGGTCTTTGTACGTAAGTGTGGTTATTATATAAAATCTTTTCTACGATGATGAACGAAATTTTTTGATGAATGTTTACAGGGATTGACGCAGGCGAAAGCTAGAGAAAACTTAGAGCGTGATGGACCGAATGCCCTGACTCCGCCAAAACAAACTCCTGAATGGGTCAAGTTCTGTAAGAACCTTTTCGGTGGTTTTGCCCTTCTACTTTGGATCGGTGCGATCCTTTGCTTCGTAGCCTATTCCATCCAAGTTGGCACGTATGAAGATGCGGTTAAAGACAATGTAAGTGTAAAATACTAGTTTGGTTACGGAAGAATGGGAATCTTTGAGTCGAAAGGAAAACAGATTGGTATAAGGAAAAGAAAGATCCATAGCACCCAAAAGATATTGCGAGATACAATTGCTTTAAATTCAATTGAATTCATCGTCTGGCAGACGTCGCTTTGGAGTAGAGGAGCGAGATGAAAGAGAGTGGGCGGAGTTGCTCAGTGATTCACAGATACTCTTTACTATCTCACTGAACTATCTGGCATAAATGTGTACACAAAGTACTGTTAAACAGCATCTGTGTGTACGATTTATGATCTATGTATGTTTGGATAGCGCTTTTCTACATCTCCTTTGTGTACATTTATCCTATCTTGGTAGAAACCTTTAGCAGGCAATGAAAGTCGGAATTAGTAAAACTTGCGAGAAACAAAACTGCTCCCAATGTAGATTTTCTTTTCGTAAATATAGATTACTAGTTGAATCCTAGCACACAAAGTGTGCTAGAAAATGTTGCAATCAGTAAATTTCTAGCGACTGCGCATTGGCCCGAATTTCATAGACCGTTGATTGGAGTCAGTAGTCTAGGCTTTGCTCATTTACAAAATATTACCCTTGCTCATTAGTTACAAAATATTACGGACATAGATACAAACATTTATTCAAGAATAGTGAAAGAATCCCATGCGCATGCCCCAGTTTATTTTTATGTAGAGTAAAGATTACTGCGTAGATACATAACACTACTGAAAGAGTAAATATAATAATAGGAGGTGCCTCTGCATTAGTATTATACAGGTAATATAGCATAGGGTTGTGTACATCAAGAAAAACGTATAGTAGTACTTAGCTCTTTAAGTATCATAGATGTAGATATATTTCCTCTATAGTTGGAAATAACAGATAATAGAGCAGGACAGTCGTATCAATAAAAAGGACGAAAGACAACTGTGTAGGGTGAAGCAGATTGTGAATAGGCAGAATCAATGTAAATGGGTAACGTTATGAAGGAGAAAGATCGAGATTCTGTTTAAAGATATTGTTAAGAAATGTAAGAGTGAGTTGGAATAGGTTCTAGCAGAAATAAAGCAGGCGAAAGAAATCTAAAAGAGAATGCCTGCTATTCTATACACAAGAGAGACAAGTTCTTGAGATTTGGAATTTAGATTCCACAATGTCATTATTATTTATGTCCATTGCAATAAAAAATAGTCAACCCATCTTTTGGCAGAGTATTCTCGGGTGTATCTCTCCTTTTGTCCTCTCTTGTATGTTATTATTACGATTTTAACAAGAGAAAAGATGAAGGAGTGTTTCTATTCTGTGCTACACTAACAATTGCTAAAGTGTAAGCAGTAAATATGAAGCATTTCACTAATTTTCAGAAGGAGATACTAGCCTCCTAGGTATCTTTTTCGCTACGCTTGTTCTTTTAGTCACAAAATGAGGCAATCTTATTTGATGTACATGAACACATATTTTAGCAGATGGAAATATCTTCCGTTTCTACAATGATACTGCCTGCTATTGACTATAACATAATGTCACTTTAGTTCAACTGTCTTTTTTGTGTAGCACTAAATATGAACAAACACATAAGACTGTAAAATATGAATTTTTCTTGTCGTTAAGATGTATAGATAGGAAGGATCGTCATGAATGTGCTCTTGCATCATTTCGACTTGTTAAAAGTTCACAGATTTAGTTCTTTCAGTGTTTATTTACGACATGCATTATTTAGATACACAACGTGATATAGTAAAAAAAATAGCAGACATTTAGGTGGGTTATACAATGGATAGTGTATTGTGAAAAGAATAGCATAGTAAATTAAATTTCAAAGGGAGAAGTCGGATGTTGATGTGGCAGAGTTACTCTGTAATCGGATTCTCGGGAGAATTCAGGGAATTTTAAGTGGATTCGACAAGAAAAAAGGAAGACAAAGAAGAAGTGTTTTTTTTCAGTGGTTATTTAGAATGGGATAGCGCGCCAGGGAAAATATGTGATGAATTAAATAGGAACTAATGACTCTTTTTGTTTACAGTTATACCTTGGTGGTGTACTAGCAATCGTTGTGATCATCACGGGCTGCTTTTCATACTACCAAGAGTCCAAAAGCTCCAGGATTATGGAATCTTTTAAGAATATGGTCCCCCAATATGCGACTGTACTCCGTGAAGGACAAAAGTTAACACTTAAAGCTGAAGAAATCGTTATTGGTGACGTTGTGGAAGTGAAATTTGGTGATCGGATACCGGCTGATATACGAATTGTGGAATCACGAGGGTTTAAGGTAGATTAACCACATAACTCTATGGACACATACATTCTAGGTCATAATTAAGGATTACACGATCTTAGGAATTTGGGCCTAAGAATTTTTGATAACTTACAAATAGAAATATATGACCATAAATTATCTAAATGACACAAATTCCTTGAAATTAGGTTGACAACTCTTCTCTTACTGGTGAATCGGAACCACAAAGTCGAGGCTCAGAATTCACGCACGATAATCCCCTTGAGACCAAGAATCTGGCTTTCTTCTCTACCAATGCTGTTGAAGGTATATTATTATGGAGGAGTAATTTAGTCTGATATCGAATATCTCTCCAGTCTTGTTAAAATTAATTTGTTTGTCTACTGTAATTAATTATTTAATCAACTTTGATTTGCCTTGCCTATTATAGGAACTGCTAAGGGAATCGTCATTAGCTGCGGTGACAACACTGTTATGGGACGTATTGCTGGTTTGGCTTCTGGACTGTCTTCTGGAGAAACACCAATCGCTAAGGAAATCCACCATTTTATTCATTTGATTACCGGTGTGGCTGTCTTCTTGGGAGTTGTATTCTTTATCGTGGCTTTCATTTTGGGATACCATTGGTTGGACGCTGTAATCTTCTTGATCGGTATCATTGTGGCTAACGTTCCGGAAGGTCTTTTGGCTACTGTGACGGTACGGTTAATTTCTAATACCAACGTTGCTTATCTGATTACTGTAGCTAGAATATTGGTAAATACATAAAATAAAACAATCTCGACTCTCTCGACTCGTCATTATTAAGAAGGCAGCTGTGCAAATAGCAAAATAACATATGTAATTTGACGCAGCTAACTGATGTCATTATTGCACTATCTTAGAGTGTTCGAATGTATTATGAAAGGCTAAGGTACTTTAGTAGAGAGGGCAGAGTGAAAACAAAAACTACTGTGATTAGGTAACAGATAGAAATGTCAAACAAAGTTGGGCAAATGGAGTAAAATAATACGATTTCTAAAGAATTCTCAGCTTACTCGTTGGCAGAAGAGCCATCATGAGAAAGGACTCTATTAACCTGAAAAACGACAGGCAATTTATACACATAATAGAATAGTTGAATTGATTAGAGATAGGTAACTGTATTCTGCCTTTGAGTAGTCGAGCTTGTCTTATTTTGGAGAAAATGGGAAAATAACAGAAGCAAGGGGAAAAAGTTGGGAAATCGATAGATAAACAGAGTGTGGTTTTGTGTTTCTTGTCTTCGGGCAGGTTTGTCTGACATTGACAGCTAAGAGGATGGCTTCGAAGAACTGTTTGGTGAAGAACTTGGAGGCTGTCGAAACTCTGGGATCTACCTCTACAATCTGCTCTGATAAAACTGGAACTCTGACTCAAAATCGTATGACTGTGGCGCACATGTGGTTTGACAACCAAATTATTGAAGCTGACACTACAGAAGATCAATCTGGAGCTCAATATGACAAGACAAGTGAAGGATTTAAGGTAAAACACCACCCCTTCCTTACTTACAACATGACATACTTACCTATGAACTACATGTATAATTTATATTGAGTTACGCGCACACCTCCGTCATACGGACTCACATTACAAATTAGTAGGTCTTCTGAATGCAGTAGATAGCCATTTTAGACCGTTTGTCTAATGTCTCTACTGTCGCTGACGTCGTAAAAGGGAGAATATGTTAGTTTTAAAAGAGCTTTTGTCTGAATTAATGGAATCTATTATGCAGGCTTTGGCCCGTTGTGCTGCACTGTGTAACCGAGCCGAATTCAAGCCCAACCAGGAAGGAATACCAATTTTGAAACGAGAGGTAAATGGTGATGCGTCAGAGGCTGCTCTTCTCAAATGTATGGAGCTTGCTCTTCACGATGTCATGAGCTACCGAGCCAGAAACAGGAAAGTCTGCGAGGTTCCCTTCAACTCGACAAATAAATACCAAGTTTCCATCCATGAAACTGAAGATTCTAGTGATCCTCGTTATCTTCTTGAAATGAAGGTTGGTTTCTAAAATGTTTATGCTTATGGAATAAAAGATGTAATAATTTTAGTATCTAAATTAATCCTATATACCTACACTAAAATAACTGTTCAAATTAATTAAGTTTGTTAATAGATAGTAAATATGCGAGTCTAGTGCAAGAATTTAAAACAACACACATTAACAATGTGTTCAATAATATTATGGTTTTATATGATATGATAGTGTACCTAAAGCTCCTTGTATTGGATTAAGAGAGTAAATGGAACATTACATGGTTAACTGCATACGGAAATAATTAGTCTTTTAAACCCATTAGGATAGACGTTTATATTACCTAAGTTTACATTTATGTTGTAAGTGCAAGGGAGCACTATGTGTAATTGTATAGAAAGAGAATATTAAATTCGTTCTGTTTGGTCTGACAGGGTGCTCCTGAAAGAATTCTCGATCGATGCGGAACTATCTTTATCGGTGGCAAGGAAAAAGTGCTGGATGAGGAAATGAAGGAAGCTTTTAACAACGCTTACTTGGAATTGGGTGGTCTTGGAGAGCGAGTACTCGGTAATTTAACGCTCCACAAACTTTCCCTACTAAATCCCAAATAGCTTTCTCCCGAATCGTTACGTCTGATTGTGATGTTACGATTTTCTTCATTACTCCATTGGACTGTTAGCTTTTCTTCTCTTTGCAATGGCTCCTTGATTGTATTGTCCTCATTATGATGTTTTGAATTTGGCAGGATTTTGCGATATGATGCTGCCTTCCGACAAGTACCCACCAGGATTTAAATTCGATTGTGATGACCCGAACTTCCCCTTGTCTGGACTCCGATTCGTTGGCTTGATGTCTATGATTGATCCTCCTCGTGCTGCTGTCCCTGATGCTGTTGCTAAATGCCGATCTGCTGGTATCAAGGTAATTACAGCGGATTAACAAAATTATATTACACTGTTATTATGATTTGAACTAAGAACTAATGAAGCCTCTTATATATCTAGGTCATTATGGTTACTGGTGATCATCCTATTACTGCCAAGGCTATTGCTAAATCTGTCGGAATCATCTCTGAAGGTAATTTTCAGAAAATATTTAAAGGCTATCTATTTTTCTATATTATATATAAAAATAACCGAACTGACATATTTTCACCCCCCAGGAAACGAAACTGTTGAGGATATTGCACAAAGATTGAACATCCCCGTCTCTGAAGTGAATCCATCCGAGGCTAAGGCAGCTGTTGTACACGGAACGGAATTGAAGGACTTGGACCAAAGCCAACTGGATGACATTTTGCGCCACCACACAGAAATTGTATTTGCCCGTACTTCTCCCCAACAGAAGCTGATCATTGTAGAAGGTTGTCAACGACAGGGTGCTATTGTGGCTGTGACCGGAGACGGTGTCAACGATTCTCCTGCTCTGAAAAAGGCTGATATCGGTAGCTAACAGAAAACTATTGATGCTCTCAGAGAATTTGCTTAAAATTTTAGGATAGGTTGCTGAGCTGAAATGCCCCAAAGCAAAAGCTGCCACGACCAGTAAGAAAGTTGAGAAAAATGACACGAGAGATAAAACTTTACTTTGACATTGACAGGTGTGGCTATGGGTATTGCTGGTTCGGATGTATCTAAACAGGCTGCTGACATGATCTTGCTGGACGACAACTTTGCTTCGATCGTGACAGGTGTAGAAGAAGGACGTTTGATTTTCGACAACTTGAAAAAATCAATTGCCTACACACTTACTTCTAATATTCCTGAGATTTCTCCATTCCTGCTCTTCATCTTGTTTAATGTTCCTCTTCCATTGGGCACTGTGACTATTCTGTGCATTGACTTGGGTACTGACATGGTAAGTCCGAACTCCCTTGGAGCAATATCAAATGATACTCTTATCTCAATAAATAACAACAACCATTCTATGATTATTATTCATTCTAATTTGAAAATGTTTAGCTCACTATCAGATCAGGGTTAATAATACTTTCCAGGAAGCGAAAAGTTCTTTCAGGTTCTATACTAATAACAGAAACTTGGGATCAGAGATGATTTTCATATCTGACTAGACTTAAAAACTATTTATTCCACTTTCTACGACTGTACGAAGCTTTCGAGGGCAACTAAATTCCATCCATTGACATACCTCCTGATAGTATTGCCTCTATCGACCTACATATATAGCATATTTGTACAAATCTGTTAAACACTAGTGCCGAGCTGCTGGAAAGGAATGGCATGAGTACTACTCAAAAGTTTGTAGTCATTCGTAGAATAGTCACTAACAGTTTTCCATTTTCATAACAATTTACTTTTACCATAACTTCTGCTGGCACTTGACCGTATTTTACTTACCTATATAGTTATATCGTAGCTCGAAGCATTCTCGTAGGTACTTACTTATTTCACTTACACTTTGATTACCAATCAGTAACAATAAAATGTAGTAGATCACATTTCCTCCTAATATATACAGTAGTTTAGCTAGAGTATTGGAATTGACTGAAGTATTTAATCATTCTATTAACTCTTAGCTGTTTCGTTTGTACTTTTCATTGTATTATTATTATGATTACTGTTTGTTAGTATTTTAGTACTTTTAGGTAGGTTATCTCTGTGAAACAATTAGAAAACAAATCTGTTACCTCTTCTTACGTACTTAACTCCATACTTACTTAACTTACTATACTTTCTCTTACCATTACTTACTTTTACTACTTGATTATCCACTCTTAACCATTTACCAACCAACCAACCACCCATCAATTCACCTCTGGTCTGGTCATTACTACTTTCTATACTTTCTTTTAACTGACTTTTCATATTTTTTTTCTTTTCGTTCACTACATTATTACTACTTATGTACTTTACATTTACTTACTGATTTCTTAATTCTTTGATTCTGTTACTTACTACTTTTTATTATTCATCTTATAGTCTAATCTTCTGTACCCCGGTCTGGTAGACTTTGGTATTGGTAACAAAGAGTTTTCATTCGTTGGTGGGATTTGACTTGATGCATGGCATTTCTGTTCGTTCTCTGTCACACTCACTAAGTATTTATTATTATAGTAGACTTCTATTTACTAATTACTGGATTGAATTGGAATGCCTTTCGCAATTTGATGTTCCGCCTAGTAATGATGTAGGCCTTAGAGATATTGAATCTATAAACCGTACTTATTTAATTACAAACTATAATAGTATACAAGTATTTAGCTTTAGTATTATCGTAGATTATTCACGGTAGTTTGATTGAGTTATGACATTTAAGTTTCATTCGGACCTTAATTACTAACTTATCTAGTTAGATTTCTTAACATTTTGCGTTGTACTTATGTAGTCTCACGCACCCACCGTCATATTATTATTATATCTACTTAAGAAGCTAATAAGTCATTTACCAAGTGGGTCAGTTGGCTAGTAGGTACGTAAAATCGTAAAATGTAATAGCAATAAAAGCAATGCAAGCAAATATTATAGTGATTCACTGGCTAAGACAAGTCTTTGGTTCGGACGGCGAGACTTGAGTTGTTGGAGAGTAGATTTTCCGTAGATTCGTTTCCGCTGGCTGTGGCTGCTGTCAGTCAGTCTAGTCTGCCTTGGCTCCAATAGACTTCGATAAGTTGAGTTCGTCACTCATTTAATTTGATCGAGTTTGTTGTTCATGGCTAGCTCTAGAAACACGCTTTCATCATCACTCATAAAGACAGATCAATCACAATCGAATTCTTCGTCCAAACTAACATCAAGGTTCCTTGTAAGTCAACTACGTGGCTAAACAATTTCATTGCACAGTTCTCATAATGCTAATACCTTTTCCACCGACCAGATACGGAGAAAGTAGATTCTTTTGAGTTTCAGGCCACTATTAATCATTCCTGTCCTGATTCAACCAAAATGGGGTTATTTAATAGTATTTTATTATTATTTCTACATTACTATTTACTTAGTTGGGATTTCTTTTCTATTTTTCATGTAGAAGAACCTATCAGATATCGTATTTGTATGTACTATATAATATACTATATATTAAATACTAACAACACCTTCCCTGGTCACTCTTTCGTTAATCATGTAGAAAATTGGGATTTCAGGATGTAATATTTTCATTTGGGGACTATTTTTAACTTTCTAATTATTATTTTCACTAAAATTTAGATGAAAATGGTAATTTAATTCTAATGGTCAGGGATACAAATTGATATGAACGAGAACAATTGTTCGCAAATTGCTATATGACGGGTTGGTTTAGCCGTGTGATTGTATGTAGGTGCCAGCTATTTCACTTGCATACGAGGCAGCTGAAAGTGACATCATGAAAAGGGCCCCTCGCGACCCTTATAAAGACAAATTGGTCAATGAAAGGTAAACATTTTCACAAACCAGATTCGGGCTTTCCGAAATCATTCGGAGGGCATCTTTCTGGTATTGTTGCTTACACTGGCAGCTTAGCATGTAAAATCTCCGTGTGTTGCAACGTAACCTATCGTATCGTGCGTGTTGTAAAAGTATTTAAAGTAAATAAGATCTATAGGTAAATTATTATTCTATTTACCTATATGTGATTATGCAGCATTTCCGTAGTTGTTACTTGAAATGAAACAAATCAGAGCTATTATCTTTTATTTGAGCTTCAAAAATCGATGTTTGAATCGTATTTCACTATAGTCGCTCCTGCAATTACAGGGCAATGATCTATTTTGCCTTTGAGCGTACTCGTAATTCATAATGTCTACACGTAACTTCAGAAACCAGATTCTCTTTCGTGGCTTCCGTGCAATCGTAAAATGTAATGTGTGTAATAAATGTGAAGTGACATGACTCGGCGAAGATTTGCATTCCGCATTTGATGTTTTCTTGGTGGCTATTCGTAATGTTGTACAATGTGATTGTGTGTCCATTCGTCTAAATTTCGCAGAATTCTGCGAAATCAGTTTGTAACTTTATGATTTCATTTCGTTGACTTACTGATTCGACATTCAATCAGTAGGGAATTTAATGTAGTATTTTTCGTTTCGTAGATTAGCCGTTTTATAAATAGATGCGTTAGAGTACATGATTATTATGTGTACTGTAGTAAATAGTAGTAAGTATAGTAGTAACTATATACTTACTATAGCATTAATGATAATGTAGGTGAGTCAGTGTGTCGTGTTAAATGTAGTCTTTAGTGTCGTATATGTTTATGTGGTTGTGATTTTTGTGATTAGTATTTTTAGTTTGACTTAGAGTGTCCGTAGTGAATTCACAGAGCTGTAGATGCAGCCACTTTTACAAAATGGTTATTTTGTCGGTGTTAACGTAGTATAAATGTAGTCAAATGTGTATTGTGTTAGTGTTGGTAATGTCCTAGACATTTATTAGTTAGTGAGCTATTCATGATTTTTTTGTATTATGTGTCTGTCATGGTCATGGCTGAAGATCGTGTATTGGCCATCACAATGTGTACACAATTGTATCATTAATTTGTTTTATGACTTTAAGTTGCCGTAGTTTGTTACAATAGTTGTGTGTCATTGTTGTGGCTTTAACCGTGCAGGTTCCAGCTATTTCGTTGGCTTATGAAGAAGCAGAATCGGACATTATGAAACGACAGCCTCGAGATCCTATCCGAGACAAATTGGTGAACGAAAGGTAAAAATCAATAATTTCAAATGAAGTTTTGGGCTCTGGGAATTTTTTCACTTTTTCCAATCTCTATTCTATACTATTCTACTATAAACTCTATAAAGCAACTAAATACGTACTTAGTACCTTATGAGAATGAAAAATTCCGAGCTGAAAAGAGAAAACTACCGAAATGTGCCTTTAGGCAACCCCTTTAGGTAAAATGGAGAAAGTTAGCTAAGAAAATAATGCTTAAAATGATAAATACTATTAAAGTAAACGAAGGGTAGGTTACATTTATTGCATGGCTTGGGTTTGGCTTGAAATTGATAATCCTAAGGCTTATCTGTAATTTTAATCGATCAATGTTAGCCTAGATATTTGGCAATGGTGTTCTTGTAAGGAAAGGTTAACTTCTTTCCAAGCAATGAAATGTAACGTAAATAAGTACAGACGGTCGACGTCCATCTTGGTTTTACAAAATGATCTTCGACCATGTGTTAAGGTAACGTACGTCAATGAGTGTAATAATTAGCACTCATTGTGCTATTTAATTGGTGTTCTTTATTCAGTGTGCTGAAGTAATAGCTTGACGTTTGTCTGTGTGCGAACTGAAATAAGTTTGAGCTAAAAGTAAAGTAAACTTAGGTTTGTATTTGGGAATCAAGTCTGGCCATCCAAAAATGTGGAAAAAAAGGGTAAAATTGTAATAGTGCCTGTGAAGCCTAAATGAAGCCGGATGAATTGCATTGGTTTTTTGGTATGTGATTAATGTGAGTTATATATACTGCTATCGGTGTTTTAATGTTAGTTATAATTAAAGTTGTGTATGATCTGTGCCGTGTCATTTCGTGTCAGTTTTTCGTGCCGAATCATGTCTAATGCGAGGTACGACAAACTCTATAGAGAACAAAGTAAGGTCACAGTCTGAAGAACGGAGTCAGTACAAACCATCCAGGCGATGATGATGTGATGTTGGATTGGAAATCAGAACACCAAAGGACTCTCCATGAACCGGAGCCAGAAGACTAGAGAGTTTGGCAAATGAAAGTAAAATATCTGACGGCAGTTTTAGTTTCTGTCTTTTGACTTTTATTTGTTTCAGTTGACAATTCAACAGCACACGTACACTTGAGACTGTCAACCATGTTCTTTTGAAATATATTTATGGTTGAATTATGGATACATGTACACAAGGACGGAAAACACACCTACTAAATATATTGTAAGAGTTCAACCTAAATGAGGTACGGCAGAACACGGGCAATTACATCAACATGTGAGGGAAAAGTAGGTCACAGTGAGTTTGAAGGAGAGGAAGGCTGTTAGGATGCTTAATCTAGAACAGTAACTCAGAAATTGACCTTTGGTTTGGAAATTGAATGAAATGGACTTAGGTTCCAGCTATTTCTTTGGCTTATGAAGCGGGTGAGTCGGACATAATGAAAAGGCAACCTCGTAACCCGAAACATGATAACTTGGTTAATCACAGGTCGGTAATTGCTTATATGTTTGACTAGTTTTTGGTCAATTTTCATTTTTTTTCTCTCGTTTTTTTTCAGTTCATTCATGTAAATAATGGTACTCACTTTGTCAAATTAATATTTTATACAAAAATGAATTTTCTCTTGTTTTCTCTCTGGAGTGAAAGTATTTGGCTTTGCATCTCGCCTCGAATGTTAACATAGTACAAAGTTGAAGTAAGAAATGTGTAAGATATTGATAAATAAGCAGAGCAAGAGATTAAACAAGACTGTATACACTTAAAAATATATTTTAATGAAAATGAGAAACGTACCATTATGTACAACTGTATTGTTATTATTTAAAAATTTTTTATTGATGAATGACATTTACTTGGATGGTTAGTGATATCTGTCACTGAAATATTATCTGTGGGCTTTCGCTTATTTCATTTCGCACATTCCGAACAAGTTTGAATGAGCCAGAAGTGAAATAAAAAAAATATTTACCTACAGTTAAATTCTGATAGTTCCTATACACTTAGTTTGATGATATTTATTAGTAGAATTTGAAATGGGATTTTTTCATGCAGAACACTTGAAATGAGTATAAAGTATAACCTGTCCTTAATAGAAACCATTGCCAATAATCATTATATGATAATGTTGATGAAATAATTAAATATAGAAAGTTTTTTCGGTATTGGTTGGTGTGTGCCGAATCATTATCACAGTGTGCTTTGTGTATTTACTGTAATGTTTAAATGTTTTTAATGGTGACATTTGTGTGGAGTCATTGCAGTGAAGAGACTCCTTCCGTGATGTTGTTATGTTATGTGTATATCATTATTTTTTTATAATTTATTGTTATGTACTCTTAAATTGTCATGTTGCTGATTTGAATACGCAACCGCCGAGTCTTCGTATTGTACTGTATATATAGTAGTTATATAATTGTAGGTTGATCTTTGTTCTGTATTGTTGTTGACGTTGATTCGGTAGTTAAAAATTAGTTAGTCGATAGTTGTCCTTAAGTATTTGCCATGCCTTCAGCCGAGTGCGTACTTAGAAACTGAAAAATGCTTTCTTTCATGCCACATCATTTGGAATGTCAATGTACTGGGATGATACTCATTTTGATTTCCATATAATTAAGGTTGATCTCCATGGCATACGGTCAGATTGGAATGATCCAAGCTGCAGCAGGGTTTTTCTCTTACTTCATTATCATGGCTGAAAATGGATTCCTTCCAATGAAACTCTTTGGTATTCGTAAGCAATGGGACTCGAAAGGTGTTAACGATTTGGAAGATTCTTATGGACAGGAATGGGTATGTTCGTTTAAATTTAATTCAATATAATCATTTTGTAGTATTTACTGGCGAGAAAAATGATTGCTAATGAGTTTTTCTCGTTATACAGACTTACAATGACCGGAAAAAGTTGGAATACACCTGTCATACTGCTTTCTTTGTCTCCATTGTGATTGTGCAGTGGGCTGATTTGATCATCTGTAAGACGCGACGAAACTCAATCGTCCACCAAGGAATGAAGTATGGAAAAACAATAATTTTCGATTTTAAAATGAATAATACTAATGAATAGTAGTAAAGCATAATTTTTGGCAAAATATTAATGGTGTTTTTGTGTTTTGTTTAAAGGAATTGGGTGTTGAACTTTGGTTTGGTCTTCGAAACAGCCCTGGCGGCTTTCTTGTCCTACACTCCTGGAATGGACACTGCACTTCGAATGTATCCACTCAAGTAAGTCATAATTACTTATTATTTGTTATTTGTGTATTTGCATGAGAAGGAGAGTTGGAATACTGACAATCGGATTTTGAATATACCTTTAGGATTAACTGGTGGATCCCAGCTATTCCATTCTCAATAGCCATTTTCATATACGATGAGATTCGTCGATTCATCCTTCGCCGCAATCCAGGCGGTTGGGTAGAACAAGAAACATACTATTAGTCCAAACAAACTCTTAGTGATCGTAGCTATTATTCTATTAATATATCAAAGTTCTTGATAATCTTCAGTGACAAGGTGAGGTGAACGTCTAATGCGTACGTTGTAGTAAAAGAGAAAAGAAACAAATTGATCACACTCTTAAAATCCAATCATAAATGATTCAAACAAGTTGTTTAGGACATTTAAATAAGTAATCTTACAGTAAAGTAAACTTATTATACAAAAATAAATACAAAAAGTGAATGAAAATTTGTCGTAGAGAATCAGAGAAACTAATTCGTTGACAGAGAATGTGAGAAAGAGAGAGAGAGAAAGAGAGAAAGAATGGAGAGCGAAAGATAATTGGAAAAAGTGAGATACGATAAGTTCTCGTTCGTCTCGTCCCACCCACCCACACCACTCAATCAGTTGTTGCAATCTATATTAACCTATACTATACATAATACACTACATCTACATAATACTATACATGATATGATACTGTAAGTAATAATTAATTAAACTATACTCCAATAAGAAATAATCGAATCGAATGACAGTGAGGTAAGGTGACAATTAACTGAACTCTCATCCGAACAGAAATTCCCAAATAAGAAATCTACCTTTAAGTTATCGTTATATATTATTACTACTATTAACTAACTAATTACTACTACTAATAAGCATATTATTCAAATCACTTTTTAGACGAAGAGAAAAATACTAAGCTGTAAGTAAATGATACATACCTAACTACTACTACTACTATTATATGTATGATACAATAAGCTACTTACTTACTTACTTACTCCCAATACACACAAGAAGTAAGTTTGGAAATAATAGTGAGAGTTTTTAGTAAAGGGAGAGGAGATATATTAAAGAAACATAGCGACTACTACTAAATACTACAAATAATATACATTAAATAAACATAATAAATACAAGAATACAATTACACACTTACAACAATACTAAATTAAGTACTGTACAAGGAGTGAGACTCAAAGATTAGAATGAGCTGATTGTGAGTGAATACTAAGGAGGGCTTAAATTTACTTAAGCGACAAATGAGCCGGTGTGCAAAAAAATAAATCAAAGTAACTGAACAACAAAAAGAGACAGAAAGGGTCAAAAAAATACCTTTAACAAATAACAGAAATCGTAATTATGATATGGAAATACCTGTGTATGGAAACCAATAGTCAACCGTGTTGTTACAAGATGGATCATTTTATTTTTGTTTCTCTCTCAAAGTATAAGTTGTTGTCCCATCATCCAACAAGCGAAATGGGCCTCCACAACAGATGTTAAGTAATATTAATAAACAATATGGATTGATTAAATTGCATTACAATAATTAGTTAAATATTGAATTGCTATAAATACATATTTGAAATATGTACTACTAAAATGTAGCTATACATACAAGAAACACTACTACTATATTCAACATTGTAAAAAAAGGGATTTAGTGCTCTAAATGTAATTGTAACTGTACTGTACTATGTAACGTAAAGTAAAGTGAACGTAAGCGTACGTAAATACTAGAGCAGTATCTATTATATTTAAGCTGGCAATATCTGTCTCTCTTCCTCCGACAAAAACACAAAGCTAAACAACATAAATTATTACACCAGCAAGAAGAACAAGAAAAAGTATTCATACTAAATATAATATCGTAGAACACAATAATATACAAAATAGTATCCAGTTTTTCTCGCTCAACACAAATACAGAATAGGACGAGGGTGAGAGGATTCTCTGAGTCCGACTTGCACTGCGTCTGTGTTCTACCTGCATTAACTATTTAATTAACTATATATAGACCATGTACAAGATATTAGTAAGTGAGAATAGCTTATATTATGTAATGATTACAAATTACAAATACAACCTTAGTAGTACACAACAATACAGTTCATCAACTTAAACGTACACACAGGACACCACAACTACATTACTAACATACATAACATCATGCCATGTCACATCAATAAACTACTACTTACCAGCTAATTGTAAGTACAGTAATGAAGAAGGTACATTTTGTAGACAAGTCCAATCCACACATCCAACAATGCTAATATGCTATTGCTATAATCTACTACTTCAAGTAAATACATACCTATACACAATACTACAAATACTATTAAAATAAATGAAATAAATACAGACTCAATTTTAGTAATAAACAATAAAATTGTATATTAAAATACATTTTTTGCTGCAAAAAATTAAATTGTGTGTGAGAGAAAGGAGAAAGTTGGTGAAAGTGAATGCGAGAGAGAAAGTCAGAGGGAAAGAGAGAGAGAAAGATGCATACTCATCGTATGCATCAATAATTGACTTTGACTTGTCTGGCTGGCTTGGCTGCTGGTTGTCGTGTGTGATGAGGAATTATACGTTACGTGACGTTACGTTACATACATTACATTACATAAAAGTTATGCTGTGTCGTGTCTCGTTTACTGTTCATGTCAATGTCACCGTTTAGTTTTTACTCGAGTAGATTGGGGCATGAAATGATTTAAGTATGTTGTCAAATTGTTAGAGTGAGATGATAGAGTGCATGGAGATAAGTACGATATACCAATAATGTATGGTGAATGGGTTCAATTCAATTTCAATCTTTCTATTGTCATGTACTGCTCGACAAACATACATTGTAAGATGGTGTTCTGTTAAGTTGTGTTGCTCGATGGAAAGACAAGTTCACTAATCGTAAGTTCACGGTTACATTACATACATACACCACTTAAAATTACTTATTAAATGCATTAATCTGTTATTATTGTTGTAGCCTCTGTAGTAGTTAGTTAGTAAGTATCTTGTAGTTGATTTTACTTAGCTCATTGTTATTACTATGTTATGTGCTATAAATACCTTACATAAAATTACAATACATACATACACACACAAGAATACTTATAAATATTATTATTAAATGTATTGCTACAAACTACAATATATTATTACTATATCACTGAATTCCCCTACTTTTTAGATTGATTTCATGTAGAATTTATTTTGTTGTGTTGTGATCCCAAAACACAGACAGCAAGACTAACGAAATCCGTATTATTTGTATAATAATCTTACCTATAGAGCCTATCTGTCCAATTCATTGTGCAATGCAATTGAACCAAAGAAAATAGCTAAAGATCCATTCTGGGAATTATCCAATGAATTTTGCAAGTAAAAATTGAATTAAATTACATAACATAACCCAGTCGGATGAAACGAAGAGAAACTCAGATTCTCATTTCAACGGATAGAAAATACATACACAGAATTCTACCAAAAACATTACCTATCATAAATAACCTACGACTATATGTATTACTACAATAGTATTGACAGTACTATAATATCCAGATACATAAGTATAGGTATGTAATATTGTGTCCTTGTCCACTATATCAGGACCAGTTACCTCTCCATAACATCCAGTGATTGTGTCTAACTAACTACTCTACTATAGTTAGGTTAGTGTGTCAAAGGTTGCATGGATTACATACAGATACGGATTAGCTCCGATTAAAAATTCGTAAAATGCCATGTGATGTGCTTACACTTAGTCTGTCTGTACTTGACAATGAAAAGCAGAAACAGCAGACGAGAGAAAACTCAGTAGTTGTGATGAATAATAATACCTAAAACGTAACGTAATGAATAACTACAGGAGTGTTAATTGACGTCAAAATACATACATTGACAAGTAGGGTACCTAAACTTATAGTGAGACTTAATTAGGTAATCAGTGGAAACATATTATGAGAAATAGTAGTCCAGAGAGTTTAGTCTAACTAAAGTTTGTTCTGGTAGAAAGTGTAGGGTGTAGGTACAAGTAGTAGATATAGATAGAGGGTAATATACTAATAATATCTAAAAATAGGTTATGTAGGGGAATTGGTAGGACAAGTGCTATTTGTAGTTCTGATCTGAAGTGATTCGTAGTATTTAACTAAATAAAAACAATACATACTAACAATAAAAATAATATTCTACAGTCTAATATGGATATACAGACTAAGACTATACACTAGATACATACATGCATACTTTTAGATGTAAGTTTGTAGGTATTAACGATGGAAAAGCACATTGTTCTCTGTATGTAATGTACTAATAATTATTGTATTGTAAATATACTGAAGACTAGAGGAAAACAAACAATTATTTAGAGATGAGAGCTAAAAGCCGTAAAGTAGCCAGAAGAAATAATTAAGATAAAGTTAAGAGAAGGAGAGACAAGCATTTAATTAGTTTATAAATATCTCATCATTAAAATTACTTAATCTATTACTATAAAGTAAGTATTATCACAATTGAATATTATATTCCCCAGTGTCCTGTCCCCCCGAAATCAAGTCCACTACTACTATATGAAATGGTTGGGTACACCTGTTGTATGTAAATGTATATAAATTGTACCCCTTACTCTAGTACTTGTGTACTTACATACGCTTATGTACGTGCAGGTACGTGGTATGGTACAGTAACTACTAAGACCAGCTACTCCGTTGTTCTCACCCATTACATACTAATACATACAATACTGTGCTAAACTACACATTTACATATACAACGCTCCTCTGTCCTCCTTGTTGTTATGTACTTCTTGCAAGAAAAGTCGACGTCAAGTCTAACTCAAGTCAAGCAAAGCAAGTCAGTTTAGTCGTCTCGATTCATTCATTAATTCAAGCTTAGGTACTACATATACATACTAATTACATTTCAATTACAAAAACAATTCTTATATTAAACGGTCGTGCGTTATCGTGTGTCATTGTCATGTCATGTCAGCAGCGTATTTAGTACACAAACTGATGATAGAAACAATTACATACATCATTACCCTCTGTCTGCTATGTCTGTATTATAATTACTACTTTTATCTATCTATACTCATTGTTATTAACTACTTTAGCTGTTCCTGCCTTCTTCTATCTCCTCTCCACCAAAAACTCATCATCATTATTATTATACTAATCTATTCATTGAGTCTCCTATTTTGTTACTTACTTACTTACTTAATACTTTTTCTTAACTTGTTTGTTGTTGTTGTTGTTGGTGAATGGTGTATCTGCATTTATATACGATTGAATTGATTGAAACCCCAACCAATGCAGCTGAATCTAATCCAACGTAAAACTCTTCAAAAAAATACTACTAAGTACTACATGTGCATAACTATGACTGGTGAATCTATGACAGTGTTCAATGTTTGATGTTGGTCAGATCACTTCATTGGGGTCTGAAATGGGTTCTGCTCTGCTGGTCGTGTGTGCCTGATTGAATTGATTGATGGTGACCCCTGTAATGTCAATGCAATGCAATGTTCTTCTTCGTTCCTTCCTTCCTTCGTTTTGTATGTATCCTTTTGTCTTTTTGTCAACTAACGTATTTGTAAACTTACTCGGCCCGCTATTACACTAATTTAAGATGTCCTATAATACTACTGTTTCTATTTGTCTAACTAATTGTTACTCTGTGTTTACTTAATTTAATTAACTTAACGTACATTACTTCCATTTATTCACTTACTGGATTCGTTGTCAGATTGAATGAAGAAAAGCTTGATTGTTTTAGCCAAATTTAAGTCCTCTGTGTCTGTGTCTTTCTTAACTCTTAATTTCCTTCTTGTACATTACACTACATACACACATAGCTAAATACACACACTCTCCTTTTACTATGTATCTCTACCACCAACCACTCTATATACCTATAGATATACTTAGCATCTACTATATACTACTAACGTCTTTACTACTCTTTTCTAACTTTTCAGTAGACCCTTTTCTTTTTGATTTGACTCGGAGCATTTTATATATTCATGCACAGTTGTTCGGAAATTGACGTGACGTGACTCTATTTGGACGAAGATTAGGCTATCCATAAAATACACTAGGTCAGGTGTCAAAAATCAGTCAGAGAACATAAAGCACACTTAACTGCATAGCACCATAATATCATTTCAAAAAAAATGTTATCTTTCTCTCATCTCTTTACAATTATTTGCTAAGCATTATTCAGCCATATTTATCAATTTACTATTCACATCATTTTCATCACTTTAATGTGTTCCATCTATGCTCTTCCTATATTGCCTAAGGCAGCATTGTCGTTTCATAAAATATATTGTAGAAGCCGTATTATAGTAGTATGTAATGTAAGTGCATCGAATCGGACGGAAAGGTGGAACTACTACTTGTGTCGATACTCTCTGTGCATACAGGTAAATTATACTTATATATATATAAAACCTCCAAATTATCCAGGAGCATGGATATATCTATATCTACTACTATTTACATTTCTATTTACAGTTAAGGTTAAAAGAATTTCAAAACCAACGAACTCTCAAATTACATATATGCAAATGCAACAACGTCATCTCACTTATGTGAATCTGATCTGCCTCACTGCCAATCGTGACCCTCCTTACATCGCGAAATCTGTTCTGTGAACAAGACTCTCTTTTTAGTGGGTTTAGATGACATTTGTGTGCTGATTAATTCGGACTTTCAATGGGAGAGAATCAAACAAGATTAATAAAACTACTTCAGCAGACTGCTCCATACTATGCCTATGAAGTATACGTTGAATAACGACTTACAATTGTCTCAATTGTCTTAGCCTAGGAATTAATGATGATATATTTATGACTATATAATAATAATATATACAACAATAATATAACAATCATTACGAGCATTAGGAACTAGGGCAATACATACCTTTATCTACTACATAAATATTAATCAGGGACTGTGCGAATATTAACACTAATAATAGATTTACATGTGACTTGTGCGTTTTAAATGGGAGGAACTACTATAGTGTGACCTATATAACATAAAATTATGAATTTAACCTGAATTGATACGGATAGTGTTGTTTCCAGCAATTAGGAATTCCTCCTTCTCATTTGGCAAGAACAAGTTCAAGACAAAAAATAACATCCGTCTATTCCAATTATATAAACTGAAGGATCTCCCCCAATATACCCAAAAGCTAAAATAGCAAATCCACAGAACCTCACCGAACTGAAATGCCTTCATATGCATCAATGCTAATCGAAATAACCTAAAAACGCACCCATATTGCATACAGCAGCAATAAACAAAAAAACAATACTTGATTATCATTATAATTATAAGCTAAGTGGACTCCTCAGAGCTCCGTACACCATTCGTTCGTTGTCCTCGAAAGAATTCTTTATGATTCTATTTAAGTAACATCGTCAACAATAATGAATGAATGAAGTGATTATAATAGTAAGTTCGTCACAGCAAGTGAATCCTTGATATGAGTACGGTCATGTCACTACTACTAAAACTATTATAGAGCACGGGAGGGAATGCTGTGTGATAGTAGCATGGAAAAGTCCGATCCTTATCTCAAACAACATATTTAAGGTGTGTAGACGAGTAGGAACCTCTTAACGATAAATAGCTATTAAGGGTCGATTGGAATCCCACCAAATCAACTGATAATCAGAAGGTGCTACGCGAGTAGGTGAGAGAGATGCCGGAACCGATTTACTCTCAGGGAAGATTCTTCTCTGTTGGTCAAACTATTGGTCTTCTAGGTTTATCTCGACTCAATCAGTCAACTATTCTTATTCTAAATAAAATGCATGTGCAATTTAGTAATAATCACTTCCAAGGGCGACATTTTTTCATAAGATTGACCCAATTTCTTTTGCGTATGCACATGCACGTTCTGCACTTGCTATTTATTATACATTATTATTATATGCCAGGTTGCACCGTGAGAAAGAGCTTCCCTTTAGTTCAGGTGATGCACTAACACGAACTATTTCCATGCAACCAATTAACATCTCTCACTAATTTGGACATGAAACGGACTATTTATATAGAGCATTAATTTTTGTACCCACTAATAAGTACCTATACTTATATAATACGCCTACTACAATTGTCGCTTAGGTATTCCCTTTCATTATCTTTTTCTTATCACTTCACCACTCTGCAGATTCTAATCTATTAAGTAGGTACAAAATAAGCGACATGTCTACATGTGTGAAAAAACTAGATGAATTTACACAGTGGATTGCTCTTTGCTGAAAACTGCCGGCTCCTCATGGAGCATTACATGTAAAATATATATTATTGTAATTAATATGCAAATATTTATCAATATTCTCAGAAAACAAGGAGATCACACACACTACATTCGCAGATTAGGCAATACTTTACAAATACGTTGGAATCTAATCCTATATTAATTAAAGCTATACATACTGAAAGAGCAGCAAGAAATCGGAAAATAATTAGTAGCATCTACTAATTATTACGTAGTGATGAGGAATCAATACATAAAATATTTGAAGGGAACTATTGATAAGTGCATTCCTATTGCAATAGATTATTATTACCTTCGTTGTCTTATAGAGATTGTAAGTATATAATCTTAGAGTTACACCTTAAGCCTGGTTCATGAAATGCGTATTAAAAATAACAATGCGACCTGTTAAGGAACAATCAATTTCAAGGGAACTCGAAGGAAGGCAATCAGTGCTCCTTAAATTATAGGATTCAGTAGTGTATGACGATAAGTTAGGAAATCAGATAAGTGTAGTCACTCGTAGTGTACCCAACTTTGAATAGCGTAAGTCAATCAGATCAGGACAAATTAGTTATACACAATAAAAATAAGAAAGTAGTACATCTTTAGGAAATAACCAAATAAGTTGAGAAGGGGAAGAAGTATAGACAATGTGTCTTGGTATATTAGAATGCAGAGTATCATTGGAGGATTGGCAAAGTGTAGTATGGAATTTTGGATGAAAATTAGCATTAAAATTAGCAAGAAAATTTTACAAAATAGTAGTCTATCTATACCAAGAGCTGAGGAAACCAATACATCTACTACGAGTAAATAAATTCCGAGTTACAATTACCTCATAGTAATAAATAGCAATTATGATAACAATGTATATAATCGTAAATACCAGTAGGACCATTTGCATGCAAATATTTTAAATCCAATTTCATTTTTCATCGTCTCTGTTGGTTGTGATTCCCGTCGGTAACTCTGTACTCGTGTCTTTAATATTACTCACGTCGAAAATCATTATTTTCGCTAGTTTTCTTTTGACATTTCTTATGAATCAATCTTTATTTTCCACTTCCACTATGTTAGAATGCATTAGCAAGCTACTCACAAAGGCAGGTGAAATATTTCCTAGTAATCTCATTGATTTAGGGCTCTACAGAAAATAAGTTTGCTTAGATTGATGCCCAAAATTTGCTAGTTACTATTTGATTAGTTTTCAATGGACTAAAAATTGATAACAACCCTACCTATTACAAAAAGAGAACTCTGTATTTTAATGGGTGTGACTCAACTCCTCAACAGTTACACTGAATGTTGGATGTACAGATAGATATAAGTAAATGTGAATCCACAGAAAATTGTTATTAACAAACTACGATGTTAATAATGTTAGGCAAACCTTTAAAACGGGATCCGACCTTAATTAAGGAGTAATAACAATAAGTACTGCTAATTATCACATTCAACACTTGTAAATTATAGAATTTGATGAAATTCGTAGACAATTGTTTAAAACATTAGACAAAGCACTTACAATTAAATATACACGCATTGACTTACAACTACACATAACGTCAATATATTGCAATGAACTTTAAGCAGTGTTTTAATTGGACATTTTAATTTATTTTTACCTTGCTATCTCGTATTATAAGATAGAGGAACCAATTTAGAAGCAAAATAATTTCTATCACAGAACAAATTATTCATCATTTCAAGTCATTCATGTCAATGTGTCTTAATTGTATCAGTATTCGAGTATTTCACTGTGACATTATCATTGCACTCGGACTTCTGTATTGATTGAGTGGTTGGCTGGTGTGTGTGACGAAAAAGAAAAGTGCTACCTTCTATTATATTGTTGACACACGTATAACTATGCATAAGTACGGTTGTATTAATTACTGTTGAAAATATCATAGCATAGTAGTCTATCAAGTAAAAGTATGTTATGTATCATCGTAGGTGTGTAAATTCTGTAAATTATTCCGAGTAGTTGAACACTTTAAACAGTATCGTTAACAAAATGTTAGCCTGAATCGTAAATTAGATAATAGTAAACAAAAAAAATCGAGTTACTACCAAAAGAAAATCCCGTCATCTACGGAATCAATATGGATAATAATAATATTGTAATGAATAAAAATTGTCGTTTTAAAAAATTGCATTTCTGGGCTTCGTATAGTTCAAACTTAGTAAATAAATCCAAGAAAAATCGAAAATGTTTTTTGTTGTTCTAATTTATTTTCTGTTTCATAAAACCATTTCATAAGTACGAGCAACCTTTAGCAAGCAAGCAAATCTACATTCATGCATATGTACCAAAACTAATCGAAATTAAACATTTACCTACTATTACTCTTGTACTACAAGAGTCTGTTGTGTATTTATGACAAACATTGGCAACTTAAGTTCAGTTACCCTACATGGCATATTTATTACAATTGTAAGACAATAGTCTGACTTGTAGCAATTAGTTATCTTCTATTCTTTCAATCTACAGGGCAATCTGATCCTTGATCTGCCTGTAGGCTAAATAGATGAATAACGATCTTTCCTCTTCAACTAAATATCTACACAAGAGAGTTGTAGAAATCCCAGTGTAATTTTTGTTAGTAAGCTCATTACGGATTGAACTTGTTGAATTGAATTCTTTGTTCCTATTTTCACAAAAGTATTTTTTACACACGGATATTTTGTACGGACTAATTGTGAAAGAAGAGACAAAAGAAATCCCTAAGCTCTTTGGTGCTCCAAAGGTCGAATAATCCAGTAGTGGTTAGAAAGGAAAGCGGATTTGGACAAATTGCTTTATGTCTTCTGCTAACGAGCATCTGATTTCATCGAATTACTTGTTCGAAATATCTTTATTGGGATTAAGGAGTAATTCTAAGGAATAGGCCCACATGCATGCAAAGTAGCAATTTTATCCTCCATGCCTTAGATCGATTTCTCCATGAAGATAATGTATATCATCAATGAAAGATATTATTCATTGGGAGTACTAACGAGAGAAGGAGACTACTGCAGAGGATTGTGTCATAAAGGATGTATATTTCCCTATATTTCATGTTTTAATAAATGATTTGTGTGTTTGTGCATGCAGCTCAATGTATCTTGTTAAGTCCACGGCTACCACGAGGCACTTAAAAGAACATCAGAAAAGTAAATGACCATGACCCAAAGTATTCGTCTGCTCTCTGGCACGCACTTTTTCTCTCCGTAGAATTATTTCCAGCCAGTTCCATTTGACTTTTACTTTTATCTCTACTTCACTCTTAGCCAAGTGCAAGTGCAATCCCAGACTGCTTCTTCTTTTCTCAACTATTCTTATAGCTATGCACGATCAACCACAACTACTACATCATACTCTATACAAAATTACTACTTGCCTAGTGATACAACTTTTTTATACTATTCTGCTGTCTCAAAAACCCAAAATATTTTCCTTGACTTCTTCTTTACAATCCCAATTTGTATTAAGGATCCTACAAAAATATTTTGTATGCTGGATAGGCAAATTGGACTTAACTACATGTACTAACACATAACGGGTGCACTTAAATCTATTTTTTTCTAGCATATTCTAATCCCTGTAATTCCCATTTTTCTTATTTTTAAAACATATGGTAGAGTGAGCATTGGAACTAACAAGAACTTATTGCAGGCAATTTAGGGATTTGAGTGTCCTTACTACTAGCTTACACTTCTCAAGAGATGCGTAGAGAACGCAAGTACTAGCTCCATTAAGGATAACATTTTTCTTATCCTTAATGTTTCGTGAGATTGTGCCAGCTTGGCTTGGAAATTTAAAGTTTAAGCCACAATTCTGTCAACTACCTCAATGAGTTTCAATTTACTTGGCTGTCTTAAGATCTCAGTTGATTATATGGCTGCATAATATTTGCCATTACATAATGCACAGTGGCAAAAAATAAATTAGGATTGTAACCGTGCTCTTTAAAGTGTTGGTATCTTTGTGCTTTAGGCTCGAGAAAATTGTTGATGTAAAGTTAAGCGTGTAATGTGACCATGACAGAGCGCATCTTCACGACTATTAGTTCTTTAACCACACGATCTTACGACTTTCCCATATTCAAAGCAGAAAATAATACTAAATTCACGCTTCAAGAAGTCACTTGACTTGTTAGGTGGAGAGAATTTGTTCCTATAGAACAAAGCATAAATATTCTTAGCGTATCGTAAATATTTATCATTCTTCAGGTATTCTGTCTCCACTTTTATTTACTATATACTAAGCACTATATACTAGTTTGCAACAGACTGATGAAAATTCCTCTTGTTATTTCTGAAACAATAACGAGAACAGGAGGAAGGAGTCTGAGAATGTTATCGTGATTCACCTATTATTCACCCTACACTTAAAACAAGCGAACGTTTAGCATTCAATTTCATGTCAGTGTCAATAGTCAATGTCAACACTATGATAATCATACCCGTGTTCTCCGTTTCGCCTTTATAGTTTTCCAAAGGAGAGTGCAAAGTGATTGCTAACAAAATTTTAAAGATTAATTAGTAGCTTACGTCGAGACAGCTTAACAATCCAATTTCTACGACTTATGAATTCCCTTGCAAATGACATTGCAACCCAACTATCATTGTTTGCATTTCTTCTCGCTTTCTTTCTAATCAGTGCTAATTGCCTTTACTTTACAGCTGTAAGTACACAACTTGAATGTACATAACAATAAAACACGCCTACCTACTTCTACAAATATTAGGCACCTGACGATCGTAAGTTATCTTGCTATTTGTCTCGCTAAATGAGCTGTCCTGTTAGAGTATACAGTTGTCTTTTCATTTAAACTCTTCAAAAGCTTTACACTCTGGTGGCAGAAGCAAGAGTCATTATTATTATTATCATGTTTTTTCCAATGTTGCTCCACTGCATTGGAATTATTATTGTTACTGCGTAATATTTTTCCTATATGCTTAATATTCGTAGATAATCCGGTTTGAATCTTCAGAAGTCAGTAGGCAGTCTGGGTTTAACCGATCTGGAATTCTTGAAACTGGCAGAAATTATGATGTAAGTGTGAAAATGGCAGCTTTGATTATGTAACTTTGTTCTAAGAAACTAAATACTAATGTTCTACATAAATTACCCGAAGAAATTCCACATTGGTATATAAAAGCTTCCTTCATGGTTGACTTCATCAGTAACTCAGACAAAGATCAAGCTCTTAAGAACAATTTACAATAAGATACCACCTTTTAGGTCAATTCCACGATAAATTCCGACTGTAGTAGTCGAAAAGAAATCATAATGTTTGTTATCTGTTCAGGTCGTAAAGATTTTTCAGTATTTTCTTGCTATGAAGAGTTAGCCATTTTGTGGAGGTGCAGAAGTAATTTCAGTTGCAATCACTTCAGTTGAAATATTCCGTTGAGAACAGCAATTACCGATTGTGGAGAGTACATACCAAATATTGGAGATAATCATGTACAATTCTTATTTTTATACCGAGACCCTCTACAAAAGATTTCAAGGTAATTTCTGACATGGATAATCTTAAAACAATATTATGATACAGATATCTCATCAATTAAAAGGATGGAATTTTTAACCTTGTATTACTCTAATCCAACGTTTTACAATAAATACTTCTCTTTGCAGGTCGAGTCCACCAATCATGAAATACGCCGCTGTTATGTGCTGACTATGATTTGTTTACTTTTACATTCCAGTTTAAATTATAAACTGCTACCAACTACTAACATGTTTTCTACCTATAGCAATCAATGAAATAAATAAATCATTCAATTACTGTACAATATGATGATACAATTCTGTATGCTCTTTTTTCTACAATTCAAACTGTAACTACTAAGTACACTAAGATTAAAATGTTCATTGCATAATTGAAAAACTCCTTAAATTGGTTGATTAATAGGTCCTATTAATTCTTTTCTGAGGGCGAAATTAATATCTTGAATTGTATAGATCATCGCTGAATAATTTGTTTGTAGCATGTATTGCCTTTGCAAAGTAAAAATTGTTCGTAATTAGAAACCAGGTCCACTTTTCTTGGAAGATATTTCTACTAGCTTATTATTTCTGCATTTTGTAATTGTACTGTTAGTTAGATGGTTAAGTTCATGTTGCTCCACATACGAAGTGAGTGGTACATTTCTAATTATTACTGATTGACAGAAACTTTGTTATCTAATTAGTAAAATTGAGTTCTTCAATAAATCCTTGCTTTTGCATCATCAAGCTCACGATTGATGAGTCTCATAACATTCAAGTTGTAAGACTTGCATAAAACTTTTGTTTTAATTACACCGTTCTTGTGTATGCTACCAAATGCTGCTGATATGAAAATCTAAATACTTACAATGAATTTAATTTTATAAAAGGCTGTACTCGAAACTATAATACAAAGTTATTTTAGCAATGTACCTACTGGGATCTGTACCGGAATGAATTAATTTAGCCTGCTGCTGCAGCCACAGATGCATGCAATTTTGTTTAGAATGGATTTTTATTGGTTTATTATTATTATTATTTTGGAGTAATTTAGTACTAAGTCACGCAACAGAAAGATTACAACTGTTATCATAACCTTCACGTTATGAAATAACAACATATTTTATTGCTACTCACTTGTTCTGATTGCGCTCGTTACGGGGTTTCATAAAGAGATATTTACAACACAACGAGTAGTAAATATATATTATTGATTCGTATTCAATTAGAGCATCAATTACTGAGTTTAACAAGGTCGAGCTAAACTATAATCTAAACGACAGTTAATCAAATTTTGCTCTATTGACTTATTTTTCTATATCATTATGTATAAATCCATTTATGTAATCTCCTGTTTAAATATTTGAATTTATTTCTATTTCAAAGAAAAATGGGGTAGTTTGGAGATCTTCGTTGACATTTAGTTCAATAAGGCGATTTGTCACTTAGTTCTACATGTAGTTTTACTATGTATAAAGGTAAAAGGGATTTTAATGTTAAAGTGTCGTAATGTCGTATAAATTTCTTAGCTACATTACACATTTTACTTTTCCAACCAATTCCATCACAAAGCAATTATTTTTACGAATGCAGATCAATTCATGATTTACAAAAGTGCAGATGTTTATTTATGTCAAAACATGGTTAAATGGTTGAATGAAAGGTAAACAAGTTATTTATTAAATTTTTCCGTATTTTCAAAGGATTTTGTAGATAGGGAGGATAAAGGCGTGTACTGTGTAACATAGAACCACATAATGGGAATGAATGCCCATAGGGATTACATTAAGGACAAATCTGTCACGACAGTAGACCACAAGTACTAAACACTTTGAAAGATAATGTTAAAAATAAGAGTAGGTAACGTAACTGCATCAGATACGAAGTGTTAGGCAATAGGTATGGTTTCATACAATAATATTTCATATCTGCATGGTAGTAGAGGCAAAGCCATAAATATTACGTTACACCTAAAACAGAACATTTGGAGTTGGACTATAGAGAGATGCGGAGAACAAGCTGTGCGTACGTAAGAAGGTAAGTAAAGTAAGTACAGCTTGGGTAGGCAGACTGGTTAACTAACAATAAAGATTTTTATTAGCCACATAATTCCTCGTAGCAAATTACTCACTCACCAGGATCAGATGCAACAGTCATTTTAGGATCTTTCTCAAACCGGATTCTTTGTTGTATTGCATTACCTTATAATTGGCTCATTCATAATATTATGCAGACACATTAATAATTCACCCCACAAATAAATGGTTTAATTTTAAGACTCGAATCATTTCTACATTCTAAACTCAGTCATCTATGTGCAATCTGCCTTATTTATACCTACTACGTAAACTTTTATAGATATAGTATATTTAACTACCGCCTTCAGCAAAAACACGATAATTTAGTCATTTACTGCATTCTGGAATGTGCACCTCTAACCAAGTTCCCTCACTTATCATACCACTTATCACACTGTGTGTATTTCCTGGCACATGATTAAGATAAAGCAAAATACCAACAAGAAAACTGAAATTCAATTGAAACCAAAAGGATTTCTTCCTGATAGAGTCCTCAGGTTATCCCATTACAGACAGTCACGGATGGATCACTCAAACAAAATCAACGCCCTCCAGCTCCACTTCACTTGTCGGTCGGCAATCCAGACCAACAAACAATAAGGCTAGTAATAATGTAGCAAATTAGGAATATTAATGATCTTGCTCGCTCTCTGCTTTTTACACTCAAATGTTTTCAAAATTAGCTATTTGCTTGTTTCCTCTGCAAAAAACCATTTTCCTAAAAGTTGAAACTGTATCACTTTTTGTTATACCTACCTCGTACCTCTATTTCAATAGCTGTATGTAAAGTGGCAAAAAAGAAATTGTGCCCCATTATATAATACCATTGGAATTTGGAGCATTAATGAGAACCTTGCTACAAATCATCACCAAAATGTTATTGTACTTATTCTATCTCTCTGTACAATACCATTAGCATAATAATTGAGTGGCAGTATTGCTAGTATTATTATTCTAAGTACGTAAAATGAACAGATATTGTAATGCTACTCAAATCTGAAATCTGCGAAACGCTCTAATGATTTATAATTTAGCTCGCACAGGGAAGAACCTCGACTGAAAAAGATCTTGTTTTGTTCTTAAGCATGTAGGTATATTTTAATCCTCTAGTTTGATCATACAATCAAAAATGCTGCAATCCAACGTGTCGTTTCCTTGTAAAAATTAAAATCATATGGATAGTCGGAAGTTTTTCCTTGAGCACATGCAGAGATAGTATAATGGAGTAACTGCACAAGATAACAATGGCAATTTAAGTGTAGTAATATTTCCAGATGTTAAATCAGAGATGTGATAGTTAGTGCGATAAGAGTGAGTACCAGTGGGATATGGCACTTGATCCAAAGAAAATGAAATGAGCTAAGTAAAAGTGGCTACGTGTCTAAAATGCAATAAATGTCTATGAATGCTCAGAATGAATAATTACTCTCACCTTTTCAGACTGTTTATGTAGTACACATTTGCTCATTTATCTAGAATTAACATCTTTCCGTATATTTTAGCCATTCTATAGCCACGGGATCTAAAATTACGTGATTTTCTTGTATAATACGTTGTTTTATCTGTGCCAAAAGGCTTCCACTCACCCTCCTACCCTAAAACTAACATGCTTTTCATTTTATTTATTGCTAATTGTTACTTAGTCTTGTATTCAACTAGTGTTATGTATTTACTGAAAATAAAAACATTTTTATGCTCTGTTCTTACCTGTGTATACAAAAGTTAATTACAGCACCTCGACAAATACATATTTACACAGATGTACTATTTAAAATGGTATATGCAAGTCATGAGTTATACATTTGTATGCGTATAAAATGCGTAATTAGTAAGTTGCAGGTAAGTGTGTGTCAGTAACTCTTGTACCACTACGCACATGAAAATGAACGGCAAAACCCAATCCCCCTAGCATCTCCTGCCTTGCATAATTGAATGCATTGTTATTGTTATGCTTCTTTATTTTCTGGAGATGCGTTCTTCTTGTATTTGTATTCCGATTCCAACTGCCAGCTCTCCGGCTCCAACTTTTGCATTTACTTACCAAACTGCATTTCTTTATCTCCACTGGCTCCTTCCTTGATGCATTTGATTGTGTGGAGAGTAGGTTCACGTACACAACACACTCCTGAAATGGATTCCTGTCCTTTTAACGCATAAGTTATGGCTTGCAATTACGGATCATAATGAAAAAATCTGGGTGTACAAATACATTGATTTAATGTTAGTTTTCTATGATTTATTGACATCCCTATTTCAACCTCCATCCCAGTTTAAACTTAAAATGACGAATGTTACAGCCTACGGAACAAAAAAATAATGCAATCTTGTGCAGCCTGAAATTGAAATGATAAAAGTGACAGAGAAAGACTGCCTGGCAATTATTTCGGGGAATAATAAATTCGAGTAAAGACTTTTGCTGATTGCTAAACAAAAATGATATTATTTATTCACACATAAATATTTAGCAGCTACAATTACATTAATCTTTTAGTACGCACTGGAGAGCACACGCAGAATTACTCACTAAAGCACAACAAAAAATTACTCCCAATGATCTGCAATTGTTGCAATACAAGAAAATAAAAATTAACCTCGATAAATTGTACAAATGGTCTGGAAACATTTCTAAAAAATATTTTCAGTCAAGTTTTGAGTGTCTAAAAAATGGCTTAGTAAGGTACAGAGAAAAATTGAGTCCCTCCATAAGAAAACATTACAATCGCATCACCTGTTCCATTTATAAATAATTAATGGTACCCTAAAATAACCTAGATATCTATCTACACAGTCGGTCGTAGTAAAAAATAAGAATATATTTACAAAATCCTCTTCATGGTATGAGCTATTTCCTCCAATAGCAGATAGCATAAAAGTACGAGTACATTCGGTAGAATACTGCATAAGTGTAGTAGAGCTGGATAGAGATGAAATGAAACATTACAAATTGGTAATTTTGTGCATTGAAAGCGAGATTTTCCATCAGTCAGCTTTTTTAACTAGCCTACGCACAACTCGAGTTTTCCCCGAGCGTTTAACTTTGGGTGCGCGGTTTTCTACATCTTTTCTAAATAGAGTTCTGTCGTAGAGAAGAGCTCTTTTCTTGGAGACTTTAGAAGACGCTGCAAAGACGGGATCGTATCCATATCCAGAAGGGCCTTGTCCATAATAGCCGTATCCGTAGCCTTGTCCATATCCACTTCCTCCTAGTCCGTAGTCACCCAAAGGAACATCATACACCTGGGGAATGGCACTGGGAGAGATGGGCACAAGGCCTCCGGGATTAACTCTCAATTTCAAAGGTCCCTGTTCGATAATAGGACCCGCGAGACCTAATGGAGCCTTGACGATGGGTGCGAGAGGTGTTGGGGTTGCTGCGTAGAATTCCGGCTCAGGTTCAATATACTTTGGTGGTTTTACATTAGCATAGGCAGGAGGGGGCGGGGGATGGACTCCTTTTCCAACGTATTGAATGGTGGGTCGATAGCCGCCCTTGTCGGCGATGTAAGACACAATCTATAAAAAAGTGATTTAAAACCAACATGCTATGTACATACTCATGTAAAACATTCATCATCACACAATGAGTAATTGTAAAAAATAACAATATCCAAGTACCGATAGTTAAGTAGCTACGACACAAAATTCGACAGTTGGACAAGAAGATAAAAACCAAAGGATTTGACCAAAAAAGGCACAGCCCCTTATTTTAATTTACCTTTTAACAACAACAATAAGCCTTCTGCATCACAATTACATTCTCCAACAGCTTTTCCAATTCTCCACCACTTATTCTGTTATGAATCCTAAAGTTATGCATAGCATTTTATGCATTATCTCAAGTTCCGTATTCAAATTCATGCACAACGCAGGCTTAGCTTATTCTTCAGATGAGAAAATGACAATAATCCAACCCGAGAAACTACTTTTTTATACATTCTCTCTACCTGTCCCAGGTCTACCTTTCGATACGCACAAAAAATTCTTTGATTTCAATCTATACACATTGCATGTATTGAGCACTCACTCTCAGAGTTTTAGGATGTTCATACTCTTGTGGTTTGGATTTTAAATCACATAGAAGTTCTAGTTTTTGCTCCATTTATTTGTACTGTAATTCGTTCATTCCTTCAGTTCACAATTTCCCTGATGATAGAACGTGCAATAGCTTTTCATAAGTGACATGACAGATAAGACCTACTATAATATGATTTCTACAGCTGACAGTCAAGTGAGTGAGGTCCTTCAGTGCAGAAAGATACTACCTACTTGAAGTGAAAACCTATTCAGCCTAATGACTCTCTAATGTCATCGTATATGGCATCGTTTTTCTTTATGACTCTCCTCGACTACTCGCCACAATTCCTTTCGTTTTCAGACCATTTTAATCATGCCTATAAATATTTTACTGTCTAAATACTTAACTGTTCATCTAATGGAAACAGGAATGACCTTTTCAAATTAGCGACCAGTTTGGATAAAATATTGGAGAAGTTGTTAAATAGTACTTAATATGCATACTTACCATATAAATAAAATGCCTAATGACTCTGTTTCCAACTCTTCTCGGTCTTTTGTCCAGGGAAGTGTCTTTTCTTATCTTAATAGTCCATTTCTGACTGCTCTTAATATACTAACCAGTCTCTATCTTATCTAAGCGCTATTTAGTTTCCTATTTACAACCTACAATCAGGATCTGGTTTCCTTCTACTTCTATTTATTGCTTTCGTTCATCACTTCTGCCACTTCACACAATTAGAGCTGTTCATTCATAGCACAATCCAAGATGAAACAAATAAATCTAACCTGAATTCGTCCATCTGGTAACAACACTCGGTATTGGCCCTGAGTTATATCGCCGTTGCGGATCTCTAAGAAAGATTAAAGATATAAGAAAGGCTAAAAGTGAATTAAATTGTAAAAATATTTAAAAAGAAAAAAATCTTACCCCATCGTCCATGCGAAAGCTGATTGTAATAATCGTCTACTTCGTATCCAAATGCATATTTAGGCTTCGCCTAGGGGGAAAATTATAAAGAAAGTGTGACGTTTTTTAGGGAAATGAACATGTTCATACATTCCTGACAGTTATACAGCGTACAAATGAAATGAATGCAATTCAAATAGCATTATTAGGTTTTTTATTAATTCTATTTGTGTTTGAAGTTTGAATCTCTGCCATAAGCTCGATACTATGTATAAAATGTCAAGAATAAAAAGGAAAAGGTTTGGACAGTATGGAAAATGCTCCCACTATACTCCAATAATTTAATTTTTGATTTTCTAATTTGACTTTGGTTGATTGCCTTTAAATAAACGTAAATAAATACTTACATGATAATCATAGACTTCTTTAACTGGGACAACACTGTTGTAAGGCTCCTGTCCATCGTATTGGTAGTCGTAGTCATAACCTTTAGGCCCAGCTGTCACTCCTGCCACTAACAAGGAGCCAACAAGGACAAAACCAATTCTCCACGCGTTCCCCTGTAAATTACACCATGCCAAAGAATTCACAGGTCATTCCATTAATAACTCACGGACTAACGAACCAACGCACTTTACTATTATCATCATACTAATTTTGTAAGGTTCATTGCTGTAAAACCGCTATAACAAATGCAAGAGGTAAAATTAGGGAAGCAAAAAATTGTTCATTTTTCGATGATTCGCGTAAGAAGAGGATGAGGTGCACGAATTCATGGAAAAAAGAAACTTGAGGAGTTCCTTCGTGCCCTCGAACAAAAAATAAAGAGACTTTTCCACAGACTGAACTCGACTAATGTAACATTACTTACATAACATAACAGTCATTCTTCAGGTAGAAAAACAAAGCCAAGAATTTCTTCTGTCTACGAGTTACTTGATTTCATTCTATTATTCTATTACTAGTTAAACTATCTAACTCTTCTGATCTGAGAATCCAGGCATAGCAGCGACTGGAACCAACTGGCTTTTTCCCTTGTGATTCTCAAGTGAGTGATGTCAGTTTGTCCGAGAGAGAAATGACATGGGAGAATATTCACTCATCGTTAATTGTAACCACACATCTACCATCCCTCCCTACGCAGGTATATAAAATACCTAATGTATTATGCAAGTAATACATCTAAGTGGTGATAGATACTTCGGTCAACAAACGTCCTGTTCTGCCAAAAGCAAGCAACTAGCCACCAAACAGACAACTCAACAACTCTGTCTACCTCTACTCTTGTCGACTTCTCAATTAAATTCAGACTTTGACATAAAAGATGGAAAAAATCAAATGTAACCTTCAGTGCAAGTGCATTTACCATTTAATATAGCTGAAACCTATACTGTAGCAGTTACATCATATCATTGAAGTATGCAGTAGAAAGAATTTTTTTTATAAAATTTCTAGTATAAACGTAAAATAGAAATTGGGTTAAAATAATGAAATTGAATATTTCTAATTCCCATTTAATTTAAAACGAGATCCCGTTATAATTAAGTAGAGTATATTACAACAGATTTGTCTCAATAGGATTGAAACTATTAATTATTTTCCAGACAGTATTACATAGTACTGCAGCTAAAATTTAGTTTATGAACTTATAACTTATACTTTTAAGAAAACAGACAGTTGTCATTGGGTTGATAAGTGATCTGTAGTATAAGAAGGTACTAAGGTATCTTACCATGGTATTTAAGCTGGTTATTGTATCCAATTGAAGTTTTCTGTCTCTCAGAAGCGAATTCAATGAGACCACAGGTAATTAACAGTGAGTGCAGAAAATACGAAGATTCACACAAAACCACAAGCGGTTGGCTATCAACCAAAGGATTCCAATGGAATCTCACAGTAACAAATCAAACAAACTTTGGATGTTTTTCACTCCAAGTCAAAGTATCTCACTGGGTGTGAGATTCTCGCACAATTGATGAAACTTGGTTTGATACACAGTTTTTGCTTATGATTACATATTATGTAGGTATTTGAATGTTGTAAGTGTGTATGTATGTAAGTAGTGTCAAGTTGCGTGAGAGATGTTGACGATTGTTTGTTGTTGTCAGTGGACTCGTCGGAAGAACAATGAACCGAAACTTATGCTTTTTATCCTATTTATATAAGACCCCTCCCTTTGGTATCAGTTAGCGAAGGCAAGGTAGTGAAAAGCAAGTCAGTTAGTAGTAGTAGAGGTAGAATCGCTTGCAGGATCCTTTGGATTCCTTCGTCTGGCTCATCTAGCCTTGCTTTCGTTAATAGTGCAACTTGACGTAATATCCACAGTACACACAGTTGCAGTATGATGCATTACGTGAAGTGCGTCCGTCCAAATCCCAAATGCAATTCAATCCAATGCAATTGCTACGCTTCTACTCAAGATTTGCTTTGTTGTTTTCCTTTGGCATAATATATCTACGTATTACACGTAGTTATGGTATGTTACCTCCAAGCTCTTACTTTCCTCTAGCCACTGCAAACATTCTGTAATCTTTTCAACTGTGGTATCTCTGCATTCTTATCCGTATACGCAGCAATACGCACATGTCTGAATCCACATCTTCTGTCTGATGACAATCAAATCTTTATGCACAGAGGTACATGCTTTCAGTTCTTAAGCACTACTACACTAAGCTAAGCTAGTGTTTACTAGTAGTAAGTAGTAATAGTAAAGTATCAGTAGTATTAAAGTAGCTGTCTTGTCTTGCAGAAACTAGTACTAGGTACAGAAAGACTAGAATTATGTTCTACCTGCTTCAGATAAGAAAACTAAAGGCACTTTGTAATCCACTCCAGGTTCTTTGTATTTCTGTGTCCAACTCTATAATCTTGGGAATATAAAGAAAAGCAATGATAAAATGGATAAGCGTTACATGCAGTTAGTACTACAGGGGCGGATTTGTTATAATTTTCGGAGCCTAAAGGGTCACGGGCGCTTTAGTACTGTGGGCGTTTTATTCACATCCCTTTATGGCAGATCACAAATTCTAGCTCAAAAATTCCGAAATACACGAATTATCACATTAAATATAAAATCATGTCATTTATTGCATGCCATGCACAGTGAAATGTTATAGAACAATATAATTTACAATTTGAAAATATGTAGGTTTTCCATCTAAAAAGTATGCCAATCTGGAACAGATTATAATAATGCATATGGGAATTAAAAGCGCAAAAAAGAACAGCACTTTAGTACTGTGTAGAGTTTTATTCTAATCCCTCTTTAGCAAATCCCAAATTCGTGTCCAAAAATTCCGAAATACACAATAACTACAAACATCTCAAAACTCATGTCATTTATTTTAAGCTATGCACAGTTAACTATGTTAGAATTTAGAATTAGTTTGGATATAAAATCGCTGATTAATTTTTATAACTATGTCGAAGCGCATTTTGAAATGGAGCAGATCATAAATGATGGATGTGTGAATAAAAAACTTGAAAAAGAACAGTATGGATAATGAAAGAGATTTGCGAGGCTTAATATATTTACATGGTGGGTAGTGTAATTGATAAGTGTCTTATTGTTAGTTGATGACATATTGTATGGATGTCAGTGGATGGAGAAGTAGCTGTGTGTACACAAGAATCTTCCTTTGAAATGGTTAAATAATAGTAAGATGTGAATAGCTGACTCATTATCCTTTATGCAGAAGCCTATAGGGAGTTGAGAGAGCAACTGCATTTGGTATCTAGAGCAAAAACTGAAGGAGAGCTGATCGAAGAAGAATTAAATGAAAGGGAAATGGAATGGTGCATTAGATATGTGCATACAATGATTTCTGAGGTAGGAGTGGTTGATTTTGGTTACGTTTCATATCTGTGTGCATTGTTTGCACTGTACTTTAGTTTTTTGTGTGTGCAGTCACAATAGAATGTAAATGTGGTGCGTAAATAAAAGCAGTGCATTGCACTTGAGTGTAGATGAAGAAGTGGTGCAAGACGTAGTAGGGTAGTAGTTAAGACCAGATTCATAGGAAATAGTAGTAAAGTAACGTATCATCTCACGGTACATAACAAAATCGTAATAATAACAGGGCAAAGATATTATTATTACTTGTACTTACTTACGACTGTAGTATTATGCCTACAGGTAAAAAGGAAACTTGAATTCTATGTGGTCTTCATCTCATCGAATTCAATATACAGAATAACTAACATTCCAGCGTACATTACAATTCTCTCCTATGCACGTTATCCTATGAGTTACTACTACGAAGCAATAAATGTATCTATTAAGACTGTGAATACCTTAGTGAATGTGAAATGCAGCGTAGGGAGAGAAACGATTAGGCTTTCCTTAATTTAAGTATTAACTCTACTAATTGGCTTCGCAGACTCTTTTCAAGAACGTTCCGTCCACTCCTGTGTTTTCTTAACCATCTAATATCTGTATTAATCCTGTAATGCTTTATTCATTTCATTTTCATTACTTCTACGTACTTATTAGCTTCCTACTACTTACCTAATGTAATAATCTATGCATTTTTCTATTAGCAATCATCGTTTTCCGAGTACCCCTCCTGCATTCAATTATTTCCTACAAGAATCCAGCTACTGTATCCACAGGAAGAGGGAATAATTAATAAGCCCACACCAGAAACTCGCATACAATCAGCTAGCTTTGTCGTAACTCGAGTTTTAAGAAAAATTGTTTGCGGTCTGCAGTAACAATAGATACATAATCACTGTCTAGGTGTATTCTTTTCTATGACATAAACACCAGAACAGACAGAGCAAGACAAGACAGCCGAAAGATAAAGAAACGCTCAAAAATCTCATGTTTAAGCGTAAAACCAAACTTACGACTAATATTACCGAACAATAAGAAAACCTTCCCTTTGACTTAAATCTTGCTAAACTCTATTTATTTTATTACAGCACTATATGAAATATGACTGCAGAAATGCCTATCCCTACTTTGCTCACAACTCATACAGTAGTGTAGAAAAACTTTTGACAGCAATTGTTATCTTTTGTGAAAACTTAAGAATACGATTCAGACGCGTGCCGTGCAAATCTCAAATCACGAATTTTCTTCATCTATTATGTACTACAGAATTATGAACTGGGTTGACAATGAGCTTTAAGATTAACGCTACATTAATCTTAGCTGAAATAACACATCACACAACGTTGTTTTTAATAAACAACGATATTACATACGTTATTATCTTACTAAATGCAAGCACGTCTAGGATTTTACTTTCAGTATTATTTCAGGAAGCTGTCTAAAACCTATTTAACAAGGGAACAATTATTTTCTCACAGCAATAACAAAATTTGGTGGTAACTATTATAGTACTACGACTACCTATTCTATGTTAGTATCCAACTCTACTTACCTATTTAATAACTCGTACAACATTACTGTACATAACTAAAACTAGGTACTGCAAATATTATTCCGTGTAAGCCTATTAATGACATGTTGATATAAATTCCAAAATGATCTTCCTTTCCTTGAATGTGGTTCATGTGCAGTGTGTACATTGATTTTGTTTACAATACCTAAAGGTAAATAAAGATTTAGAACAAAAATTCAGTTACAAAAATTGAAGTTTTCACGTACTATTATGCTAGCCTTTATCAATTACCAGAGGGAACTCATTGCCAGTAAAAGTAAATAGAGGCAAGGCTACAATGTAGCTTAGCATTATAGTTATCCTTATTTAATTTGCCAAAAAGCAAGCTTTGTGGCATGGTTCCTTCAATCAAGGACATTATGATTAGACATCGTAAAACGTATAGGACATTGATTGTCACACGAATAAAGCATTTGGAGTCCTAAGCTATGTATTGGGCAGTCCCGAAAATGAATATTTGATACGCAGTCATCATTTCACGTTTGATTCAGCTCTCTAAATAGATGCCAATATTAAGACAGCTTCAGTTAAAACGAGTATAACAAGCTATTTCGTCATTAGAATAGGGCTATACCTGTACCTGTAGAAATAATCGTGGTAGAGAGAGAATTTTGACAAAGATGCTGGGAGCTAAATGTTGGGGATAGGAGATAAAAATTCTGTTTTGTATACAAATAAGTGTTTAAAAGCATTAAACTAATTGCAAGTGTGAGGCAGACATGACACGTTGTCTTGTGCTCTGCTACGTTTCACTCGTGAAGAATTGAATCCCCAAATCAAGTTACCTTGCCATGCCCTACAATTTTCATGCATTTATATAACATGAATGAAAGTGTATCTATAGTGGTATCATTACCTACCATACGGCAGTCAGAATAGAGGTACATTATGCGAGTGTACAAAGATTGAGTTGACTGACGCGAATTAAATAATGAGTAGCCGGACTAAGTGTGTAATTGTAAGGCAAGGAATTACAACGTGCTATGAAAATGAAAAATGAATCAGAACTGTGAATTAAAGTTAGAGAGTGAAGTACAAGTACGGCTTTAACTACTAACAGTTGGGCTAAGGCATTCCTGCATGTTTTATTACCATTTGTATCACCCAAGTATATTTGTATTTGTAGCAATCATGATATTCTACTTAGTGTAGTTAATTTAATTGAGTACACTCTCTGACTCACACAATAATATGGACGAAGGTAACAGTAATAATAAAAATGTGGTGCAATCCTATATGCAGGACAGAAACAAAGGACAGTATGTTTAGTCTACGCATAATAGTATATAGTAAGGGTGAACTACATACTAGGTTCACTCTGTGCCCAAAATCATAAAGAGCACAGTATGGAAATTCAAAGCCATTGTTTTAACCCAGAAAAGCACGAACTGGGATCGCAATTTTGCAATTGTGCTCTGGATGCCATTTAAAGAAAGGGCTGCTCCCTCCTACACAATTATCACATTGACTTGTCATGTTCGTTTCATATGCTCAAATCAGTTTTATTTCGTATTTTAACAGTTGCCAGACATAAAAAGATCTTTGCAACATCATTTGACGTGCAGAGATCCAAACAAAGCAAAGGAATCAATCATCAGCATCTCCAAATGGGTGCTACATTTATTCCTCAAACTAGAGCTGTAATTATTATACCTGTAAACCACAATCTTGTTATACTTATTCAATAACTTCTACATAAACTAAGGTTTTTATGGCATTCCTAATTAGTTATACTGCTCATGCAAATATTTTATGTTCTTTTTACTATGCTCTACAAGTTTATAACATGGTCCTGAGTTATAGACAGTGATCACGGTTTCATGATAACTTAATCGGGATCACCCATTTCCATTGTGTTGGTTTATCTTCTAGAGGATCTCCATTCAAACGCAGTAGGCCCACTTGTTCAAAATTGCAGGTTTACTGATTAACTCCAAATCAGATACATAAATAACAAATACATGGACAAACATAATCCTTGTTTCGTTTACTATTCAGATATGTTCTTAAGACTATTTTATCATACATCATTTGAGCTATTATATCTTATTAGAGGTAGTTAATATGTAGTCAGTTGCACAATCAATACAGTTAGTAGGTATAAATATTTTACGGTGTGACTTGTAGAAGGTCCTCTCAAGATATTAATACACAGTAATGATTTCTCTTGACTTACATTGAATTTTGGTCCTGCTCTAGCTATATTATTATTACTAGCCCTAATTCGGGATGCACGTAAATATAATTTTAAACCTGTAGAGACCTTGACATAGTGCCTAATTTCCTTTCGGGAGGGTGCTTACATTTTTTAGTAACGACCAGTTGGACAGAATTGCACGATTTTAGCTCAAGACCAACACTCTAGCCAACGAATGGGATTTCAAACTAAACATACCGTTTCTAATAAATGTATTCTTGGTAGGTGGATGCCAATTGGCAATTTAATAGGCACCAATCACTCAGCTTCACTTTATTTATTTACTTCAGCTGCTTTATGTTAGGTAGTAATTTCATTAGGTGTTTTGTAAGGTTACTTTGGGTGGGCCGGAATTCTTTATTTTACTCTTTTGACTACTTTCAATGTGGATATTTAAATACTCTACTTGCACTTACAGCTAAGCTGTAACCAATTACCAGAAAATACTTGCTGCTAAAATGAGCTTACTTTTAGGACTGAAATTGTAATTATCACTCGAAAATCAATATATCAAAAGTTACTGAAGTCATTTTCGAAATTAAAAATGGTTGCATAAGCACTATTTTCTTTCGAGGGATTTAGTTTGAAACAATCGAAAACCGCAGCAGGAATTTTTAGATTGTCTGTCCAATAATATGCTAATGAGAGAAGTTGGTAATTAATGATCACCTGTAATCCAATAAATTTAAATTGGTCAAATAACTAAGCCATGTCTAAGAAGCAGGTCAACCAGCCCAAAATTACGGCGTAAAAAGTGCATTCACGTAGTAAATTAGAAATAGTACTTGATGGAAAGAGAAGCGCATAAATTAAAGTGTCTCGTTTAAGCATTTTGGTTATCTTTAAGCTGCCCAATTTAAAATAGTTGTGAAGATAAGCGACTCACATTAGTAGTTCATATTCATAAATGCAAAAAAGGTTGAAATGTAAATGATGAAAAAACGAAAGGAAATCATTACGGGAAAGATGGATGTGACACTGTGTGGATTATCTCTGTGATCTATTACGACCTGAGGATTATTGAGTTGATTTAATCTGACTATCTGGTCTGCCGATCTATGTCATGATATGCCACACAGCTCAAAAGCCCATTCTCAAATCAGATTATTCTTTATTGATAGGAAAACCATTCAAAGCATGTAACTGTAAAACCATAAGTAGCTAACACCATCACTTATCTGTATGTATTTTTCTTCTGGGTTTGAATATTGCGTAATGCTTCCATTCTTCATTCTTTGCAAGTTTGACATCGTAGTACCTGGGACAGAATAAAATCAGAGATTGGCCGAATTCTACGAATAATATGCAATAAGTTCATTATCTATTATGTTTCCTTTGATTATTGTGACGAAAAACTTGCATATTAATATCTATTGAATTTATGGATTAATGTAGATTACAGAATGCAGAAAGATCAACCTAATTTCCATTTCTTCAGGAGATTTACTCTCGCACTTACTCTTAGTATGTGAAATATGTACATTCTATACAGTAGTAGTATGTAGAGCGGCAAATGTACCTCTATCTCATTCAATCTTAAAAACAATATTATTAAATATGCATTACAAAGATAATGCATTATGCATTAGCTACTTATTATTCGTCAGAATATGAAATTGTAACACTCTGGCCATAACCCTTGTGCACTTTCTGTGAATTATGTCAGATTTAGACATTACACGAGTTACATATCTTTACCTATGTCTGAAATTATGTAAATTGAAGAAATCACTGCGGCTTTTATAGCTTTATGCTTCAATTTGCTCTGCTCTGGATCCGGTACTGCTAAAAAGAAATTCATTCATGCAACTGTCATCATGAGAATTCTTTTTGATGTTAATTTTATGGTGATATGGATGTGCAATTGGTTTCGGTAACGAAAGTTATAATAAAATCCAGAAAACGATATAACCATCAGAGCGGTCGGCATTTACAATTGGTTTTCTTGAGCATTTACCGATTAGCACTTGATTTATAGGGTCGTATATTTTACACTGTATATAATTATACAATAGCTTATAGCATTAGTAGAGCAAATTCTTTATTTGATTTCCATAAATCCATAAAGCACATTATACACCTACCTATCTATTCATTCGTGGTTGCCTATACAAATATCAATGCATAATTTGACTTTTATTATGGGTAGAAAGAGCTGAGGTGAGTGCAAGGAAAACGAGATGAAGCCAACTGACAAGACAAGCTAGAAAATAAAATCGTGAGACATAAAATCTGAAGAAAAGGAGGTTGCGGAACTTATGTGGGCAAAGATTATCGGCAATATATATTGGCCCGTTGATGCATTCGTCGTTTGCAGCTCAAGTGGACTGTTACAAATATGTTATGTCATATAAGTTGTAAGTAGTTTAGTGAGCAGAGGATGCCCCCGGCTGCTCAAATGAAAACTAGAGCTTTTTTATCAAACTCTTCTCACTGACAACCGAGCCAAAAAAGCAAACCACATTACAATCATTTATTTTCATGCCCAACGTGAATTCATACATTTAGAGCGAAGCCAGCACATTTTTAAATGATTGCCAAGGCATGTCCATGTCGCTTTCGTTTGTAATGTGATCTATATTACAATAAATTTGATGCTCTAATATGAACTGAATGGTTTTACAAAGTCAGGTGAATACAGTGATCTATATTTCTTTAATATCTTCTTACCACCATATCGTGCATATTCTTAATTGTGCACGAATACAATCTACTAAAGGACTTACGCAAAAATTTAAATTGCTTCTAATCGTAATAATAATATGGCAGGATGAATGGCAAGTACACATACAAATTGCACCTGCTCTCAAGTGGTAACAAGTGCACAAGGATTTGCCAGCTGTTCTCCTATTAAATCTTTATTTACTGATATTTATTATTGAAATGATGAAGTATATAACTAAAGATTAACTGTGTACGTACAGCTATGTGGTTTTATTACCAAAGAGTCGTACTCATAAAAGTTCTAATTCTATATTCTAGCAACCACGTATCTCTATCTACAAAATTAAACCGATAGCAAAGTAAATAGATCGGTCAAGGGATAACAATAAATATACACGTTTAACATAAACGATTGCTAAATAACCTAATTAACTCCTCATTTGCATGTAAATTCGTACAATTCCCAAAAAATTACATACACAGGCCTATCTTTTAGAGTAAAAGCTTTTAAACAATTCTAATACATTCACCAAAATGCGATATCAACGGTGCAATAAGTTTATCGTTATTATTAAGTGGTCATAAGTTTTCGTTTATGAGTATTCACATACAAAACTTCTTAACCTACCGTAAACACCATAAATCATTCATTTACTTCTTATGGCTCTATTGCAACATTTCGTGAAACGTTTTCTGATTACTACAAAGCAGGCCACTATTGATACAATAGCAGAATCGGAATTAGATACTTATTCGGAAATTAGAACACTAAATTGTATATTATCTCCATGCTATTGTGTTCATTTCAATTAGAATTCAAACTTCAAGAAGCAAATTTAATGTAGTAGTAGTACTAAAAAGTTTAATGTCATAAAGTTATGAGTAAGATTGAGAAATGGTGATAAATTCGAGATGTTTAAAATGAATTATCGCTTTTCAATTTGCAACAAAGCTATAACAATTATTATTTTGTGTCTAAAACTAATCTGGTTTATGATGCAGCTCTACGTGTTGTCCTAACTCTTACCCTATGAGTAAGGTAATAAAAGTACACATAATATGATATGCTATTTCGTTTTAACACGTAAATGGATTTAGGCATGTATATTGATGTAACCTGGAGAAAAATTCCCAAGAGAGCCCTACGGGTGTATGCTGTCAAATTAGTATAATAAATAAATGTGTCTCGATATTATGCGACTTTTTGTCTGTTTGTATTACAAATGAGAATGTCGCAATATTGTAAGACTAATTACCTCTTAAATATGAGAATGTCAAACCAAAAAAAATCTTAGTCATTGGACCACAAAGCCATTCGCACAACTGTTAAACACAGTAGTTACCATTTAGCATCCTTCTGCTAATAAGGTTAATGGGATTCCTTAGGTAGGAATTATTAATATGGGAGTGACAAAGACAAACGGACCTAATTGTTTACTATTGCAAACAAAAGACATGTTTCTGTTTCATTTGTCTGGGGTCAATTGTCAATACAGACAAGGACAGATGAACAAGACAGGTGCGAAGACACTTAGTACAGAGTGATTGCTGTTTGATATACATAATGTGCATCTGTTTGACATGGAATGCGAAATGCAATAAAGTGACAGGCAGGGTTTTTGCACGAGTGCAACTATTGTCTTTCTCCTATTATTACGTTATTATTATTTCCGAGTTTAATATCTATTGTGACACGATTGCCCGAGGAGATGCTAAAATTCGTGGTAGGTAGGTAAGTCGCTTGTTACGATATTTCTAATTGTTTCTTCACTCCACGCTACATTAAGTACCGTAGCAGAACCTTGCACGCTAATTCTTGAACTACAATTCTATTCCATCATTTAGTAAAAATAGTCAAGGTACCTACCTACCGCCTACATACTACTTTCATATGAAGACAATCATTAACATAAATATGATATCGATTATTGCTAAATACCATTTCCTGCTGTGTAAACAATAGTAAAAGATTTGATTGATAAGAATCTGCATTATTAGTAGGAATATTTATTATCTCATTAATGATGATTTAAAAGTCAATGTCTTGTGTATTTTTAATCTGCATTTGAATTGCACCTAAAATTATTTTTTGATGTATTGAATTATTTGTAGTACTACTTGTCATCACAGGTAAATGTGTGGAATTGTTGTGGAATTAAGTTTTATGTAAACCTAAGCAGCAACGTTTTGTTGGTATATTTAAAATCTATTGTGTATGGAGTAAGAATATGTAAATCTAACAACAAGAAGCAATAATGTTAAGACTACGTATACTTAAACAAGCAACAATATGTACAAACACTGTGTACATAGGTACGTTAAAATTAGGTTCTGTATTTTTAAATAAAATTAATTTACTTGAAGGTTAGAGCAGAGCTCATGTGTATCTCAAACGTCTTTGTCTTAAGAATGCCATTTTGTCAACTTAGTTACGCTTTAGTACATTATATTTGTGGTGCATGAATCTTTCAATCGTTTTTTGTAGTAACATCCAAAGTGATTTGAATGTTTCCAGGGCTCCGCCCTCAGGGACAAAGTGACGACATGCTCCAGAAAACTGGTTTCCCCCAACCAGTTCTCCGAATCGAAATCGGGGGTAAAGTGGTTGGAAAGAACTGGTTTGGGGAAACCAGTTTTCTGGAGCATGTCGTCACCTTGCCCCTGAGAGGCGTAGCCATGGGACCAATCAAAGCATCTTGGTAACATCTTTATAATTGCAAGTAGACCTAGTTTGTAATTGTTACATGTATTTTTGTAGTGAATCTGTATATATGTGGTAGTCCAGAAGAACAGGGGTGCCAGTAGCGCTAATGGCTAGTCCACAGGAGCACTGCTCTTGGGGCTTAGCCATAGGAGCTATCGACCTTAGTCCATAGGAGCAGTCCTGATTTCTTTGCATTAACAGTACGTATTTATCAAAAATATTATTATTAGTGATTATATAATTAGTCAGTAGGTTAATATTGCATGAAAATACTTTGGACACAGTAAAAGTAATAAGTAACATCATTAAATTGACAAGTGAATCAGAGTAAAGAAGATTAATCGCAGTGAACATTAATACTTAGTGTTGCCTACATGACACTTGGTACTACAAGGTACTTTATTTATTCTGCATGCGCATATTCTATAGTTCCACAAATAGTATTACATTTACAAATAGATTGACCATTGTGGGAAGTGAAGGACCTTAATACACTTATGTATTTGATAGAAGTTAGCGGCCATTTAGTTGTGTCTGTTTCAGCTGACCAAGGTCCTACATTAGATTCGTTTACCCATGAGTCTATGATTCCTTTACCACATTGTAATTGAAATTGTAGTTGATCCATTTGTACTCACTGTCACTTTTAGACCTCAAGTCGATTAAGTCAATTTGCACTCTGTTCATAGGGCCGCTGACATAAATCGGGCACTCAGCTATAAGCTTAGGTATCGGACGTCGAGTATTGCAAGTACAACATATTTTAGAAACTTTGCACTGAGTACGAATGTGTTCCACGAAAATTAGTCGCAATGTACGTTAAAATACTTGTAAAGTACTTGCATGTGAGACTAGTTGTGGAACTAGAATATGCGCACGCAGAAAAAATAAAGTACTCTCGGGCTAAATACCTTTGGCAATCGATATGATTTTCGCGCAAATTTTGTATTTACTTTTCCGTGTAACTTACTATAGTTACTAAAAGCCGATTTATCCTGAATAAAGTACAATACTGAAAAGATACACCGCAAATTTTGGGGGAATGTGAAATCGATTGCCACACCTTTCTAGCCCGAGAGTACCTTGTAGTAGCAAGTGCCATGTAGGCAACACTAAGTATTAATGTTCACTGCGATTAATCTCCTTTACTCTGATTCACTTGTCAATTTAATGATGCTACTTATTACTTTTACTGTGTCCAAAGTATTTTCATGCAATATTAACCTACTGACTAATTATATAATCACTAATAATAATATTTTTCATAAATACGTACTGTTAATGCAAAGAAATCAGAACTGCTCCTATGGACTAAAGTCGATAGCTCCTATGGCTAAGCCCCAAGAGCAGTGCTCCTGTGGACTAGCCATTAGCGCTACTGGCAACCCTGTTCTCCTGGACTACCACATATACATGTGTGGCTGTAATTGAAATTAGAAAAACACTTGTGGACCAATTACTTTGTGTAAAGACATAGATATAGATGCTTTTGTAGTTGTGTTACTCAGCAGACAACAAAGTGCATGATTTACGTGTGGGTTGAAGTAAGATCGTAGCAAAAAATGGAGACAGTAGTTGGGAATATTTCTGTGTACATTGTATTATGTTTTTCACGGTTCTGTCGGCATGATACACATTGGATTCGTTTTGTTCGCAGGTTCGCACTTACAAACAAATGGACAATGATAACATAGCAGCGTAGTCTGCATCTTCAATCCAATTGCCACCCAGGGTTCCTCTCTTTGTTACAGCCTGTCGACTTGAGCCATATATCAATCCAAGCTTGCACAGCACAATGCAATTATTTATCAATGGTATGATGCCCCCAAAGAAGAAAAGTGCTTATAAACATCCTACCAAATCTCTCTGTGTGCTTAAATCAAACGGTTGCATTTAGAATCATTAGCGTTCTGAAATTATCAAAACTCAGTCGTAAATACCCACAGATGCTAACCCGAATTTCACCTTAATACTTTTCTAGCTCAGTAGATACAACTCGTTAATACTCTAACACAGTGTGCTAGGAGAGTATTGCAATATAATTCGGTTTTCACTTTGAATACAATAATTAGGTTTGTTTGTTCTGATTTCATTGATTATAGACTGTATAGACTGTCAAGGCTGTATATATCTATTTCCTGTATCTCCAATGGACAATAATGAGTTCTGATTTTCCATTATAGTATCCTCTCATTAGGTGGAAATAGGTTTTCAGAATGATCATGATATAATTCATATAGAAGTCAGGTGGGTTGAATCTTATTTCCCAGAGGAAAGAAAATTGGAGGAGTTAAAAGCTCCGAGTCATGATGTAATGCTGTTCATGTCGGCGCCTGTGGTTACTAATCTTTTAAAAGAAAAGAGCTGTCAAATTTTAATGCATTCAATGTGAACTCAACGAAAAGTTTCAATTTTTTATTTGTATTTTTCATGGAACTTGCAGACCAGACTTATCACATAATTCTACATAGCACCGCAGGCTGCCGACAATGATGAATGGCATTCCACAGGAAATTAAAAACGTAAATCTGTCCTATTAAGTGACTACAGCAATTATTGTGACAAAATAATTTCCATGATAAAATTTCTGAGGTCTTTGCGATTTGTACGTAGCACCCGACGCATTAGTGTTAGGTTAACGCGCGATTACTTGCGGAGCAGATTTTTTAAACATTGAATTTTGCAGTCATTATTGAATCCAACGATTCAAGTTCATGTACAAAATGCAGTTATATGCAATGTAATCTGTAGTTTTACTCATATTATTATTTAGGAAATACTGCGGCGCAGATTTTGGTATTGGCCAATAAAATGCATTTCAAATTCTCAAATACATAAATACAAGACAATGAATCTAATTTATTGTATGATAAAGATTTTAAAATGGGCTGTAAAATAATGTTGGTCATTGAATTGATTTATGCACTTTTGCGGGAATTCACAGCCTGGCTCTCCTAGCTCCATGGTATCGATTTCTGTATAATATTTTGTTGATTCAAAAATCGATAAATTGCATTGACGAAACAAATGTTGGACGAAAGAGTCGAGTTTCTCAGAGGAGATCTTAGACAGAAGAATTCTGACTTTTTAGTCAGACGTGCGTTATAAAAACATTTAGACTGACGCAAAGTGATCTAATTGATCATATTATACAAAAATATTGTTCTTCTACTGTAAAATAAATGTTCAACAGAATAATCTACCAAATACTATTATTAAAGTAAAAGTTTTCGAAAGTATTAAAAATGACGGAGAAGGAGACACCGGTGTTTATGAATGACGATGAGGAAGAGGAGGAGGAAGAGGAAGGAAATTTCAAACCCTTGGTTGAAGCTACCCCTGAAGTAATTCTAGAAACGGAATCAACTCAGTCGGTGAAAGATGAGAATAGAGAAGATGAGAATTTAGATGAACAACAAGGCTCAAGTGAGAATACTAGCAAATCGGAAAAACGTCGAAGCAAAGATGTTAAACAAAGTGACAGCATGGACATGATGGATCTATTAGGGGATTTCGCTGTCGAAGATGAAAAAGAAGCGGAGGCTGCAGAGAAGGAGAAATTGGTAATGCCATGGGACGAATGTGATGAGGATGACGAAGAATGTAAAGACGCTTTAGTATCAGCAGAACCTTTGGATGGAAAACAAGAATCCGAATCGGTTATGTCAGGCAGATCTTCCCTGAGTGTAGGATTTAAAGATTCTGGACCATCAGAGGATGACTCGGATTTGGAGTTCATGGTTGCACAAGCTAGCGCCCTTCTCATCAGTGACAAAGACGAAAGTAAATCAATTGAAGGAGAGACACCCACCACAGTTTGGAAAAAGGAAATCTCTGGAGAATCTAAAGCGTCGTCTAGATTAAGTGGAAGCAGACTTTCTGTTGATAAAAAGAAAAAGAAAAGAAGTGTAAGTAAAGATGAAGACTCATCGCAAGGATCATCTAAAAGCAAATCTAAAGAACCATCCGGAGGAGATACAGATATGACCGACGAAGTATAATTATCAAATATATTTAAAGATCAAATGTACATTTGTAAATAAATTTTAATTGCTAATAAATTATTTTTCAATCAGGAAGAAGAAATGGAGACAAATGCTATGTTTATAGTTGGGGACCATCTACATGTATCTGATAATGAATCTGATGTTTCTGTCACAGAAATCATCTGCCGTACATAAATACATAAATAAATTGATTAATTCCTGTGGATATTAGTTGAAAAATTTTATTGCTTACTTTTTCAGGTCTCCAAGATAAATCAAGACAGATAATGACTTTAAAAGAGCGATATCTAGGGCACAAAAAAGTCCCTGGTACAGCCAGTTTTAACTGTACTGAAAAAGTTGAAGGGAAGTCTCCTGACTGCATGCCACCTGGCCATTTCTTTGGAGACCGTATTGATACTTACAAATTATGGGGCATTCGGGAAAATACTGTTCTTAGCAGAGAAGAATTTATTGTGTTGATGAGAAGAATTGAAAGCCATCATAACAATGATTATGTTCGATTGATCTACGCATGGGACTACCAGAGCAAAGATTTCAATCCTTATACCTTCAAGTACTGCAAATTACAAACTAAAAATTTAATCCCATTTTGGTCTGTTAATTTCTAAAATTGAATATCTTTGATTTCAGAATCAAGAAGTTCAAAGATTTAGACCCAAGGAACTATTATACTGTGAGTAAATACGGCGTGCTGTATTTTTGTGACGGTCTGGCAGAGTTTTTCCCAGCGATACAATTTGAAACTCAAATGCACATGTTTGACAGAATCCGTCGGGTATGTGCCATATTTACCTAATAATATATTTATTATAGTAGAAAATATGATTCTATATTTCTTTATGAATTGTAGATAAAATTTTTCTACTTCTACCGCATTTGGAAAGCATTTTCCATGTGGCGAGTTTCTCTTCGCCATCGAAAAATCAGGCAGCAGAAATCAATGATGGTTCAAAGAACTTTTTTAACCAAACGACCTTTACGAATCTTACTTCAAGAATTGAACGCAATGTGCGAAAAGGTATGGAACGAAAACGTTTTCTGAACATTAATCATCATATCAAGTATTTATTGCAAAAGTTTATGAATATTTCGCTTCCAGATACAAGTCATGAGCTTCCTAAAATTGGATCCTGGTATAACGGATAGTCTTGCTAATTTCCACACAAAGCAAACTACTCGGATTGAATACATCAGAAAGGCTCTTAAAAAATTCACTTCAATGGTAATGGAGATGACTGGGGCGGCTTGCCGAGCTCATTTGATTGAAGAAGGGTTTTCCCCTGATGAATATCCTAAAGAAATGGAATTTTGTGTCAAGCAACTGGAAAGTAATTGAGAAATATTCAATTGATTCACGTGTACTGATTTTTGAAATAAAATTAATTCGATGATAATTTGTACAGCTCCATTGACAAACTTACTAAAGCCTCTCAATACATCTAACTACCCTGGCCAATGGTTAACCTATTCAGAACTCATGAGAAAACGAAAGATTTGTGCTAGACTTGCAGAGTAATGATTTGTAATTTTAATTTCAAAAGTTTTAAGTATACACTATTTATACTAATCAAAATATTATTCCTGTATCTAGTTTTATCAGATTAGTTGACTACTATGTACAAAGAACCATTTACCGTCTTATGAAAAATTCAATGGTGCAACTAATGTTTGAAATGGATTACAAAGCAAGCTTCTCTCCGAAAGAGTACAGTCACATTACTCCATTGCATCTTGACTTGTATTCAACTCTTAGGATGTCTTACGAAAAAGATGTAAGAAAAGCCACTAGTATATACTAATGTTTAAAAAATACTTTAAACTGAAAATATTTGACTATAATTTTTCTGTGGTGCAGTCGAGTTATCGCATACGTATTTCTGCGTCGGAAGAACCTCTATTCGATGTTGGATGTAGTTGGACTGACACTGAAATGATATGTTCTCCACCGGTGGAGGAGTATACTTTAGTAATGAATCACGTTTTTAAGGAATGGAAAAAAGTTGTGCTGGAGTATAAAAATATCATCGTTAATAAATCATATTCTCCGTACACCGAGTAAACACCTAAAATTACCGGAAGTATCTCAATTAAAATATGTATTAATGATATTAGGAAATTATAACTATTTTCTTATCATAGGCCTATATTAAATGGAGTCCTTGAACAAAGAATCTGTGGAAAGGGACCAGATATGAAGTTACTGTTCGAGAGTGATACGGAGTTAGATAGCATACTTGAAGTAATTCTGCTAATTCTTCAACATGGATTTCAAATCAGCAAACAATATTTTGTAATTTTTGAACATGTGCGAAAATTTTGCTTGAAGAATCAAAATTTGGATTTGGAAGAGTTTTCGAAAGATCGAAGTAATGATTCCCCTTTATTTTATGTTTTCACTGCTTTAAAATGGTCTCTAATGTCGTATTGCTTTTTAAGGTGTGGAAAAATTCCATCGACTTCTGAAGAAATACCAAAGGCAACAACAACTAGTTAGAAGTTTGGATAACTCTAAAAGTATGGGAGTATTACGCGTTAACAATGCCATTTTAACTGAAAATGCTGAGAAAACTATTAACAGATGTCTAACAGTCCTTCACGAAGTTATTATTAAGTAAGTACTAAATACTCTTATGTGAAAATATTGTATGTTTATTTGTAATGTGAAATACTAAACACGATTCTAGAACTGGTGGCCGCTCCGTGAATAAACTCAATAAAAGAATTGTGCTTGCCACGAAAAAGCTGGAAAAGTTCCCAAAGACAGCAGATCAATATGTGGATTACCTTTTGTATTTAGATGAATTAGGAGTCAAGGTATATTGCATTGTACTATAACCAGCAGTACGTTTTAACTGCTTAGTATTGCAACTAAATAAATTGACTTCTATTTTAAAGATGGAAACGATTGAAAGTGACATGGATGTATGCGCTGAAATTTTCGACCTGATGGATTTATTCCACATCACCCCAGATGAGGATAGTCCGCATTATTCCAGCTTACAGCCATATGTCGTAACCTTGAGAGGTTTAATGAATAAACAAACGTTGAATCGTAATACTCTGGTCAAAGAACTGGTAGAAAAACTTAAAGGAGCGAATCATGTCATCTTCAGGGATTATGATATCATTCAGAAAGCCGTACAGGTAGATAGTTTTCCCTAACCATTTGGCAATGCGCCATTATAATTCAATACAGAGTTCATCAAAATGAATTCGTAAATTTTCTGAATATTTTAGGATGAAGCAGTGCTCAGCCCATTATCAATGCCTAAGAAAATGGCGAGACTTTTCAATGAATACAAGAACAGACTAATGAGCCATCAAGAACGGGCAGCAAAATTCAATAAATATCAAAAACAACTTAAGGTTAAGGCTCGTTAAATCGATTTATATCTCTATTGCTTTCAAAACGAGAACTAAAAGTACATTTTCTTACAGTTGGAAGTCACAGATTACGAAGTTCTGGATCCGCTCTTAAATGCCGTTAAATTGAGGCATCAACTGTGGAAGGATATTTGTAGCTGGAGGGACGATCGGAATACATGGGGAACTGCTGTGTTCGCGGAACTTGACCATGAAGAAATAACTAGACAAGTCAATGAGTATGTGAAAAGTATCCAACAACTTGAGAAGGGTCTTCCTAAAAACAAAGTGGTGCCAATATTGAAACGAAAAGTTGATGATTTGCGAGCACAGGTATATAATTTATTCCTTCTGCAATTTTTATGTAATAAACTGGTATGAATTTTTTTAAATCGATCATTCATATTTTATGTAGCTTCCGTTGATTGCCAATCTCCATAATCCGAATCTGAAGCGTCGTCACTGGGAAGTGCTAGAGAGAGCTATGAATCAATCTCTCACTGATGAAAACGTTACTTTTGATGGATTGGTTGAAAATGGAGTAAGTCTGTACACGGACTTAATTCAAGAAATGTCTGCACAAGCGTCTGCGGAATCCAGTTTAGAGTCTCTTCTGCAGAAAGTGGAAGATGCTTGGAAAGAAGTTGTTTTTGTTGTTCTTCCTCACAAGGACCAGAAAGATGTCTTCATTTTGGGAGGAACCGACGATATTCAAACGCTTCTTGATGACAGTAATGTAAATATGGCCACAATTTCCAGTTCAAGGCATGTTGGTCCTATAAAGCACAAGGTGGACGAATGGTGTCGTCTTTTGGATCTGTTTGGGAAATCCTTGGTAAGGATTTTTATCCGGGATTTTCCTTGTCATTAGACTACAATTACCTTTAATAGCACTACTAAGGTTCTCTGACTAATTGAATAATGTAGGAAGAATGGTTAAATTGCCAACGCAATTGGATTTATCTGGAATCCATCTTCTGCGCACCAGATATCCAAAGACAGTTGCCAAATGAAGCGAAAATGTTTGCTCAAGTAGATAAGTCCTGGCGAGAAATTATGTCCCGAACCAATAAGGTAAGCAAAATAGTAAATCAAAGGAGTGAATATAACTTTTGCCAGATTTATAGTTTTCACTTGTTTTAGATGCCCGCTGCTTTAAGAGCTGGAACGCAGTCTGGTCTTCTGGAGTCGTTACAAACAGATAACGAAATGCTCGATCAAATTATGAAATGCTTAGATGATTACTTAGAAAGCAAAAGAGTCATTTTCCCACGATTTTATTTCTTATCTAATGAAGAGTTATTGGAAATTTTGGCTCAGGTTTGTATTTCTGAATGAATTCTTTCCTTGAAAAAAAATTGAAATCTTTTGTGATCCTAAAACACAAAAATTTAATTGTGGTCGTCTTATTTTGCTTAGACAAGAAATCCCCAAGCGGTTCAACCCCATCTTCGAAAATGTTTCGATGCCATTCAGAAGCTGGAATTTGGAGGCTCCGGTGTTACACTTGATGTGATATCCATGTACTCACCTGAAGACGAAAGGGTATATCATATCATGTTATTTTGGATAATAAAGAGGGAATAATACTTGGCCTAATTTTTTATTTTTATTTCTATTATTTTAGGTACAACTGACAAAGGTAACTTAACTATTGCCCATTCTTAGAGTGAAATAGTTTTTGAAGTTAAATTAATTGCGACCATTTTGACAAATTATATTTTGATGCAAAGGGTCTAAAAGCCAGAGGAAATGTTGAAAATTGGCTGGGCAAAGTTGAAGAAGCAATGTTCATCTCTCTGAAAAAGACAATGCGCCAGTGCTTGGAAGATTACCATATGGAAGAACGAGAAACCTGGCTTCAGAAATTTGCATCTCAAGTATATTTTATTTAAATTTAAAATTGTATGCACAGAAAACGGAGTAACTTTAAAGGAATTTGTAAATTTTTAATACCAACGCAGTGTGTTCTGACGATCTCTCAACTTATGTGGGCACAATCTGTTCATCAAATTCTGGATGGTAAAGGAAGTCGTCTTAATGGGATGAAAGCTTTTGAAAGTACTAACTTTGAGGTATCAGATGAAGATGAATAGTTTTAGATTTTTAAAAAGAAACACATTGAAGGTAAACACAAGAAATTTTATGCTGTGGATAATTTTTCAGAATCTGAATAAATTAGCTGCAATGGTTCGTGGAGTACTTCCTCCATTAGTGCGTGCAGTTCTCTGTGCACTTATTACGATTGATGTACATGCTCGGGATATTATAACTACATTAGTTCAGAAGAAAGTTGAACGAGGGTACAAAATCTTAATTTTTTTCTTGTCTTTTGGAAGAACTTCAACTTATCTTTTTATACATTGTTAACTAGGTCAAACTTCGAATGGCTCAAGCAATTAAGATATTATTGGGATCCAGATAAAGAAGTGGTTGTTGCAAAAATGGCAAATGCTCAATACTTTTACGGTTACGAATATCTTGGTGCATCCCCTCGTCTGGTTAGCGACTCTAGCCTCTAATCCTTATTCCTCTGTAGTTACAATCGTGATAAAATATCTGAAATTATTTGACGGAAAATGAAATTGTACTTCCGTAGGTTATCACTCCATTGACAGACAGATGTTATTTGTGTCTTATGGGAGCTCTACAATTAGATTTAGGTTTGATTGAATTCTAGTGAAAATATGTATTCTTTTTACATGCAAAATATTTTTATCCACTAATGAATGTCTTTTTGTATACATTAAACCATTCTTTTCGTGTGGTAATTATTTGTATACTTTTTATTCACAGGAGGAGCTCCCGCAGGTCTGCATTTTATCTTTTCATCCTTATAATTGCTTATTTAGCAAATTAGTTTGATTTTTATCATTATTTTAGGTCCTGCTGGAACGGGGAAGACGGAAACAACAAAAGATCTCGCCAAATCTCTTGCCTTTATGTGTGTTGTATTCAATTGCAGGTTCGTTAAAAAAGTATCTAATAGGTACTTGAAATTGGTACTGCATAATTCATCATTACTATTGTTGATATGTTCTTATACAGTGAAGGGTTGGATTACAAGATGATGGGTCGTTTCTTTTCTGGTCTGGCACAGTCCGGAGGTTGGTGTTGCTTTGACGAGTTTAACCGAATCGATATAGAAGTGTTATCTGTCATAGCCCAACAATTAATCACAATTAGATTGGCTAAAGTAGCCAGGCTTCAACGATTTGTTTTCGAAGGAAGAGAAATAAAACTTGTAAGGACCTGTGCCGCTTTCATCACCATGAATCCAGGATATGCTGGAAGGTATTTTGAATCCGATTGCAATAATCTGCAAGATATACTTATCGCTTAGACTCAATTTTTATTTCTTTTTGTTGCATAACAGAACTGAACTTCCAGATAACCTCAAGGTACAGTATAATGCAAAACGTCAAAGTAATTGCTCCCTAATACAATGTACCTACATTTTTTAAATCTAATGTTATAATATGTACATGTAGGCTCTCTTCAGACCGATTTCCATGATGGTAAACATTTTATCCTCACTCACGATCACGCATTTAATTCCTACAATGAATATTTTTCATGCTTGCTAAATTTTCTTTATTTCTATCTATAGGTTCCTGATTACAGTAATCAAAGATACTCTTAATGATGGTTTTCGTTTGTTTATTCCATTATTAGAATTAAATCTCTGAGTTATGTTATATGTAACAGTGTCATTTGCATTGTTTATGATTTTAGCTCTGATTGCCGAAGTGATTCTCTACTCAGAGGGATTTGAGTCGTCCAAGTCTTTAGCAAACAAAATGACGCAGATGTACAAATTATGTAGTGAACAGTTGTCTCAACAAGACCATTATGATTTTGGGATGCGAGCTGTAAAATCCGTGTTAGTAATGGCTGGAAGTCTTAAGAGATCTAATCCAGATATTAATGAAAATATTGTGCTGATTCGTGCATTAAGAGACTCAAATCTTCCCAAGTTTCTGGCGAATGACGCAATTCTTTTACAAGTACTGATTTCACAATCTTAATAGTAAAAATGTAAAATCACCTGTTTTATTTCATGTTACCATATTTGTCGTAGGGTATTATTCAAGATCTGTTTCCCGGTGTAGTGATTCCTGAACAGGATTATGGAAGGCTTCAGAAAGAGGCTGAAAAATTCGCTCAAGATCGAGGCCTTCAGTGCCCTGAGTGCTTTATCCGAAAAGTTATTCAGTTTTATGAGACCCTTGTCGTACGTCACGGGGTCATGCTTGTCGGTGGGTTCAATTAAAAATAGTACACATAATCCAAATGATTTAATTAACTAAATTGTATTTCAATATAATTGATAGTTTAATAGTTATTGATAAAAGATTTACATGTTTACAGGTCCTACTGGTGGAGGAAAGACTTCAGTCTATGAGGTAGGAATATTAGTTGACGCAATTTGAACAAATAAATTTCGTTTCAGTGATTATTTATCATCTGAGTCCTTTGCCACATTAGGTTCTGAAAGGGGCCCTTACAGCAATGTTTCAAGCTAGAGTTGAGGGGTACTACTATAGACCTGTTGATACATACATTCTCAACCCTAAGGCTGTGTCTCTTGGAGAACTTTACGGAGAAGTTAATCCTTTGACTCTTGAATGGAAAGATGGTTTGTTGGGTATCATGGTTCGCAATACGGTTAAGGTAATTGTTTTTTGAATTACTATCTTTGAATTACTATTATTGCTGTCTATCTCCTTTACATCTTCTGTTTTGTGTCATGACTCTTGTGATGCACATTGCCTACTTCGTTCTTTTGTATAGCCTAAAAACACGTATCATCAATGGATTATTTGTGACGGACCGGTTGATGCCATTTGGATTGAAAACATGAACACAGTTCTCGATGATAATAAAATGTTGTGTCTAGCTAACTCTGAAAGGTTATTTGACAGTATTACCGATGCAAAAATTATGTAGATTTCTAAAAGTGTGAATGCCAAATCGTTAGAAAAGCTATTCACAATTACATTATGAAATATTTACAGAATTAAACTGACCAACTGGGTTAGAATGATGTTTGAGGTTCAAGATTTGTCACAAGCGTCCCCTGCAACCGTTTCTAGGTCAGTTATAGTCCTTCCTGTATGTTTTGCCAGTTATTCTAGGATTTACTTTCTTTCTAAACAGTACGATTTCTTTTAGATGTGGAATGGTTTATGTCGACCCCAAAGAAATGACTTGGAGGCCATACGTAAAGAGTTGGGTTCAAAAGAATCTTGTAAATCCAGATGTAAAGCAATATGTTTGGAACCTTTTCGATAAATACATTGAAGATGGGTTTCAGTTTGTGAGAAGAGCTTGCCAAGAAATTATGCCACAGGTTCAAAAAGATTTTAATTGATAAATGGTTATTCTTTGATATATATATGTACCTAAAATAATATTTTGTTTCCTGTAGTCTGATATGGGAAAGATCAGTATGCTTTGTAGTATTCTACAAGCGTTGATTGTCAAAAAAGGCTTAGATTATGATATGGATAAGTCAAAACTTCTTCAATTTGTTTGCCAAATATTTGTTTTCGCATATTTGTGGTCAATCGGTGGAAATATTCATGAGAGGAATTACGATATAATGGATCAGTTTATAAGAACTCAGTTTTCATCTGAGGAAAACTGCAAGTAAGATAATAATCTATTCGCTAATTTACAAATATCGACATTCAGCTAAATTATTACACTAAATAAATTAAACAAAAAATACATTATTTTAATGCGAATTACTACGGAGTTGGCAGAAGTGCATTTTATGTTGGTTTAACTAAAAGTGAAAACTATTTTTACATTTGCTATAGACTGCCAAGCGCTGCCACCCTTTGGTCCTACTACAATAATTTCGAGTTGAGAAAGATGGAAGTTTGGGAAGCAATAATGCCCCCATTCATATATAACCCAAGCCTTTCTTTCGTGGATATGCTAGTGCCTACTGTTGACACTGTGCGATTTGGATTTCTCTTGGAGCTGCTATTATCTGTCGATCGTGCTGTCTTATACACTGGACCGACAGGTATTTTATTAAAAGATGCATGCAGCACTGTACAGTAATTTCAGATAAGCTTTTCTGTTTTTAAGGAACTGGAAAATCTGCCATAGCCAAATATGTTCTTGGCTCAATAGCACCAAAATATAGTTACATCCCAGTATTCATTAACTTCTCTGCGCAAACTACAAGCAAAAGAACTCAGGAAATGATCGAAGGGAAAATGGAGAAACGGAAGAAAACACTCCTTAGTGCTCCAATGGGTCGAAAGATTATTGTCATGATTGACGACCTCAACATGCCAAAATTAGGTTAACACTTTACCATGAATGTTAACATAACTATCATAATTTTGGTACTGCAAGTTGTAAGTTTTATGAATGTTTTTTGGGGTTAGATCGATACGGAGCACAACCATCCTTAGAGCTTCTGAGACAACTACTTAATTTCAACGGGCTGTATGACAGACACAAAATGTTTTGGAAAGAAATGACCAATATAATTTTGTGTTCTGCTTGTGCTCCGCCGGGAGGTGGTCGAAATGCTGTGACGCCGCGGCTTCTAAGACACTTTTGCATGTTGGCCATTCCGACTCCTAATCAGAACGTTTTAACACAGATATACAAAGCGATCATGAAGGGATTTTTGGAAGAATTCCAAGCGGAAGTTAAGGAAATGTCAGATAAAATTGTTGCTGCTTCTATTGCAACGTATCAATTTATGATGACTACGTTTTTGCCTACCCCTTCCAAATCTCATTATGTTTTCAATATGCGAGACTTGTCTAAATGCATTCAAGGAGTGTTACAAGCTAATAAGTTTGTACAAATGACGAAAACAAGCATGATCAGGTAGATAAAGTATATTCAAAGTATGTTCTACACGAAGAGTATTGCTAATGATGCAATAAAAAATTTTACAGGCTGTATTACCACGAATGCCAGCGAGTTTTCCATGATCGACTTACGGATGATGCTGATAGAAAAATTTTCAACAACAGCCTTTCCGAATTGTGTACTCAATCTTTTAAAGATCCGATCAATGCAGAAGAAATGAGTGATTTGATATTTGGTGATTTTATGAAAATAAATGTGGAAAGGGAAAATAGACAATATGAAGAAATAATTAACAAGGAAAAATTAAGACAAGTCCTTCAGGTAATTATACAGAAACAATTGGGATAGCTTCACAGACTACATCTGTTTAAATTGTATACAATTACTTTAGGATTATTTGGACGAATATAATGTTTCGACTTCGAAAGAGCTCAATTTGGTTTTCTTCTGGGACGCAGCGGTTCATGTCACACGCGTAACAAGAATTTTGAGAACTGACCGTGGAAATGCACTTTTAGTAGGAGTGGGAGGAACTGGGAAACAAAGCTTAACAAAACTTTCGTCCTATATTCAAGGCTATGAGTATGTGTGCAAACCATAATGAACTATTTAAAATACAGCTAATGTTAATAAAGCTAATTTATAATCTGCAGTTGTTTCCAAATCGAATTGATGAGAGGATACGACTACACTTCATTCCATGATGATTTGAAGAAGCTCTATGAAACGGCTGGTATGAATAACCAGCCAATGGTCTTCCTATTTACAGATACCCAAATAGCTTACGAGGAATTCTTGGAGGATATCAATAATATTCTCAATTCAGGTCTTATTTCATTGTTAACGAGCGCAGTGACTAAGTGAAAATATGTATTTTTAAAAACGTTTTGACATCCCTGTAGGTGAGGTTCCTAATTTATTGGAGCCTGAAGATCAAGAAAGAATGATTGCAGGAATTCGAGCGGATGCCAAAAACTTAGGGCTTCCTGATACTAAAAAAGATACTCTGTACGATTATTTAATCCGCCGTATTCGTTCCAATCTTCATATTGTACTTTGCATGAGTCCTGTTGGAGATAGTTTCAGGTAAAAAATAATTTCTTTTACCCATTGCCAAGTCCAAGTTTGAAATTGCAGTAAATGAAGACTTTGAAAATGTATTACAGAGTAAGGTGCAGGATGTTTCCTTCGCTAGTAAATTGTTGCACAATTAACTGGTTTTCAGAATGGCCCACAGAAGCTTTACTTTCTGTTGCCAATACATTTATGTCGAAAATTGAATTGGGAAATAATGTTTCCCCTGAGGCTATGGCAGACATTTGTGTGTTGGTCCATGAAGTAAGTCAATCCAAACATTCATCCTCACTATTTTATATTGATTTTAAAAATATACTAATATTCTTATTTTCTCTTTAGAGTGTGACGAAAATGTCTGAAAGATTTTATCAAGAATTACGAAGGAGATACTACACAACTCCTAGCTCATACCTCGAACTCATAAATCTGTACACAAGTATGCTGAATGAACGAAGAGAGAAAATATTCCAGGGAAAAGCTCGAATTCAAAATGGCCTGACGGTATCCTTTATGTTCAATTTATCCTAATATAAATATCTAAATGGCCTATTGATTTTTTTAAAGCACTATAATCTCTGCTGCTTGCTGAAATAATTATGTTTCTGTACTTTAAGAAAATTTTGGAGACGAATGTTCTTGTTAAAGATATGCGAATTCAGTTAAGAGATCTTGAACCTAAACTTGTGGAAAAATCTAAAGCTGTGGAAGAACTTATGCTGGTTCTTGCAGAAGATCAAGCCGCAGCGGATATCGTTAGAAGAAACGTACAAGTCGAAGAAAGTACTGCAAAGGTTTGTTAATTATTCCAGAAAGAATTCAATATATATTTGTAAGTAAAGTATATTCTCGATAGGTTTTTCTTTCATGACTTGTTATTGTCTTCAGGAAAAAGCTGTAGAAACTCAAGCAATTGCAGAAGATGCACAAAGAGATTTAGCAGAAGCGCTTCCAGCGTTAGAAGCTGCCGTCAAGTCTCTAGACATGTTAGATAAGAACGATATAGTTGAAATTCGTCAGTTCCAAAAACCCCCGGAACTCGTTCGAACGGTATTACTTGTTTTCAATATAATAACTAATAACTAATAAAATAATTTGTGTATGATTTTCAAACAATATTTTTCACTAGGTCATGGAGGCAGTGTGCATCTTGATGGGCTCAAAGTATTTTTAATTGCAGATAATTAAATAACGTAATCCTTCTGAAATAGCTTGGTTATCTAATGGTTATCTGCATCTTGTAGGCCTGATTGGAATTCATCGAGACTTCTTCTAAGCGATTCTGGATTTTTGAAGAAACTTTATGATTTCGATAAAAATAATGTTTCGGAAGCAACTCTGAAGAAACTAAAAGCGTACATTGACAATCCTTCGTTTACACCTGAGAAAGTGGCGAAAGTTTCTAAGGCCTGCAAATCCATTTGTTTGTGGGTGAGAGCTATTGATTTGTATGCGAAAGTATTCAAAACTGTGGAGCCCAAACGGAACAGGTAACTAGTTTATTAACAGTAACTTTTTATAAATTAAGTGCATTTTACGAAAATATGTTCTTTTCCTATGCAGATATCTTGGCGCTCAGGCTGAATTAGATCAGGTTATGGAAACATTAAAACAAAAGCAATCCCAACTTAACGATGTAGAGAAAAAGATAGCTGCCCTGCAAGAACGCTACGAAAACAGTATGAACGAAAAGACTCTTTTAGAAGATGGAATGACTTTGACTAGGGAAAGATTAGTTCGTGCAGGAAGACTGACAAATGCTTTAGCGTCTGAACAAACACGGTGGGCTGAAACTGTCCAGGTAAATTTACATTCGTTGATTTTTGGACGATGATTGTGTTATGACAAATAAATATTTTATATTTCGGTGAATTTTCTTCCGTAGAACTTTGACACAGAGATGAAAAATCTCATTGGAGATGTATTTGTCGGCGCAGCATGTGTGGCTTATTTTGGAGCTTTCACTAGTCATTACAGAAATATTTTAGTAACCGAATGGGTTCAACGTTGTGTAGAGTTGAAACTTCCCGTTTCACCGAAGTTTTCGTAAGGAAAATGTTTTAAATAATTTTGTTTCGCACGAGTAAAAGTTCCTTTGTTTTTTTTTTCATCTTGGATTTCTGTTACAGACTTTCTTCTTTTGCTGATCCATTTGAAATAAGAGTTTGGAACGCTAATGGCTTACCCAGAGATTCCACATCCACAGAAAATGCTATTTTAGCAACTAGAGGACGAAGATGGCCGCTAATGATAGATCCACAAGATCAGGCAAATAGGTGGATAAAGCAAATGGAAGGCAATAAAGGACTAAAGGTGAATACACGGATTTTAATTTTTGGAGATGGTATTACCATTAAATAAAATATTTATCATTGAAAATCTTAGGTATTAAAACTAAGTGACGGGAATTTCATGAGGACCATGGAGAATTGCATTCGCTTGGGCAATCCCTGTCTACTTGAAGAAATCCGAGAAAGTTTAGATCCGTCATTAGAACCCATTTTGTTACGTCAGATATTTGTGCAAAGTGGGCGGACGATGATACGTTTAGGAGATTCTAACGTAGATTATGACAAGAACTTCCGTTTGTACATGACTACGAAAATGGCCAACCCTCACTATCTCCCGGAGATTTGTATCAAAGTTACTATCATCAATTTTACAGTTACCATTTCCGGTTTGGAAGATCAGCTGTTAAGTGATGTTGTAAGCCTGGAAAGACCGGATTTAGAGACTCAGAGAGCAGCTTTGATATCACAAATCAATGCAGATAAAAATCAGTTAGTTTTGCTGGAGACCAAAGTATTAAAACTTCTCTTTGCATCAGAAGGGAACATTTTAGATGATGAAGAACTGATTGATGCACTTAACGAGAGTAAAGACACATCCAGAGTTATCATAAAACGAGTTGCGGAATCTGAAGAGACAGAGAAGAGTATTAGCATTGCTCGCGAAAGATATCGGCCGGTCGCTGCTAGAGGATCCATTCTCTACTTTGTTGTTGCCCAGCTTGCTGAGCTGGATCCTATGTATCAGTATTCACTCAAGTATTTCACTCAGGTAATTTTGTCTATCATCACTTAAATTCTATATCATAGCATTTTGGTAATGAAAAATTCTATTTTGCACTCCTTGTTTATTAAGGTCTTCAACCAATGCATTGCCGGTACCGAAAAAACGGAAGAATTGGAAGAACGATTGAGAATTTTGAAAAAGGAAACAACACTAGCTACTTACACTAATATTAGCAGAGGATTATTTGAAAAGGATAAATTAGTCTTCAGTTTCATGCTCTGTATTGACGTTTTGAGGAGTCGTGGAGTCTTAACCGATGATGATTGGAATTTTTTCTTGCGTGGTGGGACGAATGTTGAAAAAGGACGGACTAAGAAACCAGCTCAGGCAACTTGGATCAATCTTCAGCAATGGAATAACGCTTGCGATCTTGAAAGCACATTTGACATTTTCGATGAAATTACATTTTCTTGCTTAAAAGAACCAATCCGATTGAAAATTGGAAGTTTCAAAACTGTAAGAGATTTTCCTTTTTAGAGAAGTTTGAAAATGTCCATACAAGTTCATAATATCGTCATATTTTAGGTGATTTTTAAACGAGGAAAAGAGAAAACTACGGATAAGTGGGATAAAAAACTAAGCAGATTCCAAAAACTAATTGTGATCAAAGCTATCGCTGAAGAAAAGGTACATTTCAGATCTAATGCTATCCATGGAATTTTAGTCTACTATTGCCAATTCCAAACTTTTTTCTGATTTAAAGCTTGTGGCAGCGATCACAGAATTCGTGAGACAGGAATTGGGCCAAAAATTCATTGAAAGTCCGGTTATTGATCTGGCGGAAGTATACAAAGATTTGACTAAAATCACACCATTGATTTTCGTTTTGAGTCAAGGGTCGGATCCCATGGCAGGTTTCTATAGATTTGCTAGTGAATTCGGATATGGAGACAAAGTGGCAGCAATTTCTTTAGGACAGGGACAAGGACCTGTAGCGACTGTAATGATAAGACAAGCATGTATGGCTGGTGATTGGATATTTCTCCAGGTTTGTATCCAGCAGAAGTGTCATTTACCATCCAAATAAGTATTCATGTTGTGCATAAGAGATGTTTTATTCCCAGAATTGTCATCTTGCCTCAAGTTGGTTACCGAGTCTGGAGAAAATAGTCAAGAATATGACCGAAGCTCCAACACACGTTCATGATTCATTTAGACTATTCCTGAGTTCAATGCCAACATCAACATTTCCCGTGTCTATTTTGCAAGAAAGTGTGAAAGTAACCAATGAGCCTCCTCGAGGACTAAGAGCTAACGTGAGAAGAGCTTTAATTGAAATGGAGAAAGATTTCTTTGAAGATAACGGTACTCGAGAATATCATTTTACATCCTACATGTACAAGTAGAACAGTATAATATTCTATTGCTATCTTTTCAGTACTTGGTGTAAGCTGGAGGAGAATCGTTTTCGGAATCTGCGTTTTCCATGCAGTGATTCAAGAGCGAAAGAAATTCGGGCCTCTAGGTTGGAATATTAAGTACGAATTTAATGACAGTGATAGACAATGCTGCTTGCTCAATTTAGAAATATTTTGCAAGGACGGGATTATTCCTTGGGATGCTTTAGAGTACATAACCGGTAAGGCGAATTTGAGCACAAAAGTATAAATGTGATTTTCGTATTATCGTTTCTGTAATTTTTTGTATTTTCAGGACAAATTACGTATGGAGGAAGAATTACAGACAATTGGGATCAGCGTTGCTTGACCACCATACTCAAAGGGTTCTTTTCGAAGCCTACTCTACAAAAGGATTATAGATATTCCCCTTCAGGAATTTACTATGCACCCATGTCTGCAACAATCAACGACTTCATTACCTATACGGACAAGTTACCGATTATTGAAGAACCGGAGATATTTGGAATGCATGAAAATGCTAACATCACCTATCAGGTAATTAATTAACGCTAGCGAGTTGCTAAATCCTTTTTTATTTCTTGCCTTAATGACGGAATTTTCTTAATTTTACCAGCAACAAGAAAGCGCATCGTTCCTGATGAGCATACTAACAGTTCAACCAAAAGTATCAGGAGGAAGTGCTTCATCAGCTAGTGACGATATTGCTTACGACCTGGCTCAGAGTATCGAAGCGAAATTGCCTGGAGTATTAGATATTGACAAAGCAAACGAGGAGCTATTTGCACTGGATGCGAGGGAGAGAACACCTTCGTTGACAATTTTCTTACAGCAAGAAGTAGACAGATTCAACAAATTGTTAGGTGTCTTAAAAAATACATTAGGACAACTGAAAAAGGGAATTCGTGGATTGGTAGTGATGTCAGAAGACTTGGAGAAAATGTATCAATCATTTTTAAATAATCAAGTACCGGACTTATGGAAGAAACTCTCTTACGGATCGTTAAAATCTCTAAGCAGTTGGTTTAAGGATTACTTGCTTCGCATTAAATTCATGGAGGTAAATCCTTGTAAAATTATTATCGTTTGTCTCTACTACTATATGACTGAAATATACTGTTTACAGAGCTGGCTGTTTGGAAAAATTCCCCCATCTTCCTTCTGGATTTCAGGATTCTTTTTTCAACAAGGATTTTTAACTGCTGTTCTGCAGACGTATGCCAGAAGATTCGACTTACCTATCGATCAACTGAAATTCAATTTCTCGGTTACACCTGTGGTGAAAGAACAGCTTCCCGAACTGGACCATGTAATTAGATCGTTAGCAAATTGTTATATCCTAAAAAACATTTTAATTCACCCCACTAACAACGAGGTTGTACTTTATAGATTACAGAAAAAACAATAGTGAGACCAAAGGATGGAGTGTTGATTCACGGCCTGTTTCTGGAAGCAGCTCGCTGGGATATGCAAGAAATGGCTTTGGGCGATTCCCTTCCTGGAGAAATGACTCCTCTTCTCCCAGTCATTCATTTTCTACCATCCATGGAATTGGCTGAAACTACTGGAACGTACACATCCCCGTTGTACAAAACGTCGATTCGAGCAGGAATTCTGTCGACTACTGGACATTCTACGAATTTCATTGTTAGCATCCGTCTCCCTTCTCGTCAGTCAGAAGATTATTGGATTCTTAAAGGCACCGCTCTCCTTAGTCAGCTAACTGACTGATCAGTATTTATTTATTTATGATTCAAACGACTATGTGTAATATTGGTGCTTTATTTTGTCATTAAATGTTCTAGCAAAACTACTTGAAAACATTGCAGTAATAAGTTTCATTATTTTTCATTACTATTAACAGCACTGGTGTTCCATGTATTCCTTTAAAATATCAAAAAAATTGGCAGGCACAATATTCAAAAATTTTTACGAAAGGGTTTTGGGAAAACAATTGGAAATGAAAGAAAGTTGCAAGCACATAATTATTATGCCCAGGTATTGGGTAAATGAAAATTTTACTGAATGAACTCAATATAATAAGACTTCCGGGTACATCTTTCAATACCATCTAATATTATTATGAGAACACCTTGTTAACTCCGTTTACAATAAATGGAACTTTCACTGGAATTTCCCCTTGATGAAAGCTGAGCGAGAGCAAGGAGCTTTAACTGGTGTAGTATCACTTGTGGTACCAAGGGACACTTGACACTACACCAATTCCTAGGCTAGCACCAGCTCCTAGGCTAGAGGAATGTCGTGTCGTGTATGGATGGTGTCAAGTTAAATGATGGCTGTTAAATTACACTGATAGTTTAAATATTTAAAATACCTCTTCTAAAAATTAAGGCTACAGCAACATATGAGATATGATTATGATCATGCCATGATGCGATTTCTGAAATATGACGTGTGGAACACGACCCACCGACACTCACTGTGCGTGCACCGTCATGATAATGTAGACAATAATAAAACGATAATGTAGACAAATAAGACAATGTGCCATGAATTAAATACAAACACGTGCGAACCATGAAGAGAAAAGAGAACAAATGAAAATCGGGTTAGTATTTTATGCATGTGACATACCTTAGTTATCAAAAGTGTTTTCTTATTGGCGAAAAGGGGGAAGGAGTGTAAAAACTCTCTTAAATAGTTCTGATGTAATTAATGTTTTCAATAATGTACCCCAAATCCTATCTTCATGTACTAAGCACATGAAGGTATGCGTTGGGGTACATTATCGAAAACATTAATGGATTGTGATTGCAATCCATTTTTAATGCATAAAGTATGAATTGAACATTCAAAATAATTTTATCTACAAGCATTTATCAATAATGGGAAGATGAAACCAAAATTCTATACTACTGCAAAAAGCAATTTTTTAATTGAAACTCTATGTAGTTGCTGAGAATATTATGCAGTAAAAAGTTAGAAAACTTACAGTGTGAACACAAGAATAGTATGTCACTATCATAACAATCGCTAAATAGTCACTATCAACTCAACTACATATTTGCATATTACAGATATATTTTACTAAATGTTTTCGATAATGTACCCCAACGAATACCTCTATGTACTAAATTTAGCACATGAAGGTATACGTTGGGGTACATTATTGAAAACGTTAATTGTACACGTGTTGAATAGGTTTTTATCAAGTCTCTGTGCTCTGTACCTATTTTAATGCATACATGTTTGCGTATAATATTCTATACATTTGCATATTTCGAAATTTTTTCAAGCTCACTACAGCGCCATTCCAATGCAGACGGCCGATAAAAACAGTCAACAGTGAAGTGAACAATTCATAAGTAGTATGAGGAGTCTGGGTCACCAGATAGCTGATTAGACTGAATTGTAGGACAAACACCCCTTTCTCTACCCATGATTCGTACTCAGTTCACCTTTAATGCCAGGATTTATGATCGGAATGTGAGGAAATGACTGCACGAGAGAACAATAGGATTTGGACACAGGCAAATGTATAAGTTTATTGTAACTGAAATATGACTCGATCCGATTTACTCTAAGTTCCCAGACACAGAATATTCCCGACCAGGACTAACTCAAGTCGCACCGTGATCCACACAGCAACACGACCAAGACCTTCCAACAGCTCGACAAAGACTGGTGAACACCCAGACTGAGACTGGCTGTAGTATGACAGATTCCTAGTGTAACGCTCTGTGGGAGTTGGGAGGTGAATTAGAATATTAGTGATAGGATGATGACGTGGGTGGTGAAGGGCCGATGAGGATGGCACTCCTCATATACTCCCCCCGACAAAGTCCCCCCTAACGACTGTGGTGGACGTAGGAAAACAATGATAGGTTTAAATTAGATCACAATAATTTTCCCAATCCCATAACTTAATACATAAATCAAAATCTATCAATTTTCGTTATATATAACATATTTCTCAATAGTTCACGAATATTCATGTGATACATAATTGTGTAATACGTGCATGTTGTGTAATTGTTCAATAATGGTATTCATACATTACATAATATATAAATTATAATCAATATTGCCTTTGGCAATGAAATGTGTCCTTATATCATGCTATACAAATGTTCTTAATTATTTTAACAAATAGTCTTAATTAGTTTTAGTGTGTTAGTGTTGATGTAAACTGAAATATCCTAATTGAAAATGAAATTATATATATATATACATATAGTCAAAATTTTTGGGTAAGCTGAGCAATTTGCCCAAGTTATAGAGTTTAGACTCGCAGGTAAGAAAGGATTTTTGAATATGTTGTCTCGACGTAGTCCGTTGTCTCCTGATAATCTCGTTCGATTGACATCGGTGTTGGTGTCCTCCTAGATTAACTCGTTCGAATGACATCAATGTAGTTGTATTCCAAGATTAACTCGTTCGAATGACATCTCTGTAGACGTTTGCTTCCGTTTTGTAGTTGTTTTATGGTCGTAGATGCAGTAAGATTTTTGCAACCAAGAGAGGTAAAGAAATTTTCTAATAACAATTTTTGCTGTCGATCCCGATTTCGTTGAAAGTTTGCCACTGAATTTTTGTTGTATAGTTTGAAAGGGTAAAAATTAGCAGATTCTAGGTTTTGAAACGCTTACTCTCGTTTGCCGACATCGTGGATGGTAAATCAATGTTTTGCTAAAAGGTCTGATTTTTATATAGTAGGTTCTTCAGCGAAATGGTTGATATTACTGCTGTTATACTCTTGATACAGTTAAGCATCTGCACATCAGGTTTGTAATTCTGAGATTGTGATCACACAACTCTGCGCTATCTCGCGTATTTGTAGCTCAAACCGAATACTTGTTTAAGTTTTCCTCCAAAGATGGCTGATCCTGTTTCCAGTTGATGGTTTAAAATAGTTGTAATATGTGATGAGACTTGCGATTTCCCGCAAAAATTGTAGAAACGTAAGCTGTCTTCCATAGATGCTAGTCATCTTCGTACAGGAACTATATAGTTATTGTTTGCTGAAATGGATGGTAAGATGATGTCCTTCCATTTAAGGGAGTTGTAGAACTCTGTATACTTAGGTAAACACACCTATGCCATCTTCCGATGCATCCGTAATCCCACGTATATTCAGTAGTTGTCCTATGTAGACACTGTAAACGCTAGTATTTAAGCATAGTGAACATGTTAAACCTTTTAAAATGGTGTCATTATAATAGAATAGGTCTAATGTACCCTTACGGTAGGTCTTATACTATCACTAGTAAAGTATGGTAACCTCACATGATGCATAGTAAAGCGTGGTCAACCCAATTCTGAACATGGTAAGATAGTGCAACCACAATTTTATACATAGTAAGTTGGCGTCAATCCATCGATTACACATAGTAAAGTAGCGTCAACTCATTATTACACATAGTAAAGTATAGTCAACCCATCATTACACATAGTAAAGTATAGTCAACCCATCATTACACCTAGTAAAGTATGGTCAACCCATTATTACACATAGTAAAATATGGTCAACCGATTATTACACATAGTAAAATATGGTCAACCCATCATTACACATGGTAAAGTATAGTCAACCCCATCATTACACATAGTAAAGTATAGTCAACCCATCATTACACATAGTAAAGTATAGTCAACCCATCATTACACATAGTAAAGTATGGTCAACCCATTATTACACATAGTAAAATATGGTCAACCCATCATTACACATATAGTAAAGTATGGTCAACCCATTATTACACATAGTAAAATATAGTCAACTCATTATTACACATAGTAAAGTATGGTCAACTCACTAATACACATACAATAAAATAGCGTCAACCCAATGTTATACATAGTCGAGTATGGTAACCTCACTAAATACAATGTAATAAAGTAGCGTCAACTCACTGTTATACATAGTAAAGTGTGGTAACCTCACTGTTATACATAGTAAAGTGTGGTAACCTCACTGATACACATACAGTAAAGTAGCGTCACCACATTTTATACACACAGTAAAGTAGGGTAACCACATTTTATACACACAGTAAAGTAGGGTAACCACATTGTGTTGACTGGTATTAAAGTACAACCACATTGCGTTGATTGGTAATAAAGTGTAACTACATTGTTTTGACATGTATAAAAGCGTAACTACATTATGATTACATTACTCCTATATGATTTAAAGGTATTACATATTTATATTATCATACTTATCATTAATCATGAGTACTATGAGTCCATCTGACTGTACTAACGGTATTATTTGTTTAACAACAATTTTTAAACATTTTACCAGATAATACTGTGTTCGCTATCAGTGGTAAAGAAAATGAATTTGACAATAGCAAAATTGAATTTGGCCTTAACTAGAAAAGTTACTACAATTGCAATATTCCACCCCAAAAGTTAAAGTAATTACATAGTATTCAAGCATTAAGTATCAAAATACTATCCTGATTCTCTATTAGTCTCTGTAACGTTACAATGAATATAATTGACTTCAGTATACGTTTATCTTCAAGGAAAGTAGCTTCTATTACCCAGGTATACTGTAATAACCTCCTTCTGTATCCTACTTTATCTTTAGCTGAGTATGTATTCTGAGCTTATGCACCTTGGAAATTCTAAATATACATTTAAACTTAAACTTTCTTAGCTTCAAGTAATACAACACTTCTGCTGATGTAACCCTCTGAGAACGCTTCTCTCGAAATACGCTCGGCCACAGCATGTCCTTACTTGCAAATTCGCTTAAGTTATTGGCAATACTCGCCTCTTTAACGCATACTTCGCTTCTCCTCATCAGACACTGTCCCTTTTGCCCTGTCTGATTGGACAAAATTAACAATATCAAAACCCAAGATCTCATCAGGCACCACAACCTTTGCGCTGCCCAATGTGATATAGTTAACCAAGTCCGAGAACGACAATTTTGTTTCCTTCTTTTACCATCTTCTTGATTTCCTATGATCCGTATTCTACGAATTTCTTCGATAATAGTGTTGAAGCATTTACCAATCCTTGAGACTGACTTGCTTAACTTCCATCTTGCATCTTTCTTCTTTGCGATACTCACAATTTGTTTACTTCTTTGCTTCAAAACAGTTGCAGCGACTAAATAGCCAAAACATCCCTTCGCAACTTCCAGTTTCTGTATTTTCTGCTCCTTAGGAATTTTCCCAGCAAAATGAATCGCTAACTCGTTGCTACTATCCATTGCAGACCGTTTAAATTTGTTGCCCGCATTAGGCTTCTGTGGAATCGTCCTACCTTGTTCGTTTCCTGTTATCCAACTCCTAATAGCCCCTAAATGATTCCATTTCGTTTTAACCATTTCCCAAATATCTGTAGTAGGAATTTCACCCGCAAACTTGCTTTCTGATACTTCAATTGTATTCGCTTCTGATTCCCTGAAATTAGAGTGGATAACCTTTTCTGTGATACACACATCATAGTTAGTCCGAAAACTCTCGGCAAACTGTAAATCTTCATTCTTCTCAATTTCTTTGTTTTCTGACATTAATGATTCATTTGATGATGGGCTGCAGTCCCAAGCATCCGTGATCCAATATCCATCAGTCGCACAGTTCCCACTTTTCTCTCGAATCCGTAAATTTTCACTACTGTGATCTTGAACGCAATCGTCCTTATTCCATAACTCCTTTAATTCACTTGATGTAGGGTCGCGATCCCAAGCATCAGTGTTTCCTAAATTATTTGCTGTCGATTCGTTTCCTATATCCGCTCGGTTATCTGTGGATGAACCTTCATTCTCAGATTTTCGTACTGTTGAATTTGAAGATTCCTGTGCCAAGGCGTCCCCCAACACGTAATCTGCAAACTCCGCTGTTTCTTCAGATGTGCCATCCGTTCTCCTGTAGATGCCCAAAGCTTCATGACGACACAAATAATTGATATTCTTCTTTTCCTGACGATTTCTTCTTCGCAACGGAACTCGATATCCTTTTCGGTATTCTTCCTGACTTAATTTAACCGTTTCTTCTTTCAATGAATTCATTCTCTGGTGATCCTCACCTTTTGTATTCATTCCACGCAATTCACGCGTAAATTCTTCTAAACTTCTTTCTATCATTCTTCCGCATTCAATCAAAGCATCAACCGTGTACTCTGTTAAGCTACATGTAAATATTTTCAACCTTGGGTGTAATGCCTCCCTACATTTCTTAACTGTTACTTCTTCACTATCATTTGGAAAAAGTAGGCTATTTGAATTTACAAAGTCATAAACGAATTCTTCAATGCTCTCATCTTCTCTTTGTCTTCGAAACAATATTTCTCTCATCTTCCTATACCTATCCGGATAGAAGTTATGTCTTTCTAGGAAAAGTGACTTGAATACGTCCCACGTGAAATTCTGCTTAATAGTATGTTTGAACCACTCATAATCGTTTCTCCTTAATGCATAAGGTAAGTAGTCGAACCAATTCTCTTTAGGTATCCCAATGGCATTAAAATAAAGTTCTAAGTCATTTAAATATACTGAAGCATTGTCTTTAAATTCAGGTATAGGTACCCTACATCCACATATAGAATCCATTGTTTCTCTCAACGTATTTAAATCCAAATTAACAAGAATCAACATCTGAACTACTCGTAGTCTTTAAAGCTTTTAAATTTATCTTCTGTGAGCGTCAGTATACGTCAATAGTTTTAAGTAAATGATCAAAGCATTTAGTCAAATAGGATGAAGGTCCCATAGAACGAAATATTAATGCGTCTAATGTGTTTCTAAGCTTAAAGATGTCTTGAATTCTATTAATCTTCTATGTTAAAGTATATATAAATGCTTCTTCCAAGTAATGTATGTGTCGATAATCCAATGAGCGATTAATTTAAATGTTCTCTTGCCTTCTTTATGACTTACTTCTGGTGGTAGAGTATATAATATTCCAATATGAATTTATTCAAAAACAACGATATTCAACGTTTTCCTTAATTCCTGCTTCGTTTGCATACAGCTTATTCCAAAAATTCCAAGTACTGAATTTACAGTCAAGAGGTTTTCCCTGACCCTAAGTAAAATTTGTGTTATCACCAATACAGGTATCTTCAACATGAGTCTTTTTCGCCGGTGACATTCCCTTAGTCTCTGACGTTAAAATATTAAAATTCTTAATAATCTAATGTCAATATCTTCAGAATTTACTGAGCCGTTTTGCTTAATCTTGTATTTCCCTGACTATTGCTCAGAATTCCCTGTGCTAGTCCCTAATTTCCATAAAACCCCGATGAGTCTGTCGAACTGCTGAGTCTTCCCTGCTTGTCGTGGTGGTCCCTAAAATATCTGTTTATCTCTTATTATAATATTTGTAATTATAGTAATTATTCAAACTGTGCTTGATTTTCCCAAGTAAAAATACTATGAATATGACTTCAAATTATCTATACTTCGATATTGATAAAAATATGTGCTTCTTCTCGTATGTTACTGACTATTTCCATGAAATTAAAATAAACTGATTCCATACCACTCGGCGTATCCGTCGTAGCTTGTAACCACACATGCTATATTGCTACACTCGCAATAGCTTGTTATCACACATGCTATATTGCTATGCTCGCAATAGCTTGTAATCACACATGCTATATTAGATATCCATGTAGCATGAAACACACGCAAATAGATAGTCCGTATTACACACGATCATATATGTAGATTCTCTCCGAGAAGTTTACGACTACTAGAACACTCGTATATGCCTAACTTCGTCTTGTTAATGGGTCAACACAGTAATGTCGCTGGTCACCACAATTTTCTTCCGTATATTCTTCTACTGCAACTTATGTTTCCCTGATGGATTTAGAGCTTCTGATTGGCCCGCAGCGAAGATAAGCGGTCAACACTCCAAGTAAGCTTCCTCTAGGAATGTCCCCCGAAGCAAAATCTCCGTAAACACACGACGAAGCGTCCAGTTCCCGAATCCAGTTTTTCTTCAAAGCCCAATTCTCCGAATTTTCCCAAGTAGCTCCCGAACACACAAATTTCTCCGAAACTTGTAGCACTAATGTAGGTTCTAGTTCTTCGGCACTATTCCGTTTCAACTTGCAGTATTCACTTTGTCCAAGTCTTCACACACAATCCTTCTCGAATCTCTTCTCGCCCCAGCAGCACTCCGTCACCCCAAAACCGAAGATAAATTTGACAGTCCGAAAAGATGAAAAAGAGTCGGGTTTCGCACCATTTATGAGGAGTCTGGGTCACCAGATAGCTGATTAGACTGAATTGTAGGACAAACACCCCTTTCTCTACCCATGATTCGTACTCAGTTCACCTTTAATGCCAGGATTTATGATCGGAATGTGAGGAAATGACTGCACGAGAGAACAATAGGATTTGGACACAGGCAAATGTATAAGTTTATTGTAACTGAAATATGACTCGATCCGATTTACTCTAAGTTCCCAGACACAGAATATTCCCGACCAGGACTAACTCAAGTCGCACCGTGATCCACACAGCAACACGACCAAGACCTTCCAACAGCTCGACAAAGACTGGTGAACACCCAGACTGAGACTGGCTGTAGTATGACAGATTCCTAGTGTAACGCTCTGTGGGAGTTGGGAGGTGAATTAGAATATTAGTGATAGGATGATGACGTGGGTGGTGAAGGGCCGATGAGGATGGCACTCCTCATAGTAGGTCATTACATTTAACGTGATTTTTGATTAGCATTGTAGGAAGAGTAAGCCTATCTTAATTTAAAGCTCACCCACTCACCGCAACACAACATCGAAAGTCCCGATCGGTGCCAGAAGTCACCAGTCATTCGTCATCAAAAATTTGGTGAGGGTTTTCAGTTTGAGTTTTACAGTACAATCACTAATCACTGAACTCAAAGCTCACTCACGCTCAACAAAGTAGGCGTTTTTCTCAATCCTGGTAATGTAGTGCTTTTCTTTGTTGGATTCATTTTCCAATTGAAGTCATTATCACATCACTATCACCATTATTCACCATTACACTCAACGCATCGTGATTCTTGATGTTCCCCAAGGTAAACATTAAATTCATGTTGCCGAAATTACCGAATATATATATCTACTCTCTCTCTATTGCAATTTTTGTCACATTTGTAGGTTTGATTAGGAATCGAGCTTAAAATCGTGTTTGCCCAGTGACAGAAAATAGCTAAAATGGAGAACGGAGAAAATGTTATACCCGTTTGGATTGTTCTCCCGTGTGTCAAGGTATTTCCTATTAAGACATATGGGCATCAGGATATATATCGTAATCGAAAACCCGGGGAGTTGTACGATGCCGGCACTCAAACTTTCATGTATGAGTATCAAATTTGTGAACCGGAAAATTTGCACCCTAACCACAAAAAGACAAAGCTCCACTTTGTAAATCTGGATGATATGGTAAGATTCGTCTTGTATATTTTAAAATTCTTCTTATTAAAAATGTTCACCAATATAGGGCTAAATACCATTATAGATAAAGGATTAGTATGGTAAATGAAATAGGGATAGATAAAAGTATGGACACCAATTTCTATGCAAGGATTCTCTTTACATGCATAAAAAATCTAAATTATTTAGGCTGAAGTTGATGACAAGCCTGTGAAAATAAAAAGTGACCGAGGCTGCAGATATATACGTGCCCAAACCGAAGCCTCGCACCTATTAAAGGAGGATACAGGCTGCTTCAGTTTTGAAGTTGACAGTGAAATTGACGTTACCTCCGAAGATTTTAAATCGAAGAAGGAAAATGCTGTCATTTCTAAGAAAATCCTTTCCAGTGAAGTGGAAGAAAATACAATGGAGGTACGGGTGTTGGAGGTCAGAACTAATGGAAGCAAGACCAACAATGTAAAATTACACTCAATATGGCAATTCTTTCTAAAATTAATTTATATGATAGGAAATGAATATACCTAGTAAGCTTATATTTAATTACCCAAAGAATCTTTTCTGTATCAATCCATAAAAATCAAGCAATGGGGAAAGTTATGACTGAAATGGTAAGTTTAGAAAGTACTTGCTGAATTAAATAGTTTAATTCTGTTATGTAGGTAGCCCTCCACAATGAAGAGCCTTCAACAACTTCAAATGTTAATCGTCACATCTTTATGGTTGATGGGGTCCCTTGTGAGATGTTGCTGCCACTAAGTTTGGGACAGAAAAAGAAATTCGGGAATCTTTCATTTGACCATGAAATATCCAAACCTGTGGATAATGCAAAAATAAATGAGGTTCCTTCGTCTTTGAAGCCATCTTTGGGACAGAAAGATGCCCCACTTGCCTGTGAAGTAGCCACACCTGTGGATAACGCAAAAATAAAAGAGGGTCCTTCGTCCTCAAAGCCAAAGCCATCTTTGGGACAGAAAGATACCCCACTTGCCTGTGAAGTAGCCAAACCTGTGGATAACACAAAAATTGTCGGGGCTTCTTTGCCATCCATGACGCCACCTTTTGCTTATGGACAGAAAAACATTCGATTTGGGGATCATTCACTTACTTGTGAAGTACCTAAGCACGTGGATTACTCAAAAGAGGAAGCGATGAATGATAGGGGCAAAGTTAGAGGTGATTGGCCAAAAGGTCGTGCCAAAATCAGTAAGTAGAAACAAAAATCCAACTTTTATTATTATTTTTGATGTTGTTGGTTATTCATTTATGAGTTAATATACAAATCAATTCATAATATTTACCTACAACTCTTTTGACCAATCTTAGATAAGAAAGCGGAGAAGCCTTTTGTCCTTAAGGGAGCGGAACCAAGGTCGGGAAAGAAGGATACTTAATCAAGTATAAATCCAATCGTCTCTCCCTTTCAAAAGATCTGTCACCTTCAGAAAATTAAAACCATACGTCGACTACCAGAGGTTAATTTCGGAAATAGTATTTCATATTCGTACAATGTAATAATAACTAATTTTTAAAGTTCGTTTTGTGAGTATAAATGACAAGGCAATGGAGAGTGTAGTCCAGATGTAATTATTTACATGTAATCATTGTGGTTCTTATGTAATCAGTATTAAATATTTTCTTTTAAGTTTCCGCTATTAAAAGTAGATTTTCGCAATAAAACGAATCTTTTGACATTATCTTCTTGAGATGATCATGAACTTAATGTTTGCACACAAAGGGAATCAACGTCCACGCTATTGTGCATAACTTTATGTATTACAAAATCGTTAGTATTCAATTCATATGCACGAGATCATTGGTAACCTTCGTCATTCCCACTGCCTGTGCATGAGTAGGCTTCATGGGTTCATGTTAAAAGTCCAAACGTAATTATCTATATTATATCTATATTATCCATCGAGCGTCTTTATATACTACTGGTTAAGAAAGAAGGTCTTACATTAATTCTATTCCCATTGCTCAGTTTCATTTTTATTGCACATGGTGATAACATGTATTTGATTTGTGGCTCTTGGTACAGATACAAGTTATCGCTTAACCCTTCTTATCTATTTCTTTCATTGCCTTTGAGCTTTGGCTCTCCACGAAAATTACATAAATGTGATATTCACTGTTCAGGGAATGCTCCAATCCAGTATTGTTAGATTCGACAAATGAAATTACCTACCAATGCTGTTTAAATATGTGTTAGTGTTAAATCCGTATGCCGTCACTTGCAACAAAACTGGACAGGATTTGTTCTTGTTTTATTTTTTATTTGATTTATAGATGAATGCATTAATTCATGGTACTATTCCATCCTAAGTAGGTATAAGCACATGTTAAACATTACTATTGAGTAGTGATGAAACGACAGACAGACTGGCTATTAGGTCATTGCTTTAGTTATCGTAAGCACTTTTTTCATTGGGTCATTTTCTTTAAAGTCATTTGGATGTCATTCGAACCTAAGTCAATGGCGAATTCATTATTGCCACATTAACACACGTACTTTGTAATTTATCAAGATTATCAGTGGGTTTATCTTATTAATTATTCCGAACTCCGAACTGATGCTATTGATATTTGTTTTAAGGTAGTAAAATTGCTTAAGAATGAGATAAACTACTCCCCCGAGGTCCTCCCTAATTGCCTTCTCTTGATTGGAAGACAGAATTGTATTTTTATGTGTTCATGAATATTATCTCCAACTTCCCCGATACATCAGCTCGACACTCGACTCGGTACATCATTGGAGCATTTTATAAGTACACATACTTGATTATTAACGCAATTGGCTATAATTATCCCCTTAGTCATGTTTCATGTGTCTATGTCTTTGTGCTGTAGTAGCAATGCACTCCGTATGCGACCATAGGATGAGTATGATGACATATTATTTACGTATAAAGGTACAGCATGTCGTGCATTCGTGTTTGTATTTGTAAAAGATAGAACCCTATTATTGCCACAATGCATAAGGAATTCGATGTAGAAACGTGGTTTATTTGTACTATCATTCATATGATAATGACTCATTTTGACAGTTATCTGTAATCTGACTGAGCTGTGTAAACAAATGTTCTTTTGTTGAGCCAGTCGCTTGTGATAACAATGAAGTATGAACTGTCATGTATAAAGAATCACTGGAGGTTAGATTTACAATACCAATAGAATTGACGAGAGACTGTTGTTGTCTTGATTGCCTATAAGACTGTCGGAAAACTGTGACTCTGACCTTATGCCTATACACGACATGGCGAATGTAATTTATGTACAGTAAACCTAAATACATCACATTATGACTATATCATATTTTATTATATAGAGATTATGAGTTGAAATTCATTGTTCTCTGACCCAGTGCCATTTCTTCCATCATTTAGATTGGTTCGTTCTGAATTATTACTCTTCATACAATGTATGCGGATGCTTAGCTATAAGTGCTTCCAGTGCTTTTCATTTGGAACGCGCACTCTGTGGCCAATTGCATGGCCATTGTGATGTCAAGCATTAGGAGAATTCCTTCGTCATTCCCCATATAGATGGAAAACAAGAAAATGAAATATTGAAGCATTTATTTGCAAAAATAGTTTTACATGATTGCCGGTGAAATCATTTAATTGCATGTTGTATTTCGTACTGCTCACTGTCCATTTCTACTGGAAGACCAAACGTAAAGATTTGTCTTGACATGAAAAAAGTTGTGGTGAAAACAGACCTAATAATAATGATCATAATATACTAACAACATTAAATATACTAATAAATGTATCATATAATCATGAATAATGATTTTGATGAGTCTATATCGTATGATCGTACACCCTTAGTTGTAGTATCTTAATTCAACTGTGCTGTGTAGTGGAAATTAAAGCGAGCCTTCTGATAATTAGTTAAGTTATCGTAGGCGTTTGTACGAACTAACCTACACAAGCTTGCATACTTATTTGCGCATAATAATATACATTTGTAGTTAGCTTGCAAAAATCAAATAAATACAGTCACTTTTAATTTTAAACCAATTGCTCATGATCCACGAATAAATCAGACGAAAGATTGCATGGTAAGATTGGTAAGAAGATTGGGCAATATTTTGAGGTCTTCTGCTCTGGGTTCATGTATGAAGTTGAAGGAGTTAGGCTGCAGCCCAACTAATGTCATTGCATTCTTGTAGTATTGATTGAAATGCAGTTTATTTTATCTACTTGATGCTTGACCACAAGTGCCATAATAAATAATATGTATTTTCATAAGGCAATTACAATTAATATCCAATAATATATTGGCATAAAATTCAATAGCCACTTCAATAGCTTTTGTTTGTATCACTGCTTTTTGTTATACAGTCTGGGCCCTGGGCTACAGTATAATATGATATTATAATTTCAGTCAAATAAATGAATACAAGGAAGTGCAAAGTCCAACCTGTTAGCATTTGCAAAGCACAAGTAGTCAAAACTGATAAAACACGATCTTGTGCCTTAGTTAAGTATCTATAATATTATCTTACACTATAACTTTTTGAGTATGGCAGGTTTATTGAATGAACATTTCATTAAATTTCAGTAATGAATTGGAAGAGATGATTAGCAGGCAGCTTTCGATTAAAATCGAATTATATCGAAAAAATGCTGAGACATGAGAAGGACAGCATTACATTCATTGCTGACTTACTACAAAAAATCAGATGATTTTGAGTGTGTTGCGGTATGTTAGTCTGGATTTTCTGTTGATCTACTTCCCATAGTTAGCGACAGTACCTGATGTTAAGCGTTAGTATAGGAGAATGTCCTTAAAATTGTCATTATGGACCAATGTACAAAACATGCAAAAAATAGTTACCTTGTGTAAATACAATTAAATTGATGACACTTTCTACTTTCTATCTTCTGTCATGAAATGGTATCATGTAAATAAAATTGTAAAATTTATTGCAACATAATATTATGGATTCGCACTTCGCACAGTCAAAATTTGTATCTCCCTAATAAAATGTGGTGACAAGTCTGTGTATACTCTAAATGCTATTCTTGTGCTCAGTGCATTCGTGATGTGTAATAAAAATGAGAATACATTTACATTCAATGGGGATGATATAAATTAGTAATAGCTTGCTACAAAATGATAACATAATAATGATTTATTCAATCCATGTGTTACATTTCGTTATTGTGTCAACTATCCAAAAAAATTCTTATAATCATACAAACTCATGCAGCATCAGAATCAGTTGTGACTTTTCTTTTGTATATATCGTGCATAATTGGAAACAAAGACGTGAACGTGCCTATACGATGCGGTACTCCAATTCTATACGGTATTATACAGCCTACTACAAATGAGGTTTATAATAATTAATTCATAAAAGCTGAAAACTACATGTCCTTAAACACTAGTTGATGTGCGAATTGCTCGGTTTACTTGCTGCAAGCATTCAAGTGCCAATATTCTGCAATTTTCTACATCTGTGAGAAAAATGTTCCTCTTAGTTTTACATTTTTATCAATAATTTATTTAATTAGTTAGGTAATAGGTACTACTGGTTTCACATTCTAAGTGCGTTGAAGATGCATTGTTCATTAACATATTGCTTTTATGATTTACGCACGTAACATACTTATATAAATATACATTTATTTCTGACAATCGATTAGGGTGATTTTTGTGTTTCTGGGATTTTTGTTGTAAACGGTTTCACAAAGTATTCCAAATCGAAAGGCCGCATGAGAACCGCAAGGAACGCAATTTAGAAGAGGAATAACTTTTAGGAATTTTAACCTACACGTTTGCAATGCAAAGCAAATACATGCAATTTGTATCATTGATCCTTTAGATGCTTGCATTAAAGGACAGGATAAAATATGGTACAGTATTATGCAACGATACACGTATTCAAACAGTATACACAGTAGACAGACAATAGATCCATCCAATGCAATTACAATACATACAAGTTACAACACATTACATGGCACGACTAACTCTTCTTCATGTATGTAACCAAATAAGTTGAAGCTGACTATGCTTACGTTCATACATAGGGAATCTATTAGATTATGGGGTAGTATATAGCATTATGTAGTGAGTACATAATAGGTATCATCCCATTATTATGTACTTGTCTTTGTGCTTTGGATGTAAAAGTCAGGTCTAAGGTCTAGTCACTAGTTTAACATTAGTATGTGGTAGCATCTGGCTGTAGATGCATTAGCTAGCACTCTTTAGCTCTATGATCGGGAACATTAAATGAGTATTACCTATATGTATGTGTACAGCTTCATACATATCTATGCATCCATGAAGCTGCTGATGACTCTTTGTGTAAGTTCAAACAGAGTAAAAGTATAGTAAATCTGTAGTCGCTACTGCTATGTACCATAATGTGTAACTTTTATCAGCAACCACAGGAATTTATTTGATCTATCATTCATGCCCACATCATCATATTTTCACTCCTTCGACATATTATTGTCTTTGCTTCATCTAGTCCACGCACTGCCCATTCTTTCCCTATACGTGAAATATTACCTTAATCTCACTATTTTCTTTCGGTACGTAAACATGTATTTGTTGATTCTGTTGTAATACACATTTTTCCAGTTTTCAGTCATTTAAGATAATAATCCATATAGTAGGTACATAAACGTGAAATAATAATTTTTTTACATTTATTTCTTAGGAGGAAACACTCATTTTAGAGAAGCAAGAAACAAGACAAACCAACAATACGCAGAATTATACATACATAAATATAAGGGTTTATTTACCAAATCAAATATCAGAATTGTTATTCTGACATTTTTTATACTATTTTTGGCAGATCAACCACTTACTAATATTATTATTAGTAACAAAGGATCAATCAGGTACTGACTAAACTGACTTTATTACATATCAAAGATTTTTCATTCTGTTATGTAACAAGAACTATCCACCTGTTCCGACTTAAAATTTCAATTTAGCCTTACCTGTTAATTAACATATTAATTCTGCATCCCTGACAGTTTGAAAACAAAAGCGAGCGCTTAAAGGATTCCACACGCGAAGTTGATCGATAGATTTGATTTGCAAGTACAAAAAATCGTGTTTAGCTCAGAATGAAGTTTGGTTCCAAGAATTGAAGTTGTATTTAAAATGCATCCTAAATCATCAGATGTTCTTCGATAGCGAACGAACCGGATAAGACAACAACGGATAACGGAAGGCAAAGGACCAAGAGCAAAACACATCCACCTACCTAATTATTATTGATTTCCAAACACGTAATACAATTGTATACATTTATATAATGTATAAAGACCTTTAGCACTGATATATTTAATTTATGAAAGCCTAGTTTGAATCAGATAATATTAAAATTTTTTTCCTGTCTCTCATCTGTAAAGGTTTTTTACGGTTGGCTGGAGTTGACATTAGTTTGATTCTGCTACAAATTATTATATCATCTGCTACACTTGTGTGAGGTTGACCAAGAGGAAAAGAACAGCTGAATGGTATCCTTCGTATGCTGCATGTCGAGCTGCTGACTAGAACTGAGATTTGTAGTGATCGTGAATATCGTGTGATGATAAGCCAACGAAATTCTGTATATATCATGTAAGTATTACTGTCAATCTTCTTATCGCCTGTCTGTCTCTTCCCTCATCGATTCATTATTTAATCGTTCATCACTAGTCCACATTTTACTTTTCATTCATTTAAATTCAGATCCTGATCCGACTGACTAGGAAAGAAAACCAAGAAGTCTTCCACAGGAGTCTTTTTACTTCCTTCATCTATTGTTTTTGGGTCGTGCTCGTTGAACTTGTAATCAGTTCGATTCGAAACTTAGTCATCAACAAATCAACATCCAACCCAGTCCCCAGGGATTTTAATTAAAGGTAAAAAATCTTATCCCCTTTTCTCTAGTTAATGTCGGAATTAAAATCTTTATACACGCAGTAAATCTTTCACAGACAGGATAATTGGTCATTTCTAGAATTAATATCTTTAATAGCAGTAAAGATGTTCTATATGGAATTCTCTTACGTGTAGGCTAACATTATTTAAATAAATAAAGTATCTAAGAATAGAACTTTACTATGACTTGATTGTAAATATTTGCCCATTTGTAAATATGAATCTGTTGACATACTTGACCCCACTATTAACGATTATCTTTCTTACCTATATAGGAAACCAGAGAGCTTTCTACAAACCATCTTTTACGGAAATTATGGGAATCAAAACCACTTTGGATTACATTACCTGCATCGAAAAGACGACATAACAGCAGGGTGTCAAAGACCAAAACGCTTATCTTTACTCCTACACACGTGATTTCTTGCAGTTCTTTCTCCTATCTCTTCTGTCATAAGCTATCCAATAAACTACTGATTTGATTGTCCTCATTTTGAAAATTTTACAACCAAGTCACACTTCCGTATCCGGAGCCCACGCCTAACTTTACTGAGACACGATCGGTATTTTGTCACTTTAAATACCTTATAAGATATATAAAATATAAAACCATATCACGTTGATAGCTTATTATTGACCTAAAATTGCTCCACAAAGCATCAGCATTTATTAATTATGACTTCCTTTGTATATAGTTATATAACAGCAGCAAGTTGGCGAATCAAGAGGTAAACGAAAATACCTATTTACAAATTGCGAATAGGATTCAGTTGTATTCAGTCAACAAAATGATGCAACGAGGAAGAACATACGGTCGTACTCCTCCTGACAGTTCCTCTGGCTCTTCTGCTGAGAGTTCAGTAAGTATTGACGTCAACGTAAATGATCAAAACAGTTATCCTGGTCCCAGATCTCGGTCTCCTTCAATTATTGTTCGAACTGGAGGAACTGTATTGCGCCACAGGCGGGATTTACCCTGGGGTATACGATTAATTCAAAAAGTGTCAGACTGGTGCTATCCTATTCCATCAAGAAACAGGGATTTGTGGTAAAATATTAAATTTTTGTTTTATTATACGATTTAATGACTGCCATTTTCTAAAACAAATTTTGGTAATTGTATTTGATTGACAATTTTAGGTACCGAATTTCAATCTTGGTGATTACTTACTTCAGTTATTGCGCCTACCACTTGTCTCGAAAACCAATTAGCATCGTTAAAAATGTTCTTAATCAAAATTGTTCAGAGCTATCTACAACTCCGTCTTATGTCACAAATGCAACCATTCATACGTGGTGTGATTGGGCCCCATTTGGTATGATGATGATATTTGTTTAATATTACATTGAGATTAATATTTTTAATTGGATTAGTATAATAAGGGTAAGGATCTAAGAATATCATAGAGTAACTGGTATCTAATTGTGGGATTGCAGATGGCTCCGACGCTGATTTGCTTCTGGGAACACTCGATTCAGCGTTTCTTTTCGCTTACGCAGCTGGAATGTTTGTCAGGTATGTCCATTGTCATGTAACAACAAATGTAATAAGGATACTATAACTATTGTCTCCCACATTTAGTAGTATAACACATTTATTTTACCTTAAGTTAAGATGTGGCATTCTGTCATTCCTATAATAATGGTTGATATTATTAGCATTGTAAATTAATACTTTAATACATCTCTAGTTTCTAACCGTGTTCATTGTTTGTATAAATTTAGTGGGTTTGTTGCTGAAAGGGTGAACCTAAGATACTTTTTGTCGTTGGGAATGCTTCTTTCTGGATTCTTTACTTATCTTTTTGGATTAGCTTACACCAGAAAAGTACACAGTTTATCGTACTTTATATTAGTTCAGGTAATCATTTACATATAAATGACGTTTTTGCCATAGATATCTTAATATACGCTTATTAAATAAATTATTTTATCGCAAAGAATAACTAATTCACATTGTCAAACCTAAATTAACATTCCTATTTTTTGACATATACAGGCTCTAGCTGGTATATTTCAAACCACTGGTTGGCCAGGAGTTGTAACTGTTGTTGGAAATTGGTTCGGGAAGGGAAAACGTGGTTTAATATTTGGTTTATGGAACTCCCATACATCATTAGGAAATATTCTGGGTTCAGTTATTGCTGGCGGTTATGTTGAGGAAGACTGGGGTCTGTCGTTTATAGTTCCAGGCGCTATTATTGGAGTCATGGGTTTCGTTGTATTTTTATTTCTTGTCCCTAAACCTCAGCACGTTGGGTGTACTGCTCCTGATCATCATGGCTCGGATACTGATTTAAGCAAGTCTGAATACGATAATGAAACTGCTCATGTAATTACCATAATTGTTATATTTCGTTTAGGATATAAGTTATTAACGACTATTCCCAATATTAAGCATTGATTTTATTTCTTAGACATCAATCGACACAAGAAGAAATAACCGAATACATACCAGTTATTCCGACGATGACGACAGTGATGCTAGCAGTGATGTTTTAAGATCTGTAAGTATACTACTTGAAATGAGAGACATTTAAAATCAAATAGCTTTTACTATTTCTTGCTTGTTTCTTTTTTAGAATGATTTGTATGATCCAATGGAAGAAGATACGCCAATGATATATCCAGTTGTGGAACCTGAAGTGAAGATTAAAGCTGTTGGATTTACCGACGCTTTGAAAATTCCTGTAAGACATTGTAACCAAATGACCATGCACATTTATAAAAGGTTTTACGTAGTATGTTTATTTATTTCATCTCATATGATATTTTTGAATTTCAGGGTGTGATCGAGTATTCTTTATGTCTATTTTTTGCGAAGCTAGTCAGCTACACGTTTCTTTATTGGCTGCCTCGATATATCAAAAATTCAAGTAATTGAATCATTTTGCTTTAGCTCCTTGTGTTTTACCTTATTAAACTGTATTATTGTCAGATCGTTGAGCTATAAATATATGAATAGGAACTAATAAGTTAATCTTTTTCATTTTTAGCAACCTTTACAGCAACACAAAGTGCAAACATGTCTACCCTATTTGATGTAGGTGGTATTATTGGTGGTATTATTGCGGGAGTTATTTCAGACTACTCTGGAATGAGCGCTACTACATGCGCTGGCATGCTTACCGTTGCAATTCCTATGGTAAATGAATTCTTTTAAACTTAATAATCTATCACAATTAAAATTGCTTTCTCTTTTAGTGTTTATGTATTGTAATTTATGTATGATGTTAATAGATGCTGGTGTACGAAAGTTATGGCTCAGAATACTTGTGGGCCAATATCGTTCTTCTCATTATTGTTGGAATATTAGTAAATGGTCCATATGCTCTCATTACCACAGCTGTATCTACCGAATTAGGAACTCATCCATGCTTGCAAGGCAATGCTAGAGCTCTTGCCACTGTGACGGCAATTATTGATGGGACTGGGTCAATAGGTGATTTTTTGTTAAGTATTTAATTTTCTTAACGAAATCTATTCGTATGTTACTCAACCTATTTATCCTGTATAGGTGCTGCTGTCGGTCCGCTACTGGCTGGGCCAGTGTCATCAATAAGTAAAGAATCTGGTTGGAAATACGTATTTCTGATGTTGATGATAGCGGATGTCATCGCATTATGTGTAAGAATTTTAAATCCACTCCTCTAACTATCACTGATAATGTGGCAGGCAAATTGTCTAATTGTATTATTTATTTAATTTGAAATAGCTTTTGGTGAGACTAGTAGCACATGAGTTCAATCGTTTCTTCGAATCGAGACAAGCAACACGACTCAAGGTAACAATCCATACAAATCCTGCCCCAGAAGCATAATGGTGTTTAGTCTGACAGATCAACATTATTGTTTTTACGGATCTAAGCTAAAATAACGTTTTATGAATTAATTCAGTCTACGGTATTTTCTAATCAAAGTTCGTTTGAGTGAATTTGTTATACATCAAGGTTCGTATACACAACTGAAATTCTCTAAGACTGCAATCCGATTGTATACTTACAAACTTACAATTGGCAATTAGATTTTGTAAATAATTCTATAATATAATAGAATTAAGTCATTTTAATACATGTACATACTTGGACATAGGTTATTAATATTTTGACATCTCTGGAAGAAAGTTTCCTATAAACAAGGTCACTTACATTTGCTATTATTTACTTCCTACATCTGCAATCTACCTTCATAGGAATCACTCTCGTAGCAATTATTGCCACGATGCTCAACATTAATCACGCTTTTACAACCGTGCCTGCACTTTTCACTCCACTCTTTCAATTTTTTGGTCACACATTTTATATCTGTTGTTATTCAAAACTTTTGGCTACTTTCTGTTGAAAAACGAAGTGAAATCCATAAACGAATGTGGAACTGGGATTTAATAATTTTATGGTTGTAGTTTTATATACATATATTTATATAATAGTTTACCTATTCATTTTACTGAATAAAATGTTTTTCTACATAGAAAGTAAAATAAAAAATGAAACATAGTAGTGTGTCTTTGATTGGATTAACAATTTAATAATATTCGAAAAGCACCAATCATTTCTGTTAATGTGAGCTTTTCAATCCCTACGGCACTACGAAGTTGTGAGTTTTAAAATCTTAATGGAATGTTTCTGTTGGTCTCAAGTCGCATCCCCACCTTCGTAAATATAATAGTAATAGATTTAACTAATTTATCTTTGCCAACTAAATACAGTATAAAAAATAATCTGCAAGATTAAGCTTTATTCCTTACACTTGCTTTTGTTTATTGTTTGTATATTGTAGATGCACCCAAGTAAGAATAGATCTGTTGGAAAGCTGTTTCGCATGCATGCTACTACCAAAGGCACACCACCCTTGCTTCATTCTACCTATAAACCAAAATCTAGCAAATAATCTTTTGGATTTTCCCAAAAACTAAACTTACACTGAATCCCAATCGGAAGTTTATGTGACGATGTGTGTAATATCTTGTATTCTGTATTTTGTAGTCGAGTCTCTACTGCAATGCAATTTATGAAGTGTATAAGCTGCATATAGCTTTAGCATTTACTATATAGATAGTTATACCATTTATGAAACATCTAAATACATAATATTATATTTAATATTGTTAGATCTTAATGGTGAGTCTGTTTCAGTGGGATTAATGTATTAAAAATTATAATCCTTCTAAACAAGAGGTCAAGACTATGGTTCTGATTTCCTTATATCTAAATCATGGACGCCAATAGTCATTCATATTTGTTAATTCTTGTTTTAATCCTTGGAAGTAGGAGATCAAGAATTAAGACTACGACAAATGTCGAACTTATTAAGGTGGCTGTTCCTCTTTTATTTCGAAATTCGAAATTTTGAAATATTTCAAAATTCAAATAAAAATATGCTTCTAACGGTAGCCGAAACCCATAGCCCTACTAACCGAAAAACTAACTGGAGATATAACCACACAATCGCAGTATTCGACGCTGGGCAGTATAATAGTGCAATACTTCAAAATAACAAAATGGAAAGTTCCCAAGGAAGTTCCTAATTTTGAATGGTATGTAGCTATTTAACACAGGGAGCCAATAGCAACAGCAATCTGCACTGCAAAATCTTCATCCAATGTGCCCAAGAATTTGTTCATGCCATGAACTGGCTACATTTGGACGTAGAGGCACATTTGCATTTCCACACATTTCGAGTATTGCACTGCTATCCCTTGGGTGGGACATCAGTAACCATGGGATCGAATTACTACTGACTGTGATCAAGCAATGACACTATGAAAATTATGGCACCATCAGCGTTGGCATAGAGAAAAAGCTCTATGCTCTAGCTCATGTCAAGTTGATATCAGTGCATTGCTTCAATGTCGGATATTCTATGACTTGCACATCCGGTCAAGTATGAGGCAGTTTACATTTCAACCTTTTTCATGAAACTCTCTTTGCTATTTTTGATATAACTTCCAGAGTTTTACTCCGGTTTTCTAATGATGTACATTTTCGGAAAGGTAAACGCAATGGCTAGGATTTAATTTGGGAAAATGTTCGATTATTGTCTCAGTTTTTATACATGTCACACTTTAATGATGAAATCTGGATAGAAATTCGCATAAAATTTTGAACCATTGCTACTGCTAAATAATCAAAAAAATCGAAAATTTTCCCAAATTAAATCCTAGCCAATGTTTTTACCTTTCCGAAAATGTACTTCATTAGAAAATCGGAATAAAACTCTGGAAGTTATATCAAGAATGGCAAAAAATTTTAACATGTATTTTGATAGTCACCAGAGATTCCCAAATCGTATACACAGTCACCTTAACCCTGTAATTGCGGTCTGTAAGGATAAAAGTGATTTCTTTAATTTTTGGAAAAATGTAACTATCAGCTATTTGGCTAGCTAATCTTTTGGTAAATGTCAGGAACTTGTTTGGCGTGTCCGTCGAAAATTGCCTGCGCCATAGGCATAATATTGGTAAACGAATTTCTCGTTTAGTTACAACATAAAAGTGTAGTATTAAAGTAGTTTGTTTGCCACTGTGTTATAGCTATTAAAATAGATTTTAGGGAAACTATTTTATGAAGTTATAATTTATTAGCATAATATTAATTTATATTATATTGGTTATCTGAAATAAACTGTTACATAAATATCATTGGGCATTAACTTCAATTTTTAGTGTAACAACCTGTAAGCTGTGATAAAATATTATCTTTAGAGTCTAAGAAAATTATTTATTAATATGTCCCTTCAATAGGTGTAAAAGTAATTTCTACATATCTCATAACTAAACTTTTACATCCAAATCCAACAAATGTTCGTGCCTTGTACTTATAACGTTATACCATACACAGTATCGAAATAGATAAATGTAAAAATGTTGTTTCATTTTTTATATCGTGTAAGATTTACCGACTGAATAAAGATGTTCGAGTAAATGGACCAAATGGACCAATCAATAGATCGATGTACCTTTGTTTATTCTATAAAAATTGAAGTCTTCATGTTCATGTTCTTTGATCAAGGCTAGTAGAATAAATCATCAGTATATTTTATTCTAGGTTCTTTGGAATATTCAGTTCATTATAATAAATGGAATTCGAAATGATACCAAATCCTGTTGCAAAGCTATTGACACTCCTTGTACCAAACCATTTTGTCTCTCATAATGCTCTACACTGGAGAAATTACATTGAGGTAAAACCAGGACAACCCGCGCTATAGCCTTTCTAGGTTTTGCCATTTTTACAAACTTTGATTTAGTTTGACTGGACAGTTGCTATTTGTATAAAGCAGTATAAACCGATTGCACTAAAGATCGCCAAAAACTGAAGGCAAGTTATGTATCGATTCAACTGACAAGTTTTAATACGCATGGAATAAAAACAACGGGCAGATGTCATTATGTCATCTTCCGAGACTCAATCTAATGATAAGGAAAGGAGAAAAAATGAAGAAGTTAGTTCACAAGTGATAATGGCAACAGCAAAGTCGACAAGAATTTTGTACCCGAAAAAATTTCTTAACCCCGATGAACGAGTGCTATCTTCTACTGCTTCTGAGTCCATCAGTATTTCTCCTCCATCAACAGTGCCGAGTGTACCGAGTGATCATGATGAAGATTATGATAAACGACTAAGGCAGAGTATAACTCTAATATGGAAAATTCCAGGAGAGTACCGAATATCTGAAAATGTTTCCAAAGCCTATCATAAGAATCGGAAAAGATATATTCGAGATAACAGAATTCATTCTGGGAGCGATAACTCTGATTCTGATCCTAAAAGTACTCTGAAATCTAAACAAAGTAAATATCCCGGATTGAAAAGTATTGTATCTTCAAAGCCTAGTTACAAAGAAGGAAAGTATCGCTTAGCTCTGCATGAAACTCGTTCCATAAAAGAAGTTGACAGAGTGCGATCGACCTTAAAAAAATTCCCTGGAATTAGTAAATGTCCATATAATTGTGACTGCTTTGATTGTTATACACTAAACATGCCAGAAGGGAGTTCATCCGACAATGCATCCGCTGGAGAAGAAATCGACCCTGTGATAATTTATGGTGGAGCGAAAAGCAATCGAAATGCGGAAAGATTGAAAGCTACTGAGCAAAGACGAAACCACAGACTGGCTACACGGTATCTAAGAGCACAGGGGGATATAAAACAAGTAGAAGGGGAAATTCGCAATATTATGACACAGAGAAATTCAGAACCTTTCACACACATAGAGCCACTTCCCGATTTTGTTTACGAGTTCGAAATTATGCTGGAAAATGTCAGAAAAGAAAGCATTTTCTACGACGGAATTATTAACATTTGTCGTGGCTTACTATTCCTCTGGAGATGTTTCCTGATCAAGATTTCGAGAAACACTAAAGTGGCTCCACAACCTACAGAAAACCATACGGGGAGAGATTATCTTAAAATCGATATCGAGCCACCCCTGGAATAATTTCATTCGACAAATTCTTTGATTCATCTTCATTTGTAGGTATGTTGATTACAATTAGGTCATGTTAATAACAAAGATTAGCATACCTGCTGTTCATTATTCATCCCTATCGTGTAAAGTTTAGTTCCAATCCAACAAAGTATATCGTCCTACAATATTTTAACTCATGGGAATGGGATGCATAATTCGTACCATATTCTTTATTCGTACCTACAATTAATTACGAAACAAACACTATAATCGTTTCGTTCTGGAATTTTGGGAGATTCGATTGCATGCAATAACTACTCTGCAATATTTAAATTACATCCAGTACTTGCTCATAATGTCTTTCATACCTGTAAATATATCGTTGATGTTTGTTCAATAAAAATGTAATAATAAAATACACATTTAAAACCAAAATATTACGTATTTACTATTTACTTACATATGCAGGCTATAAAAATGAATAGAAAACAATACACACAACACAAAATAGAGTTTATACTTAAAAAGTTAATTTGCTATAACAAACAATGCTTAAGTAAAAGTATCAGTTTTACAAAGTATATTTTACAATCATGTCAGTCATAATAATGTACATTTTGACAACCAAAAACCATATCATCCAATTACACACTAAAGATACACGTACAATAAGTTGCAGAGTTGCACTACGATACACGTTTCGTTATGCAGATCGTTATCTACACACATTTCGTCAAACCGTAGAAAACATAGTTAAAGTAGGTATGTACAATCTCAACTAAAGGCAATTTAAAAACACATTTAATAGTAAATTGAATGTTTCCAATTAAATGTTAAATTGGAAAGCATATTCTGCATCTCGATCCACATTACCCAGTCGTGTATCCAACTGCTGTTCTGGAGCTTGGCCAACAATCGAGTCCTTGGTATTATCAATCAAGTATTCCCTCATGAACGAATGTATATCATCGACTTGATGATGCTGTAAATGATGTCCATCTTCAAGTGAATGATGATTGTTATATTGATGGTTTAAATGGGGAACAAATTCTGGTGGGATTTCTTCTGAAGGCGTAAACGGCTTTTTGTCCCTTTGCTCCGAATCAAAAGTTGAGTAGCCTACACTTTTCCCATAATCAGCAGAGCCCACTTCGTAGGGATGTGTCGTTGTTTGTGCCACTGGGATTCTATCCAAAGTTTCTTTAACACCAACTGATGTAGGTCTAGGTCCTTTCGATGGAGTTTCCAAATACACGAGTCCCCCTGTGGACGGACGAATCGGTCTTCCGACTGGCAATTGTGGTGGGGATTTGTAAAAGAAAGGAGATTTTAGACCCGGGTAAGAAGATGTGTATGTTGCCAAAGAGGATTTTACTTTGGGAAGATTGCCTTGTGTCGAGTGTGAAATTTCATGGGAATCTGGTCCGTGGAGAGAATTGTAGAAATAAGATTGCTGAGTGGGTTGTTGCGGTTGTTGTGACGGAGATGGGGATGAAAATGTGGAAACTGTAGGAGATGCGTAGGTTGAAACTGGTACATATGGTTGTTGACGATTATTGTGATAAATCTGGTTGTGGTCATGATGATCCTGTTCTTGTCGATAAACAGGACGCTGACGATGATGCTGATTTTGGTGATCATCCTCGTAGGATGCAGAAGTGCTTGAAATGTGATATTGGGGGGTGGTTGAGATATGATTATGATATTGGGGAGTTGGACTTGGCTTAATAGTTTCAAAAGCTGTATGGTATTGTTCTTGATGGAGATTTTGTTGATGATGAGGTCTAGGTCTCAGCCTTCTGCGTCCTTTTCTTACTTTTCCATGAGTTACTAAAGGAGAGGAATCTGTCGCTGGTCCAGCTTTAAAATATTCGATCGGCACTAATTTGCTTTTCCCGGTTGGACTGTAACTGGTGAATGGCGTTGGTGATACATTTGGATTGGGAGAGTCAATAATACTGTAAGATGCAGTTGGAGTTTGCGAGGAAATTTTGAATTTGTACGGTTGATATTTATTGCCTACTGAATTCACAGACAATTCATTCCCCGGGTGGGAATATGCAGAATGGGTATCATATTGAGTCGGAGCAACCGAACTCAGCAAGGTAGGTCTAGTGGTGTAAACCAACTGTGTAGGAGTTGCTTCAGCTGGACGTGGGGATCTCAGTGGTCCAGCTCGAGGGCTCTTATCGTGTTCCAAGTGTCCGAGCGGTTTCCCGAATTTTAAACTTGCGGGTATGTGAACTGGTGGATTGTGCTGCATATTGTCATAAATACTTTTCGGACCGTGGAATGGTCTTGTTGACGGGATGAGACCGCTGATAAACGTTGCTTGAGACGGCGGAGGTAGCCGAGGTCGTCGACGAGGTCCAGCTTTGAACACAACATTTGGTGATGGAGTTGCTGACACTGAAATTTGATTGTCCAGTTGATGGTGATTTTTGTACTCGTTATCGTGACTTCTAAATACAATCTGAGGTGCTTTTACAGGCCGAGAAAAGTAAATCGGATTTTTATACGGCGACTTGGCAGTATGAGATGGAGGAGGCGGGGAAGCATATTGCTTATGCACAGAAGATGTTGGGGAACTGTGATGAAAAGAATGTTTTCCTCCTCGACCTTTGTTTGCTGCTTCTTCATCTTCGTAAGTTACATCTGCATTAAATCCTTGGTTAGATCCTGCCGTGTAGCGTACAACCTAAAATAGTATTGAGAAATTAATTATTTAGGTACCTATTTCCGATTTCTCTTAATATGATAGGTCATTGGTAAAGTACAAATAATTCCTTCCTGCAAGAAAAGAATGTTTTTAATGAAACTTATCTTTCCTTGAATTAATTGTGTTAAAGTGCCTACATTAACACATTCACTCACAATACAATTACTATTAATGCACTTTTAAATGAATACGGACACTATAAAGTCCTTCCTAAGTAAATACAAGTCACACAATATCCTCTTAAATGGGTTAATGTACAAGGAAATGTAAATGTGAGAGTTATTGTTGTTTACATTAGTAATAATTATGTAGCAGATATCCCTCCTATATACATACCGCTGGCAAAAAAATGTGCATATTATTCTGCAAAACAAATAATAAAACCATCTCCAACTATAATCCTTACCCTAATTTACCTCGTTGTAAAATCACATGTAATGTTTCTGGTATTAATAGCAACCTTTATAGTACTGCTTCAGAATCCGGTGCTATCTACACATCTATCTAAAATAGTTTTGTAAATAAGAATGTATCTTGATAAAACTGGGTTAAGGAATGGATTAGAATGGAAGAAAATAATTTAATTTGCAAGAAATGACAGGAATGCTGTGTAGTTCAAACTTTCAAACTAACCAAACCATGCTTGCAACATAATAATACAGAGATGTACATTTAATATTGTCTTCTTCATTATACTTTTACTTCGCCAATTATGATATTGCATAATAAATCTTAGATTCCTTATGCCTTTCCATTGAATACCGTGTATAGTTAGACCAAACGAAAAGCGTTGTAATTAAAATGTTCGTTTAGTTAAACCACCTAGCTTACACATATTAAACATTCGCTACATAAAATTTTTAATGCATGTAAATCATAGGAGTGTAATGCACACCTTCGTTTTAATAGGTGGATGTCTTAAATGTTACCTGTGTTCTGCCGTCGGGAAGAACTACCTTGTATTCTCCCATAGTGAGTTTCCCATCTCTTGCCTCTTTATGAGAAAAGTCGTCCCCATTATAAGGATCTGTATCACGAACGGCGTATGCAAACGCATAGTTCTTCGGATCCTTGACAAAAAGAATAAACCCAATTCTCAAATTACGCATGTATTATGCATATCCTAATTACTATATGAGTACTTAATGTAGGTAGGGTAAGCTAATAGTTCAGAGATAAGTCATAAACAAAACGTCCCCTTAAGTCTTATCAGACACTAGATAACAATTCATGCCACAATTTACATTACAGACTCTAAACATGCAACTATAAAAATTATTGCATACTAATAATTTACGTAAAATCTAACATGACAAAAGAAATTGTGAAGTAATAATCATAAAAGTGTTAACTATCAAGGTGTTATAATTTTAAATATAATATTAAAATACGAAACATTATTTTTTATCTGTATTTAATATAAAGAACCAAACACCAGCTACGTACAAACCTATATAATGTATAAATATTTAATTGCATTCATCGAAAGTAATCATCGATGGAATACAAATATTAAATCTATTTAGAATTCAATTAGATCGAATAATTTGGTTTACTCACATTTGTAGCAGTGGCACTATTAATATCTTGGAGATGAGCTGGAGCAACAGTCCGATATCTTGTTGGGGTTATCGTGTGAGTAGTTTGCGATGGTAAGGGCATAGATTGAACAACAGCAGGGGAATAGTAATGTGTTTGTTGGGGAGATCTGTGCAATTTTCTGCCCCTAACTCTTCGCCGACGACCATTTCGAGGACCTTTTCTCCGTGGCATTTGATTTTCGGCAGAACCCTCTTGCTCCATAGCAATATAGACAGTTTCTGTATGGCTTTGTTGTTCTTGGGGTTGAAATTGTTGTCGGCGATAGGGTCGAAGTTGCTGATGAGGATGTCGATAGGATGAATCGCTGTGCAGCGTTTCGTCATGTCCCATCCTTCTGCTCATCTCATTTTTAGGAGTTTCTTTTGGCTGTGTCTTATTTTCATTTTTAGGACTGACTTCTTCCTTTTTATCCTTCTCTGCTGATATTGGACTAGAAAATAATGTTGCAGCCAAGAGGTAACAAAGGGTCAGTGTAGTAACCTGGTTTGAAAAGAAAACAGTTTTGTTTGCTTATTTTGTGGTTGATAGATTTACAACAATAATTTACAAGCTTATCGTGGCAATTAGTACTGAACGTGACACAAACCAAGTTTTAGATATTTTTTACTCTTCAGTTATTCGTAATCAGACTTTTTACAATCGATGTAATGAAGTCATCATGCAGAAGCTACCTGTCTTAGTGTATAAAGTTCAATATTGTAAACCATGTCACATTCTATGTCTACTAGGGGATTTTTTGCAATATAATTGCTTAAAATTGTAGATCTTTGTTGTTAACGATTTTCTAAGATTTCTACGCAAAACGCATGAATAAATGGTGATGATTTAAGCAGGGAGTGACCCTATAAAGACCTAATGACTGTATCTTATAAAAAGAAAAGGAAAACAGCAAGGATGATTATTTTTGTGGTTGGCCAAGTAGCTTGTTTAGTGGTTTCCTTCCGCTGCGTTTGATTTCCATTTCTCTTAATGACAATGATGCCACAGCCAGAGATTTAGTAGAGAAAAAGAAGTGAAAAGAAAAGTTAACCTTGTTATTACTTATACACACGTACTTTGTCATCTCTATGTTAAGTTCAATTTGGACACATGATCTTCAACAATGTACGTGGAAGAACAATAAAGACATATGGGCAGAGGATCATGACGAAAAGATATAAAATATGATTGAACATTTCATGTCTAATTTACTTTTTCTTTAATATAGGTCTAATGCCGTATAGTGAAGGCAAATCATAGGTAGTTAGATTTGAATTGGACTCATAATACTTTTAACACCTTTATTTGATCTAGATCTGTAACCTCAGAAAATTGGCGCTTCTATACTCTATATAGTATATATTTGAAGCAATTAGAGGCAATAACAATTACACTTAAAATTTAATTTGTACGAAGAAGTCATAAAAAATGACATGAAATTGCTTCTATAATAAATCCAAGCTAAAGATAAAACTATCTCTCCTATCATTAATGACATAGGTATATGATACGAAATAGCCATGGAGGTATATATTAGCTATAATCATAAGTAGTTCTATAAAAGAATATTTTATAGCTTTGTTCACTTTGATACAAAGTAGTTGTTCGCAGTTAGTAGTGTATAATATAAAGTGCAGGCCGAATTCATGTAAACTTACGTCGGAAAGCACAAGTGGGCTAATTGTATTAAAGTATAAAGGAAGAAATTTTATGTTTACTGCATTTGTTCGTCTAGTAATGCAACTTCATTCGTAACAATAAAAAGGATGAATTACAAACAAAAGGATAGACATAACAATGATAATCTTGTGGATAATAATGACCTACTCACCCTTTGCACCATATCGTTCCGTATAGTGAATCCTCTCATCTCCTCATCCGACTCACCACATCAGCTCTTAATGAACAAAAGTAAACCAAACCCAATTGACGCACACCCAGGGATAGAAAACCAAACCAAAACACACTGATTGTACACTCGAGTTATTTTGGTCAAACGAAATGAAACGAAAACCACTGCACAGTCTCCTTTGTAATTCCTTTGTTTACCCAAGCCTTGCAAACACTTGTAATGTAAACTGCATGAAAAAGATGCCTTATTAAATGTATAAGTGATGTTAGGAGGACCACAACTTAGCAAATGAAACTATGATAGATGAGAAAATAAATGTGTCGGCTAATTAATAGCCGTTGCAGTTTTGTACTACACAGTAGTTGCTAAATATTAAGTGTTTTGTATTGGTCATGGGCAAGTAAGACGATTCGAAGCAAACAAAATCCTAAATGGTTCACGATGATGTTTACACAGAATGAATAACAACTCGATGTGTAAATACGATTGATGCTTCGTGTGTCCACATAGTTGATTCACTGACAATTGATTAAACTGGGGTTTGGTCTTAATCTATTGTGTAGGATTACATTTGAATTTTCACAAAAGGTTATTGCAATGTAAATACCAATCGATCACTACTAGAAGATACGGTTACGGAATATTTTCTGTAGACGAAGATCTGATTTAGTTCTGCTATGTTTGCGTGCAAAATGTGAACTGAGCTGAGCAACTTCCCTGAACTCGCTTTTCTTTTTATATCTTGGGATTCTACACTTTACTCACGCTTTTATATGTACATACTCTGGACTGTACTATATTCACCTCACCTTAAGTACTGACTACTGTGTAATACTCTAGCTAAGTAGTCTGGGCTCAACCTCGGTCATTCTACTACTAAACCTCACGAGCAGATTTTATTGTTGTTATATATTCCCCAGTTTGGTTTGTATTGCACTTATCATATGAAATCCTTTGCTTTCATTCATGTTGATAATACTGATGTGATATGAGGGGAAGCTTTGCTATCAAAACTCCTTCTTTCTTCTCATTTCAGTTTCAAAGACTTGACAGCTTATGAATGACATGACAAGCGACCACGGAGACTCTTGCTACAGACCTATATTTTATAATATATTGTAATCAAGAAAAATATGACAATATCCGTTTTGTTTGTCTAAACAAATTAATACAGATACAATGAAAACTTTCAGTGCGTACTCCTATGCTCATTTTTCTACTGCGAATTTGTCTGTAGGTATAAATATAAACTAAAGTGTAAGTGCTACACGCAATGCATTAAAATCCTACTGCTAGATTCTTCTATGATGATTTTTCACTTATTCATTATTTTTCATTTTCATTCTTGAATTGAATGGGATTGGATGCAATTCAAAGGGGAAACATCTACGAGACAGAAAGTGCTCATCCTATTCCATGTATCTATTATGTATTTACTTGTTTGTCCCTACATACCTTAAGACAGAAGAACCGTTCTGTATTAAAACATTGTGCTCAAATATAGCACAGCATATGGTTAGTGCGTGAATGAGTTTTGAGAATGCACCACCCGAATTTCCCACGGGAGTACAAACACATATTAAAGCATACTCTGATTCCAACGTAATCGTTACCTATATATAGTAAGTGAAACTTTTCCTGTGCCTTTGCATCGCATACTGTTATATGTTATATCTAGTATTGCTACCATGAGTGTAGCATTGTATTCATTTTCTTATAAAACACAATGAATAAATATGCTCACTATAAAGACAGTTGCAAATTGTACAAAGCAATATCAACACAACAGATATACAAGAATATTTTATACCATGATTCGAAACCCATAGTTGAACACCATAATATATCTGATAGACATAAAATCGGAAAGAAAATGTGACCCAATTAATTATACTAAAATGGCTTCGGTATTATAACTTTGATAGCATTTTGTGTACATGAATTAAAAGCTTGAAGCAGGTACATGGAATTATGAATACGGTTAAACTTTAGTGTGGACACAGCCACAGGCAACATTAAAATCCTAAATCACGGTTAATCGACTCTTACAACTTCCATGTATTTTTAGGCTTAAGATTCCCGGTTACCAAGTCACGTGACTTGAACTCGACTATCAAAATAGCTCTAAACTTTTTTTTGGAAACTTGTAACTCCTCCGAGAATACTGCTCGTAGAAAGACAAGTTTGGACTCTAAAATTCCAGAAAAGGTTGTGTTAACCAAGTACGTTGGAATATTCAACATTTTTACTTCCGATTTTGAGATATTAATGTTTTTGTGGAAAAAGAGGTAATATCTCGCAACCATAGGTAAAATTTTAAAATTTTCCAACGTACTTGGTTAAAACAACCTTTTCTGGAAATTTAGAGTCCAATCTTGTCTTTCTACGAGCAGTATTCTCGGAGGAGTTACAAGTTTTCCAAAAAAGTATTTTTCAGTATTGTCATAGAGTAAATTTCTATGCCTCCATGTACTTTTATAACGTAGCCATAGATACTTCCCCGTAACCTTTACTTGACCTTTTTTAATGAATTTCCCCGTATTTTGAAAATACCTGAAACTTAAAGGAATCCCATTAATTGTAACTGGAAATAATACTTAGCAATCATATGGGATGTAATGGGACAGTTTTAGCTCGCCTGAATAAGGCAGCTTATAGAACCACACAGTCTGTCCGTACGTCCGTCCGTACGTCCGTCCGTACGTCCGTCCGTCCGTCCGTCCCCACGATAACTTTCGAAAGCAATGACGGATATTGACCAAACTTGGCAAAAACAATGCCTATGGACCACTGACGATCCCTATTGAATTGGGGGTAAATCGGTCAATTGGTTACTGAGATAACGCGCGCTCACTTTGTCTTCATTTTGATAGTCAAAGTGAAAATTTGGCATTAAATGGACATTAAAAAGTTCAATGGCGTTTCCTATAAATTGTTGGCGAGATAGTATAAAATATTTCAATCCGCTTCTACCAAATTTGAGATTTTATAATAAATCAAATTAAACCGAATAATAACTATTAGACGATGGAAAAAATCTATTTTGGGTTTTTATTCAATTTTATAGTCAAATTTACATTTTTTGATTTCCTATAAATTTAAATAATCATTAAGATTAAATATCTGTCATAGTCAACATTAATCAATTTAGATTTTCTGTTGATTTTCATAGTCAACATTAATCAATTTAGATTTTCTGTTGATTTTCCTAGTCAACATTAATCAATTTAGATTTTCTGTTGATTTTCATAGTCAACATTAATCAATTTTGATTTTCTGTTGATTTTCATAGTCAACATTAATCAATTTTGATTTTCTGTTCATTTTCATAGTCAACATTAATCAATTTTGATTTTCTGTTGATTTTCATAGTCAACATTAATCAATTTTGATTTTCTGTTGATTTTCCTAGTCAACATTAATCAATTTAGATTTTCTGTTGATTTTCATAGTCAACATTAATCAATTTTGATTTTCTGTTGATTTTCCTTGTCAACATTAATCAATTTAGATTTTCTGTTGATTTTCATAGTCAACATTATTCAATTTTGATTTTCTGTTCATTTTCATAGTCAACATTAATCAATTTTGATTTTCTGTTGATTTTCATAGTCAACATTAATCAATTTTGATTTTCTGTTCATTTTCATAGTCAACATTAATCAATTTTGATTTTCTGTTGATTTTCATGGTCAACATTAATCAATTTTGATTTTCTGTTGATTTTCATAGTCAACATTAATCAATTTTGATTTTCTGTTGATTTTCATAGTCAACATTAATCAATTTAGATTTTTTGTTGATTTTTCAAATAATATAGCTTCGTTTCCTTATAATATCAATGTCTGAATTTTTAATATGTCATAGCTACATATATAAAGACCCAATTCTGAAAGTTTGATCAAAATACGTACACTCGGTTTTGTGCTGCGTGCGAGTACTTTTCGTCTATCAAAATGTGTACACGGTAACCTTCACTCAGGCGAGCTTCTGTTACGGCTTGCTGTAGGTTTTTGATGATAAAATTTGTCACAAATTAGACTGGTATACATATAAGACAGTCATAGTAATCAAGATAATGTTTAAATCACATTAGTACACTCCAGGACCAGCATACATTAAAAAATATTCACTTCCCTAAGAGTAGTAAGTCACATTAATGTTACAGCTGCAGATGATATTGATAAATAAAGAGTACAAGTTAGATAAAATCTTCCTGTACTAACTGTACTATAAATAGTAGACAAGTTAGCACATAATGTACTTTACGTTATAAAACACTTAGCTACTGTAGTGTTTTACACTTAAAGGAATTTATAAGGTATTTTATAACAATCAGTAAGTTATATGGATATAATGTGTAGAGATAATTAATACATAAATACACTGTTAAACGAAATAGGAACAATAACGTACAAACCAATTAGCGAAGGAAGTCTACAATTTATACACAAGTGTAGCATATAGTCTAAACATGTATTACATTGATAGGAAGATTCTTCTTGATAGGTTAGTCTGCACTTGCTACAGACAAGACAATGAGCAGATATATATAAAAAGATACGAAGCTGGTCAATAGGTAAAAGAGTTGTGTGCAGAGGAGTAGAGAGAGAGAAGAGAATAACAGGCTGACCTGCTGAATAGAAAATATTATATAAATATGTTTCCTTTGAAGTCCCTCCGGTATTGTTCTGCTTTGTTCATCCTCTTTGAAATGTTCTTCTTCCGTATCTCACTCGGACAGTTCACAGGGGAGGTTCTTTTCTTTGAATAACTACATACTAATAAGACTCACTACCACTTCTGTGAACACTCATGATAGCTAATACATTTATTCCGTATATCTAACCATCAATTAGATATTATGTAGGCTGAACATTATTCCTTTGTTTTGTCTGCCAGACATGTCATGTCTTTTTTCTTAAGAATCATCCCATCGGAAGGAAATACTCGTAATACCAATTGAAAACACTGCACACTTGGACAGACTAAACATGCCCTACTAATGCCTACAGATAATAAATACAAACAGCATGCACATAATATTCTTAAAAATGTATTACCACACAGATGCACGTAATGGCTATTACCGGTGTTGCTATTACCTAAATAGAGCAATTAAAACTGTCTCCTCTCCTATACGTATAGAGAATATACATTTACTTCCGAGTGAAAAACAACAGAGTACAACTCAAAAGCTGAATGAACACAATAGGACAGTAATCAAATCAAATGGGTAATTACAATTACAGTCATACAAAGCATTATGTCATTTCATTATAGGAGAAGTAAGGCAAATCCTTGATAAACTGCAGGAGGCAATCAATTTCAAGTAATAATAGTAATAGATGGCCTGTCATCAGTATACGCAATAATAACGATGTTCCGGCTATTGCATAATAAAATAATACAATATACTAAGAAATGTAACTTTACTTAGAAAACGGATTTTGTTGTGGATATTAGCTCTACATACCTTCATCTTAACTTATAATGTTATAATGGATACCAATATTTTGCAATGTATTTTATAATTGTGACTTTGTGACAGAATAACATCAGCAAGGAACAGAATTGTGTCGGAAAGAATTAATTTAGTATTTGAGGATGCATATACCATACAATCACATACAATAGTAAAAGTTTGGTTTGGTTGCTCTCTTTCCTTTTCCACAATTGTCAAATGCTACCGGATATTTTTATTATATTTGGCTACGTGGTTTTGGCCGACAATTAGTTTCTCACGAAAGTTATCAAATGAGAAGGAAAATATTTTCTACTTTTTGTCATATCACATAATCACATTCATTACCTCAGATTTTGTCTCAAGATGCACTAAAATACTAAAACAAGGTGTAATTTGAGAAAACTAGAATGCATTTGCATTTCTAATTCTGCGTTGCTATTAATATTTAACACCTGCAGATTTTGCTTCTTTCAGGTTGCTATTGAAAATCCTAGTTGAAAATCGTAAAGTTTTTCAACTCATTTCCGCCCTGTAGGTTAATCTTGTAATAACTTTGTGTTTTAGCTTATCTGGTGGATAAAGGGCAAATAAGACGTTTCATATTTACAATAGTTCTGTAATTTATAACGCTGCACCAGCTGACCTGTTCCTTTATCCCAGTTTTCCCTAGGTCTGAGCACTTGCATTTTCTACAGCCTCATAACCACTATCACATTGAAATAAAGAAAATAATGTCTGACTACTCATAGGTTAACGATTTTAATTTCCGAGATGCATTAGTCATTTTATTAGTGTCTATCTTTTGTAGACAAAGTACAACTTTCGAAATGACTGACTGTTTTGAATTTTGTAAATATTATGCATGTAGGTACAATATTTTATCTTTCTCATTACGAAGATTATCATGGATAGATTGAAGTACCCATTAATATACTTGAACTGTCGTGAATCCCAACTTTTACATCATTTGTTTCTGAAAGTGTTTGTCTTGACATTGTGAAATTGCACTTTTTCTTAAATCATATTTGGAGATTAGGCGTCTAAAAACTTTTATGTCTACAATAATCACGTTCACTTTGGTAATCGAGTAAAAACACATCGTCGTGTGTTATGCATTCTGAACAATTACCTACTTAAAAGGAGACAAAATCTCAAAGTGGAAGTAATGCAGCATAAAAGCAGACAGTACTCGTGTTTATGTGTAATACATACGTAGCATATCGTCTTACAGTTTCCTTTGACTAATATTTGCTACCTTTTCGTTTTAATTAAAGAAAAAGTGGACTGAATTTACTACAGTCGTTAATTGCGATGTGTCTGTGTATTTTGTAGTGTTTACCCTTATAGTTAATACTTTAATTGCGGTATAGCATAATTTTATAAGTGCAGGAGGTTGTTAAACACATAAAATAAACATAAGTAAACCATCCTTAATGAATACATGACATTATTTTATGTCCGTGTAGCTACTAGAATATGTCAGTGAAAACAAGAGTTACCTATTAGTTTATTACTCGTACATATCATATTTCATACTACTACATAGTTTAATATTCTACTTGCATTCTCATTGTAAACATTCTAATATCTTCAATTTTATACGTTACATGAAATTGTCCATATCCTTGGCTTCAGTTTATATTTCCATATTTTATGCTCATTTTTCTCATGAATACAGGAACAAATATTAATGTAAAAATTGTATTTCTTATACTTTTAAATGGTAACATCGCATAGAATGCGAACTATTACACAACAAGTACTAAACAATCACACAATTTCAATTAATTACTAAAAAATGCTAATGACTAGTTATTATGGATATTTCTTGTCAACAATTCACTCTGTGAGATTTTACCTTAGAGTACCTATATATATCGTCAAACGAATAAGGACAGATTTCAAACGCCTCGTTGTAAAGTTTTATTTGCTACAATTCACATCCGGTATATAGAACTTTAATGTACATGATCCACGTACCTACTTTATAGGCAATAATAAAAATATTGTACTAGTATAGCTTCAATCTAGTACGCAGTTAACCAAAACAGAACAAGTTCATTCTTTTAATGCACATTATAGCATTGCTAGTTTTAATTATGCTGAGTACTAGTTTTACATTACGTGATCCGAATCTCATTTTACTAGGTATTAGCTACAAAGTAATAGCCTATCGAAACGATTACAATAACATTGTACAAATTGAGACATCTTTGCAGCTTCTGGCTCCAGGCTAACAATTAATTGAGCTTCCTGGATAGTTTGACTAGATAATTAGCTGCTGTTTAAGCATTGACTATACATGATGATATATGGTATCCTGTAATATGATTGTCATGTCTTATATAATAAGAAAACCCTGTAGGTTATTGTAAAACTAGATTCGCAAGTCTGTTGTAGCTATACTTGAATATATCACATTCTTACTTTTCTTATGGTTTCTAGAATAATGGTATTAAGAGTAGGTAACCAACAATAGGTCGTTTAAAGCACTCGTGATAAAACATTTTTCAAAAAAAATCTACGCAAGCTTTCATATTTCATACAGCTACTGTAGAGGTACTTATTTTCAGCTTTCCACAATTTTACTAGTCACACAATCACAGTCGCATTTGAGAGCGAGTGAGAAAATCTTGTTTACAAATCTAATCTAGATTTCTACAACTTATCATTGCCATTGCTGATTTTCATGATGTGTACACTACCCTCAACGGGATTGTGCTCTAGGATTAGTAATGTACCATCTGTGAAAATACATGTACTTGTCATTAACAGGGACATTGTTAGCATATCTTCTATAGGTAACGTTTACTTTTCATAATAATTAATTGCACATTTCACGTAGGTATTATTTATGGGGAATGATTCAGACGATCCATTATGTAAACTGTATCATTTCAGAATGAAGATGTAAAATTATGTATTTATTGTTGTCTGTGTGCTAAAAGGTACTCACAGTAATAAAAGATGGTGATCACTAGAGAAGCAAAACACAAACTGCATTGTGTATTGATAAATGGAAAAGGATTAGCCATGCATTGTAATTATCTTCTCTTGTTAACAGACATGATTCTCATAATGTAATTCGTTTATCCCCTATTATCCATGAAATCTTCATCCTATCGACGAGAAAATCATTTACTCTCAGTTACAATTAGTGATATAATAATTCCCAAAGTATCCCGTTGAGGATGTTCGCTGTCTCCTCCTTTCTATCTTCACACTTTACTGTTTACATTGGCTTCATTTGATCCAAGTATTTGTTTGTGATCGAAATTGATATGGCATTACAAATACAAACACGACCTATATCAATAGCACAGACATGTATAGGACAATAAAATTCACACCAGAAGTCTGTTTTGGCATTTCCTGAGAATTAATTAATTCAATAATTAACATAAGCTTGTGGTGAATGTGTCTGTAGATGTAGGGATAGAGATACGCTGATTATAATATTATTAGACAAACTGATGTACTTCATCCTGCTCAATATCCTGTGCGAATCATCAGCTGTAAGCATTTAAATAAACATTAACTTAAATTATGTTAATGCTTCCGTTTACTTGTTTTGATGCAAGTATCAGATAATATATTTCTAAAGAGAATAGGTTGTCTATTTTCATTTCATTATTGATTCTTAATAATAGTAATCTGTACTTAAAATCCAGGCCAAAAAAGACTAAGGGTATTAATATGTAAAAGTAAGTGAAAAACACAGCTTAATTGGATTCAAAAAATCTCGGCCATAAAGCAATAAGTATTAAATGTTTCCACAAGCAAACATGCCGACACTATGCCATGATAGATTCGCGCAAGAAATGTTCCACATATTATTTTCTATCATCTATGGAATTTTAATCTGTTTATACCAGGGTAAAAAGGTGATTTGAAGGATAGTTCTCAAACTATTCTCTACAAGAAGCGTAATTAACTAACGCTTATCGTTTCAATTGAATTATGACTTTGATTACACCGACAATAATTCATAAACTTGCGGAATACATGAATTGTATTTTCAATGACAACCGTCTTCTTTGAAACTAGATGTATAAACAGTGATTGATGACTTAGATTACCAATAAAAATGGATTTGGTAATGGTAATTGTTGTTGTTTTACAAATACATTATCATTTTATGTATCAAGTGAAGTAGACAATCATGCTAACATGAATCAAAGGATAATTAAGATTATCATTTCTCCGTATTTGGCAGGATTTGACCGAACTTAATAAAAAATTGCATTAAAGTAGTTTACACTTAGATGCGATAAACAAATGTTGTATGCCTAACATAAGACATTACTAGAATGTAATGAATGAATGATGTCCATTGTTGTGTCTACTAACTTGTAGTTTCCACATTATCGCATGTACACACAACATTACATGGGTTGCTTTGCGTCTGCAATTTACGCTAGTGTGATCATGCAATTAACGCTATCAACGCAGTTTTACAGTTGTAGCTTTATTTTTCCATCGTGCTTTCAAGTCACTATACACATAAAGTATACATAGATAAAATGCATCCATTCATTTCATCGTGCGCATTAGGCCCTACTTTTATTTTTAATGAGAGCATTTCGGCTACGTTTTAGTTATCTCATGTGAAGACTATCTATAAAGATTGCTTTATAGTTCACCTTGAAAAATTCTTTCTGGAACAAAATACCAAAGACAATGTAAGAAATAAAGTGAAAACAATTCTCAGATTCACACTTGAATTTATAATTAATAAATAACTGGATATTATAGAAGAAAACAATTTTATTTTAGTAAAACATTGAAATGTACGTTTAGTATATACGTATGTTTAGACAAGCGTTTAAAACTCAATCGTAAATCAATTGTCTTGTTTATACATCTTTATTTTCCATTATGTCGATGCTTAGTTAGATGTATTTAAGCTGCTTGATAAAAGTCTACCGCGTCAATTATCTGCTTTGCATAATTCCGACACAATATATCCTCTGCCTCAGCACGTAGCTCGTGTGTACAACCTAACTGACATTTTCACAGAGGGAGGACGTGCTACAAGGTGTTGAAATATTAGAAATTTAGTTATATTGTTAGTTGTTTCGATTTTCAATAGAGAATAACGATTAGCACGTTGCTCACGTACGTACACTTATAAGGTGGTCAGATAATATAATGTAATTAATTCAGCAATTCCCATATCTTGACTTATTTTATACACCTATTTAAAATATGCATAAATCTACAGGTAAGTAAGAAAAGGAAGTAAGCAAAATAATCATAAATACTGAAGACCTAATCGCGTACAAAATCTGTACTCTTGAATAGAGTTGCTGACATATAAAGCATTCAATGTAGCACCGAAAATGTTGAATAGGTATAGTATAAAATTATTGCTAACATGCTGCTATTTAGAATCAAAAGGGAAAGAACTTTGACTTGGCTATCTACGGTAAACCGATGTTATCAGATATGTATGTAGGCATTTTGTTTGTATAACTAGGTAAAATAGAATTACCTACATTGATTTATTTTTAAATATTATTCACTGGCAATACGGAAGTCCAGAGCAAAATCCACCAGAACTTTCTAAATTTGAGATTTTTCTTTCATGTCATAAACTAACTACCCAATTCATTACAAATTACATACTTTTATGAATGATAATAGTGATAATAATGATAATCATTGTTTTACAATTGAGAACGCTTTCATTTACGTGTTTTATTTGGTCTTCCGTGAGATAAGCACTCTAGTTTTATAAAAGATTTTCTAAAGATGATTAATTTAGGAATTACCATTGTTTACATTGTGTGATTAATTATGGCTTTTTTCTTCAGAGTTAAACAGGGCCACAGAGAAGTGAGCATAACATAACCAAATTTGTTTGACTAATCACTCACGCAAAAATTTCTTAAAAATCTGTAGATTATAGTAATGTAGGTGATTTTAGATGTTGCTAGTTTTAACGTATACGGCAGTAAATCGGGTATTTTCATTTGGAAGTAGTACCTAGTGCTTTGGCTTGCTTAGCTATATACCCTTGCCAATCCATAGAAATTCAGCAACAAATGTTCGGTAACAGTAAGTACTTAATTGCGGATATCTGGGCTAGTGACAACATACAGGCTTCTAAATAACAGCGAAATGCTCTATAATTTATCCTCAGTAACAATTTTGTTACATAGACATTTTAAGCATTGTAATTTCTGTAATAGCAATGATATTGTTTCTTATGGTTAGCTCTTGGTTTATGAAAACCGTGCAATTTTTTGTGTACCATCAATTAGGATTGTTTTTCATGGCTCTAAATATCTGACCTTTGATTATCAGGGGAGTAAATTAACTTGGTTGCAAAAAATATTTTGGTTACGATATGCCTGAGTTGAGAGTGAACGTGAAGAATGTTAATTGCAATAAATAATGCCTGAAAAGAATTAATATGTATCAAAGTAGCAATAATTCTTGTCTATTGTATCGCATTTTCATATTAAATTACAATAATAATAATATTATATAGCCAGTAGGGTATAGCTCAGAGGATAAACAACAACCCCATTACTGATTGAAAGTAAGGCAAGTTTAATTCGAAGACTGCCTGTATGACTATGACCTAATACAATAAAACCCACAAGGGCCCACAACAATAAAACTACCACAAAAAAGTGTGCATTTACTGGTATAACAACGTGAGTGTCTGTATCTGTAATCTGGTTGATTTATATTGTACCTATATGCTGATACATATTTATATACCCATTAAATCGAAATCATAACCTTAGCGAAACGTGACGTGACCTTTCTGACAATGAAGAACAAGCAAGAGGGCCCGTGCTCTGTCTGCGTGTTGTGACACAAGACTTACTTTTCTTATTCTCCAACCACACTCATTAGAAACGTTTATTAGGTTACCCAACTGTGCTTAGCTTCTTATCATTTGCAGAGAATAGCAAACACATCATTATCGTATGCACATAAATACACAACAACTTAATAGATAAATGAGTAAAGCTCACGTTACAGAAATATTATTATTATCTGTATAAATGCAAGTGCAACTCTATATAGAGATTCTATATTTGGTTACGTGATGCTAATGTACAATTAATATATTTCTCCAACCTTAAGCAGTGATTCCCACTCTACAATTGCATCATTTTTTGCTCTGATACAGTCATAAACACAATAAATTGTTGAGTAATATAGTAATAAGTGCTTTAGTATTAAAGCCTCTTTGTAGTAATTGTAAATTCTAACGTTTCATTCATTACTAACTCCAACACTTTCAATATCTGTGAAGATAATACTTTTAAACTTATAGAAAATTACACTCGTAAAGATTTTACCTACAGAGGAGCAATAATAATGAAATGTATCTAAGCTGTGAAGAGTGCCAACTTTATACCTTAGATAACTGCTAATTACTGATAAAAGTAAGCATCTAATTGCAAATGACTTCTGACAAAATTCCCATCACAAGGTAATTACTCAGATAACATGAGACACAATAAGTAAATGCTAATGTTTTATTAAGTAAATAGTTCACTTTTTATGCCCATTTTCTTGCGCTCTTCAACATACACAATATATTCAATGCATAATTAGGTATTAGGTACGATTTGTGAAATTAATCAAAAATAAAGGTGAGCACGTCATTCTCATGAAGTTCTCTGCAACCAAAACGCGATATATTATGTGACTTATTGACTTGAGGCAACAGGACTACTTTGTACGTCTCCTTTGTAATAGCTTTGGACTTGGGAACTCACTCTAGTCACTCAGTCTCACTCTTATTTTCTATTCTCTATTCTTTAGTGACTGCATGCTCCGTAGAAGTCCTATTTATTTAGTAAATTATTGTGCTTGTCACATCATGTAAACATTGTTTAGGCATTGTATCAATTGGCATTACTGCGCTCATAAATCCATGACGTGTCGTACTTTATTCTTACGTGCTATTCTCAATTTTATACTAAAGAATATGGGTGTGAGTGAGAGACAAGCTGTGGGCACATTAATCTTCATGCTGCGTCTCAGTCTCGTCTCCATGCTCTCCTGTTTTTTAACCAATCTGTCACAATTCCTTAACACAATTCCAGACTGGGTTAAATAATTATTGCATTGTAGTACTGTACGTAGACGAAATTAGGTTCGTACACTAAACTAACATCTACTATTCGTTCACTGTATTGAATTTTAAGATATGCAGAATATTGTACACAGATGCCTAACTAACTTAACTTACAAATAACGCATCTGAACCGAAAGTATACCTACTAAATATGATTAACAATTTATAAACTGCTTCAGCTAAATTACATTTCGTAGTTCATGTAACGCAAAATCAATTTAACATTTTCGTGCATTAAAAAGTGTGTTTGAAATTGAAAGGCTAAAATAGAAGTTCTTTTCAAGCTATTTGCACCACCAGTTTATCGTAAAATTGAACTCAGTTGTCGTTTCAGATTCCAATAAGTATTTAGTTTAGCGTTTAGCATTTTGCAATAGCCATCGCAGAAAATATTCCCATGATTATTAGGCGAAGAATAAAATTCAAAAGTGTGTAGTGCGTATTGCATGAAATGATATGAGCTTTGGCATAACTTCTAGATTATATAATTACAAATTCTACCTTTATTTGTATGATGATGAGAGGATGAGACTTCCGCAAACCTAAATTTATTTCCTCTGTCTTACATTTTGCACGTGTGTGGGAGAAAAATTTACGAGCAAGTGAATGGTGAATGTAATGCATACTGAATGAATATGAATAATTTATAGCTGTATAGGTACCTATTATTGTTATTGTTAGGCTTAGACATAAGTATGAAAAAGTAAAATAGTTAGGCTCGCTGTCATTTTTTCTGTGGTCTACTTTAACTACTTAATCATGGCATGAAATGATATTCATAATGTGGAGATAGTATTTATGTGGATAGAACTGTTTCTTTGAGTTAAGTTAATCGTTAAAGTTAATCATGAGTCAGAGTGTTGGAGTAGAATTGAAAAGGGCTTAATGCATACATAATGGTATGATATAATGTCTAAATCAGTTTCCTGAAAATTCTCTTTCTATCTAATTTATATTATGTGCAAAAGCACTGTAGTTCACTGCAGTGTAATAAAGTGCAACAACAGATAATTGTGAATCTACATGAATCCAGAGTATACATACAGGTATATGATAATAACGTAAGAAATAATAAGTGCCAGCATGGTAATGTGTAAACTATAGAAAAGATAATATGGGAATGGATGCAAGAAATGGATCTATCTCATCATGAAGGAAAGCATTAAACATTTAAAAAATGAGTAATATAATGCACTACTCTCATTATGTTATTACTTGCTTTATCCACAGACAAAAATGTGCGAAAACTTCTTGCTAATCCCATTAATCTATCATCATCACTTCATATGACTATTAATATAATTTTTATAATATTTTCTCTCCTTGCTTCATTTACCTTCCTTGTGCATTGAGAGTAATGGTAAACGATATGGCCATTAAGATTATGAAGTAATTCCGTTTATTGTCAGCATAATGTTTTTAATGGCACAATGTGCACACGGATATAAACTTGTTGCTTGCATTAACACATCCTACAGACAAATAAGTCAATTCCTTAATCTTCAAATACATTTTTAATCGAAGCATACCCAAGTGTAAACTAAGTCTTCCATCATTACATAACGAGCAAACGATTCTTTAATTTGCATATCCGTTATTTTTTAGTTAGAGTAGAGAAAATAAGCTCTGAGAACTTTTGTACATAGAAACTGGGCCAATCCTGACTTCTTGCTCCGTCAAATTGCGTAAATATTCCAAGCAGTAGATCACTTTAAAGATGATCTTGATCGTTTCAAAAATGCATTTTAATCACTCACGACTTTCTCAGGCCAGAAGTACTATTTATTGTGGTGTCTGTTGTGCATTGTGGTGTAGGGTAGGTCGAATTCAAGCCTTCCATCCACAGCTGTATGAAAAGGGGAGACCTCAGGTCAGAACGTACACAATATTGAGTCTTTTATTGTGTCACCGCAGAGCCTATTGACGTGACGGCATCACATCATGTCATGTGCATGACTCTTAGTCATGGCTGACCAGATATTTCATTGTTCTGTTGGATTTATTGGAAATATTATGCAAGGATTAGCAAAGCCAGTCATAAAGTTATTCTTTAGACATAAGTCAGCATCTGTACTCTCTTATTATCATCGCACGTATTATTAGCAAACAAACTAATTGAGCAGTCCACTCTGTTATTACACAGCATTGCATATATTTCTGTCATTCTGTCTATGCATAATGGATGATTTCCTTTGAAATCGTGTTTAGACAGTCTAAGGATTTGTTCGTTTTAACTTTCCTGTTTTCCTTTGTCTTCTAACCGTGTCCGTGTCATTTTCGAAATAAATCCATAGTTTCTAGTTTTAAGAGTGATCCATTTATCGACACCGTGCCGAAATGGCCAAATGCATGCATAACATTCTGAGACTTACCTTTATGTACCTATACTGCTTATGCAAAGCATGCCACAACCGTATCATTAGAAGTTACATGCTACAATTAGGTAGCTACACGAGGTTGATAGCAGTTCACTACAGTTACAGTTATAATTCTGCTGGCTCAGACAATCAAATGGTGAGAAAATCCTTAAGGACATTCTCATAAAGCTATGTCCGAGTCCGTTGACTTCAGTCGGTTGCCTTTAATTTAATACCTCATTGAACTGATCCATCAACTATATAATGGGCAATTCGCAATAAGAGTAATAAACCATAATAATGCGATACATTATTCTACTCCCCTGCTGTATTATCCTAACTCATTATTTTCTATCGAGAGTTTACTTTCTTCTTAGTTATACTTAGTTTGTGTTTATGTATTTACTACATAATAAACTCCAGAATAAATGCCATTATTTGTAAAAGGCAACGTAAGTAAGTATATGCTATTTGTTTGCATATTCTTACTCACAAATTCACACTTTAACTTGAATTGTTCTCTGAGCACTTTCATTTTCTGTTCATACACTGCCATTTAATTAATACCATTGCTATTCCTCGCTTTAAAATGTGTTTTATTACAGTTAAGGTGCGTACTCAATTTATCAGACTAATAATATACCTTATGTAAGGAGCAGTAGTGGTATACTTATCAACATGCTGAGACGCACAGATTGACGTGTTAAATATAACTTTCCTTGCATGGGGCGTAAATATAATAAATGTTGTGTGACAATGAATGAACGTGAAAATCCCATGAAAAGATAAATCTATTATTATGTATTTATATCTGCACAAATTCGTATTTTACTCACTGAGTATACCTGCCTTTGGTATTTCCAATCAGCTTTGTAGGCAGTAGCATATAATGGGAATTTCATTCATTCGGTAACTGACTGACGACAAAAGGTTGAGAGCGAGGTCGTCGTGAGTTGAGATTATACACAAATTACCCATTTGTACTTTCAGCCAAACTAAAATTGAGATTGGTAATTAATTACTCGCCTGTTTACTCTATATGTATATCTAGTACGTGGGTACTTTCTAATACTGGTAGATACTAAAGATTAGATTTATTTTCCAATATCCAAACAAAGCCAAAATTATTCTGACGAGAATTACACTTCATTACAATATCACTACATATTTTATTACTGTGGCCGAATTCGCATTACTGATAGTAAAATTCGCTTCGAAGAAAAATCTTTTAGTATGCAGGATGCGTAGTTGTAAAATGTTTTCAATAAACACGCTATTTTCTTACTAAAATTGCATAGTCTATTTGGTATAGGTATTTAAGTTGGCTTCTGTACTGACGTTGCTTGTTACTGCAATGGTAGAGAGATACGCTTTCATATTTGTACGAAGATAAACAAATAGTTCACAAAATCAGCATTATAACTAACAAATTCCTGATTGAGTTGTTTTTTCTGCCGTGTATTTAGGTGTAGGTTTATTATTTCTAGATTACTGTAACCAGTACATAATCGTAAAATCAAAGCGTGCATAACTTTATTTGCCATTATTAGGAAATACTAAAAACTCAGATGAGGCAATACTATTTGTAGAATATCAAACAGACAATAGACTCTGTCTACTCCACTTCATCATAATTTAATAAGGTGTGTCAAAATAATTTGTTGAGCAGGTCCGTCAGAGAGCAAAAACGGGGCACGAAATTCTCTATTCGCATTGTAAATAAAAGATACACAATGCGATGTAAAGCAGAAATATTAAATATTAACAGCCCAAAAATTACATGTGAAGACAACGCTGATATGCTGGGTAAACTAAATAATCTATCTACGTTTTTGTTACTAATTACATAGTAAGACTAGTGCTTCAACTGATATGTTAGGGTTGTGAGATGTACTATTAAGTTAATTACAAGATAAATCTTTATTATTTGTGTTTACGTTCCGCAATAGTAACTTTTATCTTCTGATTTTATTAGATTACTTCTTACAAAGTACAAGTGCGTTAGTATTTTCATTTACGCCTTGACATGGCAGTTTGTGGAGAGTTAGTAGGATGATGACTGATCTTACGAGATCTAATTATACATATCATTAGTCATCCGAGTCGGATCCCTTTTCCTGCATATTTTTGCGTTCTTCAAGAACATCGTGCATTTTTTTGAGATAGTTATTAAATGTGGTTAATCCAGAAACGATTGTAGAATCTGTGGATAATTCTTGAAGCTGTAAGGATTAAATTATGCATTTTATACACAAATAACCAGTGCAGAAAAATGTGCATCTGTTAATAATACAAAGTAATTCAACCAAATTACTGACCTCACTAGCATCACGAGCACGTCGAATGAGCCGACGCCAAATCCAATCCATGTTTTGATAGAGTTTGTATTCTTGGGGCATTTTCTTAGCAACATCGGGAGAGGCAAATATTGGCTGAATTTCTAGCCAATTATGCTGACTTTCGAACCACATTTCTAAGTTACCCTTGAGCATATTTATTTTTCTTTCCCAAATACTAAATCGCTCTTCGAACGATCCTCTATATGGACTTTCCGAGATTTCATTTGTTTTAGCAATAAACTGACTGACGGCATCAAGGGCTTCTTCTGTCAAAAATGCAATGGCGACTCCTAAAATAAGTGAAATCCAAAGTGAATTATCTCGTAAAAGATTAGAATAAAATTTTGTAATCATGGAATACCTGATTCTTCATCTTCTATTAAGCGAAGATAGTGCTTTCGGAGATTTCTTTCCATCATATCCAGGGCAGATTCTATTTCATACTCTTTAGTAGCATTTTCACCAACTTTCGCGATAAAATCTACATGATCTACAATGCCTTTGTCTAACAGTTTCTTGAAAGATTCACTACCACGTGCGACAACTGGAAAACCTAAAAGTAAAAAATACAGAAATATGTACAAAATCAAATCTTGTGGGGAATTGCAATTTGTTGAGGAATACTTAAACATTCAGGCATAATTACCACATTGTTCGCTGATGGCTTCCCAATGTCGTTGTCTCATTCCTGGATTTTTTAGTGTTTGAAGTAGAGGAACTATAGATTTAAACGTTTTAATTTGATGCACCACTTCTTTAGCAATGTGTTGAATGGTGTCAGCTCCAACGAAGTATTTGATGCATTTTTTCATTATATTTCCACCCTCTTGAATGACATTAGTCAGTGCAACTAAGTCAATTTTGTCCAAAACATCTTTGTATACGGATTCCTTAATTTTGACCCAGTCTAAATGTAACAATAAAGGAAATGAATCCCAAGTAGTCCATACGATAAGTCAACACAGTAATTATTAAATGAAATTAATTTGAATCTTTGAGGTTTAGATTTATACCTGCAGCTGTGAACCACAAGTTTTTGAAAGGTTCGATATCTTTAATGAGCCTGTCCAGTGCATTATTTGATGTCGGTGGCAGTCCAAATATAGCTTGTCGTTTATTTAAAATGACACTTTGTTCGTAAAGCTCTTTAATTGTGAACCAAACCTTTTTAACTTCCGCTGCTACATCAACAGCCTTTTCCAATTCAATAAACGCAACAAGACCTCCCACCCCAAGAGTTGCAGAATCAATCTGATCGCTGAAAATTGCCAAATCTTGCTGATGAGCTTTCAGTAAACGATCAAAATCCTCATCCAACCAAGTCGCTGCCTCATGTGACATTCTCTTCGCTTTGCAATTATGAATGGCAACTGTCCATTTCATATCCGAATCATCATTTTTTACAGTGTAACCGAATCGCTCAAACAATTCGTAGTCTTTCAGAATTTTTGCCATAATATCCTCCATGCGAGTAATATTTGCAGGAACAATTTCCAAGTAAGCCTTAAGTGACATTACTTCTTCTATGTCTTCAGATCGTGTTGTTAATTTTCTTTCAATTTCATCATAATCTTCTTTAATCTATAGAATATTCAAAAATGAAGCTACAAAATTGTTATTTTGAGTAACATATAATATGTTTAAGTATACCTTCGTAACGGTAGTCTTAAGTTTTAGAGCAAAGTTATCTAAAATTGCAGTTATTAGTTGAGATTTCTTTTTTATTAAGGCTTGTTTAACAACATCTACATCTATTCTAAATGCCGTAATATCAATTGAATTAGGTAGCTCGTCTTGAAACATTTCTATATGCTGCTTAAGTTGGTCCACAACTTTTTTCACTTCGGATGCAGTTCGATTTTCCGAATTCCATTCCCTAAGAAAATCCAGAGAAAAAAGTTGTCATCCTACCTAATTGTAGCATTTATTTAAGTTTATAGCCAATTAACCAAATGTACCGGATAAATGCTGTGGTATCAGTATCAACAGTGTACTGATATTTTCGATATTTCTGGGCGTAACTATCAACGGGTCGTAGTGCCAATCTAAGATATTTTATAAGTTCATGCTTGAGGTGTTGAATTTTTGGATCCTCTTCAAAAATTTCGCTAAGAATTTCTTTGGTTCCGAATAGATGCTGTGGCAGTATCATTGGCAAGATCTGTTGAAAATTAATTAATCATTAGTTTAAATTAAAATTGAATGATAATCTTATGGCTATTATTGCATACAAGATGGTTAATTCTAAAATACAGTGGGAATGCTAGTAGCAGCTTCCAAAACTTTGGATACAATTTCTTCAAAAATGTCACAATGCTTTTGAAGAGCCACAGTATATTTTGGTCCATGTTCATCTAAAGATAACTCAAGGAGTAATATAGGTCGATATCCACTCGGAGTCGGGTAACGTGATTCAAGAAGGTTGTTTCCCCATGGGAAAGTTGTCTTTCCTTCGCATGTTCCTGCCATTTCCTTAATATGGTCTACAAAATTTCTCAAAGAATCAAGTACCATAGTACGTACTGTATCCTGAAACAAAATACTAATCATTTAAATTTATTATGCCCTATTAAACAGCAAAGCTAAAAAAATAATAAATGCTTATAAAGAATTTTAGACTTTTACCGACATAAGAAACTGAATAACGTTAAGAAATTTTGAAAGTTTAGACATCATGAATATATCCCACCGCAATTCTTTCAAGCTGTACCAGGAATTTGGAATTTTGAAAAGTTCAGTCCTTATCGCTTGTAGAATAGATTCAAACCATTGTCCTTTCAAATACAAAAGCAGCTGCGGGAAATTGATGTTAAATTAATTACAGACAAACTGAGTTAAATGATAGCATTTTTTGAAAAAATTAAATTGAAGATTAAAAGAATAAATAAATCAACTTCGTTTTTTACAAAAGAAAATTAGAAAGTGGACAAAAACTTTACATGTTCCATGTTTTCTTCTTGATAATGTTTATATTCTTCAATATGGAGGGGATCGTCTAAATACAGTATAATGAAAGATTTTTGTATTGCGTCCTGACATAAGCCAACAACATCACGTAAAGCTTTATAAGGTTCAGTAGTGTAGATCACAGATCGTTTTGCCACTTTACTGACTTTATACATAAAATGATTTTTTGCCAAGTAACGAGGTGTGACAACATCCCACATATTCAGAGGTTCAAAATTTGTCTCTGTTTCTGGAACTTTTAACCAAGGTTTGTAAATCTTGGGATGTCGTTGAATAATGTGTACGAATTTCTCCTGAGCATGAATCCTTTTGTAAATTAAATCCAACTCTTGTTTAATCTGTCATGCAAATTATGGATTATCTCATCATTTTTGGCTAACAAGTAAAATGTAATTTTGGGTATTTTAAATGCTTACTTTCAATTTCATCTTATCAGTAATATTATGGATTTGTTGTCTGGTAGAACTCATCGTTCGGTTTACTATGCCTTTCATTGATTGACGAGGAGTGCCAGTGAAGCCGTGTATTGGCAGACAATCCACATACAAATTGTATCTCATAGTATTTTCGAATTCGAACCTCCTGATAACTGCATCCCTTATTCGTTGACCGTGAAAAATAGGATCCTCTCCGTCGAAACATAGATACAATTTTCCCACCCAGGCAAAAATATAAGGAGAATAAATGGAACGCACCAAATATCTGAAATATTTTGTTGGAAATTTAGGTACAAAGAAACGCCCATAAAAATATACAAATATTTTCTGAACTCACTTTCTGGTTTCTTCGTTGTAATCGAAGACAGCCACATCTACCCAATGCCACTCGTAAGTGTGGGTTTTCTTCATTTTGTTGTAGTCGAAAACAATATCATCGAATCCATCGTCATATGAATCAATATCTGGACTGGTAGGAAAAGTGAACCCATAATCCCCATCAATATGCGAATCCGCTTTTCTAATATGTTGTTTATGTATGTATCGTCGACGTTTTCTACCGGTCCCATCATCTTCTTCTTCTTCCACGTCGCTTTCAATGATTACCGGCATTGAGTGGACTGATTGAATCTGCAAAGATTATTATAAAGATAACACACCAAATGTACCAATAACCGAGCAAAATGTTATAGTTTACTTTTCTCGGTTTAATATTTATTTATTACGGGTAAAAAACTGAAAATGCTTTACCACTTCTTCTACAGGAACTATCTGTCCAGTAGAAACATCAGAAAATACTTCAGACAATAAAGATTGGCTCCTAGAAATGTAACCACTCTGTTAGTAAAACTATAAATTATTACACATCTACTTCTTTCAATGGCCCAATTTTTAAGCTTACCTGAACAGCACATCGTTTCCTAATTTCTTTTTAACAGCTACTACATCAGTTATAACTGTTCCAGTTTCGTTGTCTGTATTCCCTGTATCAGTATCTGTTGTTCCACGGTCTTTGTAATGATCAGCCAATAGTTCGGTAGTTAGAAAATTCATGTTTTCTTTTAAATCAATGCGCTTATCAATTTCAGAAGTAGACGAGAGTTCTTCTTCCTCTACTACGAATTCATCGAACTTCATTAATACTGTAAAAGATTCTTCGCTATCTAAAGAATCCTTCTTCTCAGGAACTACAACCCTGCTAACCTCCGGCGAAGTTTCAAACTTAAATGCTGGAAAAAGACTGGGGACGACGCTGGTTGTTCTAGCCAGTGCTTGCATCTCCTTTTGAGTGGGTTGGCTTTTAACTAGGAAAAAATATAGTAGAAATTGAGAATAAACCAAAATTAGTTTACGAAATTTACGGAAATTTGAAATACTTTTGTCAGGATCTTGCCCAGACATAATGAGGGTCCTTCTGTATCTCATGTTCATAAGCCAAATACGAAAAGCGTCTAGACGTTCAGATTTTTTAAGTATTCTCTCGAATGTCAATTCTGAAAATGTAGGTGTATTTTTCTCGGTTTCGTCTTGAATGGTATAAGGCAGAAAAGCTTTAGCTGGAAGAGGATAACTTGATTTCTGTCTCTTGTCATATCCTAGTTGGATCCATTGAGGTCCACTCCTGATATCGAATTCCTCATTATCAAATAAGTCAAGTGGAAACATACATCCGAATGGTGGTTTTGCCTTAATAAAAGGATGAACTGTTGAACGATCTCCAGATTTCTTCTTGCGTTCGTGATCGTGATCCTCATCTGACTCTGAGGATGATTCCTCCGAAGCCGAAGAAGGGTAAGAAAGTGTTTCGTTCGATGTAGGATGATGTAGATGACTAGGAGCTTGGTATTTACCTGCTTCCACTTCAGTTTGAAATCTAAAAAAGTAATCATTTTAATTCCAGCGAAATAGAAGACCGACGGGCTAATAAAATACTATGGTACTTCATTTTTAGCGAAATATTTTTTATTACTGATTGAACTTGGCGATATAGTCTCTCTTCTCCACTCCATTAATCCAAACACGGTTTCGGTACATCATTTCTTGGTAGAATCTCTCATTTGTCTCTCCATAATGCGGCGGTGGGATTAAATCATCCAATTCCACACCTATAGACTGCAAAACCAAATTAACATCTGTTCTTCTGTAGGCTCGGTGCAGACGTTCGATGATCACGGCTTGAGGGACTTGTCCAAGGGGTACTCGATAAGGCACTTGAACTTTCGGTCTGTAGGTTCGGTGAGGAAAAGAAAACTCTCCCTTAGTCAACCTGATATTTTTGTAGACTATAGACCGACGACGAGATGCTCTCCTGTCCTGAGTTTTTGCTTTCCGAACAATTCCGTCCGCCGCTGTCAGATCTTCATCTTCAAGTCCGTCATCTTCTTTCCCTCTTCTTTCTCTGTGAGATGTGGCATGAAAAATATTTGCTATTGGAGTACTTCCTGGCTTTCTGGATTCGTCTACCTTGGAAGGCTGCAAGAAACAATGTTAAAATCATTAGCAAGTGTGCTTTAAGATACATTTGGACTAGTCGTGCGGACACTAGTTAAAGTGCATACTAATTTCTGATAAGGCTGATAATATTTCGACATGAACTTTATCTCCTCATTCTTCTTATTCTTCGTTAACGATGGTTTTACTAAGTCCGAGAAAAGAAGAGTTTCCAACAGAACTCCCGTTGGATTACCTTCAGCGTCAAGCTCATAATTCAAATCCCGTATTTTACGTTCTTGTGTCGCTGCTGCTCCGCTTGACATAATTGACCGTAAATCCATACGCTGGGTGCTTTGACTGGATTTGTCCGACGCTGATGTCCCAATCGTACTCTTTGAGTTATTTTTGGAAGCCTTCATTTTGATATTTTTGCAAAGCAGCAATTACAGGAATATCTATATTCAAGATCTATATAATAAATTACTTTGAATCATTTACAATCACGAAATTGATATTAAAAAAGAATTATATACTCACTTACCTTTACAAAATCAGTAAAACTAGCGATTCCAGGCTTCAGGAACCGTTCCACGATGCTACAATACGTTCCTGTCCCACTTTCTTCCGACTTTAAATCGGTACCTAAAAATCTTGTGTGAATTCACAATGATCATTCAATTATTGCATGACAAGTTTAAAAATGCGTTTTTTAACAAAATTAAAGTATAGCTCAGCAAATTACCCCGTTTGTGTATTCCTTGAAATTAAACAAGTTCTAACTTAGTATGCATTTACTACTGATTTACTACTATAGTACATAGAACCCCTAGTATCTATAGTGACTATTGGAAATGTAATGTCATAATCGTCGGAACCGGGAGTGGAGAGAGGATAGTGACGCTTTAGTGAAAATAGTTCCGTTTCTAAAACCTAATTAACACTATTATCATTTGACCTATTATCCTTGCCATCCGACCTCAAATTACAAAAAGGGTTGAGAATGCTAAATCTATACGAATGGTCAAGGATTTTGTGACAAAATATTCTCGTACAGCCCATTCATAAAAGCGTACACATTATTGTCAAGACATTCATATTTTAGGAGAGTAATCGTATACAAGTACTTATATTCTGAATCTGTACAGATATATCGCCTTATGTGAGTCTTTCGATTTTGGACTGCATAATCTCTTTTAGCCTCTTTAGGCAACCCTCCTAAGCCAAATACCTATGACATTACAAATATGCGTAGAAAATAATTGATAGTACTTAGTAAATGCATGTGTTATATAAGAATTATGTGAAGTGAACTTACTGGGCTGAGCGAAACTTCATATCATACATTGTTTGGCTAAAATTGTCGAAAATATTACTAAATGGCGCATACCTTAACCTTAGCTTAAATGTTAACCTTTCATACGGGCATATAATAGTATGATGAAGTAATTTTGCGTGGGTGCAAATTAATATAGCTGGATTCTGAATCTCTTCGTTATCGTTCTCAAGAGCTATTTAGCGTAGTGTAGGATGATATTATAATCTAAGAGTAATGTGGCAAATTCCTATGTCAAATGAGTAATTATGTTGTTTACGGTAATTTGTGATTGATTTGAGAATGGTATTCATTACTTATACATCCATATCGTTTATTTACTCCATTATTAAACGTCCCTATGTACATTACCAATTAATTAATCACTCCCCATAAACATCTACCACTCATTTGAATTTTACATTCCTAAGAGAAGCATTTAATTTATTGTGGTGAATAGGGAGAAATGCTATTTTAAATTGAAAGAAATTTTCTACGCTCTATTAATTTAGTTATTTTTAGCTTTTATATACTAACTTGAGTTCTGTTTACGTAAACAGAAAACTGTGTGTGAAGCCTAGAATATAGTCGCGCTTATATATATTCAATCAGGTTCAAAAGGGATGCAATCTAAATATTTACGTAGTAGATCATGCGTGACCTAGTAGTAGAATTTCATTTTTAATAACGTAGATTGAAATTTCAGAAGCAAGGAAGTTAAAAAGTGCCACACGAAAGGGTTAAACGGATTAAAGCCTACGATTTTGAAAAATATAGCTTAAAAAATCTTCAATTAAATTCGGGTTTGATTTATTACACTTAAAATTCAAGAATCTCGGATGTTTGTACAATGCAATGTATACTGTGTGATATGCAATATGCACTGTATACTGTGTGTGCCATATTGATGTAAAGGTTTAGAGTTGCAATGAATTCTCGCTTAAATTCACATGCTATATATCTGAAAACTGAAACGATCATCCATCAATTGGGAGCCGTATTAATAATGTATGGAGGCTGGATAAAATTGAAATATTTTTACTGCTAGCCATAATTGCAATGGATAATACAGGCATTGCAAATTAGACAAAATTGTTAGCAACTATATCATGTACGTAAAACTGCACAAAACGCTTACAGATTCTGACGTACAGTTAACCAAATGATGACAAGCATTTTTAAAACGTATTAAAAAAATGCATGGACAAAGTAGTGACAAATGTCTAAAATACTATTTATCACAATTTATCTTTGCTATCCTTCTTTACTCATACATAATATAGATTACAAGAATATATTACAATTTATGTCAATAGTTCACAAAATAATACTTATTGGATGTAGGTGTGTCATAGTCATAGCAAGCAAGTTCAAGCAACGCGTTTATAACTCTTCTTTGGTACGCAGTTTTTAAATTTTAAGAGTGTATAATTACACACATGTTATTTACATTTTCGTGATTTAACTTGAACTTCACTTCCTTTTCATTATCACTGCTATTCTAAAGCTGTTTAATCAACCTCACCTTATACTTTGATGTAATGCATGCAAAAATAAATATACACCAAGAAAATTAAATACAACTACCTATGATCCTTATTCCTCCTCTAGCTTAAAATCTAGGTGTATCAATCGTTTACACGGTCAGGTGGTGAATAATACAAAAAGTATCTACTTTTAGGAATTAGATGAAAATAAGAGAATAAAATGGATTTAGTAAAAAATACTTAAATATGACATACAAGGCTGAGCAATAATTATTTGTAAAATTATGCTGTCTACTAAAGTAACTCCTACAGTACCGTGCTAAGAAATCTTTCATTTCTGATTATTATTGCATTAGTTCAGTCAAAATGGGTCTATGTGGGCTACGCCTACTAATCTTTATATTCCATAATCTAAGCCTTTTTCCCTACTCAATTTCGACAGCGAATTCTGTTATTTCACAAAAAAAGGACCCAAAGTGCGAAAATATCACTTTGATTCACTTAAGTCTATGTAGGTACTATCTAGCAGCAGCACACCTACACATTAACTATATAATTTATAGATCTCACCTGTCCCATACTTTTGTTTATAGTGTATTCTTTGGAGTATCTTGAAGTATATCTATTCAATATTATTATTACATAAAATACGATCTCCAATTTCATCCGCTGCCTTTGGGTTTGTAAATTGCAAAGTAAAATGCATCTTTGCAAAATGCAATGGAAAGCAAAGGATAGAGTGCAAGGTAACTAATCTTTTAGCTGATCGTAATAATACGAATAATGATAATGATAGTGTTGGGGCTGGCGGGGAGGATATAATAATATCTCTCTTCACTTAAACTTGCAAATTAACTTCTTTTACAAAGAACAAAAAACTCTTCGTGCACTCTGCAATAATATTCCTCAGCGTTTACATTTATAGCGAGCATGGGCTTGTGGGTCAATGAGAGTATTTCTATAATACTATATATACACTCGAAACAGATCATAAATAATATAAGAAAAATGCATTAGTACATCATTTTGGAGTTAGTACTGCTAATACTATAGCCATAAGAAAAGATTTTAATATTTACTTTCATTTGCTCCAACAAAAAAATGTTTTTGTGCACTTTTCTTTGTACTATGACATAATTTACAATTTTTATTTTAACAAAAATGTTTATGTATATGCATTGTGCAAAATTGTGCATGTGTGGTATTGAATAAAGGCTGCGTCTAATCAAGGGCTTCTTTTTGTGTCATTTGACACACATGCAAAATCATAACATACTCCAACGATAAAATAATGAGACAGATGAGATTGTATACGCCTGCCGTATATTTTTACTACATTGTTGTAACACAATTGCTTAGAGTTGTTATGTGCATTGTCAAAGACGCTCCATCATCAAAACGCAGTGAAAACGGTAAGCAAAGCATTGGAGTATACATAAAATATCCACTCCTTTATGCCATGCTACATTCAAGTTACTGACAAAACGAACCTTAACATAAAATCCATACTCAAGAATGTGATGTATTAAGGAAATGTAGGCCAAGTGCCAAGAGCTGACATGAAGAGGCTTGTACTTTACCTTTTTACACTTTTGCGATACATCTGTCTGTATAAATTGCACTCAGAGAGAAGCAGATGCATTTCATGCACGAATTTTTCAACTTTTTCAAATGACATTCCAGCAGTATAGATTATGTAAATGACATAGATTATTCCATTTATAGTAGACATGTCATGTCAACAAATAATTTTCTGAAAAAATCTATGAGTTATGTACCATGGTCATCTCATCCTCTTTATATGGAGGGATATCACATTAGCAGATGGCCATTTTTTAAGACTAGAAAAATATCTATTATTTCTGTCAAAAACATTAACTTAGCCATAAAGAAGATGTCAAATTGTGTAAACATAGTTTCTGGTTTTACCCAGTCATACAATTATAATTGTTTAGTATACACGAAACATTTTATGGCTATAATCATGATGCACACCTATACTTATTGCCTTAAAAGTATAAGTGTGCTTGGGCGAATTGCTGCTAGAAATTAATGAACATCAAATTAAACCTCTACAACTGGATAAATTAAATTTTATACTACTGCCATGCTATTATTTATAAATTCAAGTGTAAATAGCAATAACTGAAGTAGTCTAAGATTGCACTTGCATTTGCATGTGTTTAATAAGTTTCGACACGTCCTTATTTTATTCTCTTCACTAAGTATGGCATTTACTAATTAATGAATACAAATTATATGATAAAAACTGGATAATGTACTTGTGGTATGATAATATAGGTGGTGATGGATTTGTTTACACAAACAGTCAATAGGGAAGATAGGAAAATGTTAAGACAATTCAAGTAAAACGGGACCAGTCAGACCAAACTAACATCAAAAGAAGATTCCTTCATTGAAAAGATGCCAAGGCCATGCAAGAAACGAAAGTATTTTTCACTTATCATCCTCTTATCGTAATTCTTGCCTTTGTCTCCTTTGTGTACAATAAGCATATTTATCTTCTTTATAAGAACTACATGCATCTAATGTTTTTATAACTGATGAGCCACATTTGCATATCCATTAGTATCTTTGGCCGTTATAAATACGCACACCGCTACCTGTGTACTCTACTCTGTACGCTAATTAAATATGCACTCTAGTACAGGAAAGTAACATCCTTTGCAAACATTCTCAAAGAATTATCGATCGATTCCCTCTCGATAATAATATTGCATTAAAGATGCATATCTACTACCTAACTCGTTGGACATATGCAAATCGGTCATATTAATACACCTTCTTACTGCACGCTTATACATGTTGGCACAAAGTGTAATTGGAGATCGCTGCCAAATTTTGAAGAATCTTCAATCATAACAAGCCCTTGCCTTTCATGTGATTCTTATTAACAACAGACTGCAGCCTACCAAGTAAGTTTATTTAGAAATGTGATTGTATGCTAATGTTAAATGTACACAAAAAGAGCAATTAGCTACAGAATGGGATTAATAGAGTATAGCCATGCCCTAAGTGCATTGCCAAGTTAGAAAGAAAAAAAAACACTAATAGCTTTATTCAATGCTGAGTTTGTGATCGATGAACAGCTAATTATTGCAACCCAAATTAAGACATTTCAATCAACAGTCATGCTTCGAATAAAATTATTTTTAGTTTTTTGATTACAATTTATAGTCAATAGTAGCTCTTGCACATGTGATCATGAAATGCACTTTAATTGCAATATTTATTTACAGTGCACCTCCCTCTTTCATTACACGCTATCAGTGGAAAGTGCAAACATTTGTAGCGTTGCAAAAAATACAGCAACAATAATCACCACAAGGATGACTCGAAAATTGTCGTGTCCGGTCCATCATTCCCGATCAATTTGATCATGTTTTATCAATTTATGATAAATGAGCTAGAAGGAAATGGAACTTGAAATGGCAATTAATTAAAATGCATAAGTTATCAAGAGGGTCTTGGTGTAATTACAAATACCTAAATGGATCCTATAATAATTGGTACTTGTTGACCTATGTTGTGGATCAATAAAAGTAATATTTAAGGATTATTAATTAAACACTGCTCATGGCTGATGATAGTATCTACCGCATTTAATGAATACATTTTATTAATCATCTCGCATGACCACCAACAAATAATGCTAATTCAATGGCACTTCAATCTTTAGGAATCTTAAATTCTACATCTCAAATTTTTTTGTACCTAGTACTATGTAAACTGTACACGATGAAGCGGTTTATATCTACTCCGAGAAGATACACACGAGTCAAGAATTACGTAATAGATCTGGAGTGCGAATCTTAGCAAAGTCAGTGTTATTTATTACGTGATGTTCGCGGGTTATCTCCCTCACATATTGCATGAATCTATTTATCTTAGTGTCTAATTAGCAGGAACGAGGTTGCAATTAAACAGAACACTCAGGGAGGTATTCGAAATGAAGATGGTAGTTGAAGTTCAGCTGGTTTCTTTCAACCTCCTCTGACTTGTTTGCACCATTGCTGATTATTTTTATATACTGTATAAGCAAGGCACATGCAAAAAACAATTGTAGACCAGTTGACATTAGCAAATGATGATACCTACTTATAATCCACCTTTGAATTGGCCACACATAGTACTTTGTTCTAGTAAATATGCATGAATAATTAACTCCGTCTAAGTAAGTAATTACGCGGTTATTGGTGTGGCATTTGCATTATAATTAGAATAACGAACACCTTTTTAGGGGTTTGAACCAGGTCATTATCATAACCATTGGAATACTAATCAGATATTTAAATAGTTAATCTTCAGTGAAATTAAATGAGTTACACGACTGTGTTCCAAATGGTTGTATTGCCACAGTTCAGTTATCCTATAACTTAGTATAAAGGGTTAGATAAGTAAATTCTATATGCAATTGTAATCAACTTCCCATATTATGTGTTTCTCAGTATGCTAAATATGCAAAATGTTTTTGTTGATGCTATTTAAATGAACGATTGCATTAAATTTTTATTATTTATAAACACCCGTTTCTTATTTGTCGACATGAATACAAAAAAATGCCATAAATACAATATGATTGCTGTAACATTATGAAATCTGCAAATAGTATTGACAGTAATGTAGTTCGTACCATATACGTATTATTAATTATCAGCAAGTCAATATTAATAGTAGGTTTATGTGATGTGCCCATCCATGCGAGAACTTGCTATATTCACTCGAATGATGGGGATATTGAATTAATAATTTACATTCTATTAGGTTATAGTTAGGCCAATATATTTCTTGGACCAATATTGACATGCATTGCTGACCATGAATCATTATAAATTTTGTTTCAACTTAAAAATGGTACCACCACCTAATTTGCTATGGTAAATTAAAATTGCTCTTTCAAAAAGCATTTCCATAGACGTGTTGATATGTATAAAAAGTAGTCTTTTAATTTATTCCCATTTCTGTAATTTATGCCACCATATGTTTCAGTGTGCATACATCGATGCACACTGATATGTTTAATAATGCACTGGAAATTGGAAATCACGTTTCTCGCTGCCTTGTAATTACTTAAAGGTACTTTACATCTGTTGACATAATAGTCTTCCGCAAAGTAATAAATTTTTGCCAAGTGGTGCCATTTAGTGGACTAAGGTGAGGTTATGGTATGCTAATGAATTGTGAATGTAGACAAAATGCTTTAAATACAAATTAAATTCGATTTTTATTTCGTTCGTCATTTTCTGATCTCTATGGAACAGATTTAACACAATGACATAGTCTATAATTGAGAGTAAAAAACGAGTTAATGTTGTATCGTAAGTTAGAAGTAGGAAAGAAGAGAATGAAGAAGGGATAGGGATAGAAATGATAGCAAGAGTTGGGTAATTTCAGTTTGAGGCAAGATGAGAAAACTGGTACTAAAGCGAGATAGCCCTACAGTGTTTTAAAATGACACGGGAAATATGGCTTCTTAGATTAGAAAAGAGACGTTGATTAGATGAAAAAGAGAATCATCTTTTTATGTAGGTAGGATTAAGTATTATTATTTATGTACTTAGGTATAGGTAATAAGATATTACTTTGTATTTGGAAATAATATAAGTCTATGTAATATATAATGTAAGAACCTATGTTCCTATGTAAAATTGATTGAGTATGAGCAAGTGTTCCATTATCTTGGCTATCTCTAAGCTACACTACATAAAAAGTGAAATAATCAAACAGTCAACAGTATAAAGGGAAATGAAAGAAGAATGTGTACCTACTACCAATATAGTGTACCTAAAAGAATGTGCAATTAGGTATCCAGTGCCTACACAGTATTAAAGAGATGTACTAGTGCAAGTTAACATGCATGTAAGTATGCAGGAGTAACAAGGTATGTCATGTAAAGTGTGTAGTCCTCTGTATGACATGACATGAAAGTGATAGCAGAAAAGAAAGTAAGAATAAGAGAGGAATGAGTACAAGTCAAGTATTTTTATAAAAATAAATCTGCACACTGCTACTAATTACAAACGTATTAATAAAATATTTTGCCATTGCACAACAGTTATAGTTCGATCCAACTGGGATTACCTACTAAAAAGAACAAGGAAATCTCAATTGAAATGATAACAGGCCTTACTGTAGAGAATGGCAAAAGGTTTTACCAATATTTGAACTAAACACAAATCAAAATGTATGTCCATCTTACAGAAAGTCATCTCCTTCATGATTCATCATCATCAAAATCCATCAAATCAAATTATTAAGTAGTTACGTAAATGTACTGTTCTGTTATATATATTATAATAATATGTACGAATGAATGTAGCCTAAGTTTGATAGCTACATGTCATTGCGTAACAAAATAATAAAAGTGTAGGGAAGTTATAAACCAAGTTCAAAAAATGGGAAGGAATTGTAGTGTGAAGTTGGAAGTATTGTATGTATGTGTTCTGGGCAAGTATTCACTATGCTTCTAACGAAAACTCATAAAAATTGTGTAATTAGGATAGGACCAAGACATTGACATGACATGACTGAGAGCTTATAGTAATTAATGATGTTGGTTGACACTGACAATAAGCTTCAAAGACTTTAGCGGGTCCTGGCTGTAGTGACTGTCATTTATAAATGTAGTAAGTGTAAATAACTTGTCTATTTTCTGCTGTATCCGAATTTCGGGTTGTTTCTCACTCCGAATGGAACAGATGGAGCTCCGTAAAGTCCTGTAAACACAAACACCATTTAATTTGTGCCAAATGACATTTTTCGGTTAAACGGGTATCTGAAAATAAAAATGCGGGTATTTACCTGGTGGTGGTGGTGGAGGTTGAGTGGCACGTGGTGGTTGAGTGCGTGGGGGTTGAGTGCGTGGGGGTTGGGTGCGTGGGGGTTGAGTCTGACGTGGGGGTTGAGTTTGACGTGGTGGTGGGTTAGTTGGGCGTGGGGGTGGGTTGGTTTGTCTTGGTGGTGGTGGGCGGGTTTGGGGAGCATTTGGACGAAGTCCTTGAGAGTCAATATCTTGGTTGCTTTCTGGACGGAATGGAGATGGAGTTCTTGGTGGAGGTTCTGGGTAGTTGGCCTCTCCTTCATAGGTAACTTCAGCATTGTATCCGTTTTTCCAGTCAGCAGTGTATCTGACAATCTGGAGACGACCATCGGGAAGAAGAGTTCTGTATTCTCCCTTTACAACATCACCGTTGCTTTCGGCATTGTGGGAAAAGTCATTGCCAACATCGTCCTTTACGGCATAGGTGAAGTCAAAGGGCATTCCTGGCTCGTGTTCACCCTATAGAGACAAACATTCAGGCCTAAGTAATTGCTTCCTTATGTGAATGTGTCAAGTCCATTGAAACGTGATTTTATTCATTTCATTTAAATACAAAAATGTTATATTCGAGTCTGGCACAGTGGAACTATTAGTCAACGAGGTGCTTGGCCCTTAAATTATGAAAGCCGTTATTGTAATAAGGAGCTTCTTTTTTTCGAGTAATAACTATTCTGTTTGAATATGCAGTACATCATTTGCTACTAGTAAATTATGTAACGATTATTCTACTACATTGGCTCAATTACTTTACTGCTGTCATGTCCTGTTTATTTTTGTATAATGAGAAAGAATGGTCTGAGACGTTCGTCGTCGTCACTCATTCACTTGGCCACTTCAGAAGTAGAAAAGTGATGTGATGAAAATATTTGGACACAATATTCCTTTCAAATATTAATAGGACAACTGGCCATTCTATATGCATATTATCTCATCACTAATATACTAATAAAAGTAATAACAGTACGCAGATGAGCAAAATATTATGTGCTCACTGCTCATCTTCGCTTTTTAATCACTTTTACTAATCTTCAATCCCTTTATTGAGATTCTGTGCTGTGGGCACAACGTATTATGTATGGACTATATGACTCTGAACAACCTATACCAACCCCTGTTTCTGTTTTGCCTATTGATGTCGAAAATCGTGACAAGTAGTTTCTGCCGTTGTCTTCACTGAGTTTGCACTGTTCTTTTCATCTCCCAAATACAATACAAATTACACCGTAAACCAACGCAATAATGTAACCAAGAAGTAAATACTTTGGCAATATTCATATATTTGTACAATACGTCTGAGCAACGTCTGATAACAATTAGTATTACACAAAGGTGCGTGAATAAGTAGGCAATTCAGTTATTAGTAAAGTATGTCTCGAAGTGAGGATTACTTTATTAATCATTCCCTCCCCATTCCGTGTTTAAAGATGCATTTTCAAACTAATAATAATTCTCTTCTTGCTCCTGTTCCACTCGAATTTTGCAATTCTTTTACGGCTTTATTATTGCCTACTGCTTTAAGCACCTATTTAATGAGACTGTTCTCCTTTAAAGATATTCCTCACACTTTCTTACTCTCATCTACTATTATCATATCGTATTATCTATAACAACAATATGTAACTACATTAATGTGCCTGAAGAAAGGCTACTGCGTTAAGATGACATATATAGGAGTCCAGCCAACTTTGATGTAAGTTGATTGTGACATTTGTGCCACAAGTATGTTGATTAGTTCCCTAAAAAGAAGATTAGTCAAGTAGGTTTATCTCATGCAAATTATGAATCAGAGGTCTTTGTTCTATTTTTTATGACGTTCAAATTGAATGCGTCGAGGAAGCGTCAAAGTATATACCGTATTACCTGAGATTACATTACATGGATTGCATTACAAAAACCTCTTTTAGACATGCTGAAATCCTTCAGGTCCGTCTTTAACTTAATAGTGTGAAGAATTGCACTGCAATTCCAATGCAAAGACGTAGCTAATATGAAGTGATGCCATTAAAAAGGAAAATTGGCTCAGGTTCAACTATGCAACTGACACTAACATACGTAGACCCATGATTTGTTAATATAAAAGGTAGAAAAACGAATTGCAATAAGAACAATTAAGTTTTCCTTATAAATGAAAAAGGTTGGCTCTTGCAGTCATTCTTCTCCATTCAACTCCCTTTCCGATTCATAAGGCACCTTATACTTATCATAAGTGATGCATTTAAAAACTTGCATTAGAAAACAAGAGGTTGATCTTGATGTTGTTCTTTTAAATATAAGTACCTACTACTACTCTAAGTTGGCGAATTTAATATAATAATGCACCTATTACATTGAAAAGGCACATTAATTTTACTTTAATGTGTTTTACATACATTCATTCGGCTAGTTCTGCAACTATTGTGAACTCTATGAAAAAGAAGTTAAAATGTAATGCAACATTTTGCAATTAAAATTACAAGACAAATCCAGTCAGCTAACAACTATATTACTCATTCATACGAATATGTGAAATGTGGAATTTGTGGTTTTACTGAACAAATATACAAGACATTCATCTTCACAAATGTTTTGTTCTTAGTACACGGCTCTCTCATTTCAATTACAACAAACCATTTTCTTGTATGTAACTGATAGTATTATGAATGTGATTCTATAATATACTGCAAAATTTACATTGTATAATATCTTATCGTACATTGTCTAATGACACCATTATCGCAATTCTGCATTACAATTAGTTTATGGATGTGACTACTAACACTACTGCAAACAACGAGACAACCATCAAATATAATGCTTCCTTCTTGTAACCATTATTTGTCACTACATACCAGATATTTCTTATTTTGAACTTTTCATTCAATTTTGTAATATCAAGTATACTGCTTTCAGTCTCCTGCATATTAATATTTTCTTTCCACATTCTCGAACAGCCCATTAATCTTTATTTACATATCGTCACATTATTCGACAAATTAGAAAATGGGCAATACAATTGAATTATGAACCTTGTGCTAATGGACACAAGTTCTCAATTTACGGGCTATAAGAAACTGTGTAGAAAGAAACGTGCTCAAGCATAGAATTTGGCAATAAGAAATGTCTTCCTTGCTAATCAGTGACTTAAAACAAGCCTGAGAAAATTAAAACTTATTTCTAATGTGTAATGGTTTTAGTTTCTCCAATTTTCATCCAATGCGTGACATAAATATCAATAGCCATAAAACACTGTTATATATAATTGAATCTCTGTTAGAAGTTGCAGATTGCCAAGAACAGAATGTAAAGGAACGAGAAAAATTTCTAGAAATATTAATAATAAGGCCGTAAAATGTGTAAGTGCAAAATGGTAATATATCATCAAATTAGCAATTCGTTTACTTTGAGAGTAAAGGGCAACAGCAGGAGCAGCTAAGTAATAGGATTCAGCAATGAGATAAGTAAAAGAGAAAGATACAATTCAGTAGGCAGATACTTCATAAAAAGTTAAATTATGTGACAATGAGTTGTCGTAAATAATAATTTTTCAAGAAATCTCGCGTCTTGCATTGTAAACGCTGTATGTGTTGAATTCTTAAGTGCACTTTATCTTTAAGCATGTGGCTCCACTTAGACTTATACTGGTAAGTTTCGCTAACTATTCTTAATGTCCACGAACTGGCCTTTCCCTTACGTATTAGTTAATGCCTACATACAAAATGGCTTATTAGTTAGCTGAGTCTGTCTAACTATTTGAAAATTTGGCCAAAGTGCATACAACAAAGAGGCTCAAGTCGGAGTGAGTCAGTGACTACATAATCGCACATTAGTTAGTCAGTCTTTTAACACTTCTTTTCCCTTTCAACTAATTACTGACAAGTCGCCGTATTAACTGTGTATTCTGTGCCTGGTCTCAATTACCTTCACTCAGTCTTACCTTCCCTTGAAATCTGTATAATAACAAGATATGTAACGCAATAGTGTAATTCTGTGAATGGGCAAACCTTTATAATCTGCATGCGACATTTTCGATTTCTATTTTCGAATACCTACAATAAAATCCCGTAAATAGTAACAAAAAATACTGTTTACTAACACTTTCCCTACTCTTTTAATGATGTAGAAATTATTTTATTGCTATTTGACGATCTGTATGCATTTATTACCTTCCTCGGACCAGACAGATCCATTAACTTTAATAAGTAGTAAGTAGTTGAGGAGTGTAAACGAATGTGTAAATATTATATCAGTATGCAATGGTGTAATGTTTGCTTACGTCATGTCAGTAATATGATGAGATGTGATGTTAACTTGTTATACAAACATCACTGTATCTGTATTTATTATCATATTACAATGTCCTAATTGTCCATGCATATTTCTTATTGAAATTCAAGTTGCATGGACATCTCGTTGCTTAAGCGTGGGCTCCTCAATAATATTTTACAATTAGTACACCTGAGCATTTACAATAACTGTATAAAGACATTTGCATTGAAAATACCTCTGTAGGTCCTATTAATGTCTCTTTACGCTATCTCAACTTATAAAGGTAGGTGTTTGATGTATTGTTTATTTATATGCTGCTCCTGCTGAATAGTGAATCTCAAAGTCAACTTCCTTCAATGAACAAGTAAACTATTACAAAATTAGAATAAAGGCTTGGTCCTCTCATCTTTACTACCATTCCTTCCACTTTACCAATAAAAATCTAAAGGTAAACGACTCAGCTTCAATTTACTCGCTTAGCTCATCCTCAATGCGAAACGAATTTCATTCATTCAAAAAACTTCTTCATTTATAACTTGGCGGAACGAGAAAAACATTACACGACTTGACATGACATGTTCTGTTCTTGAAGCTTATATATGTTTTGTAAACATGTCTCGTTCTGTTTCATTCAATCAGTCGTTTTCCTTTAGCCTTTTATGTTCGTACACAGCATGCTATGAGCTAATGCTACCTATTATGCATGTACATACATTTTACATAGGTGCCATATGTTTAATTAGCAAACCACTTGAGGAGACATTAAGGTGAAGGAATCAATATCCAATTCAAATTCAAACCTTGTAGCCGGACATCCTCGTCTCATCTTTCAATTTACTATACATACACCTCTACCCTAATTCTGATAATGTTCTAACTAGCACTTATCTATTATCTAAGCATATCTAAATTATTACCTCATGAGGATAATCTCACTTTTCAAAGAAATGATCTCAACTCAAAGGAGCTTGTTTCATATATATGGTAGCAATAGCACTTGCACATAGAATCTGTGTTTCCCCAACTCCTGTTAGTTCTAATGCCCTATTTTGATGGATGACAATGATTTCAATTATTTATGATCGTGGCTTGATTTTTACAATACTAGCCTTCTCTTTGAGAAAGGTCATCAAAAATTAATGTATCTAATGTAACGTACGTATGTATTAACTATGCGTACCTTCATCTCTTGTATTTTCCAATGTTTAGAATGATTTAAGTGATTTACTAACCAATGCCTACATACATACAGTACATGAGACATGTCAAGACAACACTATCCACGATTCTGAACTGTTCTACTATTAAATAATATGAGAGTGCATACAGAAGGCAGATGACGACGAGACGACCGAGACCGATCGACCCATCTTTTACTTTTCATCTTACAGCTTTAATTTACTCTACAATACTCGTTCATAATCGCAGCTCTGGCAAAGTAATAACGATAATAACTATAATGAAGTCAGTGAGTAGGTAGAGACTCGAGTCACAGACCAGCCAAACCAGACTGCATTGCATGCATATTAACTTTGATGTAAATTTCTAACTCATGTCATTATCATTAGCCATGAAATGAGGAGGGACGTCACATTAAGTCTCAGAAGTAATCCATTCTTCTTTTCCTCTCTACTGACAAACCCCCAATTCAAATTAAATGAAAATGACGAATTCTCTCTTTAAAAGCGTCTTTCTGGTAAAGACTGCAATCATAACCATAATTCATAATATGCACTTTGCATTTAATGTACGAATTGCAACATTAGAGCCAGAGTAAACAAAACAGCTCCTGCAATGGTAAGTGCCACTTCTGTGCATTCTATATCTCCAAATCTATGCAAATTTTAGCGTAGGTAGTAAGTAGGTACTTAAGTATGTGTCTCTACACTTGCTATATATATTATCCTATCCAATGCTGCTAGGCGTTAAATTACTATTAGACACTCCATGTTAACAAATGCATATGTACACATAAATACTACCTTGACTTGATCTGATCTAACAATACAAATCACACTTCACATCTACTCTAGATGGGATTTTTGGTTAGCACTTTGTACCGTAACTCTATTTATGTAACAGTGAAAACAGAATGAAATATCAGAAACGAAATCAGCCACCTTCTAGTATTATGTTGTCCTGTCTCACCTTTTATGTAGAGTTATCCATCATATGGTTACTTAACAAGTATAAATACCTACTAATGCTCTCTCCTAACTAAATCCACCTTCACTTTGCTTTATTATGGACATATAGGAAAAAACGTGCTGCGTCTTCCAAAAGGAATGCGACTCAGTTAGTTAGGTTTACTCGTAGTAAGTGCACCGTGCACAAAAAATTATTATGAACAATGAGCTAACGGTTTACTATATAATCTGCATCCAGTACGTGCACACACGATTAACATTATTGAGAAGATGAGAGTCCACCTTTATGCAATTTATAGCTGGACTTGAAATGAAAAACTATCAACTCCTCCCATGCTGTCACATTAAGTTAATACACTCAGGATAACTCTAACCTTGATGAAGGAAGTGTGCCAAGCCAAATTTCCTTTGCTCACAATGAATGACTAACATACGATAAAAGGCCAAGCAGTACTTAAACAAATGATATTGATTAAACGAACTAGTGTCTACCAAACCAACAATAAGAACACATCAACAGTACCTACTTGCGACCTACACAAGTTTGTTTAAATGTTTGGGATGTAAAAGTAAAAAACGAAGACGACTCACTTGACTTGTCTTTGGCTTGACCACAAAAAATACTGGTTAATTTGAATGGGTGATATCAGTAACGTTTTTCATTGCATCGTTATACACATTATGCACAATCGTTATATACACATTATCTTGTGATACGTAATATGAAGCCAAGTCAAGGTAAGTGTGTCACAATCCTTTCTTTCCAAGCTACTACTACTACTACACTCTGTAATGCAATCTCATAGAGCATCTGCCCAAATAACAGAATTAGCATCAGCGTTTGTTTGTTTGTTTTGATTATGTATTCATACTACGTGTCATGCATTTGTCTTATAGTGCACTGTATTCAATCAAGTATATGCAAAGTACCTTTATATAGATAGCTAACCATATTGTGTACCTATAAATAATACATATACCTGTTTTCTATCCGTATATTAACTATAATGATAGCTCCGTAATGCTACAATGATATCAACCCTCAATGTAACCTATCCAGGTAGCCACACGATTTGAAGGATACAGGAAATTCGTAAGTGTACAAAGGACTTAAAAATGGAAAATGGCAATTAGACAACATAATTAAGGAAACATAGGTAAGTAAAGCAAAAAACAAGAGGAAAAAGAGCATCTCAAAAAGAAAAATTAGGCTTCTTTAACATCTGTCATAGAGCATCCTGGATTCCTCTTTCATTTCAATGAAGAGACAATTATATAGGAAATCAAAAAAATCCCTAATATAATAAAAAATACTAATGACTTTACAAAAAAAGAAAAAGATGTGCATTGCTATTAAAATTAAGTGAACTGCAATATATTGCTTGCTACTTAAAAGTGTTTTGACAAGAGAGATGGACAAGTGTACTGAACTTAGGGCAAAAAATACCGAGGGCGTTCACGCAACCGTCAATTTAGTTGTACAAGACTCGCCCCACGCATTGTATTGTAATTTGTAGCTAAGTGTATTATGACCACTGTCTAATTGATGTATTCAGATCTTATAATTACCTATTGATGGTCATAAGTACTACTGAATGTATTAGGCATGTAAATGGTATGAATAAGTAGGTTAGGTAATACCAGGTAATGGAAAATGTTATGTAATTTATGTAATCTATATCTCCTCCTTTGGTTTATGTAGTTTGTTAAAATATTTTTCTTAAAACTTAATACGCTTAAGTTTACACTTACTACGTCATTTGTATTAAGTATGATATGAACTGAACTACAAACTATAGAGCAATGTGAATTGGCATATCGTAAGAATAAACGAATAAGCATAATATACGAATCTGAATGAGGATTAATAAATCTTAGAGAAAGTAGGCGAATGCATACTTTCCTTTAATTTCTTACTTAACAAGTCTTGGATTTACAATTACACCTAACACTCCTGTTTAAATCCTGTGCTACTGATGCAACTCTCATGATGATGGATATGGCTATCTAATGTAATCTGAGGAGAACAATGAAAGCAAAAGTTAAACTCTCAGGTAGCTATTGTTGTGAATGCTATCTGAATGAAGACTCCCACTAATCATAATACCTAAGTAATACGATATTTCTTTGAACATCCTTTGAATCTTCATTTATTTGATTACTATGGTTTGTTTCCTACCCTTTGTACCATTGAGACTTAGTTATGTTAATAAATAATATAAATTCTAAAGAGTTTTCAGGTAGCTTTAAAAAGCTCTTAAATTCAGATTAACACATGCAAACAAAATTTCTAATGTCTATAAGCATTGCAGATCTAAAACCGCAAAGTTTTTACTTTGATAAAATTTCGAATATGAAACTAAATATGGCCCTCTATTAGTTACCACTTCCAAAAATATACAAAGGACTCTTTCAGAATTGTGTTTTAAAACTTACATCAGGTGAAAGACCCTCAGCGGCGATTTGAGCTTGAGATTCAGGTCTGAAGGGCCTGGCGGTGGTAGGGGGAAGATAGGTTCCACGTGGAGTGGCTGGAGGGGCAGGTTTATTATAGCTGTATCCTGGATCTTGGGCGCTGACGGCAACAACCAAGAGGAGGATGGACGGCAAAGCCTACAGTCACAAAGAAGAACACGCATTATTACCAAAATATTCGACTATTTTAATGTGACACTGAAATGAGCAAGTCGTAAGGTTGTTTTGATGAAGGTAATCAGTAAAAGTCAAAAAAGTCAACAAAACAAATTATAAAATGATTTGGTAGTTTACAAGTATTTCAACTCAAACTGGATTTCTTCCATTTCCACTCTACCTCTGATCATGTTTTCTTTGCCATGTAATAAAAGAGTTTTATAGCCTTTGTCTGCCTGCGTTAACTGCTTAATACTTTTGGCAAGCTTTTATAAGTATTCTTTACTAGTGTATTCCACATAAATCATTGTTGGATAACGTGACAGATGATACAAGAAACATAGCAGTATAATCAAAAACAATATGGAAAGGGTAATAATTATTTTACCCTTTACAGCAAAGAGAAAAGGGAACAATTACTAGGATTCATTAATAATGCAGGAATATTGAAATTGCAAGTGTAATAAACGTAGAAATAGGGGTCAAGTATTTATGTTTATGGCTGCAAAGTACAGCGTCCTTGTCTCATAAACTCGAGTAATAACTGAGACTGCTTTAGCGTGGAAAATAGTAAACAAAGTAAAAAAAAATATCCTCTGAGCTTTGTTCTACAATTGTATCTGAATGGAGCAGAAAATGGTGATTCGAAACTAATGGAAATCCAATTTGAGCGAAGTACGAAATGAAAATGCAAGTCCTTTGAACGAAGAAAATCGTTCGTCACTGTTAACCACAAAATTTTAAAATTCGTTCACTGACGAGTAGGAGAATTTAAATTTTATGGCGGTAACACAGAAAATCAGTTGTCGAAAACCGAAGAAAAAATCCGTTTTTTCAGTGCACAGAGTACAGGTAAGTAGTAGAGTAGTAAAACTGTGAAAAAGCAGTTGAATTTGACTGCTCACAAACCTTAAAGTATTTCATGTTGATTTTTGAAGTAGTCCACTGATGTTGAGCTACACTGAATAAATCCAAGTATAAGATTCGACTGATTACGGATGTTCATGGCTCATCTTTTATATAGGGGCTCGAAATTGACGAAAAAATTCCTCAGCATTGGTCATCATCACCTGGCTGGCCTGGGATGGCATATTTTCATGTAGTGGTAGTGGCAAACAAAGGAGGGGTGACTTGGATTGGCGTCGTTATTACATGCAGTCGTCGGCATCGTTGTCTCGTTGGTGCCGAAGAATTGTCGTCCCTTAAGAATCTTGTGTTCTTCATCCCCGCCAACGAAAGTGCCATGTACAATACAGTCAGTCGCCATGCACATCTCATCACTTCATATTAAGCTAAAGGTAAGAAAATCATATTCTGCTCTGTATTGTATCATGTAATGAAAATGAAGGTGTACAATTATACGTTGTTTAAAATTATGCATACGTAAGCAACGTAATGTAATGTGTGTAATATGCAAGATAGTCAACGTTAACGTTACTGAATGATGATGATGAGTACATCTCTGTGTGTACTATCACTATCTCTAATATCTGTGTGTATTACCGTAAGGAGAAGAAGACGACCAAGAGAAGCCATAAAAAATATCGCCCTTCTTCTCCTTTTTCTTTTGTACATACCTATAGTCACAAACTGATAGTTAGCCAAGCTAGCCAAAACACATTTGAGTACATGGAGCCTTTCGCTCTTCATCACATCAAAACTTACCCAGACGGTGTTTAACAGAATATCATACAAAATATGGCTGAAATTAATGTTAATAGATTGTGTGTGATAAACTGCATCATATCAGGTAAATGCTGCATATCATGCTTTAGGTCATACATGCACCTGTCTTGAATTGACTGTGAATGATCAAAATATCTGTACACTTGTATCTATTCAGAGTCTTGTAAATAGTACGTTGGCAATAATAACACTGTCAGAAATTCTACAACTGCTTTTGCCATTTTGTATGGAGACAAGAAAATTTCATTCGGCTATCAGCAGCCGAGTCAGCTTTAGTTCGTTGTATCTTTTATCTCATTCTTAGATGAGTGTGTGTGTTCATCATGAAATATGCATTTTCCATTTGCATTTTTATCTATAGTCAACGAATGATCAGGATCAGAAGTTATTATAAGACGGAGAGGCTGTTAAGTTTGTTTGGTGCTATCTTTTACAATCTGTTGAATAAGTAGAAGTAAATAGAAGTCAAAAGCAAGTGCATTAACAAGGTGTGTTGAGCAGTCCTATTATACTGTGTACAGCTTATTATCATAATATTCGTTTTTGTATAGTTAGTTAAGATGTATTTGTATTAACATCAAATGATGTGCTTTACCTCTGCCAGTGCTTACCACGAATTCTAAGATGAGTTGGTTTGCTTTGCATTTTGTCTTGCCTACCTTCTTGTTCACTCCAAGAAATGTTGTGTAATCCCTTCTTCTTGACACACATCCGCCACTTGTGGAATTTTGCGTTATCTCATATTACACGTAGTCCTGATAACTTGAAGCTTACTTTAACTGTGCATGGTGTATGATATTAGATTGGAGATTACCTTTGTTTTGTTAAGATGCCAATACTAATTGTATAACTCGACGAAACCTCTTTTCCATTTTAATGCATGCAAATGCAAACTGCAGCTAAATGAAGTGGTGTCAAGTTGAGTGGTTTGCCATAGTCTTGGTTCTATCCTGTCTTGCCAATCAACCCAGGTCCATTTCTTTTCCTTGCATGCACTATGTGTGTATGTACTTCCACTTTATACCGCATCTACTTATTTAGTATGCCATTAGCGTAAGAGATAAATTATATAGGGCACAGAAAGATGAATGTTCGTTTCCCTTTTTCTTTTAATTACAAACTGTAGTTGATAAATGTTAGTTAGGTTAAGTATGTAGAACTCAAAACAAGATCAAGATCGAAGGATGTGTATTATTGGAGATAGTAGACCTTTGAGGATTTGATTTTTATTTGATTTGATTTTAATTCAATTAAAGTTGGATTGACGACGTGATTCGACTTTCGTTTTATTGATGCATGTCCAACTAAATAATTTGGATCCTCCATTAATTTTAATAGGAGATAAGATAAGTGCGTCACGTTTTCGTTGTAGAATTCATGGAAATAGTTTTGTGTGCGTACCTAAGTATAGTGATCCTCTTACCATTTAGTGGTGGCACCTTTTGTACTATAGATTTGCATGAAATGTTTATTATATCATTGCACTTAAGGCTGTATCGCATGTATCATTCTACCATCCTATATACTCTCTACACCCAGAACAGGTAGATTGGATTCCATTGAAAATAAAAGTGACAAGACAACTACGTTTTTGTCAGACACAGAGATAATAAAACAGCATAGACATCTCTGACTAATCTTGAGGTGAATAAAAATGGGTTTTCTGCCTTAATGCAGCAGTGACATGATTATTCATTGAGAAGAAGAAGAGAAGGATAGGCCAAAAATGTATATTATCTATCAGGCTTTGGTCTGGCAATTATGTATATTTGTATACTTAGAATTAATGTATGACGACAATGTGAAGTCGTGGTGGACGAACGGATGGACTGCATGGCAATGTTGACCCAATTTGTAAATGTAATAGTCAAGATATCTAACCCTCGTATGGAATTTGTTAATTTTAGCCAAAGCGAAGAAAAGAAGCGTTACTTACAATGTCATTTGAGTAAGTAAGCATTATTAAATGTGCCATTTCTTTCACCTATAATTTTATTATTTGAATATACTTATGCTAATAACAAGTAAATTGTACTTATGCAGAACAAGTAAATAGGTAAATATATGTAGGTAGTAAATGTATATGTTGTTCCCAACTGTAAGAGGAAAAGTATGTATAACTGACTGGACTCTCCCAAGTACATACTAAGCATAACCATGAATAATTGTAAAGTACTCTCTGTATAAGCGCATTTCTTGTAGTCGAGGAACGAAGACCTTAAACTTATACCTGACTTACTTACATTGGTAATTACAATTCCCCAATTTATTACACCAGTACTTGTCCTGTATGTATGCAAATAGCAGCAATACGAATAATAAAACTATTCATTTCTTTTCTGTCGGTATGTCGCAAGATTTCATACAGATAAATACGTAGATGAAGAAGACACGCGATTTTGTATAATAAAGTAGGAAGCCTTGACTGTAAATTGACAGGATTCGATTCATCACATCACTTTGTATCATATTACAATTATAATACTATACGATTACCTACTGAGATGTTCAATGAGAGCTCTCAAGTTGTGTAGAAAATTTTTGGCTAGTTCTTAATATCCACGTACGTGTGTTTGACTTGTATGTTTATAGTATTAGAAGATAGATGCACGGATAGGTAGTACGTGTGGTATGTTTACAAACTCATTTGCATACTAATGTAATTTAATGTAATGTGAGCTTGAATGAGACACCTCCTATGTATGTACTCCACATACAAGAAAATATCATCATAAAACTATTGACAATGAATACCTACTTGCAATTAGACGCTTATGGGGAAACAGGACAACGAATCAAATGAAATGAGTTTCAAATGGTAAAAAATGCGTCATTGAAAATATGAAGAGGATTAGCTAGGTAGTTTTACATAAGAGTCCTAGTACATGACATGTAGATGTAATCTGCACATAGGTACGTATGCCCTACGAAAGTAAAGACAATGAAATTGATTTGTTGGTAGTACTTCTACCTTTATTACCTGCAAATCTAGTTCTAGTTCAATTAGAAGAACACAAAAGTCGTCGAGTCCGGTCTTCTTCTCTAATAAAATCCATTGCAATGTATTCTGCAAAAAGGTACCTACGCAAAGAAATATAGACATAGAGGTACTATATCCAATAGGATTGTAAATTACGAATTTTTCTGATATAAGATAAAGCAAATTACCTCTTAGAGAGATACATGTATCGTGCTATTTTGTTTACTATGTTGTTATACAGATATTTTATATGTTATCTACAGATAGTACAAAGTACAATGCATTTAGAAGCTGGAAACAGTTGCATCGCAGTTTGGTAGGTATTTTCTTGTGTGTGTGTGCTTTGTTTTTATTGTTACATTTTTTGTCCTTCGCATCTTCTTTAGAGTGCTTCCAATAAAAAAAGTCCATTATAAAAGTGATGTGCCTACTTTTAGATAAAACATGAGATGAGCAACAATAATATTATTATTGTCTTCTGTCCATGCAGTTCCTGATTTTCTAATTGAAACGATTGCTTGCGCAATTTATGAGTTATTAATAAGTATGCAACAACTTGTATGACGGGAGTACCGTATTTTCCTTTATGATATCTTGTGGCAGTATTCTAATAGCTTTTTTCGGTATAATTAAATATGAAGTACTAGACTGTTCCATTACTAGAGATTTGCTGAGCTAACGAATTACTTGTGCAGAATTGAGATGAAAGTCATTGTTGAAATGTTATGGATAAACCCATTACACATAGTGTAGGTTTTAGCTGATCCTTCCTTACTATGCATCGCCTCTTACACGCCTACTATATGTAGTACTTAGGTGCCTATGTGCACATCAATCCTATTGGCATTCCATTTTAAATCAGTGGAGACTGAATTTACATCCTGATGAGCTAATTTCCCCAAAAACAACGCTTGGCTCCATATCGTGAAAAAATCTTAATCTGGGAATCTCATGGACATTCCCAAGGATCTTCTTCCTTGCTCATCACTCATGAATGACTGTATCATCATTTATTTGTATACATCTAAGAATCTGCTCTAGAGTAAGTAGAGACATAGATTATAATAACAGAGCCAAACCACTCTCTGCTGGGTATGGTTTGCATGTGCTGCGTTGTGGCCAAAAAAATAAATGTGCTCGAGTTTGCACCTCTGTCCCTTTCTACATACTAACTACCTTATTGTACCTGTCATCCCGAAGATCTACTGCTTACGGCTTACAATGACTATCTTCTTATCTTCAGCAGACATAATCAGGTGAATAATTGCCTTTTAGAATTATCGAATTGCAATGTATTTGAAATAATACATCAAGTAGAATTGCGAGGGATGAAAATGGTTCTGATACGAGTTCTTATTGAAATTAAGGAAAACTGGAAGGAGACAGGTAGGGCAGACAATCCTTTTAAAACATTTTATGAATTAATTACAAAATTGCTATATAACTAATATGTAGGTGCAGTACAATTTTTGTTCTTGCAAAAGGATTTTGCCACATCTGTATGACTGATGAGAGATGCCTTGCCCTTTGTCTTACTAAAATTTTTGTGTCGGCTATTTAGTGTGACCCGTCCTTTTCTTACTTCTTGTCTCCTTTATTTACGCATTTATCCATTTACACACACAAATTGAGTAAATAATTGTTTTACATTCGCAAGTGTTTGTATGTTTATGCTTTGAAGCTTCTTTATTTACTAGTGTTGCGTTTCAACCTTTTGTGCCTTAGCACAATTAAATATTTTTTTTATTAGTTCATAATAGACAAAGAACAATCAACTTTGACTTTGGAAGATAGAAATTATTTAATGATGAGTAAGTAGCTAAGATTCGCTTCTTTTTCAGTCTCATTTCTTACATTTGTACATCCTGCAATTTAAGAATTTTTACTCCTCGTTTTTCATGGCTCCATCCAATGCATGCACATACACTATGTAATACGATAACTATTCCCTTCCTCATCTTTTGTAATACATTAAATTACTTACTACATTATCTTGCTATGTAGTAATTAGTTTCTTGTGGAGCCAATTCCATTATAGCAGACTTCAGACAAGACAAACTTATTTTCAGGTCTGCTGTCTCTGCATTTTAATTTACCTAAAACTACCCATAAAGTCCCAAGGGATGATAAAATTCCCTAACTCCTATTTTTGTTATTCTACAAACTTCAGGTTCGATTTTGTTTACTACCTTAATAGGAAATTATTTATAGATTTCAGATACGGTAAAAATGATGATCTAAGATACGTGTACCTTGTAAATATCTTACATATAAACATTTCGCAATTATATTATGATAATTAGGTATTTAGCATCAACACTTGCGTCAATCGTCTATGATGCATCTTCAGTATTTATCAGTATCACTAAGCCCCTATCTATATTGCCATTTATCTTGTACGAAATTCTTTGTCAAATCAGTATATTCATGTATTAAAACTTTTACTCAAAGATGTGAATTATGAATATTAAGGACAGGTACCTAAATGCAATACAAAATACGTGGATAGTAATAATTAAACTTCGACTGAGCTGATATTACTGTTCGGGAAATGTAACCTTCTCTGAAGACGGTGATTTGTTATGAAAAAATTGATAAAAGATCAAGTATGCCGATTAGATTTTGGATAAGATGAGATGACTCAACCTCAATTGAGTTTATGCATTATATTTGTGTTGAATAATATAGTTTTTCAATATTTAATTGACTGCAGAAACTACAGCTGATGCATGAAGTCATATTCGTCCATTAGAGGTTATTGTATAACATTTGTGCGATATGATCATGCGAACGAAGATTAATGCTGATTGTGAGACAATGCAATGAGCTGTAGAATACGCACGTTTTTACAATGAGTCTGTGATCATACATATATTTGCAAATACCTACCTTGGGTTTTGATGTCCTGCACACACCTCGCTCTACAGTGACTATCGCAGAACTCTTAATCTATTATTTTTAAGAAGGTAGCACTTAATACTATGTAATACGCATTCTTCTTTTGGCTGTAGTTCGAACACGATCTCGCAATGAAGATGAACATAAAATAGTAGGACTTGGCTTGCCTTGTAAACGATTCATATTTTCCTTGTACATGTACAGATTTTGTTCCTGCTTCGAAACAAATTGTAATTCAGAGTGTAGTAATGCAATCAAATAACGGTGTTTGAATTAAAAGAACTGCATATCAGTTCCACTCACGACACCACAGACATGATGACATGACATGAGTATCTTGTGAATTCAAATCAAAAGAATACATGTTATCTTCTCGTACCATCTACTACATGATCCTTTCCATCTTTCTCATTTAGAGGATTTTTAAATCTCTTCATGAATTACATTTAAGTACTGACGAAGGTAGGTAGTTGGAGTGATATTAATCTGTGTGTACAGAATCACATGTTATAGTTTATTTTTACAGAATTGCGTAGGTTGATACTAAAGGCATAAATTTAACTAGATTGTGTTCAATGACATTACCAGAAATGTTCTGCATTATTTATTGTATAATATCATTTATTTCTTAAGCATTGTACCTGGTGGTGGTCTTACCTTAGATCCCTGGTCATCTGATTCATTTTGCTTTTCAAGTCATCAGTTACTTTCGTACACTAGCAATTAAGTGGTGTGTAGTGCATACTTGCACTTTTATTTTATTTCGCGTCGTGATCCTCCGTGCCCCACACTACATTAGACTCGATGCGCTTGCACTCTCGTAATAATTACCAGGTAGTCTAATCTGATTTGTATGTTAGATTATATTAGGTAGTTTGGTAATGGGCACATTTTGTTGCTGTAAATGTAGTGCCAAGTAAAATGTACCTTAGTACAGTAACATTGCGACGTGTACATAATTCACTTGGCTCCTCATTTCATTCAAATTAAATCATATAAAATAATCAAATCAGCAATTTCCGTTATGTTGACACTTGAATTGAATATGAATAGCTTTTGTGCTGATGCACTTATCCAACTTCAGATCTACAAGTAGGGTAGAGCTGAAGATTGAACCACCGCTAAATTACTAACTATCGCTACACCTTAGAAGAATTATAAATAATAGTGGTAGTGACAATTGCCTAATGTGTGCTAGCAGGACAGGCACAGGACAGTAGAAAGATAATTGTCAAATTCTTTGGAAAAATTGAAAGTCCACACGAATAGAAATTAAGGAAGACAGAATACTACCAATGTGTTATGCTATTTCATTTCGGCCAATTTGGCTCGACTTGTCTATATAAAGCTTGCAACGAAAGTAATAAAAGTAATATGTTGATATAGGGCTATTTGATACGGAAAGTATACAGATTCTTATGACTTTATTTTTTTCTTCATTACCCAGATTCGCTTTTGGAATACTCCTTCAGTGTCGCTCAAAGTGTTAGACACATTCGTACCTTGGTTTATTTATGCATAACGTGTAATGCTGGTGAAGATACCTAAAACTGTACTCAGTACCTATCTATGTTCATTTATCCGCATATTAGGCAAGCTCCTTTAGGGCAACTTGCTACATGCTACTCTGTATCTTGAATTAAATCTTCTTGTTTGCCTATAAACAGAAACTATGTTGACAACTTTGCTTATCCTTTATATCATTAAATTGTCATGTACATCAGTTCATTCATAGGTTAATTTTTGAGTAACTTAAAATTGCATTTATACTCTCTGCCAATTAGTCCTTCCGAATGGTTGGTTTCATTCAATCAGTTATGTTTTATGAGTCTGCACCGACAAGATATCATCATATAGGTATAGTTTGAATTACATTCAGCGTTACTTAATGTCATTAAAATGAGTAAACAGTTCTATTGCTAAGGTCTTCAAAGATTATTTTTCTAAGTATTAAGTGTGAATTAAACACTTGCAATCTATTACGTAACATTGAATTGAATCGACTATTATTATAGATGATTGCATGAAATGAAAGCTTGAGAGACACAACAGATGTCTGTATATAAATACTATATAGTGCTGTAATAATATTAGAATGAGTACTTATCTTAGCATTGCTAAGTACATATTAATTTAGTATGTATGGAAAGGTACGTAGTTTGTAAATGGATTAAATAACGCGTTTCCTTATTTACAATTACTATTTACTGTATGGACAGTATGATGTAATTGGGACATTCTATGTAGATACAACAAATACAGATATGCAAAAATGTAAAGATGCACATAAAGTAGTTGGGATTATGGCAGGTGAACACGTTGGAGAAATAGACATTCCTACACAAAAGAGCAGCAAGGCGAATTTATTTTTATATTCCTCCTACCTAGCTATGAAGTACTTTTCTAAAACTGCAGCAGATCATTTGCGCTTCAGTTTTTAACTTAGAAATGTCTTTCCAAAGCTTGTACAAAAATAAACAATTGCAAAATTTATCAGCGCTATACTAATAAGACTACCAACAAGTGCTGCTGACGGACGAATAACCATTGTATCTTTTCCCAGTTTCCACCATATTATAATGAGTCATTACCTACAAATAAATACTTTTGAGCTTACACTAAAGGCAGGGCATAGAACATCTGCCAACTTTTATTGCATAAGATAATCACATCAAAATCTGTACGTAATTTAATATATACAGGGTTCTGCAGTAGACACACATTTTGTGACTCATAACTTGTGATGGTTCAACAATGTAAACTTATGGTAAAATGTTGCCCTTATTCTTCAGCCGAAATCACAGGCCATTTCTGTGTAAAATGCAAATATACATACCTATGCACTTCAATTTGGTAATGGTAACATCTTAGAGTTCTATCCCCTTTTTGCATCCTAACTAAAAATTGCTCCGAATTTTATGCCCACCACTAGAATATGAAAACAAAAGAAAAAATTCCTAGATGCAACCTGTATATTTGTAGCAGTAATGATAACTAAACTGTCATTTCTACCAAACGGCTGAACAAAATTCAAAAAAATTCAAAATTCAAAATTAACTGAGTAGGCCAATACAATTAATGCAGTGATTAATGGAGTAATTTGTATTCAACCCTGTATAAGTCACAAATAGGTTTAGTTGAGTGATATAATGTAATGAAATTAGAAATCAGTTAGCAGCCCAAGAAAGTATCTGAATGGTAGCATTTTGACGAAAAGCGTTATATTTATGACCTTACTCAATGAAAGGCAAAGTGTCTTATGAAGATATTACGTACTTAAATATAGAGCCCTGTACATTATTGCATACAAAAGTCATTATCAGAAATGCAAATACATACAAATAGGATCGGCATGTTTACATCTCTTAAAAGTTGAGTTAATGCACCCTTTACATTTACAGTTCTTCCCAAAGGAAGATGTATGAGTCTGTAAATATAAATGTGTTCTTCTCCTTCCATTCGTAAATACACACAAAGATGTTTATCTTTCTTACGCTGTTTATTTTGCAGTTGCATCATATTTATTGTTTAATGTTCAAAAAGGTAGTCCGGTTATTTATAGTCATTAATGGCCATTTATTATTTGCACCATTAAATTGTTAGCCTTACATGTTAAACATGATTATTTTAATTTATACTAGACAGCAGTAGTACCTTTGATTACATTGATAATTAATTTTGCTCCAAATTGTTAAAATGCTTAATTAATTTTTTAAGGTAGATTCTGGTAATTAAACAAAGGTCTTTGGGTAACGTCCGAAAGTATAGTTAAGGATGTGTTGTCTGTTTCTGTGGCTTATTAACATCCAAAAGCATTTGTATAATTTTCAGCAACTGTCATAAGTGAACAATTTTCTTGTAAGCGTTTTTAATGTGATGAAAGGTTAAAAATCTTGTTGATAGGAGTAGATATTTATTTGCTTTTTGAAGGAATACGAATTCGTTTCAGATATAAAACTACATCGTTATATCTATTATATTCACTTCACCTTGAATTTAATTTTATTTCTAGACCAGTCGTTATCTATGCAGCAGAAACCTGACGTAATGCAAATGCAAATTCTCCTTGGAATGCCCCAAAATACACATCTCTTAAATTTTATAATCTCACTTTTAATCTTTGTAATCCATCTCGATTTGCTATTGTGCTTACAAATAGATGCTTTTTGTATTTACCTTCGCTTTCATCTCATTATGTAAGTTTACTTTTATCGATAAAAGCTAATTATATCAGTGTTTACTTTTTAAGGCCATAAGGAATATATATCCTCAACTCATCTACATCCAAACCACGTAATTGCTTTCTTGATTATATCCTTATACCTACTTAGTTTGTTTAACTCAGTATCCCGATACACCGGTAATAGCATTGGCTACTAAAAAATATAGCTATGGCTATAGTTGATTACGGAAATTAAACATTTGCATTATGAAGGGTATTAATTGATATTGAAGAAGCTAAGATTTTAATTCGTTGTTTGAGGCTATTCTGGCAAGACAAAAGAAATATGGAATTCCATGACATTCATCATCCTTGTTGTCGTATATTGCTTCTTGCTATTGATATTGGGAATATGTCTATGATTCATAGGATTCAATACTGCTGTTATATCTTGGAATATTAAGTCAAGATGAGACATAAAAACATAGAACCGTTATTTAAGTATACCTAGGAATTGCTATGCATAGATGAAATGCAGCTTTGTATATTTCCATGTATACATTGATACATCGTGTAAATATTAACCTCTATTTATCTCCTATGCATTAATTATATATACTTACCCTTAGCTATAGCTACAACTAAACGTACTTACAGTCATATGATGACCACTTGTCTAGTGTTGTTCAATACGGCAACATATTACAGTATTACTTTAACAAGCGACTGAATAAGAAGTTAAATTGAGTTATGACTATGTTTCATAATACTTCTCGTACATCCATATATCTTGAGATTTCGACGGTTTATACAGTCTTAGTCTTACTATGCGAATGTATATTTAATAGTTGTAGTATAATAAAAAATAGAATAAATAAGGGTTAAAAAGTAAGTACCTATAATGTTGTTGGTATGTGGAGCCCAGTTGGGATATTATTGCGACTGTAGACATAATATGATATCTGCAGAATCTACACGAGGATAAATAATTTAGCAAAGCACACATAAGCGACTTAATTAAGTGTAAGTAAAGCGCTTACCTTCTGCCAATTCTGCAGACATGTAATTCCATCGCATGTAAATAGTTCTGAGAGCTCTTATTAATTTTAAATGTGCGGCCATTCCAATCTGTAAAGTATAAAGACTGCCTACTTGGCAATTTACTTTTAAATTAATTTAAATAAACCTAACCGTTTTGCATTGCTGGCTGCCTGAATTCCCCAGCAGTAAATTGTAGGCATCTGCAGGATGTAATTGCTTTGCTACTGGCTATCATGAATTTTTGTCATGGAATTTGTAATTAGCAACGTTAATCTACGATTGGTTTAAGTAGCATCTTTTAATAAGTGGATGTACAGATAGAACTAAAGATCTTTTTGACGCGTACAATTATATTACGTGATGGTACTTAAGAACTTGAAGAGTCTTATTATTAGTAATAATTAAGAATAATTTCAATGTATCCTCGTTTTCTTGCGTTGTTAGCCACATGCACCATGCAACAGACCATGCAATCACCAAATTACATATAGCAAGTAGTTATAAAGGGAGTGTGAACCAAAAGAACTTGCGGCAAAGCAAATAAAATCGATAATTATTTTTATTCTTCTCAGAAATTGATATATTTGGTGCACTTGCCGTACGTTAGGCATACCTTCCACTGCATGCGTTTGGAAGGCAGCACGATAAAATCATAGATAATTTTCAATCTAAATATCTTTCATTAGCATATTAAGAAATCCTGTAATTAGTCGGGAAACAACATAAAAATTGCTAAGCTAACAAGTATGTATTTATCATTTCATTAAACTTACACACCTAGTTTTTGGAAAAGTAAAAAAGCGTAAAACAATTATAATGATGGAATAATCTACGTGTTGGCAATGTTATCTGTATTTCTATTGGTGAATACTATTCTAGAATACATTGGACTACAGAATCAAAGAAGGGTGTGGAGGGCTGTCCTTCTTGCAGGTGCATAATGAGGATAATAAGACAAGAATATGGAATTTAGTGACCTATAAGTCTCCATTTGTAACTTGAGAATTAAAATAAAATCTTCCGTTTAAGGCTTCCTTTTTCTCTTAAGAATTCTACGGATACACTCATTTATGTATTGCGCATTATACTTATACATTGAGATGCTTCTTGTGGTGCTACTACATTGTACTTGTTAACAACAGAAATATTTTGTTGTTTCTTGAGCTTAGAAAATGCGATTTAGTATTTTCTCCACTAATTAATTCTCAGCGTGGCAGCTGAAGACGATTTAATTTAGTTTGCCTGAGCACTGCCTTTCATTTTTAGAGACAACTACTACATTAAATTATACGACAGTCATGGTAGAGAAATCTCCAATTCAATATGCGATTAAGCAATATCTTATTTTCGCAAGATTAATGACTGCAAATGTGTGTGCAAGGAGATTAGAACGAGGAAGGAACATTCCCTTAGGTCCATAAACATAACATCTAGCATATGTAACCAGGAATTAAACAGTAATTATAAATGCTTTAATTCATAATTAAGTTAAGCTTCTCAGCTTTTTCTGGTCCTAATATTCTAAACAATTTTTTCTGTACAAACAGACATCCTGTTCATTTATGTGGGCTAACTTTTCCATTTTATGCGTGAGAATTTTAACAATGGAGAATTCTATATAATAATAATAAATAGAAGAGAATAATAATGATGCATGGGGTGATGTAGAGTTTGTCAAAAATTTAGAGGTAATCCAGTTGGTTCTACTGTGTCTACTTTTTGTTTGATTAGCTAATTCATTTTACAGTCCGCTCCTCCATCATAGTTCATCTTCGTCTATGTGTATTTGTTCTTGTAAAGGAATGAAAGAGGAGTTGACAAGGGAATGTCATGTCGTGAATGTACGTCTTGTAGGAGGTTGATGTTGACGTAGTGTCCATTTATTTATTGTTATGATTTTCTTAACTATTACACTTACTCAACATACCTTGCCTACTTTCAGTAGGTATTACTCCTGCTACATTATACAGTACCACCATCACACAAAACAAAACAGATCACACATTACTATTAACAGACCTGAACATTATGATGCTAATTGTAGGACGTGGTAGAGCTGGGAATGAGCTAACATGTTATGACAGCCCGAAGAGTAAGTGGGTTTCATGGTAGTTACTAATTGCTTCTCGTTTGTCTTTTTTAGGGAAATGTAACAGGAATTAGTTCAAGTAGGGCATTTCTGAACAATAATATTATTTACCTTCCCCCATTACAGAAGTATTCGTACTTGAGAAGTAATATCGCCAAAAATAGAAATAATGTTGCTCCTTTTCAGTAACGACATTTTATGCAAATCCCACAATCCGTCCTCGTTTCTACGGTTAGACACTTTTACTGGTCTATAGTATGACGTAAATGTAAATGTAATAAGTAGGTAAAATAAGACATAATAGTATGTTACAGCTTTTACTGTAAATACTTATTGAAGCAGATATTTACACTTGACATCACATTACAATGTTAAACAGAGTAATTACGGAGCCCATAAAGCAATACTACAGGTGTGTAATGGTATAAAAGTCCTTTGGTCATTTTCTGTAGCCTACATCGCACAGTAGTTAAATTCTTGGTGAACGTGTGTGGACTACCGTAACATTCATCGTAAATAAGAGTAGATGTATTCTAATATTTGTTGAGATCTACGATAATTAAAGGGGTGCATTTTATCAATTCGAGTAGGTTCTATTTAATTTACATGCACCATCGAAAGGTATACTATTAGTGCTGGTGGTACTTAAGGTATATCCTTAATTGTATAGGTATTGTTGCATTTCGCCAGGTACGAGTAATCTCAAGGAAGAATGGCATAATCTCAATTTGTCTGCTTCTACTGGCTTTCAAGTTTCAACTTGCATTTGAACAATCTAAAACAGTATAATTTGGGATAGGTACGTAATTAGAGGGAAAATAAAATTGCCACCTCAAATTCAATGTTGATCATTTGGTATGTCAATGGAGAACAAATAGTAATTGTGGCCATATAACAGAGCGTCATGATTAGGACATAAAATCAGTGAACATATTAAATGTATCTTGGAATCTATCTGCTAATTTATGGTGTAGGTATGTGAAATTGAAAATTCGTATATGCGTACGAAGACGTATGTGGGAGCGATGGAGGACATAAAGGCTCATCTTTTAAACCATTTATTACACAGTGTTATGTTATCATTCATGAGATCGTACATGAAATGACATCATTTTGTCTACACAGTTGCAATAGCAAAGCTTTTAAAAAATGATAGAACACAATGCCAATTCTAATGACGAGTAACACTTATTCCCACGTAATCTCCCAGTTAGATAATGTTCTATAAAGATTTATAAGCAAATCTAAAGATATAGGTAATCTTCTTTCTGTAATTTTATAGTGCAGATGAGTAAGTATATATATATTAACTCCTTCCTCTTGATCTGCTGAATTGCCTTGTTTTGGGCCAAGCTACAAATTCAAGCACTTTGCCCATCATTATTATTACTGTATTTATTACTCTGTTGCTGTATTGCATTGCACTGCCTTGTTCAGCAAGAAAAAACAAGTTGACTGTTTCTTCATTTTTACTCAGATTTTGGCATGCAGTAGACTAACCAGTCAGACATTTAGCTAATTTTCCAGGATATTATAATGTGTAGGAATGTGCATAAAGATGTTCCCTTACCGAATAAACTATTAAAAGTACAAATGAGCATGTGGAGATCCTCCTGTCTATGTAAATGTTCATATTATTCCTTCTTTTTGACCATTTACGCATAAAACTCTCGTCTGGCTGGTCTAAACAGTACAGAAAACATGAGACATGTTTTATTACCCTCCCAGCCATAAATTACTCACCACTTTTGTAAGGCAGCTTCATTGTTACTTTAAAACTGAAATGTGAAAAAATTAATTCGCTTTTTGTCTCATTATGAAATACCTACCTAAGTAAGTAACTAACCAAAGTTTACTTTACAGGAACGTTGACATGACAGATTGTGTCCAACAGCCAATTGCTACACGTATGTAATGTGTAATGGTGTTTTATGGTGCGTTATACTAGATAATGGCATATTTCATTTTGGCATCCCAGTCTATAACACAAAAAGACTAATTGCTCTTGGAGTGGGAACCCTTTGTGCTACTGTCTTGTAATGTCATTCATTTTTCGTGTATTGCATTGTCTTGTGGTCAAGCCTCTTCTTTTGTTGTCATTGTCTCTGTGTTTGTTTCAGTGTATCTGTAATGTAAATAAACTTTGAAATGTGAAAAGCCCATTAAAAATGACAAGTCATGATAATTGAGAAAAGGTTACTTTGGATTAGACATATTTAGCAGTTCATCGAATTGTCAATTACTATTACGATTAGCTTGAGTAAGTATAGAGTAGAGAAGACCTTTTACTTATTACTCTTGTATTTAAATGCACCTCTACTTCATTTGGAATACTTTAATCATATTTAAATTTTTATTGCATTTTTTCTTGTGTAAATAGTTACTGATAACAAATAATTGAGTGCATAAAAAGTGGGAGACGGGACAGTTAACTGACGTGACATTGGACAGCACATCACAATCACATCACATTGAATATTAAAAAAGTGGGTGACTTTGACAGGAAATACATTTTGTAGTGATATAATATTATTGTGTTTCATTAGGATGGCACTTTACGAGTTAGAGACGTCTGAGATGTGTATCTAGATTACAGAATAGAATGTATAATTGTAAGTATTTCTTTGTAGCATCATCATTTGCGCATCACCAGCAAAATATTTCTAGGCTATTAGAGAGGGAGAGGTACGTAATAGTCAGCAATGTAAATCAAGTTCATATAAAATGTGTATAGCCTATTTTAAATGTATATCAATCATGACAATTCAGATAGCTTAATAGCATCTTTAGAGTTACTCTTGAGAATATGCATTGTGCTAATACATATAAATTCTTTGAAAGTGTAATTGATCTGCTTAACTCGAAAGGAAATTCATAGTTTCATCTCCCACAATTGATTCTGTTCTGTTTTGTGTGAGATGATGAGCAAAGAAAAAGAGAACCAAAGTCGTGATCCCGTCCTTGGACATCCAACAGAGTGAAGCTCCAAATTTGATGCCAATTGTGCCATCCAAACGAATAATGAATGGGCATATCGAGCAATATTTGCAATGAAAACCTTGCCATGTTAATTCATTTCATTTCAGCTTCAGATCAGTTTGGTGTCGAATATATAGTGTTATATAATGTAAGTCATAAGGACAGATACAGTCCACTGCGTTTGACTAAGTATAAGTTTGCTAGTTAGCAATTTAGCATTCCTTCTTTATTTGGCTTTAATTTACTTTTAAGCAGACAGATGAATTCGAGTGATGCAAACGTGGAGAGCATGAGACACACTAACAATATCAATACCTAGAGGATATGCCTTAAAACATAAATAATTGCCAGATATGTCAGGCCATGTGTTATTTGTAGACTTTAAAGAGAGGTAGGCCAATTGAAGCCCAGTCGTGTCAAGTCATGTTTTGTCGCGCTATAAATGTACCTGGATTTCCATTTGATTACGTTTAACTTTGGATGCCATGAGAAATTAATGCTTTGCCTTGCTTTGTCAATTGTGTAGGATTTTTAACTTATCGCATCTGAAGAACAATCTTCTATTCTTTGAATACATATTGATAGCTTACAAGCTAGCAAACTAGATTCAGACATGATTTTTTAATGAACAAATAGGAAATGAAGAGCAAATGAAGAATACACTTTATTTGCGTAAGTAACTACTACGTACATTTCAGTAAAAGTCAAATGGCAATTTCGATTTCTATTGGACAGATAGATCAATTCAATCCAGTACGAGGCAGATGGTATAATTTAAAAAAAAACCTTTTTTCTTCCTAACAAGAATACAAATAAATGTAATTGTCCTACAAGGTAACTATTAAAAGTACAATGTCTACGACTGTGTGTAGATAATTTGCGTCATGCATTGGCATTAGGTACTTCAGTCTCATTGTAATCCAGCACATCATCAACTGTGTAAAGAAAAAGAATTTCTATACCAGGTACTGGTGTGAGTGCATAAACAGAGCAATGAAAACGGAGAAGATGACATCGAATCAAGGGCTTCTTCCTTAATTTTATTGCTTTTTTTGGTGCAGGACTTGTAATCAGTAAGAATATTAGTATGTATTTATTTCTAACAAGTACATGAAGACAGAGACTGAGGTAGCTATATAAATAATGATGTAATAACATTCAGAATTTTTTTGCTTCTCTTAGGGATCCTTTTAGAATCTCCACGTTCGTGGATCAGATTTAGGTACGTGTGCCATTATTATTGTCATTAGACGCAAATGATAGACCAGGTTTTTCTTTTCTTAGGATTATGAAATAAACAGAAGTGTAATTTGTTGCATAGTATAAGGAAGGACGATGTTAACTTGCCTGGAGTTCATTACTAGAAATACTTCTCGCGTGAATTGAAAATGCACTTCATAAAAATGTTAATGCACGTGTATACCGTAATTATTTCAATTGCAATTTACAATGTTTTCCTTCTTTATTGCTCAGTTAGTGAATAGTGTAAGTATTTAATAAAAATAAATGCATGAGATATGAGGATACGATTGTTGTCCGTGGGGAATATAGGAATTTATACACTCTCTATCTTGGTACAATTAAATGACCTTTTTAACTTTGTACATTGCCTTTGTGAAGATCCTATCGTTATCCTTACAATAAACGACTTCCTCTGAAGTTCATAATGAAGAATTAAATCTTTATGAACTGGGAAACATCATTTCTGTTGACCCCAGCTGTCAAAAATTGAATCTAACTCCATGCCAGCAAAACACAATTACAACTGTTATCAGTCCAACTTTGAATAACGAAATAGTATGTAGCAATTAAAAGAATTCTTCCAATGTCCAGATTGCTATTTAGCGTGGCAGCCGACTACACTACAAAATTCAATGAAGCCATAATGCTCCGTTATGCTATAATATTTTGCTAGATTTGTGTAACAGAATGACAGTTGTTTGTGTTTTTATGTCTTATGGCATGCGATTATGAGATATCTTCCTATGAATTATGTTCCAAGATGGTAATGTATCTATAACCACTTGAGTATTATTATAAATGCCATAAAATTTTTGGCTTTAGACTATAAGAAAAGTTTTCGTAGTTAATGTACAGTTAAACACATCGCTAAATATTTCACTTTTGCAGCTGATTGCATAGTAGATTGACGAGACTGCGATTAGCTTGGCTTTAAACATGATTTGTGCTGAACTACGTAATGTGGTGTGAATCAGTTGCGTATTATCTACTTAGGTATGTGAAGAATACTTTATTATGGTAGGTAGTAGCTTTGGTTTGGGATCTAAGGAAGAGACCTTAAAAATCATAAAATACTACCTATAAAATTTTTAAAAGTTTGGTTTATGTCTGTAAAAATGGACAAACGACCCATTTGCAATCAAGATGCAAAACAAACATGGAATAAATAAAAAGACCAACGTGCCAATATATACTAATATCAAATCAAATCGTGTCACATCTAATCTCACGAGCCAAATCAAAAGCCAGTCAGAGGGTTAGTATGCTATATACACATTAGGCAAGTATTTTCGATAAGAAAATAAGTAAACTTATGTAGTATTTGCATCATACATTGCTATTGTATATGGACAATGCATCTTCTGCCTTTAAAGCAAGAAAGTACTTTAAGATATAAAAGAAGTGGATAGAAATATTATTTAAAAACGTGTTTCATTCGTTCATTCACTTGTTTCCGTGTGTTAATGCATTATGCAATATAATATTGCTACGGCTCTTCTTTTCTACTTATTTAAAGCTAGTTACTTATTAGCTGCTTTATTTACTGTGCTTGTAATAAGCTGCTTATGGTTATTGTATCTCCACCTGCCTACTTGTTAAATGTAATTCATATTATTTGTAATCTTTGTTTTTAAGTGCAAACAATGCATATATAATCTTCCTTAAGCTTATCGTCTATTTTCTGCTACACTACTAACCAGCTAATAAGAATGTCTCTATAGGTATGCTATGCATTAAATTTTATGACGATATCTATTGAATTAGTATATAGATTTTCATGTCAAGTTGTTAAGCAAGCGGAATTCGTATTCCCATTTGTGGTCAATAGAAGCAGATGTGCATGTAATAATAGTAAACACACTTAATGGTATTGCTATACACTACATAACACACCTCATCACATGTTTTACTAAGCAGTAAAAGTAATACCTACCTATTATATAATAAAAAAAGAGAAATAAGTAAAGTATATCCAAACATAAACTTTTAGAGGATATTATTTGGCTGATGTAGCTAAAGCATTTGACAGTCTGCCAAATGAAACGGTTGCTTTTATTTACCACAGAAGCTTATTGTTAGGGAGTTACTTCGTGCTGTACCTAATTACTTCGTAATCGTAATGTTTTCATCTTCCTACTCTCAATATACCTACTTTGTTTATATTTGCAATTTAAATGCGGTATGCTTATGTCCATATAGAATGGCATATTGTAAGATTTCCGTCAACATTTCGTACATAATGCCCATTTTTAGTATTAGTGTTCCTGCTGTATGAAAAATCTTCTGTATCTGCTACCTATGATGAGTTTTTCTGCACAATGAACTAAAATATTGAAATCAGTTACATAATCTGTTAGACAACTATATGGTTAGAATGAACATGACCTGAAAAGTGTGCATCCTTTGAAATTTTGATATTTTGTATTGTGGTAAGGAAAAGTTACTTCTGAAAACAAATTAGCTTCTTAGGCTTCAGGATTTTAAGTGCACGTATTGTTGCATACGTTGTTTTAAATGGACGTAAATAACAAATGTTTAGGTTATGGACATATATCTTCTAAATGTCCCTGGTTATGTTTCTTTCACCTGTGTGTGTAGAAGCTGAGACTAGTGTTAAATAAATCCTTGATATATTTATTAGTCAGAATTGTAGTATATAATGTAAATTATGAATGCAAATGAAAAATATTGCTTTGTTCATGGTGTTCTTTTAATTTATCTGTTGCGTGTTTTTGCAAATGAAATATAAAGTTGTCATTGTCCCGTTCACGAATATGTTTAATACCTAACTTAGTGATTTTTTCCTTGAGAATATGAAAATTGCAGCGATGGTGGTATGAAAATTGTAAATTATGAGTGGCTGAGAGAGTGATAGTCAAATAAGGAGAAATGTGGAATGGGAGTGGTAAATTTAATACTATTGCCTAAAAACCGCAGGAGGAATGTTAGAAATAAGTAATGTGATGACCATTTGGTCATTAGTTGTGTTATGGTGCTCTGTAATGTAGTCACAATTGTTTATCTGTCCTTTACAGCCTAATGCAATGAGAAGATTTCTTTAGAAGGAATAAAATAAATCTTGGAAATCTATCTGGCAATTGTAAACTATCAGATAACTGCATCTGTTTTCATGATTGCACTATGTATAGTGTAGATGATAGTAAATGAAAGCTCAAGCATAACTAAATAGTTAATAAGTTTCGTGTATTTTGCACTATTACATCACATGAGTGCAAGTCGTACATGCACTAGAGGTATGCACGCAATGTATTTTAAATGTCTATGTCTGGTGAGCAGTTAAGTAGTAAGCAGAAGCACGTGCTTAATTTCATTAAAAGTGTAAAGATGTTTCGTTCACGGAACCAAACCTTTGTATTTCAGTCGTTTGCTGGGATTGCATAAAACTAGAAAATAGTGGTCAAGTCATGTCAAAGACATTGCCTTGCATATTAGTTAAACTTACATACTCTACCAGAATACTAATCATAAATATTTACAGATAGTGTAAATGATCAACAATTTATGAAGATTAGGTCTCAGAGTTCATGAAATTTTTGTGGGCGACTAAAATATAACTGACTTTAACTGTATATGGAATAATTGTAACTACTTAACTCTTATGTATATTTCCATTTCGCTGTGCATCAATTTATGTAGTTAAAGGTGCCAATTCAATAGTAGTTGGTGGTAAATGATCCGTCAATCAAAAGATTTGCTGAGCAATCAGCTTTGAAAACGTTTATCGTGATATTAACCATAATGCGATTATCTATGCAAGTAATAAAGTTGGCAGTAGTTACTTACATATTTGTATTAGTAAGTAGATTACTAGACTTACGTAACTTGTTGAATGGTGAACCAAACATTTTCTGTCTTCCCAGGGTAAAAGACCATAAGGAAAGGACGTGAACATGACAATGACAACATAAACACGTACAGACCTACATTGTCTTTATTTACACTACCGCTTCATGCATTTTCTAAAAATACGCACCTTCACTCTAATGTTTTATTACAATAATTAAAATTCAATCCTCCGTCCTGCTTCGTTGCCTCGAGTGTGTCGTATACCTGCAAAAAACGAAGGAGATATCATGATGGTTACGTTTGAGTGAGCTAAAAGGATTCTTCCTCTACATAAAATTGTATAATTGTATGTTTTTGAATCTTCACATGAAAGATAAGAGCCCTTCTATTTCTAATCTGTCTTGGCTTGTCAACTTACTTGTAAAAATCATGTAGAAGGCTCGGCGGGACTCTGGCCATGTATTTGTTTTCACTTTTTGTACATTCCGTTAAATGCTACTGTTAAATTATACCTTCATTACAAGCACACTAACATCATTAGTAAGACCCACTCTCTGTAAATTTAATTAGTGAATATTAACCAGCACTATGGTATGACACGATCATCCACACAATTGCTTTTTACACTACCATAACTTCATTTGTGGAATGCACATAATGCTTAGTGATGCCATTCCTTAAGAGAGAAATGTAGGTATGTACATTAATATAGCAATTACTGCGATAAAAATTTCATCTTCCAAATTTAGTGAGTCTGAAGCAGTTAAACATAACTTGACTTCTCGGCATGGAACTTTTGATTAAAAAGCTACTGAATGCGTTAAGTCATTGCCCATCCGTCCTAGTAAAATAATTTGCATTTGGTATCCGGCTCCGGACCAGAAGCTCTGTCTTCGGCAAAATGAATAAAAAAGATTTATAGGGAATGACACAGCAAGATACATTGTACTGTCGCCTATGGGTGCTTTTCCCTTAGGCCTTCCCATTTTTTATCCGAACTGGTAATGTTTGTTTTGTCCTTTAAACAGAAACTCCATTATTCTATGGTTCTCACCAACCAAGTTGTAAACATGTAATAATAGCAAATCACAACATCTTGCAGAGTCAAGTTTACAAAATGTGTTGCCTACTGCTGATATGATAAGACTTTAAATACACTTTAATCAAAAGGATGTCAATCAAGTTAATCTCATACACATACCGCAAAATTTATTTTATATCTGAAATGCGAATGACAGTCCTAAGGTAAGTTGCCTATACATATAATATGTATTGAGAGTGATGGACACACAATGCGCAATATTTTATAAAATTTTATTGCAAAATACTGTCAACCGTGACCCGCATTGGAGTTTAGAAGGTGTTTTATTGATAATCTTTTACTTGGTTATTTTCAAAAGATGACACATGTGCATGCATGATGTGCTCTTGAAACACAACTCTTGCTCTGCTACTGACAGGTCCTTTCCATGTAGATGTAATGGCTAGTAATAAATTCAATTATTGGTAGAACTCATGTAGGTACGCATGGTACACACACTGTGCGCTACAAAAATTCCTTTGTGAGGTAAACTAACCAAATCTAACATAAACCAAAAATATTTCGCGTGCATTACACAATCAATGAAGAGTAATGAAAGAATTACAATTTGATGCACTCCATTATACTAAAGTATGAACTTTTCTTGTGTAATGAGACTTCTTTTCTAATTCTCAACAAAAATAAAAGTAAGAGTTAAATAGTTTCTGTTTTATTGATTACTGTGATTACTTGGAAAAATGTAATCAATACAGTTACAATGAATTAGTTTTTTTTCTTCTCAATACTCATTTGAGTGGGCAATAAAATTACATACCCTGTCTAGTAGAAAATGTGGTAGATTTCTACACATACTTATACAGTATGGTATACACAAAGGTTAAGCATTCCAAAGGAATCTCATGTTAACTCTGTATTTGTTTCATTTAAATAAGGCCGTTAGTACCCGAATGCATTAGATAATTGATTAGTGATTTTAGACAGTTCAATAGAGTTTTACCTTGAATGAGTAAATTATTAGTACAGGTAAAACTTGAGCTGAATTTGAATTGATTGCAGAATAATGAGGTGACAGATAGAAAATGAAGAGGGACAGGTGCAGACATAGTTATACATTACTCCATATATCGTGTTATATAAGGTTCTTCTTAAGAATGACTTAATCTCTCGTATCTTTGTAATCAGTGTGTCAGCCTGCCAAGGAAAGAAAAATTTGCCAAGTTCATTGCTTTGAGTTTTTCTGTTCTGCTCTCGAATTGGCGATATGCGTTCAGAATGGCAATGAGGAATTTCAGATTCCAATGAATTATTCCATTACATGCTTGTTTCATATAGAGTTGAGTAACCAGTTACCATGCTCCTTTGTGGAAAACTATCCGAAATTGAGGTGACATTATAATGCAGGCTATTTTTCATGTTTATATAATAAATGAACATGTGCAAATTCCTGTCATATGCTTTTATTGCACTTAATTGAGGAGACACTAATATTATTTGTATTTGTAAGTTTGGATCAGTACAATTTAGCAACAATAAAAGCTATTTTGCATTTCATTTATGTTGAATTACATGGAACTTATAAGGATGGCAGTTAATCTGCAAGGAATTAACATAAAAACATAATGCACTCAATGTAGCGCATACATAATGGATTGGACAAGTCAAGCAGAAAGCATATTCCATCTTAATAAATATTTTGAGAGTACATGCACACATTGCATTAATGCACAACACTTACAGTTCACAGAGTCATTATGTACTTTTACCTAGTTCTGCAACCGAAGAAATAATAGATTCTTTCTTTATTGTTAGGTAGCAAATATTGGTGTTCCTTGTTAACAAGAGATCTACCATTGTAAATTTGTTTGCTTACCAAATAACAAGATGGTTTAGTTACTTTTGTCATGTAATGCGTTCTAATATAATGTAAAGATAGACATCGATGACGTTGATACAACTTGTTTGGAAACCCAATTGCAAATCGCAATTTGCGTGTGACTACGCCATAATACTTTTGTATATAAAAATAAATTGTTTCTAAATAATTACAGTATTTTCTGCACATCTGCAGCTTCATTAAATACCTATTTTAGCATTTTCACATGGCCAATTTCTGATCCACGGGAATCTTCTCAATCAAATCATTATAGTAGGAGATTACAAGATGACAAGGAGATAACCAGCAGGATTCTGATTGATGAAAAATCTCAAAATGATGATTATTTGCAAAAAGTGAGCGATAGAATTCTACTTTTTTTCGTAATTATAAAGCTGAAATGTATGCATGTAATATAGACAGGTATGCGCTAAGGAGCATTTCTGTAGCTGACCTGATCAGAACAAACTCCGCTGTCGCGTATTTTAAGTTTTACAGCTCATAAAACAAGTTTTCATTGCATAACCTCAAAATTAAGTGCTTGTATTGGTAATCAGAGAGACTTTTAAGGGAATTCAATTAATTTCTCATTTTAAATGAGCAGCTAAGGATTTAATTCATGTAAATATTATTACACTTGAATATTTTTGCATTGCTTATTAGCTTACACTACTACTCCTGAATTCTGAATGAAAATCATTATCATCAAATCATCATAATATTGATACTATAAACATTGGATGTTAAAAATTAGTGGATGTTCGATTGTTGTATTTTGGATGAATTAAACTTGCATATACTTACTTGTGTATAATTATTTACCTACGTAAATAGTTCCTCTGTATCTCTACTTCATCAATGGAATATCAAAGCGGATCTTAATGTATGTACTTATTGACCAAATAACGAAGATTCATAGTTTTTGCTTTTAGCTCATTCACAATAATTGTTTCCAATGAATGAGCAATATCAAAGCAAGTGAGGGATCCAATTTCCTATGTATATGAAGGTTGAAGATAATTTCAATTAAGAATAATAATATTATGAATTGCTATATGAAAGCAAGTTATATAGGTTTGCACGTCTCATCATTAGGTAACATTGAAAATATTTTGCATATTTAGCATAATTTGCAGCAGACCAGATTGTTCACTTTTCATTTTTACAATAATTCTATAGCTACTTGTTTTACTATCGGTCAACATGACAAAGTGCCGATATAGTATACTAAAGGGCATGGACATTGTGGTAAATATTTTAGCTAAAGGGTAAATGCAGGTAATGCAGATGACGTGGCACATACATAGTAGCATGTTTTGACATAATGGAAGTGTAATTAGTGTAATGAGTTCTTTCATGAGTGAAGTCGAACCAATACGTGGTGCTCAATGGACAGCCTAACACTAATCTTATAAACGGTAGGCAAACTGGTCTCGTAACGTCTGCCCGAAAAACACTTAAGTAAAATTTTGTAGGTCATTGCAATTCAGAAGAATATTTTCTATACTGTATCACACTAGAAGAGTAATCTATAAAGTCATGGCAGTAAATCATCTTAAATATATACGCATCACTGTATCTAAATTGCCCTTTACAAAAGTAACAACGCATCTGCCAAACAAAGATGTTTGTGTGTGTGTTGTACTTGATTGTCTGTAGAGACCGAAGAGATCACGCACGCTACAAAGGTAAATTAAAATATAATTATGTAATTGCTTCAAAGCGAAGAACAATTGACACGACATGAACAAAGCAAAGCAGAACGAAACAATACAGTACAATATTTATCTGATGCATCGCTATTTAGTATCAATTAGAATACATAATGAGTGAGTAGGTATATTATACTAATGCATAGGTTATAATATCAGATGAATAGTCCACTATATTATATTTGTTTTCAAGTTTTCTGTCAGCCGATGCGAATGGCGAGTGCTCTGACCTCGTCAGATGGAAATAACATATGACTGATTATCATACTTTACGGTAAATGATGAAACATTGTGTAATGTCAGAAGGTAAGGTTTATAAGGTCAAACCCGTATGTACAATACTTAATGCTGTGCTTCTATGTAAACTGATTTAATTGTCAGCTGCACTATACATAGTAAACGTCTTCATCTCTGCAATTACCAAACAAAGATACGGCCAGTCCTTTTCTCCTTTTCATTTCGTGTTTTACTTTTTTATTCATTTGCGAAAAAATATTCTTTCGCTCATGATACGTAATGAATCTTTGTAAAATTGAATTAGGATGAATAATAGCTCTTGAGCTTACAAACGTCTTAGTGTATTTTGAAAGTCATTTTATTAGTCCTTACCAGTTATATTATCATCACCAAACGAATGTTGTCGATAAATAATAAAGATAGTAACAATGATTAATTTGTTTAGATTAATTGCAGTCTATTTTGTATGTTAGTCATTTACAAGTGGGATGTGACGCTCCAGTCTCTATTTATTTGGTTGCTTGTATTTATTTACTTGTACTTAACCGATTGGCCTTATTGATTTGTAAAAATGTAAATAGGTAAAAATGTACATATCTTGTGTAGTTATCGATTTATCGCGTGCATGTTGATAGGCTTTCAAAAAATGTGTCTCCGAAGATAAAAGTTAGTACTATAGCAGTCCTATAACAATTGTAGCCAATAGAGTTTGGTTTAAATCTATTGGGCTTGTCTTTTCGGCTTCACATCTATTTATCGACGTCGTGCACACATGTGTCATGACATGACATGACTTGAAGTACTTGATTGCAAGGTTTTTTTACGTAATGTAATATACAAATTCTTTAATTCAATCGAATATAGGATACACATCGAATGTTAACATTCATCATGCCGCCATCCTGTTTCCATGTTATATAGTATCGTACAGTGTTATATTATATATACATTGCCAATAATATCATGTATATGCATAGATTGTGAAGATATTATAACTGACTATGTCTCCTTAATGGAGTCATTTATCCACAAGTCTATTAATTCTACAATTGACTGTCCAATACTTCAATAGTAAATAGTCCTAGAAGACCTTTGAGGTTTCATCAAGATAATTTCAAGTTGGTAGGTCTCCATTAATTTTATTTGATACACTGCGGCATTTTTTACTTAGAAAAATGTACAGAATACAAAATACTATTAGTACATTGCAAATAGCAGGCTTCTATAAGTTATGTGCGTTATGAAGTGTGGATTTAAGTGGTAGAAAGCAAAACAGAATGTATTTGGTACCTAATTTGTCCATTTCATGTTTTGCACACAGAATATCAAAACTGACAGAAAGAACAAAACATTTACACATACGGTAGTTAGTTGCTTGAGTTGGTACACAGAAATGCATTTTTTTCACTCATGACTTGTAATTTATTAGCCCAAGACAGTCGTTGGCTTGAAATAAATTATCATCATCATATCATTCAACCTAACATCATGAATTCATGGATTTTACCGCAAAGCAGAGGAATCATCTCCTTTTTAGAATTTAACCTGTTCTCAAAATTAAAGGGTATAATCATTGTGACGCACTGATGTAGTAGGCAGATGCATATAGGTAACAATAATTTGGACATCGTCTTGTAATGTCTAGTTATATAACGAAAGTACATTATTACACTAAAGCCCAAAGCACTGCATATTTACAAGAATATGCCTAATGTTATAAACTTTTAAAAATTACCAGTATATTGTCTAAACTTATATAACAGTATAATGTATGCAAGTCGATAGTGAACATGTAACTTGTATACTTGATAAAGAGTCTGTCTACATTGAGTCAATTAAAGAGAAGCAAGATTAGTGCTAATTCTTGACATGACTAATTGTGCGGAATCTTTCTCTTGGTCTTATACACACAAAGACAAATTAAATCGTCAAGTTAGTTCAGACAGTTCAGAGATCAAATTTCTGTCTTTGACATTCCTTGAGTAAACTACCGAAGGATGAATATGATTTCCTATGTAGGTATGTATTGGTAATTTAGTCAGCACTTTTTTAACAGTAGGAAGATTGCTAAAAGTTTGTACTTGATGCTCAAGATAATGTTTTTTCGTGTTTTAATTTCAGTCTACTTGTAAGACACAAATTGCTACACGATATACCGTTATAGGGTGTAAAATGAATAACTACTTCTACACAGCTATCCATACACTAGCACAAAACAAAAGCGTGGGTACTATTATGTTATGTAGTATTGGTTGAGTAATCTTATACTCAATAGAATAATAAGCCCATGTAATGCATAAAAGTTCCTTTGGCCTTTGGTGGTATTCATCTTCTTCCAAAGCCAAGGCAAAATGGACTGGGTACTGAAGAAATTAATAAAATTGCAAAATGAATTACGTAGACCATGACATGACACAGCAAAATCTCTATTTGGAAATCCTAAAACAAATGATGTGGGAAAGGTGGTGATATTTATATTAGTAATATGATCGGTAAGCATTTTCACTTTCCTGTGATCCTACAGAATGTACATCTTCTTAGTTGATTCCTAACTGCTACTAAACATAAATTCTTATGGGTTGGGTATTTATTTATTTAATTCTGGTGCGAAGTTGTTAAAGTACCCACCTACGCATACACTGTACCATAGATCATTAATTTAGAGATAAATTCCTCATTTATAATAAAAAATAATAATGTTTTATCAAAGATGTGCGTTTGAAACTCAATCCAACTGATTATCATTAGATATTGGGCAAATGGTAGATAAAAAAGATTGTCTCCACCTTTTCACTGTTTTATTATTCTTAATGAATCTACTGTATTTGGGAGTGAGTGGGGATTTGGAAATAACAAGTCATCTTCATACACAAGTGTAATTTTATTATGTCAGTGTAAAAAGAATGAAAAGATGTAACTGCGCATCGTGCGTTTGAGTTACAGAGCAATGATATGAAAATTAAGGTTGGATATAATTGTTAATTGTGCTCTAATTAACCAAGTGACCACCAAGGTGATGTTTCAACTTCATGAAATAGTAACATCTACTTATTTGCTATAAAGTACAGCATAATTTGGTTGGGTTATTTTGTAATTCATGCAGATTTCATTTCTCTGCTCAAGGGTAGTCTTTAATTATGTAGGTACGTGGTACATAGCTTGAAATTACGAAGCAATAAAGAACGCCGAACAGTGATAACCTGATAACGAAAAGGCCTTTAACTCTGATTAAATGGTGGTTTGAGTTTTAATTTTACAAACGATTTCACATAATACATATGTAGTATAATTTATCTGATGCACCAGTGCTTATTTCTTGTTACCCTGCAGAGCTGTGTCCTATAAGAAATAATGGGCACATTGCACATGCATTTGTTATTGAAAAGTGCATTGTGTAAAATGCATTGTATTTACAGTAACAATTGCTTTTCCACACACATAATAATAATATGCACAAGTTATCTAATGGGTCTATCTATCTGAATAAAATTAATAGGTTGATGTAGTACATATGTTTTACATTCAATATTATCGGTTGTTTTTTGGACGGGTGTCATCTTTTACTGCACTTTGACTCTGACAGCTTGAATGGTAGGTACTATATGGTGAATCTTGCGAGCACTACTCCAGCTACCTACAATTGTTCATAATTGCCAGCATCTTTGTGTAATGTGCCAACCTACCTGCATATTTATTAGAGTCTAGGCCATAAATAATCCATTAATTGTAGTAATATTCAATGTCATAGCGGTAAAGAGTAGAAGATAATAACCGCTCCTGTGTACTGCTGCTACTACACTAGAGACATAATGTCAAATCAAGTCAACTACTTTAAAGAGTAAATTGCAAACTCGAGCTTTTACAGCAGACAGAACCAATCAACCAACCTACCTGTCGTTTACCAGATAATGATATAATGTACATATCCTATTACTTTGTATTACAATATTATTACACTATTATTAAAATCGAAGAACATAACAAGTACGATCATGGGATTTTGATGTTCTTTTCCAATGATGTGTACGAGCCAAATTCAAGAGAGGAGCTGAGATGACCTATGCTACGATTAGCACAATAAATGAACACATTGTATTTATTACACTCTTCTTACCTACCACCAAGACTCGAGACCACTATATAGGTACTTATTGTACTCAGCGACTCAACCAAGTGCAAAATGCAAACGCTCAACTATTTTCAATTCCAGTTCATCTAGTTTGATAATTATGCTTGCAGAGAGTTTTCTTGCACATTGCAGTTATTATTCTTATTACAATGCGTATCATCTCACTTGCAATCTTGATTTTACATTTTCTTTGAAAACAGGCCACAACAACCAAGTAAGAGGCAATAAAGTATCATTTTTGACCTGTGAGTTTGTAGGGGCACAATTATTATTAGACATTCGTTATCTTTTTCTTGTATCCAATACAATTTGAGTTATAACTTTTATTCTACCTGTCCATTTATAAGAGATGCTCTCAAAATCAACAGATATTATATCTTCTTTAAGTAGTACACTCATATTATGGCTATACTATGCTAAATGTTTCTATCTACTATCCCATTCATTGCCAGCTTAATATATATGCAAATTTTGGCATATAAATAACAATGTAGTTCAAAAGCAAATGTGAAAAACAAGTGCGGATTGCTATAACCTCATAGATATTATTAAATTAAATGCTTTACGATAGATACTCCCTCCTCTTCAGACAATCATAACATGTGGGAGGTTCAATCTCATTCCTCTTACCATCACTGTATCTTGAATAGGTACGTATTGAAGTGCATACAAACAAATACAGGCTCCTTATTATGTCAGGCTAACCAATATCTTCTATTACCCACAAGCAAATAAACTGACCACCTCGGTTTTTAGATTTACCATTTACCCATTAATCAATTACTTAGTAATTGTTTGCCAGGCAAGGAGTGCCGAGTGTTTGTGTATGAAATGGTAATTGCAGAAAATGAGAAAAAGTGCATTTCTAAACATTTTTGCAACCCTAGTGCTTTCTAATTGCAATTTCATATACACATTCATATGCATTTCATATACAATGGGTACATACTGCTAGGGTCATTAGGTTTTATATTTAGCTACTGTCATGAATTTATCTACTGACAGTGGATGTCTTCTTCGTAAAAGTATAATGACCATGATTGCTTATTTTTTTGTTTTCATTGTTATAAATTAATTAGTGTGGATGTGTTAGACTAGAGAATACTAAAAGTGCATTTGCAATTGTGCTTTGTCAGTATGAAACTTAAAAATTCAATAAGCCCACCCCTGTAAAAATGCATTAGAAATGATGGTTAGGCACGATGCTGTTGTGGAAGGTACTTAGCAAGAGCAAGGTACTTATTGTTAGCTATAGGTGGGTTAGTGCAATAACAAATAGAATATTCTTACAAAAAGGAAAGCATTAGTGTATGATTGGATGCTATTACGAAAATGGTCTTTAAGATGAGCTTGTTTAGAGTGTCAGTTAGTGTGGGCTTACAAAAGAATCAGTGTTTTAGATGAAGACATAAATTATTCTTCAGTTACATTATCCAAGTCATGTCACTTTAACAATCCCAACTTCTCCGCTTAACAAGCAATCATGTTTTCCCATTATCTTAATGTACTAGTATATGTATCGTAAGACTTAGGGCATAGCTATAAATATATGCATAATTGTCTTAGGATCCTTTGAGATTTATGGGCTAGCAATTCCATTTTCAATTGGAATATATATATTCTGCAATGCATATCGTTACGGATATGCTATATGATTCGTCTAATTAGCAGTAAAATACCAGGTACGTAAGTAGTGTGTAATTTATATGAGAACTTGCACTATATGCCTGTGAAATATCCCACAGACAACACGTGAAGCATTTTGCTTAAATTACATTTATGCTTTAGCGTAATTACCCCGGTCAAAACCTATCACAATAAGTTGCAGTTGAAATTGTTGCTTATAATTATACGGCACTGTTCGCAAATAATCAAAGATATGGAAAGTAATTGCTTTAAGTTTATGACTATGGAGTTATCTGCCAGGATATGCCTATCTTTAGTAATTAAAATGCACATTGAATCGTTCTTTACACTACTAAATGCTTTGGCTTCTATAAGTATCGTCATCGTCAATGGTATTTGAGGACGAAGGAATACAAATTATGCAAATGTTTTGAATATCGACCACCATCTGACAAATATTGAGCTGAGTAAGTGAGGACATTAACTAACACTGTAATTTATATCTCAATACAAATAATTTATCTGCGAATGTAAAGTAATTAGTTATACGAGATGTTCAGACACGAAAATTCCGACATCTGTGCTTAAATTAACTACGAAGACATATAAGACCACTACACAATGCTCTTTGCTATGAATAATGATTAGGTGTAAGTAAATTGCATAACATAAATAAGCACAAAAAACAAGTACAATTTTTCAAATTGTAAATAATTAAGTGCTGTAGCGTGTGTATTTATGTACCATGATCTGATGGGAATATGCCTATCATGAGTTATACCCTCATACGTTTAATGCTCAAGTCTTTTGTCAACAGATAATTAAATGAAAGTGCATGAAAACACTTTTCTATACTGCCCTGTTGTTTTATATTCAAAAATAGGGAACCATATTGTATTGAGGAATGTAAAACCATACAAACTGCAGTTATGGAAATGCTAGAAGTGCATTTTACATGCACAAATTAAGAAAGAAGTCTCATAATTCAAAAATTAGCACCATGAAGTGAAATACTAGTAAATTATTTTGGACAGTAATAAAACATGATGGGGGTAGAATTGTAAGAAAATGGAAATTAACATGAATTAGCATTTTAAAAGCCATCATGAACTGAAATAAAGGATGAGGAGGTGAGTGAATCACTTAACCTTTCCAAAATGGACTAATGAATTTTGTTGCGTAATGTTCCTCAAAAATCACGATACATTTCCATGCTATTAATGTTTCATGTTGAAAAGACTTTAAAATGATGTGACATTAATATGGATACCATATTATCACCAATAGACTTTCTTCAGACGAGACAAATGAAAACGAAGGTTAACGACAGAATTTTATTATCCAGTTTTCTGTAGCTAGCTTTGCTTTTGTTTCGTATTTTATTGGTACAAAGTTCTGCACGTTTTTAGTGCAAATAAATCAATTCAAAGTAGGTCCCAAGTAAACAAAGTACATTACCCTTAATACTATATCTAATGCAGATGTGCTGCCTCTGTTCTGTGACAGGAGATAGGATTGTGCGATATTCCTATCAGGCCGAGAAAAATCCAATATTAATATATCAGTAACAATGGAAATTCACCCTTGGCTTGCTTATTTGTTTTTCGCGTATGCTGATAGCTAATAAAAAGAAGAGGAGTGACATTACATAAGTTATTGCAACTTTGGTAATGATGATGGTCAATACTGTGACTGACTCTATCTAGGCTTCACTCTTCACTGATCTTCTAATCTAATCGAATTCTAATTAAGAACGTTGCTAAACCTGTTGCGCTACGTTACTACACTAAACTACAAAGATCACGCTTCGCCAGCTTCAAAAAACAAATGAAAAGAAAACGACAGATGTGAATGAGTTTGAAAGATGATTCAGCTCATTAATTTCATTCAATTCGTTTCATTTTATTTCCTTTTGATGCGATGATATGTTTGAAGATTGCCCCAGCGCTACCAATTAAACGTAATGTATTAAATAAACACAAACCGCAATAGGCTTAAAAGGCCATCCATACTCTCAAGTACACACTAATAATATTAAACAAATACTACAGTTACCCAACCTATGTGCGTAACCAAAAACGAAAGGGTTTTACTTCAAAACAAGTATTTATTACTTTGTATCAATACCATATAAAATGCTAATGTATTTATTAGTTACAGTATCAATACGCACACATTCTTTACTACTTCACCTACAAAGACATTTTCCCTCATTTATATTTCAACCAAGTAATAATACGTGCCTTCCATTTTGCAATACATTCGAAATGATCATATCATTAATAAAATCTCAACTAAATGTAATCCTACACTATATTACAATGTATTTTCTGTGTGAATTACTAGGTTTTCCACAAAACTTGAGTATATGCAGAAATATGTTTAACACAGAAGTTTTGACTGATATAAATTTCGATAACAATATTGAGTTAATTGAGTATTTTTGCATGCTACTCAAGTTTGAAAATACGCAAATAAGTGGTATAATGGTTAATATATACACGGGCAGTACCTTTCATGAATTAAAATTAATGAATGTGGGAAGAATGATAAGATCAGCATACAATATCAATAGGCTATCCATTGACCAACCATTTTCTTAGTTTAGGACAAGGTAAATTATTGTTCTCCCCAGACTAATTTCATTGTATATTCCATACAACTATATGGAATATCTTCCTTGTCTAAAGTTTTTTTGTAATGTAATGATTTACATTTACACTTATTGTTACCTTTTTAACTATTGCATTGATGAATTTATTAATTGCTTTCAGCTGAAGTGTTGTCCATCGGGGTAATAACATTTTTATTGTGTTAACAAGTATCAAATGCTCTTTACACTTCAAATTGTATAAATTGACTACTTAGTGGAGTTTGCAAACAAAAACTTTGTCCCTTAGAGCATAATTCCTGGGCAGTTTTAGTAGTTTATTTTATTATCGATGGAGTCACGTATTAGTTATAAATAAGGAATTTTATTAACGTGTATGTATAATCAGTGACTAGGTGATCAGGCAAAATACATACCTTTCTATGTATAACATTTCATTGTGCTATCAAAATCTATAATCTCTTATCTCTTTCCGTAAAGACTATAAAACCTTCCCGACGCGTTAAAATGATGCTGTAAATCGTAAATTTTCAAATTACGTAGCTCAACATTAATGTAATATGGTTTTAATGGCGAGAATGTATTAATGTTACAGTTGTAAGAAAGATTTCTAGTTGTCTAGACTGTCGTATGACTACTATGGCTAAACTATGCTATAAATAATGATAAGAAAATGATATTTAGGCCCATTTTGCCTTAGAAATTGTGACGAAAATTATTAACGCTCACTTTTGTATATGTATATGCAAATACATTATGATTACTGACTATAAACAAGTAAAATATCTCATGACCCAGTCTGTACATAACATAGATTTGTGTAATCTATTCCATTTCGTCGAGGGAATGTTGAGGAATGTAGATAAACAAAGAAATTCGTTATCATTAGCGTTAGTGCCAAAATTAAATCCTCTTCAGAACAACAATGATGCTTACAAATATGTTTTGTGTCGCAATTCTTGATACTGTGTCTTGTTAACATAAAGCTATGTCTTATTCAAATCAGCAAAAGTCTTAATAAATACGTAAATCAAAAGTTTGTAATCGTCTTGTCGACAGGTCTTAAAACTATGCGAGGTTCATGTGGCCTGTGAAAATCCAGATGCAATGGTTGTTCAACTTGAACATTCCTATATGTAGTTTGCTAAAATACCATTTCAATGCAAGTCAAAATTCCTGAACACATGTAATTGTAACCAAAACAGCTTATCACGCACAAAGAAAGGGCAGAACAACATGTAAACTTTAGCTACTTTGTTATCGCTAAGTGTAAACAAATAAATAATATTATTACTGATAATTCTATTCCATGCTTGAATTATTTGAGACTATTCAGACATCTTTCTTAGATAATCCTTCTTAAAATGGCACACAAGAATCATTTATTTAAACAAACATAATAGAAATATATTTTCTTTGAAACAACTTTGTCAACATTCATTTTATAAAGAATTGAAGGTGTGATGATCAATTGCCAATTGAGACACAAATAGGGAAATAACATCCTTTTGCATAAGATGATTGTCAAAGTAGAAGGGTGACTCAAAATTGCCAATGCTATAAAAACATTTGCACACGAGATACTACCAAAATGACGAAGAAGGAAACCTGCAAATGCGTACACTTTGTCTAATATCATATAATATTGTTGATACTATTAAACCCAGTGGTTATTTGAGTTAAGGTAATTGTTACTTACAACCGTAATGCAAACCCAAATAGGAATGTTCACAGCGTCAATGAGCCAAGGACTAACTACGGAATATTTTATTACTCCGCTAAAACAACAATATTATTACTATTTCTTGTGTGTTTTAAATAATATTATAGATGTATTATTTAATTGCATGTATTTGAATAATGCGAATAATGAGAAATATGATTGCCATTTTCACTATTAGTATATGCGTGTATATTACGAACCATGAAATAGTATGTAGGTAGAATTTTTCTTGGTGATTTTTTAATAATGGTGTATATTCCTCAATTGATTGTAATCGAGCGAGATGATTTTTGGAAGCCTCTGTAATGTTTACTTATCACATACGCCTAATATTTTCCTGCCTAATAACTTTGGCCCTGTGCCATTAACATTGGAACGGATCGTTGCTAATTTGTAAAATGCATTCATTCGGTCTCGTCCTCGTCTCGATTGAGAGTCATCTCATTTCAATATCACTAATCTCTTTTGAAATAGGTAGCATAGCTTCTTGATTGCACACTCTACTATATAGTTATACTTTCAAACTGTAAATATATTTTAGTATGTCCCATCTACCTATATGCTTATAGGTACAACAAATACTCTTTTGTCATCTAGTCATCGTTTATTAGTGGGGCTAGTTATAGGCATAAGAGAGTGCGGTGACTATCAAAGGAACAAATGCTGTCTGTTAAAAATTAGCATCATTTTGTTACGTGCGTTAGCAGCAATTGATAGATTTGATTATTTGACAGGGTCAAGAAAGAAATCCTCTACACTGTTCTAATACAAATGGTAGTTGTAGGAAGGATGAGAGACATGACTTACGACTGTGAGACTAAACTAACTCAACAAAGAGTCTCTCTGTCTTTCAATTAGATGTTTAGCTTGTGCGTTGATTATCATGACAGGTGCATAGGTATCCACCTTTTATTATTATTCGATATTCACAATGTTGGGATTTAAGACTATAAATTGTTAAAAGCTTGACACAAATATGTATTTACTAATGTTCAATTAATCTCCCTGAATCAATAGAGGTAGTACACTCTAATCTAATATCTACAGAAGCATTCCCATTTCATTTTTATTAAAAATGCATATGCAAATTTATGTGCCAGATAAATACCTACTTAGCATTACAATTTTTATGTGCTGCAGAGAGGGGAGATGATATCGCGAGGTTAATGAACATCAATTCATCCTTCCCAAAGTACCAATTGCCTACCTCTAATAGAAATCTCCTGATTACTTCTCGGAAATTTTATGTTTGGTTTGAAATTAATATTATTATTGGCCATATTTTATTTACCCTAGTTTGTAAGTGGTTTATAGCATCTAACTCAAATGCTTGCCTTGAAATGGCCATGCTTAGAAACTTGCAACTACTGATTCAAAATGTTATCTCCTGCCTAGTAAAATAGTCAATATATGCATATGTTTAAGTAATTTTAGTATACAAAGCGTTTAGTGCCTGGTGCACTTTGATTTCATAATACCTACTATGATTATAGGAAGGTCGATTCATGTTGCACCTGTGGAGCTCGAGATGTCCGAGAGTACCTTAATTCGATTTAATATCTCTAATTTAGACGAAAATTAGTGGACCATCTTGAATTAATGCTGCATTTTCTTTCTAAGGAAAATCTATTCTACATTCACTCCGTAAATGGCCGTACTTAAGAACCGCCTTTAAAGCTCTTTTGATACTTTTTAGGATAAACCCCCATATGCATGACACTAGCCGAATAAGCTAGAGCATGCTAAAAATTTTCTTGTTAAGGTCTTCTGACACACAAATCACACGAGTAAACAACGATTGTGTTGTCTTGTATGAAGCTGTCAACTATTTTAAACAGTTTAGGTAGTGGTTTGAACTGTCTATAAAATTAATCCTTTTTGACAGTGGGCTATGGGGATGGGACACAGTAGCAATTATTCTCAAGTACCATAATCATCTAAGATAAAAACGTTAAATAAATAATGCATCTTATACAATACAATTTTAATGTGCGTGCGTTTGCTCTGCTACAAAGCTTTTAGTACAAAAATGGGTTTCGTGAAGTCAGATTTAATTAATACATTTCAAATAAAAACTTTTGTGATAATAACAGCAATTTAATTTTACTAAAGATTCATTCCCTGGCGATTTTTAAATGAGGCCGACTTATAATTCTGTGCTGTTCTGCTGTTATTGCTTACGTCAATAGCGATTATAGTTTATTCAGCTTTACTTATTTTACCGCACATGAGATTGGAGTGCAGATGGTTTCCTGTCGGGTGAGTATTTATTAAATGTAGAAGAAACTTCATTATAATGCGCATCATGCTTTCCAGAAATTCTAAATGTCCATCCAATTGTCAATTAATAACTGAAATAATGATGTTTGATAGAGTAAGTTAATTAATAGATGCTATCAAAAAGGTCAAACCAAGCAACCAATAAAAAGCAGAGGTCATAGATATTATTTATTAACAAAATTGTCCTGAACCACTCATTCGTAAAATATAAAATCATTTTCAAAATCATTTAGATAGGTTGTTACCACCATTAGCATAATATACGACATAAAACCTTAGTTTACCGGTTAATTTCCTCTCGTGCATTGCAGCCAGGTACATACAGATGGGCAATCTGATTGATTACTAACAGTATTTGTACATATACAGAAGCAAAAAATTCAGTAATTCAGATGATTAAAACGTGCTTGTATGCTCTGACCCAGACATCGTGACCCAGGTCCAAGGTATTATGCGTAGTGCTTACAGTAACACGTAACAGGTACAAGTTTCCTCAAAATTATAATGAAAATGAAATGCGTTTTAATAAAAAAAATCTTGTACTTTGGAAATCTTAGTCTTTGCAGATGTATAATAATACGCAAGAAACAGTGCTGCTGTTACTCACTCCCTTTTTCAGTGTTTACAATTATTAATTGATAAAAGGTACCTTCATGATTATGTTTTTACTAGTTGAATCCTAGCTCACAAAGTGTGCTAGAAAATGTTGCAATCAGTAAATTTCTAGCGACTGCGCATTGGCCCGAATTTCATAGACCGTTGATTGGACTCAGTAGTCTAGGCTTTGCTCATTAATTACAAAATATTACCCTTGCTCATAAGTTACAAAATATTACCCTTACTCATTAGTTACAAAATATTACGGACATATATACAAACATTTATTCAGAATAGTGAAAGAATCCCATGCGCATGCCCCAGCTTATGTTTATGTAGAGTAAAGATTTTAACATGTATTTACTGATAGTAGGCAATTGCAAATATGAATCCAATTTTCCGTTTACTGTTGTTTCAACAGATGCAAGTTGAGACTATTTGAAATAGAACGTTTGAATTTCATACATAATCAATAGTATTAGTGTTTGGGATCATCACACTAATAATACGACTGGCTCATAGCAATAAACGTAATAATTAAGTGATTCAACATTATGCTAAACAGGAAGCAAAAAGAAAAGAATTTAGCCCAGAAGATCTTGAGGAGGATCATAGACATAATCTCTATGCATATTCATTTTGTAAACCTTGTAAGCAGTCGCAAATAATTGCTACTGTGCGTGTAAAATAATGTCTATAACATTTTCACATTATTTTCAGTTTTTATCGAAGTTGATTTGATTAGGCTAGACACTTCCTTTCGCTTTGAGCCGAGAGAATAGAGCTCATTACGTAGTTACGTTACATGAATTAATGCCACTGTTACGTATGTTAAAAAAGAATAACGTAACAGAGTACAGTTAGCCTACATAATCATAACGTTATAGCTCTTATAGTAGTTACACACCACATTATGGCTCGTACTGTAGAAATTATTATGATTATGGAGAAATGAAATCTTCTAGTCATAGAGGACACAAGCCAAAACCATTAATCATCTTCACTTATTTGCACAAAAACTATACTAAGTTTGCATACTGGTATCCTCACACATATAAAATGCATGCAAATATGCTTACTCCGATTACGTCTTGATAGTTTACAGTACAAAATTATCTAACGGAATTCGTACACTGTAAAAATATGACCCTATATTACCTTTATGCCTCTATACAATGCATTATTTAGTACATTTTAGGATTTATTTTGAAAGAATGGGATAAATTACAGATCCGTTAAAGTTATTGTATATGGTTTTCATAAAATGAATACGGAAAAGCGACTGAGGCAAGTTTAAATGGCAGATAGATTGAGATCAAATTAATCATTCTGTTTAGATTAAAATAACTATTTTGCATATACTAATTACATTATAGGTATTAATTTTACTTAGATAGCTTTTGACAAAGTACATTAGTTTGTAATGTAAACTTGCTACTTAATTAGTTAATTGGCTATTTTTCAAATATTATATCTGATTATCAATAGACACCAAACCTTGTTGACTAAAGAACTTGACTAAAACAATACTTCAAGAAGAACAAGATGCATTCATAGATACGGATAAGAAATTAGGGATTGCTTTAGAGTAATATGACATGTGATCACGGGGGATAATAACTCTATCTTTGTAACAACGATGGTACATTATAATTGCATATTCTTGAAAGTTCTTTTGTTTAGTAGGCAAAGCTCTGAATTCATTGTCGCCTCGCCTTATCGTTAACAAGTTACAACGTACTTATGTAAATAAAGCCTGAAGGAAGATGTAAGTAGGTGCTGTGTATAGTTGTCCATCTTGGCATGTCAGTCATGTGCGTACTTCTGAAGTGGATTGGAATGTTACCGTTCTTGTAGTAAATGGCAAGCTTTGAATTTTGAAGTGCTTAGAAGTATCCTATTACAATTATCATGTTGATCGTATGTAGGTACAGACAAAATATATTTTATCTGGTACGACCACATGAAACAAGCAGACAGTGCAGTTCATGCAGGGGCACTAACAAATTAATTTCTTCCTTGGCATTTGTACATGCAAAACATCTCAAAAAAATGTACCTTAGGATTTACACAATAACATTGCTCATCTATTATTACATTGAATTCACTCGACCCTTTTTATAACTAGGTATATAGTTTGGGTATTGCACTACGTGCACTAATGTATTCTTCCTCTTCACTCGAGTGCATTTGGCATACAGCACAATAACGCTGAATTCATTAAATTAATCTCAATCCTTTACATAGTATCGTTGGTAGGTATTGTAATATTTACCTAAAAGCCTCATCTCTCCTTTCCCGTCATTTTCATGGACACATTATGTTTCAAGCTAAAGCCTTTGCACCTTGCACTGCAACACTTGACCGTTAAAAATGACAATTGTAATAAATTAATAGCATTTCATCCTCTGCGTCCTCATTTGTGTGGGTGGGTGTGTACTATTATTGCAGATTTTTAAATTCCTTTGTGACTAAAGGCTTCACAGTCTTTTTAGTTGTTGACAGTGAAGACGTAATAGAATATCATCTGATCGACGGTGATTTTATAATAAAAACGAAAGGGGATGTACAAAGCCTACTGTATAAGTATAGACGGAATAATATAAACAGGATGAGACATTGGATGTTCCATGTCATTGGCAATAACTCAACAAAAGGATATTGAATGGACATCCAAAGGACAAGAACTGATAAATACACACTACTTTATTGGAAGTGCTGTAAAAAGTGACGCTAAGATCCAAAAGTAATTTTAAGCAATCAGCAAAATTGAATGAATTTACTTCCCTAGATACTTATGTCCCTTTGATGTGTTATTATAAGTATCCAACGTGTTTTCTCTCAACATAAAATAAAGGAACACTTTGCATTAACTACATTTAGTAATTTGAATGAAAATTGAAGATCATTATCATGATGTTTACCAAGGGAGACTCTCAATGAAAATTTGGAGTGGCTAATGCTCTTTTGACTGTGTATACATGCAGATCGTGTAAAGTAGCAGACAGCAAACTTCTTTTTTACTCAATATGGAAACAATTTTTATACAAATGTAGCTACAATCATATTCCACATTCTCAAGTTCAGTTCCTTCGTCAATAATTCTGTAAGCATTTGCATAGCGAATGGCTGTTTTGTTTTCATCATGTCTACAAGCAAAACTAATCTGTGCAAACACAATCTGCATGTAGCTGGCTGAACTGAATACATCGCATTGCTAATTAAAACTGTGGATGGCCATGAGTGATGAGATGAGCAAGTCCGGTACCTACTCAAGTGAATATATTTCAACTAAACCTAATTGCTCATCTCTCAGTATAATATTGGGTTACATAGATCACTCTCTAGGGTACATTTAACTCTTGATAAATGCAATCAGTCGACATATAGCCCAGTTAACTACCATCGTAGTTATTCCCATTAATTTCCCTTCCACCTTCAACTCACTTTCAGTAAGCACTGCACTAAGCACAAAATTGAAGACAACATTACCATGTCACAACGTAGTTATAACAATATAAGCCCCAGTGTATATAAATCAGAACAACAATGAATTCTGCTCCTTAACTTTGTACTTAGCATGCTTCTTGTCTGTGATGTCCCTGTCTCTTGATTAAATGTGTCCTTTTACAGCAGTAATCTCAACTGGAGCCATTAAATGAAATAAAAAGTGATAATTCTATACGTTTTGCCAATGATTTCTTTTGTTTTCTTGCCGCTAAGAAATTATATGTACTTATTTTCTGAGCTGACTAGTTACAGAGCACGACTGCACCCATAATCCATGTCAGCAGGATATAATAAGCCAAAACCCACATGCAATACCAACGCGTTACTACTTTAGAGCTTTCGCAAGGATAAATGGATTATAAGTGCCACTGAGGTGATAAAAAGAAATAAATAGTCTTAGTTAGTAAAAATAAAACTGAAGCAGATAAGTTATGCCACCACTTTAATTGCAAATGAGTAATCTCGTCGTAAAATCTAATAGCACCAATGCTAAAAATCATCTGAATTATCTTTCTTTACCACAAACCATCAAACCTTTTGTCTCTTTTTATTTATTTAGTATTGTATTCTAACATAATAAAGCAATAGCGTGTGTAGCTAAGATTTATCTATCTTGCTTACTGCTTATGTACACGATAACTTACCCATCCCTCATTTTATTAGCTCGCCTGAATAAGGCAGCTTATAGAACCGCACAGTCTGTCCGTACGTCCGTCCGTACGTCCGTCCGTCCCCACGATAACTTTCGAAAGCAATGACGGATATTGACCAAACTTGGCAAAAACAATGCCTATAGACCACTGACGATCCCTATTGAATTGGGGGTTAATCGGTCCATTGGTTACTGAGATAACGCGCGCTCACTTTGTCTTCATTTTGATAGTCAAATTGAAAATTTGGCATTAAATGGACATTAAAAAGTTCTACAGCGTTTCCTATAAATTGTTAGCGGGATAGTATAAAATATTTCAATCCGCTTCTACCAAATTTGATATTTTATAATAAAGCCAATTAAACCGGAAAATAACTATTAGACGATGGAAAAAATCTATTTTGGATTTTTATTCAATTTTATAGTAGAATTTCCATTTTTTGTTTTCCTTTAGATTTAAATAATCATTATTAACCGATTTTAATTTTCTGTAGATCTTAATACTCATAATCAATCAAGATTAAATATCTGTTGATTTTCATAGTCATAACATTAATCAATTTTGATTTACTGTTAATTTTCATAGTCAACATTAATCAATTTTGATTTTCTGTTGATTTTCATAGTCAACATTAATCAATTTTGATTTTCTGTTGATTTTCATAGTCAACATTAATCAATTTTGATTTTCTGTTGATTTTCATAGTCAACATTAATCAATTTTGATTTTCTGTTGATTTTCATAGTCAACATTAATCAATTTTGATTTTCTGTTGATTTTCATAGTCAACATTAATCAATTTTGATTTTCTGTTGATTTTCATAGTCAACATTAATCAATTTTGATTTTCTGTTGATTTTCATAGTCAACATTAATCAATTTTGATTTTCTGTTGATTTTCATAGTCAACATTAATCAATTTTGATTTTCTGTTGATTTTCATAGTCAACATTATACAATTTTGATTTTCTGTTGATTTTTATAGTCAACATTAATCAATTTTGATTTACTGTCGATTTTGATACTCGATATTAATTAATTTTGATTTTTTGTTGATTTTGATAGTCAAAATTAATCAATTTTGATTTTCTGTTGATTTTGATAGTCAAAATTAATCAGTTTTGATTTTCTGTTGATTTGATAGTTAATACACTACCACACTTTAAATTTTTGTTTATTTAGACAACTTAATATTCCCTATTTTACACTTTTCATTTTAACAATCAAAATAGATCTATTTCTTCTATTTTCTACCAAAAATGTACACAGGATCCCCTTTACTCAGGCGAGCTTCTGTTACGGCTTGCTGTAGGTTTTTTAGTACTCTAAATACTTTTCGTTGGGTGACAACATTTATTACTATCGATCCCAATTGATATTGTTAACCTTTGTACATGTACTAATAAATATGTGAAGATAATAAACATTCATATACCTTATTTACACCTGTTTTATATAGCTTTGTGGTAGTAATTCGTCGTGCTACTAAAAAGACAACGCAGCTGCAATGTCAATCTATCGTGTATTAACTAACAGAAATGGGCAAAACGAACTTCTTATCTTGTCATCTAGAATAAACTACTCTAGGATGATTGAGTAAAATATTTATACTGCTGCTAAGCTTCAAAATGGAGACACTTGACTACAAATCATGAATATCATCTAATTGAATACCTGACTTTTATTGGTCGACCACCTTGAATAACTTATAGATTTGGTAATTTACGTGTTCCATATTGGAATCTAGTTTCCTGCATTTGTGTTTCACTATTTTTTGTGTTGCTCGCCCAAAATAGTTCATTTGGCTTAGTGTCCTCAATCCTTTTGAGGTAGATTCCTTTTGAGATATTTGAGATTAATTTGGACTCTTGGAAACCCGCTTGTAGGATTTAATTTTTCTGCGTCATAAAGTCATGAATGAGTCCCGATGGACATAACTCATTAATAAGTGTTAGGTAATACGCGTGAAAGTGTAAAAAAGAGGAAATTAGTACAAAAGGATATTTTTGCATACCTTTGTATTTCAAAATGAAATGTAAACTAAGCTGAATAATTGCTTTTGCTAAAGCCATTAATGTCAAGTGCGTTTGTTGATGAGAATAAAAATTGTTAAGATATTTGCTAAATGCAGATGCTAGAAATCCTAACAAGTGAAAAGAACGTTACAAAAGCTATTATGATCTGTGTGATACACACTCAGATAATATAGTAGACTAGTTGACAGCCCAATGAGAAATAATTCAAGAGTAATAGTTCTTTTATGCATACACAATTACCTAGTAAACACCAGCCAAAACACGCAAATCAAAACACAATGCAATATTGCAATCGATATACAGCAATTGGGTGCAATTCATACAACATAAAATTATTTCAACGATAAAAGTAGATCTCTTATAGCATGTAAATATGATCTGTGTTTATAGAGCATAGAGTTTATAATAGAGTAGCGTCTTTTATTAGATTACTTATAATTACCCTAAATACAGAGTTACAAAGACTGGATAAACAAGCATTTCATTCAAGATGTGCGGATTTTTTAATGCAAGTCTTCAGTTTATGACCTTCAAATCTATTTATGAAACGAAACGAATTAAATACCATGTTAAAATTGATCTATCCGTGAGTATGCTTGAAGTGTGTGCTACAATCATATTACTATGTTAAGGATGTAATTATTTTTAGATTCTGATTTGTGTTGTATAACCTTGTAGATAATTCATTACTTATTTTAAAAGATATACTACCAGTTTTTTTGTCAGCCTACATAAGTTTTCTAATTGTTTGTGAAGTATTTATAGTACCACAGAAGTACCTACAGGTACAGTCAGTTAAGCCTTTCTTGCTATTCTAACAGAACATCTTGTGATTTTGTATGTCATATATGCTACATAAGTATATGCATGCTTATCCACTCTCTGTAGAATGTGAATACAATAATTAAGCGAAATAATTAAAAAACTCATTCTGAAAGTCATCATTGAAATCAATTCTTTATCCTGCTTCATACTTATTATGATTTCTAATTTATATCAATAGATTCTTCCACTAATTCACTTTATGTTACTTTTTTACGATATTCATAACGTAGAATTTGATGAGGAGAAACGAAATTGCTCAATTTTATTGTTCACTGTACATTTCTAGTATCCGCCGTTCTCTTAATTGTATTAAGAATTCCATAATTTGTTGTTTATTAGCTGTATTTTATATCTTCGCTATTCCATTTTTGCTGATTCTGATCTATGCTCAGAAATTTTTAGCTAGCTAAATATCTACTAATAATGTGAATTGAATGCATTATTTTCAGAGGTATTTAGTACTATGCACATAATAGAATGTTGTGTCAGACAGCTTGACAAGATTGCGTAAATTGCCTTTCAGTATTTCGATATGATTTCAATTGAGCTTTCACTATAAAACGAGCTCGCTAAATTTATTATTTGGAGGAGTTATTAGTGAAATTGGTGTCATCATCGTATTATTTTTATTGTTGACTAACAAACCCAGATTCATCCCATATGTATCTCTTTTTTCATGTAAGTAGCACTTAAATGCAAACAGTTTGGGCAGGTGTTGAAGACAGACCTGTAAAATTTCCTAAAAAACATCAGCTACAAATTACTTCCTAGTTCTAATTAAAATAGTCAATGCTTTTGTTGAGCAACGAAAATAGTATGGAAAACCATATGGCATAGTGTTCATTTGAATTGTTTGCAGGTTAATGCAAAAAAAGTTGGTCCAACTATTTTTATAAGACACCAACTTCTATTTTCGTTTAGCATTAGAATCTACTAGCAGTTCTATTCAGGTAAAAGCCACGGCCCATATTTAATATGCTCAGAATATAAATGCGGCAATAATCAGCATAATTTATTATTCAGTAATGTTCTACACGTGTGTATTATTATTTTATTAGCATAACTTGTGTATTTAGTACAGCAGTTTTTTTCATTACTATCATATCACGCCAACGACGAACTGTTTGATTTCGATGTGCTGAACAAGGTTACACTTTCTTGTCCATACAGCAAATAGAAATTATTTATATCTCTTTAAAATCTGTATATAATTATTTGTATGGAATTATATGCCTACTGTATAATGACTGAGAGCTAATTATTCAGTTCTAATTGGCATACCTCATTGACAGAATCAGATAGAACTACTCTATAATGAAACTAGAGTAAATCAAGTATGTAACCAATTGCTTATCTATACCAATTACCATTATGTCCATACTGTGTCTCTGTAGTGTTTGATCTGCTGAATTTATCCGATATGTAGTAAACTAATGTGCTGTTCCGGAACAAAAGATGTAGCTGTACCATTACAAGTTAATGACCTTTACAATTAGTAGATTTGCTTACAAATCAAAGAATTACCAAATAAAAGTCAACGTGTCATATTATTTTACATGCATTAAATCTATTACTTTTTCACATGCATTACTCTTCTTGTGATCTTGTGAATTGAAGTGCTACATCACTTTGTTAAGGTACTTTGGGATTTGAAGTCTGTATAACAGAATGAGACAATGACCTGTGCCAATAATCTTCTATTCTCGTATTGTTGCAATTGCATAGATAAAATCAATGCGCATCTCAGTTTGATAATGAACATCCTTTCAATAACAAATTTAGGCATCTATTTCATTTCTGGGCAAAGATTTGGAAAATGGATAGCATGCAGTGATATGAACTCATTTTGTTACATAACATTCATTCGAGGAACTCATTCTTTTTGAAAGTGCCTTTTCCCGTGTACACGAATTACTATAGATGCCAATTAGGGTAGAAGTAGTGCCTTAAATCAGGAACAGTATTACATTCTATTTTAATGTGCAGTAGTGACACGAATTCCCTAATCATTTATTCATATGATATGACTGGCTATTAATAAAATCAACGAACTAATTAATTGTATATAATACCTAGCAAGAGTTGCTTCAATGACGTCTTCGACTAAAGGGCACAATGTAACAGCTAGACCAACAGTCTAGATACCTAATTGGGTGTAGGATAAAAAATTGTATTCGATTTGTTTTGTAAACTAGGTTGCAACAAAAAATGAAAATCCTATATTGATACACATCACACACACACAACTTGTAGTATAAACGTATCATTAAGCAGCACCTTTATAGCAAATGCATTTTTAAGCATTGTCTATGCACTTTTTGGTTCGTCAAGTTTGCTAACTAAAGTAAGTACTTGGTTAATGAAGATTTTACATCAGTTAACTTGTCTCTCGTGGCTCTTTTAATTCTGTTAACAATTATAGGCTTATGATTTTGATTAACCTTCTGTTGCTTGTCTGTTGACATCTATCATAATAATAACAAATACCATAGACATAGCTAATAAGTATGAGTATGTAATATGTAATTGCAAATTTGCATTTTATTCATTATTCTTTTGTATGCCAGTATTTTTTGTGATCTGCCTTCACGTATTTAGAGTGTACTTGTACTCTGCGTCTACACTATTTAACTATTTAATCATGTCCAATTGAATAGCAAATTTACTCATTCACAATGCATCACAAGAAAAACCACGTCAGATTAAACAGTCCAATTACATTTACATTCAACTGTCAGCAATGTACTTGCTTGCATTTCTCTAAATTTTCTTGACGAAATTGTAAAAATAAAATCAGTCATTGCCAACGGCTTATTGTTGGAAGATAAGTTGGGATAAAGTTGGTTAATTACGAACTGAATTGCTTACAGCAATTCAATTATCTGTAGTAAGTTCAAAAACATTCGCATGAGTACAATGGGGTAGATGAAAATTGGCATCTGCACCGTTTAATATTCTTCTATCGTGTTTATAGTGTACGCTAAAATTAATAATAAGGTGCATGTGTCTGTATATAGTATATGTATAGAGAGGCAGTAATTAGTATCTACTACGCTGACTGAACTAAGTCGTTTATAAGTTGACCCTTGAGGGCTTTGACACACTTTCAAAAAACAATTATAGAAATTTTGAGGAATTCACTTTCAATGCCTTTCATTTCAAGTGTAATCTCAACATTTTCATAGCTTCTGTCCAAATTAATATTCTTTGTGTCTATTTTATCTCTCTGTGTATGCTACTTATTCGGAGGTCGATAATAATTGTACTTGCCAAAATTAATTGCGTATTACTCATACCTAAGCACAGTAGCAAACTGTTAATAATGGACAGGTACAAGTTTTGAAATAATAATGTATTCATTCGCAAATATTATATTGCCAACTGCTTTTTAGCTAAATGTTCTGTTCAGGATATGAACAGATGGCTTTTTGCTATTCTAGTATTCGAGTCAGATACTAATATAGGTACAACTATAAGTAAATTTATTGTTGGTTTACATAAGATTGAGTAACCACTGAATCAGAATCAATGGTGGATGACAAGTTGACAATTGATACAGCATCTTTCACATTTCCGACCAACAGTCACAATAAATTGACAATGTCCACAAATTGACTTCGTGTAAAGGAATCCAAAAAAGGCGACCTCACGCGCACAGTCCCACTCGATCAAATCCTATGCATTTTTAATTTGAACTTTTCGGGCATACTGGATACATAATGTAGTAAAATACTTGTTTTACTGTGCATAAATTAGTATGTAAATATGAGAATTTTTTTGCAAAAGAAGACTTTATGCAGGGACATTAATAATAACGACCTTCTTCAAAAGCAAGCCATTTCGCAGATCACATTAGAGATAAATTCACATCACATATTAACAAATTAGTTACAAAAATGTAATTACGGCATCCTTTATAAATTTAACCATGCATGATTGATGATGAAGACAGTTGCTAAATATTTGCAATTTCAGATTTACTTGCTAATATATACAATAGCTTAACAAGCGCTATTTATGGACAATTTTCTATAATAAATGTTGGGACAGTACAGTTTCTTCAGTCTTTGTTGTTTGTAGAATACACGGAACATTTATTTGGTATTGTGCAGTAGCGATCTGTAAAATCAGTACGTAGTTGTAACATAAAGATCTTAGACAAATGAATCTCCTCGTATCTAGTATCTAGTTTAATGGCATATAAAAATGTGGACGACCTTGCTTGACCAGCCAGACACTCTCAACTAGCTCATCTTCTTTTCCAGTTTGCTTTATATCCGGGTTTGTTCACCATTTTAATTATAGGTGCATTGTAAGTAAACACAGAAGCAAATCTAAATATCCCTGTAAATGCAGTCGTACATGTCATAAGGGTAGACAAATGACGAAAGTGAACAGCTACATGATTTGATTTTGCCTAGGCTTTGAAAACAGACAACTAACATGCTATCTGTAGGGAATTTGAAAACTTGTATTCTTCGTTACTGCATACCACACTGCAGGTCGGTGTATTTAATGCAGTTTTTCAGGGGTATCCATTAATTACTGATCCCCGCTGAAACTTGGGCGGTGCATTCCTCGAGTTTGACATTTGCGTCAATTTCGGAACTTTTATTAGTGGGATATGTGGCCTTTTTTCCTTAATTACCAACTGCTTTTCCTTACCGCATACCGTCGCCAATTTGCAATGCAATGCAATGGATAAATAAAGGATAGCATTTATCATCTTTGGCCTCCTGAGTGCCTGAGACCTGTCATTCATGTGGAAACGGCGCCTTCTCAGTTCATAAATGAAATGCACATTGCAAAAAATGTTTATGCCTATATGCAAATTTGAAAAGGGCTAAGTTCTACTCCTGGCGCATTCTGATTTTTTCTTTTGAGCTTTTGCTGCACGATAAAAGTTTATAAATATTGTACACCCAAACCCAACCATTTATTATTAACTTTGTGCATGTTCACTTCTTATGTCCACGACCATAGGCCAGGTAGGACAACTTCTAGATGCGTTGTATAATAATTGCTGTAGGTACTAACTTATTCAATAGTGCTTATATTTATTACGCAATAAAATAATGTCCCTGCAAATCGATCTTTTCTAAAAATCAAAATTCTTCTACTGTTCGCTTAAGTGCGTAATAGAATAAATTTGCATTCTATCACGTGTACATATATTACATATGAAATGGTACCTCTCTGGACTGGAGTTTTTATTGCAATAAATGTCGCATGGTACTACTATTTACCTGTATAGGTAGATATATTATGCAAACAGTTTGAAGTTGTAAAAATCTAAACGAACCAGACAATTTTGTAAAAACTTGAACTTACTCTAATATTATTAGGGAATGTCATGTTCTTAGAATAAATCGTTTGCTCCTCATTTATACCTATGTAATGGCAATTTGTAAATGCAAGTGGTTGTCTTTTTTTGAATTGCAATATTATACTACTATAATAGGTAGTTGAATTTTTAGGTTATGTTTGAACAGACTGTAATCCTTTGTAAAGGGTCTATAGGTATATGGGACTCCTTCAGTATGCTTTTGTGTGAATTATGGTTCTAGTCTACCACTTGCTGCTCATTGAGTAAAGTTGTTTTATGGACATTTTCTGGGATCGTCTTCTTTCGCATCTTGGTTTACTTGTAAAGATCGAGGTCGTCAGGTCTACTAAAAGTACCTAGAATGAATTCCTGTATAATACATAATGCACTAACATGACCACCAGCCAATGCTGTATTTTAAATAGTTCACCATTGACTTTGATTTTCTATTCCGCTGTTTCAATTGTTTCACTCACATTAAAATTACTCAAGCAAAACGAGTAAATACGACTAGGAATTAGAAATAGGGAAAGAAATGTTTTAGTCTCAAAGAAATAATACTAATTAAACAAGCTCAATTGTTTTGTTGCAATTGATACATAAGCACAGGAAATGAAACCAACATCACACTATCCATTGCATGATTACATAATACTATATGTATATTAAGTAGTTATGGTACAGCACTACAAAGTTTTTGCATAATTAATACGAATTTTAAGTATAATGTCCTAGGCTGCAAAGCAAATGTGGGCTGCATTTTCATTTTTTCATGCCCAAATCTTTAACAATTTAGGTATTATTGAGAAAAATTATAATAAGTCACATATGTATAAAAATACAATTCAGTCAATTCAGTGTAATTGTAAATGGACTCTGACTTCCTGCAATACAGCCAAAACTTCTTATTTCAATCTTCAAGGCAATGTTCATCATATTGCTAAAAATTGATACTTTTTTCTTACTCTAAAATAAAAGAAGTTAATTAAACGACTATTAATGTCTTTATAATGTACAGAATTTGGACTCACATGCACTTATATATCATCATTTTGACAGGCCATTATAAATGTTCATGTCGTGACGTTTTTAAGGCAGGGTGTGAAATGTTTTGCATCATAAAATAAGTACGTGTGTACATATATAGTACAAGCACTATAAGGCTATGTGAAACAAAAAATTAATCTAAATTCGAAAACATGATTTAGATTATCATGAATGTTATTTCCCAATAGTGCTCTATCTACGTTGCTCTACATTGCCGATACAAGCTTGATATTATACTTTGGGTTAATGGATACAATAAAATCTTAATAATGCTATTTTAAATGAATAAGGAGTAAACATTCTGTGATCCTGGACTATTTCTATGTAACCGTGACGTGATTTGAGGGTAATAAAATATAGGGATAATATATTTTTCTATGGATTATGCTAAGTATTTTACGATAAGACAAAGCTAAGTAGTGATATTTATGCATTGCACGAAGTGACTAGGATTCGAAGATATCCATCATTTATACATTAATGAACAGCTTTATGACTTTTGGTGCTACATCCGTATTATAATTGTAATTGTTAGCCAAGTTTAGCATATAATATCTCTGGCTTGAATGTGTGTATTAATTTTGATAACTCCACAAAATCAAAAGCAGTTTAATTGTACAATTCTTATTTTATAGGGTTAGTGACAAAATTTTCTTGTAATGGAAGACAACGACAACTAATGGGCACTGGCTGCACTATCACCTCATCTTTTATATGCATCTGGATAATACTTAGTTGAAAAACATTATTATCGATTGAAAGTCACTATTAAGCGAAACAACATTTCAAGATAGCTTACTTAAAGCTGGACAATTTTCCTTGTCAGTTTTACTCATTGGATGTTAAAAATAAATACAATCATGTATACGTAATTATATCTGAGTGCGAAAAGGGCAATATGGTCTAAAACTAGTAAAATGTAATTTTTACTTACTAGTTGATGGTGCATCAGTTTAGACATTTTTATTGTTTGATAATTGTCTGGAGACCTTGCAGTTGTCAGCTATGGCTCCAGATAAGTAGGTATAACTATTCTCTGATATAATTGTACCACTACGTGCCTGTTTTCCATATTACCTTAATTATGTCTCGTACCCTTACTATTACTGTGCGTACAGATTAGTGTACTACAATATTTATTGCAGGCGTCACTGATTTGTATATGCTACAGTCCTACATTATGTGTTATATCTTTTCATTACATTTGCAGAATTGCTAATGCTAACCCATCTTCTTTTGTTTTCCTTTCCTTGTTTTGTTTTTCTTGAATGCCAATATCATGAAATTATGCGATGAAACTGCTCTGACCCCTTTCCATATCATATTTTTCATTCTCCATTTAGCTTCAAGTTATATAGTACATAAATGACTCTATCTATCTCCTCTGGACCCAGTCTTTCTGTAGTGTAATGAACAACTAATGAGGTACAATTCTTTAAATGCAGATGGATAAATTGGAATTAGCTTAAAAATGACGAGCCTGAACCTGAAAAATTTACTCAATTATTAATTATGTTTACCCAGTATTAATACTGATACCAGGGGGTAAATCTGCCCACTTTATATGTTCAATACTCTATGGTACAACTGCAGTAGTATAATAGTGCCTGGTGCCCATAAATCTGCAGCTGTCTATGTTTAGTAACCTACCTTGGTATTTTCGATGGCTTAGATTTTTCACTTTTTATTCTAAGAATAGTCGAGTATAAGAAATTATAAACCACCTAAAGTAACTTTTACTTCCACGAACGTTTTTAGAGACAAAGCCAGACGAAATTATAGGCAGAAACTCGACAGCAAAAGTTACAATGCATGATTACCTAGAATTAGGTATTTGGTAAGCTACATATAGCGGCTACATTCAAGAGTGTATGCAGGAAGGTTATAACCTCATCAAAATAGACGAACGGGTCTTACGGGTGTTAAACTGTTAGGGAGAAATTAAAGGAAAACGTATTATTAATACTGTGTATGCACAACTTTTGTCACCCCTGCCTGCCCGTTCGTTTTGTTCGTAATGTTATATAGGTACGTACATTCACTTAAAAGTTAGAATACATTTAAAAAATGTCGATCATTACTGATGCTTCAAAAAATAGGACCCCCAAAAATGGATCTGGGTCTGTTTTGCTCTTAAGAGTGATTCAGCCCATCAACATAATCCATGTTCAATATTTTCATTTATCCACAGTGCTTTCCAAAGCCCAATATACCTGCTGGTTATGCATTCCACAATGATTATGACTAAGTGTGATTATAAGTATTATTCTTAGAAAACAAAGATATAGACAATACCAATGTCCTAGTTTTTAATAGTACATAATGGTAATTAGTGTGAATATAAGGTGAGTAGTGTGAATTTAGTGGAAAATGAGAATGAGACTAGTCAAGGTAGGAATATAATATAGCCATGTTTCTTCCACAAATTAGCCTTAATAATTTTTTGTAGGTTGGTTTAAAAGCGAAGAATATTTAGATTTATTTCTATTATTTCATGCTACAATTCCTAGATTTCTTAAGACCATGGATTAGGTATTTCTGATTGTATGAGATTTATGATGAAACATAATATTTGAGCAGAGAATTATTTCATATTTTTATTGGATTCCCAAAAGATTATTATTGAAAAATTGGAATGATCTGTTTGTGTAGGTTTTTAACTGTTCTGCAACATCAATTTAACGAAGATTATGGAAACCAAAATTAAATAGTTAAAATAAAGTCATTGAATGAGTGAAGTGTTGTATTATAGTTTACAAACAAACTGCATACTAAATATTGCAAAAGAACGGTGATTTTTCTGTTTGATTTACAATTTACCTCATACACCAAGGATAGCATTATAGTATAGGTACGCAAAACATGCAAGCATGGTACATGCTTTAGTTTAGTCGGTTCGGACGCAGGTTATTCCGCAGCTACTTTCAGTCTTGTCGGTGGGATTTAATTATTGCGCCAACTGAGTAAATATGATACTCACAAGACATGCAAGTTTGTGCTTATACTCCCATTTTATGCGCAACGCCGACTACGTGCTGAAATGGAATAGAATGAGCCGCAAGCTTGCGTAGCAAGTTTGAATTTCTGGGTAATTGGTGAAATTTGTGAAAACTTTGATTTTTTTACTTTAGCTCAGCTCTTACGTAAGTCACTGTAAAATTTACCGTAGATTCAAATAATTTGTATTAAAGTGTTGTTGGTCTCCTTATTTAAAGTGGTAGGTAATTTAATAGTGAAGTTAAATAGGTAATTTTCAATTGTGTACCTGCTGTTGTGTAACGCAACATTGAACATAAAAAATTACAATTTATAGCCTTGAGCATAAAGTATTTATGTAATCGTTGTTTACTAATTATGTTTTCAAATATTTAGTGGAAATCCTAGTAATTCAATATTCATATCAATGTATTTGACGGATGGAAACTCACTGTTTTAGCTACCTAGAAAGAACGACCTGACAAAACTATTGAATATCAATTTTAATTTGTGTCAGTCAGTCAGTCAGAATGGCAGGCAGATGACGAATTGTCACTTTGATTGTTTTGGTGTTGACAGTAGCCCAAATTAGGAAACGTTGAAAGTAGGAATCAGTGTTTAGGTTTTAACAAGATTTATAAATGTATTGAATTTCTAATGTTGAATATTCTTATTTAGTATTCTTATTTTGTGTGTGTAGTGTGTATGCTTGTCACTTTTGTAATACAAATCAGAAAATCCATATATGATATATGATATAACAATTAAATTCTCGACATTGTAGCAATCTCTATGAAAAGGCAGTCAAAAGCTTAAAAACATCAAGGAACAAGCATTATTGTTAGTAATTAGGAAATTCATTTTAGCAATTAACTCGAGGTAAATAAGTCATTTTCAGTTTAGATTAGAATCAATTCACTCAGTCACAGATAGTATTTAATATTAATTGAATTAATGAATAGAAACCAACACGGAGAGAATACCATTAGTCACCGCGGAAAAAACGAAGCCCCCTGGGCGTCGATATAATTACAAGCAGTATGTAAAATGTTACGGTCTTTATTTTTGTCAATTTATCTATATTTCAATATTATTTGCTGTTATACATGGTCTCCTAATACTAAATATTGTATTAATTAAGGTCGTCGAACCCTAATAATTCCTCCGATTGGGCAATAATTGTTTGATGTGCGAAGCTATTCAGCATTTGTCCTTACAATATTTTCGATATTATGTATTCTATACTAAACTATACTTTGTATTTACGTACGACGTACAGATTGTGTATTCAGGAGAAAATAAAACTTTTCTGTTCAGTAAATGTTAAGGGTGAAAAGTAAATTTTTTACAGTATAATAGCAAAACAGTTTGTCAGAGGGCAATTTTTTGCCTATTGTGTTAATGTTTAATTTATTCTAATATATACCCTTTATAGCACAGTGACCCAATTTTGATTTTGCCTATTAGAAAAATGACGACCACAGTATTCACGAAAATCTTTGACAGCATTTTTTACGTTACAGTTCTTGACTTGTATTATGTAGTAATTTAGTTTCTTCCTAATTTCTAATTATTAAACCAAACTATATTAATATGGCCTATGGACCATTATTATGGATTAAGAATTTTTTCAAATGTGGCGATGTTATCTGAACAAAAAAGTTACAACTCCAAGTATATTAACATGAAGGTCCACTCTAAACTTAACAGTAAATAGGGCAAATAATAAGAGATTGTAAACAGTGAATAATGGTAATGAAAATGGCATCGTATTGTTTGTTCAGCAACTTGATTAAAGCAAAGCCTTATTAGATTATACTTCATATACTTAGATTGTTAGATTTTATATTATTGTATGTACTTGGTATAGTACTAGTACTTTAATGATTGATAGTAGTAGTAGTAGAGTTCTGTATATCCACACAAACATGACATATAATATATGTGTGTCCGTTGTCAGTTAAGTAGGTTAGATTTAATGGGTATGGTATGATAGGTAAATGTTCGTGTTTAAGTTGCATAGGTAGTAGGGTAGTAGTATAAAGTGTATAGAGAAGAAACGGAAACAGTTATACATACCACAATATTTATTATAAGCATTGGTAGTAGTAGTAGTAGTATAGCGTAGGTACCTTTAGTTAGTAAGTGTGTGTGAGTAGAGTACTTGCTTTTATATTCTCTCATTTATGCAATAATAACCGATTTACAGAAAGTCATGTCACAATAGGTCATTAATGTAATAGTAGCAGATGTTAGGTTGGGTTTAGTTTAGGTACTTATTAGGGTATATGCAAGTACAAATAATATGAAAGAGTATTTAGAGGTTTAAAGGTAGAGATTAGAGAGATATGTATGTTAGTCCAATCCAAATACATATTATACTCAATCAGTCAGCATTCTATTTTGTGTTCGGTTTATTAATTCACTGTGGTTGATATAATATAGGCGCAAAGCATTCAACGTAATGGAAGTTGACGATCAGGAAGGTAAGCATTGTATTTCAGAGAATTGATTGTGTTTATATACATTATTCTGATGAGTTTGTTTTGCATTGTTCGCAGTTCCATTATTTGTACTTTATGAAGTATACAAAATATTTCATTTGCATTGTATGCCACACACGCATCATTTGGAATGAATTTATGTCCTATTTTGTCTTGACTTCCACATCACTATTTTCACTAACCAATAGTTAACCAGATCTCTCTTCACTTTAGCTGGCCACCTTTATTGATTATTACGTAATGTACTATCTGTAGTAACCACTTTCTGCTACTATTCATTATATGCCCTTTTAAAAAGGAGTTTTAATAACTATTAATTTTGTTTGGTTTTACTATAGACGGAGCAACTAGACGTAGATCAGGGAGAATACGGGGGAGGAAACCAATCGAAGGGGAGTCACCTCCATCAGCATCTACTGCTCTTCCCGCTGCGTCTTCCAGAGGTTCCAGAGGACGTGGTCGTGGGCGAGGTCGTCCAGCCAAAACAAGAAACTACGAAGAGCCCGACGAAGAATCTTTTGACGCTGACGGTGACGGTGGAGGAAGTGACAACGAAAACAATATGTCTACGTCTCAATCAGATACCGAAAATTCAGACTCTAACCCTACAAATGGGTTTGAACTTAGCAATAATGCGTCAATGGAAGTTGAAGGTCAGCATTTAAATTAATATACATCCAATTGATGATTTAATGTCTCTACTGTAAATTGAATGTTATTTATTTTGTATTTTGGTAGATTCAACTGACAATGACAACTATGGATATTCTGCGTATACCACGGCAGATCTTACAGACACTTCAGCCATTGATGGCCAAGATTTTAGTACGCTAGGCACGGAACCAGAACTAGGTTCGGAAATAAATTTCACCGGTCAAACGGAATTCACCCCTGAAGACTCTAATCCTTCTAATGAAATTACTTATGAGCAAGAAAGCCATACGGAACAGGAAGAAGAAACTCCTCCTTCTGACAGTAATGCAGCAAATGTTGATGAGCAGCCTAGCATATCCCCCGAAGCTGATGCAGAAACTGAAAACGCCGAAATGGATGGGGACGGAGAAGAAGAAAAGGATGCTGAAGGTGGATCGAAGAGAAAATTAGACGAGTTGGAAAATAATGTGGATGAGCCTCTGGAGGAAAACTCAAATACGGTGTCGGAAGGACCGACTCCTGCTAAGAAAGCCCTTTTGGAAATCAATGTTCGTAAGTTGTTGCCTGATTTGGAGAAACACTGGAAACCGGTTGAAGATGACCCAAATGATTTTACTGCATGGACTTATCTATTACAATACGTTGACCAAGAGGTAATGTTCGCCAAGATGATATACAATTATTGTGGTTGATTTTGAAATTAAATGGTTTCTATTATTTCCCTTTGAAGAATGAGTTGTTGGCCGCAAGAGAAGCATACGATGGTTTCCTGTCTAGATATCCCTACTGCTACGGTTACTGGAAGAAGTATGCCGATTACGAAAAGAGGAAGGGATCTGCAGAAGATTGCGAACAGGTAAAAATGAATTAGCTGAGATGTATGCATACAATTTTTTGCACAATTTTTATAAGCTAAAGAATCATTTTGATGACAACTAGGCACATAAACTATTGTGTATATAGCGTTTCTATTTGGAAGAATCAAAACCAAGCCAAGCATACGGCTTGGTTCATAAGTGAGTTCCACTATGGCTTATTATTTGGGTATAACATACTCGCTCCGAAAAAACAAACATAATTTCTGCATACATACATTTTTATATATATATAAATATAAATCTATTTGTAATTATGGCTGAGTTGGGAAATGGCAAGAGTAATTGGTACGATTTTAGCCTTTCCGGAGTTTTGAGTGTCAAGATACGCGATTGAATAAGCGGGTCAAAAACAAGGGGAATATTAAGAAATAAGAATGAATCTTCCCTGTTGAAAAACTTGTATCTGTACATCCTGCTACGTCGACCAGATTTGACTTGATTGGTCCATCCGCCCTTTCAACTGTCGCCTCAATGTGTCTCCATAGATCTACTATTAAACTTAATTATATACCTATACAATTACAATTTACAATACAAATATCTATATATCTACCTTAATTCTCAATGGGGCCATACAATAATTTGGATTTTCTCTTTTAACAAGAAAGATCATCTTCTGAGAAGTGTTTGTCCCTTTACAACTAATACCGTCAAAATAATCAAAGTTATTCTTATCAAAAGGCTATAATTATAGTTCCCCTTTTGTCCTACAGTTTGTGAAATCCACGTTGTCCTATCGGCTTTTTGGTGTACTTCCCTAGTTAGTATGAGCTCAGAAAATGATCTTTGACAGGATCAGTTGCACAGCTTTTATGAGATGCGTATCGTATGATGTGCGAGCCGCTCGCAGGTATGAATTCCGTGAATGTAACGGTACAATAAACATGATTACCTAATCAAAATAATTTAAGATCGTAGGTTAAGATGCTTGATAAATCAGGGATTTTGTAGACGTAGATTATTGAGTACAAGAGTCCCTATCTCAGTTTTAGTATTTAAATCCGATTTCAGGTTTTCCGGCGGGGGCTCAAAGCGATCTCCCTAAGTGTGGATTTGTGGATCCATTACCTGAACTATGTCAAAGCTGCCCATGAGAATGAGCAGGACTACATTAGAGCTCAGTTTGATTCTGCTATTGATGCGTGTGGGATGGAATTTAGGTAATTGACTGAAAAATGCTTAAAACAATTGTAAGTAACAATGAATTCACAGGCATAAAATTTGCTGTTTTTTATTTTTCAAGGTCCGATAAATTGTGGGAGCATTACATTCAATGGGAAAAAGAAGGAAACAATTTGAAACATGTCTTGGGTATATATGACAGAATTGTTGCAACACCAACTCAGTCGTACTTAGGTCACTTCCAACAGTAAGCGCAAGCGTTTCTCTAGTACAAATAAAAAATTATATAATCTTACATCATTAAGTAATATGTCTAATAATAGTATTCATTGTTCATTAGCCTCAAAGACTTCGTTAATCTTCATCCACCTGCAGATATTTTAAGTGATGAAGAATATTTGGAAATAAAGGATTCAATAGAACCAAAATCAGAGGAAGAAAATGCTGAGGAAGTGGTATGTTTTATTTCAAATATAGATTTATTAAAACACTTCCCCATTCCCTTCTGTTATTATATATATTACTCTTTCAGGATGAAACTGCTAAAATTAGAGAGAAAATAATAGAGAGAAGGTCAGCAATTCATAAAAATACTGAGGCCGAGATAACAGCCCGTTGGTCTTTTGAAGAAGCCGTAAGTTTAAATATTTTATTTTTATGTTCTGGTACAACCAGAAGAATCAGCCTTCATTTACGTGGTTTTTGAATTATGTAGATAAAGCGTCCATACTTTCACGTGAAGCCATTGGAGAAAGGTCAGTTGAAAATGTGGAAAGAGTACTTGGATTTCGAAATCGAAAAAGGAGAAAAGAAGAGAATTACTACTCTCTTTGAAAGGTGTCTGATAGCATGTGCTTTATATGAAGAATATTGGATAAAGGTGAGTGTTTGTAATAATCATAATATCAACATGAAATTCTTGTACTTGTTATTCTTGTTTCTTGTTACTGACAAATGAATTGGAAAATATGTTTTAGTTTATCAAATATTTACAAGTGCAAAAGGAAATTGACGTAGAAAAGTTGCGAAGTGTTTTCATTCGTGCTTGCACAATTCATCACCAAAACAAACCATGGATTAATATGCATTGGGCTGCCTTTGAGGAATCACAAGGTAACGTTGATAAAGATTGATACATAAAATTTACTTTATAAACCATTATAAATGTATTTTGTAAACAGGGGAGTATGAGAAAGCATCCGAAATTCTGCAGAAACTACATAAACTTCTTCCAGACTCAATCCATGTCTACTACAGACACATTAATTTAGAAAGACGACATGGAAATCATGAGAAATGTGCTGAACTCTTCGAAAAATACATTTCGGACTGCAAAAACAAAGCCAATGCTGCTCACCTCACCATTAAATATGCTAGATTTGTTTCAAAAGTTGTTGGAGATCATGAAAGAGCCATGAAAATTCTTGAGGGAGCTATTGATTTAGATGAAAGCACACGCGCTAAAGTTGTGATGGCTCTTGTAAATTTGGCAATTGAAGAAAGGCCAGTAAATGTTCAACTGGTCATGTCCACGTTTGAGCAAGTTTTAAAAAGTGGGATATCTAACGAGCAGAAAATAACCTTTGCTCATCGAAAAATTGAATTTCTTGAAGATCATAGTGTGGATATTCAAAGGTACAAAATTGAATATTTTTTTGATAAAACTTTAATACTTTATTCTGTACCGAGTACATAATATCTGACATTTGTATGTTCACTTTAGTGTTGAAAAAGCTCAAGAAGAATTGCAGTCGTTAGCAAAACTGTTACGGGAAAGGAAACCTTCTGGTGATAGTAATAAGTAAGTTCATTAACATAACACACTTGCAACTGCATTTTACATTTATTTGATATCTGAGGTGTATAATAATGTGTTTGTAATTATAGGCCTCCATCGTCCGAAGACGGTAGCAAGGCTACATCAAATGGTTCTACGTACAACCAAAATCAAGGCCAATATGGCCAGCAACCGCCGTACGGGCAACAGTACAACCAGTATGGGCAATATTCTAATTGGAATTATCAGCAACCTTCAGGTTATGGTTATAACCAGCAAGGATGGAGTGCCTACCAAGGCTATTACGGATAAATCTGCGTTTCTTACGTACAATTTAATATTCTAATTGCCCTTCATTATTCAATAAATTCGTTCCTATTGAATGTAGTATCAAAGATTCCGATCAGGTACACAACGTAGTTACAGAAAAATTAGTGAATACAAAATGGTTCTTTACTGTATGTACGTAAGTAGTAATAACTTCAAATTCCCGTTTATCAATTAACGTTGTGCTTTATTTTAAAATATTGATCTATTAAGTCGGGTTATCTACGAATAGTAATGTATTAAGGATGCATGATCCAAAAATTATATTGAGTAGATTAAGTGTTACAATAATATAAACTTGCCTGAAAAGTATATTTTCTAGGCAATCAAAATTTGCTTCATTTCTAATCTAAAGCATGTACCGTAAATTCTTCCTTAAACATAATTTATTATTATAAAGCACTACTAAAATTCTGCACGTTAATAGTTATAATTATAAGTTTATAGTATGCCTGTTTTGTTTTATTTCTTGTTAGTTACTACTTGATTCCCAAGTTTTAAGGTTCGTTTGTAAGTCAATTAATAGAGTAATATATATGTATACCATGCATTTCAATAATGTGCTGATCTTGCTATATGAAATGAAGATCAACGTAGTACAGTTGATAATAATATTTATACAGTACAATAAGAAGAACCTTAATATTTACATATGATAACGTTATAGTAAGTTCAGTACAGTAAGGTAGTAGTAAAGCAATACTAAACTGTAATTATAAATTTCAAGTCAGTCAAGTACTCAAAATTGTTTGTTCTATTCTATGCATGTCAAGTGCAATTAGTACTGTATTAAAAACTTCCACAAAATCCTAAATAGTGATTGCCTTATTCATCAACATTTCTCTGTGTACTTTTAATGTTTTGGGCGTAATAAATAATCAATGTATTTGTACGAACAACCGGAAAATTACCAGAAATCTTTGTCAAAATTTTTGAGAATGATTCTTTGAAAGTTTCAAGCTCTCTTTGCATTCGCATATGAAAATAATTTTGTCATAATAGGTTTAAAGTATGCATGATTTAATACTAGCCCATGTCCTAGAATCGTTATCTATAACTTGTTAACTATAGTAATAATTGTTCTTCAATTGTGCAGGTGCATTATTTTCAGACAGTTATATAAATTACATTGTGTCGCAATGATGTCATGTAACTCTTAACACGCGGGTGTCTTTTTCTCGCTAAGTTAAATTGAAATCTACACGAACGAAAGAATTGACTTTGAAAAAGTGATTATTGTGCAGGTGCATTATTTTTTATACAGTTATATAAATGAAAGAGGGAATTCTCATGTCATGTAAAAATGTTACTTATATAACAAAATCAGTCAATTGTTTGCTACATGTTGTTCATAATTTGGTTGATTAACTAACTATACTTATGGAATACTCTATTTAGATTATTTTATCGAAGGATCTAAGCATTATGGTGGCTTAAAATCCAACTTGTTTGAAGGACATCTTGAATTATGCATGTACATCGATTTACAGTACAAATGACACTGCAAACCATACAGGTTAATACAAAATTGGAGTTTTGACTATAGTAAAGATGCGTTAAATGCATTAGTATAAAACGTTACTGCTGCAATGGCATCTAGTCATTTATAACATTGGAGCAAACTCCGTACTAAAACGAAGGTTCTTATAAAATAACAAAGTTAATAAAAAGGTAACCCTATACCTATCTAAAGCATTATTAAATCTATCTATATCCAAATTCTGTATTTTGTCTTAATTCCAGAAACATAAATATCAATATTGTAATGGAATGAAAATATTTATTGCATTTCATTTTATATCAGAGCAGATCATGAAGATTTTCATGCAAGTTGTTTTTACTTTATTGACCATCCTGCTAGTCAAGCTAGTTGATGTGCATGGCCAAAATGACGGTTCTTATGGGTCCGCATGTACCTCAAATTCCAATTGCAACGCTACGCAGAACGTGGAATGTGTGGGGAATACGTGCCAATGTTCATCTGGATATACAGTCAACCAATTCAATATTTGTAGATTGACTTATGGCGAGAAGTGCGAACAAGACGTATTTTGTAATATAGACAAACAACTCGGTTGCTTGCCAGTCAACAACGAGACGGCGACAGAAAAGACATGTCAATGCCAGAAACCCCACGAACAAATTTTTGACAATGGACCTAGAAAAGCGTGCGTGTCCTTAGTCACTTTTAAATGTGATCACGAGTCTGGAGAATTCAATCTTCAGTGTGTCGAAGGTGCTTATTGTGACATGCCAATAGTGGATGGTGTCATGACTCACGAGTGCAAATGTAAAGAAGGTTGGAATGTAACCTCAGATTTAAAATGTAGGAACAATAATGACAATAATAATAATAATTCTAGCTCCAAACTAACTGCTGTATTCAACATCTTTATATCCTGGGTGTCTGTTATTCATTGGTTCTATTATATGTAATATGTAGGTAAATGTTATTTTAACATGTAAAATAATTTTTTTGTTCAAAATATATCGATGTAGATTTAAAATTGCTACTTGCACGCATTTAGTTGTCAACATGACATAAACTGTTTCGCGCATAGAATAAAATGACAATAAATATCAGCCTCTGTACGGAAATATCGTTTTTATCTGGATTTGAGGTTTATTGGTCTTGAATATCTTAGATTAGCTTCATTTTACACAGATATAAATAGGTAACAAATCGCCGAAAGCATCTCTATTTATAGTATGCTATGAAATTTGAATATATTGCATGACATGATACGACAGAAAGACTATGGTAATTAATTGCTCTCAAATCCTTTGTATAACTACCTGTAATACTTGTATAATGGTCTAAATTATTCAATGTATCACATTCATAGGACAGAGTAGACACAATCTCGCAGGAACAAACAGGCTATAAATCACACCTACTTTAATTTATCTCAGAACAATATTGTTCATGCATTTTTAGTTGTCTCATTTTATACTTGTCAATCATGTCAAACAGGCTTTGAGAGGTGATTGTGTTCCAATTATACCCATTTATCTTTGTGTTGTAGAAGAATACATGAATACCTACTGCAATTTACAAAGAGTGATAACATGAAATGTTTGTCCAATGTAATCAATCTTGACAAGTGTTTTCTCCATTTTTAACAACACGCAGTATTGAATCGATACATCAATATGACAATCCTATATATAGGTACCTTCTTTTCATTTGATTGCCAAGTTTGTTAGAGGAGAATCCTTTCCAGCTTTCCATAGTTTAAATTTTTAACAAAAAAGGTAAAAAATAAACTACTTAATTTTAAGGCATAGCATATTAATGTCGTAAACTAGAACTATCCAATTGTATAAAATAATTCTTAATACATAGATAGCAGATTCTTTCACTTTTTGATTCAGATATCCCAGATAGTTTCAGATATTCCAGAAGCCAATAGAAGACATTATAGAGAATCCTGATTCCAAGATTAGATTTTCAAAGCTATACATTTGGCAGCCCACATTGAAATCAGCGAAAATCAGCTTCATTAATTAATAACCATTATCCTACTACTAGCACATTTGATTTGAACTTAGTTTATGCTGAGGAATAAAACAATGTAGGGGAATAAAAATGTATTTAGGTTCCTATTGATCATATTTAACATTTATTCAATTTTGGCGATACTATAATCGAGGTAGATAATATTTGCAGCTTGTTGAATCATAATTCTTATTTGATGTGTTCAAAGCAAGGTAGAGTGGTCCTCGGAGTTTAAAATAGTTCAATTGCATAGGATAGAAAAAAGAGATTCTTAAATAACTTTCCTATATAAAACCTAATCATGTAGGATGTAGTAATATAGATGATCCAATCTTTATAGTATAATAAAAAATCTTAAAAAACTGTATTGAAATGTCTACAGAACTGAAAGATGAAGACAATTGTACTCCAAGCCATTTTGATGGTTTCAATTGCCGTTCTAAGCAATGGACAATCCCACGGGTCTATATGTAGCACCAATGCTGACTGCAATGCTACGGCCAATTTGGTTTGCCTAGCGAAAAACTGCGAATGTGGTCGGGGCTACACTGTTGACAGAAATAAAGTTTGCCGAAAAACATTCAATGAGCCATGCGAAAGAGTTCTTGACTGCAATATAGACAAACATCTCACTTGTGATCCAGAATCCCGATTTTGCAACTGCCAAATACCGACAGAGCAAGTTTTTGACTTTGGAACAAGAAAAGCTTGTGTATCTTTAGTTGGCCACAAGTGCGATATGGTGCACGAACCCGTCGGGCGAAATGCTGGAGAGTTTAGTCTAAATTGTGTCAATGGAGCGTTTTGTGAAATGAGACATGAAGATGGAAGCATGATTCATGAATGCAAATGTTCAGAAGGATGGGAACCAACACCAGAATTGACCTGCAGACGTTCTCAATAAATTACTGAATGTATATTTACAAATGCAACGAATACATTAAGGCATTAATTAAATAGTTTGTTGAAATTGAATAGTTTGATTGGTTTGGGCACAGGACTCGGTCGATAAAATTATGGAGTTCAACCCTTCGTCTTCGTAACAGTAGAGATAATTTTCAGATGTTTCCAAATGCAAAATTGATATTGATTTCACTTGAATTAGATTTGAGCTTCGTCTAAACCAGTTCAAAGGGGAACTCCAACTAGGTCGTAAAACTATTTTCGGGATAAGATTCTGTGCTGATCCGGCTAGCGTTTCCTCAAACACTTGTCTGAAAGAAAAACATTTTAGGTGCAATTTGCTGTAAAAATTAAAGAATAAAAGGTTTTTAAGTGGAAAATTGTATACCTTTGCTTGAGATTTATTGTCATGAAGTATCTATTCCCTGAATAAATATTTATCTCCTGATTGGTAATGCTGGGATCTTCATTCTCAGCGTTGATTTTGAAAACAAAATGATCTCCTACAAATAATACAAGAGTTCATTTATATATTCTTACAGTTTTCTTAACTCTAATGACATAATAGTCCACTCAATGTATGAATTAGGTGTACTTACGGCAGTAATTCTTCCTTGATCCCGTAATAGAATAATAAATTGTGTCATTCATAGGCTTCCTTGCATGAAATCCCATTCTATTACATCTGTAATAGCAGAAGGTAAGAATAAAATGTTTTTCCATAAATTCTGATGCACAAGACAGAAAATTATTTATTTAGGGATACCTTACTAAATCTTCACTGTTGCATGTAATGTCACAAGTAGCATTCACCAGACTCTCCCAAGTAGGACAACTGAAAGACTCAAATCTACAAGAACTTCGAATTGATTCTGTGAAATACTCGTATGCCCGGATATGATCGCATCCCAGAAAACGTCGCATTCCTTGAAATGAATATAATTTAAACGCAACAATTATTGTCTGGATGAAAATTTGTGATAGTCTACAAGAAACCCGGCGCAGCGGGAAAAATATGAAAACTGGTTTATTCCATTACAAAATAGAACCATTTTCGGTCTAAAAAATGGCACCAGTCCACAATTTTTACAACAATCCTACGAATTTTAATAAATATTGAAAGTCAACGCATTTTTTTATGCTTTTAACTATTGCATAGCTGGCAAACACCCGTTGGTTAGAGTTAGAATTACTGAAAGGTTAAAACGAGCGTGTTGGCTTTAAATTCATTTTCTAGCTTACTAGGTTTAGTAGGCTACGCCGCTTTTCTTGTAGAATCTCACATTTTAGAATAGATATTTTGTACTTACCGAAAAGAAATGAGTTTTCTTGTAGTATCGCCTGGTAAACTCCGTCGTTGCACCCAGGTTGATCTTTTCCATTGTTGGGGTAGTAATCTGCATGTCCACATGGTTGTCTTGTGCCAAGTCCAGAAAGTGACCCTTAAAGGTAAATAATTGGCTTATGAAATCTTTAGAACTAAATATAGTAACTTGTAATACTCTAAGACTACATTCATAAAGATACAATTATGTAAAAGGGATCTGTCATCATATGAAACTCGTACATAGAGGTGGAATATGATTTTATGCAATACTATTGACATGCATCCATATATTATGCATGTCTTTATGAGCTACTCTGATACTAACACTCCCAATGGGAATAGACATGTATAATGCATGTGTATGTGCACAAGCAACATAAATCTCATTCATGTACGTTGTAAGAAAATATTAATCTTTCTACATAACGACAAATCACATTGTCCAACAGTAAAGTATCATGTATACTAGTTACTAGAAGTTGTTACTAGTTGCAATAAGAGTAAGGTACCTCCTTGTAGCAATGGTTTTGCATCAGAATGAATTATATCTACGAATAAAGCATCCGAGGGGTCAAGTCTAATATCCTCCGGGAAGTTTTCAAAGTACGGCTGAGCAGGATCAAGTCCTAAAGGAATTTAAAACAACCAAGTTTTAATAATAATTAATACTTAAGCAGATTATTATTTGCCATATTTTCCAACTGGAGAAATTTGGCTTACCAGAAATACGACCGAGGGCATAGCCTTTATCTTTAAGGTAAGCTCCCACAAATCCTGCGAAATGTGCTCCAAGACTATGGCCAATGAAATGTGTATTATTGATGTTGAGTTGGCGAAAGTTCTACAGAGATGCTTCATGATAATAGTTAGATTTGCTCTATGTGATTGCAAAAATGTTGAAAATAAGAGTAAGACGATAATTCGTACCTGTAAAAGAATCATAAGGTGAGCTGAATGAGTAGCAAGTAATTCAATATTGACAGTTGCCTGTGTGTAAGGTGGGACAGCACCTAAAGACCAATCCACGACAAAAACATTCGACTCCTTCTCATAGTTGAGCAGTTCAAGTGTCATATCCTACACAAATGATACACAAACATGAAAACATTACATATTAACCTATCAGAGTGGGAACACAATGCAATGCAATTTTGTATGAGCAGCTTACAAAATTGTGATAAGAAAAAATTATTAGAGCACTGACGCTTTGACATGTAGTAAAGCAGAACAACATAAAAACAAGTAAAAGTAATCGCCACTTTCACTCTGCTAATTAGTGTGAGTGAACCAAGCCAACTTTTAGAAAAACTACTTAACCTTGATCCACTGTCTCTCTCCATTCTCAATGTAGCCATGAGTTATCCAATATGATTTCGTCCCATTTGCAAGTCCCAATTCACTCAAATTTTCATTTGTCACCAGTTGGCACTCCGTGCTTTGATTAAATGTGTACAGGCAATAATGTGGTTTGATGTACTCTATATCTTCGGGGAATAAATGAAATCCCCGTGCTACGGCATGCTTTACTTGAAAACAGCCTAAATCCCCGTAACAGCGACTACTGCCGTATTCATCTGAAGTAATTCCATAAAAATAGTAAAATTAGTCCTTTGTTACAAAATTAACTATACTACATAATATTATAGCTATGCAAACATATGCTAGCTACATCTAAATGAATGAAGCATAATCCTGTATTTAGTAATAATAAAAAAAACGTTACCTTCAGTCAAATGGTTATTGTAAGGCTCTTTAAAGACAGGAACTCCAGTCAGGTACAAAATTGTCTGAATAAGAGTTCCAACCCGAGTTCCATTTAAAATCTCCATGCTTTTTTAGAACAGACTAAACGGGTGGAGTACGAGGACTGAGTGATTTTGCACTTAAATGGAGTGACTAACAGATAACATCCCAAGACTTGTCTTTCTACCTATCTGTGATATAGATACTACGTATTTAAAAATACTCAAGAGATAAATGAAAAGAGCAAGGGTCAAGGAAATATCATTCTGCTACTTACGCATATGCTTTAATCAAGGTTTAAACTCTCAATGAAAGGAAAATGAATCAAATATTCAAATGAAGAGATAATGTTGATTTTTTGAAATATTTCTGACCTGTCTGGACCGTGTCCTGTCTCAAACACGATTACGTTCAATCTACAGTCTGCAAGGGAATTTACGATAAAATTTTTCAGGTCTACTTTAAAGTGCTACGCATTTGTGTCATAGTCATAAAATGTACAGACATACCATAAGGTACTTTTGTTTTCAATTTCTATTCTACCTACTAAAATGAGACAAACCGAACTTTGAAGGAAATAGGCAAATCTCTTTTGACAGGAACAATCTGTCTGTTTCCTTCATATAGGCAAAAGGTAAGGGATGTAGGAATACGCGTTATGAATTATAATATAGTTTTCAATATTTTTCAGGTGCTTCAAGCTTTACCTTTTCTTCTGTCCAAAAGATATATATACCTAGTTTAGAATAGTTTTGAATTACAATACTTTCTAAGAATAATAATTTATTCCTTCCAAATGCCATGCTGCTCTTAATATTTGAGGTACAAGGAGGAAAGTGTACTTTGGGTCATACACTATATAGAGTAGTTTAATAGGTAGGTCACTGCTACCTGTACCTAACCTGATTTCTGGGTTTAATCTAAATACGGAATTCGTTGCAGGGATATCCTAAACATATAGTTCATCTGCTGTAAATTCTGAAACCTCGTGTAACTTGAGAATTTCCATTAAGATGATTCTGTACTATTAATATTAAAGTAGAAGAATGCTGAAGTGAATTCGATAAAATGCATTACAAGAAAACAAAGCTTCCGACAAACATTTTTGATGCAGAACATAATGAATGATCAACATGAAATCAACTTTCATTTTCCATGTTTCCCTATTCACAATACGATTAACAGCAATTATGCATTTTAATTAATTGTTCTACGATTGTATTAACTATTGACATGTAAAAATGTCAATGAGCTATATCAACATGTATTTTTGTACTATTCTTCGATCCAACTATTAGCATTTGTAAAAGATGCCTGTGAATATTTTGGGTACATCTGTGGTTTTAACAAGCAATGATGAGAAAGAATGGCTTAGCGATATGATTGTGTGGAAGAATGAGACAAATATTGTTACTACTATCTAATACCATGGCCTAATGCCATTTGTACTGCTATACAAAGAGAATAATGAGTTTATTGTAGAACTCCCACTTTGTGCTTAAAAACCTGAAAAATGTGAGGGCGAAAATGTAGGTCGAGGACACGATAATGAAATCTTCAGTATGCGTGAACAGAAAACATTTTGTGAATAAGACCAGCTTATGTAAGTTTTGAAGGATGTAATAATATGCGGATTGCCCAGATGTATAATGTACTATTTAAATACTTGTTTCAGCATAAAATTTTGTCATTTTTCAGATAATATAAAATGTTGAGATTTCAATCGACATTTCATTACCGGACACGGAAATCAACCTAAAAGAAGACACCCGAGAAGAATTACCTCTTGAACTCAGATCGAAAATGTCTTTGTTTCGGTTAGATTTTCTATTCAGTTACTATTCAAAAAACTTGGATCAATAAAGTGATATTATTACAGTAGCTAGCAATTATTTACTAGGATACAAATTAGAACATTGTCCCTAATTACTTTTTGAAAATTTTTGCAGTTTGATACCGATTTTTGGAATCATAATTGCATTGGCATCTGTGGAAGTGTCGGCAGAAGAAAACGAATATGAAGATTATCTTTTCATTGGGAAAGTGATTGAATATGACGATAAATTGCAATTAGGGATCATTTCACCTCGGCCAGAATACAAACTATATTTTCAATTTCGCGATCTCCCTTTCCGCAGGGATTTGAATCTGATCCCAATTGAAAACGAAATTCTGCTACGGAATGTCACTTTCTTAGCTGAGAAAATCAGCGACGAAAGTGGAGGAAGATTCATGGCTGTAAATGTGCAATTGTACAACGAAGAATAATAGTTAAGATGTTCAAACAATGTTGAACTAATTGTTTACATCTAAAATCTTATTTTTCTATTACTCCGTCCATAAAAACTGTAACAATTTTCTTAGTGTAGCCATGATTATGTTGATTATAATTAGTTCTAATGTTCGGACTGATTTTTCTTCATTTTGGAAGGAATTATTAGCCAATGGTTCTCGTAAATAAAATGGATAATCTTTCCCTCGTATTTATAAACAGGTACTTCTGGTTACATTGACTCAGTAAAGATAATAATTGTAATTTTTAACGCAGAAAATTTTTAAATTGTTAACATAATAGCTGCAAACATTCTTATTGGATTGCTCAGATAGATACCTATAGTCGACATTAGCGTAGCATAAAAAGTCTGTGTAATTGCAGTTAATGCGTAAGTAAAAGTGTCTGATTAATGGGGCGTGGTGTAGCTATGCTGTTGTTGGTGATAAATATTTTTCATTAGACGCTCTCTGACTCCTTCTCTAAGAATGCCGACCAAGAAAACATTGAATTAAGTATAGGCAGCAACTTTTCCACTTTCAACGACTTTGGTAGGTCATTTAAATGACAAGGTCACTCTGTTGCTGTCTGACGAATCATCGTTCACCTACCTTTTACAGGATCTTATATCCGATTATTTGGGGTACACCACTACTTTACATGCATACTAATCCATATTATGTGTGCCATAGTCTAGTTGTTCAAATAACTTCAATTAAAAAAAATTATTAAAAGTATTAAATTATCAATTTGTACAACTTCGATTATTAAGTTGAATTTCAATACAAAATGTAATATTACTATTTATCAGATGTGTAATGATAAATCTTGCCCATGAAATAGAATTTAAATGCATCATGTTACCATTTCTATTGTAGCAACGAAGATATTCTCGTACCATAGGGGTTCACGATAAATCTGGAACTTGAAAGCCTTGAATTTGACTTTCAAGCAGACAAATCGTGGCCTGAGACGAGATTTAGAATTAAAATACGACTTAGCTTTCAACGTATTTGTAATGTAATATTACTTATGGAGATGTGGTTTGGTTTATAGGTAGGTATGTATAGTATTTATTTGTAAGTGTAGTAAATAAAATGGTGTAAATTACACATTGCCTACTGACATGAATTGATTTAAAGAAATTGCTACGCTAGTATTTACATAATCAGAAGTAGATTATATAGATATTAAAGAGAATTTGACATTTCAATGTCGTATTTTGCAATTGCACGCAAAGTAGCAGATAAATACGCACAGGAATATCTACTTTTACAGTCACTCTCATTCTTTGCCCACCTGGCTGTAGCAAATAATGAAATTAACCGGATAAAATAAAAAATGGGATTCAATGCCAATAAACAGGTTAGGTTGCTGTAAAAGTAGTTCTTAATTTACTTTTGATTAGAGGATCATCCATAAAATCCTGTTCAATCTCGAGGAGTTAGAATTTATATTGGATTATAAAACTGAATATGAACAGAAGTTTTAAGAATATTTGGTAAACTATTTTTACTAATATGCTATTTCCTCAACGCGGAAATTCATTCTCGGTAGTAGTGAAAAATGTTATTAGTCTGAGAAATAGTTGGCAATTAATTATTTCTAAAAACTTTATGACTAATGGGTAAAAAGATACAATTGAAAATTAAACCGATGGTAACATCAAAAAATGAAGATATTATGTAAGTTTTGTAAATTGCAAGTGGTTCATTGCGTTACTAATGATGTCTACCACTTTGTCTTGAGTATGATTAATTTTGCAATAGAGTTGTATCTGTAGAGTAGTCGTGTGTAGTGCAATATACATTATTATAATAATAAGTATGCATTGAACATTTCTCAAAGTAGAAATTATGTGCACGTACTAATTTAAAATAAATTAGTTACAAAAGGAATTTGAAAGCATGAAATAAACATTTAAAAATTCAATTAATAGAATAATACAGGTGCTCAGTTTAATAGTTCAATTGTATTATAGAGGAGTAGACAGACTGTAGGAGGTGAAATGTAAATATGTAATTGTTATTTTATATACACTAAAGATAGTAAAGTCTATAAATTATAAATCTGGCTTCCTTAGCTGACGCTCCATTAGATTGTTTTTTACAAGAAAAGCAACTTGATTGCATTCTAATGACAATAAAATGAATTCAATTGCTTCATTCATCACACGGATGAATGAAATGCAAGTTAAAAATAGCGTTTAGTAGAATTAACTCCAGTTGCAGCAGAGAGTACCTATTTAGAAACAGAAAGTAAGCTAGCTACCTACTTAACAAATATCTTGAGCTATTTCTACTGCATTACATTACTCAGCAGGCGCAATAAATAATAAGAATTGCTAAATTAAGAACTTAGATATGTATCAAGAAATCGTTTGTGTGAAGTGGTAAAAATGCGTGTCTCCAAAAAATGTAAAATAATCCCACTCACACATCACCATGTAGTAAAAATATACACAAATAGCCTACTCGTGGACTTAAAAATCCTAACTACTCAACAATGCATAAGAGAATGGGTACAAGTAGTACTAGACTTCATTCATAAGGTGCAATGTGAATTCTTGAGTGCATGTAGCAATCGTATTATTGTTCTACAAGATACTAAAAGTATTCAGATAATGATAATAAGTTGAACTTTAATCAAGATTCCTATTCACAAACTTGTATCGTGCAGAGAATAAAAGAGAACATAAGAAATTGAATGTAAACAGATTCCACTTCCACATGTACCTAGACGTAACAATAATTATTATAACATTACAATCTACGCTTTAGATTACCAGGTCAGCATAGTATTACATACAATATTATTACCCTATGCACTCCTCAAAAAATAAATAGGAGACAAACGGGTACCTGTTGTATTAGTATGAGCTCAGCTGATGGCTGCATTAATAAAATCTTTTAAGACTGCATGAGATAGGGATAAGGCAAGTCTTAGGCGGAAGGAAAGTTTCTCCTCGCGACTTAAATTTTTGACTGACTGATGTGATGATGGTTTGTGTAGATAGAGATGGGCGATCTCTGTCGTGAGTCTGCATTCAGTGTAATCAACTCAGCAATCGTGTAATAATAACATTATCTACAGTCACTCACTCAGAAGAGACTAATATAAACATGACATTACTATAGACATATCAAAACATCTCCAAAACCAAACATAAGCACAAAGTCCCATTTACTATTCGAGTTCAGGTTGAAAAGGAAGAGTGTGAGACAAAATCTAGACAGGAGTAGCACATTTCATTCCTGATTATATTATGCATACATTTAGCATTACTACCTACCTACCTATTTACCTACTATATTCATATACAGTCTGAATATATTATTTAGATCCTGCAATCCCCGTTGCACAACCAACTCTATCGGCAATGAATGAGTTCATCTAAAGTAATAGGATTTGGTGCAACACACATAATAGTAATCATAGTAATAACCCAACATTTGTAATTTACAGTCTTACAACTATTCCTAATAAGAGATGGAGGATCATAATATCTTTGTTCCGTATTCTGTGGTGCTACGAAATAATGTTGCGGCCATGTCGTGCTAAAGAAATATAGGATGAGACCATATGCATATGCAAAAGAGATACACAAATGTGCTTATCTGAAATCAGATCACATAGCTAGGTATTCTTACCTAGAGCTAGCGAGCTACTAATACATAAAACTTCTTTGACAGAATATATACCTACATATATACCTACGTGTTATTATATTATGGTTAATGTTAGAGGTGTACTCTCAGTTATTTAATCTGTAGTAATAAAGTGAAGACATGAGCACGACTGAATGACTGGTTTGTTTTGGCTGATTGTTCAATATTACCTTATCTACCTTAAGGCGAGATATTCATTAGGTACTCGCAAAGAAAACCTGAGAGATTCCTAATTGTTCCTATATAGCCAGATCTTGTTTTGTCTTTGCATCCTTTTATAAACGATTTTTATGTCGATGTGCTTACATACTCAAATTATGACACAATATTATCTGACTTCCTTGAAGACTCTTTTGCTAAATAATTTCTAATTTGTTTTGTAGATATTTACCTTCCAAATTACATTGTGTTCAATTTAATTCCGTTTTACTATCTTCCTGACGGATTCACAAAAAGATTTTTTGGGTAAATAATCATCAAATAATTTAATATACGAAAAAAATAATTCTTACTATCAAGTATGCTAAATAGAAATAATGATCTACTAAATAGTTGAGTACACTAACCTGTATACGTTAATAATATGCAGATTCATGGTAATAGTATGTGGGATGTTGGTGATTGATGGTACATTAGGGAGCACAGACTTCTCGTATTACTCAACAAAAAAATGCACGAGTACAGTTTATATAAGGTGTAACTAATGAATGAAATAGTTGTATTACAATAGCGTATCTGTATAATTATATGCAAAGTATGTAATTCGTAATGGGGATATGTAAAATATGGTAACGCACAGCCACTTAATAACGTAACTACCTACCAAACAAATTGTACGTAGGCAGTAGAGTGTTCTATTTGCTATATAGACATGTGCAGTTGCAACTTGCACTTGTACTTCTAAGGGACTGCGGATATTTACTTATTCATTAATTACGAGGTGTAGCAACACTGTCAGTCAAATCGTATCGCAATACGCTTGTCTTTTCATTAAGACTATTCGCTCGTGTGTAGAATTACCAAAATAGTTAGTTATGCTATCTATTTATCTTTAATTTAATAAATCCATAAGACACAATAGAGAATTATTCAGCCTTTCGTTAGAGTTGTATTGTCTAGACTGGCTAGGATTCTATTGTTACTTAATTATAAACAAAACCCGATAGATTGAATTCAGTGCAGATGCAGGCTGTCGAACGAATACAAAAAGATATTGGTAAACGGATGAGAATTATTAGTCTGACAAGATCACAAAAAAAAGGTTGAGTGTGACTTGCTAATAAAATAAATGGTAATGACTGCTGAGGGATAAGAGGAATGAATTAGAAGAGGAATGTTGAAATGCAACAGACAGAAAGGGTGTTGGTGGTTTCCATTTACCGTCCACCACGTCCACATTGCATCACAAAGCTGACTTGAACTACTTTTCATTCAGATTAGATCATGTAAATCTCCGGTGATTCAATAATACATTCTATCATACTCCTAATTCACTTTTCTTTGGCTATTGTTTCACATCTACCTACTGTCATCTGTCCTGGCCCTGTCCTGCATATTCTAATTTTTATTACTCTATAAGAGAGGCTAGAGAAACAGATCACTAAAAAAAGTAAAGGTAGATCACTTTTTAAAGATCCGTTTATATTTAAACACACACAATTACATTTAATTGCATTTTTCTGCTTGGGAGCGTTTCTATTTGCATTTTGTATACAATAGACTGAAATTAAATCTTTTATTATTAAAGGATTCTACTATGTACATAATATCTAAATACATGCAAATTGCATTACATGTCTATATGTCATTTGAAAATGTTTATGACAAGTCTCTTTCTCATGCTCACTTTTTATTGGCTACATAAACGTGGCCGTAACGAAAATGTGGAAGTAAGACACATTGCACTACTACAACAATCACTTTCCTACCTTCTCAGCTGCATGAGTTAAACCAAATACACAAATGTAAAAATGTACTTGTACTCCAAACTGTAATCTAGTAACTGTTATAAGTTGCACTTGTACTGTCCTTATTATTTAATATTCATGTGTAGGATGTGGTTGTAAGATAAGTTACCTTCATTTCAGCATAATCTGCAGGTGATCGTAATAATAAACGTAGCACCATACACAACATACATTTCTTATATCATATACAAGTTGCATTGACAAAATTCGCAAGAAACGAAAGCAAAAGGGGTTGAAGGTACGTTTAAGTTTCGTTTTGTCCTTATAATCCTGAGCATGACAATTGGCTATCTTTGTTGATAAAAACAGGTAGAAATGGTCCATGTAGGTACTTGATAAATTATCGCATGTGTATTAAAAGCATTTGTGCGGATCCTCGCTGCTGAACATATTATAGGTGTGTAGTAGGGTAGAAGAACAATATGATAGTGTTTGTTGTACTTGAAGAAACTTGGCGGAGGGTATGATTAGGTGTGTGTCTTTTCCTAAGGAGGTATACATAGTATTGAGAGGTAGATATAATACTAGTAGCATTTCAGCCCTTGGCTTGACAACTGTGACGGGAATTCACTCATTGTAGGTCAATCAAGAAAATCTTACCTGCGTCGTATTACACTTTTTGCACGCAACTTCGCAACTCATCATTACAAGTCTGACCATCAGCAGAGCCACTTGCTCTTTCCATCCTCCTCCTTCTGCCGTGAGAATCTTTTAAGGCTAATACTACTAATTGATATCCTACGAGTTGTGATGTGCTGCGAATGCGAACGAATGAGACACACTTGATTAGATAATATCATTCTTGCAACATTTACCTACAACAACACGTTTTCCTCCAATTATTACACCAAACAAAGAGTAGTTCTTCTCCATTTCATTTTTTAATGTAGTTACAGTTGCGAGAGAGTAGACGCAAATCAAGTCCATCAACTGTCCAAGTCCAAGATTTTCGTTTGTTTAGATTACAACTCTTGTCCTATTCTTTCTCAGAACGTGCTAAGTGATAAAGTGACAGAGATAATAGTGACATGATGTCCATACGGGGAAACGTGAGTTTAACATCTTAATTATCACATTGTCATTTCAATATATTCTAATTACTTTAATAGGTCATAAAATTAATTTTTACATTTCGAAAAGCCATGCATATCGATTTGACTCGAATATAATATGCAAAATACAGTTTGTATCACTTTACCCCTATACGTATACACCGTCGGGTTTCATATAAGATTCTTTGTCTTTAGGGTTTGGTTTAGTTATTATTGCTTTAATTGTTGTTTGAAAATAATAATATTTGGGAATTTATTGCATTTTAGATTGCAGTATTATTTTTACTTCTACTCTACTGGGAAAACGGGAGTGCGCAGAGTTATTCCTATTATTTCCGACCAGGACCCGGATCAGAAGGTTCCTTTAATCTTGGAGGTCCTCAACAACCTTTTACAGGATTTTCTCCACAACCTCCTGCTATTCCTGCATTCAGCGGAGGTACTCCTCCTCCAGGTGCACAGTTTTACCAGTACACTCTTCCTGGGGGAAATGAAGAGCCTACTCAGCAACCGAGAGTCGTTCACCAACCGATTCAATATTACCAGCCGCAACAGCAACAACAGCAACAGCAGCAACAACAACAACAACAGCCTATTCAACAGTTTCTTCCACAACCACAAGCCCAACAATTTATTCCGCAAGTTCAACAACAACAACCAATCCAGTATGTTCAACCCCAACGCGTGGAAGTGGGAACTCAACAACATAAATCACCATCACAAACGCAACCGTCTCAAGCTCCCCGAGTTATTCAGCAAATAGGTATGTTCTAATTTGATACCAGATAATAGTTTATTCGATGGTAATTAATAGCTGTGACTGCAATAGATAATGTAGATTTGATTTAATGTCGTTTTTCTTCCAGATAATGGGATCACTCAGGTTCCTTATGAAATCAGACAATTTTACGTGGGCCAACAACCAACTTATGCCCCAATTGTTCTGAATAACATTGGAAATACGAATCGGGCAGAAGCTATCAATAACCCAAAAGGTACAGTGGAGGTAAAAGAAAGTTCGGAAAAGATACCCCTAGAATTAAATAGTAACAATGACACATCTACCCCTCCAAGAATAAGATTTCCTGCAAAAACGGTAACATTGTCAGTAACGACTACCCAAGTTCGAGATGTGGAAACAAGTGAGGAAACTTCTGAGGAAGAAGAAGAGACAATTCCAGAAGCTCCTGTGAGGACTTTACCTAGAGTGTCGAGCACTGCTGCAGCGGTAACGATTCGTACGACGACGACACCAACAACGACGATCAGGACCACTACCCCAGAAGTCACGACAGAACAAACCAGTACGACAGCAGTAAATGACGATCAATTCATCAAACCTAGTCCCAGCTCAGAAACACCTGAAAGTCGCAGTCCCTTTTTACAATCTGTGTTTCCGAATCCCAATGTAGGATCACCTTTCTTACCAAATCAATTTTCTCCACAGACCCAACAATTTCTGCCTTCACGATTTACCACTAGAGATCCACAGTCTCAATTCTTACCAAATCAGTTCCCACCTTCAGGTTTTGGTCCTAATCAATTTACACCACAAAATCAATACCAAAATTTTCCACAGCAGCAATTTCCCCAACACAATCAGTTTCAAGGGCCTGAGCAGTACTTCCAAAATCAATTCCCATCAGCTGATCCTCCCCGACCTGTTCAAATCACGAGCACTGGCGGGAGCAGACAAGAAGATTCCTTCACATTCAGACCCTTCCCATCAGAGATCCCTGAAATTGACAATAACAGTGGAGAAGTCGAAGATGAACCACAGCCATTTGTCAGTTCCACAATCCCCTCTGCTCCTTCTCCATCCCCTGTTCCAGAAATCACAACTAGCACTGCGAGAACTTCAACAGGAAGAAATGGAAAATCGTACTACAAGTTTGCTACTCCTGCAGGATTGTACGATACCGGCACTGCTATTCCTCTCCAACAATATTCTGTCACTGGAAATGCCGATCAGTCTGAAGAACAACAAACTATACCGGCAGTTCGAAAAGGCAGAAAACGTATTCGAGTCAATCGTAACAGATTTAGACAAAGACCAGCAATTGAACAGCAACAACCTGTTGTAGTCATTCCAGAGAATAATTATGAACCAATCGTTTCCCAAGCTCCTATCTTTGTCAATAGTGTTACCCCATCACCAGAGGAAGATGTTACAACCTACCGCTCAAAATTCAGGTTTGTTTCCAGAAATAATTCCCCAACTACCAGAAGACCTATCAACGAGGCAGTTGATACTAACACTAATGACCAAAATACAAATGTAAACACTAATACTGACGAGGCGGCTCAAGACGCTATTAACAGAAGACTCCAAACTCTTCAGCGACAAATTAGATTCAAAACTAGTAACAAAAACCAAGACAGGAAAAGCGGGTAGTCATCGACTCCATTTTGGGAGCTATATTATTAGAAGTTCAAATGATGTATTGTGTGAATGATATTTCTTGTTTTGCTGTCTTCGTCGAATGAATTTTGGATGTCTATAGCTCATTTCAAATGTGTGCTATGCTATGCTCGTTCGTATTATGTACTTGTAGAAATACCTGATAATTTTTACTCTTTTTCGGTGTTATCTGTACAATTTGTAATGGTTATAAAAAAGCAAATGCCAAACCAATGACTTAATTATCATTATGAATAAACTTTAATACTTTTAAACAATCTCTTGTAAGTATTTTCCATTTCAAAAAACAACACTGAAAATTCAGAATACCATTAAGGAATCATTTATTATATAATTCAAATGCTTTAAATTCACTGGTTCTGGTGCTTTATAGGAAATATATTAGAACATTAATGTGCTTATTATGCCACTTATTATAAAAGTTCTTTTGCGAATTTTGAAGCATCTTCTTCTCCACTAAACACCTTTTCTCCTAAAGGATTTTCGAGGAGTAGAGTCACTTTACTTCCATTTTGCTCCATATTTTTAAACCTATGCACAAGTAACGATATTATAAACAGTTATTATCTTGTCATACAACCAGCAGTGCAATGGAAAACTAAAAACAAAGAGCAGCTTTACCTGACAAATGGACTGCCATTTACTTCTACGCTTTTAGGGGACACGTCGTCTATTTGACACACATAAACAGTTTTCCCACTCAAATGCGAACAATCGGCTTCCGTTAAGTTCTTTCCACTTTCATTACACAGTCGAAACCGAACGTTGAATAGACCAAACAAAGATTGAGCCTAAAAATATTAATAATAGTTAAAGTTAATAACTACGGTACTTCAACTTTGGGTATATTACAAAAAATGCCTTACGTTGTCTTTAAGTTCTGCTAATTTTATCTTTCTTTTTCCAACAGGGTTTTCAAGAAGAATAGTTCCCTTACACCCTGTCGCTCTACTTTTCAGAGTTTCATTCACTATTAGATTTACGTACCTAAAATATGAAGTTACACGTTACAAAATATACAATATGTATTATTTTTACTATTTTTTTTACTATTATTTCTAAATGATGACCTGGAACATTAATATAGCTATCATTATAACTATTTGGTAGTAAACAAAATTCCCTTACTGACAAAATGGGGTACTAGACAATCTCTGAGCAATTTCCTCAGCTGTCTCTTCTTTGAATATAGCAACAACTAATTTGCTCTCTTTCACCTAAGAAAATAACATAAAATCAAATTAGGCAGGTCAGTAGAAATGACACAAATAGTAAATAGTAAGTGAAATAGAATAGACATTTATCCCACACCTATTTAAACGCTATTGGAAGACATTTATATAATACCTGAAAGTCCTCTTTTATTAGAAATTGCGTTCCCTTTGGTGAGTCTTTCAAAGACTTGACTGTTGACCGAACAGCATTTTCTATATAATCTGCGAAATCAACAGTAATCTTATCCAAAGACTTATCGGCTTGTAGATAAATTGTGACTTTATCCGTGGGAACCAAGTGCGCTTTCTTCTTAAGCTTCTGAATGCGATTGATAACCTCTCTTGCAATTCCTTCGTCCTAGAAATACAAAGAAAGTACAAATGTCAGGCACATTTAAAGTTTGACTCTAATTTATAGCTAACTTGAACAGTATTTGCATATAACATACCAACATTTGTTGATCTGCCTTTGTGTTGAGAATAACCAGTACAGGACCATCACAAGCAGCTTCTAATTCATTGGAACCCTTCCCACCAACATCATACGTGATGTACATTTCATCTTTACTGATCCAATGCCCACATACTTCAACTCCTCCTTTCTCAAGACAAGCTTCTAACTCCGCGTCGTTTAATGACTGGAAATATAATGTTTTGAGTAATTTGAGATGATTATAAATCATTATTCAAACCAATGCATATGCTCCAAAGACTATCTTGTGTACCTTAATAGTATTGGCTATGTTTTTAAAATCCGCTTTAAACTTAGCTCCAAGGAGTTGATGATTTGGTTGAGCCTTTAAATGCACGTCAAATGCCGCTTTGTTGGAACTGAGAGTTAGTTTCTTCACATTTAATTCCTCTAAGATGTAATTCTCTAATCCGCTTATGTCTTTCAAGAAGTCTTCATTTGCATGTACAACAATGACTTCAGGCAATGGGAACTGTTGAATTGTAAATAATTTATAGCGTCAAATGAATGAAACACTGAAATATATAGCTAATTCTAAGCATTGCCTAAGTTATTTAAGACAAAGTTGCATGAAGATATTTATTTATACTTGTCAGCCATAAACCTTAATATAACATACCTTAGTTGGTAAGGTTCTTCGGTCTCTTGCTTGTCTACCCAATTCAATCACTTTTTGCATTCCTTCCACAGCCGTTTCAATTCTTCGATCAATCACCCACTCTCTACAGAAAAGTACATAATAATGTAATGCTTCAACGTAACAAATTGTTTGGCAGAGTAATGTAATCCTTACTGAGCTGTTGGAAGCATCAAATAGTGGATACTTTCATCATGCACGTTGTCTTCTGATTTTTTAATCACTCTTCTTAAGTTCTGATAAATAGTTTCAGTGATAAAAGGAGTGAATGGAGCCATCAGCCGTGTTAACGTGAACAAGACGAGAAAGAAAACGTCTAAAGCTCTATAGCAATCTTCAGCATCGCCTTCCCCCTAGATAAATAAAAATCCACTGTTACAAAATGGTCGCAAATGTCAATAGGGAAACAAGTAAAGAATTTACCCTGAGTCGTCGCCGATTAAGCCGGACATACCAATTAGTTAATTGATCGATAAAGCGAACTAAGTAAGGCACAACTGTATAAAGCCTGTATCCAGACATTTCTTGCCTAAACCACAAGATTAGTGTCTGGACGGAAGAAACAATCCATCTATCCATAACATTCCACTTCGATAAATCAACTTCTTTGGTCTGCTCTAGTGTATCCGAAAACTTGAGATCGACATTTTCTTCCTTGGAAACTCTGATTACATTTTGGACGAAAAATCTATATGCATTGTACCTAAAAAATGAATAATCATAAATTAATTAACTAATACAATAGGAAATAAGACCATTAGCCTATTATGTAACTTTGTTCAGTGAATGTAGAAATGAGCAAAAAATAGTTAAAGAAATAATCTTGAACTATTAGAATTGCTCAAAGCGTTTCTATTGTCCATTAGCGAAGCTGAATAACTATAAACCAAAGTCAAACAGAATTAGAATGGACAGATATAATAAACCGTCATAAAGAATAAAATCATCCGAACTTACCAGGGTAAAAATACATCTTTGAGTAGATCCCTTACACCCTCTTCTTTAAATTTCAAGTTTTCTGCCCTAACCACTGGTGAATTAATTAAGTAAAGCCTCAATGCATCTGCACCATATTTGTTTACAACTTCCATTGGATCAGGATAATTCTTCTTTCTCTTGGACATCTTTTGTCCATCAGACGCAAGAACCATTCCATTCACAACCAAATTTTTGAAAGGCGCTTTGCCGAAGAGTTGAGTGGAGATAACCAATAATGTGTAAAACCATCCTCTAGTTTGATCAACACCTTCAGCAATAAAATCTGCAGGGAAGCTTTCCTCAAATTCCTCTAAAATATATTAGTGTCATTAAATTTTTGCTTCCAGTTAACCAAACAAATATTTTACTAACGATTTTATAAATGATTGCTTACTTTTGTTCTCAAAAGGAAAGTGATTCTGTGCATAGGGCATAGATCCAGACTCAAACCAACAATCAAATACTTCAGGAACACGTTTCAGAGGAGGATTTCCTGGTATAGCCGAAGGAATTTCAATTGGATCCACACTATCATTTACACAAAATACATTTGTTTTTAAAAAAACTATAATTTTTTCATTAAGACGTGTGAATAATATTCGATAAAGCAACAAGTACAATTCTCTATGTAGATCTTCAGGTGCGGGTTTTCCAGTTAGCTCTTCTAGTCTAGCACGACTTCCAATGCAAACAATTTCTTCAAAATCTTCAGATGCCCAAATTGGAATTGGAGTTCCCCAATAGCGACTTCTACTAACAGCCCAATCTCTTGCATCCTTTAACCAATTTCCAAACCTTTTTTCTTTCACGAAATCAGGTACCCTGCATATCATCATCAAAATCATCATAAAAATTACATTAACATTATATAACATAACATACTTCGATTTCGCTATCATATAAATCGGAAAAGTTGATAAAGGGTCATTAATCGCAATCATTAACATACCAATAAGTGGATTGGTTATTATCAATTAAGTTTTTTCTGTAATCTTCCACTCTTATGAACCATGAAGGTACTGCACGGTATATTAAAGGAGTATCCGATCTCCAACAAAACGGGTAACTATGCTTAACGGTCCCTACATGCACTATTCTTCCCTTTTTCTTCAGATGGGCTACAATATTTTTATCTGCATCCTGCAAAACACAACTTTTTGTATTTTTGTAAAAATAAATAAATTGTTGTCAACAGTCTACGCAATTAAATATTCAATTGATTGTAACTGCAGACTAACTCTTGACATTAATTTAGTCCATTAGCGAAGCTGAACGGTTATGAAAAAACCAGCAGAATTAGAATGGACTGTGTATAATACCAACAGTGTGATAAAATACATTTTTAAATTACTATTTCTGAATATGACTTACTTTTACATACTGACCAAGAAAATCCATCACAGGTTCAACAAATTTTCCTTTAGCATCGATAGGACAAATTGGTTTTTGGTCCTCTACAATTATTCCAGCGTCTTTGCACACCCTTTGAGGACGTAAAAAATAATAAATTAATATAGCACAGTACAAAATATAAACACTAACACTCAACTGAAAGCAATCCATAGCTCAGTAGAGTTGATGCTATTTTTGGTAAAGAACGGTAATTAATTAATATTTAAATTATAGCCATAAAATAATCTGACATCAGTTAAATCGAGGAGATTTGAGTCATGGCCTTGGTAGCAAAATTACTTTCTCTAAGCTTATAAAATAAATATACATACATATATAATATGTCCATACCTGTGATCATCGGCACCAAAATATGGAGCTTGATGTACAACTCCCGTACCAGACTCTTGAGTTACGTAAGTGTCAATGAGAACCCGGAAAGCACCTTTAGCTTTTTGCTAAGATTAAAAAATATATCACAATTATAGTTGTGGCGATTAAAATAGTATGTTAACCAAACAAATATTGAAATTTGGTACCTCAAGAAAATAGTCAAAAAGCGGTTCATATTCTTCATCCTTAAGTTTTATGCCCGGAAACTTTTCCAAAATGGTGTAATCTTCGGGTTTCTTATACAACGATTCAATTCTTGCCTCCATCATAATGTACTTGTTCTTCGTATCGTTATCTTAAAAATAATATTGTAATTAGTTTAATAAATACATAAATCTTTTATAATCTGCAAAAAAAAATTTTATAAGCTGCTTCTAAAAGTTAGTAGATGATACCTTGCAGTAACACATATTCGAATTCCGGGTGAGCACAGAGAGACAAGTTACTTGGAAGGGTCCAAGGAGTAGTTGTCCACGCCAAGATGGATACTCCAGGTTTTGATTTCATAGGAAAAGCAACGACCACTATAAAACGTAACAACAAATATATTTACTCAGAAAAATATTAAGAAGAAATCAGCCTCTGGAATAGGAGACCAGATAATAAATGTGAATAACTGACTAATTTTTACCTGCAGGGTCTACTACATCTTTATAATTTTGTTGAACTTCAAAGTTGGATAGAGGCGTATTGCACGCTGTAGAGTAAGGCATTACAAGATGCCCACGATACACCAAGCCTTTATCAAAGAGTTGCTTGAATACCCACCAAATAGTTTCCATAAATGTCGGGTACATTGTTTTGTAGTCGTTTTTGAAATCTATTATGTAATGAAATTTGGTATTAAAATTTCTCAGTTCATTGAATTTGAATTAAATGTTTGTGACAACTAAATTACCAATCCATCGGCCAAGACGTCCAATAATGGTCTCCCACTCATTTGAGTATCTCATGACAATTTTCCTGCACTCATCATTATAGGCTTTAATCCCCATTTTAGCAACATCCTCAGGACCAGTTATCCCCAACGTTTTATCAATCTGTAAAACAACAATATATTGTCTAAACGTTTATTTCTTTCCCAATTAACTCTAAAACTTCCTCCAACTATATATTTCGTCCAACCTCATATTCCACAGGAAGTCCATGACAATCCCACCCAAACCGTCGCTCCACGTGATATCCATTTTGATGGGCATATCGAGTTACGATATCCTTTATAGTACCAGCCAAAATGTGGCCATAGTGAGGAAGTCCTGTAGCAAAAGGTGGTCCATCGTAAAATGAATATCGAGGCTTTCCTTGTGACTGCTTTAAACAAGACTGAAACGCATCAATGCGTTTCCAAAACTCGTTTATGTTTTCTTCCTCTTTTGGAAAGTTAATTGACTCGGGAACATGCTGAACGCTATCCTAAAAATGAGAATAATGAGAAAAGTTTAAATCAAAAATCAAAAAGTATACCAAATTATCAAGAAATCAAAAAATTAACTTTCACTTCCTAGTGTGTATTTCCTTACCTCCCCCATTTTCGCACAATTTCTGCAATAACACTATGAACTATTCACTTTGCAGTCAGCCTAAACAATGACGACTGCGATGAAGAGAGACGCTTATTTTGCACCCTGTAACCATAAAAGTTCGTATTTAATATAAAATTGGACTGCAAGGTTTTATTATTTTATTGTACCTTTTATTACTTACTTATGCTAAGAGATAAATACATTTTTATGAAACCGAAATGCCTCCATTTTTATATTGATATACCCCATTGACGCATTGACATTTATGAAGTCTATTACACCAACCAAAATCGGTCTCATCAAAAGAGGCAGGATTACAGTAATCATTTAACCTTATCAGACTGGGATAATTTCCCACTGCCAGATCCTTTACGTTTTAGTTATTTTATACATATAACTTCCTATCAAGCTTCCATGCGTATGTATTACATACATCCATGGAACCTTGATAGGAAGTTATAAAATGTCTATGATTGATGATTCATGTCTATTAATGCCATTATATTTTGAAAACATGAAACAAGCATTCACAAAAATTAAAATTTCTGCCTTTATGTAAATTTCGTTTTGTTTTCTTTTGTACTTTACTTTATGGCATGAATGGCGGTTTTAAAATTCTTTCTGACTTTATTTATAGAATAAGTAAAAAATTATTTTTTAAATTGAACCTAAATAATTTCTGGATCCTAACGATTAGTCAAGATCAATTTATGCTGCTGCAGATTACAGGCGAATGTAGCACAGGGCACAGACACAGAATAAGAGCAGAAAAGTACAGTAGACTTGAGCTACAGAAAGCAATTTATATACAAAAATTCACCTAAAAAGTAGACAGTCCTGGTGAGTGTGAAACCAGTATTTTGGTAATTTTTAAAGACTAAAGATACCCAACCCACGTCATGTTACATAAAACTCAGCTCAGCCTGTCATGAAAGCAAAAATTGAAAATACTTCGTGTTTATTGGTTTGGTCATTGGTTGACGGGTTTAGGTAATAAATAAATAATCTTACCTCAAGTAAAGCAGTTTTATGTCACAGAGTTGACACAAATATTGGTAAATATTCCAGCATTTGCTTGTTATCTGGAGAAAACGACAAAAAAATTCTCCAGCCAGAAATCACCGAAAGAAATATCTGGTGCAATAACGTAACAGAGTAACAGATTGCGAGATCTTCAATCTTGCTTCTCTCTTTTGCTGCACAAGTCAGACAAGTCCGGCATTGTGTGTTTACATTTTCGCGGGATGGAATTGTCTCACAAAACGAACAGGATTCATACCACAGCAATCCATTGCAGCACTTGTGAAATGAATAATGAGATGTGCAATGAAAATGAAAGTTGCTTTCTCCTGAAAGTAATTTAATGAAAACAACTTTCACTAAAAAAAGGGCTTTCTCATTCAGGATTTTTAGTTTGATTTGTTTATGGACAAGCTATCAAGCTTACAATATCGTATGAACTATTTCGCATCCAAACATTATTGAACAATAAAGTTAAAGTGCGTAGAAAGTCCAGAAAGTATGTAATGCGTGAATTATGTGAAAAACGAGTGAATTAGAGAAGTGGTTTGACAAAGTGGTAATAAAGGTTATTTATTAGTTAGTAACATAAATCCAATACTTTTATTAGATTTTGGTAAATAATGTACAGAAATGTATCGCGCAACTAAAACTAAAAATTACGATCACAGAAATGTGCTAACCCGAGCAGGTTGCAGTGTATGAGATTTGCCAAAATTACAAAATGTCGACTGCATTTTGAGTATCTTGTGCTGTCTCATAGTCAGTAACAAAACGAATGCTCGAAGTCGAAGCATTTGCATGTCTCAAAGAAGGTACATAATTCACAATAATAAAAGTAAAACTAAATAAAAACTACGTCCATAGTCCATAGTATTTAAAGTGCTTGCAAAAAATTACCCGGAACAGTACTTATAGAAATTATTAAACGGAATACCACAACATAAAACTTGTATAATTATTACAACTATCATGTCCACTTAGTCACATTGGAAATGAAATTATGCCCATCTTTTAACTCTTTCTTAATTAGTGTACTAGAAAACTCAACATCAGTTTTGTAATGTGGTAATTGTAGCTACCCTTTTAAGTTACACAATAGTATTTATAGCACACTGCTATATAATTATATACAATCCTCCCTCCACACTCCAATTAAATGTAGTTAGACAAAACTATACGACAACTACACTAGCTACTATGGGTTCACTCAAATTTCAACTAATTGTCACTCTTATTACTCATACTATTACAATACAATTATTAGATTAATAGTATTTAATACGTGACTTAGTAGCTATTTTTATTGTTACTCGCACTCAATACTTTTCTTGTTAATTAATTTAGGATTATTACAGTACAATTATCTTCATTTGGCGTCTGACAATACTTAAGTTGTATAATATAGGTAATGTAATGCAAGTTAATGTTATTGCTAATTACACATCTTTACAATTAATATCTACCCATATATAAAACAATTCAATATTTTATTACCTTGCAAATAGTTAACTCACAATGTTGGCATTACTTCTGTATTCTATACTCTATCTATCCCTGCAGCTCAATTTGGTTACCAATTTTTACAAAATTTCTCTACTATTTCTAATACATACTCTCAACGATATACCAGATTTCGTCTTTAAATGAAGATAATATTTAGGCCAATTTCTCTGTTAGGGTACTTCTAAACAACTATAGGATTACACAGACATTGCCTATTGATTGAACTGTTGTAATTGAACATTGAACTATTGCTTCATTGTTTGTTGGGTATAAAATGTGATGTCTACTACAAATAGAATTGTACAATTATTATCTTCAGGTAGAACTTAACACAAAGTAGTTGTTAAGATTGCGTATTAGATGTCGGATTCACAGGATTTGCTGCATTTGTTGTTGGTGCAACTATTCTTGCAATCACCGTTTGCTTTCCACCTCCAGTTGGCATTGGTATCACCTTAATACCTTAAAAACGGAAAAGTATAATTATTAAATCAGCTGTAAATAAATAAAATATAAAATATTTACTTAGATAATTAAAGTTTATTTAAGAGAAAGTTTTGGCACAGGTACCTTGCATTCCTCTGCCTAAAGATATGTGTCCTGGTATCACAAAATCACCTTGATTAGATCTAATAATAATAGGACTGGTAAGTTGTGCGGTTTGAGGTCCCCCTGTATTTTGTTGCTGCAGTTGAGCTTGAACTTGAGAAACCATATTTTGAGTTTGTGCAACTGTCAAAGTTTGCATTGGAGTCCCTGTACTTGTCATTAGCGTTTGATTTGTAGCATTACCATGATTCAGTAACGATCCGTGGTTGGAGATCGCGTTACTGTTAGCCAGCAACGACGCCGGGAGTGAAATCGTAGCCGTAGTGCCCACGTTTGTCCCACCATCCATTCCAGTTAATTGTGATGAATTAACTCCTTGGGACACAGTGACAGTACTGCCAGACATAGAATTCAGACTCGCCGTCGTTACTACGTTCTGAGAATTTGCATTTAGGATATTCATATTTTGAGCAGCTTGAGCATGTTGAATATTGTTCGTCAATGTTTCCACAGATGAAGGACTTGACTGCAGTGATATTGGTGTCAACTGAGTTGATGCTCCTTGTAGATTTCCAAGTGATCCAGGGGTCGTAGAAAGTAACACAGTTTGGCCAGTTGATGTTACAGTTTGAAGTAACACTCCCTACATGGTTAAAATTTAAAAAAAATCACCATGAAAGTCAGTAAGTCTAAATAAATGAAACAATTTTTCAAGATTGTTCCATCTTTAATAATAGTTACTTGCTGATTCATTAAAAGTACGTAAAATTTATATTCAATTGCTGAATTTTTAAGGTAAAATCCAACAATTGTAACGTTTAAGCAACTAACACAAACCTGCGTTGATCCTGGAAGACTTCCTCTCGTAAGTAAAATTCTATGTTGGGGTAGGCGAAGAGGAGACGAGCCAACGGCTCCTTGAACTCCAGAAGGTACACGTAGCTGGGTAAAGCGAACTCCTTCTGGCAATCTCAAAGAGCCAGCTAAACGTAATAATGCCTGTGGACCGAAAACAAATTGACCTGGGGCGAAGGAGGACGAAGTTGTCGTTGAAGCGGCGCTGGTAACAGTTAAGAGATTACTTCCTCCAGTATTATTAATGGTTACAGTTGAACTGCTAGGAATTCCTGCACTATTTAAGTTTTGTACTTGAAGTGGTGCTTGTGATTGGATTTGAATCGGAACTTGGTTTTGGGATGTAGTGATGGAAATGTTGCCCCCAACATTGCTAACTCCACCCGAATTTTGATTATGATGGTTTGTTTGCAAAATGAGATGTTGCTGCTGCTCGCCGGAACAAGAATTATTTGAATTGGTGAATGGAGTCCCTAACGCAGTCGTAGTGGAAGACCCCGGAATAGTAAATCGTATTGTTGGGGCTAAAGTTGCAGCAGCTGCCAACAGATCATTAACAAAATGTTTAGAAATGTCCCCGACATTTTTGCTAGGAATTTTTATTGGAAAATGAGATGTACCATCTTGGACTGAAGCAGTTCCTCCTCCCAGATGACTACCTGTTGCAATAGAAAGAGCATTATTTTGACTTGAGTTATCTTTTGGAAGCGCCTGGGTGGACACTAAAGTTCCAGTCATAGTTACTCCAGACACACTTGGATTTCTTCCAGAAGAAATTGGCGTTGACGTTGCTGACGGATTTGGAATCCCAGCAGCTGGACTGCTCCTGGATGTTGCCGTCCCTGTTGCCGATGTGGAAGCAGAAATTCCGCCGGAACTATCATTTGGAGAATTGGATACTTGAGCAGGAGATTTAGCAGCTGTTTTTCGAGATTTTCGAGAAGTATTGTTACGAGATTTCGTCGATTTAGTGTAGCTACGATTGTGATGTAATCGTTCTGTTAACAAACATACGATTGGAACATTTTAGTAAATATTATTTATATTTAACACTGTTAATACTACAATATTATAAAGAAAATTGCAGAATTTTTACCAAATTGTTCTTGCGTTCTATCTCTATGCAAATAGATCCAACTTTTCTTGTGCGAGTCATAGCGAACACAGGGATCTCGTTCGTAGTGAAGTCTATCTAACGCTCCACTCACGACGCTATTTAGAGTAACATTAGAGGCTTCTGCTGCTAAAAATGCAGAATCTCTTAGCATCTCACAGATTTCAGATCTTGTCCCTTCGCCGTTGGGCAAACGAGCCACTGCGTCGCGAACTATAACAGTTACAAAAATTTAACACACAACTCAACAACAGGAATATGTACTATAGGCTTTAACACAACAAACTAATTTCGATGAATTAAATCCAGGTAAAATGGTTATTTATGATTTATCAAGCTGCTAAAAAGAATGGTTATTTATGATTACCTAAAGCCAGAATTGTAACATACGGAGGACGATCGTCGACTAAAAGAGAATGGCCCCTGGCTTTGTTAGTCATTCCACTTTGACTTGAATAAACTCCCTTCACAGGTCCCACAACTGACTCATATCCATGCATTCTGTACGTGAAAGCCTTGTGGGGATTGTCAAAACGATTTCGTTCCTACAATAGTGAAAATGTTAGAAAAGGCAACTACGTTTGTTAATATTTATTACCAGAAATACATTATTAAATTTATAAAAGAAAATAGAGAACAATAGTAAAACTTAATTTACTTGAATTTGGAAATTTTCTTTTTCTTCCTGAGTAGATGGTCGTACAGCCCAATCTGTGACACAACGTGGTGGTGGAGGGGTGACTGGACGCTTGTTTTTCTTTTTCGCATCCTCATTAGGACCATCTGAGTCATTGTCCTCATCATCGTCTTCATCAGGATCTTCATTTTCCCCTTCTAATTTCTTCAGAGGAGGCAACCGGTCTAAATTATCCATCCATAATGTGCACAATGGGGTCAAGTTATTGTCACCATCACGTCCAGCGCCAATCCACTGTAAATATTAAGAAATCATTAAAACTGAACTTAAATAGATATAGTTTTTTGAACGACGATTCTTACCTGGTAATACTTTGTTTTGTATTTGTACTCAATATACGGAACGAATTCTTCAGGGTGGACATCTAAATACAAAACAGGATTAAATTAAAAATTGCACTTTGTGTTAATATCGCACCAATGGGTATTAGTCAGTTTTACCCGTTAAATGGAATCATAAAGAGTAAGCTAATGAACTCCATTACTTACTAAACGTAACTTAAATAAAAGCTAATTTAATTATAAATCCTATTTATGTTTATACTTTATCTGTCAAAGTTCCACCTCTCTCAGACTTTATACCATGTACGTAGGATTGTAATAGGTAGCAAAGTTAAGTTAATAAGTAGTAAAAACATAAAAATCCAAATAAATTGTAATAAAAAAAGAAAAGTACAAACTGTGTTCATTCTTTTCTCAGACGATTCACTTACTAAACGAACCTTGGTAATTTCCGGCAAGGAAATTGAGAGCAGTAATTAGAGCTTCATTCCAGTCATTAACTTTCATAAACCACGGATTCAAAGCTGCAGATGGACTGGATGCCCACTTTCGTATTGTCTTCTCTAGGCAAATCAATGTCATGCGATGATCTCTTGTGGAACATAAAACTTCGCGGATGAGAGAGAAAAAACTTGTGTACTGTTTCTCTTCTGATAAAAGCCCGCTGCAGATGAAACAAAGTAATTATGTAAATTAAACATTAAAAATGTGTAGCATTATTTCAACTTCATTAATTTTGAACAGCTACAATAACAGAAAATCAATAAACTCACTCGAAATCACACAGCCCATCAACCATGTCTAAGTCCAGACCATCAAGCTCATCACTCAAATTAGGAATGGAGTCAAAAGGGTTACCGTCAAGAACAGATAAATCATCCATTTTGTCCATATTTTCCATCACTAGCTTTGAATTATCACCATCGACATCGTCCATACAATCGACATCACCATCTAAGCTACCGAGATTCATATTAATTCCCATTTCCAATCCAAGACTGAGATTATTAAGATTTAAATCATCTGTGTCCACAATGACATTGGAATTGTGGTGGCCATGGTCTGTATTGTGCTGATCATGGATGTTTTGATGTAGAGAATTGTTGTGATGCAATTCCGTTGCACCAAGTAAGTTCAACGATATTGAAGATAGAGATGCTCCACTTGAAATAGGAGAAAGTTGGTTGGCAGTAACGGGAACGGAAGGAATTGAATTTAAAGAAGTATGAATGCCATTTCCTGCAGTCGTAGAAAACGATGGGCTATTATCGTTGCATAAAGTTCCCGGATTAGTTGTGAATAAGATTTTGGTTGTTGGTTGAAGCTGCGCCGAAGAATTTTGCATGCTAACTGTCAACGGTAATACATTCTGAGGTGACACCGAAGCGCTCATTACCGGAGGAAGCAAATTCGTTGGAATTGAGGAAACGGTATTGGTAATGGAGCTGGCAACTGCATTCGGAATAATTTTCCCTGCAGACATGGAAGTCTTTGTAGCTACAGAATTTAGCCCCCCAATTTTCGCAGACACTTGATACGGTGGTGGGGCAGTTTTGGGACTCGGGTTCGGGTTGACAGTCTGAATTTTAGAAGTCACTACTGTTGCTACAGTCGCAGTCAATGCTTTGGCGGTGGTAAAGATAGGGCCCACGATTCCTGTCTTTGGTTTCAATGGGGCTATCTTGGAAATCTGCCGAGTAGAGTTATTATTTTTCGTTTTGGTAACGGATTTTTTGGGATTTGGCGAAAAATTGTTGGTAGAAAACACCATGCTGGGATTTAGGGATTCAAACTCAAATTCATCGGAAGAACTCTCTAGATCGTCCTCGCTGGACTTATCACTTAATTTATTGTGAGGATTAAAGTTTAACATTGTTGAAAACTTTCTAACTGAATTTGGTAGTTTTGATATGGAGTTGTGAGCGCTATATGTACCCATAGACATGGCAGGAGCTTGAAGTTGAGATGCCAATATGGGAGAACTTTTGACAGGATTAGATAATGGTGAACTGGAAGGGGAACTCATAGAATTTTGAATTTGTACGTGAGATGACTTCACTGGTAAATGATTCTGAGTGGTTATTGAGGACGAATTTGGAAGAGATGAAGAAAGAGATGGGTTTGTTGCAGGTGCTGGGAGTATTTTCGGAAATTTTGCCATTTTTGCTGCCGTTTGCTCCTTCGTAGATATTCTGCTTGAAGAAGAGATTGATGGTGTTGGAATGGTTGACAGGGGCTGCACGGTTGCCGAACTCGGAGTTGGATGTTTTACTAAAGGTTGAGAAATTGGGGAAGAAGGATTTGGAACTATTTTTACATTAGATGAAGCAGGGGAGGAAGAACCTATGGGAGTCGGTACAACTAAAGACTTTGTAGCTTTAGAAATCGTTTGCAATTTTGTTGCTTTTTGCTTGGAGGTTGTACTGGATTTGGACGTTTTCGTAGAAGCCTTTGCCCTCGAAGGTTTCTTTATCACTGAAATTTTAAAAACGTTTATATTTGCAGTTATATGATTGCTACTGCAGAGGATGATATTATGATGATCCTTTACATAAAACTAAACTTGAGATAAAAATGTAACATACCTGGCGATTCATCTTCAGAAGAACTAAGACAGCCTGCTTGACGATTAATTGTTGACAATTCTTCTTTAACCCTTTTATTAACTCGCTTCATTATATGGTTATTTATTTCATTATCGTCCATGACATTAGTTACTGAGTTTTTACTACACATCGAAGAAATATTGATATCATTTACATACACGCCATCAGGTTCGGAAAAGTGATTATCAATCTTCTCTAATTTATTGGGTTGTGGCCCATTATCCATCTTAATATTGCCACTGAGCAAACAGCTATTGCTTGGACTTACAAAGGCTTTTAAGTGCTTTTCTCTGGACACTACAATCTCTTCTAGTAATTTTGTATGATACTTTTTTCTTTTTCTTAAAGATTCTTTTCTCCATTCCTTTCTGATAGCTGCTTTTGTAACCACTACATCCGGATCTAGCTGTCCAACTTCTAATTGATTAAAAAGGTTCTCTAAAGGATTTGAATCAAATCTAGTCAACGTTTTAGCCAGAAGATCTTCTATTGTTTGGTCTGCAGCCCCAGGGGTTGACAAAACTTCCAGAGGCAGCATTTTCTAAAAAATCACAGAATTGTATTAAATCCCTGGGAGAACAAATGTGTTATAATCAGCATTAAGTTAAGTTACATGTTTTACAAACGGTTAAAAGTGAAAGACTGCAATATGGAGAACATTTAGCATGCCATGCTAAAAGGATAATGAATACCTTGAACATGGAAAATGTGCTAATATAATAATAAAGATAAGAATACTATCTTAATGATGAAATGTGAGGTAATATTCATTATAAGCCAACTAAGCCAAGCAAGAGGATGTAAAGGACTGTACAATGTATTAAATATTGCCTTACGAGAATTCGGTCCTTCTGATCTGGCATTAAAATTTTATCCCATGTTTCCAATGAGAAGATTTCATTGAAAATATCTCTGTCGGTGCAAATTTGTGAAGGCAATCTTCCTTGCCAATTTCCAATTTTTACGTTCTCAAATTCGCAACTTTCCGTCATCATATTAAAACCCTTCAACACTTATAATTACTAATAGGTTGACATTTAAAATGTTTATAATGTTGTAAAATTAATGAAAATGTTTTTCACTGACTGTTTATAACTATTACATCTTGACTATTTCATATTTCCTAGTCCTAAATATTCACTAACTTTTAGTAATACTCATGATGATTCACAGAACTTTGTGTAGTAAATAATATTTACAGCCCATCTGGCCATTGTCATATTTAACACTTTTTAATTTGTGACTGTTGTAATTAAATTAATTATTTAATGCTAAAATTAAAGTCTCTAAAGTTGAGTAACTTGTTTAAAAAATTAGGTAACATCCAGTAACTATTTCAAAAATTTAAGAAATAAATATGACGATTTTTCTCACGTATTTACTTAATTTCTACATTTTTCAAAAATGTTGCAATCTACATTTGCAATAATTGTCTTTATTTTGACAGATTCGGGAAAAAGTATGTATTTTATTTTGCTTTCAACTTCGTAAAGGCAATATTGTAATCACCCGCGAACGAATCAAAATACTCCCTTCTGCTATCTACACATTCCCTAACTAACTACCACCATTTCTATTCTACATGTAAACCGTCACATCTGTTTTGAACAGAGGGCACAAATAATCACCTTTTCTTATTATCACCAATTTGTTTCCTATTGCAATTCCATATCGGTTTCAGATTTCAGGTGAGAATTTTTATCTATTTTTTGTAATCATCTCTTGTCTTGTTTCATTTTCAATCTCAATCTCAATGCTCTCACTTCACTGTTCACTCTCTTTCTTACTCACCATCTCAACTCAAGTGCTCATGTCTCAATCTCAACTCAGGTCTACAATTAATTACTTATTATTATTTTAATGAATTTGGTATTTTATGTTTTACTCTCTCACTTAAATCTCTGTCTTCACTCGTCAGTCCTCTGATACCCTTCCTCACGTTATAGTTATAGATACTTGCTATGTTGCTATATTTGCAGTAGCACTTTACGTATACAATACACATATGCTACACACAAAAATTACGCACACGCCACCCGTATACACTTCGCTAAAAGATTGAGATAGAATATAGAATAGAGTAAAACTTGAGACTAGACTTGAGACTGGGTGTTGCATTTAGAATTTGAAATTAACTCTGTTTTAACTGTGTCAGTGTATCCATCCATTTTGTCAAGCAAGTGTCAAACTGTTGTAGACTGTGAGACATGTCAATGAGATGAATCACTCATAGGACCTATTACACGGCGCCTTAAAAATAGGAAAATAAAGTTGGTCATGGGCATCATGGGTATTATTATACTATCACAACATGAATGTAAATGTTTTCAAATTGGACTCACTGACTTCGTTACAAAGTACGAAACGGAATAATTTAGTGCACTGCACATGCTTCCCGATAGCCACTTTGATATCAGCATAACATGCACCAATGCCTTCTCAAGCAATCTCAATAATGGCCAAATTAGTGTGTAAATACCAATAAATATGGACATAAAAATATCCGCCGCGTCGGATGTCTTAACATGCAGTTTTTATGGATGTTGATATTTCAACTTCAAATGTAGATGTTCTATGTAAGGTTTGTAAGTAGGATATGAAGCCGTAAGAACTATCTCGTTATAAATATACTGTTGTGTAAACTAATAAAACATTTTATTGGTAGTATAGAGTAACTTATTAGCATAATAAAATATAGTATTTAAAAGTATATTGTACAAATATAATATTTGGCTAGGACATTTTAGTCGTCTGTGTTAAGTGTAAGGCATACTCCTTGTAGTACCCAGTGACTGATATGTTCTTCTGTGTGAAGGTCAGCTTCAAAAACAAGACCAACACCCATAGCATTTCTTCGTTGAGATGTAGTGTAAACTGGACATTTATAAGTGTTCTAAAATATGTAATTCATACAATTACAACATTGCTTCAATAGTTTTCTGTAGGCTATACCTCGTAATAAGTTAGAATGTAATATTTGTAATTCATTCTTACCTGCAGCTTAAGTTTGTTGGCTTCGATAGGAATGACCATCATTATAGGCAACTCTTCCACCAGAATCTTAGGTCGGGATTTAGCTAAGCACCCACCTTGCAAATCCCACTTTGCCCCTTCCAGATATAAACCCATCACATAGCACCCCTACAAAGGTGAAGATACAAAGATTTACTTAATGGTTATCCTATACCTTTTCTTACTATGATACATATAGCATGAATAATATTTTAAAAATATATAGACAGCAAAAATGGAATGCTATCTCAACAGAATTTATGTGCAATATCACAGTGACCAAACCTCGGTAACTTCAACGAGGGTAATGAACAATTGCTTGGTAATTCATTTTAAATTGAACATGCGAGCAGTAACGAATAGAGGGTAGGGAATTATATAAAAGACATTTACCTGCGCAGGCCTGTCCGTGACCTTTGTATGATCTGTTAAATTTGTGACTTGTGTGTAAAGTGTAGACTTGTCCAGGGGCCAATTGTATCGACGACAAGTTGCTTGTACTAATGCAGTAAGATAAGATTCTGGAATATGGAGACCAGACAGCCATATCACACGAGGTTCTGTGATGTTTATCTGTAAAACAATATTGCAAAACTTGTTATTCGTGACTACTAAACGTCATGATATTATAGTACAAATAAATATTTGACAACGGTTTACCCATTGTTCGTATTGCATGTATCTCCTATTAAAATGGTTAATCCAACTTCCAAGAGGCTTTCTTGTAGCTGGAGCCAATTTTAACCAAGTGTCAGGGATGAGTCCATTATAGAGGCAGTTAGCAACATTATCTAAAACTGCATCCATACCGACCTCGCCAGCAATAGCTCGTCTCAGTGTTGTTAAAGAGCGCTTCATTCGTTCGATGAGATAATTGAATCGCTCCGTTTCTTGAAGAAGGACTATCGTAGTTGGACTGGGATTCAATCCATATTTCTTACGAAGGATGTCCATTTCATAAACAGGAGGAAGTTTAGAAAGAATATCCAGAGCGGTATTGTCAATGAATTTGTCTCGACTCATCGCTCCTCCTCCAGAAGCTGTGGCACAATCATAATATTATGGTGTTAATAATATTATCTTATTCAATTCTCATATATTTTCAAATATTAGAACTTAAAATCTCATAGATAGGTTGCTTTTGTTTGCGAATAATTTTCGGAAGTATTTAATTACATATACAATAACTGTAATAACAAAAAGTATTACCAGACTGTGGTTGGAGATCTATCATGTGAGCATACATATTCTTCACTGCCTCAGAGTAGTACCCGATTTCTGCGTTTGCATGTAGTCCGAAGACCATTGGAGAATTATCCAATGGTAAATCGTCAATACATTCTAATCAACAAATAAATTGTTGATAATACATTAAGTAATAAAAAAATTTAGTATAATACTTTTTGGATCAACTGTAATGGTCTCACCTATATACAATTCTCTGTTGCCATCATCTGGTATAACATAATCGACAGTTTTATCATGGTAGAAATGGAACGGCTGAAATTCGTCAAAGAGGAAATCCCCCATGTATTCATCCATATAGGTCTTAACGATTCGTCGATCAAAATCGTCAATAACCCTTCCGCCATACATGACCTGAATAGAAGTACATGAATTAATGTTAACCACATACAAAGCCTACTTGGCGACTGTAAAAATACAAACCTCTCCAATTAAATATTTGAGGCTGTTCCAGGGTATTCTCGGATCATTGTATTCCAATGCCTTTGTTAAGTACGTTTCTAGTATTTGCAGACTCACAGTAAAATCAGACTCATTAAAATCATAGGCAATATTCCAACCAATTTTCCCGTATTTTCTGCGTTCCTAAAATAGCATGACTTATTTCATTAATAAGAGCCAACAAAATAGGCATTTTCCAAAAAGTAACTGTTTTATTATTCATGTACCTGAACAACTGCATGAAAAAATGCAAGGACATAAACAAGAGGTTTAAAAACGTTATGTTTGCATTCTTCAATTGTTTGAGCATTCATTTTAAAATAAGTGTTCCTTAGATTAAGTTTCAATCCATTCGGGGGTTCGGTTACGACTATTTGATAAAACGTTGAATTTATGACAAGAATGATGAAACAAAGTGTTTACATAAGTGCTTGCAAATTCCATGTCAAATTACAAAAAACATTGCACAATGCACAATATACCTTTCAGTGATTTTTGTAGGATTCCAATTGGAAACTCTGGAGTTGGATCTGTTGTCATCCAAAGCCTGAAATCTGGATGAGGTTTTCCCAATTTTTCCAGCATCTTCTCAAACTCCCTGACAAACCTAATTAGTAAGTGGCAATTTTGAAGCATGAGCCAATACCCTTTCTCCACAGAAACTTCAAGAAGGTTTGTGGCAGCCTTTAACGAGAAAACATAAAATTTAAAATATCTTGCTCATAGCACCATTATATTCGCTCTAAATACATTCTTAAAATCTTACAGCCTCCTGTCCTTGTCCAAGAGAAATAAATTTAATACGATCCGGTTCAACTCCAATTCTCTCTCCCAGTTTCCAAATATCATTTCCAGGGTCAGCTCCCGGACTAAGAATGAAGACTGCGGGCGTATAAACCGTTGTTTGTTCGAATATCGCATCAAAACTACATTTTAAGGTATGATTAAAAACAAAGTTTTCGTCAATTTTTCCTATCGCCTTTTTGTGTGAAAGAAATTACCTAATTACTGGCGGTGTAACAAATCTTTCATCCATAACATCTGAAACATAATTAACAATTCCTCTAAAGACTCGATCTATTCTAAAGCAGCGTAGTAGCATCAGACAATGAAAATTGGACATTGTTTCTTCATACGGTTGAGGGAAAGCAATGGATTCCGGATGATCATGATCAGACCACTAAAATGCAAAAACTTGATATAAAGTTTCAAATATTTTATAATTGAGACTGACAATATAATCTGTATTTGTATTGATACTGCTAACCGTTTTCCAGACTTCCTCGCTAGCTTTGATATCATCGATCAGATTTTCAAACGGATCTTGAAATTCAGCTTCCAGTTTCACAATATCGTCCCAAGACTATAATGGCCCGAAAAATAGCACACAAAATTAATAACACAACTTATGATGGCCTATTAAATTATCCATAATTCAATAGGACTTTACCAAAGATAGTAAACATAGAGAACTTATTTCGTCTCATTTATCTATACCTTATCAGATAGCCAGGAGAATGGATTTTTTCGCTCTCCTTTATCAACAGACACATTTCCTTTTATAAAAAACTCTAATTCCTTTTGGCTGAGGGTTCCTTCACTCTCCTCTAATCTTGCAGTCATTTGGAAGGAAAACAAAAGCTTGTGCTTCTCGAAAATTCCTAAAAATAATATTAGCAGCTAATACCAGAAAACATTTTCTTCGCAAGGGAGACATTCATTTTTAATTTCTTACCCGTGCATCCATAATCGTAAACATTGACAGTCAAACAGCTAATAATATTTTTCAGCCTCTTTTTGAGCACAGGATCAGGTATGGCTTTCTTTAAAGAGAAAGTGAAGACGCCCAAGTAAGAGCTGAGGGAATATTGATACATATTATTTACAGCAGACATATCTGCTAAAACGAAGAATAGGATAGCCCCGCGAGTAGCAGCCGGTCTATAGTTGTCTCTTAGTTTTTCAATGTCCAATGCAGTCTTGGCTCCTAAGGCTAACTTTTCAGAGACTTCGTCTGCTTTCTTTTTTGTTTCGTCGACAGCATTGACGAGGTCAATATTGTCCACCATGCTGCCCTGACTCTGACTCAATTCTCGAAGGAGAGTGTCTTCCAAATCTTTGAGTAATTTTTTGTTGACGCTAGTTTCCTTAATGATTGCATTTCTCTGTTCTTCTAAATCTGGTCTTTCTTGAGCAACAACAACACCTAGAAGCTGTCCTTCCAATCCTAGTACGGTAACTGTATAATTAATAACCATACTTCTAGCGAAAACAGCTGGAGAAAACTTAGGATTAGCCAGTTTGGAGTTTAGATACAATCTGAAACCAGGATCGTAGTCCACCTAAAAAAACGCATATTTGTTGAAAAATTTAACATTTTGCAAATACTAACCCATTTTAAAAGTGTTATTCAAACCTCTTTGTCACCAAGAACAATAAAAAGTCTTCCGTGATCATCCTTGACATTTTTTTCCAAAACATCATCAATAACAGGATCAATGTATTCTTCAACATCTTGAAATAGGATTGGGTAGCCATACTTTATTGCAAGTTCTAACTGTCTCAGAAAATCAGGATCGTTGAAAGTAACTAATTTTAAATTATTTGTTTCTTCTCGTCTTTTGATCCAAAGGGATGCCTGCTGTTGAGGGTCAATACACAGAGGAAAGCGACTTGAGCGGACACTTAAAATTCCGTTTTGCACTGACAACTCATCATTTGGAAGCCCTTCGGAGCTCCATCGAGCCACTTCCACATCGTCTGTCAAGATGTTCTGCACCCTAAACTTAGGATTCCTGGCTAGCCCCATTTCATCTACATGCCCTTGCCAATCTTCGTAGAGCATTTCGTTCCTGAATTCCCAACTGAAAGCCCCAACATACGAGAGAAAAGCAGCGCTGAGAAGACAGTCGCCTAAAAGCCATTTCTTTCGAATTTTCAACTCCCCGAGGTCTTTAAGCCAACGATCATTTTCTGAACTAAGTCCAGTGATTAAACGATCTGCATTACTAAGTCGTTGCATCAAGATATTATACTCATCTTCCAAAACTTGCTTCTCCACTATTGCTTCATCGTATTTTTTCTGGAGGGTCGCCAGTTCGTCTTCTAGTTTTTGAACTCGTGCATTTGTCTTGTCCAATTCATTTTTCGCCTTGGTATACACAGCCACCAATTTGGCCACTGCGTCTCGTTTCGGTTTAATTTCAAAGTTGACAACACAGAAACCCATAACAGCTTCTACAAACTGAAAGATTTTGAGAGAACGTATTAAAAACCTCTTTACAAGTTAACTCTGATTTTTAATATACTTAAAATTAGATTGATTACATTCAAATTCTTTATAGAAACGTCAATCAACCATTTTTAATAAAACTTTGTATTCACCTTTAATAGACCACCTCCAGCTCTAGATACAACCTTAACACCTTCCACAGTCATGTTCATTGTTTTATTAGCAGCTTCCAGCAGATCGTGAACTCGTTTAAACATTGCTTGTGTAATATTATCAGCATCCAAATCCATTAGCGATTTCAAAAAGTTTTGTTCCGCCATCATACCTCGAGCAGCTTTCCAACCCGATTCTTTGATTCCCTTGATGGCCATTACACACTCGCAAACGACTTGTACTGCCTTTGGAGGAGTTGCAAAACTTCGAATTTCAATACTATATTCAAAGATAAAAATAATTTTATTTAATAAAATTGTAAACTAGGTTCAATTTTCGGGGATATCCCAAAGTTAAGATTTGAAATATAGGAAGATATTTACATATCGTTTTTATCCAGCTCTTGTAAAGCCAATCGGGCTGCCTCTAGAGCAGGAAGGGCTTCTTGTAACACAGACTCAGCTTCTGTTTTCTCTCTTTGAATAATTTTACTTTGTTCCTCAATCTCATGTCCCTTGTGTATAGCTATTTCTTTTTTCTCGGTCGCTTCGGATGTTCTTGAGACTATTTCTTTCAGCAGCACTTCACAGGCTCTCGTTTTCTCATCCATAACTTTCTTTGAGCGCATCAATTTTTTGTTAAGAGCCTCTATTTCTACTTTGGCATCGGCAATTTTCTTAAGACCATCAGCTAGACGTTTGCATTGTGCTGTTATAAATGCAATTCTTTCCTTGAATAGCTTCACATATGTTTGTTGATAGTCGAGGAAATGTTTTGGTGATACATAGTTCACTCTTCGTAGTTTTATTAAGAAGTCATTGCTGTATTTGGCTACTGAGGAATGCACATGCACAACATGCTTCACAATATTCTTCTTATGTTTCTCGGGAATCAAAGCATTCTGTCAATTAAACGTAGAGCAAGTTTATATAAATAAAATATACCTGGGGAACTCTGGGACCAGAACACTGATTTTTGAACAAGGCTACGGAAATATATATCATATTCTATAGATAATTCTCCTATCGGAGTATTTATAAAATATTAGTCAAATCACCTTTAATTTCTATAAAAAATACTCTTGTACAATTAAAACAACAATGTATATACCACTCGAAAAGTTATCCTTAAGGACTATCAAAAGAAAACTAATCTTTAAGACCGACAATAAATTAGTGGCATTGCTTGCAACCTGAATCTGGAGTTATTAATACAAAAGAACATGAACATACTGTACCTGAGCAAAGAAAACAGTGGCTACTGCATAAAGAGCTTGTTTGGGCCAGGGTTGGAACCAGTCGATATAAGTGTTATTAACAAGGCCTGGAAAATTTCGACACCTGGTTCGCAAAGCATCTCCTATAATTACAGTTAAATAGCATTAGCACATTTAATAAGCTCACGATTAAGAAAAGTGATAATTTTGTGCTCAGAAACTAACCAGTAGGACTCATAGCAAGCACGACATGAAGGTTATTTACTGATTTTTGAATAAAATATTGCCAAATTGTCTCTCTGTAAAACAATAATGAAATTGTATAATATATATTGCAAAGAAAAGTATAAACAGATATAAAATAACTTTTAACATACTTATTAATTGCATTCGCATTTCTCTTTGCCTCTTCCCTAATGTTACCCAAAATATTCTCCTTCTCTTCGTCGGTGTACAGTGCTGGAACCATTCCGGCAGTTAGCATGTTGTTTATCAATTCCAGAAAACCTAAAACAGGCAAAAAGCATTTTATTTCTCCCGTAAAACACTATAAATATTTTCGATCATTACCTTCTTCTGCAATTTGACCATCTCCAAATAAGAATGTAGTAGGCTTATTTGCGATGCCGAGGTCATTATAAAGTTTCTTGAGATCTTCCCTAAAGTGATATTCACTGTAGCCGCGACTGAGAAAGATCTCGAAAAGTTTGTACCCTGCAGTATAAGTGGCCAACCGAGTTAAACTCTGACGACCGCTGCCACCAACTCCTACCAGAAGACAATGTCCTTTATGCATCCGAAGAGCTCGATGAATCCTTGTCAAATGTTCAAGAGCGTCATCAAAAAGAACTAACAACATTCTTGAGTTTGTTTCGTTATAGGCCTCCATCAGCTACATCAAAAATTGAAAATTAGCACAACCGTTGTACAATATATTGCACATATACTTAAACTTTTTAAATAACCTCTTGGAAAAGAGCTTTTGCAGCATCATAATCAAGGACATCCTCATAAACTCGTATTCCTTCTTCATCCATTGCATTTCGGTAATCTCCATAAAGAAGTGGATTTTTCAGAGCATAGTCAGCCATTGTTTCGAAACGATCCTCAATGATCTCTTCGATGAACTCATTCACAACTCTGATATCCTAATCAAAAGGTTTTAACCAATGACATTTTTCAACCATATGATTACAACTTCCAGGATTTAAATACACTTTAAATATAAAAATTCTAAATAGGTACCCTTTTAGAGATGAGTCGATCACAAAAAACACGCGTACATTCATTTCTCCAAACACGAACGAAATGCTTTGCAGAAGGAAATCTCTCTGGGGTCATTTGACACAGTCCGCAAAATATTCGAGATAAATCTCTCATATTAAAGATATAATGAAATTTAGAGGGAGTTGGAGGAAGCTCTCTGATTAATAACTGAAATCAAAAAAAATAATAAATAAATTAAATTAAATTAAAGAATCAGCCTTAACACAGAAAAGGAAAAATAAAGGATTTTATGCTCACATCAAACAGCTCTAAAGAAGCGTGTATGATTGGTGTGATTGTTTCATGAATCGAATGTGAAAAGTTGGTCAAATGAGCAGAAATAATTGACGTGTAAATGTGCTCCAAAACAGCTTTCGTAGGAAACGTCATATTGTAGACAGAAAACAGAGAAATAAATCTTGTATCGACCTCATTACGACCTCCGCCTGCTTTACCCATCGCTGCTATGTAACCTGCAAGTAAGTAAATTATTTAACTCAGCAATTACTGTGATGGAACACTCATTTGAATTCAATTTATCAATTAAATCATCTTTTCTAACCTATATCTTTTATTAATTTCCAGTTGAGATCTTTTCCTCTGTCATAGAGTCCTCCCCTCTCGACCAGAAGCTTCAAAAGGGCTATTGGTTGTTGGGTTCCATATGTATCTACCTGAAAAATTCAGAAAAGTATTTTCAAAATTAATATTACGTTAAATAAATTTAATTTAATTAATAAATACTAACATGTTTCAAAAAGTAATAGCGTAAGTCAAACCTGTGGCATGTTCATATCATCGATGAAAACTAAGATTCGCTTTCCAGGAGGAGGCCCGTAAACATCTTTAGTTCTCTTTTCAACATTACTCTCAATATTCCTTTGAACATCCAGTGAAGATGTTCGAGAAGAGAAGTTCATATTTATAACGATATTCGTTTCGCTACTCAAATGACTCACATAATTTTGAGCTGTAGCAGTTTTTGACGTCCCTGTTTCTCCAATAAGGACACACGGTCGCTTAACCTTAATATTGAAACAGTAAGTTAGAAAAAATTTAACTTTCAAGTTACTATTATCTTTTTTGCATAATTTTTTTTACCTTTTCCATTAGTTTAAGAACCCATGTCGTTTTCTCAGTATCAACTGTTGGTACAAGAATTTGAGAAAATTTCAATTCTGGGTCATAAATGTAGGAGGGTACAAGTGAAGTCCAGGGTATCCAATGCCGGTCCTCTTCACTCCAAATGTATTCATACATCTTCCCCTTGTTAAAAGGCATCTCTCCTGCAATTAGTGACATAAAATATTAATCATTTAAGTAACAACTACTACTTCAAATTATACTCCACACTGAGATGACATCGTTATAATACATTAATGGCTAAATGCGATATTTTCACCTGTTCTTGCAAAGCTGCCTTCCTTCTCATTGACTTGGGTCAAGGCAGATAACTCACGAACAAAGGCATCAAACTGTGCACGACTTTCTTCCAGGAGGCCAGCACCCAATGACCAATATATCGCTACTAAGAAAAACATCTCCGTGTCTTGATTTAATTTTGGAGGCAGTATCGCATCCAAAGTATAGGCTAATTGAGTCACCTGAACCAAAAAATCCAATATACCTATATAAGTATCAGTCAAAAAACTAATAATGGACAAAAAACTTCTCACCATATTTAAATTGGTTAGAGGAACAATTGTTCTAAGCTTTGGTCCTTGAACGTCATTAATTATCCCTTCCAATATGAGATCAATTAATTTCGGAACATATTTGTTGAAGAGCATAGTTAAGTCATCTCCTTCAATAGTTCCCCTAAATATGTAAAAAAAAAGTTGCATACATTAATATTACTACTATAGCTATAAATAAATATAAATGTTAAGCGCAAAATAAAAAATTTACCTTTTACTCGCCCATTTGGTCCAGAAAGGCATGTATCCAAGATTTTTTGGATCCACTGAAAAAATTAATCGAATGAGAAATTGTTGTGATAATGTTTATTGGAATAAGAAAAAAATATTGTTATTACCAAAGACCATTCCAGCCCGAGAAACTGTAGCTGGAGAAGCATATTGTAAATCTCCTACCTGTAAGACAGCATAGTTTAACAATTAACGTATTTTAAATAAAATTATAGCAGCTTGATTTATAATTTACTGACTTCAAATAACAATGCACAGTGCTTTTGAAGTCGAATCCTCTCTCCGTTGGGTAAAGTTAGCAATTTATTGTCATCCATGACAGAGTTCATGTTCTCAACCCACAATGCATCGACATCTCCATCGAATAAAATATAGCGTCTTTCATTCTTCTCTGTGGGACGATTGATTTCACGAAAGATGCATGAAAGTAAGCCATCTGTCCAATCCCTTGTAGCTGGATTCAAAACTCCATACAACTCATTGACACTTACGGCCTAAAATAAACAACCATCCATTTGCTAATTTTGAACATTAAAATGGGCTAAAAATTCTGCTTTCGCTTTTTTCAGACAAACTTTTAAGAGGATTTTTAACAGTTTCAGCATATTAGAATACCTGTCTAAAAATTCGAATAGAAAGTCTCCCAGTTCGATAGAAAGTAGGGAGTAGGGATAGAAATAGATAGCTAAGGGAAAAGGCTAAAGGAATATTAAATGGCTGAAGCTTCAAATCTTACTTTTGGATTCAATGTATACAGCCTGGTAGATAGGCCAAGTTTTGTCTGTGCCTTGCATAATGCATTGATTACGACAGTTTTGCCACCTCCAGTAGGACCGACGGTCATTGTTGTATGCCTAGTCATCATTGTTTCGTACAATTGAATGACTTTATCAACCTGGATATTGCAAAAATCAGTTAAACGCGAATAACATAATGATACAGTATTTCTTGGGAAAATACATATAAAACATAATATGCATTATACTTTACCTGGTCAGGTACAATGATGTAACCCTCTTGCTTCAAGACATCTTCCACTGCATCGTTTGTGTCTGGGTAGCGAACACGGGGACAATCGAGACCAGGGAATAAATCTTGAATCAACCCCAAAAACCTGAAAAATAGCACAATTAAGATTTTACAAACAAACATATCGTTAATAATTTTGTCATTGAAAAGGTAGAAAGTATAAGTAGTAGTATTACTGCATATTTAGATACTTACAAAGGAACGTCTTCAAAAACAAATTTGGGTAAATTCATATCACGTAGAGCTCTCATGAGAACTAAATCTTCATCAAGATCTGGAGCACCTCTCTTCAACTCACCAGCCATAACTAGCACTGATTTGAGAGCTCTGAGTCCAAAATCGTAATGATGCTGTTTTGAAAGCTGTCCTTTGGCCAATTTGTACAACACAGTCATCTTTTTAGCAAGAACTTTGGCATCCAGGAATCCTTCCGAGAACAACATGATAAGGCAAATCATTTCCAAGTCTGGAACAATGCAAACCACAGGGCGAAACAGTGCCTTAACCGACTCTGGTAATTCCGTTCTAGAAAGTTAGTCAAAAGAGTATCTTAATGAGGACCACGCATACATTATTGCAAACCCATGGAATGGTGATGATGACATACCTTCCAGCATATCCAGGATTCATTGTTATAAAAATTCCAACCTTCGAATCCAATTTTATCTCTTGGCCATCGAACTGAATTATTCAAAATAAAAATGGTTGCAAATATTTCAATGACATTTGTATTTCAATATACGGAATTGCATATCTTGGCTAACCAAAAACAATTCCTGTTTCATCATGAGAGCATTCCGAATGGTTTGAATTTGCGTAGAAATGACAGAAAGGACGGAAATATCAATTCTGTTAAATTCGTCGAAACATCCCCTATCACATCGTCAAGAAAATTCAATTAAAAATGCTGAAAATTCGTACCTACTTTATATGAAACAAAAATACATAAAAAATTTGTTTTACCAAGCACCGGTTTGACAGAGACCATTGAAGATAGTTCCCACAGCCCTGAATACCACATATTCAAATTATTACCTTATTATAGCACCTAATCTATCGGTTCAATTTACCCTTTTGACAAATCCGGAATCAATTTTTATACTCGCATAGTTAGAATGATTGAATAAATAATTGACTCTGGGCAAAACTGAATCAAGCTATCCTAAAAAAATATTTTGATTCTTACTTGTAATCCATGTTCTCTCCGCAATTCGTTACAATACAAAGTAATCCTAAGGAATAGTCAATATTAAGTCAACACAATAGTTCATAAGTATGGAATCATGATCTATGACATATATTTGCTAAGAAAGATTACCAAGAGCTTTGGCAAGATCCTTTGTAGTTTCTGTCTTTCCTGTTCCCGCAGGGCCTAAAATAGATGATAAAAATCAAACTAAAAATAGAAGATATGTGAAATGTATCTATTATACATACAAATCCTGACGTACTGGGCATATTGTTAATATTGGTAAAAATGTTTCTTATTCCTACCTGCAGGTGCCCCTCCTAAAAATAGGGAGAGGGCTTGAGTAATTGTTAGATAAATTCTGTCAGTCAAAGGCTGCAAATGCAAACAGCAATATTATAACCTCGAGATTGGAATAAAAATATAATTCAGCTTCTAATATCCTTATGGAACTTACAGTTATGACAAGTCTTCCATTGAGACCTAAAATTAACGAATGATTTCATATAAATTAGGTTTATTTTTGAAATTTAGTATTGTGCCAATAAATGTGGGTTAGTAGCAAGTAGGCTTAGTAGGTTGAGGTTTGAACTATTTAGTTGGAAGTATCATTTACCCATGTATTCATATCCGTAATCGAAGGCCCCTGAACACTGTTTCACCATCATACCGTCGACATCCTTCACCCAGTAAAATCTCAACTGACTTTCCCATTCGAATTCTTGTTCATCCATTATACTATCACGAACAAATTGTTCGATGATATCTCGAGCATGTACATCGATAATTAAACACGTGTTACACTTTTTACGGTCATTAGAACTCATATCTGTGCGAACAAGAACAACCAAATCGTCTAACTGTTGGTTTAGAAATTCCAAGTACTCCTTCATTGACCGTTTTGCACCCTATATAAAAAATTTAAAATGCCGATTTTTACCCGAAAACTTGCAGGTTCAGTTTATTAATGTCACCAGAAACGCGAAATGTTTACCTGTTTGATCTTAAAAAACACATTTTCCACTTCCACAGTCCACCAAACTTGGTTAGCAGCCAAAACGATCATTCCTTGATAATCCATCATCCATTCTACACGAGGCTTGTACATTTTCCCGTAATAGTAAATAGCTTTCTTCGTAATAAATCGATTCGTTTTTCTCATTTCAACTACAACATCGTTCATCCACTCCTCAATCCTTCCTTTACATACAACCACATTTTGAAAGTCCATTTCCTCTTTTTCACCAGAAACCATTCCCCAGACTTGGGTGGCGCCTTTCATAGATACCAATTTGATACTGGCAACGTTGTCAAACATCTGAAGAGAACAAAAACAGAATATATTTATACACTGCAGCAACTAACATTTTCTGCATGAAATAACTCTTTTTCTGACGTTATTCATAGGACACTGTACCTTTATCATGTGTTCTTGCACGCAAGAAGGTACTCCTGTTCCCAAGATAGACAGCAACTCATCATCAGAAATGAAAAAGAAACGTGGAAATGCATTTCTCTTTGATTCTAAGTATTCATTCAAAGATTTCTGACAGCGATCTAAGCCATTGATAAGTGTTTTGAGATCATTCAATCGATTTGGGAAATGAGAGCATTCTTTGACATTTTTCCTCTTGACTGCATCTTGCATCATCTACGTTGGTAGGTTATTGAAAACTAAAAGTTAGACATCTTTAGGCATCACAATAATATAAAATTAAAAATTGAACTAACCATTCTGTAAGATTTGTCTATAGAATCAAATCGTTTCGCTTCTTCCGCCAGCTGCTGCCGAATATCTCCAGCAGTGAAGATTCCTTCCAAATACATCCATTTTCGCTGACAGGCAAACCACGCTTCCATAACTTCACTTATTGTGGATAAAGACTTCTCCAAAGCGGTCACAACTGTAGCAAAGATACTTTTTAATCACAGATTTTTTAAACTTATTTCAACTATATTCAATTTTCTTACTAGTATAAAATGGCCCAACAAACCGAGATCCACTAATTCCCTGCAGGGTGACCATATTATCATCTAAAAGTTGCATCATATCTTCCATTGGCCCAATGCACCAGCCCCGATCCTGACCATTTTTTATGTACTTCATCAAGTTGAACTTGTAATTGTCCCAAGTCTAAACAAAAGAATGATTATCACAACACCTTATTTTACTGATACTAAAAATTAAAATCCTTCATAAGTTACATAATTATAATGCACAAAATTGAATATACACAGGTATATGTAGTAAGGTGAGACATGACATTAAGTAGGTATTTATAGCTTACTTCAGTAAGTTCTTTGGTGCATTTTTCAATGTACAATTCTTTAATGGCACAAGCAATAATCTCAGCAATGACGTCAGTAAAACGATGTAATTCCATTGAAAATAATTTTCCAAGAGTAAAACGATCAGGGGACATGTCAAAATGAACACCTAAAGCAACAGAAAGAAAGTTGTGGTAAAAATTCTTCCATAAATTTAATGATTTCAATTTCTAACCTGTTTTGTTTTGTAATTCCAACCAATGCCTAGGTCTCAGGGCTTCGTGTTTCAAATCCACGAATAGAGGAACAGATCGCTTAAATTCTTTCATTTTTTCCTCAAGGCTTTTACCGACATCGGATGCCTTGACATTTTTTGGAAACTTTCGGAATTCCTTGATATAATCCTCAATGCCATCGACGAGAGCTTGCGGATTCAAATGGTTCCACAAGGTCTGTGACCAGGCAATTCTTGCATTCTGGATAAATGTTAAAATAGCATATTATAGCTCCAAATCTAAAACACTTTTAATATGATTCTGTAGTGGGGATAGTTTTATATAATACCTTCTGTTCAACGTAGAGTTTGTATAGTAAATCCATTGTGTCAAGATCTCTGGACATTTCTGCCATTTCAGGGTAAATTGTGAATTCTAGCCCAAAAAGTTTTTCGGAAACAGCCATATCAGCCTTCCTTATTTCCATGTCTTTGAACTCATCATGGTATTGCTACAAAACGTTGTTAAACGCTGTTATAAAGAAATTACATTTTTCATTTAATTAATTTACAAATCATAAAACCAAAAAACCTCAAGAAGTTCCAGCCCTTTTTCAAGGTTTCCTCCAGAGGTTCCTGGCCCTTGGGCATAGTAACGTTTTACAAAGGCCAAAACTTCGTTTCTAAAATGGTCTCGGTCTTCAATAGTAATTTTTGTAAAGCGAACTTTGATGGGCTCCATTCTTTTCATGACTACTTTCACTTCCCGCAACCACATCATTTGCCACCTTTTCCATGTGTCTTCGAGTAATTCAATCTCTTCATCCGAAACCTGTTACATCAGTTTTGACATTTGATGATTTACAGTTCGTATTTAATACATAAGCAAAAAGGTTAAAAGTTTGAATTATTTTAACAACGAACTTCCATGTTGTAAGATTTAAGGACATCGTAGCGAGTGACGAGATCGCGGTAACGACCTTCCATCTCAATTGTAGACTGCTGAATCAATTGTACTGCTGCGAAAACGAACTTCAATTCGTCAACAGTTCGCGGTAGAATATGCAATCTTTGATCGTAGTTCTGAAATAATGACGATAAAATATTGAATCATAAGTTGCATTTGAATGGTTGATGGTTAGATAATAGCAAGTATTTACCGAAACAATACGATCAAAGTCGCTGTTAAGTTCTTTTGTACTAGCACTAAGATATTGACCCAGCTTAACAACCCAGTCTCTAGCATTTTTACAAATTGCAGACTGCAATGGCTTTAAATTAAGTCTGCAAATTCAGAAACGATAGCACTAATGAGAATACATTCGATTTCATGCAATTGCTAATGATCATTAAATTATTAGATAGTAGAGCATACTGAAAGCATCCTTCAGTTCGAGTCGTAGGAAGATCGCTCACTCTTGTAATAATTGACGTGTAAAATCCCATTTTCTCGTCGTAGGCCCTCACATGGGGATTAGTTTGCGAGAATTCATCACAAGTTCTCTCTTTGTTGAATCGCCATAGATTTTTAAATTCTCTGTATCTAAAATATTACATTGTAAATATTGAAATAGTATCTAAAAATGTACAAAAACTGATTGATTTTGAGTGTATATGCAAATACTGTTTCAAATGCTGCCAAAGTTTATGAAGAATATTTTGAACATTTTGTTGGATTTGAAGCAGTAACTCCAGGACTCGAGGAATTCTATTCAAATCCAAAAACATCGTATACAGAAAGGGTGGTAAATCGCTTTCCTGTTCGATGGGAGTGACTTCCAAGCACGTTCCTCTTCTCCAACGAATAAATTTACGTGAACCTTCCACACAGTCCCGAGCTGCTCGACTTATCATCAAGTAGATTTCATGAGGACTAGGAATTATACGAACTTCTGGTGTTTGTAAAACAGCTTGTACTTCAAACAACGGTTCGTTTACCCTCATACGTGTTTCGAAAGCATACAATCCACCGATTACGGTTCTGCGCGAATAATAAAAACAAATTGGATGATATAGCTTTCTAATAGTAATTGCTTAATATGTTCAATTCTTACTTCGCGACATAATGAAATACACATTTCTCCAAAAACGTGTAATAATTCTTAAAATTTTTGCTTTTCCCTGTAGATTTATTGTATGCCATGAACTCCAACTTTTCGAATAACGGAGGAAGTCCTTTGTATTGCAAAACCAGCATGCTCCATGTATCCATTCGATGTTTTTCCCAATATTGGAAATAATCCTTTGAACAAAAAGACAGTGTAAGTATTGCCCTACCAAAAATCGTCTCCAATTAAGAAATACAATAAAAATATCTCATTTTCATTCATGTTACCCAACAATCAAGAATTGGTAAATTGTATCGACCCCTTTTTTTGTACGGTGGCTCACGGAACAACTTAGCTTTCGTAATTCTCTTTATGCGAGAACGAATATCCTTTGAAACTTTATTGACCTAAAATAACAACAATGTTGCAAACACATGCTAAAGTCAAGTCATAGCTTATCTGTTCTTACTTGATTAACGATCCCATCAAATTGTTGAATGACACCTGATAGTTTGATAGAATAATCCGGAATTCCCAGAGCTGTCCAGTTCAGACGAAGGAGACCTTGGTCGAAACTTGTTTCCAAATCCTTGATGAACTTATCCATAACTTCAGCCTAACAAAATTTCGCAAAGCAATTAGAATATTATATCCTCCTTTATATTTATTTCATAGACTAACATATATGTACAGAATATAGACTTCTGTAGCAGAAACTACTATTGAAACGAACTTACTTCGTGCACTTTAAGTCTTCGCCTTATTCCATAGTAATTTTCTAAGATTAGTGATAGTTGAGCAGAATTTTTTAAGAGATTATCTCTTAGTAAAGCCACATTTCTTACAGATTCATTGAATCGGTAACCCAATTGTTCCAAATGAAGGGATTCTTGCACCATCTCCATAATGTCTTTAGGTAAATTCACTTTAATAACTTTCTTCCCTTTGTTCTTCTCAGGATTAGTTCCAACTAAACAAAGAATTGGAAAACAAATTCTAAGTCATAGAAAGTAATTATAATTATTGAAATGAAACAATTACATACGTTCGTTTTTGGCCGGTATTTTGACAAAAACAGTTTTTCGGAGGCTTCTTTGCATTGTTTTAGTAGCTAAATCAACCCAATGCTGATACCACGTGTCTTCATAATGTTTCATGTCGTTCGCCAATTTCAGGTATTCTTGACAAGCCTATATAATTCAATAATAAGTCATACTCTAAGCAGTAAGTATTCGTTCTCACGAAATAAACAAATAATTACATACCTGTTGACCAATTTCTGTCCCAATTACATCCGACTGAGCTCTGAAAGTTACTATTGTTTTCTTAATGTAGTAGAAGAGAGCTCTCACCCACCAAATTCTCCCTGCAACTGGTGGATGGTACTTTTGTATAGGTGGTTTATCCTTATTACTCTGTAAAAGTTTAACAAAATAGCTATTCAATGAAAACTGATTTCCTACGCTGAGTACGAAAATATAATTTTTATTTTTTATGCATTTTGAAACTCCTACTTCATAGAATTCCTTCACATTTCGAACTTCTAAGATGTAGATCATAAGTGTATCGTCAAACTTCTTCATCAACTTTGCATGAATACTGTCTCTTGTAGATATGTACTTAAATTTCATCAGCATATCAAAGGCACTGTCCGCAGCTCTGATTTAAAACACATCACTTTAGAATACAGATTTACCATTGTTGGAATAAATCATAAAACATTAATAACTAAAGGAAACAAACTTTATTGTCACAAAAGCTTCATCTATGAAACTCTTGGCTTCAGCTTCCAAAATCTGCACTCCTTTGCGAAGAACGTTGAGGAGTTCCCCCCATTGTTTGGCATTGTTTGCACTAAAAGGATCAAATGGTACTTCCATAAAAGGTCTCACAAGATCAAAAGTCTTTTTCAATGCTTCCTCAATTTTTTTCGGATCCCCTACGACAGCTTTAATTTCAGGTCCAAAGAAGTTTTGAAACTCCATCAGCAATATAGCAATTTCGGTTAAATGCTGAGAAATAACCACACAGTAGTCCGTTTTTGGGAAAAGTTTGGAACGGTCGAATTCCCAACGCGCTCCTTTACCCGACTGTTCTATTTTGTCGCGGGTATTTAAATAACATTCTTTCCAGGTAATTAAAAGTGTACGAGCGTTTTCCGATAAATCCATGATCGTTATAGGTTCTCTATATTATTCAAATAGTATACAATTATAGCAGTTACTCATAGCAGAATTTGATTTGCAGAAAATTGAAGAATAATGATAATAGTGATATAGATTCTACATACTTTTGGAATATATTCATTGGGTGGAGAATATTAGTAACTCTGTCAAACAACAATTTAGCAATCATTTGCAGCATGGTGCACATTCGGTCCTCTTTATTATAGTGACGAGACAGCATCCAAATTAATTGTAGCCCTTCCATTATGTGGGGAATTGCATCGATCATTTCATGGAATTTATGGGAGTATGTTATGGTCTACATTAAAACAAGATTTTAAAACATTAATTAAAAATTTTAGAATTAATTTTAATTTCTATTAAAATACCTCCATTTTGATTCAAATCTACCTTTAAATGTCTTTCTATAGTTGACAGGAATCTAGATATATCTCTAGCTTCTTGGAGACTTCTCAAAAGTTCCTGCTGTTGATATTCAAATCCTGGAAGCATATCTGACATGGCTAAATTCAAAACTTGGGAAACTTTTCGAACATCTCTCGATTGCAATTGATCATGTATGGCACAAAGCATTGAGTTCCTGTCCCTCCAAAATTCTAACTCAGCCAGTGGAGTGAATGCAGACGGTTTCTTAAACAAATAAATATTATAATAAGTTACTTTTTACTAAATAGAAATTGTATTTAGCAATCAAGAAATTTTAACTGTAGAAAATATTACTTACTGAAGGCAAATCTTTCTCTAAAATTCGAATAATTTGCTGCTCCCAACTAGCCATTACTTCTTCAAGGTAACTAACAAACTGTTTACTTTTGGCAAGTTGTGGCAAATTTTCATTAGGGACATTTAATTCAGGAATGACAGGAATTTCCAGCCTTATCTCCCCTTCGATTTGCATAATAGCTCTACAGTACAAATTAACACGTACAGTCATAATAATTTCTTCTTGGATTTATTCACGGAATTATATGATTTATTATATATAGCACATTTGTGTTGTGTAATGTAATACATAATAGCAATAGTTTCAATAATAACCTTCTCAATATTGCTAAAAATTTCTGCATTTCGAGCGTTAACTCTTCTTTCAATTGACCTCGTTGTTGCTCACTTAAAGGTTGCATGTCCACTTTGGTCTGCGAAAAGCGCCTGCTCGATGGTGTCAAGTCACTGAAGTGGGCAAGGGGTTCAAATATCTAACAATTATAAATTAACACATAAAAGTAGGAAGTTTTTGCAAGCATTCATATCAGTAAAAATCTACACAATCCACAATTTATTTAGTATTATTATAATAATTGAAACAACAAAATAGTTTGGAAATTACTCGAGACAAAACGGCTTCCACTGAACGTAGACTATAACCATGCATTGTTCCCATCATTAAATGTTTTGGCATATTCTCTTCGGCATCATTCATACTTTTCATCGGAGGAACCGGTGCGCGAGAGGCTCGGATTAGAAACATAGCCAAAGGATTAACTTTTCCAAAAATGGGTGGTAGAGTTGACGTAACAAATTCAAAATAATGCCGAGTTTTTGTATCTTCCTAGTATAGCAAGAACGTGTATAAGAAGTGTAGATTAGAAAGAATTAAAAATCTGATTAAAATGCTATAAACTGATAATAATCGATTATTTAGATCCAAAAACTGGGACTTACCGGTAAGGATTCTACATCCAAATCTGTATCCTCATCCCAAGGGTATGAGGTAGTTTCTTCAACAGATTCAACATTGGTAATCGCTTCGTCTTCTGACTTTCGCTTCTTTTTCTTCCCTTTTCCCTTCTTACTGCCTTTCTTTGACTTCCCTTTCTTTTTTCCACTACCTTTCTTCTTTTTGCTGGAACCTACAGAACAGAAACATTTTCATAAAATGCATTATTGATTGTAGTAAGGTGTATTGTTAGCAAATCAAAGATTTTTTCTAATTTACCACTGGATTTGGACTTCGATTTTGACTTATCTTTGGACCCCTTTTTTGATTTTGAAGATTTCCCAGAAGAACCTTTTTTCTTTTTCTTTCCTTTCCCCTTTCCTTTACCTTTGCCCTTTCCCTTCTTTTTATGTTTCTTTTTTGTTGACGTTTCCGTTGTTTCATCAAAGGTCTCTACAGCCTCTTCTACTTCTGTCTCCTCTTCTTCACCCTCTTCCTCTTCACCATCTGAATCTAAATCTCCTTCGATCTGCATTTTATAAAAGAAACTCACTCTATGGAGAGGAGCATCCTCCAGAGAGTACTCCGAGATATCCGTGCTTAGAAATTGATATATGTCATTTTCGAGTAGCTGATTCAGAAGCATTTCATCAAATAAATCTTGATCTTGCTCATTCAAATAAAGACAGACTTGCTTCTTCAACCATGGCATTCTTGTAAATACAAAATGTACATTAAAGCAAATAAAATTATAAATTGAATCATTGAATTGATTCTAGTTTCAAGTTAGATTTATACGTACCGATAGTCCTTTCCTGTATATATAGCCGATTCTTGGGTAAGGACTGTTGTCGAAAGTTTTTTCTGGCTCTCGGTCACTTGAGCTCCATCTTCATCTTCAAACGCTGCTAAATAGTCCATATCCATCTCGTCGTCCATATCCTCATCGTCACCCTTCTTTTTATGGGGAACTGAAGACTTTCTTCTGGACTTCTTTTCGGTTTCCCCTTCTCCTTGTTTATCACCCTCTGCTGGAGCTGTGGTAGGCTCATTGCTCTTATCCTCCGGTGTCGACATGTCTGCCTATCACCAAAAATTAATCATAACATAATTATTACAAGCAAATCATCTAATTAAAAACATGAAAATTGGGAATTCAATTCAGAGTAAGTACTACTTGATGACTGATTCAGAATGAGCCAATAGAAAGCGTATTGAATAATTACTCTAAGACTAGACTTACTACGTTCTTTTCTTCAGCTTTTTGTAAACCCACCGACTCTTATCTATTATTATACACTATCAACTTTTCCTATTATATTAAAGTAGATGCACTTTCATGAAAAATTAATCTCAGAGAAAGGCAAAATTATGCACTTTTAGAAGAAAATATTCTTTGAATTATGAGACAGCATGCGTCCAACAACTTTTGCCTCGCGCTTTACTTTGTTTACTCAAACAAGAAAATCGATATTCAAGTCAAAAGGTAAAAACATTTTCATTCCCATTGCGTTGACCCATGCTCCATGCTTAGTATGTCACTGTAAGTTTCAGTTACCTTTCTGCCCGGAACAACATCGTATGTAGGTATTTTCATGAAACCATGGAAATGTAATATCTAACCGTGCGATGTGAATTCGGACTTGACTGAACTTGGTACAATTAGGTAGTTAGTACTGATTATTATGATCATTTTGCTAAATTCCTATTACAAATTCTGGAATTTGGATGACCTTTGAATGATCAGTAACCGTAAATGCAGTTTGACATGCAGTAGTATCACATAATATTGCATGTGAACATAAAGCAGATTATGCAATGTAAGTACTCATAACTTTAAAATGTACGTATGTGAAGTTGTGTTTAGTATAGGTAAATTGCATTTAAAGACTTGCATAACATAAGTAGGTACGTTGTTCAATACTTAATTTTATTGCTTCAAGTTTCAATTCAATATACTGGATTACTGTAGAATGTATAAGATAGTTTATTCTGATGGCTTTCTTGCTTTAAATCTTCGAAATGTAAGTTTCGTAACATATTCATGCCATAGGAAAGGAGAGGGAATTTGCAATGCTTAGTTAATTTCTTCCAAGATAGTTATATAATTGATGAACTGATGAAAAGCAAAGGATCGTGGAGCAACTTGATTTTTGCAATACTTTGTCTACTGCAAGCATATTGCTTGATGCTCACACGAAGGAGTCACATCACATCACAACAATGTACACATGCATACTACTTATTACGTGTGTGTACTTGTGTACATGACTTTCATATTGCATCTCGCCTCTCACTTGTTACTTGCCCATAGACAATATTCACCGTACGAGTACACAAAGCGTTTATAAGTGTACGTAGTATATCCTTGAGATGTGGATAGTTTGACCATATACCAGCTCTGTCATATAAATGTTTATGATATTGTTTTGTTGCTATAAAGGAGCATGAAAGAGAAGGAGAGTTAATTGTAAGTAGTAGTAACGATGATATAATATGTAAGTCAATATGCAAATAATAAGAAAGGCATAATGTATTAAGTATGCAATTATGTCTATAGAATGTGTATATGAAATAAAGCGTTGAATAACCTGAGATACACTTAACCTTAACAACTGCCTATATACCTGTTTTCTTACAGGATTGTATGGCTTGCAGTGTCTGCCCACGCTGTAGTAATCAAAGCCATTGTCAAAGTTATCATTTGTAACATTTTGTTATGCAATATGAAATCTCAAAAGACATTATGGGAACTTGCTTCACAACAATAACGTGTCAGTATAAGTAAACATAACCAATCATGTAATATATATGTACGTGTCGCAGTTTCACTATATTATTTGCATAGCTTATATTTTTGTGTTTTGTATAGGAAGATTAATTAATTTTTTATATGCATCTTAACTTAAGGTTGCATTGCATAATTTTTTGTATCAATAGTGCGATACAGTTATCACTATTACTTATAGGACCACAAATATGGATGATTGACTATTGTACAATCTGCTACATTGTGCCTTAGTCAACTTATAAAGTACTCGAAGAAATCATGCAATGCAGTCATTATTGGCGTTCGTTCGGCTGCATATTTTGTAGTTCTGCCTTACAGTAATTTTGACGCTTTGTTATGCACCGTTCTCATTCATGAGAAACTAACAGTACCTATATCCTCCATAATATACTGTAGGATAGTGTACCATGATTGATGCACTTTTTTCTTCTTGTAGACTGTCGTGAGCTTGAGTACAATGGAGATAAACAATTAAGTAATTATTAATTATTGGATGTAGCAAACAGCAAGAATCGACAAATGACACTAACCCTAGGGGGTTTAGTGTTAGCTCGACAAGACGGATTTCGCAGTTATGACTTATGACACTATCTAATAGCGAATAGTACGTGCCCCACTAGCTTCAGCAATCAAGTAAAACAAAAGTACCTTTAAAGATAATCTATTTCTTAGATTTGTATTTAGTTTTGATGTAGGATTGTAACCGCATACTTTGGCTTTATACGTTGATTCTTTCGTCTGTTGGCAACTCCTTAAGACTTCAACAATGGCGGTTGCTGAAGTCGAAGATAAAGAAATTGGTCCACTCCAAGAGGTTCTCTGTATCTCTTCCTTACCTCACATTCATTATCCACATTTATATTTCGGCCCCCATCCAATATAACTTGTATTTATCTTTTGTAGTTCCGCGAGGCAACAAGTGATCTGCAACAGAACGATTTAGTACTCATACGATTCCTTCGAGGTATTAACAATTACATAGTTTGGTGCTAGCTTTATAGGAAAATAGAAAAATACTTCAAATAGCGATAGAAAGGAAAATTATTTTCGTTTTTCTTAGCAAGGAGCTTGAATATTCGTAAAGCGGAAGACATGTTGCGGAACGTGAGACCATAATTTTTTTAAAATTATTTTGATTTTTATTATTGGAAAAAACTTATTTTTTACTTCTATGTTCCAGTACCTGAAATGGAGAGATGAATATAATCCATCTGCATTAAAGGAGTGGAAAGCACCTGACATCATTCGGGAGGACTATCTATACGGCTTTACAGGCCTTGCTGATGACAATACTCCAGGTAAATGATAAATTGGAGTATTACCATGTATAACTATGTTTGATATAAATCCATACAGCATATTCTCAGTATTCAATTTAAATAATGTGTGCAATCTTTCTGTTCTCAGTGCTGGTAGTACCTTACGGAAGATGGGAAGTCCGAAGAATTTTGGAAACTGGCTTGAGAGAAGAATCTATTAGATACGTACATCGACTTTTAGATGAAATCATGATGCAGATTGAAAAGTCTGGAGCAAAGCAGTTTCACGTTGTCTTAGACTCAGCTGGAATGACATTCTGGAAAGTAGCACACTTAGAAAGTAATCAATGCAGTTAATATTATGATTGAACTTTGATATATACCTTTCTAAGCAATGCTAATTTTTCTAATTTGAATACGATTTTCTTTAGCTATCGAGACAGCGGTGCAAATTTTTAAAGAGTTTGAATCATACTATCCAGAAACCTTAAAATCGTGTTACGTCATTAACTGTAAGTTTGGGTTTTCATTTTTCATGTGACTTAATCCCGGGAGGAAATTTTTGCTAATGCCAATTTCTGAACTATAAATTACAGCTCCATGGGTTTTTCCCTACGTATACAACTTTGTAAAACCACTACTGAGTGCAAGGACATTATCAAAAGTTCAATTCTTTGACAGCAATGAAACAAAATGGAAAGAAGCGTTATTGAAAACAATACCCGCTAATGCTCTTCCCAGTAATTATGGAGGAACTGGGGCAGCCTTTCGGTTTAAAGGTGAACGAGATACTACAGATGCTAGCACTACAGCTACTTAGGGATAACGTTATGAATTTCTGATACGGAGAACATTACCAACCTAGAGCATTGCCATTACAAGCAAGCAAAAAACCAATAGGTAGTATGTAAATAAAATTATCGATATGATAGAGTAATTAAATAGGTATATACGAACTACGAATAAACTTATGCATGTACAGCTAATGACAAAGAGCACCAATCAAACTGCAAAATTACTTTAAAACATTGTTTTACTTTGCAAGCTACATATAAAGGTAATTTAACTATAGGTATGTACTTAATGTACTATTTATATTAATTAGTATAACAGACATACAAACATGTCTAATGAATAAGTATGAAAACATTCTTTTAGATTCTATGAACTACGAATAATTTATAGAGGACAGTATTCTACATGACACCAATATCAAAATATAAAATACTCTTATCGAAATGTATAATAAAATGTTTATCGCTTACCTATATAAAACATTACGTAATATCGCAGAATATAATATACGGAAGGGGTGTTTTATGCAATTGTGAGATTTAAATATTTTCAAGATTGCCTGCATTAAAAAAGTGTGATGGTTAACTTTAAGTATTAAATATAATACTATGCAATAAAAAAATGCAATAGTTGGCCAATTATTACCCTGAATTTTGGATATAACTTCCTGCAAATATGTCTCATCATTTTCATTCTTGCGGAGGCCTTGATGAATTTCAAGTTCGAAATCCGACCCATACAACGGAAAGTACTAAATGAAAAAATATCATTGTTTATTGATTTTGCATGTGTTTTATAAAATAGTTCATAAAACCATTTTCAATACTAAATGCCATACTTTGTGTTCAGGTATTTCCGAATTTATCCTTTTTGATAGGATTACAGATGTTAGATAAGCCCATCCTCGCGCGGAATTAGCTGCATTGTATCCTCCTTTATTTAACAGAAAATATAAAAAATCGAAAGTTAGAAGAGACAAAAACTTATTTTTGAGTGTTTTTTAAATTTTTTAAATGTATTTTACCCCCTCCTAAAAACAAAATGGGCACATTTTGTTTCAAAACTTGATTTACACAGTGGCCGTAGCTGTTAAGAGTTAGGTTGAAGGTTCCTAAGGGGTCTTTTGATAAACCATCCATTCCACATTGCATGACTATCGCATCAGCAGTAAACTTCTCTTCAACTAATTTTAGAATTCTGCAAAATAATAATGATGTAAGAGAAATTAATACTTATAAATACAGCACTATAAATATTTATAAAATAATTCAAATGAACTACTAATGGCGATTTCAGTTCAAGGATGAAATAACCATTTTGTACCTATCAAATACGTAAATAAATTGTCTATCATTTATTCCATTTTTCAAAGGCACATTCACAGAATAATATTTTCCCTTGCCAAACCCCACGTCATTGTAGTCTCCCGATCCAGGAAAAAATCCATTTTCAAAGTTGTGCAATGATACAGTCATGATATTTTTAGACCAACTGAAAGCATTGTCCACACCATCACCTGTGAATATTTGAATTTAGTTGTACACAACTAGTTGACTCATAAAATGATTCATAATTGCAATGAATTAAATTATACCGTGATGAGCATCGATGTCCAAATATAAAACTTTTTTAAACTTCTTCTGTAAAGCTTGTATCCCAATTACGATGTCATTAACATAACAAAATCCACTGGCGGAGTCTCTGCAAATATACAAAGTTTCGACATTCTGAGGTCAAGAGGAACTAAGTTCTGTGAAAAATGATTGAACATATAAAACAATTTTAATCTCGAAAGACAGATCAGATAGTTTTTGTGACTTTTGTTCCATAACTAAGTTCATAGTTCATACCATAGAATTTTATTACAGTTAATATGTACACATATATTTACTAATACATATTATGATTGAACTATTTGTTTAAAAAACCTTTGTGCGTGATGCCAACCTCCACACCAATTAATTGATATGTCACTGCCGTTCAGAAGTGATTCCACAGCTGTCAACGTCCCTCCTGTTACTTTACGTGCAAACTGGTCCATGCTAAAAAATTTTGGACAGTCGTACCCTGAAAGATTAAAAAAATCAATTATTACCCTATATTTAACCTAAGTATTTTGATAAGTTGTAAGTATTGTAAGATATGTAATTGTACCTAAACCATATTCTTCGTCGCCGTCCTCTTCACTTACTAATTCCTCGTATTCATCAGAGTTATTGTGCAGCAAATTCAAAGAATCTCCATCTCCACTACTGTTATGTGACAAATTCACAACTTGATGGGCCGATAATTTAAAGCGAACATTTTGAGAGTTTTCACTTTTGGTACAGCGCCCTGAACATAAATAATCCACGTACTGCTGAGAGTGAAATGTTAAGAGATCATCATTTGAAGCTAATTTTGAAGAAAGGCATTCCATGTATGAGATCAGCTTATAAGCCTTTATTAATTCATGGGTCATAAAAGACTGAAATAAAAATGAAGAAACAAACCAAGTTAAGTCAAAGTTAAAAAAAGTTAACAAACACGCATACCTTCTTACGCTATAAATAAAAAAAACTCAATTTTAAGTCATTATACATTATATTACAGCTATCACCGAAATCTGCAGAAATTAAAATACATAAAATGAAATTAATAATTTATTCTGTTACCCGATTTCCGATGTTTGGAATACGACAAGTTTCTTTCGCCAAGTCTTCGTCAAAAATGTATGAAATCGTTTTTGGTTTTAAATTATCTTGGTTAGGTACCTTATTTGCCATTGTACCGTATTATGTTTTGTATGATATGATATAGCTGACAAAAAAATAATAACCTGATTGATTGAAGTGATTTACGAAAGTTTAGTAATAAACTCTACAGCACAAAATATTTTCTTGCCAAGACCGTCGGCTTGTTTGGGTATGAAATCCGCGCTTTGTTCTAAGCTCTGTTTATGTGGATGTGGATATCGTGTATTGCTTTGTGCCATTTTTTCTCCTTTATTCTACATTTCCATTTCCATACGAATGACAGCTTTTCATAATATGACGAAAACCAGAAAATATAAATTTTTTGGGTATTTTTCTTTGGGATAGCAATTTTTTCGTTTGTTTTCTGTATTAGAGGGGTTAACTGGTAAGATTGTTTGTTTTCTGATTCCCATTTTCACGAAAACAGTTGGGTCAACTAGTTTAGGGGGTGAAATGAAACTTAAATGTTACTGCCTCTGTGCTGTGCCGGCTGTGCCTGCATCTGCATGCAAATGCATAATCAATTGCAAATACATATTATACTACTTGATGACATGATTATGATACAGTTGTATGTTGTATCTTGTATGATACAACACAACTTCCAAGATTTGCAGGCAGACAAAGATATAGTCGAGTTGAATCCTCTTTCTTTCCCTTTTCCTAACCACAATAAATTAAACGGATTAGTAAAAAAATGGATAGTAAAACGCAATTAAGAAGATCAGAGGAATGAATTCAGTAAGTTCCTTATTATTATTCAACTTTTCATCTTATTTATTTTCATGTCTATGCAATAGCATTAACCCAAAAGTATTTGGTCAGTATCAAATAAACATTATTTTTAGTCCAAGACAATAATCAGAGATTATCATATCATGAATGAGTACATCATTATTTGTACATTTACCTAAATAAAACACTAAATTCATTTGTATGGCCATATGAATGCTATATTTAGCAAAGCTTTGTGGTAGTAGTAAATAAATTTATATGCATGCAATGCAATGTCATCGTCATCTTTCGAATTCATTTCATTTAATCTTAATCAGCACTGACGAACTTCTGGTTCGGTTAATTCGGACTTCTGAATAATGATACTATGGCGAATACTAGAAACACAATGCCTCCCGCGATTGTCACTGAAAAAATGACAAGAATTTACGCCTATAAGATTGACATGTCCATAGACTATGTTAAATATTTATGGTTACCATTTTTAACAGAGATTCTCTGGGCCAGTAATCTTCCTCCTACTACAGCTAATCCAGTACATATTGCATGACCTAAGACTCCTCCAAGACATATACCCAAGATGTTCTACAAAGAAAATGAATGCACAAATAAAGATAAAATGAACTATGGTGAAGTATTAATTTTCTCTTGAATTACCTCCCTTGCTGCCAACACTACTGTAGCAAGCTGACTTCTATCTCCCCATTCAGCTAAAAATGTCATTGTCAAAGCTTGTAAATAGACTCTTGAAAAGCATGTAAACAGAATTCGTCTCATATTTGAGTAAACTGATGACTTCGATTGACTAGTTGTGCTGCCCATTAATTGTGTGTTCTCCTTTTAAAAACAAAATACAAGTATGTTTAGACTTTAAGTCATAGACAAATGGTGAAACATAGCAAAAGTAATAGCAAGAGAGTAAAAACACTTTTCTGATCTTTGATATTACAAAATTCTAATTAAACGTAATATAAAACGTAATAGTAAAATAATGTAGGTAGTATATTTTGTATTGTTATACATCTGCTTCTCGTTGTCTTAAGTCATGTTGTACTTCTTCTAATTCTTCAGCTCCTTCGTCATCAGACATTTTACATCCGTCATATAACATTTTAAACCCAAAAAGTCCAAATAGTGCAGTGGATATATAGTATGTATAAAGTCGAGGTATTACTGTTGTTACATATCCAAATAACGCTACATTTGAAGAATAACATGGATGTTAAATTTACATGCATAGTTGTCACATATTTAAGTTACATTATCTCTACTATTTGATAAAGTTTATAAATGCCTTCATTTTGGTATAAATGAAAACTGACGTACATACCGGATAGAATTGTCATAAGACCTAACGCTGTGATTGCTCCTGCAAAAACAGTGACTCTAGCATGTCGCATAGCCATAATGGCAGCAATGAAAAATGTTTTGTCTCCAAGTTCAGACACAATAATCATTGATAAGGATGACACAAATCCATTTATAAATCCTGCATTAGTAGATGTAGGCGATGATGTCGGTACAACAGGTCCAGGGAACGGTACGGGTTCTGGCTCATTTTTTGCAATCACACCGCTCCCAGGAATTGGAACCGCATATGATAAATGGATTGTGTAAATTGGAATGACCAATGCTGTAGCCAAAATCCATTGATTGCCCTTCAATAGCCAACTAAAACTGCGTAATTTTCTTTTGCATCCACGTCTTGATACTTCCTTGTACGATCCAGGCAAAACTTCTGTCGTGATGCAGGATGAATTCTCCTTAGTTCGATGGACACACATTTTCTTGTATAAATAGACCAAAAGACAAACTTGCAACAACTGCTTGACATATAATAATTTGTGTTTACTTATTTCAACTTACTACTATTTTTTCGATACGTTTAAAGAATTATTTTCTTATTATCTTTTACGATCTCTTATTATTATCTCTTGCAATAGTATTGATTTTTAGTCAAGGAGTGCTAAATAGATCTATTCTATCTGCTTCAAGATTTAGACAGCGACTGAACTGAGACTGACTTTTAGTTGCTCCTAGCTTTGCATGCGTCCATAATATTATACTACACTATTTGCACTACTAAATACCTCACCTTGACAGAAATGCCAAAGGTCCTGATATGTGATTGTGCACTAATGCTCATATATTGTATAGGTACTATGAACCATATTAAACATTGTTTCGTTTGGGGAGATTAGATAAGACATGATAAATTAATGTAAAAATACTTACAGTATACCTAAGTACCCGTGCACTCCCGTTCCGTCATACAATTGCTTTAATCTGTACTCTGAACGTCTGCAGTTCAGTAATGCGTTAGCTCGTGATTTGTTTTTGAGACAGACTCGATCAACAAACCCACTTGTAAATCCGTCTACTCCACTTTATTATGCTATGTTCCTGCTGGCTATTCTATATTTAAAATAACAGGAATAAATTATTACTCATACTATAGAAATTATTTTAGATTTCTAGAAATTTTAACCCTAGAAGTTCTAAAGTGTCCTGAAAATGCTATAAATACCTAGACACTGTAGATTCCAATTATAGATAGTTTTGTTTTGAACTATGATATTATTCCATGATCCTCGTACAAATATGAACTTGGATCAGTCCTCCTTGACTTCTGCTCTTAAGTCTTTAACTCAAGAAAGACGTACTTTGGTACACTCTGTTTAAATTGTTGATAGTACCCAGGCATACGATAAGCAAAGTAAACTTCAGGAATGAATCAATGTAATCATAAGTCCCATAATCAAATCATGGGACCAGTTAAACAAACCTTAGTAGGATACTCAAATAAACAACATATATAAAGTCATAAAATGGGGCATGGTTGTCTCTGAATGGAGATGCTTTCCAAATGGTAACATGTCACTGACTTTTCTAACTACATCTACATTAAACAGATAGGTTAATTTCCCAAATTAAATCCTACAAGGTCTAGTCGTTTCAGGACATTATACAATTGTTTCTTGGTACATGAGGATACAGGATGGCAATGGAACTCTGTGAGACTCCACGCAGCAAATATTTAATAATAAACTCATAGAATGAAAACCTAAAGGAATATTATCTGTATATCGATTAGCTAGCACTAGCTTGATTGTTAGCTTGTTGGTACCATTAAAGCTCAATTGGTAGTACAATAAACGTGCAAACGTATATCTTATATATACACTATTTAGCACTAAAATAAAACAGACACACGATGCGATGCATGTAATTTGATAATAATTTTCGTTTCAATTTAATCTGTAAATTGTGCCCTTATACAGATGTTAACTTTGGATTTATTATTGAATTGTTCCAATATTCAAGGTAGATGTTGTTATGATGTTTATATACAGATATAGGGCGATCATTTGTTTCAAGCCTCATTGCACAGCGGTAGATATGCCTCATACAACTTCTTCACCTAAAAGTGCATGATTTCGTGGTAAGAAAAATAAATTATGAAATGTTGAGTACTTAAGGTAGTGTAAAGAAATTATGTACCCTGTGATACAAATGATGCATGTTATCCAAGTGTGCTCTTTTGTAAACGAGATCAAGCCCTACAGACTCAAATCGTTTTCTAAGTCGAGAATCCCTTACGATTTGGTGTCGAAACTTTTTACTCAACGTTAAAAATTTTCTGTACAGAAAAAATGCAAGGTAACTGAAGTAGAAATTGTAAATAACTTCTTCTCTTTAGGTTCGTGCGGAGTAATAACTATTGTTTGTGCATGCAGATGTGAAAATGACTTACTCTGTTATGTAAAACAGTTCCTCTTTCATCATCAACACATCTTCTTTCAACTTTTTTCTTCGGTCCAATAAATAAGTTAGAGGAGCCGAAAAGTTTTGGTCATCCCAATCATAACCCTGACCGTCAGAAGTAAGGAAATAATATTTCCTATTTCCATGTTTGTCTTTCAGATTCTCAGGACTCTCTTCGGGATTGATAAAAGGCCAAATACACCCACAGCAGTCTGGGTCGATATCACAATTGACTTTCAATGAGCTTAAACCATAATCAACACTGTTCCTCACGCTCAAATTGGGATGTTCTCTGGATCCAATAATTCTACGATGAGTTTCTACTAAAAGGCTTATCAAGGCCATTTTAGGATCCTCAGGTGGAGTTATATACCAATAGTCTGATAAAGGTGTTTCATATTCCCAGTGGTCTAATTCTTTTTTGCTGGGATGAATATTTTCACCTGGCGTTTGCACAGCTTCGTTTTCTGAAAGTCTTCTTGCCTGATTGGGTTGATTATAAATAAATTTTACTTCGGGCTGAGAGGAAGATGATGGGTGGGCTTTATCATTTCTGGAACTCTCATGATTCGAGGAAACGGTTTCCTTTTGGACAAGTACAGAATATTCACTGTCTTCACTGCCAAGAAGTTTCCCTACTGAATAAGTTTTTGGTGTCAACGTGTCATTATAAAGTCTCAAAATATTTAGGCTTTCAATAAGGGATTTTGACAAATTAGGCTCAAGCGATGTATTGTCAATTGGGTCCGAAGCTGTATTGGCACTGACAAGTTTAGCTGTATTCACTAATCTTATTACTTCGGCTTCCTTGGGTTGGGAAACTACCACCGACTCATATGACGTATCAGTGAGTGGGCTCAGAGTAGTAGATGAAGTTGACAATGAGGTTAGTTTGACAGATTGATTGGACGTCCTATGAGGGTCGGTTGAGACCTTACCATATTTTTGTTTTTTGGTCTTTCCCTTCCCAAAAACATTTGATCATTTAGGTTACATATATTTTCTAATAATATATATAGTATGAATATGTAGGTTAATTAATAAATATAATACAGAATAGCTGTACTTGTTTCTTGTTTAAATCCAAATATTCGCTGCTGGATGAATCTAAGTGAAATGACATGATGAAAGGGATGCGATGATGTAATATACTGCAATGCTGTGTTTCAGTAATTCAAAACATAAATGCAAATAAATATGGATGGCATTTAGTATATTTATGCTAAAAATGAAAATTCTAGCCCACACACATTACTTTATTCGGGATATTATTTTTCTTGTACAGTGGGGATTTTTGAAATCGCATCGGAGCGGATCAGTCATTGGAACATTGTAATCTCATCCACGAAAGGACAAGAGAGTGGGCCATGCGATCCCCATGACACCTCCTCCCGCAACTGCAGGCGACTAAAATAACCGATTTCGCCCCGGTCGAAGCGAATGGATCGAAAAGTTGTCGAACGTTAGGTATTTTTTAGACACGTGATTTAGTAAAGACCAAATAGTGAATTTATTCAGGAGAAATAAAGACTGTAAGTACTTTAACGGTATAATTTTGAAGACCATTTAGAATTTGAAAAAAGATTATTGTAGACATTCGGATATCAGTAGATGAAAATGCTTTACATCATTATTACTGATGAGCAGGCACGGACAAAAATTTAAATTGACAGTTTCTGACAGAGAATCGCTCTGTCATAAAAGACACAAGTGATGCTATCTTACTTTAGAGCTTTTTCGATCACTGCATGGGCTAGGAGAGTCTTCCTCTGGTATAATTGGGGCTTGGATATTATTAAATTCCATCTAATTCAAAAATTAAATGCTCATTATGACATGCACTCATACGATCATCATCTACAACAACTGTACATTGACATTATAGATTTTCAGACATATGCATGACAAAACAAAGGGAACCTCAATAGTTTGGTATTGGGACACAAGAGTTGACACAGAATTCTCAGCATCAATAAAATCTTGTTGCTGCATGCCTTCTCCAAAATACCAATGAAGGTATGCTCTCCTTTTCATCATTGCAGCAAACGACTTCCTCAGACGACCAAATAACGACATCACTGATGTACTATTTCCTAAAATATGATAAATTGAAATATTATTAAAAGATGAGAACAACTTAAAACTATGAATATCAAGAGCATATAAAAGTGCTAGAACTACACTGAAATTAATAGATGTTGACACTTACCAATAATAGCTGCAGCAGTTTTGTAGCCCCTTGGAGGCATATCACACAATCCCATGGAGAGGTCGTTTACAAAATAGGGTTTACTTCTAATCTTCAGTTTTTGCAGACCGTTTTCAATGCTATTCCAAGGATAGTGCCCTCGAAAAATTCCAGCCACCTTCATGTATTTTCCGTTAGTAGGGTCGCATTTTGTCATGAGTATTTTCGGATCAAACATCTTTGGGTTGATGAAAAAATTGATGTAAATATACACACATCGATATTATCAGTTACAATTACAATAATAAAATATCGTACCTGCTGAAGTAGGTCCAACATATTCATAGTGCGGTATGGCATTACTCCCCTGGAGGTCAAAGGAACAAACCCGGAAATTGCAAAATGTAAAGGAAAATTTGCCACTGTGTCATCAATCAAATTTCGGTGAGTATATATTGGAATGTTAGCAGGAAATCTGGAACAACACGATGTAGTGGCCATAACCATCTGCATTAATAATGTTGAATCAATTGTATTTGTAAAATTACTCCCATTACAAATAATATAGTAAAGTGACGAACTATATAAATCCCCAACCCCAATAATGTTATTTCAAAAACATCCCAACGAATTCTTTAGCAAAAGGAATGAATGCAGACACGATGACTCACGGCAACTAAATGGTTCATATCCATGTATGTTGGGGTAGATATTTTTAGTATTTCATGACAAATCCTATGGAGTGAATCGTTGTCAAAACAAAATGTTAAGTCCGACACATTCATCAACGCTGGGACACTTAAGATACTGTTATAGGGCTCCACAACCGTTTCACTTGCCTTGAATATTTGAAAAGATATTACACATAAACCTATTATGTACTAAAATGGGAATTGATCTAAAAATGAATATTTTCCCTAAACCGAAACCGTAACACGAACATTTGATGACGGAAATAGGCTATAGGTCGTTATTAATTGTTTTGGATAATCCAGTTTGATTTCATCTAGAACCAAGCTTCCCATTCCAGAGCCACATCCTCCTCCTATGGAATGAGTGAGTTGGATTGCTTGAATTAAAGAACAGGCTTCGACTTCCTTTCGAAGTGCCTCTATAGCAGCCTCTAACATTTCAGCACCTTCTGTATGTCGACCTTTCGCCCAATTGTTACCTAAATTTTCAAAGAAAACAGAAAAGACTATCATGTAAAGTAGACTAGTTGATTGCACAAAATGTAGCAAAGCCTACAAAAAACATAAGACATGTAAAACAAAAATTTTCATATATAAATCAAATATTCTGTAAAAACTATTTGACCAGGTAAAACTAGGTGTTCATTTCATAATGACTTTAGGCACAAGCATGCATAATATGATTTCACATTTATTCGATTAAAGCAAAATTTATATAGTTTAGTATAGAATTACATTTTATCTACACATAAATTCTAGTTGCCAAAATAAAGCATAATAAACAAAAATAACCTGCTCCAGTTTTCCCAAAAATGAAATTATCTGGTCGATGCAATTCTCCGAACTGAGAACATCTTACGGATTCCAAAACACTTGGTTCAAGATCTATCAGGACGGATCTTGGAACAAACCTCCTAGCTAGTCATTTTAGAATCATATTTATATTAACATTGCAATATAGAACAAGTTTTGTAACTTTGTAATGTTAAATCTATATAGCATTAACAATGACATAACAATGCATTCAACCAGCTTAAAATACCTGACGATTCTGTATAAAGAATGTTTATCCTTTCCAGTTGCATTTCAGATTCTCCACAGTATAACCCATTTGGTAGAATGCCATGTTCATCACAAATTACTTCCCAAAACTAGTTCAATTGTACAAATATTAACAGTTCATAAATCATGAGGCAAAGAGAGACAAATGCATAATAATATATGCCTTCCAGTTTTTACCTTGCACGCTAGTTGGGTTCCACACTGTCCTAAAGAAACTGTCACAATTTCTCCCATTGTAATAAATTGTTTAGATAATAGTTTATGCTACTAATGATGATATTTTTAAAATTATAGATTATATTTCAAGTACAGAAATTTTGAAACATACAATTTTGTTGCCTACTTTTTAATTAGATGTTAAGGGTATTATTATGAAAAATTACAAGAATTTTGAAACATTTATGTGCTTAGGGCTGTTCAGCCCAGTTCCCACAATGTGGAAATACCTATGTGAAATAAGTCGTACGTCTATAGTTCACTACATTTTTACTTGCAGTTGCACTTTACACTAGATAGAGAAATGGTAAAATAAGACAAACATGACAATGAAATGTTTCACGTGACAACCAATCCTACAAAGTCGTGAGTGATGATGAGGTAATTTTTTTTCTCATATTATGAAATGATAGGAGTACTGAAAAAGGTCTAAAAAAGATTTCATATTCTTTCACATCATATAAAAGTTTAAAGAGCTCCCTTAACTTTTATACCTGCTGTCTTACGACTTAAAGCTATGTAAACTGTAAAACTAAAGCCTTCGGTCGGTTTCACCAAGTTATCATAGAGAAATGAAAGTTCTGCACAAATAGGAACTTAGTTTTTAAAATTACAATAACTTCATAAAACAAAGTATATTAGTCTCTGTTACTTCACGAAAAGTCAGTTTGAGGTTCTTATGTAGTCTTAAATTAAAACATGAATTTCAGATGACTTTACTCCGGTAATACTTAGTAGTACTCCCAAGCAAACTATTTATAATGTTATAACGAAATCAAAATTTATTTTTGGCTACTTCATGTTATTACATGGGATGGTAAACTTAACTATTTATTCATTGACTATTATGATACAATTTTATTGTATATAGATGCTATACACACCTAGATTACAATTTACAATTAGTAATTATTTTTACTAGCGATGTTGTTAACGACGTACTGTGTAAAGTAGAGCCAAACAAGGAATTTAATTAAAGTCTTGTGTTCTAATGGCCCCGGTAATCCTTCAAATGACTGATGATCCAGGCTGGAGTAGCCAAAATTCCAACAAGGAAGAAAACTCCAGTGGCGACTTTTTCCTGTAAATGTAACAAGAAAAAATTAGATTCTCATTTGATTAAACTATAATTATTAAATATTTTCGGGACATGGTACAAGTGCACATTTAACATTCTAATACGATAGTAAATGGCTTGTTTGAATTAAATATTGTAGTAATAATAAAATAAGCTGCTATATTTGATATTGTTTTATTATCTTCAATCTTTGATTTTTACACAAAAATTAGTACTCACCGGAAACGGAATACGATTTCTGGGCATTCCAGCGATATGATTGCTGGACATGCTGGGGTAGATACTTCTCGATGGTATTTTAACCAAAGACTGCTGTTGAAGAGTCAATGCCCGTTGCACAGTTTTTCCAATCATTTTGAATATTTTTTAAGTGATGACCAACGACAGAAAACACTGCTGATTACCGAACTGCTAAAAAAGAAAATCAGAACAATTTCAACAGAGCAGAGTAGAATGGCGTAGATTTTGAATATCGCGTTTCTTTCTACAAGGACACCATGTGATTCTGCTGTATAAATATTCAAAAGAGCTGTTGTATGTAGAGTTTGTAGAGCTTAGCTAGGTTGAAATGACAAATTTGTATTCTATTTTTACTTAGTCGTTTAGTACACAGGACACTGTAGCACAGCTTGGGGTAAATTGATATAAACAAGTTTTGTTTTATATGAGTGAGTGTATGATGAAAGTCGTGGTTGAGGACGAGGAATTGGAGTTTTAAGTGTTGTGAATGTGATTGAGAGTTGAGAACTTGGTATTGTCAGATTGTCACCATGTCATGCACTGGTTTCCACACTTCATTGACTGTGTAACTGCAAGGTTAATGGTCACAAACTTTGAAGTGAACTTAAATAAAAGGTTTATTTGTGTTCTTTATTACTTTGGGGTTGATTTTGCAAAGACAATTATTTTAAAAGTACAAAAAGGATGAATTTCAATTTCATTGTACAATCTTGTATTCACACTACCGATCCAGGATCCACATTAGTAATAATGTGGCACAAATTTTGTGTCAGTCACAAACTATTTAACTTAGTTCATTATATTTATAAACAGTATCTCATGTCCGATTCAAAAGTTGGGAGATCAAAACGAAAGTTTACAGCCTCCGCAATCTCAAACTATCATATCTTATAAATGTTACCCTCGCACCTATAAAGAACTTTCATCATCCACATAGGTTGCCACCCATTGCATGGCTGAATACATGTGACAATTAGCATTCACCTTCAAGAAATTAAGCGTATTAGTGAACTTTTAAATGCGTATGTATTAAAGTTCCCTGTCAGTAAATGTGAGACACTGTTTTCTTTGCCGACAAGTCTTTGAGTGTGCTTAAATTTGAGTAATATTATCAAATATACATGTACCATTCAAATCAACATTACATGACATGTAACAGGCTACCTTCACAGATCACAATAATATGATAAATCTTTCAAAAATGTCATAAAATGTTACTGAAATTGTACTTTATTTTATACAGAGTGAGAGTACAGACAGACCGCAGACTATGTCGAAGTGCTGATGTTCCTTGAACTATATTATTTACACACATCGAGTAAGTCCTATAAAATATAGACATAGTCGACTATTCGGTTAAGTAAAGAATGCGTGGAATAAATATTTTGTTGAATACTGTCGGCCCTGCCGTGTCTGTTCTTCCATGTGTAGTCAACGAACCGTCTGTATTGGTGATAAAAATTCGAGTTGTCAACCGAACCATAAAATATCCAAGTCTAGGGTAAAAGGATAAAAATTTCCTTGGCATTTTTATTGCATACACGCATAAAATATTCCACCCGTTTCGTCCTCCGGCTGATTTATTGCGGTTTACAGATCAAAATTTTTATTACGCTTACGCATCTTCTCTTCCTAATACATACCTACGTAACCACCAATATTTTGTACTGTACACACAATACTGAAACCACAACGTTATATAGTAAATACTTATCCACATCTTATGTATATCCGCACATAAAGGTCCATATTACTTGGACAAAATTCATATACTAGGTATGATGATGTTCGCATGTGAGATTCAGTGATATCCTTGGGTTTTTTGGTTCCGGAGAGCAAGGAGTAGAGCACAGAATTAGTTTAATAGATATTATTTCTATAATAAAGATGCCATAGCATACCTAACGCTTGTAATTTTTAAGAATATCATATTATGACGAGTATCTTATTTCCGATATGCAATTGACCTGTACCGGTTGTACCTCCAGTGGTATTTAAACTGCTTGATACGAATCGGCTTCAATAATCACACCTGTTTGTTCTGGGTAGAAAATTCCTAGCTTATACTATTTAAGACCTGTTAGCAGAAAAGGAAGTATTTTATTCTTTTGCCCACCCAACGAGTGTGTATTGTACATTACATATGCTCAAAAACTTTATAGTTTTGGTAACTACTTTTAGTTGGTATTAGGTTAAGCTTCTGGGTACTGGTTCCTGTTAAGTGATCATAGCTTCTGTAAACGCAAGTCAAAATTTAACGTTTATTGACAAGATTGATGGGGATACGTAAGAAAAGTAGGTCTGCGCTTTATTATATGTACATGTTTGCAAAAGTAAGTTTATTCGGCCTGTACATTCAGTTCAAATGGTATAAAACAGCCATTGCATACGGTGAAGTGGATGTATGGATTGATGATCCGTGTCAACAGTTTAATGGAGAAAATAGAACCATTCTGAGATAGTGAAACCAGCGATTGTTTTACTTATTAAATAGAAGAGATTGCTGAGAAAAGGGGGTAAGATTTGACCTGTTGTTTTAAGGATTCTACATACGGAAAATATTGAGTTGAGTTGCATCTTATTGTTAGTACATGATGCGAAGCGAACGTGAATGCCCTTGTTGCTACCTTAGCTTAGTTCATTGAAATTCAAGTGCATGCTGTAATGTTTTATTTTATACTACACACCGATCATTTCATTTCAGAAGGAAGACCATCAAAGACGAAATAAATCGTGTTCTCATATAAAGGTAGAGGGGTGGAGGTAATAATATCATTGTAACCAGCTCCTTTCTGTGTTTGCTTTCACTTTTGATTTGGCTGTCTGACTATTTGGTTCTGGGGTATTACCCTTAGAATTATAGTATTGCACATTGAATTTCTGGAAGTCAAAAAACGTAAATTGGATCATTGAACGTAACAGACAAAATGAGATGCATTGCTTCCAACAACTACAATAGCACATCAGGAGGGACGACTTCATTTCAATTGACTTGCAACACTTGGTGCAGAAAATTGACAGTTTTTGAATTCAGATAGGAACTGTTAGGAACTCCAGAATTTCTTCAGAAGATCTTTGCTAAAATTCCCTTTAACATGCTATTTATACTGGGGATATATGGTATAGTGCTACGTAATATTATACAATACTTCACTAGATTAAACCGTTTTCTTTCGATAGATTTCTCACATTTGATTGTGACGCTTTTTCTACCCTCTTCGGTCAACTCGGTTCCTGATGCAGTTGAATGGCTTATCAGTTTATTTGATCAGATCAATGCATGAATAAATATCTAGAATATTATAATGTTGTATAACTATATGTCCATGATATGAATAGTCCGGCAAAAGTGAACTTAGGCGAATTGTATTGGAATTGGAACGAGAAAGGAGAAAGTTCTTTGATAGCAACTACTTCCCTTCTCACGTAGTTCTTGCTCTGGTTGACTTGACTTCTTTTTCGGTAAGAGCTTGACACATTGATTGTAGATTCGGAATTTGGTTTCGCACGAACGGAGAGGGTGACGGAAAATGGAAAAGAAATGCAACTAACGATAAGTAAAAGGAAGGGAAAACAGTGAAAGCAGAAGGGAAAGGAGCAAAGGGCGGGCATCGCCTAAGAGACAACTGCATGGAAAAGCCGCTGACAAGATCAGAGTGATTCGGGGATGTTCATTTTGCTTGGTATAGTGTGACGGATCCAATGTCCAGTAGAATAGTTCTGAGTTACCGTAAAGTCTCAATCCTGAATAAAGGACTTACTTAAAAGTGCAATCTTTAAAAATTCCAATTCCTATATAGTGTATCATATTATGCCCACAATAATCGTTGAGTAATATTAGTTTTCTATCCTAATGGGGAAAGAGTGACTATTTTCAAAGCTCATTTTAATATTTTTTTGCAATTACATTTTCTTTTCAACAATTTTCTTTATCTATACTGCTAGCGAAAAAATCGCTTGAAAAGAAAGTCCATAGTTATCATTTTTCATGTGTAATATTTGGAGTTTATTATGGGCTTTACAGTATTCCAATGTAACGATTTTGCACAAAGATACATAAAATAGAATCCCCTACACACATTTGAATCTACAATGTTTCTAAACTGCATGAACATAGGTAAAGACGATGACGAGTAACAAAAGAAGGAAGGACGTTAGATGGATAAAGTCGTCCCAAGAATAGACAATGACCGAACTACTACCACACCAAGACTTTAAGATGAGTCTCCAACTTCAAAATAATTCTATGCTCATCACGTCCTCGCCCTTTCTTTTTCTGTTTTTATTCGGCTGACTTAAAACGTACCATCTTCACGGCTCTAGTATCCCGCTATATGGTGCTTTACACCCCCTACTTTCTTACTCCAGTGGTAGTTGGACCACATAAGACGTAGTGTCTATCAGGTAATGCGACAAATGACAGCTAAAGAGTTCTTCTACGCAAGAATATTTTACATTCATATGCCACCCCACTACATGGAAATTCTATTACTTACCCAACTGATGTAATTATGCATTCGCTGAAAAGGGAAAATCCTTGCAAAATCATTAAGCATGTACATCTATTTCTCCTAGAAGAAGAGTTAGATGAGCATATGATGAATATGTTGACAATTTATTAATCATTTTGAAATTAAATGCAATTTAATACCACAACAATATTATATGGCATATAGGATAGGACATATACTACTATGTACATACATACATATTTATATTAGTAACTACAGTTCAATGTTGATGACCTAAGTCACCATATTGCTAGACAGTTTCATAACATCTATTATCCAATCTTTAAAATCGGAAACTTGAGTGAATACTATCGGACCTCTCATGTCGCAAACATGTTTTGATTGTACCCGATGGCTAACAACCCCCTGCAACGATCAATATTTATGTTATACATAAACACAAGAATAAAAGCATAAAAAACAGATACATTATCATTGTAATGAAAATAATTAATAGAAGTATTAGTAAGAGTAAGTTTACCTTTACTACGTATCTAATTCCTCGTTTATATCTTTCCACAAATATCAAACCCCCACCACTATCTCCTCTGCATAGTTTACCTCCTTCGGAATGTGCGGCACAGATTGTAGTTGGTTCATATTCTCCTAAAAGTCTTTGGCACACGTTTTGTGGTATCATTTGAAAAAATGCCAGTTTTAATGGCGTAAGTAATTGCTCAGTATCTTTCATTCCAAAACCAGCAACCTAAAATTAAAATACAGACATTTAATGGCAATATCAAACAGTCTATTGAACAACGAAAGATTTTTAGTAGAGGCTGAGATTCACTTTTTCCATAAACTTTATTAACAATAATTTATTAATCGGATTACTTACCGATCCCTTGGGACTGACTTCAATTAAGTCCGATTTGCTATGAGGCAGAAAACAAGCTGGTCTAATTTTTTTTGTAAATTTTACTTGACTATGTAGCTGAATCAACGCAATATCCGACTTTAATGTGTTACTATCATAAGACATCGGCCACCAAACTTCCTTCACCTATAAATAATACACATTGGCATAAAACATCATTCTTGCATTGGATTTAAAGTCAGGATTAAAAAAGCGTTGAAACTTACATCATACACTTTTGACTTAAGTACTTGACTAGCTGTGTAATTGACACTTGCTGGAGACAGGACAACTTTTAAAAGTTCCATTCTATGACCAGTCACTTTGTGGGTGTTTAAACAATGAGCCGCACTTAACAAATATTTTTTTGCGATGAGAGTTGCCCCACATAAATAATATATGTATCCATCTTTGATCCTGTAAAGAGCTCCATGCCATGGGGCCGAATCCTCGGACATGTTTATTTCATCACTATCCTCTTGATCTTCGTCCGTAATAATGTCACATTCTGCACAAGATTCAATGGTTTTAGTTATAATGAACATGTGCGTAAATTTAAGTTTCTTTAAATGTATTATCCTTTATTAACCTGATTCACAAGAAAATCGTCGGCTTGTTCGCCATTTTCCAGAACTTTGGCAAAATATTTGGACACTTGAATAATCATAGATCGATTTATATAAAGGTTCGCATGATAATGTAGCAATAGTCCTTACTGGAGTTTTCTCTGTACACTTGATTGACTTCAGGGTTTCTGGATGCTTACATTCGGCATGAATGCCCTAAGTAAGGATAGAATGTATAATTAGTTTAACAATTATTTGTATAGCATAATTAATATTTTCAGAACATCTCAGGTAAAAAAATTGTAATCACGATTTTATTGTGTCATCAGTTTTTTTAAACTTGCCTTAAGTTTTGGAATGCCTGTACATGTAACAATATCATTGGACTTTTGCGAATTTTTTGTTGGTATGGGATGACTAGTGGACGTTCGCGCCCGAGTTTCGTTAAGAAACAGTAAAGTTGGTTTGTATCTTGGAGAAGTGTTTATCAGGTTTGTGGCAATAGAAGTATCTATTCCAATAGGATTGTGGAAGGAATAGCTTTTAGCTGTAGACTGATACAGTTTTTCAGGGACATTCCTGCGAAATGTATTGCCTACACTGCAAAGAATTTTGTTTTCATCTGATCCATCTGAACAGTCATTGATATGGTCACATAGACTCTCAGTTGGTACACACGCACCGTTTCCACATGCAAACTGGTTCACCTTGCAGCTAGTATTGTATCAAAAAAGTTGTCAAATTAGGGAATCAGGAATACATTGATAAGCATCTTCTGGGGAGTAATCAGACAATTTTACATTACACTCCTACATCTGACATCTGCGGAGTTATTTTTTGTGTGAAAACAAGATAATTAAAATCTTCAATCCATGAACGTTTATGGTACTTACTTTATTTGATTTCTAATCCATGCCAGTTCAGGAAATGTAGGCACGTAGGTGAAGTACACCGTTTCGCTATTGCAAACAACAAGTTGGTTTTGTGGAATTAGGGCTACCATTCCTAAGAATAGCCACCGGGTGTCGAGAATTTTTGTTGAAATTGACTGTCCTTGCTTGAGGCATACTTGATCGTCTGAAAATTATGGAAATTTTAAAACAAATCTTGAGTTGAAAGAAAATTCGTAACACGAAGTTCACTTACCAAGTTTTGATGATTTTTTAATGCAGTAAACACCCACGGGAAGTTTTCTGTTGTAGTAACTTTCAAATAACGTAGCACAGTTTTTTCTATTCCATAAATTCAAACTGGTCAGTGTAGACAGATGCCTACCAAACTTGTCAACACTAATGCTATAAGACTGGCCTTGGAACAATGCATTGAAGTATTCTTTAAACACTGAACTGACTAAAGCGAATTCTTTCTGCGTATTTGGTTTTACTGGAACACATAAACTTCTTGCATATGGAGTTGATAAATCTAATGGCACTTTCAAATGAACAAGAATTAAGTTGAATAATCTTCGTTCTGGCTCAATTCCAGAAAATGGCTCGATAAAATTCACCTGTAATAAAAATCATTGTAATTGGTAACTATTAAGTCTAAATACGGTCATTGTGTAATTCCCTGCTGTTCAGTTTCTCCTTCCCACTATTAATACTGTTCACCAACAAAGTATATAATTACTCACCTCTCTAAATTGAGAATTCGTGTCAGTCTCATTTGCTTTGATAGTTTGTAGCCCTACTCCAACAACCATTTGTTTTGGGTTAGGAATCGTAATTTTGTACTCAACTTTCCTAAACAATGTGGGTCTTGCTGCGGTGGCACTTTTATTTTCTAGGACAATTAAAACCAGAGAAGGGCCTATGATAGTCCCAGCGGTGTAAAATTTCAATGGAGAAGCTGAAGTTTCTCTTAAGAAAACGGAAGCTGTCCATGGTACTGAGGTTTGCTTGTCGTCTGTTTCCTTAATTATTCCGCAGGATTTCACTGAACAGGGAAGAACAAACAATTAGCATGGTTTGTATTAATTAAGTATTATGACATAATATAATTTTATTAACAAAACTGCTTACAGTCTGACAACTTGCTTCCGACGAGAGGATATGCATTTCCAACCAAATAGATGACAACAAAGATTACATTGAGTGAAAAGTGAAACTGCATGGCCAACTCGCTTCGACCTACTTGCTAAACGGAAACTTGGCGAACACTGTGGATAGATTTAAAGAAAGAATTATCTCACGTTTACATTTCTTGAATTTCTTGTATCTATCAGCCACGTAATTTGGGATTGCATTGCTACTATTTACTATTCGCTGCGTATAATTTATGTGCTTGATACTTCAACTCATTATGTGCACTGGTGTGTGTCTTCTACAATCAATACCACAATTGTTAAGCTTATTCTTCATGCATAGTATTCAATACATTTCTAAAGAGTTGTGTCAGTTGAATTTGTTAGTATGTAATAGCTTGCAATGCGTCTCAACATGCTTCCAATAATACAAAAATACCTATCCTTTGTTTTACTCATGCTTATTTCTTACATGCATGCATGTTATGCTAGACACTTCTATATCTGTACCTATCAGTACCTACCTAAAGATCTGTGTATTGTAATTACAGAGGAAATCCAATCTTGAACGTTTATTATTTGGATTACTGGAGTGGAAATATCACACGCTGTTACCTTTGTCTGTACTTGTAGTACATCTTGTAGCAATGAATATTATTGGATTGTTGATCATTCACTATTTTATTGGTAGAGACATTTTAATTAAATGGTATATTCAATAGTAAACATAGGTTTGCACTACATACATATTTAACATATTCCTTTGACTACTACACATCATCGGTATGCATTCCATGCATGAATAATGTTAACACATATACGAGATGCAATCATGAGTACAAACTACAAAACATCTACATTGTATTTGCAAGTTTGATTAACATTTTCGTCACTAGTAAGTAAGTCAACTCACAAGGTCGAATATGGTTAGACTTTAGACAACTACTACACGGACATGGGCAGGAGTACCACAACTTAAGTTTGGGTGATGCTCTTTGATAAGTGGGCAGGGTTAATGGACAATGTTAACTGCATTATTATCATAGGAGAGCAAAGACAATTATTATAATTTTACTTATCATATAATTAAAACAATGCCTGTACATATTGGATATCCATGGAAGGGTGTTCATATATTATAAGAAACCTGCGAAAGTTATTATATCTTATAACCACCGGTGTGTTATACAAGTAGAAAATACACGTGTGCATTTTATTACCATTTAAAGTACCTATATGAATATTCACAGTGAATTTACTAATTCAGATCATTGTATCTGTATTATGCTTTCCTAGTCTATTTATCCAACTATATCTAGTTTAAGTAGATCAGCATATCAACTGCAATTGTTTTTACACCGTAGTTTTATGCAGATTGCCATTAATAGCAATAAGTGTTGGGATCGAGACAATCTGAAATTCGAGGTAGTCCTTTAACATTGAAAGTATAAAAGGAGTCGATCATTGAAATATAAAGTATACTTACTAAATGGTTTGCTATATTGAAACATCATCATATAAAAACAACCCGACACACTACCTTTGTGATCATTATTAATTTTATCAAAGAATACTATTCTAAAACGATACAAAAAATGCTTCGACTATATTTTCATTCTAAGTTTGTCCTAATTTTACTTGTTTGTTTTTGCTGTTGTACTTCGGTTATCATCTTTAGTGCAGTTACATTTTTTGATTTGAATTCCTTTCCGGCATAAAAGCTTTTTTATCCCATGATCTAACTTCTAACTTAATGGGATCTTTAATGAAGCTGTCAATGCATTCGTCTCAGAATTCGGTAATTGTATTATAAAATTCTGAGAACATTGACGTATTAAATGCAATTATTCTCATCAACACACTGATAGAAATGGAAAAGCTTTTTCGATCCCAACTCTTATGTTGAACATTCACTTACTCAACATTGTTATTACCAATTATTCTCGTTGATTCGTAGCTAATATTATTGCTGTTCACTATGAATAATAAGCCTGATATTGATTCCATTATGATATAAAATATTATATGGTTGAATTATTGGGGAGTTGATTTGGTTATGTACATGCAAAACGTAGGTTGTGATTACATCTGTTGCGCTTCCGCATTTCCTATTTCTCGTGTAAGTGTGATGGTCAAAGTGCATATTGATGAGCAACTCGTTCTTATTAAGTACAATCAAGATTCCAAGGTGAAGAAATTAGTAGTAGTTGCTCTATTACTTGGACCACAGGCTATAGATTATGATAACGTGGTCAGTATTGTGGATATAACAATGTCAAGTGAACTAACTAACGAGTTGCGTCTTGCAAGTCTGGCCCTCTCAGCCTCTTACACTCACATAATGAAACCTGCTGTGTTATCCATTTACTTGTGGCTGTTTAGAGATCAAAGTGTATACTATACGCATTTATATTTGTATCGTAACACTAGACGAAATTCGTGACTTAGAGCAATTAGTTACTAGACTAAGCTGACAATTTGCATGAGTCATTCATTAGAATAAATTTTGCACAATGTAAATGTAAAAAAACGCTATGATTCTCCTCTCTGAAAACTCGTATCTATTCGTACCTCTTTCTTTGTTATACAATATAACTCTACACGTGTGATAAAGTAGGATTTTTATGTAATGTTAGCGTTCTTAAAAAATGTCTCAAAAATATAAATCTTGAAGTCTATGCTATTCTATCACTATCTGAATCGCAGCTAAAAATACTCGCGCTTCGGCTATTGCGACATAATTACACATACCTAAAAATTGTAAGTACTTGCGTCCTTGTATACATTTTTATGAAGTAAACACAAACTGACACTTGGAATTTACACTATGCTATTGGAATTGGTGGTAAATTAATAGAGCAGTTATGCGTGCACGCGTGTAAATAGTAAGTGTCTTTGTACTACTTACGTATGGTGCATGTTACATAACATAAATTCATCACAGATTAATACTCAGATTTAGTGTTTTATAAATATAAAAGTGTGTATTACTTGACGGATAACTGTCGTCCGTAATAGTCGCCAGAGACATCATTGCTTGTATGGAGATCTTTAACAGAAAATAAAAACGTCCAGAACAGAAACTTGGTAATCGTATACAGAATTATCTTCCGTCTAGTACCGTTTCAAACGAAAGACTTCAAAAGATAATATCGTTGACAATAATAGCACACTGTTAAAACTATTAGGTAAAATCACATTTTTAAATGAAGATTGTTGATGTACTTGTATCAGTATCCATTGTGTCATAGACTGCAGATCTTAACCACAATAAATAGCTTCACATGCAGCACTTCTACAAATGGAAAAAATGTGCCGTTTCAAACCACACAAACAGAAGTGACAGCAGTTTAACTCGTTCACCATCCGTATACTGAAAATCGAAAGTCGTTCTTACAATATTCATCTTGATACAAAGCAGGCACTAAATGCACACTGCATATAAAGGTTGAGTTAAGCCATTCTTACTAAAACGTCAGAAAGACTACCAATTTAGCGTGTACTGAGATAAATACGTATTATGGCATAATATACTGTAGACATTTACATTGTGTTGCTTATTGTTCCTAGTGGATATAGAGATTGCATGTTGTAGGTATACTATAAGTGAATTATGATTCACTAATACTAAGTTTGTTTTACTACAAGAAATTATTAGAGCAAAACATTATTATTTAACTATTGCTGGTTTATCATGTTCCTGTTTAACTATCTACATATAACTATGATTACTCTACATTACATGTGACTATTGTGTTCTTGCTCTGCCTTGCTAAAGGCAAAGAGAGTGTTTTAAAAATGCAACTTATATACTAGCTGTATTTGTACTTACATTAACATGATAATGTTATCACGTATTCGCGCTAAATGCTACCAGTGTATAATAGTGTGTAACAATAATTTTTGCCTAATTGACGAAATGTACACCTTCGGTTAGGTAAGTCAACCTTTGCATTCAGATAGAAAATTAGTTTTCTTTTTTGTGGTTTACATTACTACGTTGGGCAGGTATATGTAGTCTTAGTCTTAAGTCTTAATCAAGACCAAGACACAATTAATTGGTTAAAGGTTCTGCATGCCACTGTGCCGAAATTATGCCCTTTTCGAGAAAATGAATTGAAAAAAGGAATGAGTGAATGAATTTAGAGACAAACCTTATATTATACATAAACGGATATTTGTACGACTTAGTACGCGAAAATGTTATGGAAGTATGCTGTAAATTGTGAAACGATTTCCCCTTACATTACAGTTCAGATAAACAGCATCAACAAATGAGTTTATGGCAATAATGCTCTAGGCACTTAGAAAGTGAGTACAAGAATACCACACATTCCCACCAACTACACTACTATAATTTCCCAAATATCAGTCAAAATTAATGATGTTGTATGTACATGCTCTATGCTATTTTAATTAACAGTATGACATAATTTCTTTATTAGAAATGCTTTATGATGACTTGATGACTGTCTAAACACCTACAAAGCCAATTTAAATTTGGAACGACCGACCAAAATATTAAGCAAGTATAAATAAAAATAAATAAACAGGATACCTGATTTTCCCATGCAAATCCCAAAAAGCGTTTTTGAAAGCACACGTAACGTTTGGAAATTGAAACAAAGCTATAGCTTTGCAAATTACAGTTAGAAGCAAGCAAATCAATAAACACTGAGACTGGTTAGTTTTAACTTTATTAAGCCTATTACTCTCTACGAAAAAATATCTTAAATTTGGAGAGGAAAGCTGTATTTGTAGGTGTAAAGGTGCCTTATATGATGACAGGGGAAATGTTTCAATGTAAGATGATAGTCATTGTCAACAGGATGAGCAAGAGATATTTGGAGACTAGGTTAGAAGGAGATTGGGACATCTTGATTAGTTTAATTGTTGCTTGCAAATCGTAGTCTGACATGACATACTGATAACGCGCTCTTGAATACTGCATTTCAAATGTTTGCATTCGGTTTCGAGAATTGAAACTAAAATTAGCTCGTTTGCTAGTTGATTTATTACGTAAATAAGAAGAGATCTTATTTACGTTGATGCTTCCAGCAACCGCGAGGGGATAATAGTTGCAAAAGTCATACCAAAAGGCATCTATTCGAAATGATACACATTAATGACACTTTTAAAACGACGAATCCCCCCTCATGTAAATTTTTCTCTTCAATGTATTTGAGCCAAGTGGATAAAATCCTCCGGAGGATTTTATCCACTTGGCTCTTAATACATGTGTCACGCGGAAACAAACAGCCGCCCATTTCAAGCTGGGCTCCTTCACTACTCGTTTGCTAATCTGATCAATATCTTTTCGAAGAGGGCATCGACCAGATTCAATAATTAAATAGTCAAATTTTTTTTTGAATTGATTTTCGACAAAATTTTGTTGGTATTAGAATCAAAAAATAGCACCCTTCAGTATCAGGGCAACAGCTATTTTAGCTTATTGGATATAACAGATTATTTAGCTAGGTCGTTGAAGGGTCGTTTGTATTTTAGCTGTATCCAACAAGTATTAATTGGTTACCATGGTTTCTCACATTTATCAAGAAGGTAAATAAAAACTTTATCCTTTTTATCCACGTTGGAGTGGATAAAGTTTCGACGATAGATTAGCCTTTCGCGCCACAAAAATCTATCCGTTTCGCATGCGCAATAAGGAGATAAGAATTTTATTAGCGTTTTTAGCTTTTTAATCGATTTTAGCTACTTGCGTTGAAGGGTGCTAATAAGGTAATAGAATCAAAAAATTCCGTTTTGGCTTTGCCTAGTTCTTTGTTGCAATCAAGCATGGTTCGTGCATTTCATTTAACCATCTCGGTCTCATGTCTTTGTTGTAACGGTTGCACGGAAGTATAATATTAGTAAGACAAAGGAATTGTCACGACCACGCCACTAAATAAAAGACCGGGTTTTTTAAGCTTATAACAGAAAAGTGTGGTACTTTAAAAGCATTTTACCAGTTAAGCAGTTCACTGATAAGTCTGTGGTCTGGTCTATACGTATACGTGTAATGTGTCGGTTGTGGTCGGATTTTCGTATTCAATGAAACGTACAGGTGCAACTCTAAAATTGAAATTCAAGGAGATAAGTCTAACTGAAGTCAAAAGTCAACGACAAGGGACAAAGTAAGTAAAAATTTTTCTAATTATGTTTGAATTTTCTTTTAAGTACTTTATTATTAAATCTGGTAACATCTGTGTTCCGTTATATATCTGTTTGCAATAATAACATATAATCCCACGGAGTTAATTTTTTTGTGATTTTCCTTATTTATTTCATGATGTCAGATGATACGAATGATCATGGTAAGAAAGAATCTTGGTTATGGCTTTGAAATTCTATTTTCAGGAATTATTTTAAGCAAGATGGAGTTTACGGATATTGCTACAAAACTTAAAATTCTCTCAATTTTGAAGTATTTCAACCTTGAGAAATTGTTTATTTATACTGTCATTTTCTTTCTCATCCCAACCATCTCTTCGGCCGCAATTTCTGTACTATCTCTTCTGATTATTAAGACCGTTTGGGTAGGCATTATGGGAGGAATCGTCATTGGCATTTTGGGAGTTCTTCTTCTGGTTTTCTTTCGGGCCTGTATCCCCCAATCTAAGTGCTACCTGTCGGATATCATTTACACAGTTCTTCTGTCCGTGGGCATTGATATTCCGGATCAATGTTATAAGGATACTGCTGCTATATTATCTTGGCTTTCAGCTATTGATCAAAAAATAACGAAGGTAATTTTACTTATTTTTTCTGGGTTGTATAATGAATACCAATATTGTCAATATTGTGAAAAATGTTGTCATTATTTTCTTAGGTTGTAAACCTTTTGCGCCAAAAGTGAAGGACTATTATGGACATATGGAAGGAAACAGGAAAGGCATGTCATAAAATGAAATCATCTGAATTCTGAATCTAACTTAATCTTTATCACTTCAACCGACTTCAACTAATGCGCTTGTGGACATTTATTAATTACCAATGAATTGAATACTATGGTCTCACACTAATAGCAAGTATTTTAAAATCTGTGTTGTAGTTATAAATATAATACACCAATAGAATAGAAAGTTTTTACACCCGTTGCTTTTAGTACATGCAAGCATTCACTAGATTTTTGTTTATAATTTTCATGTCTCGTTTTATCTTGTACGCAGTACGCATTTATTATATGCTTTGTTGATTGATCAAGTCACTAATTAGTAAAATAGACTAATTATTGCACAAAAAGTCCCAATGGCAAGGCAATCATTTATTTATGATCTACGAACTTGTAATTTGGTTGTTACTGATGACATAACATTGGCTATAGAGCCAACTTTGTATTAATATGTTACATAATTACATGGCTCATATTCATTATTCAGATTCAGCAATCATATTTCATATTATACTGTACCCATCTAAACTTGCACTTTGTATTCTCTGTATTTTCTCTGTATTTTTAGATTAACAGCATTATTATTATACTAATTATTTATTTTACTGCAAAGTGAACTAATAGTCATTAAATTCACTTGCAATAGTGATTAAGTAGAACTGTAAATGTAAATTGGCAAATACTAATCAAAGCTTAGAACTTCTGTGATGGAAGTTTGCATGTTTGCAAAATTATAATGAGCATTTAAATGGGCACACTCTTAAAAGTCAACCGTTGTACAATTCATCAGGCATTACCCCATCTCAATGAGATTTTACGGTAACATCTTCATATAAGGCAAGACGATCATTGTGAATATAAGAACTGATTGAAAGATTGAAACCATAAACGCATGCATTAAATTGCTAGGTTGGGGTTTCTTTATCAATTGTGTTCTGTGATAATTTAACTAAATGATCTCCCTTAAAATTGCATAGGTTCATCTCGCCATCACCTTGCACAACTGCCGATGTAATTACACAAAACAAAGTACAGTAATAAAATGGAATAATTTAATTTGTGCTGGAACTCATTTCATCGAAGAAATTACTTCCAGCACAACTTTAACTTCAGCAGCTAGTTTTCTGCCAAGATAATCCTGATGATTTGGTTATCTTTAAAGTAGTAAATAATTCTGCACATGTAGGATGAATTCCAATCACTGAATCAAAGTCTTCCTTTGTTGCATTAAGTTTTAAAGCCAAAGCAAATCCTTGTGTTATTTCGCCTGCATTTGGACCCAGATAGTGAAATCCAATCACTCTTTCGTTATCGCTTTTTAGGCAAATCAATTTGGAGTAGCAGAAGTTTTTGTCTCTGTGAAATAATATTATAAGATTATTGAGAGAAGTTGTCGTTTGCATTCAAGAGAATCCTATAGTTTACATGAATTTTTTAATCAAGCTATTATATCGTTCACTATTATTATATTATAATTATTTGTATGGTCTATACCTTCCAGGAAGGGAGAATTCTAATGGTTGACTATTTAAATGATAAACTTCTATATCATCTCCTCCATATTTGTCTATAGCATCATCTTCTGCGTAACCAATGCATCCGTACTCTAATGGTGTAAATACAGTCGTAGCAACTTTTTCATAATCGGTCAACTGACTTTGTCCATCATAAAGTCTTCTCACAAGACGAACTCCTGCTTCAATAGCGACAGGAGTCAATTCCGGCCTTCCTTCAGCCACATCTCCAATTGCAAATATATTGGGGATATTTGAACATTCTCTTTCATCAGTTATGATTTTGGAACTTTCTTCATCTATCACAACTCCTGCATTTTCCAGTAACATACCTTCTGTGCATGGTTCTCTTCCAACAGCGAGGATGATGGTATTGAACACTTCTTCGAAAGTATCATCAGAATCTGTGCTCTTTGCGACAACAAACAGTTCTGGTGGCTTACCATCTTCCATTTTCTGTATTTCTTCGGGTATCCATCCCCGAAGCATTCTAACACCATGCTTTTGCAAAACTAATCCAACCATTTCTGCCATTTGTTGATCAAATCCTCGAAGTAATATAGAGCGAATCATGACAGTTGTCTCAACACCAATTCCAGCCAAAAATCCAGCACATTCCAGTGCAATGTAAGATGCTCCAATCAGCAATGTTTTTCCGGGATGATGCGCTAAGGAGAAAAGGTCATCTGAAGTTATGCAGTGTTCATATTTTCTGCCTCCGGGAATATCTAAATATCTTGGGCGGCCCCCCACAGCAATGATAAAGTCTTTTGCAGTAACAATACTTTTCTCGTCTTTCTTGTCAGTCAATTGTAAAGTATTGCTGTCAACAAACTCGGCAAAGGAATTAAAATATGCAATATTATCTTTTTGTAACGTAATCTTGTAACCCCAGTTGAGGGAATGAATATATTTCTGAATAGCACGGACCATTTTATTCCAATCATGAGTTATATCTTCAGCTACTACATCCCAACCAAAATATGAAGAATCGTGAAGTGACTGACCAAGAAGAGCTGCTTGATGCATCAGCTTTTTTGGTATGCAGCCTTTTTCAAATAAATGTAATCAGTTAAATCGAAATTTGGAAATCTGTAATAAGTTTAGGTTATTTTCCCTTACCAACATTGACACAGGTACCACCTAAACCCCACGTCGTTCCAAAAGGAGAAGGCTTCACAAAATCACACAATGCAACTCTTTTTCCAAACTTGGCAGCTTGTTTTGCTGCTGCTAACCCACCAGAACCTCCTCCAATAATAATTAAATCGAATTCAAACTCGCCCATATTATGATCTAATGATGTAATTCCGTTTGGATGTTCGGAAAAAAGGTCAATTGATCTCTCTGGTTTCCCCAACGTTACACCCATAAATTTTCTTTTCGTTCAATATTACGTTAAATGTAACTAATATTATCCTCTTGCTTTAAAAGAACAGCATACTTCTACTTGGTTGGACATACAATGGTCTTGTTAAAGGATAAAAATTGAAATACGTGGATTACGACAATGGTATGGTATTTTTATTAAGTGACTGACTACAACTGCCAAATGTCTCAGATTCTTGGTGACAAGTTAGACTTGGTGTATTATTATTATTAGAAAATTGAGGTACAATGTTCAGGGAAGTCATTAGACATTTTGATCAATAAAAGATCTAAAAAATTCATATTGCAATTCATCATTTCGGTAAATCAATCATCCAAAATCTATTTTTATTACCATTAATACTTACATACATGTAATAAATAATTAAACAACTTAATCAAATCATTCAATACTGTTATATGGTAAGAGTGTTGAAATAATACTGAATTGACGATGATTGAGTATCTGTAATAATGAGTATTGAGTATGAAAGTAATAACCTCCATACTGTGAGCGAAAATGCTACCAAATATGGTTTCATGTTCCAAAACCTACACATAGTTATGTCAGTAAAAGTGCAACCAAAAATTTCAGCATATCGTAGTAATGACGTTCACGTGGCACCAATTCTCGACTCCTCGTAGCAGGTACGAGTGATACGATTACGATTGACATTAACAGCAACAGCACTTATTTCATTATAAGTTGTATCAAAATCATTTTCAGTAGGCCTATTACGATATCGGTCTGAACGATTTCTTCTAATATTTTTCTTAGTCTCCAGTTCCACAATAACATCTTCAATAATGTCCCGGTATATTAAAGGATCTATGTTCTTTCCAATTAGAGAAATGAATAGCCAATCACCAATTTGGATTTCCTTGCAGAGGAAACGAATTTTTCTGAAGTTTGTAAATGGAGAATGGCAACGAATTCGAACAGATCGGTAGTATTTGGAGATAATTGTAACAGTGATGTGTATTACATTGAACACAGAAACGACACTCAGCAAAGCAAACCAGCACCTACACATATAAAATAAAATCTATTATAATCAATGGTTGCGTTTTCCATAAAAGCTATGTTTTTAAATAAACCATTGCAAAACGAAATATAATGGCTGAGAAGTTCATATTTTTAAGATTTCCCCACTCCCCCCTCAGGGGATGCCTGTGAATATATTCCCATCTGTTTTTCGGCAGAGCCCGAGTTTTGGCTGCCGTATTTAGGCAATTTTTAGGGGGTGTTGGGTTGGATGCACCTTTTTTAATGCATTTCAGACCCATGTTGGTCGTTTTTCTAAGCCGGCCAAGCCCCGTGTTCCACCGGCCTATCCGGCCTGGTGGGAATGACTGAATCTATTTAGTAGTGTCCGTTGACCCGCTTTCTATCTAGCATTGCACGACTTAGTACGATGAAAACAACCGAAGTTTTTAGCTATTTTAATATTTGAACCCCTTCCCCAGACAGGGTGTGTGGTCGACCTGGCCCATTTACAAACTCGTTCTTTCTCTTAACCTCAAGATTACACCCTGTAAACTTTAGTACTCTCTAAACTAGACCGTTCAAAAGTTATCGTGCATAATAGAAATAACCGGACAGACAGACAGAAATAGTATTCACATAGAGAGAAGTTGAACTGAAAAATTTTAGAATATAAAATTAGTGTATATTCCGCTCCACTCCACAACTTAATAGGCAATAACTTGTCAAACTTACCACATACAAACGTATATCTTTTCATACAAAATATTCGACGAGAGTACACAGACGCCATCATGTGGTACAATACTTCCTGAAGGGCCATACTATAATACACAATTTAATCCAAAATATAATAATTTATAAACCGCATAACCGCAAATCAGTATACACTTATTACAGTACTAAAGACGGATAACGAAAGCCAAAAGAAGGTAAATAATAAAAGTTAACTTACTAAGTTAAATGTACATTTCCCAACTCTAGGGAAGATCCGAATCATAGGATCCCTACGGTCACCAGGATCCATCTGCAAGAAATTTACGACTTCTACGCCATATTTTGAAAATTCGTATCCCAAGAAGACATCAGTCAAGTAAGTTTGGCCGATTACATTTATAATGTTGAGAAATTCGCAAAACAGATAGCTATATCCATAGAATTTATTGTGTCCCATATAATCCATAATATGCGTCACAACTGCTTGCTTTTTCTTGTGTACTTCCTCATCAGTCATTACGACTTTATCGAACACCTGTTTAACTGTTTTGACACGTTTTCTTTCACACCAATGCCAGATATGACTAAAATACACAAACATATTATTTCCCATTTCCATGCGTCTATAAAATTATTATTAATAAACATTAACTTCAGTAGACTTTTTTATGTGAGTAATTTTTTTGAAAATTAATAATTATTGGATTACCGTGGGATATAAAAGACTATTGCTTGTACCATACACATAAAAGGTACCCATTGATAAAAATTGTGGTATTTCACTGTATCCTGGATGAATAATTGACGAACTCCTGGATGAGCTTGACTTCGTCCTGTGAACAAAATTGACAATAATAAATAAATCTTGTTCATTCATCTTTGTCTATGTGTAATGTAATATTTATATAAATACCTTTGGTATCCAACCAAAAACCAAAGTTCGGTTGTCAGTTGTTGGTAACTTAAAACTTACCTTCTTTATCATAGGGACCGTGGACGACATATACGGAATGAATAAGACAATAATCGTTAGCAGTTTTTATAAAATTTTCATTATCCGTACTTTTCGGAAATACACAATTTATTTGGGCAGCAAAAAACCAATTGGCGACAACAATCACGGACATTGTCACGAGAAATCCACATGTTGGTTTATAATGCAAACCAAAAACAAAACCGTCGATCTTGATTTTGTTTGCTTTGAAAAGTTCTCTCAGATCTTTCAACTTGTCAAACATTTTTGAATTACTATCAACTATTCAGTTAATTTCCGGTATTATGATGGTCCGTCCTTAAATCATAAATGAGTTTCTGTCGGTTGTCGGCGTCGATCTCGGTTCGATGTTGCTTTAAGTTAAAAAGATAAAGAAATATTGTTCTCAAAACACGATAAGATGAAAATCAAATTCCAAATGAATGACGCAATATTTGTGATTTAAAACAACAGATCAGAAAACTAAGTACACTGAAATCAAGAAGAATTCTAATAGTTGAATAATATTATTTATATCCCGCCTCACAGTGTGCAATATAGAATATCTTTGTTTCACGCACCACTCAGCTTACCGCAGGCGCTCAACCAATAACAGGCTACTGCCGCTAATCAACTCCGCCATTTATCATTCTTTCAAAACAAAAATCACTCTTTAATTTTCATGAATGTTGCAATCACTAAATTTCTAGCGACTGCGCGTTGGCCCGAATTTCATCGATCGTTGATTATTTAGTAGACCAATTTTTGATGCCAAGCGTATTGAATTCTAAAACAAAATCAGTAGTATTAGTCACTAGTGAACCCAGCTAAGGGGCGAACCTAGCACTCAAGAGAAATTCAGCAGGCCACCAATCACAGTAATAAAAACAATTCCGATAAAATCATAGGTATTTCCCTTAGGTCATTATATTAAATTTAAATAAAATAATTTTAATATACTTTTATTTCCTACAGCGGTTGGAAAAATTAGCTGCACATCCAACTTCCAGGAATTTACTAAACTACAACAATAACTGTAGATCTTAGCATCGAATACAGGGGACAATGAAGGACTTCATTTTTAATAAAAAGCTCAAAAATTTATCAAAAAGGTCCCATTTAAAATCAGAAAAATAAAATCCCCAAAAATAATAAAAAAAACAATAAGATTTTGGAAAAACGTACAAATCCCATGAGTACAACTTACGAATAAATATTTTTGAAGGATAAATAGTGGCTTCCAGTACTGTTATTTAATTCTACAAAAAGGTGTACAAACTGGCACAAAGGAATCAAGAGGGTAATAAAAAGTAAAACCAGCTCTACTATGTTTGTCGATTTAACAGTACCAATTTGGATTAGGAGTTTTGAAATGCCAATTAATACGCACACTACGATCATTACGAAATGTTCCCTTTCGCCAATCATTTCCATCACATTATAATCATCATAAGTAAATTTCTATTTTTGTTTTGATGCTATAATAATATACGCCCCCAGTTCCATTGCTGAATTTCAAAATGACTATGAACATTAACATTGTCTAATTTCGAAATAAGCTAATGTTTACCCAATTTGGACTTCTTTGTTTTAAGAAACATGCTTTGTATATGCGCATGTGCATTGGAACAAAATGCCGCATTGTCCTTGGCATAGATAGATACATAGATAGATCCCGCGACATAGGAATAAATACTTTTATTATATAGAGATTAGTCTAGTCCTTACTCATTAAAATTACAAAATTATACAAACATACATACAGGAATAGTACTGAGTTCCAATACACGTTTGTCGGCTAATAACTCAAAAACTAGAGCAGGTAGAGAAATGGGAGTACTACCATTGGAAAGAGGCTGAACTAACTTAAAGATTGGTATATGACAAGTAATTATTTGAAACCAAATAATAGTCAAAAAATAATTATGAACTAAAATTTAATTTATACATGGGAAACCATAGGGAAAACATACCCGACATTTATTAACTTTTGTAAGTTGTAAAGAATATTTCATGTGTAAAAACTACCGGGAAGTGATTCGTCGTGTCAAGAAGCGATTTTCGACCATATTACCCTACCCCCACGTCATGCTATTATCATATATATAGAAACTATAATACTATATTAAACATTGAGAAAAATGGCTATTATTAAACCTACAGCAAGCCGTAACAGAAGCTCGCCTGAGTAACGTTTACGGGGGCTTGTTTTGTAGTTTTGCGTATTTTCCCAAATTTTGTTTCGCCATTAGCGTAAATGTCTCCCTAAAGTTTAAATGCAAGCCGTCACATTTGGCGATGTTGTCGACAGTCCATTACACCATAGCTGATAGAACATAATAGTTACCCAACACAGGCTTTATACGAGTGAGACTTTTAGGACCAATTCTTGTCACTTTCATAGCGTTTGACAACGGCGGCAGCACCATTACTAACTATCACCTTTTGCGCGGCAGTTTTGTTTATTATGTACACTCGCATTACAGCAGCATTGTTTTTCTACAAAAAGTTTTTTTTTGAATTTTTGTTAGTGATTTAATTATGGCCCCGTGTTTTGCCCCTTGCTGTAATAGTGGATATAAGGGTTCGGTCACCCATGCTTTCCGCCCTGATCCAAATGTTGCTGATATATGGGTCAAAATATTGTCAAAAATGAGAGCAGATAAGACGTTCGACCCAAAAAACAAAAATCATTGTTTGTGCTATCATCATTTTGAAAGTAGTCTTATCATTAAAGAAGATAAGTTTTTAATCAACGGAAACATTGTAACAAGTGAAAGATCAAGATGGAAACTGTGTAGGGGAGCTATTCCTACGATCTTCCCCAAAATGCCGTCATACAGACAGGGAAAGTTACCTGCGAAAAGAATTTCTTCGGACAGTTACGGCCCTCTCAACAAACGGTTGTCTGAAGTAGAACAATTTCTAATTAACTGGAATCCTCATCAAAATTGGAAAGTGGCTTGCACAACATTTGGTAAACAAAAAGGATTGCGTTTCTCATCTGAAGAAACACGTATTGTAGAAGTAAGAATTATAACAGTAAAAAATCTTAAAGTGAATTTTTTATTTAAATCGATTTCTTAAACTAGTGCAAAGATTAAAATAGTACACTTCTTTTAGATATCAGAAGATATGACAACCTGCATCTATATTAATCGTTTTAATGTCACCGGAGTCCTTGGAGAAAATTTCCCCAATATTTTGAATAACATCAATTTAACGGAACAGCGAATAAATGCGCTACTACATGAAGTAAATTCAATACGGACCTGCCTTGGAATTCAAGGGTACCACCAAATTTCTACGTTGCAAAAAGGGATCAAGAAAGAAGGCACTTGGTTCTCAACCGCATGCAAGAAATTTAGCCCAGATCGTGTGTGTACTCATTGTAAATTATTATTGCCAGCGCTAAGCAGAAAACTTCTGCGGTCCATACCAAAAAGTATACCAGCAAATGATGTCAAGAAAAACTTGTGCAATCAAAAGGTTAGGGTGTTAACAAAAAAACTTTTTTATGCCAGGAGTGCTAATACAAGATTGAAAATGGACATAAAGAGAATGAAAATTATCATAAAGCACATAAGTGAAGAAAAAATCGACAAACAACTGGAAAATGACAAAATATCAACTCAGTTCAGATCAGCAGTTAAGCATGCATTAAAACTAGCAAAAATAAAAAGTGCAAAAGGAATGAGGTAAGCGTTCAATTATCAGTACATCAAGATTCCACTTTAAGAATACCATGTAATTTTTTATATGTAGCATTTTACATTTATTAAATTATCATTCTACCTTTTTAAGGTACGGTACAGACTGGCTGCTGGAATGTCTACTCTTAAAGATAAAATCCCCTGCAGCTTACAAACACATAAGGAACTCCAAGTTACTCCCCTTACCACATCCAAACACTTTAGCTAAGCTCATTTCTGGACAGCGTTGCGAATTTGGATTTAACAAAACTTCTTTAGACAGTATCAAACTTGAATTTCGAAACAAGGAACGAAAATATAGACAAGGAAGTTTGATGTTTGATGAAATTCAACTTCGTGAGACGCTAGATTTTAACAAGGGTACGTTAAAATTTGATGGATATATTGATTACGCAAATTACACTGCTGAACTCGTTGGTAAAGATGAGGAAGGAAAATTAGCGGATCATGCATTGATTCTAATGTACAGACCATTCACCAGTAGTTGGGTAATAACTTTTACTTTGTTTGAATAACTGTGTATTAAATTAGTAGTAAATTCAAAAATATATTATTGTGTTATTAAATTTATTACTGAGTAAATATTTTACATTTCACAGGTTCAGCCAATTGCAGCTTTTGCCACCAAAGGAGCAGCGAAGGGAAATGCACTCCATAAGCTAATTATTGAAGGTGTTATAAAGCTAGAATCTGTGGGTGCTGAGGTAGTAAATATTGTCGGTGACGGAGCTACACCTAATAAAAGTTTCTGGGCAAAAATGGGAATCTCAGGGAAAAGGGATTCTATTGTTAATAAGGTAGCAGATTAGTATTTTATGTAAGTGATGCCATCAGCTCAAATGTAGGATTGTTAGTCTAATTTAATTTGTATTGTATTTAGGTAACACACCCATGTGACAAAAATCGGAGTCTGTTTTTTATATGCGACGTTCCACACTTGTTTAAATGCATTCGGAACCATTTCCAAAAATACGGAGATGTAATGGTAGGTAAACAATTAACATTAATTCATTGAAAGATCTAATGTTTATTTTTTAATGTTATTTATTATTCTGATTCTAGTATAATGGAAAAATTGTGAGCTATAAATTCTACCGTATTTTATTTGATGAAGATCAAAGAAGGCTTTGCGGACTTAGAAAGTGTCCTAAATTAACTAAATCTCATGTGGAGCCCAACAGTTTTGAAAAAATGAAAGTATCATTAGCTACACAGGTTTGAAAAAGTTACCGCAATTATATGTATCCAACAGATTAAATGATAAATACATTTGTATTTTGTAGTTGTTTAGCCGCAGCGTTTCAACCGGGCTCAATTTTTATCGACGACAAAATTTAGTGCCATTTAAAGACTCAGAAAATACAGAACTTTTCACTCAAAGTTTGAACGATGTATTTGATGTGCTGAACAGTCGGTTTTATGGAGATGGATTGCAACTAAATTCAACTCAGATGACAGTACTCAATAAACACAATACATACTTAATCCTTATATTGTTTCTTTTAGCGATACCTTTTTTTGTTTTTTAGTGTTTACAGAATTTTATGGACATACTCAAGCAACCGGGGGAGAAGGATAAACAGGGTAACATAATCGAGCAAAATTCGTTCGCCAGTCTTCAAACATTATCTGCACTTCGAGTAACTATAAAATCTGTTATTGAGATAGCTGAATATCTTATTTCTATTGTGGGACTAAAATACATTCTCACTAATAAACTGAATCAAGATCCTCTTGAGGTAAGTCCATTGCTTAGGTAATTATTGTGTACGCTAAAATAATTTCTACATTGATAGAATTATTAGTGTCCTTAATCATTTATGGCAGAAATTTTTTGGATTGGTACGAGGGGCCGGTGGTCACGAAGATCATCCTACAGTGTCCAATTTTATTCAAATCTACCGTATCCTCAGTCTGTACACACCAACGAAAACGGTGTTAAAGGGAAACATATCCTCCAGTTCAAATGATTCCGTCTTGGTTGCATTTCAAGACTCGCTAAGGAGCAGCTCAAAATTAAACACAAAAAGGAAACTTGAATGGAAAGACACTGCAAATGGAATTCTTCGTTCTAAGATTAAAGAAACCGACAGCTTTTCAAGCGAAGGATGTTCCACACTGGATTCTAATATTGTATATTACCTGTGTGGGTATTTAGTGCATAAATCTAAAAGTTTTACATCGTGTCAGGAATGCTTACAATCACTTAATAGTGAAAGTGTAGAAAATCTGCCTCAAGTTTCCGATTTGTCAAGGATGTTAGATTATGGGCAATGTCTTAAGTATCCTTCAATTCCCTTTTTTAAACTCTTTTGTTTTAACATTGAACCAGCATTGGTCAAAATGATTTCTGGTGGGGATTTGTATGGGGACATAATAATTAGAATTTTATCCAGTCTTAGTACATTTTGTTTGAAAGATATCGGTTGTTTGGAAGAAGAACATAAGGTAGATTTGGTTTGTAAAATCATTCCGTTTTATATAACGACACGACTGTATTTTTTTGTGCGGTCATAAAGAAATGAGGTTGGTCACGGCAAAGCAACAAAAAATAAACGAAAATTGTCCAAACTGCAAGCAAAATAATGTTCGGTTTATGCATGATAATAAAAATTTGTAACTGTTTTGTATTAAATTCAATTTAAGTGTATATATGCATTTACATGGCTGTAATACGCTTATGTAATACTCAAGTGATATTTAGCAATAGTGCTGCCACCAACGACTAATGGGTTGAAAGTGACAGGGATATGTACTACACTCTTTTCTCAAGTTGGGTAACTAATTACACTTTGGATTGACCGCTTTCCCACAGTGGTAGTACTGGTACTGTGTACTGGACTAGAAAGCTTGATCCCATTAATGTTTTCAATAATATACCCCAACGCATACCTTCATGAGCTAAAATTTAGTACATCGAGGTATGCGTTGGGGTACATTATTGAAAACATTAAGTCAGGTGAGTTTATCTGCATGCTTGGAGCTGTTCCACACAAACAAACAAACAGTCCCACAAACCATTTTACACTCGAAACAAAGGATAGTTGATTGTTAGTTCACATCCTATCCTACCAAATGCTAATCAACACAAAAAAATTTGGGGAGATTTGCAGCAAAATGAGAATATCTTTTTAATATCTTTCGAAATCATAATTGGCAAAATTTTACTCGAGTAATTAGGAAATGGACAAGGGGTCAAAAACCACCTATAGTGACGTAACAAAACTCGGGTAAGTGAAAGTAGTGAATAAAATTTCGAGTCCAAAATTCTCCACACGGTATAAAACTATACTATACCACCAGTACTGCTGCTAATGATTAGGCCTCAATAATATTTGGTTTACTTTAGGTTAACCATGTTCCCATTTAATTGTTTTGTGATATGCATTACATGCACATTTAGCTGATCTTTGAACTTCTATATTGACATATATAGGGCATAGGGATTGACAAAATTCTGAATTTATTTAACTTATTTGGTAATATTCTGAATGCGATGCTATAAATGTAAATCATAATACTGATTTACGATGATCAATCAAGCAATGCAAGATACCTTCAATCAAATGAACAGCTATCTCAAGTTCAATTAAATGATATTATGTATGGTATGGGTGGTACTAGCAGCAAACCTAGCACAATATCTTGGAAATGGAAGTTAGCGACAGGGACAGGGGTGGGGATGACGAATTTGAAGAAATTAATTTCATTTCGGAGATATAAGGTGAATGAAACTACAGAAAGAATTGTTCAGATTCAGAAAAGAACCTATGTATTTATGAAAATTGAAAAGAAATAAACAAGTCAAGTGATAAGTGGCTAACTTTTGTATTTATTTCGAAAGTTAATAGGAAAAGTGTGTATGCATAGCAGTTGACAAGAAATGAACATTGTTTTAGCTACATGTTTGTTAAGATATGGCTATTACAAAATATGGAATATACAAACACTGAATCATAAGTATGAGCTCAATACTATAATTATTATGTGTATGTATATTATGTAGAAGTTTGTGTGGGAATTGGAAGGTGGAGAAAATGCAGCGGATCATCAGTGTTTGCAGAAGAAATCAGCCTCTTATTTCGAACCAAATTAGTAGATTCCATATCCTCCGTAAGGGATTCCTTCAAAGAAAACAGTTTTTTAAAACATGAACCAAACGATTTATTTTAATTTCATAATAGTTTTGTGTGTTTCAAACCATAACCAAGCCCGTAGCCTCCAACAGGGTAGCCAAGGTTAGCGAGCCCTCCATGGGTTCTGTAGACTCTGGTAGAATAGACAGTAGAAACGCCACCGGGAATGATACCACCATAAAGACCTGGGGCATATCCAATAATTCCTTGGGCAGCAGTGTCCAAAGTCTCGTCCTTTTTATCGTCAGCTGGAGCAGCAACGGCAACTGCCACCAAGGTAGCCAAGAAAAGTGCCTTGATCATTTTACAGAAATTTTTTGACTTGGTAGTCACTTTGTGTTGAAATTATATTGGATCTAGAGTAGTACTCTATTGAATGTGCGATGCGTTGTGGCGAAAAGCTTGTCAGTTTGCTCTTTTATATACCGAAGATTCACGAATTCCAGAAAAATATCCGTGAGTACCTAACATGTGTTTGCAATTAAGTTCATGTACTGGAATTAGGTAATAATTCTGTACGTACAAGTAGCTTCCTAAACATAATAAATGTGTTATGGATGTCTTCAAATACATAAAGCTTGTTGGATAAAAATTTAAGATAATTGGGTCTAGTGATAAGACTGTTATTAAACGAATCTTACGTAGGTCACATTGGTTATTTGTAAAGTAGTAACAGCCACTTGTACTTTTTTTGAATGTAATAAGAGTGGAGAGAGTTCCTATCTTTCACAATTTTTGGGCTGATAAAGTAAGAATGGGGAATTGTAGTCAGTGTGTGGATTTCTAACAAAGTTGGCATTGTATTCTGGACTTCAGAGCAATAAAAAAACATCTATATGTATGTGTATGTATATTGTAGAATTTTAGGTACTAGAAGTACCTATTACCTATAAGCGTGTTTAGATAAAATACATATCCAGCTAAATCGTGGTACCCAGTGCATATAATATGTTTTCATTTGGTCGTACAGTGAAGAACTTAAGATGTTTTTGAGGAGTCCGAGCGGAACGTTCTCCCATTACCTATATTTGGCATGACTTCATTTTCACAGAAAGTCGAAATAATGCAATTAATATAAGTCCTACTTTACTCTAACCCATAATATGGCCATAATATTGTCTGGATTTTCATACATTGTAATATAATATCATTAGCAATATATTTAATTCGTTTTTTTATTTTGCATGTAACTTTTTTAATATAAGGAGCTATACACACTTAATTATGTGCATGCAGTATTTTGAGAACTGTTGCAGAAAGGGCGTAATTAATTGTAACATTTATTTCTACCTGTTAATAACTAATACAATTTCTTCGAGATATTTCGTCTTTTATCCTCAATAAGTAAATATTTGTGAAGCGTAAGTATGGTGGAAAAGCCAAGCTATAGGCATATTGATATCTAATAGTATATAGTAATACTATTGACACATTGACAGTCAATAGTATTTTTACTATTGACTGTTTTACTGCTATGATAAGACCGGTCCTTTTGTCTCAAATTTCAATAGTTACAACGATAGATCTCGGTTAAATTCTCAAACGACTCAATCAATGAAAACAGCATTTGGAAATAATAACACGATATCGGTATATTGTAATTTTTTAAGTATTAAAACTCTTATTATTTGTATCACTAGAAAACATGAGTCTAGAGCTAAACCCACTTAACTGGCCTACATTTCGAAGTACACACATGAATTACTTGTAAACAGAGTAAATTATAGTTAACTGGCTGTACAGGATGTTTTTCAGAAACAAAAAGAGAGATGTAAAGATTATATGAAATTGCGTTTCAATATGCGAGTATACTTACCTGGTACCTCACACCTGTAATAATACATACACTACATATGAATTATTTTTAGATATCAAATAATAAGATAAAAAATTGTTTTTGCAAGATGCCTGACTGAAATGTTTTGAGAGTTGAACAAAGTAAAACCTAGTAAGTCCTCAACTAAATAATTCAATTATCTTAGGTGTTCACAATATTTTTTATATCGTAAGATTGTTGATAAGTAGTTGGTTCGTAACACTGTAAACAATAAAAAATTATAAAAATGTGTTGAAATTCTTAGGTACTTCATTATTCACTATCTATTAATGCTTAGTCAGAAATCTAGGTGCGTATATAATCACAATATAATCAGGCAGTGGAATAAAGAATGGAGCCAGAATACTAATTGAACTCTTTTCGTCTTTGTTTTCAGTCTGGCAAACTAGACTTTGGTTAGAAACTGTAGAGTACTTACATAATAAGTGGACTGATACTTTCTAGGGTTTACCAACTTAAGGTACTTTTGTCCGTAAAAGGGGTAATATATTGAGGTTCATACATAGAGATGTGCACCCGTGTTTCCCTGTTAAATTACATTAAGGATGTGAAGGATAAGTAAATACATTCTGTAGATTTGACTTGGAGTGGAGATAGCTAATATTAAAATATCCCAAAGTGGAAGCATACTAAAGAGGAGAAGGAAAGTAGCAAAAATGTTTTCCTTTTGGGAAAATTTATTGAAGACGGCTTAAAATAATCATTTTAATGTTTGTCAAAACAACATTATAGCTGGGAGTTCAGAGAACCCTGACAGCCAGACTACTAGAACTTGCCACTGTGGTGCCACTTTTCTACAAGTGGAAAAGAATGACTCCAGTCAAGAGGAGTTTGAGTCAAGTAGGGACTTACATTTACAAGATAGTGAAGTAAGTTTAACTTCTGCTGGGATAAGATGAAATGAGGATGAGATGCGACTGTATGGTTGTGGCATGGCATTCTTTATTTCGGTTCCTTAATGGGTTTTGGCAGTCTCAGACATTCCTCCCACATTTTCTCCCGATTCTGTTTCTTTTCTTTTCCTCTTTTCACACTCAGTTTCATTAGCTCATTACATTACATAACATCACATTACGTATATATATACTAATGGATGAAAAGAAACTAGGTACAGAACTACGTTTTCGGTCGGATCTTCCCCTATCCAAAGATAATCCTATGTAAAATACAACTGTACATAGTATAGTAGTACTACTAACAGACCAACACAATTCTTCCAGCTCCTGCAGTGAACAGTTCCAAGAAGACGGAGGAAGATAGTTAATGTGAACCGAGTTACACTTTACTCATCCTCGTTTGCCTCTCCATTCTTAATTTCCACCCAGCAATTTATCTTTGGAGTCTTATGAAAATAGCTTTATTTAAAGAGTTCTTGGGAAAATATTTATCTAAACTTTGTACATTTTTCTGAGTCACAAATCCTCATTTCAGTAATTGGAGGCATTTCCTTGGGAAAATAAATACCCACCTTAAATAATGACATACAATTTACTTAGCCAGCGAAAACAAATTGTCTTTAACAGCCAAAATCTTCCAACTAGTACTTAATCTATGACTTATGGCTATCACAATGAAACAGGTGGCTGACTAAATGTATGCTCTTTATATAGAAACTGAAACCGTACATCAACAATCTATCACTTCATGTATAACTGTGAAATCATTACTGATATTTGACAACATACTGTTCTAAATCAATATAATTTTATTGTCTACTAAATCTGCCAGTGTAGATAATGCTTGCGTGGTGTAATAATGTATAACTGTTGAATAATGGGACTAAATTGGACCAATACTACTGTGAGAGCCGTGCCATATGAATATACAAAAATGTGAGAAACATTTTTGTCTTAATCTTCCAGAAACACGGATAATTCGAAAGGTAAATGCGATGGATAGAAGCTAAAAGTTAATCAGCTAAGACATTCCTTCCATACAATTACCTCTCTCAAGACATGAAATGATATTGACTTTGACTTAGTCGCATCCTAGGAAAAGTGGCTGGGGAAATGGGAATTTGCAGTGCAGACTACTTATATACTACTACTCTTCCGTATGTTATCTCACCGCCGAACAGATGTTTATGATATCTATCCAAACAGCGATTCAGAACGTACAATCTTTGGTAAACGCACATTACTGATGTAGTGTGATACAATATGTCATTATCAGAATAGAAAAAGGCCAAAAAGCCGAGTTAGGTGTTCGGTCATTTTGAATAAAATCTGCAAGTAGATTATCTAATAAAATTCTACTCTCCATGATCAACATCACAGAAAAATAAGCATTAACAAGATATATTTATTTGAATTTCACATATGATTTAGGTGAGTGAACGATAGATATACATAGTGTGATTGATTTGACTACATGGAAGGGATGTTAACTTTTGAATGCATGATACCAATAAATTGGCCTGAAACCTGTCACCTAAGTACTATTTGTAATGTATATGTTATGGGTAGATAAGAGACAGGACAAATATGATGGGCAGGAAGGTAGATGGAGAACGACGTGTAGAAAACGTATGATCTTTAGCTTTCTGGAGTGCGATGAGAACAGATAAAGCTTGTATTGGTGTTTATCGCACGGAGATATCTCTGAAAACGATAATAGAAATGGAAAGGAAGAAGCCCAAGTAGAGACGCAAAGTGACATTCCTCTGGTTCATGGAGCGAACGAAAATTTCGGTCAAAATCGCATCAATCATGATGGAGAGCTGAAGAACATGTTGATAGGAAATGACGGGGAAAATTGTGATGGAAAAGTCCGAAAGTTCTCCTACCCTAAGTGGTTGCCATTAACTAAAGACTCATGGGATCTCACTTAGCCAGTCTCCTACACATACCACCTGCAACGAAAACTAAAACGCTACTTTATACTGAGAATATACAAGTAAACCTAAACTTATAGATACCAATTTATAGCTGATAAGTAATAGATAGTATAGTACGTATTTTCATCCTATACACACCTACTTAGCCTTCTACCCTATCTTATGTCATAATTCATATCATTATCTAATGCAATGTAACCTGCTGAAGACACTGCAGTCCATTTTATTACTTTAAATATTCTACATTCATTAGGTAACCTTATTACTATCATTGGTAGCAGTAATTGTTATGTAACGTTTTACAAAAAGGAAAGTAATGACACAAAAATTCCAGGATGAGTACTAATTACCAGCATTAAATATATACGGATATCATGCAAACTGAAAACCTACTTTAGTACTGTACTATTTTTAACCTAGTAAGGTTTTTATCTTGAGGAATTATACGAAATTGTAATTGCAGCTGCAAAGCATTGCACTTAGACTTCCTGCCAATTATTGTGTTCTTTCAACCTGAACATGTGCACATCTTAGCTCGTGCTACCTGTAATCAACATGGAGTACTTCACCCAAATAAATTCGCAACTATAAATATATAATTGTGACTCATCATTTATCATTACCACTGTTATATGATTCTGTATCAACTTTCTGAGTTGGACATTCCAACCTGAGATTTAAAAAGTGGGTTAGGTCTTTTCGTTGAAGTACCTTGTTACAAATATCTGTTTTATGCAGCTTACAATAAAACATCTATGGTTGTACAAGCATTCGTACTTCATGTTCGCTCCACTGCACTAATAACGTCTCCATTTGATTTACTTACATGTAAAGGAAGATCTACTACTACTGCTTGGAATTTATTCGAATTTATTTCGAATTTATTCGAATCTGTGGTCAGATAAGATTACCACAGGCTCAGACAATATTTAAACGATTTAAATTAACTTTAACCGTTTTGACCATGTGTTAAATTTACCCATAGTTCTAAGATTTCTTGAGAAGCAAGTATAAAACATTTTATTTACAGGATACGATTCACAATTAAGTATTGTATAAAACATTCAGTCCTCATTTACAATTTACATATTGTACTAAACCAATAAATGCTAGTGAAACAATAAATGAGATGATTATGTATTAATGTGGTATACTTTTTTCGTAGAATTTGAATGGAGGGGTTTTATGGCCGATAGCATGATAGGAACGATAAAAAGGGCGTGAAAAACAGAAAATATCATTACAAGGCAAACAATTTTGAAAAAACTTTGGAAAATGTAGGAAGGAACAAAAATTAAAAACATGACACCAATCAAAGTGGAAGTTGCGCCTTGGATGATAGGAAAGCCTAATGAGTGAATAGTGTGTTTCCACCTGCCAATATTTTCTGGAGTTGTATTTGCACACGAATAAAAAGAATAGGCTACATGGGCTGAGAAATCAACGGAAAATCCAATGCAAAAAATCAAATTGAGTAGACAAATTAAGTCGAGTCTAATTCCCAAGAGGCTACAAAAGCCCAAAATCCCTAGCTCTATACTCATAACAGAAAGAGAGACACAAAGAGAGCCCAAAACACTTGGAATTATTAATAGAGATACACACATCACTATCAGAGCTGCAAGCCCAACAAGCTTAATAGTCTGTTCTGACGTTATGATGTGTAGTTCAATGAAATCGAAGTACGGATGGAAAACCGCAACTTGAAGATCCTTTGTGTTTTCCAGCACTTTCTGGATGTTGCTATACAGCATTTTTTCCTTGTTGACATCACTAATTCCTTTAGATTGCACCAAAAAACGCGAAGCCAGAATTTCCGTTCTCGCATCGTTGAACACGATATCTTTTGCTATATGGAGTGAGATATTTTGTGAAAACAGGTTTTCCAACGCCAGAATAAATTCGGAATTACTTGAAATGTTCATCTCGTTCTGTTTGATATACTTGGAAAAATGGTACAACCAATTTTCCTGAACTTCATCCGCTAAAAATTTATCCTTTGTCAGTTCCTCTAGAAGATGTGATATTTTAGATTGTGTGGAAGTAGAGTAGTAGTCCAATGGGCTTGTAATGACTACCTAAGAAAACAACAACAAGGAATGTATTTTATGTCTGATAGGTACTATAAGGTATTTATAAAGCAACTCACTTGAATTTCAATTGGCGAACTGGAAAAATAATTTCTTTCTGTGATGAAATAATCTGCCATGTAGGAATCGTATCGAACAAGATTTTCCCTTAGAAGGCCATCCTGTAGCTGATTCAATCCATATATGGATGTCATTAAATAGATTAGATATATTACCATGATTGAAATTTTTACTGGTGGCTTATACAAATATTCGCAAAAAATTTCTTCCATTATATACATTTTACTAGAGATTTCCTTCAATCCTCCAATTTTTAGATGAAGATTTTTACTTGAAGAATCTGCGAACCAAATAAATTATATAAAATATCCATCAAGCATGAGGCCTTCAAAATTGCTTATGTAAATATAATAATTACCTATTTTCTCCAATTCCATCGTTGACTGCATTCGATTCAGAATCATTTCTTCAAAAGATCCATTAATTGCAATAATCGCTCCAAAGAAAAACACATGACAAAGAAAAATCCCAAATATACAGGTACCAGCATACATAGAAAATATTCTAATGCTAGGAATCGGGGATAAGACTCCAGTATAAAAAGATAAAATATCCGTAATTGTAGTGATAACAATTGAAACGGCAGAATCGGAATAACATTCTGCTAGTCTGTTGCATATTGGTTCGTGTTTTGATGTTTTTCGCCAAGAAGAGAGCATCAAAAATGTGTCATCAAGACCAATTCCTATTGTCAATATATAATTTATTAGGTTATGAATTTGTCTTATAGATATGTCTGGATAGCATCTAATATGGTATAGTCAGCACAAACCCATTGCGATGAAAGGAATTGCCAGGTTTATTCCTATAAACGGAACACACAAAAACCCTAAAAGTCCACAAGCTCCAGATGCCCCAAGAAGTGAAGAGACAATTCCCATTAAGCCAACAAAGGATTTAGATTCAACCCAATCACTGCTCTTGCATGTAAACATTGTAAATAAAATTATAAAGCCAGCAGTTACGTAAATGTGTGGTAAAACCGATAATGAATTAATTTCTGGTTCTTCAGTCAAACTTTGAAACGTAAGACGTGAAACTTTAATTGCTTTCCACGTATTTTCGTCTCTGTAGTTCAGTTCTTTTATAACGGCCTTTTCCCATGCTTTACCTCTAATAAATATAAAAATCCACAACAATTTAGTAAATGCATATTTCTTAAATTGTGAAAATCTATTCAGAAATTAGCAATCTGAATTTTCGCTAATAAAATGAGTATAAGTGTACCGTAAATCATCCTCAGAGGATTTCACAGAAATGTAATAATGCAGCATCAGTGCCTTTGATTGAGAAGGGTCTTCTTTGAAGTTGGTGATATTATATTTCCAACCTCCCTCGGTGGAAAATCCTTTGTGATTTTTTAATATTTCGTTTTCGTAGCATTTGTCCCCAATTTTTTCACAAATCATACTGTAATTAAAACTCAATCCATTTTGTGTACATGATACAGTGTGCATTATGTTATCGAGTTCTATAACTTCTTTCCATAAGGCTGTAGTTGACTGGTTTTCATCTTTGGGTGTGACAATCAGTCTAAAATAGATTCATTGTAAGTGTAATTAGGATAAAAGAACAATAATTTTAAGAAAAGTGTTACATACTTAGCAAAACGGCCGGGCCTGGTGAGTCTGGAAGGGTCAAAGTCAGTGGAACTAAAATAGAAATATTTTTCTATCAAATCCCGGTCACTTTTGGTTCGACTATTTTCAACCGTGAATAAATACTCCGAATCATTGTTATACTGGAGTTTGTTAATTCCTAATGCTAAAGATAAAAATACAATCAGAGAGATGCTAATAAAGGATTTAGGCCTTTTCCCAACTTCCAGGCCTAAATTGTAAAATAATCGTTTCAGAAAATCATGAATAAAATCCATTGCTATTCGTAAATGCTCTAAAATGACTTAAACTCTCTCACATTCAAAAGAAACGTCTAAATAGTAATGAATTTGTTTTTGCTTTACAAACTGTATTTCAACTCTGAAATGAGAATACTTCCGGCAAAACACTTTTTTGTTTTCATGAGTCTATGATATGTTTATTCAAATACCGGAAGAAATTTACAAGGATCTAGTTTACGTGCAAGTTTTAAAGTTTAGCTTACAAAAGGTGCATACTAAAATACACATAAAACGTTACATCATTATCCATGCACTTCATTTCCTTTTTCACTTGTTATTATGTAAATATTATGCAAACAAAATTTCAAGATCGATTTGATATGAAATGTTTATTTAGCCAATTCCCTCAGTCATTGTCCATGAAAATGGCAAAGAAGTAATAATCAGCATGTGCAAGGCAAATTCGCTGAAATTTAATTTGCAAAGACTCACGACAGGAACACATGCAGTTTCTAGCTTTGTGTCCATTGCATGTCTAATTCGTACTATTCATTATTGAACGTTCTCATGGGGCGTTTTAAAGGTCAAAATGTTCTTTCTTTATTAATTAGGAAGTCAAGAAGCGACGTAACATATCACGAGCTACATAGTTATTACAGCCACAAAACATTACTCATAGAAAATGACATTTGTAGAATTTATTGCAAAATCGCGTGCAACCTATTTCATAACTGCTAATAGGTTTTCCTGTCTAATTTTGATTGATTTACTGATATTTGCTAATTACATTGATGTCAGAAGAGTTTGGATTATATCCAAAGTAAAACAACGATCCATTTCTCTAGTCAGCAGGTAATATCTATAAACAGACCAATCATTGTCCATTAATCCATTAGATTGTCAAAAATGTGGGTTAATTACTTATGGTAGATAAAGACAAAGTTTCTTTTTGCAATTAAAAAATAGTTTATAAATGCTAATAAATAGTCAGGGATTTCAAGATAATGTCTGTTAGGTAAAACTGAAGCATTAACAACTGTAAGGGCAATGATCGAGTTAATAGAAATAGTGGATGCCTTGATCTAGTAAACTGTTATGTTCATTATTCATTATTTCCCATTTCCGCCGACTCGAGATAATGTGGAAAGGAAATGCAGGAGCAGGGAACCTGTCTTTCTGCCTGCGTTGCTCGAAGAATTGCTTTCTCAATCTGTGGGACTTATGGAGACACTTGATTAAATCTTAAATCTCTCTTTCCCACGTCGAAGGTTGAATTCTTAACTTATCTAGGAGATTGGATTTCGGTCCCTGAGCATTCTTACATTACTTTCCGCACTAAATCATTGCCAATGACAATCATCGACAGAAATAAATAAGGTTTCACAGGACATAAATTCTACAAACGAATGGACTGGATTGCGTGCATTCGAATCTAAAGGAAAATAAAAGAACTCGTTTTGATTGCGTAAGATTTCTTTGTATAGAAACAACCACCTACCTACATAAACACAGTCTGCACTCTACCCTAAGCTATACTGAATTACCCATCTTTATATTCTATATACAAACATGCATGTACATACCTAAAACCTTGATGTATCTCTTACCTATCTACAATAGTGTAAAGCCTATAGCCTGTAATGCCCAAAGAAAACCGAATCAAAGGCTGCTGCTAAAAATTTAACACTCTATGTGACTTTTCCATTGAAAGAAATCTTTACACAAATTCCCTAGACTATTTGAAGCATTTGTATGCATAATATATGCAGGAAGTCTAAAACATCTTCTTCCTCTTATTTTATACTGCTATATCGTTGTAAACATGCATGACTGCCTAAACTCATTCAAGTTTTGTTTCGCCATATAATCTGCACTATGTCATTATTCTGCTAGGGTTTCCGTAATCGTATTTCAAGAAATTAAATGTACAATTTTAGGGTTGCTGGAATATTACATTGAATTCTTTGTTTCAAAATTATCAAAACTAAAAAAGCGCAAGATTTTACCATCTGCTTTACTTTCACATCTACAAATGGCTGCCTATATGCAAATCATCAGACTAAAATTTTTAGACGCATATTTAGAATAATAGATTTAGGTTCTATTATATTCCTTGGTTCTATCTGTAGTAGTATTAGTATGATAGTAATTTTCAAACATTCAATAATATTATTATTGACGCATATTCTATATATATTTCCCATAAATTAGTGCTATAAAGATTTTGAAGGACTGTTTCTTTTTAAATGGGTACATCATGAACTCTAATAGAGAAAATTGTATTATTCTATGTCTTATATAATATGGGCACAACTTTCTGAGATTGTAACTTGAAATGCAAAAGGCTACAGTTTGGTATAATAATGAGATACTTTAGGACAGAAATTTACTCTGGAGCAGTAGAATAGAGTAGAGGAGGGAATAGGTGTCTGAACAGCAGTCTTGAAGCAATGCAACTTTCAATTTATTTTTAGATGGGGTTGAGGAGGTGTTAAAAGTGAAATCATCCATCACAGTTCACAGAGGAAAGAAGGGAGAAGAGAGAGACTGATTGTACGTAAACGCAGTAAGTAACTATAAAAGCCACTCTCACCGACATTGTAGTAGAACTTACTACAGGCTTAGCCTTAACCTTCTTTCTTTAAGTAAGTATTACAGATTTATAGAGAACCTTAATATTTGTATACAACATACAAGTATATTATCGGCATCGTGCGTAGAGCGTCCAAATGCCGAATACAAATGGATGAAAGCGAGTGAGTGAGTGATAGAGTGAGAATAACATACATAACAGCTGCAACAGATACTGTCTCACTTTCCTACAACACAAAGAAAGTGTTCTGCTATATTCCCTATTTACGTATCTTCAAGCCAATTTTATTTCTTGGGCACATAAGCACTACTTTATATAAATAAAGTACAGTTCATCACTGTAATGCTATCCAAAATGACAAGAAATAGAAAAGAACTGCTAGTAAATTCTTAACACGAATCCGAGTTTCTACAGATCTCATAATTTAAGATTTTTTAAGATGAGACAATGTAGTAGAAAACAATAAGTAATCGAGCATCATCAGATTTTGAAAAAGTAATAATTATTACAGATAATGTGAATTAAAAAATCTGCAGACATATGCAAGAAGTTTATACCCAGCCGATAGAAATTGAAATCCAAGGTAGAGACGCAAAAGATAAAACAAATTCTACCAAATAGCAAAGCAAACTACCAATCACTCGTTTAATGACTGTGCTTCGTTGTAATTAATTGTTGCACACAACCTGAGCATTCTCCTTGTCACTTTCCAAGTAAACCAAACTAATCAAGAGGAATTATGCTTAGTGGATCCAGTTAACCTACTAAGATGCTGCCTGAATGAAATTCTGCTTTCATTACATCCGAAAGCTCAGGAAAACCTATTCACAGATGTATTTCTTGTTGTATAGTTATTGTCAATGTCCTATTTACTAAGCTTCTAAGAAAAGGGCTACAGCTAAATATTAAGATAGGTAAATAAGTGTAGGAGGAAAAGATACAAACTGGAGATAGGCAATAATAATTCTCATGTAAGTGGTACCTAAGCTAATAATATCGCAGCTATACCAACTTAAGAATTGCTTTTACAAAATAAGATAGTTCCATAAAGCCCAAATGATAGGGAATGTAAAATGAAATGGATATTCACTTCACGAAATATCTAATTAGCATCCAAAATGGAGTCAAATGAATAGTGATTAGTATAGATGTATCGTTGCGTTGAGAGCACAGAACAAGAAGCAGCGGGTGGAAGGAAGCAAACTTAAATTAGCATTTTATTAAGGTCATTCAATGCTTACGTCTCGCCAATGTGATCTTACTTACGTTTATTATCCTATATTCTACGGCAATTAGCCATTTTATGGGTTTTAATAAGTACCTATTCCATGTAACCCTTTCAGTGTTTGTTCTGTTAAGTTCTGTGTACATTAAACCCTCATTCACTTAGTCGATATCCTTTAACTTACAGAGTTTATGATCATTTCTCAGTTTCTATCAGATATTTATATTAATATTATATACGATTTAAACCATTTGGACATAAATACATTGTTTGTATTAAAAATCACTTCAGTAAATTACCAATCTGTAAGTAATGATTTAAAATCTTTCAATAGGTATGATTGCTAACTTCAATAAGGTACTTCTTGTATGGCAAACTTTTAAGAATTCTAAAGCCAATTTTAACTGACAATGCAAATGCGGTTTGATAAATTTTTCTTAGGGTTAAGTTGAGATTCTTCAATCTTGAGACATTTTTATAATTTACAGTAGATTAAAATGCAAAAAAGAACAATATTTAGTAAACATGTCCTGAGAAATTGAAAATTGTGCACTGGTGCTTTTTTGGTTGATGCATATTTGCATTTCGTTTCAACACAACGATGGTAAAATTGATGAAGTAGTTAAAGCGTAGGAAATGTTTCCGTCCGTAAAGGCTGCAGTGTGTGTGTTGGCGTTACAAGAGTGGGATTTATAAAGCAATAAAAGAACAAGACTGTTGTGAGCTCTAAATTTCCATCCATTTCACCTAATTACAAGCGTGAGAAAGTGGCCATATCACGGGTGTGTGTATGCAGCCGTGTAATTAGTCTGCAATAAACTACTGGGCTGAAATAGAAGGAGCGATCCATTCTTATTCCCATTATGCACTTTTACTAGTCATTTAATATGTATAACTAAGTGTCTTTTACTACCTCCACTTTCTAATTCCCTTACAGAAGACCCTATTTTGTATTTTACGTCTTTCCATTAATGGACCTGCCTATATGCATTTCTTTACTGTGGGTGGTAGATATATAAGGTAAGTGCATAGATGGATCTTCACTTCAGTCACAGATCATACTAGGTGAATGTTTAGATACTGTGGTAGTATTATTACGTGAAGGAAGAAGAAAGGACAGATCAGGATGGCATTATGTTATATGTTACTGTTAATATGATACTTATAAGTGTTCCAAAGTACTTTCTACGGTTTCCGAATGGCCTGGTTGTATTATATTTGATGAGAGATGAAGGACTTGACTAAAATCGTCTTCCTTCCCCCTCCAAAAGTTCAAGAATAGAAGTTACTCTCTGGAAAATCGAATGATGATGGAATGAATGGGAAATAAACTAAAGAAACTTTCATTTCACTCAAAGGAATCCCCTCGTCTTCTGGAATTTGATGAGGGAGTTAGGACACACTAAATTCTCTATTAGTTTGGGTATGTAGAGCATTACATATGGATATCTTTACTACCCCCGCTAAATCTCTACTATTATACTCCGAGTGTCAAAGTCTCATTCGAACCAATCACACTTCCAAGCGCACAGGGATTGATTGAGATTGAGAGTGAACTTGTTTAATTTTCAATTAAAATCAATTTAAGGCTATAACAATATCAGTTACCAATTCTAGCATCTAGTAATTTATTACTCCGCTGCAAAACAATTGTTCTGTAATAGAGTAGATATGTAGGTACAATATTTGGCGCTGTTGTAAAAATGAACCATTGTTACAAGTTGCAATTTCCATTGCTTTTCGGTTAAAATGCATTTTTCAATCAATCCAATTTTACTAATTACAGCTTTAGTAACAGCTACAAATATAAGTTGGGCTTCATAAATTGATGCTGTTGCAAATTGTAATTGCAGTTTTAATTGTTGCTTTTCTGTTAGAATGCATTCAAATCCAATTTGTATTTATTATTGAGCCAATAAAAAAATTCATTCATTCAAATTGCAGGTAAATTTCTGCAAACGCTGTTGTTTGTTAGTGTAAATTAAAAATGTAGCTAGAATTTTAGTTAAAACGTAGTCAAATTCAATATTATAACTTAGCTGCTACATGTAAACACTCTCTTCTACTCTATTGAATGTAGGTAATAATTTGTCATTCTTAGATATGCAAACTGATACCGTTGCAATTTTAATTATTGTTGCTCTGTTGTTGAGAAATGTATCTAAATCCAAAATTACAAACGGTCATGGGAAATAGAGTATAGAATGTAAGAAAGGAATGAAAAAGGGAATGACTAAAATATTTGTGGCAACGGGAACTTCTTTTGGGAAAGTATAAATTAAAGATAGGTAGCGAGTGTAGGAATGATTGGTGGTATTTTTTGCGTAGAGCCTTTGATGATTTTGTTGGTGTAGTCTTGGCACGGAGTTTAGCTTCGAATTATTGATAAAGGTGCCATTAAGAGGAAAATAAGGGGATAGGGGCAATGGAGCGTTGCTCAGTGCGTTTTGCTTATCCATATACCTCTCTCTCCGTCATCCTAGTACGCACTTAACATTATAGCTAACGAGAGTGCGTATATGTTTCATTTGCAATGTATGTGAACAGAAAGCCCTTAGAGAGATGGAGTCCAGTCGGAGAGCCTTCCAGAAGAGCAACATGAAGAGAGGACGAGACGAGACTGCAATAGAATCAGAATAGAATGAAAATAATATATGGACGCCTTAACATTTCTTTTGGTCATGCTTGGCTTTCGTGGCCGAAAGAAAATCTACTTGTTTGTGTACCCCAACAATATAGAAATTCCCCTACATACAGTATTAGTACGTTTGCAAGTATATAAAATGTACTGTTTACTATTTGGCATTATTTAGTCCAGATCTGACCCAAGAATGTGTGATTCTAATATTATGCTCTTTACCCCTACTTTCTTTTAGTGTGTGAATGTAAGCGTAGTAGTATTCTGTGAATGTGTTATATTATGCTTCCTTGTAGGGTAAAGACGCACCTATAGTGTAAGAGCTCTACGTGTGTTTGTGTAAAATGGAGGGCTACTTTAGTCTAGTTAGTCTGGCATGCCCAACAAACTAGCAATAAGGGAGATAAGTTTGTCTTGACTTGGTTTGGTCTGGTGTGAGTAAGTAACCGAAAGTAAGTTTCCTGTAATATTCTGGAGAATGCGGACAAGAAAGCTGAAGCAAGTGAGGCACTCCATAAGTGTTGTTATAGTGAGTATAATGAATGAAGAGTTGAAGCCTTTACATAATTTATTGGGCAAAGTGCTAACTTCTGGAGGGAAGTCGAAGGGAAATGACACCTTCTCCCAAGAGAGAATTCCCTTCTCAAAATCCGCTTTGGCTTTCCCTTCCCTTGCCCACTTCTACACCGTACTTAATGTTAACAGTCTGCATCTCCACATATCTCCTTTCTCACTGTGGCTGCATCACAACCACAGCTATAGCACCCGAATACTTAATATAAATAGAACATGCAAGAATATTAGCAAGAGTTGTGGCTTAATAAGGTCTTACTAATGTAGTAACATATACCTATATGGTACCGGTGGGTTAGATGAAACAAATCTGTATTTTGAAGTGTATCTCAACTAATGAATAAATACAGGAGAAAGTTGGATGAGTATTTACATTTAATACATTAGCATCATCTCAATTCATTTTGTTAACCGAATCCTATTTATATTTGTGTTCTGAGAATTCAGTTAACTTTCACCCTGTCATACAAGATTAATTCCAAACTTTAGTTTACTACTACCCACTTGGGTTGTTTATCAAGTTGTCAACTATGTTGGAAACCTTCTGCGAAAACAGTTTGTGTTTTATGCAAATGTTTTGGAGGTTTATATTAAGTTCCTATATAAAGCTACAGTATTGATAATTAGGAATCAAATTAAGTGCAAGTCAAATAAGAACAATAACCTGTCCTTTGTTAACATTAGTCAGTAAGCTATGAGAAATTATTGATGATTTATTGCACTAAGGTCAAGAAACATCTATTAAAGGTTAAGTTATTTTTGGAGCTATAAAAGTCTCTTGTGTACAATATGTCAAGCTGAAATTATTCCTGGGAGCTCAGATAGGATTAATTTTACGATGATTGGAGTTGGTTATGGCATTTATTTCCGTCTAATAACCGAATTTTACAAGGTACATTGGGAAAAGCTTTAGACATGAAATATTTGTTCATAGTAAAACTAATGGAGCAGTAAAAATTACGGTATTCCTTGAAAAATGACTAATAGTAAGAGGAAACATCAAACAAGCTATGAAATTGTCAAGAGAGGAAGGTCAGAGGAAAGGAGGGAGGAAAATACAAGATTCAGTTCAAGGAAAAGTAAAGAAAGGATTTTCTTTTCAGTTTAATAACAAACGAAGCCGGATAAATTGCCGTTTAGTAGTAGGCAATCAGAGTAAAAGCATGGCCTACTTGATCCATCAAAAATCCCAATTAAGGCTCAAGTGATTGTGCTGTGAAACTAACGGTTTCTGAGGAGGTAGCTCTTCAAGCTTGGCTAACTAACTCTTTTGTGTACCTAAAGCGACTTCTAGAAGTTAACTACCACACTCAGGAACCTGAGTGCTGAAAATATACTTGTGTACAAAGTAAATGATATAGTCATGAAAGTAACATGAAAGCAAATGTAAGTTGCCTTTTAATATCAAGTAGTGTTGTATAAAATCTTCTGATTTGCGAGTTTGTAATCCCAGCACGTTCAAAAATGCCCACGCTCATTTAGAGAAATCTTCCAGTTCTACTTTCATTATTTGCTCACCTTGTCATGAAAGAAAATGATGCTTTTATTCGCATCTCCTTGTAGATTACAGGTGTACATTTAATTGCTCCTAAAGAAAACATTTGGAGCTGAATGGAAAACCTCGCATCAGTAACTTCTTGGTGTTTTCTGTTGATTTTCTTCCAGAACAGCAGAAAATAATGCTCCATTTACAGTAAACACTGCGACACAGATATACATTAATGCGAATTGATTTTCTGAGAAAGGCTTCAGTGGTAAAATGAACAAAAAATTGGGATTCCCAATGTTTTCCGCGGAGGATACAATAAATACATGTTATTTAGGCTGAGAAAGAACTTTTATTTGCTTTTTTGCCCAAGTACCTCTTTGTTATACATAACAGTGTAATCATGTTGTTGTTGTGACTATTGTAGATGCAGGAAATGTTCTTCTTGTAGTAGATATTAGATAAATAGAAACATCTAAAGTCAGAAAAGAACACGGATAAATAGAGAAATTATGGGCTTGAGGGAAGTAGGTAGGAGTGCATAGAAGTAGCAGTGAGCAGTAGCAATTTTAGCGAGCTGCACATAAAAGACATAAATACTAATCCACGTCCCTATAAAAAGTTATTGTTAGTTAGATAAAGGAAAAGTTAGCTAATCATTTCGGTTAACTGCATCTATACCATATGTAACATCGACTCTAATCGTCTAGGCTAAATATTAAAGGAGTTGCACTTGCCTTTCCGATATACACAGCGAGATATTCATAGGAAAAGTGAAATAAACGGTGTAGGGTCGTATGAGTAGTAATAATAAATATATCAGTGCAGTGCATAGGTAGTAAAGAAACTAACGACTTAAATGTGTGTAACTCAAACTCGTCCGTCTACCTCGTCGCACTCACCAAACAACAAAACAAAAGTAAATGATTCGCGGAGAAAATACAATACTTAGGAGTCAAGTTAAGCTTCTGCCAAACAGAAACCAAGTGAAAGCAGCCGAGTCTCGAAATAAAGGAGAAATCTTTAGCCCCTGAAAACACAAACGTTAATTTAATTATTTCCCCAAGCCCAAAAGGCAAAAAGAAGGAAAAATTCATTTCCCTTGTCGTTCAGAGATTAGATTATCTTCGTGGTCAAAAAGATCATTTTCCCCACGCAAAGAATGAAGAAAACCAAGACGGAGAATGGAGGAAGAAAAGACAACTGCTACATCCATTTCCCCTTACAAAACTATAAATTCTTTCACCAACAAAACTCCTAGTTATACTTACAACTTACTAATACCCCACATTAACAGCATCTAAATACTAGGTATGCTTCAAGACTATACATTGTCCTATACCCTTATACAGGTAGGTACATCGTCTGGTAAAACTACTCCCCGAATTTGCTGTCAACGTAGCAGAGGTACTTAATACATGAAAAATTAGGACTTTTTTTATTTCTTTCGTAAGAATGTATCAGGGATGTTTCGTCTGTCTGCAGCAAATTTTACCGCAACATCGTACCTATTAAGTCATAATGGGAATAGAATTGAGATAAAAGTATGCAATATTTTTGTCTGGGCAATGACAGCAATACGACATTGGCAGGAATATGTGCAGCAGAGTATGAAAAGGGAAAAGAATACAAAATGCTTGCTTAAAATCATGCAGAGTGCATATTATATTTGCTGATCTTGAATGATGTCCCAAGTTTCTTGGGTATCTTCCATCTTCCATGTATTTATATAAACACTAGAGATTTTGTGTGCATAAGACACGGGACACTAGTAATAGTAAAGACTAACGATAAGTGTAAGAGTGGGTAAGAGGTATGCGAAAGATATGAGTAGCTATCGTCAAACAATCCGAGCATATGGTTTGAGTTAGTTTTCGGCTGTGAAAGGAATAACAGTGTAAGAAAATGGTGAAAATGTTGCACATCTGTTCCTCCACTTTCACTTCCCTACAATTGCTTCATTTCTCAAGTGAAAGTGGAGGCAGATGATATTGCAATTTGCCGATGAATCCCTACGCAACGGAAACCTCTTCCTGACTCAAGAACACAGAATAGAAAAGTCTGTCCAACTTCAAAGACGGAAATCTAACTATGTAACAAAGTCCGTTTTGTCTTCTCTCTATGTCTTTAAGTGTCTATCTATTCCTTATAATACGTAGGCAGTTCAGTTATGGAATACATATCTGAAAATTTGAGCGGGTGGGCTCAGAGCAGATCCCACTATACATACACATGACCAAGTTACATTATATTACATTACACAACATTAGGACGTATGGTAAGCCTGTGGACTAATGTTCTTCTAGTATTCTTTGCACAGACTGCAGCTTCATCATATCTGATCTGATCTCGAGATTCGACTCCACATGCATCGTCCTGTTGTACTGGAAACATTTGGAATGAAATCAACTTGAGAGATTTTCTTGGATTCTTTTATCTCTTTTGTCTCCGGGTAGAGTCGATGGGAAATAGTTGCATTAGTACGCTAACTACTCTAAAAAGCAGGATTGGAAATGCTTCCTACGAAGTCTGGAGTATCTATATTGTTACAGATATGAAATTGTGTGTTAAAGATATTAAAAATCCATAGCGGAGTGCAGAGCACGAAAATTCATGCCTTAGAGGGAAGGATAAAGGAAGGAGTGAAATCAACTTTGGGTTATTATTACTTATTAGTAGAAAATTTTATTTTCTTCTCGCAAAACTTAAGAAGGAAGAGGTAACTTGATCAAGGAACAATAAGAGCAATAGCAGACAGTTGGTTCGGTTGACATTACGTACACTGCTACTGCACTGATACACGCGCTCGGAGAAAATTTAATGAGTGTTTTCTGTTCGGCTCTATTCTATGCGGAAGTAACTAACTAACGAAGACTTTGAGAGAGAAGACTAGGCAACAAGAGTTTCATCTCATCATCTCATTCCTTAGTTTCCTGAGAAATCCAATTGAGTTTACCTGACTACATGGAAGACAAGAAGACGCCGAAGATGAAAAGCACTAACCTCAACCTGTGTTCCTTGTGGTATCGTATGGCATGCCGTGGCATCCAACCTCTCTGTATTTCCCTCACTTGGTTTCTCCGGTTTGTCATCTACTACAGTACCGAATCCAACCTCAGGCGGAGAAAGTAATAATCTTTTTCGGTTCGCTAGTAACAGAGTGCTAGTGAACTGACTCAACTTCTCCATGCAATGTAGTACAGAAGTTAGTCGAGTACTCTGTCTGTGCTACTTCGGTTTCCTCATCATAATAATAAGGAAGAGAATAAGTATCTCTCCGTTTGATATATATTTACTCACTAATAATGCAACTTTTCAGACAAACTCTATTGGAAGAGCACATCCTACTTCCCGTATTTCATCGGATCAGATTTAGGTTAGATAGCTACAACTACTTTGGCTTTATTACACCGCAAGAAGGATAGAGAGAGCAAGTATTAATGTCCATGATATCGAAAATCAACTTCATCCTCCGTTCATTTTACATTTGCACGAGATTTAATCATGGAATTAGAAATAACTAATGACCGGGTGTTGTGGTACAGTCTCCGAATACGAACCAAGTACCTCTGTAGTTTCCTCTATTAGTGTACCCACCTCAAAATTATGAACTTAATAATAATTCGCCTGTAATAAGTAAGGTATACCTACCAAATGTTATCTTCTGTGAATGTTTAATGTACACAGGCTTGCTTCAACTTTGAAGGTAAACGGGAATTGGCTAAAGGCAACCAATCCAATCAGACCGCAATCTCTCTCTGCTTCCTAGCTCTACTCGCTGCTAACACTAAGTGTGTACATTCTGCAATGTTCTGTCTGGATTCGTACACTGATTGAGTAAGCTTCAGCTCCAAACAATTCTTACCAATAATTACCGTAGCAGATAAGGGAATATTCCTCTCTATACGGAGTACGTGATCTTCACATCATAATAGCATGGAATATTGCTTGCTTTACTCCAAACTATTTCAATGTTGAAGTGAAATAGACTACTATGAGTCATTACTTAATGACCTGAAATATTTGCTACGAACAAAGGTACATTACCTCAATAGAGGATCATATTGAGAAGTACATCGTCATAATAATATTTGCTAATGAGTACTGATGACTACCTTTGCCTATCTGGATGCTGTAAATGTAAATTTATCTCTTCCTCATATCATTTATGATAAAAGCATGTACATATAGTACTACGTCCAATAAGCATGAACCAGTGGCTAAGCGTTTGGTCAGCCACCAAGTTAATCGGGTTAGGTAATTATTATTTGATTACTATTTTCTGATAAGTTACTTTGAGAGTTATTCAATTTCAGGTACAATGTAGTATTGCATTTTTATAACGTATAGAGTCAATATAGATAATACATATTGCAGAGGTACGATGGGTACACATTCGCCATTATTGTCTATTTATATTTATGCATTACCCATTTATAATAATATTAGTACCTACTATTATAACTACTATTACAGAGCAGATATGATAGCCAGTGATATCAATGCATACTCAATTCATCCTGATATCCATTCCAAACTGAAATACTAGTGGGATTATAATGCTGATATATTAATATATTTCAACAAAAACGACTACTGTTTCTTTGACTTTATCTATTGTTTTATTTTATAACACTATTAGATGATTCATAAATAAATGCAGTGTATTATTATAAACTACTGTGTCCATTGTATAAGGGGTCTTTCGTTTCTACAATGTAAGTCATTCTTAAAAAGCCTAAACAGGAAAAATCTTATATGTTCCCTCAAAAACAGTTTTTGAATAAGCATAGTAAATTGATTAGATGGGTAGAAAAACTGTTATCCCTCCGTTCATAGTATCTGCAATGCTCTTGTCAGTTTGTTCTGAGTTGCACCCGAATAGGAATTTAAATATATAATTTTTAGGACTTATTTGATGTCTCACAATTGCAAGTACTACACTTAGACTGTAACTTAGTGCAAATCTAAATCGATTGTGATGTGTGTGAGTGATCAATGGGAGGAAGTCTGCTCATCATCACAATCACAATACAGAACAACTGAATGAGCAGAAGCCCCTGATGTGCTTATGAGGAATATCTCTTTGACAATATCGTTTGTAAAACTCTAATGAGTGAATCATGTTTGTCCAGGACCACATGAATCCGAACTCTTTGTATCCAGCACCTAACCTACCGTACCCTGAATTTACAATGCAAGGGAACAAAAGCACCCTCACCAACCACACTCATTCTTTCCTTGTCACTTTATTTTCGGGATTGTTCCATGCTAACTTATTTTTAAACCTCAGTGAAACCTAATCCTTAGAATAGCATTGGTGAGCATTGAATTGAAATGTAATGTAATTCAATCGGATTTGATTGAGAATCGGCTCGTTATGCTACTTCCAGTCTGTCACGGCTAAAATTGCCTCCGGACTCCACTTGCATCCATCCACCAGTTTACATGCAGCTTTAAAGTAAACTATTTTAGTTAGCTAGCTTGGCCTTGTCTGGCTGAGTACTGGAATTGTGTAACTTGTCCTACTGCATAAGTGCAGCTTGCATGCTAAATGGAATGATGGAATAGCACAGTAGAGAGATGATGGATTACACACTTTAAATTTTAAAAGGAAGTTGTTTTTTGTGTGACTAAACAGCTGAAAATCAATTTAATCAGCTTAGATATTCGCTTCGGACAGGCGACCCACAATACTGTAGCTATTGCGGAAATCTTGTGACATTCTAATGCTATCAATATAACTGTCTCATCATCAACACATGCACATCACACTCCTCCAGTGTAGACAGCCATTTAAGTTACAGCAAAAACTACTTTTCTCCGATTAATCGTTAACAATACGTTTAACTAGGCTAAAAATAATTTTCATTACAGCCAACCAGCTTATTTAAGAGAGTTTCCTTATTAGGGATTCATCCAAACTCCTAATTACGAGATGTCAAGATACTTATGACTCATGGAGTCCTCAACAAGGACGAATCATACAGAATGTCAACGATAATAATAGTTAATTGAAATAAGGACTTCTAAGTAAAGGGTTGATACAATATACAGGTAAATATCTGCAGACTGCAAAACAAATATTGAAGTAAGCATGGGCACCTGACTTGGTCATTTCTTCGGCTTAGTACCTACAGATACTACAACATACCACAAATCATAAATATTGACTACTGGATTTATAACTCAAATGTAATTAAATGGATTGAATGTTATATATAGAGCAACAACACAGAGATCACATCGTGTGGGTATTATTGTATTTTTTCCTAATATTTTACCCAGTTCAATAGATTGTAAAGACAAGGTAATCAAGTGGAAAGCTAAAGCGATATCTGATAAAATTTCATCCGTTTCCTCTTCTATTAATAATGAGTATTGCCTTATGCAGCATACGGAAAAAACCTTTTGATTCCAAAAGAGTATTCTAAATGGCCACATTTTATCCTTTGATTTCTACTCGTTGCAAATGAAGACCCGGAAAAGTCGTTTGAGTTTACTGGCAAACGCTGACAACAAACCACTGCAGTTGGCTATCGGAGATAATGAGGAAGATAGTAAACTGCAGTTAAGTCACTGAGCTGTAAATTTTTCTGATGGATGAATGTGGTCGCGTGCCATCAACAAACGCCCGAATTCAGAGCCCTTCATTTATCTCTACACGAGAGAACTCTCTCCTACACACCGACAGAACTTGTGCAATAGCAGTTGTTAGTAAAGCCAAGGCTTGGCAGACTGATTACATAGCTAGTCATATAATTAATGCATGCATTTTGCAGTAAGGGAAAATTACCCTAGTCATGTTCTTAAATTTCAATCTCATTGCAAAACGAAAAAGAATAAAAAATGTCCATTGTCAACAACCAATACTCAAAAAAGTTAAATACATGTTTTGCGAATAAGTGTAGAAAATACAGATGAAAAAGCCAATTGTACCATCTATATATTTTATACTCAGGCTGCATTGTGTTTATAGTACTACGATAATTAACTCTCTAGCTCTCTGTAATGATAAGTCATGGATAAGTTTGTATCTGTTATCTCTGTATCATGTGCTGTAATATTGGGTTGGTCTTGCTCGCATTATATGTACTATTTGTATCTGATTGTGAGTGAGTGTTTGAGAAAGTGCGACCCATTTTCATTTGTGTGTCATCAGCAGATTCATATTTGGGTTCAGACCGATTCATCCCCCTCTGCTTTTGTCTGCAGGAAAATAACAAAAGAAAGAGCGATAGGCACACTGGCAATAACACCACAATGCGACATATCCCTTCTTAGTAACAACTCTGTACTTTTCTACTTGTGCACTATGAGCATTTAACATATCCATAATGTTATTGATAGACACATAAATATGTGCGTAGTGGAGTTAGTCAACTGTGTTTGTATGATGTATCCAAATGAGCAAACATGTAATGAGCTCTATTCATCAAAACTCTTATTGTGTCATTCCTCGTTCTCACTGCGCTTCCTTACCATTTTATGTGCACTTTATTACTATTCCCTTCAAAAAGCTTAGTTACAAAATTACTGATGTTTCATGTAGAATTATTCTTGGTTTGGGGAAATGACCGTCCAACGTTTCACACGAGTAAACAACAACAACGAACTATCATCAATACCATTACGAATACATAATACCATCAATATTATGTACTAGAAATTGTGCATAGTGCTTATCAAGTCGGGGATTACAACATGGACTGGATATTTGCATATTATGAAATCATTCAGCTCTCCCTACCATACATACATATGTGGATAAATTTAAAAAGTCTAGGATTATATTATAGATGCAAACGGACACATTTCAAAACTGATTTCAATATTAACCGAAACGGTGGAGAAAAACATCCTTTTCTGAACGAATGTTTAATCTAAGTTTGTATAACTCAGAAAAATGCATACGGTGCAAGCAAATTAATTGTACAATTAAAAAGAAGCTACCGGATTAGTGTTTGGTTAATTGCTCGAAGCGTAAAATGAAGGGTCCTTCGTTTTCCATGTGTATTCTTCTCATAAGCTGTGAGATGTAAACGTATGTAATTTTATCGGTAGCTAGAAGCACAGAAATTTAAACAGTTAATAACATTTGATTGTTAATGAGGAATAAAAATGGAACTGTATTTGCACTTCCTGATTTCAAAAAATAAGTACTTTTTGACAGATTTGTAGACCAGAATATCTACTAGCAATTTCATGCTCTGTTACATTTTCACGCGGTTCACGATTAACATTACATTTTTCATTTTGTGATTAATAATATAAAATCAGGTGGGATATTGCTATTGCCGTGACTAAAGTTGGTGATAAACAAGGCAAAGTATAAGAATGGTAACTGGTAGGTGGCACTATGCTGGGTACTATATGGATAGTACTAAAGGTAAAAGTTTAATGGTATAGCAAGTTGCAAATCCAAGGGTATCTCAAGTATTCATGTGTTAAATATTGATGGAAAAATATAAAGGCATAAATTACAAAAAGGCAGTAAAAATAATGCATAATGTGCTTAACTGTGAGTGTAAAGGCAATGTAGTGCTTAGCAAAGTTAAATAATCTGTAAAAATTAATGAAGTTAAATGATACCTAAACAATTTTATGTAAAATATCTCAGTTGTGCAGTGTGTGTGTAATACAAAACCAAAACACGTAAGCGTAGATGCGTAATGCGTAAAAAGTCATAATATTCCATGCAGTTTGGTGAAGCGTTGGGAGATGATACTCTTAAAGTGTAGAATTTTAAAAAGGAGGACCGTATTTCACTGATAAATAAGCCACACGTACTGAATTAGAGTGAATGAGAGAGAAAGAGCGATGCTGTATCTATGCTATTATAATACTAGATGAAGGTAGGCATATATAAAGTTAATAAGAATTTATATTCATGAATGAGTTACGGCCGAAATCGACACACACGTCCTGCCATATATTCACTTCTGATAAAATGGAAAAATTTGGTGCTGCATGACGTTGTGAAAATGCTTTCTCCCACTATCATAAGGGATAGATGTAGAGGATGGCTCCAGGAGGAGATCTCAGGTCATGTCACAGGATTTACTTTGGGTTGAATTACATTAAATGAGGACAGTGTGCCCCTTCCACCCTCCTTCTTGCTACCTAGTTTCCACTTTGATTTTAAAGTGAACTCAACGATAAGTCGAAGGATCAAAAAGCCATAAAAAGAAGATGATGATTAATATCGCACTAGAACAGTCTCGGAGCACAATTCGTGTGTTGAAAAAACAGGGCGGGGGTTGCCTTTACACAGAATGATGCCTCTACTATGTTCTCTCCCACAATTTATGGATATACAGACTCAACTATCTCTCATCAATGATTTGTCTTACGTAATAATAGCCTAATACCAATATTAGTAACACTATACCGAGTATATATCTATTTGAAACACAATACAAAAGAAATTCGAGTAATATAATAGTACATATAAAATAAATATAGCCTATACTGCTAATTTACACGGAGTGGTACGAGTTGTATTGGTAATAGGACTCTCCTGCCTTGTCCTCACTCCATTCGGCTACTGAATCATCATAAAAAGCTCAACTGTCATTTCCAATCAGAATTTTCCACATGAATCCACTCTCCAGCGGATACTAGCTACTAGTCTGTACCTATTATATTCCCCAATACTGAATACGGCGAGTGATCTCTTTTACTTATCAGTATCAGTTATTAATATCGTTTCGTATTATCCTATTAGCATTCCTATTTTCTATGCTTGAGATGCATTACATATACAAACGAAGTAAAATTTAACTGCACTAGACACAAGAGATTATTTTGTATAATAAGTAATCGCTGCTTGCCCAGTGTTGTTATCATAGGGTAGTAAATAGTATAAGGGCCCGTGCACTTGCATCAGGGGGAACTGACAAAAGTGCACTTTGTGTTCCGGATCTTTTATTTCACTCTGTCCTACATGTTCCGTTTGCCCATCTCAAGTTGCCTGCAATGCATTTGCGTCGCGATGCAGAACGAACAATAACAATACACCACATTATTGTATATTTTACACAGTTGATGCAATACTTTTAGAATTTCTAATGTGCACAGAGTGTGAATGGGATAGATTCTTTAGGTATACACATTAAAATCTATAGCTATGTTTTGAGAATAGATTTATGGTGGAATATGCTCATAAACCTCTAAAATTGACTTGCTTTCTTGCCTTCATCACTATATTAGAGTCCCGAGTATTACAGTTCGGTGTTCGTGTTTATTTGTACACGGACGAGCTTTTGTGAAGGATTCGCTTGGCTTGGGTGGCATTGATATGTCTTCTTTCTCTTTATGTCCTTCCTTTGGATTCAATTGAATCTCTATACATTATCAATGTTTACTCCACCGTTTATATTTATAGGTAGTTATATAATGCTACAATTGTATACCCAACTCGGATATAGAGGTCTGAATTGTAGTGGAAATTGCAGAGCCAAGGACAGGACAGAGAAACAACAGAAAGACGAAACAGACAAACGGATAATTATAATGAGACGGATGAATCACAAAGTCAATGGTTTCCTTCGTTTTCACTGCATCAATTTATACGCTGTCCGGAACATCCCTTTCCATGTTTTCCAGTCTCCAAATCTCCGTCCTCTTGCCTCTCATTTGCTTTTCCTCTTCTTTTACTTAGCTGGGCTATCCAAACACTCACCGATGCAGTTCAATGTGCTCTTCGTAATCTATATTTACTTATAGAGCAATGGAACGTCCTTCTTTATACCATTGTTTACTTTGTTTTCTATTTTCAGTAATATATTAACTATTCAATTGACCTTAGTGGTCATGAATCCCAAGTTAAAATTATTGAAAAATGTCATGAAGTTTCACAATGAATAAAACTACTCGGTGCCTTCAGTGAGCTTATCCCTTTAAATCGAAGACTATGCAGATTATGTAGCCAACGGCCATTCGTCAGTCATTCAATACTACCTTCCTATGTGATTGACTTAAAATTATAATTAAATCCAACTTTAAATACCATTTCAACAAAACTTACATGAAAAAGGTTGCAATGGTAGTTAAAAGCTACCAAAATTGTGAGTAGAAATGAATGTTTATGTCATTAAATAAATACTCCCTTTAAAATGCATTCAAAATGCGTTTGTACTGTGCTGATTGGAATTGGATATTGCATCCTTGCTGATTACAGATATAATTTCCCGTGACAGTGACATTTGGACACGGTGAGATAACGAAATGGAGCAGAAAGAGATATTTTAGCCAAACTGGTAGGTAAAAGTATACTTACATAAGAAATAGTTGTAACAGCACCACCATCATCATGTTCGCTTTAATACAATAGACAAATATTAGTTTTGTCCGATAAAAATATTAGCTGGACGGAGAATTGACGGATTAGATCAAGGGGAGATGTTGACGCTCTTACGTTTGGGGCATCTCTGCAGTGTGCATTAAAATATCAACTGATATTTCTTCACTGTTCATACACTGCATTTATATATCCGAAATATATCATCCGAGACAGAGGACTACTAAGCAATGTGTTGTATTATTTACGACTATACGGTGAAAGAGTAATCGGTAGAAGAAAAGAAGGAAAGCAAAAGCAAGCCGAAAAGTGATCCATCGACTCGGGTGGACACCCTGGGTGAAAACAGTGCAGAAACGGGTATTGCTAGGTATACACAATATAACTGGTAAAATATCTCCAGCCTTTGCATCATAGGGCTGGAAGCAATTCAATATAAATAAAAAAGTCCAGGCTTGACTTGTAGTCTCTTCCCTTGGAGTGGGTATATCTAGAAAACTGCAGCATTTTCTAACCCCCTCCCCGATAAAATGAACGTAAAGCCAAGAAGAGCGAATATCCGCTCGTGGCCACCCCAATCAAAGTACTCGTAATGAAGTTTCATCCCCTTTCCCAAATTGATTGAATTGAACGTCATGTCCACTCCAAATGCTACAACTTTTCCCTTAAATCTATCACATTATTCTTATTACTCTGTTTTTTCTTTGCTTTTCAATTTGCTATCCAAAAGCACATACAATAGGAATTGGAATCCGATGCTCTGATGTTGTGCGTTCCCTTATTGTTTGTCAATAATCCTTTAGGAAATTATTATTAGCAAACCATACTGGGGCTATATTTTCTATTCCTGTATCATCGGAAGATTTTTGTAATAAAAAGGGTATTTATAAATCAACAATGTTTATTATTCTAGTCAACAGATTACTTTGCGAGGGATTCTTGTTGCTTGCGTAGAGGTAAAATTTAGAAAATTGTTTTGAGGAGCATTTAGACACGAGAACAAGGAAACGTAAACGTAGAGCTTCTTTCTTGGGTAAAAATGAATCGACGAAAGAAACATCACGTTTTCTTCTGAAAGTAAGTAGTCTTGTCATTGTCTTGCCCGATTGTCTTTTATCTGTGCGCATCCTTTCATTAAAGGCTATTTATTTCCTCCCTTCTTGGATTGGCTTTGTTTCACAAAGCAACCCTTTCCTTTATTAGTCTTCGTTTTCATTACAATAGCTGCACAAGAGTCGAGTCGAGAAAATCGCCCGTCTCAACTCAACATCACTTGATTTTCTTTGCTTGCCTTTCTCATCATAACATTTCTAATTCCGTCCAGGTTTCTTCCGGGTAAATAAAGGGTAATTCCAATTCTAACAAAACCCATCGTCAGTAAGTTGTTTCGTCTAAACTATAGAAAAGAAGGAAGGGCAATAATGAGAGGTAGTAGTTGCTATCTAAAGGAGCGTTAAAATAAGACATAGAATTGTCTCAGGTCAATCTTGCTTGTCTAATGTAATGTAATAATGCCCATGAGCAACATACGTATGTAGTCACTTAAATGAGTTTGTGACACAACAGAAAAGCATGAAAATGTAATATTATTATGAGGTACATTAAGGTAGTTGATCTAACTACAGATAACAAAGGCTAGAAACCCAAAGAATAGAAATGGTGGGCATTTAAAATAATGTAATCGTTGATTCTGATTGTTAATTCCTTTTTCGAAATTATAAGTCAACGTCCCGTGTCCTTGGGATCCCATTCTATTCCTATTCGGAACTTACCTTACAAATGCCGTGTCCTTCCACCGTTCTACCATTCTCTTTTAATTACGACCTGCAATTTCTAATCTTAATGCATCTACAATCGGAAATGATATGAATCTTATTTTAAAGTGGGTAGTAGGACTTTTCTTTGAATAGCCTCGCAATATCTGGGAACAGTTCTGAGAGTGCCGCAACTTTTCTAGTTCTACATACGATGAATGTTCTGTGTACTAGATCTCTGTCTTAAAATATCTACGATTAAAAGAGTCTAGGGCTATGGACGAACTAATAAAACAAATTGGTCCCCACGGGACTAATTATTTTTCTACTGGAATTATAAGTCCTATAAAGTCAGGAGAATTACCTTCCTTTGCAATAAAGTACCAATATCAACATCTATTACCCACTACTGCTTGTGCAATGTAAGTTTTTAGGTATCTTCCAATTAATCTTACTAAAAATAAACCTGCCATTTAGAGCCATTTAGATAGGGCGCATAGAACTGTACAAAGACTTCCGTAGTAATAATTTCTGTTAAAAGGCTGTCCTTATTTGGTTTTATTAATAGCCTGATAAAAATCATCCAATGTTTTTCGTCCAGCTATTATTCAAATCTGCTGTATTCACTTTTCTCTTGGCCAATGAGTAATTCTTTAGAATACGCTACAAAGCATGTGCTAATGGTCTATTAATGATTGAACGGCAAAACAATATCAACAACGTTGTTTAATATCTTCTTAACTCTCCCAGTAGCATTAATGGTCTTAAGTAATGATCATTCTTTCGCTATATAGCAGAATGGACGAGTAGAGGAAGGGCTCAGACTGATTAAAAGCTAAGCCAATGTCTAATTGTGAATAACATGAACAAACATCCTTTGTATTCCGAAAGATCCTTTCACTATATTGTTTTTCAAGGTATAAGACACTTGGAAATAGAGCAAACGTTATTATTAGGGAATAAAAGAGTATATGCAGGATTGTTTTCCATGTGTTCATGTATAGCATTAGGACCTTTTGTCTCACGATCAGCAAGGAGTCTTTGACTGGGATACACAGCGGAGGTCTGAATGGAAGATTTCTGGAAAATAACTATTCATGGGTAGTTCCTATATCTACTTTGGAATACAATGCCCTTAGTTGACTTAAGCTGGCTGTAGTTGCTTAAAGACCGAATAGGTTGTTATAGAAAGACTGGCAGAGCATAGGTAATTTGTCAGGAGGTCTCGAATTAATTAAAGGTTCCCCTCTCCTGATTACGTCAAGCCTCTTCAATCCAATAGCCGCCAATATTATAAGCTGCATCGGAAAGTGAAAGATATCTTTAGTATGCCACACAACTCCTGCCACATCTCGCTATATGGATCACCATCAAATCCTGTGTGAGAGATCCTGCCTCTCGGATTTCTACTTTGTCCGGCTTATTACTTGAGTTTTTTGAGAGGGTGCACTTGCATCCTCTTCTTACTCCTAAACAACAGCTTTGGCCTATGATCTATTAGTGTACAACAATACTGCACGAGATATTTGCTTTATCAATTTATTATGGAAGGCCAACCATACAATTTGATTTTGAGTCGAATTTCATTTTTTTACCCTTGAGTATAAAATATTAGATGATTGACATAGAGCCAATCAACCCTTGTGATTTGATCATTTTGTTTGTATCTCGTTTTTCAACTATTACTATGTAATATCCCATATTGCAGGTAATACTAATCAAAATGGTTATATCAAACTAGTGAACCCAGCTAAGGGGCAAATCTAGCACTCAAGGGAAATTCAGCAGGCCACCCTTCACAGTAATAAAAACAATTTCGAAAACATTCCATTAGGTTATTATGTTAACTTTGTAAATACAAAGTATATTTAAATTAAAATACTTTAACATCTATAGTGGTGGATAAATTAGCTGCGACCCCAACTTCCTGATAAAAAGGAATCTCCTAAACCAAAATATTAACTGTAGATCTTAGCTTCAAATGCAGGGAAAAATGAAAGACTCTATTTTGGAAACAAAATCCCACAAAGTCACCAAAAAGCTCCCTTTTAAATCAGAAAAATAAGATTCCCCCTGGGATTTTGGAAAAACGTACAAATTATATGAGTACAACCTACGAATAAATATTTTTTAAGAAAAGTTAGTTACCAAGCACTGTTATTTAATTCTACAAAAAGGTGTGCCAACTGCCAAAAGAATCAAGAGGGTAGTAAAAAAGTAAACCCAGCTCTACTAAAAAATATTAAGTTTGTTGATATAGCATAACCAATTTGTATTAGAAGTTTTCAAATGCTATTTAATAAGCCACATTACGATCATTACGAAATGTCCCCTTTCGCTAATCATTTCCATGCAATCACGACTCACCACCATTCAACCTTCTTATGTTAATTTCTATTATTATGAAACATTTCTATTCACATTGCCCAGGTTGTTGGAAATATTATGAAACATTAGTATTTCCCTTTTGGTATTAACCTGACCCTGGCTTTATAGTTCGCCCAGGCACGTATCCAAAATTTTGACTCTTTTATTGGAATTTAGGGGGCGTCAGCCCCCCCCCCTCCCCAAATCACCTCTTTGTATACGCGCCTGGATTTGCCCTACCACACATAGATCACTACATACATAGGTAGGTAAATTTATTGCTTTATCTAAAACGGTGGTTATAATATAGAGAGATAGATATGCTTAGATAGATACATTCATATGCTGAGATAGTGTAATTTTCTAGAATGAAATGAGATATTGCAGGGTATTGCTTTCCCTTGTCAAAATTAAAAACTGATGTTAATGTAATGTAGTATAACAATATCTTCCCAACTTTTTCTTTCGAAAAGAATTTTAATTATGTAAATTATATTTTTGTAGGTAGCTGGCAAATATCGGAGTTATTATTATTGCTGTAATGTGTACAATAATGTACATATAGCTTTTGCTACTTGTATGTATCCAATTAGTGTCAATGCATTGTGATTGTGACCCACTCGCACTCATTATAAAGTCAATTTGCTAAATTTTACTGAAATATAAATCGAATCAACAATTGAAATATAATCTGACTCCATAGACTGTAAACGTTAATACTAAACAGTTAATTCATCAAATCCAAACCTATTTCGAAGGAATCTGATGTGTATTTCAATTATTATGGGAGTGGATTCCACACACTTTCGCTGACGATAGGAGAACAAACGACTTGATAATTATCGTTCATTGTGCTAATTCATTGGTGTATTAGTTAATTACGTAAGGAGCATAATACTCTATAATAGAGATAGATAACTGTACGCATAGTGTGTGTGATTAGGAGTTAAAAACCAACCGATCTTATCGGATAGCACGTTTGTAAATGACGGACATAAACCTACATATGCATAATTACTGGCTACCTTTCCTGTTGTTACTCTAGTTTCATCCCGATTGTCAATTCATTGTTCAGAAAGGTTAAACTGGGCACTCGAGGCGTTAAGTTGGAATGCTATATTAAGTAAAATACAAGTTTTGTAAGTCAAATACACTTAATGCTTGAACACGGATGTTTTATTCTTTTCATATGCAGATAGGCAATGTCGTGAAATACTTTTGCATGCACTCGAAGTCTAACGCTCCCAAGTCATGCTATTCATAAGTTCTCCTTCATGAGTGTATACTTAGATTAGTGCATTGATAAAATGAATCCAAGATCTGAGGAGCGATGCATTGCTTTGTCTAATGATTACATTTTTACTCAAGTTCAAGTGTACAAACAATTAAACTACTTCTCACACTGGGTGCATCACAATTGCTAATATTAAGCTGTGACTCTGGGCATTCAGGTTCAAGTTTTTATTCCCATGCTAAAAGCGTCTGTCCGCTTAGATCGGATGTTTTCTATTTGAATACCTTCGTATGCTGTATTAAACCATTTTTGAACCTCGTTTACCTATTTGCTTATCTCGAATTTTTACTGCCGGCTTGTTCTACTTTAGGAACATGAGACATTTTTATTGCAATGCAAACAGATTTCCATTTCTAAGAAACAAAAATTTCTTCATTATAAGCTGCTACACGAATTTTAATCACGTATCTTGACGTGGGTGTTATAACTGTCATTTCAAAGCACTCTCTTCCATGTTCTACATACCAGTAACATAATACGTACAAAAAACAAGACGGATAAAGAGTAAAAGTGTTTTTGCAGTAGTTCATAAATACTGCAATAAAATGATCATGCAACAGACGAGAGCGTATTCAAATAGAATTTATGCCGTTGATTAACTTTTCGTAGATAAATTACAAATCACTTAAGATTATTAGGTTTGTCTTTTAATTGTAAATAGTAAGGTCAAAATCTTGTATTTCCTTTATTAATTTCACAAGATTATGAGATGCCTAATATACTACTTTCTAAATAGCAATATTTTTTGGCACAGTCGAAGGATTTATGAGTATATGGGTAGAAAACATCTTATAACTACCAATTGAAATTATTTAAGAATTGAAGTAGCCACTTGTCATTTTTAACAGGCACAACTACAAACGTTGAGTAATGGTAAGTAAACTGCATTGAAATCCAATAGCTCACTATTCACCTTACATTAGTATTTCATCGCTTTGTAATATAAGGGCAGCAGTTTCGGTATGCAAAAATTGTTGAAAAGTAAATTACAAATGAATGATTGCTTTACAGTACACCTGTTGTTAACAATGTTCTTATTATCCCTATATTTGTATAGCAATTTTTTGTATAGCAAAAATAATACTACCGCATATTGTTGTAAATACGATACCGTTTAATGAGGCATGATTTATTAATTAATTTTTATTCAGAATATTGTTTCAGATATTGATAATCCTCATCATTTGATATCATCCGTAAATACAATTAGAAGGAAGACTTTCTCTTAAGATTGAGAGAAGAATGACAGAATTACAAATGCAATATTTGTCAAAAATAAATAAATAGTATGGCATAAACTTTACAAAGCACATAAAGGAGTTAAGAGTGAAAGGATCTTGAAGTAAAAATGGTTTAACAAATAGCTTAATTTAAAAGTAAATGCAATTAAGTAGTACAACAATGAAAGCACTCCATAAAGCGGAGTTTTATCAATTATAAACAAATAACTAGTTGCGATAAGACTTTGTGAGAAATCGAAAGCTAGACATAAATTTCCGGAAAATACGACTTCAATAAGATGTTTTGTGTATTCCGTGTGCAAATAAGTTAAAAAGATAATTATACATTGCAACGGGACAGGACAATTAATTTACCACAATATTATCAATAAAACGTGTATCTATTTAGAGTAAAGAAAGTAAAACAACATGCTACGAGTGAGTAATGAAAGGGAACTCTGAAATAAACTCAAAGTAGATCGAACATTTTATTTCTCATGGATTTGCATAAAATTGAACATCCAATTCTGCCATCACAGACAATGAGTAAAATGCTATTCTAATAGTTTACTCGGCTCTTTCCCTACTGTGCATTATATTTGCTTAATGGATATTCCTTTAGAATACAATAGACGAAGGCAGTATAGTGTAATTTGTATGCCCCTTCCCAACGTAAGTATAGCCAGCGCGTGTGTTTTAGGAAATGCAAACTTGTTTTCTGCATTGGTTTTCCGGTGTTCTTCTGGCATATTGCCGACACTTCTTGATGAGATGATTATAGTAGCTTGATACATCATCTAGTATACCTACACTATTATTATGGCAGTAGTGAATGCAATTTGAGACACAATTAGAGTACGTATTTTAACATTATGGGAAAATGCAAAGCCATATTCACCCTGGTATGCACCGCATTGACCAAGTTCACCATGTGTTCTTGTACCCAAGTAAAAAAGGATGCAAGAGTGTCATACCTCACCTACAAGAGTATAATGTCCATAACTAGACAACTATTATTACTGTGCATAAGTACACAGGGAGCACGTATGGATTAACTTAATTATTTTATTACTACAATATTGCATGCTGATGTATCTGCTTATTAGAGTTTAAGTTACACCTTATGTGCCTAGTGCTACTACTGCAGGTCATGAACGATACTAGATACGGATCAGCAGATAGGAGATGACCTGTTTCTAAGAAATCTAGAATATTTCTATTAACAACGTGTAATTTCTATTGTCGTTGTCAGTTTCATTTGACGGTTTTGTGTGAATGGACATGGAATGCACATTCAGCATTCTTAGGTAAAGAGTGAGAAGAGAACTCTTATGTCGCTGACAAAGATTCTACCTCTGCTTGGTTTCACAACTCTAGTTTTCAGTTAGCTTTGCAAAATGTGGTTCAAAATTCATAGTGTCGTATTTTTTACGGTCGTTTTAGTGTTCTTAATATGCAAAATCTCAAATGCACAGTTTTTAGAAAAAATTAAACACAAGTTCGGCGGAACTAAAAATTTAAGTAAGTTTACCCCAAGTATTTCATTTTCTTGTGCATTAGTTCTTCTTAGTTGTATCGAAAAGTGTACAGTGTATCTTCTACAATTATTTTTCATAAAGTGTTTATCAAGTAGTACATGTTTACACATTGTGTTTGTTTGTTTGTAGGACATATGAAATTAAAATCAAAGAAAATCACAGTATCTGGAAGCTCAGCAGGCGGAGCTTTTGCCATGCAGTTATATCTGTCACATTCCAAGATGTTTAAAGGAGTTGCAATTTTCCCCGGTGGTATGATGAAATTTTATCAAGAATATTACTATAAGTTCAGAGATTATTTACAATTTTCTTATTTAAAATGTAATGATCTTTCTCGCTCGTAGTTCTTTACAGATGTGTTGAAGCAAATGAGGATCAATTCTCAGGAATTTTAGGTTGCGTCAATGGTGTTACAAATCTTACGAAAGTAAGAGTTCGATTTACTACTGTTACAAACTAAAAATTAGTCTCAACTTAATTAACAGTGTCCCAAATATTTTTTTGATAGGTAATTGATATAGTAGAATGCTTGGAAGATGACAAGCTGATTGACAAGTTGAAATATTTGAAGAAGAAACGACATTATATAGAACATGGATATAACGATGAAAAGTTTTCATTCAGTACGATATTTTTGTTTAAACGTTATAAGTATTTATATCACAGTTTAATAGATCAGTGAATGAAACGTAATTAGGGTACTTCTAATTTAGATAACGGAAGACAAATAGCCAAGTTTTTTGGCGAGTACAGCCACTACGTCCGTTATCACGAAAACAATGGAATTCACGGCATAGTAAGTTTGCTCTTGCTTTAATTGAAAAATTCACACGGTGCAAAATGCAAGTGTGAATGCAATAAGAACAACACAAAATTTTTATAATGGTCAGTTCACAATTAGAGGAACTTTTGTTGTATTTTGTAGGCAACTGATTCATGTGGATTCAAATGCGACACAAAAATCTACCTTAATAGCGGCTGCCTTAATTGCGGCTATTCTGCAGTTCATCAAGGACTGAGTTACATTCTTAAGAAGAAATTAGCACGAATACGTAAACCTTCTTTGTCTATCCTGCTAATTATCATTAATACGAAGCAACAAATTTTCTAAAGGAATGACATTTAATTTGTGCAATTATTTTAGATTCAAAAACCGCTTCTTGCTATCAAGGTAAGAATGTTGCAGGTCTTTCCAAGTTCAATCAAGAGGAATTCATACCAAAAAATATCTTTGGGCTGCCCTCGATTCCAATGGAGAAATACGGTTACATTTATATCCCTCCACGATGCGAAGCCAATGTGACTCTTTGCTCTCTCCATGTGGCCTTCCACGGATGTTCACCAATTCAGTAATTACCATGAATAAACATAATTCCAAGTTATGTAGGAGTAAATGTTACATAAACATTGATATATAGGTTATTCGGTGGAATTCCATGGCACATAACATGTAGCGGATATCTCGAAGTGGCTGCAGCCAATAACATAATAATCCTCTTTCCACAAGCAGCTATTCAGTATTCAGATCCTTACTCCTTTATTGGCTGTTGGGATTTTGTTGGTTACACGGGCCCTATGTATGGTAAGTGGAACTTACAAGTACACAATACAATTGTAATTAAATATTAGAAAACACTATCAATTGAGATTGGATTCTTAAAATAGGAACTAAGAAAGGAAGCCAAATAGAAGCAGTTTACAAAATGATCAAAAGATTAACAACAAAGCCCAATAAGGATATCGATTATGTTTCTGATGACTATAACTACTACTAAATGTGTGAAAATGAAGATTTCGCCAAAAATTGCAAACGTAAATAATTTATTTCTGTTTGTCTGAATTTTTTCAAATAGATGGGATTTAGTATTAGGTGCTTGGTGTTTATACATTTGCCAAAAATGAGTAAACATAAATACGGAAAACTGGATCGCGTTTTTGTGAGAGAGATTGAGCATATTTTACGTAAGAGTGTGAATGATGTTTAACAACCAATGTAATCATAATATTATGAATGTGTCCGTATCATTTACAATGTACAAAAGTGAACCTTTTGGTAATAAAGGCACTACAATTTTATCTGTTTAGCATTTTGATATTTTTAGTAAGTTATCAATAGAAAAGGAAAGTTTAATGACCAATAGAAATACTTTTGACGTTTTTTGGAATTTATTCATTGTTATATGTGAGAAAGTATAGAAGAGTACCTACGCACATTGTATTAAGCCATAACAAGTGCGAGTATTGTCAATGTATACTTTTATGAAATTTATTTATTAAAATAAGAAAAACTTGAAAGAGAAAACCTTGTCGTGTGTGGTGAGTGTACTTGATTTGAATGTATAAGAGTGGGATTTAAAGCGAGTGAAGCAATGAAAATATAAGTATATAAATATATTGTGCCATAACTTTTATGAAGACATAAAAGTAGGAGGGAAACTGTATTTTCTTAGCTATTTGGTGTTGAGTGGGTTTTTAACAGAAGTTAATGGGGAAGTTTATTGGAGCAGTAGTCGCTTTGAAAAATATTTAGCGTCTCATCTGGAAAACAAAAATAATCTAAGAAGATTTAGCAAGGAAGGAATGAAATGAAAAATAAAAATGTCGTCTTGGATTGTCACAAAGTCGGAAAATGTGTAACTTCTCCCATATCCATTCTGGAAAATGTCTGGAGAAAGAGTTTTTCTCTCCATTCAGCTGACGCTTGTCCCATTTGAAACTTCTTTGAGTTTTCGTCGTGATCTTGAAGTGTATTTCAGGCTAGTATCGCAAGTTAGGGTAGACTTTGTAGTAGGTATAGTATTAGTAGTGGCTAAACTACCTTGCATGATCATAAGGAACATAGCCAAGATATGGAAGCAGAGAAAATGTAGCTAAGCTAAGCTAGCAATAAACGAAGGATAGGAATATAATAATATTGCTAGGGAGTTCTTGCTGTTGATCGTGAGACAATCTAAGGATAAAGACAGGACAAGACAGAAATACAGCTTCCTTTATAAAACAGTAGAAAAACTAACAGAACATAAACCAAGTTTGAATAGTTCCCATTCCTTTGAGACAAAATGCGGATTTCGCCTCTTCCCTGACATGGGGTTCCTAGGAAAGATAAAAAATTGCTGCAGAAATTTTTTCATAACCGATGAAATATGAGAAGACAAAATTCATGCTAGGCCAGAAGAGACCAGAGCAGATGGCGAAGTTGAAGTAGCTCCCAACATCAGAAAAACGAAATGGCTCACGGGGAAATAACAAACGAGGTGACTTGACACTGTGACGGTGACTAAGAGAAAAAACTTGAACTATTGACACAAAGGTACAAACTAGAAATATCTCAACCTGACTAACAATAACACTTTCCTATATATAATTGAGATATACAGATATTATACTCAAATACTCCCACTACTTCAAAACTTCTATTTCAATAAGAAAAGCTCTACGCACTGATTTTCGATAATGTCTCGCCTTAAATGAAATGCCAACTCTTAATTCATTTTCGCTCCTTATGTTATTGGACACATGTATAACTCTAGCTATACTGCATAAAAAGATACGACATCCTGCAAGGAAACACAGATTTCACATAAACTAGCTACTATATGCTAACTCAACACGGACGGGACCTACTCCAGTCAAAAGGCAGAACAAAAGAAATCTCCAATTCCCCCCGCAAAACTGTAATTGATTTATCAAAAGTCATTTTATATCGAATCCCTATGCTGAGAGACTCAAAATCTAATGCGCCAACTACACGGGGAGTCTAATATATAGGAGACATTAGATTAGTGCAACCCTAAAAGCTATTATTCATTCTCCCTTTCTTCATTTCCAACTCCAACTTAACTCAAGTGCTCTGTCCTGGATACGCTACACTAACTAAGCACCAGAACACACCAATAAATGCATACAGCAGCTACTTAATTCTATTTCGAGAGCTTAAAATTAAAGTGAATCAAGAGGACATAGAAGAAACACATTCCTAATTAACAGACACATTTTAGCTTTTTAATTATTTCATTTTTCATTTCTCCCCCTTCTTTTTATTGTTTCTTGGCATATCAAATCATTTATTCATGACAATCAACGAACCTCTAATCGTCCTACAGCAGTAATCAAAAGCAAAGTGATTCAAATATTGTAACACATGTACATAATCAAGTACATAATATTGCTCTTAGGAATATTATGTCATTAGCAGTTAAACATAAGAGCAAAATTCCGCAAAATCATTAGGTTTCCATCTAATTTTAAACATCAACTTAGAAATTTTTACCGTATAAAGTACAGATATTATACAAAAATATTAGCAAGGTATGCAAACGTCTAGTGATCAATGACTTAGGTATTTTAAATATCTACAATTCAATGTAAATTAAGAAAATACTTATATCAGAAAACAGGAATTTTTTTCTGAGGAACATTATGCATATCGTCATCTAAAGTTAATAGGACCTAAAAATAAAAAAATTATGTTAAAAGAATAGAAATTTTCATATAAATATTTTTGTAGTATGGGATAAGTTTTTAAAGGTTTTGAATATCTTACCATAAATGAAAAGAACATCGCAGCGGAGGAATAAAAATGCCATATATCATGAAAATCATAGAATCCCATGGCCACACAGTCAGAATTCTGAACCCGAGACTCGGCTGCCGATGTTTCCCATGAAGTGAGAACAATCATAAAATAGCGAAGGCTAATAACCCAATACACAGCTGATAAGAATGCATAAATGGCTGGCTGTATTGACAATACGCTTCTCATTTCCTTATGAAACGCCTGTAAAATGCCAAAATGAAAATAATTTGGATAATCATTCATCATTTTCAATTCTAAAGATTTTTACATCTCGATGTTTATGCATTTAATTACCTTCATGACAGAATAATAAGCCGTGTAGCCAGTAGAGTTAACAACAAAGATGGTCAGGACTTGAGTTGCAAAATTATGTTTTTGTAGTACCGTCCATACACTAAGCATAAGTAACGCGTTGGAAATTGCACCAGTTAGGGGCAAAATAATTTTCAATTGTCCACTTAAGAAACATATTTCGCACTGCGAATGATCGTCTATTTGAACGATTTTTTTGAACCGTTTTTTTAACCACGTACACGAGAATAAAAGCAAGGCTTTGTAAACTCCAAAGAATGTTGTCTCAATTGTACCATTTACTATTAAATACAAAAATTATTAATTTCATTTTTATTACTATCTGCAGATAAATCATCAGCCTCTACGCTCTAATGTATGATTGATAAAATACTTTACCTCGAATGTATCCCACATGATAGAGATAAAACAAGATGAGAAAGACGAAAATTCCGTAGAAAATGGAGAAGCAAAATAAATATGTATCACTTTGAAACATGAGACCAAAAACGGCAGAGCAAGCAATCATTCCAAGGCAGGCAAATAAAAGAGTCCTGAAATAGAAAATCATAATAATGTCAAACAGAAAATTAAGGATGACATAAAAATGTCAATAGTTATGATACTTACGCACTAATGTACACCGGATGGCGATATGTATAAACTTTAGTAATGTTGAGTACAGCAATAACGTACATGAAGGCCATATCTATTAGAAATTATGTCAACCAGATGAAGTTGCTGATTTTATATTTTAAATGAGTGAATAATAGAAATCCTACCAAATTGGAAGTTTGACTGATTTGGACAAATATGGTAAGTAGCACTCATCAATCCTTCTAAAATATGCGCCAAAGCCATGGCCACGTAGTGTCCCACATGTTGGATAGTTCCATGGTCATTTCTTTTAAGAGTTTTTGGGAATAGAGGCCAAAGCTTTTGCCATCGTTGTTTTTTGCACAAAGGTTCCAAAGGAGGAAGTTTCTTTTCGTCAGAGACACTAGTTAGCTCTCTGAGGCACACGAGGAAAAGAAAGTGTAGTCCTAAGATAACGTAGCCAATATTGGAGAACATATGATTAAAGTCTTTGAATTTATAGAAGGGGTGTGAGCAGAGATAGTTGTAGAAGCACAAATCCTGTTCTCCGGTACTTTTCATCACCTGCGAATGGAGAGAAAAAATAAAATCCTCGTAAAAAATTTATAGTTCGTTCCGTGTTCTTATTCTCAAACTTTATGAGGTGAAAAATATTGCAATAATATTGCGATAGTATAAAGCAACGGAAGATATCTCCAAAAAGGGTTCATCTTTCTCTGCAGCATAAATATAATCTGAAGCAGGTTGCTCATGCCGAAATTCAACGGAGACAAAGCCAGGGAGAGTTAACAATTCTTGCAATAAGACTTACTTCCATGTAGTGAATAATAAGTTGGAAAACTGGGACCAAATAAAATATGACGATGGTTATCATTGACAAGTAGTAGCGTTTGCTCTTCTTCAGTAAATCTGCATCTCCCATTACACGAATATGGCAGATGCAAAGGGGATTGTGAGTATGGAACTTTTTGATCACCTCCTCATCCGTGTTACAATCGTTCCCTACTACATCCTCTTCAACATAAGTTCGTCGGTACTCATCATCCAATTGAATTCTGTATCATGTTGGAAAAACAAAATTATTTTAAAAAGTTCGTCATTTTTTTATAAGATAAACTAATTTCTTGCCTGATTCTGTGAAATATCATATAAATTATGAAGGTGACAATAATCAGAGCTCCGTAAAATAGTAGTGGTACTATTATGGCCCATGTATAGTCAGATACTCTTAATTCTGCTGCAACTACTAAGCTCAACTCTTTTACTTCCGATCTGTTCACAGTTTTTGATTCGATACGAGTAATCCCAAAATCTTGACTGCAAAAAGTGTCATCTGGTAGAACAGCAAACGAGATGAAAAATCCTTCAGGAAAATCTTTTCTCTAAAGAAATCAATTGAACCCAAACGTTAAATAATTGCGAGCACAAATTGTTACTTTAGTCAATGAATAACCAATCCATAATAGGGTCAATGTCAATGGTAATCATACATAATCATACAAGTCTCATACACGGGCATATACCAGTATCATAAATCATAGTACAAAATGAAATATTGCCAGTACACATTATACAAATACAATTAACAAATACGTAAAACAAATATTTACTTGTATCGTAACTCCCGTTTTCTTTGTCACGGTTTGCCAAAATCCATCAAAACGGACATTAGCCTCTTTATTGACTATAGGACACTGTTAAAATCAAAAATTGTTGATTACTGGGTCATGAGAATAATATTATTTGAAGAGAATGCTAATTCAGGACATACAGATTTTATTACTACCGTTCGCCTATGTACTAACATAACATAACCGGATATTCCAAATTACATTCACCTTGAAATATTAGTGAAATACCGAATTCCCATGACCTCTCGCATCTGACTGCATACCATGGACATTAAGGTTGTAAATATCGTAAAAATTATGCCAATTTTAGTTGTCACAAGTAAAAGCTAGAAAAGTAAAAAAATTCTTGCCCATTTTAAATATTCGGTTGTTTAATTTTTATGATCTGCCAGCTAAAATCTAATGGCACAATTTCATAGCATTTTTTGAGAATAATGGGTTTGTCAAAGTCTAGTCTAGTCGATTGGAGAAGCGAATTTACTTGTTAAGTACTAAGTACTTTAATGATTAATCGAACCTTTACGGTGAAGGTTGATCATAATTCTAAAGACGACTCTAAGTGCTCTAAGTTAGTAAACTACAAAGTAATATCTTCTGTGATCTAGAGGATGAGTCGTCTAAAATAGAATATATATTATTTGTACTTCCATCATTTTCTTCTTGACTAATTTTTCCGAAGATTCCATTCAAAAAAATGTTAATCACTGCGTATACCTTACAATTGATAAAATGTGTATGAAGCCATGAAAATAACTACTGTTTATGATAATAGTTTGTGACGTTTACTATCAAAAACGTTCATTATTCATAAACGTTAGTTGGTATGTTTTATCGCATTGGAAAGAGGCAGCGAGCAGGGAAGGCGAAAAGGGAAACGTACCAAGCTACGGCATTCGCATGCACACAAACAGTACAGTCAGAGAAGGTTTATATGGTGGAAGTTCCCACAAATTCAAGCAGGACATAGTATCTATGATAATATAGAACTGGCATGGAGTAGTTCTGTTTGGAGTCGAGTGAAGCTCATACAAGTTGTACTAGTAAGTAGTATCGTTCGTGGATACCACAGACAAAGTTCTCAAAGGAAATCCACACAATAATTGTAAGAGGATCATTCAGGATAGCTTTGTGAAAAATTTGTGACCGGCCTGTGTACTTTCTGCAACGACTCCACATTCTCACTTTGCCTCCGAGGAGAGAGGGAAGCGTTTCTCAAAGTACATATTCCCAACAAAGATTTTCCTCAAAATTCTGTCCTCACTCAACTTTTGCTGAAAGCCTCACAGATGCACTCGGTCAAACGAGTTGTGGCGTGGCAAGGGAACGGCAGCGGCAGACATGAGACGGCAGCAGAGCACACAGAACCAACATAAACGTCCTCTTATACAAGGAACACAGCTTAGAGGGGCCCATCGCCCCAGCCGGCTCAGGATGCAGCCCCACTCGCATTCTCACACTGCTTACACATGGCCTCAGCCTCACCATTCACCTACCAAACCAAACGGAGACCTCACTCAACTCTCAATCTACTACGTCATCCTTTATCTCTTTCTACTATGTACCTATCTACAAACATCATACATGCAAAATGCATCATCACAATCATATCCCTCCTCGTCAATGCATTTGCATGAGACGGATTTACAGAATGCATGTTGATTTTACAATTTACATTTTACATCACAATAATTACTCACACATTTAATAGAATTACATTATATCCATTTAAAACATACAAACTTGGTTTGGATGTGGGGAATGTGAGACTACGTGCGATATGATGTGCATCATACACCCATACACGTCATAACTCGATTCAATTGACCATCAACCATAGGAAATTACAAATTAACAATGGGGGGCCAGTTGAAATTGTAAATCGTGAAGTTTACATTACGTGTGCAGTAAATTACTGTAAAATTTGTTTTTGGAGTATTATTTTCGTGCAAAATTGGCGAAAACTCCAAGGGGTAGCAATTATATTGGGATTGAATGAAGTAAATTGAGTTTAAATAATTTCCCGACTCATTTCTTTGATCTATGACGAACAGTCAGTAGTTGAATTTCATAACATTCGTTTATATGTTTAATCTTTTAATCTTTCAGATTAAGGGCTATTTATATAGTCCACCAAAACAGTAATCATTTCTACTTTTAACATCGCCGATTCCACTAGGAAAAGCTTTATGCGCCGATTATCATGCATATGATTCCTACGTAGCGAAAAATCAAGGTAAACCACAGACACACTTCTATCAATAAGTTTCTGTTTGATGCCTGAAACACTGAGTTAGGAAAAACATAATTTTTTACATCTGCATATGTTTGAAAATGGTTTTACCTTAGGGCTCTGAATGGAAATTAAAGTGCAATCAGTACTATTCGAGTTTATACGAATGATTAAGGTTTCCGGTGATAGATCCGTGAAGTAATATTTATAAAATGTTGGTGAGCTAACTGATGTTTGAACTGAATGTTCCTTGTTCAACCTAAAACAATAAAATAATCGAAGAACTATATCACTTGCATAATAATTAAGTTGTACTCATTACCGTTATATAAACAATGAAACCTCATTAGTAGCAAATATTAATGACTTTTCAGATTATGTTAATCTAAAACACTTACAATAGAATTGCATTTGACGAAAACGTTGCGCGTAATTTGTAGGTTATTGTCTTTCTGCTACAAGTTGATACTTCCACACTAACTTTATCACCATCCTCTGGATTTGGTTCTATACACATTGTTCGGTTTGCTTCGTAGATATATTTGCTAAATATTGTCATTTAATTCCAATTTAGTCATTTTATCATCAAAACACGATTGTACATTAAGATTGTTATAATATAGCATTTACTATTTACTGTATTTTTAAGTATTTGCTTACTACGGCTCAGCGGATGAACCGATGAACTGTGGAATGCTCCAGAATAGGGATGATGTGCTTTGCTTTATTATGAACAATAGTGGACATGCTCTTGAAGCATTTTGACTCACGGAGGTTTCAACATGGAAATTAAATACCTAAGGTAATAGAACAATGTAAATAATATATTATTTAATTTCAGTAGCAAAACTCACATAAACAATTAGACGATGTTTCTGGCTACTGTAATCTCTATGAGCTAAATACCTGTGAAAGAATTGTAAACGGATACCGAAGGAATGTAAAGTTGTTATATATTTAAGGATGAATTATTAGGTAAACTTTTAAATGTGACTAAATTAATGGTGACTTACCCGTAAATCCAGAGTTGAATTATATTTGTAAGGTAATCTGAATTCATATAAATGTTGTACTTTGTTACTTAGTGTATTATTGTACGTGGTTTCCAGTTCTCCAGAAGTCACTTCAAATTTCATTCCTCGACACAAACCAAAGAAGACGGTCAAAATAAAAACTAACCAAAATCTTTGACTGGAAACACTACAGTTACACATGCTACCAACCGAGGGTGCTCTTTGGCATTCAAACTGAATTTGCCTCAGACTATAATATAGAAAACTAATAGAACCTACTTGTTGGAAGTATATTTAGTGCTATCACCTAGAACAATCTGGAATTCCTTTAATCAACGAACCTGACTGTTCACTCATGAAAACTCTGTCACTAGCGATACATTTCGTAGTAATACATTTAGGTAGCTTTATGATTTGATTGCCTGTGTAGTAATTGTATGTAACTTGTAATATGGACATAAAATATTTGCGATGCTATGAATCGGTGTCTTGTTTCACTTTTACGATGAGATGTACGTATTTCAGTCTTACCAAGTGTAACAACTTAACAAACATGCACAAACTGACACAAGTAACTTGGCTGATGATAAGAAAAATTGAAACGAATTTACATGCAAGTCAACTCCCAATTGCTTCTTGGTACTGTGTTATTGTTATCTACACAAGTCATACGTTGCTTTCATTCTTCGGCTAGTGTAACAGGAGATGAGATTTATCCAGACGTCTTCCGAGCTGTAACGTAAACACTAAACTAAATATGTTTAATATCGTGGGAATTTAATATTTAAAAATCCTATTTGACACTAAGTTTATGATGTTGTGGTTAATTTTTGCATGCTATTGCATAACAGAGCCACACCACATCGAAAACTGAGTATGATTGGCTATAACTGCAATGTTTTCATTTGGGAGACAATTGAACTATTAAAATGTAATGTAATTCCTGTGACAATCCAATGGAAGCTTATAGTCTTCTACCGGAAGACTGGCGAATGTATAGTCAGGCACGTAGCAATATAGATAATAGTGAAAAAGTTCATTTTCACAATTGGAAGCTCTAGTTCTGGATAACCAATGTGTCAACTGCTTTCCGCATTCCTGTCGTCATAAACTGAATTGTTAGCACACGTAATAAATTATTTTATGTTGCTAGTTTTTGGCTATAGTTACAAATGCTTGTGTCAAAAATGAGTTTTTGGTACAGACAGCAGATTTAAGGGTTTCTAGTGCTCAAGGACATTCTGTGTAATGTAGTATGACTCTGACGAAAGTCAATATGTCAACGATGAACTATATTCTGTTGAGTTTAGTTCCATTCTATTTGCACTTGCATATAAATAAGTCACATCTTTAGCAAATTATTTGATAATTGTGTCTTAGTAGTGCAATGAAGATTTAATGTACACATATTGAAAGGTCGTTGCCCTGCTATGAAAATTGTATGTATAAACGAAACTATCACCAGTGAACACGTATCACTTGCTACTAAAAGTAGGTGAGGTGAAGAATTGATTAGGGCAACGTAACAATTATATAACATTATGTGGCCAAATCAATTATGGTCAAATAGAAAAAAACTTTTCAAAAATGGCACACAATTAGATTTCGATTACGTTTTGTTTACAATACAACGGAGAATGAATGCAGTGCTATTCAGTTTAATGAACAGAAGACAATTAAAAGGATTAATGGTTTATTAACTTTAACGAGTAAATTGGCATAATAAAAATTAAATAATACAACTGCTGGTATGTAATGACTAGCTGATGCTGTCTAGAAGAGATAATTCTCAGCTAAAACATTGGAATTTTTGTTTGATGTGTCCCAATATGCATATCGTCCATGGTTAAAAAAAGCTAGAAAATAAAATAAATAACCAATAACATCATATCAAGCATCTTGTTTTGACAAATCAGTGTCAATTGAAATATGATATTTGTCACCCATGGGGTGTGTACTTAGTAGAATACAAATATCGAAGCATACCATAAAAGAATAAAATAATCCCCCAGCTGATAGGAAATGCCAAATGTCATGGTTGTCATAAAAATTTGCTAAAATGCAATCTTCATTATTGGTTCTTGATTCAGCTGGCGAAACATCCCACCCACTCAATGGCTTCATGAACAAGTATAGACCAGGAATCCAGAATATTAATGCCAGAATTCCGTATATGAAAGGCTGAGCTGATATTACGAATCTCAACTCTTTATGAACAGCCTAGAGTAATTGTTAATGAAAAATCGTTAAAATGGTATTTACTGATGTGGGCTATTTACATAGTAATAATTCGCTATGCAATATGCTCACCTTCATGACTCCATAATACAGGACGTAAATTGCTAAATTAAAAAGTAGTAAGTACAGCACTTGGGTGGCAAAATTATTGCCGTACAGAACAGTCCATGTCAGTATTATCATAATGATATTAGCAGAAACAGTCCACCAAAACAATGTTTTGTTTGGATGGTATCGAGTCATATATTTTGGCTCATCCTGCAGACCCAAAAGTTCTTTACAGATTTCCACGAATGTACTAATATTGGCCTTTTCTATCTCATCTTTAGCTGTAATGAATGGTTCAACGATTGTAAATTATATTTGTACATCATTTTTGGAGTAGCTATGAAATGGATAATTACAATGGATAAGTAAAAGTACTTTATCAATCGTAGGAAAAAGTAATAAATTAGTTACCTTCGGTACGAGTGCGAGCATCAAATGCCAAATATAACTGAATAATTAACACACTTAAGATGTGGCTGAAGGTAACTAAAATTCGGAAGGCAAGACTAGACGATAGCAAACCGAAAACTACACAGGCAGCTACAACGGCGAGGCTGATGAAGATCATTGTCCTGTGAGCCATTAAAAGTTTTTAATTTTTCTCCGAAACTTCATAAATTACTTAGAATGCACATAACTTCACTTGGATAAAATTTATTAATGTTGTTGAACTTAAAGTTTTATTTTTTAAATGTAATTGACTCGTTGAACTTACTCGCTCATATGAAGTGGATGCCGAAATTGGTAAACTTTAATGTAACTCAAAATGGCCATAGCGTACATAAATGAGGTATCTGTGCACAAACATAATATTAGACTAAATATGTCAGAAAATAGTGATATTTGATTTAGATATAAAATTAATACGTATAAAAAGTAATTACCAAATTGGAAATTGGACTTGTTTGGACAAATGTGATAGCCAGCACTGAGAAATCCTTCCATGAAGAGAGCAAATCCTAGGCAGTAATAGAGACCGTAGTGCTGATAAGTTCCATGCTCCGAATCACTTTTAATTTTCTTTAGAAAGTAGCAAACTTTTTCATTGTCATCGTGTCTAACAACAGTGAGTTGCCTCAACCGTACAAAAATCATGAATACCACACCCAGGATGATATAGAGAATATTCGAATAAATATGGTTGAAATCCATGACCTTCCCAAGAGGAAGAGAGCAGAGGTTATTATAGTAGCATAAGTCGTGTTCTCCAGTGCGATAAACAACCTGTCGGATTGAGCATAGCACAACAGATTATTCGTAAAAGAACATTGCGTTACAACCCGATGAGACACTTGGTTTGGAAAATGGATTAAAAAGTGACCTTAAGGTAGTTGACTATGAGCTGAAATACTGGTAAGCAGTAAAATACAGCGATAGTAATCATACTCCAGACAAACTTGTAGGATTTCTTTTGCAAACGACGGAGGTAGTGGTTATCTACTTCATCATCTACCTCACGCATTTTCCTTCCCGAATGAATTATGATCGTTGTTTTTGTGTTTTCATAGCTAAAACCAAATAAAAAACATATTAAATTATGATTTTGGTATTTAAAAAACATTTTTAGTTTTCCTTGCATAAAATACCTATTCTTCTCAAGATTGGTGAATAGGTAATTGTTCGCCACGAAGAAAACCACAACTGTCAAAATCAAAAATGGAAGAATAGAAACAAGAGGTAAAAATGTAGGCCAATAGTATTCATTTTGGTGAAGGGCTCTTTCGATTGTAACAGTGACAGCTTTCTCTCGGTTTAAATTCGATCTTGGATTAGATTTGTATCCGTCTATATCTTCACAGCCTGTGTCGTCTGTTGTAACTGAGAATACCAACATCACTCCTTCATCGAAGTCCTTTCTCTATAATAAATACGGTGGAAATCATCACTGAATTTTATCTGTCTCTTTAAATATCCATAATAAGTAATATTCAGATATAGTAGGATTAGTTAGTATTTTTTACCTCTATTATAGTGCCTGCCTTAGAAGTTACGGTTTGCCAGAAACCAACGTATTGTATATTCGATTCCAAATCGAAAATTGGGCACTTGAGATACAAAAAATGTCAGTGTCTATTATTTGTTTAGAAAATTATATTAGGCCTTCTCAGGCATTGTGAAGGTACCTTTGGACGTTGTAGTGACAATATCATGCAAGTGGATGAAGTGGAGCTGACTTTGACTGTAACCACTTCCATTCCTTCAGGAAAATCAAAGCGAAAATATTGTGGTGAAGTTGGGGAGATGGACATTTCAACCTCTTCTCCAATTCTATTTCATTTAGTGCAAAAATGTCAGGTTTGTATAAAGGTATAGTTGTATTATTTTAAGTAATGTCAGTACCCCTTGATGAAATCATGACTAAGATCAAGTTGGACGGAATAGTCTATACTCTCATTGCTGCAAGTAGAAAAAACAAGAACAACAGCAAGAAGTTGTTCGTCTGGATCGATGCATAGCGTCCTAGCACCGCTTAGGTAAGTGATGCTAAAATAAAGACAGTCAGAATTATTTGTATGGTTAAATCTTTTAGTGAAATTGTTGACTCGTGATATAATAACCTTTCGTTGTCGGTTTTATTGTAATATTGTGGAAGCACCCATGACATAACCTCCTTCCCTTTTTGTACAGCTATGAGTAAAGGGCAACTTGGATCCGAAATCGGTTCGTTGATATTCACATTAATTCTGAGGTTAGCCGACTACAAGTGTCAAACATTTAGCTTTAGGATTGTATTTGTTTAAGTCATGAAATATGAAATCATTACCTTTACATCACCGGCAGATTCCTTGTCAAAATAATATTCCACTGCTTGTTGTGCAGTAAAATCGGTTTTGAAATTATATGTAGCATTTACAACTCCTTCTTGAGATATTAAATGCAATAATGCAGAGCTACAATGTAAATAGGCTACAAATAGAATCCCAGTTATACATAAGTACGAAACCATAATTTTTGTGTTATTTGATTCTTTGCTTTTCTAGCAGAAGTAGTAAACTAGTGAACCATAGTCTGAACTTTTTTGTTTTATCGTCAACTAAGAAACTTTTAATGTAACTTTCAACATTCAAAATATTCAAGAAATAACTTTTAAACACATTTAAATGTTAAAGAACAAAAGATTATTTGTGTGTTAGCAAATATTACTTCATAATGCAATGACATTGTCCCTTTCCGCTGGAATTGGAAACAACCTCAATTTCTGCCAGGTTTTTATCACTGTATTAAAAGATTGAACTGACAATGAATGGTTATCAGTAATATCATGTATTGTGCGATTCTATGCATATTTTCGCCATGAATTCATATCCTTACGTTTATAAAGCATGCGAAACGTTTTATCTTTTATCTAAGTAATAAACTCAGATAATCGTTGTTTAATTTATATACGTATTTGTATATTGGATTAGTATTCCTACTACAGATACATTGTGGTCCATTTTGGTATGTCAAGTTTACAGGAAGTTTTCATACGCAACGCACAAATCCAAAGCAGAGAGACATACGTGATATTTATGATAGTATTAGATGATTATAGTAATTGAATATTGAGTGCGACGCAAGTAACAGACGGTATCCGGTCTATGACAGCATTGCTTCCAAATAAATATTGATTTATATTTGACCCTTTCACAAGGTTTTAACCTTTTGTGATATCTCTTTATTTCTTCTTTCTATTTAGAGTTGTCTAACACAAAATGAGAGTTCACTGTACACGGAACTACACTATCTAATTGTTTATTAAAGGCTCTCAGGATTAAATTCATCGTTATTGACATCATTTTCCAAAAGTTCGTAATCCATCTGCAAATTAATAACAGAGTAAGCCACATCAAAGTGGACAGTTATAGGCCATTCATTCTACGTCCGGATAGATAGAATTTTAATATTAAATGATGTTCATAGGTTCATCAATTACATGTATGTTATAATCGTGACATTAAAATTTTCACAATATTAATTAAGAGGAGTAACTTACAAAACTAGTCCATAGTGCAATTATCCACATTTTCTCGTCATTTGTGAAGTTTTCTATGTTCAATTTAACATGACAGCAATTCTTCAAACGTCCCATTTTTATACACCCTATTTCTTCATTATTCGAATCCTTTATACTTAACTGCATTCATCCATAAAGGACATTCATAAATTATTCTTTCCATGCTCATTAATTAAATTAATCTTTTACGATAGGTATTTTGGAGTTGAAGGGATATCTTAACAGATGAATTAACTTGCCTTAAAACTGCTTTCATTAGAGTACGGGTGCATTTCTGTCCCTATTTTAAAAATGCGTTCCCCGACATTATCCAAAAATAAGTACTTCACTTTTATAGACAGACATCTAAAGCCAACTACAGAGTTGCATTCTCCTATAAACTGGCCCTTTGGCTCAAATAAGCGTACCATCTAGAAAATAAAAGTACTATTCCTGAATCAAAGAATCCTTTTTTAATAGCTGAATGATTCGTGGTAAAAACCAACCCCAGAACCATGCTGATACAACATAATTATTTGATCTTTTCCACCAGCATCTCTCAACAGCAGTTTTCTATTGCCAGTAGAAATTCCAGGGTCAGATATAAATACATAATAAATATCTCCATTATTTTCGTCGCTCACTCGGAATTTCCAACGTTCGGCACATTTTTCATCTTCATAGTCTGGAATAAATGAAATTTTATGTCCATTTTATGTCCTATGTAATCATGTGAATATAATCACAGAATTTATTTATCATATTATCATAACACTACAGCAATACCTGTAATGTGATTGCATCTATATTTATGTCCGTTTGCCAAAAAGAGGTAATTGGTGGTACTCACCGACATTTACAGCAATATCCATCTCTTCAGTCTTTTCTTCTTTGCCACTACTTTGTGGAAGCGATGACATGCAATTTCGAATCATTTTTAAAATCTTCTTCACAGTTGGCTAATTTTTTTCTTGGTAATTTATGAACGAATGTGCTCTACATTTTTTACATTTTAACATTATATGCCTATTGCAAATAAATTGAAATACGTAAAGTGCAAAAACAAAACTGCTGCAGTCAAATAACATCACAGTTTATTTGGTTGACAGTGTACGAAGAACAAAATTATCTTATCAGAGTAAATAAAACGAAGCAATGATTAAATTATTTGTACCCTTGAGAAATGTATTCATTAGAATGTACAGGTTGCTTTTACAAAACGTGCGATAATGACATGTTCACTTCAGCTTTGCTGTGATCACATATTCAGTAGTCGGCAATGTCGGCATTATTAATAGTTAATACAAAATTGACACGTGAAAGTCCAATGATCACAGTTTTCAGTTTTAAAACACAGGAATGCTTCTTTGTGGTTTCTCTGCTAATGCATCCTCAAGTGTTAAGAGCATCTGGAATTAAAAACATCAAAACTCTATTTACCAGAAAGATGCGACAAAAAGGACAGATAACTTTAGTGTGAATGAACAAACCATAAATGAACAAAATAATGCTCCAGCCGAGAGGAAATGCCACATGTCATGAAAATCATAGAACTCCATGAGAAAGCATTCTTCATTCTCCTGTCGGGATTCAGCAGGAGATTTTTCCCAAGAAGTCAAAACTTTGTTAAAATACTGGAGTGCGTAAACCCATAGTAGAACAGTCAATGGAATGTAAATCAGAGGCTGAATTGACTTAAGACTAATGAACTCCAAGTGGAACATCTGAAACCAATGAAAACGCCTTGAATACAAAATTCTAGTTTTTAAAAGGAAATAATTGTTATACATTCACATACTTTCATTAGAATGTAGTAAGTCAAATACAAAAGTAGATTTCCGATAAAAATGTAGAGAAGATGACTGGCGAAATCGGTCCGAACTGCAAAATGCATTATCATCACTCCGACATTAAATGGCACTGTAAGAATGGGAAGGAGAATTCTTGATGGATGGCTCGGTAGTAACCAACTTTTGAAACTCTCTTGTGAATACATGCGCTTCCATTTAGCGATAACGATTTTGATGAGCTTTGTTCGACATGTCACCAATGACCCTACATGATTCAGAAAATGACATAATTTTTTAACATTTCTTTGATCACTTCATTAAAACAGACTAATTTTCACACCGTCATCATCTTTAATGTAGCCAACGTAGTACATGTAGATCTGTATGTAAAAGACAGCAGATATATGCACCAAAGCGAATATAATTGCAACTGTCAGTTGAGCAACTAATAATCCCAGAACAGAAATTACAGCAATGATTGCCAATAGAGCAAAAGTTGTACTCCTGTTTAATAAAAACAAAATTAAGAGATTCCAACCAATGTTTATTAATTTTGTGCTAAATCAAACGAGTCTTACGCATTTATACGCACGGGATGACGGAATTGATAAATCTTCACCATATAAAGAACAGCCATTACATACATGAAGGATGTATCTTGTGGAAAATAATATAACAATTAGAAAACCAACTTTTTCACATATTGAAATATACTTCATCTGAACCTCGAGTAATACATAAATAGCAAAGGATAAATTAGTGACTTACCAAATTGGAAATTAGATCTATTGGGACAAACGTGATAGCCTGCACTAAGAACTCCTTCCATTATTAAAGCAAATCCCAAAGAGTAGTAAATTCCAAAATTCTGTATTGCTCCATAACGCTGAAATCAATATGTACAAATGTTTATTTCCTATAATTGATAATATATTTTTGCCGACTATATCAATCTGACAGTGAAATGATACCTCAAGGGATTGATGAACAACTGGAGATGATGACGGATTTTGATCTAAATTGTTAAGGTGAGCCAATCGAAGATTTTCATTTACATGTTGATGAAGTTTTTCTTTGAAGTACACTAAGAAGATAAAAAATGTTCCAAGAAGAACGTAGCCAATATTAGAATAGATATGATTGAAATCTACAAGTTTCCATAAGGGGTGGGCACAGTGGTAGTTGTAATAACACAAGTCATTATCTCCTGTCCTCAAAAGTATCTATATTTGAACAAAGAGATTTTATTTTAATGTAACTAATTGTATTATATTGAATTTGAAAATCAAGAATATGATTCATAATTTTAAATTCCAAAAAATTGGATCGAATAAATTCGAAATTTAAACGAAATATCTACCTGTTCATAAGTTGCAAGAAGTTGGAAAACTGGCACACTGTAGAAAATGGCAATTGTGAACATGAGCCAGTAGTAGCGTCGGGAAGTCTCAACATGCTTATCGGGTGCGTATACTAAATCCGTGACACAAGGTGGTTGTCCTGCTCGATTTGTTCGAGAGTGGTCAGGATTGTAGCGAGATCGAAGAATTCGGATTTGGTCTTCCTCAACTGGAGTTTGGCTGAAGTGAGAAGCGTTACTGCTGGTGGTTGAATCTACAGATATTACAGATACACGGGATCTGATAGATCCTGTTGTGTCTTCAGGAAGTGTTGCTGCGTTTAAAGTATTATTAAACTCAACTCGGTAGTTCGGCGGATCAGGACGACGTCTCTTCATACAGCAGATACTGAAAATGAAAATTGTTCTCTAAGTACACAGACATATTATGTATTAGTTTATGTACATATATTTTTGACAGGAATATGCTAACTTACGTGCACTGGTAAAATATTGTGAAGAGAAAAAGAACCAATCCCATAAGGCCGATGTAAAATGCAAGTGGAACAAAAACTGGATATATGTATTCTCCATGTGGTAGTTCTTCGTTGATTTTAAATGTTATTGATTTCAATTTGGGATCCAACTTTTGTGTTACAGATAATTCATCAGAAAATTCTGCCTCTGAGGGATTTATTCCCCGGTATTCTTTGCACCGAGCATTATCCGTGTGTACGACAAAAACTAGTTCGAACCCATTAGGAAAATCGTCTCTCTGGAAAATTAGCGCAAATTAAATCAAAAATCTAATATCGGGTATATATGGTTGATATTTATTTAATTCATTCGTTTACCGTAATTGGCATTAATGACACTTTTGACATTGTTTGCCAATAGTTTCTCCTTGGACCCTTGAAATTAACTGTGTCTTCTTGATCTGCTACTGGACACTAACATTTATAACATAATATTTATACTTCGATTTGCAAATTTAAAATGCAATAATATTTAATACAATTTGTACTATAATAAGCTGAAAATTCTTACTTGAGGAGACTGTACTGAAACCGTCATGCAAATATCATTTGTAGATCTCACTTCAACAAGTACGATATCTTTCCCTCTTCTTGAACTGAATTTGTAAGGGTAATATCTTGGAGTCGTTGGAGATATGGAAGTAGATATATTAGCTTCTATCCTATTCGCAAAAAAGACCCAAAAATACTTTATAAAGAGGTAATTCGAATTTTTCCAAATACCCTGAGGTTAACATTTATTTAGTTGCAAGTACATGTACATACGGTATATAAGAGTTACTGAATCCTGCTAGATTGTAGCTATATTTCACTCCTGTTGTATTACAAGTGGAGACAGTCACTGTCACATATTGATCTATATTTTTGTCGACAGGGTTCAAGCAAATTGTCCTCCCGGCTTTGTAATGAAGAAATCTAGATTCAGAAAACAAGAAATGATTCATTGAATCCAAAATCTTCCTTGAGAAATAAGAGTATTTGTTAGCTCTGAGTGGTTAGATCTTTCTTACGAAGTTTTTCCATCGTAGGACATATTCTTAGGAAGATAAAACGATTGAACATTTTCTCCTTGTTGGACAATGAATATTACCGGGCAGGTCAACGTTGCATTTTCTCCTACTTCTGCTTCAATTCTCAATGTAGCTGCCTGTTCACAATAATAATTAATAATTGTGTAAGGAAATAACTGAAATAATATAATTCGATTTTTGATTGTTTAGAGTAGTCTATTTTTATCTTTACCAAAGGATCGGTTACGGGTTTTGAAAAGTTGTGAGTTTTGTGAAAACTCTGACTTGTGTCAAACTGTCCTGACTGTTTACCATCGTGTATTAAATCACCTTCCCCATCATTGTAGCAGTAAGAAAAACTACAATTATGAATGAAAACTAAAATACAAAAAATAGCTTTCCTGGACAGCATTATTCCTACTAATTATACATTTGAGTGTTTTCAATTATGGAGGTAACAGATTTTTCATTGATACTAGAATACAGCACTTTCAATGTCACTGTCCCTCGTGTCTGAATATTGCACTGATTTCTAATCTGTCGTTTGAGATTAATATGCCCAATAGCAGTGTTCAAATAAACGTTATCATCTTCCAAATACCTTTCATGGATATCCAATGTGAAATATTAACCTATCATGATGTAATAACTTTATATAGTACTCTTGTAATGTGTTTCATTATCATGCTGAGATTTGTAATTTACATGAATCAGAGCAAACTGTAAACATAATAGGTATCTGCTTTATAATGGAATACATAATGCATGCTGTAGTTGCATTAAGTATTCTGCATACATAAATGCATAGCAATATATTTTCCAGATTGTTCAGCTTACCTTACATTGTTAGGTTATTCTAAGCAATCATATTCTGCAACTTTAATAGGGTACCTGCGTACCCTATTAAGTATTGTCTGCGTCAACCTGGAACATGAGTAATATTTTGCATAAAAGTAAACTGTCCAATACATGGGCGCTCCTTTGTTATCTAATGCGTCGCACGTCAGTCCCAGAACCCGACAGATTCTATATTATTAATGAGCGAAATGGCTTTAATAATAACACATATACTTAGCTAAGATAAAGCAATACTAATATTGTGATGGATAGAAATAAAAAATACAATATTTTAATAAGCTGGATTTTGCCCGTGGTTATTTCATTTTTTAAGCATTAAATACACTTTATAAGGGTTATCTATATTTCCATGTGCACTCAAGTTGTATACAATTTAGACTACTGTGATTTTGTTTCACATTCAATACACATAGCGGCATTTTATCATGTTTGATAATTATTGATTACGAGTATAGGTGAAGTGTGCAGGCAAGGCCTTAATGGTCAGTCCTTCTGGAGCTGGACCATACTTACAATGTTAAATTAGAACTAAATATTTCAAATGCAATGCACATACGTGCAAGTATCTAGGGATATATTATGTTATATTAACATCGGACATCGGATACATACGTGCAATAAATTGTTATGCATGTTAACTAACTTTATTAGTCTTGCACCAAGTAATAAAAATTTAATTCCTAAAACATTTTCTACACCTGTAAATGATAGGTCAGATTCTGAGCTTGAAAACACATATATTTTCCAATAGAGTGAGAGAATGAAATCATCCTTTAACTGCACCTATAAAATTAACCTAAACATTTCGGTTATTTCTGTAAGCGGATATTTTACTATGGCCATTTTTATATCGTGTCCCCTGAGATCAATAAATTAAATATCTCTACTGGGTAAATTAAGTTTAGTTTTTGTTTAGTTACAACTAAAATGAGTATATTATAGAAATGTAACAGACATTGACAATTTTATTCCAAATAAGACCAGTCAGGACATACATGGTTACTATTAAAATACAGGTATCCTTGTTTGTGGTGTTGTAATCAAGTCATCATCAACAATAAGTAATCCCTAAAGAAATGTAAAATGAAATTATCTGTTAATATACACGTGTACTATTTTACAGCCTATATTACATTTTTAATTACTGGAATGGAATATAGAACATAGAAGTACTTGCCATGAATATGAGGAAAAGTGAAGCAGCAGAGAAAAAGTGCCAAATATCATGAGAATCATAGAAGGGGTGAAATGGGAACCATGCTTTCATACATTCCTCGTTGCTCTCTCTTGAAACAGATGCTGATTCCTCCCACTTCGATGGAGATTGGACAAAATATCTGACAGCAAATAATCCAATGAGCCCCGCACTCAAAAAATAGATCGTTGGCTGCACCCAAGTTCGGTTTTTGAATTCGCCATGCAGTGGCTATAAACAATGAATACCAAATTAGAATGTTCTCTTAAATGGCAACCCAATATTATGAACAAGAACCTTCATCACAGCCACGTAATACAGCGTTGACGATAGCACACTTCCCACTAAAACATAAAGTAAATACGTTGCGAAATCTTCCTTTTGCACTTCACAGTAAATGAGAACTGCAATGCTGACGGTGAAAGTAATTGCAGGAAGGATAAGACGATCTCCGTGAATTGGCTGCTTTCTCAATTGACCCAATTTTGTAAAAAGAGACCAATCACTACAAATACTCATATCTAAATAGAAAAAAAAGGATATTTAAGTGATTCAACTGCATAATACACTTGCATTGCAATAAATATATTAATTTACCTTCTTCTTCTCTAATAAACCCGATAGAGTAATAATAAATAGTTGTGACGACCATAGCTATGTATTGACCGGTTATAAAACACCAGCGATAAATCACTTTTGCTTTTGACTCTTGGAATTCAAACATCAGACCAAAAACAGATACAATCACAAATCCAGCGAGAATTGCAAATGTTTGATTTCTGTCCGTATTATTAACAAAAGACACCTTTAGCATTTTCACTGTAAATTACAGGTGGCAGGATTGAATTAAAGACTTACGCTCCAAAGTGGATCGGATGTCGGAACTGGTATATTTTTAGCAGAATTAGTACAGCAATGACGTACATAAAACAGGTATCTATGAAACAATACCAAATGCCCATGATTTTTGTTTTTAAAACTTTGCTGAATGTTTTTAGCGTTTTTAGAAGTAAATTGATTACCAAATTGAAAGCTTGACTGATTAGGACATAAATGATAGGCTGCACTCAGCACTCCTTCCATTGTCAATGCTAACCCCAATGCATAAAATACTCCATAATGTTGAGGTACCCCGTAGTCCCATTTGGCATAGATTTTTTGAAATGTACAACAACTTATGCATTTTTCATTGGTAATACAACCACAACAGGAGTCAGTGTCCTCTTCATTTTCTATTCTAGTACTTTTGCGCTTCTTTCCCATGTACTTTAAATTGGTGGCCCTTTTATTCACAAGGAATATGAAAGAGAATCCGAAAATTATGTAGGAAATATTGGACCAAAAATGATTGAAATCAATAAACAATCCTAATCTCTGCGCACATAAAAAATTGTAGTAGCAAATGTCATACTCTCCCGTTCTGTAAAGTACCTATTAGAAAAAGGTTGAACAATACATTGTGACATTGTATTCAAAGTTGAATTATACAATTATAGCCATAGTATGTACCCGTAAGTAATGTATAATCAGTTGATATACAGGTGTGGTGTAGAAAATCGCAACAATTACAACAGTCCAATAAAATCGTCTCGAAGATTTTCTACTAGAAGCTTGATCTTTCCTTGTGAATTCTGCTATGAATAAATTCGACTTCCAATTGCATTTTCCACCTCCGTTAATAACAGCACTTTTTCTAGCCTCAAGTTCCAAAGAACCAACTAGCCCAGACTCATTTCTACGCTCTCTTTCTGGGGTGTAAATTTCTTCTTCAACCTCCAAAGAATTTCCCAGGTCTCGCAAAAGAAATTCTTCGACTGTTTGCAAGTCTTCTGGACTATCTGGACCAATTGTAGCCCTTTTCTTTGAAGAATTTAGCAGTCCAGACATATTGTTCGAGCTCAAATTTTGGATTGCTTCGTCTCTAGTTATAACCACAGTAAGAAATTAATTTTCCCGAAAAACTCCTTCAGCCAAACAAAAAAAATTCAAGGTCAAAATAAATTACCTTATCCATCTATGCCGATTCATATATAACAATGCTACGGCCAAAATGATGAGGAAAGTAATTAGAACGGGAAGAAATAGACACAAAAAATAGATGCCAGAAGAAATCTTTGATTCGTTAGTAATGAGAAGTTTGACCCTTTTCATAATGGGGGATACCATTGCTCGTTCATTTATAGTTGGTGAATGATATGACGATGCCTTTTCACAACTTTGGCCATCATGGTGCACCACTAATGCTACTATGAAACCATCGACAAATCTGTTGGTTTTCTAAAATGGAAATAAATTGAATTAGAAGTTAATATAAATTGCTCAACTGAAATTTTAAATTGGAAACTTATTTTACCGATATGGTGACAGCAGCTTGTGTGGACATTGTTTGCCAGAGACCTTCATATTTAATGTTGGTTTCCTGATCGAACACGGGACACTTCGAAACAAATGAATTCAATTTAGTGTACTTTTGGAAAATTTATCTGTATTTCTCTTAAAAAGGTTCAAAATATTTTATTTAAAAATTATTACATAAGGTGGCTGTATTGACAATGTCATGCAATGAGTATCATTTGATGTCGCTTTTAGCCTTATCAGAGAAACATCCGGATTCGAAAATCGAAAGCCGTAATACATTGGGGTTGATGGAGTTAGTTCGATCGGAATCTCTTTATCCATTCTATGCAAAACAAAATAAGGCTAGAAAACAATTATGAGTTAAGCAGAAGATATACTGATTGTTGCTTTTTGACAGTGATGATGTCGCAAATTGATATTTAAAAATGACTTACGGTAATACAAAGTTATGCGTCATTTTTAAGGTCATCGTATATGTGACATTTGTTGTACTGCAAGTGGAAACTCTTACTGTGACGTTTCTTGACTCGGCTGTCGCACCTTTGAATTGTGTACACAAAGTTCGTGCAGCAGAAGTATAATAAAAGCTAAAACAAAAAAGTGAGAAATTATTTAAAAATTATTAATACTTCTGTATACGAGTAGGATAGAACTGAGAATGGATGAATTACGTTCTCGGAGAAACATCCCGGTCCATTGTATAAGGTATTTCCAGGGAAGTGAGAAGTTGCCTTTGCCCAATTGCAAACAAAATAGGACATTTTAAAGTCGTCCTAACATCAGTAGTGACTTCTATTCTTAAGTTGACATTCTATACACATGCCAAAACACTTTATTATTAAAACTGCAATAATTTGCTACTTAAGGATAGTAACGAAAGGTATCACCCAGTTTTAACTTACATAAGGGTCCAGAAAATGGTAACGATCAAGAGGAAATGTATAGATGAATGGCGAATCTATACTTACAGAGCCTTTATATAGTTTGTTAACATTTCCTATCATTGTTACGCATTTTTTCTCTATAAATTGTTCACCATTTCCAGAGTGTAAAAAATATGGCGAAAAAAATATGAGAAAATTGAACACAGTTGGAATATCTGCTTTCATTTTTGTTTAAAAGTGAAACTAACCACAGACCTGTGATAAAAGAAATCAAAGCACACACCACCAGTTTTACTACTTTTGAAAAGTACAGTCCATTGCGAATTTCTTAAATTTAAAACCGACCGTTCTGTTGGTAAGTTGTTTTGTAAATGATGCCTGTACTTGCACTTTACTCCTACATGATTAAATTGACTCAGTCTTAATATATTTTGCATTACAGATAAATCTCTTTGCTAAAATTAGGAGAGAGTATTGACTAATAACCGACAGAACCAACCTATTCATGTATATATTTATCTATATATAGTTTTCAGATAAAAATATACTTCATATACTTATAGTATTTACATAACATTATTGTTGCTCATATTATTACGAATAGACTCAATACACATTTGTACTATAGGTTAAAGTTGTTCGTCCACAATTCAATAGTGTTATGGTCCGACATTGGTTATAATTGTATAGTGGGAAAATCCCCTTAACTATATACTTAAAATGAACACACTCATTTACAGTTAGTCCACGGCGAAGAGGCATTAAAACAGGTGATGAAGAAGGTACAATGGGCAGGGTAGCAAACCATTTTCATATCTTATCATTTCCGTTTGTTTACTCAAAAGGCAGTTCGATTTACCTATTTAGATTCTATGAACCAGACAGACTGAAGTATACGCTATAGGAAACACTTATAATAATGTTGGTAAGAGTACGACGAAATAACAAATGTCGGTCGTTTATGAGGGTGGTCATATTGTGTCTACACTCAAATTGGGACTACTGCGAACTATTTGTACTGCCTATTTGTCTTGTTGGGCAAATCTTTTTTTACCAACCGAGCCACAAATAAGTTATTGCTTACATTACGATTTTATGACTACCAAAGATGCAGTTGTTGAACTGCTTCTTTGGCTGATGCTTCAAAGCCTTTTAGATTTGCAGGAAAACAAATAGAAACCAGTACAAGTAGCTAGTCAATGTCAGAAATGAGCTTAGAATGGAAAAGATCCAGAAATCTTTTAATGAAATAAATCACCTTTAAATCTCGTGATTTAATCTTATCCTACCTTATCAGTACTGATAAAAAGCTGTCTATGCACTAGTATGTAATAAGTATAGCAACCAGTATTGCGGTGGCATCATTAGAGACAACTGATAAGCTGTAAGTACATATACGAAATGAATGTTATATACCACATGCCAATGTGTACCTTATGATGTCCCAATAAATCTGCATTTACCCAAATGCAAATTGTCAATTGATTATTCTGAAGGAAAACCATTTGGGTGGCAGTGTACACGTTGAAAATATGTCATATAAGAGTTGAACAAAGTCACATCAGCAGACATTGAAACCTACCAAAACAATTTTGAGAGACTTAAGAAGTCTCACTAAAAATTTTAAAAACGGTATTTAACTTTTTAATGAAATAGTGCTGTCCGGATGCCCCAGTTTAGTGATTCAATGAATTTCATTGTAACTGATCATTTACACGTAGTATTTAACAAATTGGCGTTTCCAATTGTTTTGGTGGTTCGTGGATCATGTATAATGGGGTTATAGAAGGGTCTAAAATAGTTGATAATTAAATGACAATAGAAGTAACTCTAAGCACAAAGCAACAATAAATTGCAAATGTTTCATTTCATGCATTCATAAATGTTTTTTGTAATTGGGTCACAAAAGCAGGACGCATGTAGTGACGATGTTCCATATTTTGAGATTTATCGTTTCAATATTTTGCACAGTGGAAGCGTTTCCCAAAATAAGAAGCTTTTTCTTACAAGCTCGTGTAGATATTTGCGAAGGACGACATAAATCAATAATTTATCCGTCACGTTGTGAAAATGACTTGGTATTAGGAACAAGACCTGACAATGATTGCATTTGTTTGCAAGGAATGTACGAGAGGTCACAAATGTTTTCACCTAACACTAAACTTCTTGGTTATTAAAGATATTTATCTTGTTTTTCAGATGGATCAGCTTAGACCGGAAATGTATGCCAAAACTTCATTTCGGATACAAAGGCTGCATGAAAACAAATAAAATTCGAGCGTTAAAGTATGTAGGGACGTTTGGGGAAGTGAATGATTTTCTTGTTGTCGCAACAGTTAAAACTTCCATGAGGAATGTCGTTTGGCCAAAGGTTAAACTTCTTCGGCCTGTTCAGAAAGTAAATGTAGCAGGAACGACATGGGTTTTAAATGGAAGGGTTGTTCGTTTCAAGAAAGTCTACTATTGCATCGAAACTTATCCTTATCCAAAGGCAGACATCATCCGTGAATATCGACTTGTGGGATTTACGTATGTAAAAAGCGAATGTTTCAATGTTTCCGGAAATCCAGTTGCACCTGTTAGGCACTTTTATCTAAACAACAGCATAGCAGGTAAGCTACCTACCTTCTAATTTACGCTAATTTACACTAATTCAAGCTAATTACGAAACTAATTTATTTTAATTTTCAGACCACCTGCAATGCAAACAAAATTGCTCAGCATTTTCTGATTCTGTCAAAATTGATTTTATGTCGAACTCGTCCTACGAAATGAGTTCAGAAGGTTCGGATACTCCCCAATCCACAAAAATCGATTTTGTCCCAAAGTCATCCGAAGTAGATCCAACCGATCTAATTTCACCTTCATCCAGAGAAGTACTCGGACCCTATTCTTCCAATTCCACATTAATTGACTTGATCTCAAATTCGTCAGAGGAAATAGACGAAACTACCCCTTTTGCACCCATCGCCGGTACCACTCTCAATCCCAACTCTGTAATAATTGATTTGATATCAAACTCATCTGAAGAAGATGCAACAGATTCAACTACAAAAATTGATCTTTCTTCAACCTCGTCAGAAGTAACTGACACTGATCTCCCTAAAATTATAAAAATTGATCTTGTCTCCAAAGAAGTATTTTTATCCGGTCGGAAGAGAAGAAAAGTATCAGCCTCCGGCAAGATTTCAAAAAATGCTATCAAAGCTAGCGACGAACTTGATATTCTAGAAGACAATTTAAGAAGAGACCATGAGTTAGTAAATACAGTGATGCTTAGGGCCGCAGTAAAAATGGCTATGTCTACTCCTGATGTCGACTTTACGGGACTTGATATTCCAATCCGTTCATTTTCCATTCTGCAAAAACTAATTGATGTAACATCAAATGCTTGCGGGAATGTTCTTCCCAAAAATTTCCTGAAAAGAGCCTACAACTATTTTAAGGTAGCTTATGATGTCAAAGGAGGTGGTATGAATGAAGTTTTTGAGACAAATGAAACAAACATCATCACCAAAGTTTTAGAAAATTGTTCGGCTTCTATTGACACTATGAATTTCAGAACTAGACCCATATGCTTTGAACAGGTTAGTTTAAAATTGGTTCTAGAAAAAGTGAAATGTACTTTGCATTGACGAAAAGAATTTTTATGGTTAATAATGCAGTATAAATTGTTTAGATTTATTCCTACGAAGCCAATCAGAGTCACATCATTCCAATCAGCATGACAGAAGGTCATCCTGACTTTGACATGCATCTTGTGTTAGAAATCATTTGGAATATGATTGATTTAACCACAGCCGTGTGTATTAAGCCATTTAAATATTCATATCTTATCTATCATTTTTGGGAGCAAGGAATGGAGAAATTATTCACCAATCACTTAAGATTATTTTGGCAACTGCCCTATGGATCTCAGCAACTGTATTTCAGACTTCTTGGACCCAAATGGAAAATACATGCGACCAATCTTGAGAAATGTGTCGAAGGAGCGTATATTAAACAAAGTAAAATGAGTCGTTTGCAACGTCCTCTGTGGACTCCTGGAAGTCGGAAACGAAAACATATGTACTTCAAAAACATTTTTCCAATTTTCTATAATTTATCTTCATTGCCACATAGAAAGATTTAATAATAAATGTATCAATTGAATCTAGATTTGCGTTTTGGAGAGACGGTATTCTGCTATACTCTCTGGATGGCAAACATGAGGAGGAACTGCTTTCAAACTTTCCTATGGGAAGTAAAAGTAAAAACAAGACTTTCAGACCGATATTTTCATCGATCAGACCAGTGGGACGAATACCAATTCATTCTAAGATTCCGCATACTCATAGTTATTCTTGTAATAAAACTTATTACTGTCAATCAGGAATCTAACTAATTAAAATTTGCGTTTGACTGACAGACAAGATAATCATGAGAGGAAATGTTTGTCAGAATTCATGATGATAGATTTCAAATTCATAGTTAGTAATAAGAATTTTAAAACTATTTTATAGAAGCTAGCACTTCATTTCGGTTTCAAAGTTACTTGTAGGAGGTACTTTTTTAATAGCATGGATTATATAAATCCACCTTCCACAGAGCTAACTGACTACTAGTCGGTGACTAGTGAGTAATTATTACATTCTCTATTCGCCTTATTTTAGAGGAAACTTTTTAGAATAAAAAACTTAGTAATTAAACTTCGAATTCCAGTAGAACACTTCGATGCCTACATTTTCTTCTTACTGATTAGGAATAAATATGAATATTTATTAATAGCAGATACCTAAATTGTAAAATAACTTTCAAATTGCTTTTGTTAAATACTTGCAATTGGCTGGTATTATTTTACCATCTAAGAGAACTGCTCAGTGATTACTCTGTATGTAGAATCCATAGTACGTTATAATGTTACTTCAGGAGTTTAGCAGTTTTCCCAAGTCTGGAGAAGTTCGGTGAAGTTAATGAGGTGAAAAGGAAGAGAGCCGACATCAGTCATTACCATAATAATTGTAGGATAGTGCTTAGTCTTGTTGGAGTTTAAGAACTGAGCAAAAGGGTCAACCAGAATGAAGAGTGTCACTCAATCACAATCAACGGAAGTGCGCCGTTTTCATCTTCGATCCAATTCAAACGTAAAAATGCTTTTGTCAGAATTTTGTACAAAGTGTGTACATCTTCATGGCACATGGGATCTTTGCTTTGGGATTTCCTTGCTGTGCAATAACATAACATCAGTGTTCATTTTTTACCAGTGGTTTATGGCACCTATGTAGTTTAGCTCCAAGTCCCCTCTTTTATTCTTAAGCTTCCGTTTCCTTCAATTCAGTTTCATTTCGTTTGCCATTTCACATCGTGTGTCCCCCTGTATCAGAAAGCATAAGAAAGGAAAAGTAGCAGCAAAATACAAATAGTGGCCGTATGATGAAACTCAAAAGCCTATAGCTGTGGCACACAGAAAGTGTCTTGGATTGAGTTGGTTTGACTTTGAGTCGACTTGACTGTAGGCGAAGCTCAAGAGCAATTACACTAATGGGAAAAGTCGAAAAATCGAATCGGCAGCTAAAAGTTAGCGATTTAAAGGAAAGCTACATCCCAGGCTACAACTATGCCATCAGCAAATTCACAATTTACTTTTGAACTCAATCTCCTCTCTTCCCTTTCATTATTCTACGGAAGTAATCTACGTATTGCATTGCATTCCCAATTCTCTCTTCACTACCTATATGCACATTTACTAAATTCATTTCTTCCTTGCTGCACTGAATCCAGAGTTATAAACCCAAATGTATAAAACTTTACACAGATACTCACATAAAATAATCTCAACACATCCAAACACCAATACAGTATACAAAGACTCAAACCTTTATGAGTGATACAAAATATCTCCATTAGGTTGGGATTTCCCTAATCCAGTCTCATCCTCATCCTAGAAACGCTATTGTTGCCATATAGCACATGCAACACTATTGCGTGACAATGCCAATTTTGCACAACACAACGATCTGTGTATTTGACAATGTGAAAATACAATTTCTGAGGTAAAAATATTTATAAATGGATTTAGTGCTAGAAAATTAACTTTGTATATAGTAAAGAACATTTTTGATTGGAAATAGGTACAAGTTTTATACTCCGTTGACACTCCACTCCGTAATCGAAAAAGTATATAGGTACACCAAATCTCTAAAATATTTGTCAATTATAGCTAATCTTGTGACAATTACGCTGTGTTTGTAGCTATCTGCATATCATTGGCAGCAGGCGAACTTACAACAACATTTTTAGCTTTTTCGACAACATTTTTAGCTTTTTTTTTTTTTTTTTTTGTATCCGAAATAGATAACCTTTTACTATTATTACCCTGTCGAATATTGTCTATAGATTTAGATGATGCTTTTGTGTTGTATTATAGAAAGTAGCCTGAAAGCTTAGTGAAGTGAAGAGTAGTAAAAGCATTTTGTATGAGATTGTGCTGGATGTGTGATTCTTGTCTTCTCATCAAACTCCCGTGTAATTATAGGGATTGACTTTCTCGTCATCATCCTAATGCCTTTGCTCTTTCCTTTGCCATTAGTTTCCACGCTCTGTCTCTCCATGTGCTTTCTCCGGACTCAACTCTCACCCCACACATCCCATACCTATTGTAATTGCTTACTGCATTGCCTCTCCACATCTAAAACTCATACGAGAGGAATCTTCAATTGGTCGTGTTTTGCAGTTGACTCTCCTCCAACCTCTGAACTCACTCTCAGACCCTCTACTCACAAACGCAGTTGGAGTTGGAAAGTAAGAAAAAGGGAGCAAGCAAAAGGTCATTTTTGTCTCGGAAATGTTGATTACTCTCCGCTCATTTCCTTCTCCTTGCGATTAGCTAGCTCTACATTTGTACTCTCTTCTCTACAATGGAGTGTACAAAGTATTAGCTACCGAATAGTAAGAAAATTATAGCAGGACACAGACACATCACAAAATAATCTTCGGTACTTTCCATATAGGAAAGTATCTCTATTGTTGGATATACTCGAAGGGTACTTGTACACAGCTAGTGTAAGTATATAGAAATACAAGCCAGCTTCATACGATTAGAGCTATTGACATATCATACAGAAGTATATTTATAGTACACTGGTTACACTACATGGAAATGGTGCTTTTTGCTTACACTCATTCCTTGTCAACGTTCTCGTCAAAACATTTCCATTGAAAGAACAACTATATCCAAACAGAGACAAAGCATTAGATCACAATAGACTGAAATTGAACAAAGAATAATGATCCTTCGTTAAGTTTAATGTTAGTGGGTAAAGTAGCAAAGTATTGACGCAAGCATAATAGTTTCTAATGTAATTTTCTGTTTGTTCTTTTCGTAATTGTGTCTGTGAAATAGGGTAAAGATAGGTGCCTCCGTTTAAGCAGATAAGACAGCGGGGAAAGTTGATGAGTAGTAAACGTATTGGACTTACGTACTTACCCATCATGATCTAATCCGAAAGAAGTGAAGACAGTAGACACACATCTTCCACAAAATAAATGTCCGAGTATATTTAACACCCATTCAATTCTTAGCCAATAACCTAGGGCATAAGATGTACAGATGAACTTAAAGATAAAATAAAATAAAATGTAATATTGTATTCACATTGAAATACTTTTCCAAAGATCGAAATTACAATCTTTAATCAAGAGGAACCAAATTAAGTTTTGACAAAAAATGCCATAAATAATATATTTTAGTCATGGATTTGGTAATTCTTGCTGTCTCTTGGTGGATTGCTAATTCTGGATAATTTTGTGACTGTAAATCTCTTAGATGACTTTGATCTTTCCTAATTTTGTACGTATTGATTTTGGAAACACGTACTGTTCGTTATTGGTTGCATACAATAATGACAACTGATGTAATACAAAATGCACTGATTACTTATACTTACCTACTGGTTGGTAAAACAAACATTATTGCCGCTGCAGGAAAATTGTATTAGGTAAGTGTAGTACGTATCAGTTCGATACGGGTATAAAAATAAATTTACGCTAGGTTGCCCCTGAATCCAATGTCATTTCGTTTAGTTTAGCTTGACTAAAGAAGACTGGAGTTTATTATTAGGATCAGTCAGCCGAGGAAAGTGGCTGTGTTGTTAATGGTGGAGAGAAGGGTGCACTTATAAGTGAAGTCGACTGAAGTGGAGAAAACTTGCATAGGTAGACACATATGTGCACTCCGATAGTAGGTATCTGTGCTTCGCGACTCTGTCTACTCTGTTTTTGTGCTACTGATGATAATACACTTCCTCTTCAGACTCAACAAACGCAGGAGGATGTCGCTTTTATGTATTTTGTCATTTAAAGTCGACTACCTTTCCTTTTAAACTCTAATGGAATGGAAGATTTTACGGATTTGATTTGCATAATTTGACTAGCAGATTGCTCTTGGAATAAAATAGGGCTTGTCAAATTAATTTCGAGGATGTATATGCAGTTCTTTAAAGGGTTGCTGGTGAATTGACTCGCATAACTAGAATTGTAGTTTCTTCTATATGGTGAGATGGTGACGAGATGACAAGGAAAGAATATTTAAATGCTCTATAACGGTAGTAGGTAATAATTAAGGGGACTACACGACAAAGAGGTCATAATAGTATCAAATAAGTACAATAACATGATGAAGCTTATGCAGAATATGGTAATGGGAATGATTCTATATAAACTCGTACCAATAATAAAATAAAATAATACGACCCTTATACAATACTATCTACGTATTTTACATCTATACTCTATATATGTGCGCTATATAGGCATTTAATCTGTAAATCTGTGTCATATCCAAAATACATGCTTGTATTTGCACATAGAAATGAATTGAGTGTACAGACAGACCAATAATGGGCTAGTCTCTGTTGAGCATTCCATATACGAGGGCACAGAGGCTATTTAGAAAGAAAATTAAAACGTGAGCCCTGTGACTGTTGTGAGTAATCCTCTAAGGCCTCCTGGACTGCTCACTGAACGAAATGGGACGGACGAGGGACTAAAGGACCCGGGGCATTAATTTAATTCGTAATTTGAGTGTGGGTGAGAAAAACTAATGATATTTTTACTCTGTGGAGCTAGTGTATTATCGTGGAAGGGCTACACAGCTATAATATGCGTTGATGGATGTGTTGGACAGATGGTAATAACGATGCCTTAAGGGATTTTCAAGGGATCTCTGCCTATAGTAAAAATGAATCTACTGTCAAACTGCGTTTAGCTTTAGGAGCACCCTTGATAATGCACACCATATCAAAAGTATTTATGTATGAACGATAGACACATTGTCTGAGATAATATCAATAGGGAAGTACGTACGAATTCTACTAGCTGAGTGCCCTAGTGACTCCTATAGGGATAAGACCGAGTCAATTTACTTTTTTTGAATAATAATCTTACGGATTAGCCATCCCTGCATTTTAATGAAGATTCTGATTGCATTGATCATTGCTGTCCGCTGCTGCAGCGTCATAAAATGTATTGATCGGTCCTGATAAGAAAGAGGGAAATAAATGTAAATACATTACTTCAATGGCACGTAGCAGTACATCCATGTATGAAAAATTGTCCTCTACAAAGAAATGCTTTTGGTCTGGATTTCGAGTCAGCATAATATTTGTGTGGCTCTGCTAAAGACTTCCGAGTTGATTAGATACGACAATCTCAAGTGCGTTTCAATTGGATTTATTTCAAAAGTGGTTTGCTAATAAAGAATCGCTTGATTTGTAAAAAAAGCCTAATGTAAAGTAAAATGATGAGCATACCTGTACCTGAGTGTATCTGTTTGTTTTGTTCACTTATCTTGTTTATTAATTACAATTATTATTGCCACCAACATAACATGCTTGTGTAGCTCGATGCTCTAAAGGCTTATGCATTTAATGAGAGCATGTTAATTACATTACAGCTTTGACAAAAAGATTGGAATCGAGTGTTTGATTGACTTTGATTAATTGTCTGAATTGCAAAAACTTTGTGCGAGATATGTGATTATTTCTATGATTGTTTAGTCAACTACAAATACAATTTTTTACCATACAGTTGAATCAATTTGTACCAGTAACATATCATCTGTACGAAAATGAAAGCTCTAGTTAATTTAGTGTTTTTCTCCTTACTGTATTGCATTTGTTTTTCAAATGCCAGTCCACTAGAAAAAGTAGAGGTTACGAGAGAATGGAATAGTATTAAGGATCTTGTTGACATAACTATTCAAGCATTTGGTCGGGAACACAATCTTAAACTCCAAAAGCCAGGTACTTTGTATAGCTCAACTCAGACACCGTTAAAATCTAAATTATAAATATTGTAACAATTAAAAGGGAATGTATAATAAATAGCACGTAGCGCACTACTAAGTAATAAATAGTCATTTAATACAGTATTACGGAATACACATGATTGTTTGTACTATGCGATGACATTTAATGTTTTTTGTGTATTAAGATGCACCAATACTGAGCGAATCGTTTAAGTTTCTGATAGCGGACATAGATGAAAACGGCAAAACTGTATTTAGAGATGCTTCACCCTCGGCAGAAGCTCTGAAGGCTATAGAAAAGAGTATCCACATCGACAAAGAATCAAATGCAGTCATTAGGGTTATTGAAGATGGTGACAGCTTGAAACTGGTACAGTAACACAGTCATTAACATTATGGGAATATATGAATTTATGAATACAGCAAATCCCTTAATGCAAACTTATACTTCATACAGAATGGTATTGTGGATACCTTTTCTATCTCCCATGAAAACGATGAGCACTTTGTAGTTCCCCACTTAACAAACTTTAAATTGGATTATGGTAAAGCATTTCAAATTGAATGTAATTACGCATTTCATAACTCAGTTTTTATCGAGCATAAAATCTATTTCTGTAATATTTGCAATGGCCAGTTGACCTAAAACGGAATCTGACCCAGTCCAACGAGTCCTCTACTCATGCATCGGGAGTTGCTGAATTATTTTTGGTCATCGACTACGTAAAGTTCCAAATTACATTTGGCGGGGACAGTAATGCATTAGCAGATTATCTTGCGGTTTTCTTCCATGCTGTTAACAATCGCTACGCTACTACCAGTGATCCTGCAGTGTCATTCAGAATCTCCGGAGCTGCAGCTTTTCCAGTATGTATCCAACCTAGCATAATGAGAAAAGGATTGTTCATTAAATGTCATTTTGTTTTAAGCCTACATTTTTACACCTTTTTCTCCAGTCTAGAGAAGCCCAGTATTTTATTGAAGCAGCGAAATTACCCGACAGAGACTCATACGAATCGGGCAGAGTACTTGATGGATTTGGCGAATGGTTGTTTGTAAATTTAGAAACATCACCGAAATACGACTTGGGCGTTTTGATTTCAGAAGAAGACATGAATGGTGTTGGGGGATTGGCATGGATGAATGCAGCATGTTGGGTATCCGACGGAAAAGTACTAGCCTCTTCCCTAAATGTAGATCAGGGACGAGCATGGAAAGGAGTTTTTGTTGTCGCTCATGAAATCGGACACAAGTACGAAAAAATTAAGCACAGTTTCATTAATTATTACAGGGGTTAACAATATCCTGAAACAACTTTAAGTCATTTATTAATAAAATTTTCCAGTTTGGGGGCTCCTCATGATGGCGATGACGGTGACGGCAGGGATTGCCCTGGTGAAGATGGTTTCCTCATGGGAGATACAGCTAGACCGAATCATAATAAATATTACATGTCTGAATGCACCAAACGTACTATAAATAGATTTCTCAAGTAAATTCATTCCACATTTTATCAACAATAAAGTTTATATTCATGAAAATTATATTATGTATATATAATCAGCTAATTTATTTGAACAGCACGGAGAACTCAAATTGTCTAAGATCTTTTCAATCGGACAGCCATTGGAACTTAGGAAACGATGATCCAGGACATAGGATGGATATGACAGAACAGTGTAAAATCTGGACACGCATTGATGCTGCCTCAGTCGTCCCTGACCGAGATCCAAATGAGTTGTGCAAAAACTTGATTTGTTGGTGGCCTGCTGATGAAGAAGGAAATTGGTGGGTTTTGAATATGAATTTGCCTCCTGGGGACAATTCTCCATGTGGAAACGGAGGGGTAAGTTAACAAATGGCATCTGGACATTTATTTATTTCAAATCATTACACAATACAAATATCATGGTAAAAATCGCTATTTTCTAATTCTTTTAGCGTTGCTGGCTTGGAAATTGTATCTAATTACTTCCATGCATTCTGTTAGAAGCAGGAGATATTAATTTTCTTTAATAGAGTTGCATAGATGTGCAATAGTCCATAACTTTGAAAAAACGCTTGAAATTAAAAAGTAAAAAAAAAACATGATAATTTCCCTTTTAAAGTTAAACATTGTACTTCTATTTTCTTAGTAAAGATTCGTCCCAATGTAGATTGTGGATATCCTGTCCTATTTTTGTTGTATCTCGCCTAATGTCCATCCCTGCACCCTAAAGATTATGGGCTAGAAATTAAACAGTTGTTAAGCATAGGTCATTTATTCTGTGTAACATGTGTGTCTACTCTCTTCACTAGTTCCGGCCTCGTTGCCGTAGATCATGATGAGTACGTAAGTCGGATGTGTTCCCCACTCACCAACTTTCCCGGCTGTCCCCACAGCTTAAACCATGAAGGAAGTTAGTAATGCTGATGATGATGACACTTCTTGACTCCCTATTACAACTAATAATACATCTGGATAACACCAAGAAAAAAGTCAAGTTGGGTTAGATTAGTAAGGTTTTCTTATGAAAGGCGAGTATGGGTGAGAGAAAGTCCTAGCGCACGGAATGGTGAAGAAGGGGAGGAATTTTATATGTAGCCACTCACAATACAACTCCCTACACAATGAAATACACGGAGCAGACAGAGGAACACATGCAGTACATGAGGAAGTAGAAAAGAAAGAAATGCCATGTTCTTGTAGTGGCCAGACTACTCTCTTCCTAAAAGAAGAAATGAGTTTGGGAATAATGGTACTGGAGGAGATTCCCTGGTACTATATAAGTGCACAGCTACTTTGCACAGTCCACTACAGATTGAGAAAGCACTTGGGGTTGCTTTTAAGACTATTGTCTCCACACACATGTAGGATATTCTAGTAAAGTAAATAAGTAGGTGCTCTATACGGGGGCAATAAATGTAGAGAAAGTATATGTACAGCATGACAAGAAATCTTTGCTGGGAGCAGATCAGAACAAGGAGGGAAGACAAAAAGTTGGAGAAAAAAGTTAATCATAATTCTGATCACACGGAGGCCATATCACATTTCGTCGTGTATTTCCACTGGAAAACTTAACTTGAGCCGAGCTAAGGCAACCTACTGACATAAGTTAGGTAACCATCCCCCCTCTCCCACTCTCACTTGGCTTACCTTTTAGCCCTGGAGAAAGCAACCACGCATTTTCCCCATATCGCAGGCTTAAGGCTGTGAAAGCATTTTTCAAGTCCAAGTCATTCATTCATAGTGCGTACAGACACTAACGTCTTTCATCCTTAGCCTTAGTTATCGCTCTTTGTCACTCCAGCTTCTAACCACTCATAATTACCAACTCAACTACCTAATGCTATTCGAAAGCTACCCTGTCTGAATCATCAAGCAGGAATTGCATTCATACACTTCCCATATGTACCTTTGTCAATGTCCCCAAAAATGCGAAACTGTAGTGAATAACTTATTCTTTTTTTATTATGCTCATTTTCTATTTCACTATTAGATTTGATTCCCAAATTGGATATAGATTTATAGATATAGGGAAAACATCCAAAAATGAGGTATCAATTTTAGTATATATCTAGTAAGTTTAAATGGTAGTAGTCCTATAGGATTTTAGTCGGTGATATATATCATTAATAAACATGTTATGATGTAATTCATGGATGGTTCTTAATGCAGAGCTACCCCTTGTTGGGAGAGAAAGCATCTTGTAGTAATGTAAAGAGCAGACACATCCAGACAGGCATCTTCTGGATTTTCCCCCATCCCTCTCCATCCATTTGCTCCGTCCATCCATTCATTCAACAGTGGTGCATCCTTTTCTCTTCTGTTTCTTCAGGAGTTTTCCATTAAAAGCCCTAATTTTACGTAACGACAAGACAGGCTTGTTTTCCACTTTCCCTCCTGTCCTCCGTTTTCTGTGTCTTCCTTCCCTCGACGACAACTGACTTCAAATTGAGGAATTAAATCCAACCAGTTTGACAATATTAGCATTCGATATGCAAAGCCACACTTTGCATGCACCCGAGGCAGAGACTTTACCAGACTCCTTCGCCGTCCTATAAAATCTACTAATACGCTCTCTTACTCACTCAACTCTGGCAAATCACTTTCTCCATAGGCAAGTTTCTCCTGTGGAACACTCCATACATACATTATACATACTAGGCACGACAGACACATGGGTTATTCGTTACAAACTATGCACTACTACAACGGGATGATAGGAGTCTCAAGCAGAGCATCTCTTCCATGCCCTTTTTACGGAGACGCCAAGTTAACCTTAGGGAAACATAAGGAAAAGACAGTCAAAATACTACGGAAAACAGAGGCTTCTACAGCATGGGTAATAAGTACACTGTAAAATACTAAATAGATCCAGTGCAGTGCACTTGGAATCAAATGATAGAAATGCATATAGGAAAGAATCTTGCTTACACCAACTATCGCTGTTTGTATTCAGTCTTGTTTGTCATTTGTCTTTTATTGAAGATTTCGCCTACCCTTTCCCTTGCAATAATATTAGCTTTTATTCCTTCCGTTGAATTGTGGATTTCTACCCTTGCGGAATATTGCCAATCTTCCCTTCCACATGCTGTCATCCTTCTTTCTATAACCATAACTATATTATAAGACTCTTCTCAACATTGTAAACGGGTAGATACTCTTCTTACCCCTCAACCATTTCCGAGAATGATGAAATCAAATGAACAGGGAGATAATTTAAACTTCTAATTTACTTGTTTCCTTAATTTGCCAGAATCACCATATGTGTGTGAGCTTGGATTAAAATCGATATTTCTGCAATTACAATGTTACGAGTAGGGATAAATTCTGCTGCACCTCTCCGAATGGCTTTCCGTTATAGATGCACTAAGATTACTGCATAAACTAAATTGAAATGACCCTGCTCTCTATCTAAACACTCTTGTGAAAAGCGGAAGAGGCGTTTTAAGACCTGAGTGCTTATGGCTTACAGCTAATCAAATTTTTAATGGGCTTAGTTCAGAAGTACTAATTTAATGCACTGCACTAAAGACTCCAATTGGTGAAATGCAGAACTACTATAGACATAGGGATTGAATGCCAGTAGCTACTGTTCATTTTTTTCAGCAGTAGACTTTTATCTTCTGATCATGAAAACATTTTAAATATTATGATAACTAATATTTATTAAAAGTTAAAGTTTTCTGCTATTTAATGAAATATCTTGCTAATACTATAATACAATTATTGAGATATCTTAGGTTTCCTTATGGACGCTGTTTACGTTGGTTGCTAACGAAAAAAATATAATTTCCAAAATTTAACCCGTCAATTGTCACATCCGAAACCCCATAGTTAACCTACCCGGCCATTCCACTACCTCAAGGGGAAGTTTTGGCAGTGCAATATTGATAAACAAGATGCTATCAAGTCAATAACAAAATGAATTCCATGCGGCATAAACGGCCGTCTTATGGTATAATATTTGTAAATCTATTGGTTAGTACTTTGGTTAGTACTATATCACTATGACTACGGTGTCAATGCTTGTACTTGATGGCCGTTTATGTCACATGGACAATAGACATCTTTGATAGTAGTTATAACAACCATGGTTATAACTTAAACTTACAAGTATGAATGCATTGAAGCAAGATGCAAACAAAAAAGATTTTGTACTAAAGTATTTGTAATAACATTGCCAATGACGACAGGTGGAAATGCTACTATACAAGTCAGTATAGAAATCTTTATAATATAATACACTTCCCCGTTTCCTAGAAACTAATTTTTTGGAATTGCATTGACTTATGCCCTCGGTATTCCATCATCAGCAATTCGGGTCAACCTCCATGCATTTAAAATTCATCATAATATCTTTACATCGACTGTTATAACTTCCGGAGGATCAGTCTGATTTTTATGGGACCTACATTTTTGGAACCGTGGACTATCAAGGAACAAAAGTTACCATTCGGAATTTTGATATAGTTGTTTTAAATGCATTTAAAAAAATCAAATTCCCAAAAAAATGAGTCATTTTTAGTTTTTTATAAAACGTTGATGTTTTTGGTCCATTTAAAGCAACTATATCAAAATTCCGAATGGTAACTTTTGTTCCTTGATAGTCCACGGTTCCAAAAATGTAGGTTCCATAAAAATCAGACTGATCCTCCGGAAGTTATAATAGTCGATGTAAAAGATTTTTTAACATGCATTTTGATAGTCCCCTGTGGTTGCTATGCAGGGCCAAAGTGTAACCTTATTGTGGGATTTGTATTATGATGTATTATGATTTGATGTCATAATTTATCCTCATATTTCTGTATTACTGTATTTAGGTTTTTAAGGACTCATCTAACGAAAATGTACGGAAAAGGGTAAATAAGTCGGCCAACTAGCAAGTTCAAACAATATTTTAGGAAGAGGATAAAGAAAAAGCATTTCTTAAAAGTAAGTAAAAGTAGACGAGCGAAACAGGAGCAAATATTTGCACTACTCTCCTTTTTTGGTTTCACCTTGGATTATGTACGGATACTTTAGTTGAATGTCTCAGTGCACTGCTACAGGGAGCAGCAAAGTGCTTCTATATATAATGTGCTATTATGAAAGCACACAACCACTTGGTGAAAAAGAAACACACTCATAACTAACATAACATTAAGAGTTACTACTTGCACAAAAAATACATTCAAAAATACGTTGGTGGACTACCATTTTATATTTGTAGTAGGAGTGATGTATATAATAAGAGATCTAAAGATGTAGGTGTATGTAATAACAATAATCCTTTTAAACATGTCATATGAGATGATGGAAGGAAGTAAATGACGACGTAATAATGTTACGTAAGATTCGTTAAAAAGCTTATTGCACTCGCTCTGTTTTCTTTGAGCTTGAAAAATAGTATTTAAGAAAAGAAATGCTTTAGCTAAGAAAGAGGAAAAGCTACATTTCTTGTTAGTAAATGTTTTCACAATGATTGCCAGAGGATAATATGGTGCTGTGTCTCTTTGCAGAGTACGCACAATACGCAGAGAAGATAAACGTTTGTAAACACGAAGGTATACTTATTAAACGTGTATGTAGAGTTGCACTCTTATGGATATAGGGGACATAAATACGACTTATTATAGACAGGACTAAGGTTGAAAGACTAATAAATTGGGTTTCCGAATCACATTATAAGATTCTTGAGACATTTCCTCAAGACAAGAATTCAAACTGTGGAAAAACTTAATTACTTTTATGATTTACTGTTTCCAGTTTCCACATAAGATTTTTCATTTTTGCTTTTCTTCTGGCTTCGTTGCATCCTGCACATTCTGAGTGTATACATACTTACGATTAGTAGCTTAGCTTAGGTAGCTCCTTTATGTAGTAACTCATCCGAAGACAAGATTTTATAGCTTTTTGTTGGCAACTTAACTTTGCTCGTGGAGGTAGTCGCTATATAACTGTTGGCCACGCCGCAATTCGAGTTTTATCCTTAAGTAGGTTCAATATACACATAATACAATAGAGTAGACAGCTATTGCACACAATAAATGATTGCAGGATGATATGGAAGACGGATTATATGAGACAAGACACAAGATTGAGTAGCTGGTTCACCAAGTTCAACTCCTTCAGAACGGCTCAGAGCTGATGTGATGGAAGTTGAGTTGAGCTAAAAATAAAATGCCTTCACTTACCTACACTCTTTCATTGTCTTCCTACTTCGGCTTTGTTTGTTCACTTTTACACTCCTACCAACCACTCCTTTTCCAAAATACCAAAAATCGATGCTTCGCGTTGACTTCAGGACAATTTCTAACCAAAGTCAATTTTTTTGTAAAGTACAACTACAGTTTGCACTGCCTTTGGGTTTACGTGGAAAATGTCTCCTTGCATTTGCACTACTAGTAAATAAATACAACTTTCAAATAGAAAATGGAACATTACGACTCTAGTGCATTGCAACTGCAAGCAAAAGAATTGTTGGCAATGAGAGAAAGTGAGCAGAGCTAAATAAGATGCAGTGTACCCCTCTCCACAAACAACAAGTCAACATCCTCGCTATTTACTTATAGTATAAGGACCTATGTATACACACAATAGATTACAACCCACCGACAGAACAACAAAAACAGCCAGCACAGAAACTTCTATTCTACACACATTTCTCTAACATCTGACTGTATTGTATTCCTTTTCTCCTATTTTACAGCAATGCCACTCTACTTACTTTCTCCTTAAACCTCCCTACATTCTTCAAACGTCTCTTCTCCTTACTACTCAGACAACATTACATTACACTGAATTCTGTACGTACTTTTTAGGAATATATACCTCTGATTGTGAGTTAGAGAATAAGAGACAAGTCTCTGAAAGAGTTCATTCTATAAAACTCTCCTTTTCATGACTTTCTTTTTTGGATTTGTGATGCTGCTCTGTTATTTTCTCTCGCTTTCTCTACTTGTTCTCCTCTCCACTATTGTATTCACTTCGGACAGATTTTCCCTGACGGTATGTCATGCTATGTTCTTTTGCCATTTTGTTTACACTCCTTCCTTCCCTACTCTACACAACTATTTACCTTTTCCTTCATGACATATCCACATTTCTGTCCATTGAGAACAATGCTACTTTACTTGCCTACCTTTACTCTCTCATATCTACATGCAAACATTATATCGAAGTTAAATAAAAACTGTTAAAGCCACAAATCCACTTTTATATCTTAAAAGTATTTCTGCAATTATGTTTTCTATATCAGGCAACATATATCTGTTTTTATAGGATACATATTATAATGGTTATCATTGATATAACAAAGAATGTCAGCGATCTCTAGCAATTGAAAATATCTTCTGAAATAATATCGCTTTGATTAGATTGATACTAAGTAGATTGATATGGTACGTGATAATCGCTTACTTAAGAACCAAATGACAGATATAGACGTATGCAACTTAGCATTACCAAAATATTGCTCTTACAGATACCTGAATTGTCAGATAAATAGCAACAAAAATGCAATACACAGGTATAATAAGCAAATACTAAGTGTAAATTGAATAGCGCTATGAACACTTTCCAAAGGGCCAATATATATTGGATATAATTTGTGTAGTAAGGAATTTATATAATATTCTTTGAGATTATATGCATTCAATGCAGTAAGTTGGAAAACCATGATGTAGGATACTTGTGATATTAAAAGTATTTAGAGACAATGACGAGGATCTTCAAAGAAATAGAGGTAAGGAGGAAAGGCTAATGATGGGGCCGGGATCAAATGATGCAAGGGAAAAGAGAAGTGAATGAAAAGTGTAGGAAATTCGGATAAAAAAATATTTTGGAAGGTACAGATGCCACATACACATGAATAGATAAACATTGTCGATGCCTTAACTCACATTGTAATGTAGAAAGGAAAATGACAATGGGGCAAGCCAAGTTGATGTGAAAACGTCTCTCTGTAGAAAAGTGGAGTGAAGTTTGGTAAAGTGAGGCAATCGCCTGCTTTGCATAAGCCAATGTCTCACAAAGTAAATCCATATGAGACTAAAGAGCTCAATTCCAACTCCTATACTTACGTTTTCGTCACATTATATTGAGAAAATCAGGTTTTACTGAAAATCTTTCGTCGAATCTCGGGTTGCATTGGCTTGGCATGAATTTAGTTGATGGCCATCTGATCCACAAAGCAAGGAATATTTAACATGTAAAAGATTCTTAAATGGGGATGTTTGATCTTAACTTGTATTCTTAGAGTAGGGTGTTGCTTCCCTCACCCGTTGAGTGTGCCCATTGCATAATGTACATGTGAGAAGGAAACGGACAAGTTTGTGTCTCGGTTTGACTCTGTAGTGTATCTCACCAGAAAATGGCAGTAGGGTCTTTTGTGGTGAAATCGATATAAGAATTATGATTATATTCATCCCTTCGCAAGGGCGATAAAGCCCGCAAAACTGTCATAAAAGATCACATTATACGAGTAAACTCATATTCCTGATAATGCGTTCGCTGTCTGCACTGCATTCTTAACGTAAAGTGCGTATCTCTCTCAATATCCATGTACTACTACTACACACTACATATTGCCAGGCTGGGAATTTCGGATCACTTGAATGGATGCTCTATCTGCGTGCTTGGCTTGGGAACCTTAAAATGTAACTAGGTGTGCTCTGCATCTTCTCCCTTCTCTAAATAGTGCATTTATATTTTAACGCACAGATTCTCCATCCTATATTCATACTTTGTACTCCACACTCCCATCAAATACGCTCGCTCCTTTATATTTTGCTAAAGTGCCAGTACACCCAGTACGATCTGCTAAACCTGAATCTTCGTAAGGGATGCAGTTTGGCTTTCTTTCTTCAGATTATTATGCAACTTTAACGTGACTGGAAATACAATACTCTAAAGCTCTTCAAGCAAATCCAACTACCCTTCATTTCTTTCTACGTCTATCTTCTGGGGCATTTTTCTTATGTTCTTATTATGTATGGGTTTAATGCTATATCTTTTAAGACAAGAACTGTAAATCGGAGTAAGGTATATTACTGAATCTTAAGTATCCACGTAAAATTAGTCATAATTTCATAATAATGGATCGTTATCAGAAGTTATCTGTCTTATTTATAGCTAACTCTTAAGAGAAGTATCGAAATTAGTAAACAACAGATTCAAAGTTTATGATTTAGTTTTGTTGATTAAATTGTCATCCTTCATTCATAGAGACACTGTATACTAAAATATAGCTGCAGGGAATATATAAAGGGTTAATAATACTAAACTGCAACTAAGCACATTAACAAGGCACCCTTGAAATTTTGATGCTACAAATATATTTGTTACCATTAATCTGTTCATCGTGGTACACTCAGTCCTAAGTACACATTCTTACTATGTGCACGTACTACTTAAAACATCTCCAAATATTGGCAGCAATTCAAATCTACTTATCTTAACTTCAATAAATCTCAAATCAGTTGTAAAAATTACATGGACAAAGAATGATATATTCACAATTTAATTAGTTGATACATTTTCAAAGCCAACATAATACTACCTTATCATCGTTGTTTCTCTAGGTGTTTCACTGCTGATAGCATCTGCATTAGTGAGATGGATGTATACCAAGATTGAATGTCGACTGTAACAATAAGTTAAAATTTTTGTTTGTGAGGGTGAAAAGTGTTTAAGAATGTTAAGAGGTGACAATATTTTAGGACGTATCTGTAAAATATAGTTAGTACTACTGTCTGGGAGAAGGTTTCTGGTTCCAAAATGAAAACTTTCTGGCGACAATTTATGGGTTGAGTTAATTTGAAAGGAAACAGGGAAGGAGCATTATCAAATATTCTTCGGTTGCTTTTGCTTGCTTAAAAGTTTTAGGATTGCTGGGGAGAATTGTAGGAAAAGGTTTTCAAAGCAAAGCTACTAGAAGAGAAATGAATACTCCGTGTTCGTAATCTAATGTAAGATGTATTCTCTTGTTTCCTTATTGCAACTATGCTCTTACAAGCACAAGAGACATGGATATACTATACAGGGTGCCACTACATAGCTAAACGATATTCTGCAAATGGTAATGTAGTTTACACTCACATCACAGACTTTCTTTATGTACATTTCCCTTTATGTTAGGAATTACAGGCTACACACTCAGAATACTATACCAAAAGCATTCTAAACTAGAGCAAACCAAACACAAGTTTCCTTTACACAGTCATCTATATAAACTTGTGTTGTATTGCGGTGCTTTATATTATAGGCTATACATGAACTGTATAATGCATAGATATTTATGTTGGAGTGATGTAATGTAATGTATGCGTAACATGTAAGCACCTCTAATAACACTGTAACACCTCCCTTGCACTCCATTCCGATTACCCAAACTGAATTCTCCTTCCTAGGATGAAATTCTTTAAACAAGCGGTCCTCGTAAATATCAACGTGTCTCTTATATACGATTGGACTTCCTACATATCTACAAATTATGTATATGGTGGTTAGCGCGCAGAATACTAACCTGTATAAGCGGTGTCTACATAAGCACTGATATTCCACTCATGCCGACTTTCTACTCTTGTTATTCTTTATCCTCCCTCATTTAAACCCCTAATTGAAATGCAATTGTTTTTCTAATGAAACTTCATACCCTTTAATGAGTTTTCTTCAGTTCAACCAAAACAATCGTTAAACTTCAAAAGAACCTTTCCACTCCTGAAATGCAGCGTGTAAATCTCTATTTTATAGCCTATTCTTTGCTCAAACACTACTTTCTACCACAATGCAATGATAAAAATACATTTTACCAGATAGTAGTGCTGATAGCAATTTTATGACAATATTTTAATGTATTGCCAGTTGACCGCTAATAGAATTTATTAATGAATAATAATAAATTATTATTCCATAATGTGACGCAGATAGCATTGACTCTGCTTTCGTCGCTTTTCATAGTTTAGTTGAAACAGTAAAAATTGTGTCTAAAAAGGCTATTAATTACGCTTTTGTTTATGGCCATCAATCTCTATAGTATAACCACAGACTGAGATAAAGCAATACATTTACATATCTATCTAGGTATCTATCTATGTCAGGTAGGATTTTACATAAAAAAACTATAAATTCCACTGCAGTGAGTAGCTTAAGAGCATTTTTCAAATTAAGGACGGTATGGACCGAATTGAACTAAATTGGACCGAGAATTAAACCAAATGGGGTTTTAGTAAAAGACATTTTTTGCATGAAAAACTTTTGCTAAAAGTGTTCTACCTAAAAGGGTGTTATTTTATAAAAATGCTTTTTATTGAATGTCTACATAGTGCTAGTTTATGATATAATTTTAATGTTGTAATTCCATTTTCTGATCTATTCCTGCAAACATCTTACACAAGTTACACAGTCGGTTTTCTGGAATAATAATTCAAAAGTTCACAAGACAAAGGATTGTGAATCGCGGTTGACCTTATAAGAAGTGATGACAGGAATCACTGACCTTTGTAATACACAAACAGTAATCCACGAACTCAGAATTGTATATTTCGTTTTAGAATTGGAAGGGAGCGAGGAGAGTATAGGTGTTGAAACAGAACACAGTGGCTGAATAAAAGAGCGGTGATAAACTGGATTTTTTGTTAGTAGGCAGACACTAATACTGAAGTAAAAGGGAGGATAACGAAGTTGATGATGGGATTTAGTTTGGTTGTTGTGTGAGTAAAGAGCAGAAGTGCACGTGTCAATAGGTTGCTCATAAATTTCTTTGGTTTTATTTTTATTATGATAGTAGAGAGCTAGGAAGAGTGACTACAAGACATGCTATCACTCTGCCAATGTTTTAAAATTACATGCAGTCACACACACACGAAAGCTACAATCGGCAGTCCCGTGTTTCGACGTACATCTGTCTGTGTGCAACCGTAAATTATAATAGAGAATGGAGTCATCAAGTAGTTCAGTAATGAAGTGAATTATTGTAATACAAGAGAGTAGTTTTATTATTAGGCATTTTCCCTTAAGTTATTTATAGCTACATTACTTTATGGACTCCCCATTATAAAATCCTGGTAAAGGATATTTCTAGTGGAGTAGCTCATAAATGTATTAGGCCGATACCGACTGAGCTGCGATGCAATAATTGTACACAGAGTGAGGTTAGCTACTAAAATAAGAAATGCACACATAAAATAGTTCATCTCATTCAACAATCTTTGTAGCTCAACTCGATTATATTTCCGTCAACAGTTGCATTAGAAAAACAAATGCTCTATTAGTTTTCACTTGACTGTTTGACTCCACTTCGTAGCAACTCACCGTTCATGACATCCCCATACTCTTCTGCTGAAACTCTAACCATTACTCCATGGCTTCCGTCGTGGACTGTTTACAGCCAAATGTCAAAGGCACAAAACTCACAATCAGTGCAGTATCCATCTTTCGTCTCTAAGTGAGTGCAGTCCCTCTAAAAACATTATTATCTATCTCGCTGCTTCAAAAATTAACCCTATGACACTCTTAATATCTCCACTTATAAAGGCTTTCAGACAATTAAGACACATTTTAGTAGCTAAAGTCCCCATTAAGCCACATTTACTACTTACTGCTATTCCTTATACACTATGCCACAGTCATAAGAATAGGTATGCATAGAAAGAAATTATGTACAGGGTATTCATAATCCATTGTCTCCCCTACTACCAATTTCAGAAGTTGTACCACAACCAGTCATAAACGTAATCCGGTACGGTAGCCTATTACATCACGGTATGACATCCAATTTTGTAAACCCTACAATGTTATATTTGAATCTATCCAAATCTATTGAAAATAAAAAATCCTATTTTGGAATTATTTTCATAAGGGATTTTAGAGTTGCATTGATGACTTTAAGCCCATTTATTTTCATCAAATGAAGGCGGTTTTCCATGTCAGGTAAAGGTACTTAGACAATTCTACTATGATCCCGCCTGTGTTTCCATCAATGTGTTGTGCTGCTGACTAGTATTAGCTAATACGTATTAACGAATGAGAAAAGCAAAATGCTTTACGTAAGAAAACTTAACTCACCCAAAATACTTTGCTAACGTATAAAGAATAAAGACATAAGAGCCTTTAAGAGTTCGACTATCTGAAATGTCTGAAACTACCCTACAAAAAATAAAGCCACAAATTAATTGACGTAAACATCAAAAAACGAGAAATCCCATTATCATTGCTCCCTTCCCAAAATCGTACTTAGAAAAAGGAAAATATCATATTGGTATCGCTACATAAAACTGAATAATCCTTCGTATTTTATTCATATTCATATTTTTGAAAAACTGGTTTAAGATGTGACTAGAATTTTCTACTATGTGATTATAATTGAAGACAATCAATCTGTTATATTATTTAATGTAAAAATGTCGCCCATAGACAAGAAAATGAACGAAAGTTAACTGATTCTTAGGGTGTCATATTATGGAAAGTAATCAAAAAGGATTGTGCTTAGAACGCTATAAAATAGAGTTACTTATATAAATTAGTAAAATCGTCAGTTGGTGAAATCATTTCCTGATTGTGTCGTTACTGCAGTTGCAGTTGAAAAGGCTGTTTCATTACTGTAATAGTGTTTTTTTAAATTAATACCAGTTTTCTTATGCATTTTTGTGGTTTGTAAGAAGTTGCCCTAATCCAAATATCGTAATATCTGTCTCGTTTGGTGTTCTATTCCTGGGCTTGTTGCATTATGCAGTTGTCTGTAGTCAACTTTATCCGTATTGTGTACGTAGTGTGGACTTTATTTAGGAGTAGTTACACATTGTAAGTGTGGATGTTTAAGTTAGGAGGAAATTTATTTTTATTTCAGAAAAAGATGTGCTTGTCGAATGGCTAATAGGAAATCTCAGTAAGGACCAGGTTTTGTAATTTCAGTGTGTGTTCTTAGGTAATTTGAGTTTAGACGATGGTCTGATTATGTGTGAATGCAAGCAAAGGAAGAAGAGATAAGCATGCAGTCGACTAAATAGATTGAGCCATTTACAGAGACGTAGGAGATCCGTTAGGCTTTAGCTATTGACAAATAGGTACAAACAAGACACATAAAAAGACAATGGAATGCTAGGGTAGGATGGAAACCCTGAGTTTGATTTTATTGTTGATGCTAACTGCTTGCCTTTGCTCTGAACGAGTTAACAGATTTATCGACATGAGTGGAAAAAGGAGATAAAACGGATTAGCTTTTTTGTAGATTTGTTAATTTTGCTTTGTTTCTTAAAATAAATTACCACAGTCGTGCACACATCTAGGATTTGGGTTGGATGTCTCTCTTGAAAATGAGCCTAGTATGGTATTATGCTGCTTAAATGCACAGTGCATGACAAGTGTGACATAACTTTACAATTGAAACTTTATCCGCATAATCAGTGGAAGTCTCGACAAACTTTTAGAATTGCTGAGTGTATTTATTAAGCAAATAGGTACATGCTCAAGTAAAAAATGAATTAATGAAGAAGACTATGAAGGGGATGCTACATGTTAGTTCTGAAGTATAATTATTAATAAAGATATGCACATCAAAATGTGTAAATACATATTACTTAATATCATGGCTAAATATACAGCCTGAATGCAAAAGGAGTTCTAATTTTCAGAGCGAGATAAGTAATATATCTTGAGTTAGGCAGAGGGCCTTCCAATGAAACATTTTATTATAAGAGATGAAAACTGTAAGTATTAAGAAGATTATAAGAGAGAAAGGCAGAGTAAGGCAAGAGTACGACAAAAGGCAAGAAGAGTTAAAATGTCTGAGGGATCCATAAAAACAAACTTTTTCCGGAGGGAAACATATGGCATCTCTTTATGAATCTGTCTTTATGATGATACTTGTGCCTCTGCTCCTAGAACAGATTCAACATTACGTTTCTCAACCACCGGAACTAAGTGTTGGCAATTCCAAGATGACGATAAGCACAAAGATTCGCCTATCTCCCTTAGCGTGGCTTCCTTTAATTTAGCTTTAGTATAGAGTCGGACACGACAGACGAAACGCCTTTTCCCTTAAAATATTAAGTCAACTTGGAAAATTACAAGGATAATGCTCGTGTCCACGTCCTTTGCCCCAACTTGACAGGATTTTCACTAAATTTAATACTAAATTAGAAGGGAATTCTCACATTAAATTACTCGTGCAATAATTGTCAAATTGTAATTGCAATGAAATGTTACTTGAGTTCTAACTTATGCCCCGTAAATTGGACGAAAACTAACACTGACTCAACTATATGAACATTCGACCAATTTACTACGCTAATAAATTGTGACCATTTGGGAAAATATGAGATATGAAAGGAAACTTATTTTTTCCATTCTTCTTATCTACAAGTACGTTCTTAGGTTTTTAGCATTTAGGTATTACAAGTGTTATAGTAGTAGCTAGTGTATGCAACCATAATGAAATATAGAAGCCATTTCTATGCGAACAAAGTATTCTTTGCGAGATCGAATTCGGCACAGTTAGTTAAGTTCAAAGCAAATGCATAACTTAAGGAGACTCAATTCCCAGTAATACGAGCACAAAAGAGTTGACATATCCTTTCTTTTTTTAACTTAAAAACCTCTTCGTGCACTATGAGTTATATTATAGAATAGTCTTGCATTAGTAACACTAAAACTTTATGCACTGCATAGGATGTGCATCTTTCAAACACTTATGGCTACAGTTTCCTCCTGACATCTTCACTAGCAGCATGTCAGAGTAATTTAATGAAATAAAATCCTTTTCAGTTTCCATGCGATATGCGACTCAATTTGATTTCGAAATTCAATTTACTCCCCATACGCAACTCACAATCACAATGCTGTACACTGAAACCGATGAAATCCTAGTAGTGGATCTCTTCCGAGAGTTCAAAAGACCAGCCCCTATTTACGTCTATAATAATATGCTCACTCTTCATAAAAATCTAGAGAAGTATTGAGCATCCAGACTTTTTTATCTGTAGTATCTTTGCTGGAGTATTTTAGACATCTTTAGTTTTAATGAGAGCTAGAAAGGAAAAGCTATTGCTAGAGATTTAAGATGACACAAATATCAGCATTGGAAAGTAGATTTTTTGACATCAAGTCCAAAAAAGTAGGAAACGAGTTTGGGGCCAAATTAGAAAACTTAAGCGCATCATGGCATTATGAATTCATCCATCCAGGAAAATTATGTTGAATGTTATGTCATTTGTTATGACTAGACCTCACTGTTTATAGGTACGCACTTAATTGTATATATTTGGGAAGAAAAACTAGCGAGAGATAGGATTAGGTTTAACTTTTCTTGCTCTTCGTGGCTTTGCTACAACTTTGTTGAATTTTCTTGGAATATTATGATATTCCAAGGCTCATATGGCATTTTGAAGAAAAAAGTAATGTGTAGGTTTAATATGCACATAAATTCATGAGTTTGTATGTTCCCTGCTTGCCTCTGTCATAACTTTGAGTTCAATGTCTCAACTTATGTCTACTTATTATCTACGTCCGCATCTCATCTCTTTTATTTATTTCATTTAATTCTCCTGCCACATCTTGTCTACAGGCAGGAGGAACCAAACCAGTCTTTACTGCAATATAGTAAGACGTTTACATATTTTACTGTCTCCCATATCGAACATTGATCCAATCCAGACTATAATATTCTGACTAGGTACTCCCACAATCAGATACTATTAAGTCTATAGCCCAGATTATCATAAAAGAATAATATGTAACTGCGTAGATAGAGGAACAATAATAAATCCTTCGCAAAGGAATAATTCATATGTTATGATAAGAATCCTGCATTGTGCTCTAAAAATAGAATCGCAGTTGAAAAATACATTTCACTTGTCTTGTCGGTCAACTACTATGTATTAATTTAGACTTTGAGGTAGAGTGCTTACTTACATATGAGATTTGAAGAGAGATCGGGGATTTCGGACAAAAAGGTACTATCTGATCTGACTCTGACCTTCCTGCTCGCTCCTATCAGTAGAATTAGATGGAATCTATCCTTCTTTTCCCTCAATGGAAAATATTAGTTTTATTGAGAGAAATAGGACAAATGGGATTGTAAGCTTAAGCCATTGCTAGTTATTGAAGAGAAAATCGGAGTTTTATTTCTGGATTATGGCATATGTGCAGGTTTTCTGTAATAATATCCTATCTCACTGAGCTTTTCATGGGATTTCCTCTCTTTCTGTCGGCATGGAATAAAAGAGGGTACCTTTCTTTATACCATTTAAAATAGTTCCTTACACTTACGCACAACACGCTATTATCTACACCGAATGGTCTATTACAGCTATAGAGAAAATGAGACACATGTGCAGCACGCACTGCCCTCGACATTCTAAAGCATAATGCGTTTAGTACGAATTCCTATCCTACCACTTATACTATACGAGATTGTATTTCTCAAACCATTGTCCAATAAAATGGGAAGGTTCGTTCCTCTGTCTTAAATGTACGTAGAATTTTATCCATATAAAATCCATCATAATTTTATTGTGATATGAAGGATACTTAAAGTCAAGGTTAGGAAAAGTACCCCTAAAAATGACAGTAAGTAGCCATTCAATTTTGCAAGTTTGCAAGGAAGATTTTGTACTGAAATTGTGTGTCTTATCTTCTTGTTGTTCATATAGACAAATTACGTATTAGGGTTGGGAAATGTACAGACACTCATAAAAATGCAGGCATAAAGTTTGAGATATTATTGCTTCAGTCTCGTTATGTTAGCAAATGAATAAAAATCACCTCACATTTACATTGTGAAGTGAATTTATAGATTGTAACAGCTAGTTACGTCTGTAGAGAACGTCACCATGCGTGTACAAATATATTTATGAAATGACAAATAGGAATTTAGCATGTGAGTCTTAACTATCGGTGGTGGTGGCATGTATTCAGTAGTAGCTATATAGAGCATCAACTAATGCCATGAGAATGCTATACTCCTGCAGAGCTCAACAAGAAAAACGATGCAGTCCAAAATGTAAAACCAGAAATGTAATTTAGACGGTGCTCCGGTGTTAGTTTATAGAGTCTTCCTTCTTCAGGGCATATAGGAAACGAACTTATAACTGCTATGAGTGTATAAGATCCGTTTTGCATTGCGTCGACATGAAATGCAGTTTGAGAAACGACATGATAAGTATAGAGTAGGAGAAGGGTGTTCTGTTCAAGTACAGACAAGGAGACTGGAAATGCAACGCAATGCATGCATTGCAACAAAACCAGCAGCAGAAGTAAATGTATGATGAAAATATGAATTTTCTCGTTCTGAGTGAGTTAGCCTATAAAATATGAATATGGAGGCACATGGGAAAGCCAAGTTATGAAAACGAAGGAACAAACGGGTAACAAGAGCATATGTGTAGAAAGCATATATGTTAGTGTCTATCTCAAAGTTGTAGCAAATAGAAAGGCTAGGTATGTAAGTAATGCAATAGAGGAAAATCGGAGCGCTGGAGAAAGGTTTGATATGATATGGCATTTGTAAAATGACGGGAATGCCAGAGAGCCGAGTGGAATTGAAGAAAAGGGGTGAAAACTGAACGGGAAATGCAGAAAATGAAACGTTTTCAAAGTTTCAGTCAGGTTGAACAAGAAAGAAAATATTCGACTAGGGCCGTTTTGGGACGGCGGGATGGTCTGTGTGTTGGTGGTGGAGTTTCCTATCAAAGTAGATCACCAGAAGGCTCAAGACGAATGACAAACTGCTGTTCTACAGGGAAGGGTTGATTTTACTGGCGAGAATGAAGATATTTCTAATGTAGGTAGGTGTAGCTAGGAACATTCGTACTTTAAGGCTTCAGTAAGAATTCTATACAGTAGCCAAGAATATTTTGTGTGTATTTTTATGCATAGATACTGTGGATGCTCCTGAAGTAGTACATATAGTAGTGCTTGCAATAAAATGTATATGTAGCCTGTTAAACGTATAGAGACTGAAACAGATTTGGAAATATGATTGAGCATAAGGCAATTGGGAGAGGAGGATAAATGGGAAGAGTTTGGTGTAGTAAAAGAAAGGTACGTGTAAATCGTCTATGTCGAATGTGTGAGGAAATGCAGGGAATAAATAACAAGTGACAGCAGGTGAAGAAAAATGAGTCATTTCCCCTCCCCTAATGGAATAATTGATTTGAGAATGTCATTCAAAATAGTTGTAAATTTACAAGTTGGACACCCATCCAAGGCTCCGTGCCTCCTTTGCATTTCTGAAGAAAAAGGAGACAGATGAGTCGACAAACGCGACAGGAGGAAACGGATAGGAAACAGAAAGACAGAAGACCAATTTGTCGCTATTGTGGGAGTCTTCGGCAAAGGGGGAGGGGAACACATTCCGACAACAAACTTTTTAATTTATTTCTCTAAATTGTTGCGTGTCTGTTCTTTTTCTCCTGCTAAGCAAAATAAAAGTGAATAACACCAGAGAGAAAATACCGAAGTACGACTCTCTAATGTGGATGAATTGCTCTCTTTTTTGCTGCACTAGCCGACCAGAAATTTCCCAGTCCGTTGCCAATAATAAGTTATTTTTAGGTTTTACTGATCTTTATTTGGATTTAAGATTTCCTAATTGATTTCTTCACGCAAGACTTGAAACAGAATGTGCGAACATACATATCGTGTATTTACATACGCAAAAATTACCCACATCGCGTAATCCATTGTGTAATCAGCACCACATTAAGAATACATGCGTTCATAGATCGGTATGTTAATCCCATTGAAACTACTAAAATACAAAAGGATAGATTTATTCAAACGAATGTAAGAACAGTCAACACTCAAGATCAATATATATTGCTTTTGTAATGTAGAGATAAATAAATGCTTTCAATCTCCCATAACACAGTCGAACAAGATGTTGTGACTTTTTATGACTCTGCTAGATCGCCCAAGTCATCTCGCTCTGTGTCATAAGCACCGTATTGAAAAGCATCTGTCTCTAAAGAACACACATCAGCATTATTGTGTTTATGTTCTGTATAGATATAGCGATAGCGTGTAATTCCATACTATTTTCTAATCTATTATCACCAACCACAATGTCCTAGTGTTATTATTGCTTTCTTCGACGTATTTTGATATGCGCTACATGTTTCCCCAGTTTCTTTCAGTTTTCCTTGTCCTTGTTTTAGGAGTTGGGATGTTCATATCAACCATTGACTACTACTACACCCACGATTTACACGGATGAGTTATGCTGTATCTGAGCAAGATATGATATGTTGCAACTTTCCAATAAATACTAGATGCCTTTTTTCTTCTAGGTAGTACTTGCTGGCACTGAGGAAATCTTTAGCAGCTCTACCAACTTGAGATAACTAATACCTATTATATCATATAGCATACCAAGTATATCCATGCAGTGGAGTTCTATAAGGGAAGTGACAGACGGGAAAATTATGGAAAATCGAAGGCGACATTTCTTTTCCCCTCTCCATGGAATTTCTCAGATGATTGCAAAAAATTTTTTACAACATTTTTTATCCGAGATTTTTTCTCACTGCTCATGATTGCATGATCGTATTATGCTATCATTTTATTACAACAATACTACTTAGCATTTGTGTACTTATCCAGTATCAACTTGCCTAAGCCAACTTTAACGAAATTTTTCACTCCCTATCTTGAGATGCACTTCTCTCTCACGATTCTCCGATTGAATTTTTATAAAAACTTTCAATCTTTCTTTTATTGTATTTTATGTAAAATCAACTTTTTTTACTGCCTCTCCGTTAATTGTGTTTTGACAATGTTATAACTAATATTTATCATACTATAAAGTAGATAAAACATCTTTGAGTAATTAGAAATTATTACTCATTGGCTGCAATGAGTATGTTTATAATATCTATATCATGGTCTAGACCTACCAGTATTTTTGTGTTGTGTTTGGTATTATGAATACCTAAAAATGATGGAAATAAAAAAGATTTCTGGGTTCAGATGTAGCCTTCTTCAGCTCTCGAATACTGAAGTCAACTCAGGTTGGCGGCATTAAGAAAAGAACACGTTGAAGAGCTCTGAGACATCTTATTCTCCAGACAGAACATCAATCCAGGTTACTCTAAATGGGACTTTTTCCTTTGCCGTTTCTCTTCCCACTTCACTTCCACTTGTACTGTCGACCCTAAGGAAGGTACATCGTATAAACAAATACTTTTATTGCATTCTCCTATGCACTGAAACTGCACCAATACGATCCCTAAGGTGTTTACAGATATAAAATGTACACTTTCACACATACACACACATCGTATTTCAGTTATTTAGTATACTTGAAAAGTGCTTATTTCAATTATATAATGATATACTTTTGTTGCACTAACTGACTACTACTACTAGATGTAAATGGATAATAATTTTTCTATAGGTACATTTAGTAGAAGTTCAACGACAAACGTACCGGAAGTAGTTCTATGTGTCTACAAAGATTTATTTCCAACCCTTTCATTCATAATCCCTAATAATTTAATAGAATCATTATTAATCACAATCAAAAGTGGATGTGGATGTAGAGCATAATTTATGATTTATTGCATCCAATGAGTCGTCGGTAGATTACGCAATACACTCGTTGAATATAAATGTATTAATGGAAGTTATTCTACCAGTGCATAATACTAGAAGCATCTCTTATTCTACCTCTATGGGCACAGAAGGCATTTAAGCATCTTCAGCTTTTCATACTTTGGAATTGGATATAAGTTAAATTTATAAGTCTACGCAGTTGTATTTATAAGTATATCATACATTGCGTTGTCTAAATTATATTATGAGAGTCTGGATAATTTGTGCTTATAAACGGAGAATCATGGACTGCAGCGGAAAGAGTGAACTATTTTGATAGGAAGATTCGGGATAGATATGAATTCATAAAGCATGAATGAATGTGTACGGGAGTCACTGGGTAGTGCGTATACATATGTAGCGATATTTTATGTCTGAATGATGCTTCCCCTTTGCATTTCACTGAGCTGAATGCACTCTACTAGTCTGTAATGTCCTAATATCCTATCGCATCGTACCACATGAAATTTTAGTGCTGTGCCTTTACCTTGCTATTAGCTCACCAGCAGCATGCCCTGCTTATCAAATAATATATATTATAATGTAGTTGTATGTATTAACTGACTATAGCCCATATAATGTAATGTAACGAAAGCAAACCAATAAGGTATCTGTAACTACAACATATGTGAGTTAAACTACTTGGATGTAGGTGCTAGAGCGTTTTGCTGTTGTAGACAGATACCTTTGCTATGTATTAATAAGTATATTGTGAAACTATCAGATTCCCCTTCCCCCACACTTTCCCCACAAACGACAACTGCCTTGCTTTAACTTTCTTGTCTACTTGCAGTCTGGGATATGAAAATCTATAATAAATACGTGTATCAAAAGTACTTTTATTACTATATAGACTTGTCGATATATTTATAGCGATTGTCATAGCTTTATCCCATGATGGATCTGATCTTGGAAGATATCTCAAGAGCCAAAGTCCAATCAACGGTGAAAATGGGATTGAGGGAATTCCCGTCGCCGCCGTCTCAAGTGCTCGCCTAAAAACTAACCGAAAGAAAAGCAAAGAGCAATAACAGAGCAGAAACAAATATAACTGAGGAATGGCACAACCTTAACTTTGATATAAGAAAAACGTACAAAGCATTTTTCTTAGTAGATGAAGAATCGTCGTAGCTTTATTTTTACTCTTACGTACTTGAGCACTCTTCCCTATTGAGAGCAGAAGAAAAGAGAAATAACCGAAGCAGAGCGATATACATTTATTTCATGTGAAGTTACTCACTCAGATACACTAAGGTAAATGATAAGTCCATGTGCACATACTGTGTGTCTACAAATATGTTATGAACGTAAATATAAAGTGAACTACTGCACAGAACTTCCGAGAGTTAAGTTCAGATAGACAGGGCTCACGTCTTTTGTTTTGTTTCCATAAAACTAGAGTTAGCTCTATGCACTCTTATTCTGGCCTTTTGCCCTTTTCTCACTAGAATCACAAATGACAAAGAAAAATTCCCCAAGCTTCTTTCTCTGCAGAATGAGGTATAGTATAGATGTGCCCATATTATGTATATTAGCATTCTAAGTATGTGTCTATATTATGGAGTAGATGAATTTATTGTAGTTTTTTTGTTAATTTAGGACTGGAAATGGCTTGGTCATAACGTAACACTATGTCGCATTACATAACCATAAGTATAAGTATAAGTACGTCGTTTGGACCAATCTTGGGTTATTTTTGAAAGTGATTGTGCTGCTATGAAGTATGAACACGAAAGGTCGTCCTCCGAGAGAGATTTCTTATAATACGCAGAGATAATTCTTATTCATGTACATTTAGAATGAAGAAAAATGTTTTTACATCTTAATTTAATGCGACATTCTGTAGTAATGTAAAAATATAGTTTACGTATTTAGTGTGACTTGAATCGAAGTAATGTGCATTCAGAATGGGTATTAGTGTCTATAGTATTAGTAAAATATCCTTAGAATTTTCATTTCCCAGAGAATTCCAGTCCTGGTCATTCATTTAACTGGAATGTCTTCAGCAGTCAAACTAAATATTTCAGACATTCCCCTTTAAAGTGTTTTCTTTGTATTTATTTAGTGTAGTGAGTTGCATTGGACGGGCATTCGTGCATCTCACTCTCCATGTATTTCAAATGAGGATCTGTTACTAGCATTTCGTATTCTTTACACAAGATCCTTATCTTAAACGCTTTAAAATGCTATTTATTTAAGGGAAAAGATTGAGAGAGCTACAACACTTAAATAGTAGCTGCACTAAGGCTACTAAAGTAAAGCAACCCGAAGTAAATCGCATTTTAAGGGAAACCTGAATGAACACGCTGAATAGAATATTAGACATATGTAGGTAACTTTTCTCCGCGATAAAATAAATGAGGCTTCTCAGTGTGCTTCAATGACTTTCTATTGTGCAGCAGAATAAACTAACAGGACAACATAACACAACATTCTATTCAGCCTAAATACATAGGTAAATGTTGGTTGAGATGAACACAATGTATTTCACTCTCTTCAGGGGCTCAATGGTAATGCGTGTACTACTACATAAGCTACTATATGGTGTGATATTTTGTTTTGTTGCAGTTCCTTTATATCCCGATGATGCATTTTCTTCTCCAAACTGTTTGTCTGTCCCAATTCCCCACAAGAGTTTTTATGAGAGATGTAACTAAAGGTGCAAAAGGCTATTAAGGGCACTTGAGCCTTTCATGCTTCAACTTACAATCAGCTCAGGTGTGTTCTCCTTCTATTTAGTTACCAATAGGGAATAAAACCAGAAAATGTACTAAGTTCTACTTCGTTTAAGATTATTTATGTACATTGCCTCTGACTCTAGTCTCGCTTTTTTCTTATGCTTATACAGCTTTCCTACTTGTAGTATTATTGTAGAGATACATTGTTTGGTGAACCACGTAGGATTGACAAGTAAACCTTACGCTGTGCCGCATAAAATTGGGAAACACGTATACCACAGACAAACTTTTAGTAGAATTGCATTTGAGTGTTTATCTTACCTTTAATGTCATAATACGTAACAAAGTACATACTAGTCAACGTATGTTGGAGACTTTGGCATTTAAGTGAACAAAAGAAGAGGTTATACACCTAAATGTGCTTTAAGAGCATTCCCAAGCAGGAAATCATAAAAGGCAATAATATTACTTTGAACTACTCTCCTCAACCACTTCGGCTTATCGATACCTACTGCTGCATCATTGAGGATGGAAGACAAGTCTTATGGACAAAAACACCATTCACGGTCTCCCAATCTTCCAGAAACTTGTGTGAGTCAGAGCAATAATATAAGATAACATAATGCAAGCCTTAATTAAATGGATTCAGATGAAAATGAGGATCAGATGAGGTAAGAATTATGTTACTTTGCTTATGTTCTATTACATTAAAATTGAATTTAATAATAAGTGGATTTGTTTAAGTATCCATCTTGCAATATCGAGCTCTTATCACATTAGAATCATTTTTTCATTATTTGTATAATTTTGTAAACTACAGTTTAGTTGCAGATGTGTAAAATCAAGAACAAAGACCTCAAATCTGTTAAGTTTTGATGATAACATTTAAACATGACACGAAGTAATTATCATTCGATGGTTTATCAAATCATCGTTACTTTTTGCTCATAAAATAGTAAATACGTGATAGCCTATCATAGTTGCTTTTAATTGGTACCACAATTTTATAAAAAGCAGCATGTTAGGGAGAATTAGAACTACAGTTGGAGAGTAATTTCAATAACTTATTTCATTTTAGAGATAAAAGACAGAATGGTTATTGGTTGGTCCGTGTACACTGTACTTTTGTTGAAAAGTTGATGATAATGGGGACGTGTCATGTTTTACTTTACTCGGGACGGAATGAAATGCTTGTAACTTTTCCAGAGACGAATAGATACACAGGAAAACACTCGAAGTATTATTCTGGGACAAGAAAACAGGAAAGATCAGGCGCCTTTGCATTTTCATGTTGGCACATATAGTAGTAAAGTAAACAAAGATCTATGCATTTGTATTGGTTATAACGGCATACTATTTCATAGTGTGTAAACAGAATAAAGAAACTTTTAAGCATCATTTATAATCACAGCAAGTTATACAGATGAGATGTTTTAACGTGGTGGACCCAAGTCAAAGAAAACCAGGTAAAGTAGCTCGGTTCATTTCGGTTGTGATTTGTGTATTCTTTTATAGGCACTTTCCAAAGTCAGTGAAGAAGAAAATGGATAAAAAATAGTCAAACGACAGAAATGGGATAGGTATGTATTGTAGATGTGAGTCAAACGAAGTCAAGTCATCTGAGACCCTGTCCCCAAGTCATTCTTCTCAGGGCTAAGTAAAAGGACATAAAGGTAATGGCTAGGTAATGTTAGGTAAATGACAGTAAGTAATAGCTAATAGTCGGCACGGCACTAGGTAATAATAATGTATGTACCGCAGTACAGGTAAAATGAATGTATGTAGATGTGGAACGAAACTAAATTGGAGGACGTACGTACACTTAAAGATATTTATACCGTACCTAACATGTCGTAACGTAAAGTATAACTAGGGTATTAGGATTTATACTATTTATATTATTATATTCATTGTCATTTCTCTATTATCGGTGGTATTTATAAGACCCTCGGACTAGTACTCACATTGTTATTAAATGAGAGGAGATTTAGTACACGTTACACGAATAACAACAACAAGAGCCTTTACCTTTAAAGGGCAGATGTTTTTCTGGCTTTTATTCGAGTGTTAGTATGTTATGTTACGGGATGAAAGGGAACTTTTACAGCGCGTTGAGTAGAGTAGTCCATTATGAAGGAGCTCATTGTCCCAGCGTGATAGCATAGACACTAAGTACTTCTACCTCACTCTTCTACGGCTCTAATCTCATCTGATTACAAAAGCTTGACAATTTTCATCCCTCTCAACTACATAAACTTGTGTCAAATCCCAAACGCATAAAAAATCTGCGCGGAGGAGCCAATAGGAGCAATAGACACCGACAAACTGTTTGGTTTTGGTTGGTGACTACAGAGATCATATCTATAGACATATCGTAATACTTATCTGAAAATATTGCCTTCTGAATTATCAATTATAAATACTCTGCCCATACACTAGGAATACTAAAAAACATGCATTTCATTATGTTTTATGACGAGTCCCTTTTCATTACTATTTTCTATCGCTGAATACAAACACTACACAGCAGAAAACCATAAATCGAACATTCACAATGACAGTAGACAAGTAAAAAACGACACTGACAATAGGCAGAAGCTTCATTATCAGAACCAAAGTTAACTTATAGTATTTATTACAATGTCACACTCAGATCACACCACTAGGAGAAATTGGTTCTCAATTGTATACACATTCTGTAAATGCATGCGTGATATACTATACATTCATTCATGAACCCCTCCGATCTCTGTGCTTGTTTTCCACTTTGTTGTGTGGAATTTTCTATTTTCGTGACATGGAAAAAGAAACCTCGAGACACAAAATAGATATGCATTAGTACAAATGGTAATGAGGATGTGCAGGGAATTTTTGGTGTGAAAATGCCTGTTTTTACACAAGATCGCATATGTAGTAAACAAAACAGGGCTAAAGGCTTAAAGGAGAGTAGTTACAATAGTTATGCTTATATATTAGCTTGAGTAGAAGAGCACTTATGAGTACAAAATAAAAACAGCTCAAAATAGGGAAATATGAGATGCAAGGAGGGTTGAGATGTGTTTGGAGGAAAACATTTCCACAACAAATACGCCAATGTTATGACCACCTGTCATAAGTACGTTAAACCAAACGGAAGGCCTTTCAGCTAAATGAATGCTACAAGACAGATTATAAGACGCATAAAATTTATGTATAGCTACCATGCAACTTTTAGGAGCGAAATAATAAACCTGGTTAAGAGGTTTAGTATCTGTAAAAACTTTCAATAAGGTAGATCATTATGTTCAGATTCGCTATGAATATAGAAGCACACCTTTATTTATAATTTCCGTAGGCATATGAGATTCATGCAAGTGCTACAATTATGCATGAAATTAGAATCCCCACATCCACCTCACATAGTTTCACAAAGTGTAGTTTCTGCTAATGGAACATCCTTTAGAGTACAATGTAGTTTAAATGAGTAAGTGATAAAGTGCTTAGCCAGCAAGCGTCATAAAAAGAACTCACCTCGTCTACTTGTCTTAACTCCGCTTTCTTCATCTCTCTTTGAAATCAGCATGAAGATGAGGGACTACAGAGAGTTTTTATGAGGCTGGACACCTTTGCCCTTTCTGTAGCTCCCTGGCTGCCAACTAACACTTCCAACATAGCATACGCTCTGTCTCTATTTCACTCACTTACTTCTTACTAACAATTACTATTTTCATTTCATTATACGTAATCTTGTCTTGCCTGCAGAGAAAAACAGAAGAGAGACCGAAAGGTTATCTTTAAACTTGTTCTTCGCAGTTGTATTCCTTTCGTCAAGTTACCTCAGCCAAGTCAAGCCGACCCGGAGTCAACTTAACTACAAAGATGCTGATATAAACTCACTTAATATTTCCAGTAATATGTTCAAAGCGCTCCCTTACACGAATATCCTTAGGTCTCTCTCTGTCTGCAGACAAGACAGTGGGGCGAGAAATAAATAGGATTCTCTTTTAAAGGTAATAAACAAGATACAGTGATTATTACGTATATAGCACCTACTCACTATATTGTCAAGTCTTCTATCAATGTTTCGCTTTACATTAAACAGACCTGCCGCTACCTAACAGAAAAAAAGGAATTTTAGTATAAGCTTTGAAATAAAGTAATAACAGGAGAATAGACAACCAACACCAAGCAATGCAAATGATGCAATCGCTCTACACAATCTCTGATAATCAAGTCTGAGACTTTTCTTAAATTTCATTAAGACCATTTTCATGATTCCCCTGTCGACCATTTCCATTCATCTTACCAGTACCAAACCGTACATCCAACGGGACAGAAACAGAATCCTAACCACTTCTTAGACAATCTAACTTTCCCAATACAATACATTTGCATTCCATAGACATTAACAAAGTTCTCTGCTAACATGATGTCCCTGCAATTGCAAATCTGTTATTGTTGTTATATATAAGGTATCTCTTCATGTCTTGAAAAGGTAGAACTTTGTCGGTTATGAGTGCTTAGGTAAGTTACGCATTCTCAAAATCTACAACCCCTAACTTTAAGCATTGTTAATATCGTCAACATTTCAATCTTTTCCTAACCGTTCCTAGTAAGGTAGTGCATTTGCATAAGTACTAATAGAGAAGGGTAGCAGTATATAATTATACTTACTATAAAATTATTTGTGGAGCTATAGAGCAAGGTATTCGTATTATAGACTATAACATGACATCAACAAGCAAAGAATCTTCTTTGCTCGCTCGGCTTCTCTGATTTTATTCTCTTTCGGCATTTAGTTTCATCATCCGTCTACCAGCGAAAAGAAGTATTCTTCTGCATTGTGCATAACTTGTCTAGTTGAGTTAACCATCCAAAATCCGAATTTGGGATATTGTTCCCTTATTGCCCGTAGCATTTGCATACTTTACTTCGCCTCTCCACTTTTTATGTTCATCCATAAGATGTTCCTAAGGGAGAGACAGCAAGTCGAGTCAAACCAACTTAAGTATAAGGATATGAGTAAGCAAGCCCGAGAACACACGGTGCACTAAAGACAAGTCAAGAAAAACCGTATCATGCACATGCTAAAGGCAAAACGGGGTATACTACTAATAGTGTGAAGATATAATGTACTAATAGCGAAGGAATGACTCAAGCATCACGAAAATTTAACTAAAACTGAAGCTCATCTCATAGTAAAACTAAAGTAGTAAAGTACGATAAGCCAGTCAAAGAGATGCTCCAGTTTCATCCTCTGTCATCTGTTCTGTATGCTTGAACAGCTAAAACAAAACAGTGCACTTAGATATAGTTTTACCTAGTCCTAGGTAAATACCTATACGATGCACATAAGACCATTCCCAAAGCACAGATGATAAAACTGTTTGCACTGCACTGTACAATATATATGTACATCCAACCAAATATAGGTATCTCCTGTAGGCACTTCTGTTTTGTTTTTACGTAATAAAATAAGTATTGAGCTTAAAGTAAATATTATATAACACACATGGTGAGCATCTCTATATTATACATCCGAATCCTTTGACCCTTGTGGCAGAGCTGCGGTAACAGCATTCCGGGTCACTCCTTTTCCGTCATTATCGGTTTTAGCAAAAGTGTTTTTTCAACACGAAAAGAAAATTCAGAGCACAACGGAGAAGAGAGGCAGACAGACTATAAAGTAAACTCTCTTTGGCCTGTCTCTCTCTCCTTTCCTCACATTACTTATGTGTGCATTAGCACAAAGCTAGTTAGTGCAATAAGTACAAGGGCTGTGGCTTTGCTGCATCAACATCACACATAACAAGGAATCTCTTTAACTCACACTTTCTTACTATGAGCTATGTCACACTTAGCTATACCCTTTTAGTATGTATATTGAATACTCTCCTTGCTTTTGGCTTAAAGTGTTACAGTGTGGTGTGTGCTAGTATTGCAGTGCATCGGGTTACGTAAAAGATATAGCATGTATATAGTAGTAATTCTCGGATGCAGTGGTACATTTAGACTAAAAGTAGTAAGTTGAATCTGAGTGAGTCTGACTGATCTCCCTCGTCGTATTTTTGTTTCGTCAAAACATCCATAAACGAATTCATTGCTATGCCATGCCAGTCGTCTGCCTCTCTCGTCCTGTGGAAAGAGGACTTTTCAACTAATCCTCTGCTAAGTCTGTCTTTTCGATATATTCTTAAGCCATTATACTTTGTCATTGAGAATCTATATCCACACTCACATTCAACATGATACTTAAGACGATGATGATGAATAAGAGGGACCAAAGCCATGGAAATGCCAAGAAATACACGGAATAACTACAAGAGAAACTACAGTAATACTACCAGAGTGAGTGGTGGCAAGGGACGGCAAAACTCGATCGGACGGATACCTTCTAGCATACACAAAACTAAAGACCTAAAGCAAAGTCATCGCAAAACGACCTGTGTTTCGTAGGTAGCTATAATAATAGTGTACCTTGAGCGATACAAGCATTATTGTACGGAAGGAAAATGGGATAATATAAAATAGATAGGAATCTATGTTGATAAGAGAGTATCTGTACAAGTGCAGAGGAGAGAAGCCCAGAGCAGATCATTTTGTGTGAGGGGTATCACTGGAAGTCCTGGAAAAGATGAGATGAAGACTCAAATTCAAGTGAGAGAAAAGAGTCGTGTGTGTTGGGAGAGAAAACCCCGAAATACTACATACTACATGGGACATGAGAGTACGCATGGATAGTCCACGAACTGCTCCTGTTTAGTTTAGACAGTTTCTTTACTTGGGCTACCATTCCATTCGCTTCTTGGTTTGCTATTTCTACTATTCAGATACCTTGAGTTCCGTTCTCCTCAGTAATACAAGCTGTTTGGTTCAATATTATGTATGTATGATGTACATACGTAGATGTGGAGTTTGAGTCGGACTCACAAGGCAAGGGAAAACCGGGTAATGTAATACAACCAAAACACATATACCTTGATACAGAGAAATGTGTATGTAGATGCATGTGTAAAGTGGAAGGCAAAAGCGAAATACTCTTAGGAAGACTTAAACCATTGTAGGAAACGAAAAGCAAGCTCAACGTACGGTTCACGGAAAGGCAATGCTTCGTTTGGTTTGGTTACTCTATTGCCACTCGCCCTGTTCAGTTTCCGTCAAGCCAGCGGGAGAGAATTTCTGAGGAACGTTCCCGGTCGAATACACGATTCTCGTGTCAGTCGCTCTAACCACTTTGCCAAGGAAGGGTCGCACATTCTCCTTCTCGATAACCTGCAAATGCAATCACATCGCAACTCAATTATACGTATTAAACCAAATATTATTTTCTTCTTAGTTTCTGAATTGCTATACAAAGGGAAAATAGTCTGCCAATTTTCTTAACTCACGTTGAGTGTTAACTCTGTTATTTTAAACTGAGAATCTATTTCATAATACTCGCACATACGTGTCCACAGTGTCCAAATACATAAGCAGCATAATTAACAACTATATTAAGTGACATTTTTTCAATCATTTTTTTCGCAGTTAGTATTTAACTGTGCGAACATACAACAAGCTAACAAAAAGCACTAAAAAGTTCACTAGCTGAGAAGACAAATACTGAAAAGGACACAGTTACTGTGAGTTATATCTGTATTGTTAACTTGAGTTTGTAGTTCATAATAACACTTTCATTGACTGTTGTGGGCAGATGTGGAATATAGAACAGTGGAACAATATTGTTCAGGAGGTTCAAAGAAAAGATTTGTGCTGCGAAGTGAAAGTGCGATAAACAACAAACAAAGACAAAGGAGAAAGGAAAACTGGACTGGATTCTTTCTCTTGTTGTTGGCCGTCGTATGTCCTGGCTATATTGAGTTGGACTACTTACCAATACTGAACCTTTCACGAACAATTCAGTCATAAACAACAATACATATAGATGTAGGATAACAATTTTTGGTATTCGGGTTAGCAATAGCGATAGTGAGGCGGGGTTGTTTGTTTCCAGTTAGTTTGGTGTTTTGATAGACCTTAGATTTACATTGTAACCTTTCTCACGGCTAACTGATTTGTTTTCTTGCGTTGGTTAAAAGAGAAAACAGAATCTACCTTGAAATACCTACAAACAATCTCGCTCGTCTGTTGTTGAATGAATGAAAGACGCTAGGTAGAGGAACAAAAGAAAGAACGTTCATTGATATTGATAGTGATCGCATCATCAATAATGTAAACAAAAGTTGACAACTTGAGATTACTTGCAAAGAAAGTGGCAAAGATTCTTTGAAGTGGACCGAACAGACCAAAGTTGTGCGAAAGAACAGGAAAATTGCTTTTCCCTTTTAACTTGAACGTTATAGGGCTTCGGAGACACTGTTTACAACTTTTACAACTTACTCTTACATTGCATTGGTTTGTAGTATACTACTACGTGGACGGTGTCTACCGACCTTTGTTTGCAGTTTTCTTCCACAACATTACCTACCAACGATATAGTGTGTTGTGATTTCTTATTGTTGGCTTTGCCACAGTTCTTGTCTCTCTGCTAAATGTAACAATAGAAAACTTTTTTGAGAAAAACAAACTGGATACGACGCTGTCAAATCAACTCTGAACAATGAAAAGGTAAGTAACAAAGGCAGTTATTATTCTCCCCATTATCTCTCACACTTTCTCTACATTACGGAGAAGAATTTCTATTCAAGTGTTAGGCAGTAATTATTGGAATTACTTGAAGTATTATTGATGTGCTCCAACTTGTTTAACTTACTCTGACAATGTAATTTATCAGTAGACAACTTTTGCTAGAATAATATGAGATCTGATTTGGTTTCAGACTCCATCTTAGCCAATCAATGGAAGTTAAAATCAATGTAAATATCAACAAAATTTCCTTCTAGCTACAATCCCTGTAATTAGTTATAAAACAACTTTTTAACACCCGTTAGCTGTTCTTTTGGCCTGTTGTTTAATAGAATTGCAATAACATATTGTCTATAAACGTATTAAACCAAACAGTGCTAAATATGTAAGTAATATCACCAGTATTACACTAGTGATATTTAACAAAAACACTTTCGTGATTCGGGATGTTGATCACAGACAAAAAATATTATATATTCCAAATGCATGTCGAAATGCAAGACGCAGAAGATCAAAGTATTTATTAATTTGGTATTGGTATGACTTTTAACCTGCAAAGATGTACATCAGAGAGACGTTCAATTCATGTTTATGTCTAAATCAGTACTTAATATAAATATCAACCTTGAACTGGGGACCCCACTCCGTAATGATATTAATAAGTAATTGCTATTCAATTTATAATATTTTAAGATTAGAAGCAGACCCAACAAGTATCTCTGTACTGTAAGGGTGAATGAGTATTAGGTAGATTCACCAACACAGATAAAATGTATCATTGACATATTTTTATACACTAACATTTCAGTATAATTTATATAGATGTATGCGTAAAGAGAAGCTGTTAAATCATATCTCTGTGAACTAAAACTTATATTATACCAAGCTTATACAGTCATTCAGTTTCGGATTAAAGAAACATCTGCGAACAGGTGCCGTGAAGACTGTGTTATTTTTTCGTAGATAAATGTTTACACTTTACACTTTTATGTTGACATGACTTAACTGATTCTATGAAGTTGTAAGGTAGTTCATAATAGTTCCCCTGCGTTGCTTTGTATTACTTATTTCATGTTTACTTTGACATTGCATTGCTCATGAGAATATGAGAACATTGCCGTTGCATTTCGTGAGCGTAATGCAATGTCATTGTTTTATGTATTTGCCCTGATTCGTTGACTAACACTTTATGTGTACACTAAGAGTACATGCAGTATTTAAGTTATGGAGAGACAAGTGATATTATGACATGTTTTTATTTCTTAGTGTCTTCACTATCATCACAAATGCTCAATAGGTGCATTAGATAACTGAATCTATGGCTAAATGTTACATAATGTTGGTGTAGGATTACATTTAACCCTACATTGTTTACATTTGTTTATCTCCGTCCTCTCATATTAGTTTCACGTTTAATGTTGAATGTGGTAGTATAAATGCAGTCATTCTTAGGCAGTTTAGTTAATTTTGTTTGTGAAATTGGATATAGGGTTGTATGGTGGTTTTGTTTTATTTGTAACTCAGCCAAACCACCAAGTGACAACTACTAAGTAGAAGCCATGATGATAGAGAATTATTTTTATGTGGTTCGTCAGGGTATTTAAGTTACTATGTTATGTATACCTTCTTCATTCTCCACCTCAATTATGTACTATATACAATATTATATAGTTCAGTCAGCTAAGGCCTGTTTCATTCAGAATGATGAAGTTGTTTTGTCTGCTTGTTCGTGTTTAGAAGACCAGCTGTAATTGTGTGTGCTTACTGTTCTTGAGTTCTAAAGTTCCCATAAGAGTTTTGCAATGTACATTGCCTTGCACTTGTAGGTATTGTATTTCTTATCTTGTAAAGTTTCTTGGAAGAAGCACATCTTAAGGATACCTACTTGTCCTTGTCTCATCAGTAAAATCTCTTGAGAAGGATTGTCTTATTGTTAGTCGTCACTATGAGCTAGACTGTAGTGTTCTTTTGTTTAGGAGGATGTGATGACAATTATACTGCAGATAATGTCACAATGCACGTATGCACTTGAGTATTTCAAGGTATATTGTCGTCGTCAAATGTGGCTGTGTTTATTAATTACTAGTGTACCATCCGACCTCAAAATGTCTGTATAGAAAGTTGATAGATGAACAGATAGATTTTCATGCCAAAATAGAGCCTGACAAGTTCATTAGTTGTTCTAGTTCTCAAGGATTTTATCCGAGGAAACTGACCTGGTCACTTGTTATGTTTCCGAACATTTCTCCACGAAGATAAGTTTTATTTCGACCAAAATCCCGTAATTCTCTCGAGTCGGCATTGGTGGTGTAAACAAAGGCATTTATCTTCTGCTGAGCAGGAAGAACCAATATCCTAATTGTACTTAACAATATACGCCATACGTCAAGGTGGTAATGAAGTCAAATCTCTTTGAAGAGCCCAATAATTCCCTCATGTCATGTCGTATTAATCTGAAGTATAGAGCCTTCTTAATTCTGCCTAGCTCGTTTTTCAGGATTTTCTTGGTGGTTAGTGCGGTTAATTTTTTTGTCAAAAAGATAGAAGAACCGCACCTAACGAAGTGGGCGTTTACAAGATCCTTAGGTTTAAAATTGTTGCTTTAAGTGCGTTTTTAACAAGATAAATTAACAGTTTTATGCATGAACGTGACAATCTTCCAATCGTAGCCAATTTACTGGGTCGTATCATAGTGAATTAGATTAGAATCAGATCAGAGAATTGGCAGTGACACTTGTCACTTGTACAGTTGGTTGCCAGCTGCCAAGTCAATTCAAGCCAAGTCGGTGACATAACTACACTCAGCTACATACAACATACTCAAGTCGGCTCGGAACTCAGCATGACTTACAAAATACTAAAGCATCTTTGTGAAACACACTTAATATTTGATTGCAGCAACTCTATAGTATAATTATCTATAGAGCAGTTCCCTGACTCCACGCTCTGTCTTTTATTTCCCTTGGCAAGGAGTGACATTTATAAAGAGATGAGATTACGATATGATCTGACTTTGCCTAGCTTTTATACAAATACTAATGCGTATCCCTAATCTAATATTGCACTTCGTGTTTTTCACTGCATTTCTGGCATTCCTTTTTTATTACTTATGCAGCGAAATACATAGATTTTACTACTCTACTATCAAGTTCATGTACTGTATAACTAGAACAATATTTCCGACAGAGAATACTCTATGAAAAGATCCTGTCTTCCTTGCACATTAAATTGAATTAATTCTCAAGTGCAAAAAACGCATTATATTCTCCTGATGTCATCCCCAGTACAAGTAAATGGAAAAACCTTTTATCATATCACTCCCAATTTATATTGCAGTCGGTATGCAATAAATAGTAATATACAGTACAGATACCCAGGTGCTTACCAGAGAATATTATTATTATTATATACCTACTACCTACTCTACTTAATATTTATTACCCTCACCAGAGTTTAAAAATCTACTTATACGTAATAATTAATATTAAAATATTGATAATTATTTTTACGAAAGGGGCAGTAGTGCGTAATATATAAATAATTTTTGGTCTTTGCTGGTGAACTTCAATTCTCATTGAAATTCTACATCCGTTAGCAATGAGAATTCAGATGACAATTCTACTACCAATAAAACGTTATGTGCGTATACCACAAGAAGATATTGCCCAAGTCAGCAGTTGTCTACATTAGGTAGAAAGGTTTGTTGCGAATTTTTTGCGTTTGTATATAGTAATTTTGACTTGGGTTTTTGTTAGAGTTCAAGTTTTTGCTTTCGCTGACGATTACTAGATCGTTGTCTAGCTTATGGATTCCGGAGTTTCTATGCTATCGGTGAAGAGCAAATCCCATTTCCTTGTGCGATGGGAAAAGTAGAAAAGTCACAGAGTTTAAGTTAGATCTCCGTTGGTTTGGTTAGTGTAGCACCATGTGGCTTACTGGCCGTTACTTTTTTTGCACTTTCCGTTCTGTTGAATTGTCTGGGATGCTCTGCCGTCTGAGGATTACTACGTACTCTACTCGAATGAGTGTTCTCTTATTGTTAGTTTCATTTCAGTATCTCTTCTGCCTATTGTATTGTCAACATATAGCCAATTCTGTCTATTCTTGTCTAGAGTCTTGACAAACTGTCTTCTTGGTTTCTTAAGTTTTTTAGGGTACTGCTAAAAGTTAAGTCAAGTCTAACCACACACTAGCAAGTCAAAATCAAAGTCAAGTTAACTCAAGTCTGGCCTCTAGCCGGCTTAAGACTTGAAAGTTTGTTGTGTTACTTTTTGTGCTGGGTTATCACTGATCTTATCAGATTTGCCTGGTTTCGTTTCCTTCTCCTTTGCCTTCTGTACAGTTGCGTGAAATTCCTGGCCCTGAGTCGATATGCTATTTGTAGCCAAACAATAATACTAATACCCAAACAAATATACAAATATGCTATAGTACATACCTATAATGCAATGCGTATGGCGATATGTGGTACCTAATGTAAAGTCAGAGAGATATAAATAAAGTCTTATCACAATCTAGAGTAGGTAGCTATAGGATTTTACCGTTTTATATATAATGTGTCAGCATCCGGAAAAAGTGTAACAAAGTTTTATTTCTTATTTTGATCCTTTAACAGGCTTAACCATGTGGATGTGAATAAGGAGATGTGTTGGAGGTAAATGTGAAAGAGGGGAGGACTGCGAAAAGGAAAGCCGCAAAGAAAAAGTGACGAGCTGAAGACGCGACATTGACGAGTTAGTGAAAGAAGGGAAGATAACTGAAAAAAGTGACAAGAGAAAAAGCGACGATCAGGTCTGGCTCAACTCAACCACCAGTACCACCACACCGAGAAAGACATCGAGACAGACAGACGAAAAGAGACCAGAGAGCACTTATTGCAAGAAAGTAGTAACTTAGAAGTGAGCGACTGGCTTCTCTCCGCTCCCTCTCCGTCGCTTCCCACATACTTATACCCTTTTTGAGTTTTATGCGTGAGAACAAACTTTGAAACACACTTATACTTACACTTACTCATATCACTTGGATTGTAGGCGAAGAAGAAAGCTACAGTTCAGATACTACTAGAGATAACGACCGAAGAAAACGAAAAGGGAAAAAACACGCAGTTAAATTTAATACAAGTTGTGAAGTTGCGACTGTACTACTAGTGTGTCTATATTGTATCTAGACTTGACTTGACTATTTACAACACATAACACAACTTTGTATGATATAAAGAGTTTATTTCAACTTTGAGCTAAATAACTCTTTTTTCTTGAACTGTGAAAAACTGTTCAGTTCTACGGAATTTTATACTTGGCCTGATGGGGAAAAATGCCAGCTAATTCACCAAGATGTCTCGTACACAAGATTTCATGCATTCATCATTGAGTCACGGTTTCTTCGTTCGGCTGGGGCTATTCTTGGTCACTGCTGCTGCCTTCATCATATCATCAGGTATGTAATTAACTAATTCACTACTTAACAGTAAGAGGGAAAATACCGTCTTTGCGGTTTAGTGAATCTTCAGTTCTATATCGGTAGCTACCCACTATTTACTTACTCATCTTCACATGGCTGCACATACATGTACATAAAGTATGGTAAGCTCAGAATTTCTGGTTTCCCCTCTTTTAATGGCATATTGGATGAAATGAGGATAGAAGTAAATTAGCACGTGCTGTTTTACTTTTACGAGAGTGGAAGCAGCAAGCAAGGGAGAAAAGAATTAAACTCGGAAAATGGAAGAAGGGAATGATGATGAGTTTCGTTAGTTTACTGTGTAATGTATTACTTCAAGGAGATGAACTGTAAAAGAGAGGATATTCTGCTAATGATGATGATGAAACACATATTATGCTCTTCTATAAGGACTATTTCTCCTACGTAGACACAGAATTGAAGAATTGAGGTAAAGACGCTCTATGTATGGGATGGATGTGATGGTATTTACTTCGAAAGAAGAATGATCATATACGGATTGTAATAATATATTGTGAGATTAGTGTATACCTATTCAACTGTATACATGTACCTATAGTTAACGTGACTTTATTTCTTTTGATGGTACCTATGGATTCTAGAGAGTGCCATTACAACGGTCATAATATTATTAGTATTAGTAGAATGTGTGCAGCGTAAACTTGGGGTTTTCGCCAAATCCAAATTACATCACTGCAGTTGCAGTCTTCCATCGCCAATAACTCGTTCGCACCTAATTTTATTTTGTCGTTCCACTTTAGTGCTCATCACTGTCTGTTTGAGTATGAGATGATGATGACTATGACTGAAGTCAACACATTACTCTCACATCACTTTCATCCCTTAGGGAAAATGAATAAAAATACATTTGCTACGTAAACCTTGAATGCAGTTATAGCCTCTAATCCCTAAAAATTTATTATGTGCTCCTGTATTGCACTTACATCATCCAAGAGATGTTTTCAGAATTCTAAAGCTAATAATAAATACTCAGTTTTGTCAGAAATAAATTTTTCTTGTATTACATAATCCATAACATAATGAGAGTTACTATTTTTGTCCTTTTTTAGGTTATGATAGTGCATGTTAGGTAATTGTAACTTTGTAACTGCTGCTATTTATAGAATTACGTAATGTTTATTTACATTCTATTCAATGCTCTATGTAGATTTGGAAGTTTCTCTAGTCCGTGTCATTTTATCAGATGCAGATTTGATGCGGATTTTCCTTTCTATCTATGTCTCCTTCTCAACCCGTCAAAGACACTGTTGTATAAATTGTTTTTCTAAGGATTTTTGTATATATAGGTACATCATACACAAACGCTCATTTATGTACTTTTCTAGGACCAATTAGCCATGCATATGTGAGTGAATGTGAATGCTGTTGCAAGAAGTTAAACTGTGTAATGTGTTACAACATGATTCATAGAAAGAGAGAAAGAGCTGTGTTGTCTTATGTTAGCCAATTTTATCGTTGTGTATAAGTTAGTTACTGCATTTTCCAAGTTCTTTACAGTTACAACAGATTTGCACTGAGGAATCTTTAAGCTTCGCTTGCCAAAATACACACTCAATGCCTTACTGTTAGTTCTTTAAGTAAATGCTGTCTTTACGATGTTTTTACAGTTACAGCTCCCAATGTGAAAGTAATTAGGATAAAAGTTATCGGAACTCATTACTTATTGAAAGATAAACGTGCTATTCCACTTATTGCCTCAAACAACAGCATAATTCTGTTATCACTCCTGTGTTATCAATCCTCATATACTATGCAATGAAACTAGCAATTTTTGCTTCGTAATAATATTACTCACGCAATACATTCTATATTTACGCAGATATAGCACACACACGTCTACTTACATGTAACACTTTACTATTGGGGGACCCTGAGATAGCGTTTACTTTGTATTTGTACTGGAAGAACGACGTTGAACAACTTTGTATATTACTATCTCGTATTTGTCGCTCATTGTAACGTAAATGAAAGCTAATGCTTACACGTAATGCTATAGTAGTAATATTTTATACTTTGAAGTGTGCGTATTAGATGCGTATTGGTACATGAGCTGTTCATTCATTTAAAGATACATAAATATTATGTGTAGTTGTATTGTAGGCAATAATACTTACAAGTATAGTAGAGTTAACAAAAGGATTGTAAATAGGATTATGTAATAGTACTTTATATTACTGGAAATGGAATAGGAGAATGTATTTGTAGTCTAGTATACTCCTTATAGTATACCTCTGTGTGTGGTGATTGTATAAAAGTCTCCTGTTGGAATGGAGCGTCTTAAAGAAGGAACAGAATAATTCATCAGCTTAATATACGTGGAAAGAAAGTAGCTACTACGTAACTTAGTTCTTTGGATTGTTGCCTTGTACTTACGTACTAGGAGCATTAGTTGAAAGAGAGAGAGAACTAATGGAGTCGATAGAAGAACCTCTCCAGAATCCAAGGTACCTCTCTTTATCAAATAGAAGGATTTAGGACAAGGAACCTGTCCTAAGTAGGTGTTGCAGATTACAGCCAAAATTCGAGTCCTTGAGAGAAATACATATGCCACACTATATCACTAATATTTACTACTGTACAGATAGAACTACATATAGTTTATGCTACGGTGCACTATCCATAGCCATAACTAGATTTTCTTCTGTGTAAAGCAATGCGAAGAAGAGTCTGAAGAAAGTTTAGGTAGTAGGTATAGGATAGTGGGCTATGGTATTGTGTATAAAAGGTAGCTTAGTTGTATGCATTCAGTTCTGTAGTGATGTTGAAGTAAGAATAAGGATTTGGTTTGGTTTAGTTCGTTCGATGAGATTCCTTTATGAGTTTCTTTCTCCCTTCTCGAGATTATTGTTCTCTCGCCGTCGTGGAACATCCCATTCATTACGACCCAATGGTCCATTTGTCTTCTCCATTCGCGCCTTGTACACCGCCTTCCAGATTAGCCTGGGTTACTTACTTCATTTTCATTTTGTTCTTCCATCCCAGCACCAGCTTCGGTCGTTTTCTTATTTCCCTTCTCTGAAGATCTGTAAAAGAAAAGCGAAATCCGCCCGTTTGCCCGCCTTGTCTTTCGGTGTTCAAGCACATATCCGAACTGGAAATTCAGTGCCATCCACGGCACTTTATACTCCTACTCTTATTTAGCATCTCCTTTCTCTACATCCTACACACCACTTTAGTTGTTAACCAAACTATAATGTAACATGTATTTTGTATGTATATCCATCCCATAGTCCTTTAAATAGCACAATGCCAAAGCATATTAAGTATAGGTAGTAGTTTAGTCGTCCTAGATGTGATGTAAGTTTTCTTTTGTCTCCTTCTACTCGAAAGGATGGCAAATGAGTAAACTGCAATATTGCAGTCAACGTCAAACCAATTTCACTCTTCGTCTGTTTTCCATATGCAACAACAGACAAGAGAGTACCTATGTATGTATAGAGTCGACTAATAAAAACTCGTTCACCACTTCTAAGTACAATGTAGTCTCATTCTCATGCATGTAAATTTGGAAGTTCTCTCAAGTAAATACATTTCGCTAGCTATGCTGTAAATATACTAAAAATGTAGAGCCAAAGTCGATTTTCTACTTCAGCATACTCTTTTGTCTGCCGGAAGAACAAAAGAGCGACTTGTAATGTGTCCAGACTTTCCAGATTGTGTGAACTTTAGTGATATATGCAATCTGTGCCTATAATAGTTGGGTCTTCTTCCTATAAAATACTTACTGACGGTGATAATAATGCTCTTATTCTTCCTATAAATAAACTAGTATAGTTACCCATATAGTTAAGATAGTTTTTAATGTATACCTATACACATATGCACGCATACCACATGTAAACATCTTTCCTTTGAACTTTCCCATTTACAAATACCAATAGCCATAGCTTTATATGAAGTAACTACTTTTAACATGTAGCAGAACTTATGAACTTTGCACTAGTATAACCGTGTTTACAAGTAACGCCCTTACCCAATGCCCAGCTCTGTGTAACATTATTATTACACAAGGCTGGGAGTTGTCCTACTACAGACAGTATTATTTTATAGAGGCTAAACGAAGTCAAATGGTATGGCATATGGTCGCCTGGTCTTCGGATTTGGTATGTTGTAGCTTCGTCATGAATTCATTATACATTTATTTATTAAAGCTTCGCGAAAGTTGCAGTACTGTTCTGTAGTTTACTCTGCTACTTTGTTTTACATTAAACGATGCAATGTAAAATTAAGTTAGCCCCCTAATGCTCTTGTTTTCTGTTCATACAGGCGTCCATATACTATCTAAAATGCACATTTACGTCTACATATACGCGTACATAAGGAACAACACTAACACTGTGCGAAAAGGAATTAAATTACGTATAGCATTTCATTACTCTACTTCATTGCATTAAGTTACATTGTGTTTCTTAACTTTGACTCTGTGTGTGCACAGATAGATGAAAACTTTGAAGGGACATTACAATGCAGTGCACTTGTGTTCTGCCGTTTGTTCTTCTATATTTATGTACAGATATGTAAACTTTGTAATGTAACGTAATATAATAGGTACATACTTAGGAACATTGAAAGAAAACTGATGGTGAGAGGATTCTTTAGAAGAGTGCCGCTTGGCTGGCTATTATATCTCTTTCACCAGCTGCTCTGGATGCTGAAGACCCAACAGAGCAAAGCTGTAACAGATTCCGTGCAAAGTTTTTGCCATTTTTCTATTTTTTTTACTACGGCTTGGTCCTTTGAAAACATTGAGTAGCACACCAGAGCTACCGAGTTACTCCAATTCGTTATGAAGATCTTCGCTCTAAATACAGATATGCTGTCATTTAAAATCTTCCATCGTATCGTAATGGTCCGCCTCCTTTATACTAGTAGACGGTGATATTGCGTGCATGTGTTAAAAACTGCGTGCACTTGGTATCTACTTCATTAAGTTGGGACAAGTAGTTAAAGCAACTCTTAATAAACGATGATATTCGACACACCTTGGACAAGAAAGACAAAGTGATCTCTAAGAGACTAGATTTCTGCTCTACTTACAATGTTTCCATTTTCTAAGTTTTCGGATAAAACTTAACTCTCTCTGCTGTTATCCATTTGTGGCTTGCATTATAATGTAGAAAACGACTTTCGAGATTAGTTTCCAGATTAGCACACCTCGGCAGTTTTCTTGCCAATCTTACCGGTCTGTACATTTTACTGGGTAATAAACCTCTGAACGAGAACAATTCAAAGACGAGAAACACCTCTAAAATTCTCAAGACAAATAGCTAGAGTGCGATATCCATCTCTGCAATTGTCAGATATAAATCTGAGATTCGATTAATTCTAAAAATACCTCGCCTACTTACAAGAACATTCAGCGAGCCTCAAATTCTTTATTACTCTCCGAAAGTGAAAGTCTAGAGAACTTGGCTTCTTCCACGAATAAATTTATCCGCGATCAGTTCCATTTTCATGATTACCATTGAAATTCGGCTAATAATTCCGGGTGTGATTATCATAATGGAGTTAATTTAGAAAATCTGATGAACGAACGGTTAGGAAGGAAATGAGTAAGAATTTCTCAAGTGTCATTTATTTAGCTTTCCCTTCCTACTTTGCTCACTTTCTGAGGGGATCTACTCAAAGAATGCTTAAATAGCTGCGAGGCAAAATAAGCAAAAGCTCTTACAGCTTTAAACCTAGTATAGTAGGTAGCTGACTCCATTCAGCCCCTCCCAACCAGAATTATTGACAATATTCGGCTTATTTGATGTAATGGGTCCAAAATTAAAGGTATAGGGAGCTTCTTTAAGCCACGGGACGGTGAGGGGAATAGTATAATATTTACTTTCTAAATTTTCTACTGTACATTGGATATATGTTTGGTTTTGTAATATCACGAAGTCACTACTATAAGATTTTCTCTATTTATATTAAAATTCACTGTTATATGATCAGGTTTTAAGTTAAGTTGCGCCTTGAAATAATCATTCAAGTGGCCCATACAGAAAGGCAGAAATATTGTTACTTAAGTTTGCTTTTCTTTGTCGTGTGTGGAAATGCGTTGCGTGTATTAGTATCTACATAGTTTATCGATATAAGAATAATAATGTAATAGATTACTTGGTAGAAGAGGGTCTTATTTGGTCGGGTCGCTGTCGCTTCTTCGGATCCGAAATTTTAGATGAAGGCTTCCAAGGAAGAGGAAGAATAGGGGGAAGACGATGGCCCCACGCATGCATTGTGATTAGAGCTAAAGTGTGGTTTTCAGGATGAAATAGACGTAAATGGGCGGTTTCCACGACCCCCAAGAGCTTCTTCCCACTAAATTAACGCAAAAGTCAATCTCCTTGTAGTGTAATGTTTACCGTGCCTCTTGCTCACTAAGCAGCTCTAAGCTGTCTTCCCGATTCGTCCGAGCTGCTGTGGTTTCGTTTCCTTTGGCTTCCTTCTTCTCTCATCCTGATTATCTCTTTCCATTTAAGCCCCTTAATATATTATTATTGTTGCTACGACCTACATTTCCATTATAAAATTTCTATTCTCGACAAAATAATCTAATCCATCTACTAGTACACTAGAAGAGATTGTGTGATATTAAATGTAATTACTGAATGTTTTTATTATTATAGTAGAATACATCTGACAACATCCCGTTATGTACTTTTTACGTTTGCCAACGGGTTTCTGAAAATAGTTTTAGTACAACATGACATACCAGGACATATGATGATTTAAATAAATGCCACCAAAGAAGTATGAGTTGAAGGATATGGGTATAGTGCTAAGGAAAGCTTAGGTGTTACGATGACATCGATGACTTTTAATACTGACTTGATTTAGTGTAGTGTAGGTAGTTTAGTCTTGAAATAACCCTTTTGATGGAGATTCCTCCGTCGAATGAAACAAAGTAATACCTTTCTGGTTGGTAGCTAATGAAATAGCTGAATGGGAGAGATGAGCTTATTTAGTTGAGCGGAGACTCTCGCCTTCACCTCAGTCAACAAAGCCGAACTGTATCTCTGATCAGATCTGGCTAATTTCAACATTAGTTCTGTACATCACATCAGATCAGAGAAGTAACAGAAGAGCTCAAAGTATCTTTCAGGCTCGACGGAACATTGAAGCCCAGTTAACTCACTAAAGCCACATTACATAAAGTAACTGTAAATCTCTTCTTTAGACCTGGTTCAATGTGCCCAACTCAATCAGCAGTAATAGACTTCTGTATTTTATGTTATAGTACGTAATATTTGTCGAGTTTTGTGCATGGAGAATGTGTAAAGTTAAGTAACATAGGAGTAAAGTATAGAGAACATTGAATTCGTTTGTTCAGATTGGAACTCTGGGCGAGAGGAAAGTAAACGTGGTGGTTTGAGAGGAGGAGGCTAGGCCACATTGCAATCGCGAATCCAGACTTGAACGACTAGGAGGAAAGTAAAGTACACACTTGACTTAGCTTAAGTTGACTCTTGGATGGCAATAGTAGTACATATCTGTACATGCATTGATGATATCTCTATCCTATGCTTTTCTGCTCGCTAATTAATTCATTCATTACAATCTTGGTAATAGTAGTGTAGTGGGAGTAAGAAGAGTAAAGTAAAGTAATGTAAAATGAAAGTGCTGTGCAAATCTAGCCGAGATTTTATGCAGATGCATACGAAGAGGAGACTATGAGTCAATCTATGTAAAGTCAAGTAGCAGAGACAGACAAGTAGCAAGCTAAAGCCAATGCTCAACTCAACCCAAAATCTCACGGCACTCAGACCTAAATGTAATGAAGATTTCTGCTCAGCTTCATCGACAAAAGAGGCTTTACTTAACTTTAGTTTACTCAATCTACATTACCTATCCGCTCCTATACACACTACTACTAATAATACCATGATGCTACGCACTATGAACAAGCAAATACAATTTCTGACTCTCGGCAAGGTTCAGACTATCTAAATAAATGTACATGACTCTAAGTAAATACTGATCCGCGAAGAATGTAACAATTTGTTTAATTAAGTTTCTCAAATTCTCAATAAGTCGACTCAATTAGCGAATTAGTCTAAAACTATCTTAATTATGCAAACAATTACTCCACTACGTAAGTACGAACCATGCCATTTTACTAATTGGCAAAGCGAGAGCTTTCTTGTTGATGATTTGAAGGAAGAAATGAAATTCCAAATGCTTCATCCCAATTTTCATCCGACTGAGTAATAATTTACAGCGTATTTAATACTTTAGTGAAAAGAAAATCGTATTTTCGAACAAAATTAATATTTGAGAGCGCTTATTAATTAGGATTATAAAGCATTCCATCTGGGAATAATAGAAAGGATGAAAATGAATTTTCCATTGAGCAAAATCCACATCATTTATGTTTGCTTTATGAACTCGTGGACAAACACAATGGAAGGAGAGAAAGGATTATATTTCACCATTATGTAAATTGTATGGCTTGATTTTCACTTGAATTAAGGATTAGCTATTATTTTCTGAGTGAGATGAACTGTGGTCTGCGAGAAAAGATTGTTAGTGTCAACCCTGTCTGAAAGAGCAGATCAGACATTCTTATTGTTCGAGTAAATTGAATTGCTTTATCTAGAAATAATTAATGAGAAGTCGTTTTTGCGTTTTTGAGTAAACTGGTTTTCTAGTTGTAATACTGTTTCTTATGGCTTTGGAATGAGAGTTGGAAATGAGCTCGTAGCAGTATAAATTTTATAAATTATAAAGTTTTCTATAGAAAACTAGTATGAACCCTTCTGAAATCATGCGTAGATTCTTTACTATAGTACAATGTTTACAAGGCACTGACTTATGCTATACTTATAGATTGAGCAAGTTAGGCATTCAAAGGGGAGGAAGAAAAAGAGACTGGAGTGAAAGAACGCGCTCACCCATGTGTGAAATATCGTGAGAAAAATAGAATATATGTCAGGATGAAAAACCTTCGAGATTAATTTTCTTATTAGGCTAATCCCATTCCATTTCTTCCCTTCACATTCCCTTAAGACTAGAAAAGGAACATCTCACTACAGAAACTTACACTCTTATCACATCACATCAGTTTTTTTACTTTCTTCTTTACTCTTTACGACAACCACTTCCAGATATTACAACGTAGGTAATTTAGAAAACGCACTGTGTAAAAGTGCAAATAGAGCTTTCAGAGAAAGAGACAACTTTACAAGTCACTTGACTTTGAGGTCTTGTATAATACGCACCTACGCTTAGTTCGCTTTTTTGCGTAAGATGAGAGTGTGCGAGATAAGAAAAGCGAGTTAACTTTGAAACGAAACTTTGAAAGAGACATCAAAGATTACGCAGTTTTGATCTCTAAATATTATGCATATATTTTGTAGAGCACATTTGAGCTAAGCGGCCATGGGCAGTAACCATTTCACATATAAGAAAATTGTGCCCACAAAGATTTAGCACAAGGAAAGAATCTGATAAAAGTTTAGCTCGGTAATTTACGATCTAAAAGAGTAGGATGTACAAAAAGAATTTAAAATTGTAGTCTAAAACTTAGAATATTTAGAATAGTAATGGCAATCAAATGTGCAATTTTATTTTGCATCTAGCTAATTTGTTCCAGGGATTGTCCATTCGTATTTTAACATTTGTTTTCTCTTCGCATTACCGATAGGACAATATTTATTGGGGGACGGTTGATAGTGTACTAGTAAATGTATAGAGGCTCTTTGCTCTTTTTAGCAGAATCTCTTTACATTATTTTAATGTGTTTTTACACTTGAATTGACACATAGCTCAGAGTGCAGACATTTTTCATGGAGAAAAGGCAGTGCCAAAATAAAAATCTCTTGGTTTCTATAATGGGTAGGCAAGACAGTAGACTCCTCCTGTAAATGTATCAGCTCTGTATTAGAATGGAAAAGGACGGGGCACGATAAAAATTAAAGCCTAAACCAAGATGTAGAATGTCAGCCTCTATCTTGTCTGGTGTTGTCTATGAAGCAGAAATTGCATAGTCGGAGGAAAGTGGTTTAGTTTCCTTTTCCTTGTCTCTTTTTCTGTGTGCATAATGTAGTTTGGTCTGGTGTACTGGAATAAGATTGAAAACACATAATAAAACATATCGGACAGAATTTTCTCCCAGACTCGAGTGGGATCGACGGAAGCCAAAGCGAAACCAAGTCATCATCAATTACTTTATACTCACTCGACGGATCAAGTCAAGACAAGAGTCCTTTGCTCTTTTAGCTACTAAACAAATGCTGCAAAAACTAGGAAATTGCGATAGATGGATTTTGTGTTTGAGTTTGACTTGGCTGGCATGGCAGTTAGTGAACTAATGGGAATTTCTTGGTGCGAGTCTTTTGACAGCCCTTAATCTTTCAAACACTCGACACCATACAGAACAGAATGCAATACGACTAGGACATCATAAGACATAGACGCATTTACCGTATTCTGCTAATGTGCACCACTTCCAGTAGTTCAGTCGGTATACCTATAACTTCCTTTGTGACTATTCTGAGTGTCATGTCTTCTGTATGGAATTCATAGAGAGTCGTATCGTAATTTCCAGTGTTTTTCAGCAATTTCTGTACAGCTCAGTTGACACGAGACGATATGAGTTTGGAATGCATGTAGTAAGTTGTAAAATTTTGCTGAGCTCGTTCCGTTTGTCGTTTTTGTTAATATGCTGTGCAATTTGTAGAGCGATGAGTAGCTTATGGAGTGAATAAAAGTGATTGGAGGTGAAAGGTTAGCGTTTTAAAGCATTTGAGTCGGCAGTAGATTAGCAAGTTGGCACGGTGCCTTCTCTACGCACAATATTTATTTCTCAAGCTCCTACGCACTCCTATAAACTACGGCATATCTACCAAGAATCTGCTAATAGCTAACTACGTTCTCTAGCAGAGTCTTCACAATTTCACTGATGTCTGCTTCTCAGTATGACGACTTGCTCACTTTACATAACACTTTCATTTGTACATCTCTCCATCTACCTACTTATGATGTGTAAACAAACTGAGACTTCTCTTGTCTTAAACTATCATACCTACACAAGAAGATTTTGTATTTTATGCTCTACAATTTTACACTTTCCTTTCAGTTTCTAGAACATGCCACATAGATCCATTTGAGTTTACATTACAGTATTTTGACCCTTGCTCATCAAAATATTTTGGGATTTCATGCATTTCAAAACTCTATTGCTTTATTCACTTTGAGAGTAACTTACAACGATATCAAACGATTTGTCGATGACAGATTGTTTACGTTTCTCATATTGTATAGTAGTCTATTTTAGTCAGCGCTTTTTTTCTACTTGGGGATATAAATGTCTTCTGTAAACCTTGAATCTTAACCTTTGTCTGAAAACAAGCTTTGTACAGCTATATTTATAAGCATAATTTACTCCAGTATATTTTTACTATGTAAAACTTGTTAGCATTTTACTGCGAGAGATAATGACATTCTTCATTATGCATTTGTCAACTTCTCCGCTGATTTTCCGCCTTTAATACAGTTACTGAGACTAACATACTATATGCAGCAAGTGAAGCTAAATTAGACGCAGTAAATTTCCTGCAGATGCATGACATGAGGCAATATAAACTTGGCTGTCGGCAACTTATTAAACTAGCAGTGCACTCAGTATACTCTGAAACTAACAATAGAATGTGCGTGTAATCTTACTTGTACTGTAGCTGTTTACTGTAAATATTGGTGATAGTCTCCGCAAATGAATTTGTTTCGTATCTGGTTGGCTGGTGGTCTTAAGTGGAAAAATATCGTAAATATCTAGTCAACAAAATCTCATAAAATTAGCAGCTTGGGATTTAGCGACGAGAGTTGTCTTCTTGATCATTACACTTCTAATAGTTCTAACGCATATTTATTGTGTACTTAGTTTGCGTATTCGAGTCCCTATATTACGATTCCATGTACATAAAGTAGCTACTGAAGCATATGGGATAAATTATTTATTATGCACATAAATATGCTTGAGCTGATTTCAATATACCTTATAGGTTCGTTACATTCGCTATTTCTCAGTACCGTTTTCCACTTACTACTTTATAGGTAATGCAGACAGTCAGTGAAGAAAATAATATTCTGCATTTAGTGGAAATATTCATTGCACACATGCACAAGCACAAACAATAAATAAGTTCGAGGCACGTTCTGTTCTTGGGCTGAACTTGAGATGAAGCTCGTGGAGCAGAATCATAGGGCGTACGATGGACTAAATTGAAGCTAAGATGTATAGCTTAAAGGGAGAAAATAAAATTCCTCCTTGCGCTCTGAGCAGCAACCTACATATCTACATTAGGCACATTTTTCATAGTGTATAGCTGGTTCTAACGATAACTAAGTCTACTTGAATTCAACTAGTTTTATTTTATGGGAAAATATGGTTTCTCTCCAGCTGTGTCAGTCTCACTTATACTCAACCCACTACCACATCACTCCTTGCTCATCATCTCCTGTCTTTTCACTCAATCTTTATTTGTTCATCCATCGTCCTTAGGCTGTTTTTCTAAACGTGCAGAAATGTTGCATATTTATCAATTCCATTATTGCATCAGTTAAATTGCATAAAAACAAAAAAATGGTACAACTATTACGGCTACGCTAAGCCCATGCTACATACATTCACTTTCATTTTTTTAATTCCTCGGTGCAAAAGAATCAAATAAGGCTTTCGATTGTGAACATCCACATCAAATGACAGAAGTCCGTAATAACCACATAAACATCGCATTTGGATTTCAAAAGACACAATACCAATATGCTCTTTACATTTGTCGTTGAGAGAGAGACGATTTCACGGGTTATGAAACTCGACAAAGAATCGGTCTAATTTTAACCTTTCCTGGCATGGTAAGACAACTTGCTTAAAGTGAATACTACATGACTTAAGGTTTGTAGCTCGATTTCTGTCGACTGAATGTAGATAATGCAGTACAATTCCACTTCCATCGTTAGTTAAAGTCTCATTGAGCTAGAGATTTTGGTTAGGGCCTTGTACTGACTAACCCGTCAGTGTTATCGAATTCTCTGCTATTTGGAGATGATTACCTACTTCCTTATCTCTTTATATGGAGACACAAATTGAGATCCTGCTTCTTATTCCAGTTTAGTAGTGTAACATACACTTCCACTGTGTCACTCCGTCTCTAACTACTAATTTAGTAGACCTCTGCGGTTCCCTATCTCTGCATGTTGGCGGTAGAAACGACAAAGCTTATAGTATCTGCAGTACTATGGCAGCTACTTATATGCATGCGTCCAACATTAAAGCAATTCGTTCCGTTGCGTGTATTATAACTTAACCAACGGATCTACTTGTTTTATCGTGTCCCAATTGAGTTCTTAGTTGTTCTAAGAAATAAATGAGAGTCCCCAGCAGATATACTAGATTTGTAAGATATAGAGACAGATGAACAAAACCACCCGAGAGAGAACCAGGCTGACTGATTCCGCTTAATATGAATGGGAGTCTCATCTCAAACTCGTTCAGTCGGGCTAAAAGAGAACAGAATGAAGTGTCTGTTTTGTTTCTCATTTTCTGCACTGCCTACAAAACAAGACTAATTCTACTGGATGGGATGCATGTAGACAGGCAAACATACCAAACTTAGTAGTTACTATTTCTGTTGCGAGCATAACACTAAATAATACTAAAAGTTCTATTTAACTTGTTCCACTTCTGTTAGTTTGTGGTACCCGTACTCATTGTGCCCAATGGCATTCCAGATGAAAGAAAAGCTAATAATACAGAGTAAGGTGCAGTGGTGTGTCAGTTTTAACAAACTGTCTGCATATGCACACATATGCTTTCGTTCAGGTCTTCATCCACCCTTATGATGATGCGGTGTAAATAATTTGTCAAAAGTACTAATTATGTTAATGTGAAACATCCCACATCAACAAATACAAATTATTTATCCCTGAGAGGGTACTTTGCAACGTGTTTGTGTTCAAATAGATAGAATTCTCTTTTATGTCTCATTTCCTTTGGTGCCTACCTAATTCTAGTCTGTAGGCCTGTTCAAAGCATTATGGGATTATTCCGTATATTGCATTCCTTGCACAAACAACACAAACAAAGACTGAACCAATTTTCAAGAGCCTAGTTTGCTTTGAATTTTCATGTTTGTCATACTTTTCTCGCAATTTAGCATTACGCTAATAATGTAGGAAGCGAAATTAGTTGCCTACATAGAAATCGAGCACTTACTTCCATTTCATATACAATTCTCCTAAAATGTATATAATTCAAGTACCTACTATTCAAGTATATCATCTAATAGTACTTGGAGTAGTACTTATCAAGTACTATTATAAGGATATACCACACCAGAGTAAAAAAAAAGATTATTCGTTAAAATATTTTGAATATGTTTTTCATAACTACAACTATACTATTATATGCTATACCACTATATATTAATTACTATGTCTAATTACTACATTTATACATACCTATAACTATTATGGCAATACTCTGCGTGAACGTTGTATCTCCAAATTGCTTAGTACTAATAGTAACACTAAAATCTATATGTACCACGGCTGTAAACAAAGGTTGCGGTGTATAAGGAAAGTGTAACTAATTTAAAAAGGGACCGCATTGCTTTCGGCTTCTCTGTGGTGCATACTTTGCCTACTCAAGGGCAAAGGTCCCATTACGTTACATTGGTTTCATATTGTAACATTTAATTATATTTTTAATATCTCTTTGGTAGCTTTGTTACAATTTTTTTAGCATCTACAAACGAGTTAGGAAAATAGATGGAGTAGATAGATAGATGTTTCATAAGTGTACAAATATCATCTACATTCGTTATAAAAAGTTGCAATTAAGCGAAACCGTTTTTATAATACGATATTTTGTGGTATGTCAAGCTTTGAGTGCAACTTGCAACAGAGAAGAATACGCAAAGCAAAGCACTCATAGTTGTTTCAGAGCTTTGCATTCATATGCATTTAGTCCTGGTGTTTGTGCTACTGATTCTTTATATTTATCTGTAATTTAATGGAAAGCGTTGGTAGTCTTTATGTCCCCTGTTTGTGTAGTGTTATATTATAGAGTATTTGGGATGAAGAAAGAGTTAGTCTTGTTTTCTTTACATGGAAACATAAACACGAGGATAATATATGAAGCGTAGGATTATTACAGAAGAGCCGTGGTTCCTGGTTCCTTTATTATTCTGTTGGATTACTTACAATTCCTCCACTCAACTCGAATCGTCTTGCTTTTCTTTCCGTTCTTTAAAGAATTTTTATTACCATGGACGAACACATTAGTGAAATGAATAGCTCTTTAATTACATGCCTGCGGAGCGGATCGAGCTGTGTGAGCAGAGGGCTCAACGCTAAACCAAACTACTTGAAGACACACAGTGAGCTCTAATACAAAGAGAATAGAGAACAGACTTGTACGTACTTAATGGGGAATAGTTGGTAGGTAAGATAATGTAAGTGATGAGACGGGACCTGAATTTTCAAATTGTGTTTCCACTTCTACACCTTTACAGAATACTCAGTAGGGCTCTACTACAGATAAGTGCCTTCTTCCCCGATGCATTTAGGCTTACCTATAGTGTCTACCGAGAAAAGATGAAGATTTAAATCCATCTCATGTTCTCTTTTACCTTTTCATCAAAGTGGCTGGCAGAAGTTGCTTTCAAATTGTACACCACAAATGTGGATGGTGGTTATTTAGTGTTTTGGTGAAATGTGTGTTTCCTAAATGCTTCACTTCACACACAACAGAATAATACTAGGAAGCATGAGAGCATTAGTGTGAGTCGGTGTATTAACATATGTATTAAGATTACAAAGGTGCTAAAAGGATATTTGTTGGAACTATTAGAATAATTCCGGGTAATTATCATCCTTGTGTTACGATCCTTGTAATTTTGTTTGCCCGCATCCGCGCTAATGTTACCAGCTTTGATAAATTGTGTTGCATAAACACAAACTAAATTATTATGTGTAAAAACAATTTATCAAGATAATGCCCTTTCTCAAAGAAAACTACCACGATAACTCAAGTGAACTTAAACATGTGCATTTGCATAAGTTATCTGGTAGCCTTTGTAAACGTTTGTTAAATTACGTTTTGATTTTGGGTTGACTCAAATGCATTTTGAATTCTTGCTCTAATGCCAACTCAAACCTGCAATTTGTTCAGGGATACCTTTTAACTTATGGATGGATGTACAGGGAAAATGTAAATATCTATTAAATTATGTGTGCAGATCGTAGCTTAGTGGTAGCTAGTCAAAAACACACACCCACAACGTGAGTGACTGCATATCCTAGTCTACTTATATAAATAAAACATACGAGCACTCAAACACAAACTTCCTTAAAATCTTTTTTCTTCTAGTGAAGTGAGGTTGCTAAACGATGTTAGTAGAAAAATGGATGTTCTTGATCTGATTTGCTTTTTTATTTTTGCATGCTAAAAGCAGCCGTCAATCAAAAATACCGCAGCTCTCGTCAGCTATAAGACGGGACCTAAATCAAGAGAAAATGTAGTTTTGCTTAAAAGCTCAGTGGGTTGAAGTAGAATCCTGGCAGCGTCTTAAAGATACTTCATCAATATTGCACAGCCTTGTCAACTGTGTGATATGAAAAATTCCCAATATAAACAACGTTCGCGGACGTTTTCCTACAGAATTTCAATTCTAATACATACACAAAAGATATTCTGGGCGAATATTTAAGTTATGTATTCTCCATGTCCTGTCCACATAATTCAGGAGTGTAGCCGAGTCACATTTTCGGGGGAAATGGAAGAAAAGCCCTTGAAAGCTTGAAATAATATGAGACACGACATGCTGAAACATAAGCTGAGACTGAACTGAAATTGTGAGTTAAGTCTGGACGCATAAACGGATAAAATATTTGATTTGCGCTCAGAAACTGTGTACAAAGGGATGGAAGTGTAAAACTCAACGAACCCAAAGCAAAGGATAAAGCTAGTTAGGATAAATGGATTTGAGCTAGTCTCATCTTGTGCAAATGTTAAGATCCAACGGGACTCACTTCACTCCACTCACTATAACTTCCCCTATGCTACTTACCTAGTAATAGTACAAACATTCATTGGAATTCATATAGATAGAAAGGAAAATATTTCAAAAGGGGACGGAATCAAATCGAAGTCATGTATAGCTATAAATAGTAGTCAAAGCTAAGCCACAGACAAGAAAGCCACATCACAGCATCCACTACGTTATTCTTTCAGAGGAATATCTAGTTTGCCCGAGTTGACTCTACTAAAAGTTTGTAATATGTTTCTCCATATTTGTGTGTTTGTTTACTATACCTACTTACATACTGTGGTATTCATGCTGAGGAGGAGTAGAATCATGTCGATATATGAATTTTAGACTATTAAAATATGCATGTTAGTGGGATGTGTAGTGTTTATAGACGGAATAGCAAATTCGACAGAGAAGTACCTACCCCTAAGTAAATTCAGCGGATGAACGTCAATATTATAACTCAGATGTAAGTCCGTATGGTATAAATATGCCTTTCTTTCTGGTTTTCTTTGGGAAAACTTGATACTTGTTTGGTCTGAGAGTGTTTTCTCAGGATGGAATGTTACAATGGATATTGTCAGACATACCTACCAAGTACTTATCTAGTGTAAGCATTGCATTCATATATGTAGGCGGAGTGTAATTGTATTTGGTAGAATATCTAGTGTTCTCTGTAAAACTGAAGTGTATTCTGTTTCAGGCTCACTTTCCTTCTGTTGCTCATGCAAAATAAAAACAAGCCTTTCTCCCTCCCTCCTACCGCTTTGAATGGCATCAGAAGACGGTTTTATATTTTTTGCAAGAAGTTATGACAGGCGGTGGTGTATGTTCTAAACAGACGACATGATATGCTTCGCTAGGGTAGACAGAGCAGAGAGGCTGTACTCACTTTAAGGATAAATAGCAGAAGAGCGGAGAGAAAGATCTTCACATATCATAATAATATCCATTTCCTCAAGTTATCTCTTTGTGAGGAATTGGGCTCTCTCTTAATGTAGGAATGCATCCATTGTTGGTAGAACACCGGTGTAAGTATCTAAGTTCTTTCCTTCAACAACACTCTCCAGCTGAATTGAAAGACAACCACCCATATTTGTACAACTGTATCTGCACTACTACCATGTGCACACATTACTTCCTCGGTATCAGCAAATAATCTCCCGTATTAGAAAATCTCCCCTATTAAAAAGTCTCCCCGTTAAACAATCTCCCTATTAAAAAATCTCCCCGTTAAACAATCTCCCCATTAAAAAATCTCCCCGTTAGACAATCTCCCTATTAAAAAATCTCCCTATTAGAAAATCTCCCGGTATGAGAAATAAGGAGAAACGGCAGAACGAAAATCGAAACTATAAAACCTAGTAATATGAGACGTGGAGCGTGGAGGTGGATCGGACATGGGAATGATGAGACTATTAGATTCCAATAATGTAATGGAAAACTACACAGTGTTTGCCTGTACTTGAAGTAAACTGTTTGTCCATCTACTGTTTCAAAAAGCAATAAATGTTTGCTGCTATAGCCCCTGCCCCAAATTGTTAGTAAAGGAAGGATCTAGGATAAGGAAATGGTAAAACGAGATTGGTCACTACTAATAATTACTTGATAATAATATGAATCTGTAATTATTAATAATGTGCAGAGTGGCCAAGCGGGCAGGCTTTGTTAACAAAAGTACAAAAGAAAAACGTCAATTAAGACATACAAACAGTGTGCAGTTTTCCATTACATTAAATTGGAATCTGATAGTCTCATCATTCCCATGTCCGATCCACCTCCACGCTCCACGTCTCATATTACTAAGTTTTATAGTTTCGATTTTCGTTCTGCCGTTTCTCCTTATTTCTCATACCGGGAGATTTTCTAATAGGGAGATTTTTTAATAGGGAGATTGTCTAACGGGGAGATTTTTTAATAGGGAGATTGTTTAACGGGGAGATTTTTTAATAGGGAGATTGTTTAACGGGGAGATTTTTTAATAGGGGAGATTTTCTAGTACGGGAGATTTTTTAACGTATTCACTTCCTCAGACCCTTGCAAGATACGCTTTTCTTTAAATTTTATGTATGGGATCGGAAGTTTTGTTTAAATTATAAACGAGAGGACAATTGACAATTTGCTACACTATGAAATGCCTATATACATTATTCAGTTGTATTTAGTTTAGGTATTATTATAACCATAAACTCTGAAAACCCTATTATCGCTCAAACATACGAATAATGATGTCAATCTAAATGAAAAATTTGTATTGACGATACCTGTAGGACTTTTATTACTACTGTACTTTATTTTATATCTAGTACAACTAATAGATTTGTATGATGCATGTCCCTGATGTTATTATTGCCACTTACTAATTATTACAAATGAATGTCGATGTCGAAAAGAGGGAAATCTCATAATGTAGGAATATGCCTCATATATAATATAAATATATAAAATTGTATTTGAATAGATTGTGTAATTCAATCAAAAGATGAGTCATTTCCTTGAAAAACTTAAAACTCGATGAATTTGAATTCGGAATATTCAGTCGGAATTCGGAATCAACGCATTTTCCCTATCCTTTGCGTGTCTTCTCTTTTTGTTCCTTTCCCTCCTAAGTTCCACGTATTCAGTGACTATCGAATCTCGAAACTGGATGTAGTATACGTATATTATACTCAACATAGTGTGTAAGAAGTATTATACTGAAGTTGAAAACTTGCCCTTCTACTACATGACTAGGTATAATATCAGTTGACATCGTAGGAGCTATTCTATTGTAGGAATACTACTACTACTACTACTACTACTACAGAGTAGTACGGATTCAAGGATGAAGAGATGTGAATGTGATGTGCGGATCTTCTCAAAGAAAATTATTCGAGCCTTTAGCCAAGCCAACAGAGCCTCACCGTGGGTTGAGCACACATTCTCTGCATTGTTTTCTGCGGCAGATTCGCTACCCACTCACCCGTCTACGAACGACGGTTCGGTTGTGTTCCTTGGCATTGGCACATTCACTTCTAAATGAATGAGTGCACGAAAACTAAATAAATGCTGAAAGCACTAACAATATCCAGAATACATTACAGTCGGCTCGGTTTTTGGTATTTACCGTTAGCAGACTGGTTTCGTTCGTTTGCATTTCCTGCTCCCTATTTCTATCCTGGTGTTTATATTATATCGCAATTCTTTATTTTGCCGTGAATGCTACCTATACTATTTATCTCGACATCCTCCCTCCATTCTTTCATTCTGAATTAATTTCCTGGAAAGAATTTGACAACAGCTCTGTTTTGTTTAGTCTTCATTTTGTTTCTTTGTTTACGAAACTCAGGTTTGGTAGATTTTGTAGCAATAGAGCTGGGTATTGTTAAAGTACTTGGGTATAAAGTTATAACATAAAAATTCTCAAGCTTAAGAGGGCGTAATTAATTAGTAGGCAGGTTGGCAGGTACGTTATTTTGAATCAAGGAGCAATTTTAGAACAATTAGTGAGGTTAATTAGCAATATTAATAACTATTAATGACCTTGGCTGTGGCACATCTGCAGGAAACAAACAAACAGTACATGGTTTTGGGATGGAATGAGTACTGGGATTTGAATGCGTAGTACCATAGGAGAGATTTTATTGCTACGAAAATGATGTATTAAGTTTCCTTTACATACATACGACCGTCATTCATTTCTATTATTAACGGATTTTGTATTGTTGAAGTCCCTGTGTAAAATAATTCCGACAAATTCAGTGCACCAGACGGTCATATAATAAACGTGTGCCTGCGGACTCTTTTGAGCTTTTATGAACAATAATACTCATTGTTACAGGAGGTAGACACGAGTAAATGAAATGGCAAAATATCATTTTCTCATACTCTTTAGTAAATCAATCCCACTGTATTAACTTTTCATTAGCTTCAGATGCTAACATCATTTTATATGTAAATAGATTAATTTAGGAATTTATCTGCTAAAATATGATAAGGTTTTGTGAACTTAGAAAAACTTTGTATAGAGCGAGTACATGCGTAACTTAATTTCCTGTTATTACCATGAAACAATAGTTTGGTATTGAAGACGTAGGAGAAGTCTGAAGAAATTACAAAGTGCGTATATTTGTGTAAGAGGCTGCAATAAAACCCTGAAATAGGATCGGATGTTGCCCTTTCACTTTCACTAGGCGGAAGCTTTTTTATAAGTAGCACATCATAACATAATATTTCTCATGTCTGCGTGTCTCCATTAGTCTTGTCTACCATGCGAAATATAAATGGCATGAGAAGAAGGTATCATTCTAAAACAAAATAGTAACTCAATTTTCTTGATACATCCTTGTTGTTTCCTTTGTGCTATTGTATAAAATGAATTTATACTTATGTCTGGCATATGGCAAGCATATTCTCGGGGATACAAAGATACAATTCGGTTCATGAGGAAATCAAATTTGTGGAAGAGGAACTAGTTTGTTGAATTTAAACACAACGGAAAATGGCTAGCAAATAAGAGCAAGCCATGGAAAGTTCAGAAATTATAATAATTATCAAGAGAGTTCATAGATAAGTACGACCTTTGGCTTTATATATATTGCAGCGGCAACTCTAATGGTCTCAGATTCCATATCGACAGACGTAGATAACCACTAGAAGCTTTCGTAATAACGACAGAATTATTAGTTGACAAATGTCGCCGAAAATTATTGGTATTTACAATTGGCTGTGAAAGCCAAATTGAGCAATAGATTCGTGTGAAGAGAAGGCAGTGCTATTTATACTGATCTCGAGGAATAAATTGCTTGGTTTAACATTTGTCAGGCGAGAAGAAAAATAAATCTAAAGATTTGCCAGGAAAGAATGATATAAAAAGTGTTTGATTTAGTTTGCGTATAAATAAAGCTCCTTTCTCAAGACATATATTAGCAGAAAAACCGAAAAAGAGAGTTAAGATGGGTTAACTTCAGTTCAGCTTCACTTAATAAGTGCTACGTATTATTTACTTACTGTATATTATGCGTAAGGTTCCAAGTTTCTATAAGCTAACGTAGGAAAGTAGTGAGTAGTCGTCTTCAACGTTGATTTGTAGCCTACAGTCATACATTATGCACTTATGATCACATACGTCTATTAAGAAAAGGAAATAGAATAAGACGTAACTCGCTTTTGGTTTACTAAGCAAATGTATAAGAAGACATACTGAGGAAACATAAAACATTATAATGATACAGTAAAGTAATCGAAATAATAACGAAGTAGATGAATGAATAATATGCATTGTTATTTTGATGTCTTTACTTCGTTAATATCTTCAAGAAACACAAAATTATAATGATAACAATTGGACGAGAACTAAAATCATTACAAACAAATGAGGAAGTGCCTCCGCATGGACAAAATTAAAGCTTTAACTAAAATCAACTAAAGTCAAACTGGAAACTTTCTCTTTTCAAAGTTTATTATATTCTAATGAGAAGACATCGGGTAAAGGAATGACAAATGAACTTATTGGAATATTTTAACGGAATCCTTTTATGTAAATCTACAGACAAGATATATTTACAGTAATACGTTTATCAACCTTACCATTGTTTATCATTCGAATAGCTGAGACTACTATAGAAGGAAAGCCTTGCCTAATCAACTCAAGTGTCTGTGTTTTGTCTAAGAAGTCAATGGACTGTTTTTGCTTTGTGTTTCCTTCGCTGCTGCTGTCTTGATGTTTACTACTGTGCGTATTGCCTTTGGCTCTGTTCCTGTCAAGAATGGTAAATAAACGAGTGAGTGTGGTGGTGGTGCTTTTGTATGGCATTACAAGACACGCATAGATACGCATAAAGAAAGACTAAGTAAAATGCAGCTACAACTGATGCGAGAGGAAACTTCATTTGATTTGAATGACACATATTAGTGTAACTTTATAGAATATGTTCCCTTCTCGTCAGCTGAAGAAATATTGTTTTGTTGTCCATGCACATTTGTACTCTTAACGTTTTCTGTGGATGTGTTATAATGGTATTACACTAGAAAATTGAGAATTTACTTCACAACTATATTATTAGGGTACTTAATGCATTGCTTATTCATATCATAAATTGAATTTATTTTTGTTCTGATTTAAATAAAATGTAGATGCAACAAATTGTACAAATACTAGTAGATTGAAAATAACATTGGTTCACAATTGGGGCACACTGACTCCAAACTTGAATCAACACACTTTTATTCGATAGTAACAGAAGTAGGAATATGAAGTAGATACAAGATAAAGTGACAAAGTATCACAAGTCATCGTTTTTGAAAGAGATGTCTAGTGTGTCTATTTTATGCGTGTGAGTGTTGTAGCTGTTGTGTTTAGTGCGTGGATATCCATGGTTAGTATTAAGAAGATACAATGTGGAAGTGGCAGGGATGGCAGTGTTAAATTTTTTCTTTCTGAGGAGTTTAGCTTAGTTGGTTAGAGCATGAGCTTGAGCTCCAGTCATTAATCTTAGTCTGGAAGTGAACTCGACTCTATTTATTCCCTCTTGTTGCTTGATGACCCAGAACACAATAATGTCAGACATTTGCAATGGTCTCTGCTCTCCAACTCCCTGAGAGAATACACGAATACTACACAATCGGCTGGATACTACAATTCTCAGTCAGACGGCTCCTTCTTACAAGATTTCTCAGTCAGTAAAATAAAGGAGCTGGATGAAACTGATGTGAGTTGAGTTAGTCTTTAGTTTTCCTCTTCTCTCTCTCTGGAGTCGAATAGAAGAGAATGCAATCGTAGAGTCCAACTTGCGTTTCCTTCTACTTTTGACTATATTTCACTATATCAGAGTTTTCTACGGTTGTGCTTACTTATTCTTAAGAAATGTATACCGAATGTCACCGTCTTAAGAAAATTTCGCTTAAGGTGGTCTGTTAGCTCAGTGCAACCTGCTACTGTACTGGTATTGTGTCAGGCACTTTATTCCTCCATCATTTCATAGCTGTATGGTTGGTGGTACCTTTTATTTGATTTTCTCAAGTATTTTCTATTGTATTTGCCCACAGTTGTGTATCTGTATCTGTGTGTACAGTACAAATACTTTCTTACTATATTAGTTACTTAACTATTATCGTGAACTGTACTGTACTATTTGTGGTACGTAGCCAGCTATCAATAGTATTTCTTTATATAGGTATTTTGGTTTTATAAAGAAAATAACAGATATTTCTTTCTCCTTCTTCAATGTAACCAGGAAAAACGAAAAACAACTGCGTAGACTGCTACGAGCTACATAATACATGGTTATTTACTAAAGTCTTACTGCGGGTAGGAAAAATAAGTAACGCACATTGACAACTCACCTTTTACCTAGCACATAACACCTATGCAATGTACAGTAATGTCAGAGAAGAGAAAAACAGAAAAAGACCAGAAAAAGTAAATGTTAGTCTTTCGAATAAGCGTAACACAAAGACGAAAAAAGTTTTACACGCTTTACTTTCGTGTTTTGCTGTTCAGAACAGAGTAGTTAGAAAATCTTAGAAGAAGAATACCCCTCAGTCCTCTCACGACACCAACATATAGTCATCGTAGGTCAATAGTTGCACTGGCTTTCTATAAGGTTAACTTAAAACACCATTCTACATTGCAAGACAAGAAAAAGAGTCAAGAACTTCTGAATGCATTCTTGCTGTAAGTCATGGTAAGTTTCACTTGTTAAATAAGGAAACCTTTTGGAGGGATAGGTTGAATATGTCTTGAGAATGTAACCCTCTTCCAAGATACTGCAGTCGGTAAAAAGTTAAATAGTATTGAGAACTACGCTACTGTTGGTTAAATAGTTGCAAAGATGTAAGAGTCGAAATACGTAGATTCAAACTTAGTTCACTTGCCATTGCAATATTTGGCTTTTACAGTCAACTTCTGTCAGTTTCACTTTTCCCTCTGAATAGTTTCTTCAACAGATGAAATTTTTGGTGAGGAGCAACATGGAGAAATAAAACAGTTACATGCTGCATGAACATATCCACAGATATCATAGTCAGTTTTGGCATGTCAGGGATATAACCACAGAAAAAAGAGGTTGACTTTCTACTCGGGACTTCATATCTTACAAGGGGAATGCAATAAAACTAAAAAATAGTTCAAGGTTTTCATTTTATGTAGACTTTCTATCACAAGAGTTTATAAGATATGGATAAGTTCTTCTGGTAGGTAGACACCGTGAAAATTTAACAAATATCTCTTGAGAGTTAAGAAATGTCACAATAGAAAGTATGAAAATGATAAGTATTTCTTTGAGCAACTGACAGTTCAGAAACGATTTTTATCATTGTACTGCATGTGGTCTGGCTTGGCTGCTCTGATGTGGTCAGCGTGCACCGTAAAAATTGTCCAAGCGTATCTCTATCATCTGCTGGGCTGTCCTGTCCATCTTCCTGGACAATACAAATAAAAAGACTCGTCTTAGCCAACCGGAACCCTCAATTCAATAATAATATACGAAATGAATTGCCTCTTGCCGGTCTTTTATCAGTCTTGCTTCGTTGGCTTCATCTCTTCCTTTTCCCTCATCTCCTCTGTCCCTTCCAAGAAAAAAAGATGTACTCTTCAGTTCACTCCATAAACGGTTTTGGCCCTCCCCTCTACTTGTCTTTAGCATTTTCGTTGACTTCTGAATCAGATGGACTTCTCCAAATTAAATTTATTTCCTTTTACCCCTTAGTGAACTTTCTATGGTTTTCCCATAATTATAACAACTCGCTGTTAGAAAACATAGTAAACTATTTTTACAATGAAAAAAGTCGTTTAATCTGAGATCTAAGAAATATATTTTATTACAGGCAATTCTACAATGCAACTGACTATCGTGGATGAATAATGTGATCAGTTTTGAAATGCTAACGTGGCCGAAATTCGAAATATCATTCAGTTAATATTAGATGAATTAGACTGTAACTGAAATATAATTGGCAGTAAAAGCAAAATACATTGTAAGACAGTTATCAATTTGTACATTGATCACAGAACGTTCTATATAAGATCTCCTCGTAGGGGATCGCTGCTTGAGTAGTTGTGCTGCTTTCTGTAGGAGCTTGGAACCCTTGTCTCTGGCTTGATTTGTCTGTCTGGGTGGATCTGATTGAATTGTCTCGCCGGAATCAATTGACTTGACTAAATTAATTTTATACTCACAGAAGATCGATAAAATGTTGTGTATGTGCACTATATATAATCAAGAGGGTAATAATAATAATAAAAGCCTGTGCTATAGCACTATACATCAAATGAGTTGATACTGACAGATTTTCCCATCTCTTTTATTGTATGGATAATGCATTAAAAGCATACAAGCACAAACAAAGCGAAGACAATGAATACAAAAGTCGATTCTTGGCAATGAAAATATGAATGACATTTGAACGTGTGTTCTCATTGTTATGGGATGATATTTATGATAGCTTAGTATACGTAGTTTCTCCGAAATTTTCAGAATTAAACATTAATCTATATAAAACCTGGTATTTCTAGTATTTGAATGTAGTAAGTAGAGCTAATGATATTTGATGCTTTTCATTTACAGTATAGACATAAAATTGGTTTACGTAATAGCAATCATTAAATTTCTTTCCTTTTCAAAGTTATTAGGGCACATAATACTATTCTTAGCTTACCTTTTAGATAGTTACGATTAAAGCACTTTGTCAGATATTTTTATGTACATGTCAGTGTAGTTTTTATGATATAGATGACTAAAATACCTTTGTAGAATGTAACAAAAAAGGGTACATGTACTAAACATAAGAATCGGTCGTAAATGTGAAACGTAGCAACAGTAATCTTACAAAGAGAAAAGAACAGAATGGGGACTCCTCTCTCTCCTCTCGTAAACCAAACTTTTTGGTTAATGATCTTCAAACATTGATCTTCTGTCTCTTTTGCTTGTACTGTATGCAACACACAGAGGTTGAAAAGGGAAGGAAAAAGCAATGTAACGCAAATAATTATTTTCAGTCTAGGAGACAGATAGGCAGTAGTAAAGCTGTTAGCTGTGTCTACACGTCTACTTCACTAAAGTACTTATGTACAGATAGCTTAGTCTATGCTTTTACTGCTTCACTGAAGTCGAAGTCACACGGTTTCCCATTGCATCTCTCTCTCTTGTGTATACAACGTTGCATAAAGGTATTCATTTGATGCTGAATAGATAGTTACATTTGACTTTCTTTAGCTTCGTCAGTCTCCACAGTACTATCTCATACAATTTGTGCTCCCTTATAAGATATAGAGCATAATTTCAGTTAGGATGAGACTAACTGAACTTTTGAAGCACTTGAAGCATTGCAATCTCAATTCGGGGATTCACCGATTCTTCTGCATGCTCTCCGTTGACTGCCTCTGCTCTGCCTCTCTTTACTCTCAATCCCTCTCTCTCTCTCTTGTGCTAACAAATTCTTTTTCTTCTCTGTCATCAGCTGCATCATCATTATCATTTCAAATTATACTCTTCCCAGCCTCAACCTTAACGATATTACATAAATGATGTATACAGAATGTGCAACTCCCGCTTGGGGTTCTCCTCACATAAAAGTGTCTATCAAAAGATAGCTTTACATGATATTGTTTGTATTCCTTGTTCTTTTGTTTCAGTAATAATGTGTATACTAGACAAGAATGTAAATAGTGGCTTGGTAAATACTTTAGATTCTGTTCTACGTATTTTAATAGCTGTCTCTACCACATTCGCCTACAATAAAATGTGAGCATACTTGCTAGTAAAATTATTGCTAAACTTAGCTTCAGAAAATAGATAAAAAATATATGTGTGACTATAACTATTTACTTAGGTAAATCAATTCTCTAGCTATGCAATATTTGTCGAAAGCAAACTCACTCGCTACATAAATTAAGGTAGGTACTTGTGATACTTGATATATGAGGGGCAACTCTTTCTGTAGTTCATTTCAGTGTACATAAACTAGTGAGCGTGCACTATTTCTAGTCAAGTTCAGTCAACCAACCCAAACAAACCAAAGTAAGTACACATGTTCATATCATATGCAAATACAGCAAAATTCTCAAGTAAGGAAGCAAATGTAAACCTTTGCGACTTAGCTGCGTACCATGCCCATTCTCTGTTTGGATATGAATGGGAGTGGGTGTAGGTAAGTACGATCGTACAGTTATATATTATTAATTGCAGAAAATGAAAGCGATGTTGAATGATATTGACAATGACAAGAATAAACTGTATGACATCGTTAAACTGCAACGTACGTAGAGTCAAAACACTCAATTTCTCATCAAGTACTAATACTAATACATTGTAAATTGTAATAGATCAAAATTCGAATTTTCGTAGCTGAAGTTTCCCAACAATTTTTGTTTAACCACTGCTACTGACTGCTACTAACTAAAATCTGCATTTTTTATTACATTACGTGGAATTTTGGCATTTTTGCATATAGATATGTGCGTCTTTTTACTACGTTACTTAGGCCCATATTATGAACCTTGTCTTAAGTCGTTTCAAGATGTCCAAAATACTTGGAAGCGGTCATAATACGGGCCTTGTACTGATATATTGATTGACAACATATTTCTATTTACCACATTAACAACTTAGGGACGGTAAAGGTCAATTGACAGTTTCACAGATTACCAATCTTCGTATAATGAAGTTATTATTATTTTGCATTAAACTATGGTGTTGAGTTCATTTCGGAAATAATTATGTACTTTACTCCCCTGCCCTGGCGGGATGTATCGTACCAATATATTGTTTTTTAATTGGATTGCCTTGACTTATGATACAAATTTGATTAGCATACTATACGTATTAACAGGCAGTGGATTTGCTATCATTATGGTTTTGAATTGGTCCCTGTTGGCAATTATTTGTCCTATTTTTGGCCTCACTCGTAGCACTAGAAATAAAATAATGGAGGATTATGTGTGACATGAAATATATATTGAGCACTTACGCAGCGGAAATATCAAATGCTATCTAGGCCATGTCGGATCATTCGTCGTGGTCTATAGACTTACATTCTAGTGAATTCACATTAATTTTTGTCCTGTCATGTTCTCTCTTCTATGGCATTCAATATTTTAGAAGATAGTACTTCATGTTCGATGTTGATGCCCACGTGCCTACTCCACTTCCATCGACAGATTACATAATATGATAATATATAATGCGGAAAGATAATCCACACGTCCTCATGTACATTGTTCTATCTGAAACAAAAGGGCAAGCAAAATAATAATTGCGTTTTTATTAGTATAGCATCCTACTAACTGAATACATACAGTATCAGGTTTCGAGTTAGCTTTTTCATGCAATTAGTAATAATGCCATTGTTTGTATGAGAGGTTTCCAGATGTATGGACATTGAAAGTAGAACGCAAAGAACAAACACCTGAAGGACCTGATTGTGTATATATTCTCATTTATCAGAACATTTGGCTGTTCCTTGATGGATACATGTCAGTTTATTGTATCATTATATTTTGTTTTCTAATACTAGTAAATAGAAGGATTTCACGTATTGTGAGTTGAGTTATAAAATGGTGCATTAGAAGTTATAATTTAGCCCAACAGTGTTCTTTATTTTTGCGATTTATGCTCCGATTAGGTGCACAGTGGATACAGGTGTATTAAATGGAAGACCGAGTTACACGTTTCTTATCATTATCAGTCTTGCTATATAATAAAGCTTAGTGATATACCATAGATGTCGTTTGTATTTCGTTGTAGACAATTTGTAAAAGTAATAGGAGCCACAAACGCATGATAAAATTTTGTTAGGATATCAGGTGGTTACTTTAACTTAAGACTGCAAATGTGATTGTTAAGATTGTGGTACTTATGTATGAATTTATTGGATTATGCATGTAGTACCTTTATAGGTATATTCAAGAATTGTATACAATATAGTTTTCTCTGAGAATCGGTCTTTTGTATGCAGAGAAGCAAAGAAGTTGTACAGTTAATTCTGGCTGGCAAAGCATGTAATGTTATCCAATCCTTTTGTGGCGTTACCTGACTAAATAAGATTTTGTTTGTCGGAACTGGAGACAAGACGTGGGAGTCAAATGGCAAAGTAAACTCTGGAATGTTACAGTAGGTCTATTTGGCACACAGTGAAAGATTTTTATTCCCTCTTGTATCCATATCATTAGGTCGTTGGTTGTTGCAAAGTTGTGAATAATGAGATGATTTAATGGAAGTAAATGTTGAAGGAAATGAGAAAATAAAGTTATAATAAAACGGTGGGATGTGTGGAAAATGCGAACTGCAAAATTCTTGGTTACAGTCTTAAAATTCACACAAATTCCCATGATTTTGACATTTAAGTAGTTTAAAGTATGATATGAGATGATTTTCCTGTTTGTATGATAAAGAGAAAGAATAGTAAGTAGGGATGTAAACTTTGATGATAGTGTGCTAAGTGCATATATATAGAGTTTGCAAAAAGGTTGATATTTCCTTCTCGACGATAGAAACACGTGTAATGCTGTATGGATGCCTTGTTTCTATATTTGTAAGTATGAGATTTGGTTATAGCAATATAATATCACAGAATGCTTTTTAAGGACAATTTAGTTATCCCATCACGATGTATTTAGATCTCTATGTACTACATATTTATAAAGCAACAGTGGTATAAGGTGTGTCATCTCCTACTATAATATATCCCGTAGTAAGTATATGAAAACGGAAAACATTTTTAGTAGCCAGGCACTCAAGTGAACTCTTGTGCAGGATGGTAATGCAATGAATATAAGTAAGTGGTAGTATTTGTCTCGGCGTAGGTAATCCTCCTTTGGCATTTATTCCACAGCAGGTTGGCACAAAACTTTCACCAAGTCCACCCACTCCAACACTAATAGTCAACCCAAGTTACAATCAAAATCTTTTACAGAGACGCTTCTGAAATATAGCAAGTGTGATTATTGTATACAGTTTTATAGACACTACTGCAATAGTGGTATTCCTCAGGTTTGCTGGTGCGTGTTTTATATCTATTAGTGTAGCTCTATAAGATAGAAGTGTACCTACTTGAGTTAAGATGTGGAAAATTTTCTCCAGTGTCTCTAGAGAAAGAAAATTGCGGGAGAGGAAGAGGAAGGGAGAGGAAGGAAGAAAGAACGAACGCACATACATTTAAGAGCAGAAGCAGCGAGTGGCAACGCAGCCCAGTAAACCAAACCATTGCTAAGCAAGGCATCAAAGACAGCAGCCTAATATAGTAGCAAAAAAAATAAAATTAATGTGCGAAATTTTGGAAGGAATCTGTGGAGTGGAAAATGAAGGGTCTTTTCTGGCAGAGAGATAGGAGTGTTTGTGGTCAAAATTATAGCCAGGGGGCAAGGCATCGATCCAGACCTCCGACTTCCTCTCATACACTCCAATCCCATTTCATTCTCACTGGACTCGCGACTAGCCTTGCATGGCATTGCATTGGCATCACTTGAATGTGTTATATTATTGCAAGGCATCTCTCTGTCTGTGTCATGTCCCATCCTTTTCAGTCACAAAAGTCTGTTCAACTATTGCACTAAAACTATACAAGGCCGTCTACACATCCCAGGCCGTAGCAAACAACGCTTATCTCCTATAACCATCTTCTCAAGCGTGTTTTAGTGTTTTAAGAAGGAAAACCGCTGGACGCGTGTCGCTCTCTGCCAGTTTATTTAGTGAAGAAAGGGAAACTATCACCATTCCGCAACAACACATATTTAAGTCTGTGTAACAAAAGGGAATCTGCAAATAGGGATAAGTCCCAGACCAAAATCTTCAAATTACATACGGATTTGTGTAAAACGTTTGGTCTGTTCTGCGGATGCCAATTTAGTAGGGAAAGATACAAACACCTCAAATCCTTTACTTACCTACAGTAACATAATACTGGGTTACTAACAACAGCTAAAAATAAAGGTTTTTTTGCTTAGTGTAAATACACAGCTTGCTAACTTTATTCCGAAATTCTCGTCGGAACGTTTACTTAAACACTTGGTAATAGGAGAAACTTAAGTGGGAAGGAGTAAAGTGAGTGAGAAACTAAAGTCGCTTCTTTGCGAAAATATTTTCAGCAGCTCAGAGCTCCTCAGCTGACACGGCATGTCATGGCATAGCTTATGCTAGTTACTACTTTCTGTCTGCTCTGTATTATTGTATGGTGGAGTAAGCACTCTAACTAGGAGTAAGTATGACGAGCCAAACTGTAAGCATTATTCTCAGTCACTCAGCTTTACTTTGCACATAGAAAACAGAACTTACTTTATATCCTTCATTCAATAGTAGGCTTTCTGCAGCATTAAGTATAGTTCAACTTAGGCACCTAACTTTTCTATGAGGAAGAGGAAAGCTAGTAGAGGAGTAAGAAAATAGAGTTAAGTCTACAAGAGTTTCTGTTGAGTTTAGTTCGAAGAACGTTAGCTTTTATTACATGCCATCACATCGCGCCGTCTTTGACTTTTCCCATCACATCACCAGCCACACCAAACCGAAGTAAACTAAACCGAGCCATGCCAAACCATCTCATCCATTCGGCACAGATACGTTAAATGTCTGATGCCTTCTTCCCTACTTTACCTTGCGTTCTGTCTCTAACTTCAGGAAACAAGCCTAGCTTTCTAGTTCAATTTTGCGTACATACGTCCTTTTTTCACTTCCTTACTTTTATATTGTATTCCTATGCCCTACTAGTACATAACACACGCGACGTTACAGATCTTAAATGGACTACTATTTCGTTGACTTTCTCTCCCAGCACATTCACAAAAGGATGCTCTTTCACTATGTCAGTCAAATCGAATGCCGTTCTTAAATACAACGGGCCATGGCATTGTATTATTTGTAGGACGACGTATCCATACTTTACTAAATATGATATGGTGTGGAAGAAAACAAAGTTGAATTGGTTATGGGCTCCATTTCTCTGAGATGCTCACTGCTTTCCTTCGTTTATCTGTGATGGTGATGATGTTCTGCTCGGCTCAGCGATCTATCTTTTCAAAAGTAGCATATCAAGCTTCTAGGTTAGTTTATATATATCTGTTGTGTTTTCCCTATCTTCTATCGTATTAACAATCTAGTTCTTGTGTCGGAAGGAAGAATAAAGAGACAAGACAAAATGGATACCTATCTACTTAGGCATACCAATACCATTGACCAAAGATGCTTTGCTTTTCTATTCTTGATCTGACGGGATAGTGGCTTAGATAACTGGATTCGATCTGTCTTTTGTGAATACCTGGTTCTTTTTCTCTATTGCTATTATGTTATATGGACATAAAATGGTATCTCTAGTATCTTGTATGTAGGTTTCTAGTATGTATGTAGTTAGATTGAAGAGAAAGTATTTTAGAAGGATTTTGTAAGGACTTTAGACTAGACGTAGTAGTACTTAGTTACAACAGACCGCACTACTTTATCTGCATGGATCGAATTCAAATCCTCTTTACTTTCTTTGATCCAACTGCAGTAACCACTACGGTACTTTAGTACATAGTGGCAACTTTCTCTGAAACATTACTTAACGCGGATTCTTTTCTGTGTTACTAGTGAAAACAGGGGAGAGCATTACCAATTGGAAAGTACAAACTTTGGGTTATTTTCCTAATAGGAAATTGCACACTTTCACTTCTAAATTCATATGTGTGGTGAGGTGAGGTACGTGCAGAATTGTTTGCTTTGGGAGTTACACGTTAAAAACTTGAAAGGTAAAAGCCACGTTTTAAATATTATATACAGTTACTAGGTTGGCAAAGTTGAAAAGTGTGGGAGAACAGCTTTCGCCTTTTACCGCTCGGCTTGCATAGGATTACAATTATTGTCCTGACTTTTATGGTAATGCAATGCAGTAATGCCTGGGATTGCACAAGCCTAGATTGTGTTAAGTACACACTCAGTCCAGTGCATCGGTTCTACACAACGTATTGTCGTAAATTGTGAAAGTGTTTACTATAAATACATACAGTAGAGATAGATATAATGGTGGAGATGTACCATTCTGGATTTGCACATGTAATTTGGCATTTAAAATTCAAACGGGTGTCGTTTTTGGCAAAATCTTCGTCAAAATGGCAAGTGAGGTCAGAACAGACAGCATTTTACATTTTAGGTTAGGAATGTACTCTCTGCATTGTAGTCGTGAGAAATATATTTTCCTCTTTCATTCAAATGCGACTGTCTGTCTTTCTCTTTTTAGCATTCTCTACCCATATACATAAAATTGAATGGAGTTCAGTGCACATTGAACAGCTAAAGGCAGTGCACTCTGTTAAGTTGCTATATGAGACGCTTTACTATGTACGGCATGTGTTTTGATGATCGATCGCTAAAGAGAAGAGAAAGCTGACAGAATAGCAATACCCAAAAGAGTGTCTTCCTTTTCCGCTCCTTTTTCTAGTCCTCCTACCGACACATAAATGTGTAGTTTTAAGTTCCCCAAGTTAGTGAACTAATGCCAGAAAAGAGACAATTCACTTGAGATGAGTGCACTGTACTATTGTCTTAAGTAGTTAGTTGATTTAATTATGATTTGTGGTTGGGTCGTTATATTATGTAGAATAGGTTCAAAAGAAAAGAAAGCATGACAATAAAATAAAGTGGAACATGTATCACTTAAATGATAAATGTTCTTTACGATGATAATAAATGTACAGGAACTCGTCGTTTTTGCTTGAATGAAATATTTAGAGCAGAAGACTTTCTTGATGATTTTCTAGAAAGTAGGTATTGGAAATCAATACAGATTAGAATTAACAACGAAATGTAGTTAATTATATATCTACAAGGCGGAGATAACTTTGAACAGTTTTTCTGTCGCCGTTATATATCTTTTCTTGAATAATTTCTTCAATGTAGATAACAACGTCTAGTTGGGCATGGAAAACTTTTTGAAGTAAGTGTTAACAAATTGTTCATAGCTGAGGAAAAATTAGTAGTGTGGAAATGAACAATAGATTATTGGACTACAGTATAAATATTTGTAAATACTGTACTCTTCTGTTGTTGAAATGCGGTCACTTAATGTGTAGCATTACTTGTAAAGTGTGTGGGATCTGTTACTTTGCTCGGTTAAGTAGTTCGGCCCCATTGATTTGCCAAATGTATAATATATCATTGGGAGATGTTTATGTTTCAAAGGTTTGTAAATTTTCTGAGGCAATGCACATTTCTATTTATCCGTAAAACTACGGAAATGGGGATGAGTTTTGTTCATGACGTCAATTGATGAAAGTGTTTCCCTTTCTACCGAAGTATTTGTTTTGAAATCTGCAGACATAGACACAGTCTCTTAATACTCAAGTCAGTTTGTATATGCTCATCGATTTCTGTTGGGATTGAAAATAAATAATAGTGATGTGTTCAGGTAGGATCTGTTTCAGTGGTTGACCTAAATTCTAGGGTAAACATTTTTATCAGATATGCACCGTCCTGATTTATGTAACAAGGCTTTACGTGGGAACGTTACAAAAGTACAAAACTCGGTATTCCAATTTCTTATGTATCTGCATTTGCCCTCGAGAATTTACATGTTCAGAGTAATATAATTATTTAAATTGCATGCAAAATTCAAATGTTCTGCTTCTGTTTAGCTTTATTGCTCAGCTAACAATACGTTCAATTGCGTTGACTCAAAACTCGTTGTTTATTCTGTAAGGGCCCTTAAAACATCAGTCATGATATAATCCTTACTCTTGGCTTTATCTTGGGAATTCAACATTTCTGTAATTCAGAGAGCAATATGAATATGGACAGAGTAATCGAAGTTACGAGCCAGATATATTTTTCCGTTGCTGAAAGAAAGCCTTATTATGTTGTAGAGGAGATAAGTATGAGATTATAGCCTAACATGTACCTGTCAGGCAGATAATGATATGAAAGCTAAAGGATGTTTTCTCAAGTCAAAATATTTTGAGTTGCATAAGGGAAAGTGAGAGAAAATAAAACTGGCCGTAAGCTATTTTTACGTATTATAGAGAGTCGTGACAGCGAGATGATGTGCCTAACAAGAAACAGTCTTGTGGAGAGATTGAGTTACATAACAAGGCACTCTTTGTTGAAATGCTCATTTTTCTCTTTCAATCCTGGTTTGACGGTTTTATCATACCAACCTTTGTGCATAGTCTTGGACAGTATACTTTTAAAATCTTTACATTTAAATGTAACTACACTGCAAATTGTGAAATGTGAGGAGACTGAAACTATTATTATTAGAAAAAGCATCCGTTAGCGTAGGAAAGTGGCTTCATTTGTATAATAGTGTTCTGAAGGAGACAGTATTGGATCAGGGATCAATGAACACATCTTTCTCTCCAGCAGAATTGATAACGTCATGGTAGAACAACGACTCAAAGTCAGGAATATTTCTTGTAGTCGGAGCAGATTTGTTTTCTTGGCTACAAGTTTGTAATCTAAACTCAATCATATATCATATTTCAAATTCAATCTAATCCCCGATAACCAAGCTGTAACCGTGATCTTTGCATCCTCCAGAGGTTTTTCTATCATTTGCAACATTTTTTTCTGTGGAAATCGCAGATGGAAATGCCGCGTCTTGAGGCAAGTCTTGTCGAACTTGCATCCGTCGAATTTCCTTGACTCAATTTAAGGATACTATATCAAGTATGACAGATGGGCCTTTAGCAAGATATTTCTAGAATCTGTAAAGGTTAGACAAGACGCGGGTGGATTAAAGCAATATTAGAACCCACTAGACTGCACAGATGATAAATTGCACAGGTAGGCGCAAGAGAGAGCGTAGATATTTAATGTCCCTTAGACTCGTATCGGAGTGAATCTTTGACTTACGGTTCATCTCCTTAAGGCGGTTTAAGCGGCACCTTCAACTTCAACCTTACAAAATCAGACAATTCTCCGAATAAATAACGCTCGGCTCTACCTTGCTCATCCTACAGTGTACGATAAGAATAAAACATGACCACCTCATTCATACACCTAGAGTTGAGGCAATGAAGAATGCAGCAGGAACTCCTAAATATCGAATATCATATTAGAATTTTCAAGTAGGAGGTTGAAATTGTAACTGGAAACGAGATATGGGTTGGAGGAGGAAGTTCGGAACGAGTTAAACCTTAGAATAAATGTGTTCGTGCATTTCAGTCAACTCAAGTCGTTTCGTTTCACTATAACCAAGTCTGTCTATGTTTCTTGGACAGTTAGAGAAAGTTACAGGCAAATCTAAGCAGGCGAAACTGAACAGGCGGATTTGTATTAAGTTGCCCGGCTGACTGATAAGCACGCAATGATTTCATAAGAACTGTCGGGCCCAACTTGCATTGCACAATACCCTTACGGTTTCCTAAAACGCATTTAGCCCTATTATGTACTACACTGATACTGCTTTGCGTTACATAAACAATAAAGTTATAGGAGTTTACATTGAAGGTGCCTATTTCATTTTGTCAATGTGCGTAATGAGAATGCACGTTATAATGTAAATGGCATATGCGCAGCTTTGTGCTGTGTTGTAGTTTATGCAGACCTACAAATATGATTAACATAGTTTGATGTTGAAAGACACTCCTAATAAGACTAAATATATACTCCGGTTGCAAATACAAATACCTATCAGGTCTGTTGAATGAGAAATGAATTTAAAAATAACTATTGAGGTAAGTATAATGTAGACTATACCAGTTTTATTGCGACATTGATAAGTGCTTGATATCTGGATCGGGATAATAAGCTGTATTAAAGTAGATAGAAAGGAACTTGTCAACCCGTTAGCTTCTTTGCCAAGATAAAAGACAGCAAATGGGATTTGCATGAATTTTTTGCAAAGTCAAGACGAGAGAAAATGTCAAAAGAACGAGAGAAAGAGATCTTGTCTCGAAATGAGCTTGGAAATTGTCTTCTTGGGCGGCTCACCATGAATCCGGTGTCGGCTCTAACTTATTTTATTGTTACAGGACTTTGTTATAGTATTACTATTCGGAAGAAAACCACTGGCAGAGAAATGTGATTTTTTCCGATTGTCTAGCCAATTTTGACCAAACACGTGTCATTTTATTTACATAATCTTAGCTTTACTGGTATCTTTCAGCACCTTTGGGATATCCAGTTTTCTTCTCTGAAGAGCAATATTTTACATTTATAGTATTCATAGATGGAGTTTTATATACTACTGTGGAAAACCAACATTTACCATCAATGATGTTTCTCAGTCAAGTCAATTTGATATATTGGTACATATACTCTCTCCGAATTTCTCCAGAAGAAAGCGAGTGGCCATTTAAATAGAAAAATCTATTTGAAGATTGAGAAAAGGACAGAGAAACAAGTCGCCAGAAGAAAGAGCTCAGCTGGTAAATGGGAGAAAAGTCCAAGTAAATGTGTTAGTCGTTTGGTCACATATGCTCGCACATTTCCTTAAGATTCTTTCTGGAAGAAAAATGTGATTGAAGCTCAAGTTGAGTTTTCTTGGTATTTTTCGGTGCTTTTATTCGTTGCTGTACTTTTTGCATGCTGTCCATAGTGGAGAGTAATGTAAGTGATACAGTAAAGTACTTACTTAGCGTACCTTACTCACTTTACTCTAGTTGCTTAACAGCTATCCTCATTCTATCAAGCATATGTCTGTCTTAAGTATAATATTCTGGAGTGAACCGGAGTGAACTTGCATATCAGTTGCTCTGAAGAAGGGACTGTTAAGTAAAACTCTGTTCTAAGCTTTCCCTTCATGGTTTCCCATTTTTCCTGCCTTTTCTCTGTTTTCTCTCATCCCCTATTGTTGCATATGAAAATATACGAAGGCCATTACCTCCTAAAGCATTCCTATGTTAAGATTGAGTCAGAAGAGCAGGAAGACGCGAGACCAGCACAGAGCTCAATCTATCTAAACAAATTTCTCTCCTCTTGTGAATTTTTAATCAGCCTATTTTTCTGCAGGGTGAATTCTTTCCCGTCGCAAGTATTTTCTCCTCCCTCTTTCTAAGTATTCAGTACATGAGCTGTAGCTATAGGGAAAGTATTTCTCTAATGTTGCAAGGTATATAGGTAGAGACAGTATTCTGTCGTTGAAGTTTATGTCGCAACCGGATTTGTTTTTTTCTTTCTGTAGCTCAGCTCTTCCGTCATTTCCTCTTAGGTTTAACAATGTACTCATTCGGATAGTATTTATACTTACATTTATTTATTTATGTCTCAAACTGGGGAAAATACCATAAATACTGCAGATAGTAAGTTTAAGTAAGTAAAGGGAAAGAAATGAGACAGCTTTTTACAATTACGCATAGTATCTGTTAGTGTGTGTATTACATCAACACAAAGCAACATCATGATTACTGGCTCTACATTTAAGTATATACAAGTTGTTTGTCTCTTCGCGAGTACAACTGGTGAAACAATAGTAAGCTAGACAGTTTATAGTGCACACCACATTGCATTGTCTTGTTTTAGTGTTACTACTTTACTTGCTGCAGTGCTTATAAATAAAAGGGAAAGATGTTCATGTAGTTTTGTTCGTTAACTTACCATGCAAGTCTGAGGGAAATTACTACGTAGACAGAAGTGCTGGTTCTCTCCTCTCGTATTTTCTCGTGCTTTCACTTGTACAACATTTTGTACTTATCTCCAGTCTAGAGACAAGTCTACAGAAACAAGCCTGATTGTTCAGACTGAAGAACAAGATTGTATCCTTAACTGAATAGAATATAAGCATATGGAGTTATGGAGGAGTTTCTACAAAAGAGGATACGAAGGGGAAGACAATGGTAGATGCTAATGCAGTCAAAATGGGAGCATATGTTGCTCAGTTTGTGAATCCTTCCTCCTATGCAAGATTACTTTACTTTCTTCACATTATATAATGTAATGTACCGGCATAGTATTGAAATACAGGTAATATACAAGGAGGACTTATCTACAGAAAAAGTACCTCGTTTTTATCCATAAATATAATAATGTATTTAATAATGTATTTATGCGTGGTGTCTTATTTTAGCCATCCCATAGACTTAACAGTGCTTAGTATCAATATAAAAGGAAGAAGGGAGCTAACTGTAAGCTAAGGCTTGTATAGTTAAGGTATGTTAAAATGCATTGAGAATGAGCAGAAGGGAGTATATTATCTAAATGGGAATCAGAATCGTATTAAAAGACCTTTCTTGTGCTTTGCTTTGGCGACTGGGATTTCCAAGTGGGGCTCATAAGCTCAACTCACATCACTTCCCTCCCGCTTCTTCCGAATTTCTTCATGTAATACGTAGTTCAAGGTTGTGTAGATTAAATTAGATCTCATAAGTATTACGAACAAAAGGCTAGCTGGAGCACAGTTCATTGCAGTACTGCACTATTACTGCCACATCTAAGTCCAATACAGTATGCTAACATGTATATTATTGTGCTTTTTTATGTCACAGGAAGGGAAAAGAGTCGCACAATTGTAAGGAAGAAATGTCAAGGATGTATAAAATGAATGTTTGTAATGTTCTGTATAGCTACTTATGTAAGTGTAGAAAGGTAAAAATGGTTTATATCCGCACAACAAAGGGAGGAAAAAGAGTGCACGTACTTTTTATGCATATGAGTCCATGAATATGTCATTTCCTTATCTGATCATTCAAAGTCATCTAAACTTAGAACGGTAGGGGTCCTTGGAAGTGAAATAGCAAGAATAAGCTGATTACTTGATAGGTAGAAGAAAATTACTCGCATTTAACAGTAACATATACCCCCTTTCTTATTTACACGTTCTTAGGATTAGTTATGAAGGAAATGTAAAATGTGGGGAAGTCTGTGTACTACATTTGTGGGTAATGGTCTGTTCATGCATGTACATTGTTATTGTGTGTATGCATTTGGTTTGTGGACGAACCATGCAGCAAAATGTATTATAGGGAAAATCAAATGAGTAAATTAAGTTTGGAGTTCATTTTATTCTTTCGGCTTGCATTGTGTTTCAGTTGAAGAAAGCACAGCGAGGCAGAAAGAAAGAAAGAAGCAAAGCCAGGAAATCTTTGAATAATCAACATTAGGGTTCCTTTTGACAGAGGCCGGAAACCACCTAATTTAGTCTGGACTCGTTCTCCAGCTCTTTGAAGCTATAAAATCAAATAGTCTGCGTGTGAATGCAAGTTTGTAATTCATGTGTGGAAAGTATATTTCATAATTGCACAAAGTTTCCTATCACACAACTAATTAAGCCCTAATATCTACCTTTACACAGCCAGTACAATGACTCTGAGCAAGCAAATAATTTTTTGAATTGCTTGCTTAGCATTTCCACTCCACTAGTATTCGTATAGAAATGTTCATTCTACCTGAAGTTTAAAAGATTTTTTCCTTCCCTGTTCTTTTCTTTCGTGAGTCATTAAGGAAACCACCGCAGCTTGTCGTGGATTGCATAATAAATACTAATTTAGGAATCTGAGCAAGTACTTCAATTAATTCAATGGATTTTCTTTAATTATTCAAAGGTAGTACGTAGGCGTGTCGTTTATTTATATACAGTTCTTATCTGTTCCTTAACGTAATGTGTGTCCGATTACTAGAATACACCTCCAATCTAATCTCATACAACTAACGGCTGAAGTTAAAAGTAAAGACTAAGGTATCTTTTAAAATCATCCTGGTCGTTTGCACCTGTCCTCTCTTTGTTAGTCTCACAGAAATTATTTTTTAATTGAAAACAAATGTAAGTGCCTGGTATTAAAGATAGCGATACACTTTCGTAAAATATTCATGCGGAAAACTATTAGCATCATTTAAACATCAGTAAGAGCACAGAGCCACTTTAAAATGCAAATTTAATGGGTGAAGGCGGAATGGATGGGAAGATCCGTTCTTACCTACCTAGTTACTAGTAGTAAAGATTAGATAAGTTTTTCAAGTGATCAGATCAAATCTTTCCTTATCACATCCCACCCAGGGCAAAGCAACCTGCCCGAGTGATAAAAGGAAACCGCAGTGCGGAGATTCCCCCGAGGCGCTTCGAGTCAATTCCAGTCAAGTCTAACCAAACTAACTAAACCACACCACCCAGTTGGTTTGTCTTCAGTGTTCCGATAAGGCTTCACATTCACGGGGAAATGCAATTCATATGTGTACACAGACTGCTATGTCAATTGTCATGTCGTGTTATTGTCATTGTCATCTGTTGTGAGGATGATCCGTTCTGTCTGTGACTTTCTGGTGGTCATGACTTCACCGCATACATTTCTAATATGTTATAAAGTTCGGATGGAGAGAGGACTGCCACAGCACACGAGATTACTGTCACTGATGACATTTCTCGACTTTGTCTCCACTGTCGTCGTTCTAGTCAATGGGGAAGAATATGTGTGAAAAATATTCTAACATCATTCTTACACTTTAGGTGAAGATGTATGGATTTTCAGATGAATGTATATAATATGCATTATATGATGCATTAGCTACATTTACTATGCTTCTCTATACTATGCTTTAGATCCCTTTCGGTATGAGACTCAAGACTTGTGGCATATCGTTAGTATTAGCCGGATTATATGAAAAGTTAAGAAATGCAAGGGTGTCGAATGCGCTGGGGGCAACGCATAAGAGCAAACTTTGGAAATTCAAGAGAAAATGACGAGTCCGTGTTATTCGGAGACGGAGAGTTAGTGCAGATGTGCTACATGTAGGAGTGCATATAAAGTGTTTGAACTGTATCTATATGTCTGTATGTATTTTGGGTGTGTATAAGCATAATTTAGTCAAGAAGCCGAAGAGGGTTCAGTTCACGTTCAATGTTCACATCTCCTACTTACTGCTTGCCTCTCCTCACTTTTTATCACTTAGAATTTGTGACGTTTCATTTTTCCTCTCGCTTTCTCGCGAGTGTCACGAAGTCTGTGCAAAAGATGAAAAATCGGGATGATTATCCCGTTGAAGAGGAACGTCATCCCATTTTTTAAAGGATTTGCCCTGTTCCTCCAAGTCCCTTTGCTCATAAGATGCACATACCAGATACACATACGGATTTAGAGAAATGGGTGCGTATTAATTTATATACAGATGCAAACATCTATTTTCCTTATTTTTAAGAAACTACTATCTGGATTGTAGAAATAGTTTACTATTATTTAGTATACTTAGTTGACAAGTCCTTACTACAATAAAGAACATTATGCTATTCTATGCATAATAATGCATTCTGCTGAAACACAATAGACGAAAGAGACAAAAAAGGAAAATGTTTCAACTTTACTTTTGCATCTTGTTAGTCTTTTCGAGATTTTTTTCTTTGTCGTCTCCCAGTCCAATATACTTTGAGTGTAGTTGTAGTTTGAGTGCATATTATAATGTTCTTTGGTTGTTACATATTTTTTGTACTAAGAAAAAGTGTCTTTCTAATAGAAGAAACGAAAAAAGTCAAGATGTGCACATACTACACTTCGTTATGTAAAGTTGACAAAACCGGGCATCCAATATTCTTCGTGTAGAACAACTGTGTCCTCGTCTTCCTTTTGCTCTATGGTGTAGTTAGTGTAGTCAACCAACCCCTTCCCCTCATTCTATTCCAATTTTCTCTCGTTTTTCATCTTAAAGAGCACAAGGCGACAGCTCAAATGATGAAATGCTTAAAGTAGGAATTGAAATAAGTCAAGCCAAGATTTGTCCGTCGTTCTCCTCCATTCCATCTCACCCTTTGCCTCTCCCTTGACAAACCGTGACTGATGAAGTAGAAAAACAGGCATCAGAATCATCAAAAAAATTAAATATCTTATTCCTTGCTTTGACGAATATTTTAACCCTCAAATTCATAAGCATCATTCTGCAACTTTGCAACAATGCAATCTTTCCTGAATAAAATTTCCTTAAAACTGTCTATCAAATTCTGTACGGAGGTAAGGAAAATGACAAAAAGTTCTAGAAATATGTAGTTTCCAATTCAATACGTGCCTTACCATCCATTGGATTGCATCCCATGAAAAGTAATAAGAAAACTTGAGAGAGCATGTTTGTAATGTATGTACTGACTGTTTGAAGAGATTGAAAGATCGAGTCAGTCGGATCAGATGGAAAGAAATACGAAAAAGATTTCCTGCATATCTTTCTTTATTTCTTTTCCCTTGCCTTTAAGCTATTTTCCTTCCTTTCCTCAACTCAAGAGTTCGACAAGACTCAAGGAATACTTATCTTTAGCTCGTTTCTCCTTTTCTTAAACTTCTATCCTATATCTGTAGTAGACAAGACAAGAAGAATCCCGGTGAGAAGATAGAATTGACAAAATTTGAATTTTCTCCATTCTTTCAACTCGATTCTGTTGTTTTGCCCCTCTAGGCAAAAGTACGGGAAACCACAGTGTAAATATCCATCCAGTTTAGTTACATATAACTATATACACATTTACCAGGAATCGTTCACCCTGAAATATTAAATAGTAACCTGTGTAATACTTAAGTATATAGGACGATACCCTATTACAAGTGAACAACTTATCCTAAGTAACACCACACAATTGGTAGTTCTTGAAACTGGAGCAAATTTAGCTCCTTTTCCCCATTGAGATTGAGTGCTTGCGAAGTGTAGTGAACAGCATATGGAAGCAGCAGTTTGGTTTGTCAGAGAGCCTCCTGAAATGTACATCCCTAATAAATGAACTGATACATGTGAGCTGCTTGCTGAAGAGGATTAAACTTTCTTAGCTTCTATTACTACACGTTTCAAAAAGGCTTGGAAACCATTAGTATCCAAAATTGATGTAAGTCTACAAAATACCACCGATACAGGAGTAATAGATAATTCAAAGTCAAAAATGGCCGACTCGTCATCTTATTAAGGAATTAACACAAAGCAGCGCTAAAAGTGACATATGAAACAACGAAAAACCAAGTAATTACATTTATTTTAAAAATTGGTGCATTACTTTACATGTTGCTGATCTGAAAGCATTCTTATCTAATTAATTATATCATGGAATTATTACCTCTGGGTACCGAAATAGTTAAAGTGAAATAAAATACTTATACTTAAGCAGAAACATTTATTAATGGCTGTTTTTTAGTGTATTGTATAGGAAAATGTATTAACCATTAATATGTATAAGAATATACTGTAGAGAAAGCTATAGACTGAATGAAAATGGAAAAGTGTAGAGAAAAGAGGAAGAAGGGAAAGAGCAGCGACAGCAACATGACTTGTCTTGCCATGCCATCAAAACCACTGACTAGTTGAAAGTTGCAAGTTTTAGCATATTGAACAAGTACCTTAAGTTAACCAAACTCGACTTGACTTACATACTTATTTCTACAACAGACCACTACAGCACGTTTAGCATAGTTATATATAGCATTGCATCTTGATAACATTACTTAACATGGATACTGTTTTATTCATACTACTTGTATATATAATAGTAGTCTGCTTCTAATGGAAGCACACGGTCGTGTTATTCTAAACAAACAACACATCTTATACGCGTAGTCCTTCTGTTAGTCCATAGTGCGTGTAAGTTGTGTACAGGCTAAGTATGGTAGGTAAGGTACTGTACAAACATAAATAGGAGACAAGCTAAGCTTTAGCCTGACAAACCCTTCTACACTTGCTCATTCTTCTTTCTCCCCTTCATCTTTTTTCCTTGGAGAAAGCAAAGCTGAAGTTAAGATACTGTAAATACATGGCATATTATATTACGGTACTATCTTTCCCACACTACCTACTGCATGCCTACTACTTCCAAAAGTTTCTCTAGTGTTGGGGAACAACTATTATTTACTATCTATTCGGTTACACTTGCTTTTCAAGTTTATAATAGAGTCAAGGTAATGTTAGCATTTCTTACATATTTCATACATAATAACATTGCTGCTTCATCGATTTAATATTACTCTGTAGTTATAAAATGCATATATGCATGTACTACATTATGTGCTATCAAGTATGCTCTGCTCTACTCCCTCGTATTTTAACCTTGTGATCTGTAATATTCAAGGGCTGAGGACACCAACTTCGGGTAGTTTACTACTTTCGCCCCAAGAAATGCTAAAGTATACAATATGAAAAATATTTCCTGTCTCTGTCCATAGTAATAATGTACGACTCCGGGCGAAGCCACACTGAACCACAACATAATATTCAATTTCGCTTGTTACACCAAGAGGAAAAAGACGCTACATTGCGTTGCACTTTCCAAGCTAAACTTATAAACCAGAACGTGTTTTAGATTGAATAAAATTCACTTCAGAGCTACATGTGTGATATTGAATTTGTGTCAGAGCTATTGGCTTCGAGAATATATTTAGTTTTTTGTGCTTTCTTGACTTACGCACGCCAAGCTACATATTCTCAACGACCTTTCGGTGAATCTTGGTAAAATGGTGAACACATTTTTGAAATTCCTGAGTTATTAGCTACATGCCTATTTACGCTTATCTTCTATATGAATTGACAGTGCAATATGGCAATAACAACTTATTTATTACTAGTTCCATATCTCTAATGCAATATTGTGGCATTTCATGATAAACATTATTAATTTCGCATTCCTGCTCTCCAGCTTGGACTCAGCTAATCAATTTTGGAATGCCAAGGCTTTGGAAACCAAGAAAATGTGCAAGGAAATTCAAAATATAGTATACAATGCATAATGTTAGGTGTAATAAATGTATAGGGCTTATTCTATGTTGTGTTAGGTAATGACAATCAAATCTATTAAACTGTGCATTAGGCAATAAAGTCATATAATGTCTTGCAAGGTTGATTGCAAATATTGTACTTTACATCGAAATTAATGGAGCGCTGCCGAGAAAGCTAAATAGCCGTATTTGGCTATATACGCAGTTTTAATGTGTCTTATCACAATGAATTTATTAGCCTTTAAGTGTATTGCCCGTTCTGTTTATCTACGAACATGAAAAGCTCACTTTATGACTCCAAGCTCAACAAATTAAAGATTAACCTAGTTAATTCCGGCAAGTTTTATATATAACGTACCTTTGCTCTCTGCGAGTTGTTTTTCAATGGCTATCATAAATACATATCACGGAGCACATGTAAGCTAAACGATAGGCCGTGAAGTGCAGCTTTACAGTAGAGCCGTGTTCAGTTTAATGATCGCTTTACTCGTAGTACGAGTTAAAAGCTAACGAGACAGTATTTACATAAGACCACCGAAAGTATGCAGTTTCACTTCAGACAGTTAAACATAATCCAATGAATTTCCTTGTACTAGTAGTAGTTTTCCAAAGTGCTACTTTTGTAAAATAGGTAACCAGAAGTATATAGGTGGGTATTTACAAAACGTGCTTGTAGTTGTTGAGACTCTCCCAATGGAACTCAATGAAATATGAAATTAATGAAATTAAGAGATTGGGGCTTTAGCTTTTAGCCGAGGGCTTTTCATCAAAATATTGTTGTAACATATAGGAAAGCTAACAAAACGGAGCGTGAACGAAGCTGAAGTGGAGAGCGCAATATGTTCTTGTAGTTCCTAAGTGGCAAAAGTGTGTGTCTAATGGGGAAAGTTGGGAATGTCACCTAAAGTGCGTCTGCCCTCTACAACTGTTCAACTATTAGTCTTTTACGTTGTACACGAAGTCCTTTATCATATTTGTAGTGTTCAAGGATGTACTTAGCTAAACTCCAAAATTTAGTATCTTGTAGAATAAATGGTCATGGAATTTATTGTACCGGAAAAGAACAAATGATGTCCATGTATGTTTTTGAAACTTTTTCACTTCCAAAAAGGTGTTTCACATTACTTATACATAATGCATTATATCAGTACCGAATTGAATTTTTTATGCTCTATAATTATTTGCATATACATATTCACCACTTTTTGTGTATTAAATTGAACAGTACACGTGTACTGGTATTTCATTACTTTGCTCGATCACAGAAGAGATTTAGTGTAATAGCAGTGTCGGTAGGAAGTGAAAAGTTTTCTTAGATCAGTTGAAAGAAAGTGTCGAGTCAAGTCATAAAGTGAAAGGAAAGAAAGCAAAGAGTGAAAGTCAACTTTATCCGATGAAGTATGTGTTAATGTTGTTCTGTTGTCGCAATAAGTTTAGCTAACTCAGCTGAAGATTAGCTTGGTGCCTCGACCCTGCACTTTAACTCACTCAGTACTTATTGAGTTACGGTGGTCCGTCTTAAGACCCAGTACATGATATTGCATTTTATATGTAATACTTTACCTCAACTTACATAACGTGTACCATCAGGCATATGTAAGTACACTCTCGTACTTACAAAAAGTGCACCATGTGGATAATGTAAGAAAAGATATCTTATTCTTATCGGTAGGTAGTGGAAAGTGTAATATAAGTAATACCGCCTAGCTGATGTAGCAACCATATGTATATTACTACAAGTTCTGCAATACCTTCGACCTTGTGTTCGTAAAGCTTTTGTTAAAGTTTATGTGAGATGTGATGTGATGTCTCGTTTGAAAAGTTAAAATAGCCACTAGGATTTCTCCTGAGTGCAGTTACACTTCTGCCAGTTGTAGTTGTAGTTTAGTGTCCATACTACTGAGTACAACAGTGCAATGCCATGTGCCACCTACGATATGTTATGAGCAAGTCGTTTCGTTTTTCTTGTGATCTTTGATCCTAATCCGTGTCCGTTCTTTTAGGTGAGGCTGGTCGACCACCTCGGATTTTGGAGCACCCGGCCGATTCAGTGGTGCCGAGAAATGAGCCCGTCACCCTCAACTGCAAGGCAGATGGAGATCCAACACCAGAAATCACTTGGCTCATGGATGGTAAACCCATTCGGTCTGATTCCAGAAGGCTGCTCTCTATTCTCCCATCCGGATCCCTCTTTTTCTTACGGGTGAGTTCCACCACCAAGTTCATTCTACTATAAAATTCTATTGACGGGATAAAGATAGTGCAGTGCATCAGTTCCTACTCTATGGATATATAAATACCGACTCCCGCAATTGTATTCATGTGTAAGTATCGTCGTAGATGTGGAAGGTGGTGGTTTGCGTGGTCCCAATATAATGTAAGTAGTAGCAGTAAGTAGGAAGGATATGTAGCGTGATGCATGTAGCGTCCATTCATTCCCTTCTTATCTTATGGCACAAGTTACTACACCGAACACCTCCTCAAATCTTCTTTTCCTTTTTTCTATAGCTCTGCGTACAAAGGTCCTTTTCTTACTCCTAACTCTATAACCTTAACCATCCTCTGTGAAATATTCTGTTCCGGAGGTTTGTTGCATCCTCCTACTGTGTCTCCTGCCTCGCCGCTTCTTCCAATTCAAAATTCCCCTTCCTTCACTTTCCTTTTAGTTAACTTTTCTTTTCTTGTCATTCCGATGGTTCTTTCTTTCTCCTGGCCGCTAAGCTCAAGCTTACGTTAGTTGTACACGGACTTGGTCTACTATCTCTTTTTCCCTACTACTCCCCATCAAGTCTTATGGTCTCTTCTCATTCCTCTCCTCTGAAATTATTTTGTATCTTTCAATTTGATTTCATTCAGAGGTTGTCTTGTCCCAGTAGCAGAAGCGCCCTCCTGTCTCTTCCATTGACTATTTACTTATATAAATGTGCAAGTGCATTTTATAGTATACAATAACTACGCGACATTCTTATGCAGTCAGTTAGATAGTATAGGTAAATGTATTCTTTAAAGTTACGTAATATTGTGTAGTCTCTGTCAAAGCGGAAAAGGAGAATGAGATGTTGTCGTCGTAGTACTATGTCTTCCTTACCATTCCTCTCCTGTCTGTCAGAATCCTTAATGAGATTTAAGAGAAATAAATCTCTAAACCTTGCAGGGGAGTCTTCTTTAACTTTCTGACTTCGCATTCCCTACCTTTCCCACTTCTGCAGAGTAATCGCACAGATGCATACACACGTACACACACCCATTCCGTAACACTGCATTTCCTCGCTTTATGTCCAACGCAAGATTTATTGTTCCAGGTGAAATTGCAAACCAGTCTTATCCTTATGGCATTCTAAAGGATTCACAAGGGTTGAATTATCACATTAATGCAATGCACTGTACATTCACTTCGCCCTATTGACTCTAAACCTACAATCTCAGGTGCCACTGTATAATCTTAGGTACCATATCTGCGAAAACATATTGCCACATAATATATTACACATAATATTGCCACAATTATATTACAAGTAATTTCATTTTTCATATTTCATTAAATTGTGTAAGTAGGTTAAGGTAGGTTACAAATTGTTTTAAAAGTTTTTTGCATTAGTTGTTTAATTCTAAAACTGTAGTAAGAGAGTGAGAGTTGTTGCAGAATGCGATTTCTTATTACTGATTGATTAGTTTATCCGTTTAAGTGTGAAAGTCTTTTTTATTGTTGTATTTAAATGTTTGCAAAGAGAAATATTTCATAATGTCATAAACAAATTGAAGCATCTCTGAGCAATATGAACGTAGTTCTAATTGTAATTTCAAATAGAAGTATTGTGTTAACGGGATATATAGATTATAATATAACAGATGTACATAAACGTAGTACTACATGAATGCAGGATGCAGAAATAGTAACGATAAGTATAAGATTTGGAATGCAATTGCACGTTCGATGGTGAGTTGACTCCTTGGTTGTTTCTCTGCTCATTGCTACGGAACGAAGGAAATGAAATTTTAATGAAGAAAAGCAAGGTGACATGGTATTCCTCACCCTTCCCTCATTTCCTATTTTATATCCTGTAAGTGTAAATACTACATTGCATTAGCTATATGTAGTTTCACAGATAGTAGTAGGTTGGGGGTTGTGATCTAAATGCTATAAAGGATATATCCTATATGAGTCGTGTCGTGAAAACACAAGATAATGTTGTAATATCCCCTTGAAGTACTATTACTGTTCTCCATAAAAGTACTCGAGGCAGAACGGTAAACTGTAATGTAGTCGTTATGTGTAATGTGCACGAGTGTTTCATTATGTACATTTGATTTTGAGTTTGTTTCATCCTCTCCGCAGGTGCGTAAAGATCAAGATGCTGGAGTGTATGCCTGTAATGCCAAAAATACATTTGGAGAAGTAACGAGTCGCAATGGAACTCTGGATGTTGCAAGTAAGCTTAATTTTCACTTTGACTCGACTTTCTCTTGTCTCTCCAGTCCGGATTAATGAGTACACTCGTATGACTCGAACAGAAATATTCCTCGAGGCCAGTTTAGGCTACACTACAAGTAGCAGTAGATAATGTGGAGCTTATTTGTAAGTGTAATTATCTTTGTTAGCCTTGCAGATATTATACATAAATGTCTGTATAAACATGTAGCTAATTTATAACGCCTCGTTGACTTGTTTTTGTTGGCTACTACAGTAATTCGCTACTCTTCATCCGTATGCTCTCTCTTTGGTTTCCTTTCCTTTGTTTTTACTCTTTTGGTGTATTAAATATTCTACTTGTTATTATTATTTACTCTGCTGAAAGCTACAACTCTTTTCCTAGTTAGATATGCAAATAGGCCAATGAAATGCTTTACATACACTTTCCTTTTGTAAATACATAAATACTTACTCAAGGCTAAAAGTGATGACGTACAATAGTATTATTAGGACACTTCTTTTCTACCTGTGTACATTTGCACATCACAGAATTTCTCAGTAACGCCCACTGCTGTTAAGTCAGTCTGCATAAACTAGTCAAGTGTATTCGTTAACGAAGTTGCCAGGCAAAAGTAATCTATCATACTAGTAACATAGGTTTAAGCTTACTGTATTTAAATTGAAATATGCCACATGAAGATGACGCTCCATTACTTAAGCAGACTTGGAAAACTCATAAGGACCCAAAGCTATGTAATAATGTTTGCATGTAGTGGGATGTTGTTCCATTAATCATAAGAAATCAAAAGGTCAAGTTTGAGAAAATTATTTTTCAATATTTTATGCAGACGTCAGTAAATCTTTTGGACTATAAATATCCAGATGCATGGATTTAGTCACTAACATAATATATGAAGTGTAAACTTTACCATTAGTGCATATCACACACAGTTGCACAAGTAACTGCTTGCGCAATGCAGCAGCTGAAATCTTGAGACTATAATTTATAGTACGGTACCCGTTGGAAACTGTCATAGTTGAGTAGCGGAAAGCAACAGTATATTATTTAGTGGAAGGGAGGAAAGTGACGTCTGTATGAATAGATGTACTATATGCACTTTGCACCATGCTCTTGCATTTCCCGTCTTTCTTGCAACAATACCAAAAGGAAATAGGAACTGTACATGTAGGTTTCCGTTCCGTATCTTTGCTACAGTATAGGGACCGTTCGATCAACATTGAATCCAATAAGCACTGCCGGGTTGTGGATCAAGCAGACGTGAAGTTGACGGATCTGCAATTAAGGAATGACTGATGAGATGTTTCGGGGTGGTGTTGGGCAAGACACACACTTTAACTTATAGTCCTAAATTACTAAAACTAAACCCAAATAACGTGGTATATTATTAAGCAGCCCTGACTTAGTATAAGATAATAGATGTGTCCCTAAAACTAATAAGACTTGGACCAACCCAACTGCTCCTGTCCTATGTTTGTTCAGTAAGATCTTGGCTTGGCATGTTACTTAAGATACTAATAGAGCTGGAGATTGTGGCTTTCACTCTCCGCCTGTCTTTCACATACCTCGTAGAAGATTTTAATATAAGCCTAGTCACTACCATATCATTGCTATAGGCACTTTACAGTTTTGTTGCAAGTTTACATTTTACATGTCCATTATTTGCCTGTCTACCGAGTTAAGTGATTGTTCAAACAGTGCAAGGGGCTCATTGAAAGATTCTGTCATCGATATCGTCATGTCAGGCAACACACTCCCTTACTCTATACTTATAATATGATTGCTTGCGTGGATTTACAGAGTACTTATGAAATGCTCTAGTTTAACTTGAGTGATGTGATTTGAGTTAGTCAAGTTAGCCAACTGATTTGACTGATGAGAGAGCAGAGATGGTAAACCTCAGCAGTCAAGTCAAAGACCTTATTTTAAAAAGTTATGTATGCGTACATATTCTTAATCACATTTTAAAATAAGTATTCCTGGGCGGGGAGGAAATATATAGGTTCTGCCTGCACTAAATATGTACCTTCTTAGGTATTCACAATCAACTAAGGTATACATGCACTTACAGTATCAACATGTATTTAGCACTTAGGTATTTCAGTTCATGCTGCATTGAACTTTGTATAGTTATGCCACGAGAAATGCTTGCTGTATTTAAAGTTAATAATTTAAAGTAATGTTATATATATGAAGAGGAAAATTTAGTCGTGACAAGGACGAGTTAAGTCAAATCTTGTGTGTTATTGAAACAACTATAGGGTTGGTCCAGTAGTCAAAATCTAATCTGAATCTAGTTTCATCTCATGCAAAAGCATGTTTTCCCTACTTGTAAGTAAATATACGTACTATACATTTTAAACATACACCACTGCTCTCTTTTGTTAATCAAATTTTAATAACTGTTGTAGCTTTTTAAGTTACAGTGGTTGCTAAACGGTGAGAAAACACGTTAAGTTATACTCGAAACACCACTATGTAGGTATGTTCACAATTTATGTCAAAATATTGTAGTAGTTGTAGAGACTCTATTGTAGAGAGTCATAGAGTAAGTATGCTATAGCGGGTTAAGGGGATATTTGAATGTTGGTCAGCCAATCCGCGAGAGTATAAGGAACGCACATTCTCTGGGAGAATGGTTAGACGGGAGAACGGAGCGGAAAGAGTGGCATTCTGTTTCTGGGCTTGAGTCGTGCGGGTTGGTTGATGGGCTAATAAAGTGGGATTGGATCTGGACTTCGGATTGGTTTCCTTTGTGGCATCCAGCATTACGGGCATTTCGGGGAAGCATACCAGGACGGGCATTGCAGGACTATCGGGCATTCAGGACTAATCGGCATCCCTGGTTCGGTCGACTCTGACAACGTACAGGCTTACCGTCTGAGGCGCATCCACCGGAACCATATCACAATATTGTTATAATATTCTATAGGGAAAGTTGCAGGTAGTAGCTGTGGGAGAAATGAGGATAAATGCATACCTTCAGGTAAGCAAAATAGCTTTGTGCTAATACGTATAGGGACGTTAGTTTTAGGCAGTAGCTAGTTAATAACGAGTTTGTACTACGGAGAACTACAATTTAGGCATAAGGAAGGATATGGAACGCTTAATTCGTGCTAAGTTAAATATTCTATCTACACTTTATAAACAACAAACGACCTGCCATTAAAATTAAGAGGAAATGGGCTGAGTTCAACTTTCCTATATGGTTTTATGCAGCATAATCACAGTAGTGTGTTCCCTTCTAGACTCAGTTGCATGTCTCCCACTATAATGACGTCAATTATTATGTTCCGTTATTGCATTTGGTAAGCAGACAGATATGGAAAGAAGTAAGTACTATGTGTGCACAAGCAAATTTAATTTAGCTCACTCACAACGCACAAAATTGAATTCGTTTTGAAATAATTTACAACCACAAGCTTACTTGACTTGCATTGTTTAAGATGATCTGTGACTGAATAAAGCCACCATAGTGAAGAATGTAGAGTAATAATGGTCTTTAAAGCATAATGAAATAAAGTAGTGTAGTTAGTTGGGCATGTCAATGGCAGATTTAATGCAAATGAGTTTACTCATGCAAAATTGAGGCTGGCTAAGGTTGACTAGATTCTAAAATAGAAATGACATTAACAAGACTGGATGTAGTTGACTATTTACTTTTAAACTAGCTATATAGCTGCTTATGGGTCAGCATGCTAGCAATTATATTTTGTAAATGTATTTCACATGTGTATGCAATTGTGAATAGCAATCACATGTAAGTTATTTGTTTTTGTACCAATGTTAGAATGACAATTTTGTATTGTTTCTATATTTTATATGCATAAATAACTTTTCAAGCTAAATGTCAAAAGTTTATTAGCAAGCATCATAAAATGTATAGGAGTGCATGTGTTATTAAGTTAAGTATTATTCTATTTATTAATGCTCCTGTTAAATCTGTGTTCACTCGTTCATTCATTTCTGCTGAATTGGACGATAAGTTGTTTAACTCGTGTGTAAATTGAAGTGCACATGGAAATCGGCATTGTATAGTTTTGAAGTGGGAGTATAGTCTACTTTTGGTACGATTTAGCTTGTTTTAAGTTTCTAGATGTGATGTTGTGGCGAATCCCAACTGATTTGGTTTTGTAGAGTGAAGAACGGGGTAAAGTGCTGTGTGATATGGTTTATGCAGCATACAATAGAAGTAAATGAGAGGAGGTTTGCTCAAATGATTTGCTATTGCTAGAAATAAGGCATGCATGTAATACACTTATATTGGTACATGGTTAGATATAAGAACGTTATAGAATAATATAACTAGCGGATGTGTGAAGGGAAGAAGTGAAGAGAAGGAAAGCAAGCCACAAAATATTACTTGTAGCAGAATAGACGGTAAATACTAATACACACTCTGTATGCATGATGGAGAGAGCAAACCAAATAACCGAAAGTCTCCAACGGGCGATAAACACTGAGTGCAATAAATCACCCGAGGAAAATGATTATTAATGTCTACCGTGTCTCGTTTTAAACGATAATGAACAGATGTTAAACTCATTATCGATTGTGCCGACTTCTTATCGCACAATGCAAATTTGGCATTTTGTCAGGCAACCATGAGACCTAAACTCTCGTTTACTTACACCAAATATCGAACATACGATCTATTATACTGCCAACTCTTTATAATAAGTCAAAAGCTAACATTTTGTACGACATTTTCATAAGTATGTACATATATTATATCGGATATGTAATGTAATGCGGAAACATGATGCTTCATTATTTGGAAAATAACTTGGGTGTTTATTGGTACACACAAACACATTAGCCTTTGCATTTCCCATGCAACATTTTTCTTCACGCAAATGTGTATTAAGCACTGTTGAAAGAAAGAACCTGAGAGTATATGTTAACATTTTAAAATTTCCCATAGATTAAATGATCGACATTTACATTATAATTATTCCAAGAAATGATAAGATTAATTCGCGAATATGAATTGTTCTTCTGAAAATAAAAAAATTGTTTGATTATTTATCTGAATGTGTTTAAATGGTTGTAATTAGTTTACAGTAATTAATAGCATAATAGCAATAATCGGGAAATCCATTTAGAAGGAAATACAAGATTAGGATTTTAATAGGCCTAATTTATGCTGCCAAATCAATGATACAAAAGGTATTGCTTATCATTTTATCAGTATGGCATAAGTTGTAGCATAACCCAGTGGACCTAGCAAAATAGATGCTATAACTAGATTATTATTATTCTCAAAGCTGTAGTTTAACTTACCTGTTTAACAAGGAGAAGGTCTGACTCATGGTACGGACCTAAATGAAACTAAACAGAATGCGAGAGATTAGGGTTATTATTGCATGCAAAGGCGTTATCAGGGTTTCTGGTGGCTATGTCGAGTTAGATCACGTCCGACTTGTTAAATTTCATACATGCTGAAGAGACGGAAAGAACATGCGAAACTATGTTCACTCAGAAAGCAAGCCATGCATATCTATGTAGAGTCCTCACAAAAGTACTTCCAGTTACTATTTAGTAACTATTACAAATGTAGAGAAATAATACTCGAGATTTATCTGTGCACAACACTGTGTATTTTGTTCAGGAGTCACATCCACATCTTAATATGCAATCCGTTTGTGTTATGTTCAGGCAGGCTACTAGGCGGTCTATTGGTGGCAACACAATTGTTCATGATACATTTATACGATATCTCCATGCTATTCTTGTATTAGATGTAATAATTTTCTGTGCTCAGTCTTTTGAGATTCGTACTGGGAATTATACTAGGTAGCTGAATCACAAAGAGTAGCTACAACGTAGATAATATTTTACTGGCGGAATAATCCACTCGAGAGTTCATAAAATCATGATGGACTGTGGCGATTAATTAGTTCTACTACATTTTGTGGTTGCGTCAACTTGGTTCGCCTCGATACAGCCTTGCCATCCTGTATTCCTATTTTACTACTACAGAAATTATCGGTTTTACAGTTTACATCCTTGTTGTTTAGTGACTATGGTTAAGGATACAACTAGAACACTAAATATTTGCTGTATTTGCAATCCTTCATGGTATACCTAATATTTATGGTAGGTGTTGTCTTGTTAGTAAGGTTGATATTTAGCCAATGTTTGCAGAGGTAGGTAATTGTATGTACAGACGCACCTAAACCATATAACTACATGTATCCTATCATTTCACATGTTTAGTCTGTTAAGCACGATGAACAAGAGCATACTTAAAGTTTGGAGTAATGTTGTGGGCTGGTTATGGGCTTGGCAAAATAATTACAGTTTCTGCAGTGAAAGTAGACTCTTTATGATTTAATGTAATATAATTCGTGCGATATAAATATAATACTCTTGTTCCGCAAGTATGGTAATTCGGTGCAACATAATATGGGACGACTTTTTGAAGGAAATCGCCCTGTTTCATGCTCGTACATTATTTCTGGAATTGCCATAAGTTTCCTGCAATTTTCCAAGCAAATTTTACTGATATGAACAAATGTCTTTTTGCAAAGTGGCCATTACCTCACTCTACGTGGTGAAGCAGAAGCAAAAAGCTCTGGTTTACTTCCCCCTATCAGATTAAGCAGAAAGGTCGAATTTTTACCCATGAATTGATATAGTGTACTTTTTCTGTATGTTTTCTCTCCACAAATATTTCTACAGTTCAAAATTCGTGTTTAATTCGTTGCTGACATGACATGTTATGAATATTCATTTAGCTTATGAAACGTTAGCTAAAATGTTACAATAAACATTCATGCAATGGCTTAGTCTGCATGCAAAGAGCAACAATAGCAACACTGTTGAATGGAAAGTAAAAATGATAGTGTCAGCCCATTCTTTCCTGAACAAAAATATTCATCAAATATATCTAGCGAAATATAAATTCTATTTCTGCATGTTTAGATACTGTTATATGTAGAACGTTTATTTGAAGCCTTGGGTTCAGTGAAACACTAAAATTAACAGAAGTAGGAGTAAACGAATTTTAATGACCAATTATCTGTTGGATTAAGTGTTGGTGAAGGAATTTTGGATACTTTTCAAAAGTGTAACAGATTTTGTTGACTTAATGTCTAGATGCTCCACTAAATAAATTATAGTTGAGTCCCTCTACAGTAGCAAGAATGCTCGTGGGTTGTAAAGTGATCTATTATTGGCATTTACAACAGAAGCTCATAATGGAGTGACGGAAGGAATGCAGAAAACAAAATAGACTCTACGTTTGTAACTAAAATAATATTGTGTTATGGGTTAAATGCATTAGTAAAAGTATTTAAAGACAAACTAATACTAACTGTCTGCCTGTCTGCAGTTTCATAGATAGTGACTCTTGTCAAACACTTTTAAGAGTTGGGAAAGAGAGATGCAAAAGTTAGGAGGAGGGAGTCTTTTGATTTGAAACTCTAGCTGACTTTAATAGACATTTACACATTCACCTTCACACAGAGTAATGGAGCAGAGGGGCTACTTACGTATTGTAAAGGAGAATGAGAATAGAAAGGAATGCCTCGTTTTACGAGTAGTAAAAGTGTCGAAACGATAAAATTTTGTCACGTACTTGGTCCTGAATGGCTTCCTGTGTTCCTGTCGCTCTCTTTCACAATCACTCAGAGTTGGCGAGGATGCAACTCAACTAGCCAAGTCAAACTTAAATAAGTATATACATTGAAGAGAGATGCAATTGGCAAGTCGACATTGTTACTAAGATGTCTTATAGCTAAGGAACTAGTCTTGTAATATGGGAGGTTATCCTACAAAGACTTGGCCACGCACTCAAGTTTAAATGAGCAGACAACAAATACTTCAAATAGAGGAACATCCGTAGAGCCCTGCCCTTTAAGTCGAAAATACACCAGGAGAAAGAAAATCAGGACAGAGGAGAAGGAAGGAGTTTGGTAGTTAATAGTCTGTGCACGTGCAAAATTCCGAAATTGACTCACAATCAGAATACTAATGTGCAATCCACTTTCACCCTCCTCGCAGAAATATTTGGCACACAGCTAAATTTATGTATTTAAGTTTTGACCGCATTTAACTTTATGATATCATCAGGAAATGCCATGCACTGTGCATAGTAATAATCTTCTGGTATTTGCTCTACCGTGTACCGACACCGATGCTAGGTATTTCAGTTTCCTATCTCTCTCCAGTAAATATGCAGTTGAAAGCAACGTTTTATTCGTGAGGAGGAGTAGTTCTGTACATAAATAGTTGCTCTGTTGGTATTTCCTTCATATCATGCTGACGCTTCAATGTCCGGTCTGCAAAAGGTTTTAATAATCCACCTCGCATGCTTCCCCTGTCAAAGTCATGAGAAATGGGGACATGATTTGGATACATTCTGCTCTATTTTGGTCAATTCTGCTTAGATTCGTGGCTTATTAAATGCTTTGTAGTATTTTGTAGTTGAAGGAAAGGAAATTGGAAAACTACCTTGTTTGTCCGCTTGTCCAGTCGATTTTCATCCAGTCTCGACCTCAACTGCCTCAACGAACTATCTACCAAAAACCTTCTATCTCACACAACACACAAACAACTACAAATACTAATAACATTATAATCCAGTTAGGTGCATCAGAAACATTCACAGGGAAATAATACAAACATTCCAGTCGATTCCCTAGATTTGCGTTTGCTGAGCTGTGAGCTCTTTTATTCATATGTTCTATTTTCTACTACCTAGCTACTTCGTTTCATTTGATGTGGAAATGTAAACTGTCTGTTTGTTAAACTTAAAAATATACACATATCAGGAAAAGTAGGAGAAAGAGCGAAAGTTTTTGATCGTACAATACAGACTAACATTGCGAATACGAAAACTCAACTTGGCAATCGTCAATCGACAGTGCAGTAGTAAAAAGTGGATCGACTTGTTTCATAATAAGAGGGAATAACATTGCAGTGTTTCGGTCGGTTAAGAATTGAATCTATGCTTAAATGGGAGATTCGTTCGCATCCCAAATAGAAAATCACTCGTTCGTGTCGGTATCTCACAATGAGTGTTTTCAAACTCAAGTCATTCTATTCTATACACTCTGATATATACTTTACCTATGTATTTACTCTTCCCTTCAATACATCGTAGTATAATACACTCTGAAATGAAAAGAAAATAGGTCTTCTATATCAATCCTATATGTATTTATAAAAGGAAAGTATCTTGTTCGCATTTGGAGATGGAGACAATAAATAGTGGTGAAAGCGAGGAGAATGTAGCCGAGTAAAAGTACAAAGTAAAGAATACTGGACTAGTTTACAGAAGGGAAGTGCTGAGGCTCAGTCTAAGTACTAGTTAATATTATTATCTGTTGAGGGGATACATAGATACGGTGCTTAAGGTATAAATATAAATGGGAAGTTGAAAGGGGAAGGTAAGGCTGCCCGTGAAAGAATCGAGCTACTATTTAGTACTTGTGTTGTACTTGTACAGTAGTATCCGTGTTACTCGAGTGTGTATGCTCTTATTGCATACACGTTCACTATTATACTTTAGTTGGGTAGAAATGAGACTGCTCTGGGATTTCCAAGCATGCATAAGGACTATACTTAGACGACAGTGTACCAAGAGCTCATAAAACGCAGTTGGAGAAAAAAGGTTTTATAGGTGGTCATCATTCCGGGTAAAATATTGGCCAATCTATGAGACGTTTATTGTGATTTCCTGACACCCGCGGAAATGGAAAATATCAGGAACGAAAATTACGTCGGGCCGAATGAAGGGGAAATTTAATTCCGATTCTCGTTTTTAATCACGATAAAATCTCGCACCCTGTTCCCAGCTAACTGAATCCGAACTCCGAACATCACTACCGGCTGTCTCTTTCTTCCGCTACCTTTTTACATCTTTACCATCTTCCTCATTACATTTAAATCTCATTTACTTTTACGCTTTTCTGTCTTGCCATACTTACAATTATTTTCACTTTCTAGCACGGTTTGGAAAATGGAAATTACCTTCAGGACACCTCAAGTGTTTATTGAATATTTTCTACATTTCCATTTGTAACATTTCCCCAAAATTACATTACTCTTTATTGCATGATTTTTAAACCTACATATTCATCCCATGTATTAAAAAATGGTTTATAAAATCATTATATACCGAAATTGACTTATTTCCGCTGCAAACTACGAACATGCAAGATAGTATGGATTGTGATTTCAATAATGCGTTCTCCCCAGTTTTGCCCCGGGCTTGATTACAACAAATAGCTAATAACTCAGCATGCTGTCTATCTAGTCATGTATTTTACATATTCCATTTAATAAACTTCAAGTCACGATGAAATCCAGTTACATAGTGATGTTGATGGCTCTATTGGGTGAAAAATTTACAACTGTCAAAATGTCCGCTTTCGTCACCATTTGTTCAACGACTTGTACAAAATCATTTTGTAAGCGTAAATGCAATGTGATTAGATTTTCCTTTGCTTATTTCGATTTCATTGACATTCGTAGTTCTCTGGAAATGTCCTTGTAAACTAAAACTGTCTTATCTTGGAATTTGTACTGTTTTCTACCACAAACTGCTTTCTCGCATGTGCTGAAATACTTTGAGTTAGAGAAATGATAAGCAGGCATTGCTTTATGTTATAGGTGCAATTTCTTAATCACGTATTGTGCTTGTTCCATTGGTGGTAAGTTTATTACGCAAGTGTATGTTTTACAAATTATGACTGGATAAAAATAGTTTAACTAAGTAGTAAACCTTGATAACATATTGTTTGTTACCTGTATAAATTTTGTCCAAACGTTTTAGTACTTACTACTAATTCCATTAATTTACTTTAGTTAGTCTCAACATAGCAAATTAATGTTGTAGCCTTAAAACTTGAAAATAAGACATGATAGGAGACGGTAATATTTTTCGTGTGACACAAATGTGTTAGGGATTAATGTGAATGTTCTGAAAACTTTATTGTTTACGTGAATTACTAAAAATAAATCCTGAGTATATGAAACAGTAAATACCATGTTGTATTTTAATGTTCGTATTGTAACAGTACATTAGACAAAAGATACTGATTTCCTTGATTTGTTGTTAGCGTGTGCAAAAATGTATTGATTTTCGTAGAAAGGGAATTTATATGTGTGGAAATGAGACATTGTGTGACAACCACAGTAATAAAAGCAATTGAATTAGGTAGTGACCAAATTGTTAGGACGATATGTAAGTTAAATATAATGTTGTTGGTGATTCTGCAATACTTCACGTCAAAATGTCGCTATAGGACAGGCGAGTATTATCTCAATCTTAATTTCAATTTTGCGCAACAATAAGTTTTACAATGTTCCGTCATAAACGACACAAAGTAATAAATAGAAACAAACCAGGTTTGCTGAAAAGGAGTTTGGTTTAAGTGGTTCTACTAACGGGGTTAAAAGTTTAATTTAGTTTAGTGTTGACAGAGCCACCCAAAGAGTCTTTATAGTCATACTATAGTCCATGTTTCTAGATATCAGTAAGAACGCAACAGGAATGAAATCGTGCCTAATAATTGGACATATAGAAAACGGATGATTTATTTTGCACTGCTAGACCAGTTTATATTCGTAAAGGAAATTGTGAGTCCACCTTTTGCATGTTGTTGTTGGCCATGCAAACATTAATGAAACTATTTCCATACTCAAGCTGAATGTTTTGCAATATGCAGGTGTATGAAGGAAATATTATCAGAATATTATCATTTCTTTAAGTAAACAAGAGTTTCATTTTATCAACAAATGAAATTTCTCAAGAAATCACCAACACGTACTAAAACTAAAGATAGTACATAAATAAACTACATTTCTCTCCGTCCACATCGTTTACTAAATACATTCAGCATGCTTTTTCATTTCTCCTATTAGTGCATTGCAAAAAATATGTACACATAGTGTTTTATTTCATGTCAGTGGGTTTACCGTGCATATTATTCTGAATCCATTCCTGCTGTAGATATTTTCTCCACAAGTAAAAGCGTAAGCGTGTTGCTAATGTTTGTGTAGAAACAAAAGGTGTACATAAATATATCTGTATCCACTTACTTAATATTCGGAGGGATGGTGAAAAGTATACATGGTGGGAGTGCATGGCTTTGATTTAGTAAACACAATATTGCATTGCAAAGCTTCAGGTTGTGTGCGCTTATTTGGAAAAGATTCGCATGATGCTCAAATTTTGATATGTGCATTGTATATAGTAATAAGCAGGTACAAATATTCATATAAGTACAAACTACTGTATTAATACTCTACTGGTACTAAAATACATTTCGCAGAAGGTTTTACCAATACAGAAAATAATAGAGGTAGAAAATGTGGAGTTTGTATACGAAATAAGTTGAACTTTCCTTGTGTGTAGAGATATTTCACTTGGTAGGTGCAGTTGTCAGGGTTAGAGTCTTGTGTGGTAGTGGCGTTTAGGGTCATCTATTATATTCCCATTTTTCGACACGTAAGCTGATTGTGAGTTGAGTTTAGGAAAATAGGCTGCTTTTACCTTAACTTGAGCTGAGTAGTGTTTGCGTGTTCAGTCTGAGATTCATGTGAGTACAAATGTATAGCTCCTTGCTAACTACTACTAGTGGAAATGTGTGTAGCTACAAAATAGACCTCATCACTTTTTCTCTAATGGACTCCTTACATGAACTAGCCATTCTTCTTGTCTACATATGTTTCTGGCTCATATTTAAACACATTTGCTCACCCTTTTTCAAGTGAACGTCCTGTCATGGGCTACTCTTCTGTCATGTCTTGTCCAGTCCCTTCCTTAAATTCCTCAAAAGTCCAATTCAGTCAAAATCCAATCAATAACATCCTACTTACCATTAGGGCCTTCCCTATGTATACATTGAAGACCTGTCCTACACCCATCTCCCTAATCTTTCTTGTTAGCTAGTTTACTATAGTTTACTTATGACAGGACACATTAGGGAGCTCTGCATGCCATTAATATTAGGATAATTTATTTTATCGTGTTAGCCTGGTCAGCTTTCACATCAATTTCTCACTCCATACAATAATAAAGCATACACGGACACCCATACCATAGTATATCTCTATTCTATAATGTGCCTAAGTACAAATGTCGTTATTTAATGCTAAAGTAGCATGTAGTAATAAACATAGGCATAATGTATCGTTCTTATAAATAAGAATTTGATATACGTCGTTTTTACAGTCGTTTCTGTAATTACGTGCAAGAAAGCACAAGCTTTGGCACTGCATTGGTGTAATGGAGCCAACATTCAATACGGTTTTGTTACCTCAAGTTCGTCGGCATCATCAAGATTTTTATCTTAATGTTAAAACTCATTTTCATTAGTACGTACAGAAAGCTATGACATAAATTCTCTTATCAAAAATGTAAATTGCTCAACAATGGCAGTTAGTCCCCACTTGTGGTACTTACTATGATCAATAGGTTAAAAATGTGAGATAAATGGAAGTCATTATTGTCAAAGACCTTTGTGCATAATGCAAAACGTATAATAAGAATTTCGTTTATTACTTTTTGGCATACTATTCTATGGTATAACTCCTTCAATACAAAGAAAGATATTATTCAATGTTAATATTGAAAATCCAACCGCGCAAGTTTACAAGTCAATGCACAACTGTTCTCACGGGGAAGCAATTCCATTCCATTCTTCTTAATCAATAGTAACAAAAGCCCCGTCTGCATTCTATTATGTTCCGACTATTTTGCTTGCACAAATGGAAAATGTCATTTATGTCTGCAGTTATCTCTTTCCTAACACTACTGTCCTACGAAACAAATCAAAACTTTCCATTATTTTCTTCTTCTGATTACTTTCTCCTCCACGAACTTCAATCTTACTATCCTATTGAGTTGTCTTCTTCCTTTATTGTTGGGTCTAAAAGACAAGTGACATCTAAAGATATGCACAAACACAGACAAGCCAAGCATATTCATAATGCAACTCTCACAATAAGAGAAAGGACCGACGAAGAAAATCAAGACATTACTACTTTCTTATTCTCCGTCTACTGTCTAGTTGATGAAACTTTCATTATCACTTTCGGAGAATTTGGATTTCAGATTTGTCCGAAGCGGAATATAACCTAACATTTTCAGCATTAAAAAGTAATACTTTATTACAATATTGAAACCGCTTCGTCGCTATATATATCAAATTATAATTATTAATATCTTTCTAAGTGTAGATATTTTCTTTGGTAGTTGGGATTTTTTATTGTTATTAGCTTGGATAAAGTTTATTTGATATCTATAATGAGTATGTAACGAGTTCTGAATATAAGCCGCTTTATTGTCATGAGGTAGTTCTTTGGATTTGCACTAATGTGTATCTTTGTATCGTTTTAACGAGATGTTTTATATATTGTTGATTTTATTGACTAAAAACTGGGAAATAAGAATGAGAGGCAGATACAGAAAATCGGACAATAGACATAAAGATATAATAGGTGTGTATTATATGTCATTTCCATTAACTGGCAAAAGGGAAGTGACTTCAATGCAATATAATAGGAATATCTTGCAAAATCACTCCAACGTTTTTTCGTAAATGTCGAAGGCGTAGTAAGCAAGTCTAAGTCGGTTACACAATATATACTTAAGCGTATTACAAGAAAGGAAGACATTTTTGTTCTACTCGGCAAAAGTGGCTCTTCTTCGTTTTGTAAGGAGTCAAATCAACTTTTGTCTGTGAGTGTTTAGCTGACTCAGTTTTGGCTAGACTCAGCCACGTCTATAGTTTCTGTGATATATCTGCGATGAAATTTTCTGCTCACTCTCATTGCCACTTCCGTCTTAATTGACACATTTTTCATCTGTGTGATTCTTCTTTCTTTTTTGTTCTTGAGATGGAACGAGTTTCCCCACATTATGTAAGCTATAATGTGCCCACTCAGCTTGCTCTGTAATCATTTTTACTAAACACGGTCTTTTGAAGTACGTCTAGCTGTACTGATTATGTATAAAGTAACTATGAAGTTAGAAGTTAGTTCAGTTACAGCTAAATCTCTTTGTAAGATTTATTGATCGGATGGACATGATTCTTCGGTTTCTTGTTCCGCGTAAAAAGTGTCGTAGTGTCTGAGAAATAATTTCTAGTGTAAGTGCTTTGGTTTCCTTTAGGTTGTAATTACGGTAATTCTTGGCTTCATGCAGAGTTTGTGTAATCCTGAAGATTTATTTTCCTCTCGAATGAACAAGTTGTGACCCACTTTGCTCATTTCCATTTCATTAAAATTCTCCTCGTCTCCGTCTCTATTTTAATTTTGCCCTAATAACTTTTGTTAGCGCAGCTTAAAAAGAAATCTCTCTTGCTACAACAGGATCGTGAAGAGAAAGCTGTGAGGAAATCACAGTTTTGGAATATAATGAAAACATGCGGATGGGGTTTCCCTCTGCAACAAAACCCAACCACATCATAAGGTTTACGTCTTCTTGACTTGCTCTACTACGCCATGCACCTAAGTATCTCTCTAAATACTTAGTACAACTAAAAGTCAACTTTTCTATTTGGTTTTCCGGCTGGTGTGTGGTTTCCTTTGCTTCGCTGCTCTTTCCCACAAAAGAACTGGTCTTGTCTCCGGTTGACTTGAGTCAGGCCAATAAGCCAAGTCAAAGTCAAGTTGACTGGAGCATAACAAAATAAGTATTGCCTTACTTTATCTTACACTAAAGGCACTTGTTTGCATATTGAATCCTTTTTCTTCCTCATTGTTTTGTCTCTTTGTAACTTGGAAAACACGGAACAAAAAACTTTCATCCTCCAGTTTACATAATCCCGAGCCAAGTTGCTTTCAACCTTTATATCATATTATATCCACACTAAAAAATTATACAATCATCATATTCAAGAAAGGATTCTTCATGATAGCTACTTTATTACAAAGACATTATCTGAGACATGAGATTTTGGATTTCTTAATCTCTGCTTTCATTTCCACTTTCTCCTAGAGAATTGCTAGATTGCTACTACATTTGAAAATTACAATATACTACCTGAAGTCTTATTATTACTAGAAATATTATTTGGAGCTATAAGAGATACTCGAGCAACTCCCCACGATCTCGTAATAGTTACCCGGTTGGAAAAGGTAATGAGCACACTATTGATTTTCCCTATCATTATTCTCTGTCAGCCTTCACTTGAGAAAATCGTTGAAGAATACCTAACAGTAGCAGAATGTATTCTTTTTGCAGACACTCACTACTATAGTAGAAGCTGTATTAACTAATGGCTAAGAGATAGGAATATTTTTTGGTAGTTACTTCCTCGTTCAATTCATATTTGATTTAGCGTTTCCCTTTGCATTTCTCAACGGTAAGCAAACACGAATTACAACTTTGCCAAAGTAGTAATTAGAATATCCACAGAATATAAAAGTGGATTGGGTCAGATTCTCATTTACTTAACGGACAATTTAATTCAAGTCAAGCTGTATTATCAGCATTCGCATTACGAAACTCATAAAAGTTGCCATCAAGTTGTAGGTAGCTTGAAGAGTAATCAGTATAATCAAAAACAGAAGCTCACTAATGAATAATGTACACCGTGCTTCCTACTTTGTTCCTTTACTGACAAACCTACTTTACTTAAGTTTTGCTACTGTCTTAGCTATAATGCGAAATTGCCATAATTTAGTTGAGAAAGCAGTTTCTCTTCGATTCCTTCTTGCGACGGTGCACATCCTGTAGAAACAACTAATATTCACTTGTCCTGTCTTTTCTCCTGAGGAACTTCATTTAATTTCTCCCTACTCTCTCCGACTCCATTCCACTTCACTTTTATTTGAAATCCACGGGAAGGATCCAACTACGAGATAAGTTTTACGCTTCGGTTTTTCTTTTTAATTATAGATATTACTATTCTCCTACTGACTCCTTTCATCTTGTCAAGTTTCTTTCCACTAGATTGACGTGTTACTTGACCTTTCATCGCTACCCATACCTACTCACGTATTCTGTTTTAGTACGAACCCATTGCAATGTACATAAGACACACACACCGAGCACACTACACCACATTACAGTAGCAGCTATGCCACTAACCAAACGAATAATGGTCTCTGCTGCTCCTACTTAAATGGATGTACGTACTTTCCCGTACTCTTCAATGTACGATTCTTCGTTTCGTTAATAATATTTCTTTTCTTGTCATGACAGACACTTGAAAGTTTCTCCTAAGTTTTCTCTTTTACTTGACTCGCTTCAACTTGAGTACTTCAGTTCATGTGCTCTTCTCTTCTATGCACTTATCTCTATTACTTTTTACAACTTCTACTGAATACCTCCACGAATGAATTGGAAACGAACCATTTCTCTTATTTTTCTTAACTTACTACCAAATTCATTTTGTACTAAATAAGATATTGCTGCCACAGTATAATAATTTGCAATTAAATATTTACCTCTCTTGTCTAAATGTGTAGGTAATATGTTGTTCTAAAGGTATATATGAAAAACGGTAAAATGATAATTATAATAGGATGAAGGGCTACTGCTTTGAGAGTTAAATCTTATTAACGGACTCCTCACTAATTTGAGAGATGACACTGAACAATAGTAGAATGTTGTCATTTGAAATAACGCTACTAAGAGATGAAGATGGATGCGGAGATTGGGATAATGATTATGATGGATTGATTGAAAAGCATAGTAAACGGACACAATGAAAGAGTTGTGGAGCTGGTCTTATTCTTGTCTATAGTTAGTCTATTTCTGATTGCATATTTGTTAATACTACCAATTATTAAGTTCTATGTATCTATCTAAGCATAGTTGTGATTGCCTTGCCGATTGTAGTGAAATGAAGTGGTTGTAGTATATAGTTAGTCCACAAACAAGAGAAGTAAGTCGTTCTGTTCAATTCTGCTGACTCGATTAAACTGGATGATTCATCTGCTCTGCTCTCATTGCAAAGATTCATTCACTGTGATGATGAAAAAACATGAGCTCCTATCACTGATGTGATAATATAGATGATATGTACTATACCTAACGACACTAATTGAAATTATGACAAAGTTGACGTTGCTGTATGCTACAACAAGGCAATCCAGTAGATTGGTTTTGATATTACTTACCTTGTATTTTGTGGCACATTGTGTTAATAGTATAATATTTTTGTATCTTTATATTTAGAGAAGTTAGAAATTGCTTTGCCACGACTTTCTCCATCTGTGCATGAAATCTTGTTCGGGATTTGGACGATGGATTTAGGCAATTGTCGATATTTCAAGTCCAGTAATCCATTAGATCCATTCAACTCAACTGCAAATAGATATATAGGTAGTGCAACGTGCACCATAGACTCTCTGTGCAGTGGCGGAAAGAATTTCCAACAAGACACGAGGTTTTTGCTCTGCTTTAGGAGCAGATCTTATCGTTAGTACCTGAAACACTAGCGGCTGAACAGACAGTCGCCGAAAGAGGATGTTTTTATGCAGCAAAGCAAGTTAACAGAGAGAGGAGAGATACAAATTGATAGAATTTCGAAGGGATGAGCACCAATCCAATTTGATTTCGTTTTATTTCCCTCAATTCTCAATCTGCATTAGATTTCTATGCATGTGAAAGTAGGAAGAAGAGTCTCTATAAGTACAGTGTAAGTGTGTGTACTATATCACTCTACAAATAAACATAGCACAGATAAGGACCTATGCACGTCAATAGATTCTCCAGTTAAATGTCTTGGCTTAAGCTAAGTCTCCAATATTATGTGTAACAGCACTGTATATCTATCTGTCAGTCTCAATCTCACTTCAGTCATTCATGCATTTCCATTCAGTTATTTAACTACTCTGTGCTAATACTATCTATAGACTTGCTCTACATACTCAATAGCCCCTACATCTAAGAATTATCAACTTTATCGAGTTTATTTCTAGTTTCAATGTTCACGCTACAATTGTGACAAACTTTTTGTTAACATCATATGTATTGGCGATGCTGTACTATTACTATAGGCAGACCGAACCACTTGAGAACTAACCAAGTGAGACGGACAAATAATAAAAATTCTTTGATGTTTGGATGGATGAATAATTTATAATTGAATTAACTGGAGATTTAGCTTTAGCCTTTCACTCATTTCACGTACTATACTAGAAGCTGTGTCTCATTTTCTATCAACTGACTCCGTTAACTCTTTCAGGGAATCCCACGCTGAACGAAATCAAAGTTTAGCCACTCTCCTCTCCCTCGACTCTAATAAGTCAGAAGGAAGGTGGTTGGGGAAATAAAATAAAAACTTGAATTGAGGGATGACTCTGGTTTGCTGGGAATTTTTCTCCCCTAGCTACTTACTAATTGTAAGTACATAAATACAGAACCACTACGAATATTAGCCCACCCCAAATTCACTGAGCAAACTTCTGGTAAATAAAATGAAAAGAGTTAACATTGCATTAGCAACATCATTTCTTTTAGGTTCACTATGCTAAGTTCTCTGAGGTTTGCTTAGTTTTGTATTATGGATAGATATCCATTGAAGTAGTCGTGTTCAATATTTTTAACCAGCTCGGTCATAGTCATGAGACTGGTGTCTTTCAGTGTCGAATTATGTTTAATTAATTAGACAGATTGGATGGAAAAGTTTGATAAAGAGGGGATTTCATGCTGTAAGATAAATTCTTAAGCTGACTGACGTATACATACCAACAGCACACAATAATCACTCTATATACGCTACTTTGACTCTTTATAGTTAATGCTAATATACTTACTCACATCGTATAATGCCATAGCTTAAAACTGCGGAAAGAAGAAAATGAAATGTTTCCTTCCTTCCGTTATGTTTTCTTTAGTGAGCTGTGAGTTGTGACGGTTACTTACTCCTGAATTTATGTATGCTGACTGAAGATAGACATTTCTTTGTTGGAAGTGACGTTTTGCATATAGAGGGGGACTCGCTAATAAATTAGCCATTATTGAACTACGAAGGAGCTAACCAACCGTTTTATTTGTATATTTGTTTTTCTTTTTCAAAGATATGGTGAACTAGCTATTTAGAGTGGTAAAAAGTTGATTGTGCTCACTCATTCTTTCTTTCATGCCTTGTTCTCTTTGATAAATTCTCTGTTTGTGCTCCTAACCATATGTGTGGAATATAAATGATTACTTGAGAAAAGAAAAACAGTAGCAGACAAGCATCCTTATTTTTTAAACATTTTATATTGTGGTGGAGTCTGCATTTGTTTTAAATTATACATATGCTGTGCTCCTACATATGTGGCAGACATTCCCCTTACTTATTTACAGGCATTTGAACTGTAGTCTATTGTATTATAAATGTATTTTATTTTGTGATGCATAGCACTCTTCCGAAGTCCTGGCTACGTGTATGCATTCATACATGCATATTATTATAATTTTATGTGCTAAAGGGAGACACGCACAAGGATGATACCAAACTATCTGAAATCTCATCTCAAGTGTTCGTAATAGAGTAAGGCTCAAGGGTTACTTCCATAAGTGCTTGTTATACTTTGGGATGTCTTATATTTATGTACTTTTGGCAATGTACACTACGTATGCATGACAGGTTTCTCGGGTGTCTCTTTTTTCACCGTAAGGGTCTTAGGGGAAATCTCAATCATTCTTCCTGATAGTGAAGCTTAACCGTCCCACACACGCCTATCGGTTTCAGGGCCTCCTATTGAAAGACAGTAGTAGTGCGTAACCATTCAGCGACAAATATTTTTGATCATGCCGAACTAAGGTATTTTTGAATTAAATTCCACATTCTATTGTGCAATATTTTTTGTAGCGAATTTGTTGTTATTGTGAATATAGTAGTACGTTCAGAAAATAATCGGAGGATTATTATTTCTTGTTTGAAGAAATAATTTAGATGTATGGGCCCCCAGGCTGTGGTAAATGTATAATTCGGTAGAAATTAGAAGGTGTGAAGTTATTGAATATTCAGAAGATAATTACCTATGCTATACTGGTAGTCATTGTTTCATGCAACTAGATGTCGACTAATCATTGTAGTAGTAGTATTTTAATTCATGTGATTCATAATATTTCAATAATAAGAAAAGAAATGCTGTTGATCTGTGAATTAAAATATAATATAGTTTCCTATTGCACGTTAATATGAAGGTAGAATAAGTGTTTAATATTTGCGCTGTGTATGGAGAAAGCATATTCTTGAGTGGCCTTTATAACACGTGTTACATTACATGAGTAGGTGAGTTGGTAATTCCGTTTCTTGTAGTTAATATATACGTTAATTCTGTCATTCTATTGTGCCGTATTTTTGTTGTGGATTTTGCTGTTGTTGTGAATACAGTAGTACGTTCAGAAAATAATCGTAAGATTATTATTTGTTAAATATTAGTAATATGTAGATACGTGTGCCCCAAGTGAGTGGTAAATACATATCTCTGAAAGAAAGGTGGGGAGTTTTTGAATATCCTATGCAGAAGACAGTTACCTATGTTATACTGGTAGTCATTGTTTCATGCAGGTAGATGTCGGCTAGGTATTGTAGTAGTATTTTAATATGATTCATATTTCAATAGTAGGAAAGGAAACACTGTCGATCTTGTGAATTAAAATATAGTTTCCTATTGCAAGTTAGTATGAAGGTAAGATAAGTGTGTTTAATATTTGCTCTGTGTATGAAGAAAACATATTTCTGAGTGGTCTTTATACACGTGTTACATTACATGTGTAGGTGAGTTGGTAATTCCGTTTCATGTAGTTAATATATACGGTAAATTGTATGTAGTTACAAGTTAAAGGGGGAAGTCGGAGCAGGCCGTGTAATAAAGATAAGGATAATAGGAACAGTGTAGCCCGGATATCGCCAAGAAATATGGACAAATGAGCCGTATTTGTCAAGTTGTATGGAGGGAAAGCTCTTGAGAATGAGAAAGAAAAAGTTCTATTACGCCTGAGAGTCATATCAGAGCTAGTAAATGTATGTATTACACTTACATGACATGAATTATACGGAAGGAAGTACACTTTCGGTTTAAACGACTTCGTTTGTGTAGAACAGTTTTCATAGGGATAGCAATATGTAGTAATTCGAACATAATGCACATGCATGGAGGTACAAAAGTATGGCAATATAACTTAAGTGCATAATTTACGACCTTATCTAAACTGATTCATTTCTTCTGCTCTAAATACATACTAGGCCATCAGTTGTTGATGCAATTAGTTGTTGTATGAGATTGAGCATTGCAAATATTATGTATTTATTTTATTTTGTGTAACCCAAAAACTAGGATGTTTAATGCAATCTGAAATGAAAGTATCTATTGTTTACATTACAGATATCCATCTGGTTATTAAATTGACATTAGCATATTGAATGTAGGATTCTAACATAATGTTATTCAGGTGACAATAGTTTTTGGCTGTGTTGTGGTTTTTTATTAGCCCTTTTGTTAAATATCCATTGAAAAGACGATTTTGAAGGTACATTCATAAAAGAAAACATTTATGCAACCCTACTGTAGGAAGAGGTACAAACTTAGCGGACAGTAGTTTATCTGTGTAAATAATTTATACACAAATAAAGGCGTGATATAATTTGTACTGAAAATCTGTGGCTGTATTCGAATTGGGTATTAATGGGTACTTTATGCAGTAATACGTTCATCTCTTTTAGCAATATATTATATGTATTTAGTAATACTGAAAGGCAAAGAACACAAAACATAACAGTGTCATTGAATGTGACCTCTTAGGGGCGGATTTTCTATGAAAAGATCGTATTCAACACAGTAAGATAACTTAATGCATTTAGTACATAGAGATTCCCCTCCTCGTTCCCATCCCTTTGTGAATTACTTACATATTGTCAAGCTTTGATTATAGTACGTACCCACATGTACTACAGTAGTATAGGCTGTGGTAGGCTAAAAGTATAAAATATATGTCCCTATTGGATAACTTAGAGGTAACTCTTGATAGATAGCAAATAATGTAGCTACAAGTCATATCTCCATGCAACATTATCTCTTTGTATGTATATGCTAGTAGTAACATACAACAGTGTAGAGAAAGTTTGGTGTGGTCCTTATGGCATTTCGTCTCGTCTGTCTATTCCTTCCCTTCAATGGCAGGATTCTGATCTTCTGATCCACACCAAGCCAGGAAAGGTAAAGTTTGGCAATAAATGATAAGAGAATGTGAAAATGTGTGGCTGCTGGGTGCGGCTGGCTGATTTGCTAACTTTATATTAGTGTGCCCAAGTATGCGCTATTTGCTACTGCTTAAAAAGTTATCACAAGGTTTGTGCCTTCTCTCTAATTTATGTAACGCTACTTGTCAACTACGGACAAGATACAAACTGCCCGAATCCTCTTGAAGATAAAAGGCTGTATAGTTAGCAAAAGTTAGGCATGTAAGAGAAGAAGCTTTATCTTGCTATGCTGTCTTAGCTTGAATTAACTTTAATAGTGACTGTATCATTAAATATAGGATAGCACACGGTAGACAAGACTAAGCAGTCACATTTGACAGATTTGGTACATGTTTGCTTTAGTAAGGAGTTTTAGGTTATAAGATCGTATAAATAGGTATAGGATCTTCGTGTCATGTTTATTTATATGTTAGCAACTTAAGTTGTGAGGGAAGCGTATGTGTCTGAGAAGTTTAGTTGCGGAATGAAATCAAGTTGGTGAAAATTCGGGTGAGTTATGAGAGGGCATCGATGGGGAAAGTAATCTGCGTAGAACTTTGTGTGAAGTGAAGGAATTGGATGGCATAGTCGGAATCTGATGAAAGGCTTGGCTTATTGCAAAAATCACTTGCTTAGCTTTCAGTTGCTTTCGTTGGTTTTTCTCCGATTCAATTGATATGTCCCATTACGACAAAAGTTTCCTTTCATTGGACTGGAAACTTGGCAGGGAAGCCATTACGAGATACATGTTTCTTATGGTTAGTGGGACAAGTAGACCGGACCTTAGAATTTGCCGGCTTTGCAACAAATCATTCTCGCTTGACTGTCTGTTGTATATTATAGAGCAAAAGCAAACCACTTGTACAATTGTGTCGCGACCGCTTTTGTTCTGTTCTCTCCTAACCATAGACGAATTCTTCTTGTGTAGAAAGAATAAAAAAAGATTGCTTTCATCGACTGCGATTCAATTGGAGTAGGTAGCAGAATCAATCAGTGGAGTCCCTGAATTTCTGCAAAGAAACTGTGTGAATAGGTTTTAGCGAACTTCATTGTTTACAATAAATGGTTTTGATTGATATGTGCTTTTTTCTATTTTAGCACTGAGAGATGAATTTCGAGCCTCGCCTCAAAATACATGGGTAGCTCAAGGAGACACGGCGGTATTGGAGTGTGAACCTCCTCGAGGGAATCCAGAGCCTAAAGTAACGTGGAAAAGGAACGGACACCCCATTGATGTGAAAGCGAACGGGTAAATGCATCTCATATTTCATCATGACTTTCTTGTATCTTCCATCTCCTCCTATATCTCTTGTGATGAATAGAAAACCATTCTATCTTCGTTATTCCATCGGCTGCACAAGTATTCACATTAATTCCACCTTCACCCATGAGACATATCCAAAGGCTTTCTTTACCTTACATAATATTATTTCTCCTCTTTTACACGAAAAACTACCCACACTTCTACCTGTATTTAATATAACATTGCTTTATGTAGACATTTGAACATCTTTGGTATTGTATTGTTTCTACTGTGCAGCTTTAAACATTAATAGAAGTTATTGGTTAGTTTGAAATCTAAAAATATAATGCAATGCATTTTAATAGAATTGATATTTACGTAAAACGGAGTGAAAATCATAAAACTAATAATTTGGTGGTATTTTTGATACGCACTGAATATTTCATTGCAGTATATTTTTCATGTTTGTTTTGCTGTGTTCAGAATGGAAATATGTGGAGAGACAGTAATACAGTAGTAAATTCTTATTTCATTGCATTGTCTACCTTTATTTGGTTGACTGCGATAGGTATGATATGCAGCGTTGTTTATTTGATGGCATTGTGTCTCCAATGTTTCCATTGTGCCAACGTGTGTACTGGTTATTTTCCCTAGCTTATTTAGTTACCCCTTCGGCCTGATTGTTAGTGAGCTGGCTGAATGAACGGAACTGAACTGTTTTGTTCTTGTCTCAGGGATTTCAAATGTGCTGAATTGAATGAGGAATCCCTACTGACTCGACTAATTTTCCTCACATGCTCACTCATACCATATCATCGTAGTGTCTAGTATAGCAATCACATGTACATCCTGACAATAGTCATTACTATTACTGTATTACAGGTTTGGGCTAACTTATATTACTTATCTCTATCTACTTTGTAGTTTATTCGACATTTATGTATTATAGTAGCAAACTACTACACTGCTGAATGCTCTTATGTCGTATATCTGCGTCCAATTACATGTATGGTCTGTTTTAGTCATTATCTACGTATATGTAGGAAGTGAAAGTAGTAATATGCATAGGAATAGATAGAGGAGGAGTGAGTTCTGCTAAACAAAACAAGACACGTGAAATGGAATGAACTTGGTGAAAGTGAAGCTTACGGAAGCATTTCCTTCCTTCAATTCTCGGTCGGTGAATTGACGCAGCCAAACCAGAGGAGAGCCAACTAAACCGCACTACTGCCTCCTCCACCAAAGAGCATTTTGCATTTATTCTTGCTCATCTATGTAAAAGTACCCTGGACCTGAACGAATACTTATAAACGTGAGTGTACATAAAGATCCCACCTAGTCCATATTACATATGCTGTCTGCAGCCTCAACTGGACTATTCTATGGCAGAAGAGTACAGAAGGGACGAGAGCTGGGCGTGGAGTTGAATCAAGAAATTCCACAAAAGGGAATTTACTCGCAACACATTACAATGTATAAAGTACAAACTGCATCACAAATAACGTCCCATTATACACTATCGTATGAACATGCATTGCCCGCTTGGGAAAATATGTCTGTCTGCATACTAAACTTGTAACACGGTGTAAGCTATATATGTGTCACTCAATACATTATAGGTACAGGGTATGTATGCACTGCAATGCAAGGATATTCAATGAGGCCAGCAATAAGCTAAGCCACACAACCAACCCAAATACTATTTCCAACCCAAAATGTCTAGGTTAGAACTTTAGTAGACAGCTAGATTCTAATCCAATGCATTGTACCAATGCAATGTTTAGTTTGGAACAATGCCTTCAGGAAATGGAAAGTTGTGGCTTCGAAATGAAAATGCCTACTGTATCCTACCAATATCAGTGCGAATTTGAAAACTATTTTGCTCAAAGCCTATAATTGATAATGAGATGTAAACGTTTTAAATTGCTTCGGTTTGTAGAGTCTATGATAAATGGCAAATTACTTATTTTGCAAGTTTGCTTTTTGCATCTTGTTATGTAGAGTGCAGGCGATGAGCCACGGGCATAGAATACCAAAATTGCTGAACTAATTTTAAATTAAAAAGTACAAAATTTTCGTATCAGTTTAGCAGAGTCTGCTAAGCATACTGTTAAAATCCACTTTATCACTTTAAAAAAGAAAGGCACATGACTTATAGCAGATAATTGGTAATTAAGTAATATTAATATATCAATCGATAAGAAATTGCGCAAAGTGTATTACTGAGCTACTAGTCTCACCCAGCCCAAGTAGTATAAAAGCATAAATCAGCGAGCCAGTTCTATCAGTCAGCATACTATTTATTATGTTATAGATGAATTGTCCACATGGGATACAGGTATACATAATATGTCCTTGCATTTTCGAACTTAGACCAATCTAGACAAACGCATAGGTAAAAACAGTTTTATTTATTGTGATGGTGGAGTGTAAATTGAATAAAAATGCACTTGTTTTGATATTGTGTGAAGTTAAATGATATTGCAATTGAAATGTTTTAGGAAAATACAAGAAATAAGTATACATACAGATTTCTGTAGTGTATTTTTCAATGTAAAATCCATGATACTCGAGTTAGTTGTGCTATCTAATCAGTATAGCAGCTATTTAGATGTAGTTTGTTCTTTGAGTATATGAAAGTGGAATAGTTGAAGAACATTCTTAGATACATAAACTACAATATAAAATATAGCATTACACAAGTGAAACAATAATTCGCAATACAATTTTATAGTTAATGTTGTGCAAAATTGGCTAGAAGAGCTGACGGCAAATCGAATTGAATTGTTTCCGTTTCCTCTGTCAAATGCAAAAACTCACTTGCTGACTTAGTGTACGTGAGTAAGTTGATAGAAGAGGAAATGCAATAAAACAAACCAAACTTTGTACTGTTACAAACAAAATTTACATTCTGTCTTGCATAGTTGAAGATTGTAGAGAAGTTCACGTAGGTATCTAAATGGTATCTACCATTACCATCTTATATTGCGTATTCTAAGAGCAGAATTCTTAGGAGAAGTGTTTTTTTGTGTAAGTAGTGCTTACAAGCATTTGGTCCCTGTCCTAGAAAATACTGTGTTCGCATTTTGGACCCTTATTTCAAGCGTATATGCATGTAAAATATAGCGAAATAGACATTCCTTAAGTAACAACTCTTTTCCCTTTCCTCTTCCGCTGGCAAACATGGACAAGTACGCATATTCCTAGAATACAAATAACCCAAACGAAATGGAAAGAGTTGGGTTTTTTTCTTCTCTCGAAAACGTGAGTTTGCGGATTACCGCATAGCATGGAGCAAAAAGAATTATGTGATTATGTATTTGTATTGTGATCTTAGGAGAAAGCTAGGAGGTACAGTGATCTATATCGTTATTCCCTATGTTTCTCTTTTATAAAGCGTATTGACCCAATTTCTCTCCTTCCCAGCGAAAAGCATCCATATCCATCTGCACAATCCTTACGTGCCTCTCAACTATTAGTATATGTTACTATTGGTGGAATACAACCGTCAAAGTAGGAATAAAACTATAAAGAATCTGTTCTGCTCTGTAATGAATCTGTTTCTTTTTTGTTTTCTTAGGAGATACCGTATTCTTGGACTGGCGAGTCTCAGCATTTCTCAAGTACGACAAATTGATGAAGGACGATATGTTTGCACTGCCAAGAACATCGTGGGAAGTCGACAGTCCAATGTAGCTCTTCTCAGAGTCACAGGTACCATATATCTTTATCATTATATCCGCAGTATACATTTTACTACTTAACATATGCTACAATGTGTACAATATACAGACAAAGAAGAGTATCATCAAAAGAAATGAGTTTATGTAGTATAATTCTAAACAGGCACAAGTTAAACATTTCCCATGGTAAAAAGATATATTATACAGGAAAGTAATCGATCAGTCAATTGTCCATCTAAATTTCTATTTACTTCAAGTAGACCAATTGCCAATTATATGGTAGTCCAGTGTACATTGTCCCACAGTTTGTATTTTGACTTGAGTTGACTATAGTTGATTTCATTGGTTTGGTGGTCCTAACGTGAGTGGTAGACGATGGACACACGAAAATCAAATTGAATCGAATGGACAAACTGAGAACTGTGCACTTACACTCTACAGACTACAAATGACTATTTATGTGTAACAGCGAGTATAGAAATAGAAACCAAGTAAACGAAACAAGAGTAGACTAACTGGGACGCGTCTGCCACAGCAAGACATTTTCTGTTTGTTTAGCCTTACTTTGGCAGATTGATCGTTTGTTCTCTTGAGCTTTTACTTTGTACTCCATAGCACCTCAATAAAGGCATCTATTATATATTGGAGAGCTACAACTGGATATTCAATCTAAGTATGTACTTGAATTGACTGTGAGAAAATCTCTCTATAAATAAAGTACAGGAAATACACAGTCAATGTATCAACTGCACAAATAGAATTACCAACTCCATATTATATAGTACTACCCACTATCTACCTTTTTCTTACAGAATTACAGAGTACTTGGTGCAGATTGATTTTTCCACTTTTGTCATCTGCAGCCTTCCCAAATACTTAATTATTAATGAATAATAAGAACCTAGATCCTATTTTCTGGTAATTTTTTCCTTGTCCAGTTCCAATTTAGAACATTTTTTTCAATACTTAATGATGCAACTCGTTTGTTATCGAGTGTTTAAGGGCTCACTAACCATAAAAGGGTCAATGCACTCAAATAAACAGTTAGTACCACTGTGTTTTGCAAAAGTTTGTTCATTATAACTTTGTCCTTTTGCATATTGTTTCTTTTGACAGGAATAGGTACAATAAGTACTAGGTGTATTGTAGTATGAGTATGTATGTATAGTATAGTGCTAGTATGTTATATATAATATAGTACATCAATTTCCAGCAATTAGTTTATATCGATTCTTTATTTTATTCATTTGTGTCACATTGTATTGATTGCTGTCAGAAGAAGTACACGCTTTTCATATTTAACTGACATGAGATGCGACACCTTAATCATAGTTACCTATGGGATTATATTAGGTGTTTCTCAAAGTCCATTTACCTTGAACTAAAATTGTTCTCGTACATAATGGATTTACGAAATGGAATAAATCTCAATTCGTCAATACTTTGTCAGCATATGTGACAAGTACTGCAAAATGACATTACGCCCTCGTACGGTTCAATTCGCAGAATAAAATTAACATTTGAGACAGCATACTGATAAAACTGCAAGCGAAACCTATATGAAAATAATAGGCTAGAGATAAACAAAAAGTTTAATGGCAGAAAAACGATCTTGAATTTGTTAGTTGGAGGAACCATACTTCGGCAGTTTTGTAGTTTTATCTTCTTAGGTATTATGAACTAGTATATGTATCATGGTTATGGTCTACTATTAGGATATGCATTTATTGTAGCAATGAATGAGGTTCCAACGCACTAGTATTTCGAACACTGCTGGACTTGTAATGATGCATCGGTAGATATGAAATAAATATTGGATACCTTTTTGCTGCAGTCAAGTGTAGCTAAACCAAGGCCAATAGACAGTGTACTCTAATATTGTACTACGATTATGAAATTATTGCAAGCTGACTTATAGGTTTATGCTTAGTATTTGTATATGGATATACGAAAGAAAGTATTATAATAATCTTGATCAATTGAGGAATCGGTCAGTCTAGTTGTCAGATTATGTGAACTCCTTTATTGAATTGCAAGTTAATCTATTATGAAGAAAGGCAGGTTGACTTGAGTGTGTGCGGGAGAAGGAGGGTTCAGTTTCCTTGCTTACCGTTGTGTTGAGAAGCTTTCCCTGATCATTATCTTGAATGTAGTAGGCTGCTTTCTGTCATATACGTAAATATTTAAAGAGAAAGTCGCTCTCTAAATAAGACTATCTAACGTACACACAAATTCATTACTCTAGTGCGCCTGATATCTACAATTAAACACGATAAATCCTACCCTGCCCATTACATACAGATACTATATAGGTTGAGAATTCTCGTGGTAGAATTAAAGTAAAACAACCAGATATCGAACCCTGTTATTATAAAGGTTTGCAAAATTCACGAATTCGGCATGTGCGTCCGTAATTGTAGTTCTTATAAAGTGCACAGTATTTGCAGTCGTCAGACTCCAATTTTCTATATCACTTTAGGAGTTTATCAAATAACTTGTTAAGCTAATGATAATGTTATTTAATGGGAACTGATACCGAATAATTAAAAGAATCGGCAAAAAGTGTATATTGACTGTCTCAAGTTTGCAAAATGGTTTGAAGATGTAAAATCCCTCTTTTAGTTATTTTCGTATAAGAATGTAAATATTACGTTTATACTATGATTATGTGTAATAGTGGGGGAACTTCTGCCAATAAGTATACAGATTAAATGCGTGTGTCTATAGTGCGTACATTTGAGAAATGCATGTGTGTTTAATATAAAAATGTCTATAGTTTATTTGACATAGGTAGAAATATCGTAGGGAAGGGAAGTCCAGTTTGTATGGTAGTAGTAGAGTGTAAAAAGGAAAGCCAAGGTAAGGCTGCTACGGCAAGGCAGTTGTAATCAATAAAGAAAGAGGCATACACGGATCTAGAAAAGGATGATGGTGTAGTGTAGTGCTTATGAAATATTCAAAGCTCTGTGTACCTCTACCCATTCGTGTGCAATCAATCACACTCTCTTGATATTCGTTTTCTGATGGTACGAGTGAGTGAGAGAGGCATTTTAGCCATGCAATGGAAAAATAAAACCAAAAGCCAAAGAAAGCAACACTCAAAATTCTGATTGTAAGGTTTGCCCTTTACAGCACGGTCTCCTCTCGTTTGTAAATCGAGTATATCTGTATAGAGTACATTAATGTATTGACTCCTGTATTTACCAATGCAAAATCCTATTAAAAATAACTCGAAATTAATCAAGAAACATTTGCAGGTCAATAAGACCAGGTCAGTGCTATCTATTTAATCATCCTACTTCCAAATGTCTTTTTGGCAATTAAAATTCACTGGGATGTTTTGTATTACTATGCATTTCTATTGGCAGGGAGGAGTGGTTGATTCTCATTGTGCACTTGTGTTTATTCATGTATGAGATGAATGATCGATTTTTTACACGGAACGTTTTCATTCTTTTCATAGGATAGATTTTTATGTATGTATTTACCTGTAATAACATTTCGTGATTCATGAGCTAACAGTCTTACCTTTCGCTGCCGTGTGGCTAGGGAGCATACGCATGAAAAGAAATAACGCATAAAAATTGCATAGCGCTTATAGTCCCAACATTATGCATTATTTCTCTACCTGAATACCACAGCTTGATTTTACGCATATTCTGTCAATGTGATATCAGTAGGGGGAAGTGAACTTTTAATTATTAATTGCTGGTTTCAATTCATATTTGTACCCGTATCGTTATTCCTCACATCAGGTTTCTGACTTTAGTCACTATATGTAACATGTACAGAATAGAATATCATGTATTTATACTATGAGTTTCCTAATGAAATTACCTACCACTACGAAACACGTAGGTTGAAGCAAATCACTTTAATGTGGAAAGTAAAACTAAACGAGCTGCAGAAAAATGAATTGCATGAAGGTTAGAGAAGTGAATTGCAACTGCATACAAAGAGAAGTCTAAAAATAGAGTGATGCGGCATGCATCAGTAAAAGTAGAAATCGGGTGGAGACGAGATTGGCTTGATTGGATGGGAAAAGTAAACTTTTTTATGACGTAGAGCAAAGAAGTGTGAGAAGGGGCACATCGCACCTTTCTACAGTACATTCATGTAAGACATCTGGTACGATATGAAGGTGAAGTTCAAGATAAATTGCAGTGCAGTTATACAAGTTGTATTTGTGCAGTACCTTATAACAGGTATACAACGCTAGTGGCACAATAAAAAAGGATTAGGTTGTCCAATTTCGGTGTGTGCATTATATTTGTATGAGATACAAGTAATTGTCTAGACTTGCATTTTACCCAGATAGACATGTTTCCCGTTGTAACGTTGATTATGTAGAATTTCTTGCTCGATCCATATACTTCCGTTTTCTTATCTGGTGTATGTTAAGTTCGCAGCGCTAATTCAAGAAATGATATAGGGAAATATAATGAAATGTTTGAAATGAGGATAATAAGGTACATGCTACAATCTTGTAAATTGTCTTGGTTGTAAAACCTTTATAAGAAACTGCGTTTGCAGATAGTTGTGCTAAATATAGAACAGAAAATACTGTAAACTCACTTTGAATTTACTGGTAGAATATGTTTCGGTTGGAAAATAAAATATGGATTGTGTATTTGGTGGAAACATACACAAACATGTGTAGTACCCGCGTTTAGATTCGTGGTCTAAGTGGCAGGTTGTTGATAAGCAGGGAAAGTACTATTTTAGTATTCAGTACTTTATATTGAACTTTTCTTGTTATTTATTGCTTTCCTTTCAAGGACTCTTGAGCTTTGTTTGATATCCTATTCTATTTTATTAAACAGAGCTGTCAATAATCATAAGCATTCCTCTCTCGACACTTTTCCCTATACTTTTTTCAGCTTGCAGTGAGAACTCATTCAAAATTTATGGCAATTGATACGCCTTATACACCTCTACATACAGCATATACCTTCGTTTTATGGTCGTACATGTGTAAGCTGTTAGAAGTTCTTCCATATGTACCTAAATACTAAATAATAACTTTACAGCGAAGAGTATGAAATATTTTTTCATTGAGTGGCATGAAGGGGGTAGGTAGTAAAATCTAATTACTCCTTTGTGCCCACCTTATTCTTAGATAACTAATAATTACTTACAATTTTTGAGTTGGAACTAAAGCATTATGCTTTCATGCTTGAAAATGATTGTTAACCAATGTAATTGTTAACCAATATTATGTAATTATTATTTTTATTTATTTATCCCACATACAATTAGGTAAATGTTTGAAAATTGTCGATGAATTAACAGGAAAATCGATTTCATTGTACAAAATAGAGAGTGTGTCACTATAATGTAACTCAGGAATGGACACAGTTTACACAATGGATTTATTGACAATTGGAGAGCTAAATTTTCTCACTTTTTGAATTTTTTGGCCACCAAAAGAATGCATGATGGGTAATATAAAAGATATTTCCTGTTGAAATTCCATTATGAGAATCTACACGAAGAAGCACTTTATTTCATCGAATCCTTTTGTGAAGCATTTAATTTTTGACACAGCCGTGCGTAAGCTGTCATTTGTACTGATAAGAGACACGAGCAATAGAATGAGATTTGGCAAGTAAATAAAAATCGACTTTAGTAGTGCCAAACAGAAATTGTTATTCTTAGTAAACTGTAAGTGTGGAATCCTTGTGTGCCTCCTGCAGCTGCGAAGCTGCTCAATATTGTACTGCCCGACAATAATGTTAAGTAGGGAATAGGTAAAAGTGTAGCATAATTTATTCTTTACTTACTATTTTATATGTCCATTGACAGAAAAGTCCGTCTGTTGTGTATACGTAAATTCTAGTTTTCTACCACGTATAGATATAAATATTCACTGATGGTATGTCATTTGAGTTTGTGTTTTTTTTGACTTGACAGTTCGCCCCCAGTTTACTATTGTGCCGGCTAACACTTCAGTCCTTCTTGGTAGTGACGTTTCCCTGGCCTGCGTGGCACGTGGCGACCCTCCGCCGGAAATTACATGGAAAAAGCAGAGGGGTACTCTTCCCTTGAAAAGGGCCCACTTTGACGAAGAGCGCTTTCTCATCTCAAATGTCTCGGAGCAAGATGCGGGCATTTATACATGTGTGGCTGAAAATAAGGCGGGATCAATTGTCTCGTCTGCTTCTGTCACTGTTCTCGGTGAGTGTGAATTTGAAGCAAATCAAAATAAATGCAGATGGGTTGTTGTAGGTGCTTAGTTGCTTTCAATACTTGGGTGCATTCATAATATACTGTTGATACAGATGTGTAGCATTTATATTCCTTAGGTGCACACTTTACACTCATGGAACACGCCTTTTTCATGTTGGGCAAATTGAAGTGTGTAACCCTTTGAATGCATATCCGATACTTATGCCATGCCACTCCTGTTCTTTAATGTATTTTATCAATCAAAGCTGCATTTGCATACAGTCCTATACTGTATAGTAACAAAGCAGTTTTTATTTCAATTTTTATTACGTCTCCACTATACCATCAGTATGTAGTATATGTGGGAATGTTTTGCTGGTACTTATAGAAGCAATTGAAAGTATTCTGCAAGTCATTTGCAAGGCATTGAGAAGGGAAATCATGGGAAAAGGTTTATTGAGTCGGAACATGAAATTTATAGATAATTACCGCCACGCTATGATACAATGTCACCCATGTTGTATATTATGCAAAGCCTATAATCATCAAAATGACAAACGTTGAATGTAGTATGTGTAATTGATTCTATTCTGATATTATTTTTACTCTTTCATAATTGCCCAGTAGTTGGTTGGCATTTGGTAATGGTGGACAACAAAACGAGAAGCTCTCTATTAAAGTACATGTTCCGTATGTAATGATTGCTTATGATAATTAAATCCTGGAGAATTATGGAGCATTAGTGTACACACATTATGAAAAGTAGTATTTTCTAAATGTGTCGGCAGCTATTTTCCTATACTGCTCAACTATTATTTTGTATTTTTCTTGAAGTCAATTCGGTTCAGTAAGCTCAAAGTTAGTTAGCTAGCCATTGTTATATGTAGATCCATTATTGCAGTATTGAATGAGGGGGCAGTTATTAGAAGAACGTTAGTGGAATAGGAATGCAATCTATTTGCCTTGTTGTTGGGCTGCTGCAAAACAAAATAAGCTTTCTGTTAGCACAATGCATAATTACAAGAGAAAGAGAAGTGCGATCCGAAAGTAGAGATAATGGCTTGTAAATGTCTATCATTACGACTCGCTTACACAAAAGACTACAATACTCTGCTCCTGACGGACATTAAAAGTGCTTACTTTTCTAACCCTATAATTTCTGACAAATCCACTCCGTACATATCGATTGAGCACTCATTCCTCTTTATTTTTTCATGTTCTTTTCCGCTCATGTTTGTGTGTGGCACTTAAAGCAAAAACTTCTCTTTTGTGTAATTATAAACACTATAAAACAATATACCTACCACAGTAGTACTTAAAAATTTAATCCATGCCCTACTATGGTCCACAAGTCTACACTCATCAGAAGATAAGCCGAATATACTTCTTATATTAATTTTCGTATTTTTTTAAAAAGCCTTTGGAAAAAAATAATAATATTATTATTCATAACATTAAAGTATGGAGATCCGTCTTCATTTTGATTGCTACTTGTGAACAAAAGTTGATGCTGACTTAATTATGTATATTCCTATGTGTAAACAATGTTATTTTATGTTTCTTATAGCCCTTCCTGCATTTGCTGTTGTGCCTCAAAACGTAGAGATTCAACCAAATACTACAGCGTATTTCGGATGTGAAGCAACGGGAGAACCGAAGCCTACACTTTTCTGGTCTAAAGAGGGCAGTCACTCTGTCATCTTTCAAACAAGTGCCATCGACAACGCTCGTGTCACCCCAGAAGGCACTCTTCAGGTACAAATCTAATTATTGGCTCTTGCTCCCTTCTTCATCTCAACTAATACCAAACCAATTCCAGTAAATGCATTCCACACCTAAACTGCAGATTGTTGTACTGATATACATGTATATGCAATAAAAGTATAAGTAATACTTGATTCAATCTACGTCTGATGTCGTATACTTAAATGCTGTACATATTTCCTGTGATTAACAATTGTGCATCATATGCGTTATCTCTTGGTTATGATTGTTATAAGGTATTTAGTTGAATCGTGCAATAAAAATATCAATATAGATGTTCATTTATTGGAATGGAGGAGGAGAGTGATGAGAAAAGTCATCGTTACCATCACGCTCTAGCTACTTTTCTCACTCTCTTTCATTTGCTCCACTTTTCCTTTTCATTCCCTAGCCCTTACCACTCACTCACCATTTAGTTGCAGATCGCTCTCCCTACTATACTATGATGTATTTCCACTTAGCAATAAAATACAGATTTATGTGTATATCTATACATTTCTTTCCTTCCATAGACACTACATCTGTCCACAATGTACTTATATATTTGAAGTATAGACAGAAAAAAATGTGAAGTTGTTTAGTTGCTTTACTTTCTAAATGGAAATAGTAGGAAGGGAATAGTATCTGCAGTTTGGATGTGGAAGCAAAGATGCGTAAGAGTGAAGTTCCCCTCTGACTGTAATTCAATAATAAAGGATGGTGCTAATCTCCCGTGTAATTTTCTAGATTGACAATGTATCTGAGAGAGATGAAGGCTATTATTTCTGTGCAGCTGTTAGTTCGGCTGGTTCTGTGATGAACAGAGTTCATCTCAAGGTACGTAAATACGATGACATCGTTTTCTTCACTTAAGTTATGGATTTTTACTATTTATCTAGCACTATATACTCTTTACTTATAGTTTTTAGTTAGCAATAGATTAACTTGACAGTTTTACAACCTAGAAATGGAAAATAAGTAGTAGTGTTTTGCCTAATAAGAGCAGGACAACTTGCTGATTGCACTTGGTAAGTTTTTTATGCACCTGGAAACTAATTGCATCTACTAGCTGAAATATTAGTTCCCGTTGTACCGACATCACCATTTGGGCTGCTACTATAAAACGTAAATGTTCAAAAGAGCAATAGGTAATGAGTATAAAGTAGTTGAGTATGTATAACCTTGAAAAAGTATAATAAGGTTAGGCTATTATTATCCGAATAAGCTTAAAAGAGAGGATCATTAGACTAAAATTAACTAGATATATTTAAGTAGGATCATTGTGGAGGAGTATTTTGTGCCATTTCTCTGTCACGTTGTGAGGTAAAGCAGAGAATGACTGAGCTTATCCCCAACGAATGACGTGATAAAAGGATTTCACTGTTTTATTTATAGTAATCACGAATGGCTTTATGGGGCTGTTTAGAATTAGAATTAGCTTCGTTATAAAGGATATAAGTATACAGGTTCGATTAACGAGTACGATAATATAATGGTACATATTTAGAACATGCATGGTTTGTCAATGCGAAGGAATATACCTAAGTTGATTCTTATTCATGTGTTTACTGATATTTTGAATGTTTTACTGTTATTCTGTTCAGGTAACACCAGTGGAAGACCTTCCCCCACCAATCATAAATGTAGGTCCATCAAATCAAACACGACCCGTGGGGTCTGTGGCTGTGATGCCTTGCATTGCTGATGGGAATCCTCCGCCTGTCATCACGTGGTACAAAAACAGTAATTCATTCATGCTGAACCATCGTATTTTCACAGATGATGCCGGCACCTTGAGAATCAATGGTAAGTCAAGGAGAAATTGCTAATAAAATAAAGTAGTCCATCTACGTCCTACCTTACTCTTCTGGCCATCTAATCTTCAAACTAAAGTATCCATCTACCTACATAGAATTCATGACATTAGATTTGAAAGGCTGCTTGTATATCGCATAGCTATATAGTTAGCCGATATTCAAGAGGCATGGATTCCAGTGAAAGAAAGAATGAATTGACCTACTCTTTCTTGACTCTACTTTCTCTTTTACTTACATCACATTAGAGATAGGTAGGTAGGTACGTTGACGTTTCGGTGGAAGTAAAGGTAGATTGCATAATACATAGCATACCTAAACCTATCTACAAAGTGGCAATCGTGTTTTGTTTCATTTTAGTGTATTTCTCCGGCGCTTTGCTTTTAGTGAAGTTTTCTGCGTTTCTGTAGCGTATTTCCTGGTTATTCTTGGTGTTTCGCACATAAATTGCTAAGGCAAGGCGAGATCTGAGAAAGTTAAGTAGATAAGATCGCCTGAGTCAAGTTGTACCTGAGGGGATTAGCCATTTACAAAGAAAAGCGTGTAAGGCATAGTGAAGGCTGCCGAAGGATACTTGATCTTATAGTGCAGTAGTCACTTGCCTTGTCTTCTAGTATAAAGAAATAAAATAAAAGTAGACAAGAGAGTGAGGAAAAGTCATGTCAAATAAAATCTTGGCTCGCTACGCTTCGTTGAACTGGACGGTACGATAGTAAGCTATATGGAGGCCCCTCTCTCACTCCAGTAGTACTACGCCCCTACATACACTTACTCCTAGAGTAGTATCAACAAAGTGCCCTATATAAATGTATATTATATTATAAGTGTACAGCCTGGCACTCTATTTCTGCGCTACACGTCTTGGTTACCTATTTACAGAGTAGTAGGTAGGCAGTTTAGTCAAGTTTCTCACTTGATTCTTTCATCCGAGCTTAGGTAAGTTAGCTGAAGTTTACCTCAGTGGACTTATTTAGTTAAGGATAGTATGAACGGTATGCCAATCCAATAGCTAACTTGTAAGTAAGTTACTTACGCTAGATCAAGTTTGCTAGATCAACTCGACTGGAGAAAGCAGTTCATTTTGCTTAGCTATGTAAAAAGAGACTTTCCTTATTACACCAGATGGGACTCATTAGTTTCCAGTGGTCCATCTTTGCCAAAGACAGTTTTGTATTTATTATAGTTAGTGAGTTTTTGACTAAGGAAAGAGTTAAATCGTGTCTTTTAAGTAACGTTTGATGAGAATATTAGGGAGGATTGTCAGAAGAGGAGTTAAAGCCCTGTGATTCCTGTTAGTGCACCTTTTCCTTCGGTTTTCCTCATTTCTCCCAATGTTTTAGTTAAGCCGTAGTTCTAAGAGGGTTTTAAAAGTTAGAAAGTAAATTCTGAGTTTTATCTCGCTAGGCTTGGCCAACCCGAGTTTTATTGCCGCTTAAATTGCGGTTTTCTTTTGTGGTGGCCAAAGCCAAGCAGAGTATAACATGAAAATGTGCTACTGTAACTTTGGAGAAAAGTAAATGCTGACCCATTCTCAGTTTAACTACCGACAAAGTATGTACTATACAGGGTTATTTCTTAGATGAAGAGTGAATGTAATGTGTGCCTATGTAAGACATAAGGGTAGCTAGGACATATAAAAGGCGGCCAATATATCACTCTAACAGACAAACTCTAAAGCCCAACTAATCAAGTATTACTTGGAGGAAACGAGAAAGCAATTCGGCCAAGTACATACATATAGATGGAGAAACTTTGGTGAAAGCAAATACAAACATAATTTAAGAGGACTCTTCCAGGATGCTTTGTTGATTTCTGTCTCAGCGTCAATATTCGCTTAAGTCTACTAATATTTTAGTATTTGCCAACAAAAGTTATATATAATTGTCGGGTTAGCACACTAGTAATCCGGACTCGTAGCTAAATAGCACTTTCACTCACAGTCACCGCTATTTTGCAAGAGTTGCAATTAATTTCGATAAGATCGTAAATGTATCATTAAGTCGAGCTGTGTGGATTACTTTCTGATAAAAGTTGCATGGTTCGAACTCGGAATAGCACATCATGCATTTAGACATAATAGACGGGAAATGGAAAGAAGCCAAAGTCAAATTGCTTCAATTGACTCAAGGAAAAGTGAGAAAAAATATGTTGGCGTACTTATTGGTCTATTTACATGTACCTATACTATGCTAGGTGGATAGTGTTACATATTTTTGCACGTGCAATGTCAATGTTAACAGCGATGCAGCTTGACGAGAATCTATGTGTTGGGATTTAGGGATTTCATTTCAGCATTCCAAAACCAACACCTAACATCAACATACAAAGTAAGCGTTTGCAGCTGGGGAATCAGGGAATAGGGAATCATAAGTAGTAAATGCTGAATAAACGAGACATGGCATATATGCGAATGGTTACATACATACTTATTTACAGTCAACAACAACCATACAGAATACAATAGAATTTCCTTGACTTGCATCACTATCATAGAAAGATCTCTTCACTAATGTCAGCTATGGTAGGAAGGCAGATCACGAAGTGTAAATGTACTCTCTGTATGCTGCAAAATAGTCTTGAACGAGAAAAGGATGTGATGGCATCACAATCACATCAGCATCTCTCTCAACTCATTGTGCACAAGTACAGCAAGATAGAAAAGACTTCCGCCTTCCTTTACTCCACCATTCTATGTGTGTATCATCAGATGATGTCATTGTTATCCTCTAATGCGAATTGTAGGATATATATCCCTAATCTTTAATGCTATGTATTCATTGTACTTTTTTACTTTCTCCGACTAGACTTACCAAATGCATGTACATCCATAGATACATATAGCTACTTACACAGATTTTCTACGATGTGCCCTAGGATACTTTAAAAGATACTTGTAAATTTTAGTCACATCTTTTCCCACTACAGCAAACGATTTCATTTCCCATGCATGCACGACTGTACTAGAATCTCCTGGATGGCTGGCTTTCTATAGAATCACTCTAAGCTCTGATTATATAACATTCATAGAAATATATGCCTCTCCATTCCATTGCATTACTTTTATCGACATTCTTATGCTACACCAATTGTATTTAGTTTTGTTATACTTAGCATTGAAAAATACATAACGTATAGCCAGTTGGATTTCTGAGACTCATAACAATGTGGCATAGGCAAACCAAACTGTTTCAAAAGTTACGGCTCTTGTATTTGTATGGATCTGTGTGAAGCCCTACTCATATTGCATTTAAAGTCCTGCAATTCTTGTAATGCTACCAGCAGTTTTGCTAACATACAAGATCCGAATCCAAAATCAGAATATTTTTTTCCATTTCCATCCCTCAGGGAAAATCGAATGAGAGTTTCTACTTGCATCTGTACGCAGTTAGATTCTAAGCTATACTGTATAGGTCGTAAATGTTGGGAGATTTCGTGGAAAGCTGTGCTCAATGAAAATTTCTTATTCAGCAAACGATTTGGCCTGTTTTTTGGTTTGCAATGCTAAAGATTTCAAAATTGAGCGTTTTTACCTTATTTGCCAAGATTAAAACACAAAGTACCTTAAGTACATACTTTGGCAAGAAAATTGCATTGAAATGTGCAAATTATTCATTTTTTTATTATTGACAGATCATTGTGCTAACAGATGTATTTAGATGATTGGATATGTATTTCATATGAAAGGTGAATGTAGATTTCAACAGTTGATGGCAATCTAGCTAAGTATTAAATTTTATGGGGAATTATTGTTTTAGATTTGACAAAAGAAGATAGTGGTCTATACGAATGCGTGGCATCTTCTCGAAGTGGGAAATATGTGTGGAGAGCGTACTTGCAAGTGGAAAATCCGACAAATCCGAACGTAAATTTTCGTCGTACGGGATTCGACATGGGTAATTCACGTCCGCGAGCGCCGATGAAGCCTCACATCGTGAAAGTGGACTCGACCTCTGTCACAATAGCTTGGCACCCGAAATACTTTCAGTTCTTTGAGCCGGAGACAAGTGAAAGTGAGGGAGACTCGAATCGCTTTTTAGTAGAAAGCGATCAGGAGTCAGGTAGAAGAGGCGAGTCGAATCGTAATAGTCATAATGGACAGGAGGGTCGCTCATCTCCTTTTGTGCAGGAGAGTATAAATATCAAGAAAGTGAAAGAGACTAAAAGCTTTTTGGACGAGAGTGACGAGGACGATGAAGATGATGAGGAGGACGAGGACGACGACATAATGTTGGATGATCGGCCAATCCCTTCTCTTCCCGACTGGTCAGACAAAGAAACTCAAAGTGGCTCTGACAATGGAGATGACACTCGGAATGACTTTCGTGAACAAAGTGACACTTTGCCCAATTCTAGACAAAAAGAATGGACAGACTCATCTTTCTTGCGGAATCGTGGCCTGGATCGCCCCAGTTCTTTCACTTTGAATCCATCAACTACGCACAATTCTTTGCCTCGGCCGAGCAGACTGCGCCAGCGACGTCAGCAACCCAACTCACAAAAAGACAATCGTAATGAGCAAAAACCCAAGAGTTTCCAAAATGAGGAGCCGATCCTTCCCAGTAATATCTTTGATGCTGATGCTAATGCTAATGTGGAAAGTGATGAAGTTGGTTTTGTTGGCGGATTTGAGGATGAAGATGAATATCGAGAAGAAAAACACAGTTTCGACGATGTCATCGACCAAATCACAAAAGAAGAGAGAGAACGGGAAAATGAAGAATTGGATTTAGAAGAGGAAGGCAATCAAGAGTCCCATAACAGTAATGCCAATGGAAATGGCAATAATAACCTTATTATTCAAAGTACAAAAACTAATTCTAGGATTTCTACGTCTACCAATGCACCACCAACATCTACGAGTACCACTACAACTTCAGCACGATCTAAAACTACCACCACTACAGTCGCTTCAGCCCTAACCAGCCCGAAGATTTCCCTTACTAATGAATTCACCAATAGTAATGCTAATGTTATAAATATCAAACATCAAACTAAAGACAATAGTCAAACTCAGTTGACCTACAAGGTCGAGTACTACAGTGCTGAAGAGAGATCTGAATGGCTTCTAGGGGCTACAGATGTCCCCTTAGAAGTTTTTACTTTGCAGTATTTGAAACCGAACACTGAATACATTTTCTTTATAAGAAGTGTATCCCAAGAAGGTGTCGTTTCCGCCCCTAGCCCTTTATCAGATAGTGTTACCACATTGTTTTCTGGAAGCAAAAATAGTGACTTAAATATGGCTAGAGCCAAATTCGGCTCGGGAATCGTGGTTCTCCTTAAGAAAGCCTACGCTACTTCATCCACGTCTATTCGCATCGAGTGGCAGGTAAAGTAGCTTTTATTTCTTTAGCACACACGAACTAATTTATCTGATAAATGCCATTATTTGAAGTGTATTCAGCTTAATCAACGGTTACGAAGTTATCATTGTACTTTGCTCTAAGTGTAAACAGTCTGATTTTGCATCATTTAGTATTAGTGTCAATATTTGCATAATTTTAATTTCCAGTCTCTCTGAAAAATTAATTCTACTGTTTAATTCTCGTCGACATTTCTCTATTAATTTCTTTCAGCCAAGAAAATCAACAGTAATTTACTGTGGCGCCAATTTAACTTTCTCTTAACAGTCTGAATTAACAATTTAAGTTTATAAATAACGCGATGAGCAACAATATATGATATTCATTAGGTAGGTACAGCAGTCAGACATTACTTTCGAATTCAGTTATTTCCTGGTATCAGACATTCTATTATTTTGGTCGATATTATCTTTGCATGGAGTATCATAGGTTATCATCGTATTTGCACTTATACAGTTATAACACAAGAAAAGCGAGAGAGCGAGTGAACTCAGTGAGAGCAAACAGAAATTAAAGAGAGTGTAAATATATGGACAGGATGGAACAGTGGGTAACCAAACCAGATTGTTTGTTTTGTTTGTTTTTCATTGTCGGTGATGGATGTGCTGATATATTGATTCTTTCGTAGTTAAATAGCACTAGGATATTGTAGAAGGCGAATGGTACACTTCGACACAAGACTTTTTAGTTTGGAGAAAAGTCTATTTCAGTTATACCTGGACATATATATGTATATCTTATTGTGCTTTGTTGACTGTGTGGAGCAGGTTGTCAATGCGGGTGAGTTTATTGAAGGCTTCTATATTTACTTCCGACAAATGGGACAAAAGGATGAGGGTAGCTACCAAATGTTGACTGTCCTCAATGCTGGCGCTTCCACATTCCAGATTGTCGGACTGGAGAAATTCACCACATATCAAATCTTCTTGCTACCCTTCTACAAAAATGTCGATGGCCGTCCTTCCAATTATGTCAATGTCACCACCCTACAAGATGGTAAATATAATTACACTTTTATTGTACTTGCCATACAAAATCCTTCTTACTACAGTCAATAATGCGTAGTGGTGCAATTGTATAACACGACGATAATGGTAACTTATAGTTTAAACAATCTCACCGCTATTTTATTTACTTGTAGTAAGATTTGAGATTCTGCGTGGGTTACTGCGTATGATGTATACTGTAATGAAATTACGGTTTTTCTATTAAAAGAACAACAACAATAGGCTTTGTCTGAAAGTTTCCACATAAATAAATATTTCGTTCTTTCCCCAATATATTAGTAGCTGTAGGTAGCCGAGTAAAACGGTATTTCTAGACTATTCTATTACTATGATGTTCTATGCTATAAAACTTAAAATCAAACGATAATAGCAGAGAAAGTCGAAAGTGCAATGGGAAAAGCGGTGGTGAAAGCTTAAAATGTAGGAGCATGCGAACGCGTAAGGATGCATCAAATCCGTTGGTTTTACAGGGTATTATTATTTTGCAAATCTCTAGAGACACATGAATTTGAAATGGGATTCTCTTGGCCGGACTAGACTCCGCCAAAGTAGAGGCTGATGTCAATCAGAATAGAGGTAGCGTATGAGTGCACTTTCATGAAAGAAAAGAGCAGGAATATTACGCAATTCCGTTCTCCTGAACAGTTCTGGACAAAGGAAGTCACTATGAAAAGGATATTGATGTTTGGCTCGCCTCTCTGGGTTCAAACAACGTTTTGTTTTATTTGTTTCTTGCTAACTGGAGAGGTTTTCAATACCTGTATGGTGGTTCCAAGTTATTATCTGCCTTGGCGTTGTGTTACAGATGTAAACTTTGGAACAGTTAGAGTAGCTAAAGTAAAAGCAAAATATATAGACACATTACAGAGTTACATGGCGGAAAACAGGATTATGTACGTGGACTGCATTGTTTGCTTTATATTAGAGCAGTCCCTACTCTCTACTAAGTGTATCTCATTATAATTTTCTCTTTTCTCAGTTGAAAATGATATAATAAGCAAGTTATGTCCAGGGTAATAGATTCCACTAGAATGTGCGTAAGTACGTAGCTAAATTGCGTGAGTAACAATATAATGTAGTTTGGAAAATAGTTAGCTGGGGGAATAAAATTGTTCTCATTGTATATTATATCGTTTTGTGAAAAGAGTTGGCATTTAATTTCACTTTCAGTTCCAACTGCTGCTCCCGAGTTGCTGGACCCTGTTCCGGTGAATAGCTCAGCTCTCATTGTCCGGTGGAAACCACCTCCAGTTCGACATCAAAATGGGGTCATCATGGGCTACCAGGTTATATTCTATTTCACTTTTCTCTTTTTCTCCCTGGAATTGTTACCCATTCCATAGAGTATATCGTCACATAAAAAAGGTTACTTTGTATAGAAGTGAGGGAAGAGGAGCTATTAAAAGCTGATTGAATGTATTTTTAAATTGTAGTTGAGAGTCTGGTCAGGCTCGGCCCTCGTGGGTAATCGTACAGTTAACGGGTCAACTGTATCTCTTCTCTTGAATAACCTAACACCGGGGAAATCCTACAGCCTGCAAATAGGATCTTTCACTGCCAAAGGTGTCGGAGTATTCTCTTCGATGAAAACTCTCCATTTCCGACCCGACAACACATCTCCAGATAATAACTCTATTGATAATAACAACAAAATGAGCAATTCCGTACATTCGCAGCCTTCGGATAATAACTATAAAGGCAAAGTTGGACTCGGTGGCTCCAAGTCCACAGGAAACAACAACAAGAGTAATAAGATCAACGGGAAAACCTACGACGGAAATAATATCAACTTTGGCAGCGGAAGCTTGGGAGTTTCTCAAGGAGGAAATGCTATTCATGGTAATGGGGAAAGCTCTGACGAAGAGTACGATGGGATGTCAACAGCTACAAAAAATGACGGTGTTGCTTACGGTGGCACTGTAACTCACAATGACTTCTTCACGGAAGCATGGTTCGTCGCCTTGATTGGCAGTGTGATATTTGTCATGATGCTCGTCTTTGTTTTCGCTCTCTACATAAGACGCTGTCAACTCAGAAAAGACGGCGACAAACTCAAAGGTAAGCATTCCTTATCAACCAATTAAATAATTCCTCAGAATTCATCATGCAGTCTTGCAGTCAATCCTTTATGGTACATTATTGTACCACTACTTAGCCCATGTCATACTTTGGACATATGCCGTCACGATAAGCATTATTGTTCACTCTAGTATCAGAACAAGCATAAAATTCCTAAAGCTTCGTTATCTAAAAATCTATAGCTCTGCAAATGTATTCACATAATTTGATTGGCAGTTGGCAAAATCATTATACATCTTAGTTAGAACAAAAACACATTTTTTAATTGTTGTGCAGTTTGCATCTGCAAACTGGAACCATAAAACATCCTAGATACTAAGGTCGTTGTACACCAGTGTCAAAAATAAGTACATAGAGTTCGATATATTTAAACGTATTCATTTGATTTAAGGTCCTGTTGTTTCGATAATAGTTTCTTCAGATGTTATGACTTTTGTTACGGTGACGGAGCCGTCTTCGTTAGTAACTTGACTAATTTTTGTTGTACTTGTAATAGTCGAAGATTTTTTTGTAGTTACTGTAGTGGCTTCTTTCTGAGGTCTAAATTCATTTTCACTTCCTAATGGATTGTAGTTTTCTTCAGTGATTGAGATCGGAGTAATTTGCACTTGTGCTAAACGGAAAATGAATGCATACAAAAGTTAGATATGCTATATGCATAAATAGACTGAATAACATATGTACAGTAAAAGCTATAGATTTCTAGGAACGTAGGAAGCCAATGGAAGTTATCAAGTTAATTTTCCATGTATTCTTTATTACTATTACTACTTTGAAAATAATTTTAATGTTGGAAGTGTTTTGTGTTAATATTACTTGTGAAGACAGGAAGCGGTAATTCCATGTCAGATTTTTCTGTAGAAGTAGGTAAAGGAGGCAAGCATTGGCCTTCTATTTGTGCAGGAGTTACATTTTCAAAATTAGGGCGAGTGCTTCCTTCATTTAATATAAACTTGTGACCAAATGTTCGATTTCCAATCTCCGTAATACAAGTATAGGTTCCAAAAGATTCGTTATCTTTTACAGCAACCTAAACAAAATCACTCACAATTAGCATTGCTTACAGCTAATTATTAATTATTGTGCTTATTTGTAAACTTCAATAGTTTAATGGCATAATTGATTAATATTTTACCTGCAGAATGTGTACATCCCCATTTAGATTCTCTATAAAGCACATTTCATTCTCGTGTGAAGGAATGATCTCTTGATTAGACGTATCATACCATTTAAAAATTGGTGATGGTTTAAAACTCGCCTTACATGGAAACTTTACGTATTGCCCAATTGTGCCATACAATTCAGATTCTGTAAAATTTTCCTCTGCACAAAGTGACATCAATTAATATTTAAGTACTATAATATAAGTAGGAATCCTAAAGAATAACTTCTTATATCTTACTCAACACGATCAGCTTAACTGTTTGTGTCTTAAATTGGGGTATTCTGGATTCTGCATCTAGTGCTCTGCATAGATAATCGTTTTCTGAGTCATTTTTGTAAACTTTGTTTATTAGTAGTCCGTGATTTATAGGGGTCATCCTACTGTAATCTATGAAATTGAAAGGGACCAAAACCTTTATTGAAAGTTATTACTTCTAACATTCTTTATCTCCAATATAGATAAAATTTCTGCATACCAATATCACGATTTCTGATTTTCCAGAATACTTTCAACTTGTCATTTCCTCTTAGTTTAGGAGTACACTTTATGGCGTGTTTGGTTCCAATGACAGCAAATTGTACTGCCTCAGTTTTATCAAAAGTAATTGGTTCTGTATTACCCAAACAAAATTATTTTGTTATAATTTTCAGACAAAATAAACCTAAAAGTTTTGACAGTAAAGTTTTGGTTTTATTTCTTACCAATTATATCGAGAGAGAAAGATGCGCTCATTTGAGAAGGATGGTGACAAATGTATGAGCCGTTATCGCTTGCAGTAAGGTTTTCTAAAATTAGAATTGCATAAGGATTCGCTGATGAGTATAGAATCACTTCCACCCGTTTCCTTGCGTTACTGCTAAAACATAAATTAGTGTATTTATTTTCATAATGATATTTTTTACCAACGCATTATCTGTAGTCATAAGTATTAATATGTTATATACGGACTTACCTATTATTAGTGACCGGAACTGCCTCTCCATTTGGCGCAGTCCAAGTTAAACCTGTAGTATCTGTATTATTTCCGAAGTAACATTTCACTCTCAACGAATCATTTACATCCCTCAAAATATATCGGTACGATGGGTCTAGCTTTAATGCTCCTTGACTTGTATTAATGTTTGCAGTTAATCCACAGAAGAAAACTGAATAGTATTAAAAATATTTCAAACATTTTTTTTTACCTATGTGATAATTTGTCTAATATTCTATTACCTGATAGTAACACCGACAATATTTTGCAAATCATTTCTTCGATGTGTTTTGTGACTATATGCTCTGAAAATCTAATTAGAATAAAACAAAATATACTCCAGAAACATTTATATATATGTTTAAAGTTTTAGTCAAGTCTATGCAATGCCATTGAATCATTTCCCTTCTTAGTTGTTTTGTTACAATATTTGCGGTGACTCATATTTATTTACTGCCTCAAACTGAGGCTGCTTAAAACACAGCAAAATAATTTATCGGTAGCGGATATCCTAATTAGTCACTAATGATAAGAGTATTCTGCTGGAACTCTTAGATGATTCTTCTATAGAAGTCATTGTACAAAACAGAAGAAACTGGTTGAAAGCAGTTTTAGCTAATAATCACTGCTTTAATGAAACTAGTCATGGGCATGTAGTATACAATACATTTGTTTATGCGTAACTATCAAAGGAACTTACCATCTTTGTTGTACTAATCAACATTTACTTTTGTTCAAAGAAGTAAAACATGCTAAAGCAATTAAAATAATTAGTAAGTACAAAGTTAGAAGGAAATTCCTTAATAAGTAGAAACCCTTTAGCGTGTATCCAACTTTTATTGACATTTATTTTGCATTTACAATTTTTGTTTTGGTGAAGGTAGACATGTATATGAGAATCGTGGTTCCCATTTTATGGAGAAAAGCCGCCCTTCCCTTGCTCAGGCTAATTCCACCTTCTTAACTTAATTTTTTGTATTTTCGTTGTATTTTTTATTATAAAATTACATTTTTTCATGCTTATCTTTTAGTATAAAATACCTGTTTATGCGTAATAGTTCAATATAATAGTTTAATTTAAGCTAAAGTTCATTTGTTTCTATTCTTTCTGTTACAATTTCTTCCTTTTTGGTAGTGATAACTTTAACAGATCCAGTACGTGATACAGTCTGTACAATTGTAGCTACTACTGTAGTTGTAGTGACAACTTTAGTATTGTTCACATTGGCCGTTGTGACAGTCGTTTGATTTGTAGTGGTTGTTTTAGGATCATCTTCTTCTACATCATCTTCAGCTTCTTGCAGTGTTGCAGGATTTGTATTCAGTTGTCGACTGGCAAAAGTGGAAATATTGTTGTTGTTGTTAGTGGAGCTCCCACTTAAATTATCTTTAATGTTTTGGTTATTCCGAGTAATGAAGAGGAGTCGGCTGGAGGGAGAAGCAAATATGGGCAGAGCAGCACTGACCGCTGGGCTCAATTGCGGCATTAATTTTTCAATTGTTGTCTCTGCAGTATTTGTCGACCCTGCAGTCATTTCCATATTTACATATTCAGTCAGATAACAATATTTCTTCGTATTTTGCTATACCTGAACATAATGAAATGAGTTTGTACTAGGAATATTAATAAATGTCAGTCTTACGGCACAATTCTTTGTCTTCGTCACTAGAATCAGCACAATCTGGCTCTCCGTCACATTTCCACCGGAGGGGAATACAGTATCTTTGCGTTTTACACTTAAATTGATCCTCTGAGCATTGATGTTCTCCTATAGCATTTCATTGTAGACTTCCATGTAAAAAACCATAATTCATGTACATCTGTAAAATAAGAAATATTAACCTTCTGTTATGTTTTCCGCTACTGTGGGTTGGGATGTTGCTATTGTGCTAGTGGCAGTTGTGGCAGTAGTTGTAATTTGCGGAACTGGATCTGCAGTCCCAACTTGAATTGGCGGACTGAAACTTCCTGTAGATGCAACGTTTTTCAACGCTGTTCGTACATGATAAGTAGTTGCTGGTTGTAACCCTTGCAGTACAAACCCTATTTTAGTAACAAGTATAATTTGCATTAATTACAATCGTTCATTATTTTCGTAATCCTTGATTTATAATACTAGAACATCTAATTATAGGTGAAATTGGTTTTGTGCAGTTAGTGGCTGATTTAATAACACATATATGGCTAGATTTTCATAATAAATTGCCTTGCTCGTATGGTTTATATTTAGCAGGGAACCAAATAGTGTCCGTTGATAACTTGTTCTCTACGACAAAATCCGTTATCGGAAGATCAATTTCGTCAGATTTAGATGAGCCTGGAGGTGGTTTAAATTGCTGAACTCTAATTTTAGCCTCTGCAGGTCCTACGGCATCAATTTCCAGGAATGGAGTTCCAGGTTTATTCCCTTTTTGTAGAATGAAAATTTGATCTGTTACTCCTACGTCGTTTCTAGCACGGCAAGTGTAGTTTCCAAATTTATTTTCTTTTGAGATAATGATCTAAAGAGTGAGATACATTTAATTCATTGTTCTATATATTTTCACACAACGAGTGGGATTGGTTTTCGTAGAATGTTGTTGTTCGTGAGCTTCGGAGAGGCTCTTACACAATGAATGTACATGGAGGTGTAAATCATTAGTTAATGTTCCCAGTTAAAATTCATTGTTTCTTTTATGTGTATTATTTACTTGTAATGTAGAGGTGTAGTCTGACTCGTTGACATCGTTAATAATAGAAGTTTCGTCTGTAAAAGTAAGTTTTTCGTTAGTAGGACTAAACCATTCAAATGTAGGAACAGGCTCTGCATCCATTTTGCAAGAGAGACTAGCCCATTCTCCAAGAACTGCCCAGACGAACGTTGCATTAAGGTTCTCTGAACTCATTGACATGGGTTTTCCTAAATGAATATTTGATAAAGATACTCCACAATAGTTAAATCAGTTTAAATGAACCTTTCCCTGGAAATTGTGATTTATCTAATGAATATATTGCTGTTCCAGAATATGTTGAACTACTCTCTAGTGTGCGAATATTTATTATTATTTAGTAGTAAACTAGGCATACTAGTCACTTGCAGAGTAATGGTCATGAGTTTAGAGTCTGGCATCGGTGAATCGATATCCATAGCATGGCAAACGTAGCTTTTCTTTCCGTCCTCTCGGGTAACATTATGTACGATCAGTCCATCTTTCACCACCTTGTATTTAGGACCTAGAGAAATATATGGCAATTTCAATGGTGCTTATCAGTTTCTGCAAACATTATTCTGCAACACATTTCACCCTGAGAAGTACATTTGCCTCTTCTAATTTAGATTTACTAACTTCCTCCGTCCTCCACTATATATCTCGTTAATATATCTTCCAGATAACTGACTCTTAGAGATAGATTCACTTTATTATTATATAAGGAAGTAATCTACTGACTAAAATCATTTTAGAAGCATTTGAATAGTAGGAAATAGACGAATGTTTATATAGAGCTACTACTATAATATTATAAAGCTTGAATTTACCTTGCGGACTCTTTTGATCTACTTTCCAATACAATTTGGGAGTATTAGATTGTCCATGTGCAACGCATCTGATAGTATAAGTACTTCCTTCGACGGCTGTTTGATATGCGAGCGAATTGTCAAAAGCAATTGGTTCTAGCGATAAAATATAACTTATTTATTTGCATGAAGGAATTGACTTTAGAGTGATATATCAAATGCCTACTATTTGATCATTTCCGATCTCGGAATTTTAATACCCGTAGCTTTGATAATGTTCCATATCAAGATATTTTGCAGTACTGTCTAGATTTCTTTTACTTACTGACTACTATTAGATTGAAGGAGACTGAGGCTGACTTAGAGCGACAGGAATACATTCCTGCATCATCTGGCTGAATTCTTGTCAGGAATAAATCCATCCCTCCTCCGCCACGTCGCGGCTGCTGTCGCATTCGACTTCACATTTATATTTATACATGGAACATAATTATTTGTCCTCTGGGGTTTACAGATATTGTGGCAAAAGCCTTTTTCCATGCAATCGTATCATAATAGACCAGTAAAACTGACATTATATACACTGCAGGCAGATGCCCCATGAAATATATCGTCTAGTGATACTTACCCAAGTTTTGTTGTGTTCACTTTGTCATTTTGCGGAGTGAGCCATTCTGTGTCAGCGGATCCGTTGAGACATGATATGACAAACGTCTCTCCGATAAATTTCTTGACTGTTCTATTTGAAGGCGAAAGTGTGAGCCTTGTACCCATTCCTGGGGGCATTGTCACTCTTTGGGCAAAACTTGGACTCAGATCTAATAAAGCTTCAGAGGGAAACACACAACACGCAAAAAAATTATCAAATTGTGCGAAAACTCTTGTCATATTTCTTTTATAACTATTCAATTCACATGCAGTTTAACGGATCACAAGGCTAAGTACCTCTACCAAGCTAACTATTATTTAGATTCTTGTGATGGTAAAGGCAATTATTATGCATAACAATTAACCTAGTACTCAACTTAACACGGAGCTAAATTCTTATGAAGGGTTTGTAAAATCATGTCAATACTATCGAATTGTAATGTAGAAAAATGTATCAACTTACCTAAACAACAAATTAAGAAAACTCTAACGTTTCTAATGACACTCATATTTGAACACTTGAAATTGCACTAACACTGTCGTCACAGCACACGTGTCACAAAAACCACGGATGGATGAGGATAGATGAAATTATCTATGAATTTCTCCAGATGAGCACTCACAGATAGTTTAATGAACTGACGAGATGATTTCCTCGGGGGACACTACACTGTCATGTCACTTGTAGGCACAACTGGAAAATTGTGCTAATTGAGTGTCAGTGTTTAGTAGAAAATCTCTTTGCGGTATTGGCACTCATTGCAAACGGAAATCTTCATTACCACTCTCAGTTCGTCACTGAGGAATGCTGAGTTAGTTCTTCAGTGTTTTGAGACGATGCAATTCCGAGATATCTTAACTATTGTTGCTACCAGCACATAAAGACCTTATCTGTGAAAAACTAAGTTAATGCAAGTCAAGAACGTGTACAAGTATTCCTTGATTGAGAATTTTAAATTTCTTCAGCTCACCTATGTTGCTAATCTAAGTTGGAGTTGAAACGAAAACTATAAACACATATTCAGTCTAACGAATGTAAATAGTGTAATACGAGTCATTTCATTTTCATTCATCCACTGCAATTTTATGCGCATCCCAAACTATTTCTTCATTGGGAAAGGTAATATAATTTAATACAATGGCAATAGTACTACCTATGCAGCTAATACCTACCTGTACAGCTTAGTTAATAGATGGATATCTTATCACATCCGTTCTGAATTTAAGTGTATCGTCTGCTCCTGTGCACACGTTTGCAGAAAACAAAGCAAAACGTGGTTGCCTACTAATTGAAGTCTTGGCCAACCTGACTCAACCCTATAGTTAGATAGGTGTGCACCTTTCTATTTACTAAAGGTGACATATATAGAGTTTAGTATGTTGAACTCATATGCATGGATTCCTATGGCTGCATGAATTAAAAGTTTAACTGATAACTATAGCTTTTCACACAGTTAAGTGTGCAACATCAACCTAAGGTGCTCAGATAAGTTATTGCTCAGACGGCAAAAATAGATAAGAAAAATAGGTAACCGTGTACAGAGTAACATTAGGAGGATGAAAAAGGAATCCACATAACTATGCAGACTTTGTCCTCGGCTCTAATTAAGCGTTGTTTGCCTGTATGCTAACTAAACTAAACTGCGCTGCAATTTATTAGTTCAGTATTGCAATCCTCACTCGCTCGCACTCGCCAGTAAACGAAGTCAATCAGTCGAGTGCGAGTATTACTGTAATAGAGCTATTTAATAGTAAAAGCGATTGTGGTCGGGCTTGGCGTGCATTGTGTTTATTGTGTCTGTGGGAACCATTATGGGTTTTATAGAGGAAATCCTTTCATTCTTGCATTAGGTAACCATAAAAATGTTAATGTTATGCTACTACTCCTCTATGTCTTGACTGGGAAATCTTTTTTATATTGCACAGCCTTATAAACCTTTTATAGCTGGCTCAAGATACCTTAACCATATCTATGTGTATATAGCTATTGGTAATAACAAAGTACTTGAGATTGAGATACAATATACATCTACGATAGTTCTATGCTTATTAATTTTTATTTGCTAATGAAATGAAGTAAATAATGATATTATTGTAAATATGCATGAACATGAAATACAAGCATAGAGTACTAATTCTTCTAATAATATTTTATGTGACTCTTTTTGAAACCTTAGTCACTCTGATAGTTTAAGGTACTGATTACTGTGAATTGTTTTTATTTATACGTTTTTTTGCGTGTGAACTGAAAAGGTCTTGCTCTTGATTGCGATTTCGTTAGGTACCTATATAAATAGTACCTTATGCTACTTGCCTTGTGTGTGCTTTGTGAGACACTATCTTGGAAATCAAGCTTGCGTATGTCCTTTTTTATTTGCATTGGATTATTAATTAAATAATTCACATCGTTAGGCTGGATTTACCAAGTCAAGTACAGAGGGACAGATTCTTAACAGTAGCATGTCCATGTCGAGTCCCTTTTTCATAAAGTATGTCTCATTCCTATCATTTAAAAGACATAAATCAGTCAGAGAACTCACCGTTACTCTAATGGCGACGTAGATTACAGCGCTATTGATAAGTGCTGCATTCCATGAAAAATTGTTCTCGAGCGGTAGCTATAACTTTTAACGATGAGACAAGAAAAACCTATATTCATCCACTAATTAATTTACTTGCTTTGTAATTGCAATTGCTTTACACAGTCAATTAACAAATCATTCAGCGTCACCTCGCTGGTTTCGTACGATCCAAGCAATCCGATTGAATTGGATTTTTTAATCCCATTTGTAAACATTGGCATTTTATGGGGAGTTGTAAATAGTAATTCACATTGGCGACATTAGTAATTGCATGTAAATATGTATCCCTGTATGCCTAATAATTGCATATAATTAAATAGCAGTTATAGTATATAGTACAATTTAATTGGATATTGTACGCGAATTTACGTCCTGTACATAGCTGGTTGTTCACTTTTAATCACATTATTACCGTTTTGCTTTGTTCTACTACTTATCAATGAATACAAATTACAATAATTACTTACTCTGTAGTTGTGTGGGCATACCTTTAGATATGTGAATGTGTCAAGAAAGAACGGAAGTCATTTTTATTAACTTGATAATCTCAATCTGCTCTAATTCTCTGTTCCAAAAATGTAAAACTTGCACTTTTTATTACTACTGGTAATACTTATATCCCTGTATTTACTTTTACTCAAGCATAAACTTGGCTTTTCTGTTCTGCCATCAATTTCTGACGATTAGGGCTAATAGTCTTTAAGTAGAGTGCTTTATAAAGATAGAAAAATGAATGATGATTTTGTTTATAAATGACGACGTAAATTGCGCTCTGAATGAGGTAAACAGAGATATAAGTAATGTTGGCTGCAAAAAATACTCAATCGTCTTATATTTTATTTTGCAGCGAGCTTATCATTGGTAGACGACATTCAGTTGGACAAACGTGCGACGAAACACGCAATGTGTTGTTTAAGTTGATTGGTCGGAAAGGATTAATCAAATTTGCAAATGAGACGCACGTGTGCGTGTCTATCAATTAAGCGACTGAACTACTACTCGTACCTACGTGTGTACAATTATCACCTCTCAATCTTCTCTGGGTGACAGAAAGACAGGTTCAGGACATCTAAAATGAATCTTTAAATTTTATTATTGGTACAGAACCAGAGATTATTACTTCACTCGTTTGTTAATGTTGATATTTCCGTACCACGATATTGTGCATAAAATAGATCCAGATTTAGATTTCTTATGCATTGTGCACTAAACATACACATGTTAATAGCTACATAAGAATAGTTATTTGGCTGTATTCGAAATAGTTTCTATTTTATGTGCTTTTGGCACTTTTCTGTAATTCTCCTTATATGTTTATAGCAATATGCGCAGTGGTCATATAAGTGGAAGCTACATATCAATATCTCCATAGGAGGCTGTAGAAACGTCATTATGAAATAACAGTCTGTATTGTTAGTATACAATGTCAAGCAAACGACATAGTAAAATGATACAGTGTGCACAATTGTATAAATTTTATTTGGATTTTTAGGAGAGCATAGAGGCGGTAGTGAAAACGGCGGAGAGAGGGCTAGTCGACAGGTAATCAAAAAAGAGTGGGCGTAGTAGCAGCAACGTTCAGGATTATTATAGCCTTTCGTTCGTTTTCATTTCGACTTGTCTTGTTAGTGGAGGATGTTTCTTTTGTCATTTGGCTCGATGGAAGTTGAAGTTGAGAATATGATGAAATAGGACAGGATAACTACATACATGAGACATATAATTCGTCTGCTTTGAATCCTGAATGGCAAATCCCAACAAATAAAAAGAGGCATATAGCATAAATATAATCTGGCTGGAGGGTTAATGGCCTGCTCTGATCTGACTGACATAACGTTCCTAAGGCACACTGACAGAATAAAGCAAAGAAATGGACATGCTATTCTCGGTATTGGTTTTATGCTTCAGTCCTCCTGCTCTGGTTTCATTTCTAAAGTATAATAGCTCGTGATTCCAGGAGGGTTTTTTTCCGGTGCAGATATACTTTTCCAGGTCTGTATTGAAAGGAGACATAATTCCTCTTTCGTAGTCAGACAGAAGCTAAATAAATACCAGAAAGCTGAAGATATACTATGTGTCGGTATAAACCATTTTGACTCTCAGTGATATGTGTTATTAAGATTATGGAATTCGTACAAAAAGAACCATATAATGTCGTTACTAGGTGGAAATGTAAAATTTCATTTGTCAAAGCAGGTATATGGCATATAGATAAACATTGCCCACTCGTGTTACCAACCGTGTTGTAGTAGACATACTACTTTTGCAAGCTATAAGGCAGCTATAATTGAAAAGAGATTTTCTTTGCGTAGAGTACGATTTAAGTAGTCTTTTAAAAAGATTTTTCCAGTATGTCTGTATGGGTACTAGAAGATTTGATTTCCGTTGCTATAAATGGGGAAAATATCTACTACATATGATAGAGGATTATTAACTGGCATACTTAATAATAAGTGGAATAATTATGTGCGATATAGAATGGTTCATCGTGCAATACATAAGCTGGGGCTAATAAAAGATGTTTTTGTAGTAGAAGTATTAGTCTGGAGAAAAGGTTCATTAAGAAGTATTAATAGGGTAGTCCAACAGTCAGGAAAACGTAATTCGCTCAGAAGACTGCAATTGATTTGAACAAGCAAAGCAGATGTGCTGCTAAACGAGTTTTGACTCGCAGACAAAAGAAAACCAGGGGAAGCGCATATTAAAAAGGGAATGAATACCAAGAATAGAGTAATGACATCAGGCTGTAAGTCGACAGGTGAACTATGCTAATATTTAAACCGGATTTGTTTTTCTTTTGTGCTTGTAGTGTCGACGACGGAAATTCCGGATGGGTCTATTCCACCTCACTATCAGGATGACAACCTTTGGATCGATTCCCAGCAGAAGCAACTCTCACTTAAGTCTGTCAAGACGAATGATTTAAATGAGTATGAGAATGCTAACAATTACGCTGTAGTTGAAGACCGACACTCGCCCATCCCTTATGCAACCACGACACTCATCAACGGAGAAAAACACGTAAGTTTAACCTACTCTTCACCCCCTAGCAAAAACCTTTTATTTTTTAACCCAAATAGATCATCTGAAAAGTAACTTTAAACTTCTGTACATTAAAATTAACTGACCCATTCAAAAATCTGAATTTATATATAAATACAAATAATCAATAATGAATAAAACATATCTCAGTAATGTCGAAGTATTAGAGCTCTGTAATAATATAAGTGTACCTACGAATTCAATAATATGATTAAAACATATCCCAGTAAGTATTTCCTGTAGATATTTTATTGTCTAGCAGATAGTCCCTAGAGATTTGTTATGGGAATTGCTGATAGGTTGTACTAATGTGATAGATACTAATGAGGGTAATTATAATTTGGAGCAAGGAAAGAGAAATGTATGTGTTAAAAGGAAGATAACGTAAAACTAGCGCTGTCGTAAGTTTAATTTATGGAGGAAGTGTGGATTTCCTTAGCAGACGTAATGTATATCGGAGTTGGTACATATGTTTCAATTGAAAGTACAGATTGTAATAAATGCTTTCGTGGTTCACAAATAGTCACGAACATGTAGCATTAAAGTTTACTGGTAAACGGCTACGTTTACGAAGGTTAGGGTAGAATAATGAATTGAAAGCGCCCGGTGGAGTTTGGAGTAGATAAGTTAGATTGGACGGGATATTTAGCAAAATTGATACAAGTTGGATGCAGAAATGGGAGTGAAATATGTTTCACTAGCTAGAATTGTGCTGTGGTTTAGCTTGGCATCCTTCTCATATTGCTCGCCTCTTCCCGTGCATTACTTATTTAATAAGCCAAATTTTATGGGAGAACTTTCTGCAAAACTTTGCTCATTTTGTTTTCTGCAGACTGTCTGTACCAGTTCTGTGCTGTAAAACCAAGTGTAGAAAGATATAGAATAATATTATACTTAAGTCGGGTAAATCTAACTAGGCCTCTTTCCATTGATGATGACATGTTGCTTCTTTGTAATAAAGCTTTACTCCTCATTTCTTATCAAACTATAAGAATGTTAGACTCTATTTTGTTCCGAACATTATTACTATACTGGAAAGAAGGCGGATTGTATTGGTTTAAATTGCAGTCCAATATTTGGTGTGTACTTTAGCGTGCCCACTTCCTTCTTCCTATTGTTATGCTTTGTAGTGTTGACTTTATTTAGAGTTTAAGAAATCAATAAGGAAAATATTACTGCGTAGTTTGTTATGTAGACGGAGATGAAGAAAAGAGCAAGACATAGTTTCACTAATTTTAAACGTAAAAGAGAAGTTAATAAAACTAGACAGGCTTTATTTTAGTTTTTTGTTTCTCCGTCCTACTCTGGAGATATTCAAGCATGTATTGTTTTCATTATAAAATTCCATAAGATTGAGCTGGGAAAAAGTTTGTCGGATATTGTTGGACTAGATTGAAATTCTTTTTTGACTAACAATAAGAAAAAGTTTTCAGATTGACAGGAATGTATAGTCAGAAAACAAGCACGAGTGAGCAAATTATCTCATCATGGAAAATTGGCTAGTTATTATTAGTAATAGAGGGATTGTCTTTTCCTTAGCGATTTCACACACGCCATAATTTTCTTTGTCTGAAAGAAATAAAATTTAATGAATTCCTGGGTTGGATTTTTAGAAATCGAGTTTCAGCGTTTTTGGGGAGTCGACAAAAGCCATGAATGGACATGGATCCCGTCCGGGTGATTTTGGGATGATGGCTTCGCCGAAAATGGTAGGCTGGGCTGCCGCCGCAGTTCCACAAAACAATAAAACTGGATCTCTCAATATTTGTTCGCAAGATATGAAAAAGGTTTGTGTTTTTCTCCCTTATAAATCCCATCTCCAATAGGATAGCTTCCAATAGACTGAAAATAAGTGATATCAAAGCGTGGCTTGGCTTGCACTTGACTGTCTTGTGTCTCCTTCCTTGCAGATACTCGAGTGTGATGTAATTTCATATCAGAGACACATCTATATGACATTATAATATCATATCATGCAGCACTAACACTAATGTATACTGCCATCCTTTAAAAACATCTGCTCCATCCTGCCATACTTACCAATGGTTTTATTTCCTAAAGGCCACGGACGGCTGACAATGGTTTGAATTGACATACTCGTCAATTCCCATTTGATCCCATGCTCTTGCTACAATCTAAAATGTTCTACATCTTCCTTATGCTCTTTCCTATCTTTTCCTGTCTGACAATCCTGAATTAATAGGAAAACCTTCCTTCAAAAAAATCTCACACGTTGCATATTTTTGAAGGAAATAATCTCTGTCTCACGTTTAGTTATTTTACTGTGCAATTTCCCCAAAGGAATTTTTGGTCTAACCCAGACACAAGTTCAGTCGCGACAACAGAATTCATTGTCAGTTGACCTGGATTAAGGGTTATCCTAACTCATAACTAAACCCTAATCCCATCTGCCTATGTTCACCTAATCCTCCATTTTATTTTATCCTAAGATTTATTCTCGCCTTTGTGCACTATGCTTGTTTTCTTAGACTAACAAATGCGTTCGAGCTTTATCCAATTTCATTTTCAAATGGAATGGCCGAGTAAAGCAAAAGCGATAAGTATAAATTATTGTCTTATGTCATTTTCTTCCTGCCCTACTTTAAAACTTGCAACTATTTCCCAAGAGCTTACTTTGCGCCTACTTAATAATACATTTTAAATCATCACATTTTCCGCATTCCGCACTCTCACGCACTAAATGAACATTAGCCTTCCCTTTCTATCATGCACACTACTCATTCTACAATAGTCAACAAAACCATTACGCTTCATGTATAAGAGATATTAATACTTATCCTGCACATACCTAATCAAAATGTAAATATTCATTACATTGTTATCTCGTTACTAGTAATTACAATTAATTGATACTTTATCGCCCTGAATTCCATCAAGACAGTCAAAAAATATATTATTGAATGACCATACCAGATTTATTAGCTGAATGCAGTTCTAATTCTTATGAGCTTTCAAAAAAAATACCTGTAAATATTTAGTTTTACTTTTTCTGCTATTCTTTTACAATTAATTATTGACGCTTATTTAAGGCAATAATGAAACATTTTAACTAATAATAAAATAATTTATAGTAATCAGGTTAAATTGAAAGTACTTTTTAATGAAGAGTTTATTTATTAAGCTTCAATATTCTTTCAAGTGAATTTTCCACTCTTTTGTGATGCTTTTATAAAAATTGTATATTTCTACCATTGCTTTTGGTTTGGCTAAATGTTGATTTTCCATTTAATCTTAGTTTCAAACAATGTTTGAATTTGTCTGAAGGACTGAAAGTTTGAATCTTTATTAGCATCTCTTTGCCTCGTTGTCTGCTGCTGAATTTACTTGAAAACTTGTTATTTGCTGAGACAGTTTGGCCAGAATGTTTATTTTGATGTAGTTCTTGGGTTGTTGGTACTAGGAATTATTGCTAGCTACTTAACAGCTACATACTTTGCATCGGGCTCTGCCACAGACTTCCTACTATATCTCTATTTATTTACGTTTCCATCTTATTTATGAATTTAGTTGATGTTTATGTTATGGAGTATATTTTGTGGTGTGTTTTGCTGTGCATAAGGAAGTGATGTTATTTAAATACGTGCAATTTACTTATTACTCTTATCTTCTACTGCATTGTCTGTACTATTTTGTTTGTTGTTGTGTTCTGTTTAGCTTCCATGGCTGTCAACTACCCCAGCCGCACCGACAACTCCTTGCCCGTCCCAGTCGCACTCGAAACTGAATTTAAAGCCAAAGCTAAAGCTAAAGTCTAAGGGGAAAGAGAGGCGGAATAATAAGCGAGATGCACGAGAGCATTTCGGGGGTGGGGATGATGATGATGATGTGACGGAGAGCTTTTGTCTCAATTCGCAGGATCTGAACAAGGGGACGTCACTTAATGTATTGACGACATTCCAGACACCGCTGCCGACAAGGAAGCACCTCATTGTCGACTTCAGCAATGGACAAAGTGTCACAAGTAGTATTCTTCAGTACCATGAGCCAAGACTGATTGTGGGTTCGCATACGAATGGCAGCAGCACGACCAGCACTACCGTCAACTCCTCCAACCATAATAACTATAGTCATAATAGTCATAACGGCTATGCCCATAGTCATAGTCATAACCATAACGGACATAATGTTAACCATAATGCATTCTAAGAAGCTCATTTCCTTCGGTTACTTCTCTCGTGGCGCCTTTTTATCCGCTCTTTTATTCACACAAACCGTAAAAGATTCCTGGCCACCTCTTCCCCCATCAGTTACACTTTCTAATGCTCATCGCCCCGTTCTCTGTTCTACTTAGTCCTCATTAGACCCTTTTAACCGCTACTTACGTACGTCTTTCAGACTGGACTCAAATCCCTGGGAGTTTTTTCCTTTCGTACTATTATTATTATGATAATCATGTACTTTGTTTTGATTTTGTGACGCAGGTCATCACCTCCTCTCTAATAGCTTATTATCATAGTCTATATAGTAAAGGTTATTAAATTTGAGAGTTACAGTTTCGCTTGTTGAATTGTTTGTAGAGAGTAGTAGCTGGAAAAGTGTCAACTGAAGAATTATGACTGGCGAATTATTTATAAACAATAAAGTGACTTGACTTAACTTATTAACCGTATTGATTGTTATATTTGTACATTTTCTGTACGTATCATGTAATACAAATGTCATGCCATAATCATAATAACCAATGTATGTTTCTATCAATGTATATCATAATAATATTATGTAATATCTACTCTATTGTATTTATGTAATTTATGCAATGTATCTAAATGCGTAGATAAATGCCGAGAAATATAACAAATGTTTGTATAATGTTGGCTAGGTACATAGTGCTGTATTTGTATTCGATGTATTATTATGTATACTCTATACCTATAGGATGTATGTTGGACGTACGTGTGTATTTAAGTACATAAGATATCCGCGAGTGAAATGCTAATTAACTCTAACTGTATACACTAAGATTTATTACCCTTATTGTTACGTAGATATAACCTAATGTATATTAAGTAAGTACCTTGCAAAATGTAAATGCGATTAAACAAATAGATGGATCCATGATGTAAATAGATTAACTAATGTTAATTATATTGCTTATACTGCATGTTACTATATGTAGTAATATTATTTCGTAAAACGTGTGTGAAATCTATAGACTAAGTGCGAATGGTTAGTTACATATTTTGAGGGTCTCCGGTGCTATCCTGCCCAGTCGATTATCATGTAATCGTATTAGTACCATACAAAGTTAATATAGAGATTAATCAGGGGCTCTACAATTTTATTTCTCAAAGTATATTTACTACAAATTCGGCTTTTCTGAAGGAAATATAAAAAATCATATTTAATAGATACTGAAATGTCCTCATGCAGAAATGCATGCAATAGAACAGTTGCTTACCAATTTGGTAGTTACAGCATTATAGAAAAAATTAATTTTCCTTATATGAATGAAATATTTAATTATAACCGTTTAAAGGTTGAGACAATGCAGTTAAATGACGTAATTTAAGGGAATATATATCAGGAATAGTTTACTAAAACCTTCCTGGACTAAACTAGATTTACCGTATTAATTAAGGACGTAAATATTGCGTAGATGAGATAGGATGCCTATTATAACCAATATTATAGTCCGCGTAATTGATAAGACTATACTTAAGTAAATTGTAATGATATGATCAGGAAATGAAATTGCCATATCTAAGTATAGATAGTAACAGAAAGTGTAACTTCTAAGTATGCATGTAAGTTAATTATAGATGTAGGTTACAAAGAACCATCTACCTACAAATATACAAAATGACGTACGTAAATAACTAAGAAATAGTAAAAATCAATGTGACATGGAAGATAATAGCTTCTGTGGAAGTGTACATATCAGGATCACAATAATAAAACCATAACAGATTCAGTTGGAAAATAAAACTGGGTGAGAATTATTACTGTGCATATCTTTGGAATCTTTGGCTGCTCAATACATTTTACATACTAACTCTTTAAATGTCTTGAACTAAACTAAAATTAAGAGAAACCATAACCTAAAATATTCTATGAACACAAAATATATAGATGAACTTATTTTCCAGGAGGTTATGAATTCTTCAGAAATTACAATTTTCATGGAAATGGCGTAAGAAATATAGTGGATATATGGAAAGATAATGGAGGAAAATGGAATTTGTTATGAAAACACGATAAGAAGTATTACATGTAATATGTAGTTATTTGACGTTATTGTTTGAGATTCTTTCTCCTTGGTCGTGTACCTGAGTTGTTTGTTCAAGAAAAGAAGATGACCATGAAAAACCTGAAGCCGAAATGAATTTGCATTGTAGTGACTGTGTACGTCATGTTGTCATAAAAGAAGATATGCGATGCAAATGGAGGTCGAGGACAATGGATTAGCATGTTGCTGTGAAAAATTCTTTTTCGTTTTTATTTCACTTGAGTAGAGACGTAGGAGTATGTCTCAGGACATTGTGTAAATCCTTATTAGAATTTTTAGGTGATTTAAGTGAATTAGATAAAATTTGTATAAATAGAGTTACTACTTAAAGTTACTTACAGGCTAGTTTTGAGTTTAGAGGTTGATGGGTAAGTTTTTTGCATTAAAAGCATTAAAGCATTTGTACGGTTTAAGCTGGAGTCACAGTCAGAGTTCCTTTGTTGTTTGCATCAGTAGATAATCTGTTGACTTTAGCAGCGCGCTTCTGAATGAAGGGATCTACTTCAATTAAAGTCTCTCCCAAATCATCATCTCCACTAACGCTGTCAGCGTCCTTCACTATGAAATGCCAGTACTGCAATGACAAAGAAATGCGTTTTAACCACATGATAGAAATATGCATCAGTATTGCAGAATAAACAATTAAGGATTTATTTACCTGGTTTGTTCCTTTTTGATAGTTACTGAACTCAAATGTTTCATTCCAATCAACATTTTCCATATTGTTAATAGTTGTTGTTCTTCCTGTGCCAATTGGGATATCAGTACCTTCTTTTCCCTGTCTCCAGTTGACCAAAACGTAAGGATCAGACAATCCTCCGAATTCGTCCATCTTGGGAAGATTTCTATAGACCAATAGCATATAGATTAAATACTCCTCTTAAATTTGTATTTAGCCCGAGTAACTAGATGAATTTTACCTTGCATAAAGTCTGAAGCTGACTGGGGTGGTTTTCTTGAGGGTGAGACTGCCACCATCATTCAGTTTTACGGTAAGATCTTGGTTCTTCTCCACGTAAGTATCAACAGGAACATCAACTTGACCGATGGCATCATCTTTGTTGTATTTATCATGATCCTTGACTTCAAAATGCCAAGCCTAGTCAAAAAAGGCGGATTTTTAAATGCAATTTATTGGAATATCGTGGAAAATATTTTTAATTGCTAATTTTTATGAAATGGCATGTGTGGCATTTGTCGTGCATAAGTACCTGGTTTGTGCCTTTCTTCCAGACGAATGAATACACATTGTTCCAGTTGGGATTAGGCTCATCCTTAATGGTATCAGAAGTTCCAAAGAGAGTCCAGTCTCCAGTAGCTCCGGTGCGGTGGAATACTTTTACGTAAGGATCGGCTGGACTTGTTTTGCCATTGTTGGGAAGATCTCTGTAGTACACAAAACCAGATATTTAAGAAAATTATTTGACAAACTTACAAATACATCTGTTTAGGACGATTAAAATATTATTTTGACAATGAAAATATTCGTGCGCACCTTCCTGATACAACGAAAGTCAAATTAAACGGATCTCCAGGCTTGACCGCAGATGGGGCAGTTGAAGTGGTAGTAGTTGTTGTGGATGTTTTTGGACTTTGAGCGTATAAGACACTCAAAAAATTGACAGCTACTAAAAAGATTGCGAGTTTCAACATTTTTCCAACTTTCTTTAGCAAGGAATGTGAAGGAACCGTCTAGTCTGGTGAGATAGAGACGACTGAAGAAAATATTTAAATGCCCATGGACCAAGAGGGAGAAAACAGCTTGGAAAATGCAAATGAATTTTTAGTTGACAGATGATATACGATTTAATTTACATCTGTGAGTAACCAATGTAAGTTCATTTCAGGTACTTCTACTTATTCCCCTATTAACATGCATCAGTCTATCTCCTCAGTCTATTTCTTCAGGGTGAGCAACAGATCATTTGAGAATACCTAAAATAAGCAGACAAGGAAAACATACCACATACCCAGAATCAATCTCTATTATAACACAACCGGTTTCCATAATTCATAAATTAGTTGATTTATACTTTCATCTCATGCGGTTAACTATCCCCATATAAAAATGACAATATAGTTATCTATTTACGCAAGCATTTTACCTTCTGCCAGGACTTTTTTTGCAAAGTCAAACTTAAAGTCAGATTTCTGGCTTGTCTACCTTGTAAATCGTTTTTCTCCATGCCAGTAACATTGAATTTGATTATTATTGTTACATCACATTGAAGATTCATCCTTTGAGATTCATGTTTGCAGCAGATTGCATTTTTTTGCATCGCCATAAAAATTAATTCAAGTCCAGAAGCTGGTAATAACATAAATACACATATAACGAGTTTACCCTGTCTCATCTCACAATCATTGTCAGGAGTCAGTCGAAAACGCACAATGCATAGCAAGTGTTTGCGTGTTTCCATGCAGTAAACTTTGAATTTGTTGACCAGTTTCATTTGCATGTATTATGGAAAGTTTCTATTTCTTTTGCTGGTCTAAGATTAACTGTGACCAGTGAGTGTGACTCATTTCCATTATGAATCATGACAATTATGCTATTTACTTAAAGATGGATATCATATATACATTTTATAGCCTCTAAGAACTTCGTTATTCTTCTCCCATCATAGTCCATTTATTGCCATCTGAAGTTGTAACAATTTTCTGACGTCAGTTAGGACAGAAGAATAATAAGTTTGTTTGTTAGACAGGGCATGGTTAGCAAGTTAGCTTAACATGCAATTAGCAACATTTGAAGAAGTAGGTTTTTTTTATTTAATTGAGTATTCTGGGAATTTAATAATTGTTCTTATTTACTTGTCTGAACTTGATTTGTATTTTTAAATGTTGCTCATTGGTTGTTCCAAGTTCCAAAGTATTAATGCACAATTATTCCCTATGGCTAATGTCAAAACAAGAAGGACAGTGAAAATGGCACGACAAATGAGTATGAATTTCACTGGAATTTATCCCAGATTATTCATTCTTGAATAGAATAGAGAACCTTCCAATTTGTGACGATTTTTATTATTGCCACATTATTGCCAGGATTATCATTTATATAACTTGTGATGATTATTATGACCATGTTTGGATTTGATATTTGATTTTCCTCCTTGTAATCTGTATTCCATTAAAGACGTATTTAACCTGTTTCATTATTCATTACAACATAATCAATAGATGGTATTTAATAATGAACGATTATTGCCTTAAGAAATTGCCAGAATAATTCAGATGATTCCAAACTCATTTTCCATTTACATCAATTTATTACGATGAACACAGAAACAAATACAAAATGAAAAGATTTGTAAGATTAACAATTAAGCAAGGTATACAGGGTTTAGAGATATATTTGAAGTTAAAAGTAACATGATAGACAACATAATCTATATTAAACTATCGGTAGATTTTCAAAAGATTCTATTAGTACTTAGATTTATATAATCAGCATAATTACTCATAGTTGTGGATGTTTTTCGCAAAATAATTTAGCTGAAATTGTATCTCTATAATTTGGTACATAAGTATATTGTAGGTATGTTACAAGAGATGTACAAATACAATTACAGAGATGCGATACCTAATCGACATCTTTAGCAACAGCAGAGTAGTATAAAAAATCAGATCATTCCAACCAGCTCAGTCAGATCATAAAATTTAAGATACCAGCGTGAGACTCAATATTGAAACAAAGTAGAAAAGCCTCAGGTCGGAGTACCTCAAGCATCTGACAATTTTTAATTCTCTATAAGCTAGCTACATAATTAGGAGAGTTAGATATTATAATATTATAGGTAGAGGGTAGAGTAGGTATATACATGATGAATCGCAAAAGCAAAACAAGATTCACAAGTTGAGTTCACGTCATTTGTCATGAAATCCCTTCAAGTCAACAAACAAACCAACAACTGATAAACATGACAGAACAAATAACATACACAAACATCATTTACAAATACACACCTTACACACTATTGAGTACTTTTTCCATCTACATACACACATCATTGAGAAATAACACAAGTAAAGCAGCAAGTACCAGCAAAGGAGTCGTACTTATATTATGTCCTAATTATACACTTTGTATTTATTCCTGTACTATATTTACATTATCATAATGTACTCTAATCTAAATTCATTACTTGAGTAGTTACTAACAATACAGTTAAAACTATCCTAGAGAAACTAATCTAATCAAAACTACATTTATATCATTCATTTGAATAGGATGTTATTCTACATAGGTATATATTTATATATAATCTATGTAAATAGTGTAAATATTGTGTAGACAATGTTATGTAACTATAAGTAATTTTAAAGTAATCACAATAGTAATAAACTTACATGCTATTAGTTTAACAATAATTACTCGTTTGTAGGATACGTACACGATAGTGAATACATATAGCATGTACTTTACCACTGTAACATCTCTTAATTACCATACTAGATCTCTAAATCATCATCCATTACTTACTTTTAATTTGCACTTGTAGACAATTGTGCTAATAGGCATTTTTAACTGTGCTACACTGGTACAGATACATAATTGACGGAGAAATTCAATATTCAAAGGTGAATGAGATTAGCCAATAGTTAATTAAGGGAGGGAGCTTTCTATTATTTGCTCTAATAAATTATCTGAACCAGGTTAGACTTACAGACGAAAGACATGCTCCATATCTATAATTTCCTGATTTCATGAACAGGTGTTATTTATCTACTGTTAACCACTATCGGTTTATTTTGCAATTGCAATAAGCAAACCGATCAGTATAACAGGTTATGCATTGAAAATTACTATTAACTGCATTTCAATTCAAAAGGACTATACTTCATCTATTTGTAAACTCTGTACCTGCCCGTACTTCCTTCGTTCATATCTACCATCTAAAAGGTTAATTAACATTTATACTTCCACATCGTACCGCAAGATTATGTAGTAGTTTCTTTGGAATTAATTTTGCTACATCCATCTTGTAAATGCATTCTCACTTGTACAATAACAATTCTGAATAAATGTTTCCTTATCTAGACTTAGCTTTGCAATATTTAAATTCATTCATTCTATACATTCACGCCAAAGAGGTTTAATACATTTATTACGTTTAAGTCAATTAAATTCGTATGCATTACTTTATAATTACTGTATTGTTTCTACTTTCTGTAATTACGCTATAAGCGAATGTTGGAACTTGTAGAAATACGCTGCTCGTTTAGCAGTTTCCAGCTTTCAGTACAAATCCCTCACGCTTCTGTATAGTTTACAATCGGGGTGCTGCTTCTGTGCCTTTAGTAATCCTCAAAGAGGACTCAAGTTTAAATAAAATATTTATCTCTAGAAACTTTTATCCATTTATAGAATACCCTATCGTAGTAAGATTCGTAGTACAATTACTTGATTTGTCCTTATTACAATAATAATAATTATCATGAGATGAGTAGCACTAGGTAGAGCATTGACAAGTAATAACTTATTTCATTTACATTACAATCCAATTTAGAGGAATGCTAAACAAGCTCCGTAAATTCGTATTAGCCATTAATTCTTGTTTACTATAAGCAGAATATCTAAAAGAAATATCTGTGATACTTTTACATTTATTTATGTTAATCTCCACGTTAAAATCATAAGACACTGAAATGGCCAATTTATTATTAGAAGCGTTTCGCAATTTCCTTCGGTACTTTACATTTTGTTGCAAATTGTATTTTTGGTGTTGAATGCAATATGGTTGTGCATCCTAAAATTGTTTCGCCATAAGACTTTGATTCCCAAATTACTAAATCGGTAATTTATAATATCATAATTTTAAATAGATATTCTTCTACCGTTTTATGAGTACAGATAATATTGACAAATAGTTAATGCGAATTGTGACTAAATTGAAATTTTTACGAATCTATTTGGTCAATTGACGGAATAAATACATTTCCTTTGTATATAATCTACGGCTGTGTAAAGTAATGCTAGTTAGAAGTAAATGTGCTAGAACCTAAAAATTAAAATATTACCCATCTCAAATCTACTTCTTTGCTTAACAAGAGTTAATTTATTAAACAATGAAATAACTCATAATTTTTTCAGAAAAAACAGAAACGTCAAGTGCGGAAATTAAAACTAAACGAGTATATCTTAACCTATATTTTGAGGGTAGATAATGTTCAGGTATTGAGTTTCTGTTTCGAGATGTGCGTAAAGTATCATAATATGTAAAAGTACTCTAAAATGAGTGTTTGAACTTGGATTTCGTGGTAATTGTGTTCTAACAACAAGATTCATTGAATGGTCTCTGGAATTCAGTTCTACGTCAAGAGTGCAATTAGTAAAATAAAATATCTAGTAGATCTATTAGCATTGTAAGTGAATTCCGGAAAATTGCATAGTATATTACTACGTTCTCTATGGTACGACGATTTTAAAACGTCAATAAACATTATTAAGCCCTGAGAGTTAACTGAACAGATTAGATTGGTTATTGATTGAATGTATAATTTTGAGTTTTTAAGATTGTAGCCTGGACATGCGTTAGTTTTGGTATTTTGTGTATGTTATAATTAGTAATATGTAGAAAACAGGCAAATACAATTTCTACGGCCAATGAGAATTCATTTTATGTTTGTTTAACTATAGATTGTTACTTTTAAAATTGTGAACACTTATGTATAGGTATGTAGTAGGTCCTGTAGTATACTGTCAATTCCCAACCCTTTCTTTAGTTAGTATTACAATCTCTGATAATAGTTATCACCAAAGTTATAACGGCTATAAACGTTCTGTTCTGTGAAAAATGTGTCAAAAATCCATAAAAAACATTCTACATGTTAATCATGCTTACCCTGGTTTAGTTCTAAAATTAGTCCCACGATTAAGAAAATGCAATACTGATTTTTCTCCAGAATAATTACTACATGTCATTCTTATTCAATCTCTCACATTGTTCGTTTGGTTCTATTTGTGCTAAGTTTCCTAAAAACTGTAGTGTAAACCTGTCGTTAATACAAATTGGAGCTGCCAAATTCTACATCATTACAATCTACAATAAAACTCTTATATAGAAATGTAAAATATGTATGAATAGTGTAACTATTGAGAAACCCGAGAAGCTGTTCTACATTTCCTACTTAAAAGAGACACCTTGATCCACAACCTGACATTTTTCCTGATAGAAACGATATCGTCCAAAACTAATCTCATACTTTACCATCTGATGATTCTTCCTATCTCAACTTCATAATTCTCATTCGTCCACGCATTACAAAATTGTAGAAATGGATTAATTTGAAAGTAATTTGGGTACAAACCTATATAGAACTTACATATCCATACAAATAGCTATAATATTCATGTCTGCAACTAATAGTAAATCACTTTGATCTTAACCTTACACTTACCTATCTATACAGCCTTCATTTGATTAAATTCTTAAATACATACAATTATAACAATAGTACAGACAATCTTTCTGGAGTATTATCTTAAGTAAATATTCATTGATGGCCTTACATAAACAATATCCACTTTTATGATCTAGTTTAAGATTCTAAACTTCTCCTTTCTTTGCATTAAGAGATTAATTATACATATATGTACATAGGTAGGTAATTTAAAATGTTCAATAATTAGATTTATGAGATTTCATTGATAACGAAGCAGATCATTATCCTGGTCTAGTCTCAATTCTGGAGTGTTTACAAAGATTATTTCTTTGGGCTAGAATTATTGCTCCCAATGGGAGATTTTTTTGGTGATGTCTCGTCCACAGTCAGTCCCTGGGGAACTACTCCAATTATCTCGGCATACTCTGTCTTATCGTCAGCACATCTGACGACGACCTGAGGATTACCCGCTCCATCAGCAACTCCACGAGCCAAATCTAACTCTGCATAAACAATATCTTCGGGCTTCTTGTCGTCGGAAATTACAATTGGAACGGCTACTGAGTCGTTGGCTTCCTTTTCCTTATCTTTTTCCTATTTTCCAATTAGAAAGCATTAAAAATACATAAAAACATATTTAGACACTAATTAAGATGATATAACTATATACCTTGTTGGCTTCTTCGTCTAATGGGGCAGTTTTATCTTTCTTTTTGGCTAAGAGGTTTTCATACAAAGCACTTAGACGGGAGGAGAGTCGGCGGGTTGGCTTTTCTTCTGATGTTGCTCCACCATTACTGTCACCGTCCATTCTGTACAAAATAAAACGGTTTAAGCCATCATTATGATTTAATTTGAAATTATTAAAATGTGAAATAAAAATCATGGTCTAAATCTAACGATTTAATTCAAAATTATTAAAATGTTACTTACCGTTCCTTTTCTGAAGAGGTGCCATCATCTCCTGAAAACGAATGAGAAAAAATTCAAAATTAAATTGCGTAAAAACAGAAAAACCACCCAAAGCACCCTAACGAAACTAAAAATTAATAATTAATAATGAGAAAATGTCCTAAATTATGACTGACTGTACTCCTTGCCAGAAGTTCATGTTTGTGCTGCTGAAACCATCAACGGCATTTCCTGTTTTATGTGTTTTGTGGTAGCAAACAACTCAAATGGCCAGGTATGTTTTCCTAGCATCAGCTAAATTGTAGTAGCATGTAAGTTGTCAGTAGTAGTGTGGATAGAGAGAGAGAAATAGAGAGTTTTAGAGATTTCTACAAAGAAGAATTGAAGCTATGGACAGAGAGCAAACATTAAAATTGAAAAGACGAGAATGATTTCCATAATTAATTACTTTATTGTTCGAAATAAATTATTTAACAAACATATTATTTCGTGGTGTACAAAGTCTCATGGTCATTCATTTACTTAATGCAGAGGATCATCATTAAGGCTAAATTAATATGTACGTTGATGTGTGCTGGTTAAGCTTTAGCTTGGTAATAAGCATACATTCGATTGGAATGAATTTTTCTCGTTCCATTTTGGCTTTACTTACAATAAAGCAATTATTCTATACGATTCCTCAAGGACTCAAGATTACAAATGTTAAGTAGCTCCATAATAGTAAGCTAATAAGCAGTTCATAAAACTATCTTAATAATCCAGCATGTTTTCTATATAATATAATCTATATGTGTAACTGTATTACAATTCCTTTCATTCCTTCGCTCCCTATCGTCTCAAGTGCAGTTAGAAACGTTCTATGTATTAATTTTGTCTGCTATTTACAACTTTATACAATTTATGCCTACGAATTTATTACTACATTATCATTGAAGAGAATGGGTACTTAATGTATTTCTTTGTCTGTAGGTGGATTTGTAGTTACTAAAAAGCAACTTAACATGGATTAATAAATTAAAAATTAAATTAAAAATTAAAATTTTAATTCCACATTTACATGTAAATACATTTGCAGATGCCAACTAACTACCACTCTGTAAATATATTTCAAAATCATACTCACACTTTTATATGTCTTAATTATTACTATTAAAACAGCGTACAGTACTATACAAGCATTGTATGTAAGTTTATCCACTAATATTTACTACTAAAGATTATAAGATTCATTCTCAAAGAATAACTGGCTTGTCTCACGTAGTTAAAATTTCTCAGTTAGTGGACCTACCGAATTATTCTTTTACACGCAGTACTAGACCAGACCTTATGCATACAATTACAGCTAATAATCAACTACTCACTAGGTATTGTACAATATTCTACAACAATACTTGACAGTACTTATTAGCATTCGCATTGGCACAAATTACAATTCCATACAATTCTACATACGATAAATGTGCTTCAAGATTATTATTTAATGACCGAAGCTATTTTTAAATAGTAGGCTTTACGTGTCCGTTGTCCAAGAGTTTTTTTTGCATGTACGTCTGTTTGTATGTCTTATAACACAGTGCCATTTGAATGGGATCATTCAACTTATATTTACTACAATATTGTATAAAGAAGCTACATTTATAATTGTTTTGTTTGTTTTAATGTGTCATTGGATATTGTATATTAGATTGGAACTGGATGAGAAGAGCCCGTCACCACTTTTTGTGTAAATGTATTCTATTTCAATTTTATTACCATTATTACACCATTAATTAGTACTAAATAGTATAGACCATGACCAATGATTGCCAAACGTGTTCAATTTCATATTAAAAAGAAAGAATTAAAATCAATTAAGCATGCAAGGTATCCTTACAAAATTTACCCACGTGTACAATAACAATCAATAACAATAATCCGACTTGAAAATTAAAGGAGAGATCATAAAGTAGTACTTTCCATTAAACTAAGTAGAAAAATGTATGTATTTGTAGAAGATTGTGGATTACTTTAAGAAAATTAAATCGAAGGTCAAACTTTCGATGGATATGTTTCACTGTCTCAAGATTATAAATAACATGTTTATACAGTTAATAATAATAAAATTCGGAATGTTTTCTATTGTCCATTAGGTCATCGGGGACTTTTGTCATAAAAAGATATATAATTTAACGAAACATTTTAACAATAGATTTAAGTAAGTAGTGACTTAACTCTGTCTGTAAAATTCATCTAACTATTTTTTAGCATACAAAATAACATGAATTCAATAAAATCACCACACCATTCCATCAAGCTGAGAACAAAAATGACAATGTACAATAATATACAAGTATAAAGACCTCCTTTTCGTAACTTAGATTACTAACTTAAGATTAACTTTTTGTGTATAGTTTGCAGAACGAATATAACCAATCAATTCGAAATCAAATACATGATACTTAGTAACATTTTTTAATAAATTCTACTATCTAACACAAAACCTGTGGCACTATTTCATTTGGATTACGGGACGGAACATTGGGAATAAACAAAATATAAATTATAGCTTAGTTGGTAAGATGGTAATACTTTTATTGTTCATTATACATAGTACTATGTATGTACTACCAGTAGCTACCTTTAGAATTATTTTTGGAAGAGGAACACAAGTTCAAGTTACCTACGTACTTATTGTTCTTATAATTCTTTAAATGGATGGAATGATTATTGTAATCAACAAACAGCACAGTGTAATAATTAGCAAATTAAAACAGGAATAATAGCTTATATAGCACTTTCCATGCAATCAGCAATTTAATGTGGTGTGCTGTAACTTTTAGTTAAACAAGGGCAATATAGTGCATATTATTAGCATATTGATTCCTTTAGTTAATGACTAAATTGACTAAACTTTGCTTTTTTATACTTCCAATTATACACAATAATACATTTATAGTTTTTCCTACAATCCAATCCCTTTTCTATAATAAAGTAAATAAAAATCCTATAATAAGAACACGAAAATCTAAACTACAAAGAAAACGTTTTCTGGAGAGTTTTTTTGTACGAAGTGGATGCTAAGCTAATTAAAACCAATCAGTGCCAATTATTCATTTAGGACCGTAGGACGGAAAATTTGAAATTTGTGGAAAAATAAAACTCGAGTAGGACTGAGTGAGTTAGAATGGAAAAGTTTGTTCACACACCACTAAAATCTCTCTCAAGAAAACAAAATCCGTTACATGTGAATAAAATACAGATAAATACACTAGATAGCTAATAAAATTATTGTATAAAATAAGTCTTTTAGTTCAATTAAATTAAACAGGGCTATCTTTGACGGATCTTCCATTTCCATTAGTATAAATAATTGGAACATCGTCGTCAAGTGGAGGAGGTGGGATGGTAGGGGCAGGTGGAGGAATCAATCCATTTCCATTAGAATTCCCATTGGCCTTTGTTAGTGGTGGGGTTTGTGATGACGGAGGGTAGCCATCACCAATTCCAGGATTTTCATTGCCACTCTCCAAGTCAGACCGTTTCTCATCAATGTGGGCTGTCGAGTGGGAATCTTCTCCTTTCCCTAATAACACAATAAAGTTATATATTGATCAGTATTGAGAAAAACTCGTCGCATTCCATTACTAGTATTTATTTCTTAGGTAGTGGATTTGATATGAGTAAAGAAAGTTTGTTAATTATACATTGATTTTCTTATACAGAAAGAAGGAAGTTAGTTTGCTTAATTTTGACCAAAGAATTATTGCCTTTCACTTATTTATTTGAATAGAAAATGTCAAGAGTTTTTCTCAATATTTGAATACATAACTTTATTTTTTGTGGTTTTGTTTGTGTACGTATAAATGAACAGTACAGAATAATATAGTTTACTTTCGCTGTGGTCTGAGTTGAAGTGATCTGATCCCTTCCATTGATCCACCATCCCATCCCATGCCACTTTTTTCGTGAAATTCACTGATTGAGAGTATCTTAGGTGCATACAAAGGTACATAAAATGCGTCTTGTTATATATACTTCTAACCAATTAACAATGGTAATAAAAATATTTGATAATAAATTATATAGTGCTCGGTTTGATTGGCCATTCACCCAGCAAACGTAAATCATATATTAATGCAAACAAATCAACAAATAAATACCATAAAACATATCGTATTCTATTGTACTGTATAAAGTCAAAATTAAAACGAAAAAATAGCTTGGCATAAATTCAAAATTGTTGTATGTATTAAACGAGGCAATCTTTGGTCAACATGCAAATCAAAAAAATAGACGTCTATAGAAACATAAACATGAGGTACATGGTAAAGTAAAGGTACATGAAGTTTAGATTAGGTCAGTTTGATTCAGGTCCATCCGTAATTATCAAACTAAAAATTAAAGGAGATTTCATACAAAGAGATATCCCAAAAACCGTACAGAAAGAAATAGTTGTCAAATAATAGTTATACTAGCATTAGTATAAACAAGGACACAAACTGTACCCTTTGTGGTCTACTAACCAGATATAAATTAAAGAGGTGTCTTATCAACTTAAGAGAGTGAGAAAGGTTTAATTAACTGTGAACTGATTTTGATGTAAAGTGACTGTGATAACAAGTGAAGGTATTTTTAACATCTTATGAGTATTAAGCTTTGGTGTCGTGTTTGTGTATTAACTATTTACAATTTGTGACTTCACTTTGATTAATGGGCTTAATGTGCATCGAGCACGACTTCACACAACACACAATTTGCATCACAAAAAAAGCTTCACAAATAAACGAAAATAAAATTTTTGCTTCGTTTGCTTAAAAGGTTAATTGTGATTGTGAAAATTCAATTCGGTTGGATTACATGAATATATTGTGAGTGATGTGATGCGAGTATTACTAAGTGTAAATGTAATTGTGATTAATTTAATGATTATAGTGCATGTTCTGTTTTGCGTTGTGCATTGCCTGAGTGAGTTGCTTGATTACGTTGATTTTTACATGACATGAACATACGAGCAGCGCTACTGATAAATAACTCAAAAAATGTAGCTTTGAAACTAGAATCCCATTTTTTGTGCTAACATTTGTCACTGACTTGTCAATGTTAAGAATAACATGCTATTCATAAGCAAGTTCATTTCCTTACCCTAAGACTTAAATGCAAATTATGGTTTTACTAGACTACTTTTATAGATAGTAGTTTAGTAAATAGAGTTTAATAGTCACTTTTCATTCTTTCGTAGGCATACATTGAGATTTTGATTTTTGTCTTATGATTTATTATCAAAGCGTTAACTATATTGGGCCTTAAATATTATTTTCAGTAACGTCTGCATTTTTAAGGAATGTTTAAAGGCATCTATAAATATTAATTTATAGATATAATAGGCTACTATCTTTATTAAGAATTTTAGTATTATATCTCTTAAGTCTTTATTTACAAGAAGAGATTCGTAAAATGTATTTTCAGGCAGTTATTGTAGTCAAGTCAAGTGAGTTACTTTAATAAGGTAAATTGTATAATATGTATGTATTTTATATAGTGGTAATGCATTTTGTACTTGCGTAGCAGCGTAAAGGCAGCAGAAAATTCAAAAACTTGCAAAAAACACGTTAAAATATTTGAACACCACTTTGTAGAACTAAATGGTATTTTTTTTGAACTTAAGTTTGATTTGTGTTACAAGGTTAACTTTATCAACCTCAAAATGGGTACTGGAAATGGCATTTAAAGCAAAATCTCAAGGCAGCCCTGAGCAGAATGAAATCTATCTATAGGATAAATAAAATATTAGCTCTACATCTACTGGGTAGGTTACCTTTTCTTACTCTATGACTTAAATATCCAATTAGATGCAAAATTAAAAATAAAATTGTACATTTTACTCTATTATGAATACTACATAATATACATAGTAGAGTACAGTTACAATAGTCGAGCAAACAAACTGGAACTGGATTTACAATTAGCTGAACATAGAGGCAAATCATAAAAAATCGGGCATCAGCGGCTCACCTTTGAAACATAACAATCCTCTTGCTCGTGTGTAGACGACAATTGCTGCAATTATAATCAAAAAGGCTGGGATTCCAAGCACGAGTCCGACAATTCCACCCGCACTTAATCCTCCTGTTAGAAATCACGAAAGTGGCATTTAAAACATTGTTATTTCAAATATGGACAAGAATACTGGATAATAATAAGCATTATACAAAACTTGAGACACTTCAATTAAAATATTTGTTAATTTATCAAAACATAGGCAAACATAAATATTTACTCCAATGAATCGGTAGAATTGTTTAAACTGAACTTTAATTTGAATGCAAAGACAATAGATTTACTAGTAAGTCATTGAAAATTTGCCGCCTTGTATCGAAACTGAAAATTGGTTTGTATAAAGCAGAAGTTCTAGTAAAAATTAATTAGTGCTCAAATTGACTGGCAAGTTAAATCTCCACCTCAGGCACGAGCATGGTAATAAATTCTGAATGTGTCTCAAGACAAAACACTTTAAATAATACATCAATTCTAAGCTAGCCAACGAACAAATGTTGGGTTAGGGATATTTGTTTATACCCGAACCAGCACTGCTGGAAGAAACGGTAAGTTCAAATTCAGCAGTTCCATAAGGGTTGACAACAGAAAGCATGAATTTCTTGTTAATATCTTCCTCCTCGACGCTATCAATCTTGAGACGAGCCTCATAAATTCCGTTCTGAAAATAAAGCAGGTAAAACAAAGTCAATTTACTTCAATGCTCTTTGCTCCTCTGGTGATATTGATCTCTAGCTACTTAATTAGGTTTTCCTTTCATGAGATGAAGTAGGGGAGAGCAGAAAACTAGAAGGGGGAGAATATTACGTCTGTGTGACAGGAAATATTTTATTTGATACCTTATTAGATTTCCTACGGGCAATTTATAAGGGTGCAGAAGATACCAAAGCATTAATATTAATTAATCATCTCATGAATTCAAAACGGAAAGGGAAAACATCTTCACGAAATATGAACAATATAGTATCCGTTTTGACAGTACCTCGAGTTGCTTGAGAGATTCGGCATAAAAACGCCCTTGATTTGCTTTTTCTGGAATTTGTACTCCACCAACAGACCAAATGGTGCTGGTAGGTCTTGGGTTCGCTGAAACATTTATAGCAAGAAAAGTCGGTTCACCAATGTTAGCGTAAATTTGAACTCGGTTTCCTCCATCTCGAGATGCACGGGGTGCAACTGAAAAAAATAAAAAAAACAATGTTAATCCGAAAGAACCGTATTTACAACCTTAAAACATTAATACACCTTAGAGTCAATTATGTTAAAAAGTAAATCAATCAGCTAACAAATAAGGTGATTATCTAATCAAACAATATAGAAACTCTTCTAAACTACTTCCGACCCTTTTTACATTTTTACATTACATCAATAAGTACTTTCCGGTTTTGGCAGTGGGTTTGAACATTTTTGAGCTTGAAGTGTATAACCATAATTTATCCTAATGTATTTCTCATCTCCAAACGTCAACATAATATCTTTCCTAATGGGATAGAGTTCAGTGCCTTGTTCTTGCACGAAACTGCAATAAAATCAGTCATAGTAATTCATCATTTTGCTAATCACACATAGAAATCAATTTCTAATGTGCATACACATTATGTGAGGAATGAGACACCCATATGTAAAATGCTAAACAAATTCTAAATCCAATATCCTAACCAATAGGCTTTTATAATACTTATACCATACCAGCAATCCTCATTTTTCTATTATACCTAAATGTATTTCTCCGATACATTTTATCTACTTACTTTTAATCTGTATCTGTACTTTTCATTTGTTTTATTTATTGCAATGATTGTAGATTTGAATAGACTTGCTTATTTAGTGCTATTGTATAGCAAGTGCCAATAGCAATTTTATGAAATATTTAATTGAGCTGCTTTAGATTACACTTTAGAGATAGGAAACCACTTCGTATGACGTTTCCTGTGAAAAGAGATGTTGAGTTGTGAATTGAGTTAAGACAAACAGAGCTGAAACAGTCGAGAATAAGGCTATGTAAGTTTTGAAGAATAGTGTTCATAAATTAAGTAATATTTAGGCCTACTATAGTATATAGTATCTTGTTATAGGAGGCATTGATAGTAACACCATTAGCACTGACACTAGTGACTGATTGCACTCAAGTAGTAAAGTTCAGGTAAATTTCCCGTATCAATCCCCCTACTGTTCTCATTTTTTGTCTTGGTTTTATGGAAAACACCATTTGGCTGACTAATGTTCATAGTTCTCAGGTTCATGCTACGTATTACTACATACCTAACTTCCCTATGCACACAATACTTTGTGAGGTAGACTTCAAACAGCAATTTAATATGAGTTACGTCAAGGAAAAATTGGTTTCAGCAGGAAATGAAGCTTAAAGATGAGAAATAGCATCATTTATCGCATTTTAGACATGTCGAACACATTTATGTGTACAGTTACATATTATAGGCACAAAACTATTAAAGACAGTTCTTCAATTTGATGCTTTGATGCTTTTTTGATCATAAAACGTTCAAAACCTTTTTTTGACTCAAGAAACAATGGACTAGTGTATTATTTTAATAGTCTGCTGACGACTTGGTAATGGTAGAAAAGATGACTTACATTGTACATTGATTTCTGTGGCAGTTTCTTTAAGATCGCTTTCCGTGAGAGCATCGTGCACAATGACACACCTGAGTTTCTTCCCGTTGTCAGTCCACTGGAAACGATGGTTAACTAAATTTTGATAGTAGATGTGTGAACCGTCCTGCTCGGTATTCTCCACTGGAGTCAAACCATGTGTGATTTGTTCATCGTCTAAAAAACATTTACATATTATTATTAATCCCATGATATTTGCAAACTAAATGAAAAATGTGTCTTTGTAGAGAAAATCATGAAATTGTATATATATTTTACCCAAAAACCATTGGAACTTTGGAGGTGGCTGGCCATTGGAAGAATAGCAGGTAAGATTGATCGGTCGAATATCTTGATTTCCTCCTTGTGGTATTTCAAGTTTTTCGAGAGCCTTCAAAGATTGTGTTGAAAACTTGGGTTGTTCTGGTTTGCCTATTGTTTAGTAAAAGAATCCAATTGTAATTCAAAATTAAACATTACACAAGATTTGGCAATCAAGGAAAAGAGATAAAGGAGGGTGATTCATAGGGTTGCAATTGGTATTCATTTAAGGTCTTTATGTGTGAGTTAGTGTGTACATGGCCACAACTAATGATAAGGTAAGAATAAGTTGAGGAACTTGGGAATGTACAAATTACATAGTGTTAGGCATCGCAATTGGGAAATATTAAGGGTTAATAAGGCAAAGTTCAATCATAGTCCTTTCCAGTTACACCTACTGTAGTATAGGTTTGCTAATTCCACAGACTTGTTAAATCTCAATCAACATGGTCGTTAGCCTTCCATCAACAATTTTCTCTATTTTAATGGTCTCTATTTCATTACGTAATTACTTATAATATTCGCATCTCTGGCATCTCCAAATCTATAACATTACACTTAATGTACAAGATATGCTTACATGGTATGGGGATATTCAAGTGTTACCAATTACCATAAACCTATGGTTTGAGTCTCCAACAAATGTAAACACCTGGTTTGGAAATTACAAAATCTTTTTATCACTGAATGCTAATTTTTCAGAATTGCCCTCCCAAATTCCTAAAAATGGTTAGAGAATTGTGATGTAAAATGTTATCATGCTAATCCTTTGTGTCTATCCAGTTTAGATTAATCCGTTAGAAGTATAAATCCAGAAGAATGTAGATTAGAAGGTGAATGTTAAAGTAAAATGGAACAATATCGACCTTTTGGTAACCATTTCTTTGGTTTATTACTTACAATTACTTTTTGAAGCAGGATAAAGGATAATGGCTGTGGTTGAGCTCCAATTTTATGGAAACCTGCTGATAGTATCTGGTTGATTTTATTGGAAATACATAAAATGTTGATGTAAATCAACGAAAGAGTTGGATGATAGGAAACGTCTGTCTAGTTCTTAATGTCTGCATGCATTTCCTGTAGTTCCCTGTTGCTCGTCTGTCTGAAGTCTCTTTCATGTGGCTTATTCTACTTTTCTCAAAGGAGATAGATTGTGTCCACGAATGAGCTACGCTCTGATGCTCCCATTATGCCAATATGTAATAAAAGCATACTACACCCATATTGAATATCATAACAAGCACAAGTGGCCTTTAATATCTCTATTGCTAAGTAAACAGAACGGAGAATGTTGTACGTATAAATTGCTTCAAATTGTATGACAAACGATAAAAGGGCAATTTTTCATCTTTTCATGCTAACAAGTATTGTTTTGTTGTCTTTGTCTAAAATTGTCGTTACACTGAAACTACAAGGCACGTCTAATATGCGAAACTTTTTCTGTCTCTGTTGTTGATAGGTGTGGCAATTTTTTTCTCATTTTTAAATGTTATTCTAAGAAGGAAGTACGTGCGTATTCAAAGAAAATAATAATATTATTAAGGTAATAGGAAAGAAATGTTTTAGGTTGTTCTCACAGTAGGTTTTCTATATTGGAGTCTAAACTCGCATGTGTTCCTGCATAATACAATGACATGTATGAGAAAAACAAGCAAAGAAACGTTAGTCCAGTGCAGCCCCTTCTTTTTCTGGTATTGTATATCGTAGTAAATGGGGCGATGACTGCTCGTCATTTCATTAGTAAAAAGAATACCAAGTAATGCAAGTAGATTATGTCGAGAACGCTATTCTCCCGAGTGTTACTATGATATAAATATTAAGTATGCTGTATTCATAATACGCATGCAATGAGAAAAAGTATCGCATGAATATATTCCTGATTCGTGAACAGTACAGAACGGTTAAGAAGCCAAAGAAAGAGACATAATATTCTAGTAAAACGGTAACTGACAATAAGTGTTTGGATCTCGTGAGTAATTAGCTATTTTCCTCCGGTCTCTCGTCGCTATCCCTGAATTCGTTTTGCAGTGGTGCTTCTGTTTTACTGTTGCACAATCCTTTGTAGCCATTTGATTAACTAACACATTTTACGATTTCTGGCAACATTAATATCACATATGTTCAGTAATTTCAGTAAGTGTAACACTTATTTAATTCCCCAACAAAATTATTACATCTGTTCATTTTTCATATTGTTATGCTACGTTACACTAAACTCGCTCATTTTACATTTAATGCTACAAATTACGATCATTAATGTATTCATATGGGTTCTTAAATTCTTTTTGTATTCATACACACTCATATTGTAGTACTATTCATGCTAAAAGCTATCTGAAGCACACGAACTCACATGGCAATGAGCTTTGTAGGAAAAACGAAGATTCATCTTCGGACATGACGGGCTAAGAATGACATGCAAGAGTGGACTTGAGCCGTTGGACGTATATACTTGAAAAAAATGCATTCATAGAGAGATATGTAGCTGACGGATGGATTAAGTCAGACTTGACTGAAAGATCCCTGACTAGTAGAGACTGAAGTATGTAGGTGCCTGAGTTTTTTATTATGTGTAAAGTAACATGTCATGACAGACAAATAATGTCTGAGCAAGGAATTGATACGATTTCAATGCCCACGCGAGTTTTAAAGTAAATTGGAGCCAATGTTCCTGACTGTACAATTTACAATCTTACAACAATGGATTCCATTTCACTGTTAGATAGTCAGTTTGCTACCTTGCGGCTTAACTTCTCGTTGGCCTTGTACTTACACCTTGCACTTAACCTTAACTATCCATTTTAGAATACATTCAATTTTCTGAATCAAATAGTAGCAGTTAACACTTACTACTGCAAAGCTCAATTGGCTATGACTAGTAAATAACTCAGTGTAATAACTATCTGCTTTAGTTACAGGAAAGAATGTTTAGATTCTCAGGATTACACAACAATTCATAATAGCTTTTGGGGATAAATATTCCCTCAATAAATATGGACAGGTTGAGAAATACAGTGGCCAGGGGTTTGCATTGGCCTTCTAATATAATATGCATACTGATGAGTAATGTACACTCTCTCCTAATAGGAGTAATAAAATTACTGGACAAGTTAAAAAATCCTGACTGCCCATTAGAATTATCTTACAACCGTAGCTATACGGATTACATGGAGATAACATCATTTCTATTTCAGTATCTATTGATGTTGACAAAGAGGCGTGTGGTTAGAGTATACATGACAAGGAAGGTAAATACTTAACTAACATATGTATCTTGTAGTAAACCTAGTATTTGATTCTCAACAGGATTTATCCAAGATATTATTAAAAAATACTTTCCTTCGCATACTGAAATGTCAGATGTTTACTCCTTGAGATTGGGAGCTGAATGCATCGTAGAATAGTAAGTAATAAGATGAAGTGCTGATTACATCGCACAGAAAATCTAAGACATTAAACTGGAACTGGTTTCAGCAATAGAAAAACGATTGTAATTTCTCTCGGTTATGGGATACTGACTTTTATGTAATGGAAATAATATTTTATGCTGCAGTCAGATAGAAAGACAGCAACAGCAATATCTGAGGTAAACAAATATATAATGGGAGAGGAAGATAGAATACATTAGCATCGTGTGGCTGCAATGGGTATGGGGAGAGTACGCACGTCAGGAATGATGATACTAAGTTGTAGGATATATAGGTACTAGAATGAATTTGTAGTAATAATCTGTAGGTTTATAGGTAAGTGTATAAAAAACTTACGAAGAATTTCAAGGTCGACATTTCCTAAGTAGACTCCTCGTTCAGCAAAGAGTCTGCATTTCCATTTTCCATTGTCTTCTTCCTTGACGACGCTGATTACGATTCCGCACTGGCCCTTGTCAAGTCCGGCACCGATGTATGAGTAACCCGGTTCAGGACCGGCTTGACCAGGCTGTGTATTCCGAGAATGGAAATTGAGTGCTAAAGGATTATCTGGGTCGCTCGGGTTTTCTTTCTCCCAATAGCAGGTGTTTATCGGTAGACCATGAGATTCACAAGTGAAATTTGTCGTGAAGCCTATTTTTGCATTTACTACAGGTTTAGGAACAAGGGCAGGACTTCCTTTCTGTGCAAAGGTCCATCTTGTCACTCCTGCAAATAATCAAGTAAACATAAAAATTAGTACTTTCAAAAATAATTTTTAGAACCCAATTAATAAAAGAGAAAAAACGGATAGAATTAGCGTTTTGTTTATCTTGTGATAAAATAATGAAAACCGGATGGATTTTTATACCTAATTGCTAGAAGACACTAGAAGCCAATCTTTAGCAACCTAACATGGTATTTAGCTTTTTAATACTGCCCAATGTACTGTAACATATTTTCTTTGCCTACACACCACGCATATCGTGATCACTTTTAATAAGCTAATCAACTACTGAAGCGGATAAACCAGATAGAAAACATTCTAGAAATTCTAATCGATGGTTTTTGATAATGATGATGACACTCGTGCTTTCATTTGCATTTTTTTCTCATTAAAAGCTTCTGCACAATGTTGATTCAGGATTGTCATAAGTCATTCCGTTTAGAAAGGGTATAGTCTAACTTCCTCTAGGTTCATCAGCGACTGTGTGCATATTAGATATGCATTTTATGCAAATGAACAGTAATTGTACTCCGCTCTGTTTCATGACGAGATGCATCTGTGGAATTCAAAGTTGGCCGATATGAAATCTGCATAATATATATGTATGCATTAATCTTGTGGAAAATCAAGGTTATGGTTAGTTAGTCAAGGTGTCAATTTCTAAAATTCAAGTTCAGTGTCAGCTGAAGAAAGGGTGTCATGCCATGCTGATGTCTGTTAGCAAGTAACGTAACGTGACGTTTGATTTCTTTACTCCGTTTTAGTTTAGTTTGGCTTGTGGCATGGCATCTGTTAGGATCAAATTAACCGTAAAATAAATATACATAAGAATAGCAAAGATACGGTATTTTATAAAGGATTGGGACTTTATCCATTTGTTTATATGATCTCTATTTGTATTACAAGTGCAACTAGAATTTATTACATCCCGTTGTATATATTCCTACCACACTTTCCTTTCCTCAACTATAGACTATAAAACTGAGCTTTCACGCAGTATTTCATCAATTTCCCATAAACAAGTTCTAGAGTGAGTTTCCAATTTGGTTGTGTCAGCCAAGCTTATTCTTATCAAACGAAACATGCCTAATCTACTCATTCATAGATTCAAGAGATAAATAGGCAAGCAGCAGAAGGGTAAACAGTTTCGACATACGGCTCTGCTTCATTCAACTCTGATCCACCACCTAAAATTCATTTATCTTGTGAAACGTCCATTTTCTCTCTCGCTTCACTGTTATTTATTCCTACCTACAATTATTTCACTATTCCATGCAATCTCTGAAATATTACTCAAAAGTTGTTATGATGTGAACGTGATGACGTAGACTGCTCCACAGATCGTAAATAAAGTATGTACATATGTTCTACGCACTATATGGACTACAAAATACAACAAAACAGAACAACACAACTCATTATCGAAACATTAGTGTCAGTCAAGGGATTAACTCTACGTTGGCATTTAAGAGAAATAGCCGCTTAACCACGAGCCGTATGAAATTCAATACCAAAGCCAAAAGTCAAACCCAAAACCAGGCAAAACTGACACACAAAACAGAGCCAAGTCAACCAGGCAATTCAATTTTGTTAACCAGCGATATGAGGAAAATAATATCATCATTACCACATTAATCTATCATTTCAGAGGTATTAGGTGTTAGGTACAAATCACAACAAGAAATACCAATCTCGTTTCGTCTGGTTAGAGTATAATCATTCTACCTATATAGAACTGCTTAACCTACCTACTTTATACTATACTGCTTTCAGCCAAACGAGTAAAATCTTCCAGTGGAAATTATATCTGTACGTGAATGTGATGAACTCCCTCGTGTCTATCTCTATAATATCTGTTGACTGCTCAGTATGTTGGTCGAATCGTGTATTTATACTGTCAGAGATATCAAAGGGGTTTATACTTGTGTCCATTAGACCTAATTCGTCATAACAGTTTCAACATCGTTATGCATTCATTACTCATTTTACGTCAGACAGATTTGTCTCCTATTTTGTTTACTCTTCCACACACTGGATTATGCAGTTGTTTTCAAAGATTGAAAACGAACACAAAAATAATGCTTGCTCACCCACAATCATTAATAACATTTGGCACAGTCACAATGAAAGTCCATGTCCTGGGAACATGGACAAATATCACATTGAAAAAATAGGGAAACAAAAGAACCGTAACGAACTTAATGCATTTGACTTTCAAAAATTGAATTCTTTAAATCAATTAGAAACACATTATAAGTTTTAATATTAATTTAGTACTCTCCATAATAGAAGGTTTTATAGGTTCAGTGTCCACAAGGACTATGAGTTTCCATCTGGTTTACTTGCGTCACTCAATTTGCACGATGCACTTATAAATCTCTTAGCGCTGAAGCTGTAGCTGCAAATGTTTACGAGCTATAAATTTTGGCTTTTGTTTCTTTTAGTAATTACTTGCATTGTAAGCAAGGCATTAAAGTATGTTTAATAGGTCCCTGGTAGAACATTCAATTGAAAATTACTGTGAATTAATTCATGACTCTTCTCTTTCATACTTGGTCGAAAATCTTTTATTTACCTTGATAATTATGTAGATTGTAAATGGGTATTCTTTAGAAGGTATTCACACGATTCATAGGAAATGGAGGGAGTGTTGTAGTAATAGTTGTAGAAAGTATAATATTTAAATAAGAAAGGCAATGTTATTAGTCATACAACATTAGATATTTAAGACAAAAGTCTAGGTTTTAAGATTTTATTTTTATTTTAGGACAAGGGAGATAATGGAGTGTGCAGATTTGTGCCAACACATTAAATAGAAGCTGAGTTGCAGAGTTTAACACGTAGTCAGTCACTGTAAAGTTTATTTTGTATGTACATGACAGGAATGAAAAGACACACATGAAGATTTCTGTTATGTATATGTAGAAGAAAAGGACAAAATGCATTACATAGGAATCTGTGTTCAAAAGTAGCAGGAGGTTTACATTTTATTCTGACTGCTTACACATCGTTTTTTGTCTGCTTAGATATAAATCCTAAATGTGTAGTAACTAAAAGCACTAATGTGGACGTAAAGTAGGACCTATTTGCAGCTCAATTCCACCCGCACCAAAAGTTGGTGTAGTGCAGTAGCAGAAAATACATAACCTTGGTTTACATCGTTAATGAGCCTATTAAATAGTGACATGGCTTAACACCAACATCGTTATAAATGTCTATATGTTAAGCACAAAGGAAAACGTTCGCGTAAATAAACTTTCGTTCTCACTTTTATATACGCAGAGCGTAACTTTTGGGAGATCGTTATTTCAGCCACAACGAACCCTTACAAAAAAATGGAGATAAGACACTAAAATCTACACTACAAGATAGAAATAGGAAATGGAAGGATTCTCTAGCTAAATATACATTTCGACTGGACTGAACTTCAGCTGCGTCGAAAGTTCTGACGTGAGATGGACTCTGGACTTTTCTATCAGCCAAAATTGTATTTCACAAGTCGAAAAGACTCTCTAGTAAAAACAATAATAAACCCATTTCCTCCCCTATTTCCTCAGGAGAGAGAAGATGCCGACAAATCCTTTCACATTTACTTTACAACTACCTATACACATTATCAGGTATTATTACAACTCTTCTATACAGACAAATTACGCCTTTGCTCTACGCAGGTCACTCATAAAAGATTTAACGCTACGAGCTCAGCCTTAAATTTCTACTTCTGCCCTAATAATTCATTTCCTCTTGAAAGTAATTTTCTGTAGAAAATCTCTAAAACTTAATTTTCACCAACTAATTACCAAAAATGTATCTCTCCAATACCATAATGTTTAAAACTATGCAACACATTTTTCACTAATATAGAGTTATCAGATGAATCTGGGTATTCTTATGTGGAAAGTCAAGTCCAAAATCGGTAGATTGTTTAATCAAGGGATATTTTCCAAATGGCAACTACTGTGTGGAGTATGAAGGTAATATTTTGTACTGTATGAAATGCATTAAGAAATGTGTATTGCGATGTGTAGCAAATGTACATCTCCTTTGTCGCTTTACGATGTGCCACTTTTAAGTTAGAATTTAGCTTTAGAAGAAGTGTCACGATTCTAGTTTATCCCTCCCAACAATTGCCATTAATGTTGAGCTAAGGTAGTGTTAAAACTTTTAATGGTCTTCTCAAGCTGTCATAACACAACAAATGTTCGTTCAATAGCTGTTAAGGTGGTTTTGTTAAGTCTGTCTTAAGTTCCGAACATCTCCGTTCTATATAGCGTAGCGTAATGGAAAAAAACCCAACCCATCCGTCTCGTGCAGAGTGTTATTGGTGGAAAGCAGTTGAGTGAGTTGTAGGTAGATAACTGGTAAGTCGAGATGTAATTTAAAGGAGAGAATGATAAGCATAAAGTAACAGTAACATGTTGTACCTACTTGTGTAATTGTAATTATTTAGTTTAGCAAAATACATAGCTAAAATAACGAGCACAGCCATAACAAGTAGGTACGTATAAAAAAGGCGTCAAAAGAGTTGAAGAGACACAACATAATCATAAAATGAAATTAATGTGTGTCAATTCAACCATTTGTAATTTGAATAACTGCCTGGAGGTATTTCCTTAGGTATACTTGTACTTGCAGCTACAATAACAATGATCATATTCAGCTGACGTGAGTGAAGATCTCCTTCTCCACTTAATATCTTTAAAAACCGCTGATTTTTGATGACAGAGATGAATGTGCACTGATAGAAATTGTATTTAGGAAGATGATTATGATTAAATTTTTATTGTATTATGATTACTATGTCTATTGTAGTTGGACAAGTAAATGGAGTACTGGCTCAGTGTGGATTGTACTCTAGCTGTGAATTGGATGAAGACTCTTTTCATCTTCTGAAACTACATTATACTACACGAACAAATTAGTCTACCCGCCTACCTTCCTACCTACTATGTATTTATAGCAATTTCTCCGTACTTTTCTTTTGCTAAATATCCTCGTAGAGACCTAATTTTATAGCGTATATGCTAATTTGAAGCCAGAATGATACATGGCAATAATGGTAAAACTAACAATAAATAATAACTATCTACTGGTACAATGCACTTGCAATAAGTGAATGTCAGGACAGAACATAAACATTATTATTCAGCATGTTTGTCTCATTTTTCAAGTGCCTACGTGATTACATTGTTGAAGGAAAAGAAAATTAATAGTAACTGCATATGGTCGCGGTAGACCTTTGCAGATGGCTAGTGATATGCTGATATTATCGTGTATTTAGTCATAAAAATTTAATACCCATTTCTTAGCTATATGGCAGCACAGGTGGATAGATTAATAATTGATAGTGTTCCGGGTATATTGCAAGAGATACTTTATTAGTTCATTCAACCAATGTCCTTACTCATGCTAAATAATACACAGTATGAAAAAGTTTAATGAACAAATGTCAGAAATTCATGTCAAGTGTCAAATCTGTGTGATAATCACATCACGATTACATCTCTGATTGTTGATTCTACAAGAAGATATAGTTTATTGTGCTAGAGATGCAGTTATCCTAAGTCTCAGTCGCCCGACGTACAGTGAGCTATTGTGTTACTTGGCATGACAAGATGATTTGGATGTATGTCTTTTATCTTATTCATCCCAAGTACTTATCCCTTTTAAATATACGTAGAGAAATAGTACAAGTGCAGATGCACACCATAAATAACACAACGGATGTTACCATTTTGTTTTATCATTTTTAAGCACCTCTACCAAATTATTATGACAAATAATGTCCTATTAAGCAACACAATACAAATAGCTATATCTGCTTATACAATAAACAAAAACCAACACAAGTCATTCTCCAAGCAATAAAATCTACCAAGAATTTAGATCAAGAACAAAACATCTTGAGTAAGCACAAGAAAACATTAATACTCACGATTTGTTCTTTTTCATCCAACCGAACATATAATTTCTAACATTCTCTATCTTCCTTCTGCTTTGGAATTATTTCATAATGGAAAACAATTATTTCGCTACTACAGATATTTTTGCTTTGCAATACTATGTTGGCAATTCACTTCGCTTGACATCATTTAACTGTACATTCCTAAGCGTCCATAAAACATTACTCAGAAACAAGAATACTGTTTTGCATAATTTTTTACTGAAGGTATTAACTTATCCAAACCATTTGAAACATTTTGGGGGTATTTTGGGAGCTTACACATGTCAAATAATTGATTTGATACAGATTCGAAATTTTTTATTTATTAACGACACAATGGAATAAGTAATCTGTTTAATTGTCAATACTGGAAAAATAAAATCAGAAATTATATTTTAAAATGGCGCATGTTCAACAATTCAAATATAGTGTATATAAAAATGTTCACAATTTTTGATTGTCAAAATTCAATTTGCAATATCGTGCTGACATAAGCCCATTACGGTGCACAAGTTGAATAGGTCTGTAGGCATTGTTCTACACACAAGAATAAACACTTTTAATTTGTCATTGTCAGTTTGTCGCTGTATTTCAATTCGCTATGCGTATGTCTATGTTTGTAGTTACTAACGTTTACGCAGGTGTGTATACTGTTTCTATTATCCCGTATTAGTATACTAACAATACTGTAAGGAAATAGAAATTACTAGACGAATGTTATTTATTGTATTGTTGTTTTATATGTTAACGGTAGATATAATGTTGACTTCATAGCTGTACATATATTGCATAATGACATTGGGGATTTTGTCTCTAATCTATTCATTATTATCTATTGGAAGTAGTAAAGGTTGAAAAGTCTCTAGTGGGTATTCATTGACCAGATGAGATACGGAAAAGACCAGGAAAGTCGACAGTGAATCGAGACTAATCGAATTGGATTTGTATTCATGTCACAAAGCCAAACTAAAAGTAGCTTTCTGCACATCACTTGTATTTACATAGGTAAATAGGCACATACTGCATTGCGAAACTAAAAAAACACACAAGGATTTTTATAGTTTCCCCAGCTCCATTTTCGATCTATGTAATTTAGAAGTCCGGCATAGTTTATTTAGTAATTTAGTAAGGCAATAAAATATGGTATAGCCATTCTGGCAACAATAATTGCTGTTGATATCGACATGGCATAGCTATAGTAGACATAACCTTAGCATTTATTGCTTTGAATTGACATTAAGAACAAAACAATGTCTAACTTCACCTAAATACATATGTCTCAGTATACATATTAAGGTTAGGTACCGTTCTTAACTGTAAGTAGCGTGTGCTGTGTGTTTTAAGTTGGTAGGAGAGGAGGACATGGCACGGAATTCATTTCAGTAGGCACAGAAAATATTTATAATACATGTACATGGTCAATGGCAAAAACCACAAACAAACATGCAACATGCGTACAAGTACAAATCCGAAACTGCGATCAATAATCCAATTTCCATTGCCAAAGCCAAAAAGATGGCAATGATGCATTTGTATTCACCCAAAGCCTTTTTTTCTCCTGCTCGCTAGGATACCTTTTTCATGTAGTAATATACAAGTAAATCACCAATGTTTGCACAGTTGGCTTTTAGTTCCAAAACAGACCATATAATAAAAGCTTCGAATGTCAAATGATAGATTGCACAAAACTCTATTAGCACACTAAAATGGTGTCTCATTCAAGTAATTCGACGTAAGGGATTTATGTATAATTTTGTAGTTGCTTTCTTAGGAATTGCTGATTCAGCTACAAAAATCCTATGCAATTCAATTGCAACGGTAGGAAAAGTGTTCCCAGCCTCAATTACCATAGAATATACCTGGGGTGTAATATTATGTATGGCCATGCAGCTATTTAGCTTTAGATGTGGATTGGAGTCAACCATTGAGCCAGACTGACTCAACTCGATTTTTAAATGGCTCACCTTAGCTGACATCCCATTCAACTCGCAATCAGTTCAATTACAATGTACCAACTACTGCAATTACATTGTGCACGTTGAACCATTGTTGTCTTGTCTATATAGAACATTCCACTATTGTATATCCCTTACGCATTCAATCTACCATTCTGTATTATTCTAAAGAGTCAAACCAAGTCAACTAACCTTTCGGGCTCCAAATGCCCAGGGGCAGGAAAATGCAATAATTCTACTCTCTATACTATTGAATCTATCTAAGCCTCGTATTATATACATAGGAAATGTTTGCATTCTAATCCCATATGCTCCTTAATTTAAGTTTAGCATGTAACTACCAAGGGAATACAGTCCTTGTAAAAAACCTATTCTATAATGATAAATAAACAGTGCATTAATATGCAGACTTTTATAAAGTACAGTATATGCAAGTTTTGTGGGTTTAAACAAAAGGGGTATAGATGGAATGTAAATACAAACAAGAACTAAATAGATACATAGCGTTTGTTTAGGTGTATGAACTGAGCTGCACTAGCATTGCACTAAAGTGCACATAAGTAACAGTCAAACATGGTCAAAAGGAACATTTAATTCCCATCCCAACTTCCCATCAGACACACTCTTCTGGTTTAACCAAACATTTATTTTAACTTTTAATCTTTCCACACTGAATTGAGTGTCAGTCACATCTAGGCATTGTACAATCACCTATTACATATACACGCTAACGACCAGTAAATATATTGCAATTTATGTAATGCCTTTAACACTGGAGTAGGAATTATTCTAGATTCTAAATGTAAAGTTACTAACAACCTAATAGCACGGTACCTACTACTTCATAGTAGAGATTACACGCTATGTGTGAATATATCTAACTTGAACTTTGTGGTGGTGATAATACGCTGTGTGTTTACCTAGTCTGATGCTGGAACAATAACTAATGTACCTAACTCTGAAAAAGTTTTTCTTGTTCTCTTGATGATCATCGCCCTATAGCATGTTTGTTGAAAACTTACATTTCATTATAATTTCATTGGATTGGATTCTCATTCTCCCTAGTTCCACTCCCAATTAGATGTAGTACAGATAACTATGACCTTACACATGCCCTGGCTCTAACTAAACAAACAATTTCAACAACTCCACTTCACTATCCAATCTATACGCGTGGATTTTACAGAAAAGCTTTTCTAAGCTCTAAACCCAGTGTAAACAACAAAAGTAATTTCTAACCTTAATATTACGTAAAAGATCTTTTTTGATGTTTATTATTACTTTAGGTTATTTGCGTAAGTTTTTAACCAAAGAATGTAGCAATAGATATTTGGGACATTAAAATTTTACCCAATGGGCTATCCCACAGATATAACAATTGCTTATAAATTCATCCACATTAATTCATTGTAGTAATGTGTATTATTATAAGTATGAAATGAGAGTTGTAAAGCCAGATGAAACTTTGAAAAGAATGGAGGAGGCTCAACTCGTGAGCGTTAAATGAAAATCTTAGGAGAGCATTCCATTGTTATTCAATCAACACTCGCAGGTATTATATAGGATTGCATTATGACAAAAGTTCATCAGATTTACATTCTTCTTAGAGTTTTAAACGAAATGAGCTTTGCAACGCTTTAAACTGCAATGAAATATGCATTACACGGTTCTTTAGAGCGAGCCGTGGTTTTATTTAGCATGAAGCCATTAGTTCGTCGTAGTGCAGTGGAATTCGCTATGACATGACTATCTGTATGTCTGACTGGCATTAGGCATCTTGTGATGCACAAGTCTCGCAGAATTTCATGAAAATTGGCACAAGAGCGTAAATAGCTCATGCAATGCAGCTGAGCAGTTTTGTTCACTCGCTCGCTTTGTCAATTCTTGTTGATGGTAGCTATTGAAATGTGGTGAGTCTGTCTATATATCTCTATAGATGATTTTATATGATTTCAAGTCGTTAATTCACTTTCCCTTTTGAAAAATTGCATTTCTGCCCCAACGCAAACTAAAAATAAGTTTCTTAAAGTCTCAATCTTTGGCTTCCAAGATTCATGTAATGATAATAGTTTAATGCTATTACATACCTTTGCTACAGCAATAAAATTGGGAGAAATACATAATTCAATTCAGAAGTTCTATACTCTCTTTGGGAATAAATTACTCTGTACAGTAGATAAAACAAATGGGATAAATATGTGCCTTTCTCACGCAATTATAATTCCTTAAGTGACTGAGCTACTATTTTCTGAATACAAAATCCCTCAATCTACATTCACTCTGTTGGAAATAATAATCTCTGCCTATGCAAATCAGAGATTTGAGCCAAAAAATATTATAGAAAAGACATGATTATAGGTCTAAGGACTATATAAATAGTTAATGCATATATTATGTGCTCCTGTAGAGAAAAAGGTAGGAAGAGAAGGAATTTTCTGGTGTAGTACCCATGCATGCTACAAGAACAGTGTATCCCGTCATAAAAACTATTCATGCTTGTCTAGTAGCGACAATAAATTCAGTTAGTCTATTCTCAAGTCCATAAAATTAGAGGAAGAGCTCTGGTCCAATGCACGACATTGTACAATAAAAATATAGATTTCGATGTCAGCCAGGGCGTGTGTAATGTAATCTACCTGGGAAGAGATTCTATCGGACATCTTTCTCCGAAATATTGAACCTTCATATAGGCTTATCTATATTTCATATCTAATCTTAAATATTTTGTCTACTTTCCACTTCACCACGGATGCTTCTGTGTACTTTGGCTTAGGGTGGACTAAGCTTAGTGCTTAACTCTTGTGAATGTATCTTTATTAAATTTCTTGCACAGTCCAATGATCCACAGGAATATTAGCCTACTTTGTATTCATAGTTATTGACAAAGGGATTTTGCTACCTTCTCGCTCAATAAAGACGATCGATTCGAATTTTCAATATTCCATTCTAAAGGCAAATCCCTATCCTATTTTCCAGCCTAATCAAACATACTATAAAGGCTGAGAACTCTTTTAGTGTGACTGTACTTGCTGACTTATGTTTGTGTCTGTCTGAGTCTGGCGTGCCATTTGCCACTGTGCACTGCTAATCAAGAGGCACAAAGCTACTTAATACCATTTCCCAGTAAAAAGGAAGACACTATAGAGGGAAATGCAAATGGCCACTTTTCTGAATTAAGAATGGTGATTGAAATCATTTGTGCTCATAACGAAACCATACCACCTCCCTTCTTTCAATTACTGTCAATGTATCTCATCTGCTCCCTCACTGTCCCTCTAATACTATCTTCTATCAACTTACATTAATGCATTTTAACTCAATCAACAATTTCTCCTTTCAACAATTTACTCCTAACCTCCACTCTCCCCTATATACCTAACTATCTTTGAGTAAATACAATTCTAATAATTTATACTGATGCTCTTCTTTTCAATGATGCTATTTATCTGACCGAATTATCTAGGCTCTATATAATCTTCGACTATTAGTATAGTATACTCGCTCTGTTTTACATTCACAGAATGGCAACCATAAAGAATCCACAAGATTTGGGTCACCATTCTTTAAAGCTCAGCACTAATTTTATGTTTCAGGCAAGTCCGGCCTACTACGCTGACTCACTCAACAGCTAACTCCACATCTTCCAAATACAACTATCGGTATCAATGCGCATCACTAATTTCATCTGTCAAAATCATTTTAGGCAACTGCAGTTAAATCCTATATGCTATAAAGAATATCTAATACATGTACCGTTAAATGAATTATTCCTATTCCGTCACCATTTTTTTTACTTATTTTTTACATTAAGATGTATTATAAGTATAATGTAGCTATTCAATCTTATGTAAAACCGTTCTAATGCATAGTGCGTGGAAATTATGTTCCAATCTGTATTCTTTTTAGTTCAATGATGAGCTCACTGCCGATGGAGTCTAAATTACAGCTACAGGCGCGCATAAAAAATATGCAAATTTAATGTTCGTATGACTAATACCCATTAGACCTATATCTCTATTGCCTCCCGTTCACTAATGATGACTAAATTGTAAATGGCACTTACTGCCATACTGCTCATATTACTCATCTACGTTTACTATGTGTGTTTAAATAGTATTTTATTACTTTTCAATTTGTTATTGAAGTATGTACATATAGTAAAAGTTAAAATTAACTTATCGTTAACTACCAGTCGTAAAGACTGAAATATACACAAAGGAAATGGATATCATTTATGACGTTTCATTACTTTGATCATGTAAGACAGAGCCGGCATAATTATTAAAGCCTTAGCAAATGAATATTTATTATTACCTGATATAGTAATTCTACCTGTATTCATGTGTCATATTTCTCAACTGCTTTATCTCAACACGATACACCTGAGGATTATATTACCTTCTTAATAAGCTTCCAAGTTAAGTCAGCCGACTAAAATCCGGAGTTTCTTCAAAGTAATGACAATAGAAAAGTTGCGATAATGTACTTAAGACGTAAAAGCATTAGTCACAGATTTAATGTAGTAACTCATAATCTACGACGTATTTCCTGTCTTACGATAAGTACGGTCTCCTATAAGTCAAGATATTATTGCATGCATTGCAGCATTTAATATTTGCATAAATTTTCCAAAAACGGAAGGTATTTGTCTGCTCATCTCTGTCATCTCTCTACAATCATTTCCGACACGTTAAAAGAAATCTTAACTGTTGCCCATTCCCACGTTGTAGTTTATTTGTAAGATTAGGGAAAGAAGAGTTGTGTACGAACCAGAAATACTTTCATTACTCATTATTTCTACAGAGTGTGTTACGCACATTGCTCACCATCCTCACTCAACATGGTACTTAACACCTTCAGAACAGCAAAACTGTAAATGGCGAGGAGTGACGAAATGGTGTAGCAAAAGTTGGTCATTCCTCTATCAATAGTAGTTATTTGTTTTCTAGACTTTGTGAAAGGTTGGACTGTAATAATAGAGAGTATCTGCCAAGTCTAGAGACAATAAGTACATTTCAATTATCTTTAGCAAGTTTTAAGTGCATTCCTGTTAATAGGCAGGCCGTCCCTGAGGACGCCGCCTTGAGAAATCATCAAGCGTTTGAAATGCGGAAAAGCTGAGCTAACACTCATTTTGTGTACAGATGTATAGTTTGAAAGAGGGAAAAAGCCGTGAAGTGCCTAATGACAGAAATTTCCTATCTCCCTGTTTATCTTGAGTTCTAACTAATCGGTAACTTATGTGTCTTTCATTTCCCTCTCGTCTCTTAAGCCATTGTTTACTAAACAATCCCATTTACTACTACACTACGTGTAGAAAAGTCGCCTTTTTATCTCTTATCAGTCCTCTGAAATTGGGTTAGGAGGAACAAAATGGTAGGATGGCCTAACAGTTGATAAAAGCACATCAAAGAAAAGACAGTGAATATAGGTACAGATAGCAGGGACATAATTTCTAATTTGTTAACAACATCCCTAAGCACATACATTTAATTTTCCATTACAGAATTCATACCTACCTGTGGCTGACCATAATAATTGTTTATATACCTACCTAATGTACAGTTAACTTGTATTTTGCATGAGTATATTATGCATTATTACAACAGGACCTAATCGGGACTAATAATCTCTTTCTTGCTATCTAGTACATTGCTTTTCTATAGTAAAATAAATATTATGCATATTGTAGCTAGATAAAATGTACCTATATGTAATAAATTGCTCTATACAATACGCTCGGGCTTTTGGCCAACTTAATTTATAATCCAATCTATGCCATTAGTTTTGCCATTGCCTTGCCTTTTTGGATTTCATGTGCGATATGAAGTTTAAACAGTGCGGAGGCTTTTACTCATTCAAGATGTATTAGCTAAATGCTTTTTTTCCTTTAGAGGCAATTTGTGACAAGTATTTCTTTAGCGGATTAGATAGTACATAACTTAAGTAGCTCATTCGTTTGTGATGTAGCGGAATGTAGCTTCAGATCAAATTGCATCGTACATTAAGCTTCTGCAAAAAGGTACCTAGAGACTCTCTACTCTGCTATAGTGCTTCCTTTTATACTTTAACAATACGATTAGGAATCAAGTTAAGCCTTCCTTTTTTATTCGTTTTGTGCATTAGGATAATTTATGGTCTACGTACACTCTAAACTATATACCTATGGTGGTAATAGCATTATAAGAGTTCATTCTTTTCTCTTCTGACAATTCCATTGTTTGTGAAAATAATTGAAAATAAATTTTGACCTTAAAATAAAAGACGAACAAAAGTGAATTCTCGTGAAGCTTTTAAGAAAAGTCATAAAAAACAAGTGTATGCAATACGTGCTCATATATCTCCAACTGTTGAGCTGATGGACAATAAAGGGCAGGATAGAAATAGAAACTTTGACTAAATGATCATTTCTGCACTGAAAGTCTTCAAAAGAAGTTGCTACTCAGTCTCATTTGTAGTAAAACGTCACTCTACAACTGCAGAAACTATAGAAATGTTCTTTTTGCAGACAAATTGTTCTCTATTATGTTATTTTGTCGAATCACAGCTGTTTAATGAGACCATTAAGCAACAGATACGTATCTGTAGCATCTTTATATTCATTTATATATAACAAAGGTTACACTATGGTTGTAATAGAATAAAATTAGGAACTAAGTTGGCTGTAAGTGAGACAGAGACACAGTTTGGTACTTTTTTTATGCCAACAAAGTTAAACATTTGCTCCGACAGTGTGACACAGCCTGAAGTGCTGGTATGCAATACTATGACATATGCTTCTCTACGTTGTTTTTCTGTCTTCTTAGACCAAGTAGAACCCTATGTGTATAATAATGTCTGTTTCTCGTTGTTTATGTTACACCTATAAGCAATCTGTATCCAAATCCATTCTTTTTGTTTCTTTCATTTCACTCGTGGTTTTGTTAGTTTTACAAGAAAACATAGCAAAAAGGTGTATACATACACGCGTAGACGGAACCCGAAGCAAAGGCATGTTTATGTTGATGGTGATTGCTGATTGAGTTTGTTTGGCGCAAAGATATTTGGCCGACAGAGTTTTATGTTTCCAACCATGTATATATTTAGTATATACAGGAGTATGAGCTAGCTGTCTGCATTGCAGTAGATTCAAGAGTCAATTCACTAAACATAAGATAGGAGTATTATCCCCTAAACTAACAATTTAATGCAAGGTAACTTGTGAGTGCAAAAAGTTATGTATAGAAAGAAAAAAGAAGGTGGGACAGAGCACATGTCGGCATAGAATTGTCTATCGGATCGTATTTCCATTGCATTGATGTAAACTTAGCAACTGCGTCCCTTTCGTGATTCGAATGTAGCTAGGCAGTAATCCATGTAAACGACGCAAATCATCAGTTGTGTGTGCCAGAGGTACAAGTTTAAGTCAACTAAACCCAAATCAGTAGCGCATGACATGCTACAGAAAACTCTTCATCCTGCCTACCTTTCTTTCATCCATTTAAGTGTACTTTACTCTTCCACTATACTCTACTCTGTAATCTTCTCGGAAAGTGATGGGATGTGAATGGATGCAAAGAAGAACCAGTCGCCGTCTCTTCCGATTTGTTTAAGTCAGGAATAAAAACTAAATAAATGTGCTTCTTCTTCGAGTACCGATGGAGTTTATGCTTGTACAATGACAACCGAGCTAGTATTCACTTCCAATCACAAAACACGTTATACTACAGACTCCATACATCATCTATTATTTACATACTATAACCTCTATATTGTAAATCTATTCCCCAGGCCCATTTTAACGAAATAAATATACACATTATACTCAGGTAAACGTACAGTACACTTTCGTTTGAGATGCATTTTCCTGTTATTACTCCTCGCCTGAGGAGAATGATACAATACAAAGAACCTAGTAAAATGTAGCGGAGCCAACTATTACGCAAAACAAATCGAATGGGAAAATTGTCTTGACTGCTTCCTAGCCCATTTTACGTTATGTTTTATGCATATCCTTCCGACATACAAGCACCAATCAGATCCTGACATCTTAAAACAACGGTTAGCAAAGTCTACTCTTTTTTGCAATATTTTTTGGCAAAACTTGGCATGCAAAAGCCCTCTTAAAAAATTCAACGGACAAAATTATATCTTTCAAATACAGTTTCATAGATATAACTGAAGGCCGGTGCTTTCCCGTATTTATAAAAAAAGAAAATGAAAACAAAGGAGATAGGTCTACTTAAGAATTGTGTTTTTGTTATAGGCATTGAATTCTGGTATTCAATCTGCAATTTTTTATGGTACAAAATAATGTTATGGTGCTTGTATGCTTATTCCAAGTAAATACCAAATTCACTGTCTTAAGGTTCCGTAATTGTTGTTTAGGAATGACGATTTGTGGAGAGCCCTTGGGTTTGTAGCATTGAGATTTTAATGTTATTGTCTGTTAGTCAGGAGAGTTGGAATGACTAAGAAATGACAAAAAACATTTGCCGCACAACACGTATAGCCCGGGGTAAGAATTTATTCCGATTATGGTGGTTTTAGATTCAGTGTGCATGTTGGTAGTGTTCTGGTTGTTAAGGCCAGTTTCGTCTTGTGGCTATTCTAAATGTAGGGACCTACTGTAGTCTAATAGATAGTAGAGAGATTAGAGATAATGCACCACAACGTAGTGCATTACTTGAATTGGTCGGATTGGCATGTTCTAGGTTAGTCTGGCTGACACAAATTGAAGTTGGATTTTACATAAGGAGATTTTTTACTTTTTACCTCATTACAGTTTATTAGATGGGTTTTTGTTTGTATGTAATGCTAATGCTCCTCTCCCATCGAGCAAGAGTAGGCCAAGCCACGTTTCGTCAATTTTAAATGTCAATAGAAATTCCTTTTCTGACGCAGACTTAGTTTTTATGGATAAAATAACACTAGAGATTAGATGGGAATGGCAATGGGAAGTTGTATGAGTAAATCACATTCAATTGGCTACTGAACGAGGCAAATAGCTACTAAAGCCTTTTAACCCTTAGCATAACATTAGTGATAGAAAAACTGACTGAGCAAGCAGAAATGACTCGAGTGTGCTTATCATATTTTAGGAAATAGGTTTGGTGAGAAGCATTTGATTACTTTTCGTTCTTTTTTTTGAATTTCGGTTGCTGGCTGCACAAGAACAATAAACGACTGTGCTAGTGAAAATACATTAAAGCCTCGTGCATAGGAATTAAATAGAAAACAGCAAATGCTTATACGAGTATAATTTTTGCTCCTTGTTTAGTAGCTTAAAAAGTCTGATCATGAGAAAATACTTTAAAGATTCCAATCTCAGTCATGGTCTATTAGAGTGAACATGTGTCGCCGTTGGGTTCCTCTAACTCAAGAATCGTTACTTCTTAAGATTAGTTTGGCCTGGCTACATTCAGTACATACAAGAACGATATTTATTCTTATCTTGATCTTTTCAAGAGTTTTTTTTTCAAACTGAAGGGAAGACAAGATAATTCAAATCAACGCTGCAACTTTCAAACACCTATGGACTCTCGAAATTCGACATTGTTGATTTCTTTCACTGTTCTGATATGCTACTTTATTTGTTGACGCATTCGTAAGTTCATCAAGGTATTAGATATATATGAATTGAATCCTAAAATGGAACAACAGGACGAAAACTGAGTCTTCCCTCCCTGTGGGCTTCGTGATGTGACACAGATACAATTCATTTAAATTGATTTCGCCACACTTATTTTTTTCTGTTTTTACATAGCTGTTGGGAACCCTTTTTATTGGGGAATCAACAACCGCGGTGGTTTTGTTTATGTCTAATGTAAGACATGTCTATGGACACAGATTAATTTTGCTGACTCTAGGGACTGGAGATAGAGTCGCTGGACGGAATTTATTTAATGTGTCTTTCTTGGCTCAGCACTTGAAATTCGACACCAATTTATACGACTTGTTCAGGAATACTAAAATGTGTACACGCACACACGGTGAAGATTTCCCAAACAATTCGTTCCCCTTGGAGAGTTGTTCAGAACGGATCCTTCGTCGGATCTGTTCCTTACGATCCAGTCACAGATCTGTTAGATGCCCCTAGCGATAACCTTTCTTTTCTTCCCTCCATTCCTCTCTCAACACTTTTTCAATCATATCCAAACCTATTTATGGATATGCCTTCTTTCATTCCACTTCCCAAGAGGTGACTCCGATATGTCTCGTATTTTTCAACGTCTTATCTTCATCTCCCCTCAATTTTGCAACTTGTTTTTTCCTAACTAATTATTATCAGTGTCTCTAAGCTTATTTTGACATTACGACAGTGTTTTCGCAAACAATACTTAACCAACATGGGTAGAGATAACTCAGTGTCAATAGCTGTTCTGTTGTTTATGCACCGTAGTCATTTATCTGCACTCTGGGTCGTTTCCCTATCCTTTCTTTAGTTTACGACTCTCTGTTCTCACTTGGCTTTATTTTATTGCTCAAGTTTAAACTACTCCTATTCACCCTTGCAAACAAAAAAAAACTGGATACCCGTGACAAGAAGATTGTCACAGCTAGAAAATTTTTAGCTTGTATCAACACTTGGTATATTATAATAAGTAGAGCCTCCAGCCATGTATTTCCGAAATAAAATACTAGAACGAATCACCAACCATACTCCTAACAAAGATACTTAAAATTCTACTTAACTATTCATACTTAAAATACTTAACTGCAGTTTTACTTGTCAAGTACTAAATTGCTCCCTATACAGATAAGATAGTATGTATTGACTGCCTCTAGCTACAAAACGAATTCCACGAAAGAGAATTGTTGCTTTCAAGACTTCATCTTATTCTGATCAGCAGCACAATGACAGTTAAGATGCGGTTTAGCACAACTGTACCTACATTGTCAATTGAATCATTCTAGTAGTTACATTATTAGGGGTTACAAATAAGTGTAAACTCTCAAAATGATGCTACATGACTTTATCCTGGGTTTCGTGTAGTGGTAAGCACAGCAGATTTGAAGATTAGTGGCGACAGCCAGAATGTAATTTACCGTTGCATATTTGCTTGCCTTCCTATTACCAACTATACTCTTCGTTTACTCTTCCTTCTGTCACACTTGGTTAATGTACATTCGTCACTAATGTCTTCAATGTTATTTTCATTGTGCATTGTCAACTTCCCTTTACTACAGTTCACGATACAAGACTTAACCAAGGTAGCCACACCACCCCTGGTGTTATAATCTGTCGCTATTCTTGTGGCATCACATAACTCTATTTGCACCAAAGAATTTCAAACTATTTTCCCAAAGGACCTTAGTCTATATATTATTGAGATATTATTAACAAACTGAAGAGATGCAGACTTTCAGACCTGCATGATAAGCTATATTATTGGATATATCAAAAGTGCATGAAAATGTAATTAGGGATTTTAATATAACGGATGAAGTACCTTGACATTAAAATGATAGGATAGAAAAATAGAAATTAATCTCAATGACAGAGTCGAACAGTCGTAACGTCTAAATCATTTTCTATGTACCCTTTAGAATAGCATCGATAGGTAGTGTTATGAATGGTTGGTAAAAAGGGTAATAAATATATTAATAATGAATCTGTCTCTCAATGTAATCTGTAAGTGAGATGACAAGTCTGTTCTGGTTTGCATATGCGTCTGTTGAGGTTAGACTTGACATCTAGAGTAGGTATGCGAAATAAATTCACAGGGAGTAAAAAAATGATTAATGACAGAGATTAGTTTGTAAATAGTTTTTATCTGTGACTGATGTTTCATGGATTGGTTTTAGCATCAGTATTTTGTGTGCTGTGCGTTTCGTGATTTTTGGGGCTAGGCGTTTCTGTGACTTGCACTCACGATCACTCAGTTTCATGCCCAATGTAAAGTGATATATGCCAATTTTTATTTATGAACTGTGTAAAATCCTATCTTTCGTTTACGGCTGTTTGTGGTGTAATGTTATGCTGCGTGAATGAGTGAGTGAGTGTTTGGCTCTTTTGCGATAAATTTAGAAGTAATTTCAAAGAAAATATTTCAGACTAACATTTCTGTGTAACTTTATAAGTGTATTAACCTAAGGATAATAAAGGAGACTGTCGGTGAACATAAAATACACCGAAATGCGTAGGGCACTGCGTAAGTCTTTATTTACTGCTACACGAGCATGTAATCTTTGGCTATGTTCTGTTCTTGACGTTTGGGTACGTTATGTATTGCGTATGTGTTCTTATCTCGCCTCCAAGAACACAGCTAATAGTAAATAGTAGTTGTAAAACGACTACAGTCCATAGAGTCCTAGCAAACACAACAAAACACTAAACTGATCCCGTATCGCATTTCACATATGTTGTTCTAAAGTTCAATGCTTACGGCTCTGTTTTCAGTACACGTGTGGCCTGACTTGTCTTTGCTTTGGCAATCTTGTTGGCACAACACATTGAATTAAATATCTAACCAAAGGCTTTTCTTAACAGTCCTTTTTATAATTAATGGCTTAATGAGCTGGATTTTATTTATGTAGAGACACGCTTAATGCAGATAATAAGATACTTGTTACAATACATCAACATAGCACAGCTGACGAAATAATGTGATTCGTTGTTGTCTGTGTTGCTGCATAACTATTTTTTGTGTATAAATAGACACTAATCTCATTTGCATAGCTTTACGTGTGGTGTGATTCGTGATGCAACTTTACGATCACATAACACAGTTCCTCTGACATTTGTTTTGTATTCAAATACATTTGCCATTGCATGGTTAATGTGTGACTTGTAATAAAAGGTGGAGTATTTACATTGCAAGTGCATTTTGTGACTGTATCTATTTAGGAAAGTGCAGTACATAAATAAAACATCACTCTGTTAACTACTACCTGAAACAGCAGCTTGTTGTGGTGAGTCTGGAGTTCGACAAATTAATACTTGTTGATTTCCCTAGTTTGGTTCTAATATAATTATTTACCTCTAATATGACGGAATAATTTGTTCAGATGGCGAGAGAATGAAAGTCAGGAGGATTAGACAGGAAAGGAAATGGGAATGCAATCAAGTGTTCATTTACTGTCTATTGGTTTATTGCATTGAGAATGTGAGTGGGAGGGCGCATTGCTTAGAGAATAACCATTGAATACAGATGTGCATTAACATTAACAAAGTGTCCGCTCGCCCTGATTACAAATGACAGCCTAAATTGCAATTTAATTTTGACTCATGGTCTCACATCCACTTAAAAGTGTGAAACACAGACTATAATGCTAACACAATGAGACACATTATGCAGACACACAGCAGAAACTATACATCCTTACTAGCAATACTGTTTTGTTCACCACATCTGATCCATCTAACTGACAATGAGTAAGTGAAGTGAGTGAGAGAACGCATTTAGCTTTTACTGAATGAGGGCCATTACCACACGCTTACAATATTATTTTCAATGCACAACAGACTTTTACATCGCTTTCCTCTACATCCTAAATAATTACTAAGCTATCTTCCTTTTCTATGTGGGTGGCTTCCTTCTACTTTGCCTACCTTACTTTGTCCATTAACTACCTTCCATGTTCATCTATCCATCACAATTTTACCAATTTACATTCATAATTAACTCTCTATGGGTTTCTTCATACATTATACTTTGTAATTGCAAATTGCTGTGCAGCCCCATTAATACTGCATTCTCATTACAAATATTCAACTGATCAGCTGATAAAAATTTGAGAATGCTAATCCCAGTATCATATCTGCACCTGACATAATTGAATTTATATTGACAAAACTAATCTGAAAATATTTTCAGCTGTAGTTCAATATTAGAATTCTTAGACATTTGCCTTGTTTTAATTATCCCCTTTATAATTGAACTTATCCCTCCGAGCCATGAAAAAAAGAATCTGTTTCAAATGATACATTGGAAAATAAATATATTTAAATATTATTGTGATGAGGTATGTATGGTATTCATTTAATGTTAGTTAATCTCTTTAATTTGTTGCTTAAGATTTTTTGCGGTTTTGTCATCTGATCACGAATGTTTTAAGAGCCGCAGGTAAGCACGCTTGATTTGCATGTAATCCATAGTCATTTGGTAGTGTGTTGTTCCTTTTGAGTTGAAACCACTAGTAATGGAGAGAAGATAACGAAAGGAATTTCATCTGTTGGGAATTGGAAAGCTAAGAGTGAGTGCAACATCTCTATTGACATGACTCGACAGACCACGAGTCAGTCACATCGAAACAATAAGTATTTAGGGGGCATTAATACAGTGCCTACAAAATCCTAACAAGCTTGAGAACTAACAATATAGAATGCGAAAATTTTAGGTAATTTATTTTAGGCAGATTAGAAATAGAAAGTCTTTTGCCGGCAAGGCAAAGGTATGATAATTAGAATTCGCACAAGAAGTTTTTCTTTTTAAGTTGAGGACACGACGCTAAACAGCGGTTTGCTATGTCTTTCGTAACGTGACGAAAGTTATTTGTAGGCAAGAGACAAAAATACGTCTTTGGAAAAGATTAAGTGTGGAAAGGCTTCCGTGGGAAAAAACGGAAATTTCAAGCTCTATAAATACTCCCGTTGACTTTAATGCTCTCATTACTATAAATCCTCTGTTTTAGTGCAGGAGACTACTAATAAGGAGCTTTAATATAAAGATACTGATTTATGGAGACAGAAAGTTAAAATAGTTAAGTAAAAGGACAAAGAACGTCATTGATCATTCAAAGTAAAGCCGTCTCACAATTGTACTAACTGGTCGCCTCTATAAATAGTCTATATAATTTAGATGGATTAAAAAGAAAAGAAGATAAGGAGTCGCACAATGAGATTAGTTTAACTACAATTATCGAACAAAAAAATCCTTTTACAAATAACCATATATTTAAACGAATGAACTATACTCTACTGATAAAACGAAAAACTTAATGAAGATACAAATTCCTTTTCTCAAGTAGCTGAATGAAGAGGAGTCATTAAGTCGCCTGTTTGTGAAAGCCAACCGCAAATTTACAATTAGTATGTTACATTAGCAAATTTAGGAGGAGAACATAACTAAGGCAATTGACAATCAGCAAATTAAATGTTGACAACGCTGACTATCAACAATAACCATAGGGTTTGATGGCAATAGCATCATTTCCTCAGTCTCTCTTCGTTTACGCATCACACATCCAAAAGTCATAACATGACATAACCTACAGAGTCGTTAGATAAATAGAAGCCAAATGTCCTGTCCTCCTCCTGTATCATCATCAACTACTACATTGCTCTATATATCTCCATGGGATGTTCACGAAATACAAATAATGTCGTTAAACCAGAAAGTAGACCTGCTAGACCAGATCCGACTAACTAGTAATCATAAAGGAAAATGGTATGTTACAGACAGCAGAATTAAATCGACGGGCAGAACGAGACTTTAATTGAAACCTATAATACAATAATTGTACAGACAAAATATTATACTCTATATCTGTATGTAATCAAATATCATCTGACTATGTGTATGTAGGTTCTGGGAATCTGTCGATATACTAATTAAATGTATAGTGGCTAGTATCAATAGAGTATCGTTCTTTGAAACCCAAAGTGAACCCAGTGTCATTGAGAAGAGTGTAAAAAACACGAACAAGGATCCTCTGTCTCTTCATGCAAGTCATGCATGCAGTGGAAATGTCATCAACTTAGTATTTGACATTTTTTTGTGTCAAACTCCCGTCTTTGAATGAACATGTACTAATCGACTGGAGGAGTCTAAAGATTTCATTCTAGTTTTCAGCTGGATTCACTCGACTCACTTGTCCACAATCGTAATTACAATTCCGAGAAAATTATCTTCCCGTTGCGCTACTGAGTTCGATTGTCATTGAAGCAAAGCTCCGTCCTTTTTATATCTGTAACGATACTATTATGTTGTACTTACACAATTATTATTACAATACAATGATACACATTCAAAACTTACTGCCTCATCTCCTTTAGCTAAATACTTGGCCTTATTAGTACTTTGTGCACTAGTAGGTAGTCCTTTAGTTAACTTTCGTGCTACTTTCAATCAAGATATTTATTCATGTCTATTTTAAGCATTCGCCCTAGAAAAGTCATGAAATGTAATTCCTGCAGGGGTAATATCTACTGGAATCAAAATTACCTTTGTTAATTTCCACTGGAGCCTTGTTCTACTATGCTCTGGTTAATACAATAGAATGCATTCCATAGTGCACGGGTAGATAATAAATACGGAGGAGAAAATAAATTACACGAGGTAGGTACTTAGTCTGTAGCGGGTACTTAAATAAATGAGAACAAAAGAAACCTAGCTTCTGTGTTCTAGCTTCGCTGTAGATTGAAAGAAGCAGATCATTCGCATTCGTGCCATGAGAGCTCCCTTTTACATCTATGCTATTTAAAGCCAAAAAAATTCTGTATGACATACATGAAGTTGTATAAAGAGTGAACAAGTAGTTTATAATAGTTTTTAGATGTGAATGAGCATGTAATGCAGGGAAGGCAAGGGGACATTGTCAATTCACGGATGAATGCCTTCCTACACACACAAAACACATTTAGTTCAACGAGCGAACTAAACTAGCTCCTGCGTACTCGTAGGACTAATATAATACAAAATACACACTGACTAAATTATTATTATTACCCTACTCATCCTGAATACTACAGACATAACTACCAAAATGTAATAATGAGCTTCGCATCCAATATCGTGTCTTCATTCCAGTAGGTACCTACAATTCGCAGTTACCATTTTGTACACAACTCTCTCTCTCATATCCTTGTACATACATTAAGGGCGACCACCACGGAGTGAGTTGACTCATGTACTACAATTCTATTTATATATACGAGAAGACCACTAGTAGCAGTTATGAAAAACTAAGCACCCGCTCCTTCTCCACCAACTAACCAAAAAGAACCACTAAAGAAGCGAGGACATGGCATGTATTTGTGTTTTATGTTTCTAGTGCTGCTTTACATCCATTATATTGCCACTATGGCCTTTAACTTAACATAAGCTCCAACTAAAAGTGTCTGCACGCAGAGACACATTGTTTACTATGCATGATGGGACAGGACACTCTTTTACACATACCAAACGCAACTCTTTTTTACCACTTTAAAATAATATGAATATAAAACAGCTAGGTTCAAAAAGTCCAATAGGACACAACAGGAGCAGTTGCAGATGGTGAGCAGAGAGGAGGCAACTTTACTCAACATTTCCACGTCTATTAGAACTTTTATTATGCATGCTATATACGTTATGTAAGTGTGTACTACTTAAGAACATTGAAATAAAACTTCCTTTCGAAAGTTCAGTTCACTTATTTTATTCAGTCTTACGACTTGCTCCTGGCTACAATCTCCATGTGAAAAAGAAGACAAACGAGACAAGACCAGGTTTCCAGTGAATTCGATCTAGTTTAGTTATGACTACTGTTTCTTTATCTTATCCGATCTTCTCAATTTGATATGCCCTTTTACAAACTACAGATATGACTTCTTCAAGGTTTTAATTATTCTAAGTGCTTCGTTAGCAAATATATGGAAAATCACCTAGCATTTATTTCTTGTAAATTACAGAATTGTATGCTATGATACCAACAGACTGTCTCTACATTTTGAGCTTTATATCATTCTGCTCTTCCCATGAAAGAGAATAAATTCTATTTCTGTACTTTCTACAGAAGTTCATAATTAAAATAATTTAATTTGTGTAGGTAGGCACTTTTGGTTTGCAGATGGAGAATTCTCTCATTCTTTATCCTATTGAAACAGAACTCCTACTTTCCAGTTTTCTTGTATCGGGAATAGTAGAGTATAAATAAAAGGAGCTGAGATTGCTGAGGTCACTCTTTCCTCTGAGCAGTAGTTCAGATGTGTCGAGAGATGATAGCGTGGCATTATTATACTTGAGAGAGTCCGTGTATTACATTACATCCTGAGGAAATGGTCGTCCCGTTTGTACTGAAGGTTGGTTATGTGGTACAGTTTTTCATTGGATGGGATTGCAAGTACCTACACCTGGATTTGGTAGGAGCACTCCAACAATAGATTTTTTAACGAGAAGAATGGAGGGAGCCCTGGATGAGTAGAGCAAAGGTAGGAAAAATAAAGTAAAAACTGAACTATTTGTTCGAAAGCTCCCTATAGATAATATGCGTGCTTATACCTGATGCGCTTAACATACTTAAACTGAAAGATAACTTGTCCTTCTTGCTTATATGGCTCCTGGGCTCTTTTGACTTCATTTCATTGTGCACTGCACTTCGATACCAGAATAAAACGAGAGCACTACCAATGAGAGAAAAGAACGTTGCGTAAAGCTAAACAACACAAGTCCAAAGTCATCGTTTCCATTACAAGCTTTACTAGTAGTCAAAATAAGGAAAATCATTTAGAAGTTGTATTCCAAGTTATATACAAATAAGAACATAGGCAGATACTTTTACTTCTTGTATTATTTAGTTTTCAGAGTTTTCTAGTTTACACTGGTACATAATGCTCATCTATAAAAATACAAAAAAGACATTGTATAGTGTAGGGAGCTTTGAATTTAAGGTTGGAATAACGTATAACCTGTCTTGGATTTTCCATTTGACTACTCTCTTGCATATAGTAATGTTTTAAGTTGAATCAAACAAAACGAGTCAACAGGCTAGTCGATAGTTTAGTGTTTAGTCAATTCCATACAACTAGGATTTATATAATATTGTATATACCTATTTCCTTATAGATATATCTAATACTACTACTGTATGTATAGTGAAACGAAAGCAATGCGATCCAACGTTGATCATTACACCTGGGCTCGTTTTTCTTCTTTTAAAACTCGAGTAGTGGATTGGAGTGAGTAAAGTAACCCTCTTTCCTTTCCTGCATGCATGCCTGCTCCTCAGACTACATTATTCTTTCCATATTATTTAGCTGTGTGTATGTAGGTAGTGCTGTCAGTGTAACAGGTATACGATCACCACCTGACTGCATATTCTCATGATAATGATGATACTTACTTGCACACTGCTGTCCTATCTAAAGGAAGACACAGCATGAGAATACAAGTCACAATCCCACGTCAGTTTACCCGATGATACTTACTTATGTACCTGTCCTTTCCTCTACAGTCAAGTTATCTTTTTTCATTTTGTATCTTTTTCTACCATACCTACGTGTAATCAATATAACGACTACTACGAAGTATCACAGAGCAAAGCACAAATAAGGACATGTTGGTTTGCCTTTGTCTTCCTTTTCCCTTATTAATACTGGCTAACTAACTTAACCAAAGTAAACTTAATAAATACATTATGTTATTGTGCTTCGTATCCTGGCATAGTCGGGCCTCTGTCTAATCACTCAGCACTTACTCGACAACTTTGCAATAATAATTACTCTTTGCTATCTCTCTTTGGTTACATGACATCGTAAAATGCATTGCGTAGCATTCTTTAAGGATCTAGGTTGCATTTATTGCTCTTTCCACGATTTTCAGCACTGTAGTATACTTAATAGATTTGCACACAGGTGGTTTAGACTACGAATTCATTCGCATCTGTTTTGCCACACATTTCTAAGCATACATAGATTCAAGTTAAAAACAGTCTGAACAAGGGTCAGACTTATCGTTAGTGTTTAATAACTGTTTTTGAGTGCAGTTGTTTGTTATGCTGCTCTTAATACATATCAGAGTTGTAGTTTGGTGTTTACATAAGAAATATTTTATACAAACTTTATATAGCGAGTATAGAATTACAGAATTGGAACTGAGCATCGGACAGGTGGTAAATAGAGAGCAATAAAATTACATGAGCTAGGTACCTGTATTAAATTAGGGTTGTCTTAGCCTACATTAACCTGATGCACTTTTTATTTGTAACGACTGTACGCAAGTATTTAGGTGACTATACCACGATGGCTGAGTCAAATCACTTTGTTGCTGAATTGAAAATAATGATACAGAGTACCTTAAATTAAGTAACTAAACGTTGGAAGGTAATATCGACCAAATTCAAGTGCATTGCCATGTTCAAAAAAAATGACAAATCAATTTAGACATATAGCTAGTATAAATGTGCACATAAGTTTAGCCGGAGGGTAAAATTGATTCCTTTATCGTCTATTGTTAATTCTATTTAGAATTGATTAGGAACCTGATTGAAAATATGCATATACTTAAGCTACTATAGAAATTCTTGGTAGAAGATGCTTGTGCTAAGTACCTACACAAAGTACAGTTGTATCTTTGTCGATAGCAGTGGATGAGACATTATTTGAGAATGAACTCCATCAAAGAAGATTGGGAAGTCTAATAAGTAGAGCTAAGTTTAATTTTCCTAATGAAGAGAGAAAAGCTTCTGCCACGGATGAGTTGAGGTTGGTTTAGAGAGACAATTTAGGAAGGTACACTCTAGTACTCCTTAGTTGGTAGTCTACCTAAGTAAATTGGATGAATAGTTCATCGACTTCATTCACTCAAATTAAAGCTAGTCATGTTTGCTCTGGGTAGTTTTTGGGCGTGTTGCACGAATATTATTCCCTTTTTAACTTTACACCAGCCAAGTAGTAGATGGATAAGTAGATGTTGGGCGATTGTACACCGAGATGAACTTAGCGCATTAGTTCACAGCCCAATAACAGTGTCTGTTGTGCAATGTGTGTCTGAGTTTTCTTATGGCCTGAGTCTGAATTAATAACAAGGGAAGATAATGATGCATTAGCGCATGATGTACACTAAAACACTACTGCACACTAGGAAATGGGATTCGCCACGTTCTACTATTATAATTTAATCCCAACTCGCTACTTATCGTCTGAAAATACCGACATTATTACAATATTCATGTTATCTACATGTATTTATACATTCCATCAACTACACACTCTTATCTTTACACAACACTCAGCAATAACCAAATATCTCATCGCATTTTGTTTATCTCCACTCCTAGTACGTCATTAATCAACCAAATGTTACCAACCAAGCACTTGTTATTGATTACACATATTTCGCAACCTATTATGACTCTGTACCACAATTTCTTTCTTCACAGGCAATAAAACGTGCTGTAAATGCAAAAATAGCTTTTATGAACATAATTAGAATCCGTAAGACCACTGTACCTACAAATTTTGTTTATGAATATATAGTTTATTCGTAGATTGTTTTTGTATTCATAAATGTTATTGTTGTGAAAACCACCAAAGAAGATAGCACCCAATGACAAATCAATGTGTCCTTGTTATTGTTGATGAGTAATTTGTCAGATAATGTGTTGACTCAAATGTAATTAGTCAGATACTGAGAAACGTAGACAATACGGAGTAGTGATATGATAACTTAAGAAAATGACTCTTGAATTGTGACTCATTCATCACTCATCCAAAAGTCATAACATGATCTGTGTAGTAAGCATTTTGCCTGTACCACTTTTGAGTAGATGATGGAATTACGCTGAATTACTCATTTTATGGGAAGACAGGGCTTACACTCATGCCTATGCATCTTGTGTTTACTGTTTATGAGTCTGGGAGGTAATCTCAGAGGAACAAAGAATAGATAATTTAAGTAATTCATAAAAGTAGAATGGTCTAATGGTTAATTCCTGTTTTAAAAGAAACATTGCCCCCACTCTGCTGCTTGAATTACTAAACACTAATTATCGCATCAAAAAGTAGCTTGAAGACATGACATTAAGGGTGCTTACAGTCTGAGTGTATCTTTATAAATAGTCGTAGCATATCAGAAGTTAACTTAAAAGTTTATTTAAATAAATACAGTGTGTATACTTTGAAGAGTTCAGCAATTAGATATTCAAATGATTTACTAGGGAAAAGTTCTCATTTGCATTTAACTCAGTACACTTTATCTAATCAGATGCCGCAGGATGTTACCTATAGTACTGCGAAAATATCATTTTCCACATGTCAATGATATACAGGACAGAGTAGTATTCCTGTGGCAAGAAATGTGCTTTGCATTTTGAACAACATCCCTTTGAAATAGGAATCTGTTCATTATGTGTGTGATTCCACTCAGGTTTACTCCCAAACATATTTTGAGTAGTAATAAATCGAATAGAGGAGGAAGATAGGTTTGTGGCATGGGACAGAAAGGGAAATAAGAAGGATTGGACGAGATGACATCTGTGAATGAGATGAGTTGGGTCTGTAGCGAGTGATATAGTAGAATATAAATCAGAATGAGAGTCAAAAGAGAGAAGTCATCGAAATCGAATTGGCATGAGGATGGGAGCCGGAGGAGCTGTAGTCACAATTATATGATCCTAGTCAGATCACGATTGCATTTGGATTCTTCTTTGTAAAGTAGTACAATATCGGTAACTAAAGGAGGTAAAGAACTAACAAGTAAGTCGGAGAATTGGAATTTGAGTCAGGGGAATATTGTAATGGAAATGTAAAATGAAATAAAAACATAAAAGGGAGGGAAACATTATTTTGTACATATTATAGATTGATCCCTGTTCCTCTCTGTCTACTGTGAGAACCCTAGCATTACGCACACTACGCACTACTAGGTGTACAGGGTCGAGGCTCACACACTTTTGTTGAGAATGCTGAGTTCTAAAATACTATAGCACTTGAGTGGAGTCTCCAAACAAGGCACAGACTCTTATAGCCACAACATATCAAAACAACATGGGATAGGAAATAAATGTGCCTATTGTGCTATATCCTAATAAAGGACTGTCGGGTGGTTTTGGCCTCGGTTCGGTTCAATTCAGTTCGGAGGTGCCATTCCCATTGCTCATTCCCTCCATGCAGGCAGGCAGTGAGTGAGTGTGACTGTCTGAGGATGGAAAAGAGCGAGTGCAAGGAAAAAGCCATGCTCATAAATAATTCTTCCAGAGCGAAGTGAATCATGCGTTCTCACGTAATCCAGGAGCAGTGCATCGACGGACCCAACTACATCGCATCCCCCAATATCCGTCGTTTCAATATTTTGTTGTGCACACTCAGACTGACAACAACACCAGTACACACAAAATACACACACAAGATCCGAAATATCCGGCACAATGCAATATCCAAACCTAACCACTTATTCCCATTTTGTCCTTTTTCGTGGCTTGCTATCAAAAAGCATATCGGCAGACCTGTCGGGTAGATCATAGTGGAGAGAGAGCTAAACCTCTGACAAACGCTTTTACACTTTACTTCCTTACTTACTACACTTACGTAAGTACTTACATAGTTAGAAAAAACTCAGACCTTCTCAATAAATGTATGGCAAGCTGCTAATGCTTTTTCCGTTCCGATTTCCTTCCCTTTACTATTAGTGCCACTGCCTCCTACCTAAAATATTATTTAATATACGCTCACAGCATAAATAACACTCTATCTAGCTACTAATCTAGTATCACTACCATTTACTACGAATTCTATTTGAAACCTACTACTTTTGATATCCGTTAATATTTTTCTATCACGTCAATCCACAATCTATTGATTCTAAGTGGGTTACGTCTATATCAATATTAATATAGTGCATATGTTACCACAATGCCTAAACCAAACCACGAGGATAAACACTTTTCAGCCCTAGCTTCACCATATTGTTTTACGTGTCACTACTAAATGCACTAGACACCTATATACTTTTATGAGAATTATCCTTATCTAGAATAAATATACGTTTGTATGTAGAAAAGCAATAGTAGTAAATAAATTCATGCTATAAATAGAAACAGATGCATGGGAGCCAATCCACTTTCGCATGTGGGACTACTAAAAAGGAGAGTACTTGAGCAGAGATGAGTTTTATCCGTGTGTATGTCGTGTGCTACTGTACTACTAATAGGCATTTTATAATCAATAATCATCTCCATTTACAACCACTTGCAAGATACAAGAACCACTTGAGTGTCTACATAGTAAACTAACTTTCCTCCGTCTGCATCTCTATGATATGCAATTGACTCAAATATCCAATCCGCTGTGCATTCCTCAGGAAAAATTGGGAAAAGGGGAAAATTATGCATTCTAATTGAATCTCTTTCGCATTTCATACATAAATGCAAGTAATTCTAGCGTGGGTTGCTTTTAACAGGAGTATAAATGGGTCCCTATTTGGTATTACTTGGCGAAGGCTAAACTCACTTCCCCTGGATACTTAGAAAATAGGGATAAAATGGGGAAGCTGTAGCCACCATCGAGGAGAGTGAATGAGAATATTGTAAAAATAGAATTACATACATGTCGTAGAATGTCTATTGAACCTTGATCCGATCTGATGGAGAATACATTACATAGCATGTCTGGGAGGGAAATTCTAGTCGATTTGGCCTAAGTGCCTTAGTACTAGCTCCAGCCTGTATCTTTGTAAATAGCCTTTGTAAAACTGCTTTCCTCATTTTCATATATTTTATGCATGAGAGGGCCACGGAAGTTTCACCCCGCCTTGAAAAATTGTCTCCCACGTACACAATGGTTGAACTTGCGTGGATCACTTTTGACTGGGATAAGTAGCCTATTTCTACTTTACTAAATGGGTGTAGCAACTTATAAAATATATAATACTGTAGTGAATACAAATGTAGCTTAAGACAAAACTGTGTGAGTAAATGTGATATGCTTAAATAGGAAATAATATAATAAAATAAAACTGGTTCAAAATAATACATAGACAAAAGTTGACATTCTTATGATAATTTGTGATTGAGTGTCGGTGTGCAGGAATTTGCATAGCAATAATAGAATTTTGACTCTGACGAATGGCAAGGCGCAACAAAGCGTATAACTACATGCTACATTAGAAATCTGAAATGTCAAAAGGACAAAGGGAAATCTAATTCAATGTCAGCGTCAACCTGTTCTATTTATTATTAATTTTCTGTCTCATAATCCCTTTTCTCTTTCCGGCTTGTCAAATCCCTATCTGTAGTTCTTTGGAATGTTTCTCTCATTTTAACGGACTCAGGTACTCATATGTTAACATACCTTCACACTCACTCCAATAACAATAACATTTGTAAGGAAATGGTTCACAGTCCACAAATAGTGAAATAATAAACACTTTTTCCTTATTCGGTATGTCTATGGAGATTTAACAATGTACCACATGTGGATTTAGATTTCTTTGGCTTGTCTGTTAGAATGCCTACGTTATAGAATAGCCAATAACCATTTTAAACTATTAAAACTACATATTGCTCTCATTGCTTCCTTTTCGGCAACGTTACAATTTAACTAGCTATTTCCTATTTTGTTTTAATAGTATGCTCTTTCAAAACGTTACAATTAGGTACTTGTGAATTTTCTTCAAAGAAAAGGTCCACCTAATCCAATTTCCAATGTAGACATTACCATGTCCTATTATTAAGCTCTAAGCTTTTGTTTTTTCACCTGACTGCTTTTCTAATGTCTGAGCTGTAAAAGGTGAGGGGATTTGCTGAATTACAAATAACTTTTAAGTACTAACTCGTTAACTATCAATGCATTGAAATGTTCATACTCTGACCCTAAGCTATACCTACTCAATATTCAACAAAGGCTTCTATTATTATTACTATTATTACAGTCAGGCTTTGCTTTGTCTTCAGGTTAACGATCACAGCCTATTTTTATCACATTCACTCACAATATCGTTTGTGTCTCCAGGCTATAAAGCTTAGGCGCGAACAAAAATTTACCTCTATCAAGCCAAAAATGTCGACTCTCAAAATTATATTTCACATTAGTTATTTATGGTTGCACGTGTAACTTCTTTGGGAAATTTATGCAAAAATCTGTAAAGAATTATGTAGCAATACTCAGCATGATACTAATGTGGATGAATGAAAAGTAGTAAAGGATGAGTCTAGTGTAAAAACGAGTTGAATGGATTATTACGCATTTTACGTAGTATAAAGCAATACAAATAAAACATTACTACGAAAATGTCTATACGTGAGTTCAATAAACATAATGTAGTAATTCTGAATGAATTGGAAAAAATACGTAGGTACCCCATTCATAGAAACGTGAAGAGTTATATCATATTATGGTTATGAGATAGTAGGTTAAAAAATTCTAAGTTGGGTCAATATAAATACAGCTTATTATGCTATACACACGAAGAATCCAAAAATCCTCAACAATGACAATAGAATAGGATATAACAAGAACATTCCATACAATTACAGCGATTGCTGATACGATAAAAGAATTGATGTGGAAAGGCTAGCCTTGCTTCAGAAATTATAAATAATTCAGTAGGGAAAACTACACGATTCTCCTTACAAGTACTACTAATAGTGGGCATGTATACCTACTTTATCGGGAATGAAAAAAGAATCAGACTTTTTCTTTGTAATTATTAGTCTGCTTTGTAATTTGAGTCATAATTAATTACATAGCAGAAGATCACATTTAAAAACTAGCTATTTGTGCATAACTTAATTAAGGGCAGTTCATTACAATAGTATTTGCAATGCGAAGGTAGCCTGAGAAATATGTCGCTCTGATTTACTCTATCTGGTTTTGTATACGGCCTGTGTTTAACTTGGCAGGAATGCAATGCAATTTGTATGTTGGTATCTTGTATATGTAAGATGACGTAATACAATCGATAGAGCAGCTTGGTACTCGACGATGCAATTCCATAGCATTCCTTCTTAAGGATAAAGCATTCGAGATGTATTTGCATGTACAAGAGAATTCCATCTTTGTTCTGACACTACTGCAAAAATTTCAACTATAAACCCAACGACACCGTTACACTATCCCATTCACATACAAGTAGTATCTTTCATTCATTTCAATAAATCCGTACGTGATTCGCGCTTTACAACTACTTTACAGTGAATAACAATTGGAAAAATTATATAGCATTAGATATCGAGTGGGTAAAAATCAAATCTCTGTTATTTTAAAGGAAACATGTTGAACGGAATTGAGTCTATTACTGGTAGGCATTACTCATTAGGGAACAGCTATTAAAATAGTAATTCATGTCAAGAAGTACACAGAACTTAATTGAAATAAACTACAACAACTCTTCGAGTAGGTAGACATCGAAATGCGTAACGCCCAGGCCAAATGAGTAGAGAGCATTTGATTAGATTCCTGGCACAACTACTGCATCTTCAGATCCTCGTGATCCCCTCCCATTTTCGATTGCAATGTAATCCACCGCCAAAATGTCTACCTTCCAAGTTGACATAACGTAACCTAACCTTCTTTTCAAGATACACTCTGAGGACACAGAGCCAAAAGGAATGAAGCATGCTTTTCAACGTTGATATTGATGCTGGCAGCAAAGACTAGCTCCGCCAACTCCGTTCGTGACAACGTATGTGCCTTATACAGCACCGAGTTGTGTGTGAAGTGTACAGAAAAGATACAAAGTCGAATCTCCTGTGGAATGACAACAGACAGAGTCTGATGCTGGCGGCGTCTTCTTCCACTATTTTGAAAACGGAAGAAATGGTGTGGTGCTGTAGAGCAAGTGTCGGTTTGGATTGCGAATCCTCCCTAAAAAATCTTTACTACTTACGACAGACTTGTTTTACTTATCTTCCCGTTTCATTGTTTTCTTTACTCTCCCTCTATACTCTAAGTATTGTGTATTTATACATAAATAGTATTTGACAGAATACATATAGGAGTTGTATGAGTACTTTAAGTATAGTTAACGTCATGTCATGTCATCTAATATAACTAAGTAATGCAAAGCGAGGGAAATGGAGGAACCTCTCATCATTTTCAGTCAAAGCATGAGTCGACAAAACGACCGAAGACGGAGATAAAACCGCCTCGTTCTAAATAATAAAATAAGTTATCTCCACATCCTCTTATCTTCCTTTTCTCTTCTTTGCTTTATTACTGACAGTAACACAAAATCCATTTCCCCTTAGCATATTATGCAACTTTGCATTGTTTCCTCAACAAAATCCCTCAATTCTTTACCGAACTTCTAACAAAAGTCAAACCCTTCTCGTTATAGTTTGATTCAATTCAAAAATCATTTTGTCATTTGTAGAAAAGGAGAATACAATAAATTGTCATACAGCATAACACAATATCTCGGGGAGATAGCATCCTTCCTTTTGTAGTACTATCTCCTTTAAGTAATAAGTACTAAAGTTAAATAGACACTACGTATGTGCAGAAGCACTTACCATAAATTATGATTACTATTTATGTTTATTCTTTACTATTAGAGTCTTCATGGGTTTTATTATTAAATTTTTTTGTTCGTATTAAAATGGATAGTCATGATCTGCGGAAAAATGTAAATATGAAACAAGTGTAAATGCAGAATTATTAGTAGTAACTGACACGGACTCGTAAAGAAGGGAAGTTGATGGAGTGGGTTATTGACACAATGGTAGAGGTGCATGAAGAATAGCACAGGTAACTAACCGACTGAGAGTACAAGATAATTCTTTCGAAGACGATACAAAATACAAGCCATAAGTAAAGTAACCTAATCATAAGTACATGATGCAGGCAATAAGAAAATTATTTACTCTGGCTTAACTATGAACACTATCAGCCAAAGCTGATGGGCTTTTGTAAATACATAATGCAAGTTAACTTATTATAAGGAGGTCTTATCTTAACCCGTAATAGTGCTTTGTACATTAGGTGTAAAATAAATCTGGGTAGATGTGCAACTCTATATGCAATAATCTCATATTACTCGTAGGAGCATTTGCTGTAGGTAAACTCTATTGTACCATTAGCAAACATTCCTTCCTCTTATCAATGCATGTACTACATAAACTTAAGTATGTATTTACATAAAATCTACTATTGCAAGAAAAAAACTCAATAATAAATAACGAGCGATAAGGAACACGGAATGTCAATGCCATTGTTTTATGATATTTTCATGAGAGTAAACAAAACGCGATTCTCTTCCTAGTCCGAATTTTCTCAAGAATGCCAAAGAGTAAAAGAGTTGTACTTACCAGCTAAAATTAAAGAGACTATCCAAAATTGTATCCGCCACATTTTGATTTATCTTCTGAAACTTGAGAAATTAAAGCACAAAGTAGTGATTTGTACTAACGATAAGTACAATGCGTTTTCCGAACTTAGCACTGTACGTTATTTGAGATGAAACTGGACACAAATCCTCATTAGTAATTAAGACACTTGTTTCAAGAAATTCTGGTGAATTCTGAGCACTTCACTCCGTTTAAGTCGACTTTTTTTCCGAGTCAAAACTTATGAATATACATAGAGTAGGAATGGAGAGTTAAGGAAGCTACAGGCTTAGAGCTTAACTGGCTTGACTTCACTTTACGTTCCTGCTCAACTGAACTTAAGTGACATGAGAGAACGAACTGACAGAGCACACAATTCTCCACTAACTAACGTACAGACTTCTCTCGACTCCAACACTCACAGTTCGGCTACCCTCACTCACAAACCCCAATCTATAATACCTACTTGTGTGTGTTACAGTACCATCTCCCTACACTTCCAACACACAGCAAGCTACATAGCAACTCAACTCCTCCACGCAAAAAGGCAACAGCCTGCTATCCCTACCAATGTATTTCTCCAGCCCTTTTGTATAATCTACACAAAATGCATGGCTTGCCTACTACACGCGTTATATATGTATCTCTTCCATTCCGACCATATTACATATATTTAAGCGAGGGAAAGGGTAAAGCTGTGTGTTTTACTATGTGACAGAATATTTCTTATGCATGTAGCATTTACAAGTAGTGGTAGTAGGTAGGTGGTTATTATTATATACATTATTATATATACGGGATAGGTAGGAGATAGACAACTAGCTAAAACAACCGAATCACGCAGAGTGAAGTGCAGGGCCAGGGTAGTCAAGACAAGATGGGTTCTCTCTCCTTCCACTTTTGAGCGAGTGGGATGCTGTATCTTCAATCTTCACTTACTGGAAAACTACCTACCATATAACAATACAAGAGTCGAGTACCTTCTTCTTTATTCTTGTTGTGGGGATTGTATTTCAATGGAGACACATATGCGTGTGTCTATATGCCGGGTAGTTCCTATTTATTACTACTTACATCGTTTGTAATCTATCTACGCGTTCAAAATGAAATTTTATTCTGCAAATGCATAAGCTCGAGTTTCGATAAGATTAGATTCTAGTGTAAGGCTTCATTATTATACCCAAGTTCCGTATACGTAGTAAGTGTGTACGTGCCGTGCACAGCGTCAAGTTCGACTTCGACATTAGTCGGATTCGGAAACTTTGGCATTCGGGTAGATTTTCCTCTCCTCGGAACTCAAGAGTCGAGTTTCACATGGCGGGGCGGATTCCTTCAATGCAAGAACTAAAACTGCGATAAACTCTCAGAGCTTTTCCCACTTTTCCACTGTTCAAGGCACTTAGGCTTTTCCTTATACTAGTTATACGATACATAAATGATACATCCCGTAGCTCCCATTCTAAATCGAGAGGAGGGTAAAGGTAAAGCTACGTCTACCTTAACTAACCTTACACTTTCCTATCACATACTACAAATACAGATTTACTACGCTTTATTATACAGAGAACTATACATGCGTCTAGACCTAGGTATTATTACGCTTAGACCAGCGACGGAAAATTCTAAAGGTCGAAAACAAAGCTACCTTTACTTTAACAATAAGTAACCACTGCTCGTCCATAGTCTCCTTGCAGTACGTAGAAACTTTGGGTTTTCGGTTAACTAAGCTTTACTTCATGTACCATTAGTATCTAAACTAAGGTCAGGCTATAGCTTTGTGTAAATAACTCCCCAACAGCAGACTATACTACGTTCAGGTAGGCTTAATTGCTTATATTGTCGGTTGGTTAGCTTTAGCCTTCATGTCATTATATAATATTTAGCTTTTTTCGTTTAATTTTCGTCGTTCCATTTCCTCTACCCTTCCAAGTGCAAGTCCTTCCTTCTCCGAAAACAAAATAGTTGTGTAAACATGTTAAATAACAGAATTTGCTTCAAGTCTTGCAGGTAAAAGAAAATTCATCCTAGGGCAAGTTTCGTAAGTAATAAAATCTACCTTTCTTCACTAATACATGAGCTAATGTACTAATGTTATTGAGAAGGTAGAGGTAATATTATGAAGCAGTTAGAAATTGTAACTCCTGAGAATAGGTCGACTCTATCCAAGGCGTGGCTCATCCTATCAAGTTCGCATAAATGACACTATCGGTAGGAAACCACACGAGGATTTTACTACAGATTATTTACCTGACCTGACAATGTTATCTGCCTTGCCCTGAAAACTTCTTATCTGAATGAAATTGTATTTTGGTCTTTGGATTCGCGACTCTTCTCTGTATCAACTGTAGTGTTAGCAAAAAGGAAAACCTGATCTGATTGTAGTAACGAGGTCCAATTATTCGACATTCAGAGTTCACATGCTCAGAGTAATATAGTGTAAGCCGAAAGGAAATCAAGGCTCGGCGAAGTAGTCAAGTCGAGTCTTGCTACCACCACCGACCGACATGAGCCCATTGAATTGGATGCAATGCTCCCGAAGAGTTGAGATGAGAGGAAGGCAAAGGGAAGTTGAGCTAACGCTGAAGGAAAGCAACGACCAGCATTTTGGCCTAAGGGGGTAGCTTTATGTCCCTCGCCTCCACTTCATTTTGTTTTGCCTGCATTATACTTTTTAGGCTCTCTACCTTCCTTTGCTCACTCAGCCTAGTCTCAACCACATTTCAGAATCAAAATCAAACGGACTTATTTCATTTACTAGTGTAAGCACGTAGGCACACACACCACCGGATTTAGAATACTAGGGCTTAATGCATTTAATAATATGGATGTAGACCCCTCAACATCAGTGTGCGTGTTTATGTGTCAATACTTCAAAATTCAATACAATGACTGGACCCAAGGTGGGATTATCAATACATAAATACTACTACTGGTCACTATTATCCTCTCTTACTACGAGCTACGCTAGTCCAAGTGAATTAAGCGGGGGAAATATTATAGTAGTGTCCTATCTGTCAATCTATTCCTATTAATTTTCATAACAGCCATGAAATTCAGTCTATTCATTCGGGGAACAACATAGAACGTTTGATTAAATGCTAGCTTCACACTCCTATCTAGGGAGAATGGAGTTCATAAAATAAGTTATGTAATGCAGAAAGTATGATTCAGATGTTACTCTACTATTATTTGTATAAAATGGATATGGATTCCCACTCCCCCCGTGTTATGATGAGAGTTGAGTGTTTTGTTGTGTTGTGTTTTGTACCTTCCGAAGGATTAGGTAAGCATCATAATGCACATTGAATTCAATTGCTGAGCTTTGAATTTCACTACTACATAGTATGACTGTATTGTATTCTATCGCATACATGTATAGGAGATAAGGAAGGATAAGTATAGCGTTGTTGCATATGGCAAAAAGGTTTTGCAGCCTGTTGGTAGGATTCAGATAATCTTTATGGCACGTAATGTGTATTCAAAAGTGGTTAGTGTGTGCTTTGGTATAGTATAATGTAAAATATCAGGTAATAAATAGGTAGGATTCGGGTATATGTATATATTGTAGTGTCGCTTGGTGGTTTGAGTATTTCCAAAGGTAGGCTGGAGTAACAGAATTGTGTGTTATTGTTAAGTAAGGGAAGAACGAGGATTATGCATATAAAATATTAGGCTACATAATAAGTAGATGTGCTAAAGAAAAGAGTTAAGTTAACGTTCGTTTGAGCCACTTGACTACATACTACTAGAGCCACTCACGATCAGAGGGAAACCGTTAATGACCCGCTCAGACTGTTGTGACTTGACTACTTACTTATAGGAGCTATAGATATTATGCAGATAGAAATCCTGACTTATACTAACAATGACTACTAACTATGGCCACAGCTTGAAGTGATGTGATGACTCGTTCTGCTACAATGTCTGCATTTCAATCTCGAATAAATATGACAACAGCGAGTCACTACCTTACCTTTGTAATAATATCTCTACACCTTAAACACTAGGTACGAGCAGTTGAGCTACGTACGTTGTATAGTTCTAAAAGGTACATTAAATGCATCATACCGTACTTACTGTTACTACCCATACTCTTTGCTTGGATTTTCTACTAGAAAATATTCAACGCTCATCGTAATTTAACTACCTGCGGATAGCACAAAAAACTTATTATTAGAGTTGTACTAACTGTGTGGTTTCCTTTTGCTGTTTCTTTCTTTGTAGATTCACCTTTACTTAATTTACTCGGTAGCTGTAGATTGATGATGAACTAAAAGGGTGTAGGTACTTCTGTGTATAATTTTACTAATTGTACATGTGCTTATGTCTACCTTGGTATGTGACTTTGTTGTGCTAATAAGAGAAATTGTATTTATGTTACTGCAGATAAGTATAGTAGATATCTATGTGATTAATAATAGATTTACAGGTATGCTATGTCACCGTGTGTAAGTGGATTCTCTTTAGTGGTAGAAAACAAGAGAATTCCTACAGGAAAAACATATTCGCTGCACTGAAAACAGAATGCACTCTTTTGTAAGTGCTTAGCATTTAAGACATGTCGTGAAGGAAATGCTGATTGTGGCATAAAATAAAAAGTTTAAGGATAAAAAGACAAAGTTAGACCAAAACTAGAGCAGACCAACTTCAATTTTAACCTCATTTAAGAATTTTATGTATAATGGTTCACTTTTGCTAGTGTAGGAAGGAAGATGCACGTACTGCGTATGTGCATTTGTCTTACCTGAGTTTTTCATCTAGCCTTAGTGTTATTTCGTCTTTTATCCTGCTTTTGTAGCCGTTTCTTTACTACGACTCTATGAATCCCTTTTACTGTGTATTCTTATTAATATGTGTCTCTCTTTACACCGAGGCACTATACAAAAATGTATACGTGAGCATTATGCATATATGGTCCGTGTATAAGAATTAAGTTTACAATAGTGCACTCAACTCTTTCTCATTGTTCTCCAAACACAATGCACTAGACCCTGGTACCTCTCATCTTCTTGTTGCATTTTAAGATAGCATTGTTATATTTTGAATGTGCATAGCCAAGATCCATGTTAAAAGAGTACATGGAACTTAATGCTGTAATAATAGAACATAACAAGGACTGTTTTACTTTTCCTGGACTACCATCTTACTATTTATGTCAGCACTATTTCTGTCTAGAATCCTAATTTATTACATTGGTTTTCGTTTCAGGTACGTAAGTTGTTAGCCAACCGTCTTCATCTTTTCTTTTCAACACGGCAATAGAGTTAGAGTCTAGAGTGACCCTAATATGGAAGAATGAGCTGTTTCTTCCTGTTGATGTGTGTGAGGACCCTAACAGTAGGAAGGATGCAGTAGCAATCATTTTCTACCTATAAATAATAAAATCTCCCAGGAAAATCTTCCTCTGAACTACCAACTCCCTATTAACTATATTTATACCTTAGTTTGTCTTTGTAGCTATGTTTGCTTTCCTAACTATCATCATAACTTCACAAGTGCTAAGTAAGCACCTAGAATTATAAATTATACCTGCATACTAAATCTTCAGCTTCTGAGTTATGAAAACTGCATATTTTAATACTCAATGTCTTTACCTAAGCTACGTCAACGGGATCTTGTACAACATGACAGCAGCTCTAACTGTAAGAGAAGAGGTGTTAAGGCAATTATGTCAGAATTTCTAAATACAAGTGTACCTATCACAATATTTCCTGAGAAAAATAATTAAAATTCAATTTTGTAATGTAGATTAAAGAATTTATTTTTCTTCTTCTAAATAGTTTGAGATTTTGTAATTGCCACTAGATGCTAGAAATCAAAAAATCCGGAGGTGATAAGATTTGAAGATGATGTATCTTGTGTAATGCTGCATTTTAGTATTTGTATTTACGTAGGTAGGTGTAGCATTGAAACTTCATGCACTATTTCTCGTGTCTGTGTCCCATAGGAATGATTCTCGGAGTGAATATTCTCCATCGAGAAGATATAATGATGAGATGAGATTGTGGAATACCCACTAGGAAGAATGCAATTTAGCTTATTATTAAGTAAATCACCATGCATAAGTGCATCCTATTGCATTCTACTTGTAAATAGTCTGGGAAGAAGAATGTGAATAGTTTCGAGGGAAATGAGCAAGTTGGATGAGTGGAGGAAGGTAAATAAATATCATCTGTCTCTATCTGTTCCGTAGTCTCATCTCGTCAGTCAAAACCATTTTTAACTTTGGGAATCCATGCATTCTGTCTTATAGACTGAGTGATATACAAATATAAAGTAACAAAAGAGCCGAAGTTAGTGTCAGTGTCGTACTGTCGTACAAATGTGTGCACAGAAATACAATAGCTAGCTTAAGGAGATAAACTAAGCAAACGGAAGAATAAAGGATGGTAATATATTTTGTAGTAAAATGCATTGCAAGCCAATGTGAAGTCAGTCGTTTGACTGTAATAGTACAAAGTAATGTAAACTGTGCAGTAGGGAGAGTGAGTAGTGTGCATATAAAACTGACTTGACTTTGACTTAAGTTGACTTACGCTTATGTAAAGTAATGTTAAGGCTATTGCTATTTATTTTACGTCAAGGAAGAAAGAAAGGTCGTTGAATTTAGAATTATGCTCTATTCACAGCCATGTATAGCTAATCTCACACTTCTTTTCTCAGTGGGAGTATTTCAATGCGATAGGTTATGTTATGATCACTACCTCACCTGATAAATGTACCCATACCACAATCTCACTATGAATATACATTCTCTCCAAGTGTAACTCACAATCAACCCAACTTTACCTTGACTTCACTCTAATCGACACTTGGGGACAATTTTTCCTTCCCATTCTAACACTAACAATGCACTTTTAACAAACAGGAAGAATTTCCTTTAAAAACATACATTCCCTACAAAAATATGTACACATGCAGGAATGTCTACAATAAATACCATGCATCTACAAAAATGTTTCCAAAACACCATTACCCATAACTGAAATTCATAAAGTGACAAATTCTTACTATTAGATTTTACTATGTACACAATTTCATGCTGAAAATCATAGAAGAGTTAGCTAGATATCACATTCAATAATTTTCTTACATAGTGACTCTTAGAAAGTATTACCTAAGGTAGCATTGCAAATCATTTTGGGTAAGTAGAGCCATATAAAGTAATAATATATTTATGATGTGATTAAGTGGGCAGTTAGTAGTATAAAATGTTACAGCAGCAGTGTAGTTACTGATTATGAGTTAGTATGTGGCCAAAGTTACTACTATGGTATTTACCAGTAGGTACAATTCGTCTGGTACAATTAGAATTTATTATCGTTTGTCAAGTTGAGTCCATTGTAATTTATAGGCCGGTTGGTGTAGCCGGCAGGGACAGTTTGCGTATAGCGTGTTTTAGATTGAGTTCACTGAAGACGATAAGCGTATGTGTCTAAGGTATGATAAAGAAAAAGAAAGACTCGTTTTAAATATTTTTCTAGGGTTTACATATCATTAGACATTGGGTGCGTAAAAGCTATGTCTATAGAGATGCACTAACGTATCCATTACCGATTATTAAGTCGATATACCTATAAAATGCCTAGTTGACCTGACCCAATTTCAATCATGGCTCTGAGATTTATGAGTAGGCATTGTGTACCTGTACCTCGATGGAAGAAAACCATAACAATATGGTACTACTAATTTTCACTAAAACAGAGTAAATTACCTGACCTGTCTCTACCATACACATAGTTTTGGTTTGAATTTGGAAAGGGATAAAACGCTGCTTTAAAACAAGAGATTCTTGGGTTAACTCGGCTTGGCTTGACTGCATGTGGTTTTCTATCCGAGAATTTGCTTATTAACCCCTCTGTCTTAGCTAGCCTGTGGTTTAGGAATTTCTGCTTAAGTAGCCACTTTCCTCTCATTTCCCTTTATGCATTGCATCAAATATTCATGTCATAGCCATAGTCTCACTCTATTGCATCTACTACCAACTCTAACTGTCTAAACTCACTTCATTCTCATAATCACAGCCATGTACATCACAGCTATAACATTTTAAATTGAATTCATGGAAACTTCCATCTGTTCCTCCAACTCTATTAAAATCCTTCACTCCTCTGCATGAGGTACTACTGTACGCTTTGACATTTACATAGAAAATGAAGCAATTAATTTAGATTTAAAATAAAGGATACCTTGTACTTAAAATATGTTACTAAGTACTAGTGTGCATCATATGCAGTGATTAAAGGAGAAAAAGATGTATTGCTATTTGTTGATGGCCCTCTATGCTATGTACTGTAGAAAAAAGAAACTTTCCAAACGAATCAATAAAAGTCAGAAAAAATCTAGTAGTAGAAAGCGACTAAATTGATTTTCTTTTGTTGGTTGGTCCCCGTGCCTAGATAGTAAAATTAAGGCTACAGACACAAAGTTCTCCACTTCGGAACTACTGTAGTACATAATGTATTTGCTGTAAAAACAAACTATATATCAGTAAAGACAAGTCAGAGTCAATCTTGACACAGAATAGCAAGGACATGTTGATATATCGACAAACGACAATTTGTCACTCACACTCTGCTCAGGTTGTTAGCTCGTGTTTCCTTATCTCGCAGTTGACACTGACAATTCTTATTATTTGTGTAGCTCTGCCTATTTTATTGCTGCCATCCAATATGGAATGCCTGATTCTTTTGTGCATCTGCATGGACGTCGGATTTACTGTCAACCTTTCCTTATTCCTAGCGCCATAGACTCACCTCCTACCATTGACATATTGTAAATTTTGTATGATGGACATTGTGCTTAAACTGTCTCCCAAGCACGACTCGGTAAATTACCTCAATTCCCAGTATCTACCACTACCCACTGCATTTTATTATTATTTAGAACTATAAGCTCCATAAATACTACAACTATTTCTTTTATTGCTTCTACTGATAACAGTCTATGTACGACTAGCTTTAAATATCCCTATTATCATTATCAGAATAAACAAGGTAATTGGTCCAATTCACAAATGCTCGCTTATTGTAAGTAATTGTTGGATTCATTGAGACCTTGGATTTGTTATCTACGAAACTCTAATAATATTTGATGATATCGCATATCGATATGAACATTGGTGCTGATAGACTTCCCACAGTTCTCACACGCACTTTGTGTCGTTGCGGTTAGACTGATGTGAACGTCAATCCACTGTCCTTACTTAGTATATAGATTTCATTGTAAACAAGTAAATTACACTGTATGGCAGATGAGCAGTTAACACATGGACTGTTCTAGACTAGGCAGACCATGTGTACATAACATAATTTGATAACCCTTTTGATCTGAATTGGAATATGTAGGGCAAATTCTATCCATGGTTCGATATTCCGTGGGTGGTGCGGGTGTCTGTGACAAAGATCAGAAGCGGAACTTTGTAGTTGAAGCATCCATGATTATAAACAATTACTATATGTAAACCAACCATCTGCAACGAATATATTAGCTATACTATATTGATTGTGGCGTAGAATATTTTATCTCTCTTATCTTTTCATCGACATATTTCTGATTAAAAGTTTATCAAAAGTAGCGAAAAATTCCCATGTGTTACAAAATTGAATTTAACATTTCTAAGAAGATATTCATAACTTTGAAGATGAGGTTTTGTTCATGCTACTTAGACTATGTCTGCAGATTATGAAAGATATCTGTAATTCTATACTACGGCAATTTTATAAAAGTTCTCAAGGGAAAGCCGACGCTAAGCTGCAGTAACTGTTTACTGTGTGTACTACTATAAGAATTTCTAGTGTAACTGAATATTGGTTAACAAATATTGCTATAATGCAAATCTAGCTCGTAGTTCTGTTTACATTGTATTTACATGGATATCTTTGTTTACTACGGTACTGAATGCATTTGAGCAGTGGCTGAAATTCGAGACATGAATAGTTTGTGTAACATTCCAAATTACATGTACACCAGTTGGTCATAATAAGTAATGTAGGATTTGTAAAAGGATGGCATTGTATTACAGAAAGACTAGACGAGATGAGCGAGGCCACTAAGCGAGACGTTGAAGATGTTGGGAATTGCAACTGTAGCTATGTGTCATTACTAGATGCCCAGTCACTCGTGCATTAGCATTATGACTCTTCAGACTTAGTTTAGACATAAAGACTAAGCACGGAGATCTAAATATTTAGGGCTAAAATCTCTTTAGTAAATAAAATGTAATTCAATGGATAGAGACGGAATTACCTCGGATAAGAAATCCAGACAGAGACAAAGTAAAATAATCCAATCTCCACTGCAGCGAGGAATATAGAAATAAACAATAAATTAACCTCTAAGAAATAAATGATGCTGAAAAAGTACTTGAAAAACTCCCGACACGCAGTGTGTTAGGTGATAACACAACTGAAAGATTTACATTGAGACATTTCCACTTGGCCAAACTAATCGTAAACCAAGCCAAGTTTCACAGCAAAAAAAATCAAAGGCGGTACTCCAAAGTAAATGAGAAGGATGGCGAGAAAGTCAAAGAGATGCGAAGAAATTGCAACAGAAAACATAACCAACTGAGTCAGTTAAACCAAATAGGTAAGTCATTGGCCACGAAAAACGGAAATAATCAACTTAACCATGTTCTCACACGAAACAACATAAAACAAAACGAAATCAAGTTCACTGAAATCTAGCTAAGAAATAATATCCTTAAGCTTTTTCTGCTTTAGTATGCAAAAAGGGAGGGAAGAACTTGGCTCGTCTGAGTAGTAGAAGCGCTAAAGAGCAAAGGTAAGTGGGAAGGCAACCGAAATTCTTAAAACATCAATAAACACAAAACCAGAAGACAAACAGACCGAAAGAGGAAAACGCGACTAATTCCGGCGGTTCACATCCAGTCAGTCACTACGGATTATGAAAAACGTCTTTTAAACATGTACAGTTCACAATTATTATAGTAAATACTTGAATTTGCAGAATGTAATGAACCTTTTTAGAACTTCAAGTTACTGATCTACAGATACCGAGTTTACATGTTTTATGTTCTATCCCACAGCATAGTTATAGCTATGAACATACTAAATATTTATCAGAATACGGAATAAGCGTTTGGGTAACATGCATTTCGCATTTTAAGACAAGACACGACTTTACTTGAGCTTATCTCTTCTGTCAGTTCAAGTAAACGGTTGAGAATGCAGTGCACTTCCAATAATGTTTGTCTTAAGTACTTATATACTCATATCAGATTTATCTCACTTTTTGACGAGTGTAGGCAAGTACATTATTGTTTCATGCATTATTGCTATTGCCAGTCATGCAATCGGATGCTCACAGAATAAAAATTTACTATTGTAGCCATTATAATATCTGTAAATGTATAAATCGGTAGATTTTAACAAGAATATTGCTTCGAAAATGTCGGCATCTTGTTTACTAAATAAATCTAATCTAACTACGAATCTTAATCAGTGACTTTTTTTTCAAAAATCAGCGATTTAAGAGATAGAATACCTACAAATCACCTAAAACAATAATTTACAAGGTAGTATATTAATTATCAGTAACAGAGGTTCATCAATATAATATAATTCTACAATGGACGTAGTTGAGTTAAGTTTAAATGAATAAAGTTATTAAGCAAAGTAGGGACCACGGTCTGTTTACAGTAGATTGCTCAGGCAAGCAGACAATCTGAAAATATGTTGATATATCTTCTGCGGTAAACACAACAGTTTTTCTTGGAAGAGATTGTAGTGAAAGATGACGTACGTATTATTGTATATTATATATGTATAGTTGCTAGTAACATGTATAAAAATGTATAATGGTCTACAAGATACTGTGTTTAAGTAAGGCTTACTGCAAAAAATACATAAAAATTGGACAAAGTTTGCGGTTCTTTTCTGACATCGACCATAGGCTGTCTCAAACAAACAAAAACATTAAAAGCACTCATCTTTTGTCTGGTCGTGAGTGGGTATCAGTAGTAGGGCTGAAATGTGTAAGACCAAAAGGCTCTGTAGCACCATTAAAATAACGTATGTGTGGTGTAGTCACCTCGATTGCTTAGTTAAGTGAGTAAGGAAAGAAAAAGGTAGGTCCGGTTAAGTATAACACACATTAGTGTAGATTTCTCTCGTTTATTAACTAAAAACACATATTGGTAAGCAGGGGAGACATGAAAAACGCAAGACAAAACTTTGGTCTATGGCATTATTAGCAATGTGTCATTTCTGTACAATTCTACTATAAAGTAGAACTTCTCGTCTAATCCACCTGCATGTCTGTATTTTTTATTGCATTAACACTGGCTTGTTAGCATGCCATTGTCAAGCCCAATGGCCATAATCCTCATACGAGAGTCTTTTCAATCTGGATTTTATTTTCTTGCATTAAGCTCAGAATGACTGTTGACGATTTCTCAGTGGGCAATGATGATCATAATATCATACAGAAAATAAAGTATATGCCCTATGCACATGTCAGTCATATGGGAATGAAATTAAATCTGAACATATGCATTGTGCTTTCAATCAGCTATAAGAAATATTTATTGTATCTATTAAAGTTGATGCGCACTATACCTTTCTCTAAAAGTGCACATGTCTGTAAATAGTAAAAAACATGAATTACAAGTAGATATGTCATGTAAGAGCACGTTTCAATTTCTCCTCGAATGTCAAATGTGCTCAGGTGTATTTTTTTGATGCTCTGTGCGTATGAGGATAATAGAATAAATGCAACGAGATTTTCTGCTCTCATTAAAGCTGTTAAATGCACAGGGGATTGTTAGACAATAATGGTAGTTAGACACAATGCAATTATCAATATCCTGACGATTGACAACAAGTAAACACATACTTTACAAGCAAGCAATAAAAACTTGTTAACTTTTCCAAACATTTTTCAAACTTTTATGAACTTGTCCTTATCGTTTAAAATAAAGTCATATAGAGAGAGAGAGCATAATATAGATATACTATCCATGTGACTGGGTAGGACAGTGTTCTACTTAAATTGACACTAAATACTTGGTTTGCTTAGCACAGACACTGCATTGAACACAATGGCTTCTTTTAATTACAAGAATGCTCCCCTACAGGATCGAATTGTTTAATTGCCTCAATAAAACTACTCTAATTGATAGTAAATGCTTTTACTTAAAGTAATTATAAAAATAGATATATTTTCCAAATTGTGACACTTAGAGACCTAAGGTCAATGTTTAGCATCAGCACAAAAGAATGGTAAACAAACAGCAATAATTTTGTCTCAGCATTTTACGATGTGCCATTAGTTTTGTTCCTATTCATTTTGAAATAAAAACACAAAGTACTAATACATGCAAAAGCACTCGCTCTACGTTTATAACTTTTCCAAGAATTTTTTGATGGGGAAATTTCCGTGTATTGTAACAGTAAATGGAAAGCAAACTGTCTCTAAATATTCCAACAGAAATTCTTTGACTAGAAGCATGAAGTTACTAAACCTACACTTGTCTCTTTCTGTCTATGACTTTGTAACACTTAAAATCTCGCCTAGAGAAAAAAAAATAAGAGTTAACTAACAAAAGATTAGTTTGCAGGTGCATTCCAGTATTTATTGCAAAGTGCTTTCAAACTTGCAGAAATGTTTGGCTAATTTTTCTATTGCATGTAGCATAGTATAGGGTGTTATTAGGATTTGTAAACAGGCACATCGTTCTACTAATCATGGAAATATAGATAGACGACTCAGGGGCCTATTCTCCTTTCCACGAGTGTCAGTTTGAGTCACTACTTATGAATTTGTATTAAGCAATTGAATTATGACGTCGTAAAATGAGGAGTCAAACAAGATTTTAAATCTACAGTAACAGAAGGTATTTCTTGGTATTACCACGTTTTATCTATATGTAAGTAGTACTTAGGATTGCAAGTAAAGTTGTAATAATGCAAGGGTGTACATCCTAACGGGTAGTTAAATGTTTGCAAGTAGTACTACCAGATAAGAGAGGCATGCATGCTATGTCGAAGTAATACCCAGCTTAAATGGTACTACTAGTAGTTATAATTGTTCGTACATGTTTTATGACGGTTACAGTTATCAGTAATCTATACTTACTCGCAAACTCAACTCTGTTTACTTCATTGGAAATCTGCATATGGAATTATTGTAATTTGAAAACTAGTACAATGCAGTGCATGACACGCACGAATAAATCTTACCGTACATTCTCATCTCACAATCAGTTCTTTATTCGCCATTAGGAAATACTTTAGAATATTATTAGCTCTGCAAATACTTAACAATGCTATTCATGTTATTTTATTTGATTATAAAGCAATGATCATAAAATATAACAAGAACTACGCATTTACATACAATTGAGACACTTGAGGTTGTGCACGGATTATGTGGTATGTGATTGGTTTCATTCCACGGATATGGTGAGTTACACAATTTGATATCTACGATTGACGACTCTCGGACGCAATCCTCATACGTGACATCATTGTTTATACATATTAAGCATAATTAAACAACCTATTCCAAATTGGAACACAAAAAATAACTCCAAGATAAGTAAAACAGGAAAAGAGGAGGAAGCTCCTTTCTAGGTCAAGCAAATGGAAACGTTTTACAGCATTTTCTACGATTGCATTACTACTAATGTTAAATATGTATGTTGCATGTGTTGATAATTATTGCGAACTCTACTATACGTACAAAATGAGTCAGAGGATTCTTTATGCATGATTCGCTCTCAGCTCCATTATAACTATAAATGTCTATGTTTAAGTACGGCTTATTGTTGTAATAGAATTTCTCCTTTTTCATGGTGACACTAAATAATCAAAAATGTTTGCTTCTAATTGATTCTAACTTGCATTAATTAAGCGCTACGGGTCAGCCTACATGCAAAAGTGCATTTATGAATGAATACTTTCATAGGTGTAATGCAACGTTGTGAATACTGCAAAGGATTGTAAACAAACTACTTATGCCTTGCCTAATATTATTTGTAAATAGTGCAAAAACTAGAACAAACACGAAAACTGCGTAGCTGTCCGGTTCGTCATCCTGAAGGTACTTTGGTTTTAAATATGATAATGCAGACCATAAATGGTTATAGATGACTGGCAATGGAATACATTACCGGTAACAATACTGTGACTCATTTACTGACATCATATAGGTATTCATACAATATTTTTCTGTTGAATGAATTAAGGTAGCATGTCTATTTATTCATGCATATACCAAATGGAGTACGTAGTCATTACCGGATATGTAAATAGGAGTACGAACTCAATGTGTAATTATTTTATGTATTACGTGCAGTTACTCTTAATTCAACCAAAATGACTGTGTAGTAACGTGATAAGAACACCGAATTAAACGATCTTATCACAACAAAAATATGAATCATTTGATTTACAAGGTTAACTTATAGGTACCTCATTAATTGGGATGTTTGATTACGCACAGTTCACCAAAGTAAAATTAGTTTTTGTGTCACAATAATGAATTATGGATGTGGTTTGTGTTAATTTGTAGTAAACTATTTTTACTACTATTTCAGACATCTAAACCTTTTATTCAATTAATCGGAAGTGACAATTATTTTCCATTGTAAATTAATCAGATTATGTAATATATTGAATGTTGCAATATTACTCGGTGAATAATTTTCATACTCAGATTTGGCATAAATAAAATATTTTTACTTTCACTAGTAAAAATTGAGCTGCATAATAGTTTTATATCCATAAATAAGAATCCTCCCATTTCAAGTTATTCCTTCTTGTAAACATAGTACATATAAATTACTGCTCAAAAGTCATCAATCAATGCATCCATAAAAACTGTTACGCTACAAATGAATCCAAGTATGAGTCACTTTTATTAATAGCCATACATATTGTTTGACCTTCACATCTGGAGCTTTGTCTCTTATCTTAGTTATGGGAGTTTAATTTAGTTCGATTACACATACGTAGTAGTTTAAATGAAAACTAGTGCAGGTAGTGCCACTGCGTTTGCATAGTATGCAATTATCATCACACCCAGTGCACACTTTAATTATTCTTAGGTGTTGATTAAAGTTGTAGTCTAAGTAAGATAAAGTCATAATATATACATAAGGTGCAGACGCTTATTTTGCGATACAATAAAGATTTTCGAACACGTATTATCTATATGTATTATTTTATTCTTGTACAAAATGTTCATATAGCCAACAACCCAAGCGACATGTAGCTAATAAGTACCTTTTGAGAATTTACGAACCATTTTAACATGCAGTACCTCTGCATTTACTATACTAATAATACTTTACCAAACCACTGCCTGGCTGAACAATATTTATCATAAACATCTGCAAATAATACGATGTGTTTGATGCTTAGCCCAGCTTAAAGACTTTATCATAGATACTATATCACAACTGCAGAGTCTAGGAATCTGAGCAATACTATATGATTATGCTTATCCCCTCGGCCTTGATAGAAATAGAAATATAAAAGAAAACATAATGTTGTTGTTTAACAAATGCCTTTTTTGCGGATTACATCTTTTTCACTTTCTTTGAAACAAATAAAAATTATAGCATTATTTAATGGCATAAGCCCACAATGATCCACCATCTATAGCGATAGGACAAACTTAGATCGATGCTTTAATTTTTCCATAAAAGAACAAATGCCATGTTTGTTTACCCCACACAAAGTATGTAGTTGGGTTTGCTTACTACGTTTGAAGAAGATTTGCTCCGAGGTTTAATCTATAAATGAACATATCATTCACTGTTTATAGCATAATACAAAAGATAAATCGAAGAAAAATTTGGCACTCCATAATTCATTTCCTTTGTACAGTACAATGACGCTTAATAGCGTAAAATGTTTTTACTTATGTCATAGACACTTATCATGTACATTTTCCATTTTTAGTATAATCTTATATAACTATATAGCACTATCTATACATACCTAGCCATAATAGTCAATACAATATTTCATTCAGAACATTCACCTATGATCACAACTTTTATTTTGCAATTCAATAAGTTTGTAGTTTACTCTTCTTGATTTGCAAATGAGCTGACTCTACTTTAACTTCGCTAACTTGAGCCCCTACAATTGTCGAGGAAGATGATAAAGATATTTCTTGAGGTTCATTGCTATGAACTGGCCCAGTGATCACTGGCCGTGGACGTTGAGGTGTGTTAATTAATTGAGATTTTGCTTTTGTCTGTGGTGGCAATTGTCTGGAATCTCGAAACTCATCAGGAGACACAAGGCTTACTGATCCCCTACTCATTATTGGCGTTATAAACCCTTCTGATGGTTTCAGATTTCTAAATTCAGCCTGTTGACTTGTCCCTTTTAAATCCTGGGATGGCTCCAACATTGACTTCTCATCTAGACAAAGAAAATAAATTAGTTTTAAGATTTAAGTATCATTAACAATTAGTAAAGAGAGATTCTTCTAACTAACAAGTACCTGATATTTTGAGTTCCACGTTTCCTCTGTAAATTTTAGTTTCACTAAATAGAGTGCATTGCCATTTTCCGAAATCTTCCTTTGTTACAGAATTGATTTGGAGCCCACATTCACCCTTAGCCAGACCGTTCCCACTGTATATGAACCGATCAGTGCCTTTTCGACTGTCTAGGCGAGTATTCGTTGGGTTAAAGCTTATGAGGAAGTTTGTATCTTCATCCTGGGTTATTTTTTCCCACAGACAGAGTTGTAAAGGAAGATTCTCCGAGTCACAAGACCATATTGTCGAATCTCCAATTTTTGCGTCTGTTAAAGGGGCTTTTACGATTGCAGTTTCCAGTGAACAAACATAGCCTATAAAATTACACAAATTAATAACTCATTACTCATTACTGAAGTGTTTTATTTGAATGATGCATTACCAAATGTGTAACATAGTATGTAGTACATGTGTAATTGTGTCCTCTACTCTACAGTTCCACATATATCTCAGTTATCTCACTATATCTTGTCATTTGCCTAACGTATTATTTTGATAGGGACATTTTATGAAATACATGAGAAATAAATCCTTACTATTTTTTACAATTAAATTGCTACACATTAAAATGGACATTTAGTAGTATAATTCTTTGTTGATTTCATTTCCAATTCTATTTTTCTATTTCAGATGCTGTTTAGTACTGTTGATTACTACAGTGTGAAAAATATGTCACATAATTTGCATTTGAGAAATTTGTCATCGCCAGTATGGAAGAAGGGAAAATCGGAGTTACTCCACTACAGCTATTGCAAGTAGCAAGATCAACGTCCGAAGGAGTACAGGCACAGATATAGATTAATTATGTGGTGTATTGTACCGTTCTTATCTGGAAGTTTCGCAATTGAAAAGTCATTAATCCTACAGCAGGATTATAAGTTAATTAAGACGGAAAATTAATAAAAGTACATTAAGTAAGGTGTGTAAGTGTAGGAAATAGGAATTGTAGGAGTATTAAACAAGTTTCCTTTCACTTACTTTGCAAGAAGAGGATGAAAATGACGGGAATTGCTCTGATATCCATTATTGCGTTCATCGCTCGGTCGGCACGTCAGCTAGGTTCACCAACTTCCCAACAACTTGAACGAATACTCGAGTTTTCCGTCCTATCCGAGTGGGTATTACTCACACTGAATTGCATACAAAGAACATAAAGAAAATATCATGCTCTACTATGTAATATTATTATCTATTACACCTGTTTAGATTTTTTATTTGCAGTAGCCACATCGTGGTTTGCTCCGTATCAGATGAACGTGGTTGGGATTGCATTGCAGAAATAATGTAAAAGAGCGATAGGGGAGATTTCTATCCTAAGTAGTACTCCTTCCTGCACAAAAAGAACACAGGTGAATCTACGTAGTGTCTTCATTTCATTGCCGATTGGATAGGATGAGCTAATATTCTTTACTTGCTTCAATATGGACATGTATGCCGTTTTCATTGTCTGACCATTTGTACTCTGAACTTAGTAATAAAAAGGAATTGCAATAAATAAAAGGTATAAGCGAATCTTCTCTTTGTACTTTTGATATAACTACAAGATCAATACTATTATGTTTCACCCGGTGGTAATAGGGTAATAGTTAGCATGCAATATGTTCGTATATGTTATACAGGTGGACAGAAGAACCAATCGAGCAACTCTTGCTATATATGTATATATGTGATTTTGTTGCAAATCAAGAAACAGGAGTTACAGAGGTTATGTCAAGGTTATCCAGCTAAGAGTTTTGCTTTCTAGACTTTGTTTACACGATTATACATGTCAGTAAATGGATTTTGGTCAATAATAATGTAATTGGATTTGTTAAGTAAAGCTAGGCACAAGACATGCGACTGTTCTTCATTAACTATATTGAATACATGCAATACATTAATAGTCGTTATTCTAATTTTGAAGTATTGTATTAATTCAGTTATTTTTGACCAATCAAGATTTTATGAATTATACACAACATTTAAACATTGATAAAGCTTTTTGCGATTTTTTTGCTTATTGTATATTTCTGCTTTGTCCCATCATATCATTGCACCTGAAGAACAAACTTTGCTTCATTCACTCATCTTATCCAGGTAGAGAAATGTAGAAAATGCCAGATCATGCCTACATAAACTACAATTTATAGATTTTTTCGCTCCAACTATGCAACTAGAATTTTTACACTAAATCAGGTAGACTTCAGCACAAAATCAATGTAAATCGACCTACACGACTCATGCACATTGTATGTACATAGACCTTTGCTTAAAAATTGATGTTCATTAAGGCATACGTATAATATGAATCTCCCCCAGCCTGACTCCTTAGCTTACTCATATAATATAACACAACAATAATGCTTTGTGCAGAATTAATTTAAATTAGCCTTTCCCTTTACGCTCACTAACCTATTATTTCTAAATGTTGACAATGTCAACTCTCAGATGGTAATTAACTTGTCAAAAAACTTTTAAGCATAGTGATTTGCATACAATTTTTGAAGAGATCTCGTACACAATGCCGTAATGAGGTAAATGCTAAGGGAAAATTGACTCAGATTTGTCGGTCGAAATAATAATGGTAATATTATTACCAAGTAATACTTCATGGAATGTATGCTGGCAGGGACGTTAGGGTTGGATGTACTATTGTTTACTGAAGGTATTAACAAAAAATAATGCTTGTGGGTTTAACACAAAAGAAATCTCAAAGTCACTTCTATGTACATAGTTTGGTTGTGGCATTGGCATATTATACCTATAAGCTGCTGAACATTACACATAAACATGACAGGGAAGGTAGACGGTAGACCTATAGGTAAACTAAGCGTCGGTTTATCCAAGTACAGCCTCCCGAATGGCATCTACACAGATAGAGTTAAATTTCTACAAAGTGTTGCTGCAATAATTTCATCCAAATACCGGCTTGTGGCAGGACTTTGTTTAACTTCAGTTTTTAACTTTATTTACAAATGCATAATCTAACTACAATTTAACCTACGCTTGGTTTAAGCAACTTCAAACGACTTCGATTCAGTAGATATTTCCTACACGGAGATAGATTGAAATTATTGAAATTATTAATAGCATAGTGTACTACTGTCTATAACTATCCACTACTATCAACTATTTGTATATTTTCTGTTTTCTCATTTTACGGATTAACCATAACAAAATGAAACTATATTAGTGTATATTATAGAATATTGATCATCTATTTATTTTGGTGGTGTGCTTTTTTATTATGAGCCCCAAATGACATCATTTTCATCCTTCGCATTAGCTTTTTGTTGGGTGCAACAGTACTAAGACCCTGTCTTCCTACTCCAGCATTGCTTAGTAAAGTGTATGTTTCCCCTCGTTTAACAGATACAGACACTAATTTCTTGGAAGCATTTGTAAGATTATTAGTTTTTGGAAGCATACTGGAGATTTGTTCGTCTCTCTCATCACTAGAAAGGTCTTCATCGTCCGCCATAAAACACTTTGGAGGTCCAACTAAAACTTTCACGTCATCTTCATCCGGTAAAGTGTCTTTGATTGACATCAATGTATGAAGGACAGGCTCTTGAGAAATCTTTTCCAGGTCTAACGCTATGATATCTGCAATAGGGACATCTTTGTGTGACAGAGCATATTTTATTTTTCTGCTCTCAATCCCAAATTGCACTTCTTGGTATTCTCCGATCAATTTAGCGAGTACAAGTCGCTGCTCCCTTAAAATATGTCTTTGTAGTTGCAGCTGAATGAGAGATTTTCTGTGAACATGCTTATGATGAGGGTGAATTGATGATGTTGTGGGACAAGGACCACGAGGAATGTTTTCCGCTGAACATTTTTTGTCAACTGGTGGCATTTTAACCACTTTTCTTCGTTTTGGCCCTTTTTCTTCTATCCAATAATCTTCATGCAGAAGAGTTTGGATGTTGGCTCGAGACTTTTCTAAAACTTTCGCCTGATTATCCCTTACATGCATAGCAGTGACAGAGGTACTTCCTGCCATTTTCACTTCGTATTCTTCTGATTTTGTTATGGTTATGTCATGAGTTAACGAAATTCTCAGTCCTGATACCAAAACATTAAACACACATGTAATAAAATGATATCAGAATTTTAGAGAAGTCAGACTAGTAATAGAAAAGACAAAATTTTGATATAAAAGTCAGAATCTGTTAAGAAAATCATAACTTTTTAGTTGAGAAAATTAGAAGTTTGTTAGAAAAGTCAGAATTTTCATTGGAAAATTAGAAATCTTATGAATATTAACAAAATGTAATTGTGAAACCTGGTATCGCGTTATCTGCTAATATATCTTCAGCTAACTCCATTGGTTTCTCTGTTACGAGTAATTCTCTTGCATCCACACATTTTGAAAGAAATTCTCTAATTTGTCCTTTAGTGTTACATTGGTGTATTCCTTTTCGCAATAAATTGAGTGCTTTTGTATTGATGTGCTCCTTCCCAAAAATTTCAGAGCGAATGCGTCCCCAAAACTTTTTGGCAGTTTTGTGTGTGTTTAATTCCTTTCTTATCTGTTCCTCACAAATAACGACCCTCAGGTGTTTCCAAAACCAAACTGCACAGAGTGTAAGCAGGACTAAAGCTGTTAGCAGGAAAATAGTCAAAAGCAACTCAAACTTGTTTCTTCTTCTTAGGAAATCTCTAATTCGCCTCAAACAGCCCTACAGATAAATGTATGAAACTGTTTCTGAGAATTTTTATTACACAAGTAACTATTGTTTCGGACTTTATTAGATTCATGCATACTTGGGAATTAACTATCTTTCGCATTAATTTGTCCCGACGAGTTCTTAAATGATGATCGTTTGCTATAAAATAGCAAAACTTGCTGACTGCCTTACTGATCGATTGATAATCGTGAGCACAACAACTTAAAGGTAAATATATTACTTTCTGATTGTCCTTTAGGGAATAATCTGTTGGACCACTTACTCCGCAGCAGTCAAACTGAAGTATCAAATTATCACAAACCTATTAACTTTAGATTTTTATTGTAAAACGCACCTAAAACAAATACGGAAATAATGACTACAGCAATTTTCTCATTCTTAGATAACCTGCTTTTGAGTAACTGCTAGAAAATTGTTCAGTTCCTTTGAATTGCTTCTGTGACTGTGATGATGATAGTCCTCTGTCATATAAGTATCGATATAAGAATAAACAACACTTTCTTGAGAGAAATAATAGCTTGTGCTCATATTGCTTATGATCATCAAAGCATTCAGAGTTATGAAGACCAAATACTGAAAAGGTTGATACAAACAAGGTAAAATTCCATAGAAGGTCTATTTCTGAGGAGATTAAAGATTTAACTTACGACTTTCAAAGCACAAAATGTTCTTGACCGTAAAGAGTAAATTCCTGCAACCAAAGTGAATAAGCAAAAGAGTGTTTGTAAGAGACTTGTGGCAATTAATATCATGGGAAATCCACTTCCGAATAAACGAAGCATCAGTAGTGTATCCCATAAATTTTGCCGAAGAATTAAAAAGATAATGCACTAGAAGTAATAACAAAATTAAAGAAATTATGAGAAAATGTAGTAGGATTGTTTCTGTACACAAAGATGAAAGTATTTACCGTAAATAGTACTACGGAGTAGTAAAAGTAGTGGTAACTAGCCGTGCCGCTATAAAAACCAACTTTTTCCGCCGAATCGTTAAAATCATGAAATTTTTGGCATAATAAGTGAGGAAAATTAACAATATTCTTAAATCTGTCGCAAATTGATTTATACTTATCCACCTCGTCATAAGATTTGTCATCAAGCAATTTTCTGAACTCCTCCTCGTATTCCTCTTTGTAGAGGTTTTCTATTTTCTCCCGTTCTATATGTTCAATGCTATTGTGATTAGCCGTATCTTCTTGTCCTGCTCCTTTTAGAGGAGATATGCGATTTTTCTTCATTTTGGCTAAATAGTATTATTTGACAATGACAAGCACTCATTCAATTATAGAATCATATATGGACATTTAATTTGGAACTAATGAATTCAAGAAGGGATATCCATAGGTTCACAACTAAACACTCTCCTGTCAACTATCACTTCAATCCCAATCCTCATGAGTCATTGAGTCCTACCCTTGATGATGATTAGCTATCAAAGCTGCATAAAAAAACCTTTAGTATATACACAACTTTAGAAGACTAAATTGATTGACTTTAGTCTTATTTTAGTCTTTGTTTTGAATAAGCAACACAGAAAGTTTAGGAAAACAGAGAACACCATTTTGATCGTTGTCCAGGTTTTCCCCAATCTGTCATTGAAATTGCCGTCTAACTTTGAGAATGTTGACCATAAATATAATATACAGTCACTCACTCACACCCAAACACAGACAAATTGCAGGGGTGAAATGATAATGCTATCGAAAACCGATGTTCAAAAAAAATTAAATATAAAGCAGAATATCCGGTTTTGCTGGACTTATATCCGGCCTGTACGATTCTTATTTACGTATAATTTTATTATCCGAGTGATTAGGCGAAGGAAGTCAATATTCATAATCTATTTTGCAGAACAAGCTTGTGATGTTTTGGATATCTTGTAAGCGCGCCAGGGTCCGACTCAAAAGTGGGCATTTCATTATTAGGGTCGAAATTTATAATGAAATTTTGAAACAAATTGGCGACGAAAATGAACAATTGGTCTTTTGCATAAGTCTCTCCAGGACAGACTCTTTTTCCAAAGGAGAACGGCATGAACGCTTCCGGCTTAATAATATCTTTTCCATCCTCACTGATGAATCTCTCTGGCCGAAAATTGGTAGGATCACCCCACACATTAGGATCCCACAAAATTTCATGAAAGTTGGCAAAAACTGCTGTATTTTTTGGGATGGTGAAACCACTAATTTCAACATTTTCTATGGTTTTGTGGAATATTAGAGGGACAAATCGACTGTATCTCATTACTTCCATTATAACAGCTTGAGTATAGGGCATTCTACAAATAAACACAATTCGATGATAATTACATCAATTTGAATGCCCTTATAGTAGTAATTCCACCATGCTTACTAACGGTCACTAATGGGAGGAGGAGAATTTTCTTTCCAATGTTCTAACACTATTAAAATTATAGCGTACTTTTAATTGTGAAACTCACTTGTTTTGGTGTCTTAAAGAAGGAAGGGTCTCCAATCCTACAACTTCCTTAATTTCTGTGAACAGCTTCTCTTGAATTTCGGGAAAGTGGGCCATGGTCAAACTTATCCAAGTTAGTGCTACGCCAATTGTTTCAACACCATTGAAAACCATATCAGCGATAGAGAACACCATATTTGCGTCTAGAAAATCGTAATTCGTTGATATTGATTAAACATATCATTATCTATAGCCATTACAAATAAAATATTTTCCACCTCCGGTTTCTTTGTAAAAACTGGATTCTCGATCAGTAGTTCCCTTCATCTGTTTCAAATAGCAATCGATCAAATCTCTTTGGAAATCATCACTGTAGGTATCTTTATGCTGCGATATTCTTTGCCTTAATGCATTATATATTTCGGAAAAGTTTTTCGCATAAGATCTCTGCTTATCTGCTCTTAAATTTTTCAACCAGGGGAACATCATCGCTGTAAAAAACGTATCGCTATCTTTGAAAATTCTAAAGAGAAACAAAGCTTTTTGAATGACCTAAAACCACTACCATTTCAATTTCAAATGAGTATAAACCTATTCCTAAGGAAAATTATCAGCTAAAGAATACTTATAGAAGAGATAATATATTAGCTCACTTTGACACAAGGTGACATATTCTGATAAATTCGGGGTTACTTTTTTCAAAACGTTCCCCAGCTGCAATTTCCCAAATACTGTTAATGGCTGCACCGGCAAATTGTTCATACATATTTATTGGAACTCCAACTTTAGATTTCAATTCAATAATAGTTTCCAATGCTTCTTCTTGTAAACGAGAATCTATCGATTTAACTCCAAACCCAAAATATCGGAGATTTTTTAAAATGAAGCGTCTTTGTTCGGTCCATACTTTTCCTTCGGTGAAGGCAAAACCTGCATTATAGGCAGCCGATTATTTACGGCTGTAATTAATTGCTTAAAAATTAATAATCCAGGAACTCATTGGAGATAACCATGCTTGGGGTAAATCTCAGTACTTCAGGTCTTACGATGGCACTACACTTAGAATTTACCTCGATGGATACCCTTGTCATCCACTGACATACTCGCCTTAGGCCTGCCAGCGAATTCTGACCGAGCGTAAGCTTCCTTCACAGATTTGTAATCATTTAGCACAACAGCTCTAGGACAATTTAAAGATGAAAATATATTATAACAGCACCAGTAGTAGCTTTGTAGTGTATAATATAATTAAAATTATGGAATAATGTATTTCTTTTAACCTCAAACTACCCAAATCGACAGAAAATATATTGCCATATTTCCTCCTAAGACTTGCGTAGGTTTCGAATGGATTGGATTGCACCTGCCACAAATTGCCAACAATCGGCAAACCCAAAGGTCCTAAATATTACGCTATAATTACCAATCAGAATGTTATAGAGTTGATTGACAAATGCACACTGCATATACTATACTTACCAGGAGGATAATTCTTGGGGCGCTTTCTGACAAATAAATACTCACAGGCCAAAAGAGACACAAACAGTAGTAATACCAAAATCATTCTAATTTCATTGAAAAATCCTTACAGATTTTGAATCTTCCACTGTGTTATTCTAGTATTTCAATGTGTCGTCCCCAAGGGCTAGAGAGATACTGAATGTTTATCAGTAAAGTAATTACAAAATGTAAATCCTTACCCATTTTTTAATTGCAAAATACATTACGTGAAATAGGGAGGTATAATGCTATTTGCTTCAGTAGCGTGCGATGATGTCATTGAGAACAACATGTTAGCTAACGATACGTATTAATATAATTACATACATATAATTTTTATCTGGAAAAGGTTGCGATTTAGATGTTTGTTTTGTTTATGTTTGCACTACTATAAGCTGTTTTTATAAGAATAAGAATTGTTACGTATTTTTTGATTCCAAATTATCCTTCTCATTGAAGTGCGTGACGGGCGCTTTCACAAACAATATTCCGCCCATTTGTATTTACTGCAAGCAATGATGAATAATTAATTTACTAGAAAAATTGAAAATAGAAAAGTTTTATCATGACTTTTCTTTTACCTCGAAGAAATATTAGACCCAGTAAATGCACAATTACTTACATGAGCATTACACAACATCAGTGGTACTAATACTTCAAAACTCAAATCTGCAATGTTCAAGAAAATTATACTGAATAGATTTTCAGTCGTATCCTGCTAATTGTCTCTTGTATCTCCAGCTTTGCAGAAGCAATGTTTGTTTAAATAATAATATTAATAACAACGAGATCATTTTCATTTATGGGTAAATGTCTCATAATATCTTATGTCATATTATGTATTGCTTTAATCTTGTGCAGCCGTAGATTGAGTATATGTGTCAATTTAAACGATGCATTGTACACATGCGATATAGCCATAGCTCTGCCCAAGGAATTTTAACTGGTGTGGTGTGGTATCCCTTCGGTTTTATCAGGAGGGTTTTACCACATCAATTAAAGCTCCTTGGCTCTGTCTATTAAATAGCACATGCAACTTGTATTAGTTTCTAGGAAAATTAGTTCAAAAAATATTTAAAAGAAATGCTTTGATTATTAGCTGGTTATCACGAATATAGTATAGTATTTATTAGGAGGCAACCCATCATTTACGTCACTGAAAAGTAGAACGTGAATAAAATTTGCAAAAATGCAGACTGAAGTTAATACTAGGTATAAATAAAGTATACGTTTTGTTAGGCAATATGCAAATGCGACTGTTGGGGATTTTAATATATCTTTCATTTTGCCTAAACTTCCGATAATACAATAGCATAATTTATTACCACTTGAAACTATGCCTTACAGTTCACTTATAATGCTGTCAATTATTCAAAATCAAAAATCCACCTATGCATTTACGGTGACGGTAATGAATTTATACGTAAAGGAATTTAGCAGGTATTTAGTATGTTTATCTATGTACATTTACAATCACTTCAAATAATTTCTATTCACTCTAATGTACTATTTTTATCTGTTGCATACTTATATATGTCTCCTTATTTATAAAATACAAAAGAATTACAGATACATGAATACATAGAACACTATAGTATGTTTGTAAATAAAGCACTTTTTAATCAATTAGGTGAATTACATCATGTTATAGAAATGTTTTAATTCATTTATTCATCAAATGTAATGTGTAGGATATATTATATTAAAAATTTTATTATCATATACTTACTTTTATAAACTTACACATCACAGTAACATCTTTATAACTAAAAATCAGCACCAGTGCATTATGAATGATTTGTATATACAGTACATATATACAAACAGCCAAAACCAATATCAAAAATTAAAACCGCTTTGAAGCCAATTTCAATATAGTAAAGCAAAATAAAATTAACATTGGTACACTAAAATGGTACATTCATTCAACATCAGCACATTTATTTGATTTTGAATTGAGCTTCTTCAAGCCGTTTACAAATTGGCTGGTGAGTAGAGGGTTTGCGAGATGTATACAGACAGCTACGGCAGCCAGTCTACGACGCGCTTCTCAAATCTAGAAAGATTTTTCTTGTCTCTTTGCTGATTTAATTGGGGATTCACTTCTGGATATCGGAGCTTCTTGGGTAAGTACCTTTTGTATCCCAATATTCCTAATTTTAACTCCAGTTTCCTCAATGTTGAATGTCAATAAAGGTTTCCCACAATAGAGGTTTCCCACAATTGGTGACCGGTCACTAAATTAGCATGAATAGGTATTGAAATGACTACAGTACCTGCCTGTGTTATCCTGGAATTGTGGGAAACGTCTATTGGTTACTGGTGACCGGTCACTAAATTAACATGAATACGAGTCCAATGCCTGTTTATGTTATCATGAAATTGTGGGAAACATAAAGTAATCCCACTTTCCTGTTCCTCTTCCTCGTCCAGTCACCAGTGTCCAGGTTAGGTTAGGTGAATCTGGAGGTGTAAAGTTGAAAGTCGCCTGAATTTTCATTTTCAGAATCATAATTTTAGGGGATGTAGCCTTTTTTGAAGACATTCTTGTGTTGTTAGAACATTAGCTAGTAATTAGGATTTGATTACATGATGTCGTTTCGTCAAATGTTCATAAGCTAACATACCGATTTCTAAGTATTATTACGACTTTTACGACACGGAATACGGACCTCCCTCGTTTTAGCAACGGGCTTTGTATAGCTGGCTGAAATGTAGCAAAATAAATGTTTCAAAAATGCAAAGCCAAAAGTTACGTTACATGTCGTGAATGACATGTTGAACTCCAGAAATTGTCACTACAACACTCAAGCAAAGGGGAAGAATTTGGCGGTGCAAGTGCAAATAATAAACCAATAGTTGCAGTGTTGCAGATGCATGCATAATGCATAGTGAAAGATGCCAAAAAGAATTTTATTGAGAAGTATAATAATATTGTTATTGTCAATGACGCGACAATAGAGGAATTGTACGTAAAATTTTCCTAAAAAACATGTCAACAAGTGCTATATATTGTACTGTACTATTCTGTGACAAAACCTAACTAATGAATGAAAATGTGTGAAATTGTATGCTCTTTAGTTTAGCATGAAGAGTAGATTGTTTTTGCGACCACACCACAATCTACTCAAAAACGTTCCACACGCTAACCAACATAAATTGCAAAATTAGCTATACTTGAGCGGAGCAGATTACTGTTGAAATTGAGTCGCAAAATTGCAGTTCTATTGAGATAAATCCCCGAAAAATGACGAACATGCAATGCCTATTCCAAGGGATAAATCGTAGCCATTGACGATGACACTTGAATTGCAAATTCACTACATAGAGGTGGAAAAATAAATTTCAGGCCGGTTTCGCGAAAGTTGATATTGTTTTTCTTATTTGCATTAGAAGTCAATCTCCCTTACAATGGTATAACATGAGCTGAGCGTATTAAAAGTCATTTAACATTATTGTATCAACTCCCAAGAAAAGGCCGAACCAAATGCATAAAGTTCAGTGCAAAATTTTTGAAAATGACAGACGGAAATCCCAGTTTTGTAAAGAAAGTACTTGTTGTGGACAGATAGTTGAAAAGTGAGTCAGTCCTGTCACATGTGTGTGGGGGCTAGATTTGGTTTTGGCTATGACTTATGTAAAGTTATTTAATAGTGTCCCTGAACCTTTTTGCTGTCGAATAATCTATTCCATGACATTTTAACATGAATATAGCTCAGGAGCATATAAAGCCTTAGACATCTGACATTGACCCTTAGTTTACGTATAAAAATTTTGTGTTGGAATGCATGAGATGAGTGGTGTCCAAGTGATTTTAGAATTTGGGTTTCAAGCTTTTGCAGCCAAAAGTACTTCATTAAACATGATTTATCAGAAATATAAATCTTTTTTAAAATGGGCCGTTTCGAAATTACCACGCTCTGAAATTTTCGAGGAGGTCATTTGACATGATAGCTCCGAAACTACTCATCCGATTCGTGTCAAAATAGACAGGCAGGAACATTTTCTAGACATTAGTTTCATAACGTGTCAAAAATTATTATTTTCAAAAAATGTTTGGTAAAACATTTATTTTTAAGTCTTTTTTGGAAAACTGGCCAGAGTAGATTCTTTACCAAGGTGTGGTACTAATAGAAATTTTGGGAGCTATGAGAGATTTCTTCAATGCTGAAAGAAAGATTTATTTTAAAAATAAATCTTTTTTGAAGACTTTTATGAAACATTTATGAAAGACGCTAGTCTAGAAAATGTTTTGCTAAAAATATAAAAATTTAAAATATCTGCCTGTCCATTTTGACACGAATCGGATGAGTAGCTTCGGAGCTGTCATACCGACCGACCTCTGCGAAAATTTCATCGTGCGATAATTTCGAAACGGTGCATTTTGAAAAAAGTAAATCTAATTTTTTAAAAATCATGTTTCATGAAGTACTTTTAGCTACCAAAGTTTAAAACCGAAATTCGAAAATGACTTGGACACTGCCTATCTCATAATATTCTAACACTTACCTCAATCGATCAGTTGTTGATTGAGTTATCGTTTTACTTAGACGGACGCGATGGACAGACATATTGAATATTCCTATTTAGTAGTTCGTGCCACTTAATAAATTAACCTCAATCAGATCTCATGCTCAGCTTTTGATCGGGCCGAAATATATTTTCCCACCTCTGCTGTTATTTATTTCTTGGGTTACTCTATTTTGAATTTATTTTAAGTTATTTTATAAAAAAGAATTGCATGTTCGTCGTTTTTCGGGGATCCATCTATATTGTTCTAATTCTGTCACAGGATTGGTTAAAATTTTTCAAAATTCGACATTTTATTGGTTATTTCCATGACGAAAATTCTATAGGTGACAACTATTTTTTGCAAAGGCATGGAATTCATAATTTATTGTCTGTCGACAGGGATACAAGCCACTTGAAGATCCTAGAGCAGCATCAGAAACTAGTGAGAAAGGCACTTCTAAAAACATGTTTCTAAATTGTTTTTGTCTTACTCAATGATCTTACGAAGAAAATAGTTATATCTGTGCTAAGAGAATCATGCAAAATATTGCATAATCGTCTCTTCAATCTTAAAACCTAAATCATGATAATCATTTAATTCAAAACTTAATGCTTTTGCCTAGCTTAATTTTAATGATTTATTTATCTGCAACAGTTATTTAATGTTATACTGTGTCGTGTCGGTCATATGTTTTTGGCATCAGTAATAAAAGCTGTTAAATGAACTGTGATTACAGTATAATAAAAAGCAAAGTGTGATTTAGTTTACAAAATACTTTATTGTCTGCTCAATGCAACAATAAATTATGAAGTTGCAAAAAATAGTTGCAAAAAAAAATTGTCACCTATAGAATTTTCGTCATGGAAATAACCAATAAAATGTCGAATTTTGAAAAATTTTAACCAATCCCGTGGCAGAATTAGAACAATAGAACTGCAATTTTGCGACTCAAAAGATTATTTCGACAATACAGAGAATAATATACTAATACTGGATTATGACTGAAGAATCCAGTCGGATGAAACTGGAATACAAAATAATGTACTACAAATTCAAATAAATGCAAGCAAGCATTATTAAATAATAGTAAAACTGCTCTTCCTTCCTTCATCTTCAAAACGGTTACAATAATCAACAGAAAAGACCACAATATCAGCATACTTCATGATGCCTTATCAGTTATCAATTACCAAAGATTGTGCGTTGATGATGTTTTATTTTTATTATAACGAGTCTATAAAAAATTGAAACATGAGTAGTAGAATTTGCTTATTCAATTTATTTATAATTTTTATGCATTGCTTTAAGACAGCTTGGTATTTTTCGAACAATTTAAAACCATTATAAAAAGTCTGCATTTAACTTCATTAGCTTAACCTAACCTAACCTAACCTAACCTCAACTAACCTAACCTCAACTAACCTAACCTCAACTAACTTAACCTCAACTAACCTAACCTCAACTAACCTAACCTCAACTAACCTAACCTCAACTAACCTAACCTCAACTAACCTAACCTCAACTAACCTAACCTCAACTAACCTAACCTCAACTAACCTAACCTCAACTAACCTAACCTCAACTAACCTAGCCTCAACTAACCTAACCTCACCTAACCTACCCTAACCTTACGATAACGATAAAATGCCTATATGATAACCTTTGACTATAAAATATATAGATAGAACACTTGTTCACCTAATTTTTCAAAAATAAACGTGTGCTACTGTATATGGGAAAACAAAACAAACAAAAATGTTTTAAATTATGCTCTTCGGCATGGAAAAAGATTGTGGTCACAAAAACAATCTACAAAAGCACGGATAAAATGCTGAGCGAATTACAGCAGATCTGAATATATACTAGCTACAAGGATACAGTTGGATGGAGCTGAAAAACAAAGTAAAAATAAACTGCTCTTTGTAATCGGAAGAACACTCATTTCACTCTTCCTTCATTCACAATCAAAAAATATCAGTATACCCTATAAAATCAATTTCTTTTATTGCATTGTAATTTTTTTCCATCCCAATCCGACGATAAATAGTATCTTCATGTAAACCGATTTGTATAACCATTTTTATTCTTGAATATTTCAACAGAAATTGGAAAATGAACTTAAATCAACTTTTACATTGGTATGCAAAAATATGGCTACTAGGTATGTTAAATTATGAGTATAAAATATTATTTGTGAGCGCAATGATTAATGCAAGAAAAATTCTTGTGTTGAATTAAAGTGTCAGCAAATCCAATAATTTTTAAGTAGTGATAACAAAGTGCAAGTGTGCAACTGGGAAATGAAGTGCAAGTAATAAATAAAGCTAAATATTCTGTACATGTTCATTATAAATGTGCTGTACATGTAAGTAATGAAGATCTAAAGGAAGCAGATGTGTCATACTATTATGTTAGCAATAGCTAGTAATAGTATATAGCGCACATACATAATAGTGCAATGAGTAATAGTTTATTCCAATGCAAGAAGAATTTATACAAAGATTCAAACTTTGCGCATCAACCCAATAGGTTACAACTTAAATATACAACATACTTTCTACATAGACTACGTTCTATAATTCTGTTGGATTTCTTTCACGTGCCATACAATTCCGCTGAAAAGAAGAGTCTCGGCTTACGATGATTGTTCTACATTTCTCGCTTGCAGCCACTTTTGTGGATGGTTTAGCTACACGAACGTATGTATACTCCGTTTCTGTAACTTCTATGCGAGCGTAGCATTGGTAGGGATTTCCCTTAGCAGCAGAGTAAAATATATCGCATTGTTAATTTTTCTAAGAAAAACACTCTCCACATTCCCATGCTATGTGTACGTGATGATGGGAATAAAGTGGTATTCCTGTGTGTGTTTCCAGCGTGTTTTCGAAAATAGTAAAACCAATATTATACATATTACATGGCGTTAAAGTTAGCAATAAATTTAAAATTTCTTTATAACCTTAACGCCGACTATTTTATTATTTTGAGCATTTTATAATGCCGTTTGGTATCTACATGGGGAGACAAGACGTGTAAGTTCGAAACGAAAGATGCAATAATAGACTGTGTATTCAGCATTGCATTGGACGTACTAGGCTACGTGTGTAAATCCCCTTAGTGTGAAATGGTGCTGTAGTAAACATAGAAATACTCTCGGGTATAGTTTGTTTGATGTAAGCACAAATTTCACATGCCGAAAAGCTAAAAGCAAAGAGAGAATACAGAGGCTTGCCTCTAAAGAGAATGTACGGAAAAAATCCGCAAAATGAATAAAAATTTCATCTCGACAGCGAAGCGCTACGCCATTTGGTCGATTCGCTCGCAAATAAAAAGCCTGAAACCCAAATGATTTGTATTTATACGAAGATGAGGGGGAGGCTTTATCAATTTTTGAAAAATGACGGGAATCCCATAATGTTTTGTGATTTTAAGCAAAGTGTAGGGGGACCCTTTATCAATTTTTCAGAAATGAACAAAACTGCAGATACTGTACACGAATTGAGTCTGAGAGTCGTGTAACGGAGCTGTAGTTTGAGTGTACGTATGTATAAATGATCGTACACTTATGTGCATATAGAACTGCGTACCTTAGCATTCGTGTCTTAAGTTATACAAAGTTTTAGATGTGCTACTCAAGGCTTTACATCGACAAACTGTGTGTAAAGCTATACGTGAAAGTTGTATAAACTCGCACTAGCAGAGTCCTCTGTGGAAATGTCCTAAAGGGATTTGCACGAGTAAATGAGCTGTTGCGGTGTTTTGTATGACTTCAGGCAGATGGCAGCACAGCCACATCTCGTAGTATGTTAGTGCTATTGAGATTCTGACATTGAGAAGTTCCTTTGTAAACATCCGAGCGTTTAAACATATTGAACCACATGAAAGTCTATACAAAAGGCTTAGTTGGTTTGTGCAAAAGAGAATGTGCGAAAACTGCTCGTCAGTTCTAGCAAAACAAAACTAAAGCACGAAATCTGAAAGGAGATCGTGTAAAATGTATGTGTGAGATTTGCAGTGTGGTGTTCGTTCACTCAGTAGTATATGTATCACACTTTGTGTGAAATGAAGCTGCTGTATGTGAATGTGCATATACAAACGTGCTGCGGAGATTGCTACATTACATAGAAATGAATTTGTTGATAAAATTCATAGCTACCTGGTTGATCCTGCCAGTAGTCATATGCTTGTCTCAAAGATTAAGCCATGCATGTCTAAGTTCAAGCGAAAATAAAGTGAAACCGCGAATGGCTCATTAAATCAGTTATGGTTCCTTAGATCGCACTTACTACTTGGATAACTGTGGTAATTCTAGAGCTAATACATGCACTGAGCTCCAACCTCACGGAAGGAGCGCTTTTATTAGATCAAAGCCAATCAGTCTTTCGGGACTGTTTTGTTGGTGACTCTGAATAACTTTGCTGATCGTATGGTCTTGTACCGACGACGTATCTTTCAAGTGTCTGCCTTATCAACTGTCGATGGTAGGTTATGCGCCTACCATGGTTGTAACGGGTAACGGGGAATCAGGGTTCGATTCCGGAGAGGGAGCCTGAGAAACGGCTACCACATCCAAGGAAGGCAGCAGGCGCGCAAATTACCCACTCCCGGCACGGGGAGGTAGTGACGAAAAATAACGATACGGAACTCATACGAGGCTCCGTAATCGGAATGAGTACACTTTAAATCCTTTAACGAGGATCTATTGGAGGGCAAGTCTGGTGCCAGCAGCCGCGGTAATTCCAGCTCCAATAGCGTATACTAAAGTTGTTGCGGTTAAAAAGCTCGTAGTTGGATCTCGGTTCCAGATGGGCGGTGCACCTTGCGGTGTTTACTGTTTGTCAGGACGATTTTGTTGGTTCGTGTATAGTTCTCTTAACCGAGTGCTATGCGTGGCCAGCACGTTTACTTTGAAAAAATTGGAGTGCTCAAAGCAGGCGCTACAGCCTGAACATTAGTGCATGGAATAATGGAATAGGATCTCGGTTCTATTTCGTTGGCTTTCGGAGTCGAGGTAATGATTAATAGGGACAGACGGGGGCATTCGTACTGCGACGTTAGAGGTGAAATTCTTGGACCGGCGCAAGACGGACCAGAGCGAAAGCATTTGCCAAGAATGTTTTCATTAATCAAGAACGAAAGTTAGAGGTTCGAAGGCGATCAGATACCGCCCTAGTTCTAACCATAAACGATGCCGACCGGCGATCCGTCGTCGTTAACTGAATGACTCGACGGGCAGCCTCCGGGAAACCAGAGTGTTTGGGTTCCGGGGGGAGTATGGTTGCAAAGCTGAAACTTAAAGGAATTGACGGAAGGGCACCACCAGGAGTGGAGCCTGCGGCTTAATTTGACTCAACACGGGAAATCTCACCAGGCCCGGACACCGGAAGGATTGACAGATTGAGAGCTCTTTCTTGATTCGGTGGGTGGTGGTGCATGGCCGTTCTTAGTTGGTGGAGCGATTTGTCTGGTTAATTCCGATAACGAACGAGACTCTGGCCTACTAACTAGACGTCGGATCCCTTTGTGGGTCCGTCGCAGCTTCTTAGAGGGACGGGCGGCGTTTAGCCGCACGAGAATGAGCAATAACAGGTCTGTGATGCCCTTAGATGTTCTGGGCTGCACGCGCGCTACACTGAAGGAATCAGCGTGTGTTCCCTATTCGAAAGGATTGGGCAACCCGTTGAACCTCCTTCGTGATGGGGATTGGGGATTGCAATTATTCCCCATGAACGAGGAATTCCCAGTAGGCGCGAGTCATCAGCTTGCGTCGATTACGTCCCTGCCCTTTGTACACACCGCCCGTCGCTACTACCGATCGAGTGATTTAGTGAGGACTTCGGACTGGTCTTCAATGTGGCTTTCGGGTCATGTCGTAGTGCCGGAAAGATGCCCAAACTTGATCACTTAGAGGAAGTAAAAGTCGTAACAAGGTTTCCGTAGGTGAACCTGCGGAAGGATCATTACCGTATCTAAAAAACAAAAATAGATAAAATAGCATTGGAATATGTGATAGTCATGTCGCTTTTCCTATTCGCTAATGAACACACTTGTCAATATTAAAGGCACTCTTAGTATACGTACATGCATTTGTATGTTTTGTGAGAGCTGGACTTGTGTGGAAGTCTTAAGGAGGCCAATGTTGCTGAATTAAGCACCTGTAGCATGTTCACATAGGCATTATAATGAACTACTTACTATATACATGATACTGACGGTAGGCATTGTCCTTTGAAGATTTATTTCGCCAGAGTCTGTATATAAAGTTCATGAGTGCGCCTTAAAATACATACTACAAATGCTCGTCTGTGGGCAAAGCAAAAACTGTCATGTTGTTATAAATCATCTAAATAAAAATTAAAAAATCAACCTCGAGTGGTGGATCACTCGGCTCGTGGGTCGATGAAGAACGCAGCTAACTGCGTGCAGACGTGTGAACTGCAGGACACATGAACACCGACATTTTGAACGCATATGGCGGCCTGAAATAAATTTCAGGCCACGTCTGGCTGAGGGTCGGCTATGAAATAAAACCAAAAGGTGCTCTTTTAAATAAGAGTTGCATCGCCAAGTTGAACAGCTTGGTTAGAATATATGTGTATGAAAGCTGTAATGTAACAGACATGAAATATTTGTCTTGTTTAGCGGTACATGCACAGTAACAATTTTGTAATAAAATTCATTGTTACGACCTCAGAGTAGGCGAGATTACCCGCCTAATTTAAGCATATTAATAAGCGGAGGAAAAGAAACTAACAAGGATTCCCTTAGTAACGGCGAGCGAAAAGGGAAGAGCCCAGCGCTGAATCTAATGTCCCCCGGGCATTAAGACATGTGGCGTTTGGGACGAAACATTGCCTGTGCAGAATGATCATCCAAGTCCCTCTTGAACGGGGCCATTACCCATGGAGGGTGCTAGGCCCGTACGATGATTTTATTGTGCAGTGCGTTTCGTCCGTAGAGTCGGGTTGCTTGGGAGTGCAGCCCAAATCAGGTGGTAAACTCCATCTAAGGCTAAATATGACCACGAGACCGATAGCGAACAAGTACCGTGAGGGAAAGTTGAAAAGAACTTTGAAGAGAGAGTTCAATAGTACGTGAAACCTCTCGGGGGTAAGCGGGCAGAACTTGCAAGTATTGGTGAGGAGATTCAGGCTTAGTGTCGGTGACTGAGAGTATGAATTAAGTTGTTTGTTCGCAAATGATTGATGTGTGCTCTTTGTTTTGCTGATGATGCGCCGCATTTCTTTTTACCATCCGGGTTGCATGCAACTGAGTTGGCAATTTAGGTGCTGGGTGTCTGCGTGTCCTTGTGGCTCGAGCCCTGGTTTTCCAATTGCTCATGCGGTTGTTGAAAGCGAACAGGCGTTTGTCGCGGTCAAAGTTATTCACGAGTAGGGTTTGTATAGTGCATGGATGGGTAACCATAGTGTATTGTACCGACTGATTGTCAGTGAGTGATTTTTGGCTCTGTTCAGTATTGCAATCTAAAGCATGCGTGGTCTGCCTGTCCCGTCTTGAAACACGGACCAAGGAGTCTAACATGTGCGCGAGTCATTGGGAATGTAAACCCAAAGGCGGAATGAAAGTAAAGATTCGATTGCGAATTTGAGGAGAGATCATGGCTTTTGGCTGGTATTCTGTAAAGTTTACTGGTGAAAGTATGCGCATCTCCTGGACGTCTATACCTCTGAAGGTGGGGCGTACCTAGAGCGTACACGTTGGGACCCGAAAGATGGTGAACTATGCCTGGTCAGGACGAAGTCAGGGGAAACTCTGATGGAGGTTCGTAGCGATTCTGACGTGCAAATCGATCGTCGGAACTGGGTATAGGGGCGAAAGACTAATCGAACCATCTAGTAGCTGGTTCCCTCCGAAGTTTCCCTCAGGATAGCTGGCGCTTGTACCAGTCTCATCCGGTAAAGCGAATGATTAGAGGCCTTGGGGCCGAAACGACCTCAACCTATTCTCAAACTTTAAATGGGTGAGAAGTCAGGCTTGCTTGATTGAAGCTCTGACAATGGATGGTGAGTGCCAAGTGGGCCACTCTTGGTAAGCAGGACTGGCGCTGTGGGATGAACCAAACGTTGGGTTAAGGCGCCCGAATCGACGCTCATGAGATCCCATAAAAGGCGTTGGTTGCTTAAGACAGCAGGACGGTGGCCATGGAAGTCGGAATCCGCTAAGGAGTGTGTAACAACTCACCTGCCGAAGCAACTAGCCCTGAAAATGGATGGCGCTGAAGCGTCGTGCCTATACCCAACCGTTGAGTCACAGAGGTATGCTTGTCATATCCGCGAGGACTCAACGAGTAGGAGGGTCGTGGTGGTGTGCGTAGAAGGGTCTGGGCGTGGGCCTACCTGGAGCCGCCATCAGTGCAGATCTTGGTGGTAGTAGCAAATACTTTGGAGAGGCCCCGAAGGACCGATGTGGAGAAGGGTTTCGTGTGAACAGCCGTTGAACACGAGTCAGTCGATCCTAAACCCGACGAGAAGTCGGTATCACTGTAAGGGAGTTATTCATTCATGGATCCCTACTGTGATTAGGTGAAAGGGAATCTGGTTTCAATTCCAGAACCCGGTGACGGAACCGCTCTTTTCGACACATTCCTTGTGGATGTGTTGTCGGGGTAACCCAAAAGACCCGGAGATGCCGTCAGAACCCCCAGGAAGAGTTTTCTTTTCTGCATGAGCAATTAAGCGCCCTGGAATTCCTTCACGGAGAGATAGGGTCAAGATTGCGAAGAGCGCCGCAGTTATTGTGGCGTCTGGGGTGTTTTGCCGGACCTTGAAAATCCGGGAGAGGGACACGGGAGCGTCGCACCGGCTCGTACCCATATCCGCAGCAGGTCTCCGAGGTGAGCAGCCTCTGGTCGATAGAACAATGTAGGTAAGGGAAGTCGGCAAATCGGATCCGTAACTTCGGGAAAAGGATTGGCTCTGAGGATCGGGGCGATCGGGCCGGATCAGGAAATGGTGTGTGCTCACGTGCTGGGCCTGGACAAGACTTTCGGGTTGAGTTCGGTCCCTTGCCGCGGCCTACTATGGATTGGTTCGGCTAGGAAAGCCAGTGGAAGTAGCAATATGACTGCTGGGCCAACTTTCTTCGGTCTCCATTAAACGATTAACTCAGAACTGGCACGGACCGGGGGAATCCGACTGTCTAATTAAAACAAAGCATCGCGATGGCTCTTGCGGGTGATGACGCGATGTGATTTCTGCCCAGTGCTTTGAATGTCAAAGTGAAGAAATTCAACCAAGCGCAAGTTAACGGCGGGAGTAACTATGACTCTCTTAAGGTAGCCAAATGCCTCGTCATCTAATTAGTGACGCGCATGAATGGATTAACGAGATTCCCACTGTCCCTATCTACTATCTAGCGAAACCACAGCCAAGGGAACGGGCTTGGGCCCATCGGCGGGGAAAGAAGACCCTGTTGAGCTTGAATGGATGAGAGTGGTGCACTCATCATGGGTGAAAAAGCGAAATCGGCGAATAGATCTTCCTCTACTCTTGTGACCACAAACTTGAAAGTTGCCACCTAGACTCACTTTAAAGTTCGATTGGTACAGAAGACCCTGTTGAGCTTGACCCTGTATGCCCCGGTTACGCCGACTTGATCCTTCGGAAGTATTAAGTTACTTGTAACTTAAACTTTTCTGCTTGAGCTCCCTAAGGCTTGGACGCCCTTCCAAGGTTGAAAAGTCTAAGAGAGTGAGGAGCACTGCAGGTAGTGTGGTGTCGGAGGTATTGGGCCGGACCTAGAAACTCCGGGAGAAGAAACAGACTCTTGGGAAAGAAGCTCTTCGATAACGAGAGCTGACCCTGTGGAGACTGGCTCGACAAGGTTGGATGGAAAGGAGTAGCTTGACACATGACTAGTGCCATGTTTAGCTAGTCATGTCTCTAGCCATAACACCCTTCAAGTGGCCCCCGCTGTTAACACGCCAGCACGGTCGTGAACAGAATGTTATGGTGGTGGGTATTAACACCCAACTCCCGGTGACGTCAAAGCGAATGGTACGTTCACCTGGTGAGACAAGTCAAGTCGCCGAGGACTTAGTAGTAACAACGGTAAGGAGGCAGCAATGTTATGCTGACTTCTGTTATGTATGATGATAAAATCTTCTAAACTAAGTGAAAGTAGGACCTCTCTCTTGACTACCTCTAAAAAAGGTGTAAGTAAAAGTCAGGATTTGTCCGAAATTAAAACGCCGAAGGTATTAGGCGTGGCGTAATGCACTTGGCAATAAGGGAAGTGCCCAATGAGTACCTATTGACCATGCTTGGGTTGCAGGAATTAGACAAATGTATTGTACATTGTGGCGAGTGTTCAGTAGCGCTGTATGCATATTGGGCTATGTTGCGCGAAAAACTCCTCTCCTCGTCACTCACCGGTCGTTCCTGTACCAACGTCCTCGGACGAAGGGAGTTTCTCTCTCTTCAACAGTAAGGAAACTTTCCCAAGCAAAACCCACCAAATGGCGAAACCAGCATCTGGACCCTGTCCGGAGTACCTTCGAAAAAATGAGAGATATTGTCGGGAAAAAGGAAGGGGCTGGTTTTCGGTTCCAGAAAACACAAAAATCAAACCACAATGTCGATGTCTCGCGAATTAGTAAAAGGGATAAGTGCGGGCGCCTCTATAGGCCCCTTACTTGGCGGAGTGGTTTTGGATGATCAAAGTCTGATCAAGTGTCCTTTTTGTGAAAAAGGATACAAAAACCTGCGTGGTTTGCAAACCCACAAAGGTATGATCCACAAAGGAATGAATGATGACCTAGTGGATCCTCCGAAAAACATGAGTGGATCGCCTAAATTCACTCGGTGGTCTGAGGAGGAATTGACAATGCTAGCCAAGATCGATTATGAAGTTAGTTCTCTTATCCGGAACCGGAACGTGGTGATCCACCAACGTTTCAGGGACATGGGTAGTTCAAGAACTATCGAAGCGGTCAGGACCATTGTCAGGGCAAGTAAATCGGGTCGTTACGCTACCATCAGAGCCCAACACTTCCAGAAATGGGACGAGGCAAAGGGGGAAAAGGTAATGCGCAAAGAAACTCCTGTAGGAGCCGAAAGCAATACCCGCGTAACGACGAACAATGCGGTGGTGACGGAGGAGATCAGGTGGCCCCTGATTCCCCAGAACCTGGCTGATGGAGTAGCTGAAGGAGTGTCGGAAAGAACCCCGGAAGGTGCCCATCAACCAATGGAGTGTAGGATGGACGCGGAAGAAGTGGCTAATGTAAGTTTGTCCCCGGACAAGTCTCAGAGCCAATCCGACGCAAACAAGGGAGAAACGAGTACTACTCTAGAGGACGTACTCAAAGAGCTTCTGTCCAAAAAATACAGAAAGGGGGGATTTTGCGAAGGAATTGTTGACCAGATGGTTGAAGTTGCTATCGCGGAGTGTGACATAGATGTCGAACTAAACTCCTACTTTGAAAAGTGGGGAGCATCCTACGAGAAAAAGAAGAGGAAGGTTCGGAAGCCAGCTTCTGACCAACCTCGAAATGTTCTCACAGGAAGACAGTTGCGCCGGTTAATGTACAAGCGCCAAAGAGAGGCATGGAAATGTAACCGAGCAAAACTGGCCCGAGACATCTTGAATGACAACCTCCACTCAAAGGGACGACCCGATGAGATCGATGGCTTCTTTGAACACTGGAATAGCACCTTTGTGAAGAGTACCTCTGAAACGGACACTAGTAACATGAGTAAGACCCAGGAGGAGTATAATGTGTGGCTTCCTGTAAGCACTGACGAAATTAAGAGTGCGCTTAGTTCGACAGGTGCTAGGACAAGCAACGGACCAGATGGGATCCCTGTAAAGGACCTGAAAGGAAGTCCGGTGCGAATCCTACAAAAACTGATGAACTTGATCATATACAGTGGGAAAATTCCTGCGTGCATGAAAAAGTCCAATACAGTTTTCATCCCCAAAAAGGATGAATGTGTCCAACCTACTGACTTCAGACCAATTTCGATTACTTCCACCTTCATGAGACTATTTCACAAAATCTTGGCAAGGAGAATCGTTTCGAAGGCAAAATTCGATTACAGACAAAAGGCTTTCCTCCCAATAGATGGTTGCGCTGAGAACATTGTTCTTTTAGAGGCGGTGATTCGGGAAGCAAAGAAGGCAAACTTCTTCGCTCTATACAGCCACTCTGGACATGCGCAACGCTTATGGGTCGGTTAACCATGAAGCTGTGAT